>JAQQTO010000055.1:11293333-13826666 GCA_029884595.1 Ormosia semicastrata | reverse complement strand
AGTGCGCAGTTTCTTAAAACATGCTGGTTTTTACCTGCGGTTCATAAAGGACTTTTCAAAAATCTCTAAACCTTTAACAAACTTGCTTATTAAAGATGCTGAATTTGATTTTGATCAAGCTTGTTTGGATGCTTTTCATAGGTTGAAGGAAGGTCTGATTTCAGCTCCTATAATGCAAACACCTGATTGGAGCCTACCATTCGAGATCATGTGCGATGCAAGTGACTATGCAATAGGAGCAGTATTGGGCCAAAGGAAAGACAAGAAGATGCATGCTATTCACCATGCCAGCAAAACCTTGGACGATGCTCAAGTGAATTATGCCACTACTGAAAAAGAGCTACTAGCAGTTATTTATGCCTTTGATAAATTCAAATCTTATCTTGTGGGCTCTAAGGTGATTGTATACACAGACCATTCAGCTATCAAATATCTGTTTAGCAAAAAGGAAGCTAAACTTCGACTCATCCGATGGATTTTACTCTTGCAAGAGTTTGATATAGAGATCAAGGACTAGAATGGTGCTGAAAATGTGGTAGCAGATCACCTTTCAAGGTTACATCAAGAGCTACATGTAGATGGAGAGGCAGAGTTACCCATTAATGACTTATTCCCTGATGAACAATTGTTAGTTGTGGCCCAACTTGATGCTCCTTGGTATGCGGACTTTGTAAACTTTCTTGCATATGGAGTATTGCCACCGGAACTCAGCTATCAACAAAATAAGAAGTTCTTTACTGATATGAAAAACTATGTTTGGGATGAACCATTCCTTTATAGGAGATGTGCTGATACAGTGTATAGGAGGTGTATCCCGAAAGATGAAGTTGGCAACATACTCTATCATTGTCACTCTTCTAGTTATGGAGGTCATGCTAGTACTTCAAAGACAACTGCAAAAGTCCTACAAGCTGGGTTCTATTGGCCTAACATTTTTAAGGATGCTCGCAAGTACGTTCTTTCTTGTGACAACTGTCAAAGAACTGGAAATATATCCAATAGACTTGAAATTCCTCTCAACATTATCTTGGAAGTTGAGATTTTTGATGTTTGGGGAGTTGATTACATGGGACCATTTCCTAGCAATAAATACATTCTTGTGGCGGTGGACTATGTCTCAAAATGGGTGGAAGCTATATTATCCCCAACAAGTGATGCCAAAATCGTAATGAAGCTATTCAAAAAGATCATATTTCCAAGGTTTGGAGTCCCAAGAGCGGTTATAAGTGATGGAGGTTCACATTTCATTGAAAAATAATTTGAAAACCTCTTGAAGAAGTATGGAGTGACTCACAAAGTTGCTACACCATACCATCCCCAAACTAGCAAACAAGTAGAGATTTCCAATAGAGAAATCAAGAGTATATTGGAGAAGACTGTCTTAAAATCAAGAAAGAACTGGTCTTTGAAGCTTGATGACCCTTTATGGGCATATAGAACAGCTTACAAGACTCCTATTGGTATGACTCCATTTCGGTTGATTTATGGTAAGCCGTGTCATCTTCCAATTGAGTTAGAACACAAGGCATTTTGGGCCATCAAGCTATTGAACTTTGACATGAAGGCAGCTGGGGAAAAAAGGAAGTTACAACTTCATGAGCTGGACAAACTGAGGCTTCATGCATATGACCATGCCAAGACTTACAAGAAACAGACCAAGTGTTGGCATGACAAGCATATCTTACGTAGAGAATTCAAAGAAGGAGATCTTATGCTGCTCTTCAACTCAAGATTGAAGCTATTTCCAGGCAAGCTCAGGTCTAGGTGGTCCGGGCCATTTCAAGTTCGCCAAGTGTTTCCTTATGGAGCTGTAGAGGTATGGAGCGAAGCCACTGGATCTTTCAAGGTGAATGGACAAAGGTTGAAGAGTTACTTTGTTGATGAACCTATCGAGAAAAGAGTGATGTACAACCTTCTCAACCTAAGTGCTTCAAACTGAGAATTGCAAGGGTCAAGCTTAAGACCATAAATAAGCGCTTTTTGGGAGCCAACCCAAGTTTATTTCTGTTAAATTCTTCATTTCCTAGTTTATTGAATTAAGTTTTTTTTTGTTATTTTGGTTTTTCTTAGTCATTCATTAATGATCTTTCATTGTTTTCTATAGGATTATTACGAGGAGCGAAGCTCAGCTTGAGCCGATTGAACTTGAGAACCAAATGCACTTTGTTAAACTTTCGAAAGTTGAATTTTGGATTATGCAGACAGTCCACAGGTAGCCTGTGGTAGCTACCACACCCGTGGACCATCTCTGCTGCAAATGGGTAGCAAATTGGCTCAAAGTCAGTAAGAACCACGGCCCACCTGTGGCAGTTGCCACGGCCGTGGGACCTTGTGCGTAGCAAAGTTGTCAAAGTCAGAAAGCTCCACGGGCTGCTCGTGGCACCTACCACGCCCGTGGAGTGCTGCAGTTCCAAAATAAAGCTAAAAAAAAGGTTAGACAACAAGCTCCACGACCTAGCCATGGAACGTACCCAGAAAAAAAAAATTAAGTGGCACGACCATTTATTCCATTCCTCTCTTCTCCTTCATCTTCTTCTTTCCTCCATAGCCGCCGCCCCAAGTTCCCATCTTTCACCAAAACTCTACTATTTCCTCCACCAACCAAGCTAACCACCCACACCACATTTCCTCTTTCACCATATGCACACCCACTCTTCCCTTACCCTCCATTTCGCAACCACCACCAACACCCCACCACTTATCTTCTTCTCTCCTCCATAACCATACCCAAAGTTTACCACCACCACTCTTCCACCTATTTCTACCATAACTGCCGCCCAATCAAGCCAAAAACCCCAAAACCATCAAACACCATTACCCACCTTCCATTCACCCAAAATTCCTCTAATTTTAAAAAAGGCCCAATTTCTCACAACCCTAACCCCAAATTCAAAATTCACTAAGAGGAGGGGGGCAATTTCACTAAGCATATTGCTTTTGTTAATTTTTGTGGGACAATGGCTTCTAAGAGATAAAAGGTTGAAGTTGGTTCAAACTCAAGGGCAAGAGGCAAAAAGAAGAGCACTTCTAGAGTTATTCGGGCTGAACAGGTGCAGCAACACCTATTGATGGAGCAGTTGCAATAGTAAGGGCAGGCTACTGATGGCCGTCGGCAGAGTATGGAGGGGATGGTGCCGGCTATTTCCAACTGGCACTTGTCCCAGGGCCATTTTCCACCACCTAAGTAAGTTATATGTTGATTACTCCCTTCTTGCTTCTGTTTACATTAAGGACAATGTCGGTCTTAAGCTTAGGGGAGTTAGTTAGTTAATATATTCTAGCATTCGGTTTTGCATATTTAGCATCCATTTATTTTGCTTTGAAATATCATGTATAAAAAAAATGGCAAAAATCTTAGTTTTGTTTTTTCTTTGACTCATTTCCTTGGCACATTATTTCTTAATATCTGTGATGGTATGCAATGAGTACTTTTGGATTGAGCTTTCACTGTTTTGTCTTGCCTTGTGAGAACCTCTTGTCGCTTAACAATTGACTCTGAGTGTTGAGGTATCCAAGGAAAGTCTTAAAATACCGATTGAGTACTTGAGTTCCCAAGAGGACCCCCACTGTGCTTGGTTACTGGAGAAACACTTGATTCAAAAAAAAAGATTGATTGTATGTTGTAAAAAGGCAACTAAGTACCCCTTTGAGACCGAGTTGGTTACTGGGGAAATATTTGTTAATCTTGAAATCAAGTGCTCCTTTGAGACTAAGTGTGGAAGGTGCAAAGCACAA
This sequence comes from Ormosia semicastrata, assembly GCA_029884595.1. Taxonomy (NCBI): domain Eukaryota; kingdom Viridiplantae; phylum Streptophyta; class Magnoliopsida; order Fabales; family Fabaceae; genus Ormosia; species Ormosia semicastrata. The sequence continues at coordinate 13,822,931 of JAQQTO010000055.1, read as the reverse complement.
AGTGAGGATGAGCCTTGTTAGCAGGTAGGTGCCTGCTAAGTAGGGAGCTTGGCGAAATAAAATAGAAAGAGTAAACAACTTGACTTGGTGTCCAATACCTTAGGGTTAATTACACTTGCACTATTGCACTGAGGTACTCACAAGTTAAGTCACAGTGAAATGTATAGTGAGGTTGTGCTCATTGAATACCATTACATGTCAAGATAAGATATTTTGTTAGGGATAATGAGTCATTGCTTTGTTTTATTAATTATGTTTTGTTCATTCACACATGTTTTGCTTGAGGACAAGCAATGTCTTAAGCTTAGGGGAGTTTGATGTGTGTGAAGCATGCATATAATTTTGTCTTAGTTAGCATTTAATTATTGCATATTTTGTGTTGATTTTTAATATATATCTTAGGTTTTTATTCCTTTAGTTCAGATGATTGCATTTTGTTTTTATATTTCGTAGGTGAATAGATTTGTGACTTTGAAACACCAAAATATGAAGAGCTAAATTAAAAGAGGATGTGCAGAAAGAACCACACCCTGGCCATGGAATGATCCACGCCCATGGAACCTGTTGCTAGAGAGAGGATTTAGAATGTTCCATGGTCGTGGAGTATTTTGACCATTTATACACGATGGAGAGCAAGTCAATAAAATCCATGGCCAACCTGTGGCAGCTGCTACGGCCGTGGATCGTGGAACATCAGCACATTAAATTTGTATTATTGCTCCTTTAAAGCAAAAGGGAGCGGTACAACAAGCTGGAAGACGAAAGGGGGATTTGAAGGGGGAGATTAGAGGAGGATATAAACAACCATTGGACTCAAGAAATGGAGGGAGGATTTGGACAAGAACAATTCGGGAGAAACAACAAGACTCAATCAGAGTTTTTCTTCTCTTTTCCTTTTTTCCATTTCAATCTGGTTTTCTAAATGTTCTTGTTCATTCCTATGGATTGTATTTTGACGAACATGTTTGAATAGTTCTTTGTTCTAGGATTTGGGAGTAACCCGGTTGTGTATTGACAATGTTTAATGTATGAATTTCTTACCTCTTTAATGCTAGTTTCTCTTGATTCAGTTTTTAGCATACCAACTGTTTGTGAATATGCTTGGCCACATGTTTGCATGATTCATTGATATTAGGGGAAGAACTGAAAGGTGAACCTTGATTTTAGAACTCTAGAAACTGAACTTGAGTTTTCAATCACGAAAGTAGATTAATTCTCTTGAGGCTTTCTTTGAATTATCTTATTCTTACAGGATCTTCTCTAATCCAATTATTGTGAAAATAAGAATTAGATTAGATTGGATACATTATTGTATTTTGAAAGGAAACAATAATTCTTTAAGATAATTCGCCTTCAAAAGTAACCTAGTTTGATAAGAGGGAAACATTACAGATTTGTTAATTACCACTGTGGTGAACCCGAATCCTAGAGTCTTTAAAACTGATTCCTTTATTCAATTCCAAAGTTGATCTTCTTTGTTATTTTTCAGATTTTATTTTCTATGATCTTATTCCATCACTACGATTTTGCATCATTGGTTTCGTCTAGATAATCATAATTTTGCGTAATTGGTGATCATCAACTCAGTTCTAGTGGAACGATAATTTTACTACTTAATAAAATCGTGCACTTGCGATTTACACTAACAATCATCTCATCTAAGTCTTATGAATCATCTTATTTCTTTTAGTAGCCATCTTATCTATGACTTCAAGCATCAACCAGTTAGCCAAAAATCTATACGAAGGTCACAACCAAGGTTTCAATTTGAGCTTTAATCATAAATCAACCTAGTTAATCACCCTTTCCTTAACCTAATTAGATTCTAATTAATCCCATTATTATTAATTAAGCCTAATTAGCCAATTCCCTTATAATATTAGCTTATCCATGGTGTTAAGCCAAGTTAAGTTCATATTAAGCTAAGTTAAGTCCAATTAGCCTAATTAAATTTTAGAACGCCTTCTTTGGTGCAATAACACCCTAATCCAAGACACTATCAACCCTAGGCTTCCAAAGTTTTAGTTTACAACTAGCAATTAACCACCTAATTAAGTTAAACCAAGTGAGATTAAAGCTCAATTATCATGATTTTAGTTCAAACCCAACTTGGCGCATTTTATTCTCGAGACCTCAACCAACACCAACATCCACATGCACTCAAAATTCATCATCTAATTAATCCTTTTAGACAATTCTAGGCATAAATCTATCATTGACTACAATTAAAACACAAGATTGGTGTAACAATCCCCTTAGACCCAAGACCATGCAACTCGGCCTAAGTGTGGAATCAACCAAGAAATTCACATGCAAGTTCAAACAATTGATAACTCCATGAAATGTTGTTATTTGTGCCCCATAATTGTGCTTCAAAGAATGCTATGTCCTTATTTTTATGCATATGTGAGAGATTTTATGCTTATATTGGTTAAATTTTCTTTGGATATCTCTCTATATGATTATGAGTAATTTGAATGTATTTGTTAAATGATTAAGTGGATTTATAATTTATATTTAACTTGGTAATTTTTCTAATGTAGGATGAGCTTAAAACTGAAGAATTGGAGCGATTCAAGGCTCAAAAGCCTAAGAGAAAGACCAAGTGGCATTCTAGGAGTGAGGTCCGCGGCACAGGTTATGTGCGCCGCGGTACAAAAGTGCATCATCAACTTCCCATACAAAAAACCCGAGGCTAGAGCACCGCGGCACAAAAGAGTGTGCGTCGCGGCCCTTTGTGACCAACTCAATGCGGGCCGAGGCGCAGGTTAGTGGGGGCCGCGATGCTAAGTGTAGAACTGAGCCTATAAATAGATTTTTATCAGATTTTCTTAGGATGACTTTCTAGTTTTAGAGAAGTTGCACCTTGTTCTTCGTGTATGGAAGCTGAGGAGACCAAATGAGCCAAGGATGGAGGTCTTCTTCCTTAGGGAAGTTGATTGGAGCTTCAAAGGATCACATTTACTGAGATTCATCCTTCTCCATTATCTTTCTCTTGTCTTTCTATTCATTTGAGCATGTAGTTTGATTTGTAATCACGTGTTCAATGATGTAGAAGTTGTTTTATGGAATACTTTGAATCCTTTTTATGATATTAATGAGTTTGTTCTCCTATGAGTTTATATGGATGTATGGTTTTGTTCAATCATATGGTTCTTAATGCTTTTGAAGGTTTGATCAGCTTTTGAATGATTTGTTGAAGTCTGATGAACCTAGACATATGAATTTGGATTTTAGATCTAATGTATGGTTAATGCATGTTCGATTCTATTCCAATGGCGGGATGAGTCGATTCTCTAACTGGATAGAAATATACCTTTTAGCCATGTATAGTGTGTGTTTGAGAATGGATCGTTCAAGAGTGGATTTTGTGTTAGCTCTCATGGAAACATAATGAGTTGGGCAATTGAAACTATGGTTAAATGACCTAGACATAGGCTTTTAGCTAATGAAGATTCTCAAGCTAACTTAATCATTTCATTCATGTTTCTGAAAAGGATTACATATTGTTGGTTGAAGTAAGGGGTGAAGCAGGATTTTCCTAAACTCTATCCATTATGTTATTTTAATTTATCGCTTTGTAGTCTTTAGTTTTATTGCTTTCCCTCTTTTTATATTCTTGAATAGAATTAGGCAAGCTGTTGGTTAATACTTAGCATTGGAAGTACACTTATCCTCGATGGAACGATCTTTACTTTTCACTGTATTACTTGAATGACCATGCACTTGTGGCCTATTTTGGGATAAACAAGTTTTTGGCGCCATTGCCGGGGACAAGTCATTATCCCTCAATGGTAAGCTAAATACTGGTCTAAATAAGTTTTTGGTGTCGTTGTCGGAGATAAGGTATTATTTCTACATTGCAAATATTGACAATGAGTTTGCTTAGTCCTAATTCAAGTTTTTATGTTTTGTTATTGTAAATAGTTTTATTTTCAAGTTTTTATGTTTTTGTTGTTGATTTGCTTAAATATGTAGTTATAGTTTGATTTTGTGTTTTTGTTATATTTTTATTGTACATTCTGTGTCTTAAGTTTGTAGGCACATTTAGTTGGTGTTGGAGGCTATATTGAAGCAGAAATGGCAGTAGAAACCATTTCCCTGCAGAATTCTGTAGGTTGAGTTCTCACGCCGCAGTGTAGTCTTCTGAGCGCCACGGTGCACGTGTATGTTTTCTGCAGAATTCTGTAACTTTTTATCACGCTGCGGCCCAGGCATGGTTGCGCCACGACGCAGCACATTGTTTTTGTTTTTTCTATTTATTTTCTCTGTTTTTCTTTATTTAGTATGCTCAGTGCTAGTTTGGTTGCTATTTTGATATGCTGAGGTACCTTATAGACCATGTGCAGCAATGAACACATTCACTTTGGTTTGGGAGAGTATCTTTACATGTTTTCACCCTTAATGCTTAATGTTTACACATGTTTTGATATTTTAAGTATGTGCTAGTGATAGTCATCATGCTTTCATGATTATATCATGTTTTGACTATTACTGGTGAGCTGTTGATGTAAGTTTTAATTTTTTACACTTTGTACATGTTGTTATGCATCCTTGAATGGCAAATTATAGATCTTTAGAATGCATGACATATTTCCATTTGCTAGTGTGTGATGGTTGGCCAATGATATAAATGCTTGTGTATTGCTCTCTGTTTTGTGAAACCATTCGCGATCTTGAAGCATGTTAATGCAATCTAGTTTTTTTTTGTGCATGCTATATTTTTTCACTTAGATGCTTGTTTAACTTTGGTAAGATATGAATGTTTGTTTAGAGAATATTTATGAATTGTGCATGTGAATGATTTCTTTTATCCTTGAAGTTGTTCTCCAACTCTCTTGAGGTGAAATCCTAGGTTATGTGTGGTTGAGGAAATGATTAGGGCATTATTGGAACCGTTTGAGCCTTTTCAAGCTTACCCTAACATGATTATATCCATAAGTCCTTTTTTGAATCCTTATACTGTTTGGCCTTATTTGTTTTTTATAACCATTGTGTTCGTTAACCTGTTAACCGTTCTAATGCATGTGAAAGCATTGCATTTTCTTCCTACCCTTATTATTTGTTGAGTACATAATATATTATTTCTTGAAATGAGTATTGTGATTAGGGGTGTTAATGAATATTCAATACAAAATGAGTTTGAAGGAACCAGATGCAGTCAAAGAAAAAATCATTGCTTTGTTAAAAAAAAAAGAAAAAGAATTGAAAAATAAAAAAAATAAAAAGAAAAAAGAAAAGCAAAGCTTAAGAAAAGTAAAGTGTGAAAAGCATCAAAATGGTTCTAGCAAGTTTTCTATGTTCACTGTTGAATACCCTGCTAATATCAGTTACATGCTCATGACTTGAAATAGCATGTTTATATTTCTCAACGTTTGTGCTATATCCTATCCTTTTTATTCTGTTACCCACTACCCTTGGCCTTACATTATAAGCTATGAAAGTCCCTCTTGATCCTCAGTTATGTGTGATTTATATTAGTGGAGAAAGGGTTGAATTAGAATTTTGTGGATTCTTTGATTTGTATCTATGTGTAGGTTCATAAACTTATCCTGATGAGCATGATTTGAAAAAGATAAGTTTGACTTGTATGTTTGTGAGAAATGTCATGTGCATGATTAGAAGCTGAATTGAGGATATGTTTAGGATTGTATATGTGTTGAACTTAATTATGAGACATATGCATCTTTTGAGGGCTTAAACAATCATTATGCACTAGTTGTGGTTAAATGAAAATTAAAGTGTTGAATGCATATGAACATGAATTGTTTAATGTGAGTTTGCTTGATCATACTTTGTGTTGCTCGAGGACTAGCAACAACTTAGGTTTGGGAGTGTGATAACTCCATGAAATGTAGTTATTTGTGCTCCATAATTGTGCTTCATAGAATGCTATGTCCTTATTTTTATGCATATATGAGAGATTTTATGCTTATATTAGTCAAATTTCTTCTGGATATCTCTCTATATAATTATGAACAATTTGAATGTATTTGTTAAATGATTAAGTGAATTTATAATTTATATTTAACTTAGTGATTTTCCTAATGTAGGATGAGCTTAAAACTGAAGAATTGGAGCGATTCAAGGCTCAAAAGCCCAAGAGAAGGACCAAGTGGCATTCCAAGAGTGAAGGCCGCGGCACGGGTTGTGAGCGTAGTGGCACAAAAGTGCATCATTAACTTCCCATACAAAAAACCCGAGGCTCGAGCGCCGCGGCACAAAAGAGTGTGCGTCGCGGCCCTTTGTGACCGACTCAATGTGGGCTGAGGCGCAGGTTAGTAAGGGCCGCAGTGCTAAGTGCAGAACTAAGGATGGCAACGGGGCGGGGCGGGGACGGGTAGTAGTCCCCCGCCCCCGCGAATAATATACACCCCCGCCCCCGCCTCCATATCCGTGCGGTACCCATTTATTATTCTCCCGCGGGTAACCCCACGGATATCCGCGTACCCAATAAATTGTAAAAAAAAAATCAAAAAATCAAAAAAATAAAATAAAAAAATGAAAAAAAAATATAATACCATAATTTCTCAAAATTTGTCCAACACAACTTAATCCAAAAATAATGATAAATACTTAAAATACTTTTGATTTATATAACTCTACCATAATTTAATTTATATAATTAAGTTTTTTAGTAATTTTATATAAAATATTTGTATAATTTTTTGTGAGTACCCGCGAATACAGGGGGAACCAACCCCGCCTCCACCCCGTTTATTAAATGGGGATAACACAAAACGGGTATTTTTACCCACGGGAGAAATTAGACGGGTATTACCCGCCTCCATCATGGGTATGATCTGCGGGTACCCGCGGGGGCGGGTAAAATTACCATTCCTATGCAGAACTGAGCCTATAAATAAATTTTTATCATATTTTCTTAGGATGGATTTCTAGGTTTAGAGAAGCTGCGCCTTGTTCTTCGTGTGTGGAGGCTGAGGAGACCAAATGAGCCAAGGATGGAGGTCTTATTCCTTAGGGAAGTTGATTGGAGCTTCAAAGGATCACATCTAATGATATTCTTCCTTCTCCATTATCTTTCTCTTGTTTTTCTATTCATTTGAGCATGTATTTTGATTTGTAATCACGTGTTCAATGATGTAGCAGTTGTTTTAAGGAATAATTTGAATCATTTTTATGATATTAGTGAGTTTGTTCTCCTATGAGTCTGTATGGATGTATGGTTTTGTTCAATCATATGGTTCTTACTGCTTTTGAAGGTTTGATCAGCTTTTGAATGATTTGTTGAAGTCTGGTGAACTTAGACATAGGAATTTGGATTTTAGATCTAATGTATGGTTGATGCATGTTCGATTCTATTCCAATGGCGGGATGAGTTGATTCGCTAACTGGATAGAAATATAGCTTTTAGTCATGTATAGTGTGTGTTTGAGAATAGATCATTCAAGAGTGGATTTTGTGTTAGCTCTCATGGAAACATAGTGAGTTGGGCAATTGAAACTATGGTTAGATGACCTAGACATAGGTTTTTAACTAATGAAGATTCTCAAGCTAACCTAATCATTTCATTCATATTTTTGAAAAGGATTGCATATTGTTAGTTGAAGTAAGGTATGAAGAAGGATTTTCCTAAACTCTATCTATGTTATTTTCATTTATCATATTGTAGTCTTTAGTTTTATTGCTTTCCTTATTTTTATGTTCTTAAATAGAATTAGGTAAGCTATTGGTTAATACTTAGCATTGGAAGTAAACTTATCATCGAGGGAACGATCTTTACTTTTCACTGTATTACTTGAATGACTTGTGCACTTGCGGTCTATTTTGGGACAAACAACAATGCACACCACCAAACATGGATTTATCATTCAAGAGCAAATGTAAAATCAACCTGAAATCTACTTCTCTCTCACACAAACCTGAGACAACCTCCAAGAGAATCAACCTCAATTTCGATCAAAATCAACATGTAATGGTGCCAATCATCCAAGAACAAAGCAAGATGAACCAAAAGAGGAAAACACCCCTACTTGCATGCCTAGCTCGTGGCTTGGAGGAGAGGAGGAAAATATGAATGTGCTTAAATCGGAATTCCAATCAGTGCACAAGATAGATGAAGTGATGAGGAGGGTTTTTGTCTTCAGGTGTACGTCAGGATGAGGTCATTTGGTGACTCATGCAAGGACCTGAAGTTGAAGAACCATGGCTACCATGGTGGTATTCTTGTGTGCATGAGAGAGAAGAGAAATGAAGTGGCAGGGGTGGCGCCGGTCATAAGAAGAAAAAAGGGAATGAACTTAGTTTCTAAGTTTTAATTTACCATAGGTGGATTGGTTAATTTCCAATATTCCTAAGAAAGTTTTAATCCTCAATCCTTAAAATTTTAGCTCTTAATTATGTTTTAGAACTCCTTAAGATTCATGTAGAATCTTAACTTAAGTCACTTAGTGTTAATTAGGTCCTAATTATTAATAATAGGCATTAACTTAAGGTTAAGTAACCTACATGCATGTAATCCTGTTAGTTTAAATCTAATCAAACGTAAATCCACTCATTTCAACTTTTACAATCATCTGATATGATTTAAACTTACTCTAAAAGTCAATATTGCATGAATTCCTATTGGTTAAAGGAGTAATCATTGATTTTTTTTAATTTAAATAAAATTTTAATCCTATATAACCATCTTAATTTATTGTTATACATTTTATGAAGTCCTAACCTAATTATAAGGTCATTATTATTACCTAAATCTATTCCTTAATTTATAAAATTATTTTTATTATTTTATTCTATTTATTTTAATTTTCATGCTACTTTTAAGTTAATAAAATTATTATAGTTCACTAAAATTACTAATTTGATTTATTTAAGTCTCAAAATTTTACCATAATTATATTTATTTATTTGACCCTAAATTTTAAATTTCTAATAATTTTTTGGCTCGTTTAGATTTTTTACATATATTTTGACTAATATGTTAGACTTAACTTAGGCGCTAAATTGTTTCTTATCAGTACGTAAATAAAAAACATCCTCAAATACATGCAAATAAATCAAACAAGTAATTATTTATTAGTATAACTATTTATTTAAATAAATTAAGAGCGAAATGTTATAATATAAATATATAATATGTAAAAAATATAATATACATATGTTAAATTATTGAAAGTTTTAAATATTGAAAATTATTGAAATATATTTAGAACATAATTAAATGTATTTAACACGTAAATAAAAAATTTATATTTTTTCAAAAGAAAAAAAGACCAATTTAACTATATAAATCATAATCAATTCAAATGATTTAAAATTTTTCATACTGTTATTTAATAATGTATCATTATATTATTAAAAATATTTAATTCTTACAATAATTATTTTAAAAATCACATAAATAATAATATATAATTAATTAATATTGTAAAAAAAATTACATCCACGGTATACGAATATTAAACTCAAAACAAAACCATGGCAATTTTTTCTGACGAACTCATAATACTGAATCGTGGTGGTCTGACGGATGAGGATAAGGAAGCTTGGTGACCTTTAGCTAAACCCGTCATGAGCCCTTACTTGCTTCGTTTAGCTTTTACCTTCATTAACTTTTGAGTACAAGAGCCACTATGCAGCTCCAGTCCACTAAGCCCAATTCAATTCAAATATATTATCATAGGTGATAGGAGGTGCCCCTCCCTTCAGTGGGCTTCTAGTTTGCCATACCAAAATTTGTTAAAACAGCTCCATCTTAATTTTCTACCAAGCTCAATAAAATTTTTAAAATTATATTAATTAGTTAATTATCTATTCAAATGAAAAAATGTGTACTACGAATATATTTTTTATTATATTTTTTTATTAAATCACATCATATATTAAAATAATATTTAAATTTAATTATACGTTACTTAAAATTAATTATACACTAATTAAAATTAAATATTATTTTAATATATAATGTGACACAATAAAAAATATGATAAAAAATATGTTCATAACATTATCCATAAACAAATCATTATTTATCTTAATTTGCTCGTTCTTTATTTCACTTCCGCATATGCATTAGGTAATTCAGCTAGGCCTTTAATTTGCTATAAATCCGCACACGTATTAAAATCATTTTTTTGCTAATTAAAATGAAAACTTTTAAAAACATTATAGTTTACCCTTTAAAGTGATAAAATCGTTAAAATCATAATTTTACTTAAGTATTTTATTCTTTTATGTCAAAAACATAAATGTTTAAATTTTCTAAATTTAGACTTTTTATTGGATTTATTATTATATTTATAGATAATTAGAAATCCAACCAACAATAAACTCAACTACCCCAAAAATAAAAGAGTTTATATGGTTTCAGTTTTCTTTTTTCAGCAATATGTGAGTTACATATTTTTAGCTTTTTTTATATCATGTTTATTTTATATTTTATTTTTAAATCTAATTTATACTCATACATATATTTTAAACCAAACAACCACGTGTTAATATACAACTTTTATAATTTTATTTCAGCTCGAAATAAAGATTTTATATTTTTTATTTTTTATTAAATAGTTGAAATTAAGAATAAAGCACATGGGTTAGTTATTAAATATGTTTTCAGAGAAAATAAAGGCGCGTGGATAGGAGATATACCAATTAACAAAACCCTTTTTTTATATGGATAAAATGAGTAATTAATTCTTTTTGGTACAAGAGCAATTAATTTGCCAAAAAGAAGATTTGGACAACCTAACTTAAACTAACTTAGAACTGACTTTGAAAGAACTAAAAACCTAACGACATGAGAGAAAGATTCTTAATTATAAAGTTGGAAATGCATTAACTAAAAGGTGCGAAATATAATATGAACAGGAAGCAGTAGTTGTATGATTAATATACGACATAATTACACATTTATTATTAGCTGTTGTCTTTATGAATTATACTCTTTATTTTCAAATTAATAAACATTATCTTATGAAATTACCTCATAATTATTTTAGCATTATGGACTTAACATTTAACAATTAAAAGTGATTAGTGATATTAATTTTTAATCTTTTACGAAGTGCAACCATCAAAGTAAGAGAAATAAGTGATTCGATGTAGGATTAAACATCTAATATCTTAGTCATACTTAAATCTTAAAAGAGTTTTTGACAATTAAGTTACAATTTCATTGGTAAAGTCATGAGTGTTTTAATATTATAAATGATCATAAACTTTAAAATTTGTTGATTCTAAAATTATAAAAGCATTGCAATAAATCTTTTTATTTACATATTTTAATAATGTATATTAATTATGTGATTTTTAAAATACTTGTTGCCACATAAGGATATTTTTTTTTTCATTTTCCAAAAGATAACTTTTGAGGCTAACAAATCATTGGCATTGGCCAAAGTCTTTAACATTTAGTGTTAGTCTGGTATAAAAGTAAAAATAGAGGTAAATTTTTTTTTGAATTAGTTATAAATATAATTTTATTAATAAAATCCATCTATAAAATTTTCACCCCATACAAATCTGACCTTTAAGGTGTTATATTGATATTAGAGGTTCAATTATCACTGTGCTGCTTTTTTCTTTCCCTACTATGACTCTAACACCTTTGATGTATTTAAAAAAAACGTGAGAAACTTTTTTATAATATTGGATACTTAAAAATTTAAACTCTACGAAATTTTTATTTGAAGTTAAATACAAAATGAATATAAATAAATTAAGTGATAACAAGTGTGTTAATAGCACTTTAACCAATAAAGTATCATTATTATTATTATTTAAAAATATCATTACATGGTCTAAAAAAATTGCTAAAATGTAAGGAATTATCACAAACTATAGGTCATTTTTTTTTAAAATTAGTTGTTTAAAATTTAATAACTTGACTTCATATACTTATTAAATTATATAATATAATGTAAAATTAATTCTCTATATATATGTAAAAATTCTTTGTAAAGATTAATATGTACAGTTTAATAAATTAAAAGAGTTAGTTGCTGTTAAAATTTGAATCAAGAAAGATTTTTTTGAAATTGACTAATAATTAAAGAAATTTTCTTATATTTTAACAAAAATATATTAGATAATAAAATAATATTAATTTAAGTGTTCAAACATCTCAAAAGCTAAAAAATGTATAGTTTTAATATTTTTTAAGCATGTACTATTTCGCGTATTTTTTTTTTTTTTTTATAAATAAAACAACAGAATAGCAAAGAAGGAAAAGTGTTTTAAGATTTAAGAGGACGCCATATATCAAATAGTTTATATATTGGATTAAAAATATATCTTTAAATTAAAATTTATCATACTAAATATTAATAAATGATATTTATATATATTTTCGTTTTCGACAAAAAAACAAAAGGGTGTGGCGTCATAGTGTGTATCCGATTGGGCAGTGAAAAGGGTATATTATGTTATACAATTCTCTTAGTACAAATAATACATATATTTATTTTTATATTTTATTTAATATTATTTATTATATTTATTTTTTTATCACTTTTTCCTTTTAGTTATAACTCTTAAAAAGTGTGTATATATTACTACACATCTTAAAGAAGTGTATCTTTTTCCTATATCATATGTTATGCCAACCGTGCTGCACTTTTTCTTTCGGGGTTCTTTTCCAGGAATATGCTTTTTACTTACATTTTCGAGTCTCTGTTTTCTTTTCGTGATAATATATCGTTATCCGTCGCTTTTGCGTTCACTCTAATTCTTCTTTTGTTTTGGCGCTCTCTCTCTTTCTAATATTCATTTCATTGCTTCAATTTAAAATTATATTATATATTATAAATATAATATTAACTGGGTGAATGAAAGTATCAGTGGCAGTGGCAGTGTTTCTTCTGCACAGTGCTCAAAACTGCAACTTGGAATTTCTCAGTAACTTTGCCAAATTATGTTTTCACGAACTCAGGTTCTTTTCCTCTAACATTTCCATTGCAAATTCTTGCTCTTCTTGTTTACTGCTTTTAGCTTTTGCCTTATGGGTTTGCTTGCTGCTTTTTTGGCTCTGTATGTATGTAATGTATAATTTATGTTACTGGGAATTCCTTCTTTCTCCCCGCTCTAATGTTTAGCTTCTGCAACCCTTTTGTTTCCGTTTCATATTTCAATTTTCACCACCGCAAAATTAACATGTATATGATATCCCAACAGTTTTTGATGATTAGTTCTTACTCAAATTTTGCAGCTCGTGAAAAGATGGGGTATTATTAGTAATTACGATGACTTCAACAATTATATGTAACTACCTTTTTCCATGTACTTGATCTTCTGCGCTTTGTTCCATTTTGCAGTTAGCAAGTTAGAACTTTTTCCCTAAAAAAATCTTTTTTTTGGGGGGGGGGGGGTGTTGTGTCTTGTAAACATGTTTTTTTCTCCTGGGTAAGATTGATTAATAAGTAGACGGACATAGTGCTAAAATGTTTTTCATAGAAAGAAAAACATGGTTGCTGAGTGAGCTGAACTGAAGATCTTATGGACAGCCATATTCAACAATGCTGACTAATTTCCCTTAAAGCTAAACCTCACAGTTATGTATGCCTGCAAACTAACGTGGAGGCAAGTTATGGCAATGAACAATTAAAGGAAGTTAAAAAAAACCAAACTGTTATTGGTTGGTATGGTCACATTTGGTGCTCTTTATTACACATCTTTTGTATGGTAGGCCTTTTTATGCTTATTATACAACTATATGCCTTGTGTGACAATTCAGAACCTTCGGGCTCTACTATATATATTTTGGAAATGATGACTTCCTTGATAAGGGAGGTACAAGTCGGACAGAAAGTTTCAAATGCTTACCAGATCATAAAGCTTTCAGTTACCAATCAAAATGTTAGATCCCCATAAACGTGTCTTGTGGCTGTACTTGCGACGAGCATCTGGAACTGAAATGCATTCTGGAGCTGAAAAATGATTTTTTGATTCCTCTGTGGTAGACTCTGTCACTGTGTCAGGTAACATTATTACCTGGAGTTTGATTTGTAAAGCAGGTCGCCACTTGCCAGAATATGTTTGGCTAGGGCTACCTAGAAAATTTTGTGCATCATATTGTTCTGATTATCATTATTGTTATTGTAAATAACTTCACATATTTGTTGTGACAATGAATTATGATACATTAGGTGTGCATCTGTTATTATTACTTTGTGATGAACTTAATGTTGCTAATATTTCCAGGAATGTCACTCTATCAATTATAGTAAGAGGTGAAGTGATTTTAGTTCAAATGGAGCAGTATGAAATTCTAGAACAGATTGGCAAAGGTTCCTTTGGTTCTGCTCTGCTCGTGAGGCACAAGCACGAAAAGAAAAAGTGAGGATCATTCCAATCTCTATGTTCAAATGTGATTTAAGATATATTACATATCCTTTTGCAGATTAAATTGTTAAGTATTATATGTGAACCTATGCATTTAGCTATACTGATAAGCTGTTATAGTATATGGTGGATTTTATTTATCTATGTCATCTTCATTTTAGGTATGTCCTCAAGAAGATCCGCCTTGCTCGCCAGACTGACAGGACCCGTAGGTCTGCTCACCAGGAGGTAATCCACTCTCCTTTTTACTCCCCGCTCTTCAGTTATCCGAGGAAAACTGAATTGAGTTCATAAGTGGCTTACCTGTTTCTTTGGGTATTGATGAATGATTGTCCTTTTCTCTTTCTGGAAGGGAGTATGGAATGCAGTATGTTGTTATGTTGAAAATGAAATATTCATTCTTGAGAATAAATTTGGAGGGCAGTAAGTTGTGATGTTGTGATTTTCATATAATATGTTTTGTTAGGTTTTTTTGCAGCTTGAGAATTTTAAGTTGATTTTTAAACCTATGTTTTGTTCATTTTAATCAATTTTACATTTGAATTTTTAATGTAATATTTAGAATAAATTTCTTTCTACTAGTTGGTTTATATCTTAAAATGTGAAAATGATACTTTGTTGTCTTTCTAATTTATTAGATTGTAAGATGCTTTGTTGGGTCCTTGTTTTGCAGATGGAGCTTATATCTAGAGTTCGAAATCCATTTATTGTGGAGTATAAAGATTCCTGGGTAGAAAAGGTCAGCCTTTTTTTCAATCAGAACTTTCTAATTCTATTGCTATTTGTGTTCTCTGTTTTTTTTTTTGTTTGTTTGTTTGCTTGACCTAGAGTGTTGGGAGCCTAAATTTTTGTTTTATGTTCTGACAAAAGTGACTTATTCTGGACTCTTCAAATTTAATGATTTCTTCTTTACTTGGCTGTTTATGAATGCTTACCTTTTATCATATTCATGGAGATCTTAACAGCAGAACCTCTTTTATATTCTTGATTGATTTATGATACTGAAATTGGCAAGCTGGTATCTTCACTTCCAGGGTTGTTTTGTATGTATCGTCATTGGCTATTGTGAAGGAGGAGATATGTAAGTCATGATTCACACTGAATTCAAGTATTTGAGGAAGTCAGAGCATTTATTAAGACATTGTTATCTTTTGCTTGCCAATATGTAGTTTTTTAATAGTTTGTCTCTGTTGTACAGGGCTGAAGCTATAAAAAAGGCTAATGGTGTTCATTTTCCTGAAGAGGTTGGTCACTCTTGCAGCAACTCCTTTTACTTCTGAACCTGTTGGATAATTTTCGTTCCTATTTCCAAGCTCTTCGAGGCAATATCAAATCATTGATATCTATCAACTTTTGCTTACAGAAGCTTTGTAAGTGGCTTGTTCAACTGCTGATGGCACTTGATTACTTGCATGTAAATCATATTCTTCATCGCGACGTCAAGGTAAAGGACTTCTTTAAGTTCAATAACTGTAGATGTTATGTAGCTAATATTTCAGAGAACTTTGAGGACCAGCTTTGTGTTGATGTTTTTTCCTCTTCTGTTACAGTGTTCAAATATATTCTTGACAAAAGATCAAGATATACGTCTGGGTAAATGGCTTTCCTCATTCTATCCTCACATTGCTCTTCGACTTCATGAATGTTTTTTAGAGTTTAGACCTCTCTATGTTGTGCCTTGTTTTGTAGTATGCTATCCTTATGTTATGCATGTTGGATGCAGGTGACTTTGGTCTTGCTAAAATGTTGACATCTGATGATCTTGCTTCCTCAGTGAGTGATATTGCCAAAATACTGTTTTATTCACTGTTTTAACATTTTTTTTTCTTGATTAGTTACTGTGCGTTCTTGCTCTAAACTTAGGTTGTTGGGACTCCAACTTATATGTGCCCAGAGCTTCTTGCTGATATACCCTATGGCTCTAAGTCAGATATCTGGTCTTTGGGTAGGATAGATTTCTTTTGTACTCCTGAGATTACTTCATCTAAATTACTATTTTCTTTCCCCTCTTTAACAATATCTTTTTAATTGCATTTGACATTTGTTATGACTTATAACATTTGCCAGGATGCTGTATTTATGAAATGACTGCTCACAAACCAGCTTTTAAAGCTTTTGTAAGTTACTATCGTAGGCTGGCAGTTATTCACAATTTTTTAAAATGAAATGTTATTCACAAAACTTTTTAGTCTTAAGTAGGAGAATATACTGGGGTTACAATAATTCGTTTGAAATTCTGAATATTATGTTGTTGGATCATAAGTGTTCATGGTGATGTCTGAGACTCTGAATTATATTATTTTGGAAAGCATTTGCTTCTCACTCATTAATGATGGCTTACTGACTTTCAGTATTTCATATTTTTAAAGTTTGGAGCACAACATTAAATCTTTAACCTTATTTTTTTTGGCTGTCTTCATCTGAGCAGGATATGCAAGCATTGATTAACAAAATAAACAAGTCTATAGTGGCTCCACTTCCAACTATGTATTCTGTTGCTTTGTGAGTCCTCTGTTTCCTGAGAATCATGAGTTGTTTAGAAACTTTTTCTGTTTTTACCTGTTTTATCTAACTGATATGTTAGTGTCTATACCTACCGAACTTGAATACCATCAATGGCTGGTTTATGTGAGCACGCATACATGCAGATATTGATCAAATTAGTAACCCTCCTATGCTTTCATAGTTTATCAGACCTACCATTAGATTTTATGTCCTCCCTGATAGGCTTCCAAAATTATTGTGGAATTGGAAACTTAAGTATTGTTCCATCCATAGAGTGATCGATGTTAATTGTTGAGTTATGTCATTTAAAACATGACAACATCTTTCAACATAATTAATTCACATAATATTACCATTCATTATGACAGAACTAGAAGGATGGCATGTAATTCAGTCATGGGATTTGGTTTACCATTATACATTTTGCAATGATAACTCTCTGTTTCAGCAGTGAGCAATCCTATTCTTAACTCCTGATATATCCCCTGATCTGGATATATCATTGATTCTCATTCTTGATCATTTTATCTTTATACAGTTATAATTTTTCCCACTTAAGTTATGGACTTCATTCAGTGAAATGATTTGTGACTTATTGTGATATATATGTTTCTTCTTTCAGTCGAGGGCTTGTCAAATGTATGCTGCGGAAGAATCCTGAGCTAAGGCCAACTGTATGTTTTATCTCTTGGGTATTTCTTTGCATTTATCAAGATGTGAATTAATAGATAAAAACTAGTTCTTGAAAGAAAAATGGTACGCAGATGTCATTGTCTATGTGGCTTATATCTGATTGTCTTTAAGTGATAAATATGGGCCAGATGTCATCACAGTCTGATAAATTTAAATGCAGATTTAGATTTTACGCTCTCATATTTTCTCTCTTTCATTTTTTTGAAAATATAATTTGTTGCTTTTAGTTTTCACCTAATATGGTGTAAGGTGGAGCAAAGCAATTATTGATGAATTCCTTAGTGTTCCTTTCTCAGGCTATATGCTGCAATAAGCTATTTTCTTGTTGTTTGAGTCACTTGAGTCTTGGGTACTGGAAAATGTGTAATGGGAAAAACATAAATATACGGGGTTTCAGGAACTTAAGCTAGTTTTACACTTAACAATACTTATTGATCAGTCAAGAGAAATTTAATGTCAAGATAAACCTGAAAGTATATTGATTGAGGTTATGCTTCACAGTATGCAGTCAGACCTAGACTATCAAAATTTGTACAGGCAAACAATAAGTGAGAGGTTGAGAGATTTAAATTGTAAAATAATTCATCGCCTTTACTTGATAGGAGCAGAAAGTTAGAGAAAAACTATATGTGTAAACTTCTGAGCATTCATATGAGTAAGCAAACTATATGAAGACAGGAGACATGAGTGCAGTTAGAAAGGGGAAAAAACTTTTGAGCATGCATATAAGTAAACAAAAACTGTATAAATAGTTAAATACAAAGCCTCTGGCATGTACGTCAACATGCATGTCAAAAGACTAGTTATAGGACCATTTGTTTGGACCTCTAATCCTTTGCATTTCATTTCCATTTCCACCATACTTTCGGATGAAGTAAATTTGTTAATTATGTGATATAACTAATAAGGTCATGCCTACCTTTACTTTTGTTCTCTCCATCTATTCTTGTGTTGACCAAATATAATATAATTTTAATTCCTTGTTATTATCCGCCTTGTCGTTGTTATCATCATTATTAGTTTAACTCTCACTTCTGTTTTATGAAGCAAACCTTGAAAATCTGCAAGTGTAAATGTTTTCTTAAGTTAAGCAAATGTCCATAATACATTTCATGTGAGACATTGCTATATTTGTGAATTTAATTGTTTGCTGAAGTGTTCTTTGTTCTTTTTCCACTCTTATGTAACTATTCTATGCAAATTCTGCTTGGCATTGTCCCTTGGCTAACTTTATTTTTGTGAATTTATTCAAAACAAATTAAGCCAGTTTGTTTTGACAGGCTGCAGAGTTACTAAATCATCCGCATCTTCAGCCTTACATTCTTAAAATTCACCTAAAATTAAATAGCACCAGAAGAAGTACTTTTCCATTCCAATGGCCCGAATCAAACTATGTAAGAAGAACTCGGTTTGTAGAGCCAGAATCTGTTTCTACTCTTTCTGACCAAGATAAATGCTTGTCGTTAAGTAATGACAGGGCCTTGAACCCTAGTATTTCTGGAACTGAACAAGGTTCTCAGTGTTCTACTCAAAGAGCACATGGATTATTCACTTGTTCAAAAGAGAACCTCTATGAACTATCTGTTGGCTGTGTCCATGACGAATGCAATGCTAAAAAATCAAAAGCCAAAAAATCCTCAACTGTTGAGAGAACCCCACGATTGACAGCAGCTAAAGATTCTGCCGCACCCAGAAGGCAGACAATGGCACCATCAAAGATATCCCGTACTGGTTCAAAGCGTGATTCAGTAAGTTTATGCTCCACATGACTCAATAGCTCCATTTCTCTTGATGGCTGCCATAGAAGAAATAATGAACACGAGAAAAGAATTGAACTCATGCTGAATTGATTGAATTAACTTCTCAAACTCTTCCCAATGATGGGAGTTGAGAATTATGTCATCTTCAGGTCATATTTCTATAAATTTTTAATACAAGGAAAATTGGGTTTGTATTTTCCTAGATAATTATGTTTTTTATATTTGAATTTATATAATGTGATACATTTAGGATTGGTGTGCATGCTGCATGCACGTGTGAATGTGTGTACTTCCTACATTAGCAAAGATCATGCTGATTACACTGGATCAGATGTCAAATTTCATTAGATAATCATTTTGCATTAATTTCCAGTAGAGCTTAATCGGTGGTGAGGTTTGCAATGTTTGAATGAAGAGAGTTCATATGTTAATTGAGAATCCGGGCTGTATATTGATTTATCTGTTTGCTTATCATTTCAGCTTCCAGTGTCTCATACACCAACTGGAAAGTTTTCCCCACCAACTCGTAGAGCATCCCTTCCACTGCCTACAAGAGCCATGGCCACAACAACCCCTCAAAGAGTCAATATTGGTCCCCTTCAAAGTTTGGACTCTCCTGATGTTTCTGTTAATGCACCACGAATTGACAAGATTGCAGAATTCCCTCTGGCCTCCTGTGAGGATCCTTTCTTCACTGTCCCTGGACCATCATCAATATCAGCTCAGTGCTCTTCTAGTTCAGCAGGGAGTGCTGACTGCTCAATCACAAAGGACAAGTGTACAATCCAGGTTGTGGACAAAGTTACTGTCCCTACCACTATCAGTAATGCTTGTCCTGGTGCTCCATGTCCAAAGGGCAGTGAATGCTGTGAGTTGCATCAGCGTCGATTTGACACCTCGTCATACCAGCAACGTGCTGAGGCATTGGAGGGGTTGCTGGAGTTCAGTGCCCGGCTCCTACAACAACAGAGGTTTGAAGAGCTTGGGGTGTTGTTGAAGCCATTCGGGCCTGAGAAGGTTTCTCCAAGGGAAACAGCTATTTGGTTGACCAAGAGCTTCAAAGAAACTGTGGTCTAAGGTTTTCTCATGCACTTTTATGTTCATTGCCAACGGATAGTGTACATTTATATAGTTGTATTGTATGTTTGGCGATAGAATATGAAGAGTGGCTTTTATTGTTGGCATTGGCTTTTTCCATGAGATGTACACTGTACAGGGTATGCTTCATACGTCCAAATGTTGATCATCCAGTGTTGTTCGCTATTTGATTGTTTGGTGACAAGTCTGTACGTTTACTGCAATATAACAGAATAATGCTAGCCACAAACATTGCTAAACATCTCTACAGTTTTTATCGTTAGATTACAGTTAGTTTTACTTATTTTTTTTACACTTATAATGTTAGATGATGTACTTCGTAATCATGTACATATTCAATCTAACATATATTAAACTCGGACAGATAGTGACCGTAGATCTGTGTTAGTGACGTGGTGGAGGCGAGCTGTCTCAAATTGAGATTCTTCCTACCATAAAGAAGAGAAATGTTAAATCCCACGAAAATGTCTTTGCGAAACCTCCCACGAATCTGACGTGGATGCAATTACAAGTGAAACTGTTTTATTCTCATACCACCCATGTATGGTTAAGAGGAAATTGATTGGTCATTTGCAATTCGTAAAACCATTCGTAGAAAGAGTTTCGTAGGAAATAGCATGGCTCCCATAAAGAATTAGCTGTTATTTGATACCCTGCAAGATAAAGTAATTAGACAAATAATTTAAATTTAATGGTTTTCTCACTAACATATTGAAATGAAATTATCAGTATTTTCAAATTATTTATATATATTTTTTATCAAAAAAATTACTTATATATTTTAGTATAAACTAATTTAAATTATTATTTTTATATAATTATAAATAAAATAATAAAAGATTATGATTGTAAATGTAATTTTTGTTTTTATTTGCTTATTGTCAAAACATTATTTGGTACTGGTTAAATTATCATTAAAATAAAGAGGGATTTTTAGGTGCTTTTGGATGAGAATTTTTTGTTATATACTATTGAATGTACTATAGCATTAAAAATGTAATTAAAGTGGGAAATGATAATGACCCATAAAACTAATTACAGAAATAAAAGAAATCTCTTATTCTAAAAACACTTAAGAATTTCTCCAAAATAAATTTGTGAAATATTTGTTAATATACAAAGCATTTGTGTAAAACTTCAAATTTAGTTGTTAGTATGGAAAAAAATAAAGCCAAAAGATTTTTGTGATTCTATACACAATAGTATCTATTGGTGATCAATTTGGATTGTATTAGGTTGAGTATTTCAAAAAAAAGGAAGGTTTTTTTCATGACAAGTAATGAGAAAAATATTGTAAAAGAACTTCAACTTTAGTGTGATAATTAATTAAGGACCTTAATTTTAAAACTTACTAATTGAAGATCTCAACTTTGTTTTGATTACCAATTAAGGACATCACATTTAATAAAAAATATTTTAATATTATTTATCAATTCAAAAAAAAAATTAAGACATACATGTCATATTTTTTTGTTCATATTATAAATTATTTTTATTTATTAAGTTGGATATTTTTGTCTTTTAACCATTTTTATTAATAAAATTGTATCTTAAAAAAGTTAAGATCCTTAATTGATAACAATAAAAATTTAATTCCTTAATTAATTTAGCATAAAAAGAAATTAAATTCTCAAACAATACTTTACTCGACAAGTAACAAAAAAAAAAAACGAGTCATTAAATGTGGGATAATGACAATAAGTTAGTATTTTTTAAGACATGTCTTTTTAGTTTAATTTTGATATATTATTAGTGTAAAGTTTGATATATCATTAATCAATCATATATTACTATATATATGACTATTAAGATAGTTATAGTAAGAGTAAAATATTTTTTGTGATATAATAATATATGATTAGATGATAGTGTAAAATTTTTTTATATTAATAGTGCATTCAAATATATTTTTTTGGGTTCTATGACATGTTAAGCGCAACGTTGGTTGTATAATAATATGGATTATGGGCTATTTAGTGCATAAATTGGGGGCCCAAGAAAGCTAAACGCAACAATCGTTGGGTATCTATAGATTCTATAGAAACAAAATTTGTTCAGAGAGGCCCGTAGCAATGATCGTCTTTTTTCTACGAGTATCCAAGGCTCGATTCGTCGTATTAATTTGACTAGGTTTAAAAATAATTAAAATGTATTTGAGTTTTAAAAATTAAACTTAGTGTATTTTTGAGTTGGGTTAAAATTATACTTTGGATTAGTCCAATCTGATTAGATATCTTAAATTATTTTAAATTTTATATATATTTTACAATAAATTATAAATAATATTTTTTTAATTTAAATTAATAATTTTTATATAACATGATAATATATTTATATCAATATTATTTGTTTTAAAATATATATATATATATAAATATACTTTAATTTTAGTTTTTGATTTTTATAATTTTATGATTTAATTATGCATAATCTTTAAATTTATATGTTATGTTTATATATTGAATTTGCCAAATTTAAATTTGATCATTATCAAATCATGGTTAAATCATATTCAAGTAAAAAAAAATGACTCGATCAAATATTAAAGTGAATTTGAGTCAAGTCAAATCCATTCAAACTCGTTACATATACGCCCCTAATTCTCTCCTCCAAAGGGTTTCATTGTCCAATATTAATAATCAACCACAAGTAAACTAATCAGTAGAACGTATTAGCAATCACGTTCTGAAGAGAATCTTCAAGATGTTTCTATGGAATTCAAGAATCTTGAAAACTATAATATATTCACTATCCTAACAGGAATAGCTCCCTTCTTTCTTTTGCCATCTTATTCAGTGACAACCAGAAAAGATCCATTTTATGCATCATGTTATGACTTAGGAGTGACGAATGTCCATCACCAACTGCAACTGGGCATACGTACATCTTTGCAGATATATAATCCCAACAAGAACACTGTCCTTTTGGAAGGATCCTCCTGACAGTTTTTATCATTTAAATTGGAGAATCTGCTGATATAATCTCGAAAGGGAACCTTCGCTCAATCCTAGAAAACCGAGACACTCTGCAATTCAGTTAATAGAATGGTAATAAATTTGGGAAGCTGCTTATAACTGCTACTGAAGAACTTTCTAATTCCCTTTTCCTTTCGGAGTTTGATTTTGATCCATTTTTAGTGCAATTTTTTTTTTATCATTTTAAAAAGTTTGGCTTTTTGAATAACTATTATAATAATTAAATTCTTCTAATAATGTAACAATATATGAGTTTATGATCAAAACTAAATTATTTCCTTTTTCCCTCCCTTCTTGTTTGTTTCATACTTTGATTAAGGATGATTATGCTGGCTACTTCATGTGCAAGCTATCTTCATTTTTGTTCCTATAGCCTCTATATAGGAATAAAAAATAGCATTATCTTATCATATAGAAAAATTGATTATTACACACACTTAGTCACACATGCTTACACATCAATATGAGGTGATAAAAGAATAATATTAGATACACTTATATGTATATTATCTCATATTTATAAAATTTTATTATCTAATTATAATTAATTTCACTTTATTTTTTACACATATATTTTTGGTTCTGCTTCATTTCCTCTTATGTGAGAGATTTGAGTCATGAATGATATATATTCGAGGGATTTTGTCTAATATACACCAAGATAATGTAGTTAAATTATTAATTTATTGATAAAAAAAATCAAAGATTGGAATTAAAGAACACTAACCTTTTGAGTGGTAAAAAGTTTACCCACAATTCCAAACAGCCATCAACCACCAAACCTCCCTGTTCCACCGCCGGAATCCACCATCATCGTCACCGTTGCTCTTCCACGCCGCCAAGTCCCATGACCACCATCAAACACCTCTGCCCTAACCACCTTGCAGAATCGGACCCCAGCCACCGTCCAACATCCATGGCCACCAACATCCAACCCCGACGCGTGGTGACATGAGCTCGACGTGCGGCATCTCAGACGAGTTGATCAACAGCGTTTCGCGGCGGAATGGGTGGCCGGGGCCGGGTCGCGTTAAGGTCGCTGGATCTGTGGTGGTACGCCGTGGCTGACGACGGCGTGGTGGCTGGTCTGAATTCGCGTGTCTGGTTCAGACGGTGGAGTAGAAGGGCGCGGCGGTTTAGCGCAGGTGACGATCTGGTCTTCACAGCAGAGGTATGTCTTCGATGGAGGCACAGGGGTTGTTTCTGACCGGAGATGGTGGAGCTCCGACATGGATGGGGTGGCTAACCGGTGGTTGAAGGCTGTGGCAGTGGTGGTCACGGCTGGTAGAGATTCGTCATCTGAGGGGATGATGGCCGCTGGGTAGTGGTCGGTGGTTTTGGTTGGAGGAGAGTGGTGGTTTGTGGATGGAAAAGAAGATCAGTAGGGATCGGTGGCTTTGTGAAGTGACAAAGACGATCTTGTGGCCATGGGTTCAAGGTGTTTGCAACTTCATTTTGCAGGGGACCTTGGGTGGTGGTGGTGTGCGTTGCCGGCGGTGTTGATGATAACCGCCGGCCGTGACGATGGAGAGGTGACTAAAGGTGGGTGGTGGAGAATTTTTGTACTAAAAAAAAACGGCCAATCGGTTATCACAGGTGAAAAAAATTGGTCTATTAATACACCAAAACTATGATGGTGCATAATAAAATCCTCCCTACATTAGGTATTTTACGTGATAAATTCGGAGTGGAGGTGTAGAGAAATTTTGGTGTTATCATGCAATCAGATAGTGGGAAACGACATGCGTTTTATTCGTTTTTCTGGGCTCATATTTGGGTTCAGTTATGATATTCTTAGAAGTGTATATATTTATTTTCACTTTACTCTCACTATTATCTATCATATTTTTTTATTTTTTATTAAATTTAACATTTTTAAAAAGATGTTAATAGTATATAAACTTTTAAAAGAAGTATATGATAATATTTTTTCATTTAATTTTTTAATTCTTATATTTTTATATCAAATAGTATATACACTTATTTTCATATATCATCTAATATTATTTATTATATATATATATTTTTTATTATTATTTTTAGTTAATTATATTTATTAAAAATGATGTGAATAATAATACACTCTTAAAAAAAAGTGTAAAACTATCTTTTTTCTTAATTTTTTGTCCGGAGTGTCGGGGAAGGTTAGGCTCTTGTCTCGGTATTGTGCCTTCTTTCACACAATTTTTCCAAAGGTTTGGCTTAAACTGTCGACCTGCACACATCAATTAGAGGAACATTACATACATCTATTATAGCTACATAACCCCTATTGTCACATTTAATTGTCTTCCTTGTTGATGATGTTTTCTTTTGACGCTTTGGATAGTACGGCTATAAGTAGCACATTATGCAACTAACCTGGAAAGTGGAAACGAATGTGTGTAGGGGCCAGGGGGTTTGCAAATTTGCATGGAGAGGTCTTCTTTCTTTAGTAAATAAAGAGGAAAGAAGAGAAAAAAAGGTGTCTATATACAATTTTGCACAACGAAGTAGCCATTAGGCATTATTAGGTCTCACATTCCTTAGTGGTCCAAAAGGGTAGCCAAAATTGACTTAAAAAGTAACTCATTTGAGGGAAAAGTAAAAAAATCTTTCTCTTGAAATAACAAAAAAGCGCATTTGAATTATAATTGAAATCTAAAGGGGGCAATTATCATTGAGAAAATGAGGCAAAAGGAATAAAGCTTATATCTTTTGTCAGTGGCAATGGAGGACAGAACAAAATACTTCCAAATCAAAAAGCGAAGGCTGTTGTTTCTCATCCCCTTTTGCTTCTTTTCTTCAGAAAATTATGAGAGGGTTTAGAGATTGTGTTCATACCCATGGCTGAAAATTTGAAAAAAGCAGCAGCTGCTGACGTCTCTAGGCACGCGCATTTTGGCACAAGTCAAGTCCCCTTCTGGAACTCAGCTTTTGTGTCCAGTACTGTGGAGAAAAATGGTTCTGCTAATTGTAACCCCAAAAAAGAAAAAGGTTCTGCTAAAACTTGTCTGGACTTCCTAACATGTCGGCCTTGGACGTTGCCAACTCCTACAACGAGAACGAACACCATTACTCAGCTCATGGCTCTCTGACATTTTCCTGTTGTTTATGTTAGAGCCGCAGCATCTACCCGAATGGTCCTGGAATAGGGGAATGGGGAACAACATTTTTTGTTTTGGTCAAGGAGTGAACCATGTTGTAACTTGTAAGACCAAAGTCTATTCTTGTACTTAATAGTATAATACTAGGGGTCTCTAATATGCACTTCCCAATATACGGTCTATGATACACCTTGTATCTCAGACATTAATTTAAACATAAAAAAATATTAATGATTTAGATCAAATATAAGAAACTTGTCAAGCAAGTTATAGAAAATTGTAACACCACCACCACGATCACTCAAAAACCACTACACCCATAGTCACTGTCGACTGAATCCACAGTCGTTGCCAACTAAAACCACCATGCGCGACTAAGCCACAGACGTCGTTCACCTCCGTCATGCACTAACCACTCAGATCCATTGTTACACCATCGTCCTCTTCCCTCACCTGAAAACCCAGTCACTAGAAAACCTAACCACCTAAAGCCTCAATTGGAAACCACGGTTCCCAGCCACCCAAACTCACGAACCACCAAATTTGTTGCCCATGACCCAAAGCCAAACCACCGAGACCCAAACTCAGCATCAAGCCACAGATCCATCCAAACCCAAAAATCACGCAGATCCGCTCATCTCACCCGTGTCCACAAACCACCATCGCAAGACCTTAGCCTCCGCGCCCAGCCACCGCGACCTCAGCCTCCACGCCCAACCACCGCGACCCAGCTTCTACTCCAGCTAGCACGCGATCCGCGAGTCAAGCCCAAAACTATCGCCTTATTCCATGCCTAGCCTGTCTCGACCCACAACACCGTCCCACGCTGAGACGCCAATCTGTTGCCAGATCTGCAAACCACCACGCATATCCGTCTGTCTCACCCGAGTCCATGAACCACCATCGTGTCCCTCCACAAACCACCACCGCGAACGCCGCCTGAGTCCACTCCCACCATCGCATCATCGTCCGTGTTGTGCCATCTTGGTGGTGGTACGTGTGGGATGGTTCTAGTGGCGTTTGAGAGTTTCACAAAAAAAAAAAACTCAACTGCCTGACTAGCCACTATAAGTCATTTTGAGTGATATACCATACACCGTAACTAAGCAAAGTGTATAGTAGCAATCGCCATAATACTAAAGCAAGATGATGAAACTCCTTTGTAACCTCATTTTTGCATTTCTAACTACATTTGAAGCTCTTATTTTCAGTTGGAAGTAAATCTAGCTATAGAGTTTCAAGTTGTTATAGAACAAAATAACTTCATTCTTCCAAACAATTAAGGAACAAAATTTATGTCGACTCAAAGGGCAGGGGTGACAACTGAGATTTATATTAGTTGTATTAGTTGTATTTTAGTTGGGGTGACATTTATTATGCACCTAAAATGTTTTTAAGCAATAATATTCCTAAAAAATTACCTGTTTTTACGGGTAAACAGGTAAACTTTCGTTGACTTATTATTATTATTGTTTAAATAAAAAAACCATTAATTTTTGGTCATTTGCTGGTTTAACTTAATAGTCTGGCCGACTTGAATGTTGGGGAGAGAACACTGACGATGTATCTGTCAACCTTCTTCTATAATCTATTACCTTCTTCTTTTCTTTCGATCGCTCTCTCTGCTGATCTGTTCACCCAAAAATCATAACTCTGATCTTTAATGATTTATACGTATTATATATATATATAAAATTCTTATCTAAACTTAGAATACTCAAATTAAATATATCAAGTCAATTAAAATTTAATATTATATAATATAAAAATTTATAAAAATATTAAATTTTATTTAACTTAACTACTCAGAATTTAAGAAAGAATTTTTCGTGTACATAGTAATACAATCATGGTATTCTCTAAACCTGGCCGAAATCATTTGTCTGTCTCGGCATTATCTTTTTGTCTTGTTCATAATTAAGTCCGCTCTCGACCAGGATATCTTTGTGTCTCCTTTGGGATGCGGGTAAATGCAGCATTCAACTAGATTCCTTTCTCTTGATCTGTAATTGTATATTATACCCTATGTCCTTTACGATTGTCATGTGAATCAGTCGCTAATAGCCGAGTGATAGTGATACGTCAAACATTGATTAAAAAAAATCAGGAGTTCAGGACTATGCATAATTATTCAAAGTGATCATATATTTCAATAAAATAATAAAACAAGATGTGTAATGTGAGAGGAGATTCCCAATTCAATTTTCTACACTCTTATTAACTTACTAACACTACTTTAGTACTTAAAATATATTATATCTATCTTTGGTTAAGAGACAAATCTAAGTGGTGCCAGACTGCCAGTAAAGCCACTAGTAAATGCAATTTGTGTAAATCCCTAACGCCTATATCTATATAGCACAAAGCGGATATCAAATTATTACTTTTTTTTTAGTGATCCATCACAACAAAGTACTTCACCACATCCAAATGGTGTTTGACCATTTCTAAGGCCCTTGAGCCCACTTTATCATTTGCTGATCAGGGCTTGCCCTCAAGAGGGTTCATTGGCAATTACCGTTTTAACACTATATATGCCCTCATGCTGCCACCTTTGAAAACACTCAAGACCACCCCCACACAATAGTACACACCTGACATGGAACCAAAGTGCACAATCAATTGTCGCCGGCCGGAATTCCTCCTTTCCGGAGGCACACATCTGCCGGAGAGTCCCAGAGTGCCAATGGAATTTCTGTCAAGGTCATGGAGTGCCTCAGCTCTTGAGGTCTCCAAAGTTCTTGCACCTCAACCACCTCTTTCTTCTTGCATACTTTCCAACAAGCCTTCTAATGGTTCCTGTTGTGGGACTACTACTTCTATCCCCGAAGAAACTGGTGGCCACTCTGAGGAGTTCTCAACTGTGTCTAAGAATCAGTTCTCTTTTGCTTCCTCTGCTACCTCTCAGCTTGTCCTTGAGCGCATTATGTCACAGTCCGCAAGAGAGGTGTTTACTTAGCTCTTTTTCGTACAAGTTTCATAATGCATTCCTCTTTAACATTAACAAAGGCACACTACTCTTTCAGTCTTTCTCTTTTCTTTTGTCCATTTTAACTGTGAAGTGCTATCTATATCTGAGACTTGTTACATTGTTTAATGTTTTGACTCTACTATAAACTATGTTATTCTTTACAAGCCAGGGAGAGTCATTGTCATTCTCTTCAATCTTATTAGTTGATATCACCATAATGGGGGGTTTTTGAAATCATTTTTTATTATTATATGCAACAGGAAGTGTCACCATTAACGTCAGGTAGACTATCTCACAGCAGCGAGCCTTTGAACGGTGGTGGTTCATTAAACGGAACAGATAGCCCACCAATTTCTCCTTCTGATGAATTTGACGATGTTGTTAAGGTATCTCCGCTCCTTATTCCCTTTTCTTTTCTTTTGATGTGGGGGTGGGGTAGGGCCACATGGGGCGAGGTGGTCGGGGAAGTGACTATACTTTGCAGTGAGCGGTGGTGAGAGATTCTTACGTTACGGTGATCATAAATTCAAATCTTTAGTTACATATAATTGTAATATATTATTTTTATATATATTTATAAAAAAAAAAAATAAGTAAATTTAAAGATAAGTTATTTAAAGATTCTCATTTTTTTTAATATTTTATAAATATATATAAAAATAATATAATATAATTATATATAATCAAAACCTCACACGGTGATACTGTTCAACACTTATCTTATTGGAAAACGATGATTATTCTTTTTTTTATATCACTTTTTAATAATTATAATTAAATAAAAAATTATTAACATATAAATATTAATTTTAATGATATAAAAAATAATATAAAAAATTAAGATTATACTTTATTTTATAGTATTAAAAATATAATTAAAATAAAAGATAATAATAATTTATATAATTTATGTATTAGAAGTTGGATTTTGTTACAAATAAAATTTAAATAAAAAATCTTAAATAAAAATAAAATATTTAATATAATAAAATTAATTTTTTATTTTATTTTTTATTTTTTATTTAATTTTTTTAATTTTAACTTTCTTTATTAATGACACTTATAATGATAGTGGGAGTAGCTAAGAATTTCTTGCATGGTTTCTCCCAAGTGCAATAGTTTTGTTTCACCAACCTCACTTTTTTGATACCCTTTTGTGGTTCCTTGAACTTGAGCCAGTGAACTACGTCTAATACTTCCTTTTTTTAATCTGGAAAGTACAGCGATTGCTTGTGTGTTCTGATAAAGCTTACCTGACATGAAAGAAGTCTATCTTCTTAAAAGCCACCGAAAGAAAAAAAATTTGTCTTAAGGCATTTATTTAAAATAATTAAAATAATTTTTTATTACGAAAATAAAGTATTTAATTTATTGAAATTTAAAAAAATATTATTTGTTTTATTTTTATTAAACAAATGTGTTTAACAAAATTTAATAAAAAATATATATATAAAAATATATCTATTAAAAAATATTTATTATGATAAAATGAGAAAAATAAATATTAACTATATAATTATATATAAATAATCAAAATTTATATATATTTATATTTTAATTTTAATTATATAAAATTTAATAATTAAAATTTAATCATCTCATTTATATTTTAATTTTAATTATATAAAATTTAATAATTAAAATTTAATCATCTCATTTTTATAATAAACATTCGTTTTACAGTATATATATATATATATGTGTGTGTGTGTGTGTAAAAAATTTTGCAAACAAACTTGAGTGGCCCATCTGTGCCCCGATAGGGTGGTGATTCACCTGCCGCTAGCAGATAGGTAGTTAGCTTATTTTAGCTCATATGGATGCATGGAAGAAAGGTCTCTGATCATACCTACAAAAATAAGTTGTTGGTGCTTACTGCTTGAGGGGAGAGTTTAGTAACTCAGGATCAACTTTATCTCCCAGCCCACTCTGCACAGAAAAAGAAGTGTGAAAGAAAGGAAACATGGGAACTAGAGCTCTGAAGATGAATAGGGTAATGACTAATGACTTTTTTTATTTCAAAATTTACATTTTGGAGATAACGTTTGGATGAGACCAGCAGAGTGCTGAAATGTTTAATGAAGCAAATTACTGATCAATGGTGTATAATAATGCTGTGTATTCCAGTCAACTTGCCGGATTTGCTGATACTGAATTACTGATAGCTTCACAACAGGACAAAGAATTTGACTGCTCAGTGCCCCTTCTCTTTGCATTCGCGTCAACAACCTTCTCAATTTGACCTTTTTTTCTGAGTAGGGAAAAAAGTTTGATTTGGCCTATAGGAACAACAGAGCAAAAGAGTCATCTTCTAGTTATACTCGTGGGGAAATAGCTGACTAGGATGTATTATCGTACCTTTGATTTTATTTGGTTTTCTTCACTGCAATATTGATGAAACTAATCAATGAACACCAACATATATAGTGAGGAAAAGACATGCCAGTGACTTAGGCTTTGATTGGTATGCCCTTTAAGATAGAAAGTAAAGGAAAGGGTATGAAGCATGAGTTTCATCCCTTGTTTGATTGCACTTTAACAAAGGAAATGAAAAGATTTGATAGATAAACTTTTCATAGATCTCATCATCTTTTTATCCTCTCATTTTTGGATGAAAGGGAGGAAATAAAAAGAGTGAGAAATAATTTCACGGGTCGAACAATATGGGAAACATCCATTTTCTTGCATTGCATGATATCAAACAAGATGAGTTGTATAATATGTTTTATGAAATAGAAGTTGAAACAATTCTATAATGTTAAATCAATACAGGTAAAACGATGACAAACTTATATTTAGAAAAAAGAAAAGGAAAAAGAAAACTCAAAATAAGCTGAATTTGAAATCAGTGAGAGTTAGCGCATGTTTGTTTTTTATTAGTAACATTTAAATTATAAATTATTTTGTAACATTTGAATTATAAATTATTTTAAATACAAGATAAAATAATCTAAACACATTATAAAAATATTTTTTCATTTAGAATCCAAAGAAAACTAATGCTTAGCCTTATCAATGTCATTGCAGTTTTTTCGAGCAAACAATTCCATTCACCCGTTATTCAATGGTGGACGAGCCAGTGCTGCTATTGGCAATGGCACGGCTTGCTCAGGACCTAAGACTAAGACTGTTGGAAGGTGGTTGAAAGACAGAAGAGAAAAGAAGAAAGAAGAACACAGAACATATAATGCTCAGCTGCATGCTACCATTTCAGTGGCTGCAGTGGCTGCTGCTGTGGCAGCCATTGCGGCTGCAACAGCAGCATCATCTGGACCCAACAAGGATGAGAAGATGGCCAAGACAGACATGGCTGTGGCTTCTGCAGCCACATTAGTTGCTGCACAGTGTGTAGAGGCTGCTGAAGCAATGGGAGCTGAGCGAGACCATCTTGCTTCCGTGGTTAGCTCAGCTGTGAACGTCCGTTCTCATGATGATATTACTACTCTTACGGCTGCAGCTGCCACAGGTAGACTCTTTTTGCATTCATTAAGCATCAATTTCCTATAATAATTTATACATTTTGATAAGAAGAAACCATTAGGGCCACCAGGCTCTATTTTTAACCGAAGTTGATAGACCAAAAAATATTTGGAAGATCTATGCAAAATGTTATTGGCTTAACTATACAGAATTGGCTAATTAAGTTGTTTCAACTGTGAAGAATCAACTAGAGTCTATAGTTTCATTGTTAATTAGTTCCTCGGTACCATAAGGATCTTATTTTCTGTTTTCTTATATTGGCACTTGGCCACTTGATGCACATGATCCTTCATATGCAGCTCTAAGAGGGGCAGCAACCTTGAAAGCAAGAGCATTAAAGGAGGTGTGGAATATTACCGCAGTGACACCATTAGAGAGAGGCATAGGGGGGATTGGAATATGTGGTAAAGGTAATAACAGCAACAGCAATACTAGCACCAGTGATAGTGGGGAGATTGTCATTGGAGAAAATTTTCTAGGTGCCTGCAGCCAAGAGCTACTTGCTAAGGGTAGTGAATTACTAAAACGCACCCGTAAAGGTAATATAAATTATAAATGCTGCTATTAGCACTAACTCAATCTTTCTCTCAGTTTGCAAGAAGAATAAACTCCATTTTGTTGGTAACTACAGGTGATCTTCACTGGAAATTGGTTTCTGTTTATATACATCGGACAGGCCAGGTAATTTTTCTTTTAAGAATTTCACAGCAGATGGAATTGGCTACCTGTCCATTCAATCACAAGGCTTGCAAACATTTCAGGTGATGCTGAAAATGAAGAGCAGACATGTTGCAGGAACCGTTACCAAAAAGAATAAGCGTAAGATGCCAATAGCTTCAGAACTTTGTTTTGCTTCTAGAGGGATCCTAACCGTAAACAGAACACATAACTTCTGATCTTAAATTTGCAGATGTTGTGCTAGATGTGCGCACAGATTTACCTGCATGGCCAGGAAGGCATCTGTTTGATGATGGTGAAAAGCGACGGTACTTTGGATTGAAGACAGACTCAAGAGGTATTGTGGAGTTCGAGTGTAGAAATCAAAGAGAATATGATATATGGACTCAAGGGGTCTCGAGGCTTCTCTCCATTGTGGCACAAAGACAAAACAGATATGGGAATTGAACTCCGCTTCTTGTACTAATTACTACCAACAGTGTCTGTAGCTAGTGCTGACTACTGAACTTGAATTAAACTATATGTATTGAGATGTATTTTGCAGATGTGTTTAACCTAAAACAATCATCTATGGCAAGGACTCAAATGAACTTTGTAACTTCAGTAAGAAAATACCATCTGCTGTCTAAATTTGTACAATCATAGGATTTTTTTTTCTTTCAGCGAAATTCATATATCAACCTGGTTCCTTAGAAAAACAAAAATATGTACCAAGGTAAGGAATATATGCTGCTGCAATTATCTCCTCAGTCAGCAGATAGGAAGAGCTTGATGATGTCTAGATATAAGGAGACTGAAGCCCAGATGTACTCATCATAGGAAAACCTCTTGATGAGGTTGTCTGTATCAAATATTATGTAGCCACAAATTATAAGTGATGCCGGGCACCCATAGATCATCACTGACAACTTACCCAGTGGAAAGAGAATCTGCAAGGAAAGGAACACACAATAAGAAATTAAGCATACAAATGCCAATAGCCTACTAATACATATCAAGTACAAGTAGAAATGTTTCAAGACCAAAAATACCTGAATCAGGGCAAAGATCATAAGAACTAGCACAGCCCCGAACAAGAAGGGGCCAAGAAAGCTGAAATCATGGCCTCTCCTTGCGGCCCAAAATGTGTAGAGAGTTAGGCTGAGCACCACCGCAGTAGTCAATATGACAGATTCCAGAATAACTTTCCCTGCATCCAGTTCCCAGTCTCATTAGACAAAATTAGCAATTCTTACTGAAAAATTAAACCAAAATCCTAAATTGATTTATACTGTTATTTTATTTTCCATTGCACAAATCGTAGCTATATAAATAGCCAAAATAACTTAATAAGAAAGAATCAAATCTCATCTCCTTTTATTTTCACTTAAAAGCATGGGGTAAGAAAGAAAGGAAAAGCAGTAGTATTAATATATTAAAATTAAGTAACCAAAAAAAAAAAAAACTAATAACTAACAGGCTTGACATCCTCCTCATGCACAGCTAACTAGAAATGCTATCAGAATTCCGCAAAAAGAATAACTCAAGTCTTGAGAAAAATAATCAAGTAATCAGCATCTAACCATACCAAGCAGACCAAACAAGTTGCAGGGTTTTAAAATCAAAACAGCATGAACTTTTTTACACCCCACATTTAAACCAAATAATATAAATCATAAATGAAAAAAAAAAAAAGTGTCATCATAAAAAGTTTTTTTTTTTTTTAAAAAAAAAGGAGAACAGAGAGATTTTTGAAATCTTACCGCTAGTAAAGGCACAAGTCAATCCAATGGCAAAAGCTAGAGTAACGGTGAAAATTAAGAGGAGGAAGTAATTGAGGGGGTGTTTGTGGTGATAACAGTAAAGGGGGCATAACGCTGCAACATGCCACAAAAATAGGAATAAGAGTGTTAGAAAAATAATAATAATAATAATAATAATATAATATTGAATATTTATTTAAGTAATAGAAAGTGAAGGAAATAGGAGCATGATGAAGGTGGTGGAATAGCACAGGCACACGCACTTATAAAAGGGACGATGACGAGGACGATGAAGAGGACCAAGCCGGCGGTGGAGCTGACAAAGAAGTGGGCGATGGGGCGAACGGAGACGACGACGGAGGCGACGGCGATGGTGAGGAGCAACTGGAAGGTTATGATGGAGTATACCTTGCGTATGAAGGACCACCGTAGTTGGGGGGTCTCCAACATCATGGGGTAGAGGGGCCTCTCTCCGCCACCGCCACCGCCACCACCACCGCTCTCCACGTCTCTTTTCAGAAACATCTTCCCTGCACAATCTTTCCACCTAACACAAGCCTCATCATGAGTCATGTCCTTTCATTTTATTTAAAGCTTGTCCATAAAGAAGATTCTTGACGATCAAGTGAGGGAAAGGGTCACTTACATTGTTTTGGCCTTTCCCACACCCCACTCCTTCTCTGTCTCCCACATTTTTACGTAATTTCTGCTAATTGCATTTTTATTATCATGCTATTAAGTTAATCAGATAGTAAGATATTTTAATTTTACATGTTTACGTTATTTTTTGACTAAATATAAATTTTATACATATAATAATATATGATTAATTAATTATATGTAATTTTATAAAATAATATATCAAAATTAGACTCATATTTTATTTATTATATAAAACAAATTTTCTTATCATGATATATAACAAAAGTTACATTAAATTAAATTAATTTTATTTAATTTTGATATGTTATTATAGTAAAGTTTTTATACCATTATTTGGATATATATTACTATAATATTTTAATTATTGTAAGATTTAAATTATGATAATACATAATTCTTTAATGATATAAAAATATTTATATTGCCAATACATATAAATTTAATTTTAAATTTTATAATAATATTTAAATTATTGTATGCATTGCATTATTTTTGCATGTAATATAATGTGTAATTATTCTCATTTATCCATTATGTACTTATATTATTATATTATTATTAATACATTTAAAAGGTTTTGCTAAAGGACAAAACTTACTTTTATTATTAATACATTTAAAGATTTTGTTAAAGGACAAAACTTACATGTGTCATCCTTACTTATTTATGTGTCGTTTTAATTATCTATTTCTATTATTTATACAATTTAAAACTTTTAATTATAAAATTTACACATATTCTTTTTTTATTAAAGGAACACATGTCATCTTATTCATTAAAGAATCATGTCATCTTTCGTACAAGAGTTATTACTGTTTATTTCATATGTCAAGTTTTTATAATTTTTTTTTTTATATGTGTAGCATGTGTGTGAAAAAATAATTTAAAATAAAAAATGTAATAATTAAAATACATTATCAAATAAAATATTAATATTTTAATAAAATAGTTTATTAAAATATGTTAATATTTTAATATTAATATATTGAATAATTAATAATTAACATTTAATAAAAAATATTTAATAATAAATACATTTCTTAAATTTAATATTTAATAATTATATAAAAATACTTTATAATAAAACATATTTAATTTAATACATTATTATTTACATAAAATATTATAATATTTTAATATTAAAACATTTTATATTTTAATATTAAAATATTATATAATTTAATATTTATATCTTTTTTTTATTTTTTTATACTGTTATAAGTAAGGGTATCAAAAGGCGAGCCATTTTCAATTTGATCTATTTGGATTCATGTAACCCATTTTGTTAAATTTCACTCAACCATTTAAATTTAAAAAAGTAAGTGGTCCTATTTAATTCCATTCATTTTCATACATATAAGTTTCATCTATTTTATTATCAAATTATCCATTTTATCGGGCTATTCGAGTCTATCCATTAAGTTTGATTCATTTTAACACCTCTAATTATAAGCACTTCAATACACCTGGCGATTATCGTATTGTTTTCATTGCATATTTAAGATAAATAAATTAATAGAACAAAATACAATAAGTCAATACTATTCATTTCACACATCCAAAAGTAATTTTTCGATTTTCATATGAATGTCACATATGAACACACACAAAAATATGAGAAAAGCCGATCACATGGGTAGTTGATTTCAACCCAGTAGTTGTTATTGTTAAATAATTATTTTATTATCAAATGAAGTAGTAGTTGTATTAATGTTTTTAAGATTTTATTAAGTGATAAATTGTTAATATTTAAATTATATTGTTATATCTCAAGTTGATATTATTGATAGTATTTAGACAAAATAAAAAAGAAAGTGACTATAAAGTTATAAATGATAAATTTTGTATATTAATGATAAGTTTGGTATAATCTTTAAAAAAAGTGAAAATTTAAAAGACGATTATTTAATTTTGTAATTGTAAATATTTCTTATTTGTGGGTATATATATATACTTTTTATATATGTATTCTATTTATTAAATAATTTTTTATTACTTGAAGTAAAGATGTTAAAACGAATTATTTAATAAGTTAACTTGTTTAACTCGTCAAAAATGACATGTTGAGTTGCATTTTGTAACTCAATTTTTTTGGTGAATAAGTTTAACTTGACTTGTATAACTTGTAGGTTATAGTCGAAGGGATGTGATAGGTTGACTCATTGAGTCACTTTTTTTTTCATTTTTTGGTGACGAATTAAGAAGGTTAAACTATATTTGACCTCGTCTAACTCACTTTTTTATTTACTTTTTGACATATTAACCTACTAAACCCATATTTTTTAATTTTAATTTTTGTTAAGTTGACATATTTAACTTACCAACTCATCATTTTTTTTGTTTAAAATATATTTTAAGCAAGTTGACCCACCATAAAACATGATGGGTACAAAAAATGATAAAAAATATTATATTATATTTTTATAAAATGGTATAAAATATTTGTATTTAATTGACAAATAATGT
Organism: Ormosia semicastrata; assembly: GCA_029884595.1. Lineage (NCBI taxonomy): Eukaryota > Viridiplantae > Streptophyta > Magnoliopsida > Fabales > Fabaceae > Ormosia > Ormosia semicastrata. Next base: position 13,784,513 of record JAQQTO010000055.1, on the reverse strand, counting down.
TTTTACTTAAATGGTACTAATATTGAAATCAATAATTTATTTTTACTTTATTATTTGGATATAATTACAAAAATTAATTTTTGAAAGAAATAGATCGTGTGCAATTACTTTAAAATTGCATCACATCTTCACTGTTAAAAATATGATGCTATATAATAAAATATTAATAATAAATATAATTCAACCAATTTTAAGGATGAGATTTATAACTGCATCACCCAATAATTTTTTGACAACTACATGAGATCCCAATCCTTTTTTTGAAAGATATTAACAATAACATTGGTTATTTTGAAATGATGTAAGGATTTTTTTTTCAAAAAAAAATTCACTAGCTCCTTAAATGAGTTTTCTCTCTCATTTACATATTCTTTATTTTTTTACACTATTCATTGTAATTTGTTTCTCAAAAAATTAGAAATTTAATTTTTTTATACTGATTATTTTAAAAGGTTACCTAAAAATACTTTAAAAATTTTAAAAGTAATTTTTTTAATTTAAAAAGTACTTTTTTAATAATAAAAAACTTAAACAAACATATCTTAATTGTTTATTTAATAATTTAGACTCTTAATTAAAATTTTAATTTTTGATAAAATAATAAATCTATATAAAAATAAATAGTTATATAATAAAATTAAGTTAAATTATTATACAACAACAACTAATTTTTTTCATTAGGTGTGATCAGTTATATAGATCAAACGATGTCATTGTACCTTATTATAAACTAAATTTTCAAAAATTTCATACAAATTTAAATTTGTTTTAATCATTTCACCTATAATATTTCTTGATCTCCCTCTACCTCTAACTATTGGTCTATCCTTCACTTGATCTACTATTCTTACAGGAATTTCTACGAGTTTTCTTCTTATATATCCAAATCACCTAAGATGAGATTCTCTCATCTTTTTTATAATAGGTGCTACCCCTACTTTCTCTCTAATACATTCATTTATAATCTTATATTATTATGTATGACCGCACATCCAACACAATATCTTCATCTTATTGGCACTAATTTTATGCTTTTATTGACTTTTTATTACTCAATATGTAATATCATATAATATTATGAGTCTTATAATTGTGCGATAAAATTACCATTAACTTTAAGAATCATTTTTTATCACAAATAACTTTTGAAACATTTATTTATTTTATTCATTCAACTTAAATCATATAATTTATATTTTTTTATATCTCTTCATTATTTTATATAATAGATTTAAAATATTTAAATTATGTAACTTATAATATAATATATTGTCTTCAATTTTATTGCTAAACTAATATATAAAAATTATTATATATAAAAATAATAATTTAGTAGAAGTTATTGCGGGTTAAAAACGCTACTTCACTTACTTTACACGAGAGCGAAACATCGTCCCTTTATACGCAACACTGACACATGGACGTGTGAAGGGACGGAAATTTTGTGAAATGAGTAAGCGCGGCATTAAAGGTGCGAGTTACGGAATAAATGCATAATCTGGGTCTCCTTGCTTTCAGATTGCTTAAGAGAGGAAACCGTGGCACATCATGTTGTTAATCTGGGTCACCTTGTTTCCGTGGATTTCCTTGTTTTTGAGAGTTTTCCTCCTTCTTTAGCTAGTTTTCTGAGGGCGGCTTTGCCTACATTGTGTTTTCTTTTTGTTTCTTGGGCATTTTGCCCCGTTTGTCATTTTCTTTTATACTATTTTCCTTCTTTTTTATTGAAGTGGTGAAAATAAATAATGACTACTGGATCAAATTTTCACTTTGAAATCACCACGTTTGATTGAACCCATGCATTTGCACGGGCATCCACCAGTTATAAAATAAAATGTGTAAAATAATAAATTTATATATTTATAATATAATTAAATTTTCCTTTACTTTTTTTTAAGTAGTATATATCTTGCATACTGTATGGAATTTTTTTTAATTTAGATAGAATTTTAAAATTTTAAATTAAGAATGATGGTTAAAATTTAAAAAGGTACATGATATTTGAATTAAAAGAGAATTTTTATAAAATTTAAAAGTGTTTAAATATAATAATTATTTATAAAAATTGAAATTTGATTAAATAAATATATAAGGAATTGATAGAGAATTTATAAATCAAAATTGAAAATTTATTATGAAAATTTAATTTGTAACTGTTAAAAAGAATAAATAAAAAATATTTGAGTGAATAGAAAGAATAAACTTAAAAGAAGAATTAAAATAAAAGAAATAATATATGACAATTGAAGAAAAAAGTATCATAAAAAAATTTCTTACTCTAAAAAAAAAAAGAGTAGGATAAAAAATATTATACTCTCAAGAAAGAGTACTCTCATTTATAATAGTGGTAGATTCTAAGAAGAATATATTTTTTTTTTACAGCTAAACTAATAACTTTTTAAAATTTATCTCTCCTAATTTTTATTTGTATTAAATGTTTACCTCTTAGTTTATTTGTATTCAAATTCGTTGCCCTGTCAAAAGCACCATATCTAGATAAACCAGCAATATCTTTTCTTTTTTTGGTACAGTAAACCATTAATATTTTTTTTTTAAAAAAAATTGTAAACCAGCAATATCTAATTTATTTTCAGGGACACTTTATCATGAAATTTGAAATATTTTTATGAAGACTTCCTTATTGAGTTTCAGTATTTTTAAGCTAAAATTTACATAAAGATAAAAAAATAAGGTTATTCCATTTTAAATTCAGAACAAGAGCAAGAGAAATTGAATATAATTTTATTAATGAGATATTTAGATCTTTAACAGCTCAGCTAATTTTTATTAGCATTGAATTTCAATAATAGTAGCTTGGTAAAGTCATTTGTAAGTGATGCAATAATTTGAATTAAATTTCGCCTTCACCCTTTTCTTCTTTATAGTATTAGTGAGTCACTTGCAGACTTGCTAGTTAAAATTAATAAATTTCTCATACTAATTATCTATGGCAAAAACAAACAAAAAAAATACATAAAGAAAAGTAAAATGCATTTAGATAAATAAAATGGGCGAAGAGACTTGTTTGCAATTTACAGGGAGCCGAGGATGGGCGATCGATATTGCTTCTTTAATTTCATCTTTCATTTTGTGGACCTTTTTTCACGTCAGCAAAAAAAAAAAAAAGCCAAAGAGCAATTACAGCCTCATTATGAAGGAAATACCCATAGCATCCGTCAGGAGGAGGCTTCCTAAACCAGAGGGAGGAGTGGACCAAACTTTCAACCAGTCATTCATGGGAGCCTTTTTTTAGCCAAACTTTCATTTTGTGGATTTTGTTTTTATACTTCATTTTGTGGAATTTTAATATGTTGTTTGGAATCTAAAGAAAAAAAAAAGTTACGTTACTTTTACTTGAAAAAGAAACTTTGTAACATACCGTACATATATATATATATTTTTTTTTTGACGTGAAAATACAGTATATAATTGATGGAGGATTCTTGGTCACAAGACCATCAATGATACTTGGAATATGACCTTCTGTAGTAATTTTTTATATTGTAAATATAACATATTGGAATTTAGTCCTTAAAAATTTAAAATATTTTAAAAATTGCAAGTAAGCTCCTCGTATTCTCCCTGACCTTTGCCTGCCTCCGTTGCTGCCATGTTTATTCGCCGGCATATGAACACCTCCAAATTTCACAACTCCTCCAGCATCAACGTCCACATTGAGCATTTCAAGGTGGGTTAGCTGCTGAACCAAACCTTCATTTTATCGAACAAAACTTCCACCCCGGCATTTTACTTCATTCATCAAACAACTTAGAATCGACCTCAACTCCACATCAATCACAAAATTAACAGTATTAATCTATTGCTCACTTGAGAGCAGGGACGGATCCAGAAAATTTTGTTAGTGGGGGCAAAATTTTTAATTTTTGTTAGTGGGGGCAAAATTTTTTATTTTATCTGATAAATAATTTTTATTTAATATTTATGAAGAATAAAAATAATGTATTACATATATATTAATAGGTATATTTTTTTCTAATGGGGGCATGTGCCCCCAAACCCCACAACGTGGATCCGTCCCTGCTTGAGAGATTTTTACATATATTAAGATTTAGTGTCCAATAAATTTTATAAAAAATTTATGATTTTACAAGTCCACGAATTTTTATTACACCACCAAATGGTAGGACTGTGGCTATGTTTGAATTAGTGGGATTAAGTGAAATGAAGGGGAATAAAATGAAATAAAGATAAATTTCATTATTTGGTTATGTTAAAAAATGATGAAATGATATGGAAGTAGGTGAGATAGATTTCATCTCATCCCATAAAAAATTATTAATTTTATTTTTCTCCAATTTAGGAGGGTATGAGATGAAACCATTTTATTATTATTATTATAATTAAAATTTACTACATTAACCTTATACCTTAAAATTTGTATGTTTGCAATAAGTTTAATTTAAAAAAATAAAGTTATAACTCTTACCATTTTATTCACTTCTCAAACAACAGAATGATAACTTTATTCTATTCTATCATAAAATATCTAAACAATGAAATGATACTTTTATCTCATTCTATTTCATCACATCTCATTCCATCTCATTTCATTCCATCTCATTCTATCAATTACTAAATATTTAAACTTAACATATGGGAGCGTTGGTTGGGTTATTGTATTACAGTGAATGCTTTTCAGTGATGGAAAAAAAGGGAAAAAGAAAGAAATAAAGATGAAAATTGTTATTGATGATCTAAGATTGAAAAAATGGCACCTTGTTCTTATTTTTTTGTCCCTTCTATGGGGATTATTCTTAGCTTCTTGTTTCTACCAACAGTTGACAACCATAAAAGTGCATAGTAGAGAGCTATACATCTTTAGTATAAATGAAAAAAAAAAGTATGCATATGTAATTTGGGTAGTTTGCTTCATTAGTTGCCAAAAAGGATCACTGTTGAACTATCTAAACTTAATAAGTTTGAATAAATTTAAATATTGCTAATACAAGCTCCTGATTGTCCAAAATTTGCCATGTGACAAAATTGTCATACTGGACGTTAATGTGACAAGTTAAATCCTTAAAATTTGTTATGTGGGACTTACAACTATGTAAGTTAAACAACTTCTCACGCAACAATGACAAATTTTTAAGAGAAATTCCTACTGCAAGTTTAATTATATTTTTTTATTACTGTAGGTAAGGTGATATTAATGTTATAGAGTTAGAGAAATTCTACTCTAATATCTCCTAAAAATTTCTCAATTTTAAAGGTTTAATTTGCCATGTCAATGTCAAATTTAAATTTCTAACATCCACCGGTAACAAAAGTCTATTCACATAAGCAGACAACATGAGTTTTGACAGAAATATAATAGAAGAAGCATCTTGTAAGAAAAAAAAAATTAAGAGGACTAATTTTCTAATTTGTAAAAAGTATGTACTAAAAAAAACATTATATTTCTAGGGACTCCTTTTTTTTTTAATAAACAATAGAAACACCAGGCCCTAAGCCCCTAACAGACACAAAGGCTCCTTAAGAAGGAAACACCACAAAGATATCAGAAGAGAACCACCTCCAGCAAGAGGCGACTCAAGCACATGCACACCAAGGGCAAATCCATGAAAAAAATGGACTAAACAATCTGTCACATGGATTTCAAACATTTCACAAACAACAACATATAAACAGATGCAAACTCAAAATTCGTAAGGATTCCACAAAATTGCTTTCACAACAATTTGCATTTTTCAATTGTGAAAGACACACTATCAATTTAGATTGTTACGAGATAGAAGGTACATTTGATTTTGATAATAACCAAACAAAAAAAGAAAGGCTACAGCCAAATCCGTGAGATCTCAAGGAGTGTTTATTAATCTTCAAACATAATAGTTAAAGAGTGGCGCTACACAGCCCGGCTTATAGAGCTTGGATGGTAGCCCGACTATACGTTATCTTTATCTCTTACTTTTGTCCATGTCTTTACTTTTTCTTTTCAAGATTAGATCTCTTCCCTATACTAAAAATCACTCTCGCTCTATTTTGTCTCTATTGTTACTCTTCCTACACGCATGCCTAAGTCAACATAGCTTGTGAAGTGGCTTGAAATCCAAATTTAGAGGTTCTTAGTTTCGAGGCAAGCTTAGAAATTAGAATTATGTTATAAATAAGCATTAGATTGACCATGCATAACTAGGGGTAGAAATGAGTTAGGTCAAGTCAGACTCTGCCTTAAACGAGTCTGACTTTATTTTCTAAATGCAAGGCTTGAGTCTGTTATATTTACCTAACATTGGTCATTTTTTAAAATCTTATCTGACCTTTTTAAAAGTCCGATCTAATCTAAAAGCCTATTTAAAGGTCTACTTTGTAATAAGACATTTAAAAAGGTCAACGGGCTTAGACTTTTAAAAAATATTTTATTATTTATAAAATTAATTATATTATATAAATATTAAAATATCATAATATATACAAGTAATAATATATATATATATATATATATAAAAAAAAGGTCGGCCCGCTAGGCCTAAAAGTTTTTTTCAAAGGCCTGAAACTTGATTCATTTAATTAAATAGGTTTTTTAAAAAACCTCGATCTGACCTTTTTGTTAAACGAGTTAAGTCAGGTAAGACCTTAAATAAGTCAAGCTATAGGCTCCCTACGGGCCAGCTGGTCTATTTCTACCCCAATGAACAACCCAACAAATGTCAACTAAATAATTAGACTTCAGTGTTTCTATAGCAAAAATTGATTTCGATTCTGGTAGCATTACAAGTTCAAAGGTGAGGTCGCTAAAGAAAACAATGATAAGTCATACATATGAATGAACAAGGAGTTAAGATAGAGATCTGGATCAAAAAGGCTCACAACCTTCTAACTTATTCCAAGAGTTAGGATGAAACACAATTGTAGAGAACAGAAGAAGAATAGAGATGCGGAAGAAGATAATGTTATGAGTTCTAATGAACTACCGATAAGTATGTCAAGTCGATTAAGTAATAAAGTGAGTAAAAGAATATTGTCCATAGAGATTGATTAGTATCAAGTACTAATTTCGCTAGTTATATCACTATCTAGACTACAATTTGTATGGGAAATGTGTAATTAACATGAAAAATAGCAAAACAAGCAATTAAAACAATCAACAGTGTTTTTGGAGAGTTTTGACAAAAGAGATGTATGAAGAAATTAATGGATGAATGTGCTAAGGGTTGATTTTCACTTGACACTTACTCAATTTCAATTAATTTTAATTAATTACACTTAATTTCTTTAATTGATGGCAAGAAAACACAAAGTTAGCTAAGACTTAATCCCTTGGTGAATTAGTCTTCTTCCAATCATCTTAAAATTAACAATTCCTTAGTCAATTTTATGCAATTGGAAGGTTCAAGCATAAGATCTTCAAATTCACCACATAATCATCAATACCCATCCCAAGACATTGATAGATCATGGTATTAATCTCAATAAACAAGTAATATTAAAGAATTTCCCAATTCACAAAATATCTAACACAACAATCTATGGTTGATCAAGTTATAGAAGCATTAAGAACAAAGATTAATACTTAATTATGAGAAATAAACATAGATTAATTCAATAATCTATTTACATCAAGTTATGGGTCAAGCTAGATCTCCCCCCTAACTATAGAGATTTAGTTAACCATGCAAAGAGAGAGAGAGAGGGAAAAAGTGAACTTATCGAGCCATGGAGGTGGAGAGGAGAGATCTTCACTTCGTAAGTTTTGGGTTAAAGCTCCAAGTCGTCAACAATGGGTGATGTGAATCAGAGAGAAGGGGAAGATGAGAGAGAAACTAGATATGAAAAAGTGAAAATGTACAAAGAATGGCGTCACAAGTCTATTTATATTGGGTCATAAAAGAATCTCATGTTTTAGTATGTTTTAGTATCAGTCATTCACGTTTATATGTGGAGATTTCACATATAGATGTTAAACTATTAGAGTCTCTAAATATCAAGAAACCACGTCTATATGTGGAGGTTCTACATATAGACATGGGACTCTCTGTCTTGGCCTCTATCCCACATTTAGGCTTAGAATTCTCACGTATATACACGGATGGGAATCTACATATCAAGTTTTTTTCTGACACTCTTCCTACATACATGCGTGGGAATTTCCACGCATTCACTTGGTTAGAATCTTCAATAAAAAACTTACCACGTTTAGACGTGGAAATTCTACATCTAAACATGAAATCTCTTACATCTAGACTTGGATATCTTACATCTAGACTTCTGCTTCCCAACTTCATTTCTTTTCTTCTAGTTCCATTGTGTGTCCTTTAAGCTTAATCCTTGCATTTCTTCCTTCATGATTTCCTTTCAAAATTCACCCTCTTGTTCTTCTTTGATTCCTACAATTCATATCACATATCAAGTTTCAAATTTAAATATCAATAATGGGTAAAATAGCTTCATGAAATGCACATAAACAAGGTAGAAATTAGCCTATAGTCAAGTATGAACTAGTTCATGATCTTAAGCATAATTCTCATCAAAATTAACTAGGAACAAAGTGGACTTAACTTTTTCATTTTAATTCAATTTAAGGCTATAATAACTTCATTTTGTGATTTTCAGGTTCCATTTGGGCAAAATATATCCAAGCTACCTAATGTATTTCAAGTTAAAATGTTAAGTGGTTTAAGCTAGGAAGTTTTAACAATTTATGAGTTTATAGGTTCAAACTCTTATTGTAGTGTTTGGTAATTGTTTAAAATTTTAAAAATGTAAAGTTGGCTCATTTGATTAACTTTTGAGTCAATATTAGTTAGGCCTTATACTATCAAGATTAATACGATCAGATCTTATCTTATCCTTCATACTAAACGGATCTTAATCAGATCATATTTGAATCAAAAGTTTTTCATATTTATCTTTTTCTTATTTTTATCTGATCACAAATTTAAAAATTTTATATTTAAGTTTAAAATATTATTTAAATTAAATTAATTTAAAACTAAATCTTAGAAAATTAATTACATATTTCAAAATAATTTAAATATTAAAAAGTACATAGTTATTTTTAATTTAGATAATTTTCATCCATATTTTAATAATAAAAAAACCCCTTACAGCATACGAGATACCTGTGTTAGTTCATATAGAATTTATAAATTGACAATGTCCATTCCTGTTAGAACGATAAAAAAGCTACACACAAATATATTATAAGAAAAAAAAACATATTTGATATTTATCATTAAAGATAAGGGTTGGAATCTTTTGCCTTGCATATAATTTCTAACCTCAGGTTTTTTGTAATATGCTCCTGAGCTCAATACTTAAAATGTAATAAGAATTCTCAAAAATAAGAATTTTTGTAAAATGAACAAGTAAGATAGTTGATATAAATTTATCTATCAATAATTAATATAAATTTATTTATTTACTTTATAAAGATCTTCATTTTAAAATATCATTGTGCTTTAAAATGGTTTACTAATTACTTTCCCTCTTGTACCAAGAACTATTGTCATTGTTAACATTTTTTTTAACAGTATTAATGCTTACATATAGGTCTGTTCAAGGACCATTCATGGTCCTTGTGTTTTAAGCCGTAAGATATATGTAAAATTAAATTAATTGCTAAGATTGATCACTTGCTACCCACACTTCAGGTAAGTGTAAAAAAGTTTAAAATTACAAAATGGTCTCTGAACACCACTAGAAGTCATCTTCCCCAACCTTCCGTCCCTCTCCTCCATTGATTTCGTTGTCCATGCTAGATGATCCACCTACCCCAACCTCATGATCTCTATTGTTACTGTTTGGGGCTTCCCCTCGCTTCACCATCTCTTCTTGCATGGGAATTCCTTCACTATAGGGAATCTCACAGTTTCCTCCTTTTGCACTCTTAGACACTTGACCTTTCAGCAAACAACTTTTTTGATAAGTTTCCCTTCACAAACCTTCTTCCTTGTCACTGTCTCACTTATTTCAACTTATCTCGAAATTTCATAACAGGGCCTCTTCCCTTGTCTCTAGCCAATTTTACACAGGTTCAGGTTTTGGACCTCAATTCCAATGCCTTTATAGGCAATATCCCTTATAGGTTTTGCTTGGCTGACAATTACTTTTCAGGGATGGTTCCTGCAGAGCTTGGAGGCTACAATAATTTGAGGACTATTGATTTCAACTTTAACAATTTGAATGACCCAATATCCTTAGAAATTTGATCCTTGCCAAATCTTTCCAACTTGATTATGTGGACAAACAACCTTACAGGCGAGATTCTGGGAAGAAACTTAAGAGACCTTGATTCTTAATAACAATTTCATTTCGGGCCCCACTACTCGGTCAATTTCCAATTGCACCAATATTTGGATGTCTTTCACAAGCAATCACATCATTGGGGAGATACCTATTAGTGTTGGGAATCTAAATGAACTTGCTATCCTCGATGGTAACAATTTACTTATTGGACGGATCCCACAGGAGCTTGGGAAAAGAAAATAGATGCAATTGCAAATTCTCAAAAATTGTTTTGAAAATACCAATAATTATAAGGTCAAAGGGAAATAAAAGAATGGACTTTATTATAAAAACAGAAAACTTATTATAACCAGTTAAGTCAAAGGTCTATCACCGGAAGGTCCACCGTAAAAGCACCCTTACATACACTATCAATGACAGTGGTTTGCAATTTACAGGTAGCCGAGGATGGGCGATCGATATTGCTTCTTTAATTTCATTTTCATTTTGTGGACCTTTTTTTTACACCAGAAAGAAAAAGAAAGAGAAAAAAAAGCGAAAGAGCAATTACAGCCTCCTTATGAAGGAAACACCCGTAGCATCCGTCGGTAGGATACTTCTGGAGTGGACCAAACTTTCAACCAGTCATTCATTGGAGCCTTTTTTCAACCAAACTTTCATTTTGGGGTTTTTTTTTTCTGATATACTTCTTTTTGTGGAATTTGAATATGTTGTTTGGAATCTAAAGAAAAAAAAAAAAAACAAGTTACGTTACTTTTACTTGAAAAAGAAACTTTGTAACATACAGTACACAATTTTTTTTTTTTGACGTTGAAATACAATACATAATTAATGGAGGATTCTACTACTATCACAAATAAGTTTGGGCAATCTATGATCCATGGTGTATGCCCTTATGAAGCAGGTAATATCGTTTATTAGGATTTTTATATTGTAGATATAATATATTGGAATTTAGTCCTTAATTAAAAGTATTCTAAAAATTGCAATTAAGCCCATTATTCTCCCTGATCATTGCCTACCTCCACCGTTGCCGTGTTTATTCGCCGGCACATGAACAGCTCCAATTTTCACAACTCTTCCGGCGACAACCTCCGCGTTGAGCATTTCAAGGTAGGTCAGCCATTGAACCAAACCTTCATTCATCAAATAAAACTTCCACCCTAGCATTTTGCTTCATTCATCAAACAACTTAGAATCAACCTCAGCTGACTAACAGTATTAATCTATTGCTCACTTGAGAGATTTTTACATATATTCAGATTTAGTGTGCAATAAATTTTATAAAAAATTTATGATTTTACAAGTCCACGAATTTTTATTATTCCACCAAATGATGGGACCATAGGAGGGTTGGTTGGGTCACTGTATTACAGTAATTGCTTTTTGGTGATGGAAAAAAGGAGAAAAGAAAGAAATAAAGTTGAAAATTGCCATTGATGATCTAAGACTGAAAAAATGGCACCTTGTTTGTTTTTTTTTGGTCCCTTCTATGTGGATTATTCTTAGCTTCTTAGGTTTACCCACAGTTGACAACCATAAAAGTGGAGAGCAGAGAGCTACACATCTTCTGTATAAATGAAAAAAAAAACAAACAAACGGTATGTATATGTAATTGGGGTAGTTTTGCTTCGTCAGTGCCAAATAGGGATCACTGCCTTCACAAATTTACAGCCTTCACATACGGTTCAACGGGTCAAATGGTCTATCGGCTGCCTCCGCACACCGAAAGGGGTATTGCTGCTCAAATTAGGGATTGTCATGGCATGGACAGCAAAGACGAAGATTGGGTGCAAAACAAAACATAATCAAGGGACTTTTCTGCAATTCAGTTGCAATCACCATTGAAAACAAAGCCATAATTGATGTACCATAAGTTTGTACAATATTAACACGATTTTACTGAAGACAAAATTTAATAATAACGTCCTACGGACAAAGGCAATGAGACACCCATACTTGACCCATTTTTATATTGTTTTGGTACATACACTTACGCACCTGCAACACGCGAAAAGAAAGCTTCGTATGTGATAATGTCCTACGGACAAAGCCAATGAGACACCCACACTTGACACATTTTTTTTGGTACGTACAGTGCACACAGCTGCTCCACGTGAAAAGAAAGCCACGTACATGCGTAAGCCTTAATTTCACACCATGGCCCCGCCAATATAATCTCCATTATTCTCCTTCATTCACACTCTAACGCTTTGGTGTGAGAATAGTCATGGCGTTGTTGCAGCAAGGAGCTCAACCAGTATTGGCCACCTGCACCACAAAGGTTTTTCAGGAAGGAGATATCCATTGGAAGCTGCTCAACGTTGACACATCAGCCACCACTTCCTCTTCCTCACCCCCAAAACCATTGCTAGTCTTTACGCCTACCGTGCCCGGCGCATACACTGTAATATTGTTCTGCCATGGCTTCTGCATTCGCAATAGCTTCTACTCTAAGCTCCTAGGCCACATAGCTTCACATGGCTTCATAATTGTTGCTCCTCAGCTGGTATATCTACTCTAAGAATTTCTCATCATCTATTTTTCTTGTCTTCTAATTGTAAGTTTCTTGGTTTAACAATTTCCTCATTAAGAGCAAACTGTTTTTGCAATTTGCATTCTCTAGCAATAGCTTCTTGATAAAGATAGAAACAATTTCAGGACTTTAGGTAGCTTTATTTTGGTAAAAAAGTCTATTTAAAGTAAGAATATTTATAATATAAGTAATTAAAGGTATATCATTTTTAATTTAATTAAAATACATCATGATTTTAATTTATTAAAATTTAATAATAAATATATCTTATTTATTTATTTTAAAGACAAACTTATTTTAAAAAAGACACATAATTTATTTTGTATTTCTAATTCTAATATATTCATATATTTTTTATCTTACCTTATCATTATTTTATATAATCTGTATGCTTATGTAATAAACTCTTTACCTTAACTCATACTTTAAGTTCAACTGTTCTTTTATTCCAAATTTGCTCATTTATGATGTTTCCCATGTTAGTTTTCCAATGGTTTGCCTATGTTTGGACCCAATGAAGTTAAATTTGCCGGAAAAGTGGTGGACTGGATAGCGGAGGGACTTCAACCTCTGCTTCCTGAAAATGTTCAAGCCAAATTGGAGAGCCTCGTTCTATCGGGTCACAGTAAGGGTGGAAAAACTGCATTTGCTGTGGCACTTGGTTATGCTCAAACGAAGCTCAAGTTCTCAGTGCTCATAGGCATAGACCCTGTGGCTGGCAGTAGCAAGTGTAAGATTTGCAGAACATATCCTCACATCCTCACAGGTGTGCCACGGTCCTTCAACTTAACAATACCCGTTGCTGTGATTGGCACTGGGTTAGGGCCAGATGGCTTTCCAATACCGTGTGCTCCTGATGGGGTGAACCATAAGGAGTTCTTCAACGAGTGCAAACCCCCTTGTGCACATTTTGTTGCAAAGGACTATGGTCACATGGACATGTTAGATGATGTCACGCCAGGGATGGTTGGGGAAATTATATCAAAGTGTTTGTGTAAGAATGGGTCGGGTCCTAGGGACTTGATGAGAAAGACGGTGGGTGGGTTGGTTGTTGCCTTCTTGCGGGCTTACTTGAACTGCCAGTGGGAGGATCTGGATGCCATTCTAGCAGATCCTAATCTTGCTCCTGCGAAGCTTCATCCAGTTGAGTTTGTACCAGCATGAAGTTTAAGCTTTGTGCATTGATTTATTGCCATGAAGGGCTTGTTCATTTTTCAGATGAATTTCTTTCAAAATTGTGTAATAGTTATTAACATTCCTGTTAATTTTCAAGAGAATTGGTTTTTGTGGGGGGATTTCTGTTCAAATAGAGTATTGCTTTCAGTCCGAGGGAGATGTATACTACAGTTTCTCACAGGGGTGTATTGATTTGGTTTGACTCTATAAATCCTAAAAATCGAACTAAATCGAATCGATTGATCGGGTTTAATTTTTTAAGAACCAATTAAAATTAGTATTGAATGGTTCAATTATCAAATTCCATGATTTAAAATTAAAATTAAACTAACCCGATCTGATTAGAGTTTTTTTTTTTAATTTTTTATCAACTCAACATAACTCAACTTTGCTTTCATAACTTTTTCTTATTTTTTTTTTTTTTTTTTTTTTTGTATTTTTTATGAAGATGCCATGACTTGTTGACTGATCCGAATCAAATCATATCTCATCAGTGTAGTTCGATTCAGATTTTTTGACTAAAAGTATAAAATTCGAATCAAATCGAGCTGATCAGATTTGATTGATTTGAAATTTTTTTATACTTCAAATCCGAACTAACCTGATTTAATTACATCCCTAATTTCTCCTTTATCAATTTACATTTCTAAATTATAAAAAAAAACTAATTACAAAGTATTTTTCCACTCAAATTTCTCACATTTAAATAGATAACATAATTAAAGCGTAAGTATACAGAAAATGATATAGACCCAATTGAAATCAAATGATAAAAACTATATACAAATATGAGGTGGTATGTATATACATCACTATTGAAATTATAAAGAGAAATGCTACATAACAATTTTTCTTTTTTTTTTTCAAGAATCATCTATACGAATTGCTAAACAATTGACTCCCGTATTTTTTATTTGTTTTTACTTATGTTTTTTTGTTCCTATAAATATTTTTTAGACTCTAACTCTTCAAAGTTTAGAAAGCAGTCCTTCTAAAAAAATTTCTCCTATGATGGTCCCTCTGTCTATTAGATCTACGTTCAAACTCTCACATTATCTATCTATATGGACAAACTTTTGCTCTTAGGATAGCTAGTGATGCACCAGAAGACACTTCCTTCTCTTGGGTTAGTTCTAGTTGCTATGCAAATGCAGAATGCAGAATATGCCACCCATTATGTTTAACAATCAAAACATAAAATTTTGGAAATGAGTCAAATTCAATTACTTCAATTTGTATTTTAAATTTTTTGAATTTTAGAAATTCTCCATCCAAATACACTCAAGCCCTTAACAGACACAAAGGCTTCTCAAGAAGGAAACACCATAGAGATACCAAAAGAGAACCACCTCCAACAACAGGCAACTCAAGCATATGCACACCCAAGGGAAAACCACGAGAAAATTAAATTGGCCAAACAATCCGCCACATGGATTCCAAACATTTCACAAACAACAACAGATAAACGGATGCCAACTCATTCATAAGGACTCTACAAAATTGCTTTCACAACAATTAACATTTTTCAATTGTAAGAGACACACTAACAATTTAGTTTGTTATAAGATAAAAGTACATTTGATTTTGATTTTGATAATAGCCGAACAAATAAAGAAAGGCTATAACCAAATCTGCGAGATTTTAAGGATAGTTTATTAATATTCTAAAATAATAGTTAAGGAGTGGTGCTACACATCCCAGGTTACAGAGCCCAGATGGTAGCTCGACTCTTATCTTTATCTTTTACTTTTGTCCATGTCTTTGCTTTTTCTTTTTTATTCAAGATTAAATATCTTCCCTGTACTCAAAATCACTCTCGTTATGTTTTGTCTCTATTGTTACTTGTCCTGCACGCATGCCTAAGCCAATACTGCTTGTGTAGTGGCTTGAAATCCAAATTCAGAAGTTCCTAGCTAGTTTCTTGGTAAGCCTTAGAAATTAGAATCATGTTATAAATAAGCATTAGATTGACCACCCACAACCCAACAAATGTCAATTAAATAATTAGACTTCAGTGCTTCTATAACATAAATTGGTTTCTATTTAGGTAGCGAGTTCGAATGTGAGGTTGCTAAAGAAAACAACGAGAAGTTGTACATATAGATGAACAAGGCGTTAAGATGGAGATCCAGACCAAAAAGTCTCACAATCTTCTAACTTCTAAGAGCTTGGACGAAACAATTGCAAAGAAGAGAAGAAGAATAAAGGTGGGGAAGAAGAGAATGTTATTCGGACTCTAGGGGTGTCAATTGGGTCAGGTCAACCCGTGAACTCACAGGATCGGGTCAACCTGTGAACCCATAAATTTTGACTCAACCTAACTCATAAAATGCGGGTTGTGTTTGGTTGGAAAATATCTCAACCTACAAACTGTGAGTTGGGTAGTGGGTTTGGAAACGTCCAACCCACCCACTTTTTTTTTAAAATTAGAAAAGTCATTTAGTCAAGGTTAAAAAGTTATTTAGCCACAATTTTTAATCACAACTAAACGACCACTGAAAAAAAAGACTCGTTTAGTAGAATGACATCGTTTTACTTTGAAGTCTAACAAAAGGTTAAAGCACTCACACATAGATAGTACACTTTTTCTCACCAATTACCTTTTCAGCCACACACTCCCAAATTATCAATCTCTCAAATAAAAAAATTCAAATCCCTAACTTCTTATTTCAAAAACTGTAGCATCTTGAAAAAATAGAAAGTGAAGTCAGTGATTATCACAATCCATATGATATATGTGATGACATTGATTTCAATTAGGTAGAGTACTTTGTTGTTTATGAATATTGAGACTTATTACCTTAATTTAGTTTATTACAGACTTAAATTAGAAAGATTTGTTAATTTGTTATGCACTTACGTGTATGTAATTTATTTGAGACCTATTATATTTGTGTAAAATTATTTATGTGAATTAATATGTAATTTGTTATATTTATATAAAACATTTTATGTGTAATAAATTTTTAATTTTATATTTCGACTTTTTTTTCAAAAAAAATTTTAAACATATATCGAATTCATAGGTTCGACCCTACCCAACATACTCTTAAGCAAGTCAAGTTGAGGAAAAAACAATTCCTCGACCCAACTCACTGTTATAATGAGTGAGTCGGGTTAAAATAAATTATAGAACCCACCCAACTGACCCAACTGATAGGCTCCATCCAAACAAAGTATATCCGACCTACCTAACATTTTCCATAGTTAAAATGTTAAATGGTTGAAGCTAAGGACTTTTAACAATTTAATAAAGTTATTTGTTCAAACTCTTATTGTAATGTTTGGTAATTATTTAAACTTTTAAAAATTTAAAGTAAACTTATTTGATTAGCTTTTGAGTTAGAATTAGTTGAAAATAAATTCAATAAGAAATTAACTGTACAGTAATCAGATTATATTTGAATCAGAATTTTTTCTATTGATCTTTTTCTTATTTTTATCTTATCTCAAATTTAAAAATTTTATATTTGAGTTTAAAATATTATTTAAATTAAATTAATTCAAAATTAAATCTTAGAAAAAATTACATATTTCAAAATTAATTTAAATTTTAAAAAGTACATAGTTAGTTTTAATTTAGATAATTTTCATCCATATTTTAATTTAAAAAACACCCCTTACAGTAGGTACGAGAAACCTGTGTTAGTTCATATAGAACTTATAAATTGACAATCCCTCCATTCCTATTAGAATGACAAAAAAGCTATACACAAATAAATTGTTAAAAAAAAAATGCATAGTAGAGATTTATCATTAAAGATGAGGGTTGGAATCTTTTGCTTTACATATAATTTATAACCTCTAGTTTCTGGTACTCTGCTCATGAGCTCAATAGTTAAAATAGTTTACTAATTACTTTCTCTCAATTGCATCCATGATCTTCTACCAAGAACTATTGTCATTGTTAACATTTTTTTTCAGTATTAATGCCTACATGCTACATATACTATTTATTTTCTTAGGCCTTCAGATACTATTTATTGTCTTATTCAGTTTGGTGGAAAGCTTTTATAAATTCAACCTTGGATTTATTTAATGGTGGAGATGAATATATAATATGTGAGTACACCTACTGCTAACGCTTAAATTTTTAAATCTAATTTTATTAATTTTTTTAAAAACATATCACAATAATGTTTTTAACTAAATTCTTTAATCATAGTGTGTATAATTTATTTTTAACTGAGCTGAAGAGATATATTAATTTTTAAAATAAATTTGTCTTTACATACAGAAATTTGTTTTATTCAACGCGCTTGAAATGATTGGTTAGTCGGTAAAATATATTTCTTATATTCCTTCCTAATTAACGGCAACTTCACACATCACTTTCAACCAAGAAAAGAAAAACAAAAGATAACACTACGAACGCAATATCTTGCGACACGACGCAAGGGTAGGAAAAAAATATATTGCATATCTAGACTAGATCAAAAAAATATTGCATATCTAAACAAATTCTGATTAAATCAAATAGATATTGTATCATACAATTTCATTATTTGCATATCTAAAATACGATATTTAATTGATATTTTTTTTACATTAATATATAATATATTTATTTTATTTTGAGATATAATATACCTTTGCACTTGCTTATATTTACATCTACATATAATATTTATACAAAGTGTTGCATAAAATATATTAAAAAAAATTTCCTTACATCACACAGGCTCTACTGATATTTTCTTAATCTTTATCGGAAGATTTAATTATGTGGTTGGTATTCAATTTTTCACATTATCATTTTCTGTTCTTTGTGATAGTACTTCTTCTTAGTATAGGAAAAAAAAAGTATACTTATTTTCAGATGAGACAGGTTTTTGTTTTTGAGCATTTGTCATGTGCATTCGAAACGACGGCGTAAGTTTAATCCATTTTCTATTAGGAGTACTTCATTTGCTTAATTACTCTTTTTTTTTTTTTTTGGTTGGGGGGGTTCCAATGTGTAGTTTTCGGCTTTTGCAGTTTGAAGTCTGAAGCAACAGTGGCTGCAATTTGTATGGTCTCCAACGGAAGGAAAGTGAAATACTTTCCCTTTCACCAAACCAAAAAGCACTAAAAGAAGTAAAGTTAGTTAAAGTCCCAATTTTTCAATTTGATTCCCCCCCTTTCCCTTCCCTTCCCGTTTCACTTTCATCTCTATGCTTCCACCCAAACCCTTGATTTCCCTCTGCAGATTCAATCCACAACTCAACTGTGTCTTTGAGCTGATTCGGTGAGTTACATTTTTTTCTGGTAGAGATCTTTCGTAGCCATTGCCGGGTATCCCTTTTTTTATGCTGAACTCATGAGATTAAGCACAGTTGAATGATTAAATGATTTTCCTTTTTGGAAGATTAAAAGAAGCTCGATTCAGCTTTCGTAGATGGGATCAATAGCCCATTAATTTTGTTTTATTTTATTGTTTGTTAGTTGCATCAAATTCATTATTTTTTTTAAAAAAAAAAGACCTTTAGTTTGAGATTGATTGTTCTGTTTCTTTGAAAAGTGGGGAACAAAAAAGGGGAAACAAGTGTTATTGCTTTTCTGGGGGTTGGAAATTTTTGAGCTGAGGGTAGTGGAATGTGCCCCCAATTTGTAAAGTTTTGATTTTTGAAGAGGAAGCTTATAATAGCGCTATTGTGGAGATCTGGGACTTGTTGCGTCTGTTATGCCCCATGAGGACTTTCTTCACTGCTGATTCCTGTAAAGAAGCCCACCCAAATGCTCTAAATCCACAGTCCTGGCTCCAAATTGAAAGAGGGAAACTTCCCAAGCTGTCATCACAGTCCTCTTCAGCACCAATGTAAGTTTCTCTGCTCCTTAATTTCAATTTGAAGCGTAACTTTTTGCAAAATACAATTAATTAAGTTGTTTTTTTTTTTTTTTTGGTGGGGTTGGGGTGTGTGGTTTTCTGTAAACTACTACAGAGAGTCTCTGATCAAGGTCCCACAGCCACCTATACTACCATTCTTTAAACCTATTGATTATGTGGAAGTTTTAGCTCAAATCCATGAAGAACTTGAGTCATGTTCTCCGCAAGAGCGGTCGAATCTGTTTTTGTTACAATACCAGGTCTTTAGGGGCCTTGGGGAAGTTAAACTGATGCGTAGAAGCCTCCAGGCGGCTTGGCAGAGAGCCAACACTGTTCATGAGAAGATTATATTTAGGGCATGGTTAAAGTATGAGAAGCAAGGGGAAGAGCTAATAGCTGACTTGCTGACCACTTGTGGTAAATGTGCAAAGGAGTTTGGGCCCATAGATGTGGCATCTCATCTTCCATTTGATGTAAATGTAAGTTCCCAGGAGAGAATTTTGATGAATGGGAACCACGTTTCACAAGATGTTATTTTTACAGTTGGAAATGAGAAGATAATTTGTGATAGACAAAAGATATCTGAACTTTCAGAACCATTTCATGCAATGCTAAAGGGGTATTTCAGTGAATCACTTTCTGAGACTATAGATTTGTCTGAAAACAATATCTCTCCTTCAGGTATGAGGGCAATAAGTTATTTCAGTTTGACTGGCAGTTTAGTTGAGGTCCCTCCAAATCTTTTGTTGGAGATATTAGTTTTCGCAAACAAGTATTGTTGTGAAAGACTCAAAGATGCTTGCGATAGAAGACTTGCATCCTTAGTTTCCTCCAACGAAGATGCTGTGGAGCTCATGGAATATGCTCTAGATGAGAATTCATCTGTCCTTGCTGCAACTTGTTTACAAGTCCTTTTACGTGATCTTCCAAATTGTTTGAATGACAATCGGGTGGTGGAGATTTTCATTCATGCAAATAGGCAGCAACTGGCAGTCATGGTTGGGCCAGGTTTATTTGTACTTTTTTGTTTCTTAAGTGAAGTTTCTATGAACCTTAATTCTAGTTCAGACACCACAGCTCATTTCCTGGAACGGTTAGTTGATTTTGCTGAAAATGACAAGCAGAGACTCCTGGCTTTTCATCAATTGGGATGTGTAAGACTCTTAAGGAAAGAATATGACGAAGCATGTTGTCTTTTTGAGGGGGCTGTAAATGCAGGCCATATTTATTCTGTTGCAGGTTTAGCTAGACTGGACTATATAAAGGGTGAGAAGCTTTTATCTTATGAGAAGCTCAGGTCAGTCTTATCCTCCGTTACTCCACTTGGATGGATGTACCAGGAAAGATCACTATATTGTGACGGTAATATAAGGTGGGAGGACCTTGCGAAAGCAAGTGATCTGGACCCTACACTTATATATCCTTACATGTATAGGGCTGCCTCTTTCATGAGGATGCAGGATGCTCAAGCTGCACTGGCAGAAATCAATCGAATTCTTGGGTTCAAACTTTCATTAGAATGCTTGGAACTACGCTTTTTTATCTATCTGGCCCTTGAGGACTACAAAGCAGCTCTTTGTGATGTTCAAACAATTCTTACTCTGCATCCAGATTATAGAATGTTTGAGGGCCGCGTTGCTGCATCCCAACTCTGTACTCTTGTGCGTGAGCATGTTGAACATTGGACAACAGCAGATTGTTGGGCACGGTTATATGACTGTTGGTCTGCAGTTGATGATATCGGGTCTCTTTCTGTTATCTACCAGATGCTTGAATCTGATGCAGCAAAAGGTGTTCTATACTTCAGACAGTCATTGCTTCTCCTGAGGTATGTTATGAATGTTTGGAAGCCACTAGGAGTGGGCTAGTGCCTAGTGGTGAAGGGCCTGGGTAGTTTGCAGGAGGTCATAGGATCAAACCTCCTTGCTGTCTTTGTAACCCAAAAAAGAATGTTATGGATGTTTGGTAACTGTCGTTAATTGTTAAAAGCCTTGAACTTAACCTAACATAAAGTGTATTAGGAAATCTGATGTGGTAATTGGTGTTTTTACAATATTGAATCACACAGTAAGTTTCATAACTAAAAGGACAAGTCAATGATAGCTACTTTAAGTCTGCCGGGAATTCTCTGTTTATTTAAAAGTTGCCTCATCTGTGACAATTAACTCAATTGCAAAGGAGGAAAAACCCACAACATATTATATTTTCCTTTGAGATCCGAGTTACCTCTGTGAAAGTGCATCTGGAAAGGAAAATTCTCTGGCTTCAGGATCCTCTTTCATTTATCTAAATACTGACTGGAATTTTTATATGCGGACACTATAAATTTGACATATTTATTTGATTTAGGCTGAGCTGTCCCGAGGCAGCTATGCGGAGTTTACAATTAGCTCGGCAACATGCATCAAGTGAGCATGAACGACTTGTATATGAAGGGTGGATCTTGTATGATACGGGTCACTATGAGGAAGGGCTCCGGAAAGCTGAAGAGTCTATTAGTATCAAAAGGTCTTTTGAGGCTTTCTTCCTGAAGGCCTATGCATTGGCTGACTCTAGTCTAGATTCATCATGTTCTTCAACTGTTATTTCACTTCTGGAAGATGCCTTGAAGTGTCCTTCAGATAATCTGCGCAAAGGTCAGGTATGGTTCTATTTGTACTTCTTTGGAAAAATATTTCACTACTCAATAGTTACTGGGCATGCATGTGTTAAGAACAGACTTCGAATTTCTAAAATGAATAAGTTCTTAGGTGGAAGCTCGTGAGTGGTTTTATATCTAACACCCTTCACGCAAGAGCCCTTTGGGCTTGAGGTGTGGACAATGCACATGATCATGTTTGGCATGTGCTGAAAGTCATTTTTTTTTTAACGAATGAGGGCAGCGAGGATCGAACTCATGACCACTTGGTCATAGAGGCTCCGATACCATACAATGGATCAACTCTACTCAAAAGCTTACCTTAAGCTGTTAGGTGGTGGCTCATGAATGGTTTTATATCTAACAGCTGGAGTTCTTTTATGATGCATAACTTTGATCATCTTAGTTTTCACCATTTTACCCTAATATTATCTTTAAAGGAGATGAGGTCACTATATGATCATGAATTCCTTTTAGTTCTTTTGCGGTGAAATTGTGAACCCAAACCAATAAAATGGGATGTAAAGGGAAGGTTTAATTGCTATCTCTCTGACCATGACTTACTGCTGTCTCTGTTGCTGCTTTTTCCATCATTCACTGGGAAGTTGGCTTGTCTAGATGCTGCATTCACCTTGATTGCATTGTACCATCGAACAATATACCGTGACCTTCAAATGAAAAAGCTTCTTCACCCTACCCCCTCTGCAATCTGAATTCTGGATTTATATATCCATGTATTATGGTGGTTGTAAGCTTTGGCAACTCTGTAAAAGTCCTGAATGTGACCTACGAAGTTCTGTTGTTTCAGCTGTAGGTAATACCAAATTTGAAGTGATATACAGAGATAAGAAGTTGAACTTGCCATTAATGTCAATATGTGAAGATTGATAAAGTTGTTAGCCACTAGACTCTTTGTTATATTTGTGGAATTTTATAATATACATATAATTATGCAATTTTGGACATAATTAGTTTGTAGTTTTACTCCTTATTCTTCCATTTAATTTTCCAGGCACTGAACAATCTCGGGAGTGTTTTTGTTGACTGTGGGAAATTGGACTCGGCAGCTGATTGCTATATCAATGCCCTTATAATCCGACACACCCGAGCCCATCAGGGTCTTGCTCGTGTTCATTGTCAAAAAAATGATAAGGCTGCTGCTTATAAGGAAATGACTGAACTTATTCAGAAGGCAAAAAACAATGCATCTGCCTATGAGAAGAGGTCCGAGTACTGTGATCGTGAACTTGCAAAGGCAGATCTGGAGATGGTGACTAGATTAGATCCACTTCGGGTGTATCCTTATAGATATCGTGCTGCAGGTAAATATTTTACCTTACTTTTTTTTTATTTTTTGTTATAAATATTTTACCTTACTTAACTCACCTGCATAGTCATAAATCATAATGTCTAAGGATAATTATATGCAAAAGATGTGGAATTGTTCTGCCAGATTCTATTAAAATTTAACGCATTTCAAGGCATTGCTTGTGTGAATGTATGCATGGGCATTTGCCTAAGTATTTGCGTGTGCGTGTGTGTGTGCATATGTCATAAAGCCAAACATGGAATATTTGGCACCTATACTGTGTATCTTTGATGGCTTAGCTCCTACATTTTTAAGCTGGCCTGTTTTGGGATTCCATGTTGAACATTTTTTCTTTATGTTATTGACAATCAATTGACATAAATATTTTTTATCTTATTTTAAATATATTTCAAATTACATTGCTATGTGTACCATTTTGTTTTTTGGCAATAGATCAATTTATTATTGGGAGAAATACAAATTAGAAGTTTCTAGCAAAATATTTGCAATTTAAGGACAATTACTGAGAGTTGGTTAATAATTTAAGGACAATGTGTTAACCATATATATTAACTTATTAACCACTTGTTTGGTTAGTTGTTCTAAAATGAAACTATTTTTGCCAAGAATTCCTAAACTCTAATTCTACACTTGCATAACAAATTTAAAGCTAGTACAGTAGTACTGCAATAGCGAATTTTACTCTTTGTCAAATCGTTTTATTGCAGCTAGTACAGTAGTGCTAAACAATGTGTTTGATGTATGTGGTTGCAGTATTGATGGACAAGCATAAGGAAGAGGAAGCCATTGCCGAACTCTCCAGAGCTATTGCATTTAAAGCTGATTTGCACCTCTTACATCTACGTGCAGCATTCCATGAACACAAAGGGGATGTCTTAGGTGCTTTAAGAGACTGTCGTGCTGCACTCTCGGTGGATCCAAACCAGCAAGAAATGTTGGAACTTCACAGTCGAGTTAATAGCCATGAGCCATGAGTCACGAACATATATATGACTTCTGCGGGATGGAATTGCACATTGAAGACTTATAACCTTGTCTGCATTGAAAAGCTATGGCCACACCATGAAGAATGGTGGAGACTGGAGAGTGACTGCCATTTGAGCTGCCATCAGCTAAGTTATGAAAATCAAATTTGTAAAATGGAAAGTATAGTTAAATTATATTCCTGTCTATAGTAAAGAACTTGTGAATTATTACCATTTTTTCCCCCAAGGAGGGGGTGGTCCAAATTTTGTAATTGTTGATCTTGATTTTTTCGGGTATATTATGGGTGTCTGATATGTTTGTCTCCCATGTGTTTTCTTGATTAAAATGGTATATAAGCAGGGCAATATATAAATATCTATATTTTTACCATATAGTACGGTCTTTAATCACAAAGTGGGTACTATGCATGTATTCCTGTTAGTTGCATAATTTAAGAGTTTAATTTAAATCCATCAAAAAATGAATTCTCTTTCTGGCCATTTTTTAATTTAATGAAAAAATGCTACAAAAAGTTGAGTGACTGTATCATCGGTAAAACAATTTTATATTGAGAAAAAGTGCATTCGTACTTCCTAAACTTTGACTTATTTGCAAACTATTATCATGAATTTTAAATTGTCTTTATATAAGTTCTTAACCTATAACAATTAGACCAAAAGACCATTCTATTTACCTCTTGTTAAGTCACTTATGGAAGATGTCAGCGATTGAATCTGAGTCCTCCATATTTATGAAATCATGAATGTTCATTAATTTATTTTTTAAATTCTAATTTTATCTATTTCTATTTTGGTAGTATTTGAGTGTTTTATGTGTTTCTTTTAACGATAAGATTTTCTTAGTTCCTAGTAATCATTAATCCAATCATTTGTTGTATATTTTCTTGTATCTACACATTATTTTATTTATCACCATTCTATGTTATTCTTGATAAATATTTTCCGCATTTATCAAATTTTTTATGTAACGAAAATTAAAAGGATCACGTATCGTAAGTTCGAGAACCCCATTTTCACTTGAATTTCTCGCTTCAACTTTACGTAAGAATAAAGTTGTTTTTGCTTTTCTGTTGTGGAATCAGAAAGTTTGGAATGATCTCAAATTTTCTCAAACAAGCTTGGGATCCGCTTCAATTGTGGTCAACGTGTATGATCATTTTCATAAAAATGCAGTCAAGGGGTTGTGCTTAATTACGGCTTTGGTTTGTTTAGCCTTTTTATTAAGGTGTGCTTTTTTGGTTGACATTTTTGGTGTGCTTTTGGGTGGCATTTTGTTTTGCAAGATTTGTGTCTTGCGGTTGGAGGAATATTTCATCATCTTTTTCATGTACTTGAATAAGTATTAGTAATTAGAAAAAATCATCACACATAATCACGCACAATTTAATATAATTTGGTTCAATATATTTACATTCACATATAAGAAGAGATTAAATCTATTATGAATAACATTACAAATATAATTTTTGTCATTTGATAAAGTTACAAATCTTCTTACATTACAACTTTTACATGAATAAAATTGTAAACCCTCTCCTAATAATTACAACTTTTGTGGACAAAATTACAAAAGCTTCATTGTAGTATCAGTCACAATTTCATCTCATTCATTCTCATAACCTCTACAATTTTTCAATACATATATTTATAACTCATAACAATTTACATGACGAACAACCAATTCCACACTCTATTTTTATCAAGATAAAGATTATTCTTATTAAGATAAGACTTCCTAATTTCTTATTTAAAAAATAAATATGACTTTTATTTTATCTTGCATATCTTAGCATTAAATAATTCAAAATTCAAATCTCCTAATAAATAAAAAATTATCAATACTTATCAAAATAAGAATTTAAGTCAATTACAACGCTTCTAAATTTTAACTATTTTGTAAACTACTATGCTCGCTCCGTTATCTTTCAATTTACTATTATTATTATTATTATTACTATTATTATTTAATTGGAAAGAGATGAGAATATTATTCACGGGACTCAAAATCCAACACAACAAGGTTACATATAGCACTAAGAGCCTCTTCCATCCACACAACATTTGGATTGAGAAGAGGTAGTTGTGCTAGTTCATGTGCAACACTATTTCCACTCCTCTTTACACGAGACCCATAAAAAGATCTAAATTGCATGGAAAGACATATGCAATCCTCAACAACTTCACCAAAATAGGAAGCATGCTGATGGGACTTTGACATTGCTTGCACAACTTCAAGACTACCAGACTCCAGAATAATGTCTAACATGCAACTATCCAAATTCCAAAGTCATCTTCAGGCCCAGCATGACTTGTATAATTTCTTTTATACAATGAAATTTATTTTATCATCTCTTTGATTTTAAGAAAAGAAAAAAAGAAGCAATCCATCATGAGTAAATTAAAAATCATAAGGCAATTTATTTTGAATGAAGTAATCCACCGTGAAGTTTATTGTATAATTTCTTTAATTCAGTGAAGTTTATTTTATCTTCTTTTTGATTTTAAGAAAAAAGAAAGAGGCAATCTATCATGAGTAAATTACAAATCGTAAGACAATATGTTCTGAATGGATTTGTGAGTGTCACCTGAATTAGGCTATGGCAGGTGATTTCTTCTATGGTATGGTGGCAGTGATAATGGTGCGAGAGACGGGTACCTACAAAAGCTTTAGACAATGTACAAGGTGAATAGTATTTAAAGGTTCAGATTCATACTTTAGTAGCTTTGTATTGTATTTATAGGTGAATGTGGAAGAGGGAAACTCATTTTGAATGTGCATGTATGGATAATGAATATCAATAATGAGAATCCCTATGATTCATGTCATAAAGATTCGATAAAGTTTTACGTTGGTTGTCGACTGCCTAACACAACTCTCCTCTTTTATCCGGGCTTGGGACCAGCTATGTAGGTATTTGCAACAAAGCTCATCATATAGAAGCAGGAGTTCTTGCTCTCAAATTGATTTCTTTTTAATAAGAAAATCTGATAGAAAGCTTTGCATGGACTGCAAAGTCTTCCTTGGAAAGAGCTTGACTACCCAACACAGGGTTTTGGTTATGGATGTACGGGTCAAGATGAGAGTAAGGAAAAATTGTCGAGACAGAGAGCCAAGAATCAAATGGTGGCAATTAAAGGGAGAAAAACAAATGCTCTTTCAGAGGAAGATTATGGAGGAAGAAATTTGGGAAGTACAAGGGAGTGCTAATGATATGTGGGAAGAGATGGTTGAAGGGATTAGAAAGGTAGCAAAAGAGACACTCAGTGAATCAAGAGGCTTCGGACTCAAGGATAAAGAATCTTAGTGGTGGGACACAAGTGTACAAGATAAGGTTAAGGTTAAAAGGGAATGTTATAAAGCTTGGCACGTATGTAAAAATAATGAAAATTGAGAAAAATATAAGACAGCTAAAAAAGATACTAAAAAGGCAGTGAGCGAGGCGAAAACTAAAGCGTTCAACGGGTTATATCAATCGTTGGGCAACAAAGACGGAGAAAGGAATATCTACAGGCTTGCTAAAAGTAGGGAAAGGAAGACAAGAGACTTGGATCAAGTAAAATGCATTAAGGATGAAAATGGTAAAGTCTTGGTTACGGAACAAGACATTAAGGATCAATGGAAGAGTTATTTTCACAAGTTATTTAATGAGGAACATGGGACATTAGGAGACTCGGACATTCTAAACACTAGAGAGGAGAACCAAAATAAAACCTTTTATCGTAGAATCGGGGAGAATGAGGTAAAAAAAGCATTGAAAAGGATGGATAATGGAAAAGCAGTCAGACCGAATAATATACCTATTGAGGTATGGAAGTGCCTAGAAGAGAAAGGTATAAGTTGGATCACAAAGTTGTTTAACAAGATAATGAAGTCTAAGAAAATGTCAAATGAATGGAGGAGAAACACTTTAATCCCTATTTATAAGAATAAGGGAGATATACAAAACTGTACAAATTATAGAGGAATTAAGCTCATGAGTCATACCATAAAGTTATGGGAAATAGTAATTGAACGGAGATTAAGACAAGAGACTCATATTTCAGAGAAACAATTTAGTTTTATGCCTGGGAGGTCAACCATAGAAGCAATCTATCTTCTACGAAGATTAATGGAGAGGTATCGGAGGAAGCAAAAAGACCTATACATGGTTTTCATTGATCTGAAAAAAGCCTACGATAGGGTATCGAGAGAGCTCCTATGGAAGGCTTTGGAGAAGAAAGGAGTTCGTATCGCCTATATTCGAACAATCCAAGATATGTGTGATGGGGCTAAAACTAGTGTGAGAACAGAGGGTGAGACCACAGAAGATTTCCATATAAATATAGGACTGCACCAAGGGTCAGCTTTGAGTCCATATCTTTTTACCTTGGTCTTGGATGTGCTTACTGCGCATATCCAAGAGCTAGTACCACAATGCATGCTTTTTGCAGATGATATAGTCTTAGTTGGAGAGTCGAGAGAGGAAACAAATGGGAAGTTAGAGCTATGGAGACGAACTTTGGAAGAACATGGCCTTCGTCTAAGTAGGAGTAAGACGAAGTATATGAAATGTAAGTTCAGTAAGAGACATGTTAATGCTAGCTTAGCGGTGAAAGTTGGAGATCATACAATACCACAAGTCACACAATTTAGGTACCTTGGATCTATCATACAAAATGATGGAGAGATAGAGGGAGATGTAAACCATAGGATTCAAGCTGGATGGATGAAATGGAGGAGTGCTTCAGGAGTTTTTTGTGATAGAAAAGTGCCTCTCAAGTTTAAGGGTAAATTTTACCGCACATCTATAAGGCCCGCGATGTTGTATAGTACTGAATGTTGGGCGGCAAAAAGCCAACAAGAGCATAAGATCAGTGTTGCGGAGATGAGAATGTTGCGTTGGATGTGCGGCCATACAAGACAAGATAGGATTAGGAATGAATACATTAGAGAGAAAGTAGAAGTAGCACCTATTATGGAAAAGATGAGAGAATCTCGCCTTAGGTGGTTTGGACATGTAAAGAGAAGACTCTTAGAAGCCCTTGTAAGAAGAGTAGATCAGGTAGATAATAGCCCAATAGCTAGAAGTAGAGGAAGACCAAGAAAGACTATAGGTGAAACGATTAAAAAAGATTTAGATCTGAATAACATATCTGAAGACTTGGTTTATGATAGGGCACAATGACGTCGTTTGATCCATGTCGCCGACCCCACCTAGTGGGAAAAGGCTTGGTTATTGTTGTTGTTGTAGAATCCCTATGATTATGAAATTGGTTGGAGAAATTGTCTCTTTTAACCATAATTCCTTTAAACATGGGTTTCTGAGAGAGATCTCCTCCTTGCTGTAGGACACTGTTACGATTTCAAACACGCACACCATTAACCAGGGTCCGTTCTGGATAAGTCAAGTTGCTCTTGGTTGAACTAACCTAGAACTTGGTTCAGAACACAATCAATATCCCAATTGAAAACCGAACAAGAATGTACAAACATGGTTTGGTCCAACACCGACAAATGGCAGTGGCAACTATTGACCCTTATGTTGGAGCACAAATGTGTTAGGATTCGAAGTGTGAATGAAAATAAGTTTCACATCTAAAATGAATAAAAAAAGTGAGGATCATATAAGTGGATGGACCTATAAATCTAATGTCTTAAGATTTTGGGTCAAGATATAATATCAAGTTCATTATTGTGGTTTCTCATTTAATCCATTAAAAAATATCTCTCCAAGTATTTTCTTTCCTAACCACAGACATGGGAGAGAGTCAAGTTAAGGTAAAATAGATCCAATCCTAATCCTTCCCTTTCCACATGTGGGTTTTTGGTCTTGCATAAGAGGTACGGTAAAATGTTAAGTATTTACTTTTTCATTCTAATAAGTGCTTATTTCTTTTAAGTGGATACTCTTTTATATACTATTTTTTCTGTAAAACTTTTGGTAAGTACAAAACTAACAATGCTATAACAGAAATTAACAATAAGAATTATTTTGAAAATGTTTGTAAGTACCATTGATTAGAAAAAAAATATAAGAATTAAATTAAAAATAAATGAAATTTTTAACCTTAAAAATAAATTACTACTTGGGTGTATTTATATAGAAGAGTTTAAAAAGAAAAAGAAAAAAAAGATATTTTTTTATTTTAAGTAAATATTTTTCTTTATTTATGTAAAAATAAAATAAAATAAGGTATTATTACGTACCTTTTCAATCCATCTTTATTTTTTAAAAATATTTTATAACTCTTTTAATTTAAAAATAATAATAATCATCTATTTCATTTCCTTCTAAATCTTTCCACTTATAGTAAAAGATTTATTTATACTTAAAAAAAATTATATAACATTTTTTTATAATAAAAATGTATTTTATATAACTCACATAACTCTTTTATGATGTAAGGAGAAATAATAGTTACACAAAAAGTTTGAAGACAAATACCACACAAATTTGATGAGAGTCAACAAATGGAAAGAAAAAAAAAAAAGATAACGAGGAAAACATAAAGTTATATAATTCTGATTGAAAATTGACTCGGTCAAAAAGTTGGTTAATAGGTCAACGATTTGACTATAAGTCAAATGATCGAATCGAAAAATTCAGATAAATAATGAAATAATTTTAAAAAATATTATATGAAAATTTACTTGATATAAAAAATATTATATTAAAAAAACTAAACAAAAAGTATTATATAAAAAATACTTCTAAATAAGTGTGATAATAATCTATTGGTTAGATAAAAAATTAAAAATAATATTCAATTGAAGTATATGGTCTAGTAGTATAATATATTTTATGACAAATGTCATTAAGTATAATGTTTAAATCTTAAAAATTATATTTTTATTAAATTTATATATAAAAAATAATCAACTCAAATTGACCTAATCAGGTGAGTTACCGAGCCACCTGAATAAATTTGAATTTAACCAAATTAATAAAAAAATCAATTTAATAAGTTGATTGAACCGACTTAAAGTCTAGATCGTAAATTTTCTGTAGGAACTAACCAGTCTAATCCGTATAACTATAGAAAAAAAAAAGGTGATGGTAATTGGATCTTTGAGATTTCTTTGTTGAATTCATTTCTGCAACCACCACTA
This sequence comes from Ormosia semicastrata, assembly GCA_029884595.1. Lineage (NCBI taxonomy): Eukaryota > Viridiplantae > Streptophyta > Magnoliopsida > Fabales > Fabaceae > Ormosia > Ormosia semicastrata. The sequence goes on along the minus strand of JAQQTO010000055.1, from coordinate 13,752,742 downwards.
CCCTTATGTAAATTAAGTAACCCCCACATTACGTGAGACATTACTCTATATCAAATCATAATACAGGCCCATGACTTACAAGCCACGACTGAGTTTATAGTATCGTGACTACTGGGGCACGACCTTTTTTTTTCTTTTTTGAATTTTATTATAACTAAAATCATATGATGTGATGTTATAAAGTCGTTCCTCACAAGAACCACTAACATGCAAATTTTTTTTTTAAAAAAAATTAACATTTATGGACAAGCAAACGATTGATTTGATCCATTAGGTTAAGCAATTATTTATGGACAAAGAAATAATCATTATAACCAGATATTTTGCCAGTCCTACAAGATTTGATTTCATCCACATTTAAAAATAAATAGATACATAAGGGTTTTTATGGAAATGTCAACGGTAAGCGTGAAAAAAAACTTCAACAAGAAATTACTAATTCGTTAGGAATTAAAGATAGCACGACAGAAGACATTTTTATTTAGTATTAGAAAAATATATCAATTAAGTGTACCGTGAATAATCACCGTGTTATTTTTAGTTCGTAAAAACAAGCAAATAATTGTCCCCATTAGGCTGGACGTTCCAAAAAAGAAAAGAAAAAACAGAAACTACTGTTCAAAGGAAAAATAGAACCACCAATAATTTGTGTGCCAAATTAAAAATAACACGTCTGGTGATACAAAATCTAGTACTTTCGAGAACGTTATAGAACATTCATCGGATTTATTTCCATAATATTTAATAGATTTTTCTTGTAATGTGTCCTCAGGATACCCTATCCACAACATCCAAAACAATATAAAAATACTTCCATCACGTAAGAACTGACGTAAGAACTGAGAACCAACGCAAACACTACATGTTCCTTTTTTATTGGGTCACAAATTGATTATATATTATACTGAACAAGGTGACGATGCACAATATATTAAAAGGAATGATATTCTCACTGGTTTAAGATTAAACAAATGCAACTTGACATGGTGGTGGGAACCTAAGAATAAGATGTTTCTGGTATTATCGATGGCTGACTCACTCGCTCACTCACTCGCATCCCGAGGGCTTGGATATGGAGTAGAGTATAGATGGCGTGTCACACTGCTTTCATTCCATGTTCAATTTAATTACCTAATTAGAATTGATAAGAGATTTGAACAGCAAATATGTAAAAAGAAATCAGTTTAAATACTTGATTTTGTTTAAATTGATATGACAATTATTTGATCATATGATGAAAATGTTGTCAATGTTAAAATCTATACTTTTCTATTTTTTTTAAACATCTAAATAACTAAGAAAAAAGCTCAAAATATCTAAGTCTGATTTGTTCCAAAAAATCTAACAAGTAAGCTGACATTAGATTTGTCTACGTATGGAGATACAAAACAAAGGTTGGTCTGCCTTCATTCTTCTAATTTTCTCAAAGCCATTCCATACATTATCTTTGTGTGATTTTGATTTGAATCAATTAACTATAAGAAATAATTAATTTTTTTAACTCATTTTTTAATAATTTTTTTAATTATTAAATAAAAAATATTAAATATTTTTTATATTTTTAAAATATTAATTATATTTAATTTTTTATTTAATATTTTTTATTAAATAATAAAAAAATTATTAAGAGAATGTTTTAAAAAGATATAATAAAACTCATTAACTATATTTACAGGTGGAGGCACCCGACCATAGGAAAGGGCGTTCAATTTGCCTCCAATCAGATTAAAAATTAACAAAATCAGTGTGCCAACCAAGGCCACTCTCGTCCAAACTATCTTGTGAACCCCACACCATAAAAAAATAGATCTCCCCCACACCACCATGCTTGCCTCTGTAACTTCCAGAACTTTCTGAGGCTAGAACCAACCCACTCTTTCTCTCTCATCCACTTGCTATTTGAGGAAAGGGATTCCATGTAATAACACCATATTGTTTCCAAGATGTCTAGAATGTTCTTATTAATTATTCATTTTTTTATCCCAGTACACTCCACTATTCTTTCTATATAGCTTTCTTTGTAGATAGGGACGGTATGACAAACAGTCCATTCGTTTTAACTGCCTAAAACGACTTTCCCAACAAGGAAACAGAGTCCTCTGCATTCTTCTTTGAGAAACCAAATAAACCTTCACTTTTTCTCCACCTTTCACTGATCACTTACCTCAGTTCCTTCCTACAACCCCATTTGAATTACGCTGCAGCATAATATCTCGTTTTTGTACTCTTTTTAAACCCTTCTTCTTCTTCTTCCACTGTTTTAATAAGTTTCTGCATTGAAGAAACCTCACAGACATTAAGAGTAAACCAAATTGACATATCAGAACCACAAAAACACATCAAGTTTGTTTATTTTTGAAAATGAACTATCTGAACCCAGTGAAAGAAGAGTACTTGGAAGTACTATCATCATCATCATCTTCAGCATCTCGCACAGGAGGTGGTGATGAGTCACCAATGGTTCCTCCTCCACAGCCAATGGAGGGGCTCCATGACATAGGACCACCCCCATTTCTCACCAAGACCTTTGATGCAGTGGACGACCCCACCACCAACCACATAGTTTCATGGAGCAGAAACGGTGCCAGCTTTGTGGTTTCGGATCCACATGCCTTATCCAGGAGCCTCCTTCCCAGATACTTCAAGCACAACAACTTCTCAAGCTTTGTCAGGCAACTAAACACTTATGTAAGTGTTCTACTTCTCTTCAACAATCAACACCATCTCTTTAATTTCTTCAATTGTGCCTTACCCAGTTACCCCTTCAATGTCTATGGGATTAATGTATAGTAACCCAATTAAGAAACAATGAAAAATAAGATTTTTCTCCTTTTTCTGCACTCTTTTGTATTGGGACATAATTTCACCAAAGCTGTTATATGTACACCAGTTTTACATTGTTTGGTAACGGTAATAGGTTAGTAATCGATATGGTAATAGACTATTAGTCTATTAATCCAACAATATATGTTGTTAATCCAAATTTTGTAAATTATTAGTCAGTGTAAAATTAATGTACTAATTTTGGTATACAAGCATCATTTTTCTAATTTCACTGTTCTGTTTTTGTTTTTTCCTCCTAGTCATAGCTGTAATTTTTTTTTAACTCAACAAAAAATATTATCTGGCATTGTATTGTTGAATATTTAAAGTCATTCGTCTTGTGGGTTCTGGATTTCTCCTACCTGCTTCCGCTGTTGTAGAACATTCGTTGAAGTCTTTCAATTTGGGATCATGCTTTACCACTTTCTCCAATCCCTATTATAATGGCAATTTCAATTCCAATTTACTCTCTATTTGTGTGTGTGTTGAGTTTTTGGTTTTTGGTTTTTGATATTAAATGTGGGATTCAATTTTGCAGGGTTTTAGGAAAATTGATCCAGATAGATGGGAGTTTGCAAATGAAGGATTCCTCAGAGGGCACAGACACCTGTTGGCAAACATAAGAAGAAGGAAGGCACCTTCCCAGCCTGCTCCTTCCCAACAAGCACAAGCACAAGGTCACTGTGTTGAAGTTGGCTGTTTTGGACTAGATGGAGAGATTGATCGTTTGAGGCGTGACAAGCAGGTGTTGTTGATGGAGCTTGTGAAGCTTAGACAGCAGCAACAGAATACCAGATCATACCTTCAAAAAATGGAGCAAAGGTTACAAGGGACAGAAATCAAGCAGCAACAGATGATGGCTTTCTTAGCTAGAGCTATGACAAATCCAACCTTCATCCAGCAACTACTCCAACAGAAAGAGAAGAGAAAGGAGCTTGAAGAAGCTGTGACTAAAAAGAGGAGAAGACCAATTGAGCAAGGGCCTAGAGGTGTTGGAGAATCAAGCAGTGGGGTTGAAGGAAGGAACACTGTTAAAGTTGAGCCCCCACAATTTGGAGAATATGGATATGAAGTGTCAGAGTTGGAAGTGCTGGCTATGGAAATGCAGGGTTTTGGTAGGGGGAGAGAACAAGAGGAAGGACCTGAGGCACTACAAGTACCACAAGAGAGGCTGGACAAAGAATTTGATGAAGGGTTCTGGGAAGAACTGTTCAGTGAGAATTTTGAGGGTGAATTAGACATTTCAACTTCTCAAGGTGAAGATGAAGATGTCAATGTTTTGGCCAGTCGCTTAGGTTACTTGGGTTCTAGTCCTAAATGAACTACATTGGATCAAGATTAACCTTCTTCATTCAGTTCACTTGGTTCAAGTCCTGCCAATATTGCTCCTGAGGTGGCATTCATATGGTGGAGCCATTCTAATTGGCAAGACAGTAAAATTACCAAGCAGAATATCTGTGGAAATGATTTACTTTTTGGTGTTTCTAACCCCATTATATGTACTTTTGTAGAACTTGGAAAAACCTCAATTTCTCACTTTTCTCAATGTTTGATTAGGTAGGTTGCAGCTGTTGCTTGGACAAGAATCTGTGGTAGTGATAGCGATCATTATTTACTCAAGGTTCAGTTTTTGGTTTTTTTACCCACTAAAACCCCCTATCTGTGTAATGCATCATGTCAAACCAGATATTGTCTTTGCCTCTTGTTATTTTAATTATATTACCTTAATGAATGTAGATTATTCAGAAGCTGTAGAATGGATACGATGTAGCTGATCTCCAAGAATCATAACTAAATGTTGCTTTTGAATCAAGAACCATTTGGTGGTTAACCTTGTCGGTTTGATTTTTTTTCCCCTACTACTTTTTTATTGTTTGTCCTTTGCCATTCTGGTCAGAAATAAAAGGAGGCCACGGTCGACGAATTTCATGATGTTACATGTGTACCATGTAGTTAGGTGTCTCCATGTGCTCATGATTCCATTCTCATAAATATATATATAAAAAAAAAATTTGCGGACTCTCAAGATGAAACGTGTCACACAGTCTAGAGCATGATCAAATAAGGAAAGTGGTCAATTTTTGTTGTAGTGATGTAATCCCCTCTTAGGTATACACAATCACTGGGTTGCCAATCAACCAGATTGGCAAACTTTGGAAGCAGATTTTTTTTTTTTTTTCTCTTTCTTTCTGGCGGGGTATACATTGTGATTGTGGGGCTAATTATGAGTACAATGTGGCTGTGGAACTTGTCAGTTAGTGGAGAACCCGAGTAGTAGTTGCATGAATCAGTGGTAGCCCAATTCTTAGTGAAATTTGTGATAATGTGAGGTGCAGAGATTGGGATTTTTTACCATATACTGCCTCCGAATTTTTTAGAGTCAACACTTTGAAGAGGGGTTTTACTTAATCATTACACTTAATTTGGAAATTAGTCTAATAGCAAAGCCTAAGTGATATCTTGGTCAAAGACCAAAAAAGGAGATTAATGGACATGTATGGTAGGCATGTTTACCCTTGAGATTTCAAGCTTTAGAAATTCTTAGGTATTTTTGAAGTAAGAAAAAGTTCTTGCTCTTTACAATTCATTGTGTAATATCACAGCTACAACATTAAAAATGTTGTTGAAGTGCGAGATAGCAATGCCCCACGGTGAGGAGATCTGAAACAATAGATTTAAAGAGAAACATCAAAGTGAGTTGATGTCATGCCTTAATCTAAAATCTTAATTCAAAAGGTTCATGAGTTCAACCATTTATAAAGTTCTCACTTTGTCCATTTTTAAACAATGTGAGGCTTAGAACTCATATTTTAATTTCTAATAATCTTCCCCTCGAGTGAGAATACACACACAGGGACACAACGCACAAGGACACCACACACAAAGGACACTCACCTTCGAGTGTAGTAACAGGTTAATGATCTTGTCCAAAGTTGGCCTTTTCCTCTAATGACAGTATCAAACTATGAGAACACCAACAACTATAATAAAGATACTTACCCAAACCGAATGAGTGACTTTGATACAACTTGTTAAAAAGAAGGAGATAGGCTTATATTGAAGAGATCTGAAACAATGAACTTAAAGAGGAATATCAAAGTGGGTTGATGTCACGTCTTAATCTAAAACCTTAAGATAGTTGGCTCATTGGCGGAGCTAAGTTCAGGTGAATTTTTTTTAAATATTTAGTATTATAAAATTAAAATAACTTTAGTATCCATGAAAAGAAAATATTACCTTGCTCTCTTTTTTCAATTGATTAAAGTCTTTCTTTTCTTTGGTCATAGGTGCTTTATACTCATTAGTATTTTCACTCGCTCTTAGAAAATTTTCAAGCTTTGAGCTTCTATTTTTATTGTAAAAAAATGGTGGAGCTTTTTGATTTGTTGTGTAGTTATTGTCCTTTTTATTTGTATCTATTGTTTTTCTTCATTTAGTGCATTTAATTCTTGCTTTCATGATTTGTGTTTATTAACATATTTAGAATTTAAGCTTATGTAATGTAGTTTTATTGAATAATTTAAGTGCTATGGTCATAATTATTTAGATAAATTGATGAAACAATATGATGTTAATTAAAATATTTTTAAATGTATGTCAGTATAGATAAATTTGTTAAAAGAAAACAATTTCTCATAATGAATACCAAAATCTCTCTCAATTAAAGTAATATAGAATTGAGATAAATTTTAAAAAATCTTTTAGCAAATTTTAGTTTACAGCCTCAAATTTCATCAATCATCCAAATGATAAAGATAACATTAAATATATATATATAGTACTCCCTAAACCTCTGGAGCCTGGCTAGAGTTGCCTCATGGGTCAAATTACTCACAAAGTCTTCACTTTATTTATTTCTAAACAACGTGGGACTTAGAACTCACACTTAAATCCCAACAAAAGGAATGGTCATGTTATGAAATAAAAAGACACAAAAGTAATTAGAGTAAAATACTTCAACCTCCCCTCTATTTGCCTAATTTTTCACATATCTTCTCTATTTTCAAAAGCTACACAAAACTAACTTAACACTTACACAAACACACTTGTATTTTGAAAAAATGCTGCAAAAAAATTCAATTAAACACAATAAGTCTAAAATTAACTAACAAAGTCAATAGTTAACCATTAGTACCCTTAATTTCATTAGTGTTATTTATAATACTGATGAAATTAAAGGTAGAAATATCATTTAAAGCGAAAAAAATTTAATATTACAAGTAACATTGATAAAATTAAGGGTAAAAATATCATTTTAAGATCATTAATAATTGACAAATGACGTTGTTAGTCAGTTTTAGGTTTATTGTGCTTAGTTAGATTTATGTGTAATATTTTTCTAAAATACAAGGAATATCAGTGTAAATGTTAAGGAAATTTTGTGTAGTTTTTGAAAATAAAGAGGATAGATGAAAAATCAAGCAAATAGAAGGGAGGTTGAAGTTTTTTACTTAAGTAATTATACTTAGACACCATTGTCCTCATTCGTCTGTTAGGCGCTTTGATTGCATTCCTTATTAGAGGTAGTTTTTTCCATCAGAAAATATTATGTAGACAATTTTAAAAAATTAAAAAACTAATTAATGTGAAGAGTTTTAAGATTGGTTTTAAAAATATAAAAAATTGTTAATATAGTTCTATAAGAATTTTTTTGGTATAACAAATTCTTCTCGCAACTCCAGTCTGAAAAGTCCTCCCCAAAGTAGAGTATACTACATGTAAAGGTCACTTGAGGTCACAGTTTACTTCAACTTCAATCAACTACTTTTAGTTAGTTCTATATAAGTGAATATAATAATAAAAAGGAAATGTAATTTTTATTTATTATTGATACATTGGACCAATTTAAATACCCATATATACCGTCAGCATGCCAATTGTTTTGATGCTAGATGTAATTCTTAGACAGTCCTTAAAGTGCAGATTCAGGTGAAGATTTGAAATAATTGGAGGTCTTTATCTTTGTTTCGCGCTTCTGAGCCAGTGGGATCCGGATCAGGTGTAGTTGTTTTTTGAACTGCTCCTCCTGCAGTTATATATCTGATGGTTGAAAATTTTTACACCATTTTACTTTCAGTATTTTGTCATAAAACAAAATAATTTCAGAAGGCTAGAATCTGGTGCATATTTTAAAGTAATTACATATGATCCAAATCCTAGCCACTGATATATATTTAAGTTACCCCTACTGTTGTAGGGATAAGGAGAAAGAAAAGAACCAAAGCAAGGGTTGGCTAATTCTTTCATGCACATCATTTTTTACATCAATTTTTATATTGGACTAACGCTATACGTATATGTAATTAAAAGCATGTATCATTCAGTTAATGAACTAGTAATAAATAGGTAATTTATTATTCGTCGGTTAACTACATCATCACGTTTTTAATTAGATATTTCTATATCATTAATCGTGTAAAAATAGTATAGAAAAACAATGTGTAAACAATATTTTCTTTCTTTTATTTTGAATAAATTAGTAATTTTATCTTTGTAATTATCATTTATTTGCAATTTAATCTTTGAATTTAATTATTGCATGAGTTAATTCCTAAATTTACAAAAGGATAAAATTTAAGTATAGTTTTTAAGTGTTTGTGATGTTATTCTTTAATAAAAATATAACATGTGTGATGTGTCTTATTTTTTAATCATTTCATCATTTTTTTAAATTTTCATTGATAAATTATAAATATATATATATCATGTGTTTATCGAAGAAAAAATCACAAACACTTAAAAATTTTATTTAAGTTTTGTCCTTTACAAAACTTGTATTAAATAAGTCTTTATTGAAAGCTAAATTGAGATAAAATAAAAAAGAAAAACTAATTTGATACGAGTTTATAAATTCATATATAAAATGACTCGTATAATAATTAAATCCATAGAATAGACTACAAGTCTAGAATAGTTTTGTTTTTGAGACTAAGTTACTAATTTATCATTTTATTTTTTGTTTTCATTTCTCTCAATGAGAACTTTTGGAAGATTATCTAAAAAATTTTATTCTCTCCTTCTTCTCTTCTTTCTTATTCACTATTGTATAATAAATTAGAATATATTATTTTGAGAATAATTTATTATCTTATTCTACTTTCTTTCAAGATATATATTTTTAATAATAAATATATTATTAGAGTTTAAAAATAAGTTAATTTTAAAAATAATATAGTATTTACACTATTAATAAATATATTATTAGATTCTGTAACAAAAAATGTATATTATTAGATTTAAAAATATTTTAAAAAATTATTGCAAATGAAAAATTTTACTATTAAAATAATATGATATTTTCTTTAGTGTGAAAATCTTTATATTTTATCACTGAACTATGATATTATTTATTAAATGTGTAATAATTGATCTAATTTAACCTCTTACACTAAACTAATGTAGTGTTGTAGACATCGCTTGAGTGAATAAGGATCATAGAAACTTAGGCTTTTTTACTAAACTGCCACTGTTAGTAAAATTATTTATCAAAATGTTATTTTTTTTAACTATTTACCAAATTGTCATTTTTTTAACTATTTACCAAATTGCCCTTTTTTTAACTATTTACCAAAATGCCACTATTTTGAAACTATATACCAAACTGCCACCCTTTTGGCTGACGTGGCATTTTTTAATGTTTTCTGGCCAACCAGGATGCGCCAAGTAGGATGGCGCATCCACGTAGGTTGCGCCAACACGCCTGGCGCAACCTACGTAGATGCGCCATCCTACGTGGCGCATCCTGATTGGCCCTGGAACCAAAAACGCCACCCTTGATGGCGCAACCAAGTACAAAACGCCAACAAGGGTGGCGTAACCCTAGTATATATTCTCACATCCCTTCCCCGTGCGTGACATTCTCACATTTTCCTAAATTCTTACTATCTCTCTACAAATTTCTTCTCTAAACACTCAAAAGTCTCTCAATTCTTACGAGTAAGTAGTGTCGGGATCATTATTTGTACTTTAAATTATATTCCTTCACACTTAAGTATTTTTTTCAATAGTTAAATAGTTTATTTATTATTGATTGATTACTTTTTTACTAAGTTAGTGTTAATTATAATGTATTATTATTATAGTTTAATATTTGTATTGACTAATGAATAATGAAGTTGTATGATATGTAATTTAAATTATATAGATAATTAATTTATAGGTAATCTAGTAGGATATATATCTTTGACATGATTTACATTAGTAAATGTAGCTTAATTCAAGATATTCGAGTTTAGAAATTTTTTTTACATAAATAATCGTATTGAATATTGTAATTGATGTTTAATCTCTTTACAAATGTGTTGAATTGTTATTGTTCTAATTGGAGTTAACATGACAAAATCGCTAAATGTGCATATTTTACTTCAATGGGACAATGTATGATGGTGAAGAGGGTGTCATGTATCGAGGTCCTCCTCCTTGGAGGCCTATTGTGATCACAGAACATGACTTTGGATGGGTTGAAAACTAAGATCCATTCAAAGTTGAGGTTTCAAGCAAACCAACATGTGTCAAAAGTTGTCTATCGGTGTCCGCAATGCTTCAATCCGTGGAGATGGGTAGGGCTTCCAATAGAAGACGATGATGATCTAAAGTACATGATAGATTCTTTCACAAACTCCGAACATGGCATCTATGGAGTTGTATGTGGAGGTAGAAACAAGTGGGCAAGAAGAGCATCTTGAAGCTTATGAAACCGAATGTCAAGTTGGTCCGTCTAATCAAGTTGAGTCATGCAATATGATCGTTATTGGTGGTGCAATGGTTGAACTCGATAACCCACTTGTCGAGAGATGCGATGGGGAGTCAAGTGAAGACGAAGAACAAGTAGGCGAGGGCGACAATTCGACACCGACATAGAGGCGTAAAACTTTGATGCGAAACAAAATTTACAGGTTCCTTTGGCGATTGCTCCTCAATCCATATTTATGCCTCGGGTACACGAATCCGTGTTTGTGCCACCATGCCCTCGCTTTTCTCAAATTAATTGGGATGCATTGGATAATCCGATAACTTGCCCGAGTTAGACACTCGTGGGACTTGGAGCATGGGTGATGAATTCTATGTTGGCTTGCAATTTCCATCAAAAGATTCTGTGAAGTTAGCTCTCAAACAATATTCCATTCACAGGCATCAAGAGTACAAGATTGAAGACTCTGATTCACGAAGATTCACTGTCAAATGCCTTAACTTTGACGAAGGTTGTAGTTGGAGACTTAGAGCCATACAAAGCAGAGGTCGAATACGTGGCGGTTACAAAATATAATGGACCTCATAGTTGCGTAAGCCCATCTATGTCATTAGATCACCGGAAGTTGGACTCTCGTTTGATCTGCTCTTGCATTTTGGAGTTAGTCAGAACAAAACCCGATGCACCCGTATCATTAATTATTGAACGGATTCGAAGTCAATTTGGTTACCAAGTTTCATATCGAAAGGCTTGGAAGGCAAAACAAATGGCTATTGTGAATGTGTTTGGCGATTGAGACAAATCTTATGAGGTGTTGCCTAGATGGCTAGCAGCCATGCAGAGAGACATGGAAGGCACAGTGGTGGAGTTGCAAGACGAGGAATGTTTTGTGAATAACCGACTCGATCGTTCAAAAAGAGTCTTTTGTCGGTTATTCTGGACATTTAGACCATGTGTGGTTGGGTTCCGATATTGTAAGCCCATCATTCAGATTGATGCCACTCATTTGTATGGCAAGTATCGTCATAAGTTATTGATTGCAACAACTCAAGATGGAGACAGAAAACCTCTGCCTATTGCATTTGCCATTGTGGAGGGGGAGACAAAGGATGCTTGGAGTTGGTTCTTAGCCCACTTGAGATTGCATGTAACCCAACAAGAGGGCTTGTGTTTGATCTCTGATCGACATCGAGGCATCTTACAATCAGTGGCAAATGAAAATCTTGGATGGCAGCCTCCGAATGCATATCATGTCTTCTGCATAGGGCATATTGGTTCCAATTTTAACTCCAAATTTCAGAACAAGGAGTTGAAAAGATTTTTGATTAACACAGGTACTTTACATTTTCTCTTTGTGTTGTAATTTTTGTCGCTAATAATAGTTAGGTTGTAATACTAACCCAAATTATTCGATGTATCAGGGTATGAACCAATCGCGATAAAGTTTGATGCTAGGCTAGAGAAGCTTAAAGTTACAACGGAGATGGCAAATTGGATTAACGGAATTCCAAAAGAAAAATGGAGTTTGGCGTATGATGGTGGTCGCAGATTCGGTCATATGACTACCAATTTGTCAGAGTGCATTAACGGAGTGTTGAAGGGTAGCAGAAATCTACCTATAACTGCATTGGTTCAATTGACATATACGAAGTTAGTAGAATACTTCGTCAACCGAAAGGACGAGGCAAATTCGAAATTGACGACATTGAACCAGGTTTGATATTGTTTTACAATATTAAGTACAACCACAAACACATTGTTGTTCACACGTGCATCTATTTATGGTTTGATATTGTTATTCCCATTAATTTAACCAGATCTGGAGTGATGACTTATTGAAGCACTGGAGAGTAAACCTGGCAAAGGCCGTTCACACCAAGTTCGTTTGGTACAATAGAGAACACAAGGTTCATGGTTGAAGAGGCTTTTAATCCTGTAACACAACAGGGTGGACTTTCTTATACTTTGAACCTGGAAGCAAGGCAGTGTGACTGTGGGGTGTTTCAAGCATTGCATTATCCTTGCTCGCATGCGCTTGCTGCGTGTGCTTCGGTGGCAGTTGACCCATTCGAACTTGTTCATAGGGTTTACAGGATGGAAAGCATTTATAGGGCCTATGAGTTTGACTTTGAACCGGTCCGGCCGAACGATGGTGGCTCAACGCCACTTTGGTGCCACCACGTGCATTGCTTAGATCCAAAGGTCGACCAAAATCAACCCGACTTAGGAATGAGATGGATTGGCGCGAAGCAGGGCCAGGACAAACGTGTACAAGATGCCATCAACGTGGACATAATTCTCGTACTTGTCGTATCGGCGGATCGAGTTCCTTGGGGGATGATGGAGCTGGGCCATCAACTGCGCCCATCTAGTTGATCTCGGACCTATTTTCATTTTTCGAATCTTGTATTAGTAATGATGTGTATTTACGAGTTGTATTGTTTTGTATCACCAATCTATGCAGTTGTATTCGAATACTATTCTCCTATATATGTTAGTTGATTGTCAGTGTTATCTTTAATTATTCCATATTATATTCTTGTATAGTTATCATATGGTTATATCATATTTTATTATAAAAATAATAGGATCATACTAATTGTTGTTAATGTTTGGCATACAGTTGACAGATGGCATTCCGTGTAAACCCCTGGACCGTGAGGACGGCTCGATTTTGGAGTTGCAGAGTACCATGTTTCCCAAAGATGTATGGCGGGGACATGAGGACCGACACCTGTGTGTTAGACGTGCTCGAAGACGAAACATATGGACCCCCCGCTTCGATTATTCCTTATCTTCAATGAGGCCGGTTTCTTGGGAGTTGCCCACATGGGTTATTGCGGTATTGATCACTCCCCGATCTCTCGCGTTGGTTGAGAGATGGCGCCCGAGACGCATACATTTCACATGCCGACCGGGGAGTGTACCATTACGTTGGAGGATATCGGAATGATATCGGGTCTTCCCATTGATGGCGCAGCAGTCACTGGCGTTACGCATAGGGACGATTGGCTCGGTTGTGCGCTCGGTTGTTAGGGATTGATGAGACTCTCTCGCTCGTAATGGGGCATGCATTGACATGACATACCGTAGGGCGGCCGAGTGTTACTACGATCCTTGAGAACGATGATGATGAGTACGTGCAACAACAAGTGCACGACATGACATACTTCGCTTGCTTGGGGGTTTCTTATGCCCCGATCATTCGGGTAAGCTTCGTGCACTTGATGTTCCTCCCATTGTTGGAGGACTTTCTTTTCCGGGACGTATAGTCGGGGTCTCATTTTGGCGTACTGTATAGAGAGCTTTGTAAAGGTACGGATATGACGCACGCGAGATTGGAGGTGCATGCATCTTATTGCGATGCGGGCGTGTGTTCCCCGCTTGCCCTTCACTAGTGACCATGATGAGCTTGATGTGTTTTACGATGTCGGTCGTGGTCAACTACGTCCCTTAGGATGGGAGTAAGTTTCTATTTCATTTCATATTTTTACATTACTTTCATGACATGTTTTGTTAATAAAAATACTTACGTTTGCAATACTTTCATTTACCAAATAGGTGGCGAAGCATAAAGTATTGAGTGATATCGTGATTGGCATCCTTTCATATTATCGTCGGTTCTTCGATCAGTTGAAGAACGATGAGGTATGTCTTCGTTTACATTCCTTTGATATATTTTCTTATGCATATGCGTCTTAATGTTTTGTGCATCTCATTTTTTCGGTTTATATGGCAACATACCATGACAGTGAGCAAGTGTGAAAGATTGCCACCTTTTTGTGTGGTCATAGGGACATAGCGCCGGCGGTCCCTCTCATATGTTTCCATATTGTCGAGTGGCACCAAATGCGCCGCAGGTTGGTCTTGACCACCCTATTCCACGGAGACCGCTCCGGCCGAACGATTGCACTCGGTTACATTGGCATGAGGATTGGCCGGCTACACATGCTTGTTTATATAGCCACCAGGATAGTCGTAGGGAGAAGCTTGTTAGGGGAGTCCCATTGGTCGCACCTCGGTTCGCGTTCGAGTACATGCGTTGGTATAAAAGAATTACCGACGACGGATTGTTGCCCACAAGCGCATCTATTGGGAATGCGGTAAGCTCTTTACTAATTCGTTAGTACTATATGTATTTTGTATTCGGTATAATGACATAAATTGTATATGTTTATTAGGCGGACATTGCGAGTATTTGCTCGGTTCAACTACCGACACCGTCGCTCGAGAGGCTGCTACACAAATCCTACACTCATTGCGGGAGCATGACCGCATTACGATGCATTTTCCCAGCTCCACCACAGACGACATTTCGGGGCCGCCCGAGGAGTCGAGCCAACAAGGAACGCGGCATAGACGGAGGAGAGGATTAGCGAAAGCGTCGGACACGACTTCGACATCCCGAGGACTCCACTCTTACTTACCAAAGATACGACACAAGATCCTCCGTTGCTACTCTCTACATACCCCCCGACCTCCTCCTACTAACTTTTACCCTTACTCACCGTATCCATACCCGCCACCGAGTTACCCTCATATCCTTACCCACCACAGGGTTACCCACCATATCCTTACCCACCACCAGGTTACCCACCATACCCATCACAGTAGGTCCTCTTCCGAACCATCTCACAGCCACCGCATTCGATGCGGGCCCATCTCATTGACATTTAGAGAATATATTTATTGATTTTGTGTAAAATACTATTGAGAATATATTCTTGTGAGTTTAATACCCTAATTAGATTACACTATATATGCTTTTCGCACTTTTTTTAGATTTTATTAAATATTGTGGTAATCGGTTGCATTAAACAGGATCATTGGCTTTTGGGAGATCCAACATTTAGGAGAAACTCTAAATTTTTACTAATTCAATTACTAAAAATTTGAGATAGGGATTATTTTCGAATCTTACTCACTATCATCCTGAATCCTACTCAACAAAAATTCATTTAAGTGATACGTTCTTCTACAGGATATACCATTTAATTTTTATTATATGTTGTTTAAATTATTTGTGTCAAAATAAATAAATATATTCAATAACTTCAATAATAAGATATGTACGTTTCATTAGATTGTTTTTAAATTTATTAAAAATTTTACATAAAGACAATTAAAAGCAAATAATTAATACCTCAATCGTTTTTAAATTGATCAATAAATTGAAACAATTTTTTTTAAAAAATAACAAAAAAATAAACATATGTGTTATGTAATTAATAAATCTTCATAATAACTTAAAATAATATTCAATATTATTAACATACTCAATTTGTCAACTTTTTTTATTTTATATTATATATTTTATTCTCGTAATTATGAATTCATTAATAAATGTTTATAAATATTTATTAAGTATTTCAATTAATTTTTAATTAATTATTTAATTTTAATAAATACTTGATCTAATTTAACCAACACGTTACACTACTGGATCAAAACATTAAAAATGCCACATCAGTGTTTAAAAACAAAATGGTATTTTGGTAAATAGTTAAAAAAAAACAATTTAATAAATAGTTAAAAAAATGATAATTTAGTAAATAATTAAAAAAATTATATTTTGATAAATAATTTTACTAGATGTGATTTAGAAAAAAGCTTAAAACTTAAGTACATGTCATACGTTGAAATCTAATAATAATTTATTGTCATAAAGTCGATTGTGACATTGTTAGATATTTTGTTACAAAGCCATATCGGTGGCAAATCAGGAATTTTTGTGAAGTTAGCCTAGATGTTGATATTAGATATTGATATTGATCTGACACTCCATACAGCTGTTGCGTATTAAAATTGGATTGGTTTGGGAGAAGAAAACTGGACTTTGAAATCATCTTGATGTAAAGCGGTTCTCTATTTATGGAGAAAATTTAATATGCAGAGTACATGACCTAAAAAGTTAAGTAGTGGTATATGGAAGAAGAATTAAATGTAAATTGACAATAAAATCTGAACCATATAATATAAGGATGAAGATTCTCTTCTATTGCTTAAAATAGGAGAAGATCATATTTTGTTAGAAAAAAAAATAGAAGTTAGAGGATGAGAAGAGAGGTAAAAAAATTAATCATTTTTTTTTAACAAAACATGATGTTTTCCTATTTTAGTCAATAAAAAAAAATTATCCATAATATAATACACTCGTATTCAAGAATATTTCATAATCTCTTGTAAAAAAAAATAAAAAATCTCACAATCTTACAATGAAACATACACACGGAAGTTTTGCGAGATTCCGCCAACACAGTCCTAATCTAGGAATCATAAAAATTTTAAAATAGTTGTCATGTTGGCATCGGATATATGATACATATTTTAATTATATTTTTTTTTTGAATTTTTATATTAATACAAGTGGAACACCATAATTATTAGGTAAAAGATAGTATTTTATTTTGTCTGTGCATAAAACTGACTTATGAAACATTATTGTCATTATTCTAATTTAAAATTTATTTTTTTATATTAATGTTATGTTTTTTTTATATATATTGTATCTTAGCCGTGTTGGTGTCTTATAAATTTTAAAATTTTCCATATCCACGTATTACGTGTCCTGAATCGATATTTATGGCTCCTAGGTCCTGATTGTATCATATATTTTCTGAGGTAAATAAAACTAGAAAAACCTGCGGTTTATTGGTTATTACTACTTGTTTAAACTCTCGCTGGAAAATATTGGCAGTTAAAGACTTAAAGCATGATAAGGGGTAAGGTAATTTGTTTTTGGTGTTGGGATTATCGTTTTTTTTTTGTCATTTTAGTTCACACATTTGGGTTAATTCATAACAAAAATTTATTGCAATTAGATACCGTATCTGGACCAAACTAAAATAATTGGGTTCGACTCAATTCCTCATCCACCACCCTAATAAACCATAATGGACCCAGCCCAGCTCCCTAGACACTACCTGACCCATTAGGTAATATAGAAATTCCCTAATATGAGATCATTAAATAAATGAAATGTTTCCCTAGTTTTATCAATATTTTGGGGTGGAAATTTCTATGGTATATTAATAGATACGATATTTATAATGAGTTATCAAGTATTAATTGGATGTTGATTTCATAATAAATGTTTAAAATTCTATTAAAAATAATCGATAGTCAATAAAATACTTGATAATTATCATATCTTGAAAAAAAATAAGTATTATAAAATCGCTCCTCATATTATTCTTCATCCCTAGGTTCATATTAATGTGTTACTTTCTTGGTTTATTAGGGCTGTCACTTGAGAGGCTTGCCTTTTGATTACACTAAAATAGCACACTGCAATGCACGATATTATAAAACAAATATTTAAAAATAATATATGATAATTTAGATAAAAAATAATATATGATAATTATGTTATTATTATAAAATATATATTTATAATTTTTATAAGTAATCATGGATGATGTAAAAATTTTAGGTTGAAGTCTAAATATTTATTGTATTTTTTTAGGTGTCAAATATTAAGTTTATATATAAATTTTTAAGAATATTTTTAAAATTTCAAATAATATTGAAAGAGTGTTCAAAAATATATTTATTCTATAAAAAAATATCTCAATTTTTTTCATATATATATATTATATTAATAATATAATAATAATAAGATTCTAATTTAAATTTATAATGAATCATTGATAACACAACTTAAAAATAAAATTTATAATAAAGAATCTTCTAAATTTGTAAGAAATAGATTATTATATATATTTTTTAACTTTTTTAAAAAAATTATATTAAAATTAAAATTCAAATTATATTGATGATATAACCTAAAATTATCACTTAACAAAATTCTACAAATTAAATTTTTCTTTTTATATATTATATTGATTATTCACATGTATGAGAAGAAGTCTCGGCACTCTTTCTAACGTTTAGTACCATTGATTTCTTTAACTTGACTGCAATGCTTGCTTTCTGTAGTTTGGACAGTACGGAGAATTGAGGAAAGGGCACAATGCCTAATATCTCAAAGACCAACACACCAAGTGATATCTTCATGTATGTGGTTTTTCTTTTTTTGCTATGATGCTCTATCTTCGTGTATGTGTTGACGATTGTTTTTCTTGTCTTTTTCGTTCTTCATTTGTTTTGTGCAATAGGTACATGGCAGACACAAACGGGAGGAAATCTATTATTTATAACTAATTGTATTATGTTTAAATTTTTTAAAATCTTCTCTTACTAGAAACATTTTTTATTTATTTTTTATTTATTTTTTCATACACACATACTATTTAATTATGATATATTATATATAATTATATAAAAAATAGCAAAATACAAAAAAAAAGATGAAAATATCTGTGAAACTCATACGGGTGCACTGGTCATCCAAGTAAACAAGCAACCTTATAAAAAGAAATCAATCGAAAAAATCTCTGCCAGGCTGATGGCTTTTCCATCAGCAATCCCTCCGAATTGAAAGGGCAAAGTCAGACCCATTATGCCGCAAAAAGATGAAACTTTCTCACAGGAAAGCCCAAATTTTTATTAGGCTCCAGTCCTCCCAAACGGATGGAAACAAGGCACATCATCACCAATATATTTTTTACATTCTAGGATAGAAATGGTATTACACAAGTGGAGAAGTTAGAATTTAGAGCCTAGAAGCAGAGTTAATCCACAAAGTAGTTGGAAGAAACAAGATTTAAAATCTACCTCCCTATATATGGATACTTGGATAGCGTTAATGAGATAATAGCCATTTCGATTCCTATACTTGTTAATTCTCCTCCAAAAATATTTTGGTGATTCAAAGTCAACTTACTGCCAAATCTGCTTATAAGTTCACTTCTATAAACAAAACCCTGTTGGAAAGCCAACCTTTTACCTACCTTGGAGATAGTTAATTTGAGATTGCAAAATTTATCAAAAGATCAAAATATTCTTATAACAGTTTGCCTCATCACTGCTTTAGCTCTAGCAAAGAGAAATCTCATTCCATCCCTTATCTGCGGACTTTGCCTCAAAGAAGGAGAATCTATTGATTATAGATATAGGTGGCTATTGTGAAGCCTTGAAACCCCTTTTGCACCATTGTAATCTTCCATTCGTCCAACAAGATTCGAATTTTTTATTTTTCTTTTCAATCATTGCTATCAAAGTCTTTCTGGAAGGGACACTGGAGAAACAACAGAACAAAAAATGGTTTCTACTTTTCATCTTCTGTTGAATAAAGGGCAAATGAGGAATGAACTTATTCTCCAACACAGTCGGTCCTCATTAACCAAACTTACTAAAAAGCCTTTTTAACTCTAGTGCAAAACAAGAGTCAAGGAATATTCAAGAAAACAGTGTTTGTCTGAAAGCCTCTATCTCACTTTTGGTTCAAACACGAAACTGATGGAGCTTCACAAGGAAATCCAGAGCGGACGTAAGGAAGCAGTTGGTCTAATAAGGGACCACAATGCATAGTTGCTGGTAGGGTTCTTTGACTTCATAGACACAACTACAAAAAATGTTGTTAGGTTGAGGCCTTGAGGCTACTATATAATTATAAAGGCACAACTAATGATTGTAGGATCTTCACAAAGGCTGGTCTAATACACGAGGATTCAACTATCTTGGGGCCTGGAGAATGACATATGTACAAAAATTTATTCCTTGATCTTCATGAAATTACAAGATGTTACCATAGAAACTTGGAGCCGTTTACGATATTCCTAATAAGATTTTGAGCACAAGTACTCTAATGAAATTATTCATTGTAGCAGGTAAAAAGGCCTTTGACTTAATTTTTTTTTAAATGTAAGTTTTGTGTGATTATAAAATTAACCCTTAATTTGTTATTATGCTTTCTCTTCAATGTTTTTTTTCTCTACAACTGAAGAACTTTCTTTTTCTAGAACCAGAACCATCGCTCTTTTCTCTCTCTACATCGAGTTCAACGAAAACATCACCAGTGTAGTAGAAAAGGCTAGTTGAGGAGAGACGATGGGTCACTTGTATACCCCCCTCCATTATCACCTCTAACTACTTTAATTTTGCTGCCACATTCATTCTTCACCAAAGTCTTGAAGTTGAAAAAAGCTTAGGGAAGAACAGTTTTGTCTTTTAAGAAATAAACCTAACATACTTGTCAAGTCATCAATAAACACAATAAAGTACGTGCATCATCCAAGTGACAAAGTTACCATATAACCACACAAATCAATGTGAACAAGCTCCAGTATGTCAGTTGCTCTTTGTGCTTGACCTTTTGAAAATAACTTTCTACTCAACTTGAGTGAAGAAATCATGATATGGGATAAAATAAAAATTTAAAAGGCTAGTTGCTAATTTTATTAAAAGGGGGATAATGTTTAGTGAAGAAACTGGAAACGACATTTTATTATTCAAAAATTAAAAAATAATAAAAGCGATAAAATAAAATAAAAGACTAGTTGTTGATCTGAGATTCTTTTCCTAGCCTAGGTTCATTAAGATCTGAGTTGCGGGTATAAACCAGGAAAAAAACTTTTTCTTTTCTGGTTATGGTTATGCCTTTGGTTGTTTCCACTACAAAAAAATGTGTAATTATAACAGTTATTTTTGTATATTATGATAGTTTTTACTGCCATTTTTTGAAATTTTCAAAATTGACATAATTAACTTTGCTGTTCGGTATAATACGGTAATTTTTCATTAACCGTCATGACAACTGCCACAATTTTATCGTGTATAAAATGACAGTTTCATGGTGCATAAATCAGCAATTTATGACTGCCATAATTCACTTAAAAATTACGATTTAATTGTGTATAAAACGACAATTTAAACTGCCATAATTTATATATAATTATGACAATTTTAGGGCTACCATAATTTACAGATAATTATGACAGTTTAGAATTGTTGTAATCCACTTACAAAATACTAGTTAATTTTGCATAAAACAATGGTTTAACCCATCGTAATTTACAATGAATTACGATAATTTTGAATTGCCATAAGTCAAAAAAAATTATAATTTACTTTGATGATTGTAGTGGTTCTTAACTGCCCTAATGCGCTAAATGGTAATGATATATATAAACTCACCATGACGGACACAATACAAGCTATTTTTCATGTTTATTATGACAATTCTTGTTTATCAAAACCCACAAATATAAATACAATAATTTTACTTAATGAAATATAAAAAGAAATATTCATTAAGTTAATTAACCAAATATCAAATTTAACATGAATACATTAACTCAATAATTACAAATTATAAGTCATCAAAGTTTTGAGAAATAACATCTTAAATAGTAACATGAGTATACAATTCAAATAACTTCAAATTACAGATAAGTCTTAAAAGTTTTGAGAAATAACATCCTAAATAGTAATTCATTTGACAACAATTAGTAAATTGATCAATGAGGACTCGAAATATTCACTCATTGATGAGTGTTACTTCCATTGCATAATCTTCTTGAGTCATTAGGCGATAGAGTCCCACTACCTTCATCTGGTACCTATAAAAAGGACAAAATTATGCTTGAGATTCTCCAAATATAGCAATAATTTCACAGATCCAAAATTACCCAATCAAAATACAAACCAAAAAACTTCTGATCTGTTGAAGAATTAAAGTTCCTTATGGCATATGTATTCTCATATAAGGGTTGAAGAAACTGAGTAGTCATTATGTACCCAAAAAAAAAAACTGACCAGTCATTGGTGGACTGGCAATGAATTAAAGGTAGTTAAACTTGCCGTATCACTGGCTCATATTCGGCCAACAGGAATTATTTCAATTTTTAATAAATTAAAAGACTATAACATAATATAACAAAACATGTTATTTTTTCTTTATTCTCTACAACTAATGTTATCCATTTTAAACTTTTTCTAAATTCATTTTTACTTTATTATTTTAATTTTTTTTATCATACACTATTGAAAATGAATTGATAGCATTTGTATAATTTAATATAAAGTGTACTTTGTAACCCTATATATATATGGGATATATATAGTGAGAGAAATTTTTATTGTGAGAGGGTGAGAGAAATAAATCTTGATCATACAATCATATATGGATAGTCAAGATTAAAAGTTATTTGAATGTCATATGACCACTTAAAAAAATCAAATGCATTCATGTTTTAATCTTGACCATTCATGTAAGATCTAATGGTTAAGATTCACTCATCTCACCAGAATAAAATCCTATATATATATATATATGAAGTGCCACCAGTTAAGTGCTTGTTTGGCTCAATTATGTATCAGTATACTTCACATAAAGGAATATGAAATCACAAGTAGGAAGCAACCAACATAAAGGAATGACAAGTAGGAATCAAGACTAAGTTAACATGACTAATACAACACACATTTGAATGTTAGATGAGATACCTGTGGTGTAGGATTATGAAATAAGCCAGCTAACTCCTCAGGGAACCTTCCTCCTTCCTTCGTAGCAATGTAGGCACACAATGCTTGTAATTGTGATTCCGTAGTCACCACATTTTGTCGTAAGTCAGGAGAGGATGTGTTAGCACTAGATGAACCTAAGTTCATAACTCCAAACCGTGTGGTAATATGCTTGAATGCAATGGTGCTCTTTTCCAAATACCACACCAACAGCATCATTTGGAGAAAAAAACTTAATTATTTTATCTGAGTAGCTTTGCTATGGAGAGAATAAAAAAACTTGTACAAAGGAGTGCAAGAGAGAGAGGTTGGGGATGATTGCATTGCATCACCCAGTGAGAAGTAAAGTAACTGATTCTGTAGCATCAATAATCAACACACGTGAAGGCTTTGAAATTTCATCCCATAGTTATATCAGCTCATCATGGGTGAGCGTGTGATACCAAATGTTAACATAATAACATTTGATTTTATTTTACCCTTTTTAGTCCTTCAATCCCTCTGCCCAAAGAAAACCAATAAAAGGAAAGAACAATTGTAACACCTTAAATGGTAGTCACCATAAATATATCAAAGTTAAATTCATAATATAATATCTGTCTAATATTAAAAAAAAAATAAAGAACCGTGTGAGTGAGGGAAGTTCAATTCTCTAAACTCTAGTTTGTAGACCAAAACCTCTGCCCTTTTTTTTTATAATCTCTGCCTTTTTATTTTTATTTTAACTTTCGTGAGCAAGAAGAAAAATTATATAATATATACACTATCGAGCTCGAAAATAAATAGGGAAGATCTTGTCATCCAATATAATATTATATACATCCTATAATATATAGGAGATAGAGGACCATATGCTTACAAATTCAATTTCAAGGCATCTTTCAGACTAAGAACAACTCATTATTCATCAACTATCATGATCAAATGATTAATTGAGTTCTGAAACCAATGACAAGAGCACTCTTAGCAACAGGTCACAGCATACTCAAAGCAAGGATTTCTGGCCAATGATGATTACTGCATTATCTATAACTCATTGGTGGTAATCAAAGATGGCTTTCTTTTTCTATTTCTATGATTTATCAGAATCAGATATTCTATATATCAAACAAAAATCAAACTGATCCCAAAAGCAAAGTATTGTCCAGAAAGTCAAGATGCACAGGATTCAATATAATGAGTGACTGGAAAACTACAGCACAAAATATATCAACTTAAGTTCATTATACGTTCATTATACAAGACCAAGACTATCATCAACATGTTTGTTGTAAGCTTCTTTATTATCAATAACTTTGGAATTCTAGGCACTTATAGATGAAACACTTTCCTTCTCTATGTTTTTTTATTTGTTGGCTTTTATTTGGTGTGGTGAAAATATTGTATATTTTCATGTAAGCATTTTTAATCTACTTATCAATTTGAACTGAGGTCAATTTTAGTTAAGCAGGGGCACTAAACAGATTAATAATTTATTGACAAGTCCTAGGTAACAAATACCAGAGCAAGTTGCTTGAAATCATTGATGCTAGGTTAAATTTTTCTCCATTCTCATTGAATTATTTTATCTCATACTCATCTCCATAGAAATTTAGGCTATCTAAGTTCTAAGATCATGCTGTGACATAATTTAGAATTGGGTAATATTAATCTTCCTGACCAAATAAATTGATTTGTTAGTATGTTCTTCCAATATGGCACTGTATAGCATTACTCCTTGAGACTATAAATAACACCTGATATGTCTATCATATTTACCAGTGAACTTCCAGAGTTCTTGGGTGGTACTTGTTCTTGTGCAGATAAAGGTGGTTGTATGCTTTATGACAAGGGACCATGGAATGATCCAGAGATCTTGAAGGTAGTTTATTGCTGAAAGATCAATGTATTTAATTATATATTATCTCTAACATGGAAAACAATAAAGTATTTTTTCTGGATGAATTAGTTGGTTCAAAATGGCAAGGGTAAATGCAAGAGAAAAACCTTATCTGGGATTGAGGAGAAAACAATCACTGAAGATGAAACAGCACATCAAAAGGCAGTCAGTTTCCTACTTTTTTGACAATTTCAGAGTGCAAAGCTTTGTTACACCAATTACAAAGAAATAGGGATTTGGAGCATTATTTGAAAATGTTTTCCAAATAATCATGTTGGCTTAAACATTCATTTATTTATTTTTTTCGATTTACATATAAGAAGAAAGCCTTTTGACATACTGCCCACCGGCAGCAGTCATCATGAACAAGGGTTTCCTGTTAACAAGCCCATAAAATTCATGGCACCTCAAATCCTCAATAAAACAGTTGCCAATTCAGTAGAACTCCATAACAATTTGTAGTTTTATTCTCAAGAAACCTACTCTAATCTAATGAGGATTCATACCCATGACAACATAATAACAGTTAACAAGCCATTTTGTATTAAATACAATCAAGTACCACAAAGGGAATTATTGTTAAATTATTCTGCATTTAAAAAAGAATCAGAACTGCTAGACACTAGCCTAGTAACTTTGGCTAATCAGCCATAGTGATTGATTATTACCTATAACACAACTGGTACAACACTCAAGCTCCCTAAAACGTAGGTGATTTGCCGAGTGATATATAAATAGGAAAAAGTTCAATAAATGGTTGAATTACCTTTAACAGGTCACTTATCTACATATACAAAACAGGAATCTATATTTCTAAATATTCCTACAAGGCAATCCAAGGACTAAGAGAAGTACCGCCCTCTGAGATAAAAGAATAAAGCAGTTGAAGCAGCCACAGCATATGGGAAAATAGTCCAAATCCCCTGTACGAATGAACAAGCTAAGTTTACATGTTTAACTAAACAGAAATTTTATTGTTCAAAATCACATTTTTAATACCACTACAGTTGCGACAGTAGCAAGAGCAAATACAGGGCGTTCCCTCAAAAGGAATCCTATTCCAAGCTGACCACATAAGAAAAGGAAAAATTATTCGTTACCACATTAGAAACTGGCTTAAATTTAGAACACCCTTCTTCACCCATTACACATTCAAACCAAAACCAAATTCAGAGCAAAGGAAACTCAGAAGAACAAGAAACCCAAATCCCAGTGCTTACCCGTGGAGCAGAGGCAGAGGCTGATCTGCAAGCTGCGAGCTCGTGTTGGCCGGATCTGGACCTGCGACAGGTGGCGTGACAGTGGCGCGAGTTTCACTGCTTTGAGTGAGAGGGAGAGTGAGAGGGAGAGAACAGAGGGAGTGGGAGATCTGGACGAGAGAGAGAGTGAGAGTCAGAGGGAGAGCACCAGAGAGAGAGAGTGAGAGTGAGAGTGAGCGGGTGAGAATAAAAGGGCACAGAAATATTTTAAGTGAAAGGGAGAGAGCCACAGATTGTGAGCGAATAGAGGGAAGCAAAATTTTAGAATTTTTTAAAATATTTTAATTAAAATTAAAATTAAAATAACGACGGTTAAAATTGTTGTTTTATATATTTAATAATTGTTTTTTACTTGTAAAATATAGGAGTATGAAATTGACGTATTATATTATATATTAGAGTAATTTTTTAAAATTGTTGTATTAAAATTGTCGTAATTTATATATTTTTTTATAGTATTTATTGTTTTTTTTGTTTTTTCTTTTCTGATTATGAAGCAGAGACGACGAGGAAGGAGAGTTGTTTTCTTTTTTGGTTATGAAGCAAAGACAACAGGGAAGAAGAAGGAGAAAGAAAGGAGATAGAAATATAAGAGAAAAAAAGAGGAGAATGAAAAAAAAATATATGATGAAGGTAACTTGTCATACTGACAGGTTACTTGTAACACTTTTTAGTCATAAATCATTTTGACATATATATCAATAGTTATGAAGTTGGGAGCATCAATGCTCCAAATCAATTAAAGAGCATTTAAAACGTTACCAAGAAACTAACTCTTTAAATATCTATAATGCTGCTCAAAACATATGCTACTTATTTGTAGATCGATAGATTTTTTAATATGTGTGGATTAGCATAGTTACCAATTTTTTAAAACTCAAATTAATTGAATGTCAAATGTTGTTGAGTATCTATTGGTTTAGCTCATTTGTGATCAATGTGATCAATTTTGTTATTGATCTCTTATAAGCACTTAAACTCATATAGATAATGTTGTTTTAGGTTTGTGGGCCTTGTGTATAAGTTTTATATGATAGGTAGGTCAACCTATATTGTAAACACAAGGAGAGACCCTTATTCTCATCCTATATGTATTGTGGTTGACTCATTGAGACCACAATGATTTTTTACGCATATAAGAAATGATGAAAGTTTCTCTCCTCTACACACACGTACCGTTTGCGATTTCTCTTTAAAGACCGGGCATGGTCACGCTCATATTTTGTTCTTTCCAAGTGATTCTATAGCCCGATCTCTTGTATATTATATTTTATGCAAGGTATAATTTGGAGTTAAATGGATTTAGGAATTTTGACATATCGTTAATTAGTTTGAAACAAAATTCCTTCAATTGGTATCAAAGCCAATTTAATCGTAATTATGGTTATAAATTACTTCTTGTTGAGAATGAGAATTTCGATCAATTCAAGAACATCATTTATTTTTTAAAAAATTAATCAAAATCCAAAATTGATTTCAATTCCCGTTGTTTGAAGTTTTGACAATTTTTCAATGTGTAATTTATGTGTATTTTTTGTGCAATTTTTCAACCATACAAGAATATCATTTATGATTTTGATTTTCCTTAGTCATTATTATTATTATTATTTTCCTAATTCTAATTTTGGAATGTGCTCCATGTGCGCAATAATTAATTTTAATAATTTTAACGAATCTTAAATGACTTCAAAGTTCCATGACAATGGCTGCTGCAAAGTGTTAGAAAAATGGGTCACAATTGTTTTTTCTTCGACCTGAATTATACATATAAAATTGGATAGTCTCGGAACTCGCCTTTTGAAATTTTTTTGTGTAAAATTGGGCACGTTATAATTTTCATATTTTCACATGTGATATTCTTTGAGTGTTTAAATAAATTTTTTTAGGTTATTTTATGCTATATTAAAATTATTGTACTCTTTAGATTGTTGTACAATTTAAATTAGTGAGAGTTTATTTAAATAAATACCAAAATAATTTTTTTTGGGATTGTTTTAGGTGTATAATGTTGTATATATGTTGAAATTCCTGCGCTTTTATAAACTATCATGCAAATTAAAATCTAGGAGTTCATTTGGTATATTTAGAGTTGTTTTAAATAATTTTGCTCCTGCCTACTATTTAAATCGTTGATAAATAACAAAATAAATAAATGAGTAACTCCTCATGTCCTAAGCGCGTGATGAGGTGAGATGTCTCATCAAAATCATGGAATAAAATTTTGTAATTAATTATCACATAGTTATAGATACTTTGGTATTGAATATTATCTTTTATGATGTTTGGTAATTGTTGAGATTATTTTCACTACATATAATAGATAAGTGAGAATTATAATTAAAATGATAAATTTGGGTATTTTATTTTGTATGATAATGAGCATTGAAATCGATAAATATATTATTTTGATGTCAAGAAATTCATGTTGATTATATGCTATTTATTGTTGTTGATTTTTTTTATGGAAGACTTATTTAAATAAGCTTGTGCATATTAAAATTTATTTATTTATACATATTTTACTTCTCTTTAATTGTTGAAGTCAATTTTATTAATTGAGCGTGTTGAACTACGTAAATTGTGCAATCTAATATTAGGAGTTATTTTTGAAATTATTTTTTGATTATAAGAGCATGATAATGTATCATGTGTTACATATAATTATTTTAATATTGGACGTTTATGTATTGACAATATTAAAGTGCTTTAATATATATTATCAAGAATTAAAGTATAATTGTATATGATTAATTTTATTGTATATTGTGCCATTACAAATTTAAATAAATTACTTTTAATGTGACCATTATGAGAATATTATTTAAAATAATTTTGATTATTGAGAAATATTTAAGGCAATGGTAAATTTATATTAAGTTATTATTGTGATTAAGTTTTATATATCTCGTAAGCTTATTTTGTGAGTCATTTGTGAAAATTATATAAAGTTTTAGTAATTTGATTCCTATTAAGTTAGCATTCACTTTTGATGACTTTACACACAAGGATGAGCAACACACTATCTGAGGTTAGTTATAAAATTTATATGGTTATTGACATATTGTATAATTACATAAGTGAAAAAATTTGTTTTTAAGGTCTTCTTCTCCATTTTCATGCCTATTTTTGAATATGCAATTATATATAAGAGTGTGAAAATTATCTGATTGATGTGGCATGAAAAATTTAGAGCTCTATGAACAATTTTGTCATTGATTATTGTAGTTTCTTATGGTTACATACTCACATATTGTAAGACTAGTATTGTGTTTTATAAATTTTGTGAGATCTTATCTCTAAGAGTTTCATCCAGAATATTTATAATTGTTTTGAACATTTTGTATAGTTGTGAGCTCGTCTTCGCGGGACCAATTACGACAAAGTGTTATATTGTTAATAATGTTATTGTGTTTTCATTGAAATTATGTTAATAATGCACTTACCCTATTGATTTATTTTTATTAATATGATTTTTGATGTTTTGTTGAATGCATTAAATGATTGTGTCTTTAGAGTTTTCAGTATCCTCTCGATACTAACTTTAGGGACATGATATTTAATGATTTGTGGGAGTTTGCTTATTCATTATAATCTGAAATTCTTAGGCAGGATTATATGACATAGCAGCTCAAATTATTGTGATATATATATAATGTTACTCATTGTCAAGTGTTTCATAAAATTAAATTAAGCAACCTTGAATATTTGTATGATTTTGTGAAACTTGACGAATGAGATAATTGAGTATTCTGTAACAATCTAATTTTGTTATTTGGACAAGTAATTTTTTCAAATAAAAAAATTGATAATATTGAATGGATTGCAATTAATGTTGGATTGTGTAAATAATAGACATACCATTCGGTATGATATTATTTGACATAATCATTTATGTGATAGAAAAAATAGTTTAATTTTTTATTTTGAAAATATTGTACATAAATTATGAAAATATTAGTTCAACTATTTTACTCTATCAAGTGGGAGAGACTTGTATATTGTAATTCAAGATCCTTAGGCGGGATTGCAATGATGCAAATGCTCTAGTTCAATAAATTCCCCAGCTAATTGAATAAGTGAAAACTAATATAATTATGGTTGCTTAAGTATAATAAATGTTTTAATGTATTATTTTTTTCTAATTTTTATATTTGTCATCTCTTTGTTGTTACTTGTTGGAACCTATTGAGAACATTGCTGAATCTCCTAAAGTATGTTGTAATATAGTAAACTCTTTATAGTTGTCATGTTGTGTTAATATGCTTTAGTCTTAATAAGACATGTTGAAAGCATAATTAGCTTGTAAAGGTCTAAAAATTTTTTGTTTTGTACCATTATTTGTGTTGTATTAAATCACTAGCTTGTTAAACTTATTTTGTTATAAGTATTGTCGTAGCAATTTGGAAAATATTATTTTGTCGATATGACAATGATAATTATTTTCGTTTAGTAATCTTGAAATGATAACTTTGAAGATTTCCTTTTATATTATTCAAATGTCAAAATTCTCAAAGAATTTTTTTAGTTTTGCTAATTTTCTTAAGAAAAATCTTGGGATTAAAATTATTCAAGTATTGTTGCGAATGAAGCATTCTTCCAATTATGGTTTAATCATTTTGTGATGATTTATTTTTTTTAGCCCAAATTATTGTGTTGATTAGTTCAACGTTAAAATAAATAAAAAACTTCTTTTATCGATGATACAAAATTTATGATGAATATATTGAGTTAAACACAGTGTACTTATGGCTTTCACTTTGGGATATTTTCTTTCTTTTGGATTGAAGTAAAAGAATGTATACATTTAATTCTTACGTATTTATATTTTGATTTTGTAAATTACTTCACAATCAATATGAATTGAAGCTCTTCGTTTCTTATAAGAAGAAAATGATTTTTTAACTGTTGTTCTTTTTGAAATACTTGCTGTAAATTTTTTGAAACCTGCTACATTTGAAGCCTAATATTAAAGGTAATTAAATGCCTATGTGCAAGTTAAATTGATTTGATACGGACTGTCATGTATTATTGTTTAATATTAATTTTGATGTTATTTACATCAATGAGTGTTGCCATAAGTAAGTGAGAGCAAATTTGTTATTAATGTACTTTGTGCTAGTTGTATATTGATGGCCAATATTACTATTATTGTCAAATGGGAGACGATATTCTATATTGAATTATTTCTATCATGTGAAATTATTGGTGATGTCATTTTGTGTCTAAGGCATAAAGACCTTTTAAATCATAATATATTGATAAATTATCTCACAAGGCACATATTGTTATAAATTTTGAAATGTGTTTGTATTCTTATTGCATATTAATGTTTACTACAGTGAGAGTTGGAGACTGTCTTTTAATTATGTCTTCAATAGTGGTTAAGTATAGGTCTCATTTGCTTCAGCTGCTGGTAATCTAATGTTGTGTTTAAGTGTGCATGTGTTTATTATTATTATTTGTCACTGTGACACTTGAGTTTTGAGTGAGTTGTTGAAAACTTGCAAGTGATCCTATAATATGTGTAAGACATTTGAGATTTTAAACTCACTCGTATGCTGTCAAGTCTTTTAAGTGGTCATTATAATTTTGTGAAGTATAGATTACCTTATTTGTGAAAATTCTTTTGTGGTTTTGTGTTTGCGATGACAAAGAAGAGTTGACTTATTGTAAAGTGTCATAAGACACTTATAATCTTCTCAATTATGAATGCAGAGTTTGTAGTTGATAATGAAATAAATTTGTAAGACTCTGTGGTTGATAATTTTTTTTATAAATTAGCTTAATAATACTTCTATTGTTATGATCACATTTTGAATAACTCTGCAATATTGTGTCTATCTCTATTATGATATTTGTGTCGTTGAAGAGAGATTGTGAGTTTCAGACTCACATTAAGTACTTTACCACAGAGTTGATAGTCTCACTAATAATGATATTACCATTAGAATATTTTGAAACTTTTGAACTCTAATAGGGTTGTTATTGTTGTTTTGTTTTGATATGTTAGATTAGTGGAAGAATGTACATTATAATTATAATTATTATATTGTCTCGAGACTCGTTGAAATCGTTGCTGCCATATGTTGTTGTTGTGCACGCTTTTGTGATGATATGACGTATTGTTGGAGACTTTAGTATTTGGTCTCATTTTGTTATACTGAGATATTTTTTTTGAGATATTTTGTTGAATCTCAGTAGACATCTTTGGTAGATGCCGGAGCTATTTTTGTAGGGAATTGCATATTAATCACACTTTTGGCATGTAATTTTGTTGTGCTTTTCCTTTGACCCACATACCATATTTTGTTAGATCACCGGGTTATAAGTATCTTGCATGTATGATATCAGTATTCCTATCGAATATGATTTTTTGTATTTTTGAGATGCTTGTAATTCCATTTTGAACTGATGGTTGGAAGTGTTTGCTCATAGTTGACATTCTTATGACCATGTTAATCTGAGAAGTTATTTTGTTTAAAACTAAGTGTCTATACTGTCCAAGTGGGAGATTAATAAATTTTTTAATATGTGTGGACTAGCATAATCACCAATTTTTTAAAATCCAAATTAATTGAATGTCAAATATTGTTGAACATCTGTTGGTTTAACGCATTTGTGATCAATTTTGTTATGGGGCTCTTATAAGCACTTAAACTCATATGGATAATGTTGTTTTGAGTTTGTGGACCTTGTGTATAGGTTTTTTATAATGGGTAGATTAACTCATATTATAAACACAATGAGAGATCTATATTCTTATCCTATATGTATTGTGTTTGCCCCATTAAGGTCACAAGGATTTTTTACGCATATAAGGAATGATGATAGTTTCTCTCCTCTACATACACGCATCATTCGCAATTTTTCTTTAAAGATTAGACATAACCGCGCTCATATTTGTCATTTTCAGGTGATTCTATAACCCGATCTTTTATATATATTATAATTTAGGATTAAATGGATTTAATAATTTTTACATGTCATCTTGTTCACGGACAGCTTGAGCCTTTTGTAAACGATCCCTAATATCTAAATGCAATTTTGCAGCAGACCATCTAACCTATTATTTATTTGTGATCCTCCTGAATCGTTGCTCTCTTTTTTGAAATCGTATGCTGATTTGCATTCTTTTAATAGAGGGGTACTCCCCTCCGTTTCTGAGATTTGGGTTCTGTTGCTGGTTGGATTCTGTGTCTTTGTTTTTCTAAGTCCCTGTGATCAAGCTAGTGAGTGGAATTGGTGTCTGCTATCAATCTGCTATTTGTGTTTAATTTGGGTAAAGCTACTAAAAATTGTTAATTTAATTAATTCTATACTACACTTAAGAGCACCATAGTCTAATAAAACATAATATATATCTGCTTTGTTTAAGATATATGCAGTAATGTGCATATGTGCATACATTAAAGCTTTAAGAGAAGTTGAAGTCACTTTTTTATATTATTATTACAGAAACTCTTTTAAAAGGTTAAGAGATAAAATAAAATTTTATTATATAAAAATATACATTATTGGATATTATTAAATTACTAAATTACATATCCAATCTATTTTAATAAATAGAAATTTAAATGTGAAAAAATACTTGTGAAAAAGAATAATTTAAATATTCAAGCATGAATAATCTCATACTATAAGAGAGTTAAAAAATATCGTAAGAATAAATAAAATAAGGGTTTTACTAATACGAGAATTAATTTTTAAGACATACTTAAATTTTAAAAATTTAATTAGTCCATATTAATTGAACTGTAAATTCTTCCTCATAGTATTTTTTTATTTTAGTTTAAAAAAGAAATACAGACAAAGAATGATTTGGTATAATAATAAGTGAGTTGCATTTTGTGAAAATGATAAAAATTCAAATTATTCAAAAGATAATTATTAAAACAATTCTGTTTTTTTTTTATCAGATTTTTCTTTCATATTATTTTTTATATCATTCTTTATATTATTAATTATATCATTTTTTCTTATCATTTTATCTCACTTAATCATAATTATTATAAAATAAAATAAAAAATAATAAAAAATAAAAGTGATATAGAATCATTATTTTCCTTATTAAAAAGACCTTCTAATTACAAATATGCTCAAAAGCCTTATAGTTAATTCTTAAAGATTAGTCTCGTTACAAAACATGTAAGAATACTTTATCAAAGAAAGGAAAAAAAAAAAACATACACACAAATGTGATAATGTCATTTAAAAAAGGTTAACAAAATCTGTCCCACAGTCGTTAATCTATGGGACGGCTTAATTAATGGGCATGACTTTTTGTGTCAATTTGCGTCACTTCCATACTGTAATAGAAGAAGAAAAGGGTTTTGACGTATCTATTGAAACAACTGTTGGACAGAGGCTATGTTATGCCTATATATATGTCACATTACATTCGAGAAAGTGCGTAGGATTTGGGACTGTCTCTCAGTCGCTGGATGATTGGAGCATGTTTAGTCCTAATTCTGCCTTAAAAACTGGAAGCAAGTAATACTCGCAAATCATTCATGACGTTCTTCTAATCATAACTCTAACCAGTAACAGTGGCAGTCTAAGCACATAGAGCAGCAGCACAACATGCATGCGTTAGTCATTTCTATTGCAGCATTGAATTGACTGAGGAGATAAACTGTATCACAAGTCACAACCATTGCTGAGAATATATAGATGGCCTACGTTCTGGTTTAGATCATGACTTGTTAAAATCATGAGAATTATGGGTTGCCTGCGATCAGGGACGGACCCATGTTAATGAAAATGGGGTATGTGACCCCACTGACTTCTCAATTTTTTTATTACCATACAACTATATTATTAATTTTACTTTTAAAGTTATTTACAATTTGCTTCTATTCATAAAATTTATTAAGTAATTTTTATGGCATTAACTTTTTTCATATGATAGATAAATAAAATTTCAATAAAAAATTCACTAACTTTCATCATATTAGAACATTCCTTAAGTTATTTATCTAAATTTTTATCTCTCATATTCGTTATCCCCACTATTCAAAATTTATGAGTTTGTCCCTATCTGCGATCTAGTCGAAATTGAATACATTAAGCCAAGAGAATATCAACACATTATTAATTGATGATTATAATTAATTAGTGATTAATTATTATAATTAATGATATATTAATATATTATTGATTTAGCATATTAAACTTAGAAGCACAAAGATTATACAATTCTCAGCCAAAAAAAAAGTTATGCAAGAATTTAAAAAAAAAATCATTTAACAAGTTTTATTACAAGTAACAGTGCAACAAAATTTAATTATCTTAATTATCTCGCGCATGTGTTGCAGACTTTGTTCTGTAGAGGCTGTATACCCACTGGCCTACTGCAACTCTGCATGCACTACGTACCACCACATTGTCCTGGACTTCTCTTTGTTTTTTCTTTCCTTGTTTATATTGTAAATAGGAAAATGATTCTTACACATAAATTTTATATACATACTCTTACATATGGGGTGTTATTAGTTATTATTATTAGTAATTTGATATTGATAAAGAATAGAAAAAAAAGAAAAAGAAAAGATAGATGGTGATAATTTGGTTTGTGAGTTACTTTTTATGTGCGCGCAAGTAACATATTTTTTTTGTAAATAAGTTGGACGATTTTTTTTAGCTTATTTGATTAGAAACTTCTACTTGTTCTAATAATAAGTTTTTTTTTCCACCTAAGATAAATGTGTAAACAGTAATAGCAAATCTAATTTTTGTGCTTGTCTTACATTAATTCACTATCTTATAACAATAAAAGGTAAGTAATGATTTCTCTTATTTGATTCGATAGTCTTATAAGTTTTCACCTTAACCTTATGAATTAAATATAAAGCAAAATACTTTTTTCTCTTTACAATGTGGAGAAAATATTGAAAACTGTTTGCATTATTTTCCTTTTACAAAAGGAATAAATGTGAGAAACTTGTGGTTGTCCTTGTCCATGCTAGACAACGACGAATAGAACACAAAACACTGTCAGCTTAGGAGATGAAACGTGCTGAGCTTATTAGACTTACCTTGAAATAAAAGAACAAAACCGTATTCATATTCGGTTGTTTGCCTTTGCTATTAAGTAATAATTAACTATATTTCTTAGTGATCAATATAGACGTACATTCCAAATAATTTGGTAGAATAGAACCTTTGCTTCAACCTGGAAATTTAATGTATTCAGTACTATCATTCCAATTAATAGAACAATATATATGGGTAAACTTTCCGATCAGTGACAGCTACCTAATAATATTATTGCTGTTAAATGCTTGTAAAGTTTCAATTCTTTTGAATATGTTGATATAGTCAAGGATGTCATGCTATCATGTAACGACCAAATTGGAAAGGTAGGTGACAATTTGCATGAGGCATCATTCAGTTGAAGAACATGTGGAATTATTTCATCCATTAAACTTCAAATTGACCTTTGAATTCAACCAACTTGAGCCGACTCAATAGTACTGAATAAGATGACAAAACCAGTCTAGTCACTCAAGTTTTATTTTCATGTATTATTTGTCTCCACATTGGTTGTATAGGCAATATTTTATTCGAGAGTTTTGTGATTTTCCTCTCCCCCCCCCCCTTCTCTCTCTCTCTCTAGTTTTTTTACTTCTCTAGTTTTTTAACTATTTATGGGGGCTTAGATAAAATAACGTGAGTGGATTGCTTGCTTGAATACTTGGTGTAAAGTTGCAACTACAAATGGGCTAAACTTGGGACTCATGATGCCCAAATAGTCACGAAAATACAGAAATGTGGTCTTTTCCGTAGCCACTTACCTTTTGGGCCTTATAAATATCCTAGCTGAGTGGACTATATATATGAGTGACAAATCTATCATTGAAGATGACCATGCCAAGTTGCAAACTTGCGTTTGCCTCCAAATAGAAATATTTGTATATGTCTTTTCTATAACCATCAATCTACCTCTACTGAATGTCTAAGGGTGTGTTTGTTTTTCCGTTTGGGATACCAAAACCTATGTTTTAAACTCCTCGAACGTTTAGTCCATCTTTGTTTGGGTGTCTTTCTAGTTGCTTATCTTGAAAGAATTCACATTTGAGTTGAAGCAAGATTTTCTTGCTTTTGTGTTGAAAATATGTTCGTTAAAGATAAAAGTTCGTAAATATAAATTAAGTTATTATAAATTTATTTTTGTTCAAAATTAAATTTGTAAAATCAAGTTAATTCAAATTCAAATTTACAAATTATAATCTAAACACACATTAAACTTGAGAAATTAAACAATTATTTTGAAAATGTATTTACAATAGAAAATGACTGTAAATGGATTTTGTATAAATTAAATTAATTTTTTATTGTGTTAATTTAAAATAGTAGGGTCTCGTATGAGATATACTTTCACTTTGTTTCGTTCAAGTTGACATTGTAACCGCAGTTAATTAATCAACTATTCAGTTGCTTGTTCTGAACAAAATGCTTGAGCTAATTTGCAGTATATGAGCTGGTCACATTGATCATTCTGTTTATGTGCCTATTAACACACACACACACACACACACACACACACATTTTTAATACAAGAAGTAAGGAATAATTATTAATTTATCTTTAATCATTATATTATTTTAATTTGATTAATATTTGTTTTAAACTTTATTTTTTTTTTGTGCTTGTGTATTGTCCTTACTCTCAACTACTCAGAATCTTTGAGTCTTTCACTGCATATGTTACACACTCTTTTTTTTGTCACGTGTTATCACTGGGATAATAGAATTCATATTTTTTTTATGTCACTTTGAAGAGTGTAATGTAGAATTCACAAATTTATTGGTAGATTTTGTTATGCAAAATTAGTGAAATAAATAAGTTCTGCCATTTTCAATGATGATACATGAAAAAAAAAACATAAAATATATGTTACACTGTAAAAAAAAAAAACCACAAACACATATATAACATTATCTTATAAAAATCCAGGACGAGGTGATAGCATACTATATGACTCACATGACATCGATTCGGCCTTTCAAATTGTGCAGTACATCGTATGAGGTGATGAAGAAGGGAAAGTCTATGTGCTCTCTTCCATCGTTGTATAATTTAGACCTTAGGTTAATTTGATAAGAGGGACCGGTTGTTGGGTTAATAGTTTAATTATGAGTTAATCGGTTGAATTAAAAAAATTAAATAAAAAAATAAATGTTTTTAAAAAATATTATATAAAAATTTACTTAATATAAAATATATTATATTAAAAAAATATTATATGAAAAAATTATTTTCAATAAGCAGTAATAAAAATTTATTAATTATATAATAAATTAAGAAATTAAAAATAATATTCAATAAAAATATATATGATCTAGTAATTGAATATATTTTATGATAAAAAATTTTAAGTATAATATTTAAATTCTAAAAATTATATTTTTATTTAATTTTTTAAAAAATAACTAATCCAGATCAACTCAGCCAAGTTGAGAGTTGAACACTAGGTCATTCAGGTTAATTCAGATTTAATCAAGATTAAAAAATGATCTAATAAGTTAACTGAATTAACTTGAACCTCAAAACGACTAGTCAAACCAGTCCAATTTATATAACTATGCTCTGTGCTCTGGAAAACCATGTAAGAAACATAAAAGAAGGAGCATGAGAACAATGGCGAAGCACTCCACGTGTTGACACCAGATCGACACAATTATATATTACTAATTAAGCAAATATAAGCAGCTTAACGTTGTGGTGTATACATGATATAGGTGGTTTGGATTCTTACCTATCTCTCCCTCCTCTCGATCACCTTTTTTCTATGTACATAATTGAAAAAAATTAAATATATTTATCCCTTATTTACTAAAAATTAACTGAAGTCAGATAAAAACCTTTCATTTTTATTTATTTATTTATTTTGACATGAAAAACCTTTGCTATAAACATTTTCTATTAAGTGTTTGTATGAAATAACAGTTATACATGCTGGAAAACAATAGAATAAGCTGAAAATATGGATGCATTTATATCCAATTATATCCTTTATGGAGCCCTTGGTAGGTAAATGCAAGGGAGCTAGAAATTTCCATGTAAGATGATGCGAGAATCTAGAAATAGAAGAACCCGTGAATAATGTATGGCCCGCATGGATATGAAATATTCTTTTCCACTCATCAATATGCCTCACGGCCCTCTCTCTCTCTCTCTCTCTCTCTCCATGCAGAATATTGCAGAGAACTACACAGTGGCTGGAATATATTGTTAAGGGATTAGATCAAATTATAAAACCAAGAAGCAGTGAAACACTGTTACAAGATTGTTATCATAACGTCATATACGTGTGCTTCAATCACTTAGAAATGAAATAGAATATATCTACACACTTGGGAGGATTCGCTTATCTCTAGGGCCATTCAGTTTGTTTTTTTTTTTAAATCAAAAAGCGTTGCATAGTTTGTGTGGATTCTAGGGATTGGGTTTGATCCATATTCCATAGAATTAACTATATGTGGATTTCCTATTACACCTAAAAGGAGGGAAAAATTCTCTCTTGTTTTTTGGGTAGCACACCTTATCATAGTAATTTTTCTGTCTACTTTTATATGTTAATTTAGAAAAGTTATTTTTGTCTAATTTTATTTATTTTTTTAAAAATTAATGAGTCACTAATTATTTTTTTTATTAATTTTATCTTTCATATTAATAAATGAGTGATAAAATAACTAAAGTAATAATAATATTTTGAGTATTTTAATAAAGAATAATTCAATAAAATGTAATTATTTTTTTCATAATCAATGTTATTTAATTATTTTTTTAATTATTGTACAATAATTTTAATAAACAAATAAAAATAGATAGATAGAGTAATTAAAATACGAAAATTTCTACATAAAACGATAAAAGTTAGGCGCCCTCATCTCAAATGAGTATCTTAGTTAATCACTCAAAATGAAAGGTCACCCATCCATCAGCCATCATAATCTTCAAGAGTGTACTAAGAGTTCTCAACAAATTAAATTAACTAACTTCCACGTTAATTTATCAATTTCCTGTAAGATCTTTGGGGGAGAATTAATGCAATTCAATAGACCAACTTTGAAAAGCTGATACTACAAGTCAAAACTTTGATAAACCATCGAGTTAGATCATTATGTGAAGATTATTTTTTAATTTCAGCTCGTATAGTATGTTTTGAGATCAATAGTCTTGGCTCTATTAATTAACTTCAACAATCACTTGATCATGATACTAATACAAAGTGAATCATTTCAGCATATAAACCTCATATTCTGATCAGTGCCTCGTAGAAACTAACTAATTAAACAAGGATGAACTTAATCCTAATTCCTGCAGATTCCCAAAGCTTGGATAAAACGAACATAGGATTCCAAAGGATAAATAAACATATGTGCAAATCTGATACTGGCTATATATGTATAGTCGCAAAGGTCTAATTTGTGATGGGTCCTATTTCCTACACGGCTAAGGTTTACGGAATGGTTTGCATGGCTGCTGCTATGGTATTACCCACGCATGGCCCCTAAAGTAAGCGAATGCCCCATGTTTAACCCACAAAGACATTATTGACCTTTAAGCCAAGTTCACACACAACAAACCTTAGCTGATTTTAGTCAACGAAATGGATAAAATGGACATTTTGTGCTATTCTTCCATAGCTTTAGATTTTGGTTTGGAATAAAGAGAGGTATAAAACAGGTAAAAAAAAAAAAAAGACATTTGCGAATTCTCGTTAGTGGGAGGGTTTTTGCTTGAGCACTTTCTCTACAAACTAGGATGTAAGACAGTAGGAGAATAATACAGAAAGATAGAGGGACGGAAATTCCTCAAGATTATAATGGCAAACAATTATTTGATATTAAATTCCACGAACCAAATAATAATATTGGGGAAAGTGTATAAATGATCGAGAGAACAGGCTATATATTTGGATGACTTGTGAAATATTGTTTATCAAAGAAAAAATTTAAGAATATTGCAGCTTAAAAGGTGTATATAAACAATTAAGCATTATAGTTTAATCAAATTTTATGCTAAAATAATTGTTATTTATTAATTCCATGAAACAAATTAAAAGAAATAGAAGCTGTACTATGATAATGGCCAGATTACATGCACTGTATAAGCTGAAAGTCAATCAGTGAATCAATCATGTTGGTTGTGGGGTTAACTCTTGAAATTCGCCTTTCACAAGCTTTTATATATAGCTTCTCCTTCTTCTATTTTTTTTTTAAATAATTTTACAAAAGCTTGTCATTCTCATAAAAGTTGATGAGCAATGCTTCTCTTTTTTATAATCATTCCATTCTTATCAACTATCAAGGCGCTTTTGAGATTTGGGTGTCTTATTAGTTATTACAGGAACAAAAGAAAAGCCAGAAAGTGCCCGCATAGCCCTGCTCAAAGACAAACTTAGAATAATGTTACTCCTACATTACTCTTTAATAATCTTTTATACTTTACTTTTATAAAAAAATAAATAAATTTCTCTCACTTTCATTCTTTCATTAAAAAAATATGTAAAAAATAGTATATGGAAAAATGATACAAGAATAACATTACTTAAAAGCTAATTATACAAAGAGGGGTTAATTAAAATAGGTGGGAAATTTTGCCTAGTCATGGGTTATATAAGATACTCTCCAGTCTTTGAGCTACACCTCTTATCATCCACTTCTAACTTTCTCTCTCCAGACTTGTTAGCTTTTGAGTCAACTTATTTTTATCTCAAGTTAAATATATATTTATTCGTTCATCATATATTTATATAATTTTTATTATATAATTATAATTAATCTCATCTTAATTTTTATACACTCATACTCATGTGAGTTTTAGAGACATGCATTAAACATTTTCCTTTTTTCACCGAAGTTTTTCTTTTTCTATTTTTTTTATGTGTTTTACATTTTTCCACCTCCTCCTCCATAGTCTGCAACTGTCATCATCACCTTTTCTTCTCGTCTCTATTATTTACAATACCCAGACATATTGAATTTATATTTCTCTCCTCATCTTCTTTACCCTCTCTTTCTATACCCAAATAGATTTTTTTCTTAAAAAAACAAGGAAAAAAAGAGATGCCGGATTATTAGGCACTGAGATTGTATGTTGAGGAAATATCTTCAGTTTTTCCATGTTTTTGATTGCATGGTGGATTCTCTAGATCAATTCTACATAGGTAGACACACACATACAGAGAGAGAGAGAGACTAAACTAGAAAAGAGATATGTCTGAAATAGTTGTGCAGAGTTGCTCAGACAAGCAATCCATGGCCTAGATAGCGACTTGGAAAATAACCCACCACCACCACCATCATCCTCTCTTCATGAGATTACTATACCTTTTTTTTTACCACAAAGTTAAGTGAATTATATCCTTTCTCTATCTATTTGTCTCTCCCATCTGTTCACTATAGCAAGGCCTTGTTCAATTAGTTGTGTCCAAAGCTAGAATTTTTGCATTCCTGGGCTCTTCTTCTTGGTCTGTTCCAAGGTGCAAAAGTGGCTGCTATACTTGTAGAATCAAAGTAGTAAATACCTAGGATTTAAGAAACAAACAAACAAACCAAGACAATAGAATATCGTATCTTGCTTTTCTTCTCTTTTTTTCCTCCTGTTGGAGTTTTTCTTCAAAGGCAAATATGTTCCCCACAGCTATGTCCAATTCAACTTCTTTGTCCGACGACGCCAAAGTTTCTTCTGGTACAAGATTTCAGGACTTGGGTGGACTAAATCACGTGGTCTCAACAACCATTTCTCCTCAGCTGCCACAGAAGATCAAGAAAAAGAGAAGCCTCCCTGGAAACCCAGGTAGTTTATAAGCTCTTTGAATTTTATATATAAGCACCATGTTTGGTTTTGATTATTTTGAGAGAAGTAATCACTTTCTTCAAATTATTCTTTGGAGTATTTGATTACAAACTGTTTTGAACAAAAAATAGGTTAATCCATACTGACGTGCATATCGATCCCTTCACTTCATCAGTTGTAGATGTACTAGCTAGGTTAATTTTTCTACTTTTGTCAAGTGTTTGATGGTGTCCTTGTTTCAGACCCAGATGCTGAAGTGATTGCGTTATCACCTAAGACCCTTCTAGCCACGAATAGGTTTGTTTGTGAGATCTGCCACAAGGGTTTCCAGAGAGATCAGAACCTCCAGCTTCATAGAAGAGGCCATAACCTCCCATGGAAGCTGAAGCAAAGGAACAGCAAAGAGGTCAAAAAGAAAGCCTACGTTTGCCCTGAACCTTCATGCGTTCATCACAACCCGTCAAGGGCTCTGGGGGATCTTACTGGAATTAAGAAACACTACTGCAGAAAGCATGGAGAGAAGAAGTGGAAGTGTGACAAGTGCTCAAAGATATATGCTGTTCAGTCAGATTGGAAAGCTCACTCTAAAACTTGTGGTACTAGAGAATATAGATGTGATTGTGGAACCCTTTTCTCCAGGTAATTAATAATTGACAATTACGTACTCTTATCACATCTATTTTTCTAGCAATTTTAAAATGATTATATTTTGGTATTAATGTTTTCTTACTTGGTTTGAAATCAATCCAGTCTTCCCCTTCTTGATTAATCTTTACTTTTGATGGGTTTCTGGGCTCCGTATCCCTATACTTTTGACTTCACTTATTAGAGGCATACAAGCACGCATTTTTTTAAGAGTTGAGTATCATACATATTATATGAAGAACAAATTTTAGCTCCAGTCTTTTTCTTTCAGCTCTTTCTTCCAACTCTTTTAATTATTTTCTATTTATTATTTTTAACTTCACTTAAATGAATTAATAGACATATAAAAAATAATTAAAAAAGTTAGAGATAAGGGTTGAAGGGAAAAAGTTGAAGCTAAGATTTGTTCTTCTATAAAAAGACTTCTCTTAATTATTTTATTTTTCAGTGGATCTTTGGTTTTACATAAGAATGGTAAGCACTCGTCCTGGAACATAAGAATGGCAATGGCTGGTAGCATGAAAGTGGGACACCGCTAGCTAATACTTGCTTCTATTGCAAGAGAGACTGAAACCTTGCCTGTTTCTGAATCCTAAAACTGCCAAATGAATATGCGGCAACAACAAAAAAAGCACAATTCACACACCTTTTGTTTTACCTACTGTGTAGTCTGTGACTCAATAGCAATTTTTTTTTAGGACCTTAATTATGATGCATGCGCATACATGAAGGGCATGATAAAAT
Organism: Ormosia semicastrata; assembly: GCA_029884595.1. Classification (NCBI taxonomy): domain Eukaryota; kingdom Viridiplantae; phylum Streptophyta; class Magnoliopsida; order Fabales; family Fabaceae; genus Ormosia; species Ormosia semicastrata. Next base: position 13,708,530 of record JAQQTO010000055.1, on the reverse strand, counting down.
ACTTTCTCTGCATTATCTCCAAAAAAATAAAAAGTTTAAATCTTCACTTCATATAGGGCTTTAGGCTACACACAGTTTTTCAGTGTGTCAGAGAATGCTCAATTGTCTTCTAGAATATTTCTAATTTCTCTTTCTCTCTTTATGTACGTTTGTGCGTTTGCAAGTGGCTGCAGACTCAGAAAATGATGGAGATTTAATTTTGCATACTAAAAAAAATAAAAGAAGTGTAGTTGGACAATTTGTGATGATTCCTGACTCTCTCCTTCTCTTATAATTTTATTTTATTGAAGATGCTGTGCATTGTTTCTCTGAACTTTCATCATTGTGAAATGTGAAATATCTGCAAAATATCTGATATGCCAAGTTGCTTTCTTCCAGCTTCTTCAATGGGAACGTGGGATTGATTTCAATTCCATATCTTTGTGTCTTGCATGAGCTCTAGTTTGAAAGGCTTTTGTCATATAACGATATATATATATACGAGGAGAGGAGAGACGAGTTTATATTAATATGAGTTTTTTTTTTTTACATTCATTTTTAACTATTAATTCTACTTTCATATAATGATTGATATTATTTCATTAAAAGTGACTATTAGATGAAAGTAAAATTAACAGTTAAAAATGAATGTAAAAAAAAAAATTTATATTGATGTAAATTAATCATTCTTCTATATATATATAATGATTATAATTAAGTAAAAAAAATGATAAAAAAATATAATCAATAATATAAAAAATAGTATTAAAAAATAATGTGAAAAAATATGATTAAAAAATCAGAATTAATAACAATGATATTGCACACTTCCTTTATTCTACTCTTCTTACACTATTTTTTAATAAAAAAATAAAAAAATCAATACACACATTATCTCTTTTTTTTTATCAAAATAAGTAAAGTAAAAAGTAATATAAAAAATATAGTGTTTAATGAAAATTTTCTTAAGCAATAACCTTTAACATTTTGAGTCAATAAAAAAAATTAATAATATATTCTTTTTAATATTATTTTTTATATTTATTTTATTATTAATCTATTTTATATACCTAAAAAATTATTAAAAAATATTAACAATACTTATTTTTAAATTAATAATAAAATAAATATTAAAAAATAAAAAATATATATTACTAATATTTCTTCCATTATAATTGTATACCCATTTCTGCATGCACAAAGCATAGGCATATATCCATCAACTGTCATCTATCATCAATGCCCACCTCTCTCCTACTTTAAATTTGACCCTACGACGACATAGTGTCTCGTTTCCGGAGAATTTTTGCATGTATATAATTCTAACACATCATATTTATACATGTATAAAAATATGTCTCACTCATTCTTATATATATAAATAATAAATATGTGATACTATTCAATTTCACGTGTGTGTAAATGTGATGTGTTAAAATTATATATATACAAGAATTTTTCCTCGTTCGGTCCAAGCCTTTGACACTTCTTTCCCTGTGGACTCGCCCTCGCATGCATGATTTCCCTCACCTTTAAGCAAACGGACACTCTAAAGTCTACATGACGTAATTAATCTCCTAAAATAAAAAACTCTCAGCCCATTTAATTACTTGTTAATGTTACTCTTGTCATCTAAAAATTTAAGGAGTAACTCTTAGTTAAACATTATCTATCATACTCACTTCATTCAATATTAAATATATATAAAGTTATATGAAACCTGTGTTAAAAAAATCATTCCTATCTATTAATTTTAGACACTTCATGCACTAATCTTTCAAAAATACTTTCATTTCAACTAATGAAATGAAATGTCTAAAAGATAATACGATAAGTGTTGCTATGTGACAATTTCTCAAATTTAAGATCGACACCACCATTGTCCTTTCTCATTTTGAAATATAATCCACATTTATAATGCAATATTTTTTTTCCTATTAACTCAGGTCTTTATTATTATTTTTGCTAATGATGCTATGTAATACGTATACAGGATTATAATCATCTTATATATTATGCACTGCAGATAATACAAATTTTCGTTATTTTTGTTTTATATAATGTAAAAACTGCAGGAAGGACAGCTTCATAACACATAGGGCCTTCTGTGATGCATTGGCTGAAGAAAGCGCAAGAATGTCAGCAAACCAATTAGCCACAACCCCAACAAACCCATTAGTTCAGTCTCTCTTTCTTTTCCCAGCCCAACAGAACTTCCAAAACCAGATCACCAGTTTCACTCCCTGGGACTCATCTCAACAAAACCCTAACCCTAGCAACATTGCTGCTACCCTTCACATCAAGCCTGAAGCTCAAAATTTCCAGAACCCCACAACCCTCTCTTCTTCCTCATTTCTTCAACAACCTCATAACCATGAGCATCCCAAGAGCGTGATAACATCACCCTTCGGGAACCTCCATGTCCCCACGCAAGTACCCTCCTCCAACGCCCCCATGTCAGCATACATGTCAGCCACTGCATTGCTCCAAAAGGCTGCAACCGTTGGTCCCGCTGCTATCACTGGCCCAGGCACATTAAGTCACGTGACTGAGCTTAACATGAGCGAGTTTGGAATGGTGAGTCAACTCAACTCGGTGGTTCCAGAGTACATGAACATGAGCATGAGAGGGTTTCCCACCCGGAACCTCAAGAGTGACCGTTTGACGAGGGACTTTCTGGGACTGACGGGGGATGCTAACGGCGGAGCTGACGGAGGAAATAGCTGCAGTGCGGTTGACGTTAGCGTGAGCGTGAAGGATATGCTGACGTTCACAGGCGGCGTAGAGTACCATCATCATCAGCATCACCACCAGTCGCTGCCAAAACCCCAACAAGAAGGTTTTGGATTCCTTGGGACAACCACTGCCCCTGAAACGTGGGGGAATTGTTAGACTCAAACAAGAGAATAATTCCAAACCACGAGGGTAAAATGGGCAACTCGGTTTGGCATATCTCTTACCCTTGAATCCTGGGAAAAAAATACTATTCTAAATTTAACTTATCTGTAAAGTGAAATAAGAAGAGTTTATCTCTAAAAGTAAGGGTGTATCAATGATAAGATCATAATACACTTTTAGTCGTTTATTTTAGAGATAATCTTATTTTAGAGGATATATTTCCTTATTCATGAATGTGCTTTTTGTTTTAAGTTTTAACACCATTATCTTTTTTTCCCACTTCAGACCTTTGTTTTAATTGTCGTTTTTTAAATTTAAATCATGTACCATGCTTTCCTGAATATATATATATATTCAGTGCTATTAGTTGTCATGAACTTCCTCTCTCTCTGTGTACATATAATTCACCCAGGTACACTATATATAGAAATATATAACTTGTTTTACACAGATATAAATATATGGAGAAATTGTTTCTTCTATTTCTGACAAGCTGAGACAGAAGCATGAGAGTTTCTTCTTTCTTCTTTTGGTAATTTTTTACATTATATTAATCATAATTATGTAATTTTGTTTTATTAGTACCTAGCCTAAAATGATTCTTAATTATACCTGAGAAAGGAAGAATTTTTCCAAAAGCAGAGGCAGACTGTGTGTCTGGGTGCGTGCATGTATGTGTTGCACTGATGTAGTTAAGAGGAGCGACGATGGTGGCCTTTCTTGTCAGTATGCAACAGCGAAAATGTCACATGCAAAATTATTATTAGTCCTTTTGTTGCTATCACTACCTATGTCCTATCTTTATCTTGGCAGCTTTAGATCTCGTGTTAGCTACTAGCAAAAATTGGCTCACTAGTTTGTGTGTTTTTTTTCTTTTTCTTTTTTCATTCCAATTGAAATGTTTATTTATATATACTTGAACTTTCAGTTCCATCAGGTAATTAATTGCATTATCGCGGATCATGTTGGGAGCAAAAATTCATCACTTACATCTATGCTTTTATAGATTATTCAGTAGTTTCCAAAAAATTTTACATATAACGAGAATAAGTAGATGTAGGAAAGTAATTTATGCTAATTGGTTTCCATTTATTAATTGATTTGGTATATTTCTCCGTTTGTATATTGGGAAAAATAAGGTGATAGCATAATCGCTTTTTTTAATATGAGTTTTAATTGGTATGCATTATTATATTCACGTCTAATGATATTTTGATAAATTAATATTTATTTTTATTTCATTTTTTAATAATTAAAATAAAACTAAAGGTGTCAAAATATTAGACTATTTACATTGACGGTGTATATCATTTTAATACTGATAGTATTTTGATTTCTTTAAATTAAAAAAAATTAATGTATCTTGAGAGACCACTGAAACAGTAATGGAGAATAATAGAGGATGTTTTGATTAAAGAAAATGACCATGTCACTTGTGTTGAGATAGTATTTATGCACGTGGAGACTACTTGTGTCATTTCAGTATAATAAATATGCATATAAAGTCTCATATATCAATTGGCATAGTTGTATGTAAAACAAACCAGAGCTTCATATCCAAAATATCAAGAGTTTTTGTGATTGAATGTTGAAGATCACATTGAGATTACTGATGCAGCAGCACATATTACAAATTAAGATTAACCATGCTTATTGGGAGGCAAATTTCTGTGTCGACCTTCTAACAAAGCAGACAATAAAATCTATCATTGACTTTGAAAATTACATTATTACACAGAACAGAACGTCCAGCTTTTAGTGAGCCATATTGATATTGTTTTGTTTGATGCGATGGGTTTTACACTTTTACTCTTCCGCGCTTGGTAGCTGACTAGCTGGCGGGAGTCCTTCAAAGCTGACGAGGTGGGAAGATTATAATTACTCTACTTTGTGTACTTTTCCTCTTTGGACGTTCTAAAATATGCAACAAAAAGTTTTGATATGATATTATATACATTTAAATTTAATAATAAAAAATAATGAGAAAATGGCTACGTGATAACGTGAATAGAAGAAGTCATAAGTAAAAGAAATTGCAAAGGTAAAACAGACAAAAGAATACAGCAATATCCATAATAATATTCAACAAAAATCAACGGGAAGTGAAACGCTCAAAGACAGGCTACGGTGGAGGTGAAAATGTTTTTTTAATCTTTGAAATATAGGCATTCAAATCTCCCAATATATTATACTTATGTTTAGCTTTTTGTTGATGATTGTTATTGATGTTCTTATATATATGGATCCCTCCCCTATGTTGAGCAATATTTTACGCGCCTAAGACCGCCAAAGGTAGGGTAAGAGGAGCACTCGTGACACACGATTTTCTTTTTTCTATTTTTAGTATCTACGTGAAGAAATTAATGAGTTTAGGAACTTAAACAGTACTATAATATATTTAATTGATTGATACTGCTGTAAAAATTATATACTTATTCTGTTTAATAACTTCTATATTTTTTTATCTAACCATTAAATTATAATAATATATTATGATGATTTTATATTTACTTTTTCAAAAAAGAAAATACTAAGTATATAGTTAAATAGTTTATATTTTTTTATATTTGAGAATTATTTTTACTTTAATCTTAAGTTATAGCAATAGAATATAAAATAAATTTTATTTATGTAAAATTTTATGGATGTGATCAATATAATAAAATTTAATTCAATGCTAAGTATTTTAATAAAATCATCCAATAAAAAATTATCTAATAGAGTTATACAAAACTTATTGCAGATTTTCCCCCGTCTCACGAGGTGTTTCCACAATGTGCTCACATGGAGCCTAAGTTATCATTTATATTGAAAATATATTTAACTGATATCCTGATTTTATTTCATATTAATTAAAAAAATTAAAATTTGATTTTTTTTATAATCTTTTTGTATTGTCAATATAAAATTTTTTATATTATCGCCTATGATATATTGACACATCATTAAAGAAGTTAAGTTTCTTAAAGTAATTATAATAATCAATTTTTTTAATAATTTGATAATGTATAATTAGATAATAATATAAAAAAAAATTTATGTGCGCTAACAATGTTTCAAAGTTAAATCTTTAATCAAATATTTGTAGTTATTTAAATTTTATAAAATTTAATGTGTAAGTCAACATAATAACTAGATATAATTCACCATTGGTTAGTTAAAACATTTTTTATAATACATTAGTAGATTGTGCAAATGTCACTGGCCTAAGAAGGAGGAAAGTGTTACTAAAATTAGATGATGTACCTAGTAAATAATTATTCAATAGCGTTATTTGTTTAATTAAAATATTTTAATTTTTATTTAATTTATTTATAAATTTATTCTGTATTTGATAAAAAAAATTATAATAATATATAATTTAATTTAATATTTTTTTATATAAATTTATGATATAAATATGATTTACATATTTTAATTTTATAATAAACATTATCCATATCTATTTACGCTTCTGGCATCCCATCACGGGTATGTGCTTGCATTGCATTTAATGCTACAAAAGGGACATTACATTCTTTAAACTTTAAAGTTTAATGTATAATGTCGAATGGGATATTTTGGAATACAACAATATTAAATATCGTGTGTGTGAGAGAGAGCTGATCAAGTACAAGAGGATAGATCAGGTGATCACATGTTGGTAAGAGAGTCATCCGCCACACCATGCAACTCAGGAAATGACGTAAGTGCCATTAGCCCCAACCCGATTATTTTATTATTTATTTTCTAAGGAAAAGAAAAGAAAACTACTTGATGATAGATTAGGATCTTTTATTTTTTTTCTTCTCAAATAATTAATTATAGGAGAGATAAAAACATAAGACTATAAAAAAAAGTTTTCAAGTTTTAACCAGATTTTACTAATAATTTTTTTTTATATATATTTTTTTTATAATTAACCACTTGAAAAAAAAATTAAAAAAATTCTAATCCACTTACAGAGCTTACAAAGTCACCTCGATAATTTGGTCAAATTCATCACCATAATCTGATATTTTTTAGATTAATCTGATTTTAAATATAAAAAAATATCTGTGGTGCTGGTGCTTTGTGATTGTGGTTTTCAAACATTATTTGTTTAATAATTTGGGTTGAAATCTGTGTTTGTTGGATGCCAAATAATGAAGATTGTCAAGCTTGTGTTAGATAAGTGACTCCATTTTGGATTTGGCAGCTAAGTGCTAGAGAACTTCATATCCATATCTTTTGTCTCTATCTGTGCTTTGCAAGACTTGTCTCCATAAGGGTCATGTTGGCCATTATTATTTAAAGTTCGCAAAGTTAACCAAACAATATTTGTGAATGATATACTGAGCAAAACAGCTCATCGATCTACTGTTTGTGAAATTTCAAATCCTAGCCCGTGAGTTTTTGAGGCTACAAAGTGATTATAATCACCCTTCAACACATACTAAAAACCATAGGAGCCATCTACATGGGTCCCCTAAACTAATTTAGGGGTGGAAAATGTTCGAATATAATGCAACCAAACTAATAATTCATCTAAAGAACGCGTTTCTAGTTTCTACATATATGACTGTCGTCCTCCATATAGCAAAATCTTTTTACGTCATTCCATTTCCAACGATGGCTGCAAAATCCTAAACAAACTATGGTTTAGCTAATTTCGGAATTGTTGGGCACATTTATTGCCCAAAGCATTAACCAAATTCCAAGAAATTCTTTTCCTCGTTACTTTTTCTTTAGGGAAAAAATGGAGAGTTTCGAAGAAATGGAGCCTTTTCTAAAGAGTAGCAAGGGAGGCTCCAAAACCTGCATTATTAGCGTGAGTGGAAAGGTAAAATAAGCTGATGATGGTCTGTGTGTGTATGTGTATTTGTGCGGAGTGTGATGGTGGTCCATGACACATATGGTGGAACTCAATTAAAAGGAAAAGGGAAAAGACGATAAAAGAAAATAAAGGGAAAGATAAATGTCAACGTTTGCTCAATGGAGCTTTGAAAGTTTGAATTACAATTCCCAGCCTTCTTTCCTATGAACGCTTTATCAAATTCTGTGCACATCCCCAGATAACAGCCTTTGGTACCAAATCCACAAATGCACTTCAAAGCATTATGTAAGTCAATATAATGCAATTCTTAATACTTATTACGCTTTGCATGAACCACCAATTTATCAACTTATAACAATTTATGATCCTATACATGACTGAACATACTTAGCCAGACAAACCCTACTACATTGAACAGAAACTCAAAATTTGCTGTTTATAATTTTCCAAAGGATCGCCAACTTGTTGATAGTGTACTTAATTGGATATTTATATCTTAGCTGATCTTTGGAAAGCTCCTCAAAATAGAATGGCATTTCGCAAATGTAGTCAAGAGGAAGTGTGTAATAAAACTCAAAGAAATGTATTTAATTGCTGGAAATTACTGAGGTTGGCATTAGAGTTACGCTTCCATGCACGGCATCTTCGCCTAGGCTAACAAAAAGAATGGAAAAAGTTCCTTGTCACTAAATTTCAGTATATTCACTGCAAGAGAGAGGAAGAGAGAAAGAGTCTAGGGATTAACAAAAGGAGGTGGTGTTGGGTTTTATGGTATATCCAAGCTTTTAGAAAGTATATACTCATAAGTTGCAGGGTTAAGGTACAATACATCCCATTTGCCTACTAAAAAAAGTGCCTATTTTCATATCCCTCTGCAGCACAAAGACACAAACTAAAAAGCCTCTTCTATTCCATCCCCCTTCTTGCATATGTCATCTTCCACTAGGAAATCTCATTTCAACATGCCCTCCTTTTTCCTCTTTCTTCCTTGCAATCCTAATAATTACCACTACCAAAACTTCATTTTCCGTGCTTTTCTCCACTTTTTACTTCCGCTGCAAATCCTCTCACAATACCATTAACTCCACAAATATGACAGAAATACAAGTTGCAATGAAATGGCACTCTCAGATAATAGAATCTCCGATGGAGATATTTTTGTCTAGCTACTTCAAAAACCAATTTTAATTAGGCATCCAAAACTTAATTTCCAACTCAGAGTAAAATCCACAATGGTTCCACTTCAAGCTCCCAAATTTTCCACATACATCACAAATTTCCAGTCAATGCTATCAAACTCAACCCGGATTTCCAGTACAGCATAATGCAGATATTACTGAAGTGACAACAAATATAACCTAAAATGTTACACTGTGGCGGAGATTCTTCCTCAACTTGTATTAATACCAATATTTTGACCATCTTTACAAAGTATGTATTTGTATTTGGATTAATTTATTTTGTATTTAAAATAACTTATAATAAAAAAATTATGTGAGAACTTTTAAAAAATAAATGATTATTTCTCTAAAAATAATTTTTCCTATACATGCACCAAAGCAGGTCTCTGATCCCCAGTCCCAAAAAAGGAACTAAAAAGAAAAGCAGGTCTCTGATCTAGTCTTGGTATCAGATCAGACCACCTCGCTTTCACGCATATTTATATTTGTCCCTCACTTGAGGTTAAACATAAAGAATTTCGAGGAAGAAAACTTCATTTTCAGAGTCCATCAGTTTGGTATAGTTAGCAAGTTTAGCTAGTCCGAACTGACAAATTTGTATCTTAGTACGGAAACATGAATCGTGGGGCTAGAGAATCAACCAAATAGAATTTCAACCTGTTAAATTACATTTAATTCAATACATTAATCATATAACGTGTATTACACAACTGACATTACCTATACAACGCTGTCCAAATTAGGATAATCATCTACTGAACTGTAAACAACTGACAAATAAAAGTACAGACCCCGACAAAGAAAAGCTTCCAATTTCAAATATGCATGAATTTGCTCTTCGGAGATACCTGGTGGGCCAAGTCATCTATAGAGTTCACTTCACTAAGCATCTTATTTGACCCCAGGCTTTGAGCTTTCCAGATTCGCTCCCACAATTTTACACAATACGTTCTTAAATGCCTGCACCATACTGGAAAGAGAAAGGAAAGAAATGAAATGAAAAGAAAATGAATATTTTCATCTCCAAGCACTTCAAAGTCGTGCACATATTTGAATTCAATATCTAATGTAATTAGCATTGATTAGTTCTTTTTTTGGGGGGCGGAGGGGGGACATTTTGATTAGTTTGATTTACACACTTTACATTAAATGTGAACATCTATTTATCTAAAAACTAAGAAAATCTCATAATTCAACTGCATATTCTCTCTCATGTATGAAAGAGAAACTAAAGTCTCAATACACACGTAGAGCAACCAATGCCAGAGATTCATGCACTGCAATGATGACGACGATAGAGAAAATTGGAAAGAGAAAGATGTCATTGTCAAAGAATATATTTAGGAAATCTGTCCCTCCCACGGGAAAAAAATAGAAAATAAACAATATAGTCAAAATTCTCTAAATCACTTGATACAAGAAAGCAAAAACAGCTTGTTTGGTCAGAAAATCATAATTCATAATGAGCTTGAACGCAAATTGAAAATGAAATATATGCGAAGAATATGTTATAAATGGTAAGGTTGGGTATACAAAAAGATAAACGGACAAAATAAAGCATAAAATGCTAGAAGCAAATTTAGAATTGAAAGAATATGAGATGAGACGCATATTAAGGTTTAAATAACACAATTATTGCCATACAGTTATGGCACAGATGACAGGCATGATATCAGCCTCTTTGTCATGACCAATTCTTTTTCATGATTAGATAAGCAGCAATTGGAACTAAAATGAAAATAGCTTCGAGGTGTTCCTAGCACTAGTCCATCCAAGTAAAGTCTAGCACCAGATTGCAAAAATAGAATAGCTTTGTCAAGTAATGAACTACCAAAGGAAACATTAAATATAATATTCATACACAAGAATGTATCTGATGCAAATTGTCAAAATGACAACATCACAATAGGGAAGATGTGATCAAGTATTCCATGGCATGCGTAAAAATTGATCTTAAATCATTATTACATGAACTAGCAATGAAAACAAAAAGGGGCAGCATTTTACTAAGTGAAAAAAAAAATTAGATGAGTAATCAATCATTGTTGTTCACTTTCTTTCACCCTAGTAAACTAATTACATAAACTACGTGGACAAAAAAACCAGATGTACTTCCCTAGTACGCACTTTCAAAGCCTATTATTCATGATCTCAAAAGAGAAAATGGAAATACAAATTCTGACTTTCTTATTAACCAAATTCCCAACAAGGGGGAAAAAATACTTCTAAAGGCTTGCAAATGTTGAAGCTCACCACAAAAGCAACATTGAATACCTAACACTATGTTTGGATGATAGGTAATGAGGGGAACGGAAAGAGAATGAAGGGAACGAAAATAATTTCTTTTGTTTGAGAGTTTTAAAATACATGGGAAGGGAACGGAATACATGGGGAATCATTTCCCCCCTCTTCTCCTCAAATGCCCAACTTTTGTTCTTCTCAAAATTGAGGTAGAATGGGAGAAACACATAGGTAATGAAGTTTCGTTCCGTTCCATTAATGAAAAACTTCCAAACAAAGAGAATGAAAACTATGTTCCATTCCATTCCTTTCCTTTCCGCTCCATCCTCACCTATTCCGTTCCGTTCTATTAATGAAAAAACATCCAAAACGTAACTAGAGCACAGCACAGCAATTACTGTTGAGTGAATGACTCTTTCCGTTCCGTTCCTAGTTTTACAAAAAGTAAATTTCATCATACTAGAAGGATAAATTCAGTACATTAAACTCCACAAGATAAAACTAGAGCACAGCAAGTACTGTTGAGTGAATGACTCCTTCCCTTTAGAATTGAATTCTTTGCTGCAGATTGGTCATGAAATGCACCGTAGAAACCTCATACAATCTATTCCTATGATCATAATATTACAAAGGAGGCTAAATAAACTGGATGTTATCTTCTTGACAAACAATCACACGAAACATATATGAAAATATTAGCAAGTACAGATCTTCATCAAGAGTTTGTGGATCCGTCTCATCAAATTTCTGTGTAAGGACTTCTGCCCTGACAGGTGAAAATACATGCAGTACAAGAGTCTCTAGTTCTTGGGAAGTTCTGCTGAAAATAGTAGACAGTTCAACATGCTTGAAACCAAAAATATAATATGACTTAGAACTATCTAACAAATAGGTATCATCTATGGATGAAAAACAAGGAGCTTATAAATAATAAATTATAGTTTTGATTTGAGTGGCAGAAGCTGAAGCAGCTTCAATTATCATTGATAATTAGAAAAACTACGGAAAGCACAATATAAGAAAACTGAAGAAAGTGGCTACAATGCCTCTACACTAATAAGACAAACAAAAATCTCAATCTCAAACAACCCAAGCATCACTTCTAAAGAACACAGTAGAGGTTAAGAAAAAGCATCTCCCTTTGAAATAGCAATAATATTCTCATGGGAAAAGAATCCCACGACATCATTTCAAAAAAACAATGAGAAACATAAAACAAATATCTGTTGTCTTGCAAGGAAATATTCCATTGCTATGATCAAGTAATAAAGCCCTCATGTTGACCATAACTTTGTATGATGATGATAAAAACACCTAAACCAAACTTCAGAGAACCAAGAAGTGCCTAATGAAGACCCAGCTTTTTTGAGACTTGTAAGCTTTGAAGGCGAGCATAAACTCACTGCCATAGCAAGAAAGACATATTGAAGAATTTGTGGTTCAACGTCCCAGAGAACTTTAGCAACTGCATTATCTTTCAAGCTAGCTATCACTATTTTCTCATGTTTACCATTCACTCCAAGCTCAGAGCCATTTATTGAAGCAGAGAACAATTGCTGATCATAAGTAGCTTTCCTAACACAGTTGTGAACCAAAGAAACAAGTTCATGAAGCACTTGAACTGCAGAAGGTTCTAATTCAAGTAATATGTTCCCCTCTTCTCTTTTAAATCCATCGCTTTCAACATCTGACTATAACAGTCATCACAATGAGCAGGTAAGCAGATTATCAAGACAAGTTAGAGAGCCACAAACAGAAAGATAAGCTGCAAATTTCTTTGTAACGAGACAACAACAACAACGAAATCCTTTACCCACTATGTGAGTCGGTTAAATGAATCAAATGACGCCATTGTGCTATGTCAAAAACTAAGTCTTCAGAAAGGCTATTTAGATCTAAGTATTTTCTTTTTTTTCCTTTTTCTTTTTTTGGTACAAGATCTAAGTCTTTTTTTTAATGGTTTCTCTTTGAGTTTTTCTTGGTCTTCCTCTACCTTTATTTATTAGGCTATCTTCCATCTGATCAACCCTTCTTTCTGGGCTTCTACTGGTCTTCTACTGGTCTTCTTCTCACTTGGCCAAACCATCTTAAGCAGATTCTATCATCTTTTCCTCTACTTCTACTTTAATAGAAAATTATTACATCAATATATATACTATAGCAGCCATCTTATAATTATCTTACCTGCTTGTCCATTATTAGACAGCTTGAATGCACAGATCCTAGTTTTCCCCATCCCAGACTAATGCAGTAGCTGGTCCTATCCTAAATTGAAAAATCTGTCACAAACTGAAGCCCCTAATAAAAACTTCTAATTGGTGAAGAAAAAGGACAATCAATACCAACCAGATGATTTAGCTCAATAATGAGCTTTGTAAGACAAATCTGAATTTGCTCACCCAGTTTTTTCTTTCCCTAGTCCTTATAAGAACTGGGAAACCAACATTGAAACATGTTGACAGAGGAAAGATAAAATATAATGTTTCAAAATTCCATTCATATTACTTTATACAATATCTAGATTAAAAACATCCGTAAGCCATAAGAACTAGTGAAATTTCCTAGATAACTGATAGAATATTCCCGATAAGGAACAGCCCCACTACTACTGTAGAGAAAAAAAATTCATGCAAGGAGGAAATATCATACATCAAGAAGAAGACAATGTGAGTACTTGGTCTAACTTGGGCAATGTTCATCAACAAATTGACGGAAGATAACTCTTTAGGCTCCAAAATCGGAGGATGCAGAAAACAACTAGTTTTAAATAGAATTCTGTGAATAAAAATGCCTACTATGCAGCAATAACAAAATAGTGGAGATAAACGCACTAACAATTTGAATGTCTTCCCTTTAGAGTTTCCAATTGAATTTGAACCCTCTACTCTCATTATCATTGTTCATAACTGGGACCTGAATTACACGTCACCAAAATCCATTGCAAAACTATGGCACCATCACATCACACTATCAAATAAGCAAACGAAACGAAACGAAACAACGTGTCCAAAATTGAGGATGCAGATTGCAGGGTGGTAAAGTATAAGATGAACCTGCAACTGCAAGTAGTCAAGGCCTTCATGGCAACGGTGTCTGTTTAGGTGCAGTTCCACAATCGAAGGCGAAAGGTCAAAGCTACAACGCGTTTTAATTGGGCCAACGAGGTCACAGCTGAGGATCGAAGCCCAAGTAAGAGTTGGCTTACAATATTTGGGCTTTGTACGTGAGAGCAAATATGCACAAGTGGTGAATACAGAGAGTATTCTAACTTGCTATATACTTGTTGACAAAAAAAACAAAACTTGGCTCCAACTTTAAGAAGAGCTATCTTTAGTGACAAATGCAGAAAATACTTAGTAAAGAGATTGAAAATCATGAATCATATTATTAAATATAAAAAAAAAGTTAAAGTTAGAAAATAAAAATATATTCATCTTTAAATTATTTAGTAAATTAAGATTAAAATACACTATTTCAAATTATGGGTAAATATATTTTTATTTGTTCATTTTAAAAGAGTATTTTTTTTTATTATATAAGAAGATTTATGAATAAAGTGAAAAAAGTAAAAAAAAAATTATTTATATTAGATATTAAATATATCACAATAATAGTTGTCATTTACATGATAATTCATAAGCAAAATAATATATATATATATATATATATATATATATATATAAATATATATTAAAAAAGGAAAAAAGTGAAACTAAAAGTGAGAGGAGCTAATAGATTTATCATATAAAGATTAAAAATTAATAGAATGATGAGTTAAAATTATAATATCAATGTCTATAAAATAATTATGAATCACATGTCAAATACATATCAAGTGTAAGCTCTTTTAACTTTACAATTTTTATCTTTGGTATAATTATACTGATCTCCTTTGAGGTTAGTACTTATAATATTGACACTCTTTTTGTTTGAGAAATTACTCATATCTCCCTTACTTTATATTTTTAATAAGACTTTGTGTAATATTTATACATAAAGATTGGAAAGTATATGTAATTTTGTAAACAAATAAGGATGTTGAAGTGTAATAACAATATATAAAATTAGATATATGAGTATAATTTTTAAATAAGAGAGTCAATATAATAAATATTATTTTTATAAAAAAAATCAATGTAATTATCTTTTTATCTTTTAATAAATTAAATTAAAATTAAATTATTAGTACCTAAAAAAATCAATGAGAAAAGGAGGGGCCGAGGCCTATGCTCGCCCCCCTTATATACGTCCCTGGCTATCTCCCTCTAATCCCCTTAATATGTTGCTATGTGTTCATTTTATTATTCACACATATCATTTAATTAAGTTAATATACACATAGCAACAGATTAAGAAAGTTGAAGAGAGATAACTCCTCGTAAAGTTGAAGCTAAGTTATGTAAAAAAAAAAAAAGAACTTGCTATATCATGTTCGTGTACAAAAAAAAATTGCTATATCATATGCAAAGGAGTGAGATTTTTTGTCACACTCAAAACACAAATGTTGTAAGATCATATGTATATATATTATAAGCAAAAAAATTATTGAGAAGGAGTATAATGAGTACTCCAACCCGTTACATCATAATACAAATTTAAATAGCCTGAAGACAACCCAAAGGATTAATACATTAATCTGAATAAGAGAGACCTGAATTTCTACTCTCCATGCAAATAAACTACCCCTAAGATAAAAACTTAATTGAACAATCACAGAAGTACAATCAGTTATTACCCCCTAAAAGATAAATTTGTTCCTCAATAACTAGAGAGATCAAATAACCGCAAACCAAATAATATGCTTTACTCTTTTAAACTTCTTCCCTCTGATAACAGCCCCATGTTACAGAAAGTGGCTAACTCCATCATTATGATAAGCACCATCAAAACCCAGCCAAGCATAAATTGTAGACCAAACATTATAAGAGAAGGGGCAAGTAAAAAATAAATGGCTACAACTCTCACAATGAGAAAAACAAAATACACATGAAACACCTTGATCAGAAAGGATTATTCCCATATGAGACAGCACCTCCCTTGTTGGCAGCCGGTCTTGAAACAACCTCTAAGAAAAAACAGTAACTTTGGATGGTATAACACTCTTTTACAAAATCTGGTAAGCCTTTGCTAAATTTGGATTAAGATTCAAGAACCCTTTAAAGATTTAATAAGTGCAAATAACCAGATTTCACAGAAAAATCATTTAAATTGTCAAGGGTCCAATTCCATGAATCACACACCTCCTTTTGAGGAACAACAGAAGCAAGTAAATTTTCAAGTTCCTTCAAAAGCTCCTCCTCTCAAACAAATAAAGTACGTTTCCACCTCCAATTCCAAACCCACCTATCATCAATCCAAATACCCATTTCAGTTATTGTCAAGGTATTATTCGCAGCCACCTGAAAAAGTCTAGAAAAATAGTCTTTAAGAGGAGCCATACCAAGCCACTTGTAGCTCCAAAAACTGATATCCGCATCTGTCCCAAGTTTAAACTGAACTGCCTCCGAGAACCAAAGAGAGTAGCTACCTCTATCTATTTCCAGCAAAAGTAAATCCATCCACCAAATAGATGATACACGATTAAGAGATGAAGGTGAACCCTGCAATACACTCTTAGCCAAAGGATCATATTTATAAGACAGCAAATTGAACCAAATGGCATTTCGATCGGTCAAACAACGCCATTTCCACTTAGATAACAATGAGATATTAAACAACTCAAGGTTTTTCACACCTAAGCCCCCAAACTTCTTCGGAAGGCAAACTTTTTCCCAATAAACCCAATTTGTTTTTTGATGCTCTACACCTCCTCCCCATAAAAAATTCATTTGAATCTTTATGAGCATTTTCACAATCTTTTTTGGAGCTTTATAGAAGGAGAAAAAATATAGAGGTATACTAGTCAAAACTGAGTTAACTAGTGTGACTCTGCCTCCCATAGAAAGGTGATGTCCTTTCCACAAAGATAACCTTTTCTTCATAGATTCCACCACCGGAAGCCAAGTAGAGCATTTCCTTGGATTAGCTCAATCGGAATTCCTAGAAACTTGAAAGGAAAAGCTCCAATGCAACAAGATTAGAAATTAGATGTTGCAGCCAAGAAATGATCATCTAAGTTTATGCCAAATAGATTACTTTTGGAAAAATTCACTCTCAAACCTGAAATTAATTCAAAGCTCCTCAGAATCGTTTTAATACTCCATAGATTATCCCATGAACCCTCACACACCATGATGGTGTCATCCAGCGAACTGAAGAAGAGGGACAGAGATGTCTTGATTCACCATATAACACTTCAAACAACTCAATTCCACAGCTTTACTAACCAGTCCAGCCAACCTCTCAGCAGCTATTAAGAATAAAAATGGAGCCAATGGGTCCCTTTGTCTTAGACCCTTCTTAGCTTCAAAATCTTATATAGGTTGTACTTTCTTATAGTTAAATGAAAAGACATGTGGAGATACCTTGTGTTTTTATGGTTGTACAGGAATTAGTCGTATAGATAATTTAACTGAGTCGAACTTGTGATGTTACATCATAGTATTAAAAAAGAAAAGGCATGTAGATAATGAAATTACTATAACCACAATTAGTTTGTATATATATTACATGTGTGTTTGAGATAATTATGAAAATTTGATTATTTCAATAATCAATTATTGTCTAAAAGCTTTTTGTTATAATCGATTATAATATAATCAATTTTATGTTTGGATATGGTGCGCGTTTAGGATAGCTGTAAAAATTAAATTATTTCAATAATCGATTATTATATAAAAGTTTTTTGTTATAATTGATTATAAGAAAAACAATTTTATGTTTGGATATGTTAGTTGAAAAGTGATTTTAAATTAATTTGTTTCATTTGAATGGTATAAAAAATTGTTTTTATGCATCAAATTATCAAAATAGGTATAAAATAATTTCAAAAAATTGATTAAAAAAATTATTTAATTGAGAATAAAATAATATTTCTATATCACTAATAGGAATAATCCTAACAATTTTTTTATAAAATGCTCAACCAAAAGCTTATCCTCCAATAGCTTTTTTCTCTCCAAATAAGCTGTTGATTTTTTCCGAATATTCACCCAAACACATTGCTTTATTTGTGTAATAGTTGAAATAGATAAAAAAAGTTGTTGATTCAGCTATTTCAACTAAACCAAACATGCTCATGTTAGTTGAAAAATAATTTTAAGTTAATCTATTTTGTTTAAATAGTATAAAAAAGAATCGTTTTTATGTATTAAATTATCAAAATAGATATAAAATTATTAAAAAATTATTTAATTAATTAAAAAGTTATTTAATTAATAATAAAATGATATTTACATATCAAAGTATAAAGAATAATTTATAATCTAAAATTATAAGTTAAAATTTCAGTGTTATAAACAAAAGTTTTTAGAATATATTAAATTTTATGAAAAAATTAAAAGTAAATTTACCGAACATATTACTATTTAAACAACTCTTTTTACCAAATAACATATGTTTGGTGTGGAAATAATCTTTCTCAAACACCCTCTACAAAATGAGTAGCGCGACATTATAGATGGAAGTAAGGACCTGTTAAACTACTCAACCAAATTTTAAGCCTTCAAAAGTTCCCACTTCAGTGAATCATTCTTGACATTCCATTTCTCCCAAGAGAGATCCAGGGCAACTAAGTGAATCAGACATTCATAACTATAGCAAATTAAGTGGGAAATGGGTTGGTTTTCAAAGATCTGCACTATTTTGATCACTTTTCTTGGTAGCATAATCTGTCATGGGCTCGCTCTCTCAATCAGTTTAAATGATGTCGAATGCGTCTCAGAACACATTTTATATGACGGTGACACTGTTTCTGGGAATTTTGTAGTCATGGACCATGATATTTTCTGGAGCTCTGACCATCCTGGAATTGATTTCACTGTAAGCTAGCCACATCCCCCTTCTTTTTTTTTTTACTTAAATAATTGTGCATACAAAATGCCTCCATATTCATCCAACCAAGTACATGTCTCTTCAGCACATTGCAATTATTAATCACGTACGTATATATATATATATTATCAAATGGTTAAGATTTAATCTACTTACTCTTATAATAACCCACTCATCTTACACTCAATACATGCATATATATGGTGATTCAATGAATGTGTAATGTGTAGGTGACATCTCCGGGAGGGATCGTGGTGTATGCTTTGAAGGGAACGTCAGGGGACAAGTTTGAGTTCAAAGCCTTAGAAAATGGAATATACAGGTTCTGCTTTCACAACCCTGTTTCAACGCCGGAGACTGTATCTTTCTACATTCACGTTGGCCACATCCCAAACGAGCATGACTTAGCTAAAGATGGTCAGTTTCAGATTTTAGTGTCTCACTAGAATTATGATATATTAATGTTGTCACTTGTCATCAGCATCTACATCTTTGTCAATCAGTTCTAAATTGCATGTTTTTATTTACTCATTTTGCTTTTTGGGATTCAGAGCATTTGGACCCCATTAATGTGAAGATTGCTGAGTTGAGAGAGGCATTGGAGTCTATTATAACAGAGCAAAAGTACTTGAAAGCACGCGATGCTAGACATCGATATAGTAAGTTGTTCTCACTCACACATTAAATAAGATATCTGAAAACTGAATGAGTTTGTGGTGCACAATGCACACTCATAACTGTACTGGTAAAATAAATTAAGCAAAAGACTGTTGTTGTTGTTGGTAAGTTTGCCGTGCTGATAAAATGTTCCTAAAAAGACCAAGGCAAACCTACCAATCTTTTATTAGTGGCAATTGGCAAACTTATTTATTAAATTATTTTATTAAATTATTTATTAAATTGTCATTGTTTTTACCACGTTAGAATTTTTTATTATTTTTTGTTTCAAGTGAGATGTTCTAATACGCGTGGCGCATCCAACTAAGATGCATCAACGCATGTGGCATTTTCCACGTGGAAACACCATACGTGATGGCACATACAACAGGCTTGTTGGCACACGCGTATTGGCGCATCTCACGTGGAACGAAAAATAATAAAAAATTCTTGCCACGTTATATGTGCAGGACACTGAACTCATTTCACGTGGATCTCTTAAAAAATAGCACCCAAATACACATACAATTTACATGTCTACTAAAGAGTGCATCACAATATTGAGAGACATCAGTTTCAATTAGCTTATTTATAAGTCAAGTATTTGCTTCTGATTTACAAAGTAGTCGATGTGGGTCTTTGCTATTAGCAAGGCAAAATAACTAAGTAAGGCAACAAAATACATTTGTTCGATGTGGAACTTTGGTGGTGGCAAGGTAAAGCAACTAAGTAAGATAACAAAATATATTTGTTCGATGTGAGACTTTGGTGGTAAGACAAGACAAAGATTTGCCCTTTTTTCTCTCATGTTTTTTTTTAAATTCAACTTTTTCTCTCATGTTATCATTTTATTACCTTACCTTTTTAAGGTGATAAAATAAAGGATGTTAGCTGCCAATTGGTAAAACTTAGGTGTTTCTCTTAAAACAACATAATTGATTATTGATGCCTTTCATTCTCGTATTGTTCCACCTTCTCTCTTCACAATCATTCAAATATTTACAATATTGTAAAACCTATACATAAATCTATGCACTATCATAATTGATGCCTGTTGTAGACTTCCCCGCACATTCCATAATCTAAACAAATATTCATACCAATTAAAAAAATAAAAAATCTATCATTATCTTTGTTTTTTATATCGGCGTGCTCTCGTATCTGTCAAACCTGTGTACCCAATATTTTATAATCTAGATCCATATTTGGGTGAACTCCACGTTGTTTAGAAGCCTAACATGTAAGCAAAAGCAATAAGCAATGACGACAATTCTCTCATGTTTCAATTCGTGGTGGTTACCTTGCCTTACCATCAAACTCCCACATCGAACAAATATGTTTTGTTGTCTCACTTAATTGTTTTACCTTGTCACCACTAAAGTCTCACATCGAACAAATATCCAGTTAGATGTGTCACGCATATTGGCGCATCTCACGTGAAACAAAATACAACAAAAAATTTTAACGTTATAAAAATAGTGACAGTTTGATAAATAGTTTAAAAAGAATGACAATTTAATAAACAAGTTTGCCACTAATAACAAATTGGTCAAAAAGCTCCCTTATTAAGGACCAATTTTTATGTGTAAATTGCTCTTTAATTCGTTTGTTGTATTAAATTTTTGCAACTGCAGCAAATGAGAGCACCAGAAAACGTGTTGTCTTCTACACAATCTTGGAGTATATTTTATTCGCTGCTACAAGTTTATTGCAAGTGGTATACATTCGTCGCCTCTTCAGCAAATCATTTGCTTACAACCGAGTGTAGGCTTCACAATGATCGTCATAGTAATTCTCCCTTGATTATTTTGTTTTCCCGTTCTTCTCACATTTTTGCAACTTCTCTATAATTAATTCTCCATTTGAGTTTTCTGCCCTAGTAGCATAATTTAATCAAAATAATATTTAATTTATTATAATTATTCATTAGACTATTTACTTTTATAAAAAAATGTACATAATTAAAACTTATTCATTAATCATTACCAATCATGAAAGATAGTTTTATTAGCATTAGACAAACAGTTGATTTAATTGTTTTAATTAATTTGAAGTCAATTAATAGAATAACATTAAAACATAAGCTTTGGCCCTGTTTTGTACAGGAAAAAAAAAGAATAACATAAAATGCTTTCGGGTTTTGATAGTAAAATAATGAATTAAATTGTTTTTTCGAATCATTATTTCTTCCAGCTTTTTCACATGAAATCAAACATTATTATTTTTAAATAATCAAACACCTTTTTAAGTTGTTTGACTGCTTCATTCAACATGTATTATTCAAATGTCCGTTCGTGTGATTTACGCATACAATATGTTCACGTGTTAATGAGTTAATGCATTCTTATGGACAAGTTGATTCTAACTACTTCATTAAATCTTCACATAAAAAAAATGACTGCTTCAAGGGGTGCTTGATTTGTTTTTTGTTTTTTATTTTCAAGTGATATATTTTCATTAATAATTATAAAATTATCATATTATTTTTATTTTATTTTTTTATTTTCAGACTTTTGTTAAGAAAATTATTTTCACTATTTTTTCACAAAAATTTTAAAAAATAAAATAAAATAATATTTTTATAATTATTAATGAAAACAAATCAATTAAAAATAAAAACAAAAAGCAAACCAAACACACCCTAAATCTTTAGATAACATAGTTTTCGCTAAAAGATGTAAACCGAGTTTTTATGATCGAGTCATCTGATTTCTTAATTTCAATAGAACAATTTTTGAAAAAATATTAAATATTTAGATAGTTCTGGACATTTGATTAAAATTTTATTATATAATATTTTAAAATTATTCATTGTATAATGTTTTAAATTTAATCTAATGATATGTTGATGGTAATTATGTCTACTTGTTATGTTTAGTAAACTATTTGTAATACTCTTATAGTAGATAAGAATTTTTCTAAATTTTAGGGTTTATTATGTGAAAGCTGTCAACTTCAATTACCCCATTTGACTGTATTTTAATAAATTAATCTCTTTATTAAGTGAAAAATACTCCAAAAAATAAATAAAAAAAACTACTCCATCAACTTTTTGCTAGTTCTATTTGAGGGATTCTCATCGATTCGCCTTCCGTATTCATCTGAGCCATGCATTGAGCATGCAACAAATTTTCACATTTATCAACAACCCATTAAGTAGACTGCCATGAAATATGAAATAAGACTCACCAACTGCTATATATGGTGTCAATGATGAAGGGTTAAAATTTAGAAACAAGGCTGCGCGGCCTTACACTAAGACTAGGTCCAAGCCCTTGTCGAGATTGGAGGCTTGACAATGGAATACTGCACCATCGGACATTTTCAATCTTACGCAAAATTTCTCAAATGGTTTGCAATGGCAGTATGTAAATTTAGAAAGGGAGCAAAGAAACACTTGCACCCTATTACAATTACAAAAATCATAAATTGATCGAGAGTTTACAGAACATCTCAAAACTCTTATCACGAAACAAATCAACATCGTATATAATTGGGACATGTTAAAAGCTTCATATCTACGTTTTTCGTTTTCTTCTTTTCTCCCCTACAAAGTACAAACCAAAACAAGTGGCATAGAAGCTGTTTTTTTTTTTCTTAGATGGGAAACCATACAAAATTAACAAATTTAAAATTGAAAAGTTAAGTATTAAGTTTTTCAGCCACCGAAATCAACTAATTTTGTATATCCAGTTTGTAGTACCCCTTAAATTGAAGATGGTGTCTACCAAAAAAAAGATGGTACAACTACTTTTCTGGAATTGCATCCCACGAGGTTCTCGAGTGTGTACTGATGCTAAAGAAGGATCGACCCCTTCAACCATTTGGTTTATTTCCTCCTTGTGGCCATTATGCCACATAGACCCCTACACTTTCCTTTAGGTTGTGTTTGGTAACGGGTAAGTAGGGTGTTATGAGCCTATATGCTGATGTGGGAGATTTAGTTACAACAGATGGTTATGTGGCATGGGGTGTTGAAAGTAGGCTGTGTGTGAAGCAACTAGAAGGAGGATAAAAGGGGAAAAAATGGGTGAGAGGGGTGTGAAGAATTTGACTAGAATATGTACTTTTCTCTTTCCCTCTGCTCCTTCTTCTGCCTTGGGCTCTATCTTCTTCTTCCCATCTTGAACTCTACTTCTATCTTGTATCTCCATTTACTTCTTAACTTCTTTTATTAGATTTCTCTATATTTTCATGAATTGATTTCTTAATACAAAACTGAGTGCATTATCTAGTTTGTTAAGTTATGTGATTAGTGTTAGCTTATATTAGCCTCATTATATAGGGGTAAAATTTTATGGGAAATTTTTTTTAGTGAAAAATAAGATATTTAGTATATTGGCAAAATAGAGGAGTAAAATTTATAGTGTAAAATTTTCCCTTGTTTAGGGGTGAAATTTTATCTCTATTAAGATTAGGGTAACTAGTAAGTGAGCCCTTGCCTTGGGCGGGCATACTAAGATAATTACCACTAAGTTAAAAATATTTGAATACTATATCACTATATTTGAATAAAATGATTAGCAGCTACTTACTAACTTCATAACAATTGAATATTATAGTATGATATTTAAATATTCTTGCTGGCGATTACAAATAAATTGCTACTGCCTTCAAAATATTCAAATACCATAATACCATATTTGAATATTCTACTTCCATAAACACACTAAAATAGTAAACTATAGACTTAATAGTAATCCAAACTAGGTATCCAAAAAATAGTTACATCATATGTAGGTTAGCCAAAATCACAAGTCCCAAGGTACATCCAAATAACTTTGATCATCCTAACAGACATCCAAACTACCTAGACATCCAAAAAAGGAAGAGACGTGATCATAATCATCCATTAGTCATCCAAATTACATGTCCTACCATTATATAGATGGATATTTATCAAAACCTTTTTATATCCTTCAATTGATACCTATAGTATTTCTTGTTGTCTTAGGAACTGTTGGTTACGCATCCTTTGCACAGTTAGACTCACCATAATGAGCACTCACACCACCTTTATTTGTATTTGACAAAGATAACTTCATTAATGGATGTCTTTTTCTCTCATATTTTGCAGTTGAATTATTCGAAACCTCATTCGAAAATGCATTCATCAAGTCCACAATACAAGTAGACATACCTTGAATAGTATTACTATGACAATTTTGACTAGCATATGAAAGGGTTAAACATGTTGCCCATTTGCTAACCGCAAGTGCACAGATCGCTTAAGTAATATAGATACAGAGTAAAAGTTCGTTCCCACGAGGATAATTGGTTATAAAGTTAAGTACCAACCAATAGCTTAATCAATTTTATTCAAGGACATAAAAATAAGAAAGTAATAAACTAAACTAAATCTAATCTACAAAAGTAATAAAGATAAACGGTTAGGTTTCAGGAAATCTTTCTTCACCCCTTACATCTACCAACAACATGCAATCCTCCTCATAAACATGCATGCACTGATTAGGTTAGCTTGAGAATCTTCATTAGCTAAAAGCCTATGTCTAGGTCAATCAACCCTAATTTCAATTGCCCAACTCACTAAGTTTCCTTGAGAGCTAGCGCAACTTCCACTCATGAATGATCTATTCTCAATCACACACTATACATGGCCAATAGGTATATTTCTATCTCATTAACGAATCAATTCATCCAAGCCAATTAAACTCATCGAACATGTATCAACCATACCATATCCATATTAACAAATCCCTATGTCTAGTTCATTTGTAATATTAGGATCATGCAATTGATGGCTAACCAACAGCAAGTATTAAGCATAGATTATGATTGAACAATAACCAAACATCCACACAAACTCAAAGAAGAACACATCATTAATATATAATGAACATGAAAACACAAGGCAAATCATATCCAAGGAAGATAAGGAAGAGAAGAGAGAAAGGGAAAAAGAGAAAGAAAGCTCATTGATTTGTCTCTGAAGTTTGAATCCTCCTTCATCCTTGTTCCTAGCCTCCAATCCACCATCAATGGAGATCTAGCCAAAACTTTCTAACCTAAAACTAACTAAAACTAAGAAAACCTAAAATGGAAATGGCTCAAACGGCCAAAACCTAAGGAAAAACGACCTATCTTATAAAACTCTAGAGAGAAAACGTGAAAAATCTAATATATAGGCTCAGCTTGCTGCACCACGCCACGACCCCCACATACGCTCGCTGTGGCGCCCATAAGGTCGGTTACATTACGCCGCAGCGCACCCATCTTCTGGGCCGCGACGCTGAACTCTCGAGTTCAAGTATAGAATGTCTGACATGCCTCTCTGCGCCGCGACGTTCACAACCTTGTGCCACAGCGTTGACTGCTGAAATGCAGATTTGGCTTCCTTTTGACATTTTAGCTCAAATGCTCCATATTTGACCTTGTTTGGAGCCTTTCCTAACATGGAGAAAATACTAAATCAGTAACATATACAAATCTACTTAATCAATAACAATTAAAGTTCAATTTGCTATAAAACATACAAGAAGGCATCCAAATCAGAATATGACAAATATAAGCACAAAACCCTCCAAATATGCATTATAAATAAGGACTAAGCATTCATTCTAACATAGAGATAGGATACAAATAACTACATTTTATGAAGTTATCAACATACACATTCTTTTGATCTTCATAATTTCATCATATTCTTTTACTCATCTGTGATCCCAATGTGTTCCTATTTAATAAATTGTTAGGTGTAGTAAACTGAGTTGAGCTCTCTGGGGTCTTAAGTTTTGCCCTACTTCCAGCTGTTGTAGGCGTAGCACAGTTGCAACTTGTTTATTTTACTTGACTTCTCACTCTCTTTTCCATAAGAGGTAAACTTCTTCTTATACTTTTATGATCAAAGCTTTCAACTTGATTCTCATGCAGGCTACTCTAGTCTCTATTGTTTATATCCATCTCCACTTGTCTCAACATCAAAACCTTAATTCAATATTTTATTATAATTTCACAATCACATATTCAAATATTCGAATTATACATTCAAATATGTTCATATCAGTGGCTCACACTCTTTTCCAATTAAACTAATATTTGAATATTTTCACATTGCATTTGAATATATTTATGTTAGTAACTATACATTTGATAAACATACCATCATTCGAATAAATGAATCAAATATTTGGATATTTTTAAGTCGGTAATTACACGATGTCATAATCTCAATCAAACTTTTAAAAACATAGAGTAGAGTAGCAGTGTATGTGAAATAGAAAAATCATCAGAGAGTAAAGTACCATTAATACCACTAAATAAGAAACAAAAAATTATGGTAGATTGGTGAAGAAGGTTTATTCTATCAGAATTTCAAAAATTCATAAATTCACGCTCACATATTAAAATATTTGAATTATGGATTCAAATATGTTCATATAAGTAGTTCACTTTTTTCTAGTTAAACTAATATCTGAATATTTTCATATTGCATTTGAATATATTTATGTCAATAACTATGCACTTGATACACATACAACTATTCGAATAAATGAATCTCATATTCGGATATTTTTAAACTAGTAGTTATATGATGTTAGAATCCTTCACAAACATGAAAAAACATAATAGATTGGTGAAGAAGATGAACTAAAGGTGTTAAGATATACATACCCTTCTTGAAATGCTTCAGTAGAGTATGTGGAATATCAGGGTTATGTAGCTCTCCTTGAATTTAAAAGACAACAAATTTCAACACCAGTTAAATCTCAAAAGAAAGATACAATGAGTATGAAACATGCTCAAGCTACTCTTTACATACCCTTCATTGAAATAGTTGGGTGTAGTAGTCAATCTCGAATGTCGGGAGATAATAAGCAAGAGGAGTTTGGGATTAGTAGTTAAAGTGGAAGAGAGGAGATGAAAAGCAAGAGAATGTTGGGTGCAGTAGTCATATAATAGAGGAGATGAAAAGTAAGAGAAGATTGGGTGCAACAGTCAAATAACAAGAGGAGTATATGCTCTGAATATATATAATATCCAATGGTCTCACTTGATAGATCATAATTTCAAATTTTTTCATTAAATACAACAAACTCATATCTCTCATACAACAAAATCATCTGATTAACTTTGGAATAAACACCAAAAAGGAAAACTTTGGGCTTATGAGAGAGATTGTAAACAGTGGTTTCACAAATCTGATTTTTTCCAACCCAAAAATCGGTTTTGTAATTGTTTTGGTCAACAACATGCTCACATCACTATTTTATAATATATAATAAGCAAAAATGGAATAAGCTTTTGAATATAATAATTAAAAAGGTCATCAACTTTTGTGACTTGAAGAATCGTTTAATTCAAATATATAAAAGGTATACTCGATTAACTTATGTCAATAGCAAAACGTTTACGATGACAATTCCAATATTAGAATAAATATAATCCTATTCAAAATATTATGAAAGTTATAATCATCAATTAGGTATAATATTCGAATACCATAAAAGTATATTAGAATATTCTGTAAACTCATTATGCTAACTCAGTTACAGAATATTATTGTAAACCCTTATGTCTTACCAGTTTTGACTTCTGTCTCACCAATTTTGAGCTTATTCAACTTAAAAAAAAAAAAAAAAAGACACCAACAAAGGAAACCTTTGGAATGGTGAAAAAAGTAGAAAATCTTACTTGCAAACCAGAAACCACATTTCAGATATCGAAAAACCACAATTTTCACAAACCATAAACTAATTTTGGCTCACGTGCAGCCACAAAGCGAGTATGGATTGAAACATGTCACACTCACAAGCAAAACTCTCTTAATTTTGAAGAATGAAGTGGATATTTATTTCCCTTCTCTCTATTTCTCTCTTTACCCTTGTTCGACTTTCATTTTTATCGTTGGGGTAACCATGGCTGCAGAGCCATAAAGGTACCATTGGTGGCAATAAGACAGCTCTAGTGATGAGGTTGAAAACTTTGACGATGAGGATATCGCCTCCGATGACAAGGGATGACAACTTTAGCACTGAGGTTGTATAACTCTAGTGACGAGGATGACAGCTGACGACAAACAGCTTCATCCTCCAACGACTAGTCAATTTGGTCTAGGTTTAGAAGTTTTAGTATAATTATGTACAATCTCCTTTTAAAATTTAAATATCTTTTCTCTTCTAATCTATACTTCTCTAGATTCTACCTAAATTTAGAAATGTTTGTGTACAATATACTAATATACTAATTAGTATATATTTAAGTTGAACTAATTAAATTCAATTTTATGTTAAATGTATTAAATTTAACTATTTATCATTTAATATAATTATTTATTATTTAAATATATTTATTAAAATTATAAGTGGTTATTGTGAAAATTATTTATTGATTAGTTGTTTTTGGAGTACAAAAGAGAAAATTGAAAAACAATATATAATAAAACTAATTGGCAAACGATTAGTGAAAAAATGGTTAAACTTAATAATGCACTCCTAAAGATTGATATAAAATTTATATAAGTAAAAATTTTAAAAATATTTTTGTGAAAAATGTAACATCTATTTTTTATAAAATATATTGTGAAGAATAAAATTTTAATTTCTTCAACTTGAATATTCTATTTAGTTTTATAATAGTTGTTATTAATAATAAGTGTTTAGAAACTTTTTAATAGATATATTTATAAGCAGATAGTTATGAGAAGGTATTTATAAGGAGATATTTATGAATTAATTATTATTTTAATATAAAAATCTAAAACTAATCATTATTAAAGATATAAAAAAATGACAATGATGAAGGGTGCTACGTGCACCAATCACCAATGGTGCAATGTAGTCAATGATGTAATATGAAAGTTGAGTGTAACATAACCAATGATGTAATAGTTAGAATTGGTAACTATAAACAACGGGTGGGATCTCGGAGAAAGCAAAAATGAAACAGGAGAGAAGAAGTGAGATAATAAAAGTGTGAAATAGTGAGGGAAAGAAAGTTGGTATACATTGTTGACTTGCTGACCGACGGAGACAAAATGTAAAAGAAAAGGAAGAAAGAAGAAGTGAAAGAGAAAAGAGGAAAAAAAAAAAAAAAAAGAAAGGAATTTCTACAAGAGGTAGGATCTGAATCATTTTTTTATAAAATAAAATTATGACTTTCAGTATGTTTATATGCTTTATTAGTTAAATTATTATTTTAATATTTTGTGCATGTAATATCTTAATTTTTGGGATAATTATAATATTATCTTAAAATATACTATTTTATGAATTCTGTGAGTAGTAAATTAAATTTAACTGTTTCGTGAGTGTATTTGATTATTGTATGTGATTTGCTCCGAGTCAAAGAAATAATAATTTTCTGACCGAAAAAATTTTATTTTAATTAATTGAAGCTGAGAGATCTTACTAAACTAAATTCTAATTGATATATATATATTATTCTTGTAATTTTTAGGATTTAACTGTGCGATAAAATAATTTTATATTATTATAATATTATTTTATATTACAGTACCTACTATCTCAAAAATAGTAGAAATTTACTTCAAAATGACCATGGACCCTTAAAAGTCTGTGGGACCCGCGTATAGAAAAGTAGTCAACGATTCTGACTGGACAGATTTCTAAGTCAATGAGAGCAAGTCAACGAAAGTGGCTTGACTAATTTGAACCAATAGGAATAGGTCAACAAAAGGAGCATAGACTTTAATATGGACCGTTGGATGAAAACTTAGTTAGGAAGCCATTAACCTTAACCGTTGATCAAATCAATGGTGAGATGAGAATTCAAGTTTTATGACTAATCAATATCCACCTTAGATTACATCTAGGGCTAGGAATTAAAGTTGAAATCAATAGATAGAATTAAGTCAAACATAGTGGCTTGAATTTGATTAGTAGTTAATTAAACTTAATTTGGTTAATCTAATTATCTAATTAGCAAGCTAAGTAAACTAACTTAGTTATTAATTAGTTATAATCTAAATACTAATTAGATATCTTAATATTGTTTAAAGGTTATAACATATGCTAATATATGTTAAACTAATTAGTTATATCATTAGAATGTTAATTAAGTGTTAATGGGATATTTAACCTAATTAATTACCTACTTAATTAGCATGTAATTAGCTTGTAATTAAACTAATCCAAGCCCCTAAACCCAATGAACCCCACGGCCAAGGAGGCTAGATGGACAAGTTCTACATGGTTCTTGAACTATCCATGACATAAGTCATGTGCTTGCTTAATGTGAACACACATAGATATTTACCTATGCAAATCAAACACTTAACCTCACCTACACTCACCTCACAGCAGCCCCCTCATTTTTACACTTAATATTTACTTTTCACACTTATCATAATCAAGCTTTCATTTTCTCTCAAAACACCAAAAACCCAAGCAAACTTTCTCTACCATTTTCTTACTAGAATTCGGCCAAGCACCCAAATACCACCACCAATCCTCTATAATTTTATCTCTTCATATTTCTTAAACCAAAATCATATTCTAAACACTTTTCCTTCACAAGGTTTTGTTAAAAACCTACTCTATCTAGTTCAAAATCCAACATTTTGTTCACTTTCCAAAGGGTAAGTTTTGATTCTTTGGTTCAAAGTTTGATTTTTAATTTTCCTAACCATGATTATTCCAAGGTTTTTCAATATTGATCATTGTATGTGTTTTTACTAATTGTTTAAGAATTTTTAGGGATTTGTTTAGAGGATATACGAAATTTTAAAGAGGAGGAGGAGACTAACCAATTATTGTCTTCAAGAGGTAAGAGAGAGATTTAATCTCATTAACCTTAAGTGGTGATGGGAAAATGGATTTGCTTGTGTATAAAGAATCCATAAGGATTCATTTGTGTGGTTGTTTATTATTTTTATTATTTGTGTGATTGTTTAAATGCTTTCCTATTTGTGATTTATTTTTGCTATGCATGTCTATAGCTTTAAAATATATTGTATGTATATTGTATGTGTTTATAGTTGTATGTGTATATAATTGTATATTTATTTTAAAATAGGATGTGAATAACATGTAACGTTTTGCATGAGTGTTCGAAAGAACACTATGAGGCTCACGGCCTTACCATCAAATAGAGAACCAAAATGTTCTCAACCATTTTCTAAATCAATGATTTAAAGAAGCTAGGTAAAATAATAAATTTAAGAATGATTTAGGTTAATTATGGCCAACATGTCATTTACAGTATAATTGAATGCCATTTTATTTTCTAAGATAGGTTAGGTGATGGATTTAGAAAATAATCTGATTCCAATGAATCTTTGAGAAAACAAAAGGAATAAACTTAGTTCTAGAGTTCTGACTTAGCAGAATTTATTATAAGCAAGAAATAAAACAAACGCTTGAAAAATACTAACGTAGAGCTCACTCTCTAAGTTTTGAAGCACGTTAGCAAGTTTCAAAGTATAACTGATGGGTAGAATTAAAATGAACAGAACTTAGAGGAAAACGTTAAAAATACCTTATACTGACTTTATAGGTAAAATGCTGCAGAAATTTACTAAAATCAGACGAATAAAATGAAAAGATTCTATACTATATTTATAACACAAGGAAAATGCTCTACGTATTTTAAATGTACTAGATATAGTCTACACATATTTAAAATGATGATTTTAAGCTATTCGGTTAAGAAAATAATTTAAAAATCTTACGTGATTGAGAAAATGATTTAAAAACATTACGCGATATTCAAAAACATCAAAATATATTTATGCGATTTAAAAATGTTTGTGAAAATGACGTGATTGTGAAAACGTGATAAAATTTCTACGCGACTAAATGGAACAGTAAGTTTTACTGTCGGGCCAAAGTGGTGGACCTGGACATGTTGTGAGATAGAACTGTCAGGTGGGACAGGCTATATGTTGGAATATTGTGACTAAGGGTATTTTTGTAAATATAATAAAATTTGGATATTAATGGTATTTCTGTAATTTTAGATCATATTTAGAGTGTTGTGCCAATTTGGTTGATAATTGGTGATTAGTTGACGAGATGAATTACATCGGTTTGTGGTGTGATAGGCGTAGTGTGGTTCATTAATGAACTTGGAGGCATTAGTATGCGGAGAATTCCACATGGGGACAGTGGGTTGCTCCTCTGGGCCGTGGTAACGGGCAACACACTAATGATCTTGACAAGCACTATTCTTAATCGAGGTCTGGTAGAGACTATTATGTACAATGCCTGTAGTACACGATGTTTGGACTCACAGAATCGCTACACGATGTTTGGATCATGGGCTATTGACACGACGTTAGACAAAGGCAATAGTTTGGTTGGGCAGCCATAAGTACTATTAGTTCTCTGCGGATCGTTCTCTCAGATATCCGTGTTTAGCTCCATGGAGTAGGAACGAGTCGGTGTGTGTTCATGCATTATCTACATTTTACTGTTTACCATAATCTGTAATAAAATGTATGATCTATTGCTTTAATATATTATGCATGATAATGTTGGTATGCATTATTATGACATATGTTTGTATTGTCGTTTTCTTTATTGCCATGCGGGTAGTGATGTAGATTGTCTCACCTCTCTATATGTTTTCTCGATATTATTATATTATTTCCGTAAAGAGTTTGAGGAAGAAGAGGAATAGCCTCTTGAGATACAGTATCCGGATGAGCGACAGCCGGACGAGCTGTACGAGGATGGTGAACCGATAGACTACCCTTACCATCAAGACTGATCTTGAGATCATGGCATTGCCGGGATTTTTCGGGTTTGTGAGACTTGAGTTTCACGGAGGTTCGGAGGCCTGGTGTATGCGAGTAGATAGAGGAACAATTGTCTACGTGGGACGTTTGACTGTGTCCCTATGTAGAGAATATGATGGAGATGTTATATTTACTACTATGTTATATTTACATCTAGAGTTGCCACTGACTCTTAGGCGTTACTGGCAAAGAATATTCCATGCGCCTAGTGAGCTCAGTAGTGAGTCAACAGCCCGAACTCGTGTCCGTAGAGCTGTAGGATCTCCAAGATGTCAACTTTTCGATGATCTTTCTGATGATGATCCATCGGAAGGTTAGAAATCTTGCGAGGTGCACTTGGGCAATACTATGTTTTAATTTTATGTTATCTTTTTACTGCTTTGCTAAATACTTGTAGTTATAAATTTTGTGTGTACTAAAGAAAAATCATATGTATATTATGGTGTGATTATACTTTGTTTTATTTCGTGTTCTGTGTTATTTTATTTAATGTTATAAGTATACAAAGGAAATTTTTTTATCACAAATATTAATTATGTACCAAATGTTTTACAACTTGGTTAAGAGTTTTATTTTATTTTATTTTATTATATCATAAATGTGACACTCCCACAAGGGTATTACAATGCATATTATTATTCTTATTAAATTTATTATGTACATATAATGTTATGAAAACTTGATATTTGCTTAACTTTAAAATATTTATGATATTTGATAAAATTTAGAATTATTATAATTTAAATGTTGACTATTTCATGAGATCAATATAATAAATTAAAATATCACTTAAGGCTTAAATTAAATAAATATTTTAATTATATTGGGTAATAAATATATGTACTTGATTTACATGAATTTTCTTATATTTACCTTGACTTGGGTTGCCATGAGGTTTTCTATGTATATTACACAGCTGAAACTCACCATATGTTTTCAAATATTTTTATAACTGTTCATTTCCCACTGAGAATTTCTAATTCTCACTCTATATTCGTGGTGTTTTCAGATTAACATAGGATGCACTATGATCATCATCGTTCAGATCGTCTAAGCATAATTTCTTGTTCTAAGGAAGGAGGATATATATATATATATATTAGAATTATTAAAAATATGTGTACATCCACTTCTGATGAGTAAATACTATGATTGATGTGTAATGTTAATTTACAAATTTATAGATGTGTATTACAACTTTGTTTTATCCTGTATCGATACTTATTCCTTATTATATATTTTGGATTTCGATTTTAATTTCAACCTGTAAAATTTTATGAAGTAAATTCACTGATAATATTATTGTGGATATGTTTAGAGTAAGGGGGTTACAAAAAATGATGTTAAAAATAAAAAGTTTAGTTTATAAGTCATTGTTAAATTCAATCAAATATCACTTATAATTTTATGTGTTTTCTAAGTTGTAGGTGGGGCTATTAGCACTCCTAAATGTCTATATATATTTTCCACTAACAACTTATAGTTTTGATCTCCTAAATTACTCTCGTCTAAATGCTTTCATGTTATTAATGCCGCATTGGGTCTCGACTAATTTGAAGTTGAATCGAGTCAGACCACAAAGGTGTAAGACTCTCACAGTGTTAGTTTTTATTATTCACAAGACTCGAACTTACTTTACTTAAAGGGAATAAGTGTCTAATCACTTGAACCAACCAAGCGTTGATATATTTAGGGGTGTAACCGGGTGGTTTAGTTCGGTTTCTAGGAGAAAATAAATCCAAACCAATCAAATTCAATTGGTTCGGTTTGGTTTGGTTTTCTTTTTTTTATTATAGCCAAATCCGAACCAAATCGAATCGATCATCTACGGATTAGTTTGGTTCGGGTGGTCGGGTTAGTCCTTTTTTTAACACAAAAATCAACTAAATAATTAATTTTTCATAGTAAAAAAAATAATAAACCTATTAAAAAAATTTAGAAATGGAATCAAACCTACTTATCTTAATAAGCACACTACAAAAAAAGATTTAGCCATTACAACCCTAGGCACATAGATTTATAGAATCAGGGCAAAAACAAACAATGTGTGAGGCAGGGCTCCATTCACTCAAAACATATCCTTTGATAACCTAATCAAATTCTCAAATCCTAACTTATTTATGACTCGAAACAAATGTGTTATACAACCCTTCAATTTTTTTCTAAAAGCAAATTGCATACATAAAGGAAGAGGGTTTTCAAAGTATCAAAGGACCTAACTCAAGCTATGACTTAATAATTTGCTCAA
The DNA here is from genome assembly GCA_029884595.1 of Ormosia semicastrata. Lineage (NCBI taxonomy): Eukaryota > Viridiplantae > Streptophyta > Magnoliopsida > Fabales > Fabaceae > Ormosia > Ormosia semicastrata. Next base: position 13,672,882 of record JAQQTO010000055.1, on the reverse strand, counting down.
ACATTTAAATCTCAGTACAAGCAAGCAAAAAGAATACCAAGGCAATGAAAATCATTCTGAATCAGTCTATTATGAGAATGCTTTTAATTTAGGGTATTTCTCTACACAAACTGATATCTTTCTAATTTCATGCACAAAATAAATTAATCAATGGGCCATAACATTTCATTTAGCATCAATCCATTTACCATTTAATCAAAACTTGAGAAGTTAAGGCATCCCTAAAAAAGATCAATATGCTATTTGGTCATTTGAACACTTTTCAAAATAGGTTGCACGCATGAAGAACTAATATTTATTAGAATATCTTTCAATGATAGAAAAACTATCACTCCAGGTTCAGTGTACACAATAGCCAATTGTTATCAAATTAGTAAACAACAATTTAAGCCATTAATCACAATCAAGTGACCAAACTCAATTCTCCAACATGAATATCATAGTGTGAGCTGAGAAAAAAATAAAGAAAAAAATAAAAGGTGGGGGGATTACCCCTGATTTAGGTCACAAGTGAGAGCAATTGAGAAGTAGCTTGTGCTTCAATTCTTCCCTAATTTCAACGTCTGAACCCCTAACGCTCTTTCTTTCTTCAGACTCATTTTCCTCTCTCTGTCGCCTCATTCTTCTTTTTTCTCCAAATTTTCAAAACCTCCTCTTTTTTTTGTGCTTTCCTCCCTTTTTTCTATTTGTGTCGAACTTCTTCTCCTCTTTACAAGGTGGGTATGGTTTATGTCTGCAGAGAGGTTGGCATCTTGCTTGTAAACTTGAGTTTGTAGTGTTTTTCGTGTACGATGGAGAAATGGGCATGTGAGAGGGGGTAGGTGGGTGTTTGCAGTGTGGATCTGGGTTTGGTAAAGATTTTTTGGTGCTTAGGGTATGGGTGAGATAGAATAAACGAGAGAGAGATGAGAGAGTGATGGTGGGTAAAGGGTGTGCGTCTGGAGGGGTTGGTGTATGGTGGGTGAAGAAACAAAATTTGTTTGCAGAGAGGATTTGATGTATGGGAAGCGAGCTTGCGAGTTGCAATCATTATGGTTCAAATTAAGATGAAAAGGAAAAGCAGAGTAAAGGGGAAATGGAGACTAAAAATCTAAAATCAAAACGGCAGAGTAGAGGGGAGAAAATGTTTCAAAACGGTAGAGCAAAGTTAATATATATATATATATATATATATATATATATATATGGTTTGATTTAATTTGGTTTGGTTTTGCAATTTCAAATCCAAAAATTGAACTAATTAAGTTTTAATTGGTTCTAATTTTATCTGAACTAATCAATATACCCAAATCAAACCGAACTAACTTAATTGGTTCAGTTCGAATTGATCAGATTAGTCGAGTTATCAGAACCAATTTACACTACTAGATATATTTTTATTTATGTATTCAAACTCTTATAATTGCTTAAATTTTTATTAAGTTTCTTTTTCAGTGCACCTTGTTCACGTAAAGCCATAACAACATGTATGGTTAATTTGTACCGTTTAAAATATCATTAACAAGACAATGTGTTAAATTAGTAATGTAATTTTTCTAAAAAAAATTATATTAATCCTTCAGTTATCTTTTACGAGATATAGTTATTATGTAATTATATTTTAAAGAATAAAAGTTTTAAACATCCATTTTTATTTTTCCGATAATGTGAACATTTTTTATGAGGATTTATAGCATTGATGTTAAGCACAACTTCTTTGATTCTTGTGTAATATTCATGCTTCTATTCGTAATTAATTAAAAAAAAACTCTTTACATATATTGTTTTAGTCATATCTGTATTTCCAAAAATTGTGTAGTTTTTCCCATATTGTTTTACAATGAAAATAAATTAAAATTAATTTGGCTGGAAATAAGTTCATCTTAACTATACTTTAAAGTCATAGCTTAGTTTTGATTAATTATTGGTGCAAAATCTTGCTACCCTCTTATCAAATCATGCATTATTACATTATTAAAAGAGTTTAACTTATAAAATAATTATTATCATAATTAAATTAATTTGAAGATAATATGAAAAATGATAATAACATTCAAAATTAAATCCTACAAAAATTCATTTTTTACTAAATACAAAATTTAAGTTCCACAAAAATTAATATATTTAATTAACTTTGACTTTAATAAAATAAAATTATTTAGGTGAGGATAATTTAAGAAGTCAAAACTATAAATTGTTAATTGAGCGTGTGAATAAACATTAGAAAGTGTCAATAACCCCATCTCTAAGTTATACTATTTGGTTTTTTAGATGTATGTTACGTCTAGGGCCATTTATTACATGTTATCATCAAAATACTAAAATATTTTTATTTTTTAATCTCACTTTTATAAGTATGCCATGTATTATAAAATTCATCTTAATTCTATTCATATTTAAATGAGAAACTTTTTTTTTTTTTGCAATTCCTTACACCATCTTGTGTGACAAAAAAATGTAATATAGAGAGAGTGTGTAATAATATATGTGTTTATTTTGTTTTATTATCTTAGAAAAAGTTGTGTAAAAATCGTGTAATAAAATTGTTTGCAAAATAATACTATTGTATTTAAATTCAATTTTATTTTGAGTTTAATTTTAATGTATTGTCAAGATAAATTTTTTTACACCATTAATTAATTATTCATTACTACATATGTAACTTTTAAATTAATTAATGTGAGAATTAAATATTTTTTATGACATAATAATATATAATTGAATAATAATGTAAAAAATATTACATTAATGATACATTCAATTTTTCCCCACTTTTTAGTATAATATTTAAATTCAATTTCTTATTGCTAGTTTAGTCCTATCTGCATCACCTCCCTCCAGCACACAAAGAAAAAAAAAGTTATTATCTCCCTTTAATCCCTCCCAAATAATAATAGAATTTTTTTTTAAAATTACGAGGTGTTATATACTCAAATGATTTAGGATGAGTTCTTGCTCGAGTGTGGGCTTGGTCCTATGACAAGTTACTTGTAGTGAATTTTAAATCTTTGCACTCCAAATAAGTTTGTTTATATAAAATTTAATGTGCTAACTAGAGGTATTTGTTGAGTGAGTTAGGTGAATTCAGTAATATTTTTAGATGTGATTTACTCACTAGAGCAGTGAGTTGGGTTGAGTTGAGTTGAGAAAATTTTTTCGTTCAACTTGACCCGCTTAAGAGTGAGTTGAGTTGAGTCGAATCTGTGGGTCTGATATTTAAAAAAAATTACTAAAAAAAGTTAAAATACAAAATCTAACAAATTAACACTATAAATCTCAATTTCAAACATAATAGGTCTCAATCTAACAAATTAATACCATAAATCTCAACCGACTTTATTCAAACATAATAGGTTTCAGTCTCAAATAAACTAAACATCATAAGTCAATAAGTGTATAACAAATTAATAACTAATAAGTCTTACTAAGTCTATAATAAAATAAACAAAGTTAGTCCTAACTCAAACAACAAATTAGTCTAATCAATCGAAATCAATGTCATCATGCATGTCATATGTATTGACATAATCATTAACTTCACTCTGTATTTTTTTCATATACTTTTTATTATTTCAATAACTTTTTACTAACAAAAAAAAGTAAGTGAGTCGCGTTTGTGTGGATTATACTTGTTCTAACCCGTTATCTAACTCACACACTGCAGGTTGAAGCATTTTTCAACTCAACTCAACTCGTGAACCCAACTTAATTTATATTTTATGAGTTAAGTTGGGTTGAAACCTGCGAATTTACGGATTGACTCGACTCACTGGACACCTCTAATGCTAACTGAACCACACTTCATGATTAAATAAAAAAATATTTTTTTATTAGAGCATAACTTTTAAATGAATGTGTGCTTTTGCTTAAAAGAAGCCTAAGATCATCCATTATGTGGCTTCAATGTTATCCTTAACTATGTTGTGTTTTAAGGAATCAAACTTCAGACTTCAGAGATGGAAAGAGAGCTTTCCAAGTTATAGTTTATGCATAGTAGCATTTTTATGTGAATTTAATCCTTATTAACGTTTCACGTGAAAGTGAGTTGCTTTATGCATTTTTTCTTGTTGATTTGCTTTCCCCTACGGCCCTACCAACGCTCATGCTGACAATAATGGGACTCAATCTCTAACGCAATGTCTGACAGACTTGTCAAATAATAAAGCAGATACATTATTTTGGGCTAATGAGAATAAAGCAAATGCATTTTTTAAGAATAAGAGGTATCCACAAATTCAATTCATTTAAATTGGTTATAAAACTAATTTTCATTCAATTTAAAAGTACGAAAATTATATAATCTTTCTATAATAGTTAATTCTTTAAAATTTGAATTTACATCTTTATTTTAAGAATTGAGATTACTTACAATTTTCAGCTCATCATTTTGTGAATAAAAATGTATTTTTTTTTGGGGGCTAAACAAGTATATGCATTTTAAACAAATATTAACTATATTTGTTCAATTTCCCTTTTTCATACTATAGTTATCGGTTAAGTGTGATAGAAAGTATAAATTCTATTTCAAATAAAACATAAAAAAAAAAAAGAACACGACAGACATTCTCTAATTCTCTATAATGTAACGGAGATTGTATTAAGCAAGTTTTTAGAACTAAAGCAAAGCCGACAACTCCATAAATGCAAGTTGTCATTTCCCCAACTAAAAGGAACCTAGGTGATGCCCGGCTTTGTCATTAAGGAATGTAAAACAGCTGTTTATACTATGTTTGTATTATAGGAGAAAAACAGAAAGGAAATGAGAGAAATAAGAACAAAATGCTTTATTTGAGAGTTCAAAATAAGATAGGCAGGAAAATAGATTTAAAGGGATCTATTTAACTTCTCTTCTTGTATATAAGTCTAATTTTTGTTTTTCCCAATTGAACTGGAATTGAGAGAACTAAAAATAAGAATTGAGTTAGTAATTATAATAGTTTCATTTTATTTTTATATAATGTAACTCTTAAACAAAAATAATGGAATTTTATTTCATTTTTTTATTTTTTTTAAATAATGAGAAGATAACTTTGTTCAATTCATTTCCCGTCCATCCATGCCACATGTTCATCCTACTAAGATGCTTAATGCTTTGACGTGTATTTGAGGCCTCTTAAATGGCTTTAGATAATATTGGCAAGAGGGTACCCTCCGGCCTCCACCTTTTCTTATAATGTGTTGGTTTTCTATTTCATGTTCTTAATTATTTTGATGGGACTTCTATTCCATTTACGTCAATTCTTTTGGTTAATAATTACACTCACACTTTATAAAAAAAAAAAGAATTACATTCACACTTTAAAGGTAAAAAGAAACATGGTGATATATATATATATATATATATATATATATATATATATATATATATATATATATATATATATATATATATATATATATATACATGTGTATATATATACATATAGGGAGGATCAAAGTATATTAATGTAAAATTTGACACACTTATATTATTTAATAATTTTATATAGAATGTGATCTTTATGAATCTAACTATTGAATTATAACTGTCTATCACCTTAATTATTTGTGTTAAATTTTAAAAAAATTGAATATTAATAAGAATTTAATCAAGTGGTTTATATTTTGATATATTTCAAAAAGTATATATATTACATTGTTTTTAATGTATATCAATTAATGAGGTACTAAATAATTTTGGATAGATATAAACTTTTATAGATATAATCTTTATGATAGAAACTTTGAATCCAACAATGGATTTAGTGAAAAAATTATTCAATTGAAAGTTATTTAATGGTGTAAGAGTGATTTTGACTTACATTGGTGTAAGTTGATCTCTCCCTTATATTTATATATATATATAAGAGACTTATCTAGTGAGATGAGTTTTTATTATGATAGGATAAGATGAGTAAATCTTGACCATATGACTGTTCAAGATTAAAAATTACCAAGTTAATCTTGAAAATTATATATGAATGTTCAAGATTAAAAGTTACTTAATGGTCATGTGATCACTTAAAAAAGTCACATACATTTATACTCTAATATTGACCATTCATATAAGATCAAATGGTTAAGATTTGTTTCTCTCACTTCTTACAATAAATACTCCTCTCATCAATATATATATATATATATATATATATATATATATATATATATGGACCAGGATCCTCTTTGGTCCAAGAGAAATTAGAGAGATGTGCAATTGCTAATCTAATGGTTGGCAATTATCCACCCATATTTTTTTTCAAAATTTTATCATAAAAAAATATTTTTAAAGGTTAAGATATTCTCTAATTTATTTTAAACTAGAAAGGATCCTAGTCCATATATATACATCTATATATATATATAAACACATACACACAAATTTTAAGGCTGTTTTTAGGAAAAATTTGGCCACATGTGACATTCAGAAGCATTGTAATCTCCCACCATTTTTCAAAACATGTATATTATTAGTAAGTTTCAAATAAATTCAAATTTCAAAAGTACAAAACTTTTAAGAAAATTTAATAAAATAAATTTTATGCATTGGGTAGTTTTTAAAGGTTGGTTTCTTAATTATTCTCTTTTAGTTATATAATCCTTAATATTAATTTATTTTTTTAATGTAGGGTCAAATATGAAGATTATTTTTTGATGTTTTTATTCATTAATGTTATGAAGATTACATTTGATATTTTATTATTATTTATCCTTTATGTTTGTTAATTTAGATATTAGAGTTGATTGTTTTTTGTAGTAAAGTGCTAATGAAGTAGTATAAATTGATCTAAAACTTTATTATACCATCATCTATTATGTTTTCTTTTATTTATATTGAATAATTGTTCTTAATTATCATTTACATTATTAAATTTATATAAATTACAAAATTTAAAAATTAAGTATATTTTTAAACTTAGTTTAATAATAAAGATATTTAAAATAAAAAATTATTATCCCGTAATGCACAGGTTCAAAATACTAGTATATATATATACACATATATACACCATATAATCATATATGAATAATGTTTAAAATTTAATTAAATGTTATGTGATCACTTAAAAATATTACATATATTTATGTTTTAATTTTAATCATTCATATAAAAATTAATAATCAAAATTTTCTCATATTATTTTTTACAATAAATACTCTTATCTTTAAATACGTTTATATATATATATATATATATATATATATATATATATAAACTACGATATTTATATTTATTCTTTGGTGAATTAATATTTCAATTTTAATAGATTATCAAATATTTTTTCGTTATTAATTATTAATTATATTCAATAAATTAGTGTAAAAATCACAAATCGACAACAAATTGCAGGTGGTAGCATATAACAATATATATATATATATATATATATATATTTTTTTTTTTTTACGAGTCGTAGAAAAAATGTCAAAAGGAATATCCCAACTCCCTAAGTCTAAACGGGCTTCAATTCAATGAAAAATTCTTGTATCTTCTCGATTTAGAAAATCACCACTGTCAGATTTATGTAAGTAATATTAATATTAACTCTGTGGATCCCCCATTGACAATCTGATGGTAAAAGATAAGGATACAAGAATTTCTCTAATTCAATTCAATTCAAACCCGTTTTGCAGACCAAACCAGGTATAAAAATGAAAAATCCTCAGAGAGAGAGGAGAAGGTGCTTCAATCAGGAAATTCCACGTGGAGGATTTTCAGGCGTGGACCCACAGTGACGTGGTCGATGTGTGTGAAAAAAAATATATAAAGGAGATAGAGTCAGACGTCCACGAAGGACGAAGAGAGAGGGAAGGAGGGATATATCATATATTGAGCGAAGAGAGAGGGAAGGAGTGGCCGTCCGAAATAACCACGCTTATACGCTACACAGACAGAGTCAAGAGGGAGAAGCCATTTCTTTTGTTTTTCTTCGTTCCTCATTTCATTTCTCAATTTCTTTTATCTATGCTTTGCAATCTATCTATAAGCTCAAAGCTGGGACATTCTTTTCTTTCTTTCCCAGTGTTTCGATTCCTTTTGTTTCGTTTTCTCTGTTTTTTTGGGGCTGCGAACTAACTAGCGAAACAAAAACGCTTTCCGAAAAATTAGAAAAACTAGATTAAACCATATTTGTTAAAAAAAAAGAAAGAAGAAAAAACGGAAAACAGAGGAACACGAGAGAGAAGCAGCAAAACGAAACGCAGGAAGATCAACGACGCGCATATATAGACAAGAAAGTGAAAAAAAAAAAAGAATTGAAAAATCTGGAAAGCAGGAATTAGATCTTGGTAGTGTGAAAGCTTGGGGCCATTTTGATTGGATATATTGGCAGCTGTAATTACAGATAATTGTTCTTTTTCTTTTGTTGAAATTGGGAGGTGAGAGATTGGAGGAGGTTGTGGGATCCGGTGAATGGTGATCGGAAAACGATGAAATGGATAACATTGCTTAAGGACTTTAAAGAGAGGGTTGGTCTCACTCAACCGCCGCCGTCTGCTCCTACTGCTTCTTCTTCTTCTTCTGCTCCTTCTTCGTCCGTTTCTTCTCGCGATACCAATGCCTTCTCAGCTTCCCAACTCTTCCCTTCATCTCCATCCAGGTTCAATGTCTTCTTTCTTTTTGATTAAGTTGAATACATGCAATGGTTTTGTTTTTAATCAAGTTGATATGATTTGAGTGTTGCATTGCATTGCCTTCATTTTACTTCCAAAGAGAAAAAAAAACCTGGTCTTACTCTTTTTTTTATTTTAAGCATTTAATCTCAACTTGGTCTTTTGGCATGAATGGATGAATTAGGTTTTGCTCGTGTTACTGTCCATTTCTCTTTTGGCAAGGGTGATTAGATACGCAGGTTAACTTACATAAACACTTGCACACCATCACAGCGGTCATAGACTTGCGTAGATTACAAGATTCATTTAGCAGTTTCTATTTGCTGTTCTTCTTTCCTCTTTTTTAGAGGTCCTATTTATCTCACTTGTCAATGCTCGGTTATAATGATTTTCCCAAGCTCAGTTTACCTTTTGTGATGGGCAGCAAGCTAAGTTTAAATGGTACTTCATGAAATCTTAATGTAAAATTTGCTGGTTTCATGTTATTGTGGTAAGCCTGTGATAGAATTTCGGTGGCGCATGAGAATGCCGCCATGTCTATCGTAAGTTTTAACTTCTCCACATGGTTTATTAAATTATTGTCTTGTAAGGGAGTGTACAACTACTTTTCATTGACTGTTCTGTTTTTTCTCCACTAAATGCTAGTAACATGACAGTTTTGTACTGGTGCATGGTGCAAGTAGGGTGGTTGTCTTTCAGTTATGGAAGCTTAACCACATGATGACCATCTGTGCATATGGGTAGCTCAATTAGGGAATTGGGTTTTAAATTTTGTGCTAGTTGGCTTATCTGCTTATTTACGGTTACTAAATGGTAATATTTATAGATTAGAAGACGTGAAATTAGCAAATGGTCTAAATTAATGAAAACACATCAATTATTAATTTCACTAATTTATTCATTGATTGATATGTAAGCTGATGTAAATTTTTATGACTACATAGCATCATAGACAGATTTTAGAACAGGTCTTGCCTTGGTTTATTGTTTTGTCTGATTTCAGTTGGTGAGAACTGATTCCCAAGGATTTTTTTTTGGTCATGACATGCTTTGATTATGATGTTACTTGTGATTATGACCTTTTCAAGCTTTAAATCAGTGACAAACATGAACTGGAATTGGACTTCAAGAGGTTCTGGGAAGAGTTTCGGTCATCCAGCTCTGAGAAGGTTCTTCCTTGCCATTGCTTAGTTTCTCTGATGGTCTTGTGCATATTTGACCTGTACTGGTTGATTCCAGTAAATGATGAGTTGCTAATGCTTTCTCATTTCCTTGCAGGAAAAGGAAGTGGCCTTGAATTTGAGTGTAGATACCTTTTGTAGATTAGTAAAGCAGCATGCTAACGTAGCTCAGTTAGTTACCATGTAAAGAAACAATTTTTTCTTAGCTTCATTTACTATGGGTTGTGTTAGCTTTGTGATGGTAATACACTAATACAGTTCTGTCCTGAATTTGTTTTGAAGAGAAAATGTTTTATCTTCAAGTAATAGAATTATTAGGTGGGTAACCCAAACACACATAAAATTTTTAATTGGAGGTTCATATGATTTTGTTTGTTTTTGCTCTACTGGTGCATGGTGCAGTAATGCTACTTATGCACTTAACTGTATATATATAAGCATTGATAAAGGTGACAATGCTTATATTTCAATATTGATGTAACTTAAATGATCTTATGCTAAGTTGTGGGCTTAAAGTGAATGTTCTCATGGTCATTTAATGAACTTTGAAGTGGTGGTTGTTGCACTTTGTGGTCTACAAGATTAAAAGTGTTTTATAAAAACATGTTTAGTATTTTTTGTTGGGGAAGATGAAGAAGTTGTCTCAATCCATCATGAGTAGATCTAGAGATTAATGCCATAAAATAAATTTGACTACTTGAGAGCTAGTTCATGGCTTCCCATTTTTTCCAAGGATCTTGAAAAAGTTTACAGGACTAGATCTTTACTGCTTAAAGATATCTGCATTTCTTAATGAATCTAAAATATGTTTTACATGTTGCTGATTGGAGTTTGTTGTTGATGGTGTACAGGTTAGTTGAAACACATATATTCGCTTTTGTTGTTGGAAGAGCATTTGTAACAGATATAGAGAAGCTAAAAATCAGCTGTAAAAAAAGATCTCTGGATGTTGCTCAAGTTTTAAAGTTTTTCTCTGAAGTCACAAAGGTTTGACTTGCATATTTCTCTCTTCTTATGGGTTTTTTTTTTTTTGGTAGATGATCTATTTTTTAAATTTATAGTGATACCCTTCTGTGCAGGATGGCATCAGTACTGGAGCAAATTTATTAACTGCATTGGAAATCCTTGTATCTGGGGTATGCTTTTTAAAACTTTGACAGAAATTATATGTTTCCATCTGACATATGTTTTGTGTTTTGATGGAAATCTCAGTTTTAATAAATATTGGTTAATGGTGATCTTGGTCTGTCATACTTTACTCATTATTGATTTTCTTTAGAAATGACTGTTTATAAAGTCATGGATTAGATTTATTACCTGTTATAATAATTGCTTAGGGGTTACCTCTTCAACTATGACTTGAAATCTGTCATGTTTGTATGATTCTATATTTTTTTTAGTCATTTTTCCGTTTTCCTTTATCATGGAATTTATCTTTTTCCTGATGAGAATTAAGCATCAGTTTTAATCTGTATATTTTTTGCAGCCTATTGACAAGCAATCTCTGCTTGACTCTGGGATATTTTGCTGTCTTGTTCATATTCTCAACGCCCTTCTAGACCCTGATATAACCATTCAACGACCAAATGCTGCTATTGATGATGAAGGAACGTTAGTATTGCAAAAAGGTTATAATGATGATGTTGGCCAAGTCCGCCGGCTTGAGGTTCCATTCTCTCCATGATATATATATGCACTTGTGTTTGTCTGTTTCTGTGTGTTCATCACCTGCAATTCTAGCTGCTTGAGACTTGATACTTATAAGTAAAATATTGCTTTTAAAGAGTTTTTTTTCTTGTTGACAACAACCTAGACCCAAGCAGGCCTTTGATAAATTTTATATATTAAAATCTAATTGGAGACTTTAATTCTAATTGCTGTTATTGCATAATCTCTATATGGCCTTAGTACAAACCTTTCCATAGAGCATAGAACTTTAAAAACATGGCTTGGCTTACTTGTAAATAATTGGGATCCTCCAAGATCATATTTGTGCACTTCATTTATTTGCATTCAAACTATTTTACTTATGCAGGTAGAGGGAAGTGTTGTGCATATCATGAAGGCACTAGCAAGCCATCCATCAGCAGCACAGAGTTTGATTGAGGATGATTCACTTTTGTTGCTTTTTCAAATGGTTGCCAAGGGGTCTTTGATAGTTTTCTCTCGTTACAAAGAAGGACTTGTTCCATTGCACAGTATACAACTTCATAGACATGCTATGCAGGTAAAGGGCGTTACATTTGTCTGCAGTGACAACAGTGACAAAAAATATGTAATAAATATTGCTTATGATAGGTAATTTGATCTGGTTTTGTTATAATGGTTGAATATTCATGTTGTTGTTGCTTATATAATTTTAGATACTTGGTCTTCTTTTGATCAATGACAATGGAAGCACAGCCAAATACATCCGTGAGCATCATCTGGTATGTTACTAGCTTTCAAACCAACTCTTTTTGAAAGTCAAAGAACTTGTCTCACAATAGCGGTCTCAAAATTTTTGTTTATATTATCATCATCATTTGATTCATATTCCAGCTTGACCACTGTACTAGCATATGCCAGTAGTAAAGAGCATTAGATGGGCTAATTTGAAATGATACATTATTGTTTAAGTCTCCCAGAATAGAAGCTTATTTTCTTGCTTTCAGGCTCTTGGCTCAAGGGGTGGGTTCGTCTAGTTCTATGATTTGCATATTGTGACAAAAGGATCCCCTTTTGATCACTTCCTCTTGTCATCTTATGTCAAATGAAGAGAAAACCACTATACAAGGTTGTTATTAGATGTTGTACTCTTAACAAGAATCTACATCACATTATGGACTTTGTACTGTGCAATTACATATATGTAAAATATGTTGCATGTTTCACCAAAAAAAAAGGAGATATAAAAAACTGTGCAAATTTCAGAGGGATTAAGTTCATGAGTCATACCATGAAGTTATGGGAAAAAGTAATTAAACGGAGACAAGAGACTCATATTTCAGAGAATCAATTTGGTTTTATGCCTGGGAGATCAACCATGGAAGCAATCTATCTTCTACGAAAATTGATGGAGAGGTATCGGAGGAAGCAAAAAGACCTACACATGGTTTTCATTGATCTGGAAAGAGCCTATGATAGGGTACCGAGAGAGGTCTTGTGGAAGGCTCTGGAGAAGAAGAGAGTTCATATTGCTTATATTCGAGCAATCCAAGATATGTATGATGGGGCTAAAACTAGTGTGAGAACACAGGGTGGAGTCACAGAAGATTTCCCTATAACTATAGGACTGCACCAAGGGTCAACTTGGAGTCCTTATTTTTTAACCTTGGTATTGGATGTGCTTACTGCGCATATCCAAGAGCGGGTGCCACAATGCATACTTTTTACAGATGATATAGTCTTAGTTGGAGAGTCGAGAGAGGAAACAAATGGAAAGCTAGAACTATAGAGACGAGCTTTGGAAGAACATGACTTCTGTCTAAGCAGGAGTAAGACGGAGTATATGGAATGCAAGTTCAGTAAGAAACATGCTAATACTAGCTTAACGGTGAAAATTGGAGATCATACCATACCACAAGTCACACGGTTTAAGTATCTTAGATCTATCATACAAAATGACGGAGAGATAGAGAGAGATGTAAACCATAGGATTCAAGCTAGATGGTTGAAATGGAGGAGTGCTTCAGGAGTTATTTGTGATAGAAAAGTGCTTCTCAAGCTTAAAGGTAAATTTTACCACATAACTATAAGACCTGCGATGTTGTATGATACTGAATGTTGGGCGGTAAAAAGTCAGCAAGAGCATAAGATCAGTGTCGCTGAGATGAGGATGTTGCACTGGATGTGTGGCCATACAAGACAAGATAGGATTAAGAATAAATACATTATAGAGAAGGTATGGATAGCACCTATTGTGGAAAAGATGGGAGAATCTCGCCTTAGGTGGTTTGGACATGTAAGGAGAAGACCTTAGAAGCTCCTATAAGAAGAGTAGATCAGGTGGAGGATAGCCCAATAGCGAGAGGTAGAGGGAGACCAAGAAAGACTATAGGTGAAACGATTAAAAAAGATTTAAATTTGTATGATATTTCTGAAGACTTGATTTATGATAGGGTACAATGGCGTCGTTTGATCCATGTAGCCGATCCCACCTAGTGGAAAAAGGCTTGGTTGTTGATGTTGTTGTTTCACCAAAAAAAAAGAAAGAGAGAAGGCTTGGTCAAAATGGATTTATTGAAATTTTGGTTTTTGATACAACCCACTGTGCCTTGTTTGATCCAAATGGATTAGCTTTCATGGCTTTGGTAGAAGTAAAGAGGCTAAATTTCTGCGGCATTGTGCAACCTATGCTACACTTTGGTGCATTTGGTTGGAGCGTAACTCTTGTATCTTTTGTGAGAATCCGTGTGTTGTATGCTATTTCGGGAATGTTAATATTGTATCTTTTACTTATTTAGAATTAGAATCTATATTTATTTTTGTAATTAGTCAATCCCTCAAATCAAGGGATCTAGAATTAAGGAAGGAAACATCAGTTGTTTCCTAAAATAGTTGCTAGCACCTGTGTATATATTGCATATGATTGATCAATAATATAATTGAGTTCAAATCCTATTTTCTGATTCTGACATGGTATCAGAGCCCTCGTTCTAAGGGGGCCTGCTTTCGCAACACAACCCTACAGGTAGTTAGTTAGCCTTCATTGCCGACGCCAAACATTTCGGTTGGCCTTCATCGCCAACACACCCTACCCATTGGTTAGCCTTCATTGCTTGACCTTTCTCCCAGTCGCACCTTTCTCCATTCATTCGGCCTTTATTGCCATCGGTGGTGACAGCCTTCATACCTCACGATGTCTAACACAGAGGGCGAAGTTCTGAACACAGAGAAGGGAACGAAGGATACCCAACTCCACCAACCTGGAGAATTGCAAACTATCCATGCTGCCTATCGACTAAATGGGAAGAACTACTTGAAATGGTCCCAACTTGTTCGGACGATGTTGAAAGGGAAAGGGAAACTGAGCCACATCACGGGGACTGGACCAAAACAGGGAGACCCTAAGTTCGACGCATGGGATGAGGAAGATGCTATGATCATGGCTTGGCTGTGGAACTCAATGATACCCGAACTCAGCGATACTTGCATGTTTCTCAGCACTGCAAAGGAGGTTTGGGATGCAGTGGAGCAGACCTACTCCAAAGCCAAGGATGCGGCCCAGGTATATGAAATCAAGGTACAAACAGTGGCAGCAAAGCAAGGGAATAAGACTGTTACTGAATATGCCAATCAGCTAAAGTCCCTATAGATGGAACTAGACCTTTATAGAGTGATCAAGACCAAATGTTCAGAAGATGCCACAATTCTCAAGGAGTTTATTGAGCAGGACAGGGTTTATGATTTCCTAGTTGGCTTAAATTCTGAATTTGATCAGGTCAGAATTCAAATTCTTGGGAGAAAAACGCTTCCATGCTTCAATGAAGTGGTGGCCATAGTACGAGGAGAAGAAAGCCAAAGATGCTTGATGCTGGAAACTCCCAATGTGGATAGTTCAGCCATGGTGACTGAACGTATTAATGGAGAGCTTGCAAATGGTGGGAAGAAGAATGATGGGCTGTGGTGCACATATTGCAACAAGCCACGCCACACTCGCGAGAAGTGCTGGAAATCGAATGGAAAGCCTCCTACCCGTGAGTGAGTCGAAAAGGGGACCTTCCAAGAAAAATGGGCATGTTAATGTTGCAGTAAGCGACACTAGTGGCGAGAATAAGCCTGAATCCAGCAACCTGAATCAGGACGAGATAGAAAGGGTGAGGTCTTTCCTTAGCAACTTGGAAAAACCTTCAGGTACTTGTACTTTAGCATTCTCAGGTATGTTTTCATTTTCCGTTGGATTAAATGTTTCAGAAAAACCCTTTACCCTACTCTGGATTTTGGATTCTGGAGCCACAGACCATATGACACCTATATCCACACACTTTTCCACCTATTCACCTTGTCCTAGTAATAAAAAAGTTATTACAGCAGATGGTAATCTTGTGACGGTGGCAGGTTTGGGAGACATTAAAATAAATACATCTTTAACATTAAAGAATGTTCTTCATGTTCCCAAGTTATCCACCAACCTTGTTTCTGTACAAAAACTTACTCAAAATTTATCCTGTAAAGTGATTTTTCACACCAATCATTGTGTTTTTCAGGACAAGGACTCGACGAGGACGATTGGCTTGCTAGAGAATGGAATGGCCTCTATTATATTGAAGAACCAAAACCGCATTCCTTGGTTGCCACCAATTTGCCTCACTTGTCCGAATCTATGTTATCCAATAAGGAAAGAATTCTTCTTTACCATTGTAGATTAGGACACCCTTCCTTTAGGATTATCAAAATTCTTTTTCCTTCACTATTTACCCAAATTGAGGTTGATAGTCTACATTGTGATGTGTGTGAGCTTGCTAAACACAAGCGTGTATCTTTTCCCATAAGTAATAAAAGACGCATATTTCCCTTTTATCTTATTCATACTGATGTGTGGGGTCCCTCTAAGGTTCCTAGTGTGTTTGGTGCTCGCTGGTTTGTGACCTTTATTGATGATTGTACCTGTGTTACTTGGACCTTCTTACTTAAAAATAAATCTGAAGTAAGCTTGACTTTCCAGAATTTTTTCTCCATGATTAAAATTCAATTTGGTGTGAGTATCAAGCGCCTTAGGTCTGATAATGCTAAGGATTACTTCAATTCCACCCTTACACCTTTCTGTCAAAAAGAAGGCATTGTACATGAGTCCTCTTGTGTCAAAACACCACAACAGAATGGGATAGCTGAAAGAAAGAATGGGCACCTTCTTGACCAAACACGGGCACTTTTGTATCAGCATAATGTTCCTAAAACCTTATGGGGGGAAGCTGTTCTTACAGCAACATACTTAATCAATAGACTTCCTTCCAAGGTCCTAGGTCTAAACTTTCTACCTTTTACCCAAATATCTCCATTACAAATAACCTTACCCCTCGGATTTTTGGATGTGTATCCTTTGTCCATGTCCATAGTCAAGATAGAGGGAAACTTGATCCTAGGGCCCTTAAATGTGTGTTTGTTGGGTACTCGTCCACTCAAAAGGGATATAAATGCCACCACCCTTCTTCCAAAACATTTTTTGTTTCCCGGGATGTCACCTTTCATGAAGCTCAACCCTATTTCCCTCAACCTTATCTTCAGGGGGAGAGCTTTAGGGAAGATAAGGATCTAGAACCCCCTAGGTTACCTGACTTGCCTAGTTTTGAGCCTAAAAACCTACCTTCTGATACTGAATCTGATATGGAACCTGATATGGTTGAAACTGAACCTGAGATGGCTGCAACCGAATCGTCTGATGTAGCCAAGCCTGATGTGCGGTTTGGACAAAATCTGGTTTACAAAAGGAGGTCAGTGGCTGTTCCAAACTCTATGCCAGTTCAGGAGTCCAACTCCAGCCCTTCTACTGAGATAATAAATTCTGATTTTGAAGCTTTACAGGATAAAACTGAGTCTCAATCTGTTGTTGATGATCTTGACCTTCCAATTGCTGTTAGAAAAGGAACCAGAAAATCTAAACAGCCCTTATACCCCCTCTCCAACTACCTCTCATTTAAGCATTTTTCACCCACTCACAAAGTCTTCCTAATTAACCTAAACACTACCTCCATACCCACTACACTATCTGAGGCATTGTCCAATGAAAAATGGAAGCAAGCCATGGATGTTGAGATGGAGGCCCTGGAGAAAAATGAAACATGGGAATTAGTTACTCTCCCAGGAGGAAAAAGGCCAGTTGGATGCAAGTGGGTATATACAGTGAAATATAAAGCTGATGGGTCAATTGAAAGGTATAAGGCGAGGCTTGTTGCCAAAGGGTTCACACAAATCTATGGGATTGATTACTTAGAGACATTTGCTCCGGTTGCTAAAATGAACACAGTTAGGGTACTACTGTCTCTTGCTGCCAATAAGGGTTAGGATTTACAACAGTATGATGTAAATAATGCGTTCTTACATGGGGAACTTGAGGAGGAAATCTACATGGAAGTGCCTCCAGGATATGGAAGAAATGTAGCTGCCAACACAGTGTGCAAGTTAAAAAAGGCCCTATATGGGCTGAAACAATCTCCTCGGGCTTGGTTTGGAAGGTTTACTAAAGCTATGACTGCCTTGGGGTACAAACAAAGTCAAGGGGATCATACATTGTTCATTAAATGTTCTGCCTCAGGGGGAGTAACAGCACTATTAGTGTATGTAGATGATATTATTGTGATCGGAGATGATAGGAGAGAACAGCAAGCTTTGAGTTAGTCTTTGGCCAAGGAATTTGAGATCAAAACCTTGGGAAAGCTGAAATATTTCCTGGGAATTGAAGTGGCACACTCTAAGAAAAGCATCTTCATATCACAGCAAAAATACATAACTGATTTACTCAAGGAAACAGGTAAAACAAAGATGTAAGCCTGCAAGTACTCCCATGGATCCAAGCTTAAAATTAGGGAATGCAGAAGAGGATGCTGTTGTTGATAAGGAGATGTATCAGCGCCTTGTGGGTAGGCTCATTTACTTGTCCCACACCAGGCCGGTTATCGCCTATGCAGTGAGTCTAGTCAGCTAATTTATGCATAGTCCAAGAGAAACTCATCTGCAGGTTGCTCACAGGATTTTGCAGTACCTCAAGGGGACTCCGGGAAGAGGAATCTTGTTCAAGAGAAGTGGGAATATGTCTCTTGAAGCTTATACAGATGCTGACTACGCAGGGTCGATTGTTGATAGGAGATCAACTACCGGGTATTGCACTTTTATTGGAGGAAATCTTGTGACTTGGAGAAGTAAAAACAGAGTGTAGTGGCGCGATCTAGTCTTTGAAGCAAAATTTCGTGCCATGGCACAGGGTGTGTGTGA
This sequence comes from Ormosia semicastrata, assembly GCA_029884595.1. NCBI lineage: Eukaryota > Viridiplantae > Streptophyta > Magnoliopsida > Fabales > Fabaceae > Ormosia > Ormosia semicastrata. Next base: position 13,654,223 of record JAQQTO010000055.1, on the reverse strand, counting down.
ATTACTTTGGTTAAAAATCATATTAGAAGATTTGAAGATCGAGTGGGAAGAACCAATGAAGCTTTATCGCGATAACAAATCCATGAATCAGCATAGCGCATAATCCATCCCAAAGATGATCGAACTAAGCACATTGAGGTGGATAGGCACTTCATTAAAGAAAAGCTTGACAGCGGTTTAATATGCACTCCATATGTGCCTACACAGGGACAACTTGCGGATATCCTCACCAAAGGATTGAATAGCTCCACATTCGAGAGAATTGTTTCCAAGCTGGGAATGGAAAACACCTATTCACCAGCTTGAGGGGGAGTGTGAGAATCCGTGTGTTGTATGCTATTTCGGGAATGTTAATATTGTATCTTTTACTTATTTAGAATTAGAATCTGTATTTATTTTTGTAATTAGCCAATCCCTCAAATCAAGGGATCTAGAATTAAGGAAGGAAACATCAGTTATTTCCTAAAATAGTTGCTAGCACCTGTGTATATATTGCATATGATTGATGAATAATATAATTGAGTTCAAATCCTATTTTCTGATTCTGACATCTTTAAAGAGGTTTCAATAATACAACACTTGATTTGGGATAAGATTAGGCGTTTGGCTTCTATCTGGTGTAAAGCACATGGCCTTTTTAATGGGGTTTCCCTAATAGATATGTTGAGGGATTGGACAGCTCTATCCCATTGATTTTCTCTTCTTTCTTTGTTGTTTTCTGTTTTGTACTTTTGAATTCTCCCCTTATCTTTGTAATATTTTCCCTTCATCTTAATAAATATCTTTTATTTTTTTAAAAAAAATGAGTCTTGTTTGATCCATGTAGCCATCCCACCTAGTGGGATAAGGCTTTGGAACATGAGGCAGGGGTGCTAACTATTTTGCTTGGGCTGTTGGGCGGTCGGAGGGGGACTATAAACAAAGCCAAAGTAGTTGGATTAAAAATTATACTAACTGTCCAAACTGTTCTTGATTGACTGATTTGGTTTTCTTGATCAGTTTGGGCATTCCTCAAGGCAATGACATGGCCATTGCCATATTTATTAAGAACTAATTCATGCGTGAAACGTTGAATCAATCAGTTTAGAACTCATACGAACATCTCTTCAGCACCCAAACTATCCATTTTAATATAAATCTAGTAATCATACTCATTAATTCCATAAACATCAGTACTGAAAATTTCTTTTGCTTAACCAAAGCGAGTTATGAAGGTTGTCATTTAGTTCGTGAAACTGTAGTAAACCAATCCACAAGACATGCACTGAAATCATTCCACATGTTCATAAATAAGTAATTATTAAACAATCATGTCTCATAGTTTGAAATATCTCTTGTCCCCTGGCCATGTTGGATGATGCTGTGATGTCCTTTGACTCTTTCCTGTTAATCATCAAATTAGTGTATGTAGTGTTCAAGAAGTATCATTGTTAGGATACTGGTGCAATACTGATTAGTAGTGATAACGGCTTACATTGTTCATAGTATTTACTTAATCTATTGAAATTAATATCTTCTTATAATGTATCTTTCCTCCATGCAGATAAAAATTCTTTTATTGGCTGTGAAAGATTTTGATCCTGGTTGTGGTGATTCTGCCTATACCATGGGCATTGTTGACTTGTTACTCGAGTGTGTGGAATTGTCGTATAGACCTGGTAACTTGCTAAACAGATTTTCATTTAGTTTAAAAAAATAAAATGGAAGAGGAATGACTAGGGTTCCCGTTAATGTAACGGTTATCATGGTCTAAAATCTGGTTAAATTATGAAGGCTTTCTATTTAGCCACCCCACCGTGACCTGCATGCGGGTAATTCTGATTTCTTATTGATTTGCAGAGGCTGGTAGTGTCAGACTGCGGGAGGATATACATAACGCCCATGGATATCAATTCTTTGTTCAATTTGCACTAACTCTGTCCTACATGGCAAAAAATCAGGGCTTTCAGTCTTCTCATTCTAATTTGTCTGATGACCAAGATATTGCTTCAGATGGGTTCCAAAATGGCAGAGGACAAAATTCTAGTGAACAAGAGAATTCCTCCCTTCATTCAGCTCAATGTCTTTCACCTACATTATCTAGGTTGCTAGATGGTCTTGTTAGTCTAGCTCAAACAGGACCAACTGAGTCTCCACAGTCTTATGGAGCCAAGGGTTTTAAATCTTTTCAGACCAAAGGTGGTGGTCGTCACAGAAGTCATGCATTATCTTCTGATTGGCCTGGAGATGAATTATGGGAGAAGGATGTTGATAAAATTAAGGACCTTGAAGCAGTCCAGATGTTACAAGATATTTTGCTCAAAGCTAATAGCCAGGAATTGCAGGCTGAAGTATTAAACAGATTGTTTAAAATTTTTTCAGGTCATCTAGAGAACTATAAGTTGTGTCAGCAATTACGAACTGTTCCCCTTTTAATCCTAAATATGGCTGGTTTTCCTTCTTCTTTGCAAGAGATAATCTTGAAAATTCTTGAGTATGCTGTGACTGTTGTGAATTGTGTTCCTGAGCAAGAGTTGCTTTCACTTTGCTGCTTATTGCAGCAACCAATAACATCAGAATTGAAGCAAACAATACTTTCTTTCTTTGTAAAACTCTTGTCTTTTGACCAACAGTACAAGAAAGTTCTGCGTGAAGTTGGTGTTTTGGAAGTTCTGTTAGATGATCTGAAGCAACACAAGATTTTGGGTCCTGATCAACAGAATGTTAACTCCAATCAGTTGGAGAGGAAAAATAGCTCAAGTAACATCCAAAACCATTTGGACAATATGGATGTTATTATTACTTCACCCAAGCTTATGGAATCTGGTTCTGCAAAGTTCCCTATTTTTGAAGTTGAAGCTACAACCACTATTGCCTGGGACTGCATGGTATCTTTATTAAAGAAAGCTGAGGCTAATCAAGCTTCATTTCGCTTGGCTAATGGTGTGACTGTCATACTTCCTTTTCTGGTGTCTGATGTAAATCGTCCAGGGGTCCTCAGGGTATTGACATGTCTTATAATTGAAGATATTTCACAGGTTTGTTGGCATTTGTTTCTTTATTTCACATGTCGTAGGGTGCATTCTTCCTATAATATTAGTAGATTACTATTTTGTTTTATTGTTCATGTGTAAAAAGGTATTCTGAATGTTATTATAGAAATCAATCTTAGAATACAATCACTAATCTGAATATATAGCCTAAGCTCTAACTAAAGGGCCTGACTAATGGGCCTAATACAAAAAAGGCTAATAATTACATAGGCTAATAATTACATATTTTACAACACTCCCCCTCAAGCTGGTGAATGTATATCTATCATTCCCAGCTTGCAAGTAAGTTGGCTGAATCGTTCTGTTGGCAAGCCCTTTGTTAACACATCTGCTAGTTGGTGCCCAGATGGGATGTAGGCTGTTGTTATTAATCCACTATCCAGCTTTTCCTTAATGAAGTGTCGGTCTATCTCAATGTGTTTTGTCCTGTCATGCTGAATAGGATTATGAGCAATATTGATAGCCGATTTATTGTCACAAAACAACTTCATAGGTCCCTCATACCTTATCTTCAAGTCATCAAGCATAATTTTCATCCATAATAGCTCACAAATTCCTTGTGCCATGGCTCTAAATTCAGCCTCAGCACTTGATCTAGCCACTACATTTTGCTTCTTACTTCTCCAAGAAACAAGGTTCCCACACAAGAAAGTGCAATAACCTGACGTGGACCTTCTATCACTCACTGAACCTGCATAATCTACATCAGTATAAGCCTCCATAGTCAAGTTTCCACCTCTTTTGAACAAGAGTCCCTCCTTGGAGTGGCTTTGAGATCTTGCGAGAACACGATCTACGACTGCAAGTGTCTCACCCTCGGATCATGCATGAACCGGCTCACAACACCGATCGCATAAGCTAAATCGGGTCTAGTGTGTGCTAAATAAATCAACTTCCCCACTAGTCTCTGATATTGGACCTTGTCAACCTTGGCACTCTCCTCTTCGATGCTCATTTTATGATTTTGCTCAATGGGAACACTGTTTGGTTTACATCCCGTTTACTGTTTCCTTCAAAAGATCAAGCACATACTTCCTTTGAGAAATGAAAATGCCTTGTTTTGAGTAGGCCACTTCAATCCCCAAGAAGTACTTAAGTTTCCCAAGGTCCTTCATCTCAAACTTTGCAGATAATTTTTCCTTGAGCAATTGTCTCTCAACCGGATCATCTCCTGTGATAATAATATCATCAACATAAACAAGAAGTACAATCACTTTTCCTCCCTTTGAATGTTTGAAGAAAAGTGTATGATCTCCTTGACTTTGCTTGTAGCCTAGGCATACCATTGCTTTTGTAAATCTTCCAAACCATGCTCGGGGAGACTGTTTTAACCCATATAAAGCCTTCCTCAATCTACACACTTTGTTTTCTCCACTTGTGGGACCAAATCCTGGGGGAATCTCCATGTACACCTCATCCTCTAAATCTCCATGCAAGAAAACATTTTTAACATCAAACTGGTTTAGTTCCCACCCAGAATGGGCAAAGAAGAGAGAGTAAAATACGAACAAGTGTTCATCTTTGCCACAGGAGCAAACGTCTCCTCATAATCGATGCCATAGGTCTGAGTATATCCCTTTGCCACTAGCCTTGCCTTGTATCGATCAAGAGTGCCATCTGATTTGTGCTTGACTGTATAGATCCACCTGCAACCAACTGGTTTCTTGCCTCCTGGCCTCTCAACAATTTCCCAAGTTCCATTTCTTTCAAGTGCTTTCATCTCCTCATCCATAGCTTGGACCCAATTTGCATCTTTTAGTGCCTCTTGAACAGATGTTGGGATTCTCACAGAGTCAACAGCTGTAATAAAACTTTGATGCTGCAGGGAAAGGTGTTTAGAGGAAACAAATTGGGAAATAGGGTACTTGGCACAAGACCTTTTCCCCTTTCTCAAAGCAATTGGTAAATCATCTGGATCAAGGTCAAGAGTATCGAAATCTGATAATCGAAATGGGAAAAATATTTTCAATTTACCTCCTGGTTTGGACAAATTGAAGTTGTTTTTGGACCAGGTTGGGTTTTTCTCTCCTCTGATACACTAATGTTGGCTCACTAGCTTTGTTCTTCATTGGCGCTGAAGGTGCTTGATTCTGCAAAACAGATGGAGGAACAGGAACAGAACCATAAACAGGAGACTCTAAAGCAGGTGACTCAGAAACAGGTGAAACAGGTGAAATAGGTGACTCGGGAACAGGTAACTGAGGAACATTTAACTGAGGAGCAGGTGACTTAGGAAGACAAGGAGCAAGGATGAGAAACTCGGACTCAGATTCCAAAGTACTGCTCTCCCCCTGAAGCTGAGGGCGAGTGAAGAACGACACATGTTCATGGAAGGTGACATCCATAGAGACAAAGTACTTACGATTGGAAGGATGATAGCATTTGTACCCCTTTTTGTTAGGTGCATAACCCAGAAAGACACACCTGACTGCACGAGAATCCAACTTAGTTCGATGTTGTTTATGAACATGAACAAAGGCAACACAACCAAATACCCGCGACTCAAGACTCTGCATGATACGAACAGAAGGAAAGTGTGAGAACATAAACTGAACAGGACTGACATTACCTAGAACACGAGATGGTATCCGATTAATCGATAGGCAAAGCGGTCAAGTGCGACTTCTCCCCAATATGACTTTGGGACCGACATTTGGAAGAGAAGGGCTCGAGCGACTTGAAGTAAGTGGCGATTTTTTTCTTTCTGCAACCCCATTTTGTTGCGGGGTGTCAACACATGTAAATTCATGGATGATGCCCTATTTACTATTAAAGCTTGAAAGGCTATGATTGACATATTCTTTTCCATTGTCCGAACGTAATCTTTTAATGCATTTCCCAAATTGTGTCTCGTACCATATGATAAAATTGAGTAAACAAGTAGGGCACTTCGATTTATCCTTCATCAAAAAAAGCCAAGTCACTCGAGTACAGTCATCAATAAAGGAAACAAACCATCTCGCACCAGAAATGTTAGAAATAGGGGCAGGTCCCCAAACATCAGAATGTATAAGATCAAATGGTTCGACACTTTTATTAAAACTAGAGGAAAAAGTAACACGATGGTGTTTAGCAAACTGACAGACGTCACACTTAAAAGACTCGACAGACTGTTGTAAAAATAAGGACGGGAACATAGACTTAATAAGAGAAAATGGAGGATGACCAAGACGCTTGTGCTGAAGCCAGACCTGTGATGTAGGGGAATGAGACTCAGAATGAGACTGGAGACAGGAAGACAACACCTTCTGACCGTCCCTTTCATCAGACAGATAGTACAACCCTCCTTGTTCCTTAGCAACTCCAATCGTCCTCCCTGTGGTAAGATCCTGAAAAACACAATAAGAAGGAAAAAATGTTACTGCACAATTTTGGTCTCGAGTAAGTTTATGAATAGAGATCAAGTTATTGGAAAGTCTGGGAATATGAAGCACATTTTTCAATTTTAACGAGGATTGAAGTTCAATATTCCCAGAACCAACAATAGGGTTATGAGATCCATCAAAGAACAGTAATGTAAGAGAGACTAGAAGAGGAGACATAAGAGGAGAAATGTTTGGAATGAAATGTCATGTGATTAGTGGCACCAGAGTCAATAATCCATGCATCCTGAGGGATAGTAGCAGATGCATAAGACTTCTTACCATTCATTGCCCGAGAACAATATTTAAGAGGCTTACTAATATAGTCTTCTCCAGGTTCAGACATCAGAATAGTTGAGAAAAGGTGCTGTCAGGAAAGAACGAATGCACAAGCTTCAAATGACCCACGAAAAAAGGTTCTCCGATCGCGGTTTGGACCTCACAAACGAACTGAGGAAGGTCCGATGGTGCTATGGTGAAAAGCGCGCGACGAAAAAGTGGCCGGAAGGCGGTGCGTGACACATACGCGCTCGGAGATGGTCAGAGCTGTGGCGGCGCGTGGAGGCGCGTCCGGTGGCCGTTGGCGGCGATATTCTGGGTTCTGGTCGGCTTTTGGATGGCGAACCCGATGGTGGGGTCACCGGCGCGAGATAAGCGGAAGACGGCGGTGAACAGTCCCTAACGGCGGCTGAACGGAGCAGAACAGTAGTTGGTGAGGTCTAATGGGCAAAAAAGGGCACAAAGAAGGTGCCAGAAGTTGCACTGAAGGCAGAAAAAAATCCGCAATGAAGGCGGCTAGGGTTTTTGTGCGGAAGCGAGACCCCCAAGACCGGGAGCTCTTGATACCATGTGTAAAATGGTATTCTGAATGTTATTATAGAAATCAATCTTTGAATACAATCACTAATCTGAATATATAGCCTAAGCTCTAACTAAAGGGCCTGACTAATGGGCCTAATACAAAAATGGCTAATAATTACATAGGCTAATAATTACATATTTTACAACAGTTCATTTAAAATCGTCATGATGATTATCTGATTATTACTTTTACCAGGCTCATTCTGAAGAATTAGGTGTGTTGGTTGAAATTTTAAAAAGTGGAATGGTGACCAGTGCTTCGGGGTCCCAATACCGGCTTTCCCTTGATGCAAAATGTGACACTATGGGAGCTCTGTGGCGAATGCTGGGAGTTAATCGCTCTGCTCAAAAGGTTTTTGGTGAAGCCACTGGTTTTTCTCTTTTGCTTACCACACTTCATGGGTTCCAAAGTGATGGTGTGGAGTTGGACCTGTCTTCATTGAATGTTTACATTAAGGCACTTACATATTTGTTGCGTGTTGTAACTGCTGGAGTGTCTGACAATGCTGTTAATAGGATGAAGTTGCATGCAATTATATCTTCACAAACTTTCTTTGATCTCCTATTTGAGTCTGGCTTGCTTTGTGTGGAGCATGAAAAACAAGTCATCCAGTTGATGTTGGAACTTGCTCTTGAAATATTGATTCCGCCTTTCTTGAGATCAGAGGGTTCTACAACATCAAATGCAACTGAGAATGAGTTGTCTCATAATCTTTTATTGACTCCATCAGGTCCTATTAATCCTAATAAAGAGCGAGTTTACAATGCTGGTGCTGTTAGAGTTCTGATCCGTTCATTATTACTGTTTAGTCCTATCATGCAGTTAAAAGTGTTAGACTTAATTGAAAAGCTGGCTCGTGGTGGTCCCTTTAATAAGGAAAACCTTACCTCTATAGGTATGTACTACATTATTTATTTATTTAATTTTATTTTCAATTCTCCATCATTGCTCAATGGTGTTTTAACATGTTTTTTCTTATATCTATAGGTTGTGTGGAACTTTTGCTGGAGACAATTCACCCTTTTCTTCTGGGTTCGTCTCCATTACTTTCTTATGCATTAAAGATCGTGGGAGTCCTTGGTTCCTACAGGTAAAATTCATATTCTTATTACTGTTGTCTAAAGGTTATCATCCTTTTAATGTGCTTCTTTATTTAAATTTGAATGACAAAATGTTTCTGTTGATTAGGCTATCTGCATCTGAACTCCGTATGCTCATCAGATATGTTCTGCAAATAAGGCCAAAAATTTCAGGTCATATAATTGTTGAAATGATGGAAAAATTAATTCTGATGGAAGATATGTCCCCTGAAAATATTTCTCTAGCACCATTTGTGGAGATGGATATGAGCAAGATTGGGCATGCTGCCATTCAGGTTTCCCTGGGAGAAAGATCATGGCCTCCAGCTGCTGGTTATTCCTTTGTATGTTGGTTCCAGTTTCGGAACCTTTTGAAATCACAATCAAAAGACACTGACCCTTCGAGATCTGCCCCTTCTAATAAGTGGTCTGGCCCAAATGGATTGCATCAGCGGCGTATTTTAAGGATTTTTTCTGTTGGTGCTGCTAACAATGATAATGCAACCTATGCTGAATTTTATCTCCAGGAGGATGGTGTTTTAACTCTTGCAACCAGCAGCTCTAACTTCTTTTCATTTTCTGGTTTAGAACTTGAAGAAGGAAGATGGCATCACCTCGCAGTCATTCACAGCAAACCAAATGCTCTTGCTGGGCTCTTCCAAGCTAGTGTTGCATATGTTTATCTTAATGGAAAGCTAAGACACACTGGGAAATTAGGATATTCACCATCCCCACCAGGGAAACCATTGCAAGTCACTATTGGAACATCTGTTAGTAATGCTAGAGTTAGTGACTTGACATGGAAACTACGCTCTTGCTATCTTTTTGAGGAAGTGCTTATGCCTGGGTGTATTTGTTTTATGTACATACTTGGTAGAGGTTATCGAGGTCTCTTCCAGGACACACATCTTCTGCAATTTGTACCTAACCAGGCCTGTGGTGGTGGAAGTATGGCCATCTTAGATTCTTTAGATGCTGATTTGACTTTGGCTGCTAGTGGTCAGAGACTTGATGCTACTAGCAAGCAGGGAGATTTGAAAGCTGATGGGAGTGGAATTGTCTGGGATTTGGACAGACTTGGAAACCTTTCTTTACAGCTTTCAGGAAAGAAACTTATTTTTGCATTTGATGGAACTTCTACAGAATTCATTCGATCATCAGGTAGTTTTTCAATGCTCAACCTGGTTGATCCTGTATCAGCAGCTGCTTCTCCAATTGGAGGTGTGTAACTATATATAAAACGTTACAGCTTTCTTTTCTTTTCTTTTATTTCTCCTATTGGAGTTATTTTTTCAATCTCAGTTTTATTGTCATTTTTGGGATTGCAGGTATTCCACGTTTTGGACGTCTCTGTGGAGATATTTATATATGCAAGCAAAGTGTGATTGGGGAGACTATCCGCCCTATTGGCGGGATGTCACTTGTTCTTGTGCTTGTTGAAGCTGCAGAGACTAGGGATATGCTCCATATGGCCCTTACACTACTTGCCTGTGCACTTCATCAAAACCCTCAGAATCTCAAGGACATGCAAACATATAGGGGATACCATCTGCTTGCTCTTTTTCTGCATCGCAGAATGTCATTATTTGACATGAAATCTCTTGAGATCTTCTTTCAGATTGCTGCTTGTGAAGCTTCATTTTCTGAACCAAAAAAGTTGGAAACTACTCAGACAACGTTGTCTCCTGCTGCATATCTGCAGGAAACCAGTCTTGAGGATCAATATTTATCAAAGTTTCATGATGATAATTCTTCAGTTGGATCTCATGGAGACATGGATGATTTTTCTGTACAAAAAGACTCATTTAGTCACATTTCAGAGCTGGAAAATGCTGATATTGCTGCTGAAACTTCAAATTGCGTTGTCTTGTCAAATGCAGACATGGTTGAGCATGTCTTGTTGGATTGGACGTTGTGGGTAACAGCCCCAGTTTCAATTCAGATTTCATTATTGGGATTTCTTGAACATTTAGTGTCCATGCACTGGTACAGAAATCATAATCTTACAATTTTGCGACAAATGAACCTTGTTCAACATTTACTAGTGACTTTGCAAAGGGGTGATGTTGAAGTTCCTGTCCTAGAGAAATTGGTTCTATTGCTTGGGGTGATTTTGGAAGATGGTTTTCTATCCTCTGAGCTTGAAAATGTGGTTAGATTTGTGATTATGACATTTGATCCACCTGGGTTGGCTCCAAAGTGTCCAATTATGAGAGAGTCAATGGGGAAACATGTAATTGTCAGAAATATGTTATTAGAGATGCTTATTGATCTACAAGTGACTATAAAATCAGAAGAGTTGCTTGAGCAGTGGCATAAAGTTGTTTCTTCTAAGTTAATTACATATTTTCTTGATGAAGCAGTTCATCCCACAAGTATGAGATGGGTCATGACTCTACTTGGTGTGTGTCTTACTTCCTCTTTGACTTTTTCACTTAAATTTCGAACCAGTGGAGGTTACCAAGGTTTGGCTTGGGTGCTTCGAAGTTTCTATGATTCCCCAGACATTTATTATATTTTGTTCTGTTTGATATTTGGCAAGCCAATTTATCCTAGGCTACCGGAGGTCCGCATGTTGGACTTTCATGCCCTTATGCCAAATGACGGAAGTTATGCAGAATTGAAGTTTGTAGAATTGTTGGACTCTGTGATTGCTATGGCAAAATCTACTTTTGATAGACTAAGCATGCAGTCAATGCTTGCCCATCAAACAGGTAATATTTCCCAGGTTGGTGCAAGCCTCGTGGCTGAGCTTGTGGGAGGAAATTCAGACATTGCTGGTGAGCTTCAGGGGGAAGCTCTGATGCACAAGACATATGCTGCTCGTCTTATGGGTGGAGAGGCATCAGCCCCTGCAGCTGCAACTTCAGTTCTTAGGTTTATGGTTGATCTTGCTAAGATGTGTCCCCCTTTTACTGCTCTTTGTAGACGTGCAGAATTTCTTGAAAGCAGCATTGACCTATATTTTTCTTGTGTGAGGTTTGTTCTGAGATGATTTTTTTTTTGGGTTTTTTTTTATTTGGTTACTTCTGTTTGATTTCCTACCTATAATCATAGGCTGACTACTTACTTGACTTTTCTGTGACAATTGATCATAGTGTAACTGAAATAGGTCCTTTTCTATTGAGCTAAATCTTTTGTGCCGTACAGGGCTGCACATGCTGTTAAAATGGCAAAAGAACTCTCTGCAGTGTCAGAGGAGAAAACCTTGAATGATTGTGATGATACTTGCAGTTCACAAAATACATTGTCAAGCTTGCCTCAGGAGCAGGATCAGTCTGTTAAAACCTCCATTAGTGTTGGTAGCTTTCCTCATGGGCAGGTAAGTACTAGTTCTGATGGTATGGCTGCAGCAGGAAACTCAATGGCTGGTGAGAGATCAGACAATAATGTTACTAAGTCTGAGCTGGATTCAAATAAATCTGTCCATGAATATGTACAAACTGTTCAGAGCTTGGATGGTGATAATGCTGATCAAGTGTCTACCAGCTCCAGTGCAAACAAGTTCAGCTTTCACAGTATCAAATCCAATTTGGAGATTCTCCCGCCAACAGATTCCCAGCGTTATGCATCTTTTTCTGTTCTTGATTCTCCCATTTTATCAGAAAAGTCCAGTTCTAGAATTCCCCTTACACCTTCATCACCAGTTGTTGCATTGGCATCTTGGCTGGGAAGTGCAAGCCATAATGAAACAAAATCTCCTTTAACACCCACGCCATCATTTGATTCTTCCATGTCAGTTGGGGAGTTTGATCCATCTTCAGACCTGAAGTCTAGTTCTCATGGTCCATCTGCTACAAATGCTTACTTTTCTGTAACCTCAAAGCTGCTTTTGGATATAAATGATTCTGGATATGGTGGTGGTCCATGTTCTGCAGGAGCAACTGCTGTTTTAGATTTTATTGCTGAAGTTCTTTCTAATTTTGTGACAGAGCAGGTGAAAGCATCACAGGTCATAGAGAACATCTTGGAAAGTGTTCCTCTATATGTCGATGGTGAATCTATGTTAGTTTTCCAGGGCCTGTGCCTTAGTAGATTTATGAACTTCCTTGAAAGGCGACTGCAGCGTGATGATGAAGAAGATGAGAAAAAATTGGATAAGAGTCGCTGGTCCTCAAATTTGGATGCTTTGTGCTGGATGATAGTTGATCGTGTATACATGGGTGCTTTTCCTCAGCCTTCGGGGGTACTGAAAACTCTAGAGTTCTTGTTATCAATGTTGCAATTGGCAAACAAAGATGGTAAAATTGAAGGAGCTGCTCCTGGGGGAAAGGGGCTCTTATCAATTACAAGAGGAAGTAAGCAACTTGAGGCTTATATTCATTCAATTCTTAAAAACACTAATCGAATCATATTGTATTGCTTCCTCCCATCCTTTTTAATCAGTATAGGGGAAGATGATCTCCTTTCACGCTTGGGTTTGCTCAATGAACCAAAAAAGAGATTGTCCTCAACTTCCCTTCAAGATGATTCAGGAATTGACATCTGCACAGTCTTGCAACTATTGGTTGCTCATAAAAGAATTATATTCTGTCCCAGCAACACTGATACTGATCTTAATTGCTGTCTATCTGTGAATCTGATATCTCTTATCTGTGATAAAAGACAGAATATACAGAATATTGCCATTGATGTGATCAAGTATCTTCTAGTACATAGGAGGGCCGCCTTAGAAGACTTGCTTGTTTCTAAGCCTAATCAAGGGCAGCAACTTGATGTACTTCATGGTGGTTTTGATAAATTATTGACTAGAAGTTTATCTGAATTTTTTGAGTGGTATCAGAATACTGATCAGATTGTAAATAAAGTATTGGAGCAGTGTGCTGGCATTATGTGGGTGCAGTATATTGCTGGGTCGGCAAAGTTTCCAGGAGTAAGAATCAAAGGCATGGAAGGTCGTCGAAAGAGGGAAGTGGGAAAAAAATCTCGAGAAGCTGCAAAATTGGATTTAAGACACTGGGAGCAGGTAAATGAGCGAAGATATGCGCTGGATTCAGTTCGTGATGCAATGTCCACTGAGTTGAGAGTTGTTAGGCAAGATAAGTATGGATGGGTTCTACACGCTGAGAGTGAGTGGCAGTGCCATCTCCATCAACTTGTGCATGAAGGAGGGATATTTCCGCTCGGTAAATCCTCTTTGACACAAGAGCCAGAGTGGCAGCTTTGTCCGATTGAAGGTCCATATCGAATGCGGAAAAAACTTGAGCGCTGCAAACTGAAACTTGATACTATCCAAAACATTCTTGATGGACAGTTTGAATTTGAGGAAGCAGAGTTGTCTAAAGGAAAAATTGAAAATGGTCTTGATGCATCTGATTCAAATTCTGAACCTTATTTTCAATTTCTGACTGATGGTGGTAAACAGAACGGTCCTGATAATGAGCTGTTTGATACACCTTTCTTTAATAAGTTGGATAGTGTCAAAGATGTAGTTTCTGATAGGAATGAGTGGAATGATGACAAGGCTAGTAGTATGAATGAAGCAAGCCTCCATTCTGCACTTGAGATTGGTGCAAAGTCTAGTGCAGTATCAGTCTCAATAGACGTAAGCACACAAGGAAGATCCGATATTGGATCACCAAGGCAATCTTCTTCAATGAAAGTTTATGATGTTAAGATTGCAGATGATAAGTATGATAAAGAACTGCATGACAATGGTGAATACTTAATCAGACCTTTTCTGGAACCGTTTGAGAAAATACGATATAAATATAACTGTGAACGGGTTGTAGGTCTTGACAAACATGATGGTATATTCCTGATAGGTGAATTCTGTTTGTATGTGATTGAAAATTTCTATATTGATGACTCTGGGTGCTTCTTTGAGAAAGAATGTGAAGATGAACTTTCAGTTATTGATCAGGCTTTGGGTGTCAAGAAAGATGTTACTGGCAGTGTAGATTTCCAATCCAAATCAACTTTGTCATGGAGCACAACAGCTAAGTCAGGTGTTGGGGGAAGGGCATGGGCCTTTAGTGGTGGTGCATGGGGAAAGGAGAAAGTCCAAAGCAATGGGAATTTACCTCACCCTTGGCGCATGTGGAAGCTTGACAGTGTTCATGAGATTTTGAAGCGTGATTACCAGCTTCGTCCTGTTGCTATTGAAATATTCAGCATGGATGGATGTAATGATCTCTTGGTTTTCCACAAAAAAGAGAGAGAAGAAGTTTTTAAAAACCTAGTTTCCATGAATCTTCCTCGGAATAGCATGTAAGAATTATGCCCTTTTTAATATTTTGTTTTTTGGTTCTACATTTTTGTCATCAATTTGCTGTGTTTTTAATATTTTTTGTGTATCTAGCAATTGCTAGTAACATTGCCTTTTGACATGGTTTCTAGTATGCAAACTTAGCATTTATTCTTAAGTGATATATATATATATATATATGGGGACATATCAAGTGATTGGAGTGGTTTATTGTGAGAGAGAAACAAATGTTGATCATTGGATCTTATAGGGATGGTCAATATTAGAACCTAAGTAATGTGATTTTTTTATGTGATCATGTGACCTCTTAACGAGATAATGAGGTCTAAGAAAATGCCAAATGAATGGAGGAGAAGCACTTTAACCCCACCTAGTGGGAAAATGCTTGGTTGTTGTTGTTGATGTGACCTCTTAAGTAATTTTTAATTTTGAGAATCCATGTAAGATCTAATGGATAAGATTTGATCCTCTCACTTTCACAATAAACCACTTCTCTCACTTGATAAGCTCCCTATGTGTGTGTGTGTTTGAAATATTGAATTCTATTTTACATAGGATGCGAGTAACCCATTCTTTGCACGGACATTCTAACAAATCTTAATCATATTGCATTTTATATACATTATTAATATTTCATTTTTCCTCTGCACATACTATAAATGTATTAATATTTAAAACGAACTTATCTTTTATTTTTTATATTTTTCTTTTTCTTTGTCAGTTTTCATTTGTTTTTCATTCCATTACGGATAGGAAAGATTCATGTTTAAAAAAAAAGATAGATATGCATAGGAATGCTAAGGCTCAAAGAGAGAGAAAATGATGTTTAAAGAGAGGACACATGACATTCAAATAGAGTAATGTGTAAATCAAATAAGGAGAGTGATAGACCCCTGGTTAGTAAGGTGTATGAAAGGAAGGATAGAAAGGGAGGTAGTGGATCATCCCACGGGTGCAATCAGGGCAGGATGGGGAACATCTAAGCTAATATCTGCAGCATAATAGACTGCTTATGTGGCATTGGAAAAGGGGTAAGAAGGGAAATTCAGTTGGGGTGAGTGGGGGATAAATGCGAAGAGAAAGGAGAGTAGGAGGAAGGCAGGAATTTGGTAAGGTTTGGGTAGGGAGGTTGCAACCCCTCAAAGTGTTGCTCTATCAGTGTATTTTCTTTTCTTCCTTGTTTTTCTGTTTCTGTGGGTGAGAGTGGGAGGCTTCTGTTCTGTGTTTTCAGTGATTGTCCCCTCTTTCTGTAATAAAAAATTTGGGTTCCTATCAATTGATATCAGAGCTCCCGATCTTGGGAGCCCTGGACACAATTTAGACCATAATGGAGGACAGAGACGGGATGGAGCGATTCGACAAACTGCTGGATGAATTAGAGGAGCGAGTTCTGGGTTATCGGAGGAGAGTGGAGATTCCCATGTTTGAAGGAGAAGAAGCCTACTGGTGGTTGATCAACGTAGAACTAAAGAATCAGATGTTGGAATGCTCTGTTTTTATTTCAATATGAGGGTACAATTTATACAGAAGAAAGAAGCCCTAAACCGTGATTTCAGGGCCAGAATATGGTGCCTTAAATCAGGATAGAATCAGAATATACAAAGCTAATAAAAGAAATAAGTTGACTTTGCTAAACAAGGTAACAACCGTCTATCCTAAAAAATAGAAACAGATACGGAAGTTCCTAAAAAGAGTATCAATTACAATAATTACATAATGGACATGAATCCTTAACAGAATTGTTCATAATCTTCACGCCCCCTCAAGTTGGGAGTAGATATTGGTCATTCCCAGCTTGGAACTCAGGTTGTCAAATGTGATAGTTGGTAAAGCTTTGGTGAGAATATCAGCAGTTTGAAGGTTTGAAGGAGTATAGATCAGATTGATGATTCCTTCTTCAATTTTCTCCCTAATGAAGTGCCTATCAATTTCCACATGTTTGGTCCTGTCATGGTAAACAGGATTCCTTGCAATACTAATTGTGGCCTGGTTATCACAAAACAATTTTATTGGCCCTTCGCAATTAACCTTCAACTCCTTAATTAATCTTTTCAGCCATATTCCCTCACATATGGGCAGTAACCAGAAGTGGATCTGCGATCTGTTATTAAGCCAGCCCAGTCTGCATTTGAATAAATTTCAATATTTTTACTGCGACTTTTTCTGAAAAATAAGCCCTTCCCTGGAGTCATTTTTAAATACCTCAAAATTCTGTTGACAGTATTAAGATGTTCTTCAGTTGGATTGTTCATAAATTGGCTCACAACACTCACTGAGAAACTGATGTCAGGTCTTGTATGAGGCAAGTAGATAAGTCTTCCTACAAGTCTCTGATATCTTCCTTTGTCTACAGGAGTATCTCCTTCCTTTAAGCCCCAACTTGCAGGTTGAATCCATTGGGGTATTTGCTGGTTTGCAGCCAAGCATCCCTGTTTCCTCAAGTAAATCAAGGGTGTATTTCCTCTGAGAAATAGAGATTCCTTTACTGGATCGAGCCACTTCCATACCAAGGAAGTATTTCAAATTGTCGAGATCCTTGATTTCAAACTCATTGGCTAGAAGAATTTTTAGCTTCTGCATTTCTTCATGATTGTCTCCTGTGAGGATGATGTCATCAACATATACAATGAGGAGAGTGATTTTACCTTCTGATGAACGATTAATAAACAGGGTGTGATTTGATTGTCCTTGGATATAGTCCCATCTTTTGACTGCTCGTGTGAATCGATCAAAGCATGCTCTAGGTGATTGTTTGAGGCCATACAAAGATTTTTGCAGTTTGCACACCTTGTTGACATTGACCTTGTTCTCAAACCCAAGAGGAATTTCCATGTAGACTTCTTCTTCTAGGTCTCCATTTAGGAAAGCATTCTTAACATTTAATTAATGAAGTGGCCAATCCAGATTAGATGCCAAGGATAGAAGGACTCTCATTGTATTTAACTTGGTTACAAATGCAAATGTTTCTTGGTAATCAATCCCGTAAGTTTGAGTGTAGCCTTTTGCAATAAGTCTTGCTCTGTATCTATCAATACTCCCATCTGCATTGTATTTAACATTAAAAATCCACTTACACCCCACGGGTCTTTTCCCTTCTGGTAGATCAGTGACATCCCAAGTGCCATTTTTATCTAGTGCATAGATTTTTGCATTAATGGCTTCCTTCCAGTTTGGATCTTTCATGGCTTCATGAACATTGTGAGGAATTGCAATCTGAGACAAACTAGAAATGAATGCATGATATCTAGGTGAAAGATTTCCATAAGAAACAAACTGAGATATAGGGTGTTGAGTGCATGACCGCACTCCTTTCCTATGGGCAATGGGAATATCAAGATCATTACAGTTTAGAGAATTTAGAGCAGTATTACCTGGACTTGCAGTGTTAGGACTAGAATTGGCTTCCTGGACAGGTTCAGGAGGGATTGGGTACACTATCTCTCTATGTACCTTTGGTTTCCTGGAATAAACTTGAGAAAAATTTGTCTTGTGGATTAGTATGTAGAATAGGCTGACTGATATGAACAAGATCACTGTTACAGTCAAGATTAGGAGCAATTTCATTGACACATTTACTGGCAGGTGCAGAACCTGCATTCTAGACATTCTGAATAGGTTCACTTATTTGAATGGATTGAATGAGGGATGCAGGAGTGGACTCAAGTTGCCAAAACTGATATTCACTGTCCTTATTGGTGGTGATAAACTCCCCCCCTTGAATATGAGTTTTGGAATAGAAAGACTGATTCTTTATGAAGATAACATCCATAGTGTAGTAAAATTTCTTTTTTGTAGGACAATAGCATTTATACCCCTCTTTTGTTGGAGAATACCAGAGGAACACACATTTGATAGCTTTGGGATCAAGTTTGCTCCTAAGATGAGAAGACATATGGACAAAGGCTGAACAACCAAAAATTTTTAGAGGTAAACTAGAGATAAGTCTGTTATTGGGGTAGGTGTCAAGAAGGACATGAATGGGATTTCTGAACTGAAGAACCCATGAGGGCGTTCTATTAATGAGGTAGGCTGTTGTAAGCAGTAAAAAGAAGAGCATGAGCAACTTCAAGAAGGTGGCGATTTTTTCTTTCAGCGCTCCTATTTTATTGGGGAGTATCTACACAAGAACTTTGGTGGACAATTCCTTTCTCAGCTAAGTAATTCCCAAGAACAGAGGTGAAGTATTCAGATCCATTATCAGTTCTAAGAATTTGGATATTTGCTTGAAATTGATTTTGGATCATGGAGTTGAATTTCTTGAATATAGATCCAGCCTCAGATTTTTCTTTCATGAGATATACCCAAATGACCCTTGTGTGATCATCTACGAAAGTAATGAACCACCTAGTACCTGGAATATTTGTCACACGGGATGGCCTCCAAATGTCACTGTGAATGATGGAAAAAGGATGAGAAGGTTGATAGTTGTGAACAGGAAAAGAGTTTCTTGTGTGTTTGGCAAGAAGACAGTATTCACAGTGAAACAAAGTTGGATTTTTATTAATGAACAATGATGGAAATAACTTTGCAAGGTACATGAAATTGGGATGGCCTAATCTATAGTGCCATAACATAACATCATCAGAAGTTTGGACAAAAACAGAATCCCTATTGTAAGCTACAGGAGTAGAAGCACAATGGGCTGTCCTAGTTTGAATTCCAGGAGTACCACTCATTAGATAGTGACCGCACACTCCTCAGCACTGCCAATCATCCTCATCGAGTCCTGATCCTGAAAAAGGCAATGAAAAAGGGTAAACTTAGCAATACATTTATGGTCTTTGGTGAGTTTACTAATAGATAGCAAATTGCATGACAGATTTGGAACAAATAGGACAGATTCAAGAGTTAAATTTTTAGATACAATGACAGAGCCAACTCCTGTAACAGTGGATAAAGATCCATCTGCAATCCGTACTTTGTATTTTCCTGAACAAGGCAAATATGTATGAAATAAAGAGACATCACCAGTCAAATGATCAGTGGCTCCGGAGTCAATCACCCAAGCTTTTCCCTTTACAGTTTTGCTATTTAAGGCAATTGGGAATTCAGATTTTTCAGCTGCTGATCCGGATCCAATAACAGAGGTGCTGACTTGGGTAAACATTTTCTGGAGTAGTTCTAATTGCTCTTTGCTAAAGGGTGCTAATTCAACAGTTGATTTGCTGTCAGCAGTAACCTTATAGCCTCGACTATCCCAGTCTGACTGTGATTTATTTGGTTTCCAGTCAACTGGTTTACCATGAATTTTCCAACATATCTCCTTTGTGTGTCCAGGACATTTGCAAACATCACACCATGGTTGTCCTTTGCTAGGTTTGCTGTCACTTCCCTGACTGTGGTTTCTTTGTATAGCAAGAGCAGAACCTTCGGTTGTATTAAACGATCCTTGTTTTCCCATCATGATTTTTCGTCTGCTTTCTTCTCTTCTGACCTCTACAAAGGCTTCATGAAGGGAAGGCAAAGGCTTGGTTCCAAGGATTCTTCCTCGGACTTCATCGAGATCTTTGTTTAGACCCAGTAGAAATTTGAAAATTCTCTCCTTTTCCACCAGAGTATTATATATCTTTTTATCCTCCTAACAGTTCTAGCTAAAAATTTCAGACATATCGAGTTGATGCCAGTATCGAATAAGGACATTATAATACTCAGTGTTGGATTCCAACCTAAAATCAATTGGCATTAAGTGGAGTGGCCCAACATATATATAAACCGCACTCGAAAGATTGAGGCAGGCGATGTGAGACTCTTAACACCCCCCTCCACAGATGCTTGGACGGAACAGGCGGAAACAAACAAGCCTAACGAAGTAGGCGGAAACAAGCCTAACGAAGTAGGCAGAAACAAAGATGGGATCTTGACTTTAATACCATGTTGGATTCCAACGTAAAACCAATTGGCATTAAGTGGAGTGGCTCAACAGATATATAAACCGCATCCCGAAGATTGAGGCAGGCGATGTAGGACTCTTAACACTCAGTGACAGAGGTTTCACCTTGCTGGAGATTGTAAAGAACACCTTTAATCTCAAAGAGTTCAAATGTATTCTCCTGATCGGAGTAGCTTTCCTTGACACTGTCCCAAATTTCCTTTGCAATTGAATAAAACATGAATTTCTGGCCTATTTCCAGATTCATGGTGTTGATCAACCACGACATAACCATGTGGTTTTCAGATTTCCACTGCTTGTATTTAGGGTCGGACTTGGAAGGAGGATTATCAGTACTAGTAAGGTAATCATCTTTACCTTTACCACTGATGAACATGAGAACAGATTGAGACCACTGAAGGTAGTTTTTTCCATTAAGCCTGTGTATGGTGATTGGCATGACGGAACTCTTAGAGTTCATATGAGGTTGGGGGGCAACATCCTCTATAGAAGAGGGGTTGCTGGTTGCGGAAGACATAGTAGGAAAAATAGGTTTAAATTTTTGAGAGACGCTGCTCTGATACCATAAAGAATCAGATGCTGGAATGCTCTGTTTTTATTTCAATATGAGGGTACAATTTATACAGAAGAAAGAAACCCTAAACCGTGATTTCAGGGCCAGAATATGGTGCCTTAAATCAGGATAGAATCAGAATATACAAAGCTAATAAAGGAAATAAGTTGACTTTGCTAAACAAGGTAACAACCGAGAATCCTAAAAAATAGAAACAGATATGGAAGTTCCTAAAAAGAGTATCAATTACAATAATTACATAATGGACATGAATCCTTATCAGAATCGTCCATAATCTTCAAGAATAGCACTTTGTTGCAGCAGGAATACCTGAGGCAGAGAAGTTGTCGAGGGCAGTGAGGGCCTTCAGAGGTGGTGCTCACCACTGGTGGCTCTGGTGGAAATTGCAGAACCCTCAGGCAACTTGGGTAGACTTTGTGAAGGTAGTACTCAAGCAATTTCAGCCAGAGTATGATCCAGATCTACCGGTCCTAGTCTAGTATGATGAGCCAGAAGAACCAGAGCCGTTGATGGTTCACAACTTGTTCAATCTCCAACATCCAGGAACAAACGGTTAGAAGATATTATGTTATTGGTCTTAGTGTTAGTGGGTGTAAAGAGAAAAGAGAGATGGGGAAGAAGAGAAGCATGAGAGGTAAAATAGAAAACGAGAGTAGCTAACTTATTATGATTAGCCACCCTAACACTATATTTATATTAAACTATTAGAGCTATTGATGTACAAAAGCAAAGCCCAGCCCAATATATCAAACCTAATTATATTTTACTAACACTCCCCCTTAAGCTGGAGCATAGATGTTGATCATGCTCAGCTTGTTACAAATATAGTCAACTTTACTTCAATTAAGTGCTTTGGTAAAGATATCTGCAAGTTGTTCTCGTGTCCGTACATGTCCAGTAACAACAAGACCCTGTTGAACCTTTTCTTGCACAAAGTGACAGTCAGCTTCAATATGCTTTGTCCGTTCATGAAAAACGGGATTAGAAGCAATCTGAATAGCAGCTTGATTGTCACACCACAACTTCATAGGCATTACACTCTTAACTCCAATCTCACTAAGAAGATGATGAATCCACACCAATTCACAAGTAGCTTGGGCCATGGCCCTATATTCTGACTCGGCACTAGAACGAGCAGCAACACTCTGTTTCTTACTCCTCCAAGAAACAAGGTTACCTCCAACAAGAACACAATAGCCAGAAGTAGATCTCCTATCTATGGGAGAACCATCCCAATCAGCATCAGAGAACCCTTCTATCATATTATGTCCATGATCTCTATACAAAATACCACAACCTGGAGCCCCTTTTAGATACCTCAATATATGAAGAATAGCCTCCCAATGAGTGGTTCGGGGAGATGACATGAATTGACTAACCAAACTGACAGAGAAGACAATATCAGGACGAGTAACCGTGAGGTAGTTAAGCTTGCCAACTAACTTTCTATATCGTTCAGGATCAGGTATAACATCTCCATCATCTGATAAGAGTTTGACATTAGGAACCATAGGCGCATCAACAGGTTTGGCTCCAAGCATACCTATTTCTCTGAGTAAATCAAGCACATACTTTCTTTGAGTAAGAAAAATACCCTTCGAACTCATCACTTCAATGCCTAAGAAGTATTTCAAAGCACCTAAGTCCTTAGTCTGAAATTGTGTTTGAAGAAAGTCCTTAAGCTTTCTGATCCCAATCTCATTGCTCCCAGTAATGATAATATCATCCACATAAACTACCAAGAAAAGACAGCCACCCTGAGAGCATCGAAAGAATACTGAATAATCAAAAATACTTCTCTGTAGCCCAAACTGAAGAACAACTTGACTAAAGCGCCTAAACCATGCCCGTGGAGCTTGTTTGAGACCATATAATGACTTCTTTAGTCTTTAAACTTTACCATTCTCCTCCTGAGCAACAAACCCTGGAGGTTGCTCCATATATACCTCCTCCTGCAGGTCGCCATGGAGAAAGGCATTCTTGACATCAAGTTGGTGCAAAGGCCAATGATGACTAGCTGCAAGAGAGATAAAGATACGAACAAAGGCAAGTTTAGCAACAGGAGAGAATGTATCAAAATAATCAATGCCATAAACCTGAGCATAACCCTTAGCAACAAGACGAGCTTTTAAACGAGCCACAGAGCCATCAAGATTAACTTTGACAGCATAAACCCACTTACAACCAATTGCCTGTTTACCAACAGGTAGAGAAATTAATTCCCAAGTATCATTGTGTTCAAGGGCATGCATCTCATCTAACATAGCCTGACGCCACCCCTCATTAGACAAGGCCTCAGAAACAGTATTAGGAAGGGTAAGAGAATCAAGAGAAGCAACAAAAGACTGACTAGAACGAGATAAACTAGCATAAGAAACAAAAGAAGAAATGGGATAAGTACAATTACGTTTACCTTTCCGAAGAGCAATTGGGAGATCAAGACTCGAATAAGGAGAAGCAGGATCTAGAGAGGAAGTAGGAACTGGAACAGGCAATGAATCCGTAGCGTCTGGAGTAGTAGAACTGACCACAGTAGGTTGTTGATTCCGCCGAACATAATGGTGGAGCACAGGAGGACGAGGGTGGGGTCTTAGCAGCAAGAAGGACGGTGGCTTGGATAAGGGCATCGATGGACGCTGTGTGGGCAGTGGCTTTGAAAAGGGTTTCTCAGCCAATTGTCACGGTGGAAAAGAGGAAGGTCTCTTGGGCAGCGGCTATGGGGTGTATGAAGGAATGAAACTGAAAGAGGAGGTTAGGGTAGGAATGGAATTAAAGGAATTAGGTCATTTTTTGACCTAATGGGCCAGGCCCTACCCAACCGGGTGAATACAAAAGAGAAGTTTGAGGAATTATGGGGTAATTGTTTTGGTATAATGGGTAAATATAGTGGACCAAACCCAATATCGGGTCAGTGGCCCAAACCCAATGAGCTCAATACTGGGTTAGGAAACATAGACCTTGGTATAGGAAAATATAATGCTGATGGTGCTGAGAAAAGCTTTGCTTCGTTTATAATGGAGTTCGGGCCATGCCCTAAAATAAGCATTGTTATCAAGTAACGAAAGAGAATGAGCTGAAGCTATAAGCCATAATCTGGCCAAGCATGTGTATATATATATATTTACAGAGAAGAGATAATACAATAATGATTGAGGGTAATTGACAGCTAATAGAGGAAAATAAGGAAACAAAATATAAGCCAAATATTCTAACTTAATTACTATATATCCTGTCCTAATTAATACCCAGATGTTTATCTGTAACACTCTCCCTCAAGATGGAGCATACATGTCAGTCATGTCCATCTTGTTACAAATCTGAGTAACCTTATTCCTAGGCAGAGCTTTGGTGAACACATCAACTAGTTGTTCTCCAGTTCGAACATGCCTTGATGAGATTAACTTTTGCTGAAGTTTTTCTCGAACAAAGTGATAATCAACCTCTATATGCTTGGTGCGCTCATAGAAGACTAGGTTATTAGCAATGTGTATTGCTGCTTGGTTATCACACCATAGCTGCATAAGGCAAGAGCTAGTCATACCAATTTCTCCTAGAAGATGATAAACCCATGTAAGTTCGCATGTAACTTGTGCCATTACTTTGTACTTAGACTTAGCACTAGAACGAACCACCACACCTTGTTTCTTGCTTTTCCATGCAATTAGATTTCTCCCAACAAAAACACAGTACCCAGTAGTGGATTTTCTATCATCTGGAGAGCCTGCCCAATCAACATCTGAGAAAGCTTCCACCCTACAATGCCCATGATTTTGGTACTGAATCCCACACCTAGGAGAACCCTTGAGATACTTTAGAAGGTAAATAACAACATCCCAATGGGCACTCCTAGGTGAAGACATAAACTAGCTAATAATACTAACAGAGAATGCAATATCTAGCCTTGTCACTGTAAGGTAGTTGAGTTTCCCGACAATTCTCCTATACCTCTTAGGATCTGTTAATAATTCTCCATCATTTGCTGTTAACTTTATGTTTGGCATTAATGGAGTGTCACATGGCTTTGCTGCCAACAACCCAGTTTTTTTTAACAAGTCAAGAGCATATTTTCTCTGAGATAGGAAGATCCCTTTGTTGCTTCTCAGGACTTCAATCCCAAGAAAGTACTTAAGAGCACCCAAGTCTTTTGTTTGAAATTGACTCTGAAGGAAATTATTGAGTGCAGCAATTCCCACATCATCATTGCCGGTAATGACAATATTGTCTACATAGACTACTAGAAGGATGCATCCAGAACTAGCTTGTCTGAAGAATACAGAATGATCATATGGACTCTGCTGTAATCCAAATTTGATGACCGCTTCACTAAATCTCTCAAACCAAGCTCTCGGGGATTGTTTCAGCCCATACAAAGATTTACACAATCTACACATTGTACTTGACTCCCCCTGAGCAACAAACCCAGGTGGTTGCTCCATATACACTTCCTCTTGAAGATCACCATGCAAGAACGCATTCTTAACATCAAGTTGATGAAGATGCCAACCATTAGAAGTAGCCAAGGAAATAAATAACTATATTGATGTGAGCTTAGCAATAGGAGAGAAGGTTTCTGAGTAATCCATACCATAGACTTAGGCATATCCCTTAGCAACCAACCTTGCTTTTAAGCGAGCAATGGAACCATTTGGATGCATTTTGACAGCAAACACCCATTTACAACCAATTGCTTTCTTTCCTGGAGGCAAGGAAACCGGGTCTCGTGTGATTATGATCAAGGGCACTCATCTCCTTTTCCATGGCAGCACGCCAACCAAGATGAGAGCATGCTTCAGCAACAGTTTTAGGCACAACAACACTGTCTAAAGAGGCAACAAAGCATTTGGAAGAAGAGGACAAGGCATTGTATTGGACAAAGGAAGAGATGGGGTAAGTACAAGACCATTTACCTTTCCGAAGAGCAATTGGAAGATCAAGATTTGACGAGGAAGGTGCTGGATCTTGAGTCAAAGAATCCATAGGCAGAGGTTGAAAATCAGGGGTGGGGAAAGCAACCAAGTCAGGGGGTTGCGGTTGCCTAGTATACACCTGTGTGATTGGTGGCCTGACATGCACCTGTAAGGTTTCAGAAGTAACAGTATAGACAAGAAAATCATCATTAGAATCAATGACAGAGGGAACATAAGATGTAATGGATGGAGCTATAGAATGACCAGCACTAAAGAAGGGTGTGGACTCAAAGAAGGTCTCAAAGAAGGTAACATCAACAGATACCAAGTACTGTCCGAGTTCAGGAGAAAAGCAACG
This sequence comes from Ormosia semicastrata, assembly GCA_029884595.1. Classification (NCBI taxonomy): domain Eukaryota; kingdom Viridiplantae; phylum Streptophyta; class Magnoliopsida; order Fabales; family Fabaceae; genus Ormosia; species Ormosia semicastrata. The sequence goes on along the minus strand of JAQQTO010000055.1, from coordinate 13,627,951 downwards.
GTATCCTTTTGGGATCGAGATTAGCCAAGATATATATATTTCAAGGACTTTGGATCAAGTTTAGAGATTTGAGGACGAACATCCTGAACAAAACAAGTGCAATCAAATATGTGGGGAGGTAAAGGAAACAAAGAACAAGAAGGAAATAAAGTTGAGTAAGGGATCTTATCATGCAGAACAATCGAGGGCATACAATTAATTAAATGACATGCCATAGCAACGACATCTGCCCAAAATACCTTAGGAACGTTCTTATGGAACAAAAATGTTCTTGCTGTTTCTAAGAGATGTTTATTTTTTTGTTCGGCAACCCCATTTTGTTGAGGGGTGGAAAGACACGAGGATTCGTGAATGATGCCATGTTGAGACAAGAAAGTGGAGAATGGAGCAGAGAAGTATTCTTTAGCATTATCGCTTCTTAAAACACGAATGACAGAGTTAAATTGTGTTTGAATTTCAGCACAAAACCTAGAAAAAATGGAAAATAACTCAGACCGATGCTTCATGAAATATAACCAAGTAACTCGGGAAAAGTCATCAACAAAAGTCACAAAATAACGAAAACCATATTTTGAAATGACAGGACAAGGACCCCAAATATCGGAGTTTACAATATCAAATGGGGACACAGCCCGCTTATTTTCTCTAGGTAAATAGGAGGTCCTACGATGTTTATGTAATTGACAAGACTCACAATCTAAGGTAGACATAGACTTCAAACTTGGACAAAGGATCTTCAGGGCCGAAAGGGAAGGATGACCAAAGCGACAATGAAGTTGATGAAGAGGCGAAGCAGCCCCACTAGTGCATGCAATAGGATGTGGCACATCATCAGTAGGTGTATCTAGCATGTACAAACCACCGGATTCACGACCACTGCCCATAATCTTCTTTGTACCAAGATCCTGAAAAACTCAATAACCAGGAAAGAAATAAACACCACAATTAAGAATTTTTATAATTTGGCTAACAGAGAGAAGATTAAAGGGAAATTTAGGTAGACAAAGAACAGAGGTTAGAGGCAAAGAACCAGTGGGCTGTGCAGTACCACTGCCTTTAATATGGGAGGTGGAACCATCGGCTAAAGTAACATGAGGGAAAGTGGATGAAGGAATGAAGTTGGATAAGATACTTGTGTTTCTAGTCATATGATCTGTGACTCTGGAGTTAATGACCCAGCCACGAGGAATAGTGGAAAGGCAAGCAGTGGGGTTACCTGTTTGAACTAAGGTGGCTGTGGAAGGCTTAGTAGGCTGCTGTGAAGCATAAAATTGATGGAAGCTTGCATACTCATCAACTAGTACAGCAACAGTGACTGGAACTTCCAGAGGAGGTGGGGCAAGGGTAGGCAGTAATCTTTCATGCGTGACAGCATTGGCAAATTTAGGTGGGGGAAAGGACGACGGCTTGCCATGGAGTTTCCAGCAAGTTCTCTGTATATGACCAGGTTCCCTACAATGATGATAGGTGCGGGAACCAGGTCTGCTTCCCTCTCTTCCTCCACCCCTGCCACCTCTAGTATCACTCCGTCCACCATGAGTATTGTGGTTTTGTGATGTGGAGCTGACTAAGGCAGTAATTTCCCCTATAGGAGCATCCTTTCCAGCATCTTTACAAACTCGTTGGAGCCGAGAAAATACTTTAGATAGCTTGCCTGGAAGTTCTGAGCCCGTGAGGAGCTGGGTGTGAGCCACCTCATATTCAAAGTCTAATCCAGCCAAAAAACACTAGACAATGATTTCTTCTCGCTGTTCTTGCATCTGTTTGATGTCAGCCGTTAAAGGGTACAGGGTTTTCATTTCCTCAAACATGCGGTTGACATCAGAGTAGTATTGGAGCAATAGTCTCCCTTTCTGTGCTACCCGATATAAGCCTATTAACAACTCATGAACATGGAACAAGTTATGTTTACTAGCATATATAGATTCGAGATATGGCCACAACTCTTTTACCGTACTGCAGTGCCCAACCAAATCCTATATATGGTATTCCATGGAGTTCAGAATTTGATTCAGAATTCTATCATCGTCCTTCAGCCACTTGGCTTTGGTGTCGGCCTCCTGTGGCAGGTCAGCAACGAGGTGGGTGTCCAGGTCATTAAAGGAGAGATGTCTCTGAACAAAGCCCTTCCATAACACATAATTTGTATCATTTAATTTGCGATAAGTGATTTTGGAATTAGAGGATATGACCTCAGTCAAGACCTTCTTGTCATCCGCCATCACCGAACCGAGCCACACAGAACAGAGGATTAATCAACCAAAAACTGCACTACACCACCATGTCCAGAACAGAGAGGATCTACAGCAAGAAGAAAACAGCAACAGGGAGACCAAAGTCGGATTCTGATACGAAGACAGCAACCGGGTGGCGCAACTCCCTGCAAATCGGAAGATCTCCTGGCTCGCCCTTACAACAGCAGTGATCCAGTCTGGATCACCCGTACATCAACCCGCAGCCAATCTGCGCACCGTAGAGAGAAGAAAAGAGGGAAGGGTAATAGACACAGAACAGAAAAATGGTACTGATCAAGTTCCAAGTTGTATTAATTCTGAAATGGGGACGAAGTTCCCTGTTACCACTAATGAAACAGTAGAAAAAGGTACAATGGATGGAGAGTATTCTCCTTGGAGGAATGGAAATGATAAAAGAAAATATGGTAATCCCAGTGTAGGAATACCACCCTTTTGCTACTTGACGTGAGAGAGATCTCAATGCCGGCCCCTTTTTCTCGACCTCACACTTTTCATCCCCCCCCTTCTCGCTCCTCCCCCCCCTTTATGCATATTCTCCACCGATTCATTCCTTTTCTCCTCCCGTCCTATCTTGTCGCCATCCGTCAAGTTTGTTATTCCTCATTCAAAGATGTCCTTTTTCTCCCCAATTAGTGCCATCCGTCCCTTACACAATTCAATTTATCCCTCCTCTTATATACATGTTTAATGGGCCTATCAATACTCCCCCCCACCAGTTTCACCTTGTCCTCAAGGTGAAAGTCTGGAAAAACATGATCAATGACATCAAAATCTTCCCATGTGTTTTCAGCTTCCAGCAATCCTTCCCACTGAATCAAAACCTCGCTTCCGTCCCACTCAAGAGCTTCCTCACTCCTTTTACCTCCTTTGGGTACACCTGTAATTCCCACTCTTCACTTAAACATTGGGGTAGTGGCTGCTCATTGAAACCAGGTTCCCACCTTCTTTTAAGCGTGATACATGGAACACCTGGATGGATTTTAGTGCTTGCTGGTAAAGCCAATTTATAGGCAGCACTGCCCACTTTCTCCACCACCTCAAAAGGCCCATAAAACCGTGGGCTCAACTTCTCATTTGGTCGGTTTGCAAGAGATTTAAACCGGTAAGGCTGTGTCTTCAAGTACACCTTTTCCCCAACCTCAAGGACCATATCCCTCCTCTTCTTGTCCGCCCACTGTTTCATACTATTCTGCGCTTTACGTAGTTGCTCCTTCAACTCCCCTAGAGCAATGTCTCTTTCCCATAACAATTGATCAACCCCCTGCACCCGGCCCCATCAATCGGATATTTGATCACTGAAGGTGCTTCCCTCCCATACATAGCTTTGAAGGGGCTCATGCTAATAGAGACATTATAGGAAGAATTAAACCAAAACTCGCCCAAGCCAACCACTTGACCCACTGCTTGGTCCGCCATTCACAAAGCATCTCAAATAAGCTTCTAGAGTCCGATTAGTTACCTCAGATTGTCCATCCGTCTCGAGGATGGTAAGCCGAGCTAAACTTCAACTTCGTTCCCGCCAAGCTAAACAACTTTCCAAAAAGACTCATGAAGACACGACGTCACCAACTGCCGGAAATCCATGCAACTTAACCACATTGTTAATGAACGTTTCAGCCACTTGTCCTTGCTGTATAGGGATGGCTTAAGGGCATAAAATGGGCAGCTTTAGATAATCGGTCTACCACCACCATAATCGTATCCTTCCCTTGTGATTTTGGTAACCCCCCAATAAAATCCATAGTAAGGTCCTCCCAAATTTGCGTGGGAATCGGCAATTTGTGAGCAAACCTGCCGTCAAAGTGCTTGATATTTATTTTGTCCGGCACATTGCACATTTTCGGACAAACTCCTCTATATCTCTCTTCATATGCTTCCAAAAGAACACATTAGCTATTCTTTTGTAAGTCCTTAACACACCTGAATGTCCCCCCCACACAGAAGCATGGAATTCTTCCAGAATAATGGGAATCCGAGCTGAATTAGTTGGTATAACCAACTTACCCTTGTGCCACAAACAAGCCCTTCGCAAACACAAATGAAGGATGAGAATTCGGATTACCAATCGCCTGGATCATTTTCTCGCAGCTGCTGGTCCCGGTTAGTTTCTTCCTCTATGGACTTCAATTCATCATTACTTACTATCGAAACAACCTGCATTTTCATGACTCTTGATAGAGCGTCAGCCACTTTTCTTTTCCTTCCTTGTACTGAATCTCAAAGTCGTACCCCAACAATTTAGCCACCCATTTTTGTTGTTCACCATCCAAAATCCTTTGCTCCAACAAGTATTTTAAGCTCCGCTGATCAGTCCTAATAATAAAGCGGTTCCCCATCAAATAATGATGCCATTTTTGGACAGCGAACACTACCGCCATTAACTCTCGCTCATAGACCGATTTCATTCGCGCACGATCAGAGAGAGCTTGGCTAATAAAAGCTAGAGGCCTGCCCTGCTGCATTAAAACCGCCCCAATTCCCACCCCTGATGCGTCGGTCTCAATTTCAAAAGGCAGTTAGAAATTGGGCATGCTTAATAGAGTAGTTCCACCATTTTCTTTTAAGCTCCTGAAAAGCCTGAAATGCCTCCTCCCCCAAATAAAGCTGTTTTTCTTCAGCAATTGAGTAAGGGGCCTAGCCACCACCCCATAGCCTTGCACAAACCTTCGATAGTACCCCGTCAACCCCAAAAATCCCCTCAAGCTCTTAAGGTCTTTTGGAATGGGCCACTCCTCCATCACTTTAACTTTATTTGGATCAGCAGCAATCCCCTGTTCTGAAATGATGTGGCCCAAGTATTCCAACTGTTTCATGCCAAAACTACACTTTTTCAAATTGACTTTCAACTCATGTGTCTTCAACACTTCTAGGACAATTCTTAGATGATCCATATGGGTTTGTTGGTTGGCACTATACACCAATATGTCATCAAAAAACACAAGCACAAACTTCCTTAAATATGGTTTAAAAATCTCATTCATAAGGGCTTGAAAAGTTGAAGGGGCATTTGTCAACCCGAAGGGCATTACTAGGTACTCATAGTGCCCTTCATGGGTTCTAAAAGCTGTCTTATGAATATCACACTCCTTCATCCGGATTTGATGATACCCGGACTTCAAATCTAATTTAGAAAAAATGATGGCTCCCCCTAACTCATCCAATAGTTCATCTATCACCGGAATTGGAAATTTATTTGGTGTGGTGATGCTATTCAAAGCTCTATAGTCGGTACAAAATCTCCAACTCCCATCCTTTTTTTTAACTAAAATCAAAGGGCTAGCATAAGGACTTACACTTGGCCTGATCAACCCAAGCAGCTAACATGTCCCGCACGAATGCTTCAATTGCTTCTTTTTGTTGATGAGGATATCGATAAGGCCGCATGTTAGAATCTGGGAGCCTTCCTTTATTACAATGGCATGATCACACCTTCTTTGAGGGGTAAACCCCGACTTCTTGGAACAAGTCCTCATACTCCTCTAGCACCCTTTCCAATCCATCTACCTCTCCCCAACTTCCTGAGAATACATGGTCAATCCCAAACTCCACATAATAGGCCTCATCCCCTTCGGCTCCTTCACCATAGCTTTCATGGAGACCATGGTTCTAGACAATTTAGGATCCCCTTAATCTCAACCTCCCCCATCACCCAAATTACATGATCTCTAAAATCACTTCAATTTTCCCAAATTTCTTCCATTCATACCCTAACACAACATCCACCCTCTCAAATCAAACAAATAAAAATCTGCGATTACCTTTAAATTTGGTAACCTAAGTTCCACTCCTTTGCATACTCCTTGTTTCTTCACAGTATGGCCATCCCCCACCTCTACTACATATTCCAAGGCCCGATCCACCTTCATTCCTAATTCATGCATCACTTTCGAGACAAGAAATTGTGCGATGCCCCAGAATCAACCAACACCATCACTTTCCTCCCCATGATCTCTCCCCACAATTTCAGGGATTTCCTTGACGTCATTCCGCCACGCTTCCCATATGTAACTGTAGTGCGTGCTCCTCTGTTTTCTGCGCATCCTCTTCCTCCCTCAAGTCTTCTTCGTTTTCCCCTCCTTCCCCCAAAATCAGCACATGCAGATTCCGATTCCTACACACATGATTCGGTGAGAAAGGTTCATCACAGCGAAAACACACCCCACGACGGCACTTCTCCTCCCACTCCGCCTCCGATAACCGTCGGAACGCCGAGTTGCGGCGGTTCGCTCCACTCTGGCTGCCCTCCGTGCGTTGAACCACCGATCCAGCACTCCCGTGTGATTCGGGTCGGCCCACGGAAGCGGTGTTGGATCCTTGACCTCCATTTCCCGTGCGCGTGTTTTCTCCAATACCGGGTCTCAAACCCGGCCCATCCCAGCGGCTTCTCAACGCGGGTCTATTTTCACTAGGCCCAAACTTCTTCGATGGCCCCTCATTCTCGTGGCCCAGTATCCGATTCTTTTCCTCTACCTTCTTCGCTAGTTTCATCGCCTCTCCCAAGTCTCCAGCTCCGTGGAGCCTCACCTCCGCCCTGACAACATCCTTCAACCCATTCATGAAAGCTCCTTTCAACATTTCTTCATCGGCGTGACGTAGTGGGGCTGAGATAAGCTCAAAGTGCTCAATGTATTCCACCACCGAGGTCGTTTGCTTCAAGCTCATAAGCACTTCGTAGGGATTTTCTGAGGTGCGTCTTGGAATCGTCCCAGCACCGCCCTCCTCAGCATGGCCCAAGAAATCCTCTCCGTCCTAGCCTCCCACCATTGGAACCGAGGGCCTTCCCTTCGAAACAAATGGAAGCCGCGAGCACCTTTTCTTCCTCCGGGATGTGGTTAATCTCAAGTACCTTTCAGCTCGTAAATCCATCCGCAGGGATCTCCCGAGAAGTATGGCACCTCCACCTCCTCATCCGTTCCTCACGTCTGTCTAACCTTCGCTTCTCGCTCCAGAGCACTTCCACGCCCTTCTTCGTTACCACGACAACCGTCTATTCTCCCGTCTCATCTCTTCTATTCTCTTCTCCAAATTCTCAATTCTCTCCATTCTCGTTTCTACCATAAGCTTCCAAGGATCCGAAGCTTTGATACCAAATAATAGACACAAACGTGATCAAGTTCCAAGTTGTATTAATTCGAAATGGGGACGAAGTTCCCTGTTACCACTAATGAAACAAGAGAAAAAGGTACAATGGATGGAGAGTATTCTCCTTGGAGGAATGGAAATGATAAAAGAAAATATGGTAATCCCAAAGGTAGGAATACCACCCTTTTGCTACTGACGTGAGAGAGATCTCAATGCCAGTCCCCTTTTTCTGACCTCACACTTTTCATGCCCCCCCCCTTCTGCTCCTCCCCCCCTTTATGCATATTCTCCACTGATTCATTCCTTTTCTCCTCCCGTCCTATGCTGCCATCTGTCAAGTTTGTTATTCCCTCATTCAGCATGTCCTTTTTCTCCCCGATTAGTGCCATCTGTCCCTTACACAATTCTGCTCCTTCTTTGTTCTTTCCTAATTTATCCCTCCTCTTATATACATGTTTAATGGGCCTATCAAAGGGGTGGTGAAAGTGTTTAGCCGATCAATGGATCAGAAGAAAAATAGGAAGAAGAAAAGAGAAGAAAAGAAAAGAAATGAGAGGGAGGGGGCGGAGAGGACTTACTGGAACCTTTCAGCAACCTAGGCTCTTTGATACCATGTTATCAGGTAACGAAAGAGAATGAGCTGAAGCCATAAGCCATAATCTGGCCAGGCATGTGTGTGTGTCTATATATATATATATATATATATATATTTTTACAGAGAGGAGAGAATACAATAATGATTGAGGGTAATTGACAGATAATAGAGGAAAATAAGGAAACAGAATATCAGCCAAATATTCTGACTTAATTACTATATATTATACCCTATTTAATACCCAGATGTTTATCTGTAACAAGTATTAAAGCTGAATCTGATGAATTAGGGGTGAAAATCCCTATTAAGGTTAGTTTGGTGAAAGCACGAAGTGAGGAGGGAGTACCATTTTTCACCTTTGCAGGCGGTATCCCTGCGTTTTCAGAAAATAATGTGGAGAAGGAAGTGCGTCAAATCAGAGGAGCTCTCTGAGTTCTATGACCCTTGGTTTGGGCACTACAAAAAGCTTGCCCATGGGTATGAGAAGCTTGATACCAGCATCAAGAACTCTGTTTTAATCTTAAAGGTGGGTTGTGAGCACCAACAAAGTCTGTGCAGCCGTTATGCAGTTTCTGGGTACCCAACAATTCAGCGACTTCCAAAAGGATCTTTGGAACCCAAAAATTATGTAGAGCCCTGCACTGCAGAATCGCCTGTTAAGTTTGTAAATACAGGAGGACCCAGTGTGAAGATTGCATTGGCTCCATCCAAGGTAGTGTTGCTAACATCTGTCAATTTTGAGGAGGCTGTTCTGGATGAAACCAAAGATATATTGGTTGAGTTTTATGCACCCTGGTGGGGACATTGCACAAGCTTTGCTCCTACTTATGAGGAAGCTGCCATAGCATTCAAGGTGGGGAAAAATGTAGTAATTACAAATCCGACTGCTGACAAATATAGGGATATGGCTGGAAAGTATGATGTGATTGGATTTTCTATCTTAAAGCTCTTCCCAGAAAGCTATAAAGCTGGTGAAGAGTATGGAGGTGGAAGTGGCTGGGATAACTTAGTGACTTTTATAAATAAGAAGGGTGGAACAAGTCAAGATGGAAGAGGACAGCTTGTTTCAAAAGCTAGTGTAGTTGAAAGCTTAGATGCCTTGATAAAGAGAGTTTGTAGCTAACGGCAATGAGGGGGAGAAGATCATGTTTAACCAAATAGCACAAGAAGTTGAGACGCTAAGGGGTTTTGTTTTTGTTTTGAAGGCTGTAATGATGCAGAAATGCAGGGCTGTAGTAGAGAAGCAACCATGACAGGTTGAAGAAGCAACGGTGTCAAAGTACTTAGTGGTAGCCCATGATTTTTTATTGTTTGATCCAGGAGGAACCAAGGAAGGTAGAGCTGCATTCTTATTTGATAGGGCTTGTATTTATTTGTGTCAGTGGTACACTTGTCATCTCAATCCTAAGGAATCAGAGATCAACAGTATATTGCACCAAATTATTGGCAAATTTAATATGGGAAGTGGGCATGCTTATATGGGTGTGCAAGACCGGATGCTGTTAGTAGTGCAAAAGAGACTTTGAGGGAATTGGGAACTAAACCATTATGCTTCCAACAATGGGACCCCGGTAGAAGTTCCTATGTTTCATACATAACTTGGTCTTCATGTTTCAAACAGTGGGACCCTGGTGGAAGTTCCTTCAATGGTTACCACGACCTTCACCACAACCCTCACCTTGAGGACAAGGTGAATCTTTTGGGAGGGAGTATTGATAGACACAGTAAGGTGTATGAGAGGAAAGGATAGAAAGGGAGGTAGTGGATCAGCCCGCGGGTGCAGTAAGGGCAGGATGGGGAACATCCAAGCTAATATCTGCAGCATAACAGACTGCTTATGTGGCATTGGAAAAGGGGTAAGAAGGGAAATTCGGTTGGGGTGAGTGGGGGATAAATGTGAAGAGAAGGGAGAGTAGGAGGAAGGCAGGAATTTGGTGAGGTTTGGGTAGTAGTGAGGTTGCAGCCCCTCGAAGTGCTGCTCTATCAGTGTTTTTTCTTTTCTTCCTTGTTTTTCTGTTTCTGTTGGTGAGAGTGAGAGGCTTCTGTTCTGTGTTTTCAGTGATTGTCCCCTCTTTCTGTAATCAAATATTTGGGTTCCTATTAGCATAACAAATTAATCCACTCTCAAGAAACAGGACTCCAATTTAATATATAGGGGTGGATTTCTGAAATTTTCATGCAATATTGATGGTGATTCACATTAAGGACTTGAAATATGTGCAATCACTCGTGTGCTAGTCTTTCTGAAGATAATTTAGGGGGTGTTTGATTCCTTTTTTGTTTTCATTTTCAACTGATATGTTTTCACTAATAATTACAAACCACCTTGTTTTCACTTTGTTTCATGTTTTCAAACTTGTGAACGAAATGGTGAAAACTACAAAACACCACCTTAGTGTTATGTCATATATTTGAGCTTTGTTTTTATGTTATCTAATTTGGTGCTCGTGTAGCTTTTTTGTGTTTTTTTTTAACATAATTTGTCTGCATTGTCAGGTTGGATACAACTATTTCAGGATCATCAAAACAAGAAAGCAATGAGGGTAGCCGCCTTTTCAAGACAATGGCCAAATCCTTTTCAAAAAGGTGGCAAAATGGAGAAATAAGCAATTTCCAGTACCTCATGCATCTCAACACCTTGGCGGGACGTGGATACAGTGATCTCACCCAATATCCAGTCTTTCCATGGATCCTTGCGGATTATGAGTGTGAAAATCTAGATTTGTCCAACCCAAAATCATTTCGCAGGCTTGATAAACCAATGGGTTGCCAGACACCCGAAGGTGAAGATGAATTTAGAAAAAGGTTGGTCCTTATGCGTGCTCTTATAATTTTCTCATGTTGCAAATTTTCTTTGATTATATATGATGTATTGTTTGCATCATTACCTTAAGGATATTTTGCTAAATGTTTTGTTGAGTTCCAAGAAGCATACAAACAAATGTATATTCACTGAAACAGAATTAAATTGAGAAGGGGGTCATCCTACAAATAAATAAGCCTGGAAAGAGACATGAGAATTGGAAACAGTTGTATAATAATTATATCAAGGAAAAGCATATAATAGTATCGTTGGAATCTGATATTAGAAGGTAGTTTCCTCTTCTTATTATCACATTAACCTTATCATTCTTTATTAGATACCAGAGCTGGGATGATCCGGAGGTCCCAAAGTTTCATTATGGATCTCATTATTCTAGTGCTGGAATTGTCCTATTCTATCTTCTCCGCCTGCCTCCATTCAGTGTAGAGAATAAAAAACTTCAGGGTGGCCAGTTTGACCATGCTGATCGTCTTTTCAACAGTGTAAGGGATACTTGGTTAAGTGCAGCTGGGAAGGGAAATACATCTGATGTGAAGGAACTGATTCCAGAATTTTTCTACATGCCTGAGTTCTTGGAGAATCGGTTCAATCTTGATTTGGGAGAAAAACAGTCTGGCGAGAAGGTTGTCCTAGTGCCAATCTTAACTTGCTATTTTTAAGTTTCCAAGCACCAAAGTGCTGGTGGAATGACTAGTAAATTTAATCATTATGGTGTTTCTTTCAGGTTGGGGATGTTATGTTACCTCCATGGTCCAAAGGTAGTGCTAGAGAGTTCATCATGAAGCATCGGGAAGCTCTTGAATCTGATTACGTCTCAGAAAATTTGCACCACTGGATAGACCTCATTTTTGGATATAAGCAAAGGGGGAAGGTGGGTGTCTTGTCCCCATCTTGTCTGGCTATTCTTGTAATTTCTCCATCTTCCTGTTACATTGTTAAATTTTCATCGGTTATATTGTTACGATTTACCTCTACATTCTAATATCACTTCCTCTAACCCCTTACATGCATTTATTTATGTGGAAGGATCTGATCTGGTTAGTCCTGGGACATGGTCCTCATGGATTTCCATGATGAAAGATGTCTATAAGCTTCATTTTATTTCCATGAATAGGGAAAAATAATCTCTTTATTTATAACACTGCCCAACATTCTGTATAATTCTAAGTCTTTTATTTTCATCCATTATGCCTATTTTCTTAATGTGCAATATTAGCATTTGAGTTACATAAGTGTTTTGGCATGTAAAATGTGCAATTCTATGCCTTGACATGTGATTTTGACTACCATGGTTGTAATGTTTTAAAGTTATTGCTAACCTCTTATTTACTTATTGATTAAATCCTTTGCCAAAAGTTGTGGAAATTTCATTATGTGCATTTAAATATAGATGGACAGAAGTGAAACACTGACATTTCTTGGTGACTGGGTCAATTCTCAACCAATGTGTTTATTTCACCTCCATTTTCTATTTCTGGAATATTTCTTTTGTTATGTTCTTAATATCTATTCTTTTCCTGTACAATGAACAGGCCGCTGAGGAATCTGTGAACGTGTTTTATCATTATACATATGAAGGGAGTGTGGATATAGACTCAGTTACAGATCCTACAATGAAAGCTTCCATTTTAGCACAAATTAATCATTTTGGGCAGACACCGAAGCAACTATTCCTCAAGCCCCATGTGAAAAGGCGAACTGACAGAAAACTTCCTCCTCATCTCCTTAAACATTCCATTCATCTTGTTTCACATGAGACACGCAAAAGTTCTTCACCTATCACTCAAATTGTTACTCTTCATGATAAAATTCTCGTAGCGGGAACTAACAATTTGCTGAAACCAAGAACATATTCTAAATATGTTGCTTGGGGTTTCCCTGATTGTAGCTTGAGATTTATGAGCTATGATCAAGACAGACTTCTTTCAACACATGAAAATTTACATGGAGGTAATCAGATTCAGTGCACAGGTGTTAGCCATGATGGTCAGATTCTGGTTACTGGGGCTGATGATGGCCTAGTTAATGTTTGGAGAGTTAGTATGTTTGGGCCCCGTGCCTTACGGCGCTTGAAGTTGGAGAAGCCACTTTTTGCACACACAGCCAGAATCACGTGTATTCAAGTTAGCCAGCCTTTCATGCTTATTGTGAGTGGATCGGATGATTGCACAGTTATTGTATGGGATCTTAGCTCCATGTCATTTGTTCGGCAGCTCCCAGAATTCCCAGCACCAGTTTCTGCAATTTTTGTCAATGACTTGACTGGAGAGATTGTTACTGCTGCTGGTATTCTTCTGGCGGTTTGGAGCATCAATGGGGATTGCCTGGCAATGATCAATGCGTCCCAACTGCCATCTGATTCTATTCTCTCAGTTACAAGTAGTACATTTTCTGATTGGTTGGACACAAAGTGGTATGCGACAGGTCATCAGAGTGGAGCTGTCAAGGTGTGGCAAATGGTTCATTGCTCTGACCCAGATAGCTCCCTTAGTAGATCAGCTTCTGGTGGGACCAGAAGGTCAAACTTCGGTGCAAAAGAACCAGAATACAGGTTGGTCCTATGCAAAGTACTCAAGTCCCATAAGCATCCAGTTACTGCCCTTCACCTCACAAGTGACATGAAACAGTTATTGAGTGGGGATGCGGGTGGGCATTTGCTTTCCTGGACACTACTTGAATAAGGGGTGAAATTGGAAATGACAGTTATTTGTGTTGACTTAGGCTTTTGGCCAGCTTTTAATTGTTGAATCCTAACCTTGGGTTGAGTGGATCTCAATTGTCAAAAGAGATTCATGTTCATAATTCATGAAAATTGCAAAACAAGAATGCTGGCCTTGGATTGAAACAGGGTGAACAAGGTTGACAAAGAAAAGATGAGACCACACAGCACATAAAGGTCTTCATGCATGAGGAGTACCAAGTGTGTTCACTTGGTGGGTGAAGCATCTGTCCAAGAAAGCAGGATGCTAGGGGGAAAAGGAGAAAGCAAATGTTGGCCCCTAGCGCGGTTCTTGTTGTATTTTGGGTGACTGGCGGAGGATATTTTGATTTTGCCAGAGAAGTCTACTGTTTTATCTTTGATGTAAATATATGAAGCAGCTTATAGTGTGTAATTAAGTTGTATAGCGAAAGGCGTGTCGTGAAATAGAATGGGGTTTAAAGGATAGGTCTGGTCTGAGGTATGATTGTGGGACTGATGATGGGATGAGTGTAATCCTTTCTTGAAAATTCTTTTTGCATAGTGAAATTGGGTCCATCTATTTTACGGGCCCCTGGAAAATAATGGCCATTACCTGTGTTTTGTACATAACTACATGTTGTCTGACTCTTCCCCTCCACTTCCATCTCTCTACTTTTCTTAGGGGGAAAAAATTAAAAAAAAAAATCGGTTTTTTTGCTTGATGGCTAACAAGGGAGACTTCACGATCTGTGCAAAGTTTGTTAGCAGTTTAAGTTAAATACGTTTGTATTATGAAGCGTAGCATACTTGCTCCTCTGACCGTTTTGTTGCTAATGGCATTCTTCGTTACATCTTTAGTTCTTTTAAGGATAGAGCAATTCATAATTTATATACAAATAGAGTAAAAATAAGTAATGTGGTAATAAAAAATTAAATGAATGAAGGATTTTATTACTAAAAGCTCGAGCGTTTGTAACTTTGTATGCTCGAGCCAGGCTCGAGCTATAACTTAATTTTCAGCCAAACATTGGTAGTTCCATTAATTTCTAAAATTGAAAATGATGTAATTTTTTTACTGTTGCCCAATGAAGAGCTCTGACGTTTCCATCATCAAGCGTATCTTGTCATCACCCATGAATGAAATGGTGAGCACTGAGCAGGCCATAAGGTTTACCGATAGAGTATTTATTGTATGAATAATGCTACCCACAAATATTTATATACATATCATTTTATATTTGTGCAATTTTTATCATATAATTGCACTTGTTTCATCTTTGATTTTTTACATATTTACACTCTAACATATAATACTGACGTGTATCAAGTATTTCTCTTACTGTTCTTGTTACAAAAGTCATTCACTTAAAAAGTGTTACAATCACCATGATTTTTCTTATATGAATATTTTTTGTCAACTGGTTTTTTATGAATATTGAATATTGTTATATTGTTACACCGCAAGAAAAAATTTAATAGAATTCGACTAGTCAAGATTTAAAGGTGATTGTGGAATAAGTCAAAGTGATAAAAATTATTTATTTATCTACTAGTCAAAATAATGTTAGCTTACTCTGACAAATATTCTAATAAAAAATCGTAATTGTTTAGTATTTTCTTGTTGAGTAAGGAAGCATGTGCTTTGATAAGAAATGATTCTGTTGTTCATACACAAGAGAATTCATACGTAAGTTATATTTGGTTACCGATGATTTAATTATTAATTATTAAAGTTTATCATATAATTAATATTTATCGTTTTTTGTTAAAATTAATGTTGTTAATATATTAATTATATGATAAATGTTGTTAATTAGTAATTAATTTGTCAGTAACTAAGTATAGCCTAGGTATGAATTTTTAAGTGTAGATCAAACACTTCCATAGATGGAAACGAACTGAAGGACAATTAGATGGTGATGGATGATGGATTTTGGTCCCGCAATCATGCTTTTTTGGAAAGTATTACTTATAGGCTCACATTCATGAAACCTGACAATCTGCGCCTTGTTATTGGGCTCATTTCTCTCTCTGTCTCACTCACACACTCTCTTTCTCTCTTTGTCTGACTTCACCACGAGTTAGGGTTGGTCCTAAGCTACCAAACTAGTTCAATCGGTTATGGATATAAATTTTCTCTTGTTATTAACTAAAAAGAAGTATTAATGTTTAATTGATTTAAATGATTTGATACTTAATTTGTTTAAGTAAAGTTTTAAGTTTAAATTTTGTAAATAAAAAATTAATATTAAAAAATTTATATCTTTATATGATTTAATTTAATTTAATTTTAAATTAGTTGAAATTTAATATCATTTTTAAATATAAAAATTTAATAAAAAACTAAAAAAAAACCTTTAGAGAGGCAAAGATATAACTAATTTTAAATTTAAATATAATTACTGTACTTCATAACCTATTATGATGGATTCTTAAAATAAAATTATTATATCTCTCCAAAAGTATACTTATGTTACAAGAAATCTTTCACCTCCCTGACATTTCATCTCATTATTTAACATTTATGTATCATTGATTCAAAATGGAAAAGTATAAATTTAGGTACATGTGCTGAAACTCGAACCTTAATAATTAAGTGGTCCTAAACTTTATCCTAAGAATGTCGGTCACACAGCTCGAAGTCACCATTTGCGAGGCATATATATGCTTTGCCTCAAAGACAAAATTGATTGTACAGGTATGCAACCAATTTTATGAACTATGGCTTTATGATCTTTTCCTCAACTTAACCCAACGTTTAGCTTGCAATGCGTGCAAATAGGTTTTTTAGGTATATACCTATATGGTTCATGTTGAAAAAGAGCCAAAAATAGAGAAATATGAATAAATTTGTATATTAAATATTATGTTTATTCTTTAAAAGTAGAATAGTCTTTTATTACTTATTTTGTTTGAATATATACAGCCTTGTTATGTTTAACTTCAAACCCTAAGTTTTGTAATTACAGTTTTGTGCTTTTATTAATGAAATCTTCTTTCTTCTTAACATATTCAATTTGTTAATATGGTATCAGAGTAGGTTTGCAATGGAGAGAGTTTAATTCTAACCACAACTTTCGCGGATCCAACTCTACGGTGAGTTGGCTGGGGGTTGCAGGGGGCAGGGGGCAGCGCGCCCCTGTTGGGGTTTGGGACGGAGCCCCTAGAAAATTTTTTTGGGCGTTCTCTGATTGTCTCTTCGTTGTCGTTCACATTTCGTCTGAAAAATCACCATCCATGGCTTCCGTTTTGGCTCTGTAATCTGGGCATTTTGCTACACATCTGGTATTTTGGACTTTTGATTGGCATTTTGTTGGCATTCTGGTTGGCTTTCTGTTGGCTTTTCGCTGCTTGTGTATCTGGTATTTTGCTGTTTCTTTTCTATTATTCTTCCTCTGTTATTTAATCATGGCTAGTGACGATTCACTTCAATCTGTGAGTGTGAGATTGGATGGAAAAAACTACTCCTATTGGAGTTATGTAATGCGAAATTTTCTTAAGGGTAAAAAGATGTGGGGATATGTTAGTGGTACTTCTTACGTGAAACCCGTGCGATGCGAACGATCGAATTATCAAAATTTATTGGATGTTTGGGAAACAAATAATGCAAAGATTATCACATGGGTTAACAATTCTGTTGAGCATTCCATAGGTACACAATTGGCAAAATATGAAACAGCAAAAGAGGTTTGGGATCATTTGCAGAGGCTCTTCACACAATCAAATTTTGCCAAACAGTTTCAGTTGGAGAATGACATACGAGCTCTCCAACAGGGAGATATGAGTATTCAAGCCTTTTATTCTACCATGTCAGATCTTTGGGATCAGTTGGCTCTTACTGAGAATCAGCGAGAGTGAAGGCTTTTGCTCCGTATATCGCTCGTAGAGAACAACAGCGATTAGTACAATTCTTAACAGCACTTCGTAGTGACTTTGAAGGACTCAGAGGTTCTATTTTGCATCATTCTCCACTTCCATCTGTTGACTCTGTTGTCAATAAGCTCTTGGCTGAAGAGATACGTCTTAAGTCTTACTCTGAGAAGGGAATTGTTGGTTCCACTCTATCTGTTTAAGCAGCACATTCTAAGCCTCACTTTGATAATCAGAATAAGCCCCTCACAAGGGTTGGTTTCGACAAGTGTAGTTTCTGCAAGCATAAAGGTCATTGGAAGGCTCAGTGTCCTAAGTTGAGACAGCGAAATGGCAACCAACTGCAATCTAATGCTCAAAGACCACCACAGGGTTCCAGACCACCACACGGATTCTGACACCCACAGTTTAACACTGCAGCTATTGCTTCCCCAGGTCCTTTTGTTGATCCTAGTACTGGCTGGGCAATTCCAGAAGTTTCTCTCTTTACAACTGCAAGCTATGTCTGCCTCTTCTTCTGTAGGTCAGTTGTCTCATAATTCGTCAGGTATGTCACCTTCTGTTTAGGTTTTAGATTCTGGAGCTTCACATCATATGTCTCCAGATTCTTCTTCGTTTGCTTTCGTATGTCCTTCGTCTTCTGTTTCTGTCTTGACTGCTGATGATACTCCTATGCCTCTAGTAGGTGTTGGTTCTGTTGTAACACCTAATTTGTCTTTATCTAATGTTTATCATATTCCGAAACTTACCTTAAATCTTGCTTCTATTGGTCAGTTATGTGATTCTGGTAATTTAGTCATTTTTTCCTCTTCTTCTTGTTATGTGCAGGATCTACAATCTTAGAAGCTGATTGGGATAGGCTATAGGAAAAGGGGATTATATATTTTAGATGAGCTAAAAGTGCCAATTGCTGCAACTACCAGTGTTGATTTGTCTTCTTTTCGTTTGAGTCCATCTTATTCTAGTTTTTATTTATGACATTCTCGTTTGGGGCATGTGTCAGCCTCTCGTTTGAGGTTTTTGGCTTCCACATGGGCTTTGGGAAATTTGCAAACTCATGATATTTCTGATTGTAGTGGATGTAAACTGGCAAAATTTTCTGCTTTACCCTTTAATCGAAGTAATTCTGTTTCTTATTCTCCTTTTGATTTGATTCATTCTGATGTATGGGGACCTTCCCCTGTTGTTACAAAAGGAGGGTCCCGATATTATGTTTCTTTTGTGGATGATTATACTCGTTATTGCTGGGTTTACTTAATGAAACATCGTTCCGAATTCTTTGAGATCTATAAGAACTTTAGAGCACTTGTTAAAACTCAACATTCTGCTATTATTAAGTGCTTTAGGTGTGATTTGGGTGGGGAATATACTTCTCATAGATTTTGTGAGTTGCTTGCCTTAGATGGAACTGTTCATCAGACTTCTTGTACTGACACTCCTGAGCAAAATGGTGTTGCAGAGAGAAAACATAGACATATTGTTGAAACTGCTCGTTCTCTCCTGTTGTCTGGTGCTGTTCCTAGTGAGTTCTGGGGTGAAGCTGTTCTCACTGCTGTGAGTTTGATAAATACTATTCCTTCTTCTCATATCTCAGGTTTGTCACCTTTTGAAAAGTTGTATGGTTTTGCTCCTGATTATTCTTTCTTTCGGGTCTTTGGTTGTACTTGTTTTGTTCTTCGTCCTCATGTAGAACGTAACAAGTTATCCTCTCGTTCTGCTATGTGTGTTTTTCTTGGTTATGGGGAAGGTAAGAAAGGGTATCGTTGTTTTGATCCTGTTACACAAAAACTTTATGTGTCTTGCCATGTTGTGTTTCTTGAGCATATACCTTTCTTTTCTATTCCCTCCACTATCCATGCCTTCACTAAAACTGATCTTATTCATGTGGATCCTTTCTGTGAAGACTCTGATAATTTGTCATCTCATGATACTCGACATATTTGCACTGATAATTCTACAGCTACTGACACTTTGCTCTCTAGTACACATGAAGCTCCTTCTCCTCCTGTGGTTTCCCAAGCACCCTCTGAGATTTTGGATCCTCCTCCTCGTCAATCCCTTCGCACACGTAAGTCCACAAAGTTACCAGATTTTGTTTATTCTTGCTATTCTCAGTCTTTTAAATCCTTTTTAGCTTCTATTCATTGTTTTCTCTGAGCCCTCTTTATATCAAGAGGCAATTCTTAACCCCCTTTGGCAGCAAGCTATGGATGAGAAACTTTCTGCTTTGCATAAGACAGGTACTTGGGATGTGGTTCCTCGACCTCCTGGTAAGAGTGTGATTGGTTGTCACTAGGTGTATAAAATCAAAACAAAGTCTGATGGGTCTGTTGAGCGATACAAAGTTAGGTTGGTTGCACAAGGCTTTTCTCAACAATATGGTATGAATTATGAGGAGACTTTTGCTCCTGTAGCAAAAATAACTACTATTCGTACCCTTATTGCAGTAGCTTCAGTTCGTCAGTGACATATATCTCAATTAGATGTTAAAAATACCTTCTTAAACGGAGACCTTCAAGAAGAGGTTTATATGAAACCTCCTCCTGGTGTTTCTCATGGTTCTGGGTATGTTTGCAAGCTCAAGAAAGCCTTATATGGTCTCAAACAAGCACCTCCTGCTTGGTTTGAGAAGTTTTCTCGATGTGATTTGTTCTCTTGGATTTGCTTCTAGTAGTCATGATTCTCGCTTCTCTTGTTAAGTGTACTTCTGCATGTCGTATCATTCTTTCTTTATATGTTGATGATATGATTATTACTGGTGATGATATTAATGGCATTACCGCCTTGAAAACAGAATTAGCCAGACGGTTTGAAATGAAGGACTTGAGTTCCTTACGTTATTTCTTGGGTATTGAGGTGGCTCACTCACACAGAGGTTATCTTCTTTCTCAGTCAAAATATGTAGAAGAT
Source organism: Ormosia semicastrata (assembly GCA_029884595.1). NCBI lineage: Eukaryota > Viridiplantae > Streptophyta > Magnoliopsida > Fabales > Fabaceae > Ormosia > Ormosia semicastrata. The sequence goes on along the minus strand of JAQQTO010000055.1, from coordinate 13,607,735 downwards.
ATTCTTGAGCGAGTAAGACTTACTGATAATAAGACTGTTGATACTCCAATTGAACTTAATGCAAAATACTCTTCTTCTGATGGTATCCCATTATCTGATCCTACCTTGTATCGCACTATTGTTGGCAGCTTGGTTTATCTCACTATCACTCGTTCGGATATTGCATATGCTGTTCATATTGTTAGCCAGTTTGTTGCCTCTCCCACTACAGTTCATTGGGCAGCCGTTCTTCGTATCTTGAGGTATCTTCGAGGCACAGTCTTTCAGAGTCTCTTATTTTCGTCCACCTCATCCTTGGAGTTGCGTGCCTACTCTGATGCTAATCATGGTAGTGACCCCACCGATCGTAAGTCTATTACTGGTTTTTGTATCTTTTTGGGTGATTCTCTCATTTCTTGGAAGAGTAAGAAACAATCTGTTGTTTCTCAATCTTTCACGAAAACAGAGTATCGTGCTATGGCGTCTACTACCAAAGAGATTGTTTGGCTTCGTTGGTTACTTGCAGATATGGGAGTTTCTTTATCCCATCTTACTCCTATATATTGTGACAACCAGAGTTCTATTCAGATTACTCACAACTCCATTTTTCATGAACGAATGAAGCACATTGAGATTGATTGTCATCTTACTCGACATCACCTCAAGCACGGCACCATTACATTGCCATTTGTTTCTTCTACTTTGCAGATTGCAGATTTCTTTACTAAGTCGCATTCTATTTCTCGTTTTCGCTTTCTACTTGGCAAACTCTCGATGCTTGTTGCAGCAGCATCATGAGTTTGAGGGGGGATGTTAAGAAATATTAAATATTATGTTTATTCTTTAAGGGTAGAATAGTCTTTTATTACTTGCTTTGTTTGGCTATATATAGTCTTGTTATGTTTAGCTTCAAACCTTAAGTTTTGTAGTTGCAGCTTTGTGCTTTATTAATGAAATCTTCCTTCTTCTTTACATATTCAATTTGTTAACATTCCTCAACTTAACCCAACGTTTAGCTTGCAATGCGTGCAAATAGGTTTTTTAGGTATATACCTATATGGTTTATGTTGAAAAAGAGCCAAAAAGAGAGAAATATGAATAAATTTGTATATTTAAATTACATAATAGATATTGAATTATATAGATTTATCATAATAAATATAAAAATCTTAATTATCATAATTATATAATTTACTCATGATTTAATTAGTGTATACAATGAATTTAAACACTATTTATATAGGTTTTAACACTCTTCAAATTAGAGTATATAGGTCATATGCACCAAGCTTGTTATAAATATAACTTATCTGAGAACCTCTCAAAGACTTAGTGAAAATTTCTGACAGTTGATCATTTGAATTGACGAAGCAAGTGGTGATGTCTCCAGATAGAATTTTTTCTCTAATAAAATGACAGTCTATCTCAATATGTTTCGTCATCTCATGAAACACTGGATTAGAGGTGATATGTAATGCAACTTGATTATCACAAATGAGTGTCATTTGCATAATTTCCCCAAATCGAAACTCTTTAAGTAGCTGTTTTAACCAAATGAGTTCACAAGTAACTGAGGTCATGACTCAGTATTTTGCTTTGGCACTTGATCTTGCAACCACATGTTATTTCTTACTCTTCTAAGATATCAGATTATCTCTTATGAATGCACAATACCCAAAAGTGGATCTTCTATCAAGAGGAGAACTTGCCCAATCAGTATTTGGGTATCCAACAATTTGAGTGTGACTTTTATCTTCATAGACAATGCCTCTTTCAGGAGCTCCTTTAATATACTTTAGGATGCGAATCACTGCAACCCAATGTGCATCACAAGATAAATTTAAAAACTGACTTACCACACTAACTGCAAAGGAGATGTCAGGATGGGTAATAGTGAGGTAGTTTAATTTTTCAACTAATCTTTTGTATCTTCCTAGATCCGAGAGTGGCTCCCCTTAAATTGGTTGAAGTTTAACATTCAGATCCATAAGAGTGTCAACAGACTTTGCATTCAATAAACCTATTTCCTCAAGAATGTCTATGGCATACTTCCTCTGTGAAATTACTATACCATCATTTGGATTGTGCTACCTTTATTCCCAAGAAGTATCGAAGTTTGTCAAGATCTTTAGTCTGAAAGTGATGACCAATATATTGTTTTACTTGAATTATGTCATGGTGATCACTGCTAGTGATAACAATGTCGTTAACATACACAATCAAATAAATATACCCTTGAGCTGAATAGCGATAGAAGACAGAGTGATTAGTCTCATTGCGTGTCATACTGAACTGCTGAACTACAGTACTAAATCGGTCAAACCAAGTCCTAGGAGACTGTTTAAGGCCATACAGAGATTTGTGAATATGACAAGCTAGTCCAGAAGACTTTCCCTGAGCAACAAACCCTAGTGGTTGCTCTATGTAAACCTCTTCTTCTAGATCACCATGGAGAAAAGTATTCTTGATGTTCAACTGATGAAGGGGTCAATTGTGAATAGCAGCCATTGACAGAAAAAGTCGAACCGAAACCAACTTTGCCATGGGTGAGAAAGTGTCCCCATAATTTAAGCCAAAAATCTGGGTATACCCTTTTGCCACCATACAAGCCTTGAGGCGATCAATCTTGCCATTAAGGCCAACCTTAACCGTATAAATCCACCAACAGCCTACAACAGACTTCCTGGGAGGAAGAGGAACAAGTTCCCAAGTACCACTGCTCTGAAGGGCACACATCTCATCGATCATAGTTTGTCTCCACCTAGGATGAGATAAAGCATCACTTGGAGAGTTAGGAATAGACACAGAAGACAAGAAAGAAAGATAAGCATAATGGAAGAAGATAGGCGATGATAACTCAAAGTAACATAGTGAGGAAAAGGGTTACAAGTAAACCGTATACATTTTCAGAGAGTAATGAGAAAGTTAGGCTCAAGAGGTAGTGTCGGAGTTGGCAAAGGAATTGGTGCCGGAGGAGAGTTCACATTGACTTCTACAACTTTTGGTAGAGGTAAAGGCGATGGAGGTTGCTGTGACCGACGATGATAGACCTAGAAAGGGTGAATAGTACAGGTGGGTTTCTCGACATAGGGGGTCGGAGGTGTATCTGACTTAAGTGATAAGATGAATAGGGACGGGTATGACTTCAGAGATAGGCTCAAGAGTCGATGAGGGAGACTAAAAGAAGGGAACAAACTCAAAGAATGTATCATCGGCCGAGATAAGGTAATGCCGGAGATAAGGGGAAACACAATGATAACCATTTTGGGACCAAGTGTAATCAAGAAAAACACATTTAATAGATCGGACAGAAAGTTTATCAAGACTAAGAGTGATATTATGAACAAAATAGGTAGACCTAAATATACGAGGTGGTAAGGAATGTAAAGGTTGGTGGGGATATGAAATAGAATAAGGGGCCTGGTGATCAAGCACAAAGGAGGGCATGTGGTTAATCAGATAAGAGGCAGTAAGAATTGCACCGTCACAAAAGCGGAAAGGAACATTACCATGAAGGCATGAAGTAAGAGAGTTTGAGTTGTTTCTACGAGATGTTTGTTTTTACGTTTAGCGACCCCATTTTGTTGAGGGGTAAGGACACAAAAAGTTTGGTGAAGAATGTCATAAGAAGCCATAAAGGATTGAAATAATTGAGATAAATACTCATGGGTATTATCACTATGCAAACTACGTATAAGAACATCAAATTGAGTTTAAATTTCATGATAAAAGTTTTGAAATATTGAAAACAACTTAGACCAATTTTGCATAAAAAATAACTAAGTGCAATGAGAGTAATCATCAATGAAAGTGACAAAATATCTGAACCCTAGAGTAAAAAAAGTACGACTAAGACCCCAAACATCAGAATATACTAAATCAAAAGGATATGACACTTAACTATTGACTTTACCAGGAAACAGTCTACGAGTGTGTTTTCCTAATTGACATGACTCATAAGGAAGATTCGACAACTTAGAGAGACTGGACACCAATTTCTGTAGTTTAGGAAGGCTAGAATGACCCAACTATGCATGGATAGTGAGAGGAGAATCATTGACAGCGTAAACACTAAAGAGGTTGGAGAGCTAACAGAGGCCATGAGACTCACATTTGGTGCCAAGTATCCAACCTGAACTTTGGTCCTGCAGAATGACAGAGTCTTTAGTAAAGATAATCATACAATCAAGAGACCGAGTCAAATGACTAATGGAAAAAAAAATTAAAAGGAGACTCAGGAACATAAAGGACAAAGTCTACTGAAAGGGAAATAAGGCGATAAGTAGTGCCGATCCCTTGGGATTGGGACTTGGAACCATTTGCTAAAGTGACAGTAAGTAAGTAACCATTGTGAGAAAGGTTAGAGAAAAGAATCTTATTATCAGAAATGTAGTCAGTCGCACCAAAATCAAGAACTCAAGTACCAATGAATGGGGAATGAGAGAGACAAGCAAATGAAGTACCAATATGTGCAACTAAGGCAGTGGAACTAGAGCTCTGACGTTACTCTAACCACTTTAGAAAGTCGACATAGGCAGCCGTTAAAGCAGAGGAATCAGAGGACTTACATTGTGCAAAGCACTATAAAAAATATGCAACTCAGCCTTCAGGGTGTCCTTAGAGCTATTTGAGGAGGTAAAACTAGCCATAGATCAGTAAACAACAAGCCGAAAAACACAATCAAACAGTATCTGAATGCACCGATTCAAAAGGGGGTCACGACAAACGGTCACAAACACAAAAGGCAAAGGCAAATCCAGAAAGAAGAGAGAAGGGTGAGCACGGCGCTGCAAATGGCGGCTGAAGGGGGAGGCCCACGCGCCATCACGTGTTGGAGAAAGACTGGCATGCGTTGGTATGCGCAGGTACTGTTGATTCGCGTATAGGTGCCTCACGGGGTTGCTAGGGTCGAGCTTCTGGGTTCTGGACGAACAGGAAGAGGCGATTCTGGTGGTGGGGTTGCCGGTCAGAAAAGTCATCAAAAAGTTGGATAGTGGTGGCGGACGGCAGCTAACGGCAACAGACAATGACGAACAGCAACAAAGAAGATGAGTCTGCTGGAAAGAAGGCATAATAGAAGAAGAAAGGCCGGTAAACCAGAGTAAAAACACAGTTTAAAAAAACTTTTTCATCGGAGAGCAATGGGCTCACCAAGTGTGCACGATTCTAGGATTACCTCTCTTTAAACTCTGATATCATGTTGAAAGAGAGAAAAGAAAAAAGACAAATGAAGAAAATTATGTGTCTAAATTTCACCATGAATGCTGAATTATATAGACTTATTACAATAAATACAAAGATCTTAATTATTTGGTTTACCTATACAACGAATTTAGACACTATTTACGTAGTTTTTAATAGTTTATAACATGTGAGACAAAATATTTTTTTCACTCATAAAAATAAAGATGTTTTATTGTTAGATTTAATTTTGATGCGTTGTTACTATAAAATTTATTTAAATTATCATTCAATTATGTATTGTTAAATTATTAACAAAACCTAACTATCACAACTACTATATAGAAAATTTATATATTTTAATAGGCAAAATACAAATAACTCTCTCCAACTATAGGTCATATGTAAAAAACTACCTTATACTTTAAAACTCACCCACACAACTTCTTAAACTAACAAATTGTGCATATTAGTGTATATTGACTCTCTCACACATGTGTAGAAATTACGTTCTTATTGAGAGTCAATATGCGTAATTTGATATGTTGAAGGAGTTGCGTTGATAAATTTCAAAGCACAAGAGAGTTTTTTTACACATAACCGAAATTAAAAAAGGATTCTTTATATTTTACTCTATTTTAATTATGTGTTAATTTATCATTAGATAATAGTATAAAAACTTTTATATTGACATTGTATCAAATTCAAACTCATAATTATTCCTCTCATCATACTTTGTATTTGATTATTATTTAAGTAACAAAACAAAATCACACTAGTAAATTTGACGCCACTTTCTAACCCAAAATCTTAATGTATTATGGTTCATGAGTTTTTTCCCTTTATATGGTCTTAACTTTGTCTATTTCTTTCTAATTTAGAACTTCTTTATCAAATCTCACATTCCATTCATACTTGAATTCTCATCATAGTTAATGTTTTTTTTTTATAAAAATAAAAAAAGTTTAGGTTGAAAAAATGTTTTCTTCATTTTTAAAGTAAGGATAAACCACCAAGGATAATGAAGATTTTTGGTGAATAATGAAAAATTGATCGTTATTATAAGAATCAATTTTAATAGATGTGAGTAATGACCCTGTGTATATTTGTGTTAGATTATGGAATTATTGATTGCAAAATAGTTAAGGTTAAAATAATTGATTTTAAAATTGAGTTTCTTGAGTACAAAAAAAATGAGTTTTTTTACTCTGTATTTGGATGTTTTTTCATTAATGGAACGAAACGGAACAGGTGGAAATAGAGCGAAAATAAAAGAAATGGAATGGAACATAATTTTCATTCTCTTTGTTTAGAAGTTTCATTAACGGAACGGAACGGAACTTCATTACTCATGTGTTCCTCTCATTCTACCCCAATTTTGGAAGAAACAAAAGTTGAGTATTAGAAAGGAAGATGAGAGAAATGATTCTCTGTGTTCCGTTCTCTTCTCATGTATTTTAAAACTCCCAAATAATAAAAGTTATTTCCGTTCCACTCATTATTTTTCCGTTCCCCTCATTACCTATCATTCAAATATAGTGTTAGTCATAAACAAGTATAATCATTCTTCACGTGTAATTGTTAGAAAATTTGTAATGCAGTAGAAAATTGTTGAAATTTTACAATGTTAATTGTAGGTGCATGTTTAGAAAATTATTCTCCATCACATTTTTAAAGAGTAAGTGTAATTAAAAGGATTTGATTTATGCCTAAGATTTAGTATAAAGTTTGATCAGCAATTCAACCGATGTGATCAAACTGATTTTTGAATATACTGACTAAAATGATGAAATTGAATGTGGTTAATAAATTGAAGCAATAAAGATTATAAAATAAGAACTAAAATAACACAATAATATATATATATATATATATATGTGTGTGTGTGTGTGTGTGTGTGCTGTAAAAAAAATAATGCTATATTTCTTCCTAACAAATTTTCCAATATTATCTTAGTTAATTAAAATAGTAAACATCAAATAAAAAAATTATTTAACTTATTTGCAATCTAAAAGTATTCATATTTTTTTATTTAGTAATTATGAGAATTATTAAAAAAAATTATAAGATTATTGAATGAAAGAAGAGTTTCAATTAGATCTACTTACAATGTAAACAAATTATATTATCATCAAATAATGTATTGACATATTATTAAAAGATTTAGACTTCTAATATAATGGATATGATAGTTATTTTTTTTAATTTTTTAATATATGATTGGATGATAATATAAAAAATTAATTAATAAAAAATAGTATAAAAAATTAAATTTAAATTTGATGTATGATCAATATAAATTTTTTAACATTATCATTTAATAATATATTTACACATCATTAAAATATCTAGACTTTCCAGGTAGATGTTGTGAACTTGTGATAATCAAACTTATTTTATAATTTGGCATTACATTAGCTGTGCATTAACATTAAATCAAGAAATATTTCATATTAAGAACATATTAAAATTAAATTCATGAAAAAACAACTTGTAATGTGTCAAATTCATTGAAATTAATCTCATAATAAATAATTTTAATATATACTGTTCATGTAAAGAAGGGTTTTATATTCACTTTCAATAATGTAGTGTTAATAAATTTGATATCTCATTTAATTATCAGCATAGTTAAACTTATCAAATAAAAATATTAATACAAATTAAATAATAGTATAAATACAAAATTAATCTTTGTATATATTAATACAAAATACAAATTTAATCTCATATATAATAATGTTATTCTTTAAAAAGAAAGTTTCTCACAAAACTTAAGAAGTCTCATTATCCCGTTCATTTCTCTTTTTTTTTTTCTCTCCCTTTTAATATTCTAACTGTAATTTTGTGAAACTTGCGCACAAAATATTTTCAGCAAGAATTTTGATATATATTCATAAAGCATATTTTTAAAATGTTTTTTATTATTTTAATTATATTTTTAATACTTAATAAAAAAATATTAATTAAAAAAATTAAACATCATCACTATCTTAAAAGCATAAAAAATATTTATTATTTTTTATTTAATCATTAAAAATATTTAAAATTAAGATTTTATTAGACTCTTGTTAAAGAAGTTAAGATATTTTTTTTGATAAAAACAAAATATTCAATATATTAAAAATTTAAAAACTTTTAATATTTATTTTTTTATAAAAAGATTATTTTAACTTTCTTAATAAATAAAGTTCAAATTCTTTAAAATTATTCTTTCAGCAAATAAGATTAATGATAGTCTGATAGGATACATGCAATATCGCTTCTGTTGTGTTAACTGCCACGCGTTTGAAGACTTGAATCATGGTCATAATATATAAGAAAAAGATTAGTATCATATTCTTTTAAATATTTATTTTATTTTTAACTTAAAAGTAAATATTGTTAATTTTTTAATAATTTTTAGTATTAGAAAAAATGTCAAACAAATTATATTGTTAACATTTCTTAAAAAATAAAAAAAGAATGTTAATAATATGTTTTTAATATTTTTTAATATTTATTTTATTATTAATTTTAAAATAAGAGTTGTTAATATTTTTTAATAATTTTTTAAATATATAAAATAAATTAATAATAAAATAAATGTTAAAAATAACCTTTATTCAAGATAAAGATGGTCCGAACTCTGAATCTATCTCTGTTACAACAGACTAATTAAGAAAACCAATATTAAATGGATATTAATTCGGATCTCCAACGCATCCAACTGGATACTTAATTGGATTGTGGATTGTCCATATGTTGCAGCCTATGAGCCAGCCTATACCAACAACTTAGCCTCAATCAGACTCACAGAACTTAGCTGTCACAAAATCACCAACCTTTACAACGCATGCAAAGGGTGACTGGGAATCGCCAAAAGAAGTAGACCCTAACCAATTACCGATAAATAATGAATCACCTATATCTTACGTCTACATCTCCTATCTTCTACTAATAGAAAACCTTCAAGAAATTGAAAAGGTAGTTGTCTAATTTTGTAAAATTATTAATTTACAAATTAATAAACATACGGTAAATTTTCAATACAAGAATAAGAAATTGGTAATGATTACGGTGTTCTTAAAATGTTTTGAAATATTAGTATTTTAAGAGTTTTTATTCATTGTAGTCCGATAATTATTTTTTAAATTTTATTATTATGTCTATAAATATTATTAATTAAAATTTATAAATTTTTTTATATATAATTATTTACAATAAAAAAGATTAGTTTAAATTTTTTATATGTAAATTTATGTGTATAAATATTAATAATTAAAATTTATAAGATTTTTTATATATACAATATAGATTATACATGTTATTGGTAATTAATCACATTTTTTATTTATTTTAATATTATATCTATAATATAAGATTATGATTGATACTCCATAAATTATAGAGCACAATAAATGTTTTTTCTTATGAAGCTTGAGACATAGATATAGTATAGACATGAAACACGATACAAATACTGAATATGGAAATACATAAAATTTAAAAAATTGTAAAACACAGATATGATATACACACATATATATTTATATATATATATATAAATTAATATCAAAGTAAATTAAAGAAATTAGTTTATGTATATATATAATTATAAAATTTAAAAAAATTCATAATTTATTAATATCATTTCTATAAACTTAAAGATTTATAATATCTTAATATATGTCATATCTGCTAATATTTATTACCTAATAAATTTTTTTAAAAATATAGAATATAATTTTTATTGATATTTTTAAAAAAAATCATAAATTAACTTTTCCTAATAGAACTAATTATGTACAAGTACATATGCATCTAAAAAAATTAACTAAATAGAATAGTAGTGTGAAACAAGTTTCAGTGACGACGAAGTGGATAACTTAGTATGAGCAGAGGTAGAAGGAGTAGATAAAAATAATAATGTGTATAAAAATAAAATTTAAAAGGCTAATAGTGACGTGTAAAAAGATAAAATTTAAAATACTGATATCAGAAAATAATAGCTTAAGATGTCAGTAATATAATTAGATTTAAGTGAGTCACATACTTACTAACTGGACATTAGACATGAAAATTATTATTTTTTAAACTATTAATGGATCATATCTAAGTCGTGTCTTAAATATATTCAAGCGTATTCAAGATATATCCAAAACGTGTTCAAGTTAAAAAAATAATTTTTTTATTAGATGCATTCGAATATACAAAACATATGTATCATACATATATCTTTATATATCTAACACTTGGATAAACTTAAAAAATAATGTGTCAATACTTTGTAGATTTTTAGTAAGATATCTTAAAACCTCTTTTAAAATTCCCATAAAAAATTCCTCTTCTAAATTAAGACAAATCTTAGAGGATGTAAAATGTTTTTAGAAAAATTATTATATAGAATATAAATTTTGTATAAAATTATATAAATTAATTATGATATAATATACTAATTATATAAGAATTATTTATGTAACGTTACTAGAAAAACTACATATAAATTTCTTAAAAAGAAATTATATATAATTTCTATAGCATCAATGTTTTAAAATAGTTGATATATTGGTATTTAATATATATTATATTTAATATTTTGATATTTTTAAATATTTTATTTATATAATTTTAAATTATTTTTAAATTTTCATTGTATTAATATATCATGTTTCGTATGTTAATCCGTACTTCTAAATATATAATTCATCTGCTGATAGATGCCTCGTTGACCACTAGAAATGGATTCAAATCCACGGGTGAGATTCGACGATTCAGGACTCGGCACTGTGATGATGGTACAAAAGGAAAATGATGTGCATTTGTTGTGCTACTCTTTTCACGATGGCTGGGAACTGGGAAGTAACACTGAATTGACAACTGAGGATCATCAAGCCTACACTTGTAGGATGAGCACACAGAGAGAAGGAAAATAAGAGCCAAAAAGATATACATGGAAATTCTAAACGAGCCCCCTTTCTATTTTTTCGAAACCCAATAATTGTAGGGGCTGTGACTTTTTGTCTCATAAATAAAATAATGTTATATATACATATTTTTATATTTATATATATATATATTACTTATATTTAAATTTTATTATTTAATTATAATATAAATTTTTTTAATATTTATATTTTAATTTTACAACTTAAATAAATAAAAAATATGATACTAAAAGTGATGTGTATAATATATTTTTATTTTTATTTTCACTCGACAGGATGAGCAACAGTAAATTTGAATTGTTTGATTGAGTGCAACCCTATGGTCCCTATCTTTGTTTTTCTGTACTTTATCTATACCTCAACCTAATAAATAAGGTGTGTAATATACAGAGACCAGAATAGGTGCCACACAGAGAGAAAGGATCCCCCACTGCCATTCCGTCCTAGCTAAGTAGCTACTCTATCATTTCATGTCATCTCTGACCCTTGCTATAGCCTATAGCTAAGACAACTCCTCGTCATGCGTCTCGTCTGTTGTTCCTCTTTAACTTTCTTAGCTGTGTGACTTTGAATTTTCTTCATTTTTTACTGTACTTTACATATCTATCCTTCTTTTAGTATACTGTTATACAATATGGATTATGCCTTTATGAAATCCTTTTATTCATTTAAATTTAAATTAAATTCTTTCACATCAACATTTTACATAATTATATTATATTAAGAAAAGGGAGAATTTAAAATAATTATAATATGATTTATTATTATTCATATAAGGTTTTGTTTTTTTCTTAACTTGACATAATCATGTAAAAATTATTTACCACTTTAACATCTGTCCCATTCTTTTATATATACATATTCTATACTAATAATCGAAGATGCGTGCTTGTAGAGTTGTAGTTGCATCATGGGTTTTCCTTTCTGGCCTCAAGTTCAAGTCCCCTTGGGAATCTTGACCTCTTGTTCATTCTTTCCTAGCTCAGAAGTGTTGAATGAAATCAACCATATATAGGACTAGCATGCACCTTCTCCCTTCTCCCTTCAAGGTTTTCTTGCCTTTTCCTCCTTATTAGTTATTTTAAGTTATGTATATATAGATAATTACATCAGCTTTCTCTCCTCATTTTTCTATATAACAACTTCGATTTCTTGGTGTATCTACTTGCTCTTACACAACACATGTCTCCCAGAAGAAGTTTCAGCTCGACTATGTTCCCGATTTTTAAGTCCGTGATCTCTCCTTTTTGGCCATGGTTTGTCTTTTTGTAGTTCCAGAAGTGTGATACAAAATTTTTTTTTTTAAAAAAAATTCTTTAGTACTCATATAAACCTGCAGAGAGTGGAGTTGACCCATATAGCAGTTTTATGGCGAGAGAAGTTCGCAAAGGAAAAAGTGAAGCTGCCAGCATGATCTAGCTTTGGTTAGAGAGGTGGAAGGAAGAAGAGTGCTAACCCTGACTAGGTCATGCTGTGACAGCCTCACTCCTTCCTATTTGGGGACCCAATAGATTACTAACGATCAGAAACACACAACAAACTTAAAAGCAAAAGGTGAGTACTGAGTAGTATAAGAAAATCACTGTTAGCGTCGTATATTCCTTTTCTGAGTTTCTATTCTGGCAGGCGTGCGTTACTACCTTTTCCCCTTTTACTTGCTTTTCTTTCCTTTTCTCTTTCTTTTCTTCTTTCACTTATCTTTCACGCCAAACTGTTTTACTGCGCCTTGTTGACCAAAATGGGAATTTTTTTTTTGGTTCCAAACCAAAATGGCAATTATTATTCCTTATCTTTGCTTAGGGTTCCTAGAACCAAAGGATGTCTATGTTATTTTAAGTATCCAAGATTGATTGGGGTTTAGGATTAGGTGTCCCTTCTTTAGAATGGCTTGAATGCTTCCGAACCCTAGAGGTTACTCTAATGTTTAAGCTGCTTTGTATGCAGATGAGCAGTTCTATGTGGTGGCTATAGGTCATACTTTATGCAGCATTTGTGGAAGACATGTTTTTGTTTTGTATCCGTAGTGTTTTTTTCCTTAATTTCTTGTTAGTTGCAAGTGCAACTGTTTATTTATCTACATAAAATGTTGAAGAATTATCACAATAAGCGGTTGTTGCAATTCAAAACAGCGATACATGTGAAGCAGATAAGCACCTACTGCGTGTTTGATTTTGTGCTTTCAATTAATTAGAGTTTTATCTCAGCTGTATTTGACTGTTTTCGTTTGGACTCTGAGAAGCAGGTTCAGAAGATTGATGGTTACTAATATTTTGTCATTGGTAATTGGAGGCTCAAAATAATTATTTAACAGTGCTTAATCTTATAGTTTTTGGCTTCAAATAGTGGGATTTGTGATCTATAACTGTCTACTGTGAAATAAAGAGTGAGCACCTTCCGGAGGAAAAGAGAATGCTAACAAAGATAGATCCAGGCTATGAAAAGCTATATCCAGAAAAACAAGCAAAAAGAGGGAGTGTGGGACAACAAGTGTATCCTTTTAGATTTTGATCCTTCTGTGGAATAGAGGGATATGTGTGAATACAATGAAATATCAATCTGATAGGTGTGTAAGACGGTTATTTAGGATTTTGTTTTCCTTCTTTTTCTGAGGAAGTGAGAGGAAAAAATGTAATCTGTACTTCGACTTGTTGCCATTGGTGATGTCCTCAACTCAATTAAGAAAAAAAAAAGGAAGTCGTCAGATTTGGAATATTATATCGATGTACAAATGGGGATAGAGGTGCAGTTTGTGTTTCTTTAACTTTGTATAAAGAGATGAAAAACTGGAATAGTGCATTTCGTATTTCATGGCATATGCTTTAACCTTATCATGATTAAGCTAAGTATTTATTTGTTTATAATCTTATTTGAATTTTTTTTTTGTTTCTGCTGTGGTTATTTAGAAATCATAGTTCCCTCAAGAATCGACAGGAGCGACGAAAATTTCGTAGATGCCTTTTTTTATCATTAAATTTCTTATTAACTTTACATGTCATCACTTATTGCACAATTAGTGATTGTTTTAATTATGATTAACATGATTTATAAGAGGGATTTCTTGCTTCTTACATTAGAACAATAAGTTCCTTGTAATGATGATTTCTTAAAGTAGTGATCATGCAAAACAATGAAGATATTATTACTATTATTAATGCAATGTGAGAAACTTTATACCACCGCACAAAAGTAAAAATTTCTGTTTATCTATAGAAGATCAAAATCATTAACTAGCTTAGGCAACGAGTTTTGTAATTCAATTCTAGTTTAAAGTCCTTAATTAACATTTTAATATAATGTTGATATCAGAAATTCAAATTTCTCACAAACTATTTAAACTATATGAAGGTGCTTCCACGCAAAAAGAAAAGTCTTATCATGGTGCTTTACCTTCAGTATAATATACAAAAAAAACACTATTACGTTGTTTTCATCTTCTCCCCTTGCAAGTTACTGAAAACAAGTGAAATTTGCAATAATTAAATAATCAAAATTATATTGACGGGAAGCAAAATATGTGTATGAAGCATTATTTTTTCCCCCTCTTCCTAGGCCATTTTTTCCGTCTTCTTTCATCCTCCACAGTTTAGACTACCCTGTCTATCATATTGTCTACTTTAATCAAACTATAGCATATTGTCTACTTTAATCAAATAAGAAATTATTGCATATAAATAAAGTATTTAAATTGAGTGTATTAAGTCAATTATATTAATAATTAATAATTAATAATTATAATTTATCATAATTATTGATATAATAGATTTAAAACACTTAACTAAAATGTTTCATGTTTATATAAAAAAATTTCTTTAGCTACAAGGGGATTCTAGCCGAGGTTTACATTCTTCGCATGCATATAGAAAATGTCACATACTTTTTCTTACGCACATTCCACACATTTAATTAATTGTTTAAATAAAAGTAATTATTTAAATTTTCGAATGAATTGAAAAGCTATTTTTTAATTTAAATATTTAAATATCTGAAAATTGTAAATGTAACACAATGCATACCCAAATTTGTCTTATATAAATAAATCGTATAAACTAACGACAGCTTATAAGAAAAAGTTTCTGTTTATTCATTAATAGTAATAATTGTTGTTCAAACTAAGTTTTCCAGTTGAAATTTTGAATTAAGTAGTAATAGTAATTGGTTATTAAGCCCTCCTGTTTTCATCTTCGCTACCCCGTGTATATAAGAAATTAGACCTAGAACTCAATAATTAATGGGTTAATTTCACCTCTTGAAATAAATCCTCTCTCATTTAGTTTATGAGATTTAAAATTAAGAAGTTTAGCTTTTTATTTTATCTTCATGTTACAAGGAATTAATTTAGATATCTATCCTACTTCATCTTTATCTCGAGTTATGTCAAAGTGGCTGAAACTGTATAATTTCTAATTTTAAATAGTCACAATTCATCTCAATCATTCGTGTTTTCTCCAAACATTTGTTTGGTTTACATTTATAATATTATGGCGTTTTGGAATGACTATATGTCATTATGTCTTATTCTAAAGTTAATATTATTATTCTGTGAAAAGCAAAAAGTTTGGTCCATTTCCATGAGGTTTCTGTTTGAACATATCTTTCCATATACAACTTTATTTGATGCCCAAAGAGAAGAAAAAAAACAAGAATGATTTATATGCAAGTTTATGTCATCATTTAGAAAATTAATGGGACTTAAGTGGTAACTAGATCGATGGCTTACATTGATAAGTAAAAGTTTTTTTTTTTTTAATTTTCGCCTTCTCTTTCCTGTTGTCGCTAGTACAAACAAGGTTTTCAAACAGTGTTTCGTACAACAATCTTGGGGAACAATAAACATATTTTACTTTATATAATTTATATTTTTTTGGTAAGATGCTATGATTTGTTGATTGAATATCTCAATAAAAATAAGTGCTCCTTTTTTAAAAAAAAAAATTATTGCCAATCCATTCGTTTGATCTCTTGTGAGCATATTATCTTGTCCTTTATTTGGGCTTGATAATGTTTAGAATGCATGCTAAAAATGAAAAAGCAAAACAAAAACAAAAACAAAACATATAATTACTAGGATGAAAAGTTAGTGGTTTCTTTCACACTTAATTAACTTGTATACAACCAAAATTACTCGCTTGGATTGTGGAATTACTGATCTCAAAACCAAAATTACTGATATCCTTCACTAACTGTGCCGCTGATGCCTTAGCTCGCGACATGGGCATCCTCTGGAGTTTGGAGTTACTCGTTTCCTGCAGCCTCCTCAATGTGTATCTCATATTCTTAGTGATGATTTAGCTGGAGTGCCATTCCAGCGTGGTGTTTTATAGTTTCCTGTTTGTTTGTTGCTCACCAAAAAATAATAATAATAACCTGTATACAACAAAACAATTAAGTCTTTTCTTATTTAGTGAAATTGGTTATATGGATTAAATAACGTTATTTTGTTTTGTCAACTTAATTAACTTGTATATTAGCTGTTTTCAATTTTATTAACTATAAAAAAGACACAGAAAGTGTTATTTATTTATATTTTGGTTAATTGTTTTATATGCGTGTATGTAGTTGTGTATTATAGAATGATAAACATATATAATGGGAAACTAGGTAATTTATACAAAAATAAAAATCTTATTGAATAATAGGTATTAGTAGATGAACAATACTTTTTAAAAGTAAACAAGTAACTATTAAATTTTAATAGATTAAAATTATGATACACTTTAGATTAATTTAAAGATGATACCTTTATTTATTTACTTTAAAAACATTCTTATTTTAGAAGAATTTTTTCCTTAGTAGATACTCTGTTGATGACTCTGGTAGAATATTGTGTTTTCCACTTCCTGTGATACCGTTAATTGGGATGACTCTGCGTGCATCTATTGGTTCCATCTGCCAGACCTACCAAAGAGATGGAAACAACACGAAAGAAACAGAATGTCAAAATCAGAACAAACTTCATTAGAATAAGTTACCATGTTTCGTTTCCCTGTTAGGTTATTGCCTTCGGCCTTTTGTTAATTAACAGCTGTTCGTTACGTGGATTAGACATCTAGACTCCTAAGAGTTACTTTTAATGTGCAATGAACACCAGTTAGAATGTTAGATCAAGAAGGATTAAGTCCCGACAAGTGACAATTTGCATTTATTTAAAAGTAAAAGAAAAGCTATCCTTCGATCACAAAACGAAGATAAGATACTCTCGGCAAAAAAAAAATACTTAAGACCAATTAATGAAATTAATGTTGGCTGAGATAGAAAAAGGTAAAGAGTACTCACATGACTTTGATTTGTTTTTATTTTTCCCCCTTCCCAACATGACTTTGTTAAGTTGAGAGATTATACTACTACCTTTCTTTTGTGTTGCATTTGTAGGAAGCCATGCAAATGGTCCCCCATAAACTTAGTGGTTGGCGCTTTTACTTTGGTTGATGTATACTCTAAGAGAAAACTTAGAACTACTCAAAGCCTTTGATGAATTAGTGGAGCATGATAATATTCAAATTGTCTTACTTTGGACCACTGCCATCTGTCCTAAGCTGACAACAATCAATTATTTTATTTTATTTTATTAAGGATAACAAGTAATTAATTTTGTTTTAGACCATGAGATATTTTCATAGATTCGACTCATTTGAACTGTTTGTGACATTAATTTTCATTCGATCATAGGAGCACGATAGTTACACAGTCTCCCTACAAAAATTGCTTTCCTGAAATTTGAACTTGTGTCTTCATTTTAGAAAATTAAGATTACTTACGACCTCGATTTACTTTTTGTAAGTAACAAGTAATTAATTTATTACTAATATTATTAGCTTTTAAGTTCCTTAACTAGAATTGCAAATGAATAGACAAGGTTTAGTCATGCTTTGGAGTACCTCTATTTATATTCCTGGGCTCTCCCCTCAACCTCCTATCCCTAATGAAGAGTCATCAAAATCTCTCTCCCTCCCTTTGTCCTCTCTCTTTTTGTCTCTCTGGCAATGGCTTATCGTGCACCAGTAACAGTTGAAGCTGCTAGCATGATCTAAACTTTCCTCTCATTTAGTCAAGGAAAGATCGGATCATGTGACAGCTTCACCTGTTTTTGGGATCACGAAAGAAATTACTTCATATGATGATTCTTAGCTTTTACTCCAATTCATACTCATTTTGGGTATTCCATGAAAATAAATGAAAATGAAGTGCTTCTGCATTCTGATTTACATATTACATGTGTAAGCTTAATTAGTGTCATTTCCTCTCTCAATAATTGTATGCAAAACTGTATCATTTCCCTTCTCCTACTCGTGTGCAAATCTTATAACCAAGTTACTTAACTTTTTATGTCTTTTTAAAAAAGAAACATTTATTTTCAATTGGGTTTGGATTTTATAGTTGTTTTACATATTCAAAAGAATCAAAACCCCTCATCGCCTTCAATATATATATATATGTGTGTGCACCGTTCATTGCATTTTATACCTTATCTTCTCGATCGGTGTCCAAATTTTTCCTTGGGTTATTAGGAATTAAGACCAATATTGTTTTGAGGGGGGGGGGGGGGGAGAACTTCATATTAAACCAATAATAATTAATATACAGTACAGCAGATCTCCGAATTTGCTTTTTTGTGTGTCTAATTATGCTGGGGAATCTTGACAGCATAGTATAAGATATCACTGTTAGGGTTCTGAGTGACAGGATCTCTCACGTCCAAATACGGTTGGTGCTTTTAAGATATCATCTTGCGTCCATGTGTGAAGTCTCTCTTTATATTCCTTTTAGAGCAGTTCAGGACAGTTCTCATTGTTTTTGCATCTAATAAACTAAGTATTGGATTCGATGAAGAGCAATTAATTACTCTTGGCATGCATAAGGAACATAAAGCGAAGCAAAAAAATACCACTCTCTCTCTATGCTTTCTATAATTTGGATATTCATTTATTGTATTGTATATAGGAAAAAAAAGTATATACACTCTAAACTTTACCTCGTTTTGAAATATACACCTTAAATTTTTAAATTCAAGTTAGAGGTTTTTAAACTTTCTAAAACATATGAAAAGACCTTTAAGTTCTCTAATTATGTTAAGATCAATCATTATGTGACTTGCAAGTGTTAGTTAACAAACATGGTAGTCTCTAATTTGTCGATATTAAATTTTAAAAATTAATTTTTTATCCTTTTTATCTATTTTTTATTTCCATAAAATAGAAAATATAGAATAATTTAAAAAGAAATCAAATTAGAGGAGGAACTTTTTTTAAAAAATAATATAAATAAATTAGAGGTTATCATGTATATTAATTAATATATACAATTAGTCATATTATGAATAATTTTTGTTAAACTTATATATAGAAGTGCCTATTTACAAATTTAAAAAAGTTTAAAGGCCTTTCATCCGAAATTAAAAGTTAATTATTTTAAAATGAGCTAAAGTTTAGAGTGTGTATACATTTCTCTTATATATATATATATATATATATATATATATTTATTAACAATATATTATTTTGAATATTTATTTTATTATTAATCTAAAAGTAAATGTTACTCGCATCTATCTCTTAATAATTTTTTAAATGTATGAGGTGAACTAATAATAAAATAAATATTAAAAAAATATTTAAAAGAGTGTATTCTAGCATTCCTTATATATATAATCTTCTCTAGCCAAACACTGACAAGTGTCACAATTTTCATTGATAAAGAAACTTATCATATCAAAAGATTGAGAGTAAATTACTCTTAAAAACCTATATAAAACTACTTATATAAAACGATGTTACAACTTCCACGTATAGGTTGTGGAAGATGCAGATCTATTTGCTGTAGGAGCCAGGAGGGTTCTTTATGGTCCATAATTTGTGTGTATAATGTAACTTGTTTTCATATTTAATAAAAGTAAAACCAGTTGTACACAGATATAGATAGAATATTTAAATTTTATATTTATTTATTTATTGTCAAATGTAAAAGCAATTCATATATGATATGTAGTATCATTTTATTGATTCAAGTTCACATGATTTGTGTTCGATCAAGTTTATACAAGAAACTTCTAAAAGGAATAGCCTCTCATTGTATTGTACAGTAGAGTAGAGACATTGGCATATTAGCAGAGAAATTCTTATGTAGATCGAGTTAACTAAGATATTAGGACTTAACGGTCTAGATCAATTATATGTAGGAGGCTCTACATAAATTTTATTGAGTCTTATTGCATAAAACAAATTAATTAGAGAGTTAAAATTACCTGTTTTAAATAGACTAAGTCTACCAAACAATTTCACATACTAACAGACATTTTTTTCATCTTAGTATAAGATTATACCTTTTTTCTTTAAATATAAAATTTCAAGACGGGGGAAGGTTCTCTTATGAAGCACAGACACAGATACGGACATGGACACGGGACACAATACGGACACGGATACGAAAACACAAAATTCAAAAATTGTAAGACACTTGACACGCGTATATATATATATATATATATATAATTACAAAATTTAAGTAAAAAAATTCATAATTTATTAATATTATTTTTATAAGTTTAAAATTTATAATATGAATATTTATAATATCTTAATATATATCATATGTATTAATATTTGTTACCTAATAAGTCCCTCCTAAAAAATATGAAACATAATTTTTATTGATATATTTTAAAAAATCTCTTAAACCAACTTCTCCTAATAGAACTAACTATGAATGAGTACATGTGCATAAAAAAAATTAACTAGTGAGAATATTGGTATGAAGTAAGCTTTAGTGACAATGAAGTGGACGATTTGGTACGAGTAAAGGTAGAATGAACAGATAAAAATAGTGGTGTGTGAAAAGATAAAATTTAAAAGTCTAATATTAATATATGAAAAGATAAAACTTAAAATACTAATGTGTAAAAATAGTGACTTGAGACATTAGTTATGTGATTGAGTTTGGGTTAGATTACACTTACTAATTGAACGTTAATCATGGAAACTATTTTAAAAAAATATTAATGCATCGTGTCCAAGTCGTGTCCTAGACGTGTTCAAACGTGTCCGAGATATATCCAAGCGTGTTCGAGACGTGTCCAAGTATATCCGAGATGTGTCCAAGTGTATCCAAGATATGTTCAAGTGTATCAAGATTAAAAATAATAATAATATTTTTAATTGGACGTTCTTTCGACATCGTAGGATACGTGTGTCATCGGTGTCACCATATGTCTGACATAGACATAAACACATGTCCGACACGTGAACACACCTCAACAACGACGTATCCGTGCTTCATAGTTCTCTCCACTGTATATAACTATATGTCTATTTCAACATTACATACAAATTTTATTATTTGTTTTTTGGCCATCACATAAATTTTATTTACACACCAAAGCTTACATGCTTTTATATATATATCTACTAGATATGTTTTAAATTTTATTATTATTATTATTATTATATCTTCTAGATATGTTTTAAATTTTATTATTTTGTGATAATAATTTTTAAAAATTATTTAGCATTTAAATTAAATATAATAAAAAGATTATCAAAATAGTATAATACATTTTTTTTAATGCAACAAATTGTTCGCATAACTTTGGATCGGGATAGTAGTTAAATAAAGTTTTCTCCAAAATGTCCGAATAATATATTTTAAGTGAGTAAACCAGAATTACTAACTAAAAATCCCATTGGATGACACTCCTTATCACATTTCCTCCCTTCCCTTCTCCTTGCGGTCTCGGCGGGGCACCCATAAGTCCCACCTCAAGGTAGGGTTTCCCCTAGGGCCAGTGGGCCTAGTACAAAAAAAAAGTAAGAAAAATGTTACTTACATATTTTTTTTTTTGTTAAATTTCTCACACCTGTCTATATAGTAAAATTAGGATGTAAGTGTGTATAAAATAAAATGGATCCAGTTATGATCAAATAGTAAAAATTATAAAAATATAAAGTGATATGTATATAAATGTGTGTGACTAACATTCTTTTAAAAAAGTAATGGTATGGAAATTGCACTACTCTTGCACAAAGGATTGCCTATAAAAAACAAAAAACCGTATTATTTTTATTGTCTTTTTTGTACACCTAGTTGTTGCTGGAAGTATGTGATATGGTTCCTTTGGTGCTAGATTCTCCCTAGATGCAAGACAGAGGGTAAGCTGCAATTTGATCCATCTATATGATGGGGTTGTTTGCTATTGCTTCATTGGGCCGGAGAGAATCCACGATAACTTTTTCTATATTTGTGAGAGAATCTACCAATGAAACCAGGAATAAGAAAAATATTTTATTCCCTTCTTGTTCTGTCTACCAGTAAGAGGCTCTTCTCTTGGAGTGATACACGATGCGGATATATATTGGGTTTCCATCATAAAATATGCATAGTTTTCTCTTGTGATAATGGGATAGATAGAATAACTCTGCTATAACAAACTGATTTTTTGTGTTTTGCCCTTCATGAAATGGGTAGCACAATGAAATATCTTCTATTCTATATTTATTATTTCTATATAAACTTACTATTAGCAGGGAATGAATTTATATAAAATAAAATAAAAACTTTTTTTATATAAGCTTGATAGAAGATAAATGTATTTCGTACTAGCAAAATAATTAGCTCTGCACTACCATTCTAATCTTATACTTAAAAATTAACATTTGTTGAGTAAAGTTCCTCTGTAAAATTATTGTTCTTCCATACTGCAAAATATTTTATTAACACGAACTCTTTCTGTTCTTACTTCTCAATTCTCGCTAAGAATGTATCCAACCGACCTTTACACAATTGGTCTCAGACACACTACCAATCCCAAGACACGAGCCCTAATAGATTGCACTGAACCATTTCATAGATAGCCCTGTTTTTTTTTTGGATGAACATAGATAACCCAAATACTATCCATAAAGAAGTCTGCTTAAATTATGTAAACTACACTTTTATGTGTATTTAGATGCAAACTTTATGAATGAATAACTTTACTATATTTTCACTCAAACTCATATTCAAGCCAAATATAGTGTCATCGGTTTATTAGTTCAAGGGAAAATGACTCATATATGTGGTTCACCAAAGTGTTTTCTGCTTTAGATCATATAACCTTTTTTTAATTAAATGATAACATAATTTAATCTAAGATGTAAATTATTGGTTAAATTAGTTTAAAAATTAATTAATAAATATACCAACTGAAATGAAAAACTTATTTATAAGCCTAACCTATGAGCCATTTTCTCTTGTTTTTTGGGATTTTTTTTTTTTTTTTTTTTTTTGGGGGGGGGGGGGGGAAAAGTTTAGAAGGAGGGAATGATGCTGCATTTTAAGGTCAGATCAGATATAGCCAGTCAGATTTTGTCTACTTCAAAATTTTGTCCCATCCTTAACTGACTCGAACATCTCCTCCTTTTGGGAAAACCTCTACTTAGTTAAGTAGCACGTAGCCTATAATTTAAACCTACACTTCCTCTTATACTTCAACAACGTTGGAGCTCTAGATTTTTCTGAATCATTTAATTGTCATTTCTTGTATGGTGATCACAGTTTTATCTCTTTGCTGAATTCATGATGTTTCTGGATTAATTCTAACGACAATTGCCCTGTAGGAATTTGGCTTGATGCTGCTCAGGATGGTTGTGCATAGCCGTTGGCCTAGGTTTATTCTTCAATTCCGGATCATTAAATCCTAAGAATGACCGATATGTCACTTGGGTGTTTGTAGTGTCACACCCAAATCTTAAGCAGGTGCCAATTGAGTCATAAATTTTTATTTCTTCTTATTCCTTTCAGTTCCGTGTCGAGGGGCAGGGTTTTTATCATTAAGTCCCGCTTAGCTCTCTATATATGCACGGCCATGTTTCTATTAGCATACACATGACTCACTCATTACCCAAGGTCTTAGGGGTGCCCCCTATACAATGAGGGGTATCTTAGATATATTAGCTTTTCTTATTTAAATCATTATTTCGTTTTTTGTTCTGAAACTTACTTGAACGTTGCAGTGTATATCTGCATTAGCACCTACCCACACTCAGTCTCCAACCAATGACCGCCATACCGATTGACACAAAGCTCTTCGACGCAAAACTCTTCAACATGATCAAGTTGTCCCAAGAGCACCCCTCAGGTAATATATGTGATTCTGTTTTTGTGAAAGCTTTCTATATTTTATTCTCTCTTTTTTTTTTTAGAAGCTTTCTATATTTTATTCTATAACTGTGATGATTGATGAAATTTCCCTAGTGTGTTTGTTTCGAAAATCAATTCGTTGATATCAAATGTCATTTGGACCATAACGAGATATCAGATCACATTATATAACCTATGATGCGGAAGAGTAGCATACTATAGCATAAAGACATTCGATGGGATCTTTAAGCTGCACCTTCTGGAAACCTCAAGGTTAATTCTTTCAGTTTTTGGATATTCTCACTTTGGAGGAAATTTTGGTGTCTTTTATATTTAAGCTGCACCATCTTCTGATTAGCCTTCCCAATCAAATAATCATACTCCTCATAACTATCGATTGGTTTATTTTATTTCCCACTATAATAACTCAATCAAATAGATCTTTCAGAGTTTAAACTTGTGTTATTTTTCCTTAGAAAATTAAAGAGAAAAGTAAAAGAAACAAAACGAGTTTCCTGATAATTCCTGTCACGTTGACCCGCTTCATTGTGCTGCAGATATTGTGGTGTGCTAGTGCAACTATGAAATTTTCTTTGCCGTCTGCAGCTATGAAACTATATTTTATTACTGAAAGAAAGAAGCATTGTGAGTATTAGTTTGTGTTTGTATAGAATACGTTGACATAAAAGGTAAAAGAATAATCTTCCAGGTCATGTCAAACTTAGTATTGAGACTTGTGGTAATAATCTTCTCATAGATACAGAGCAGCGTCCAAGAAAATTTGGAAAATGAAGTAACAGTTACAAATTTCATGTAGCTTGTTAGCAACAACATCAGAAGACAATGTTACATATAGACTCAATCACATGATATCTGATCTGAGCTTGGATTAGGTCTTCAATATCAAGGAAGTGCTTATAAGAACTCTGCTTCTTCTTTCCTTTGGGTTATCTTTTTGTTTCTTTTCTCTTTTGTCCACCCAGAATCCGCCACCACGCCAAAACAATGTCTATTTCTGCATACCAGCATATAATCATGCATGATAAGTGGGGAAAAAGAAAACATTAAAAGTACACTCAAATGAACTAAGCCTCATTAAATGTATGGCCTAAAAAACAAAAACAAACCTCATTTAGGTGTCTAGATAAATATGATATGTGGTTCAACGTCCCATAGTAAAAATCCTTGGCCCTCAGCTCAGACAGTCAATTTCAGCATGAGATTATAGCAATAACTGCTAATAGACAAATGACAGTCCTTTTACAGAGGCTTGTGAAGAGTGCAACTCTGCTCATATCAATTTTAAGGTCTCAACCCTAAATGCTCTTGGATTCCGATGTAAAATTCCAAGGATTAAGGGATTGGATTAATCCCGAAATTATGGGATTATTAGATGTAAATTTATAATTATTAAGTGTATATTTGTTCCCATTTATTTTAGGTAGTGATTTGATTATTAGCTGAAGTTTAGGAAATTATTCCTTTTTTAGTTCCTATTTTCCAGCTTAATAGCTAACTATTCTGGTATATATATTGTAATTGTTCATGATGAATAACTCAGATCAAAGAATTATTCTTGAGAACCTCTGTTTTCATGGTATCAGAGCTTTGATTATTCTGTAACCGCAAGTCAAAAAAAAAAACATGGGGCTAGGATCCTCCCATGACCAAAAACAATGAAATCCCTCAAACACCCAAGTTTGATGATGCCTCACGCACACAAACCCTCTAACCAAACCCCACGGTGCAACAAAATCCAACACCCAGTTTCTCTACTGACATCAGCCATCCCTTCCAAATAACCAATCATAAACTCACTGGGTTAAATTTCTGAGAATGGTACCAATCTATCCTTCTTGTTATCAAAGGGAAAGGGAAAATGGGTTATCTCACTAGAGACATCTCTACACCAGCCTCAACAGATCTGAATTATCGGACATGAGAAGCAGAGAACTCTATTGTGATGGCATGGTTGATCAACTTGATAGAGCCTAAAATTGGCCGAACCTACTTGTTTTACAACATAGCTCGCGAAATCTAGAAGACTGTCCAAGAAATGTACTCAGACCTTCAAAATTCATCTCAATGTTTTGAAATATGATCTGCACTTCGAAATACACAGCAAGGAAACAAGTCTGTGACTGAATACTATAGTGTATTAGTTGCGTTATGGCAAGAAATAGATCTTTTCTATACTATATAGTGGAAGTGCACTGAAGACACCCAACTGTACAATCAAATGCTTGAAAAGGAAAGGGTCTTTGATTTTCTTCACGGACTCAACAAAGACCTTGATGAAGTGAGAGGTCTTATCCTTGGAACTAAGCCCCTACCTACAATCAGGGAAGTCTTTGCTGAAGTTAGGAGGGAAGAAAGTTGAAGGAAAGTAATGTTGAACATAACTCCAATTATGGAGGAAACCCACCAGCTTGGCTTGACTTTAATCTCAAATTGGGGGGAGTCCAACAACCAACGCTGCAAAGATAGTAAGTTGTGGTGTGATTACTGCCAAAAGTCTTACCACACTAAGGAAACATGTTGGAACATCCATGGAAAACCCGTGGATTGGAAGCCTCGCAGTCAAAGAAGACAAAATAATTCTGCATATGCACATGTGGTTAAGTCTACTGCAAAGCAAAATAAGCCAAATACATCTCCATTCACTATTGAAGAAATGGAGATGCTAAAGAACATACTCCGACAGTCCAAAACCAAAGAGGTAACCTCTTCTGCTCATGTTGCACAAAGAGGTAACTCTTTTTTTTTTTCAAAATAGGAAAATTATGCAGAGTGGATTGTTGATTCAAGAGCTTCAAACCACATGACTGTGTCTGTAAACCTGTTTTCTGCCTATAAAAGGTGTGATGGTGATATAAAGATTACAGTGGCAGCTAGAAGTTCCTCCCCTGTGGCTGGGTTTGGTGATCTAAATTTGTGTGACTTAAGTCTAAAATCTATTCTTTATGTTCCTAACTTGAAATACAATCTAATTTCAGTTAGTAAACTCTCCAAGGATCAAAATTGTGCAGTAACTTTCTCTCCTACTGGTTGTGAATTTTAGGATTTGGACTCAGGAATGATGATTAGTAATGCTGAGGAACGAAGTGGTCTCTATTTTTCTCGTGGTTCTTCTTCAAAACTTCAAGTACAATCAAAAGTTTTCCTATTTACTGTTTTAGATTCTGATGTAATGCTTTGGCACAAACGTTTAGGTCACCCTAGCTTCAACTATCTCAAATTCTTGTATCCAAAGATGTTTCTCAATAAAGATGTTTCTTCTTTCTGATGTGAAAACTTTATTATTGCGAAACAATATAGGAAACATCTTCTCGAGCACTCTCATCAAAATTCAAAATCATTTCACCTCATTCATAGTGACATATGGGGTCCTGCCCAAGTCTCTAACCTTACTGGAACAAGATGGTTCATTACTTTTATTGATTATCACACACGAATATGTTGGACCTATCTTATGAAAGACAAATCTGAGACAAGTGTCATCTTCAAACAATTTCACAACTTTGTCATTAAACATGTTTCAATTCATTATTCAGATTTTTCGAACTGACAATGGTAAAGAATATTTTTCTCATGAACTTGTAATTCATATTACTGAGCATGACATGTTCCATCAAAGCACATGTGTTTACACTCCACAGCAAAACAGTATAGCCGAAAGAAAAAATCGTCATATTCTTGAAGTTGCTTGTTCTCTCATGTTTGCAAGTAATGTCCCACATTCTTTTTGGGGTGAAATTGTATTAACCTCTACATATCTTATCAATAGGCTTCCCTCCAGAACTCTTAATTTTCAAACCTCATTGAGTTACTTACACAAATGTTTTCCCTATGTCAGACTCCTTAAATCACTTCCCCCTAAAGTCTTTGGGTGTACTGTGTTTGTTCATAATTCTAGTCCTACTCGAGGCAAGCTTGATCTCAAAGCCATTAAGTGCATCTTTGTTGGTTATTTACCCTCTTAGAAAGAGTACAAGTGCTATTGTCCTTCCACAAAAAGGTTTCATATATTCTATGACACCACCTTCCTTGAACATCAACCTTTCTTTCCCCAATGTTTCACTTCAGGGAGAGAACTCAAGTGAAGATAAACATTGGAATCCTTCCATCTCCCTTCCTATCTTACTTCCCACTTCATCTTCAAAGGAGCCTACCATTCAAAACCCTAAACCCATATAGCTTACAACTCAAGGAGAAAAACCTGAGAAACAATTGCAAGGTGAACTTCAAGTCTACTCTAGGAGACCACGAATTCCTCAACAAAACTAACCATCAGAATTGGGGCCAAATCTAGTGGAAGACACATAGGTTGATGAAGGTAATTGCATAGTTAATGATTTAAATGCTACTATTGATGATCTTGGTGTTCCTATTGTCATTAGAAAGGGAGTTAGGTCCTGCACTCAACATCCCATATTTAATTATCTCGCTTATTCTAAATTGTCACCAAAGTACATGGCTTTCATCACAACGATTGATCAAATAGAGCTTCCCAAAAATGTTCATGATGCTCTTCAAGATCTAAAATGGCGAGGTGTTGTAATGGAGGAAATGGATGCTCTAAATGAAAACAAAACATGAGATATAGTAGACCTTCCTAAAGGAAAAAAAAGGGTGGGATGCAAATGGATCTTTACCATAAAAATAGGAGCTGATGGAAACATAAATCAATACAAGGCAAAGTTGGTAGCTCAATGGTATACGCAAACCTATGGTATTGACTATGAAGAAACTTTCGCTCTAGTAGCCAAATTAAATTCCATTAGAGCCCTCATCTCTCTTATTACAAATCTTGATTGGGAATTGCACCAAATGGATATGAAGAATGCCTTCCTAAATGGAAACTTGGAGGAAGAAGTTTATATGAAGCTCCCTCCAAGAAAAAAATAAATTAGGTATGGTGTGCAAGTTGAAGAAGTTTTTATATGGACTAAAACAGTCCCCAGAGCTTGGTTCACCAAATTCAGCTTGGCTATGAAATAATTTGGGTACACACAAGGACAGACATATCACACCCTCTTTGTCAAACAAGTTGAAAATGGGAAGAAAGTAGTTCTTATTGTCTATGTAGATGATATAATCATTACTGGAGATGACACCCAAGGAATTGAAAGACTTAAAAGTTAGCTTCAGGCAGAATTTAAGGTAAAAGACCTTGGACACTTAAAATATTTTCTTAGGATGGAAATAACAAGAAGCAAGAAAGGCATTTTTATTTTTCAAAAGAAATATACCTTTGATTTGCTGAAGGAGACAGTAAAACTGGGGGCAAGGCTGCTAGAACGCCTCTGGACAGAAATTAGAAACATAACTTTAATGAAGAAGATCCTCCTATGGAGAGGGAATCCTACCAATACTTAGTAGGAAAATTGATCTACCTATCACTTACTAGACCTGACATTGATTACAGTGTAAGTGTAGTGAGTCAATTTATGCATTCTCCTACTAAGAGACATTTAGAAGCTGTAAATCAGACCCTTCGCTTCCTAAAAGGGACTCTCGACAAGGGACTGTTGTTCAAGAAAAATAATAACTAAGGGATTGAGTGCTACGCCAACGTAGACTGAGTAGGCTCTGTAGAAGACACAAAGTCAACTACTAGGTATTGCACAAAATTGTGGGGAAACGTTGTGACTTAGAGAAGTAAGAAACAAATTGTTGTTGCAAGAAGTAGTGTTGAAGCAAAATATAGGGCAATTGCATAAGTAGTTTGTGAACTTATTTGGATAAGTAGGTTACTACAAGACCTATTTATTCCACTTGAAGGTCCTATGAAATTGTATAGTAAATCAACTATTAGCATAGTTCACAATCCTGTACAACACGATAGGATAAAGCATGTGAGGATTGAGAGGAACTTTATAAAATCAAAAATTGAAAATGGAACTTTCAACCTACATTATGTGTCAACCAAGTCATAATAAGCTGATATGTTTACAAAATCTTTATTGAAGTCAGAATTTAACTCGAATGTTAGCAAGTTGGGAATGATCGACATCTATTCACCAGATTGAGGGGGACTATTGGATTCCAATGTAAAATCTCAAAGATTAAGGGATTGGATTAATCCTGAAATTATGGGATTATTACCTATAAATTTGTAATTATTAGGTGTATATTTGTTTCCTTTTATTTTAGGTAGTGATCTAATTATTGGTTGAAATTTAGGAAATTATTCTTTTTTTAGTTCCTATTTTCCAGCTTGACAGTTAGCTATTGTGGTGTATATATTTTAATTGTTTATGATGAATAAATCAAATAAGTGAATTATTCTTGAGAACCTCTGTTTTCAATTGCTATTGTACTTTCTTGGTACATCAAGGAGTTGTTAACATAACTTGAATTTATAACAACAACAAAAAAAAAATCTTTTCTCATTAAGAGAGGTTGACTATATAGATTAAACAACACCATTGTATCCTATCAAAAACTAAATTTGTAACTTGAATTTATGACCTCTACCTTAATTCACACCCGCCGGAATTTCATATGTTACAGCCAGGTGTTTATTGTAATTATACTTTCACATTCCAAGAACTTTTAACTACTACTACTCCCATAGTTCCAAGCCTAAATAAACGAGGTGTTTGCTAAACGAAATCCTAAATTCCAAATATCTTGAAAAACTAAATATACAATATTTAGGTATAAGACACATGGAAATTCAAGATCCCCTATGTTTTCAAACATAAAGGATCTTGAATTTCCATATGTTGTATACTCGAATATCTCATATTTAATTTTTCAAAATGCTTGAAATTTATGAATCCACATGCTGAAACCCTCAGTGTAACTTGTGGTAAAATTAAGAAGCCTGCTTAATCTTGAAGACTAATGATTTTACCCACTTGGTGTAGCTGAAGAACGGTTTATCTGAAACAGGTATGAGCTTTACTAACCAAGCAATTGGCCATGACACAGCTGCAATTACAATACAAATTCCCCATTGCTTCCATGTTAATCTCTCTGTATCAGCAAACTTCCTTAGTAATTCCACCATCAAAACTTGAAGAACAATAGTAATCCCCACAATTCCAAGAAACAAGTGGTTGTTGTGAATGCCTTTGAATACATTATGTTTCTCCATACTCCTTGAGTTGAACTCGTTGAAAACTTGGCAGAGAACAAAAGT
Organism: Ormosia semicastrata; assembly: GCA_029884595.1. Taxonomy (NCBI): domain Eukaryota; kingdom Viridiplantae; phylum Streptophyta; class Magnoliopsida; order Fabales; family Fabaceae; genus Ormosia; species Ormosia semicastrata. The sequence continues at coordinate 13,576,391 of JAQQTO010000055.1, read as the reverse complement.
ATTAAAAATTAGAGTATCCTTTACCTTCTCAGTTACATGGAAGATTGACCTTCCATTGAATTGTAAAACCAAGAGCACAGCAATCTGATATAAAGCTTGAGCTAAAAGGTTTCTCCACATAATGTTGGTAATAAGAGGCTCAGTTCTACCTACTGGCCTTTTCAGCATTAACTCCTTGGTAGGCCGTTCTGTAGCCAGTGCCAAAGCACCTAGAGTATCCATAATGAGATTTACCCATAGTAGTTGAACTGTTGTTAGGGGAACATCTCCAGCAGAAACTGCTGCAATAAAATTTATCACAAGAGCTGCAACATTCACTGTTAGTTGAAACTGGATAAATTTCTGGATGTTGTTATAAACACATCGTCCCCACCTTAAAACAGTGGCAACAGAATTGAAGTTATCATCCAAGATGACAATATCAGAGCTTTCCTTAGCAACCTCAGTGCCTTGGATCCCCATGGAAAGTCCTATATCGGCTTCTTTTAGAGCAGGTGCATCATTTGTGCCATCTCCAGTGACTGCAACTACATGGCCTTTCTTTCTTAAGCATTGCACCATCAAATGTTTGTCCAAAGGGGATGATCTTGCCATCACGCGGATCTTGTCAACTTTCTGCAATCTCTCTTCCTCTGTATAGTTTCGGAATTCAACACCTTCTATCACTTCTCCTGCATTTACATGGTTATTAAGGTCTAATATTCCACATTCTGTTGCTATTGCCTTTGCTGTGAATATGTTATCTCCAGTGATCATCTTGATATCAACGCCTGCAAGTTTGCAAGTTTCCACAGCCTTCTTAACGTCTGGTCGGCATGGATCCTTGAGGCCAACGATTCCTAGAAAGGTCAAGCCATCTTCTCTTAGTATTTGATGTGCTTTCTCCTTATCGTTGTAATCAATTCCTTCCGAAATCTCCATGTGAGCAAAAGCAATACATCGTAGGCTATTAGCTGCCATGCCTTGAATTATCTTCTCAAGACTACTCCTATCTTCATCAAGGGACTTCCTTGTGCCATGACTATCAATATAGTTAGAACACATTGCAAGTATCATCTCAGCGGCTCCTTTCCAATGCACGTGAACTGTGTTATTGGTCTCCTTCCTTATTGCAACGCCACTCCGTTTCTTCTCTGAGTTAAATGTTTCAACATGGAGAACTGTATGTTTCAGTTTCAGTTCATCCATGTCCATACCTAAATCTGATACAGCCCAAGAGAGTATAGCTTTCTCCGTGGGGCTACCTGAAATTTCAGGTTCAGATCCTGATGAAGGCTTATAGACACTGCCAGTTGTGTTAAGGCCTACTCCCTGGTGGAATAACTCAAGAACATTTGAGGCCATTGCATTGGAAAAAGTTTCCATAACATTTTCTAGGCCTAACCAAAACTTGGTCACTCTCATCTGATTCAACGTTAAGGTCCCAGTCTTATCTGTGCAGATGACTGTTGCTGACCCCATGGTTTCACAAGCCGAGAGTTTCCTCACCATTGCATGGTCTGCCATCATTCTTTTCATGGAGTAAGCTAGTGTGAGAGTGACAGCCAATGGCAGACCCTCAGGGATTGCCACAACCACAATGGTGACTGAAGCTGCAACAATCTTCACAACCGCATTGAACGTGTCATTTATATCTGTTTGACTCCTATCGTACTCCTTATTACCATTCTCATCCTCTGAGTTGCCAGTGAAATAACGAACTAACAACACTAGGAGAACAAGAAAAGCAACTGCAAGACCTACCTTTCCAATGGAAGAGGTTAACTTGTCAAGGCGTGCTTGTAATGGTGTTCTTTCATTGTTGTCTTGGGATATTGAGCTCATCATTTGACCCCATGCTGTGTTGGTTCCCACAGATGTCACGAGCATTTGAGCATAGCCATCCACCACCTTTGCTCCAGATAACAAGAATGGACTTTTTAAGGGCTCAATTTCAACACGGTCACTCTCACCTGTCATACTTGATTCATCCACTTGCAAAGAATGGCCAGTTAAGAACAATCCATCAGCTGGAATTTGGTCACCAATCTTGAGGGACACAACATCTCCCACAAGAACGTCAAAGATGGATATCTTTTGTGGCCTTCCATTTCTCACAACGTCAACTTTGATGTTGTTACTTATCTTGGACAACTTGTCAAATTGTCTCTCTTGTCTGAAGTTGCTGAGTGCACTCACAACCACCACCAGAAATACTGCCACAAATATGCTCCCACCTTCATACCAGCCTTCACCTGCCCCATGTTGTTTTATGCCAAAACCAAGGGAAAGGCCAGCACAGACAAGAAGGATGAGAATTGTGGTGTCATTAAAAGCTTCCAGCACAAAGTGTAGGAAGCCTTTGGGTGGTGGCCTATGGTAAGTGTTTGAACCAAACAACTCACGCCGTTTGGTGATATCATCATCGCTGCCAGTGATTCCCTTTGCTGGAATGGATCCAAGAACATATGCAACACCTTCAACTCCTCCCAACTCGGCAAGGGCTTCCAAGTTTTTGTCCTTAACCATGTTAGCAAGTTTGGCTTTATCAACATCAGGAACCAAAAAATAATGATTGCTTCCATTGCCAACAAGTTGCGGAACTAGGGGTTCAATTATATCAAGAGTGTTGCCGGAACTGGAAGACTGGGTTTGGAATAGTTTACTGCAGTGATGGTTATTTCTTTTGGATATGACCTCATTGGCCAGGGAAAGCAAGACCCGTCTAGAATAAATTGCAGCAAAAGCAAAACGCCACCTTTTTTTGGCATTGGCGATGGTGCAATTGGCAGTGACTTTGGTGAGGGTGCTGTTGATGTCAATGATAAATGAGCTGCCATCATACATTGGTTTATGGCTGCTAGACATGGTGGAGTTTGGGAGCAGATTTAGAAAATGAGAAGTGGTATTATTAGCTGGTTTACCGAAAAGGTGAGTATGAAAGAACTTCATTCTGAGCAAACGAGGTTGGTTAGCTATATATGCTGAAATTTGATCTCATGGAGTGTGGGAGGGTGCATAGGGGTTGTTTCCGCGAAGTTTCCCACGAAAAACCTTGCACACTATACTGTCATTTTCTTTGTCCAGATTTTAATTAGGACTTGGCTTTTAGTTGGATATATACTTATTTTTGCCGCACAATTTAAGTGGTTGTTGAGAAATAAAAACAGCACAATCTAGTGAATGGATATGCTCTTTGTAATTAACATTTCCATGAAGCCGACATAGAGATGAGTAACCCGTGGGCATATCAATTGCCATCAATTGCCATTCAATACATATATAGTTGGGAACACGCCTGTTGACTTAGAAGCTATGTTCAGCATTCTCTGTCCCAGCGAGGAGACACATGCATTTCTTGAGGCACAATAAACTCCGCATGGAAGTTAGATGACCTAGTTGATCCTGCCAATACCAACTAAAGAAAACTGCACCAAGTTAAATCAATTACAGTGTAATAACTCCTTGTTGAGTCGGTACTGTTAATTTATAATATAATTATCCTCTTTGCAAAGCCTAGTGATCGGTGCCTCCATGTTTGATCCTATCGTTCATTTTAGTTCCTTTTTAAATTATTGTAAGTTTCTCAAAGGCTCCGAGCGATAGCATGCCTTCCTGGCCGGACTTGGATTTTGCTTGCATATAATTTGGACGCACACGACCACAAAATTACAAAAGGCAATTTTGGCTACTCAAATATTTTTGTATTTTTTTGTTCTTAAATAACAAAAAAAGAAAATTGAACTGTATTAATTTTTTTGTAAATATTTCTCATTTATTTTGCGTTTTCTACATTTTATTTGATCGAGTTGAATTAATATTTCAAATATTTGAGCATAAAGGTGATCAATCAATTCACCTGCATCAAACGAATGTATTATTCATATTTTCTCAATATATCAGAATAAATAAGGATATAAATAACATTTAACCACAAAACATACATGAACTAACAACTCAATTGACATATTTAGTCTTAATATTTTAAAATTAATATAATACTTTTAGAAATGCAAAAGAAATTTTAATAACCAAAAAAAATATCAGCTGAAACACACCAAAAACAAAAGATAAGAGAATAATTGACTCATTGTGTATTCGCCTCACCTCACATTTTCCAACTTAAAAACATAATTACTACACCAATGTAAATATGAGATTAATTCCTTCAAGCGCGAAGCAATACTGTTAAGCCCTCATCACACTGCACTCAACCACTTGGAGGTATAGAGTAACTAGTCCTAATAACTAGTGGAAAGTACCCTTTGGGCTTTTGCTTACTGCATCATCTAAAACTATGGAAAGCGAGAAGTTATTCTATTCACCATGAAGCACACAAGGGACAGACAACATCAAAATTTGCCGCATGTTTGACACCATCCAAACCGATTGGCGAAAGCTATTTCATCCTGACTCATGCGCGCACTCCTTGTGCGGCGCGGAGTATGAAATTACATTACATTACAATATTACATTTAATAAAAAACAAAAAGGGTAAAATCCAATGTCAATTGGCCGTTTCAATGACGAAAATGGCTCGGAAGGGAGCAAAATATATTATAGTACATAGGAAACTAAAACGACTAAAGAGTTCAACGAAGTAAGCAAGGTGCCGCTCATTTCCCTATGAGACAAGTTAATTGAGAATTGAGAATATGCAATTTTTTATGAAGACCGCACCGGTGAATAAACTTTCTGGCCAGTCTTTAACGACAAAGTTAACAATACTTCACATTGGTATGAATTAGATAATACAATAATTGAAGAGCAATTTCGAGACCTTTCTCTACCAATCTTATTCCCTATTTTTTTAACTTTTTACTTTAACCTTATCTGGTATCCCACGGTAAGGCTACATTTTCTTTCCTACTTTCCAAAGGCGACGAACGCTACTGACCGCAGAGAGCAGGTTAAACGTACATGGTTGGAAAAAGTTAGTCACATCACATGTTTCGTCCTTCTTTATTTTCTTTTTAATCCTTTCACACTTCCTCCTTCCACCGCAAGATTAGCGGGGGAAGTCATTGTTTTGACTAATCGAAACTACCTAGTAACTTCGTGACTCAAAATTTGTTGACTTTTCAATTGTTTAGCTAGTATATTAAGCCTCCCAATTGCACAAAGGAAAATAGCAAGTAATTTCGTGAATGATATTTTGAATTGTCAAGCTGAGGTGAACAAAACCTGGATCTGACAAGCAATATAAATCCTTAGAGGCCGTCAATGCAACTTCGCAGCACCTTCCAATGTCGAAAGCCCCAGAAAAAACGGAAAGACATCCCTTTCCAACTGACTCATAACCCATTCTTTGTTTTCTAATAATTGTAAGACACCCAATATCCCCGTCATTGGGATATTACTAGCAAACGACTATTACGAAGAAGGAAATTCTAGTACAGTTACCCAAAAAAAAGAAGATTCTAGCATCAACAATAGCCACATGGGAATATCCATAGAGATTAAGAGCGACACTTTATGAGTAGTGCAAGTTGCACGGTTCTTCAGATTTATGATGATATAAACCATCAAAACGCTGGAAACTGTCTTCACATCTGCTGCCCAGGTTCGGAAACAATTTCATACACAACTTCAATAAGTGTCGTGAACAAAGCACTAAGCACAAACTCAAAAATTGAAATTTCTAACACGTTTAAATATTGAACCCTCAAATATGGATTGCTCGCTTGTTTTTTTTTGGGTCAAAGCTTAGTCTCATCATGTGCTTGAACCTGGAAAATATTTGGACCATATGCTAGCCATTCTGGCTCTCGAAGCAATATCCTTTCTGAGAAGGAATGGGATTGAAAGTGTCCCTGTGAGCTGAGTGTAGCTGGTGGGCAAGAAAATAAGAGAAAATTGAAAATGAAGGGTGAAAATCATTATATGTCGACTTGATAAGACATCAAGGAGGAAGAAATGAAGATGTAACGACCATAATTGGTGTTGATTTTATGGGAGGCTAACAATCACCTTTGAACTTGCTGTGCATATGGACGTGCATGAAAGGTGCTTGACAACCCAGCCTGATAGTGTGCTATGTGTACACAACCAAGCCCCTCAGACCCACCCGTAGTTAGCCTAGTAGTAAGCATTTGATCCTACAATTTGCATTCCACCCTTGGTAAATATTCTCATCATAGGTTTGGGAGGAAAATGGTGCAAAACAAATATATGTATAATGTCAAAAGTCTAAATGAAATGAACATGTTTTTACCATTTAGTTATTGTATTTTGGTTAGAAATGTTGTTAATGATGATAAACAAGCGTATGACAGTCATCCCTCCATCCTTTCATTCATACCAAGGAAGACAGATAAAAATAGTTGTCAATCATCCCATCTTTTAGTTCCACCAAGCACCACCTAGTTAAAATAAAAAACGTTAAAATAAAAAACTTTTCCATAGCTCTCCATTTTCCACATCATACTCCTACCAACCACACGCCAAAATCTCAACTTGATGAATGCATCACTCTCTCTAACACCACTAGAGCTATGTTCAGAAGTTGGGAGGAAAAGGAAAGAAGAGATAGGGGGTTAAATAATTATTTTTCTAACTTTATTTGGATGTTTAAAATAAACAAAAAATGGAGGGCTAAAAAAATAAATTAATAAGAGATTTTACACATTTACTATTTATTTACAGACTATTATGTTGACATCATAATTCAACATTATGTTAACATGAAACTTACATTTTTAAGAATGTAATAGTATCTCAGTTAGTTTCCCAAAATCTCCTAAATTGGGGAAACTTATAATGAGTAGGAACATTTTGGTGAATTAAGTGAAAACTCTTATTTTCCTCCCCTCCTAAAAGAAATCTCCCAAACAAGGGCAAGGTTTCACCTAAACCTTCTATTACCCTCTATTATCCTCCATCCAAGAATAACCTAGGTGACCATTTCATCATAAAGATTAAAACACTGCATGAAGTAACCAAGATGTCAAATCAAAACAAGCATTATCAGCCTATCTCAGCTACAGCTAATCTTAATACATTACCAACTGTTAGTGGAAACACTTAAGGCCACAGGAAAATCGAAATGGAGTAATGAATAAGCACAGAAAGAATTGACTAACCAAAAACCCTCTACTAAATTGTCATAAGTTCTATGCATAGTCCAATGTGTGGTACTATTATAACCATATTTTTCGCACATACTTTAAAGAAACAGATTTGTATCCACCCAACTAAGGTAGCAAAGTCTCCTGTGCTATACCAATGGCTTGGCTTAAGACAATTCTCACCTAATCCACTAACTGCCATTGTTTTAGGCTAATCCTAGAAAACGTAGTTTGCCTAATGGCCCCTTTTGTAGAGCCGAGAAATAAATGTGTATAATATCAACAATTAAGTCTAGCAACAAGCAATACATAACAAAATTTTAGCTAGATGCCTTATAAGACTTATTATTTATTCAAAATAACATGATATTTCATAGAATCTATGTGTGGAAGTTTTTGGGTAGAAGGAAAAGGAAGGTAGTTTCTTCCTTTTGTTTGGATGTTTAAGTGAGGAAAGGAGGGGAACTCTCTTCCCCTTGTTTGAGAGCTAAAGATAAAGTAGAGTGAAGGAATAAGTATAAAATTAAAATTCCAATATAGTCCTTATGTTGCAATCTTATATACAAGCCTAAGGGTATATATGTAATTTTAAAAATCATTTTCAAAATCATTTATACATGCGGATTTATTTTGGAATCTTGTACCAAACATGGGAATCCAACATTCCCATGTAAGAATTCTCAAAAATGAAAAAATACTCCACAAACCAAACGCCCGTACAGGTAATGTTAAAAGTATTGGAAATTAACAAGTTGAAATGGCCCCATTTGAAATATATTTAAAAAAGAAAAAAGAAATAACTTTAGAGAGAATGGGTCAACAGAATAGGCCTCAATCATATCCAGATGTCCAACATTCACATTTAGTGTGTGAATTGCCCAAAAGTTTAAATTTTGTTCTGGCCTGCAACACTTGATTTAGTGGGCGAAGACTTGAGAAAAAGATTTGGCCCATAACATCTTCACCATCATTTCGCCCCAAAAGAGAAGAATTTTATTGATTTACATTCAGAACAAACCTAAGACTTCTACCCCAACCCCCGCTTCTCCCTTATCACTTAAGCTATTCCCAACTGGCTACAAGGAACCACTAATTTATCTAACTTCTCCATTTAAATTACCATAGCCATCAGGTACAAACAGGAGGACAAACCAGAGATAGTACCAGTATACCAAATTACCAACAAATATCTACAAAATATAACGAATCTCATATCTTAAAAAAGGGCTGGACTCTTGACCAAAGACACCAGTAAGACTAATCAAGGCAGAATGTTTACTAATCTAAAAATGAAACTTCATTCCAAATCCAATCAAACAACTCCAAGAGCAAGTTGATCTGATCATCTGTATGATATGAATAAGCAGACTCAAAAATTGTATACCAGACAATTAATCTACCTAGTTGGGTTAGACATATATAGGAATAAATAGTTAAAATTACCTTCAAAATCCGCTTCAACATTAAAAACCAACCATGCAAGAGAAGGAAAAAAATATTAAAGAAAGAAAAAAAAAACAAAGGAAACACTAATGTGTACCAATAGATCATGGTAAGACGTTGGCCAAACAGAAAAACAATAACACAACATGGTAAAAAGGAAGTATTTAGGGAATTTAATTCTCAGATTCAATTCAATTAGACTCCAGAACGCAGAGGTTAGCTTCTAAATGAATGAATACCATCTACTTAACCTTATGCAGCCTTAAAATAGATTGCATTATAGTGTATTTTTTTAAGTTAACTTACTAATAAAATAATAGTCAGAACATAATTAAAAAATTAGAGTGAAGTAAAACCTGTATACTTGATCCACCAAGCTCTATGAGATGGCAAGTCTGATAACTTCTGCACCAACCACAGAAGGAATAAGTTAATACCAAGCCATGGGCTTCTTAAAACCATTCATCAAGACAATGAAACTTTAAAATTTTGCTCAGAACAACATCACGTTAATTGATGAAGCGAGACATCAAAAAACACTCTCCACCAACACAGTTGACATTTTCAGGTATAATGATGCCAGAAATGGTGAATAGCATCAGTCAATAAAGTTACTGAACATGATTTCTCAGTAGTCATGACTCAATATCAAATACAAACAAATGTCTATGACTATGAAGAAGGGTGCTTGGTGCACCGCTATTTTCACACCAAAGCACCAGATTCAATGGTAATTCCAGGAATTTCAGATCCCATTTTTTATGTTGCAGTTAAAAATTGTTCAATATAAACATAGAATGTACAAGATTATGGAAATCTTAGATTCCTAGAAATCCTACATTTCCAATTTTCCACAATGTTGGCACCCCAAACATAGGCATCCAAAATTCCAGAGTATCTCACATACTAGCATGAAAATGCCTGCCTACAACGCATCTGCACAGCTCAAAGGCAATTGGGATTTCTTGATTTCTTTTAGAACAAATCAATAAGCTTTATATTGACACTTCTTTATTCAACACGCATAACAATGAGCTAAGCCAATAAGTTTAAATACAAGTGTTGGAAATGCTACCTCGGGTATTACAAACTTGCAGGTGACAAAATCATGCTGGATGTACTTCCTCATTCAAACCAAGCTTTAGCTTTTGGTGCCTTGTTGCTGCTCACCTAAAATGCATTGCACACAATCATCAGAACCCAGCAATTCACTAGCCCTGCGATTCGTCACTCCGAATTCACCACCAAACAGACACCTAGAACCCATTTGACTCATTACCCACAAGCTCCTCTCAGGCATCGATGCCCAATTAATGAACTTCACAGCATCCTTCGAATTCAAACCCCTACCCCCAACCTTAATCCGTGCATCCCTAAAGGGAACCAAACACTTATCCCTGGCAAACCCAACACACTTCTCCTTAGCCACGGAGAAACAATCCGCCATCTCGCGCTCCTCGCAGAGCTCCCGCTCCTTCAAATCGGAGTGTTTGGAACCCACCAGAAACTTCCACCAAGGAGGCTTGCACTTGCTGGAAGCGCTGATGGCGCAACCGATCCTCGCTCCCTCCTCGCACTGATGAACGATCTTGCGCTCGCAGGCTCTGAACGAAGAGGCCCAAGCTCGCGGGTCTCGGAACGCAAGCACGTACTGACCCGCCGACGGGTGGTCGGAAGTTCCGGCCGGTAACGGTCCTCGGAGTAAGGGAATGGGCCTGTCGAAGGTGATGACGGTTGAAGAAGGTGAGTAGTCGTCCAGATTGTTGGGTGCGGGTGCGTCCATTGCCATCGCTAGGGTTAGGGCTTTTGGGTTTGAGTTAATTGATAGAAAATTCAAATCGAATGAGTTCAGAGAAGCAAAATTGACGAATAAGAGTAAACCCAGAAGAAAATTCAACGTGTGATGAACGTTCTCCGCCGCACGGTGTCTTCCGCCGCCGCCACTCTAGATGTCGGTCTTATGTTTTCTAGATTCGTCGCGTCTCTGATAGAAAAAATGGCGCCAAGCAACGACTAAAGAAAGGAAACAATAGAAGAAAAGGTGTTTTGCTTTGAGCATTTAAAACGTGTTTTTCTTTTACCAAAAAAAAATAGTTTTCTTCTTGTTTATTGTTTGTGGGAAAATGCTAAATTTTAGCTTAAAAATGATTCACTTATTTATGATTCTTAATTTCTTATATATAAAACTTAACATTTGCTAAATTTATATATTTAATTTCTTTAAATAATATATCATTTTGTAATAAATTGTGCTTATTTTCTTTTTAATTTTTTTATTTGTTTTCTTTTCATTTTAATTTGAAATTCTCCTCAATTATCTTTTTCAATTTTTAGTAATTGGTCATGCAATCTCAGATTAGGAATAATGATTAAATAAAAAAATTTAAATGATAATTCTAAAATTTAAATCTTTAATATTATAAGTAAATCGACTTCCATTATAACTAAACTCTCTTTAATTATCTCCATGTTTATTTTGCATTTTTTTTCCATATATATACACTTCTTCGAAAACAGTAAGGTTATAATTTGGTCCAACCGCGTCTTGTATACCCAAAGTATCTAGTTAGACATAGCCTATCTAATTAATTTGTGGGCCAAATTATAACAGTCTTTGTAATCTATAATATAACATTTTAAATGAAAATAAAATTTTTAAATTTTTAATATATTAAATATCTTATTTTTATTTAAAATTTCTTATTTCACCTAAAACTTCTCGTCTAGAATTTAAGATTAAGGATTTATTTATTAGCAGTAAAATCCAAATAAGAAATACAAATAGATACATTCTTCTATCATTCACACAAAGGGTCATGTTGCTTGAATGATGAGAAGAATTTAATGACTTCTAAAGCAATCATACTCCGTAACCATTAAAGTAAAAAAATTTAAAAAAGAAAAGAAAAGAAAAGAAAGAAAGAATGGAGTTCAGTGGGTAGTTTAAGGCCCAAAAGAGCTACATTTACTTCAGCCAAGCTTGGGTTGAAGTCTGAGTGAAGATGCCATGTTGCTGCTGCTAATTAATATACCACCTTTTGAGTCTTTGGTCGTTGCTCCAGGCTCCAGCCTCATACTTTCCATCCTCCCTAATAGTCACATCAAAGTTGGAGTTTGAAGGAAATTGAGGAGGGAAGGTTCCAGCGAAATTCGGTTTTAGGTATCTGAAGCACCCTAAAGTAAGCCTGTATCCATTTTCTTGAAAGATATTGCTGGGATGGCAATGGATCGGGTACCCGATCAGATCCAATCCAATTAGAGGAAATGGATAAGATTTATTTGGATCAAAATATAACTCCAGGTTGGGTCGGGTCTCTAAAAATCTACTGGATCATTGGGTCTCCATATGAACCGATGCCTCTCCTCCTCAACCTCACTCTCATAGCCAGCGACAGAAACTCTACCACCATTTTCATACTCGCAACAAAGAATCTTAATTTCCAGTGGCGTTCATTTCTTCTCCGACAAGAGTGAACGTCGTTCCAGTTGAGGGAGGTAGATATCAACATAGTAGTTCGTGTATTGCTCGACACAGGAAGATCTCAAAGGAGCAGATCTCGCTAATGGAGCATCGAGGTCGACGATCTTGACACCGTTCAGGAAGCTAGCAATGGAGTCGCTGCCATCGATCTCGTTGGTGTAGACGACAGAACCAGACAAGTTGTGCCGTCGAGAAGTCACCGTTAGTCATCCAGAAATTTTAGGCTATATTTATATATTTAGTAATTGATGAAATTTAATGGAATGAAATAGAATAAGATATGATAGAATGGAATAAAATAAAAGTATTTTTTTTATATTTTAAGATAAAATTGAGTAAAGTTATCACTTTATTGTTTAGGAAGTGGATGGTTATTTGTGATATATGATCGAATCTTAATTATAATAATAATAATAATAAATATGATTATCTCATATCTTTCAAATTGAAGTAGAAAAAAATTGATAATTTTGTGTACAATTTATTTCATTTATTTTTATCTCATTTTATTTTTTTTAATATATACAAATAATAAAACATATTTCTATTTCATTTTATTCCTCTCTATTTCACTCAATTTCATCAATCTAAATATACCCAAGCAATGAGGATAAAGATAATATTATCAATACAAAATTATAAAAAAAAATTCAATAATTATATTTATATATTAAAAAATATATTAATAATTATTATGAAAGATCAATTTATAATTATTTCTTTCGAGTTTTCATATTTTGAAAATACTAAATGATTTTTTTATTATCATTATTATCAAACATTTGAGGGCTCGCAATAAAATTCATTAATTTTTAATCCATCCAATCCATTTATATTAAAATCAATCCAATCCATCTAATTAAAATAATATATCTTATTGAATTGGATCAAATGAATTAAATTTAATTATGGATGGTTAGTAATCCAATCAAAGTATGTATTGGATATCCATTGGATATCCAATTAAAAACCAATCCAATGGATATCTAATATATTTTATGTTTTTTTAGAGAGATAAACATATTTTAGAGAGAGAATAACATTTTTTAGAGAGAGAAACATTTTTTAAATGAGTGAGTTGGATATCCATCAATCCAATCCATTAAAATGGATTAATGGATGGATTGAATATTCATCCATTAAATCAGATCATTGATGGATTTGATAATATTAAACATTTTATAATAGATTTTAAATAGATTAATGGTTTATTTTGAATCTATCCATTACGATCAAATTCAAAATCAATTCAATTCATCCATTTGACACCCAATTATATCTCTTACATATGTAACCAAATAATCATTCAAAAAAAGTAACATATTTAAAAATAGAGATATGAGAGTGAAAATTACACATATAAAAAAATAAAATAAAAATATATATCTATATAAAGTCAAAGAAAAATTTCAAAATAAAGTTACGGGCATGTGTTCCCAATCATTTACGCATGAATCTGTCCCTACCATCAGTGGTTTTTCCATCACCAACTCTGAGAGTAAATAAAGTATTTGGAATCTAGATCTGTGTGGCCAGCATCGTGACGAGGTTGGAGCTAGTGGGGATGAGGCTAGAGCCAGCGATGGCGAGGACGAAATGATGTTGGTGTCGAGTTGCTAGTGAACACGATGGTGGAAGCGACGAAGTTGCTCCACTCGATGGTGGAGACTCACAAAAAAACCTTTGTCGATGACATTTTCCACGTACCTCCAACGTCACTAACACCTTTTTTCTATGCTATATCTGTTTTGAAATTTGGATTTCAAAAAACCCTACCCCATTTTTGTTGTTTCTGCATGTAATTTTTTAAAAAGAAAAGTTCGAGTCAAGTTTGGATTTACCCGATTCAAAAGGAATTGGATAAGGTTGAGTCTAGATCAAGGCTCCAGTTCTAACAAACCTATTTGGGTCGAGTCAGATCTTTGGATTTTGACATTCCTTATTAGAGGTTGAGGGCCTTCTCATGCAAAACATCATGAGATTGGGATTTCTTTTGGAAGCAAAGCTTGTTACCATCAAATCATGTGCTATGGAGCAAGATGCAAAAAAAAAAAGTTTTTTTGATCGTTTTGTCCTTAATAGTAAAATTATTTATCAAATTGCGATCGTTTTGAAACTATTTATCAAAATATCACACTTTGGTTAAGTTGGAATATTTTATTATTTTACGTTCCACGTAAATAGCGTCAAAGGAGATGACGCTACTAATTGAAAAACACTAACGCGTTTGGCATAACAAGCTTGATAATGCCAATACAATTGGCGCTATCCACTTAGGCACGCCATCACGCATGACGTTACCACCTAGATAACGCCAAGCATATTGACGTTATCAAGCTTATTATGCTAAGCGCGTTGGCGTTTTCCCATTGCACGTCCTATTTAAGCACTACCTTTCTCTTACCCACCATATCCAGGTTATCCACTACCTACAGGTCACCCACTATCTATTGGATACCCACCACCTACTTATACTTACCCACCGTATCCTTTGACTTTTACCCTTACACCATCATTTTCATACTCACCGTATATGGGTTACCCACCATATCCTTACTCATCACAGTCAGGACCTTATTCTGATCCTCTTCACAGACCACCACATTCTGACCATGACCCTTCTCATTGATATGGTCATTACATTTAGATTATTTATGTCCCTTTTATTACATTTGCTTAATCTGGGATGATTGTATGTATATGTACAAATGTTTTCATTATGCATCTTATAGGTGCTCTATTGATTTGGAAATCAAAATATATATGGATATATTTTATTATACAAGATGAAGTACTTTTGAGAACGTCCAATTTTTAAGAAATATTTTGTCAAAATTTTCATAAAATCTGAATGTTTAAACTATTAAAGTTAATTGATTTTTATAGGCTTGCTAAAGTTGATATTCTAACCTATGAACCGATCGTGACCCTGGTTTTGAGTAGCCACAAATTCATCATAAGTTATTGTGACATACTTATATTATTTCCACTTTTTTTTTTAATTTAATCGTAGGTCACAAGTAAAATTTAAAATAACTTTGTTTATCGTATTCCAACAAAGCATATGAATTCCATTAATCACATTATAATAAATTGAATAATTACCTCATAGTTGTGGGACAGTTGATTCACACAATGAATCATTCTTAATCTCGTTTATATGTTAAACAATTCTTAGCAAATAAAACAAAAAACAAAAAAAAACAAAATCTTACTCATCAGTTTTCATTTTTTCAATTCTTCCTCATACAACACAATTATATTCATAAGCTTACTAATTTCTTTCTCATTCATGTCAACTCTTTCATCCACTATTTTAGCTTTATCATCCAACCTTTAAAAAAAGTCACAGGTCTGTTATTTATCTATCCATAAAAGACACGTAAAAAATTGACGACCATAGCTTATTGTTTTCTTCGAAATATAAATCAAAGCTCATTGTCTGCATCCACACTTCTCCTAAGAAATTTGTACACCTCCTCTACTCTCCATCATGGATGAATCACTGATGCTAGAGCTTATCTCTGACGTATGCACAAAATCTTTTCTCATATTCTAGCAAATCCTAAACCCCAAATGTTTATTATATAGGCTACAGTCAAAAGGAGAGTTTCGAGAAGAGTTTAGTGAGAAAAAAGTCTAAGGAGAAGGTGAAATTTTGAGAAATGGATAATCTAGTCGGAAGGAGGAGATAATAGTTGCTTAAATAGGATTTCCAATGAGAAAACGCCAATGAGCTTAGCACAACAAGTTTGATAACGCTAATACATTTGACGTTATCCATGTGGTAACACCATGCATGTTGGCATAGCCAGACGTTATCAGACTTGTTACGCCAAGTGCATTAATGTTTTTTTATTTATAGCGCTATCTCATTTGATATTATCTACGTAGAATGTAAAATAATAAAATATTATAACATGATTAAAAGTGTGTTATTTTGATAAATAATTTTAAAATAATAACAATTTAACAAATAATTTTATCACTAAAGATAATTTCGTCAAAAAGCCAAAAAAAAAAAATCCATTGATTCAGAGGTGGCTTATGTCCAGTTGTTCTTGAACCAATCCACAAAATGGATATTCTCCAAACCTTCCACTCTCGTAGCCAGGGGTGCATATATTTTCGTAATAGGTAATTGGTGAAAAATAAATCTTTGTATATAGTTTAAGATATAAATAAGCCATTAGCCATGAATTGGATATGGACAGTTAATAAATCCTTAAATTGCACAATATTCGAAGTGCGAGGAGGTAGATTGTAACGTGATACCTCAAGGGATTAAATCACACCATCATTATAGTTGAAGGAGGTTTTTTTTTTTTATAATATAGCCTAAGAATATTATTATGTTCATTTGATGTGCTTTCTTGATAAAAAAAATTTTGGATGATTTTCTTTTTCTAAAAGATGTTGAAGCACTTAAAAAAGCATATTGTATGCATTTTTTCAGCTAAAAATTTGTGCTTTTGAAAAAAAAATCATTTTTATATCATAAAAATTGTTCAAAAAATAATAATATCAAATATTACATCCAAACACATAACTTTTACTTTTTAAAAAGCAGAATGGTATATGACCCGACTTGAGGAGTATGGAGAAATCTCAACTGTTAAGATATGTCATAGTTTTTTTTTAAATTTTAATTAAAGTAACGAAAGCACCCTTTTCTAATTACTCGAGAGATCCATGCTTTCAAAAAGTCGAGCTGTATCGCATAGTCCTTTAAAAAAAATCTTTCAAAAAAGCTTACATAATTTTCTTTTTCAAAAACCCATCCAAACCAATTCCTTATATATTATAAATTAAAAAGACAATTTTTGTTTACAATCTGCATTTTCAAAACCCTTATTTTGTATAAAAATCGTCCTTTTAAAAAAAAAAAACATTACGTACAATTCAGTTGTTGTACATACAAATCTTTTATTTTTAGTTGTCTTTTTAATTTTTTAATATTTTTTTAATAACTAATATAAGTGATTAAAAAAGAGAAAATACTTTTTTTCCCCTTAGACAAGCGTTCCCCACGAGCGACCAAACATTAATCCACATTCCAACATATGATGGCATGGCTCTTACCACATATTTACACCATTAAGATTCAAACCCGTTAAATTCGCTTGCAATATTTTAAATGTGATTAAATGTAGAATTTAATTTTGATGTATTGTTATTAATTTTTTTATACTGCCATATTATGTATTGTTATGCTAATAAAAAATGTGACTTTATTATTACAAAAATAATAGGAATTTTGAGGTAATTATTATAAGAGTCAATTTTTTTAATGATATAGTAATGTATAATTGAGTGACTATATAATAAAACTTTTAACCTCTTTTTTTTTTTTTACAAAAAAGATTAAATCATTTCATTAAGAAGAATAGTCTCAATACAAGTGAGAATCAAATGGAAAACATGGTGACTAGCGTAAAATCGTGATGCTCTAGCAAGAGTATGAGCAACATGATTAGCTTGCCTCTGAGAGAAACCAACTATATGGTTTTGTAAAAAACTCAAACCCTCTTTACATCTAATAATAATAGAACTGAATTCAGAGAAGTTTCTATTAGTTGACTTGATGTTGTCGACTACATGCTTGCAGTCAAGCTCCATGATGATGTTATGGTACTGCTTTGCTCCCTCAACCACTCAACAGCATCAAGGAGACCCATGGCTTCCGCTTCATGAACTTGGGGCATTCCTTGGTGCAGAATTGTTTTAGCCATAATAAAAGATCCAATAGAGTCCCTTAAGCACAGACCAATTCCAAAAGAGCAGGTGTCTTGGAACATTGCTGCATCGATGTTGCACTTCACGAAACCGTGCGGTGGTTTTGTCCAACGGTGCTGCATTTGACGAGGATGACCAGCTTCATGAGGTAAGGATACTGCCATGCGAATGGATTTCCACTCAAGGAAAGCTTGTCTAGCCAAGATAACAGAAACGTAGGGATCCTTCTGAATGCCTTCCCACACTTTTTCATTCCTTCTTCTCCAAAGGCACCAAAAAATAATTGCCATTTCCTGTTTTTGCTCATGAGAAAATATATCCAGCAGCTTAAAAAACGCTTCAGTAAGAGAATCTGCACTTTGTACAATTGGCAGAATTAAATTCCAAAGCCCAGCAACCATCCAGACAGCTTGCGATTGTGAACATTCGAAGATGATGTGCCAAGTTGATTCCAAGGAGGTCTCACAAAAAGGACAAATACATGAGCATTGAATTCCTTTTTCAACTAATCTTTGCCTTGTTGGCAGGCAGTCGCGAGTCATGCGCCAAAGTAGGATTTTGTATTTTTACGGGACTTGAAGATGCCACAAAGTTGACCACTGCCCAAGAACACGAAGACCTGATCACAACCAAATTCTCCATAATAAAGTGATATGAGGATTTAACAATAGTATCTACCATCTTTGCTAAGATTCCAAATAATCTCATCATTTTGGTTAGCAAAGAAAATAGGCATAGAAAGAATTTGTCCAGCATCGTGGTCATTAAAAATGGAAGTGATAATGTCGCTTTTCCAAGAGCTAGTGCTAGAGTGTAACAAGTCAGAAACATGCATTTCCTCCAAACCCACAATTTGAGAGCTAGTAACATAAGGGTTGTCAATATTCCTAAGCCAAGGGTCCCGCCATGCAAGAATGCTTTTACCATTGCCCAATTTCCATCTCATACCTCCTTTGACCACTACCCGTGAAGCGAAGATGCTACGCCAAACATAGCTTGGGTTATGGCCTAAAGAGGCCCCCAAGAAATCACTATTCGGAAAGTATTTAGCTTTGAAGACTTGAGTAACTATAGCATCATGGTCAGTCATAAACTTCCATCCCTGCTTCCCTAGCATGGCCAAATTAAAAGCATAGAGATTACGAAAACTCATACCTCCATATTCTTTTTTCATAGAGAGGTGATCCCAGCTGAGCCACTGTATTCCTTTACCACCTTGCCTGTTAGAAC
Organism: Ormosia semicastrata; assembly: GCA_029884595.1. NCBI lineage: Eukaryota > Viridiplantae > Streptophyta > Magnoliopsida > Fabales > Fabaceae > Ormosia > Ormosia semicastrata. The sequence continues at coordinate 13,557,455 of JAQQTO010000055.1, read as the reverse complement.
CCCACCAGAAAGAATTCATCATTTTTTGAATTTCATCACCAAGAGAAGTAGGAAGGAGAAAAGTACTCATACAGTATATCGGTATTGCCTGAGCTGCTGATTTAATTAGAACTTCTCTACCACCTTTTGAAAGATGCTTTCCTGACCAATGGTGAATTTTCTTCCAGATTCTGTCCTTCAAATAATTGAAAATAGCCTTTTTTCTACGCCCAATCATGGAGGGAAGGCCAAGATATTTCCCAGTTCCAATACATTCTGTGATCCCCAAAAAAGATGAGATATCAGCACGGACATTTTGAGGAGTGTTTCTACTAAAAAAAATCTCAGACTTCAGAAGGTTGACTGCTTGGCCAGAAGCTATCTCAAAGATTTGTAAAATTTCCTTAAGGACTTTTGTCTCCTTATCATCTGCCCGGCAAAAAAGAAAACAATCATCAGCAAATAAAAGGTGTGTGAGAAGGGGAGCCCCTCTGCACACCTTAATACCATGAAGGTCTCCTTTTGATTCTACCCTTTTGATGAGGGAAGTAAGACCCTCCATACAAAGAATGAATAAGTAGGGAGACAGTGGGTCACCCTGTCTAGGACCTCTCCCTGGAGCAATAGGACCAACTGATTCACCATTCACCAAAACATTGTATTTTACATCTTGAACGCACATGCTAATCCAACTAATCCACTTCTCATGAAAGCCCATCTTGTGAAGCAAAGCTTTAAGGTAATTCCAGTCAACTCTATCAAAAGCTTTGCTGATATCTATTTTAAGAGCAATTTCATCAATTTTTCCTTTTGTCTTGCATTTCATGTGGTGGAGCAACTCAATAGCAACTAAGACATTGTCGAGAATGGAACGACCCTCAACAAAAGTCAATTGCTCTTTGGAGATGCAATGAGGAAGAAGAGGCTTCAAACGATTAGCTAGGACCTTGGAAATAATTTTGTAAAGCACATTGCATAAATAGATAGGTCTCAAATCTTTCATGGTGGAGGGGTTATTAATTTTTGGGATAAGAGCAATGTTAGTTTGAATGAGATTAGGGGGGAACACACCTTGCTCCAACCAAAAGACACCCGAATGAAAAATATCGTCACCACAAAGATCCCAATTTTTTTTGAAAATTACAGGATTCAAGCCATCATGCCCTGGAGATGTATTTGAGTCCATGTCGAAAAGAGCCTTTCGGAATTCACATTTACTAAAAGGCTTCAACAAAACAGCATTATCTTCACTAGAAATTTTGCTCTGAATATGACAAACAGCATCCTCGATAGAAGGTTCAACCCAAAAAGTTTGGTGAAATAAATTCTTGCAACTTCACAAAACTCATTCTGCTCAGTTGTTATGGTTCCATTGTCTGCAACTAGATGTTTGATTTTATTTGCTCTTTTCCTTTCATTGGCCACTGCATGAAAGAACTTAGTATTCAAATCACCATCCTTATACCAAGCAACTTTTGATCTTTGTCTCCAGTAAGCGTCTTCTTGTGCAAGGAGAGTGCCAAGTTGATCACGAGCTTTTGACAATTTAGAAGAGGAGATGACATCATTGTTACCTCTAAGCATCTCAATGTCTTTTCGGCAAGCATCGATTGGGCCTTTGAAACGGGTTCGCAAGCGCCTACCCCAAGTATCCAAATCACGCGAGCAACAATGGAGTTTTAAGATAATGTCGGAGCCAACTTCCTTATTCCACCCCGAGACAACAATATCATGCAAATCATTTTCCAAGAGCCAAGAGTTTTCAAAACGGAAATTATGCACATTGGGCCTATGGTTGCGGTCAAAGAGATTGAGCACTATTGGAGAATGATCCGACATATTAGAAACAACATTAGTGAGCTTACAATTTGGGAAAAGATCCAACCAGCATTGTGTTGCCATAACTCTATCAAAAATTGGTTTATACATTAAAAGAGTGTGACTTTATCATAAAAAAAAGAATGTGAATTTTAGAATAATTATTATGAGAGTCAAACTTTTTAATGATGTAACAATGCATATTATAAGGTAGAGCACTCAAAGGTGATGTATTACAATATATATATAGCATGAGATAAGTTTTTATTGTAAGAGGGTGAAATGAGTAAATTTTGACCATACAATTATATATGAATGGTCAATATTAAAAGTTATTTAAATATTATATGATCACTTAAAAAAGTCACATGTATTTATGTTTTAATTTTAACCATCTATGTAAGATCTAATAGGTAAAATTTACTGATCTCACATATTACAATAAACACTTATCTCACTAGATACGCTATATATATATATATATATATATATATATATATATATATATATATATATATATATATATATATATATATATATAAGAGTTTTATTGTGAGAATGTAAGAGAAGTAAATCTTGATCATACAATCATACATGGATGATCAAAATTAAAATTTACTTAAATGTCATGTGATCACTTGTGTGTATGTGTGTGTGTGTGTCGAGGGATCAAGTTACACCCTAAATCCTAACTCCTAAAATTTATTTAAAGGTCATGTGATTACTTGTGTGTTGGGGGGGAGGGATTAAGTTACACCGGTGCAAGACTTGACATACTTACACCACTTAATAACTTTTTATAGAATGTGATTTTTATCGATCAAACTGTTAAATTATAACTGTCGCAACCGGGATCGCGAGGGGACGACCGAAAAATATAAAAAAATCAATGGAGTCGCCACCAATGTTTATTTAAATTGGGAAAACATTAAAAAAACCCTTTTATCAGGAAAACTGGTCTTTTGAAAATGAGTTTGAGTCCGGGAGTCGATTACAGATAGGGAAGGTGTTAGCACTCTATATCTTTGCCGTTCCAAGAACGGTACCTTATGTTAGTTGTGCAAAATTTAATAATCTCAAATATATTTATTTTTATCCCTTTTTACAAAAGCATTATAACTATTTACAAAAGCGAAATCACAAAATTATGAAAATTTAATTTGGGCTTGACAGAAATGAAATTCTGCTCCTACGTATCCCCTGGTGCAATGGGGAACTCAAAGTTACGTAGTTCTTTATAAAATAAGTGTGGGTTGGTTGATTTTATTTTAAAAAAAGATTTTATTTGAAAGTGAATCCATTTTTTTGCACAGGATTCAAGTTAACATTAGGCTACTCAATAAACCCTTATGATCCAAAAGATAATGAAGATAGCATTTACTATTCAATCATCATCATTGGTCATTGCATAGATTAAAAGATTTTTTTATTTTCTTTATTATTTTTTTATTTTCTTTATTTGCTATTTTTATCACTTTTAACTCCCAAAATCTAGCCCAACAAACTGAGGATACATGAAATAAAAAAAAAAACAAGAAAACGTAAAAAGAAAACAAAGAAACAGATATCCTAAATTAAAAGATACAACAGTAAGGACCTCGTTTACGATCAGATTAGCAGGAGAGGGTGGCTGGCTTCTTCGGTTCGACGGTCGGTTTAAAGAGATTGGGTGATTCTGTTTTGGAGTTCGACAGTCGGTTGGAGGTGAGGATGGGATGGATTCGACGATCGATTGGAAAGGGGTGATTCTGCTTTGGGGTTTGACAGTCGGTTGGGGGTAAGGATGGGATGGATTCGACGGTTGGTTGGGAAGGGGTAATGGATTCGACGGTCGGTTGCAATTGATGAAGATGGTGGAGTCACAGTTTTTGGGATCCGACGGTCGGATGTGATGGAGTTTGGTTGATGGTGTGAAGGTTTGGATGGGTTGTCGGTTGGATGGCGGTTGGTCGAAAGAGATGGTGATGGAGTTTTGGTGCGATCCGACGGTCGGTGGTGAGGATATGGTAGTGTTTGTGAAGTTGGTTGAAGGCCGGTCACGGGAGTTCGACGGTCGAATGGGAGGTGAGGATATGATGGTATTTGTGAAGTTGGTTGAAGGCCGGTCACGGGAGTTCGACGGTCGAATGGGAGGTGAGGATATGATGGTGTTTGTGAAGTTGGTTGAAGGCCGGTCACGGGAGTTCGACGGTCGAATGGGGAATGATGGTGTTATTGAAGTTGGTTGAAGACCAGTGCAGGAGTTCGACGGTCAAATGGGGAATGATGGTGTTATTGAAGGTGGTGGTTACGGTTTTCTGGAGGTTTTTGAATTCTTTGGTGGTTTTTAAAAATGTGATGCGAAGGGGTGGAGTTCCGGTGCGTATGGTACTCATGGTTAAAAAGAAAAAGAAAAGAAGATGGACAACATAACTAACCACCAAGATCAAGCATGCATTTGAACATTACATTTTTACTCACAACAGTGCAAGAATAGTGATGAGAAAGGGCTTACCTCTTCTGTGCTACCAATAACACACTCAACTCAAAAAGAATCAAAAATCCTTTTCGTTCCCAGCAGCCTCCCCAGCATTCTTGCTTTTTTCTTTTTTTAGCTACCACCAGAGATCAACTCAACATCATCAATCTTCTTTCCTTGGCTGAAGATGGGATGATTTGGGGAAGATAAAAGAAGGTGGTCGTGAAGATGGAGATGGTTCACGTTTTTTTTTTTTGGAGGTGAATATGAGATGAAGGATGATCAAGGTAGATGGGGAGTTCAAGGTTGAAGGGGCTCTGCTTATGGTTTTTGGGAAGTGGCCTCCTGCCAGAAAAGAGAAGGAAAAGAAGAAGAAAAAAATCTCTTTCTGTGTTTCGTCCTCCCCTGACATTTCCTTCTTTTTTTCTTTGCGTGAGCCTTCCTACGTTGAGCCCCCCATTTCCTCCTTTATCAGAACCTTTTTCTTTTCTTTCCATCCTTTTAACCCCCCTTTTTTCTGCTTGCTGCCTCAATGCATTTAATGCCTTCTTCTTTACGCGTGCAAGTATCAGGTATTAAACGTAATGCCCCCTTTTAAAAATTTTTATTTTAAAACGAGATCAGTGTTCCCCTTTTTAGTAGGCTTACAATTGGGCCAAAAAAAGAAGAGTAAAAGAATTTGTTAGCCTGCTCCAAATTGAGTATTCACAAAGATATGTTCAAAATATTGTAATTAAGTATAAAAAAATTTTATGGACAAAATTGGGTATCAATAATACTTTCCTTTTTTGCTTTACATTTAACATAAATGGGAAGCAAAGGAATTGATTTAATTTTGTCCATGAAAATTTTCACTTTTTTTTTTTTCTTTCTTTCTTTTTTTTTAATTTGGAAAGCATATTGACGCAAAAAAGAATGGACATTAAATGAGGTAGAAAGTTTGAGTCGCACCACCGAAACTTGATGAAACTTAAAACAGAAAGCACAAAACTTGCGGAGTCGTATCCACCGAAGCTTGACGAAAAAGAAAAAGGTGACGGGCACAAGGCCCCCGCTTGCTTTGGAAGCGATGGGTACGAGGACCCAAAAACTAAAAAGCAATGGGTGCGGGGACCCAAAAAGAAAGACAACGGGTGCGGGGACCAAAATTAAAAGACAAAGGGTGCGGGGACCCGGAAAACTAAAAGACAATGGGTGCGGGGACCCGGGAATTTAAAGACAATGGGTGCGGGGACCCGAAAACTTAAAGATAATGGGTGCGAGGACCCGAGATTAAAGACAATGGGTGCGGGGACCCGGGAATTAAAAGACAATGGGTGTAGGGACCCGAGAAACTAAAAGACAATGGGTGCGGGGACCCGGGAATTAAAAGACAATGGGTGCGGGGACCCGGGAATTAAAAGACAATGGGTGCGGGGACCAGAAACTAAAAGACAATGGGTGCGGGGACCTTAATTAAAAGACAATGGGTGCGGGGACCGAGAAACTAAAAGACAATGGGTGCGGGGACCGGAACTAAAAGACAATGGTACGGGGACCGGAAACTAAAAGACAATGGGTGCGGGGACCCGAAACTAAAAACAATGGGTGCGGGGACCCGAAACTAAAAAAACAATGGGTACGGGGACCCGAAACTAAAAGACAATGGGTGCGGGGACCCGAAACTAAAAGACAATGGGTGCGGGGACCGGAGACTAAAAGACAATGGGTGCGGGGACCCAAGTTAAAAGACAATGGGTGCGGGGACCCGGAGACTAAAAGACAAATGGGTGCGGGGCCGAAACTAAAAGACAATGGGTGCGGGGACCCAGAAACTAAAGGCAATGGGTGGGGGGACCCGGAAACTTAAAGACAATGGGTGCGGGGACCCGAAAATGAAAAGACAATGGGTGCGGGGACCCAGAAACTTAAAGACAATGGGTGCGAGGACCCAGAGACTTAAAGACAATAGGTGCAGGGACCCAGGAATTTAAAGACAATGGGTGCGGGGACCCGGAAACTTAAAGACAATGGGTGCGAGGACCCAGAGATTAAAGACAATGGGTGCGAGGACCCAGAGATTAAAGACAATGGGTGCGGGGACCCGGAAACTTAAAGACAATGGGTGCGGGGACCTGGAAACTAAAGGCAAATGGGTGCGGGGACCCAGAAGCTAAAAGCAAATGGGTGCGGGGACCCAGAAGCTAAAGGCAATGGGTGCGGGGACCCAGGAGACTAAAAGCAATGGTTTTGTGAATGCATGTGATGCCAGAGATGGTGCATGATGCAATGGATGCATGATGATGCAATGGATGCAATGCTTGAGGACAGTGCATGTGATGCTAGAAATGATGCAATGAATGCCCTACTGTAGGGATTCTCATGAACAAATTGAGTAAGCAAATTTTTTGTTTTTTTTTCATTTTTTTTATTTTTTTGTTTTTTTGTTTTTTGCACATCGGAGCTTTGGTTCCGCAACCCTTAAGGACTTTTCCCCACAGCAGGGTCGCGATTGAACAGTAAAATCTGTTGATTGGCATTATGATTTGTCTGGTCATCCTTTCTTTTCTCATCAACACTTAAAGGGTCTCGAGCTAGAAAACTTTATGCAGTGGGCCTTGAGCCTAAAAAATTGTACAATGAGCCACGAGCCAAAGAAGTGAATGTACTTGAGGAACCAAACACTTCTTGGAAAACTTTGACCAACCAAACTCATATTCAAAAGGGATCATTGTTGAATTTCTCTTCATTAAATATGGCTTGTGTAGAAGCTTGTGACTTTCTTCCCCCAAAAGTTCCTATTTCCACCGGACATACTTCAATATGAATTAGCCATTGAGGATGTCATTCCCTTCATCGATTGAAACTCTAGAACTCCTTTGGCTTGAGTTGTTCATCAAGAGGCTACCATCAGATGGTTAAATTGTATTATTGTACTCATGTTCACTCAACCTGAAGCATCATGTACCAGATATGCATGGATTCAAAAGTACAACATGAAAGAGATTTACTACCTGAGTGACCTTTTTTGATTGATTTCGGGAGTATGACTACACGAAGGACATTTACAAAGGATAAAAACACTAGTAGTGGAATAGTACAAAAGTCAAGAGGTTTTTTTTTTGGACCCAGTTTGGATGTGATTGATCTTTACTTGACAATTGGACATCATGACCATTGTTTTATCAGGTATCTACAAAAATATGCCCATGTGTATGGTATCCAATGAATTTAACTCAAAGTATGTCCTTTGAGAACAAAGATGCCCAGTGTAGGCCATTTGACAACAAAAAAGGTCCCAGTGAGAATTTTTTTTTTTTTTTTGCGTAAGGCCAAATAAGACAAAGCAAACTGTCCCAGTTTAGAACTGAATTGAACATGATAGAGACTTGTCCCAATGTAGAGCCAGATTGAACCAAAAGAAAACATGCCCTAGTGCAGAGCCAGCTTGAACACGACAACAATTTGCCCTAATGTAAGTCCCCCTTTTTTTTTTTTTTAGACCGCCCTTGTGGGTTTTCAGCCTAACAATTTTGTTGTTTTTTTTATTTTTTATTTTTAAGAGCAAGGATTGAAAATTCAGCAGTGCATAAACTTTTTGTCTCAAAATTAAAGTTGATGAAAATGAAAACGACCTTTCATTGATCAGAATAGACTTTTTAAGGCTTGTAATGTGACCAAGGTTAGGGTTTATGAAATGAAAGATATAAGGCTCAAATAAGTGTTTAAAGGTTAAGTGGGACCAAGGATCCTTATTCAAACTTAAACTTTGCCAATTGCTTTTACGCATTCAAGCACACTTTTCTCTTATTGCTCTCCCTCTTTTTTGTTCTCCATCATTGTTCAAACTTGAACTTTGTCAAATTTTCTGCTTTTACTTTCCGCCCCTTTCACTTTTCTTCATTTTCCCTTTTTCATTATGCTTCAAAATAGTCACCGTGACAATCAACATTTGTTTTGTTCTTTCCCTTACTGTAGGGGTGATCCTTGTTTAGGGTCTATCGAAGAAAACTCCCAAGCTCAAAATGGGACAACGAGGGATAATAAAAAGATGAATTCTTGTGGAGGATAGAGAAAGATGGTCAATCTTCATTTCAAATCTTGATTGCTCATTTTCAAACATTTTAATTTAGAGACAAAAGGACTATACACACCAAATGATTATTTATTTGCTCATTTTATTTTTTTCTTTTTTTGATTTTTTGTTTTTTATTTATTTATTTTTTTGGGCAAAGAACACCTGCACACACGAGTCTCATGACCACAAAAATTCTCAGAATGAGAGTTCTATGAGATCCAAACCAAAAGAAGGCAAGTAAAGAGAGAAAAATAATAAAAGAAAGATTTGACAAGAACAAGAGTGCCAAGAACATAGGAAAAGAAAACAAGGTAAACTGAGATCCACACAAATCCATCACATTAATACTTCAAGAAAGGTCACATAAGTTCAAAAACTCAAATGGTTTTAATGATTGAACAAGCATGGGGTCAGTACAATTAAATCATCATTCATGGCAACAACTTGGTAAACAAAATCAGAATGCCAGTCGCTCAGAAATTCCCCAGTGCTAAAGAACTCTAGGGTACAGTTCATTCTTGACGGTTAGAAAAATGAATCACCACTTTGTCAAACTTTTTAAGGTTACCCCTGATCAACCATTGTAAGCATTCGTTCCTATTGCAGATAGGCATGTGTAGAAACCTCTGACAATGCTTGGTGATTTACTATTTAGGTAACCGTTGTAGTCCATGAGTTTTTCTGAAGTCCCATTTAACTCATTCGACTTGAAGTCTACCCTCAGTCGGTTCAACATTCTTCATACTTGTCTGTCCGTCATTCATTTGGTGCAGTCTTCCCTTTTTCATTTCCCTTTCAATTATTTCACCAATTATCACGATATCTGAAAAATTTGATGACACATTCCCAATCATATGATCATAGAATGGCGCGTGCAGTGTATTAGTGAACATAGCAACCATCTCTTTATCTGACAAAGGAGGTCTTACTTGTGCAGCTATTTCCCTCCACCTCTGAGCATATTCCTTGAAAGTCTCACCATCTTTTTTAGACATGCTTTGTAGTTGCATTCTATCTGGTGCCATATCAATGTTGTATTTATACTGCTTTACAAAGGCATCAGCTAAATCCTTGAAACTCCTTATGTGGACACGCTCAAGATGTGTGTACCAATTCGAAGCTGCCCCAGTTAAACTGTCTTGGAAGAAATGGATTAACAGTTTATCATCGTGAGCTTGTGAAGCCATCTTGCGAATGTACATTGTCAAGTGATTCTTTGGACAACTAATCCCCTTATATTTATCAAAATGTGGGACCTTAAACTTTGGGGGAATGACAACGTCAGGGACAAGACAAAGCTCAGTAGCATCCTTGAGGCCATAACAACCTGCTCTTTCAATGACCCGTATTCTCTCTTCCAAAGTTTCAAACCTCTTTTTGAACTGAGGATTTTCAGCAAAAGAATTCAATGGGTATTGAGGCATGACAGTGGGGACAAAATGTTGTAATGGTGGAGTTCCACTGGTACCTGGGTAATGGGCATATGGTTGGGTTATGCTCAATGAGTTTGAAGCAGGCATGCCACTGTCAGGGGAATTAGCAACCCATGGTGCTACAAAGCTGGAAGGGAAGCCATATAGTGGGATGAAGAAGGGGAATGGGTGCTGTATTGGCGGGGTTTCATTAGCATTCAGCCGAGTGACTTGAGTTTGGGTAAAGTTCAATAGGTTTGAATTTGGTGTCGCTGCTGGCATGCTATTACCAGGGGGATTGGTGGTCAATGATGGTACATAGCTGGGAGGGAAGCCATATGGTAGAAAGGGTGCACTACTAGAATTTTGGCTTTTAGAGACCGATTTATTTTGGTCTCTATAGAGACCGAAATAGAGACCGATTAAGAAAAAAAAATCTAATTTGCCACCGAAATAAAATCGGTCTCTAATTTGGTCTCTAAATTTTTTAGAGATCGAATTAGAAACTGATATTTCAGTCTCTAAATAAAAAATTTACACAGCAAAAAAATTAAATAAGTAGCGACCGAATTGTAGGTCGCTAAAAAAAAAAAAAATTAGAGACCGATATTTCGATTATAAAAAATAAAATAAAAAAATTCAAAAAAATAAAATAGGTAGAGACCGCAAAAATTCGGTCACTAAAAAATAAAAAATTAGAGACCGATATTTTGGTCTCTAAATAAAAAAAATTTACAAAAATAAATAAACAAATAAGCAGCGAAAAAAAAATTAGAGACCAATATTTCGGTCACTAATAAAAATTTGAATTTTAAAGAAACTAATTTATTTAAAGACTGATTTAGAGATCGATATTTCGGTCTCTAAAAAATCGGTTTGTTTAGAAACTCCGTCAAAAAATGAAATTATGCTATACAAAATTTTAAAAAAAATATACCTTATTATTAGAGACCGATATTTCGGTCTCTAAATAAAAATATTAAAAAAAAAAGTTAGAGACCGAAAATTCGGTCTCTAAAAGTTTACCATATCGCTCCCGCCTCCCACCCCTTCAATTTTTTCTCATTTCAAACCCTAACACCCTCACCACTTCGCCACTCTCTCACCCTCATAGCCGCTGCTTTGCCTCTCACCCCTCACCGCCGCCACAAGCCCGTCGTCGCTCGACCCTCACCCTCGCCTCTCGCCCTTGGCCGTCGCCCTTCGCCCTCGGTGCTCGCTGCTCGCCCTCGCCGCTCGACCCTCGCAACTCGACGCGTGGGTGTGGGCCCAGACGTCGCGACGCCGAATCGAAACCCGCCCCGACTCGTCGCTCGAACGGATCTGCAAGGTGCGTTGGGTGCTTTCGGATTTCACATGCCTGCTGAGTGGGAATCCCACGCACAGTGTTGGATGGGTTGGCCTGTGAGTATAATACTTACATACATGCACTTTCTCTTCATCTTCATCACCTATGGTTAATGGTTATAATCACTTATTCTTTTATTCATGTCTTCTGCAAAACTAGTATAACAGAGTTAGTTTGGTGTTTGACTTTCGGGTCTTTTTTTTATTGACAGGAACGCAAAGATAACTGGAGAGAGAGTGCCGTTCATGCCCAACGCGTCTTTGCCAGGGTAGCATCTGCCATCTCAAGATTTGAGCGAGTATCTGTTTGTGCTAGTTCTGCCCAGGTACGCTAAAGTTGTTACATATTAATGATTATTTTTTATTATTATTATACTCTGAATCTGAGAAATGGATGCCGTTATTTCTGATGATGGGCTTTGGTACTTGAATTATCTATCTTAGTGGGAGAATGCACGAAGCCAGCTACCCAAACATATCAGGGTCGTTGAGATCAACATGAATGATTCTTGGTTTCGTGACACTGGACCCACTGTGTGTTTTTCTCCTTATACATCCATGAGTTTTGTTTTCTGAATTCTGTCTCATCAAATCTGCTATGTATGTTTGGACTTTGGATGTCTAAACAGGGAGACTCTGGTTTTTGTTCTTCACAATTTTTCTCCCTTTTATGGTTTGTTCTGTTCAATAGTTTGTTGTGAGAGGAAATCCATCAAAATCTGGTGATGCAGAGCAAGAGATTGCGGGAATTGACTGGAACTCTAAATCAGCTAATTTGTTGTCTTCCAAATTTGCTCTTAAGTAGCTGCCTTAGTTCATGGATACTTCTCATTTTTATGCATTAATTGTGGTTCTTGTAAGTCTTCTTGTAATGAACTTTCATCTACTAATTAAGCTAATAAATGAAGAAATAAGTAAACTTTGTTTGCTGAAGTTATGGGTCTGAAAGATATTTAAGGCTTAAGAAATCTTCAAACTGAATGGCATAAAGCATAAACAGAAATTGGTCATATTCATGAGATATTTTGTAGTTTTTTTCTTTCTTTCTTTTTTTTTTTTTTTAAAAAGCCATGCGGGAGTAGGTGTGTTTTCAAAACATTTGGATGCTTCAAGGATCAGAGAGTACTATACCTTATGTCCACATTTTAGAATTTTCTATGAGATCTAGATTGTATTATATGATTGAGTTGTAGTTTGGTGGATTTTTGTTGGACGCATCGACATTTGAAAGGTTCAGAAATCTGCCTTTGGTGGTCATCTAGATTATATTACATTAGAATAGATCAAGTTCACTAGATTTAATACCACTCATTATTTTGATAAGTCATTATTTGTCTTTGCAGTTCTATAATTGTATTTCTCTCTCCTCTGTGTGTGTGTGTGTATAGATTTGGGGTTCAAAAGGAAACTGACGATTAATATCTATGTGTTGATCTAGGTTAGCAATGCTCATAGTTGGACATGCATAGATCTTTATATTTTTGCCACCCCATATCGTGTAACATGGGATCACTATTTCTGGCGGGGAGCATACACTTGAGTTCAAAGAGTGGGAAGGGAGAGCTGAGTATGAGTATGTAAGTGGCCATCTTTCTTCTGTAGATCATCACTAGTTACAGTGTTGAAACACGTGTTTTGGTTTTAGAGATCCTTACCCTCTTTGTAATCAGGTAAAAAACCATGGGGTATCAATTTTCCGCATCAAAGCTTGGATGTTGGGCACCCTTCAAGCACTTTGGGAGGTCTTCCCTTTTTTTACAAATGACTCTAAGAAGGTACAGAAACGGAGATCATGGCATTTCCAAAATGATAGGTACGTGGTATACTTTCAATTACTTTTAGCTACTGAAGTTCTATAATTAATGTCTACTAGTACCAGCTGACAGTTGTTAATAATATATATATATATATACACATATATATGACCATTAATTACGTAATTTATACCTCCTCCTTGAAGATATGTAAAATGTTAAACAGGGAGTCCGATCTTCTAATTATCGTCTCAAATGTGACTTTGCTAACAAGGAATATTGTCGGAGACATTGGGTATTGTGTGTGTTATAGTAAGGTTTTGTTTCAAGTTTCAATATAGTTTTGTATTTTGTGCGACAATCTGTTTTTGCGCAGATTAATTAGTCAAGCTTAATTTTATTATTTTGATGAAATAAATTCTGATTAATAGAAAAAAGGAAAACTGTGCATGAAGGAATTAAAAGGCCTTGTAATTTTGTAGGTATCTGTCCGAATATGAACTTGTCCAAAAGATTTCATATTGCGTCATCCAATCCTTGTTCGGCATTAAAAATTGTGGTTCTTCTAACTCAATTACATTCTTCTTTTGTTGTCCAATCTATTGTCTCTTTTTTCCTTCGTAAAATATACAAGTACACATGCACTTGTACTCATAGAAATTTACTTGTAATGTTGAAACTATCTATTCATTGTTTATGTGCATGATATATATTTAAGTAATATATAATTAGATAATTTTCTATTGTAATGTATGCATCATCTTTGTTTGAGACATAATTTTCTGCATATATTATTGTTTTCTATTGTTTATTATTATTATTATTATTATTAAATTTGATTGCAGGTGGTGGCTGGGATAAATTCAAGTTGCACTTGTGTTTATAAACATGCGTATGAAGTAACTAGAAAATGAACATATGTATATTTAAAGATATGTATATTTGCTTATTTTATGAGATTATAGAAGTTTTCAATTACTTGATCATTATATTTTGTGTCTTTGAGTTCAAGGATGCCTGCAAGAGGTATTTTCTTCTTGTTGAATGAATAATATAGTTGCGGATAAACTAAAGTTTAACTTGTGAAGTGTTTAGTATGCTATTTAATTTATTGCTCTCCATATATCTGATGAATTTAATTTGATAAACCTTGCTACATTGTAAAAAGTATGTTAGCTTAGTTTGTTAATAAGGATTTATGTTGCTTATACTCTAGATATTGGAAATCCTATAGCCTCGAGGATTTTTGTTAATACTGGAACTTCATAATAATTCCTTTCTAGCAATTTTTTATTTTTTTATTTTTTTTATATATAGAGACCGATTTAGTGACCGATTTTATAAAATATATAATATATTTAGTCTTTTAGAGACTGATTTAGAGACCGATTTAGAGACCGATTTAGAGACTGATAAATCGGTCTCTAGTTTAGAGACGGAGTTAGCAACCGATTTTGTATAATATATAATATATTCATGTTTTTTGAAACCGATTTAGAGACGGATTTAAAGACTGATTTAGAGACCGATTTATCGGTCTCTAAAAAATCAGTCTCTAAATCGGTCTCTAATATGCTTTTTTTGAAGTATAATTGACCAATAATTGATCGAAAATTATCGACTGATTTAGAGACCGAAAAAATCGGTCTCTATAAAATCGGTCTCTAATATTTAGCGACGAGGCTTTTAGAGACCGATTTAAATCGGTCTCTAAATCGGTCTCTAATTATTTTAGAGACCGATTTACTTGATTTAGAGACCGAAAAATCGGTCTCTAAAACCCAAATTTCTAGTAGTGGTGGCACCTGGGTTTCCTGAGAACTAGTGACTGAGGGTTGAGTGGTGAAAGGCATCACAACTCTTTGAGGATTAAAGCATTGGTATTGCAGAAGATTTGGAGAGAAACCAGGCAGGTGAAGAGGTGTGGCCGGATGTCCTTCGTTTGCCACTGAGGGATTCCCATTTGTGCTCCTTCTATTTTCCATGGACTGTAGCATCTCCATCATCTTGGACACTTGTTCTCTGAGCTGATTCACCTCATCCTTTAACTCTTGAGTTTGATTTATTTCATCCATGATCCTAGCCTTGGAATGATCCTGTAAGGGTGTCGCGGAAGCAATTTTTCGTTATAGTGCCCACTTTTTCGCTTGGTAAAACATGATGTGAATATGTAATTATCAACATTGACTGAACAAAATTGGCAACATGCATGCAAAGTATTATGCAAAAAAAAAAATTATTTTTTTATTTTTAAAAAGAACGCTATGAATGTCATGGTAATGCAAAATGATGCATCTTTTTTCTTTTCTTTTTTAGAGTTAGGAATGTGATGACAATGCAAGATGATATTTTTTATGGGGATGTAATGCAGATGCAAGATAATGTATCTCTTTTTTATGCTAAGAATGCTATGAAAATGCAAGATACTGTATATTTTTCTTTTGTTTTTGAATGCTAAGAATGCTATGAAAATACAGGATAATGTTTTTTTTTTGTTAGGAATATTATGAAAATGCAATATGATGTTTTTTGGCTTTTTTTTTTCATGCTAGGATTGTCATGAAATGATATTTTTTATCCTTTTTATGAATACTAGGAATGTAATGAAAGTGCAAAATGATCTATCCTAAAAAGCAAGTACGAATGACATGAGAGATAGGTGACTAAAAAGTTAGGAATGAAAATGTTACATGATGTATTTTTTTTGAAATTTTTTTTTTTTACCCAAAAATGATGCATGGATGAATGACATAAGGGATAGGTAAAGCAAAAAAGTATGCTCCATTTGTGTCCTAATGGGGTGCAACCTAAGGAGGTGGATGACTATAAATCTTCTATGTTCATTCTATCAGTGCAAGGTTTTTTAGGACGGATCTATCTTCTAAAATGTCATGGTCTCCAGATTGCCCCCATCTCAGAAGATAAGGACCCAGTTCATGAATTAATCACAAGTAGGGATAAATCCTCTCAATGTGACTAGTCCATGATACTAGTAACAATCTGAGTGGTGTCTCAACAAATGTCAAGTGAGCACAAGGCTCCTCAATAACAAAAGTCGAGACCCCTCCTACTCCTCGGGTTCGCACAGACTCGGGTATAGAGCCCAAAAGGTGTGTGAGGTAAGTGATTAGTGACGTGTGTGAAGGAACATACAAACCTGTACAGAAACTTAAAAGATAAAACTATCCCCAACCTGCAAAACATATATACAACAGCCAGCCAGCAATCGTCTACCCTAGGGTTTTAACAATTAAGTACAAAATATATATACAAGTCACAATATACATGAAATAATCCTATCAGATATTTACATAAAAGTACTAAATAAAGTACATTTACAAACAAATAAGAAAACAAGAACAAAGACAAAGAGGGTAAAATAAATAAATAAAAGATTATTAAAAATTCGCACAACTAACAACAACAGGCCTGACTCTCTGAAAATCCCCAGTGGAGTCGCCAGTTGTCGCAACCGGGATCGCGAGGGGACGACCGAAAAATATAAAAAAATCAATGGAGTCGCCACCAATGTTTATTTAAATTGGGAAAACATTAGAAAAACCTTTTTATCAGGAAAACTGGTCTTTTGAAAATGAGTTTGAGTCCGGGAGTCGATTACAGATAGGGAAGGTGTTAGCACCCTATACTGCCCGTTCCAAGAACGGTACCTTATGTTAGTTGTACAAAATTTAATAATCTCAAATATATTTATTTTTACCCCTTTTTACAAAAGCATTATAACTATTTACAAAAGCGAAACCACAAAATTATGAAAATTTAATTTGGGCTTGACAGAAATGAAATTCTGCTCCTACGTATCCCCTGGTGTAATGGGGAACTCAAAGTTACGTAGTTCTTTATAAAATAAGTGTGGGTTGGTTGATTTTATTTTAAAAAAAGATTTTATTTGAAAGTGAATCCATTTTTTTGCACAGGATTCAAGTTAGCACTAGGCTACTCAATAAACCCTTATGATCCAAAAGATAATGAAGATAGCATTTACTATTCAATCATCATCATTGGTCATTGCATGGATTAAAAGATTTTTTTATTTTCTTTATTATTTTTTTATTTTCTTTATTTGCTATTTTTATCACTTTTAACTCCCAAAATCTAGCCCAACAAACTGAGGATACATGAAATAAAAAAAAACAAGAAAACGTAAAAAGAAAACAAAGAAACAGATATCCTAAATTAAAAGATACAACAGTAAGGACCTCGTTTACGATCAGATTAGCAGGAGAGGGTGGCTGGCTTCTTCGGTTCGACGGTCGGTTTAAAGAGATTTGGTGATTCTGTTTTGGAGTTCGACAGTCGGTTGGAGGTGAGGATGGGATGGATTCGACGGTCGGTTGGAAAGGGGTGATTCTGCTTTGGGGTTTGACAGTCGGTTGGGGGTAAGGATGGGATGGATTTGACGGTCGGTTGGGAAGGGGTAATGGATTCGACGGTCGGTTGCAATTGATGAAGATGGTGGAGTCACGGTTTTGGGATCCGACATCGGATGTGATGGAGTTTGGTTGATGGTGTGAAGGTTTGGATGGGTTGTCGGTTGGATGGCGGTTGGTCGAAAGAGATGGTGATGGAGTTTTGGTGCGATCCGACGGTCGGTGGTGAGGATATGGTAGTGTTTGTGAAGTTGGTTGAAGGCCGCGGTGCAGAGTTCGACGGTCGAATGGGAGGTGAGGATATGATGGTGTTTGTGAAGTTGGTTGAAGGCCAGTGCAGGAGTTCGACGGTCGAATGGGGAATGATGGTGTTATTGAAGTTGGTTGAAGACCAGTGCAGGAGTTCGACGGTCAAATGGGGAATGATGGTGTTATTGAAGGTGGTGGTTACGGTTTTCTGGAGGTTTTTGAATTCTTTGGTGGTTTTTAAAAAATGTGATGCAGAAGGGGTGGAGTTCCAGTGTGCGTATGGTACTCATGGTTAAAAAGAAAAAGAAAAGAAGATGGACAACATAACTAACCACCAAGATCAAGCATGCATTTGAACATTACATTTTTACTCACAACAAAGGCAAGGATAGTGATGAGAAAGGGCTTACCTCTTCTGTGCTACCAATAACACACTCAACTCAAAAAGAATCAAAAATCCTTTTCGTTCCCAGCAGCCTCCCCAACATTCTTGCTTTTTTCTTTTTTTAGCTACCACCAGAGATCAACTCAACATCATCAATCTTCTTTCCTTGGCTGAAGATGGGATGATTTGGGGAAAATAAAAAAGGGTGGTCGTGAAGATGGAGATGGTTCACGTTTTTTTTTTTTTGGAGGTGAATATGAGATGAAGGATGATCAAGGTAGATGGGGAGTTCAAGGTTGAAGGGGCTCTGCTTATGGTTTTTGGGAAGTGGCCTCCCGCCGAGAAAAGAGAAGGAAAAGAAGAAGAAAAAAATCTCTTTCTGTGTTTCGTCCTCCCCGACATTTCCTTCTTTTTTTCTTTGCGTGAGCCTTCCTACGTTGAGCCCCCATTTCCTCCTTTATCGAACCTTTTTCTTTTCTTTCCATCCTTTTAACCCCCTTTTTCTCGCTTCTTTGCTCTCAATGCATTTAATGCCTTCTTCTTTACGTGTGCAAGTATCAGTATTAAACGCAATGCCCTTTTAAAAATTTTTATTTTAAAACGAGATCAGTGTTCCCTTTTTAGTAGGCTTACAATTGGGCCAAAAAAGAAGAGTAAAAGAATTTGTTAGCCTGCTCCAAATTGAGTATTCACAAAGATATGTTCAAAATATTGTAATTAAGTATAAAAAATTTTATGGACAAAATTGGGTATCAACAATAACTATCAAATACCTTAATCATTTGCGTCAAATCTTGAAAAAATTAAATATCAATAAGAATGTAATTAAATGATTCTTATTTTCATATATTTTAAAAGTATATATTACGTTAATTTTAATGTATATCAATGAACTACTAAATAATATTAGATTAATGTAAAATTTTATAAATATGATTTATATGATAGGAACTTTCAATTTAACGGTAAATTTAGTTAGAAAATTATTCAATAAAAATTTATTCAATAAAAAATTATATATATATATATATATAGATATATATATGGGGCATATCTAGTGAGATGGGTTTTTATTGTGAGAGGGTGAGAGGAGTAAATCTTGACCATACAACCATACATGGATGATCAATATTAAAAATTACTTGAAGGTCATGTGACCACTTAAAAAAGTCACATGCATTTATGTTCTAATATTGACTATTCATGAAAGATATAATGGTCAAGATTCACTCCTCTCACCTCTCACATTAAACACTCTTCTCACCTGAGTAAGATCGTATATATATATATGACATATTTAATAAGAAGAGTTTTTATTGTGAGAGGGTGAGAAGAGTAAATCTTAACCATATAGCCATACATGAATAGTCAAAATTAAAATTTATTTAAATGTCATGTGACCACTTAAAAAGTCATATGTATTTATATTTTAATCTTAATTATTCATATAAAATTTAATAATTAATATTTATATTTTTTACTTTTTATAATAAATATTTTTGTTATCATATATGTTCCATATATATATATATATATATATATATATATATATATATATATATATATATATATATATATATATATATATATAAACGTAATTATTTTAATGAATTTCTTAAAAATTTGTATAAATCAGTTTTTAATAAAATGAATTTAATCTTTATATATTCTGTTTGTAAGCGAAAAGGTAGCACTAAGTCAACTATGACTCAACCACCTGCGAATATATATATATATGAGGGGGATCAGCTTACATCAAAGTAAGCTTTTTATTCTTACACCCATTTTTAACCATTGATAATAAACTCATCTAACGGTCTAAAATTTTTACTTAAGTGACTCACGTGAGTTTTTAGTTTCTCTGCTTTCTCTCTCCCCGGTGACTCATCGTCTTTCACCTACCCAAAATATTTTTCATTTTCTCTGCCTTCTCTCTCCCCGGTGACCCACCGTTTTCACCTATCCAAAATCATTTTTTCTTCCAAACCCCCTTTTTCTTCTATACAAGTCAATTCTCCAAATACAAATTGCAACTTTTGTTTATTTGTTTACAGATTTCAGGTTTCTCTCCCCGTTGACACATCTCTCTTCTCTCACCATCATCTTCCTTTATTCCCACTAAATAGCATCTTTTGTTGGGACCACAAGCTCTTTCATCGTTGGAGGTTTCCTGTTGTTGTCAATTCACCTTTACTTCTATTAGGTACTTTGCATCTCATTATTATTATTATTATTATAAGAGTGAAGTGTTTTAGTATGTTTCTATTGAACCCCACCCCCTGTTTTAAACTACTTTTGCTTTCCAAATCTCGTGTTGTTGCAGATGATTCTCAAGTTATGTTTATCTCTTCAATATGCCATTTTAACACATCTGTTTTATTTTTTTTGCAATTTAGCTTCAGTGTCACAAATAATGGGGTCTGTTTTGTTGTTCCTCTCTTTTGGTTTCACTAATAATGGAGTCCACAATTTAACAATTTTATAATTAATTTACCTTTTATATTTAGTAATGTACAATTTTAATTTTTGTTAATTTTCTTGAATTAGATCAATCTTAAAGCCTTTAGTAGGTGATTGCAAACTAGACCAATTCTTAATTTGATTTTTATTCAATTTATTGTTTCAGGCTAGCAGATAATGGATATGGACCCAATCAATTTGTCTAACATGAATATGGAAACTAATCTCAATTTGGACAATAGACCAGTAACAGGTTCTGACTTTCTTGATATGTCACAATCTTCTATTATTGAAGAACACATTGTTGAGCCTCATATTGGATTAGAATTTGATTCTTTGAAAAAAGTTGAGGAATTTTATACATTATTTGCTAAGGCAAAGGGATTTGGGATTCATACTCGCTCCAGTAAAAAGAATTATTGCATTTTTGTATGTGTTAGGGAAGGTGAACACAAGGTGAAAGGTGGTGAAAATAAAAAAATTGATGGCAACATGGAAAAAGTTAAGAAAAAGTGTTCAACCATACGCATAGGATGTCAAGCATCACTTAGTGTATCAAGGGATAAGAAGCGAGACATATGGGTTATAAAATCTTTTGACAATAATCTTATTCATATCATGGCTACTCCTAAGAGTGTGTCTTATTTGAGGTGTCATAGAAAAATGAATGCTGCTGCAAAAAATCTTGTTGAAAAGTTTAGTGAAGAAGGTTTGCCTACTAGAAAGGTTGCTGCAATGTTTAATGGTAGTAATTTATCTTTTTCTAATAGAGACTACTAGAATCATATGAGAAATATTCGGATGAAGAATTTGGATATTGGAGATGCACAAGCTGCTTTTAATTATTGCAAACAAAAGCAAGCTCAAAATTCTGATTTTTTCTATGTAATACAATGTGATGATGATGCTAGAATGATAAACTTTTTTTGGTGGATGCTAGATCAAGGTTAGCTTATCAACATTTTGGAGATGTTGTTACTTTTGATACAACATATAAAACTAACAAATATAGCATGCTATTTGCCCCATTTACTGGGTTGAACCATCATCTTCAATCAATTTTATTTGGTTGTGCATTGTTACAAGATGAATCTGAGACATCTTTTATATGGTTATTTCAAACTTGGCTTGAAGCAATGAATCGAAAGAAGCCAGTGTCTATTATAACTGATCAGGATTTAGCTATTGGAGCTGCTGTGGCCAAAGTATTTCCATAAACTCGGCATCGTCTATGCTTGTGGCACATTAGAAAGAAGTTTCTTGAAAAACTTTCACACATATATCACAAAAATTCAACATTCAAGCGTGAGCTGAAGAGGTGCATTCGAGAATCGTCAACTATCAAGGATTTTGTAGATGATTGGCAGCGTATAATGGTTGAGTACGAATTGCAAGAAAATGAATGGCTTCAAAAGTTATTTGAAATTAGAGAGTCATGGATACCGGTTTATAATAGAAGTACTTTTTTTGCCGGTATGAATACTACACAAAGAAGTGCGAGCATCAATTCATTTTTTGACTCCTTTGTTGATGCAACCACAACACTATGAGTCTTTGTGGTAAAATTTGAGAAGGCAATTGATAACCGTTATGAGGCTGGAAGAAGAGAAGACTTTGAGTCTAGACACAAATCACGCATTTTGAATATTGGCTCAAAAATTGAGGAACACGCTGCATCAGTTTATACTAGAAATGTGTTTGGAAAGTTTCCAGATGAGCTTGCAAGTGTCAGTCATTTTACAAAGGAGAAGATTAACAAAAATAAGTCGCAATGTAAGTATCGAGTATCTAATTGTTTTAATGACCGAGATGCATTCATTGTTAATGTAAATTTAGAGTCAAATAATGCTACATGCGGCTGTCAACTTTATGAATTTATGGGAATACTATGTAGGCACATTTTGGTAATTTTCCAAGCAAAAAATATTATTCAAATTCCTAGTCAGTATATTTTGCAGCGTTGGACAAAAGAAGCCAACAAAAGTATTGAGGTTGGTGACATTGATATTCAAAATCATGAATCAGATGTTTTGCGAAGTATGCATGTGCAGCATCAATTTAACAAATTTTCTGATTTGGCTAAAAGATCAGAAGATGCCTACAAGTTTATTATGATAGAACTTGATCGTGTTTATAACATAGCTGCACGCAATAGAAACAGAAATGCCTGATATCAATGAAACTCTTCTAGAGTCAAACCAATAGAATTTGATGTGTGATACATTGCATGAGGTTTCAAATTTCAGTATTAAAGACCCACACATATCACAAACAAAAGGTAGAAGAAAGAAGGAGTCTGATAAAGTGGCTCTAGCAGGAAGGTTTAAAAGTGGGCTTGAATTGTCAATAAACAAGTCGTTAGTTAAAAGGAGAGCATGCAAATTTTGTGGAGAATATGGTCATTATCAATCAACATGCAAAAAAAAGATAACTTAGTGTAAGTAATATTGGCTTAAATTTATTTATTTATTTTGTTATTTAAGCTTTCGATATTAGTTATACTTATATGCTTATGACGTTAGTTTATCTTTTGGTGCAGATGTGGAAGATTACAGCTATGGTTGTTGGATTCGTGATAGCTTTTACATTGAGGATGATTTCTATTTTGGGAACTCATGCTTTTTTTTGGTCATATACTAGCAAACATTTATTTGTTGGAATTATATTGTAACTGCTTTATTGTTTTATGGTTTTTGTTGCAATAGTTTTATCCTTTCTCCTCATTTATAATGAGTTTGGAAGAGTTTGCAGAAAATTAGATTGGGAATTAAAATTTACTGTATATCAATTGTTTTTTCTATTTTTGTTGTGATCTCTACTTTGGTGCCTTTGATTAGAAAGGAATGCTAGGATTTTTAAAAATGGATATTTATCCTTTGTCATGCTATGCAACATGATTGTTTTCTTGGTCTCACTGATGTTCAGCACAAGGATTATTAAGGATTGTTTTCTGTCCTTGTCTCAATTGTAGATATATCAGAAACCTGATGAGGAACAAAAACCATCATATCATAAGTCCAATGAGACTTTCTTGAATGAACAAATCATGACATTCTTCCTAACCATCTATCCTCACCCACAAAAGTTGCACTTTACACATTTCTGTGCATATTAAAAGAGTTACAGGTATCTGTTATGATTCCAAGTATTTCTTTTTTACCCATAACTACTTGAATTCGAAACAGTTCACATCCTCTCTTGGCTTTCTCATTTAGCAAGGCTTCCACATCCTCTCCTGTGAACTCTATAATACCATAATCTGACCCAGCATTGCTAGGTGGAGCACTACTGGGGCCAAGATCGTGGCCACCATTTACAACTGCAAAAGCTGCCCTTTGTTCTTTCGTTAATTGGAGTTCCCACCATTTTTTTCTGCTCCAAACCTGTTAGTCTTTGTCTATGAGGAGCACATCACCCACGAACTTGCCAACTCCCGCAAGCTTGTGACCCTTCTAGACCCTGCAGCACTGAACCACACAACAGCAACTATTGCAATAGCAAATTTGGAGAATTTCTGACTTCCACGCTGCAAAAGCCATGAAGAAAAATCAGCAGAAAATTTAAATTATCAAGAGCTCAACAATAAGTCAAAGCAATATGGTTATGTAAGAGGAAAATAAAATCTTTTTACTATGAAGAACTGTGATAATACTTACTTCGTAGATTGCAATTTGGAACAATATAATTAAATTCATTATAATAGCATAAGTCAAGAAAGTAACATCATTAGCAGCTACAGGAATCATCTACAATAACAAGAGATTATAAAGCAAAAGTAGTTAAAAATAGGGGGTGGGGTTCAATAGAAACATACTAAAGATGCTATTTAATGGGAATAAGGGAAGATGATGGTGAGAGAAGAGAGGATGTGTGAATGAAGAGAGAGAAACTTGAGATCTGTAAACAAATAAACAAAAGCTGCTATTTGCATTTGGAGAATTGACTCGTATAGAAGGAAGAGGGGGTTTGGAAGAAAAAGTAATTTTGGGTAGGAGAAAGTCGGTGGGTCATCGGGGAGAGGGAAAGCAGAAACTAAAAACTCACGTGAGTCACTTAAGTAAAAATTTTAAACCGTTAAATGAGTTTAATATCAATGGTTAAAAATAGGTGTAAGAATAAAAAGCTTATTCTGGTGTAAGCTGATCCCTCTCTCTCTCTCTCTCTCTCTCTCTTTATATATATATATATATATATATATATATATATATATATATATATATATATATATATATATATATATATATAGACAAACCTGACTATACAGTGTAAGCTAAATGTGATAAGGTACATTTGAAATTAAAACAATAAATACTTGTTAGTTCTAAACTTGCGATGCAGATGATATATATATACACACATACACCACCTATACAATGTAAGCTAATATTATATTTAGATAATAGGTAATAAGGAGAATAGAAGGAGAATGAGAAAAAAGGAAGAGAAATAACTTTTTTTATTTTAATATTTTAAAATATATGAGAAAAGAACAGAATAAATGGAGAATTATTTTTCACTTTTTTCCTTCAAATGCCTAACTTTCAAACAAAAAAAAATAAATTATGTTTTATTCTTTTTATTTCTTTTTCGATCTATCCCCACATATTTCATTCCATTATATTAATAAAGACACATCCAAATACAGAGTAAGTGTGATCATGTACATTTGAAATTTAAACAATAAATACTTGTTAGCTCTAAACTTACGATGCAGGTGATTAAGTCATCGTCAATAACAGATCTACTTGGTGAGGTGTGAGGATATATGCCCCTACTCTACTTTAAAAGTTTTCTTTGATTCTATATAATTATATATGTGTGTGTGTATATATATATTATGTACAATTTTTGCTTCTATATTCAGATAAATTAATAAATTCACATTGATAAAAAATATAATTTATATAATACTTTTTTATCATGTGATTTAATATCTAAGTATACTCATAATAATATTTTTATATTTTAATAGTGCTCACGTGAGTTTGATATCAATATATTTAGACAACAAAATTCTTTTTTTTACCATTTTTTATCTCTAGAGACTATCAGTAATAGAGAATATTATCCGCTTAAACTCACTCATATCTACTTCGATTATAAAAACATTTGCCCTCATTACCTAAAATTCCTAGGTCTGTCACTGATCATAGTTGACTTAGTGCTATTCTTTTCACATACAATCAGAATATATCAAGATTAGATTAATTTTATTAAAAACTGATTTATACAAATTTTTAAGAAATTCATTAAAATATCTGCATTTACATCTAGTCTTTTTTTTTTTAGATTTACTTGTAAGCAATTAACTATGTTCATGTTCATTTCTTTTCACTCATGATTTATTAAATATGAGTAGGGGCAAAAATGAATTAAGTTGGGATATACTTTTGCCCAAATAGGCTTAGACTTAATTTGTAAAATATTGCTTGAATCTTACCTCTTATTTGTCATAAGCTTTTTTTTTGAAATTATGTATTGTTTATAAAAACACAAAAATATGACTTGACACAAAAATTTATTTAAAGACATACATTACATAAAGGTTTCAAGAAACTTAATTTTTTAATTTTTAAATAACTATAATCTTTAACAAAATTATTATACTCTATATAAAATAAATATATTATACTAATATATAATTAATAAAATATATAAGTATTATAAATTATTATTTTATATGTATAAATATTTTATAAATAAACTAATTTGATAAGTTAAATAAGTTTTTTTCAAAAATTCAAACTTTAATTTATATAATTAAATAAATTTTTAAAAAATATAAATTTAATTTATTTGCTAAATAAACTAAGCCTAATTAAGCGAAAAAATATGTTAGGCATAGACCCCAAAACAAAGTGACAAATAGAAATCCTTTTAGTTGGCCATTGGTCATGTGATTTGGCCATTGTTTGATTTAAGTTGAAAATTATAAATTATCTTTGATAATCGATTATTGTTATAAATTATAATCGATTATGTTGTATAATCGATTATAATTGATTTATTTTTATATTTAAATGTATTAATTGTAAAGCATTTTAAACTAATATAATTCAGTTTAGATGATATAAAAAATTATTTTTAATTACATTAAATTATTAAAATGAGTATATAATAATTAAAAAATTATTTAATTGAGAACAAAATAATATTTATATATCAAAATATAAAAATAATTTATAAATTAAAATCATAAACTTCAATCTTTAACTTATAATTATTAGTTAAAAAAGTTTTTTTTTGTATTAAATTTTGTGTAAATTTTTTTTAAAAAATAATCTTTTTTACTCAAATATAATAATTATTTTATAAAATAATTTAATCTTCTAAAAATAACTATTTAAAAAAAATTCATCTTTTCCAAATATGCTCTTATGTCTTTACTCGTTTCGCGAAAAGTCCTCTCTCAAAATTTGAACATGTGATTGACGTTCTAATCAAAAGAGGGTGGAGTAATCTGTAATCTGTCTACCCTTCTACTTTTGTAAAAAGAATCATTTTAATATTAGACAAGGCAAGTGGCAAACAAAAACTCAAAAGGAACATTCGTACATATGAGGGAAACAGGGTAAGTTTGGTTTGGTTCTTGTAAAAATAAATTTAAATCAATTAAAATAATTGGTTCAGCATAATTTTGTTTTGGAAGTTAAATTCAAATTAAATTGAATTAAATATTTATGAATTGGCTCAATTGGGTGGTTAGATTGATTATTTTTTATATAAAAATTAGTTAAATAATTAATTTTTATAAAAAAATATAAAAACCTAATTTTTTTAAAAATAGAATCAAATATACTTATCTCAATAAATATATTATAAAGTATAAATTTTAAAATTATATCTTCAGTACATTGTCCTAACCTATTGATAATACACACAGTCAATATCTTTAATGTATGATGATGCTCTGTTTATTTTAAAATATTCAGCTGAGTGTTTAGTCTCTATATAAATAAGGGTATAAATTGGTTAATTTGTATGACTTTAATGATGAATTATGGTATATGCTTTTAGACTTATTGTTTGAAATGTATTATAAAAATTTTTGTGTTAAGTTGCTTCATAGCTATAACCTGCATGTAATACAACTTTTAGAATGTTAGTTTCAAGTTAAATAAATTTTTTTTCTTATATTTGTGGACTTGCTGTTTGTTATGTATTCTAAAGTTTTTTTTTATTAAGTTGTCATGTTAATATTTTGTGATCAAGGCTTAAAAGCTTTTGACTTATGACATGGAATAAATTAAATTGCACTCTTTTTAATCTTTTTTTTTTTACTTCTACACTTAGTTTAATCATTATACTTATATAAATTAGTTAGTTAAATTTGATGTCATATACTCTGATTTGTTACTCTGATGCATTGTGTTAGATTATATTATATATATATATATGAAGCAACTTACATGTAATACAACTTTTAAAAGTTAGTTTCAAATTAAATGAACTTTTTTTTATATTTCTAGACTTGCTATTTGTTATGTATTATAAATTTTTTTTTAGTTAAGTTGTCATGTTAATATTTTGTGGTCAAGGATTAAAAGTTTTTGACTTATGACATAGAATAAATCAAGTTATACATTTTTTAATTTTTTTTATTCTACACTTAGTTTAGTCATTATATTTATATAAATTAGTTAGTTAAATTTGATGTCATATACTCTGATTTGTTGTTCTGATGCATTATATTAAAATGACAATATATATATATATAGTTTGGTTCGGTTCAGTTCTCGGATTTAAAACTTTTAAATTGATAACCAAACCAAGTAAGTTTCATTTGATTCAAATTTTATATGAACTAATCAACATATTCAACCAAAGCCAAACCAATCTAATTGGTTTATCCGAATCAATTTAATCCCTAATTTATACCACATGGTGTTGTGGTGGTTACCTTTGGCAAGCTTGAATAAAAAAATTAACATTTCAACAACATAAGACATTGTACAATGAAAGAAAAGGATTCACAGCAAATGTTCATGGTCTCATTTTTTGTTATTTTGTCCGTAGGTTTCAAATGGGATCAATTTTTTTTTTTTTTGCCATTAAATGAGATCAATTAGGCATCATCATCCTTGCAAATTCTTCATAGCTAACTTGTCCATCCCCATCCAAATCTGCCTCTTTAATCATTTGTTCAGCCTCTTCATCTGTCAGCCTCTCTCCCAAATTCATCATTACATGTCTCAGCTAAAAATAAAACATCAAAAGCAGCTCTTTTT
This sequence comes from Ormosia semicastrata, assembly GCA_029884595.1. Classification (NCBI taxonomy): domain Eukaryota; kingdom Viridiplantae; phylum Streptophyta; class Magnoliopsida; order Fabales; family Fabaceae; genus Ormosia; species Ormosia semicastrata. Next base: position 13,528,920 of record JAQQTO010000055.1, on the reverse strand, counting down.
AGTAAATGATTAAAATGGGTTCGCAAGTATGACCGTATGAGTAAAGGAAAATTCACCTTCGCTTTACACTAGCAACTGATTAAATAAAGCAGAGTTTTTGTGATGCAAGCATACATGAAAAGTGCAAAAATGCAAATTGTTCCGCATAGCATGTTTACCTCAGTGGCTGATATGTATCCATCTTGATCTCTATCAAATACTTTAAATGCTTCTTTTAGCTCCTCTGCCATATTTTCCTATTAAATTTGACAATAACATCATTAGCCTCAAGCAACTAATTAACCTTTAATCATTGTTTCTTTTTATTCTTTCGTAGTTTCAACTTTTGGGTGTATGCAATGACTAGTTATGTATCTTACCTTCATTTTTCTACCCATAATATTCAAGAACTCTTGAAAATCTATACTCCCATTCCCATCAATATCGACTTCCCTAATCATATCTTGGATTTCTTCTTTTGTTGGATTCCCATCTAGTGTTTGGATAATGGTTGCCAGTTCGTCCACAGTAATGAATCCTAGACATCACCAACAATTCCAGCAAGTCAAAATCACTTCAAAAATTTCTTTTCACATGAAAATGAAATTGAAGAAATTAAGGTGCAAAAAAAACACACCGTCAGAGTCCTTGTCAATGAGGGAAAAGGCTTCCTGGAATTCAGCAATCTGATCTTCTGTAAGTGCATCTGCCATTATTTGCTTTTCAGGCTCAACTAAAGTGGAAACCAGGAAAACTCTAAATTGCTTGTTGCTCAATGGAGGAGTGAGAAAGATACAAAGAGCAATGTGTTATAGTGTTATCTTCCTTGAGCCTGCTTCATTTTGCTTATATAGAAGATGTATCATGTGGCCAGTTTTTTTGTTCAAATAGTCAAACAAAATCGAGCGAGAAATTCCAATTCAAAAAGCAGGAACTTTTCCAGAAGGGCGTCACAGCAATTGAATGGGGAAATTTTCAATTGAGACTTTCTTTCTGGCCCCAATCATTCAATCTAGTCAATGAAAACGCGACTTACAGCTTTTTTTCCCCAACACGTGCTATATAAATGTAATACTACGTTACTAACCAGAGAAGTGCGTACATGCTAGCCCTGCTATGAAGTTAAAATTAACCCACTATCATGGAAATTTGAGTGCAAAGTGGGGGAAAACAGCTGAAAGGCACAAAAGTTTATAGCATTATATAAACCTGTAACTTTTTTTTTTAATAATATATAAACCTGTAATTTGAGCCTAAAGTACCATGACTAAGCGTGTTGAATGTTGAATGTTGAATGCATTTACTAAGCTTGACTCGGCTTTGTAATTCTCAAACGAAATGCGGTATTGCAGTAAATTGGGAAGAAAATAGTAACACATTATTTTACACACTTTTTTTAATATTTATTTTATTATTAGATCACTTCATATATTTGAAATAATTATAAGAGAAGAATGTTAACAATATTTATTTTTAAATTAACAATAAAGTAAATATTAAAAAAATATTTAAAAAAATGTGTTACTAATATTTCTCATAAATACATTATTATTATATTATATTTGTGTGGTGTAGTATAGTTCAAGTCTTCCAACTGCTACACATTCCAGTTTGATTTTGGGTTAGAGGGTAAAAACCAAATCAAAATCTGAATGAAACATAGACAGTGTGAGTGGAAAAAAACAAAATCGTGTTACGTTGTAAGATGCGACTATTGAACACTGATGGTTATTGTTATAAATAGATTTAATTATGATGCAACGTCAATGTAAAGATGTTTTATATTATTATTTAATAAATGTTGTATTATTGTCAAATAACTCATATCGTTTAATTAGTTTGATATCTCATGTTATGTTATTATAATCAAATTTAGTAAATGAAGTATTAACAAAATATTAGATGATAATATAAATAAGTTTTATATTGATAGTACATCAAAATTAAATTTTGATAATGCATGATTATAATAGTGTAAAAAAAAATTAAATTAACAGTGTATCAAAATCAAATCCTTAAAAAATACATAATTTTAAGTTCTTATATATATTTGTGGGAGAGGAATCAACTAATTGGTATAAGTCAAAATGACTCTTATATCATTAAATAAAGTTTTATTAGACAATTTTTTCATTAATTCATCACTAAGTTCAAAGTGCCTATTATGTAAATCACACCTACAAAAATTTATATTAATCTAAAATTATTTTATACTTAATTGATACACATCAACATAATTTAATATATGTACCTTTAAAATATATGAAAATATGAAACATTTGATCACTTTTTCATTAACACATCTTTTTAACAAAAGTTGACACAAATAATCAACATATCAATAATTATAAATTAGTCGTTGGAATTACATTGTATATATTATATAAGTTATTAAACTGTGTGTGTTAGATGTTATACGGATCTCAAGTGATTCCTCACTTGAGTTGGGCCATCTATCCACCCTCTCTCTCTTTACTTGGATTTAGGCTGCTTGCACTTCAAATCTAATGTACCAAAAAAAAAATCTCTCCCACTTGAGTTGGGCCTGACCTATTCATTTACGGGCCAGATAAGCTAAGGTTGGGTGTGGATGGCCCAAACATGGTCGACATAGCCCATGACTTGAGCTGCCGATGATTGTCTCGTCTTCCTCGCTTTGTCTAAGCCAACAAGGAAAACCTCGTTTGTTAGTAGTGAGCGCTGAGCAGAGCTGTCGCATCCATTCATGGTGAGTTACTCTCTCTCTCTCTCTCTCTCTCTCTCTCTCTCTCTCTGTTATAATTCTTCCTAATGCCTAACTCTCTGGTTGTGGTTGGATAATTACTTCCTCCTTTCTAGATTCAAAATGCCGTTTCCAATGAACATTTCGTTTTAGGCTTTTGTGGATTGCATTACATCGTGCGTTTCTTTTTCTAAGTTTAAGCACTCTCGAGAAATTTGAGTCTAACTAGTAACTACACATCCAATGGATACTTAGGTTAGGGTTTAGGGTTTTGTTGCATTTCAGATGTGAAAATTAATCTTGGGAAGCTTCGCTAGTTCCGTGTATCACAATGTTGTGGTTTTAATCACATGTAATTAAAATGATAAACAACTGGACTATAGTTTGCACTTTGTATATATAGACTTCAAACTTGTTCTTCTGAGCTTAACACTTGTGGAAGATATGATAATTCTTTGTCTTTGATGCAAAACAATGGCTCCTCTCTCTGTTTTAACAGACGAACACGAGCATGGAATGCTTTGTGTGACACGTGCTGGGAACATTGCTGTTGATTCTTGATTGTTTTCTTCCTCTAATTTACGTCTGAAGCATCTTCTGAGCAAGGTGATGGATCTGGAAAAGGATCATCGTGTATTTTTAGATGTCTCAATTGATGGGGACCCCGTGGAAAGAATTGTTGTTCAGGTAATAAGAAAAACAGAAATTTTCTTGTTTACTGTCTCTTTGGCATGTTCTCTATTTGAAAGCATATTTGAAGTTTGCCTCAGCCTCCTAGATTGGTATGAATATACTCTTTTGAAATGGTGCAGCTTTTTACCAGTATAGTTCCTAAGACAGCAGAGAACTTCCGGGCGCTCTGTACAGGTATCTTCAAATTGTTCAAATAACTACCTTTTACCATCATTCTCTGTTTTTTAAAGTTTGGTTGTTGCTTGGAGAACACACTTCCAATGAGTATTGAGTAATTTCAGACCATGGAGCTTCTTGTTGACCAAGGATTCTTGGTCCAGCAGTAAGGTAGACACTAGTTTGATTGGGGTCAGGAAGTTATCTGCTTCCTGGATCAATTCCCCTGCCCTGCTGAACTTAAGGGCAAAGTTCCTTCTTTGCCTTGGTCCCTGTTCCTCTTCCCCCTTTGTACTTGCGTACAGGGAATAGGAGTGGACACCTGAATTTGAATATTTATGTGAATATGAAATAGGTATTTTGTTTGAATTGTTATCCCTCAACTTTAATTTATAATCCTTTTGTTAGTTGACTGACATGAAACACATGATCCTAATTTCTATGAAATGGTGTATAAGGTAATCCTTGGTAAAGAGAAAAATGAAGTGTATTCTTACAGGCTTTTACTGTAATTGTGCTGTCTTTTGTTTGTAGGTGAGAAGGGCATTGGGGAATCAACTGGGAAACCTTTGCATTATAAAGGGACAAGTTTTCATCGTATAATTAAAGGTTTTATGGCTCAAGTAAGTTGCCTTTCATGGTTATTTTATTCATGATTGTCATAAGCTAATTATGTTGGAGAAAACTTGTCATCTTGCATGTGAGTACTGTGTCTAAGTGGGCTGTTAGCCAGTTGCAAACTTGCTCTAGTAAATTCTGTTTATAAAGTTGTGCAGCAGTGAGGGTGCCGACAGAACTTTTGGAGTTTGACATTGCCTTTTGCAGTTTTGCCTTATTTCTAGTGTACATATTGAGTATTTTTTAACTCTTTCATTTCAATATCTGATAATTCACCAATGTTCTCATGTCCTGACAGGGTGGTGATTTTTCAAGGGGTAATGGTATGTTTTTTTTTTTCTGTGGTTTACCCGATTTGATCTGTAGATTCCCTTTTTGACTTCTTTATCCTTTACCAAGACTCGTAAAGAACAACCTTTGACTGGTTTACAGGCACTGGTGGAGAAGGTATATATGGAGGAAAGTTTGCAGGTAAATATACCTTCTATAGGAGGAGGATTCTATATATTCGACATTTGAAAAAAAAATTTGGTCACACACATGGTTGACTGCTTTCATGATTAATCATTTGACTGTACATACAAGTAATCCTTCTTTGCAGATGAAAATTTCAAATTAGCACATGATGGACCTGGTGTTCTTTCTATGGCTAATAGTGGTCCCAACACAAATGGGTCTCAGTTCTTTATTACCTTCAAGCGCCAGCCTCATCTTGATGGGTATACAAGCTTTGCTTTGCATGTTTTTGTTCAAGTTTGATGTGTTTCAATCATACTGCACCAGTCTGACTGTGCAATCTGCATTTCTTGCTCTTTTTGATGGCCACAATTTTGTGCTTAAGGCTGTTTTTCAGTTTTTTCTTCTTGTTATATGCAAGCTTGTTATAACATTTTCATTTGCTCCAAAAGTTTGAGTTTCTAATGTCAACAATCTTTGCGTTGTCGAGTGACGGGGTTTCTTATTTAAGTCTTCCACATGATGTTGCAGGAAACATGTTGTTTTTGGAAAAGTTGTCCAGGGAATGGACATTCTAAAGAAAATTGAGCAGGTGGGAACATCTGATGGGAAACCTATCCGGCCAGTTAAAATTATTGATTGTGGTGAAATCTCTGAAACAAAAATTCAGCATACAGTTGAGAAGGAAAAAGGTATTTGTGATAGGGATAGATATTGATGAATATATTATAGACCTTGTTGTTGCTTCTATATGCTGCAAAGTGTAATTGTTTGTAATATATGAACTGTTTCTCATTTTAGGAAAAAGGAGAAAATCAGGGAAATCCCTAACTTCTGATGATAGTTCTGACAAAAAATCAAGGGGAAAAAGAAAAAAAAATTCTAAAGATGCGAGGAAGAGAAAGAGGAGATACTCAACATCTGATAGTGATAGTGATAGTAGTAGAGATAGTTATTCCTCAGATTCTGAGTCAGATTCGGCTTCGGATTCTGAATCGGATTCATCACATTCTGATTCAAGTTCCTCTAGCTATGGGAAGCACCGGAAGAGGAAAAGAAATAAGCACAATCGTGGGAAGAAGAGAAATGGACGAAAGCAGAAAAGGAGAAGCCAGCACAGTAAAAGTAGAAGATCAAGACACAAGTCCAGATGGTCTGATTATAACTAGCCTTTAGCATGGCCTTTTTTTTTTTCTATAGTATTCCTCCCTCAGTAAGAATTTGCTTGATCTCTGCTTTAATTGAATTACTTTCCTTGTTTCAGGAGTTCGGAGGGTTCAAGTGATACAGAAAGTGAGAGTTCTAGTGCTAGTGGGAGTAGTTCTGATGATGAGAAAGCAGATCGTCATGACTCTGGTCGTAAAACACATGCTGACTATAAACTACAAAGAAATCTAGGTGTGCTATTTATATAATTCTTTTGGATATGTACTGCATCCTTTCACCTCCCCCCTTTCCCCAACACGTACTCATATGTGGAATACGGGGAGTACAAGAATATTTTATGAATACTGTTATGTTGATATTGCTGTCTAAGCTAATAGCTGCTCGTGCTACAGACACAGGAAAGCAATCTTCGAGCCCTCCCCTACATAGTCAAACTATTCCAGAACAAGGGATGGATTCCAAGGTTAGAAGAACTGTGGACAAGCAATCACATGAAGAAGGTGAATTGTCTCCAGAAAATGGTGCATTTCTGAATAATGGGCATGATACTCAAGCCAAATTTAGTAAACCTGCTAAGCAACACACTTATTCAGATGATTCAGATCACAATAGGTTTCACCTCTTGGCTTTCTTAGTATCTAATTACGAATCATCTTGTGATTTACATTTTTCTTTAATTTAAAAGTCAACTTCATCCTGGGATTTGAATACATCTCCAGTTGTGCTAAGTTTGTGTGATATCTTATTTATCAGAGGTGCAAGTTCTGGAAGAAGTCCTGCTAGGAGTCCTACTAGGAAGTCTGGTGAGCTAAACCAAGGACGTGCTTTATTGGCTAGTCCTGGCCAAAAAGCGTCTGAACCTGCTGCCTCAAAACATAGTCAGGGCTTTTCAAAAAGCCCTTCACCAAATGGCATGCCTAAGCGTATCAAAAAAGGACGTGGCTTTACCGAGCGCTATGCCTTTGCACGCAGATATCGTACTCCATCTCCAGAGCGGTCTCCCCATACATATCGTTATGGTGATAGAAATATAAGAAGGAACTTTGATAGGTATGTGTATACCATTTTGCTAAACTGCATTATTTGAAAAAATGTTCAATATTGTTCTGACTTGTCATATGCGTATTTGAAGAAATAAGAGCTACAGAAGTTATTCTGAGCGCTCACCACCGAGACGTTTTCGAAGCCCACCAAGGGGCAGGAGCCGTCCAAGGTTCTTCCTCCCCCTCATTTATTTGAATCTGTTATGTAGTTAGCTCCTGTTACTTTCTTATCTTTCCATACATAAATTTAGTATTATGATATAGAACTGGATATTTGCTTCCATCTATGCCAAGGAAACATGGACACTTCCGTGGGGACACTTCATGGACACTCCGGATACTCCTAGCTGTATTTTACAATTTTTTTTACTTCCATTTTTGTGAATTTTTATCCCAATACAGATGGGAATGCCACAATAATTAGATAAACAATAGTATTTCATTATGTTTACAATGACTAATGCTAACTTTTAAAACATTGATTCTCTTTTAATTTAAGATTTGTGTTTTTATATTAATTTTATACTAATTTTATATGTTGTACCATTGTCATGTTGTTCCTATAATTTTTAAAATTTGCTGTATTTTCATCTCCGTGTCTTATCTGTGTATTTTTTAAATTTGCTATATTTTATATCTTATCCGTGCTTCATATCCTAGATCTATGAAACATGCTGTGGCATTATAAATATTTCACACCTAAAATAATGTCCGTCAAATTTTAACTGCATTTTTAGTTATTTTTTTGTGTTTTTATTATACCTTTATCCTTCTGTCTTATGTTATTATATCTTATCCGTGCTTCATATCCTAGATCTATGAAACATGCTGTGGCATTATAAATATTTCACACCTAAAATAATGTCCGTCAAATTTTAACTGCATTTTTAGTTTTTTTTTTGTGTTTTTATTATACCTTTATCCTTCTGTCTTATGTTATTATGTAATTTATTACATTCTAATACAGTTAATTTATATATATTGATGTCAAATCTTATGCATACCACATTGTGTTTGTTTCTCAAAATTTTTTAGTACAAAAAAATGGAAAAGAATAATGCATACATGAGCTTAATTCATGTACTTATCTTTTTAGATACCAAAGCAGAAGAAGTCGGAGTAGGAGTATCTCCCGCAGTCCAGTGCGTGGCCGTTTTAGAGGCCGCAGCCGGAGTCCAATACGCAGTCCTAGTCCAGAAGACAGGCGGCCTCCAATAAGTGACAGATTAAAATCCCGACTTGGTCCTCGAAGTGATCAACACTCTCCAGACAAAAGGAGGTCAAGGTCCAATTCCAGGAGTAATGGCTCTTCTCGTTCCAGATCCCCTGATGCTACACCACCAAAGCGTTATGATAAAAGGACATCTGTATCTCGTAGCAGGTCTAGATCGAGCTCTTCATCTGGACAAAAGGGTTTAGTTTCTTATGGAGATGCCAGTCCTGATTCTGGGGCAAGGTAGGTATTATGGTAACTAGAGAGCAACTCTCAAGTCTCAACAGGAGCTGAAATTGCTATACATTCTAAAACAACTCGGAGTTATGTTGGGCATTGTGGCTATAATGTGTGGCTGCTTATTTATTCGCATGTCTTTAGTGGAGTTCTGATGTTGAGCCTGAAGTCACAGCCTGTTGAAGTATCGTGGATTAGCTGAAAAATAAGCATTCTATCATGTTAGTTGAAGAAAGAGGTTTTTGGTGCCAAAACTTGAATGGATGTGTCTTAAATTGGATCCAATAGTACTTATTAAATTAAATTGGCGTGTTTGTATTTGTTGTTTTTTCATAATATTTTTTTTTTGTTAACAGTAAATTAAAAAAAAAATTTAAATTCTTCCTCCTCCCAAAAAAGAAAAGCTATAAAATAGTATCAGGTTCGAAGTTCAAATCATATTTGATGTTAGTTACTTAACTCAGATTTTATAGAAATTGTCTGACGTCTTTAAAACTAACTATTAACTAAGTCATGATCAAAACATTTTGTCAATGAGTTAATAACTTACATGATACTGATTAATTTTTACTATGGTGATAAAAAAAATTGAGGTTGATATCAACGATTTTTAAGAGTGAAAAACTCTCGTTTTTAATGATTTACATCTTTTTATTGATAGTTTAAGACTCTTTTGTTACAATGATCTTCTAGAACCTGGTAAGCAAGTATGAATGGTAAGTAATGTAAAATTAAGAATCAAGAATTAGAATATAAGCTCATTTTTATTTTTTTTCAGACACTATACTATAAATATACAATACATGTGCCGAAGTAATGGAAATTTTGCTCGGCTAGTTAATATTTTTGCTAACCTGGTTTGTTTTTTTTAATTACAACTTTAAGTTAACTGTTAGTATGCTACGTGCCACTCCCAGTGAAACTGAAGCCCGTTTTTCAGCAGCATAGAAAATGGAGTCTCCCCTAATGTTTGGGTCTTTGTTTCATTTTTAAATTTAGTAGGCAAGGGCTTCGAAACTTCGAGGATGCTGCATAAGCCCGTTCTTGCTCTAACTCTCTAACTCTCCTCTCGTCTCCCATAATAAGTTCCGAACATGATATGCAGTGGCAATTTAAATATTTCTGTCAAATAATCCAAAAGCCCATACGTCACTTCTTTCTTTCCTTCATTGCTAGTTTATTTAGTATAAACCATGTGTTTTAAACAAGGTAAATCTTAACAATTACTATACCGCAATATTCTCAATTTCATAGTATTCTGATCACTGCCAAAGCAGGCACCAGATACTCACACTTTTCTCCCACAAAATACTTGATAAAAACAGGCAATCTAGGATAATACCTGCCGGGGGAAAAAAAGGAGAGATGAAGGGGGGGAGGGGGGGAGTTTGAGATTATAGGAGTAAAAATGGGAGCCTTCAATGTTTACTTTGTAACCCGTTAGCTGGATCCTTGAGTGGAATTCCATAGAAGTGATACAATTATTGTTTTTTTACATCTTTATAATCATTTCATACACATCAATGCTATAATGATGATCACAAGTAACTCAAGCCAAGACAAATAATGGACAGGACAAAATGATCACTTGAATTATGAAATTGGGCTGCATTAGGCACTCCCATTCAAACTATCATGGCTTGCATAGCATGCAGCAATATTGACCTAATAGTCATGCTTGTGAGGTTTGATAAAATGTTTCTCAATTGCAGATGTGATCATCTTAGATTTGATGAAAATTTGAACAAGACAATGTGAAAGTGTCACAAGGTTCTCTAACTACCAATATCTCAGATTGGTTGACCTTCTGAAACAATTTGATCTTTGAGCCACATTTAAATGGGAACCAATACAAACCATGTAGCAGCCATGGCACCCAAAATGAAGCGCAGTGAGAAGACAAAAGGATTTATAGGCTTTTTGACATCTTCTTCCTTTGGACCAAGCTGCATCAAATTGTAGAACTTTCTTAATCTCAACACATGAAATGCGAAGCCTCTTTTTTTTTTTTGGTTTTGGAAGGGGAGAGGGGCGGGGGGCAGGGGCGGGGGTAGGCTTAGGAAATAATGGGAGGGGAAAAGGGAGAACAGAAGAAGAAACCAAAGTCAATCAGCATATTTTATATGTTACTCCCTCATGTGAAGCTGTGATGAGAAAATAAATAAATAAATTCTGCGCAGGGGTCCAAAAGTCCTAAACTGGAATTATTTGTCTTCCTCTCCAAACATGACACTATCTTTTGCTGAAGCAAAATATGAGGATTCAAATGCCACTTACTTAATCATCAGTGTATCTTCCTTTTCTATATACTGTCATGACTCATGACACAGTGACAATTACAGTAACTATGGAGAAGATTCAAATCATTTTATAACTTTCAACATTCAAACTCTTTTGGCTAGATGTACTCACAAAATAAACCCATTTAAAGTTGTTTTATTAAATTTAATTTAACCTAGAAATGACTACTAAGAGTTACAGACTTACACGTATCAACCAGTCTAGTAATTTCAAGTAAAATGCAGTAACCACACAGATATAGGGCATACTCATGAGTTGTCAAATAACTCAAGCAAACTATAAATATAATCATAATAATTTACTAGAGAAAATTTTTAAGAGAACAGCCGATAGATCAAAAGTACATCCAATAATGAGTAAGATAAACTTTTAATAATGAATAGAACAACAGAAATCAGGGATAACAACAGAAAAATCCGTTGAGTTCCTAAAATATTGGTAGTAGCCACATCTAATGAGATGTCAATTCTAGATTTCTAGTGTTAAAATTAATCACATTATCAAGGTGTCAACACTGCAGTTAACTGTTCAAGTTAGAGTCTTCTTTGTTTATGGTCAGTAAATCATAAAATCTACTATCATCACACAAAGAGACACACACCAACGAGAAGAGAGATACAGGCAGTCAGGCACATTTAAACCACCTTTGGTTCTATTTAAAATGAAACACTAAGGGCTTGTTTGGGAAAGCTGAAAATTATAGATTTTGCTGATAATCAATTATTGTTATAATCGATTATAATCGATTCATTTTTATGTTTGGATGCATTAGCTGTAAAGCGATTTTAAGCTAATATGATTCATTTGAATGATATAAAAAATAATTATTTTTATGCATTAAATTACTAAAATAGGTATAGAATGATTAAAAAATTATTTGATTGAGGACAAAATAATATTTACATATCAAAGTGTAAGAAATAATCATAAGCTAAAATCATAAGCTTCAATTTTTAACTTATGATTATTAGAAAATTTTTTTTTGTATTGAATTTCGTAAAAAACTTTTTAGAAAATAATCTTTTTATCCAAACATAATAATTATTTCACAAAATAGCTTAATTCTCTAAAAATAACTGAATGAGAAATAATCCATATTTCCCAAACATGCTCTAAGAGCTTGTTTGAGAAAGCTGAAAATTATAAATTATGCTGATAATCGATTATTATTATAATCGATTCATTTTTATGTTTGGATGCATTAACTGTAAAGCGATTTTAAGCTAATATGATTCGTTTGAATGATATAAAAAAGAAACGTTTTTATGCATTAAATTACTAAAATAAGTATAGAATGATTAAAAAAATTATTTGATTGAGGACAAAATAGTATTTATATATCAAAATGTAAGAAATAATCTATAAACTAAAATCATAAGCTCCAATCTTTAACTTATGATTATTTGCTAAAAAAAAATTTTATTTTGCATTGAATTTCGTGTAAAATCTTTTTTTAAAAATAATCTTTTTACTCAAATATAATAATTATTTCACAAAATAGCTTAATCCTCCAAAAACAACTGTTTGGGAAAGATTTAATCTTTACTAAACATGCTCTAAATCCCACAAAGGAAACAGTGGCACACAGCAACAAAAATTTAGATTGAGAAGCTAAGATGACAAATACCTGGAAGGGAGAATCTCCAGATGCAGGTTTAACACCAGTGACCGAACAACCCATAATCAAGCCATGACGCCGAACTCCATGGTACCATTTTGGGCCAATCCTTTTAAGTTGGATATCCTTAAATCCTGCCTTTTCAAACCACTCAATGTACTCTTCCTTCTTAGGGAAAAGCATCCAAACATCTGCAAAGAAGCGTGACAACCAAAATGTTGGGTAGACAGGACCAATTAAACATGCTTTGCCTCCAAGTTTCAAAACCCTGTATGCTTTCTCAGTATTCAATACTGAGAAAAGGAAAGCATAGCACCCCTATAAGGCTATCTAATTTTATTCACACACAAATAGCCATATTGTAAATTAATCTCAAACATTTGTCACTTAATATATTGAACCCTTGAACAAAAAAATTGCAACTAAAGCAAGCTAATGCAAACTTGTCACTACTAGGGGCATCCTTATCCAACTTCAGCATCTTTCATTCTTTAAGGATAGATGCAACAACATATAATAGAAGTGTGTGAAGATAGAAAGAAGATAAAAATGAAAAGGCAGAAGCTGTGTACCTCCCTGCAGATACATATCTATCAGCATAGTCAGTACGAAAAGGAAGATCTTCAGCATCTCCTTCAAGTATCTTGCATTCCTTCAATGGTTCCTTTTGCTTGGCTTTAGCAAGTTGATGAGGTGACTGGTCAAGAATGGTAACATTCTTTGCATTCACATGCTTAACTATACCCAATGTGGTAAAACCCGTACCACCACCAACATCCACCACTATCATGTTTCTATCACTGAGATCAGCAGGTTCAAGTGCTTCATCCCTCATGTCCTCAGTCCATTGGCCAGGGTTTATGACATGATCATACACAATTGAGAGGAACCTATAGAACCAAAAGGCCTCTTTTTTGTGCTGTATGAACCTGGGCTGTGAGGTTGGCCTGGAAGCCGAGACAATAGTACATTTGGGTACTATGGTCCAAGAATTCGGAATCCTAGTACTAGGAACAAAACCCATTTTTGGGAAGCTCCTTCCGTGCAAATCTGAAGCCAAGAAACTTAACCCACTTGGGGTTCTACTACTTAGCATTAGTGAAGCCATGAATGAAAAAAACAGATAGCAGAAAGGGATACAAGTGAATTTGACCTGGATTCAGTTGATGGGTAGGAAGAATTTGAGCATAAAAATGAGCTTACTACCCACCAGTTAGCAGCCAGCTAGGTGAGGCAGGGAACACAAAACAGTAACACTACCACAAGCTGATTCATGAGGAATCGGAGTTAGGAGGGTGAAATAAAGTAGAGGCATCGCATTTAATTTTCAGATCAGTTCTCACAGCTACGAACCAATAAAAAAAAATTAAAAATCGATTCAAAAAAATTAAAAATTAATAAAAACTGAAATAGATTAGATTAATTTAAATGAAGTTTTTGAAAAATCGATCGGTTTTGATCGATTTTCGGTTCAATTTTATAAAATCGATCCAAATTGATTTTACACTTAAAATTACTTAAATATCTCTAACTAAACCTATTCTATTTATTTTTATGGCTATTCTCCTCACCACTTTTGACACAACGTGAGTGTAGATAAAAACAGCATTTCACTTCCTTTGTTATTTGTATTAGTATGTTGTAATTGCTAACTCAATTCTGAAAAAGATTATAATTGTTAAATTGTCAATTTAATTTTATTTGTTTAAATTATGAACTTTGAAATTATTATTGAATTTTATTTGTTTGTATGATTTGTATGACTTTATGAATGGTTTGTAATTTAGAATTTGAATTATATTGTTGTTGTGTATTATTCTTACTTAAAATGCATTTTTATTATATTATTGGACAAAAATCGAATCATCCAATCCAATCCAAACCGATTAAAATTGGTTCGGATTGGATCGATTTGATTATTGAAATTCATCCAATCCAAACCGAACCGATGATACTTACCTTACTTGGATTGGATAATTTTTTACCTCAAAATCGATCCAAATCGATCCAAGAACACCTCTACTCACAACTCACAACATGTGAAAAAGTGTATTTTGGATATTAAAAAAAAGAAAAATAAAAAAAAGTGTGTTTTACAAAATTATAATGTTTGCGTGTAATACAGGAAAACCGTCATTTATTAGTTTTTCTTTTAAATATTCTATTCAATAGCTGAAAATCTAATGTTTAAACGGACATCACTTTCAAATTCTATTTTTTATATACACAAATTTTAAAATTAAACACAATAAAAATTATTCAGACTAACACACGATAATCACTTTATTAACTTATCATTTGGTGTAGATTTAAATTAGTTTATTTTATATTTAAAATAGTTTATAATTATAATTTGATTGAGAAAGGTTTTGAGAAAAATTTAAAAAATTAATTAAAATCAAACGTACACTTAGTATTTTGATTTGACGGTTTTACTGATAGAATTTGCATTCAAATACTTACGATTTCTGTTTATTTTTTTTGGAATTTGACTAAATGTTTTGATATAGATTAGTGAAGCGCTATGATATAGAATGGAGAACCATCAGGATCTCGTTTTCTCTGCAGGTACTCCGGGTGGCTCGGGTTCAGGCAATGAACCTCCTAACGGTGGCGACGGCTTTCAACCACCACCACGAATATCTTTCAAAGATAAAGTTATGGAGAATAAGGAGAAAGCTCCACCTTGTCCAAGGGTGGACTTATTGAAGGAGAATCTAGCCAAAATTGAATATGAAGATGGCAACCCTTTAAAGCCAATGGTTCACATTGCGGATTCAATTTTTGAAGGTTTATATGCTCCATGGCAGGATGCTTTGGTGGTGAAATTGCTTGGCAAGAGAATTGCCTTTAACATCATGCGTGACAGTCTTTCTAGGAAGTGGAGACTAAGGCGGGTTTTGACATGGAGGAGGATAGAGTGAAGGTCATGGAGGAGGGTTCCTGGATGATTTTTGATCATTATCTGGATGTCCAAACTTGGTCTCCTGATTTTGTTGCACCGAAGGCTACCATTGATCGAACAATGGTTTGGATTCATTGTACGGGTCTAAATTTATTTTTCTACGATGAAAACATTCTCTTAGCTTTGGCATCAACAATAGGGAAACCTATTAAGGTTGATGCTAATACATTAGACGTGCGAATGGGACGATATGCGAGAATTTGTGTGGAGATCGATTTAACAAAACTAGTAGTGGGAAGAGTTTGGCTTCAAGGCCACTGGTACCGTGTTGAATATGAAGGCTTGCATAGAATTTGCTCTGCATGTGGTTGTTATGGCCACTTAACTAGAGAATGCAAAATCCAAAAAGAAGCAGTGGCTGCTATGGTAGAGACACCAAGTAAAGTGGCGGAGAGAGTGCACTAACCACCACGGTTCTGGCCGAAGGGATGCAATCATTGTCCATTAATGATCAGGGCCCCCCAATCAATCATGATCATAATGAGGAGGCAATCAAGGTAGTTACAAATGACCAGGAACCGCTCCATGGTGATTGGTTAGTGGTGAAGAAAAAAAACAAGAAGAATAATGCCTTTCAAAGGCAGAAGACAGTTACAAATTTGGTGGAGCAAAAAATAACTTCTCGTGTCAAAAAGGGTGTGCAACAGGCACATTATTCTGACCACAAATTTAACGCCATTCATAATATTCTGCAGGACCCACACACAGGGAATTCAGGAAATAGTATTCAGAGATTTATTCCCAACAATAAAAGACCAAGGAAAGATATTGATTGCCGGTTTTAAAAAAAATTCAAAATGCTTCTAAATCCAAGTCAACAAAAACAACAAAAGAAATGAGGGACCCACGCAATGATTTTTTATCTTTGAAGAAGGATAACCATTTAGCTGGGATTCGTATATATGATCTCGGTGGGGGAGAAAAATCTGCTACTAACATGAAAAAGGTGTCTAGTACCAGGTATGAAGTATTGTTGGAGGAAAATGATAGCAATAAGAATGCTGACATGGAAATTGTCCAGACCGAGGCTAATCCACTTTTATAGCCGCAGGGCCCTCCTAACGAATAGGTCCCCTAAGGCTAGGGCCTTTCTTGTCTTTCACAATCTTTATGGATTTGTTTATAGACTTATTAATTTTGTCTTGGAATATTAGAGGTGCAACCAATATTTGCACTTGGCGACACACTAAAGATTTGGTGCGAAGGTTTTGTCCTGAGATTATGTTACTTTATGAAACACATTCCCTCTTTGCTAGGACTAGAAAACGGTGGGCTTCTATTGGTTTCAAACCAATTTTTCTTCAAGAAGCTAGAGGGCACTCGGGGGGAATATGGGTTTTATCCAATAGAGCCGATATCTCCTTTAACTTGGTGGAGTCTAATAACCAATGCATCACATTCATTATTCAAAAACAAAGAATGATTTGGCACTGCTCTGCTATCTATGCATCCCCTGTCCCTACTAATAGAATATATCTTTGGGAGCATTTGCTGTCTATGAGAAGCCGTATTACTGGTCCTTGGTTAGTGTTGGGTAACATGAATGAAGTTCTTTTGTCTTCTGAAGTTTTGGGTGGCAGTTTCTCTCATAATCGAGCTAGACACTTTGCTGATGTTCTGAACAGATGTAACCTATTGGATTTGGATATAGTGGGTGGTCTGTTTACTTGGTGAAGAAATATTCAACATGGGGTTCATATTCGAAAAAAACTAGACAGATGTATAGCTAATTCTGAATGGAGGATCCTTTTTCCTCATGCTCTTGTTGAACTTCTGGATCCCAATAGCTTTGATCATAATCCTCTTTTGGTCAATTGTCTCAAATCCAGGAGCAAGAAAAATAAAGCCTTCCACTTCCAAGCAGCCTGGATGATGCATCCTGACTATGGGGATATTATATCCTCAAACTGGCATTTGACCATTGGCAATGCTATTGACAAATTGTATGTTATTAAGGAGGAATCCACTAAGTTTAATAAGGAAGTCTTTGGTAACATTTTTCGACGCAAGCGGCACCTTGAAGCTCGGCTCAGAGGTGTTCACAAACAACTGGATATTTATCATTCTTCTGACCTTGTTCAACTTGAAAGAGACCTTCAAAGACAGCATGAGCGTGTTCTAACAGAGGAAGAGATGATTTGGTTTCAAAAGTCAAGGGAGAAATGGGTGAAATTTGGAAACAAGAATACCAAATATTTTCATACACAAACTGTTATCAGAAGGGGAAGGAGTAATATCTCAGGTTTGATGATCAATAACATTTGGTGTACTGATGAGGAACTACTCAACAAAGAAGCTCTTACATTTTTTTAAGGTCTCTTCCAGAATAGGACCCATTGCAATCCTACGAGTCTCTATTTGAGAAGCATTCCCACCATTGGCCACGATTTGTTTGAGGCCCTTCTGAAGCCTGTCTCGTTAGCGGAAGTTAAAAAGGCCATTTTTTCCATGAGCCCGTATAAGGCTCCTGGGCCTGATTGGTTTCAATCGATGTTCTTTCAGACTTACTGGGACACTGTTGGTCATGACGTATGGGAGTTGGTTGCTTAGGCATTTGCAACTGGTGAGATTAATAGTGTACTAGCTGAAACTCTCATTGTGCCCCTCCCAAAGGTGGACAACCCACTTACTCTCAAGGACTTCAGACCGATCAGTCTTTGCAATGTATTGTTCAAGACAATTTCAAAAGTCCTAGTTCAGAGGATAAGGCCTTATCTTAATGACTTAATTGGACCTTTCCAAAGTAGCTTCATCCCCGGCCGTGGTACTGGTGATAATGCACTCCTAGCTCTAGAGATTACTCACACTATGCACAGAAAGAAAGGTAAAAGGGGACATCTCCTCTTTAAAATTGATTTCGAAAATGCCTATGATAGAGTTGATTGGGATTTCTTGAGACTTAGCTTGTCTAAATTTGGGTTCCCTTCTACTATTATAAAGTTGATCATGAATTGTACCACTGCTACTGCTACTTCTTTGTCTTTGAAATGGAATAATGAAATTATGGATGGCTTTTCCCCTCATCGAGGTCTTCGCCAGGGTGATCCCATGTCTCCATATCTTTTTGTCTTATGCATGGAGAAGCTCGCTATTTTGATTCAAGAGAAGGTTCAAGAGGGAATCTGGCAACCGGTTATTCCTACAAAAAATGGACCAGCAGTTTCCCATCTGTTCTTTGCTGATGACTGTTTGTTGTTTACAAAAGCTACAAGTACACAGGTACGGCTTGTTCAAAGCACTATTGCTGCTTTCTGCAAAGCTTCTGGCCTCAAAGTTAATATGCAAAAATCTTGTTTCATGGCTTCCAAGAATGTGATGCATAGTCGAGTCGCTAATTTTGTCAGTATCCTGGGCTACCATCATACTCATAAAATTAACAACTATTTGGGGTTTCCTCTCATTACTGGACGTGCCAAGTTATTGGATTTTTCTTACATTCTAGACCGCATCCAGAACCGGCTAGCTGGTTGGAAATCAAAGCTCCTTAACAGAGCTGGAAGAGTTACACTTGCAAAATCAGTTCTAAATTCCATTCCTATTTATGCAATACAAAACTTGTGGCTTCCGGAGGGGATCTGTGATAATATTAACAAGGCAACTAGAGCCTTTATTTGGGGGAAGCACACTAGCCATTGGGTGAGCTGGGAAACGATTACTCAACCTAAAAATCGTGGGGGCTTGGGTATTCGCACATCAAGGGATGCTAATATTGCTTTATTGGGGAAAAATGTGTGGGCTATTGTTCATGAACTGACTAAAATTTGGGTCCAGCTTATGGAGGCCAAATACCTTCAGAATGCCTCAATCTTTTTCCAACGAAGCTATAGAAATTGCTCATATGCTTGGTCCTCAATTATCAAAGCGGCAGACAAACTCCAATTAGGCTTCTATTTTCATGTTGGTGATGGGAATATATCCTTCTGGTATGATCGTTGGTCCAAGGCTGGAATCATATGTCAAAGGGTGGATTATGTGAATATTCAAGACATCAACATGACCCTTCGCGATATTTTTCATGAAGGTGCATGGCAGTGGCACAAGTTAGCGACAATTATTCCTTTGGAAATCAAGCTGGAAGTTAGTAGTTTAGTGTTAAATGAGAACATGCCTGATGTGATTATATGGGATGCTTCTCCTAATGGCCAATATACTGCCAAAATTGCTTACTGGTGGCTCACAAGAACTCGCTCAACTCTTGGTACAACAGAGGTTCATGGAACCTGGGTGTGGTCTCTCCAATTACCAGAACATATCAAACACTTTCTTTGGCTCTTAGATCATAAGAGCATTCCTACTAACCACTTGTGTTTTCAACGTAATATTTCTTTTGACTCTTCTTGTCACAGGTGTGGAGCTCTCCAAGAATCAATCCTTCATATCTTGCATGACTGTTACAAGGCAAGAATTGTGTGGAACATGCTTCATTTGGATGTCCATCCTCAACCGCATCAAGACAGCTCAGAGTGGATTCACAAACATGCAACAGGACCTGCTGGCACTCTTTTTTCCATTGCTTGTTGGTACATTTGGAAAGCAAGGAACATGGAAATATTCCAGGATATTACATGGACATATCTCCAAATCTTTAGTTATATTAACAACTGCTGTAATTTGGTTACCAGAATGTACACTAGACCCAATTCTGCTTCTACTGTGCGACATGTCAAAATGCTACCTCCTCCTTAAGACACATATAAATTGAACACTGATGGCAGCTCTCTTGGGAATCCAGGCATTTCGGGCTTTGGTAGGGTCATCTGTGATTCACACTCAAATTGGGTTGTTGGTTTTTATGGGAATTGTGGGACAACTACTAACCTGAATGCTGAACTGCAAGCTATCTATAATGGAATTAAACTTGCTTGGACGCGGGGTATCAAGAAACTCATCTGTCAATCGGATTCTGCAACTGTTGTTGATTTGATTACTGGAGGAACTATCGACACTCATCATCATGCTTCTGTGGTGGATAACATACGGAGGCTGGCTTCTCAAGATTGGGATCTTACCTTCACTCATATTCTTAGGGAAGGGAACGTTGTTGCGGATTTCTTAGCCAAAGCAGGGGCTGCCCATGCGGATAATATGATGGTGCTTTCTAATTGTCCTCACGCAATTCATCATGCTTGGCTCGCGGATGCTATAGGCACTACTTTTGTTAGCGAAGGACTCTGGAATAATTCCAAAAACAGGATTCTGGGAATTAATGGGCTGAGGCGAGTTGAACCCGTAGCTCCCCGTGTTTGTTTTCCTTTTGTATTTTGATGCATAAAAAAAAAGATTAGTGATATAACTTTCTCGATTTTTTAAATAATTCACCAAATATATACAAAATTATTTATTAAATTAAAAAAATAAAATATTTATTATTTTTTTATTTTTGATATTATAGTCAGGTGGTGTCCAAGTTAACGTCTCAACTAATCTACTTCTCTGATTTGATCAAAGGGAGGTCATTCATATTGGGAATAAGAAATTCATTATGATATTCTTTACAACTTGATCTCAAGAAATTGATATAACTGAGATTCAAACCTTGACTGTACACTTACTCATAGATCACATGTTCATCTACTACTAAGTCAACTCCTTGGAAAGCACTCATTACTTATTTCATTTTTTTTGGTACAAGAGAAATAAAAAAACACGAGAAAACTATTGTCTTAAATAAATAACACCACGAGTATCAACCAAGAGCAAATGAGAAAGTCCTAGTGGAGGAGAATCCCAATAAGTCATAGCATCAAGAGAAGAAGCACCCAACTTGACAAGAAAATCAGTACAAAAGTTTGCCTCCCTTAGCGTGTGAGAAATCTGAAGCTCCTAATCCTGAGCAACTATTAAATATCACTAATTATGACACCATACAAGTGAAATTTTAGCGGACCTTGAGACTGGATGAGTCTAACAGCCTCAAGAGAGTTTGACTCACACCAAACACGTCTATAATCATGATCCCAAGTCAACATCAAACCATGCTTCATAGCCAAAAGCTCTACTAACAGGATGTCGACCTCCCCACGAACCTAGAAAAACCAGCCTTCCAATGACCAAGATCATCACGCAAGAGACCACCCAAGCTAGCTCTAACAGGATTACTCAAGCAACTAGTAATTAAAAAGATTACTATGATGATAAATTATGAGGATATAAAATTATTCTTTAGTATATTTAACAAACGATTATATAAATGGATAATTGCACTGTATTGTATTATTATTGTTTCGTAATGGGATTTCAACCTAGGTCCACTATCCCGGATTTGATGATTAATTACCTTAGGCCATCATGTAACCACCATATCTTCTAAACTACAGTTAAAGGAGATCATATCTCTTCACATCTGGTATCAAGCAATCAAATCTTCAATCTCTAAATAATATGGATTATCATTCATAAGGTTACTTCTTGACCAAGCACCTATTCATTATAAAAAGGATGCCAAACTTTAGGTAAGGGATCCTCTCTCTAACACACTTGTTTTTTACTACCACCTCAAACTTGGATGCTGGGGTCTCTGTTGCTATGTTGAGAGCACAAACACATTTAATTTAGGTTTTAATGTATTTTTAGTTAAAGTGATGCTTTTAAATTGAACCTTCTTGTTGAAAGTGGACATAAATGCCAGCAAGCTTATGTCTTTTGGAAGAAAATTGAGTTTGTAATAAATCAAGTTCTCCTACCTATTCATTATAAAAAAGATGCCAAACTTTAGGTAAGGGATCCTCTCCCTAATACACTTGCCTTTTACTACCACCTCAAATTTGGATGTTGGAGTCCCTATTGACGTATCGGGAGCACAAACACCTTTAATTTAGGTTTTAGTGTATTTTCAGTTAAAGTGATGCTTTTAAATTGAACCTTCTTGTTGAAAGTGGACATAAACGCCAGCAAGTTGATGTCTTTTGAAAGAAAATTGAGTTTGTAATAAATCAAGTTCTCCTACCTATTCTTTATAAAAAAAAATACGAAACTTTAGGTAAAGAATCCTCTCCCTAATACACTTGCCTCTTACTACCACCTCAAACTTGGATGTTAGAGTTTCTACCACCGTATTGAGAGCACAAACACCTTTAATTTAGGTTTTAGTGTTTTTTCAATTAAAGTGATGCTCTTAAATTGAATCTTGAAGGCGAACAGAAACGCCAGTATGCAAATGTCTTTTGGAAGAAAATTGAGTTTGCAATAAGTCAAGTTCTCCCACTTGTTCGTGACCTAACTCAAATTTTAATTTTTCTTTGTTAGTGTACGTTCCAAGTTTAAGACATGATCACGAGCTTTGGAGCGATATGGATATTTGTTGAAAGTTGGGTTAGGTTAACGATATGAGCCTAAAAATAGGTACTTGTAAAAACATTTTGCCGCTTAAATTAGATTCGCTCAATACAAGAGGTTCTAGAGCTCCGGAGTACGTATCTTATATTTTAGTTTCTCTCAATGCAAGAGATGCCAGAGCTCTAGGCGTACCTTATATATTGATTTCTCCACATAATAGCATAGCATATTCACACGAAGGTCATGAGCTTTCAATAATGTTGCACTAAGTAAATGTTTAGTAGACTGTTCTAAATGACTTAATATTCTTGGAGATATAATCATTAGGATGAGTTGGGTTTTAACCAATTTGATGAATATAGCTACAACTCCTGGATATCTAATATTTTGTTATTATTTTCTTGGGTCACTTTCGGTTGTTTTGGGCCGGTCTGATGCTTTTATGGGAGTCGGCATACTATTGGTCCATTTTCCATTTGCATAGCGTAGTTA
Source organism: Ormosia semicastrata (assembly GCA_029884595.1). NCBI lineage: Eukaryota > Viridiplantae > Streptophyta > Magnoliopsida > Fabales > Fabaceae > Ormosia > Ormosia semicastrata. The sequence goes on along the minus strand of JAQQTO010000055.1, from coordinate 13,505,985 downwards.
GAATTTTATTTTTTATTCTTATTAGCTATTCTCATGCCCTTTGAATAAAGATTAATCATCGCCCGAGATATTAAGGCTGCCCCTTTCGCACAAAGTATACTCCTACCTTACAGGTTCATAGTTAGATAATCTACAACCACCTCTATTATTTTATTTTATTTTTTTCGTTTTTGGGTTTATGCATGGTGCAGGAAACAATCTTGAAGGGAATAATGTCCCACGACACTATGGCAGAGAATGATGGTCCTCCACAAAGAAATCAGGCTCCTCAAACCAGCGTTACATGCATTGCCCTAATCCTTCATGTCCCTCATTTGGGAACGTTGGTTGTTTGCTACCCAAAACGCTAAAAGCAGCATTCCAAACTTAATCATAGTGACTCCAAAACACACAACATCAATTAAGATAGGAAAAAAAAAATAACGGGTCATGGCTAGTTTTCTAAATATAGCTAATGCCCATTCAATTAATATAGTTTAAAGTTTATACATAACAATTCAAGTCTAAGCGAATTTGGATCTTAAAAAGCGAATTGACTAAGTATACCCATCCCATGTATAGGAAAAGTCCCATACCCATACCATGACCTCGAACAGGTGGATGATTGTTAACACTAAAGTCCATGATGAAGTACAAAGAGATGTTATCCTAAAAGATTAACCTATTAGGTGAGGGAGTTTCTATCTTTACTCAATGTGAGACATAATAATGATACTACAGCAATTTTCCACACCCATGCTGTGGCTGGTTCAAGTAGGGAGGGCGAAGGAAGGGTTCAAGTAAATGGGGTTTCAGCTCCTTCGCGTTATGTTTGTGATACTGCTTATTGTCACCACAACTAGCATATTGTGTTTGTTGGTTAGGATCATAGTTCCCCTGAGACTGCCTGAATATGAATTACAAGTTGGGGATGATGCTATCTATGGTTTGGAAGCCTATGCATTGTGGGGCGATGGAGAGAAACTTGAGACTACCAATCAGAATTCGGCTTCTGAAATGAATGAATGGCCAATTATGGAGTTCAATTGGAATGACGGGCTCGTTGGTTCAGGTAATATATATATATATATATATATATATATATATATATATATATATATATATATATATATATATATATAGGTTTAATTTCCATGTCAGCCAAAAAATGAAAAAATAAAAATAAAAAATCACAGATTCTATTATGTTGGTCTTAAGACTGTTCGAGAGGAAAGCAAGACGTGATTAAGCAAGAAAAGAAGTTGTGATGAACTGTTAAGTTGTTCCCTCTGTGATTATGGCTGTTGCAAAGCCAAGGTGTCCTGCTGGCTGGATAGTAACTGGTAAGATTAACCCTTATGTGCTCATCATGTCTGCAATAACAAAGTGTTTGTAAGTAGCTTTCTGTAGCTTATATGCTTTCAACAAGAAAGATGTTTTGGACTTCATTGGCTACACATCTTAATTTCTAGGAAACGTTTTAAATGTTCCTAAAATGTTGAGGAGCATGATGCTTCTAAAGTGATGACCATTGATTTTGTCAAAAAATAGATCAACGGTTAACATAAATGACCTGTTACCCCTATAATAGGTGACATTAGTAATTATTGCTAATTACAACCACAGTCCTTGTAAATATAATAAATAATTTATAGAATGGCAAAATGATTCATCCCTCTTACTATTCCCCACACAGAGCAGACATCCTTATCTACAATATCTCTCTATCCTCACACACGCTCTCTCTTTAATTTTTGCTACATGTTGTGTTGGATTTATTGAAGAAGAAGAAGAACATTATATTGCAAAGACTGTTTCTAATTTGAGAAAAAACTCTTCTCTTCCTCCAAAGAACTGCTTGTTCAGTCATTTTAATCCCAAAAAAAACTCATTTTTTCCCTTTTAGAAAGAGAAAATTTTGGGCAGAGAAAATTGCAAGAGAGATAAAAAAAAATGTTTTTTTGTTGGGTGTTCCAATGATTCAACTGAAAATTTAAAGGATGTGAGAAAATTTGATTCTTTGATGTATGGCTATGTGTGGTGGGCAAACAGCAGCTTCTAAAAGTCGTGGGCCATCCTTTACGACATCGTTTATGATCACTAGAGGCATTTCGGGTAAGGTTTGTGGTCGGCGACTAGCTATTTATGAAGTTGTGGGTTTGTGACTTTAATTGCCAATCTCACTTTGCAAGGTTGCTCCTTTGTTATAGATCTCAATTTGTAAGAGTCATGGACATAGAAAATTAGAATAATTACACAACTTGTTTATGGAGTACCTGTGCTCAACGCATAAGAGCTCACCACACCTGCAACGGAACCCAAGGCCACCTTTCTCCGACAGCCGGAGAACCAGTTCATGACACGCTTGCCTCGAATGGCAATTATGGAGGTGTAGTGGTGATGATCTTCATTTGAAATAAAGGGATGTTGTTTGAAGGAGTAAAATGCAATAAATAAGAGATAAGAGTTTGAAAAACAAATAACACAAAATTGATTCTAAGAACAAAACACCTGTTGTAACTAGTAAAGTCAAAGGAGCATACATGTTTAAAAACATTTCATGTGCATAATAAACGTCTCCTAATTTCTATTACTTGTTCTTGTCATCATGTGGAATTTTATTTGGAGCGCCAAAAACATTTAGTTATTTAATTCATGAAGGGTCCAACTTAAAAAGTAATTAACATAAACGCTTCATTTGTATATCTTATTGGGCACTTAAGCACTTACTTTTGGGTGTTTAAACAAATGTTTGAATGATAGAAACATATTTTAATATTGAAGTTTGGACGCTTAAATGCTCACTTTTGAACGTCAAGTGCTATGGCATAATATAATCCTTGAGCTTCTAATGGTGCTTAAGTGGTGGAGTGACAGAATGCTCCTATTTGCAATTTTTTCATTTATTCAAGCTCCACATTTTCTTCATTGTTCAACCACCTAAAATGACACATGGAAGACACTACTTTAACAACAATAAACTAATACTCAAGAATAAAACTCAATCGAAGGTTAGGATAGAGACAAAAATAAGATTTTGCTTAGAAAAAATATAGTTTTCACAAGTATATCAAATTTCACTTATTAGAAAGATGAGAACCAAAAGATCGGAGAGATATGAAACAAATAGACTTAAAGAATAATACCAAAGTAAATTGAATACCACATTTTAATATAAAACCTTAAGCTAGTAGGCTTATGGGTATAATCATTTATAAAATTCTACCTCTTTCCATTCTTAAATAATGTAAGATTTGAAACTCATACTTAAATTCTCACTAATCATGTTTGCTAAAATGAAGTATTTGTAAGCAACTTTCTGTAGCTTATATGTTTTTTAACGAAAAAAGATGTTTTGGACTTCACTGATTATACATCTTAATTTTTAGAAAAAAAGATTTTTTAAAATAAATTTATTTTTAAAGTGAATAAATAAAAATATATTTATCTTTAATCTGATAAAATATATCAAGATTCTAACTGCTTAAATAATCTAAGAATAAATAATTCTTATTTACTCACTTTAAAACTAAACTTAGTTGAGTTTATTCTCTATTTCTCTTACTCGTTCCTGTCATAATGTGGAATTTTATTTGGAGTGCCTAAAGCATCTAGTTATTTAATTCACGCGGGTCCAACTTGAAAGGTACTTAACATAGAAGACATGATGTTGAGGGAACCAAATGGCAAACAGGCGATGGCAAGAGGCACCTTTTCTAATTCTTTCTCTATCTTTTTCTCGAGAAAATTAAAATACCTCTTATCAGTTTGTCTTTTTTTTTTTTTATGATTGTGATAAAGGGTTATTGAACTTTACTCATTAATATCTTATCCACTGACTTGCCACTCTTAAGTCTTAACTCTCGAAGCAAATGGTATCTTATCTTTATAAAGCTTCCACTAGCAAACGAGTATTCTTCGTTTCCTTTTCCTTTGAACAGTCACAACTACAAATGTATTCAGAGTTCAGACTTAATTCATGTGCCAGTGTATGTTCATAAAAATCTACACAGATCGAATTCAGACAGTGGGTAGATTTCAATGCACATCACTTATTTATGAAATAACCATATACAAATCTTTCAGTGAAAAAATAATGCTACCTACTCAACTTGAAATGAAAACGAAGACATACTATGTGCAAATTGAGAGTCGTGTATTATGCTCTTAAAGTTTTTTGAAAAAAAATTATCATACCTTTTTTTAAGAGTATATATATTATTGACATCTTTTTTAAATGTGTCAAATTTAATAAGAGAAAGTGATAAAAAAATAAATATGATGAATGATATTCAGAAGAATGTAAAAAAAAATATATGTACCGTTAATGATAAGAATATCAAAATTAAATTTTTTTGAACATCTATACTCTATTTACTTCACCTGTAATGATTGGTTGAATAAATATAAAAATTGATAAATAATTGGGGCTAATAAGTGTAAAAAAAAAACTATCATGAAACCCAATCTTTATTTACACAATTTTGACAAGATACACATTCCATTGCAAACAAACTTTTGGTAATCTTTTTTTTTTCTTCAAATTGATATTCATCAAGTTAATTAATTTCTAATTATTATAAGAATTTGTTTTCGCAATTTTGCTTCATTAATTTGCATTTTTTTTCATTTCATATGGTTCTAAAATTTGTATGTGATAGAGAAGGAGATGGACGCTTTATTATTATTATTATTCAATTTCAAGGGATTATGAGAGATTGATGATGGAGGCTAAAGTTTCGTGATTGTGTGGTAGCGTCCAACAGGATTTGAGGTAGTGTGCGCTCATGGTGGCACGACGATAGTTCTACTTTGCTGCTGGGGTGGATGGCGACACATTGGGCTTCAAGGAGCTGGGGCTTGCAGCTGTCAGTGGCTTCATTCATGGATTGATGACGACTTCTCCATGGTGGCTTGAAAGGTGTATTTTGGGTGTTGATTTGGAAACGCAGATGAGTAGATGGCTAGGAGGTGAGGGGACTCTAAGGGTGTGTTTGGGAGTTTGAAGGGGAAGGAAGGAAAAGGATTTAAAGGGAAAGGAAGGGAAGGAAAATGAAAGATTTACTCTGTCCTTGTTTGGAAGTGTAAAATATTCTAGGAAAAGGAAATTGAAGGTTTAAGATATATTTTTACCATTTTATCCTTTATTCAAAAAAATTAATATAATTAATATTTTATAAAAAATATTGAAGTAAAAAACTAAAAAAAAATATGACCTTCTCTCTCCTCGCTAACCCATATCCATTCTCGAAGCTTCTTCCACCATGGAACTCCATAGCCTCGCCTCTTCTTCCTCTTGCCAACTCTACTTCCCTCGTCGTACAAACTATTGCACCGCCATTTTAACAATATCTCCGCGGTAATACACGGTCCGATCGAACAATCACCGCCCAAACATCGCATACTCGCCAACTTCGGCCATCGCCATTGCGCCACCAGGAGCATTTTAAATTCCCATTTGAAGACACAGAGAATGACTTGATTGTTGAAGAATCAATTTTGTTTATTTTTCTGGTCCTTAACGTTGCTTGTGGAAGCTACCTGCAAATCATTCGACGCGAGCAATGCGGCGGTAAATAGAACCACGACGTGATGATGATGCAAAGTAGACGAGGCTTGAGCACGGGGAGACGAGGCTTCGAGGATGATTAATTGTAGGTAGGGTTATTGGGGATTTGGGATGAAGGATAAATGGGTAATTTCGTACCAAATCCCCCAATTTGAGGAACTAAATTAGGGAGGCTTTTGAGGGTATCAAAGAAACAAACCCTTCCTCTTATTTTCAAAACTCCCAAACAAGAGTTTTTCAACTCCAAAAAAAAAACTCCCAAATAAAGGGTGAGATGCATGCAAGTGGCAGTAGGCACGTCAGAGAAGGTTGTTGGTTTTAATGGTGGTAGAGACCTGTGTTAAGGAGTACTCTTTGTTAATTTTGACTTTTAAAGATTAATTGTGTTGGTTAAAGAAATTTGTGTTTGAATATTCAAAGAAAAGACTAATAAATAAATATGATCGAATATGAAGTTTACCAATAATTAATGCCAACTATAGATCTATTTTTTAACAATATCAATGAGTTGAACAATTAAAACATCCATACTCCACAAGAATTTAGGAGCATTTTAAATGTTTCCATGCAAACTATTAATTTGTTGTCCACTAATCAAATCATTCATATAAATAGATGTTTGAATTATTTTGCAACTTATAAATTGTTATTAGCTGTACTCTTAATTAAATGAAATGACATAATTACAACATTTTGATTTTTTTTCTACAAAGAAACAAACTTTACATGGAACTGGTTTTAACAAAAAAAAAAGGCAAATAAATATGAAATACAGAAAGAGTTGTTTTTTTTGTTGCATACAGAAAGAATTGTTATTGATATTTTTATGCATATCTATATTTAGAAAAGAAAACAATAACCAGTCAATATTTATTATTTATATTTATAATTAATAAAAGGGAAAAAAAGATAGATGGGAAAAAAGGGATCGCTTTTTGATGTGTGTATAATTTGAGGAGTGCGCAAATGTACAAAGAAAAACAGGGTACCAAGGTTCAGGAGCTGAGGGTGAAGAAGTTCGTTATCTTTCTCTCTGTTCCACTTTATGTGGAAGTGGGAGAGAACTCGAGGGAGATTTTAACGTTGTGCGGAATCTGTTATGAACAGAATGGGTAGTGTCTTACTCTTAGTGCTCAGTGTCACTGCTTGTGTTTAGATCTATCGTATCAACCAATCACAAACAGAATCAGAAACAGAAACAGGGAATTTTGGTGGATGAGTGTACTTGTACTTGAGGTCCATTCTCGCAGTATCATGGCGTCTAAAACGGCGTCGTCCGTGGATGAAGAAGTTGTTGCTTCACTACCAACTCTAACTGATAAAAGAGGTAAGCATCGGATTCTTGCAGAATTGAAGCGTCTCGACCAAGATTCCAAATTGCTTGAGGTTCAACTTCATCTTCTCCTCTTTCTTTCTTTTTTTTATTAACATAGGAGAAAGGGTAATAACACACTTTTACATATTTTTTTAATATTTATTTTATTATTGATATTATCTTATACATTTAAAATATTATTAAAAGATGAATACTAATTATTAGAATATCTGAAAAAAAAATTTAAAATATTTTTATTATATCTTAAAATATTTTAGAGTATCATAAATGATCTTTAAGATAAATTTGATTTATTTTTTTTTTTTATTATTTGGATAGATTTATTCTTATATTATGATAGATTTATTTCCTATAATTTAGTTTTATTTTAAGTAAATAATTATTGACATAAACCTATATAATGTAAATCATATCTGTACAATTTTTTTCATATTTTTTCTCATGTAATTATGAAAAAAATTCAATATAAGCTTACAAATCCTTGTTATAAATATAAGTCTTTGAGTGAGGAATAAATCATATCAAAATTATTATTATTATTCTCTGAAACCTTTTAAGATGGTATCAGAGACATGATATTCCCCTTGAAAAGAGTTTTTTTTTTTCATTATGTAAAGTTTATGGAACTCATTAAAATCATTATTCACGACCTTTAAACCTAGGACTAGTTTTATTGTTTTTCTTATCTTTATTTTCTCCTAATTTCTCCTTTTTTAGTCTTGATTTGTTCTCTTCAAGTCTCGAGTTATTGACTGTGTTCCCGATCTCGGAGCCTCTATTGTTTCCGCTGCAATCAGCTTTCATTGCTGATCAGATCAGCCTTCATCGTTGGGTTTAGAGTCAGTTTTCATCGCTACCGTTGCCCTTTCTTGAGGGGAAGAATGAAAATAAATTTATTTCTACATATACTTCAATGCTAATATTTATTATGTCGTTCTTTTCCTACTGAATATAAGTATGTGAGAATTTTCATGGCAGCTTTTGCTATATTGATATTCATTTTCCTTGGCTCTGTGGAAGGATTCAGCACAAGCCACCAGCCTTGCCACTGCCCTTTTTAGCACCATAACATTCCAACTTTGTGGCATTACATCAGTTATTTCTGATTTTCTTGGAATGAAAATTACAACTTATGCTAATGTAAGAACCACACTGGAGGCAAGAAAAGGTGTTGGGAAGGCTTTTATCATTGCATTTAGATTTGGTGTAGTTATGGGATTTCTCCTTGCTGCAAACGGTTTTTTGGTTCTTTACATTACCATCAACCTGTTCAAGATTTACTATGACGATGATTGGGGTGGCCTTCTTAAGGCTATCACTGGTTATGGTCTTGGTGGGTCTTCTATGGCTCTATTTGGAAGAGTTAGTGGAAGTATCTATACTAAGGTTGCTGATGTTGGTGTTGGTCTTGTTGGCAAAGTTGAAAGAAACATTCTTGAGGATGACCCTAGAAATCCAGCTGTGTGTTGTTGTTGGTCTTTGGGCAGGGCTTATTTTTAGTTTTGTAACAGAGTACTATACCAGCAATGCATATAGCCCTATACAAGATGTTGCAGACTCCTACAGGACTGGTGTTGATACTAATGTCATATTTGGCCTTGCCTTGAGATACAAGTCTGTCATTGTTTCTATTTTTATTGCAGTTAATATTTTTGTTAGTTTCAGTTTTGTTGTCATGTATCGCATTGCTGTTGCTGCACTTGGGATGCTGAGTACCATAGCCACTGGATTGGCCATTGATGCATATGGTCCAATCAATGACAAAGTTAGAGGTATTGTTGAGATGGTTGGGATGAGTCACAGAATTCGAGAGAGAACTGATGCCCTTGATGTTGCAAGAAACACGATTACTGCTATTGGGAAGGGGTTTGCTATTGGTTTTGCTGCCATTGTATTTTGGCCCTTTTGGTGCCTTTGTGAGTCGGGCTGCTATTTCAACAGTTAATGTGCTGACTCCAAAGGTTTTTATTGGTTTAATTGTGGGTGCAATGCTTTCTTACTAGTTTTCTGCCATGACTATGAAGAGTGTAGAAAGTGCTACTCTGAAGATGGTTGATGAAGTACGCAGGCAATTCAATACCATTCCGGACTTGATGGAGGGAACTGCCTAGCCCAACTCTTTGTCCCAAATGCTCTGGTCCCGTCTCTATTCGTCTCAGTCACTATTACACTGTCAAATTATTTAATTGTTACAAGCTCAAGCTTAGGAAGCTTTAGCTTGAGGGAGAGTGTTAGAATATTTAAAAAATATCTCAAAATATCTTTATTATATCTTGAAATATTTTAGAGTATTATAGATAATCTCTTATGACATTTATTTCCGTTATTAAGACAGATTTATTCTTGTATTAGGACATATTTATTTTTATAATTTAGTTTTATTATAGATAAGTAGTTATTGATATAAGCCTATATAATGTAAATAATATCTCGTATAATTATTCTTTTCATATTTTTTCTCTCTGTAATTATGGAAAGAATTCAACATAATCTTACAAATTCTTGTATATAAATATATGTCATTGAGTGATGAATAAATTATATTAAAATTATTATTATTATTTGAAACCTTTTAACAATAACAATACTTACTTTTAGATTAATAATAAAATAAGTGTTAAAAAGAATGTATTATTAGCATTGCTCTTAACTTATTATCTAAAACTTCTCTTGGCTCCTTTTTTGCTTTCTCGAATATTGTGAAAATAAGAGATTCGCTTTGTTCACGAGTTAGTTAGAACTTAGAAATAGTGCAGCTTTGGAAATGAGGTTATGTTACTGGGAATGGGAAGGGATAAGGTGGTGTGTAAGTGTAACAGTTTTATTGAATTTGCTTCCTTAATAGTAACGCAGCTCAATTTATTTATAGGAATTTCTGACTCTCATTCTACATGGGATTTGTAAAGATGTTAAATTTACTGAGATTTCGTTTAACGTGGGAACCCCCCATTTTGATCTGGTTACTGGGTTAGCAGATGCTTCCCCCAAGTTGAGAAGAATCTAATTTTGATTCATTATGCACGTATCATTCATCCCATTACACGTGGAAAATTCATTCCAAAGTAATTCTTCTAAGTTGAAATATATTGAGAACCATTTGAATTGTTTTTCTGATGAGAAATCTTAGCAATTACTTGGAATTCCACGTACCTCATTCTTCATTTCCTTCAAAGTTGAAAAAAGGAAACAATTTTAAATAGAATAACTAAAAGAGGAGGAAAATTGAAAATTGATATGTTATGTGTCTCCTAGCAAAAGTTGAGTGTTTTCTTTTCATATAAACCAACAATTAACTGCTGTGAAAAGTCACTTATCTCTCTTACCTCTGTTACTGTATTTGCTCATTCCTGATTCATTCTTTTTTCTTGAATTCTATGCAGGAAGAATTGGAAGAGCTTAAGAAAACAGAAAATGTATCAACCATATGCATGGAGTAAGTACTGAACAATTTTTTCTCTTCTTTGTGAATGAAGAAATAAGAAAATCCTGATAAATTATTCATAGGAGGATTTTAAATTGTCTTATTTCCATCATCTCAAATAGATGAATTCTTCTTGGCCCATTTGCAAGTCGTAAGTATGAGTTTCTCAATTTATGGATCCATTGTCAACCTGTGGGCTGAATGCACCTTTAAAGCATGGTTCTCTTAACATGTGCTACAATATGATTATATGGCTTAAACAATTTCACTTGACATACTGCAGTTTGCTGCAAAACATGGAAAGTAGGCCTGATCCACTTCTCCCAGAGTAACTACTATTACCTATATCTTTATGTTGTATCTTCATTGTAGTTGTAATGCATAGTCATTAGTTTTCTCTAATAACAGAATACATGGACCTGTAAACCTGTTATGGGATAGATGGTTTGAAGGACCTCAAGATCCACACGCATGTAGATGTTTGATACTTTGATTTGAAGCACGCTTAAGTTGCCTTGCGTTACAATAGGATGCCACACTTACTGCACAGAAGTGACTCTGGAACTCGGGGAAACGTTGATGACATTTTATACCATGTACAATAATTCTTGAATGGATCCTTGGTTTATTACATAAGATAAAGATGCTGCACTGAATACTGTCTTTGTAAAATCACATTCAATTACTGCATTCAATTTAGAAGTATCATTATTTTGTGCTTATACCGGGGTAATATAGTCAGAAGCCAACTGAGAATGCCCTTGGTGATAACTGGTATGTGCGTACAGGAGTCAACCTGGGAGACACTATCCTAACAGCATTCAGCCAAGAAAGAGGTGGCATTTGGAAAAGGCCTGAAAATGGTTATGAGTTGTCAACTAAACCCGAATGAGAATGAGAATTTTCTGGCACACCTGTAGGGGTTGGCAAAGGAAATTTGATAGACTTTGTAATCCCCTCCTTAAGTTTTAGTGGATCATTTATCAAACCTGCTCTCTCTCTCTCTCTCTCTCTGCCACCCTTCCCCAAAATTGCTTTCAAATGGTGTTTATGTTTGGATTTTTGCCTTTAAATTCCTCTAGTCTTCAATAGATACTATCAGCCCTAATCATAATAACTTTCCTTTCATCTTGTGAGTAAATAATTTGAAAGCAAAAGAGTAAACAATTCATATGGGTCGCTTATATTGCAGGCCTTACATTAAGGAGGATGTGTCCTATTCTTAATCAATTGATCTAGGTGACTCCAGGTACTATTTCTTAAATGGGCTGAATTCACAAGATTTGATGGCACTGTTTGGGGCCTTGGTTGATAACGGTATAGCAATGAAACCTATGTGGAAGTAGCAGCAAGAAACAATGATGGTTGAGTGGCATCATATGATGATGGAGATTGACTTTCAGGGAAGTAGAGGTGACTCTGATGGGGCATGGCAGTGATAAGGGAATGGTAATGCGAGTAATAAATACCTGTCATAGAAATAATGGTGGACAGACACTTTCATTAGACAGTAGATAGATTAACGAACTTGGGTTTATGCATTCCGCTGCTGAAGTGATTTGAAATCTAAATATTAACATGCTATGAACAATCTGAAGTGACTCTGATAGCAAACAAATGTAGAACGGGATACATGTTTCGGTAAAGCTTATGCAATTTTTTGTCCCAAAAATTCATTTTCTCCCCCCAAAAATCATTCTCTTTCAGATCTTACAAAATCATTTTTAGGTGAACTTCTTGATCAATAAAACTTTTAAAAAGAAACTTTCCTTAAAATAATTTTTCTCTAACTATTCAAAACAAGCTAGTATCAATTGAATGAAAAATCTTCATATATATTTAATGTTGTTAGCCAGTAGTAGTTATAAAAACAAGAGAAACTAATTATTAATTAACTATAATAGTTATTTATTAATTAATAATATGATTATCTAATGTACCCAACTTGAATATTTCACTTTTTATGTAAGAATTTCTCTATAAACAACTAAACATCTCACACTCTCAAGCTTTAGCATTTGAGGCTCTATCCGAAGATAGAAGGTTGAAGTTTGTGAAATAGAAGAGCAAGTGACTAATTTAACTTGACGATAAGAATAATTCTAATTCTTTCTATCTAATACTTTTAATTATATTGAATATTTTTTATATTTTTAAGATATTAAATATTTTTTATTTAATATTTTATTTATTAAATAGGAAGATAATTATTAAGATGAATTTTTAAGAAAGATTTAACAAAACTACAGCAATAATTATAAGGGTTCACACCCAGTCCAGCAAAAGAAAGAATATGGGTCAAAGTTTTCTGGTGGCATCTAGTCCTTTGTCCTTGGAACTAAACTATTGCTCCGCCTCGATTCTCAAGTCTTCAAAGTGCGCCTCGCCTAAATCAGTATGCAAGGCTGACAAATGAATAAAGTTGCATTATCGCCGGCAGGCCCGCTACCTACACATCATTCTAAAACCCATATAAATCCAAACCTTTTTCTCTGTTTTCTACATGGATTAGTTGGAGTTTTGTTTAAAATTTACGTATTAATTTAAGCTTGAACGAACCACCGACTGATTATATATACTATTTATTTCACTTTCAATATCAAAATGTGAAAGTAAAATAAAAAAGGAATACTATTAATTAGAGTGATAAAATTGATATCATAAGATCTCATCACTAAGAGAAACAAATTCTTATGCAGACAATTTGGTGCCATTTGCGAGTATACTTAACAGTGAAGCTCGGCCCTAATGTCTGCAAGTGGCACTTAGAGATGTGATGCATACCCTTTTAGTTAGAGAGTAGTTTGTGTTTTTTCTGTGTTTTTTCTTCTTGCATTAAAAAAAAAAAACTAGCCATAAGAGTTAGATTAAGATCTCATTAGGTAGAAGAAATTTGGATTGTATAATGTAATGTCCTAATTCGATTTATTACAGTATATTTGAAATATACATACGTAAATAGGATTAAACATGTTACTTCATCTTTTAAACGTCATAAAACATTTGTAATAACTTTACATATCAAAATTATAGAATCGAAAAATAGAGTCTTGAAGGGAAATTTTTTATCAATACAATATAATTATACATTTGAGAATTTTGATCCTTTACTAAAATATCAAATATAGAAAACTAGTACAACAGTAAGTGTTTGAATACAAACTAAGCCTTCGCGACTTATATATACAAAATACACAAGTTGAAAGTAACTATTTTACTCGAAGCTACCAATTTCACTCCCTCTCCTTGGAAGGATTTCGATTTTAATCTCTAAATTATCATGGAACAAATAATGGGGTGAGAATTCAAAAAATTTCAGTAGTATAGCACAAACAGTAACAATCACAATACAATTCCTTGATAAATGCATATAAATAACATAGCTTAGGAAATTATGTATGGATGCTCAAGAAATGACAAATGTTAATGCTCATAAAATGTATTATGTTAATGCTTATGAAATGCATTATGTTAATGTTTATGAAATATCATGTTCTTCGACAAAGCGCCCCTTACGCTACTTTGACCTGGCTGAGTGCATACCCACTTTTTAGCCAAATGCTTATGGAATGTCATGTCCTTCGACAAAGTGCCCCTTACGCTACTTTGACCTAGGTTGAGTGCGTACCCACTCTTTAGCCATATGTCAATGCTTATGATATGTTAATGTCATGACATTCTGAATTCTGTTATTCAATCAGTTCTCTAAGTCCTTTTTCGAATAACATCAAAAAATAATTTCTCATACTTTCAAAATAGCTCATTACCTTTTCGATTAGAATCGAAATCATGTCATTTGAATAAATCTCTTAGTTTATTCGATTAGCCTTGAAAACATTCTAGAATGACCTTCTCGAATAGCTTTCTTAGCCTATTTGATTATAATAAAAAATATGTTATTCTGGACTCCGTTCAAATAACTATCATAATCTTTTGATTAACATCGAAATATTACTAATTAAATAGCACACTTAGTCTACTCGATTAGTGCTAACAGTATAACATTTTGAATTATGTCAATCGAATAGCTCTCCTAATCTATTCGATTAGCCTAAAAATTTATGTCATTCGAATTGCTAACTTAGTATACTCAGTTTAACATCGAAATCATGTAATTCAAATAGCTGACACATCAAAACTAGAATATTCTGTGATATTCTATTCAAGTAGCCTCTTGGCCTATTCGAACAGAACAAAGCAGTAAGGCATTCTGGTACATTCAAAACAACACTTTTCTTATTTCATTTCATTTCCAAACCAACCCTTTTACTGCAAACACCAATTTATGCCATAAATCATGTAGTAAAATAGTGGAAAAATCATCAACAACATATTATTGTAGTTGTATTCATGCATATACACATCCATACATACGTATGCTCAAGTGTCATCAAACAAATAACTCAATACACAGAACCATAATTTTCTCGAGTTTCATGGCAAACTCCATGTTGTCCATTCCTTGTCAGTTTTCAACAAGCAGAGAATGATACAACATAGAAAAAACAAAACAACCCCCTACCTCAACTCCTTATGGATGGTGTTCGATTCTTTTTCTTGTCCTTCTTTTTGTTCTTACTTCTTTCCCTTCTTTTCTTTTCTTTCTTCTTTGTTTTCTCATTTCGTTACTATCTCTATTTTTTTTATCTCTTTTCTGTTGCTAACAGCCATGTGAAAAGAGATAGAGTGAGATATTCATGCACAAAGTCAAAGACGGTGGAAAAAAGAGGAATTAAGATAATATCAATTGACTTTGGATAATTCTTTGGAAACTTTGTACCTCTTAAAGACATTTTAGTCCTCTGTATTATCCAAAAATGTCAAACTAACTCATATTAGTATTAATCTATAACCATAAACTAAGACTAATATGTTAGGGATGATGTTACACATAATCGTAGTCAGCATTTACAATAAAAGCAAAAAGTTACCATTCTAAACTTACAATTTAGAATAAAATTCATGGAAAACTTCACACATATGGTATGTATGATTATAGCATATGGAACATCACGAGTCTTTGTATAAGGGTGTTGTTTATTGGAGATTGATCAAAGTAGTGTAATTTTACAAACTATTTATCAAATTATGCTAGTTTTAAAACTATTTACTAGTTTGAGATCTTTTTTGCCACACTGGCAAGGGACCCCATATTATATATTATTTTTTTGCCATGTCATGTAAAGAGAAACTTCAAGTTGCTCTTTACAGAATCTCTGACTCATGTCCCATTAACTCCAGAGGAAAGAAATTTAATACTATTTTAATAAAAAAGTGAAAGAGCAACTTGGAGTTGCTCTTTTCAGATTCTCTCCGTCACATCCAATCAAGGTCAGAAGAATCAAATTTAATATTATTTTAATAAAAAAGTGAAAGAGCAACTAGAGTTACTTTTTTAAGATTATCTTTGTCATCAAATTTATTATTATTTTAATAAAAAAAGTGAAAGAGCAACTCCAAGTTACTTTTTTAAGATTGTCAATCACATCCTCCCACATGTAGAATAATCAAATTTAATATTATTTTAATAAAAAAGAGAAAGAGCAACTCCAAGTTGCTCTCTCTAAATTATCAATCACGTCCTCCCACATGTAGAAGAATTAAATTTAATATTATTTTAATAAAAAAGTGAAAGAGCAACTTCAAGTTGCACTTTCCACACTATCAGTCACGTTCTCTCTTATTCATAAGAATTAAATTTAATATTATTCTAATAAAAAAGTGAAATAACAACTTGAAGTTGCTCTTTTCAGTCACCTTCGTAAAAGTTATTTTGCTCCCCTTAGCCGATGTTATCTCTATTTAAACCAACCTAACCATGCACTCCAATCTTCCCTTCTATTCTCTCTTATCTCTCACAGATTACATTCTTCAATTTCGTTCTAAAAATGAGTCAATTTGTTGTTTTCCTTTATTCAAATGGTAAAAAGTTTGAAGGGTCACGAGGACTTACATTCGAAGGTGATATTAGGCCAATTCAAATTAAACGCGGTATTAGTTATAAGATGTTGAAGAGAAAGATTCATGCTAAATTAAACCTTCAGTCTCATCAAATCATTTTTAGTCTTACATATAAATTTTTGATATCTCGAAATGAGAGCAAATATACTGCTCAGGAAATATTTGATGATGAAGATGTTGAGTGCATGATCAAAAATTTTGATTAACACACTATGACAGTATTAGAATTGTACGTTGAGATCGACTTTGTAAGCATTTCATCATTACTTGTAGACCATGTTGATGAATATGTTGTTGGACCATTTTGTGGTCAATTTGATGCCTACATTAGGATTTCAGATGACGATGAAGATTGGAATAGAGACCTGACAATGGAGTCCAGTGAAGATGAAGACGAATGTGAAATTCCTAATGACAATTTGTCTGACACTGAAGTTTAGGGTGATTTTGATGCTGTTGGCTTGGCTTCCTCAGATGTTATGGCTTCTCCAATTGCATCATCATTACCTGTTAGCGAACTTCCACAACAAACAAGTTAGTATCCATATAATTTAGGTTGTATATAGAGAAGTTAGTACTTGGCTCTCACGCTTTTAAGACATGTATTGGTGAACATTCCATAAAGACTCCATTTTGGACTTCAACTTTACATTATAAATATATTAATTGGGACCACCCCGATCAAGAGACTGGTTTTCCAGGGTTAGATGTGCCCAGTTCTTGGCGTCCAAAAGATGAGTTATATGTTGGTTTACGATTTGATAGTAAAGAAGTTGTTCAGTTGGCTATCAAATATTATTCTATGAAAAGACATCAGACATTTTTTGTGGTTGAATCAAAACTAACAATTTTATATGTGAAGTGCCCAAAACATGTTGAAGGTTGCTCGTGGCGTATAAGAACAATTTTAGGAAAGAAGACAAGTAATTGAGAAATTACTAAATAGGGTGGTCGTCACACTTGTATGAATCCAATGCTTTCTCAAGATCATAAGAAGTTGGATTCCAATTTTATCTACTCATGTATTGTAGGTATGGACCTCACTCATATGTGAATTATGTGCTTTTGGAATAACATTTCAATATTTTATAATGTGTGTGTTAGGTATGGTCAACCAAGAATCACCAGTCCCAATTTCTTCGATCAAGGAGAGGATTAATAGTCAATTTGGATATCAAATCTAATACAAGAAGGGTTGGAAGGCTAAGTAAAAAGTAATTGTAATGGTGTTCGGTGACTGGGATGAGTCTTTTGTAATCTTACCTAGTTGGTTGGAGTATATGCAATTGTTTGCACCAGATTCCATCTACAAAATCGAGACAAATGAAGTTGTCTTCAACAATCAGGTTGATCATCAGTTTCGTAAGTTTCATCGACTTTTCTGGACTTTCAAGCAATGTTGTGATGCTTTTAACTTTTGCAAACCGATTATACAAATTGATAGAACTTTCCTGTATGGTAAGTATCGTGATACACTATTAATTGCCATGACACAGGATGCCAATAGTTGCGCTCTACCAATTGCCTTTGCTATCGTTGAAGGTGATACCTTGAGTGCTTGGTCATGGTTCTTGGCAAACATACGCTAACATGTGATAAGAAAGAAATGTTTATGTATGATTTCTGATTGACACCAAAGCATAAAATTCGCTGTGAATAATGCACAACTTGGTTGGTAGCCTCCCAATGCATATCATGTATAGTGCATACGCCACTTTTCCAGTAATTTCAACCATAAGTTCAGGAATACAAAATTGAAGGAGGACTTGCTAAAACTAAGTAAAAGTTTATTCCCTATAATGTTTCATTGAGATATATGATTTTGTTGCTTTTCGAAACTTTTTTTTATTTTAATGTAGGTTATACTACTTGTAAGCACCAGTTTGAGAGGAACTTGCAAAAAATTTTGTCAAATTAGCAGTGACATACAGAGGTGAATTGACGGCATTTTAAAAGAAAAATAGAGTCAAACTCATGATGAAGAAAGGCGAAAATATGGGCACATGACGACGAACTTGTCAGATGTTGTAAATAAAGTATTAAAAGGTGCTCGAAATTTACCAATAACAGCATTGGTGAAGTCCACATATGGTAGGATGGTGGAGTACTTTGTGCAGAGATTAAGGTAGGCTAAGTCTGAGAAAAATACTAGGCAAGGATTCTGTAAGAAATTAATTGAGGTGATCATGAAAAATCAAAAGGATGAGAGTTCCCACCAAGTTCGCAGATATGATATACAATCCACAAGATTTGAAGTTGAGGAGGCATTCAATTCGGTCATGCAAACAGGTGGTTAGACATGGTCGGTGATTCTAAATATATGGTATTGTCAGTGTGGGAGATTCCAAGCATATAGATACCCATGCTCTCACGTTATTGTTGCATGTGTTGCCATCAATATTGACTTCTACCAGCTTGTGGATCCTGTTTACTCAATACAAGATATTGTGAATGCTTATAGTCCTGAGTGGTGACCTATTGGAAATGAGGCAAACATTTCAGTCTCTGTGGGGTGAAAGTTAGTTCTAGATGAGTTAACCCTTCGTGCGAAGGGCCGACCAGTCTCAACATGCCTTTGGAACGAAATGGATTGGGTGGAGTCTCAGCTTAGGCAATGATGTGGATACTGTAGACAAGAAGGTCACAATCAACGGCTATGCCCTCACCTCAGTTAAGGATAGAGCTCTCAACAAGGTGATGATAATGTTGAAGATGTTGAAAGTCAGATTAAAGGTTTGTACGTAATGATGTATCGATTAAGGGGTTATTAATTGAAATCGTACTTATGTTATATGTTTTTTTTGTCGTATTAATGTAATAATCTAACAATGCTAAACTTTTTATTATAAAAAATTTTAAAAAAAGCATTGCAAGTTCAACTAAGTCCACAACATAATATTAAAGTCTACATATTTAATAGTAAATACATCAACAGTCATGGGGACCATGTGGAGGTACATAGGTCAGTATACAAACACGACATCTATCCCCTACATGACGATGGGGGTTTCTTCGAAGTCTAGGCTCAACATCATCATCATCACTAAGGCTAGCAGCATCTATAAATTCTCGATTTAGATCAATACCCCTAGACTCAGGGGAAAAATAAGTGCATCATGTATTCGAGCCATCAACGGGCCAGGTCCAGTAAGGGTCATGAAATCATATACATATACTTAAGGTGTACAATCCATTGACGATGAGATGTAAAGAACATCATTTGCCTGGGTCACTAAAGGGTGTGTAGTATGGGATGAAGATGCATATGTTGTCGGATCCGGGGATGGACAATAATATGCTTGGGTTGGTGGGGAGTGTGCAGTGTGGGATAAAGATGCGTATGCTGATGAATGGATCATAATATGTCGTCGACGCATCAAGCGACACAGGGTCATATAGTGGTCCATGTGGAACATAATATACTCCATAACCACGTTGTGGGATTGGTGGAAGAGTAAGATATTATGCAGCCTCACGCCTTCTTCGTCGTTGAAGACCATGACCTTCTACTCGAGACGCAGGCATGGTCACATTCACCTCTAGCCTTGATAATTGTTGTGTTGACTCCGGAGCTGGCACAACAGGTTCTAATATGTGATCCAACTCGTCTAAGGTCGATAACATCTGCTCAGTCTCATGTTTAAGCTCATCCTATGAATAAACTGAATGTTCTTCATCACAAATATGGTAATGCATCTTCTCCAGACTATCAACCTACAATAAAAAATGTAAATTACTTAGTGAATTAAATTTAAAAAAAAGATCAATGTAATCAAATAAAGTAGTATTAACATCACTTACCATTAAGCTAGTCTGTGCGCCATCTTTAGTAATCCATCGGTAGGTATGCCTGCCGTACTACCTCATATACTCAGAGTTTGCACCAAGTACTTCCTCTTGAGGGGTATTCGTCAGCACATATACACGTCGGTTATCCCACATCTGAATATATTGTGCATGATATTGCAACTAATTTTTAGTATTCTTGCCTCGCAATGTAAGATCATAGAGGTGTTGAGACTGACAAGGAGGTTCTAGAATATGTTAGCTCATACCAAACTGACGCATCACGCAATTGGGCTAGTGCCACTCAATGATATAGAAGCATATCAACGGGACGACAGTTCTCCAAATTTGAAACTCATGCAAGCAAATATATGGAAGTGATATCATAATGTCTAGAGTGTATGGTTCCCACATAATCTACAAAAGGTGAATAATCACTGTTATAAATATCATAACATTAGCACAACATTTATTGAGTTCATGTTAAAGGAGTTTGTTACATCTTTTCGCTTTAGCCGATCAAGTTTGCATCGATAGTAGGGCAACATACATGTCATGTACCATGCGTCATATAGGGTGTCATGCATATAATGCCCCGGTGCCATAGGTGCGATGGATAAGAATCTATCCCATGCCCACAACTGAATCAGGACACATAAACCACAAATCTCCTTACGATTATAATCAATGACTTTGCTTAACTCACGGTATAGATATTCCAACATTGTTGATCCTTAACTATATTGCCGGACCTCCTCAAAATCCTCTAACAGTGTAAGATACCTTAAAGGTACCAATGAGCTAGAGTGATCAGGAAATAGAAGTCCATTCATCAACCTCAAAATATAAGCCTAGGTAAATCGTTCAAGGTACACGTGATCACTGATATGATCATTAACATCACCAAAGTTATTGTCTAACCACTTCATTCAGATCCAACCACCCTATAATGCGTCTTGTGGTGGATATATGCTGGTGCACAAGCGGTTCCCACTAATCCACGGTACGACCAATAACTACTTTCCCATATACTCGGAGACCAACTAGGATAGCAACATCCTGTAATGTTATCGTACACTCCCCTGGTGGCATGTGAAATCTGTGGGTGTCTTAGGTCTCCAACGCTCTACCAATGCAGATATCAAGGTGCATTAAATCTGAAAGAATGCAAGCTGTGCAACTCCCAGAAAACCTGCCTGTTGCAGATATAGAACAATCTCATCAGGAACCTGCTCTACTCCTTCACGTGTCACTTGTGCCCATCTAACAAATAGAATCTGATTTCGTTTTCCATTCCAAATATGTTGAGAAATGTGTGTTTCTTGCATTGTCAACAATGATGGATCTTTTGACCTTGGACGCACAATGCGTGATTGTGAAAATGAGCTGGACGCCATGTTTAACACCTAATTTGTCAAACATAAATGATTATTATGATGTAATCAAGATTTAATTAATTAATTATATAACATGTATAAATGAAAATCAATGTTAAAAATATTAGTTAAAAGAATTGACAGATAAAAATACCTAATCCTTAAAAAGAATTGACAAAAGTAATTTTATACTATTATTTAAAAAGACTTTATCTTTGAACAAATTAATAGGTTGCAATTTTTTATTCCAATAAGAAATTCATATTAAATAATCTTAATCAAACAACTAAAGTCGACTTTACTAATCTCTATAGATAGTAAGTTGACAATGTTAAACTTAATAAATCTTTTAAGATTTAAAGTGATAAGATTTTTTGCATACAATAATATCAATTTTTTTTAATGATATGTTGTTACATTATTTAATGAAATTGATTGACAATGCATATAATTTTTTACTTTGTCAAACTTATTAAATAATGTCTCAACACATTATTAAATAATAGTGTAAAAAATTTATTTTGACCTTGCAAAAAAAATTATTTAATAATATGAATACAATGTTACAAAAATTAATTAATATTTAATAATTATTCTAACCTTGCACAAAAATTGTATTCATATTATTTAACAATAAATTAATAAATAAAAATATTAAAAACATATACATATAATGCAATAGATAAGTTAATTAATTAATAAGAATAACAAGATTACAAAACAATTCAGATAAATAAATAAAAAAATAAAAGTGCAAGAAGAAACCAATTTAATATTTCAAGAGATTTAATAGAAGAATAATGTCAACTCCAAAAAAAAAATGTTAGACCTGCACTTGATTTTCTATGCTCACGCTTTAGAATTTGTTTATATGAAAAAAAGGAGGAGAGAGAAACGTATCCTAATTAAAGTAAAATTTCAAAAATGATTAACAAAACAAAATGATAAGTGATAAAGAGAGTAACCACTCTATCAGCTTATGTTTTAGAGAGGACATTTCAGCTCTAAGATTTTTCTTTTTTATTTTGGTTTGTGGAAACATAACATAAAGATCAGTTTAATAATACAGTTTTATGTTTAAGCATTTTAGTTGAAAAATAATTTTAAAGATAATCTATTTTATTTAGATGTAAAAAAATACTTTTATGTATTAAATTACCAAAAAATATATGAAGATATTTGTTAAGATAATTTAATGTTAATTTTAGTAACATATAAACTTTTCAACTAAGTTAAGAAGGAAAATAATAGATAATTGTACCTAAAAGTTGAAGATTTTACTCTATTTGGATACTACTTCATCAACAATGAAGTAGGAACCAACGCCTTCTTTTGAAAGGATAAGTGTTTTTTGTTTTAGGGAAGGGATCAGATTATGAAAGAGGAACCAAGGAGCCAACGTCTTTATAGAGGAGGTTAGAGGATGTTGGTAGAATAATTGGCTTACATAGAGCCACTTGTCAGCTCACTAGGAAAAAGTAACTCCAAGTTGCTCTTTCACTTTTTCATTAAAATAATATTAAATTTGATTCTTCGGTACAAGAAGTGACTGATGGAAAGAGCAACTTCAAGTTACTCTTTCACTTTTTTGATTGACGTAGTAGCTTTTTGTAAAGAGAAGTTGCTTTTTCACTTTTTTGACTGATGTAGTAGCTTTTTTCAAAGAACAAGTTGCTCTTTGCATGACGTGACAAAAAAAATTATAATATGGGATCATTTGCCAGCGTGGTAAAAAAGACTCCAAACTAGTAAATAGTTTCAAAACTACTCCAATTTGACAAATAATTTGTAAAATTATACTATTTTGGTCAAAACTCATCATTTATTGTGGACCCAATGAGTTTGGGTTCATCCATGGACTTCCAAAATTACTTATTATAGTAGGTTTTTCTTATTTACAAAATGATCTATTTAATTATTTTATTTTAGTCCTACAACTTTTGTTATTTTCAGTTCTTCCATGGTCTCTCTAATACCATCTCGTCGATAAGAACTCTGACTAGAGCCACCACCAGGAGTCTCTTTCACCACCCCTTGTAGTAGCGGCACCACTGCTATAACCCATATGATCCTCTACTCTGCCTAGCACTCCAGCCACCAGAAAACTCACCACCATCAAACACCAACCTCCACCTCTGCCAACGCCTCCCATCACCACCAACAGATCTGGTGGTAGCTGTGCACCAAATCTCGCACCTAGGTCTAGATCTGTCTACGAACCACCATCCGCAAACTACTGCCTGGAGTCGTCGTCATCCCTCCACCATCTGGTCACAGTTGCGCACCACATATGCATTGTCGTAAAGATTGTACAGAACATCATCCACTATAGCTTCACGGTAATGACACTTTGCCAGCAAAACATCGTCGTTTTCGCTCGTTCCCCTACGTCAAGCCAATCTTCTAGCTGAATATTTCTTTTTCACTTGATTATTCAGCCACAACGGGAAAAAAAGAGCAAAAATAGAAAGGAAAAGAAAAGTCTGTAGTTTTGAACCCAAAAAAAATTGAGATTTGAGAAGAAAACATTGGATGTATATCGTTAGGGCCATTTGGGGCTGGCCTTAGTGGCTGGAATGGGTTTTTCGACGAAGTAGGCATTAGGGTTATCAACGTTCAGAGGGAACCAGAAAAGGACCCATCTGCAAACACATTTTCCCCCTCCTTACTTGCTACACAGGTAGCTAATCTTCAATCGCAACCATCCATCTAAGTTTTTGAATATCCAACAGCTCACACCAAATGGTCCATGAATGGGCCCAAACTCATTTGGTCTATAGTAAATGGCATCTTGTATGAGTATAGAGTGTGCATGAACCATGAAAAATAAACGAGTGAATCCTCATTTTAGTCTCTAAAATTATATGCACTGGTCACATTAATCCTTAATTTTAAGAGTCAGTCATATTAGTCCTTGAAACCTATAATTTGTCAATCAAATTAATCTTTATGTGGGGACTAATATGATCGGTGTTAAAGAACAATTTAATTAACAAATTATAATTTCAAGAACTAATATAACTAATTCTTAAAGTCAATAATTAATGTGACTGATGCATACAATTTCAAATACTAAAATGAAAGTTTAATCCAAAATGAACTCTGAAGCCATGTATATGTTATTCGCAACCTCCGATGAAGTGCCCTAGAAAGTTGGGGGGATGTCTTCAATGCTCACATTAGATGAGCGAGCATGGATATTCACATCCCAAGAACCCATTGATATAATAGTTATAATTTGAAAGGATGTGATTCATCACTTGTAACCGGTTAAGTAGGTAAACATATCAAATTTGCAAACTTAGGTCCAGGAGAAGAGTAATTGCAAAGTTAGTTATCCTCAAAAACACTTGTGTGTGATTTCTCACTCTTCTTCACTCTTTTCTCTCTGGTCTCAGCAATGATATGAGCAGCCATCATTGTATGATCCCAATCAATAAAACTGGAATACCAATTTTGAACTTTAACATGTGTTTGGAAGTTCAGAGCATTTGATATCATTCAAGAATGAGGTTTGTAATTGCTATGTAGTTTATCAAATAACATAAATTTAGACACACAAATTATACAAAGTATTTGAATTTTTCATAGTTCATTTCTTGAGCAATTCAAAGCTGAAAAATAAACCAAAGATTAAAACTTGTGGCCACTATAAATCACAAACTGCAAAGCAGTCATTGCCCCCACCAGAATTGAGCAAGATCCATTTCATCCCAAGAGCAACACTTAGTCCAATTTATCAACGGAAGCTCCCCTAAGCATAAAAGTATATATATATATATATATATTGTTTGAAAACCAATAATTCTAAAAACCTAAACCAGATTCAAGGCATACATAGCAAAAGGGTACAAATTGATCCCAATAATTCCAATTACCGACAAGACTACAACATGAAGAAAACCCAACCCAAAAAAAAAAAAAAAAACTTTCGCCTCAGGGGCCTCTGAGATACCCATATCATGTCTTCCTGATATTTTTGTGATTTTAGCCATGGAAGACAAGTACAACCCCCTAAATAATTGATTGCACTAGGCATGGATGATTACAGCCTATTTATGGGTTTTCAACCATGGAGGACGATTAAAGCAATAGTTAGTTTCACCAAGCCCCAGTTGGCGGAGCATGCCGAAAAATCTCACCCGAATCCATATTTACCCACACACCACACCACACCACACCACAGAGAAGGAAGGAAAGAGAGAGACTGTGTGTGAGAGGTGGCGAAGCTGGACGGAGTTTGCTAGAAAAGCTCACCGGAATCTATCCACAGTTAACTCGGTAACACTAGGTGAACGCATTGGAGAGGGACAATATCTTGAACCTTCCATGAAGGAGTTAGGAACAAGGGGTCGGTGGTCGAGGAGAGAGAGTGGTCAAGGAAGAAGAAGAGGAAACGTAAGAGCAAAAATGAAATAAAAAATTATTTAAGGGCTAAATTATAAAAATAAAACTATAATAAAATATACATTATGTTGAATTGACTGATATTCAACGATTATTTTTTTATGAACACGAAGCTCACTCCACATTTGTCAGCATCATCAAATCCTCCGTGAGATTTGGCTAATATCGATGAGAAAGGGCACTGCTTTCGGCCACATGAATGGGTACGCGTCCCAAGCAAATCAAAATGGAAACGTCCCCCACCAACCTTTTAATGGCCTATGTATATCATAGTGTAGAAAGGATCGTTAAGCATTTTTTTTTCCTTTCCCGTATCACTAACACTTTTTCCTTCTCTTTGGCTTAATAAATTAATCCCTGCTTAGAGTTCATTTTTATACTTTAAATTTATCCACCAATTACTTGGAAGAACGAGCAAACAAGTAAATAAACAATCAACAAGCTCCAGCTAGTATTAGAACGTTCATATTATTAGCTAGTTACCTTTCTTTGAAGGTAAACCTAATTCAGATACTAATCTTTTTTATTTCGGGCTAATCCTTGCCCTATAACATGTGACCTCAATCATAGAAGAGGCTTATTCTTTGTTCTGCTGCATTTTCTTTATTTCATCTAGAGAATGAAATTTATACCTAATCAATAGTTTAGCCCGCTAGAAAATTAATCTAGGCGAGTCTACTACCCCGATGGATTCTTCGACCATGAAATTAGTATTATAGCTAATTTTTAAATTTATAACATTGCAGATAAAAATAATTATAATAATAATTGATTCAATCAACAAATTACATAATTTTTATAAATATGCTTAAAATTTAATTTTAATTCACTGTCACCATTTCGATATACACTGAAAATAAATAAAAAATAAACTCTCTAATTTATGATTTTTCTTTGTATCCCTTGGATCATAGAAAACCTTGTTGGCTGCATTTTCGTGGTCGTAGAGTTAATAAGAAAAAGATCTTGTAGAAAAACATACTACTTTATTCTCCTGCATGTCATGTGCATAGATATATTTTTTCTTCTTTCTTATCAGTTATCATCATATATTGGTTCTTTTATTTGCCCTTTTCTGGGCAAAGGCATGTGAATGTTCGGAGGTTGTTTTCATTAATTTTTGGATATCCCAAATTTGACTCTTGTTTCAGATTAGGTCATGCTTATACAATGCATCTATATTCTTACGACTGTCACGGATTCAATAGGATGACAATATAATCAAATTCTACAGATTAACGATTAACCTTTTTCACTAGATGACAAAGATGCAAAGAACTCCTGCTGTCCTGCACATGAAGAACTTCAACTATTTTCTTTTCCTATTTTACATCGAGAACATGGTAAGACATATTCTTTTCAAGTGAATTAGAGCTGTTGAAGACTTGACCATCTTATTAACATGTTCTGGTTCGAAGTTCATTTAGATGAGTTTTCGAGTTAAGTTCGAATCATATATTAAATTGTCTTAACCTGATTTAGTACATGTTATATATTATTTTAAAATATTTTTTAATAAAAAAATTATATTTTTTAATGATTAATTATAAATAATAAATTTTTTAATTTAAATTAATAATTTTTATATAAATATAATATTTTATGTTAATATTATTTATTTTAAAATATATTTAGTAAAACACTATAATTTTAGTTTTTTATTTTTAAAAATTTATAATTTAATTATGCATCATATTTAAATTTATACATTTTAACATTGAGTTAGTTCTGTTACAACCCCAGTCATTAGATACAAAATATCCGGCTAACATCATGTTTAGACCAAGCTAAACTCATCTCAGCCGTAAGTCCTCAATTATTATCCACAGTAATCTTAATTATTGTCATGTTGCAGATTCTCAACTTTGACTCAGATACGAATATATATAACTGCTGAATTTTGTTTTTTAAATTTTTTTATGTAACTACTGAAGTTGAATAATTGCGTCAAAGAGTAATATTACTTACGCATTTCTTATATTCATATTTACTCACAATCAACTATACAAGTAATTTTATTTCAGATTAAAAAAAGTTTATCGAAATTCAAATAGTCATTTATATATATATATATCAAATAAAAAATTATAAATACAAAAAATAAATTACATGAATAGTTATAGCATTGCTCGTATATGGGTAGGCATGCTATTGAGAGCTCTTGGTTTCAGGTTTCATTTTCATTGTACTTGAGGCGAGAACTGCTTCAGTGCCTCTCGCTTGATCAAGTAACGCAGCTAAATAGCTAATGAATAAGATACCAAAGGGCGAAAATATTGATGCAATGACTGGCGTAAAAGATACCCAAAGATAAATCAATACAAGGAACAAATTTGCACATACATGAAAAGAAACAAAGTTTCCATGTGAGTGGGGGAGAGGGTTAGCAGTCTTCGAAGTGGTCCAACTACTGAACCCAGATAGGGGAATCAGAATCCCATCTCTCCTTCATCATTGATTCAGCATTCCTATATCCGTTTCATCCAATCAGCTAATTTCTTCAATAATATACCAATAGAAGAGAAGACCAGTCTACGCCATATATATATAATATGGCTATCTATTGTTTGCGCACATTTCCCTTGAAATATCATATTAATTATGAATACGAAATAATTATGTATACATATACACACACTACCTCTTATCTGCATTTCCTTTGTTATTTTGTTCTTCAAAGAATCTTTTTCCTACGAAATCTGTCTGCTATCGCTAGTTAATTATCTGGGTAGTGGGCACTCCCTTACATTTCTGGTCTAATGATAATAATGTATGAAAAATGCTTCATACACATCCACCGGAGTCACATCACCCCCTTACATCTGAACGAGGTGACAAAATCTAAGTATGATATAAGATGAGATCATATGTAATTAGACAGTGAAAAGTAAAAACTGTGCTGAAATGATGTGTTTAGTATTATTATTATTATTATATATTTGGATTTGGGAATAACCCAGAAGTGTAGTTAAACCAATGGCACCCCCGTCATTTCAGGGCACTCTTGCAAGTCATTTGTGGTGCCCTGGTTACTGGATTGAGTCACTGTCACCAATATTTATATTTATATATAAAAACGGCATGGCTTGGGGAAGAATGTAAAATGCAGTGTGAAAGCCGTGTTAGGATTTAAGGAATGTGTGCAGCTGAAGAGGGAAGGAGTTTCAGGATTGGGAACTGAGCTCTCTTACCACATTCGTATAACCAGGGCATGGGAAATTGAGGACGATTGGTACCGCTCATTTTTCTCTCTTCTGACTTAATTAAAATTGCACTTTTCATTCTTTTTTTTCTTTTTCCATTTTAATCTTTTTGCCCAGCCTTTCAATGTTAAGTAACGTGATACTCCAGTTGCAGCTACTTTTCACTAGCATAAATGAGTGTATTTGAGTTTATAGCTAGGAAAAAAAAGGTTATGTTGGAGTCATGTGTAGCATTCGTAATGTACCTGTGACTACAGTGTTGTAGGATATATATATATATATATAATGCGGTTAGGATAAGGTTTTTGTTTGTTATGATCTATGAAACATGAATATACTATTTTGAGATGTGCATGCGTGTTAAATATATGTCTGACACATAAGAATATTAGTATAATACACATGTTTTATGTATTTGAATGTGTCTAATTAAAAAGAATATTTTTTTAGCTTGATCACATTTTGTATATATCTTAGACACGTTTCGAACATATTTAGACATATCTAAGACACGACTTAAATATAACTTATTAATATTATTTTTAAAAAAAATTAGGTTCTATGACTAAAGTTCAATTAGTAAACCCGTAACTCACTTAAACTCAATCACATGATTAATGTCGCAAGTCACTATTTTCTCATACCAGTATTTTAAATTTTATCTTTTCACACGTCACTATTAAGCTTTTAAGTTTTATTTTTTTATATACCACTATTTTTATTTGCTCTTTTTATCTCTGCTTGTATTAAGTCATCCACTTCATCGACATCGAAACTTGCCTCACACTACTATTCTTTCTTATTAATTTTTTAGATGTACATGTATTTGCACATAGTTAATTTTAGGAGAAAACTTGTAGAAAGTTCCTCTTATTTGTGGTGCTTGTCTAAAACATGACACTACTGTGTTTTATTTTTTAGTTACTTAATTATTATTTTTAAATTTTCATTAATGAATTATAAAAAAATGTACACATGTATTTTTTATTAAAACAAGCACCACAAGCACCTAGTTAATTTTAATTTTAAGAGAAGTTGATTTAAGAGATTTTGTAAAAAATATCAATAAAAATTATGCTTCATATTTTTTAAGAAGAACTTATTAAGTAATAAATATTGACACAAATAACATATATTAAGATATTATAAATCTTTAAATTTATAAAAATAATATTAATAAATTATAATTTTTTTTTCAAATTTTGTAATTATATATATATATATATTTATTTATTTATAAGCTAAATTTTTTAATTTATTTTAATATAAATTTATATATATATATAGTCATATAATTTTTTGGATTTAGTATATTATTGTATCTATATATGTGTCGTGTCTGTATGTTATGATAAATCGGTGAAAGTGATTGTGCAGATCTGAAAATGCATGTGATTGGAATAAAGGAGGAGAAAAAGTGAACAAAAAGGGTTGTATATTTTATATTTCACAACCTGCATATATACATTATTATCATTAGACCACAAATGTAACCAGTAAGAGTGAAGCTGTGAAAGATAGATGGAGCTTGTAATAGAGGGGTCAGGGGTCTATACAGACCAATAGGGCCACGTGGATCATTCAGGGAGGAGCTTTGGGTTATATGTGCATCTAGGACAATCCACATGGGATGGCAGCTTGATCCCTATTATATACAGCTTCAGGCTTCTGTTATCACCATGACTATATACGAGGCTGTGTAACTGAATAAGACAGTTTTGGCTAGAAGGAAAAGGATTATATGCATTTTTTTAGGAATTAATATCTGCGTGCACAATGGTTGCTTCCACTAACTTGGGGGCAGAGAGAGGCTTTATGGAAAGGTCTTTAAGACAGCAATGAGTGAGCTTTGCAAATAACATTGTAAATTTGTAAGTCATTGAATATACGGAGATTGCAGAGTCAATACACAATAGGGTACTTTTGGCGGTATTCATGTGATTATGCATCTGTTATTTTTAGCAAAGCACACATATCATAGTGGTGCAGATTTTGAATATTTTTCCTATTATGCTGACGACAGCCAACGTCTGTATGTATAATTGCTAAAAATTGTATATAAAATCTAAAGTGAGAATGTGCAAATCGGTCATAGTTTGCTTTTCTCAAGCAACACAGGTAGCACCCTTAGACACCAAGCACAATCCCAGGTGCTCCAATTGAGGATTTAGTATCTCGTGCTTAGGCTTACAAATATTGATGTATGGAAGTTAATTAGTTACACTTCCTATGCTTGCCCTTTACGAAACAAGAATACCAATTTGCATGACAAGTTGCCATTTTGTTAACAATGTTAATTATAGATTTCTATTTGATTAATTGCAGCTGAGTTGATAAAGCATGCTAAAAAGTAGATTTCTAAAAATCTTCTCGTATTGCACGCATACCATCTGATTGACCTTCGTATTAAACAAAATTGCTGTGCTTTGAAACGCAAGCAAACGAGCCAGAGAGCTAATTAGATAAAGTGAACATCTTGATTGAATGAAGAAGCAAGCATATATATCGCACACATTTATAGGCATAGCTTACCAGTACTAGTAGATAATGCAAATTATAACGGGAAAGCTGAATCCCCAAAATGGATACTGTTGGATATGAACTCAATTCGGGCTCTGAAATTAAAAACAAATTAATTACTTGCTACTCAATACTCATAGAAAAATGATTATCTTACACTTTTAAAAAGGAGTGTAAGTAACTATTTACACCCTTTTAAAGGATGTGATTGAGTGAGAGAAAGTAATAAAAAAGTATATATAATGAATAATAATAGATGAAGTGTGAAAATAAGTGTATGTACTATTTGATATAAAAATATAATAGTTGATACCCATACATATATTATGTAGAACTTAAGCTGGTTAGGGATAGCATCCGCGAGGGACTGGAGGAGAGAGTATCTCTCCAATCCCTGTCCTTGCTATCCCATTCTTCCAAATCCCTGTTCTCGATTCCTGCATTTTTTTCTCATGTTCTTGTTCCTCACCCCTTGGCAGGAATCTATGGAGATCCCCAAAATTTTTTAAAAAAAAGAAGAAAATAAAAATGGATTCTTGGGTGGTCATGTAAAAGCGATACCATTGGTGGATTTCTTACATGAACCTACCATATTTGAACACATACATACCTCATAAGACAATTCATTTAAGTAGTTGTCACGTCAACATAATATCTAGAATCTTTAATTGTTACATGATCCTTTAAGGATTCATTTATTTATTTCAGATTTCTTAAATAAAAAATAAAGATTAATTAAACTATAACAACTACACAAATTTGGACTTTCAAAAGATTCAGCATTGACAATTGTAGAATAAATCCTTGACTTGCAATTATATCTTGCGATAACATCAAATAATGTTGCTAAATTTCTTTCAAGTCATCACTCTAATTAAATATCTACCTATGCACTCTAAAATTTCAAACATTCAAACAAGTAAAATTTCATTCGGATAGGAATATGCAACTTAATAGAATAGAAGACTCCAACAGACAATTTGTCAAACTTTACCTATTCGCAATGTCACATACCTAATTAATATGACAAAGTATTTAAAATCTTCTGAAATATTTACTTTCCCTTCTCAAATATCAACAACAACAAATGAAATTCACTAACTCAAAAAGATATCACCAGGGTCGAAGAATCGAACTCAACTCATACACGATTTGTTCTTTTCCTATCACTAAATAATTTGAAACCTAATCGTAGTATTGTTAAGCTTCTCAACCCTAGTGTTCTTCAAAAGACTTGACTTTTTCACAAAAAGGAATGCCACTTAGGTTTCTATGAAATGATTGCAAAAATAATGATTTCGAAATTGCTGAAAGAGGAGGAAGTTTTTTTCTCAATTCAATCGCTTCTAATGGAAAAGAATGGGGATTATGGTAATCGGGAATGGACTCGAGGATGACGATGTGATCTGTGGGGTTCTTCGATATGAGGATTTGGGGTTAAGGGTTAAGCTGATTTAGGAATTTGGGGGTTAGGATTCTTCAGTTTGGTTCTTAGTTTTGGGGCATAGGGGTTACAATATAATTTTGTTTTGATAAATAATTTTAATTTGATCTGACTACTATAATAATTTATTTATTTTTTATTTAAGAAATTTAAAATAAATAAGTGAATCATTGAGGGACGATGTAACAATTAAATATTTTAATAGATACTATGCTGACATGACAACTACTTAAATGAATTGTCAAATGAGGTGTACATATGTTCAAATACGATAGGTTCGTGTAAAAAATCCACTAATGGTCTCACTTTTACACGACCACTAGAGAATTCACCAAAAATAAATTAGGAACCATCAAACAATTTGGAGAAGGATTAAATTAGATTATGGAATTTTTACTTTTATGTTTCAAATTAACATAAATGTTAATTAAGAATGAAATGTCAAAAGAAACAAAGATTACTTATATATATATATATGATATATAAACATATATGATAAGAAGAATGTTTATTGTAAGAGATGAAAAAATAAATTTTGATTATTAGATCTTACATGAATAATAAAAATTATAATGTAAATACATGTAATTTTTTAAGTAGTCACATAATTTTTAAATAATTTTTAATCTTGATTATTTATATATAATTGTATACTTAATATTTATTTTTTTTCATTCTCTCATAATAAAAATTTCTCTCATTAAATATATATATATATATATATATATATAATTAATTAATTATGGCGGTTTATATAATTTGACGAGGATGAAACCCTATCAGATAGGGATATGATCTTCGTTATCGTCCCAATCCTCGAATTGGCCTCGAAGATATTTTCACTCCATCCTTATTCTTGCGAAGAAAAAGTCTCTAAAGGCAATCCTCCTAAGATCCGTAATGGCAATGATTTTTTGCCATCCTGGCGATATTGGAATGTAATTTAGGCCATCGGATCAATAACAATATAGAAGTCAGTGCTTCCAAGGCCAATCCCTAGACAAATATATGGCGATCAAATTTTCTTGAGTTCCTTGCTTCAAATTTGGATTGCTATAGTACAACTCACTTCAGTCTTCACTGTTCAGTTCAAAAATAGAACCCCCCAAAAAAAAGTGTAATAATTTTTAATTTGAGGAGTAGCACACCGAGTAGAACCATCGCTTTCTAATTTTTCAATAGGCAACAGTAAATAATACTAATTGTGCTGAAGACAGCAGCGAAATAACTCATCCGATTTTGACTTGTCTTTAATTCACTCCCCACCCTCCCCCTACTGCTCTTTCCTTACTTCATTCAATGGCGTGTTCCAAAGGACCCAAACTAACCTAGCCTCGCCGTCAACTACAGGAATTAAACACCATACGAAGTTATTCATTCACAATCAATTATTGGTGTTTTTTGTGTTTTTTTTTCATCGCCATGTAAGTTAAATCTATCAATGAAGCAATTTATCAGTATGTCTACATGAGCGTCCTTTTCATGGTCTCAGCTCCCACAAAAGGTCCGTTTTATTCAAAAATTTTTAAGAGTGTTTTAAGAGAATTTATTAAAAAAAATATTTCTTATGTAAAATATTTTATTTTAAATTCATTAACTCATTAGAAAAAACTTTGTTTTTTGGCACAACTTTTGCCATAGCTTGGGGAGTAGCATCTTCTATATGTAATTGGGTGACCAGCTCGAATATTACTTGTATCCTATGATTCTATATAATCTATTGTAAGCGGTTAGGCTTGTGCTTTACACCAAACACAATCTTTAGTAGCAGCCTTCTGATTTGCTCGTTGCCCTCTTGAGTCTTGACTCAAAAAATTGACAAATTCTCCAAAAAATCTCATTCACTCCCATACCTGCACTGCAGTTATTTCCACGTGTAACAGAATGCCTCTGCCACGTGGCATGGTCTTCCGCCGATTCCCAAGCATGCGTTCGTTAATGTTAGTGAAGCGGTGACTGACTGCTCTTTGTTCAAAATTAAGAAATAAAACAAAAAAAATTTAAAGAGTGTGCTAAAAATTTTTATTAAAAAATTTAAATAAAAGAATTTGTATAAAAAATAAAATATTTAATATATTAATAATCAAAATTATTTATCTTTTTATACAAATTGTTTTAAATTTTTTAATAATTCTTATTTCAACACTCGTTAGAAAAATTAAAAAATTAAAACAAGTTTTATTACCAGAAAGAAGCGGAGGAATGATACAGAAGAGTGCGGCTTGTGGTGTTGTTGGCCACCATTTGCGTTGGAACGGAATGAAACGTTGGCTTATTTTCCTAACCTTACGGGCTGCCGTTCTCTCACCCAGCACCTCAGCCTTCCACTTGCCCCTGTTTCCTCGTTATTTGTGCTAATGATTCATCCGGTCTACATGATCAACGGCTATGAATTTTTTCGGGCGTCATAATATATTTATTAGATGCAAAGCCACAAAAATCAAGACGCTTATTATGTGACACGTATGTAGAGAGCATTGCCCACAGTGGCTGTGCTGCAGGTGGTTTCTGTAAAAGGCCTTGACTAGCACTGGTGTAAAACTGTACAAAGTAAGTAAGTAATAAAGTGGGCGCTTGCATTTCTGTGCTGAAAATGTTAATTAAATATATATATATTTTTTACACCACCTTATATTTTGAACTTCGTTATATTTTATTAAAATATTTTTTAATAATTTTTTATTTAATAAAAAATAAAATTTAAAATTAAATATATTTAACATTAAAAATATAAAAAATATTTAAATTTTTTTAAAAGAAAGATTAGAATAGAAAATTTTTATGATATCTATATTATTTTTTAAGATTTAATATTTAAAATAAATTATTTATTAATTATTGATTATTTTTAAAAATTTATTATGAATTTAATATTTAATAAATAATTAACAATTCATCTTAAATATAAACTCA
Source organism: Ormosia semicastrata (assembly GCA_029884595.1). Taxonomy (NCBI): domain Eukaryota; kingdom Viridiplantae; phylum Streptophyta; class Magnoliopsida; order Fabales; family Fabaceae; genus Ormosia; species Ormosia semicastrata. Next base: position 13,470,070 of record JAQQTO010000055.1, on the reverse strand, counting down.
TTGAAATATCATAAAAATTCTTGAAAAATTAATAAAAGGGTCAAGAATTATTCTTATATTTTAATTGTTTTGATAAAAAGAAAAAGAAAAAATATATATTTAAAATAATATTTTATTATTATTTAAAAAATTATATAAAAATAGTATAATGGAAGTGTTACATGAACATCGCTTTTGTTTGTGTGCAAAGTGCAAACCCAAACTAAACAATTCCCGAATCCATGAAATTTAATTAAAGAAAATTCACAATTTTTTTTTTCCCCGTTGGTTTTTTACTTTTTGGGAATTGGCAGGACCTGTTTGGCATTTGGAGAAAAGGAAAAGGGCAAAAGTTTCATTTCGCTAACATATCTGGCGTGGGTCTTGTGGGGTGTTTAAAGACCAGAAAAGCGGGAGTCTCAGATAAAAGGGCTCTTCACTCTTGAGAGGCACCTCAGAGAAGGAGGAATGAATGTGAAAATGGAGGCTTCACAGTGAAAGAGAAATCAAGAGAGAAAAAGAAAATGACGAAGGGGATGGTCGGGGAGCAGAACCTGGAGAAACAACACATTGAGAAGCAGATGGGGTGCATGACGGGCTTCCTTCACATCTTCGATCGCCACCACATACTCGCCGGAAAACGCATCTACACCTCCAAAACACTCCCTCCCCCTGTTCCTCTGGTAATTCATTATTCATCTATCTTCCCCTGCTCTCTTGTGCTTCGTCGTTTAACTAACCATTTTGTATTTTTGCAGGAAACCGATTCGTCGCCGGAACCGGAGAACTACGGTCTCTGTCTGGCGGAATCAACACCCACACCCTCCTCCCCTGAGCGCGTGACCCAATCTCCAACCCAAGCACCACCAAAGACGCCTCTTCGCCTTCCGGTTTTCGAATTCAAAGAAGGCACGAGGACTTCCTGGAAGTTCTCCAGAGAGGTTCCGAGACTATCCTTGGATAGCAGAGCCGTTGTGGATGCCAAAGGAACCCTTCGCCCGAGAGAGATCCGAACCAATCGCTGCGATAATCCAGGAGGCGGAGAGAAGCAGCGGCGATCCACCAGCGTCGTCGCTAGGCTCATGGGGCTGGAGGAGCCTATACCGGATTCGGATTCGGATCCTGAGCTCCGAAGATCCGCTTCCGAATCTAGGGTTTCTAGAGATCTTCCCCAGTACCGTTTCTTCGACAGCAACAATTTCCAGTTAAAGCAGTTAAACAATGCAGTTGTTGATGATAGTTTATCCAATGGCAGAGCCTCAGATCCAAAAGGTTTTGGTGTAGCTGTACGAAATGCGAAGACAGAGCAAGCCAGAGCTGGGCTCAGAGTCAGGGGAATGGGACAAAAGAAGAGTTTCTACGATTCCGCTGACTTTTTCCCAGAGCCAAAGCACGGTGTTTCTGTTTATGGAGAGATGGAGAGGAGGTTAAAGATGCGAGGGATCGATGAGCCTTCTAAGGATCTCGACACTCTCAAGCAAATCCTCGAGGCCCTGCAGCTCAAGGGCCTCTTGCATTCCAACAAATCCGCGCCTCCAACCACCCACAGGAACTTCGTTTTCGATGGAACCGTCTCAGGGAACGAATCTCCGATTGTTGTGATGAAGCCGGGAAAATCTTTGAGTTCGTTGAATCGAAGAGGAAGGACCGGGAGTGATTCTCCGTCACCTTCCGGCTTCGGGTCGAGTCCTCGAGCTCGCCGCAACAATGAGACTCTTTCCGCGGCGAGTCCGAGGCGTGACCGGCCGGAAAGTGATCGGAATATAAGAGCTCAATCTCAAGGCAGGCCGAGAAACTCGGGCTCGCCCACGCGCAGCGAGAGCAACGTGCGGAGTCCGAACCGGATGAGGAAGGTGAATAATGGGGTTGCTCCGGTTCATTCGGCTAAAATTAAATCGAGAAGGAATGGACCGGATCAGCAAGTGACAAGTCGATCGCCGAGGATGAGAAAAGCGACTTACCATAGGGAGGAGGAGAAGGTGATGATGGATGTGGCGGAGGACGAATCATCCGCCATTTCAGAGAGCAGCTTCAGCACCTCTTCACACACCGATATAGAGGTATGTAAAATTAATTTGATTTTGTTTTTTATGGTTCAGGTTTATTACATTAATAAAATTTTATATTTTATATTATATTTACAACATATTAAAGATCATATTACCTTACTTACAATAATACGATCTCGATCTTCCTGTATTAATTAAAGTAAAATGTTGGATTCAAATAATTAAAATTAAATAAAATCAAATCCAGTCATACTATATTTAACTAGATTTGAGCATACCTTTACCTTTTAAAGCATTTTAACCCAAAGATTTTATTTATATAAACAGAGTAACAGACCATGTTCAATTGTTTCTTAGTTGTTTAATAAAAGGAATTGTTGGTATAAGTGAATTTGAATGAGAATGAGATGAATTTGTTTGCGGTGCAGAGGTTCAAGATGGAGGAATACAAGGAAGGGAGGAATTTATTGGAGAGGTGTGATAAGCTGCTGAACAGCATAGCGGAAATAACAGCAGCGACAACAGAGTTACAACCGAGTCCAGTATCGGTGCTTGACTCGTCCTTTTACAAGGACGAGTCGTCCTGTTCACCTTCTCCGGTAATGAAACGGTGCATTGATTACAAAGGTCAGTGAACAGTGATATATTATTTATACTCGTACAAACATAAGTCGTAATCATCACTTGCTAGCATTACTTAGGTTGTGCTTTTACTCAGAGAAGAGTTAATATATTGGTGCTGAGTGGTGACGTCTGGATAGCTAAGTTTGGGGTATGGTATGTCTAGGCCTTTTAAGCACCCACCTATTCTTTCCCTTCCTTCACAACACAACTCGAAGTACTGTTACTTGACACTCATGCTTTATTTGTCCTCTCTCTTCTATCTACTCTACTCTACTCTGGTAGTGAAAATCCCATCGCATCCAACGTGGACCAATCATTTGATACTAGGCATATGAATTTCGTTGTTTCGTTGACTGCATCAAAAGTGTCCTAGTACAATCACGTGGGGAGTGATGGCGATCGTCGCTACGGGCCCTTTCAATTTCGATAGTGGCAACCTCGTGGCGCTTTCATGTTTTTAATTCGAAAGTGCGAAATTCAATTCACCTATGTCCAATATTTGTGTTAAGGAAAAGAAATTACTGACCTCGTACGTACAAGATTAAATAAAAATGACAGTGGCAGAAAAGAATATACTTACAAACAGTGTCGGTATCTTTGTTTTTTATTTATTTATTGATTAATTAATTTTATTTCTTAATCTTACTTGATATTAAATTAATAAAAATGAATTTGGTGAAATTCAAATTACAGATCTAGCAGCGGATTCTGAAGATGATATGTGGAGTGCAGTTTTGTGTTGCAGTGAAGCCAAGTCGGAGGATAGCGAAGATTTCGTTTATGTTTGGGAAATACTGCGTGCTTCTAATTACATGCCGGAAGACGGCGACGTTTTCCTGTTACTGGAGAAGCAGCAGTATCTAAAGGGCAACGACACCTCCAAAGCCTCCACGCTCCGAAGACGGTTAATTTTCGACACCATTCACGAAATCCTCAACAGGAACCGACGTTTACCGCCGTGGAAGGCGGTTTCCTGGGCGGGGAACAACACACCACTATTGCATCGGATCTGGTCGGAGTTTCGGAGGATCCGAGAGAGGGAGGAGGAATCGGAGGACTTGTTTGAGGTGATATGCGGAGTGTTAAGGAAGGACCTGGCGGAGGATGCAATGAACGAATGGGGAGAATGTCCCGTGGAGATGGGGGATGTAGTGTTGGACATGGAACGCCTCGTGTTCAAAGATCTCATCGGGGAAACCATTCGAGATATCGCGTCGTTTAAGGGAACACAATGTAACAAAGTCTCGGCGCTTCGTAGGAAGTTGGTGTTTTGATTTTGAAATGTGGAAAAAAGAGGGAAATGAATCAATGGAGGAAAAGAAAAAGAGAGAAAAAAGAAAAAAGAAAAAGAAGCAAAGTGAACAATAACAGAAAAAAAAAAGGTTCGCTTTGCTCAAATTTTCCCGCGCTTGCTTCTTTTGTTTTGGTTGCTTTCGCTTGCACCTTGCACCTTGCTTTCTTCTCCTCTTCAGTAATACTACTCTCTAATGATTTTATGCTTTTTTTTTTAAATGGCGGGATTAGGAGTTTTAAACCTGAAATCTAGGCAAATCAAACAAGGATGACTTTTTGTTAATTTATGAAAATAAAATGTTTGATGATTATTATATGTGGTGAGTGGTTAGAACTTAGAAGGATGGAAATGTCAAAGTTGCAATGCGTAAGATCTCAAACGTGATGTCCCAGCACAGGGAAAAGAAGCTTTGTTTAATGATGTTTGTTACCAACTCATGAGTCATGAGCGTACTACTGGGGACACGAAATGGGGACACGAAATAAAAGGCTTGCATAAAGCGTTAGCAATGCTTGAATTGGAGGGCTTGATACTTGACTACCAATCGATCTTGTTATGGGTTAATTAATGTTACTTATGGTTGAGGGTTTTTCTCTTAATCTGTGGCAGAGTGGAGGTCCTACAAGACTACAATAATGGAGTTGCAATGCAAATCAATTGGCACGATTAGAATTAGTGTGCAGCCCTGATGGACTTTAAGGTGCCCACTTTAACAAACAGATTGTTTGTACGCAACGAAAAATAGAACCTCTAACAAACTGATTTATTGTACGCAAAGAAAAATAGTTAAATACATGCTGACTTATTAGCGATGTAAACTACATAATATTTATAAGTCTTTACTTAAACAAATGATTGTTTAATTATAACATGATATCAGAGGTTCTATATGATAAAAAGTCAACTAGACGGTTTGGAGACAATTTTGACTTCTTAAAATATATGGATGTACCACTTTTGAAGATGTCGTGATTTTCATGACCAATTCAAAACAAAATTTCTTGGTAAATTTATTGACAGCAAGTGTCTTTTGCTTCATGTATTTAAAATGCAGAAATGCTAATACAAAGAATTATTAAGATAATTTACCAAAAAAAAGAATTATTAAGATATAGTAGCAGTCTTTAAAATGTTAGAATGCATTTCACTTTTAAAAAGCTTTGTTATAATCACGGCGCAAAAATATTTTATATATAATCTCCTGTTAATTATCTGGATTCCTTATCTCAAATATATATATATATATATAGCGTAGTTGATTAAAGAATTGTTTATTATAAGAAAATAGATGAGTGAATCTTGACTATTGGATCTTACATGAATAGTCAAGATTAGAATATAAATACATGTGACTTTTTTAAATGGTTACGTGATATTTAAGTAACTTTTAATTTTAACCATTCATATATAATTGTATGGTCAAAATATACTTTTCTCATTCTCTAACAATAAAATACATTTTTAAGTTAAATTGATGTTTGGCAAAATAAATGCTTCTAGGGGACAGATAACTTATTCTCAAAATACATTTTTACATTTTTAAATATCGTTCTTTAAATTTGCACACATACTAAATTTGTCTAATATTTTTTATGGATTGTGAATCCTTACACCTTACATACTTAGGATAAGCTTGATATTGGGCAGCACACATAATTTTATGAAGTTAAATTGTAATTTTTTTTAATGATGTTTAGTTTATCAATAATCAAACTAGTAAAGTCACGTTTGTTTCCTTAGAATTGCTGTAGATTAGAAAGTATGCTTGGATGTCATGTTAAAAAAGGAATGGACGTTCATTTCCATAATTGAAGGAATATCATTCCCTCTATAATTGAAAGAATCATGATTTCATTTCATTTATAATCAGTTCCAACTACTATTATATACCTATTATTATATTTATATAATTTGAAATGGAGAAAATTAATGTCTGATAAGATCAAGGGAATCCAAAACATTAAAACTTTTGATACAAGGAACCCTTGCACATGAATCTATCAACTTAGGTTAAGCGAAAAATTATATAAGTGGAGTTGACACCACATTTTGATCTAAAAACTTTATAACATTAAGTCTATAGGTCTTTTTCACTTATATAATTTTCAATTTGTCCATTCATTTTTAATGTAAGACTTTTTTTCTCATATCCAACTAACCCTTGCATTTCCAACAATATCCTCTATTACCACCCAGATTTAACACATTCGCCATATTGCTGTTATCTCCACCATTGTCACCCAAATCATTATTGATGTCATGGCCACCTCTACCATCTCTAACATCATTCTCAATGCCACCATTATATTGTCATTGCCACCGCTATTATGGCCACAACCACCACTATCAACATTTTTTTTTTTGTGACAGTAACAATACCGATCAATTGAAAAATATGTTGTTGCCTTGTTGGACATCACCCCTTCTCTTGTAATTTTAGATGCTAACAAGAGACAAACCAATTAAGTTGGTGTTGTCCAGTTCTGGACTGGTATCAAAATTCCTTTAATGACTATGAAATTTTTTTTGCATAAATTTAGAGTATTCAAATTAAGTGTAATAGGTCAATTATATCATTAATTTATAAATAATTACTATAATTAATTAATATGTGATTAGCATAATACACTTAATTTGAGTGTTTTAAATTTATACAATAATTTCTTAATGCGTATATATTTTCGATTGGGAATTGCCATGACATGCGTGGATAAGGAGGTATCGAGAGCCTGGGTCCTCTATGCCTCAACAGTCCCTACTCTCCCTGTCTTGGTTAACTGCCTCTACTACATGCTCAAATACTTTTGTGTTCAATCAATGGTATATCACAAGCAGGCTTTGGAATGACCGAAACTGAGTAATATATATATATCAAATTATCAATACATATGTAATATCTTGAGGCATACTTGATTTAAGCTTCCATCCTTTTTTTTTTCCTGATGGTTTCTATTTGTATTTCTAGTTACATGATTCCATATTTCCATCCTTAGGACATGATAATTACGATAATGTGTTATCTATCTAAGAAAAAAAGATGGGGAAAAAAACAGTTGAATGGAGAAAATACTAAATGGCACATAGCTGCAAAATTGGTTCCTTAATTGATGACCGGATGATTACATTAACTACTTGATGGCAACTCCTCATCTAACCTCTCTCGTTGGTTCTCAATGTAGAATGAGAAGTGAGAACAAGCACCTGACGCAGCAGGCCCAATAATTCATAGTTCTATGAATCCTTCTCCTTTGCTTTTTCTTTCCTCAATTATATAGGATGATAGGTACAACTTTGAAGTTATACGTTACTGCAATCTATCATCATGTGCTACGGCAAGCCCCTGACCATGAAATGTGCACAATATTATTATGCAGCAAAGTTTCAGTCTTGGTGGGGCTGTGACAAGATGGGAGCTATTTCAACAGCATCTAGTAGCAGGCTTTCCCAGCCTTTTCCTTCAACCAGGTGAACCTCGACCTTACCCTTTTCTTTTATCCTTTCCTTAACAGGCCTCTTGGCCCATATATCTCCACTTACATAGACCTTTTTGCCACTTGGTAGGCCCAGCCAAGTCCAACGATTAAGGTTCTCTGTCTACTGTCCTTCCCTTTCATTCCTCAACTTCATCTTCATGCGGTAGGTTTCCTAATTAAAGATATCTTAACTATATTTAGAAAAGAAAGAAACTAAACATTCAAACCGGAGGAAAATGGGGTTCGTCTGTTATCTATAAAGGGCACATACTTAGCAAATGCATGTGTGTAAGAGACGTGGATGAGTGAAATGGCAGAGGCACATGTCCCTGCTCAAGTACTCATTAAATCTGTCCATTCCTTGTCTTCATTGGTTGTAATGGCCATTGGCTACTGTTGTCTACACAGGCTTTGTCTCCTTCTTTAGGGAATTGGGGTCCTTTGCCGTATGATACATGAACTTGTCAATATGTGCTCATTATTGAGCAAAACTTGGGGAAGTTGTTGTTTTGCTTTGTAGTTTTGCAGTTGTACACGTCAATTGTCAAGGTATCATGTGGTGAATTTTTGTGGAAATGGCTTTTTTTTAAAATGAATTTCATGAATGCCCAAAAACTTAAGAAAGAAACTTGCATAAAAATATGGGACAACAATTGAAGAAACAAAGGGCGGGTAAAAAATAGAGGGCTTTTCTTAGAAGAATACTTACATGCTTTGAGAGTAATACTCCTAATAGTTTAACAATTATTTAGATATAATTTAATGATATTTTAATTTTAATCCAACAGGTATGATTATAGGTACCGCATGTTTTTTCTGTTGATGGAGTGGTATAGATATCCTATAACACATAAGAATTTCTCTTTTCTTAGGGAAATAGAGTAAGTGCAAATCTTATTGGGTTTGAGGTGGATGCAAAGAACTAGTTACTGGGCTAATGGCTTGCCAAGGAGTGCTGGGCCTAGTCAGAACCCTTAATCGAAAGGGCATGCATGCAATAATCCACAGAACAAGCGACGGCCTACACTTTAGGCCTTGTGAGCCTTGATTGAACCAAAGTGTATGTTGGGCTCAAACGGCTCAAATTAGAAGCCGTTTCCTCCATCCTCCTTCGCCTTTTGGTAGTTGGAAGACTCAAGTCAAGGTCATTCCAAGTCAGATTAGTTTTCCCCAGATTTTCATTGAAAGTCCTTTGCCTTGGGAAAATCTTGAAGGCATAATGTTGTTTAGATGTATTCTTTCCTCCTACCTAATGGGAATGAATGGTTAAAAATATGAGAAAAACTTTGAGAAAGGTTTAATAATAATTTTATTGCGTTTCTAAAGTAAGTCTATAAAAAGAAAAGAAAGAAATTGGTAAACTTGGAGATTTGCCAATGTATAGAAAACAATTTGATTAACTTATTTCCATCATGAAACAGGAAAGTAATTGTTTACTCGTTAACTCCTCCTTAGCAAATCAGTGATGATAAAAAGCAGGAGACAAAATTTCTCACCAACACTTGAGAGTATTTTCTTCCAACAAAATCAAATGGTTATATAATGTCACATCTTATGTTTTCATAAGATATTTTTTCGACACAAATCTTATTTTTGTCCCTCACCACAACGTCTATTCTCAATTTGGTCCTTCACTAATCAAAATTTACATCAATCTAACCCCTTATTAGGAATGACAATTTTATTCGCCTGCACGAATACCCACAGATAATATTCGTGACGGGAGTGGGTAATACCCATCTAATTTTTTCTGGAATATAAATACTCATTTTGTGTTATCTCCATTTAATAAACAGGATGGGAGGAGAGAAAAGTGGTTCACCCTGTACTAACGATACTTGTAAAAAAATTATAAAAATATTTTATATAAAATTATTAAAAAACTTTATTATATAAATTAAAATATGATAAAATTATATAAATCAAAAGTATTTTAAGTGTTTAGTATTATTTTTAGATTAAGTTATGTTGGATAAATTTTGAAAAACTATGATATTATATTTTTTTATTTTTTCATTTTATTTTTTAATTTTATTAAATTTCTTTTATAATTTATTGGGTATCCACGGATATCCGTGGGTATCTATTTACCTGCAAAGGAATGATAAACGGGTACCCACATGAATATGAAGGCGGGGGCAGAGGCGGATATTATCCACAGGACCAGGGGATGGGGAGCTACTAGGGGTGTTCTTGGATCGGTTTGGATCGGTTTTGAGGCAAAAAATCATCCGATCCAAACAAGATAAGTATCATCGGTTCGGTTTGGATTGGATGAATTCCAATAGTCAAACCGATCCAATCCGAACCAATTTTAATCGGTTTGGATTGGATTGGATGATTCGGTTTTTGTCCAATAACATAATAAAAATGCATTCTAAATAAGAATAATACACAACAATAATATAATTCAAATTCTAAACTACAAACTATTCATAAAGTCATACAAATCATAAAAACAAATAAAATTCAAAGACTAATTTCAAAGTTCAATTTAAACAAATAAAATTAAAATGACAATTTATTAATTGTAATTTTCTAAATTGAGTTAGCAATTACATCATATAATACATCAATAAGGGAAGTGAAGTGTGTCTTTGTCGACACTCGCGTGTGTGTCTTAGAAGTGGTGGTGGGAGGAATAGGCCATTGGGCCAATGGGGGGATAGGTTTAGTTAGGGATATTTAAGTAATTTTAAGTGTAAAATCGGTTTGGATCGGTTTGGATCGGTTTTATAAAATTAAACCGAAAATCGATCCAAACCGATCGGTTTTTCAAAAATTTCATCCAAATTAATCCAATCTATTTCGGTTTTCATCGGTTTCGGTTTTTTGGATCGATTTTCAGTTTTTTTTTGGATTGGTTTGGATGTGAACACCCCTAGGAGCTACTATCTATCCCCGCGTCGTCCCATTGCCATCCCTACTCCTTATAAGATGGATGTGAGGCAAATTTGATTGCAAAAGAACTAAATTGATGTATATTTTAATTAACGGTGGTCTAAAATGTAAACCTTAATTTATTGGAGACCAAATTAAAAATAAACACATTATTGAATGACCAAAATATTTTTTCTGTCTAATTTTTCTTTTAAAACTTCACTTCTAAGCTTCATAAACACAACACATGTCATTCATCATGGTCATTTCTAAGATATATCCTTTAAAGGAGGGTGTATCATACACCTCATAATCTAGCCATTAATTTATTTATAAAATAAATCAATAACTTAGATCAATTATAAGAAACTTGCTAAGTATGTTTTCTTTTTTTTTTAATTTTTTTTTTCAATTTTTTTAATATTATACTTTTTTTATATACTATCTACCATAATTATCATCGGTTACGTTGTTTGCTGACTATCACCGTCACCTTTAATTTTTTTAAATTGTATAACTGTATGAATATTATCAGTTAAAATTTATAATTTTTTTCAAAAAACACAGTTATAATTTTAAGAAACTCGATCACCTCTAATTTTTTTAAGTTGTATAACTATATAAATATCATTAGTTAAAATTTATAAGATTTTTCAACAGTAATAGTTTTAGAAAAAATTTCAGTATGCACAGTTATTTATGAAAAAATATAAAGACTGGCTGATATAATTTTAACTGGTATTATTTACAGAGCCGTGTAATTTTAAAATATGTAAACAGTATCCTTTTCTGGCATAAACAATGTTTTCTCGGCATGAACAGTATTTTTTCTGGTTAAAACCATATTTTTTTTTGTATAAACAATATATTTTTTGGGTGTAAACAATATTTTTCTTGGCGTGAACAGTATTTTTTTGGCATAAATAGTATTTTTCTAGTATGAACAGTATTTTTGATGTGAACAATTCATCCTACCAATGTAAACAGTGCATGATTTCTAAAAAAAAAAAAGTCACCTACCCAAAAAAAAATCTATTATTACAGATAAAAATAAAAAATGTATCATATAACTCAACTTAATGGAGGTATATATTAGCAAGCGTCTATTCATCATATAATTACTTGTTCTATTTTAATTACTACTAACTTTACACATGGGCGTTGTACGGGTTAATAAAAGGATTGGAATTTGTGTATTTAAATGATAGAAGAGGACACATGTCATTGAATTAGTTTGTAATTTGTTATGATCTTGTTGACAAATTTTGAATCCATTTAATTTTTTTTTTGTTGTCTTTATGTGCTGAATCTATTTTGTTGTATAGATTTTGAATCTATTTTGTTGATATTCATCCTCTACCATATTTAACACTTATTAAAATATTTTTTCAATAAAAAAAAAATTATTAAATAATTTATATTTTTTTATTTATTTGTTAATAGGATAATAAAAAATTTTAAATTCAAATACAAATGATATTGATGTCACAATTTAAAAATGACATGTGTAAGAATTTAACAAATTAAAATTCTCTTTTTATATACTAGCAATTTTCTATCCGTGCGATGCACAGGATAATAAAAATAATAAAAATGCAAAACAAAAGCATAGAGGATTGAGATGGATCAAATAAGACTAAATGATGACTTCCGGATTGAATTGAGGCAAAAATGAGATCCACAGCGATGCTTGAGTACAGAGGAAAATGAGATTGAAGGGATGAGTGAAAATGAAACCATTTTGCATTTCTCTATTTCTTTGATGGTCAAACCGTTGGTAAAACAATTGTCATAATTGATTGATACAAATAGTTGGCTTGAAGATAATTATAATTTGAGTGAATCATCAATTTATTTAATCCATTAATTAATTAGCTCCCAAAAATAATAATAATAATTGACTAAATATATTAATTAATAAAATAATTATAATTATTAGTCTAAATAACAATGATTTGCTTAATATATTAATTAATTCTTTAAAAAAATTATAATCAATTTCTTAAAATAATTGATAATTCCTTAATCACATGAATGAAATAAAGAAATTTCAACTGCTATTCATTCTTGTCATAAATTATAAATGTCAAATTGTTGTCATAATTTGAATTATTGTCATGAATTACTAATTTTCCGTAACATTTATATAATGAATTATATGAGTAAACAATGCAAATATTTAACCGATTATAATTGCAAAAACATGTGGACATAATGAGGCAATTAAAGGGATTATAATTGCAAAATATGCTCAAATAGAATTGTGATTGCTCAAACAATGTAAATGAGACATTTCACCAACTTATTTGGTTTTGGTATATGTGCTACATCAAATCACATGTGAGTAAAATTTGCCACATTAAATGATAAGTAATGAAAATTAGTTAATCTAGATGTCACATGTCAAGAAAGTAAAGCATGTAATTATTGACTGAGTTGACACATGACAGATTTTTAAGTCATGTATTTTTCTTTTCTATATTACAAGAAAAACATACTCACCTATGGTATAGAGTGTGCAAAGCATATGTGTGTAAGTGCAAGATAGCAGTACATATATAGGTTGCTTCATGGTATGGTATGTGTACGAAATTTAAGGGATTCTGTAATCATGGTTAATCAATATTATGATAATGACTCGCATATAGTCAAGTGTTTTTTAAAATATATAGAACACATATTGAATTGACAAAATTGGAAATGAAATAATTCAAATAATGAGATATGTCACAAAATTGAAAATCATATAATAACTTTCCATATTTGAAATAAACGGAAAATGATTAAAAAATTTTTTGAATCATTCCAACAAGAATTGTTTTTGGATTGGAAGGATTTATACCACAAATCCTAAAACATATCAAGTATTGTAATTTTTCATATTTGAAATAAATAGAATTCAATTCAATTTTTTTTTGAATCATATATCTGTAAGCATAGGTTGTAGCTTCAATGACTTATAATGGAAACCCTAGAGAGAAGGTCACTAACTGTGGTGCACTTTCCAGTCATGGTCTGCTTTCATGTCAGAAGGAGGCCTTGTTGCCCTTTTCTTGATTGAGGTCGTGACTTTGCAACTTGAGATTGAAGACGAAGGTTGTGTTCAAAATCCTCTTAACAGAAACCCCTCAACCTGAGCCTTCACTCATTCTAGGCAATAAAGGCAAAGGGACCAAGCAAGGGCTCCCTAGTCATGACCCACCACAAACACCTTGTCTTGGATGGTTGCTATGGGATCTAGCAACCCAATGAGATCTCATCTAAGTTGGGTTGCTGAGTGGACATTTCCATGGGTTACAGAATATGTATTCGTTCAGATCAAAGGAAATTTCTGAAATGTGAGGAACATATGAAATTTCAACCAATAACAAAGAATAGTAGATCATCGGAGACCCAAAAAGAAATGAATGGAATAGAAGAAGTAGTTTTTTATTTATTAAAATTATTTTGATTTATTTTTTAAACTTATTTGGTTGTTTGAGTATTTTTTATTTTTGTTTTTATTTTTTTATCTGATGATTGATTTTTTTAATTTTATTATTTATTTTTTTGTACATGTTGCAAATGCTACATTAGATCATATGTGAAAAAAATTGCCACTTCAAATTACATATGATATAAAAATAACTAACATAAACGTCACATGTCAAAAAATTAAAGCATTGTGTTGATGATTGAAAAATTTTCAAGTCATGTATTTTTTTAATTATATTGATTGATTGATTATATTATATATTATATATTATGTATTATATATTTCAACTATTCTTATTCTTATTTATTTATAACTATTATTCATCCATTATTATCGAAAGAAAAATGATTAATTTTCCTAATTATTAAATGAAGAAAGTATTGAATGTCTTTTATATTCTCAAGATAGTAGTTGTATTTAATTTTTTATTTAATATTTTCTTTATTAAGTAGTAGGAGAATTATTAGAAGGATATTTTAATAGGATATAGCAAAGCTCTTATCGAAAATCCAAAAACTCTTGTCAAAAAAGAAAAATCCAAAAACTCCAACAACAAAAAATCTAAATGTATCTTTTGCTTCTTTTTTTTTTTCCTAAGTACTAAAGTAAAGCAAAAGCCCCTAACTAACTACAGGACTCCTCAAAAAGGAAAAACCAGCCTAGCATGGACTCCTCAAAAAGGAAAAACCAGCCTAGCATCCAAAAGCAAATGCCCACACCCACAGGGTGGAGACTCTTAACACATGCAAACCTAATTCAAAATTATGAGAAGAGGTTTATTTTTATTTTTATCTTTTGCTTTTATGGACTACATGGATTACTCCATGATTGCTAAATTTCATTGTAACTACCAATGACAAATTGCGGGCAATATACTATTATTGTATTATTAGATGGTCTTCTGCCTTGCACTGTAAGCATGTACCCCCCACTTTCTAAGCTTCATCCGCATGTCCAATTTTGCATATTGGACGGGTCTATAGATTATAGATGCTAATTAATTATATCACTCTGATGCAAGGCACTAGTATTCTCTATTCACTATTCAGGCAAGGTGGGCATGACCATGGTGCTACTAGTCAATTATATTTTACATCCTAATTTGATGTGCTCCTCTCGTTTAACTTGAGGGTGGAAGTGGAGAGGAGTTTTCTCAGTCCAAGAGTCCTAGTCTTGATAACGTTCCACGGAAAAGAGTGTCCTTTGCTTAGCGACTAGAAATTTTTATTGAAAATTATCATTCTTGTGCTATAATATTACATGATAGGGAAAGGACGAAAAACATTAGAAAGACTCGTTTCCTATCATATAAATAGACCTTTGGCCACGTCTACTTTTACATATTTGAAAGCCTAATAGAAAGAACTTTCGAACTATTGAAATGATGGAAATCCACTTGCAAATGATTGGTTCGAAGTGAGTTGGAGCACTTCGTTGATTTCTTAATGA
This sequence comes from Ormosia semicastrata, assembly GCA_029884595.1. NCBI lineage: Eukaryota > Viridiplantae > Streptophyta > Magnoliopsida > Fabales > Fabaceae > Ormosia > Ormosia semicastrata. The sequence continues at coordinate 13,454,887 of JAQQTO010000055.1, read as the reverse complement.
AAGAAACTATGGCTGATGAGTCTCTGCTTTGGCAGCATAGACAATGTGGGAGACACTCTTGTTCCATCCTTGCTGACCTGAAAGCCTACAATAAAGGACACTGATTATGTCATTCCCAATCCAATCCACACCACACTGTAAAGAAATTTCTAAGTATCACTATCCACCAGTTTGAATAACCTCAGTATGAGACGGAAAGGTTCCCAGCCTGAAAAAGAATTGAACTTAGCAGTTTGTCAATTTAGTCTGAGTTTTCAAGCCAGAATCCAATTTTCTTTTTGGAGGAGGTGAGAGAGAGTTATTCATTTAGGTAGTTGCCACTAATAATTCATTTGATTCAAATCAAAATTTGGCAAGTGGACACCAATATTCTTAGTTTTCTACAGAAAATTTCAGATAAACAAGTTAATATCCCCAAAGAAGGAACAAAGGAGATTCATGTAACTATTAGTGGTTAGTATAGAATGATGTTTTTTTTCTTTCTAAAATTACTCCTTCCATCCATACCCTCTGCATTAACTGAGGCAGTTCGTTCCATGCTTTTTCTTTGCCTTGCCTGCATGATATGTGAACATACAATGTCAATTACATTCAACATTCTGGAATGTTATAATATTTTAATTATGCCATTTTTGAAGTTTCTTAAATCATTGTGTCAAATAAAATCTGGTGTTGGTTTGCCAAAAGCATGTCTCTGAGCAGGTGTAATAATCTGGAGGCATTTTTTCTTCATTTTACACAGTTTGCTAGCCTTCCAAAATTGAAAAGATAAAATTGGCAGGCACGTAAATGAATTTAAGCAATCTGGCAATAAAGTAATTACAGAGTTTATAGCATGGTTGCTTCAGTGCTGGATCATCAGTTGATGCTGGAGGATCCTGCCCAAATATCATTTCACAACTCATGTCATCAAAATCTGCAAATCAGAAGGTAAATAAAACAATCAGGGATATATCCATTATTGGGATTTATTTAATCGTTTAATCATAGGAATTTCCCTTATTTACTGTTGTCCTACAAGGTCCTGTACATTTCAGCAAGTAAATAACACATAAAGAAATGAGTTTTATATAATAATGTTGACACTGTGTCACTGTCATCATGATACAATTTCAATGCTTTTGGTGATCAGAACTCATATTTTATGGTGGGTTCATGGGAATCAAAATGTAATTCTCGGAAAATAACACTATCCATGAAGTTTAACTTATGGTTATTATTCAGGTGTAATTTCCTTTTATCAAAAGCATGCAATGTATATTTCATTTATCTGTATTCTGGTTTTCTCAAGCCTCAACTGAGCTTGGACGGCTCTATTTGCAATTTTGCACCCTGAGTGGTATATGCATGGGGTCCTCCAGTGAAATGATGAGGCTGGCCACCACAATGTAGTGGAGGCTTGTGGAGGCCCATGATACCCTTACAAGTTACAAATATGAAAATTCTTTCTTTTGTCCTTTTTTCTTGGTGGCTTACTAAAAAAAGATAATCTTAGATAAATTTTGTAGCACCGTCGAACCATTTAGGTTTAATTTTGGGGTCGAACAGGTGACATTTTGCCAATTTCAGAAACATTCACATAAGGTTTTTCTTATTTTTCTTTTCTGCCTTCCTGCTTAAAACCAAGAAGTTCATGTCATAAAAATTAAATAAATCCTCTCAATGTGGGTTTCTATAATAATATCAAATAGAAGCTCTGCAGCAGCAAACTAGTTGAAATAAATTGATACTTGAAATAGTAGAACTGTGTTTGAACATGCATATGCGCTCATGCAAGTAATTGCTAAGGATACTTACTAGGGACCATGTTGACTGGCGTACCCAGAGAGTCCTTTATAAACGATTGAGATGGCATTTTGCAGAGATTAATACACATCCCTACACAATTTGTCTCCTCTAAAAACCTGCACATATTGTTATATAAACAAATTTAAAAGAGGGGGGAAGGAGATGTTAGGTTGCTTGGGTGAAATGATGAGAATGATGGACATAATAATCATGATATAGGTATTGGACATTAAACTTGATGGTGATCATGATAATCATGATGAGAATAGAGAATGGGATGTGGGAGAAGCATAATCATAGTAGCAGATTGTGCGTGGCTAGAATGTGTCTTAGGTTTGGTGAACTGGGGACCATGTTCTGTTAAAGATGTATAGTTAAAATGGAAAAGAAAACTATAAAAACTGACCTGCATTTTCTGATGTAGACAACATTTTTTTCCCTTCTCCCGTTGACCTCCGATTCTCTTACCTTTTCATGGTGAAATTAATGAGGTTAATCATTTTAAATTCATTATTAATATCGTAAGTTGAAAAGTAATAGGATGACTCCATACATCGGTCAATTAGGTTATTTATTCGTAGTTAAATTAATTTGCAAGTTCACGTACTTTTTGAAAACTTTTAAATAAATTTCTATAGTTTAAAAATTATAAATGAGTCCCTATTGTTTTAAAAATATTTTCAATGGGCTCTTACATCTAATTTTTTTAATTCCTAATTAGTTGAAACTATAAGAACTTAATTATATTTTTCAAATATAAAGACTTCATTAAAAAAATTTAAAAAGTATAAGGACCACAGATTAATTTAACTTTTATCCTTTTTTATTTTCATGTATTGGAGTAAAATTTAGAAATGATTGCATTATAGACTCAGCCATATTACATGATGACCACGATAATTAAGAAGCAAATATCCTTTTCTTTTTTCCATACAAGGTTAGACAGCCTTAAGAATCACTGTGATAAGTTGGTCTGATCCCTAGTAATTTTTTTTTTTTAGGGGTTGAAAGAGCCCCTAGGATGTTGTGTTGTCAAGCTTGATGAAATATACTACAATTATACTCTACTTATATGTTAATATACATTTAAGGATATATTCGATGTATTAGGCTTGATATGATAAAATAATATAATATATTATAATTTTATCAATTATTTAATATTAATATTATATTATATAAATTTATTTATAAAATTCTTCTTATACATTAAAATAATAAATAATTTAATTAAACTTTGAGAGATATGATTAAGTTTAATTGAATTTTGATATATAAGTACTTATAAAAAAAATTCATTATAATTTTAAACACTCTAATATTTTAATCCTTACACATATTAGACATTATAAGTCTTATCCTATCTTTCATACTACATGTCTTAAATGATCTTTAACAATGATTTAAACTGGAGACTGCATCATTTAATATGGCCACAACATAACCTCATCACTCCACAATTGTAGACCACATCTGCTGTAACACAACCACAATTTAATAACATGACGATCTGGATCAACAATTCAACATGCCTGCTAATGAAACTAGAGTGGAGCACGATGTGCGAATGACATTGTAGTATTTTACGCTAATTGTGGAGACTAGTTAAAGGGCAGGATGACAGTGTTCCAAACAATGAAAGGAGATAATTTCCAAATTCCAAGCCTTTTCAGGTCCGGCAAATTGATATTCATTCCATATTATACATCCTAATCCTATTTACAATTAATCTGCTGCCATGCAAGTATTTTTCTAATTACTTTTATGTTATACTAGGTCAGAAATCTTTGTCATTTTATAAATTGGGTGTTTCTCATGTTCTATAGGGTAGGGACAGGACCCAGTTGATGTTTGCTGGCTATATTTTCTGTTTTGCCAGTTATATAACCATTTGCAGTCTTCTAATCATTTCAATAATGATTTGTTTCTGTCAACACATGATAGTTGAGAATGAGAGTTGAGAGTTGAGTGGATTCCATTTAGTCACTAGAACAAGCTTATCGTAAATTTCAGTCTTATCACTAGTGGATTGGAAGGCATATTGTACCTGTTTTACTATAAGCTCCCTCATGAGGGTCTACAAAGGTTAACTCAAAATGACATCCAACTATCCAAGTAATTTAGGAAATCATAAATAATACAAACTATACAACTACAGTCTCAGTTGTTTACCTCGGAGGGCCCGACTAACCAAGCAAAGAACAAAGTGGTGAAGGCGGCAAAATATTCCCTTGCTAATTTAGATGGTGGTAGCAGTGTCCTTATCTGCCATTAGAGTCATACATAACAACATATTCATTGCAGAAAATTACAATCCTCAAGCATTTAAAATAAAAGTAAAGCAAAAAAACAAAAGTTGAACAAGCCATAAAAATCTTTTCGGCGGAAAATAACAACAAAAAGAATGCAATTCTTACAGAGAAAACAATATCTTCCAAATATCCTTTCCATTCATCATGAGACTAAACGTAAACAGTAACTCAGAAAAAATAGCATATTGAGTTGTTTAAACTCGTAGAAATGGAGCAAGTGAACCTGAAAGTCCTTATTTAAATTACTGAATCCCAAGAATGTCTACTCAAGCTTACACTATGTTTCGTTTTTCTATAACTCTATAACAAATGGAAGAGGGAAGTAGTGGTCAAAACAGACACGAGACACGAGACATGAGAGAGAGCACAAGAAGATCAAATCAAAATAGTGAAAATACTAATGAGTAATGAACTCACCAATGAAAGTATCGGCTTTGGGAAGGCTCTGTCAAGAGCTTGAATGATAACCTCTCTCTGCTGAAGAGGATTAAATTTCTGTGAAGCCAAAGTAGCTGCCTCTACCAGGCTCTCATACCCACTTTTATTGTTACTGAATCCTGCAAATGATTCAAAACAAAGATAAATGAAAAGAAAATATTCAACTTCTTCTTGAGATGAATTACAACAAATTAAGGGACAAAAGGGAATGAACCTGTAGCTGCTTGAACGCTTTTTGATAGATGGTTTATGGCTAAGCGATCAAACCAGTTATCTTTGTAGACACTAGTTTTTCTTGTTTCTCCTGCAATGTCATCTGAAGGCCTTGTTAGCACTGCAACCATAGAAGGATGTTCTAGTTTACGTTTGATCAGCTTCCATTGAGCTGAATTTAGTGTTGGACTCCTGTTCTGTGCAATCAGTTTTGCTTCCATTTGTGACTATTATGAGTTTCATGTGAGAGACAAACGAGGAATGATTGTTGTTTTAAAAGGTCAATAGGGGAAGGGGTGAAAGAGGCTTATATAAGAACAAAGAGTGCATGAATAGCATATTCACCAGAAAGTTCTTCTATAAGAACAAAGTGCATGAATAGCATATTCACAGAAAGTTCATGCTCCAGATTCTGGTCTTCGGGTTGGTTTCGCTATTAGATGCCTTCTTGTGTTGGCTTGCGGTTCTCATAAGATACTCCAGTGTATTAACATATTGTAGTATTCCACTTCTCTAGTCACAAGTTGAGCTCCCTTTTTATTCAAATGAAACAAATTAAATAGAGATTTAATAAAAGGTGTAGTTGTTGTAAAAGATGCTTTATTTCAAAAGAATAAATGTCCTACATTGGTTGAAAATAAGTTTTTGAAGAGATTTAAAAATAATTTAATTTTATCCGAGTTTTAACCTGGTTTATTCCAACGAACATATTCCAACGGTCATATTCTAACAGATATATTCCAATGGTCATATTTCAATGGCCATATTCTAACGGACATATTCCAACGGTCATATTCCAACTACCAAAATCTATTTTCTATAAATACCATCTTGTATTAAGTTTTGTAGTTGGAACTTCCTCTTCTTTATCCTCCACTTCTATTCTCTTTTTCTACTGGGTTACGTGACTTAAAATTTCTTATAGTTCTTGAAGCCCTATCAAACAGGAAGAGCCTGCAATACCCTGGGAGATTTTCGTTTATACCGAAATAATTCTTGAGGGCAGTGCTCTACACGCTACAGGTTTCACGATTTTGCTGTCTCATTTATTTGCAGGTTTCGATTAAGGCTGCACAAGTGACAACAATCTCAAGGATTATGAAACCACAACACGCCACCGCCTCAGTTTTATAACAATCTCAAGGATTATTGCTGCACGTCAATTCTATCCATGCAATGTTTAATTTTACCCATTCGTATATTTTTTATTATTTTTTCCTGCAATCTCTGTGATACTGATATAACTTATTTTAAATGTGAGGTTTTTATGAGGAAATAGGTAACACGATGGAAATGGAAAGAGAAGCTCGTGGTTTTGGACATAGGGGCAGAGGTGCAAAAGGCGTTACGTGGGTTCACGCGTTGGTTTTGGGTAGTGTTTGCTGTTGTGGTGCTTAGAGGCCATGGGTTCTGTGAATGAGACAAAGATTTTCTTTGGAAAATGCTTGGCTTGAAGGAGATCAAAGTTGCAAGAGGAAAAACATACAAAACCCTCAAACTCATTTTGGAGAGTGAGAAGAGACTAAAGTCGTCAATACTCCACTGCGCACTGTCGTCAGCCACCAGCTTTTTGTTGTTTTTTTGTTTCTATTAAATTAAAAGGAAAAAGAAAAATAAGAACATTTAGAGTAAGATTAATGTTAATGGTGAAGCCGTGTGTAAGTGAGGGTAATGCACTAATTTTGTGATATGTGGTTTTGCTATTTAATTGTGTTTTGAATTTATGTTAATAACTTGGTATAAATATCTTAAAGTGTGGGGGTGTCTAACTAAAATTCTTTACCTGAACCAAGAAAAAGACATTGTTGTGCTTCTAATTGTGTGAAAAAAAATTTAGAAATATAATTTTTTTTTATGTCTCTTTCGGATAAATCCGTTTTTATGTTGAAGTTGTTTTAAATTCAAAATCATGATTTAATGAGATTAGAAGTGAGTTAAAAAGCTACTGAGTTTATAATATGATCTAGTAGTGGTGCATCATAATCTGAATATGCTCAAATATTGGTAGCATTTATGTACTTGATTTTGCATATGTTATAAATTGATTGAGTAAATACACACACATAATCCTTATAATGGTTTATGTAGAGTTTGAAAATTAAAATAGAGCATTGAGTGCTTCATATAATGTCTTACATTGTATCTCATATATCATTGTTATCTTTGAGTTACTATTAACTTGGTTATGTGACATGCATAGTTATATATGTATAGAGTGTGATAACCATGATCTAGATGTACATGATCAAGTATTTGATGATGCTTGCATGAATGAATTCCATGTCCTTATTGCACTATGAGATTAGATGAGACTATGGACCAAGAGTCATGGTGTTGAATTTGATATGTAAACAAGATGATCATAATGCTAAATAAATCATTGATTCAAATGAAACAAAATCCACAAGTGGGTTTATTTTTAACCTCAATGGAGGTAATGTCACTTGAAAGTCATCCAAGTAGACCTGTATAGCCAGATCTAAAATTGAGGCCAAGTTTATTAACTTGGTAGGATCTGAGGTTGAGTGGCTAAGAAATCTCTTAGCAAATATTCCTTTTATGGAAGAAACCTGAAGACACAGATTCTTCAGAGTCTGTGATTGCCAAAATGACAAATAGTAAGAGCAAACAAAAATGTGTATAATGAAAAATAGTGACATATATGTATACGTCACAATTCTGTGAAGCATATGCTAAAAATAGAATTAAATCCATTAATTATGTGAAGTCATACGAAAATTTGGCCAATCCTTTGACAAAATCTTTGTGTAGAAACTTAATAAATACCACATCGAGGGGAATGGGACGTAAGCCAATTTAAAACTAACAGTGATGGTAACCCAACTTTATGAGTGGAGATCCCATAAAAAAGTTCATATGGGTAATAACAAGTCACTTGATAGTACTGGTAGCACTTTGTTTGTCCCTTCCTATGGTGTGAGAAACATGAGAAGTGCTAGACTGCATTTATTGTGAGGATAAGTTAAATGTTTTTAATGAATTTCATATCCTTTATATGGGTGGTATATAAAATGCAGTATACACTTGATGAAATCACCTATATGAGTATGGAGTGGGGCCATTTCTATGAGATGATGGTATAGTCTCTAGAGCACTCATGAAAACCACGCACGCACATGGCCGAAAAGTGTAAAACTGCGTTAACAGCAAGAGATAAATGATGGTGTAAATGTGATCAAGTGGGATTCTAATTTACACGAAAAATGTTTTGGTTCATAGAAGTTTAAACTTCACCAATTACATTGTAAGTTAAAATCCTATTTATCTAGGTCTGGTTCATAGTTCAGAAGACACCAGATTCGAAACGTTTGCACTCATGATGTAACCCAGATTCTGTTTTTAAAATTATTAATTTTATTTAATATTCTTTTGAAATATGTGGGGGATTGTTGTGAAAAATGCTTTATTTCAAAAGAATAAATGTCCTACATTGGTTGGAAATAAGTTTTTGAAAAGATTTAAAAGTGATTTAGTTTTATCCGAGTTTTGACCTAGTTTATTTAAACGGACATATTCCAACAAACATATTCCAACGGTCATATTCCAACAAATATATTCTAACGGACATATTCCAATGGTCATGTTCCAACGGTCATATTCCAACGACCAAAATCTGTTTTCTATAAATATCATCCTTTATTAAGTTTTGTGGTTGGAACTTCCTCTTCTTTATTCTCCACTTCTATTCTCTTTCTCTACTGGGTTACGTGACTTAAAATTTCTTATAGTTCTTAAAGTCCTGTCAAACAGGAAGAACTTGCAGTATCCTGAGAGATTTTCGTTTATACCGAAATAATCCTTGAGGGCAGTACTTTACACGCTACAGGTTTCACGATTTTGCTGTCTCATTTATTTGCAGATTTCGATTAAGGCTGCACGGGTGACAACAGTAATAACCCCAACACCTAATACATGTTTGTATAAAAAAAAATTAAACTAAATACAACATATATTTTATTTCAAAATCATTTGAAAGGCTTGCATTCATTCAACCTAAGAATTATGTATAATCAAATCTCTTTATTTGTCCATGGTATAACTTTTTTTTTAAAAAAAAGTCAAAATTCATATAAATGATGAGGTGAATTACAACTAATAGTAATTGGCTCAACCCAGGAAAAAAAAATTACAGTCAATTATACATGTACTACTCTCCTCTAGTGCTATGGAATACGTGGCATATGATATTATGGTGTATTTATTGGTTAATGAATTTTGATACTAAGGAAGACGTTAATTGAAAATACCATGCCATAATGTATTTAACGAAAAAAAATGTATTAAAAAGAAAATACTCATCATTATCTAACGTACTAGCGTTATTGCTGCCAAGTGCCAGCGTTCACAGCGTAAAAGAAAGCACAACAACATAATAAACAAATAATGAAGCACTACTGGGTTATGATTGAGATTTGAGTGACTGTCGGATAGAAAGCTCTCTAAACAATTATATTTTTTAAAGTCTAAACATTAGTTTTTTATATGAGAGTGCAACTCTTTTTTATCCAGTTGTTTATTTAAGATTAATTTAAAAGTATATGTATGATATCACTTTAAAATTAATAGAAAAAATTAAGAATATATATTTAAATTTTATACAAATTTTATTTATGAAATTTTTACCCAAAACTTTTACACTACACCACCCTGATCATGAGAAACTAAAATTTTATGGTTGGCACGTATGAAGTAAGGATATGTTATTTTTGAGGCGTGTCTGTGTATTGCACACGTATTCGTGTTAAATATATGGGGGTGTCTGTATGATACATATATCTTATGTGTCTAAATATGTCATCTTAAAAATATTTTTTTTTAATATATTGGATACAATTTGGGCATGATCCTTTAATATTTTTTTAAAAAAAATTAATTTTTATGACTAACGTCTAATTAATAAACTCGTAGCTCACCCAAGCCCAAACATATGACTGACGTCTCAATTCACTATTTTTACATACTAGTATTTTAAGTTTTATCTTTTCATATGATACTATTAGACTTTTAAGTTTATATTTTTACACACTACTATTTTCATTTACTCCTTTTACCTTTACTCGTTTCAAGCTGTCCATTTCGTCATCACCAAAACTTGCCTTACACTACTATTCTCTCTAATTAATTTTTTTGGATGCAAATGTATTTGTACATGATTAATTCTATTAAGAGAAGATAATTTAAAAGATTTTTTAAAAAATATTAATAGAAATTATGTTCTATATTTTTTAAAAAAAATTACTAGATAATAAATATTAACACATATAATATATATTAAGATATTATAAATTTTCAAATTTATAAAAATAATATTAATAAATTATAAATATTTTTACTTAAATTTTGTAATTATATATACATATATAAAAACTAAATTCTTTAATTTATTTTATCTTGTCCGTATTATATAAATTTTTGAATTTAATATATTTTCATATATGTGCCCGTATTATAAGCTTCGTAAGTTAGCACACTAGTAAAAACATGTCATGGCACAAGGAACTATTTAATTTTTATATTGCCCCGAATCCACTAACCATGATTGCTAAACAAAAATATTTTTGTATGTATACAAATATAATATGTTATTTTTATATATATTTATAAAAAATTTAAAAAAAATAGTTTTTATAATTAATGAGTTTAATAAGACCAATTTTTTTTTTTAACTTTTTGTCTCTTCTATATAAAAATAACATATTACATTTACGTATAACAAACAAATTTTCCGCTAAACATAGAGTTTGACATTGCAAATATCAGTAACATAAACGGCTAGTAAAAACAAATAAAACACATTATATAGCCACAGAAAGCACTGTTTGAGTATCCAACAGCATTAGCATTGCAACTCTAGGTGTAGGAGAGACAAGTTAAAAGATCACATAAGAATATGGCCATTTACACACTAACGACTCAGTTCTAATGAAACTGTAAAGAAACCCTACACTACCGCCACTGTGACCAAGACATGACAAACGGCCAAATAAAATCAGAAGGAAACAGCTCTCATTCTTTGGAGGTTTTGTTGATCAAGGACTTGTGAATGTGAGGGATGACACCACCACCTGCAATGGTCCCTTTGATCAGAGTGTCCAGCTCTTCATCCCCCCTGATAGCTAGCTGCAAATGCCTGGGTGTGATCCTCTTCACCTTAAGATCTTTGCTTGCATTTCCAGCCAGCTCAAGAACCTCAGCAGTGAGATATTCAAGGATGGAGGCCAAGTACACAGCAGCTGTGGCTCCAACACGTCCATTAGCTTGGATCCTTTGTTTGAGCTGCCTGTGGATACGTCCAACAGGAAACTACAACCATCCCATGCGAATATACAATAAAAAAGATTAGCAGAAATGGAAAGGGAAAAACAAGAAAGGAGGAAAATGTGTGAAACAAAGGATTTCAATTACAAAAATCCAAAAACATAAAATCCAATTCTTCTCATACAATACAGGGCAATTAGTAATAGAATCTAAAACCAAAAATTTAAATCCAGCCAGAAGAAAAAAAGATTCTTGCTTTGTAGTTAAAAATTGCATTTTGGCATCAGTAACCAATCTTTCTCCCATATCACCCCCCACCTCATGTTCCCCAACCACAAATGAAGAATGGACAAGCAAAGTTGAGGAAACACTGCAACCTTTGAGAATGGACACAACAAAAGCAATTACATGGAACATGTTTCAAACCTTGTGAAAAAGAGTGAAAAGCAAATAAGAGCAATTTAGATCTGGTTCTATTCATCACTCATCAAGATAAGGTCCGTCCATATTCATTTGAACACTAAAAGCGACGCCAACAACTGACACTGAGAATAAAGAAAGAGAGGAAAAGGAAGGTGTGGATTACCTGGATTCCAGCACGAGATGAACGGGAAACAGGCCTTTTCTTATCCTTATCCTTATCTTTGTCTTTGGTGGTTTTTCCAGCCAGAAGCCCCTTCCCTCCTTTTCCCGCCATTCTCTTACCTTACCTGCACATTTCAACATCAACACACAAACAACATGAAACGGAAAGGAAAAAAAAAACTGAATTTTAAGTGTCAATTCACAAAGTAGAAGTAACAAATTAAAACCAAATCTGGGACATACATCCAACGCCCTAAAACGTTGTTTGTTGGAAAGAACAAACACAGCGACACACATAGACGCAAGTAACAGAGACATGGAGAGAAAGAGTTACCTGCGAAGCAAAAGTGAAAGAAGAGGTGGAAGTAGCGAAGCGATTTGGAATGGAAAGGGGATGGGTAATAGTATAGTGGATGGTATATATTACGAAGAACAAAAGATGATATCATTAAATGTGGAATGCGTTTTGAATTCCCCTTTTCTCAAACAATGGGCGGTTTAGCTTGCGTGGGAATTTGCATTTCAAATATTTTCACGCCTTTTGTTTTTCCAGTGTCAGCTTTGGGCCTTCCCTTACCCAAACACCACTGTCGGCCCATTAACCGACATGGGCCCAACTTTAGGATAATGTTTGACTGGCTCTGGCTGAAAGCTGAAATGAAAGGGAATTGGCACCTTTGCTTCTCGATTCGGAGTGAGCGAGGTGGTTCCTCCGAAATTTGAAGACATTAATTAATTAATTAATTAATTAATGTTAGAAACCATGGCTGCCAGTGTGAGTGCCACCTTGATATGTGCAATGCAAAATCAGCATGCATCAGAACCCAGGGCGTTTTTGGGAATTCCCCACCAGGGGATGGTTTGTTTTCCGACTCCAACCCATGGGTTTGGGAAGAGGACATCATCATCATCATCATCACATAGAGATAGGTTTGTGGTGGTGGTGGGGGTGACCCAAGGCTCTGCAGAGTCAAGCAAGTCCGACGAAAAGATCCCTTCGTGGGCCAAGCCAGATTCGGATGAGCCTCCACCATGGGCTCGGGACGAAGTCCAAAACAACAACATTGCTTCTTCGCAGCAAGGACTTGAGATCCCATTCTACGTTTATTTACTTGCCTCTGCTATCACCGCTATTGCCGCTGTAACCTACCTCTTCTCTTCCTTCCTACCTATATCTATTGACTATTTGCATTGCATGTTATTATTAATAATATTGCTTTTCTTTTTCATTTCCTCTTAACTTAAATTGTTTCCTGGTAGCTAGTATTCATTATATATCTTTTATTTATCTTTTGGGTGTAAATAATTTTGCTACAAACAGATAGGTTCCATTTTTGAGTATGTGAACCAAAGACCAGTGTTCGGAGTTTTGAGCTCAGACAGCGTCTTTTATGCTCCCTTGCTTGGTTTTTTTGCCTTCACTGGCATTCCTTCTTCGGTAAGTCCACTTCCATAACCATATACACCTTTTAATCATTTGAATATCAGAATCTAGACAGGTTCCAATTGAGAAATCCAAAGTAAACTTAGTGCAGTCAAGCTGTGGTTCTTTAATTTATCACTCACTAGCAATTTAGTTTTTTTGTGTTTTATGTTCATAATAATTATGTAATACAGTAATAGTAAGACCACTGCGACCCATTGCATTTTCAAACTAATAGTAATACAATAGGAACTTGTTGATTTACAACATAACATATACACCAATTGCTGACCCTCTTAAACTCTCTTGAGCTAATGAATTAATGTTCCATATAGGCCTTCCTGTGGTTCAAGTCCGTTCAAGCTGCCAACAAGGAGGCTGAGGAACAAGACAAGAGGGATGGCTATTTATAGGCCTATAAGGTCCAATTCCATTCCTTCCCATTATCAATTTTTACACATCTAGAGCTTTTTTTTTTTTCACAACTTAACCTTACTTTTCCCAAATTAGATACCCTTTCTTTGTTCTGTTACTATATGTTATACAAGGAAATTGCTCATAAATGTCATATTGTAAGTCAGAGTCCACTGTGAATCTTTATGTTGTTTATGAATGTTCGTAGAGGGATTAGTATGGTAGCATATTGAACACCATGCCATTACTTAATCACCACAATTTCCTTCATTGTGAAAATGGTTTCTGCTATTATCAAGTATTTCTGAATTAGAAACTCATCTGAAAAAGTTTGACTACCCCCCCCCCCACTTCATATTTTTGTCTGATATCTCCTTAAAAACGAGGATAAAAAATTCAGAGATGAGTTTTATTTGAAATTTTATCTCTAAATGTTTTATGTCAACTTTAAGATTCCAAACTTACTCTAAGAAGTACGAACCAAGCACCAAACTATATAACACAACAATTATTTTTGCCAATGTCTAAGAATGATGTGATATTATTGTTTTTAACATTAATTTTTCTTATAAGACTCACATAAATGGAGAATGCTTATTACACATCTCTTTCTTTCTCACACGTGTAGGTAACATAATCAAAGTGTATGTACGCATAAAACGAGGTCGGCTCGGCTGAGATGGTGAAAACTGTATAGATGTGAGATAATCTGTATGTGTGTATGAATAACATTGTTTCACATAAATCAACTTCAACCTCTCTCCATAACTCACAATAATTACCTTCTTTCTCATGTAGTTGCTCCATATCTTCCTAACAGTTTTCGTGGAAAATCTCATTGTGCTATTTATCATTTTCCAATCTCAATACTAAATCTCTATGCCTTGCGGTTGTTGAAGTTAAACATTCACAATGCAGTTTGGGTAAGAGATTAATTAAATACGGGCCAAAGTCAAATTCTGGTTCCAGAAGTTGGAACTTTGAAGAGATATTTTGTGTAGTTTTGTTCTTCTTTTAACATTTATGTGAAGCAATTTCGAACAAATGCGTACGCGGACTTTCTTTCCAGAAAGGAGCTCTTGGAGTTACTAGCTGTGCTGTGTTTCAATCTTCTCCCTCTGGTTTGGCCCATTTGGGCTACTATCTTTTGGGTTATAGTCTAGGTTGTTTCCTTTGCTAGCCGATGGACTTGTATTTTCTTTCTGATGTGAAAAAAAAATTATGGGCCGAAGTTCTTTGTTTAGTTTTTAGTATGTGTCAGAGATCTTATTAAGTAAAGAGGGTGAAAAGCAAACGGATTGGATTGTAACTTTCATTTATGAATTGGTTGAACTAGTAAAATTAATTTTTTATAAGAATAAACATGGATTTAAAATCTAATAAGGAGGGATCAAAATCCTCAGATGAAGAATATTATAGATTCATACTTGGGATTTACTAGGGAAAACTCAACCAAATGCTCTGCAGTGGACGGTTTTGACTATGTTACGCGTTCGATGAGTAGTGTTCAAAATCAAAGGTTGTGCAGGAGTAGAATGAGGACTACTATATCTAAGAATTTTGTTGTCTTTCAAACAGCAGGACGAGCTATAAACGGTTATAGAATATGTTGCAACTGTTAGGAAAAATTGACTTCTCTTAGATATAATATATTGTATAATTTTTAGAATACATTGTAATCATTTTATTTTTTTATAAATAACATAACATTCAGTTTATTTTGTCATATTTATTATTTAATTGTTTAATTAATATCACAAAATCTTTAATTAAATTTAGACAATTATTATCATGATAGAAATCATGATAATGAGAAGTGAGTTTTTATTTATAATTTACTCTAAAGTGTTCTTGATCGTAGGATTATTGAGAATAGGACATTAGTAATTCAGATAGATCAATATATGTGTGATTCTCTCTATTGGATAGAAATTGATAGATCTCATTTATTAATTCACATATATAAATGATGCATATGGAGATATGATCATTGAACTGACTCAATTAAGAATTCCTAATAGTTTATATTATCGTTAAATTGTCAACAGAATACTCTCATGAAAAACATGGTGTAAATTTTTCCTTTGACTTGCGATTATCATAGTAATTGTTGGAAACTGTATATAAATATAATTAGGTGTAATTAGTTAGTCCCACATCATGTAAATTGTGTAATTATTTATTACTTATTGAGTATATATTCAGCCTCCGTTGTGTAGTTAAAACACACGGTTTTCTCATCTATCTCTCACTTTCTCTCTCTCTCTCAATATGGTATCAAAAGCCTAAAGAGAGGCAATCCTAAAACCGTGCACGCCCGGTGAGCCCACTGCTCTCGGTGAAATTTTTTTCGGCCAACCGTGTTTCCATCCCGGTTTGTCGGCCTTTCTCCCGTGCCGTGACGTCTTTTCGGCCTTTTTTTCTCCTTTCCCAGCCGTTGTCTCCGCCGGCCGCCGCCTCCTTTCCAGACGGCGACCACACCACCGGGATCGTCTCCCGCCGATCGGCCGACCCCCAGAAGCCCAGCCCCAGCTCCTCCCGCACGCACCCCCACGCGCCGCCCATAGCCGCTGCCAAACAGCCACTGCGCGGCCCCATTTTTCGGTGCGTGACGGCGCGTGCGGCCGCCTCTCCGGCTGCCGCTCCTTTCGTCTCTGTCTCCTCTACGCCGATCTGCCCTCGGATCCTCCATTGGACATCTCTATCCCCTTGTTCCCTTGCATTTGGACTCTCAGGTACATTGTGGTTTCACTTTTTAACACTTTGTAGTTTGACCCATGACTAGTTCTACCTCCCCAGATGGTTCTAAAGACAACCCGAAGGCTGAGCCTCTTGTGTTCACGAGTTACCTAAATGCTCCTCTCTCCGCTGATAAATTAGATGGCAGCAACTATGATACTTGGGCCTCAGATGTCAAGTTGTGGCTTGAGGGTCAAGGATATGAAGACCACCTCACCACCGACCTTGCCTCTGTGCCTACGGAAGAACAACCCAGGTGGAAGAAGATTGATAAACAGTTGTGCGTTGTCATCAAGTCCACCATTCACTTGTCCCTTAAGCAGATCTTCCGTGCTCAGACCACTTGTGCTTCTATTTGGGAGCAGTGCAAAGTTCTTTACACTAATGACACTCAGCGGCTATATGGGGTTTGTCACAATCTCATGAGTGTTATTGCTCCTCGACAGTTTGATGGCCCTATGTCTCGCTTACTTGGGGAAGGTTCATGCTGCTCTCTATGATTTCCATGAGTTGCTACCTCCTGCTGCTACCCCAGCCAAAGAACTCGAGCAACGCAGCACCTTCTTCATGCTCATGGCCTTGTATGGTTTGCCTCCGAAATATCCGCCAACCGTGATCAGATTTTGGGTTCGCCTACTATTCCTACTCGTCCTCTCGCTTGGTCTACTTTGCTCCGGGTCCCAGCTAAGCACCCCTCTGATTCTGTCCTAACCTCGGCTCCGGTTGATACTTCTGCCCTCGTCTCTAAGAATGGAAATAGGCCCAGTTGTCGCATTGTTTCCGTCGATTTTGCGCCTTTATGCTGATTAGCCTACCTGAGGCGACCGACTCGACTTAGTTTACTAAATAAGTTAAGGCTAAGGTTTTTTAAAAGCTGTTTAATTAAAAAGGTCGAGCTTCAGTAGTCCATCTAATAGGCCTTTTAAGCTTGGTAGTTGAGCTACTTTTGGGTCTACCTATTTAATTATATATAATATAATATTATAATAATTATAAATTATAATTATAATTATTAATTTATTATAATATATTAATATATTTTTTAATTAAATTTTAATAAAAGTCAATAATTAAAACTTAATTTAGTAAGTTAGAATAGAAATAATATATTTATTAATATATTTAACGTAATTTATTTATTAGAATGAAAATAATAAGTTAACACTCACTCCTTACTTTTATAGATGCTCACTACTTTCTTACTCTGATATTTGATTGATGTGGGACTTGAAAGACTAGAGTAAGAAAATGAGCAACTTGGTATATCTCCAAGTCCCACATCGACCAAAGATAAAAGTAAGAAAGTAATGAACATCTATAACACTCACCTCTTACTTTTATAGACGCTCACTATTTTCTTATTCTGATCTTTGGTCGATGTGGGACTTAAAAGATTAGAGTAAGAAAGTAAGCAATTTGGTATATCTTCAAGTCCCACATCGACCAAAGATCAGAGTAAGAAAGTAGTGAGCATCTATAAAATTAAAAGGTGAGTGTTAAATTATAACAAAGGCCTATTGGCTTTGAGTAGGCCCGTTGGCTTATTTCAAGGCTTAGGCTTGTTAGCTTATGTAAAGGCATATTGACTTATTTAAAGGTAGGTTTGTTAGTCTATGTAAGACATGTTGACCTATTTAAAGGTAAGTCTGTTAATCTATGTAAAGGTCTGTTAATCTATGTAAAGGTCTGTTGGTCCATTTAAAGGTAGGTCTGTTAGCCTATTTAAATGCCTCATTGCAAAGTAGGCCTTTAAATAGGCTTTCAAGGACATTGAGGCCCTCAAGCCAGCTCCGCTTTTAAAAAGGCCACTAGCCAGGCCAGCCTTAAAATTGACTTATTACAAGAGGCTCATAATAAAATGTGATTGCCTGAAGCTCGGCCTTATAATTAGGATACTGAGCGCACAGAACTTCGGGGCCCGTTTAAGGCAAAGCCTGGCTTGGTCTGGCCTATTTCCACCCCTAGTCGTCTCACACGGTGCCAATCGTGGTCGTTCTCGCCCTGGCACCTCAAGTAGGCCTCGTCCGAAGTGTACATTTTGTAACAGGTTGGGTCATACAGAGGATAGATGTTGGACTAAACATGGTGTAATTATTTCCTCCACGGCCGCCAATGATGCCCAGGTTGTCAGTATCGATTCACTCGAGCCTTCGCATCATCAACCCCATCTCCGGTTTGCCTATGCATTTTTTGAAATGGTTTGAGCAACAACATGCTTCTAACTCTACTGCATCTGTTGAGCACACTGGTAATGCATTTGCTTGTCTCTCTCAATCACCTTCCTTAGGTCCTTGGGTCCTTGACTCTGGTGCATCTGACCATATATCTGATAATAAGCGTCTTTTTTCCAAACTTTCTAACTCTGACTATTTACCTATGATTACTTTAACAAATGGTTCTCAAACACGGCCCCAAGGGATTGGCACTGTCCATCCACTTCCTTCTCTGTCTATTGATTCTGTTCTTTATGTCCTTGGATGTCCTTTTAATTTACTGTCCATTAGTCGTTTGACCCGTTCTTTAGATTGTCGCATTAGTTTCACTAAAGACTCTGTCATTTTGCAGGACCGGAGTTCGGGATGGATGATTGGCGTCGGATGTGAGTCTGATGACCTTTACCAACTTTTTGCCACCTCTCTCTGTATGCTCTACTTCATGATTCCCTCTCACCATCCATGCTAAGTTGGGTCATCCTAGCCTTGCCAAATTACAGCAAATGGTGCCACACTTTTCTAAGTTATCTAGTTTACCTTGTGAGTCGTGTCAACTTGGGAAACATACCCGTAGTCCGTTTCCTGATAGGATGTGTCGTCGAGCTGCGTCTCCTTTTGCTTTAGTACATTCTGATATTTGGGGTCCTAGTCGTGTTGAGTCTACTTTTGGGTCTAAATACTTTGTTACTTTTATTGATGACTATTCTCGATGTACTTGGTTATTTTTAATGAAAAACAGATCCGAGTTATTTTCAATATTTAAGACCTTTTATCATGAAATAAAAACTCAGTTTGGTGTTCCAATTCATATTTTGGGTAGTGACAATGCCCGTAAATTTTTATCTCACAATTTTTAAACTTTTATGGCATCTAACGGAGTTCTTCACCAAACATCTTGTGCCTATACCCCACAACAAAATGGGGTTGCTGAGCGCAAAAATAGACATTTTATTGAAACCACCCGGACCCTTTTGCATCATGGTCGTGTTCCTTTCTGTTTTTGGGGCGATGCGGTTCTCACTGCCTGTTATTTGATTAACCATATGCCCTCTTCTGTGCTTAATAACTGGGTACCTCATTCTGTTTTGTTCCCTCACCAACCCCTCTATTCTCTTCCACTTCATGTCTTCGGGTCAACATGTTTTGTCCATGATGTTATTCCAGGTCTTGACAAATTGTCTGCTTGCTCCATAAAATGCGTTTTTCTTGGTTACCATCGATCTCAAAAGGGTTATCGGTATTTTTCACCCACTCTTAAGCGTTATTTTGTCTCTGTCGATATCACCTTCTTCGAGTTTGTTCCTTTCTTTGAGTCTCATGACCTGCCTCTTCCACCCATTACTGAGGTCCTCCCTACTTTTCCTCCTCTTGTTCCAGTTGACCCTGCTACATTATCACCTTCTCCTGTTGGTAACCTGATTCCTAGATGCAGTGAATGTCATAAGGATACCGAAAAAACCAAATTTAAAACGATGGATACTCACCCCATCCAGGTATATCATCGCTGGTCACAGCCACCGCCACCACCATTAGAGGTTGTAGAAGTTACTGAGGCCCCTTTGGACTCCCTTCCGGCTCCACCTCCTTTACCAAATTTGCCTCCGGAATCGCCTCCGTGCGACCTTCCCATTACTCTTCGAAAAGGTATACGCTCCACTTGTAACCCTTCTCCTCATTATGTTATTTTAAGTTACCATCGTCTCTCTTCATTACATTATGCTTGTCTTTCCACCTTGTCTTTTGTGTCTATTCCTAAGTCTCTAGGTGAAGCTTTATCCCATCCTGGGTGGCGCCAAGCAATGATTGATGAAATGTGTGCTCTTCGAGAGCAAATAGTACAAAGGTGGTACTGGGAACTTGCTTCTCTTCCTCCCGGGAAGTCATGTTATAGGTTGCGGGTGGATTTATACGGTCAAAGTTGGCCTTGATGGTACTCTTGATCGCCTCAAGGCTCGTCTGGTAGCAAAAGGGTATACCCAGTGGAGCTTGGCCGAATTTAAAACTGGCTCGAAGTGGCCTTGGGAATTTAAATACATCTTGGCCCTAATTTAAAAGATAGAAATATTTGGTTTGGATTATGGGGACACTTTCTCATAAGTGACGAAGATGGCTTTTGTTCGATTTTTTCTGTCTATGGCCGCTATTCGCCATTGGCCCCTTCATCAGCTGGATATCAAGAATGCTTTTCTCCATGGTGATCTAGAAGAAGAAGTCTACATGGAGCAACCTCCTGGGTTTGTTGCTCAGGGAGAGTCTTCTAGCCTCGTTTGTCGTCTACACAAGTCTTTATATGGTCTCAAACAATCCCCTCGGGCTTGGTTTGGGAGATTCAAGATCTTTTGTTCAAATTTGGTATGACTGACATGCATGAAGGAAGCTTGATGACCACTCTGTCTTTTATCGCCATACAATCCGAGGTTGTATCTATTGATTGTGTATGTAGACGACATTGTTATCACAGTGCAATGCGATCACCAAGGTATAACTCGGATAAAATGAAGATCTGTCATCATTTTCGGACCAAAGATCTTGTCATTACCCGTATCGCGAATAGCAAACTTCGTTATTTCTTGAGAATTGAAGTGGCACAGTCCAATGATGACATAGTTATCTCACAAAGAAAGTATGCTATGGATATTCTTGAAGAAACAGGTCTATTAAATGCAAAATCAATTGACACTCCTATGGATCCCAATGTTAAACTTTTACCGGGTCAGGGGAAGCCATTTTCAGACCCAGGAAGATATAGACGATTGGTTGGAAAACTTAACTATCTTACTGTTACCCTTCCAAATATCTCCTTTGCGGTGAGTGTAGTAAGCCAATTTCTAAACTCACATTGTGAAGGACATTGGGATGCAATGACTCGTATCCTCATATATATTAAGGGAGCTCCAAGAAAAGGTCTTATCTATGAAGACAAAGGACACACTCAGATTGTTGGATACTCAGATGCTAATTGGGCAGGTTCTCCTACTAATAGGAGATCCACTTCTGGTTATTGTGTATCCATTGGGGGTAATCTGATATCCTGGAAGATTTATTTATGCCCGAGTAAGAAATAAAATGTGGGCAAAGTACATAAGATCAAGTCTTAAGAAGTAGAATATCGTGTCATGGCCTCAGCCACTTGTAAGCTCATTTAGTTAAAACAGCTTCTTAAAGAATTTCAGTTTGGAAACGTTATGCAAATGTCTCTTATTTGTGATAACTAAGTTGCACTGCATATTGCTTCCAGTCCAGTGTTTCATGAGAGGACCAAACACATTGAAATAGACTGTCACTTTATTAGAGAGAAGATCTTGTCTGGAGACATCACCACCACCTTTGTCAATTCAAATGATCAACTGGCAAATGTTTTCACTAAGTCTTTGAGAGGTCCTCGAGTAAACTATATTTGTAACAAGCTTGGTGCATATGACTTATATGCTCCACTTCATGAAAGAAAATGGGAATGTGTTGAAAATGGCCATTTTAGTATATAAATATAATTAGGTGTAATTAATTAGTCCCACATCATGTAAATTGTGTAATTATTTATTACTTGTTGAGTATATATTCAGCCTCCGTTGTGTAGTTGAAACACACGGTTTTCTCATGTGTCTCTCACTTTCTCTCTCTCTCAATAGTAATTAACAAGTTATTTGTTATACTTTGATTTCGAACATCTAATGCCCTAGGGTGCTAGCTGAATGGATATTGGGTATGACTAAATACTTGTAAAATTAATGATATATCAAGAATGAATTCATCAACTCTTGGTAATGAATTTGAGTTATATGATTATAACCATAAAATTAAGACATTGGTCAGGGCAATTGAGTGAATGAAGAAATAAGTTTCTTAAGTCATTCATTAGTTGGTTATAAAACATAAAGGTTTACCTATTAGAGTTTGACAGTTATATCATACTCTAAGATTAACTCAAAGCTGGAACGATGGAAGGAAATATTGCATTATTCTTCTAAAGGTTCTTGAAGAGAAAAAGATGTTACTTCATGTTATTCGATCGTTAAGGAGTGTTGCTAAACATCAATTTTGATTAATAATTTGATTCGACTAATTTACTATCGGGTTAGTATTGAACCTATGAGGTCACACACTAACGAGTGTTCTAATCTTTACTAAAGAATTATTTAATTTATTATTTGATAATTAAATTAGAGAATTTAATCTAATCAAATAAATAAATTTGTTATCAAAATGGAATATTATTGTATTCTTTCTGGCACTTAAAATATAATTAATATATGATACAATTATCTAAAAAATTCTATTTAGAATAAAAAAATCAAAAGTTTCCAAACGTTGTAGCCACTAATGTTTTAAATCCTATTGGATAGGATTTATTACTACACGTTATCTTGATAAATAAGATTTATTATTGCATGTTATCTTGATAGATAAGATTTATTGCGGCATGTTATCTTGATAGATAAGATTGCACGTTATCTTGATAGATAAGATTTATTGTTACATGTTATCTTGATAGATAAGATTTATTGTTGCATGTTATCTTGATAGATAAGATTTATTGTTACACGTTATTGTGAAATTCTATTAGATATGCACCAAAAGTCAAGAACGTGGTACAAACAGCAACCAATGGTTGGTTAAATCCTATTAGATACGAATCAGATATGCTGCACGTTGGACTTGATATGCTGCACGTTAGAAAGGATATGTTACACGTTAAGTAAGATTTGACAAGTTACCTATTAGATAAGATTTGGTAATACTGCACGTTATTTATTTTTGGAATAAATAAATGAAATAGCTTTTATGGCTATTTAAGGTCAGCAGCAAAGAAACTTCAAAATATACTGATATATATCAAAAATAAATAAAAAACGTATTTTTTATGCTCTGGTTTTTTATTCTCGAATTTTTGTATAAATTCCATGTTTCAAAGGTGTTGAAAACAAAGCTTGGTCTTGATGTAGATATGCATAGAGTCTTCGTACAATCGAATAAATTTTTTTAAAGTATCAAGTACTTTCTACCAGATATTTCGAATTTATCTTCATAATGCAAGAATAAATTTAAACACAATCGATTATTTTTTAGATTGCTATTACGTTATTTCGCTGCGTATTTTGATCACTATGCAATCCTTCAGCAAGATGACGGAAGGGTGCATTTGACTAACAACAATACTAATATTTCATAAAAGGGTCGCAGTGTAAACTTGCCGAACTCTTTCCTAAAATCATTACAAAAGCCAAAAATTTTATGCTTTCTACATTACTTTCATTTTTCACTTTCCATTTTAGTGAATTAACTTACACAACCAACGCAGGGCCTATTATCACCGAACTTATTGTTAGCCACTTGGTCAGTGTTCAACATTTTCCACTAGTTTGTCTGGCATAAATTCAGGGTCGTTTTAATATTGACCTTGTAGTCAAAGGTCAATTCATAGACCTTGTTGAATGGGTCATTGGATATATTAAGAAATAAATCAATGTCTATAAATCACTACCTGAAACCTGGTAATTAGGTAAAAAAGAAAAATAAATAATGTAAAATGATCCCTCAAATATATTATATTATTTGCACACCCCTTACAAAAACCATCTTCTCCTGCTCTCCTCCTCCTTCTTCTTCGTCTAGGGTTTCCACTCTTCTCTGATCACCATCCTCGCTTCTGGCCAGGTGGTCTTCGCCGGCCACTGGGGTTGAGAAACAACCTTGCCGGCTAAAGCAATGGCTCTTCCACCCTTCTTATATCTCCATCGCTGGGTGGTCTCTGCCGAACACTGGGGTTCAAAAATAACCTTGCTGGCTGAAGCAATGGCTCCACCCTCCACGCCGAACCCCATACGCCACCCTAGCATCGTCATGTGCCATCACAACCAAACCAGGTGAAACCACAGCACCCAAGGGCATCGCACACCTCCATATGATATCTCAACCCAGAGGCAATTTCTAAGCTTGGTTTCTTTGTTGTTTTGTTGAGTCTGTTTTGCGTTATTTGATAAAATGGTCATAAACAATTTCTAAGCTTCATTTTTTTGTGGTGTTGATTGTTTAGGGATAGAGGTGCGACGATAATGAATGGCCAGGCGAAGTGATGGTTCGTGGTTCAGGGGCGACTAGGCAAAGGGTGGTTAAGCTTGGTGGCGTGACGAGGTCAGGTGGAGCTTTAGTCGGTCGCTTGGAGGTTTTGGATCGCCTGGGTCATGGAGGAGGCTAGTGATGGTGGAGCTCTGGTTTTGGCTGGTGGTAACGGTGCTCTGTGGTAGTGGTTGGTAGTTTGAAAAATTATAAATAATTTAAGGGTTTTAGAACAATAAAAACTAAACTTTTATTGTAAAATTTAAAACTTAATATAATAAGTAAGGTCAAAAGACTCATTCATAAACCTTTGACCGTAAGGTCTATATTAAAATAACCTATAAATCCAATCTACTACATCCGTTAAAAAGGTCATATTACAAAGAGGAGGAGTTATATATAGTGAATGATAAAGTTTTCAAGACTGTGTTCGGATGAGTAAATAAAATAAAATAAAAATAAAATTATTTCATACTTATGTAGTATACAAAATCAAATAAAATACAAATTATTTTCTCTTTCTGTATCTTCTATAAGTTCTGATTTTTTTTTTTTTACTCTAAGTCAGAAGAAAAAGAGTTTCAATTTCAAGGTTTATAAGCTTGCTTACATTTTTTTAGTTTGCTTTTTCCTTGTCACGTGTTATATCCTCACTATCCCATTACTAGCTACTTGAGAGGCATGTGCCTCTTAAACTCTGTTTGGTATCTATCTTTAGAAAGGAAAGGAAATGAAACAAGGGATGGAATGGAAGGAGGCTTTCCATCCTTTGGTAATGATATAAAAATAGGAAGAAAGGGATAAGAGGGGATGTTTATTTCGTAGGTCCCACTTTTTTTAATCCTTCCTTCTCACTACGGATTGGAAAGAAATGAGAATGAGTTTTGGCTAATTACAGTAGGCTCCATATATGGCCAAATATAAGATGGACCCATCCACTTTGGGTCCATCCATGGACCTATGATTCATAGCCGTTGGATGACTTGGGTTAAAGATGAAGGGTTGTGATGACTTCAAGGTGATCTGATGAGCAGGTTATGTGTTGAAAAAATAATAACTTGCTGCTCGGTCCTTGTTTGACTTTGGTGGGTAATATTACTTTTAACTGTTAAACTCGTTCCATCGTTACAGAGACGGAGTGTGTCCCCGGCGGCGAAAATTTGCTCTGCTGGAAGAGGTGAGTACAAGGCGCATTCTGTTGGGGAAAGGGCACAAAGTGAGGTGCCTTACTCCTGTGTGTCATCTCTTTCTGTTCCGCTCCTATTTCCTGTTTCCCACCTTTCCTCATTCGGATCAGAACCCCATACCCAACTTAATTTCACTATGATGTCTTCGTGAATGTGCTTAACTTAACCCACACCAAAAAAGCAAATATCAGAGTACCTGTCACCCTTCTGTTAGTAATGCATCTCAGAAATGACACGGAAATTTAATTGATGCAATTGAAATTGGTTCATTTGCAAAATTTTGTTTGGATTGTTAAATGCAATTGTTGGCATTCTACATAATGGAACAAACCAACTGAAGCAAGGCAAGGATGGAGAAAGGGGAAGAGGCAAGAGCCTTCATGCCTCATCAATTATTGGATGCAGGACATACTTAAGGGAGATCGTGGAGGCCAAGCTTGCCGGAGATCCTACGCCGCCGTTCTCCAGAACCGCCGAGAATGGAGGTTACCTTTTGGACTTCCGCTTTGCGGTGTAGGACGCGTCCACGTCGTCTCTGATTTGGACAGTGCCAGTGACACTGCTGGACTTGCACTCAGAGGTGCTGGTAAGGGTGAGGGAGGAGGTTTCCGGAATATGGTCGCCGGAGTCAAACTCTGGTTAAGGCTCCTGAGGTTCCCAGAGTTTCCGTTGACGGAGGAGTACACGGTTCTATTGATCTGATTTTGATAAAGGGATTTCTTAGCAAAACAATAAATTTTAATAAGGACTCATTGGCAAAACCAAAAAGGACCACTTTGATAAAATGATAAACTACTACAACCGGTTGTTTTGGGTCCACCATGAAAGTCACCTCCACATATTGATAATATTTTTTTGTCATGTCATGAATTTTTAAAAAGATAATAAAGTAATTTAATATTTATTTACATATATTTTTATTTTTTAAATAAAATTAAACAAAATAAGAATAAAAAATTTAATTAAATAATACCAAACAAAAATAATAATAATTCTTCTATTTTTTTCATCATATTTATTTATTTTTGAATAAATTACATTAATATTTTGATGATAACCAAAATATTATCAAAGTAAGAGAATCTCTATATAATAATATTTTTTTTTAAACTGGGAATCCCTGTATAATAGTTAGGAGAATGTTATTATACTCTTTTTAATATATTTTTTAATTAGATTACATTACA
This sequence comes from Ormosia semicastrata, assembly GCA_029884595.1. NCBI lineage: Eukaryota > Viridiplantae > Streptophyta > Magnoliopsida > Fabales > Fabaceae > Ormosia > Ormosia semicastrata. Next base: position 13,428,052 of record JAQQTO010000055.1, on the reverse strand, counting down.
TGTTAAAATTTATATTTAATTTTGATTAATATATAATATATATAATTAAATTTAAGTGTATATTTTAATATTTATTACGATCTAATAAAAAAATATGTTAAAAATAATATGATAAAAAATATATTCTTTGTATTACTCTAATAAATAATAGTATAGATTCTTAAGGTCTGTATCTGGATTATCATTTCAAATTTGTAAGACTAAGACAAGATAGTTGAAGTGACGACCCACCCCTCTATCTTTGATAAAGCGGAAAATAGGCTCCAAAGTCTTGCTTTTGTTGCCATCGATAGGGGACAAACGCTTCTATTATTTCTCTGTTGTCAATGCCCATGGGTAAAGCAGGTAGAAAATTATTACAAACGCGCGAAGTGACTGTCAATTCATGAATAGGTTCAGGGGGAAACCTCTAGAGAAATGGAGGAGAAGGACAAGAAAAGGAAACAGGGACAGATTGACGTTATTGTATCTTCTACAGGCTCATTGCTGGGCCTTTTCTCTTTCAACTTAAATTACAGGAAAAACATGGTGGCCCACTGATAAGTAATAACTAATAACAAAATCGTTTGAATTGCATATCCTTTAAAATAAGTGCAAGAAAATATATTATTTAATTTTTTATCATTAGATATTTAATATAATTATTTAAAAAAATATTGATATATACAAATATATATATATTAATATAATTATTAATAATAATTAATATATATATAATAGTTTAAAATTTTGTTATATTTCTTCTAAGTTAATTAATAAATATATTAAAATTTTAATATATAATAAATATATTATTTAATTTTTTAACATGTGTCATCTGATATAATAACTTAAAAAATATTAATACATATAAAAAAAATTATCACATATACATAAAAGAATTAAAAATTACAAAAAGAAAGAAATAACATAAATTACAAAGAAAATAAATTAAAAGAAGTTAAATAACCTAAGAAGTCAAATATTAAATGATTAATTTAATTAATGTGTTATTTTTTATTTAACCTATTTAAATTGTATAAACTAAATGTATAAATTAGAGAGTGTTAATAAATTAAAATATATTAAGTATTATTTTACAATATTATTATATACTATTATAATTTTTGACATATATATATTTTTTTCAGTTGTCACTGCTGAAGTATCTATCAACCTAATATTTTTTTTATAAAATTTGACATTAGTGTTTGGTTTGATGTAATTTTGATAATGGAAGTTAAAAATTAAGAATTTAATTTGTAATATAATTTTATATAAAAATGTTATTAATAAACTTTTTTAAATATTTAATATTTAATAGTATTCAATAATAATTATAAAAGAAGATAAAAATTTTACATTAAGACTTAGTCTTGTATACTTTTCTTTTAAAAAAAGGGTGAAACTTTAAGAAAATAATTTTAATATAATTTTATTTATATTTCATTTATGAATATTTTTAATTAAGGATACACTAAAATGACTATATATATTTTGAAACACTTATCAAGTTTATATATATTAATCCATACTGGGTTACTAAGCCCAATAAGGTTAATCCCATTAATAGACGGGACATAATTTAACCCTCAGTTAAAGAGACTCCTCCCAACTAGACCAATGACATGCCAATGGAGGAGTTTATAAGGCTGCCAGCAGGTCTCACCTATGGTATCTAAGATGATATAAATATCTTTGCTCAATACTTCACCACCACGGGACTTTCCTCTATAAATAGTTACAATAGTCATGAAAGTAAAAGTATTTTATTCACTTATTTTACTATATTACACCTATACTAATATAAGCATTGAAGTATTTTACAATTACTCAATCCCTTATCTCTGATGCTTCCAAGCTTAAAGAAAATGTCGCACTAAGCTAGTTCTGTCCAAATGAGGCCGATAACTTAAGAAAAGAACATATATCATTGATTAATTACATTGGCTTTTATAAATAATCTTAATTTAAATTACACCCATGTCTTCGATTATTTTAGAAATTCTTTTGGTACATATAAAAATAAAATATTTCTATCTGAATATTATATATTGATTTTTTTTTCACCTATATGAATATATACGTATTAAGAAATATATATATATATATATATAATAGAATATGTATTTGATAAAATTAAGTTTGCAAGAAATGTGGGTGTAATGGTGTAATGTAACCTCCAATAAAAAAAATGGCGTAATATAACATTAGCAAATATAAAAAATGCTAAATACAAATCAATCTCACACACATCTCTCTTACATATTTTTATATAGTAAAATTAAAGTGTAAATATATAAAAAATGAAGTAAACTTTGTTATACAGGTTAATTACACTTTATCTCCTTGTGGTTTGACTAAAGAACACTTTGTCCCTTGTGTTATAAAATTTGACATTTTACTTGTACTTTACATCGTTATCACACAATCAGCTTAATATATTTTTTATCTATTTTTTAATGAAAGATACACGTTAAAAATAGAGGGAAAATAATCTTTTTATCAATTTTTTTATCACTATCTTAAATCTTAACTCAAAAAACTATTAATACCTTTTTTTATCACTATCATTTTACTATTAAAATCATTGTTTGTATGAAACTCCTTTTGAATAGCTATATATGTGTATTACTTTGCAGTTTGAACTAATTATAAAAATACAGAATACATTATTAGTTACAACTTGACAACATGTACTTTCAGACTATAGTAGAACACATTAAAAAAAAAACCACAAGCGAGTCTATATAAAAATTACAATTATTAAATTTTTTTTTGTCCTTTATTCTATTCTATTTTTTGTTTACAATAAGTCAATCAATGTTTATAAGGATGCTCCCTATAAGTACTAATTAAGAAGCTCTTACTCAAAAGGCAATTACTAAGCATCTTTGTGACTAATATTCTAAACTGTAATTTTGTCAAAAGAAAGATTGGTGAAAGATAACTTTTTTTTGCCTAAAATGACTACCCATTTTGTTGTGATGATGATAAGTTGGATTAGTACAATAAGCAAATCATAGTATAACTTTTCTATTTTTTTAAAATAAATGAAAATACAATTGAAATATTATACTTTTTATTTAACATTCACATGACAAAACTTTTTTTAATAAATTATATTAATAGTTTATTACACAAGCAACTAAAAAAGATGCTCGGTTGATGCTATTTCTTTTGTTTTTTTGTAAAGTGACATCCATTTGATTTGAGGAAAGAAAAATAGAATGTGAATTGAGTAATAAAAAGTTTTTTTAAAAAATATTGTTTTAACAATTTTAATATATATCTTTCATTAAAAATAAATAAATAATATATTAAGGTGATTACGTAATAATGATACAAAGCATAAAAGATAAAATATCAGATTTTTTTATCTGAAAAATGTCAGATAAAATGTCAGATTTTTTAACATAAGAAGAGAAAGTGTTTTTGAATCAAACCAAGGTAGCAAAATGTAATTTACCTTAGTTATAATCAATGTATAATACTTTTTGATGATTTACATCGACAAAGGTGGATATAATTCACTGATGGTAGTCAACTAATTGATGATTTACATCGAACTATTACTTTTTCTTTAGGTGTCTCACTCAAATCAAGTAATGATGCATAGGAATCTTTTTATTAAAAGTAAAAATAGTGAAGAAAAAGAAAGAAAAAGAGAGAGGAAATAATCAGGTGTGCTTTTCCTATCTAGGGTTGGTGAAACTTTATTTAACTTTTCTCGTTGTCATTGAAAGAAGGGTTATTTCCCTGCTCAAGTATAGAGACACTGATTAAGATACTCTCCAATTGTGAGAAAATTGCACGGATGTAATTCTTAATCTTATCCTTAAAAATTATTGTATTAATTTATTTTTAATATTTAATTATATAAAAATTTAATTTCAATAATTGAGATTCCCTGTAATTATTTTTTAATTGCAAAGTCATGTTGTTTTTCTTTCTTTCTTTCTTTTCTACATAAGTCATGTTGCCTTTACTTGAGCTAAAGCTTTGTATTTGTAGGGTTTTTTTTTTTTTTAAAGATCCAATCGAATGCACTTTTGGTAGTTTAGGGCATCCCATTTTCAAGCAAGCATTACACAACTTTCATAGTGCCACTTATCATCCAGGTGTTGTATAGCCAACAGAATTTGAAAAACCAGGGCTTGTGAGTTGATATCCACTCAAAAGAAACTTTGAATACCTATATGTATATGTATGTAGGAAAATGACTAAACCCATTGTCATTTCTATACCAAAAAAACACATAAGTGCCTGCTTTCATGCGTGAAAGATATATTTGATCATCAGTCCTGTGATTCGATAGGAACTTTGGCCGACCGGTGACCATTTTTCAATCAAATTCTATCAATTAAGCAAAAAATAGAAATAAAAATAACTGATTTAAACCGAATATAAACCCAAAAAACAAATAGTAATTCCATTTCGTGAACCGGACTAATCTTAATTATTAGATCATTTATAGGACATTAAATCATCAAAATTGTATTAATTTCATTATTCATAATATTTCATGTGGTAAATCAGTTAAATAAGGGTGACTTTTATGTTAACCTTTTATGTTTCAACAGTATTTTTATGGGTACTACGTCTACGAGCCCCTCAATCGGCCTTTTTATTTTTAGTTAAGAATAAAAAAATAATAATAGTAAATAGTTCATTATAACTACAAAGTTTTATTCCATAAAGAAAACTACAAAGTTTTATTAAGAAAAATGTAATTATAATGTGAGAAGTTAATGAGTGTTTAAAAACAATTACAACAACAAATAAGAGGTATTTACAATTTTATCATTTGTATATATTTTTATACATAAGTTTAATTAAATAATAATGATATTTTCCAAAAAATTGTGACCAAGTGAATAAATCTCTTTATTAGTATGAAGATATAGAAAATTATATTAATATATTATTTAATATTAAAAAATATATTTACTTTTTATGTGTATCTTTTATCGCACATGTTCGTAAAGAAAATTATATTAAAAAAGATACATGTACCTAAAAATAAAAAAAATGATAAAGTGTTTATAAGACTGATTATAATTTTCTGATATTTATAAAATAAGAAATTACTATAACCTGCACATGTTCGTAAAGAAAACTATATTTAAAAAGATACATGTAACTAAAAATAAAAAGATGATAAAGTGTTTATAAGACTGATTATAATTTTCTGATATTTATAAAATAAGAAATTACTATAACCTGCACATGTTCGTAAAGAAAACTATATTTAAAAAGATACATGTACCTAAAAAAATGATAAAGTGTTTATAAGATTGATTATAATTTTTTGATATTTATAAAATAAGAAATTACTATAACCTGTAAAATTAGATGAATAATTCATCCTTTATATAATAATCACACAAAAGCAAAATCCTCTTGCATAAAATTCTTGCAGAGTTTTTGTTATTTGTCAATTTGATTTCAATTTAACCTCAGTTTGCTTTATTTTAATTAAGTTATATTATTACCTCTCTCTCTCTTTTTTCTTTTTCAATAATACGCGTGAGGGTTCAAGACGATGGACGGATAATTTCCAACTTCAATAACAACACATGGCCAAAAGAAAAAACCTCAATAAACAACTTGCAATTTTTTTCCCCAAAATCAGAAATTAAGAGTATAATTGGGTAGATTTGGTTTAATTCTTTAAAAAAATAAATTTAAATTCATTAAAATTACTTAATTTGGTTTGGTTCAATTTTTTTATTTTTTGATAGTTAAATCAAATTAAACAAAATCAAACATCTACATAACTTAGTTCAAGTAGTTAAATTGATTTTTTTATATAAAAATTAATTAAATAATTAATTTTTTTAAAAAATAATAAACTTATAAAAAAATTTATAAAACTAAAATAAAATTTATTTATCTCAATAAATATACTACAAAGTACAAATTTTAAAATTATATATTTATCACATAGTCATAATTTACTAATTATATGTTCAATAAATTTTATGTGAATAGTTGAGAAAAAAAATTACCACGTAAAAAAATAAAAATAATAATGCTAAATTTTTATAGGAAACATTAAATAAAAAGATATAAATATTAATTCATTAAAATTTTGAAAACACAAAAATTATTACTTGTTTCTTTAGATATTAAAATTTAATTTAATTCACTAAAAATTTTTCAGCTCTTGAAAAAAAAATTTGGTACATAATTTTAAAAAAAAATTAATCACGAAAATACTAAACAGCAATGCCCCCCGCTTTTTTGGGATTCATCTGCCGCTTCCCTCGGCCATGTCCTACCGTGTTTTCACAAATTCGGTGATTCTATATTCTATAACCATATCAACCACTGATTCGAGAACACTGTTTCACATTACTTTTTTTGATTTTTTGACGTGACTGTTTCACATTACTTTTTTTGTTTTTTTGACGTGACTGTTTCACATTACTCACGCTCCAGATGTACGATTTAAGTCCGCTTATATAGAACTACGATTTAAGTAAAGAGGGCCACATGAAGAGGACGGACCCCTCTAAGTTAAGTACACACTTAGATGGACCATGTTGGACAAGGACATTAAACTTCGACTAGGTGTTCACCTCTTTAGCCTAAACCCAGCATTCCAACGTCCACCCACACCATTCACTTTTCAGAAATGTTTCCTATTCCTATACGTCATTTCAAGTTATATCCTCGCTATGACCCAAAAAATTATATATATATATATATATTCTTCAAATACTTGGTCGTTGGCCCCGTCTAATTGCCCAACAAAAAAAAAACAAGGGAAAAAGCTTAAGTTATTATATTTGTATAAACTATAGAGTAGTGATATTTAAATATGTGACAATTAAGTTATAATTTTTTGTTTGTTTTAGAAAAAAAAAGGTTAAGGAGGAGGGAGAGAGTTTGTCCTATCCCAAGATCGGATATCATATGTCTTTAGTTCAATTTTGATTATTTTTTTAATTTTTTTTAAAATTCTAGAGTTATAATATATTTAATAAAATTAGTTTTAATTTTTACAATTTAATATATTATAATTTTTTCATATTGTTAAAAATTAAAATTTATAATTCTATCTTATAAATTATTTATTACACTTTAAAATATAAATATCATTTTTATCCTCAATTAAATAATTTTTTTAATTATTTAATATTTATTTTAATAATTTAATACATAAAAATAATTATTTTTATATTATTTAAATAAAATAAATTAATTTAAAATTACTTTTTAATTAATATATCTAAATATAAATTAATTTAATTATAATAGATTATAACAAAAAAAATTATATAATAATTAATTATTAAAATAATCAAATTTTTACAACTATTATAATTACACACTTAATAAAAATTTAGAATAATACTTACTGGATGACTTATCAATAAATTAATACAAATATAGTTCTCAAAAATAAATTAATACAACAATTAAATTTTTCATTAATATTTTTTATAATAATTACTAATAACTAAAATATGTATTAATGATTTATGTTGAATTTTGTATGAATGTCCCAATCCCAAAAAATTTGTACGAATGTTGTACAATTATTATAAAACATTGTATATTAATGCTATTAAAGAATCTTCAATAAATTAATGAGTTTTTTTTTTTCAAAATTCAAGACGCGTGTTTTGAACACTGAAATATCTATCTTTTTTCTTCTTAGTTTTTCATATTTTCTTATCCTATTCAGAAGCCGGATGGGGCCCTCCCACGATGTTCCATCAAGTGTTTTTACGTGAAATCTTATAATTATTTAATTTTAATTTAATAATTTTTTATTTTTTATTCATTTAACGTTTATAGTTTTAAGTGTCATATGTTACACTTTTATTAAATTATTATAATACTTTTAGAATATACAAAGGGAGTGATGTTAATATGGATTTTTTGGTTTATGAATAATTTTATATGTAACAACATATTTATAATTTAAAATAAAAAATTATATATATATATATATATATATATATTCATATCATAAATTTTAATAATAAAATATTGTCACATATATAATTTAGTATAAATTCAAATATATATTAATACCACTCTTATTGGAACCTCTCCATCATCAAGCATCAGGTAAACTAGTAGGACCATTTAGCAGGGGCAACAAATTTCATTCCAGAAACAGGTAAGGTAATTAAGGTTAAATACTTAAAAAGAAAAAAACTAAAAAGAGTTACTCTCTCCCTTCATTTTTAGTTTTCGTTTTAATTTTTTGTGTGTTTTATATTAGATATCATTTTAAAATTTTATTACAGAATTAAATATTTTATATTAATTTTATCATTTTTTAATTTTATTAATTATTTAATTTTAAAATTTTTCAATATTTATTCATCCAACTTTTATCTCTCTCTTATATTTTTTTTATTGACAAATTACAAAGAAAATGTTAATACAGAGATGTGAAAGAGAATTAGTGGAGAGAAGAGAGAGGAGAGATGAGAGATGAGAGATGAGAGATGAGAGATGAGAGATGAAACATATTCATCTTATAATTGAGTTAATTAAAATTTCAAAGAGTTGAAGAATAATATTATCTTTTATAATTACTTATTTTCTTAAAATTTATATTATTAAATTATTTTATTAATACTAGTGTATTTCTTTAAAAGATAAATAAAAATAAATGGAAGGAATTTTTTTTCTTTTTCTACGGCCTCGATTGTAAAATTTCAATAATTTTTTTAATAAAAAATATTTAAACTTCTTCTATTTAATATTTTTTATTATTCACTCGTCATCTTTTATTTTATTCTCGCCTTTTTCGTAATTTTCCTCAATGTTCTATTTTAGAATTAGTTATCTTTGCAATTATATTATTTGGATTTTTATACTCTTTTCACGGAAATTCGGAAAATATATAATCTCCACTGGCCTTAGGAGGTGATCCAGAAATTTCCCCTCCCTTCTATTGTATAAAGTACATTTATCTTCGATTCACCAAAAACGGACAATGCTTTTTAAATAATTTGGTACATTTTCTTTATACCTTACTATTTACTGGCTTGACAATCCAACGGCTGACTTCCACGTACGTAACACGTGGCACGATCGCATCATTTCATACCACACAACGTTCCTTTCAGTTTAAAAGAAGCGCCATATCTGCTAAACTGCACCGTTATCATCAGTTTTCACCTTTTTTTTTTCTTTAAAAAAGCCACCCTTGTTTTGCCACAACAACCCTCCATCTCAATTCTCAAGTACCAACCGTCCCCACTTTCTTTCCTCTTTTTGTCTTCCCCTTCCTCTTCCGGTCCCCACTTCTACATACACACACAGCAAACTGCAAACCAAACACTCCAACGGTAGCTGTATTTTTACTAAAATAAATAGATAAGTATAAAAGAAAAAGAATTTAATCAAATTATTTTTATATTTAGATAGTATAATAAAAACACTATAAGGTTAAAAATAATAAACTAGTTTATTTTAACTTACAACTAGATAATTCCATTATTAGTTTGTTAATAACTATTTATTTTTTCTTCCATCTTTAGCCCCTCACTTTTTGTAGACTTACATCGTGACTGTTGCCTCTCTGCTGTTTCAAGTTCAACACTAGAATGTTCAATTCAACCTCACGCGACAATCACTAGAAGGGGAAGGCATTTTCAACGTAACAGCACAAAAGCTTCATAAACACGATATTGACATTGAACAAACCGAGACTGTGTTGAGAGAGGGGCAATTTGGTCAATCCACTAACTCTGATCTCTAACCATCGTTTCAAGCTCAGTTACACAGAGCCATGCAGGCAATTTCACTGTCAGCGACTCACCAGAGACGCAGATTACCTGGGACAAGGGGCGCCTCATAATGACAAAACTACCCCTTGAGCTTATTTTGCTCCTGGGCCTGATCTTTGTCCTAATTAACAGGGGTATTGTCGTCACAGAAAAGTCACGCGCTGTAGCACTGCCTCACCCAACAACCAAAAAAGGGGGTGAGCTTTTTCACCTGCAATTCTGCCCCATCCCACGCCACCATCGTGACCACGAAGGCGAGAGGGCCAACCACCTGCCATAGTTCGCAAACCCGGAGGGCATTTTCGATATTTAGCACCTCTAATCCGCCACGTAGACTTACACGTGGCAATTTTCTACCTTCTCTCCTTGTTGCCTTCAAATATTCCAGGCCTTCCGCACGTCTCCTTATCCACTCCTCACCCACCGCTGCATAAAAGTGACCACCACACGTAACGCCTCTGTTTTGAATCTCCCTTAGTCGCGGGCGCTACACTCGCTGGAGGATATGGAAGCTCAGACCATCGCTGTTGATCTTGATTTACCAGGGATCAACTTGACGCTGTGGTACCGTGGCTTGTTTCGGAACTCAAATCGTATCTGGTAGAAACCCTAAGCAAAAGCGACTTTACTTAGCAGAGTTTTCAAGTTATTCCTTGCTTAGTCTAGCAAATCCGAGTCAAATTGTCCCCTATATTATACTCCGACAAAATAAGAGACTCGCTCTCCAGTTTTGCCAGAACTGCTTTTATTAATTTTTTTCTTTTCTTTTGATCTTTTCTCTTTTTACATATATTTTTGGTTTGAAGTCAACTACTGCAAATTTCTCCGTCCTTGAATTTTGAAATCGAAGACGGAGAATCGAGAAAAAGTGGTGTTCTGCTTCTGCAGAATTTCAGAAATTCAATTAGCTTTACATTGTTCTGTGTTCTGACTCCATATTTGAAATTAAGCTCGAGCTTCGGAAATGAACGAGACGAAGAATTGAGAGACGCTGATTCTGTTCTTGAGCCATCATCATCATCGTTATCGTTATCGTCATTTTCATCGTCATGCCTTTCACGATGAAGATTCAGCCAATCGATTCTCACGTGCCTGCAGAGGGGACTAGGGTTGAGCCGGTGAAGCCGGTTGGCAAGTCGCGTTTAAAGCGACTTTTTGAGCGCCCGTTCTCCGGCGTTCTCAGAAACTCAGCGGCGGACAAGATAACCGCCGCCGGCGAGGAGTCGCATTTGGAAAAGAACGGCTTCAACAATGGCTCCAATGATTTCGATCCGAGCTCGGTGTGTCTGGCGAAAATGGTGCAGAATTTCATGGAAGAGAATCACGAGAAACACTCCGTTTCCGTTTCCGTTTCCGTCAGGTGTGCGCTTAACCGCTGCAACTGCGACGACAGCTCCGACGCTGAATCTGACGCCCTTGGCGCCTTCGGTGACTCCACCACCTATTCTTCGTCTGGTGAAGCGTCTGAAATCCTTAAGGTACTTATAGAAGATTGATTGATAAGTTTAGAATCTTTTTCCAAATAAAGCAGAGAAGAAAAAAATGTTCGGTGGTTTTGAAAAACGTTTGGTTACGATTTTGGACAGGGTTTGGTGGCATGTGCGAGTCTTTGTGAAAGGAATTTGCTAGCGGACACTGCTAAGATCGTTGAGAAGAACAAGACGATCTGCAAGCGCAAAGATGAAGTTTGCAAAAAGTTTGTTACTGAAGGGTTGTTGGCTATCGGATATGATGCCTGCATCTGCAAATCTCGCTGGGAAAAATCCCCCTTCTACCCCGCCGGTATTTTCTCTCTCTATTTTTCTCTGTTTGGTTGCTAGGAAACACGAGGAAAAATTATTCTGGAAAATTCTCATGTGTGTTTATTGATGACTTAATCTGTGTTTTTTTTTGGTGCAGGGGAATATGAATACATTGATGTGATAGTGGGAAACGAGAGGGTGCTAGTTGACATTGACTTCAGATCAGAATTCGAGATTGCTCGACCAACCAAGGCATACAAGGCAATTCTCCAAACACTTCCCTACATATTCGTTGGCAAGTGTGATCGGTTGCAGAGCATCGTGGCCATCGCATCGGAGGCAGCGAAGCAGAGTCTGAAGAAGAAGGGCATGCACGTTCCGCCGTGGAGAAAAGCCGAATACGTCAAAGCCAAATGGCTCTCCCCTTACACGCGAACTACAACTACACCCCCAATGCTTTGCTCGCAAGGAGTCAAAGAGGAAACGGAAAAACAGCAGCTTTTGTTGGGAAGTAATGATGATGAGTTTGAACTGAGTCGTGACGAGTTGGATAAGCCGGTGTTAACTCTGTCTGATAGTTTCGGTGAAGAGGATAAGTCAAAGGTGGTGGTTCAATTGAAGCCACCGGAGCTGAAGCCCAAGAGCTCACAGTCTGGTTTGGCAGCTGTCTTTGATGAAAACCCATAAAGTTTTGGTTTTTTTTTTTCGGTTTTTTTTATATTAAATTTTAATTCTCTTAGAGTGAGGATTTGATCAAATCTTGTATAACTGTAACAGCTCTATCTATCCCCTTCTGCTTTTTTATGTAAGGGATGGGTTTTACTAATATGAATATGAATAAAATAAAGTCGAAATATTGTTAGTTGTATTAGCTAAGTTTGGAAGTTGATTCTCTAAGTATTTGATATTATGGATTGCTTTTGTTGTTTGCTTGACTTCAATTACCTGTTCCTTCTGTGTGTTCAGTGCATTGGAGAAGGGGGATTCGGGGAAGATATATAATTTGTAAATTACTCTTTTGTTTGAAGCTTGATTCTTATTCTTTTCTTCAAGAAGAAGAAATGGAAGTTGATGATAAAATCTGCTGGTGCAGTCGTAAGTCGTATAGATGCCTTCAAACATACACTGAAAAAGATTGAGAGTATTTTGTAACCATCGTGCATGCTTTGTCTTGCCTCAAATCGCATGAACTACATCAGATCGCAATAGAATGCAATGGATGTAATATTTTTTGTAATCTTATAAAAAATTTACATTGTAATGATTGCAATTTGCATCATAATAGTTGCAATGTCCATAATTGCATTGATCGCAATCATGATTGCAATTACAATTTAGTAATCTTTGATCATTCAATTATATCAGTAAAAATTAAAAAAAAATGAATTAGAGTTATATATATATATATACATATATATTTTGTGGATACATTATTACTTGTTGTATTTTTTAGATTCTTTTAAAAAATATATATTACTTCTGTCACAGATTGCTTCCATGTCCACCAATATTTGCTTACGCGTTCTCACTATTCATCACCATCCTCCGCAAAATGAGATGACCTGTTTTTCACATAGACAAACATGGTGAACAATTCCGTTCATTCTGATGGTAAACAATGATGGCGTCAATACTGTTCATTTTCTTCCGGGAATCATGCTGTTGTGGCTGCTTGGTTGCACATAAAATGTTGTCGGTCTTTGGAAACTAGTTTACCATCCTGGAATCCTGCACATTTTTTCTTTTAACTATGATATTTTTATGACAAAGTATATATATATATTTTTCATATTTTTTTAAATATTATTTATTATATTTATTTATTTATTATTATTTTTTTATTTAATCACACTTATTTAAATTTTAAATTTAAATGAGTATAAAAAGGGATGTGGTGTGAAAAACGTTTCCCTGCCCGTTTCTTCAGTTTTAAACAGAACTCTTGGCTGATGTAAACCTTATTTTGTCGTTTTCGCGAATCGTACTAAACTGTGTGGATCCACATTAGTGTCTCGGGAATTGCAATCTGCTTTCCCATTTATTTTATTTCATTAATTTATTTAACTATTCAGGTGCGGACAATTCTGTGCCTTTGCATTTTAGTCGCAGAATTATCATCCCAGTTGTGCCAAGTGCCAAGTGCCAAGTGCTAACTCTGACTGAAAAAAAAAATGACAATTCGTTCCATTTTTTTTGTTAAATAAGATCTTACCATTCATTAGTTCATATGTAATATGTATGTATACCTCTCTCTCGCCATTATATTGGTGTGTGTATATATATATATATATATATATATATATTTATAAATTTAGTATTTAAAATAAATTGTCAAATATTTATTTAATATTAAATTTATAATAAATATTTAAAAATATTAATAACAAATAAAATACTTAACAATTTATTATGAATATTAAATCTTAAAAATAAATATAACTACAAAAAAAATCCTCACAAAAAATAAAAAAACTCAAGTTCATCACATTGAAATTAGTAGTAAATGAGCTATAAATTAATTATGTTTTTGTTTTGTTATAATTTTGATTTAACATAGATTATAAAAGAAAAAAAGAAATTAATTGTTATTCAATATCTCACTTAATTACATTTTTCTATTCTCTTCTCTGTTAAAAAAAATGGCTACATTTTAAAGTGAAATTTCATTTTTATGAAACTTTTGTCAAAGAATATGTAAATTACCTAGGGTGATCACGGGTCGAGTTGGGTCGGGTTTTGGGGTTAAAAAAAATTCAAACCAACTAGGTGAGGACGGGTCGGGTCGGGTTGTGAAAAAAAATATTAAATAACCCGAACCGAACAAACTCGATTAGAATCGGGTTGGTTCGAGTTGGGTAATCGGGTCGGTCGGGTTCGCAGGTTGGGCAATCGGGTTCGCGGGTTGGGTAATCAAGTTGGTCGGGTTGCGCACCTTAAGTGGTTGGGTTAGGCAAAATGACGTCATTTTAATCGGGTAATCAGGTCATCGGGTCGGGTCATCGGGTTGACTCCTTGGACCCGTCACCCGAACCAATTAATGGACGGGTTGGTCGGGTTTTACCCGAACGGACTCGATTACCCGAATCAACCTGAACCAATTAAGTTGGATCGGGTCGAGTTGTCTGGGTCGCCGGGTCAGGTCGGGTAAATGTGCACTCTTAAAATTACCTATGCAGCACGGACACGCCGTTGTTGAGGTGTGTCCGCGTGTTGGACGTGTATTCGTATCAGAGATATAAGGATACTCGTATGACATATATATTATGCGTGTCAGAATATGTCAGATTAAAAATATTATTTTTTTAATTTAGACACGTCTCATACACACTTGGACACGTTTTGAACACGTTTAGATACGTCTTGGACACATTTGGATACGTCTAATACATGACTTGAACACGATATATTAATATTATTATTTTTAAATAGTTTTCATGATTAACGTTCAATTAGTAAGCCCGTAACCCACCTAAACTCAATCACATAACTAACATCCCAATTCACTATTTTCATACATTAGTATTTTAAGTTTTATCTTTTCATACATCATTATTAGACTTTTAAGTTTTATCTTTTCACACACCACTATTTTTATATGCTTCTTTTACCTTTAATCGTACCAAATCGTCCACTTTGTCGTCACTGAAACTTGCTTCATACCAATATTCCCTCTAGTTAATTTTTTTATGCACATGTACTCATTCATGGTAAATTCTATTAGGAGAAGTTAGTTTATGAGATTTTTTAGAATATATTAATAGAAATTATGCTTTATATTTTTTAAGAGGGGTTTATTAGGTATTAAATATTAGTACATATGACATATATTACGATATTGTAAATCTTTAAGTTTATAGGAAATGATATTAATGAATTATAATTTTTTTACATAAATTTTGTAATTATATATATTTATATATATATATATATATATATATATATATATATCTATAATTTTTTAATTTAATATATTTTTGAATTTAATGTGTTTTATCATGTTCCATATTCCATGTCTGTGTTTGTACTTCATAATAAATTACTAATCACACAATTTTCAAGTTACATACAAAAACATGTAACCAAATTAAAAATATGAGTTTTGTTATATCCGTCTAAAATATTCTCTTAATAATCTTTCAACTACTTAATAAAAAAATTATTAAATAAAAAATTAAATATAACTATTATATTAAGAATATAAAAAATATTCAATATTTTATTCATTTAATAATTAAAAGAATTATTATGATGATAAGTTAAAAAATTAATCATTTCTCTTATAGAGAATTTTTTATTAATTTTTATGAAATTAATTGTGTATATGATTATTTATAAAAATATTAAATTATAATTGACTTGTTATATCCAATTAAGTGCGTATAATTTAGATAAAAATTTCTCTCACTTATATATGTTTTGTGAAAATGCATAATTCTCAATAAAAATGCATATTAATATCATTAAATTCAAGAAGTTTAAATTATTTTTGTCTTTTAACTCGGAGTGTCAATGACACGTTCGAAATTCAAATTTCTTTTTTAACGGTACAAGCATAGGCTCACCAATTATTTTTGTACGATTGTGTTACAATATAAGTAAAAGGTCAATGAAGCGTAGCTTATCTAACACATTTCCTCAAAGAATCAGAATTCCTAATGAGTATATATTAGTGATTATGACCTTAAAAAATATGGTGGATTTGGCTTCACAAAAATAATATAGACGTAGGAATTATTTGGGCCAGCAGATAACAGGCTTTTATAGGCGTTTGGAAAAGCACAACGATTGCATAACAAATTCTCAGGGCTCAGGGACGAATTGAAATTGTTGCTTGATCAGAGACTCTTTTTTTTTTTTTTTTTTGGGTATAGCATGATCAGAGACTCTACTAATATTGCATGGATTTAATTACTGGACAAACTATTTATCAGAGTTGGAGAAATCACGAAATGTGTCGAAAGTGGCAAACAAAGTAAAAGAATCTCTTGGATATAGACTTCGATTTTTCTTCAAGAATATGGTACTGTCATGATAGAAAGAATAGAAACTATATATACGCAAGATCAGTAAATTCCTTCACAAACAATGGTGGACCATGTATAAAAAAGAAAAAAGAGACAACTCACATCTGGAATTCGTATGTTGCTTTTCTTGCAGACTTCTTTCTATATGTTTTTTATTAGGCTTATTGTTCACATGCAATCACGCACACCCACAATTAGGTATTTTTGTGCATAAGTTACGTGCTCAATACATATCTTCCTAAAAAAAAAAGCAAGTGAACTTTAATGCTTTTAAAATGAGTTTAGTGTTGATTTGCCAACAATATAGTTGTTTTATATTATTATATGATTTTATTTTAAAATGTTTTTGTATTTATATTTCTATTTTTTGAGTTGATATATTATTATTTCTTTAAATTAATAATTTCATATTTATAAGTAATAATACGTATTTATAATTTTTTTACATATTTAGCTTTAATTATTTAAATAAATAAATAGTAATAAGAATTCTATTTATAGTTATAATAGTATGTATAGTTTAGATAAGATAGATGGATAGATCGTATTGTTGATAATTTGAAATTTAAGAGATAAAATTGATTTGATAAAATAATTTTACTGAAAAAAATGTAACCAAAAAATTTTTTTACTCAAAAAAGTTTTTGCTTAGAGAATGGATTAAAATAAAACTATTTATATTTAATTCATGCCATGGATAATTGTCTGTTTATTTGCCAAATATTAATAATAACCATGGCGTGATAAAATGATTTTATAAATTAATTTATTTTATATTAAAAATAATTCATAATATTTTAAAAAATTATTTTTCAAAATTTAAGTGTCACGGAACATGATGTTACTGTTATCAAACATGAGCCAGACAAACTGGCTCCGAACTCGGACAATAGGACTAGGACTAGGATCAAAATCAGAAACCAAAAGTCCAAAACCCACGTCTGTGAGTTTTCTTCTTCCCTCACCAATTCCTTTCTTAACGCACACCCATCTCGAGGAGAGGACTTCCTTTAGATCCCATTTTTTTCTTGCCGCTATTTTCAACATTGACCCCATGATTCTTATGATTACTTCCTCTCCTTCCTTTGGATTTGGAGTAGTTTATTGAATCACATTTGACAGATAAATAGGGGTCTTTTGCATTGCATCTGCTCATGCTCATGGACACCCCTCTCTTCCTTCTCCTTCTTTTACTCTTTCTCTCTCTCTTTGCAACTGGGTCCTCCTCCATTCACAATTTTCACCAAGCGTAAGTCATTTCTTTTTTTTTTTCTCTCTTTCACTTGTTCCCATAATATCAAATTTTGTAATATATTTAGTTCCGAGATCTGGTAACTGTTAACGCTTAAAAGCTCAAAAGCTTTGCTTTTTGGGTTTCGTGCTTACAAAAGTGAAAACTTTTATCATTTTGGGTCCTGGCAATACATTTTATTTCCTGATTTCATCATTGGGTGGGTGCTTACAAAAGTGAAAATTTGTCCATGTTATGATGGTTTGAAACATTCAATTTCTCTAGAGGTGAAGGGATGGATTTATATGTCAATGAAAAGTTTCAAACCAAATCATGAGCTAGTTTTACATTCAGAACAAGGATAATTATTGATTATCGTTGCTCAGGAAGTACAATTGCAGTTTCCTAAATGTTAATATAGGCTACAAGCTTCCTATCAGGTCGAAGATTGTTCCCTTTTCTTTTAATGCCTATGTATGTACTTCGGTTACTAGTCTTAGACCCGGTTTGAACCTAATGGGTGTCAATGATGGATTGGTTGCTGATGTATAAATTCGTGGTTTGTAGAATTGGGGATGAATGTAACTTCTGTTGTATTGGTGTCATCAAGAAATTATTCTAATGGATGAAGATTACTTCAACTATTTCCACAAATTTCTTTCATTTGCTATTACTGCTGCAATTTGATTGTGCAGTTTAAGTTGTTGACACATTCAACTCTTAAGAGTTATTGATTTTCCCATATGAATTAATATTTTTCTGTCAATTGGGAAGTGCCATTTTGATATAGTAAGAATACAGAAGTTTTTGTGGGTTTTTTGTATACAAGAAGGTTGTTGAGTTTCTTGGATGTTGTATGACTGAGTTTCTTCTTTTTGTTATGAAGTACATTTTACCTTGTAGTTTCAAGCTGTTGTAAGCTACCCTTATTCTTGCCCAATATTTGTGTGTACAGTTTTCCCATTGTGGAACCTGATCCTGGTCATACTAAACTTCGTCTCTCAAGAGAAGGTTTGGAGGCTATTGAGAGAATAACAAACCCCATTGCATCTGTGGCAGTAAGTTTGACTGCAGATTTAAAGCATCCATTTTTTGTATTTTTGGATTTTACCTGATATTTAATGGGGATTTTCATGACACTTGGAGTGATGATGGGATGGGTTGGTTTTATGATATATTGATTAGCTAATATCATGTTGATTAACATTATCCACATCTACAAATCATCTTTCCCTGAGTTTGTGCTGATTGATATATGAGCACTTGCTCTTATTTGTTCTTAAACACTTGAGAGTTGGCAGTTGACTCAAATTGAGACATGAATTTAAAGTAAAAGGCATTTAACCTGTTGCATGAGTTACAAGGTTTGACAACATATTTCATTATTTTGAATAAATTGGCCTTTTGTAAATATTACCACACAAAGCATTGTCGAAAGTCGAAACTTGGAAGTTTCAATATTTCACAAATGCAAAGTATTATTTTCTTCCCCTAAGACTATGTTTGGTACAGGGGTAACAAAGGCTGAAATTTTAAGGGAATAAAATTTCATAGAATTAAGTGTGTTTGGTAGTCGAGAATAAAAAGAAGGAAAATTTCAAGGGAGTAACATTTCCCCCCATTTTAAGGGGAAATCTTACCCCAATTAAGATTAGGGTAAAATTCCTCAGATACTCTTTCTACCCTCTCCTTCTCACTCACGGCCGCAAAAGAAAGCTTGGCAGCCATGGTTGCTGAAGTTTGAGTTCCACTTCCAGAAATGTAGACAGAGAGATAAAAGCATCACCATGGAAGAGGGAAGAAAAGCACTGGTGGCGCTGCCACTGGGATCCTACGACAGTGGAAGACAAAGATTGAAATGCAAGACTGGAACATGGAAGATGAAGATTGGGATGCGAGATTGGTACTACTGGCCAAGTGTTTGATGATGGGTAAAACCACGAAGTTTGTTGCGAAGCTTCCATGGACGATGGGTTTGCATATGATTCTTCCTTTTCTCAGAACCAGACACAATGAAAAAAATATTTTTTCGTCTGATAATATTTCCAACTATAAAAGTTGCTCCATTAACTTCTCACCCCCTAACTCTTAGGCTAATACCAAATGTAGCCTAAAGGTGAGACAGAAAAACTTCATAAGAGTGAGGAATTAAAATTTATGGAAGGTTAGTTAAGAAAAACTACCAAAGTTGTTGATCCTCATCTTTTTCCCATCATGTTGCATCTGAATATTTGCTTTCTCAAGTGGTGTCACTTTTGCAATTTTTTATTTTAAGTATTTCTGGATAATTTACATGTTGGAGATAAGTGTTTGTCTATTAGTTCAGGAACAAAGTCTTATTATGTGAAGATGAGTGCTTTACCGTTTATTTTATGCTTTGTAATGGATATTTTTTACTATTATTGGTCACCCCTCTTGCATATATTGTGTTGCATATCAATTTGATAACTTTGATCAGTGATTCATATTGAAGGAAGCTTGTGCAGTATTGAATAAATGATGATAGTTCCCTGTTTACCCATTTGTGGCTTCTACTTTTATCAGGTGATTGGACCATACCGCTCTGGAAAATCTTTTTTGCTTAATCAACTTCTCTCTCTTTCTTGTTATGAAGGTGCATCTTTTACAGCTACTAGAATTTTTACCCTCATTACCTATAGGAAAATTTTGCAGTCAAAATTTGATAGCTTTTGAGGATTTAATGTAAACTAATATGTTTGGTTATTTAGGGTTTGGTGTTGGGCACATGCGTGACACCAAGACAAAAGGTGGATGGAGATTTGCATTTTTCTCATGGTTTTGGAGCTAGATATAATCTTTTCCAATCTATCTTTATTCTCATTTGGTTTATGTCATACAGGAATATGGATTTGGGGAGCCCCTATAGACTTGGACATTGATGGAGTAAGAACTTCTGTCTTTTACCTTGATACAGAAGGATTTGAAAGCGTTGGGAAGTCAAATGTATATGATGATCGGTAATTGCTGACTGATCATGTAAACTGTGGTTTATGTTGATAGTCATATACTATTTTTCAGTTGACTTATTCTTGTGTTTTCCTTTTGCAGGATATTTGCTCTGGCAACTGTCATGAGTTCTGTGCTTATCTATAATCTGCCTGAGACGGTTAGTTACCACCCCCCCCTCCAGACAAAATTTGTGTTCATTGCTCTTGTTTATCTTCTTGTAATGTCATGTTTTGGTGTTGAGTATAACGTTGGATTTTAATGCTTATTGGTATGCACCAGTTGACATAAGCACAGAGCAAGAATAAGTGCAAATTTGCTAAAGTGTCTAATTATTGAAAGTTTATTGTGCCCGTGCATCTTAATGTGTTACTAGTTAAATATGTTTTTTTAATAAAAATCAGTAACTTAATAATATAATCTTTTATCATTGAAAAGGAAAAACTCCTAATGAAGAAATATAAATAAAAACATATTAACATGAATACTTTATTAAAGTGAAACTAGAAGTTAGGATTAAGGAAATGGAAGCCAATTCTATGTTATTTTTTAAACTATTTTTTTGGCTGACAAATTTAAAACATAGACAAAGTCACATCATTGTTTAGCAAATACAGGCGCAACACATAAGCATACTGCCTATAAAGTAGTGTGTCATTGCCCTTGCAACGGCTAGACCCTCAAATTATGTCTCTGTGAACTGCAATCAAATTTTTTGAGACATGCCAAGTTATGAACTCGGAAATTTTAGTGCGCGTATTAGTAGTTGATCCGCCCTCAAATCATGAAAACTCACACTAGTGCGCAAAGTGAGGGCCCCGTTCTTGAATCCTGTGACACAGGGTATACATATTGGTCTAGGTGATAATTTGCCTTTTTTGGTTGGGTTTTATCTGAAAGGCGTTCTGGCATTAAAGATATGGGATGGTTATGTTCTGATTAGTACATTTAGTATTAGATATGGTTTCAAAGGAGGGATACATTGTATTGGAGAATGGATTTGGGGATCCATGGAGTTTAAAACATGCTCAGTCAACAAATAATTTACCAAAACAAGAATAGAACGCTGGATCAAATATAATGTGCTGATAAGAATATGGAGAGAGGAAAACCGTACCTTCTGTTGTATTTACAATTACAATACTAGATTTGAATCAAATGTTGGATTACCTTTTGGCTTTGAACCACTGAGCACAAAGTATTTTCCTTTTCAAGAAACTTGACTGCCTGTGCGTGTTTGCTGTTATCAACTTTCAATTACTAGGTAGAGGCAGAATAATTTTCAAGCCTGTAATCAGCAAATGTCTCATTTTATATTTTTTGAGGCCGTGCTAAAACATTTTCATCTTTGTGTATTAAGATACGTGAAGCTGACATCTCTCGACTCTCTTTTGCGGTTGAGCTCGCTGAAGAATTTTATGGGAGGTTTGCATCTTGATGAACTTTTTGTTTGTTGATATCATTTAGATTATCAGTTTCTCTTTCCCTGGTCTCTTTAAAATATTGCCTTATAACCATTTTTTGGGCAAATTGAGGTTACTAATTTGTCTGTTTGATTTGCAAATTCAACACATTATAATTTGCAACTTCCATGTGTTGGAACAGAGTAAAGGTAATCCAAAAGCCTTAGTACCGTCACCATTTATCCAATCAATTTTTTTTCATGAACTTTTTCATTGCTTTTTTTTTTTGGTTTGAATGGTTGGATATTTTATAGGGCCAAGATGTTGCATTTGAACCTGCTAAGCTTTTGTGGCTTATCCAACGTGATTTTCTGCGTAAGTTAAATACTTTCCTTGATTGTGTTCATATATCAGCAAGCTGTCTGCTACCTTTTCTATCCCATGTTTTTCTTGTTAATTGAGTCTCCTACCTACAATCCCAATAAAATTATTTTGGTCACTGATGAATGCTAGGTGACCCCCCTTAGTGGGAAAAAGCTTTGTCGTTGTTATTGTTGATGATGAATTCTAGGCACTGCATCTCTGCAGCTGCCCTTGTCCATCATGTGCACTCCATTGGATACTAATTTTTTCCTTAATTGTCTACAGAAGGGAAATCGGTGCAAGAAATGGTGAATGAAGCTCTTCGACAAGTCCCCAATACTGATAGTTAGTACCATTGCTTGCGGCTATGACTTAAATTAACTTTATTCACAGTATGTTTTTCCATATTTTCTAAAGCAGATTTTCTGATGGTGGGCTATTTGTTTATTATTAAATTGCAGGGGACAAAAATATTGATATGGTATTTTCTCTTCTGGAATTCAATTTCCAATTATCAGTAAAATATTACTAGTCTGGAACTGAATGTTTACACTAAAAGTATACATCATCAGGTCAATCAGATACGGGACTCATTGGCTATAATGGGTGACAACAGTACTGCCTTTAGCTTACCACAAGTACGTGTCTTTACGTAATTTTTAAAATCTGTTTCATTCTTTACCATTTCAACCCTTATATGGAGTTCTTTTGTCCTGAATTCTAATATGCGGAGCTTTGGGTGTAGGTAAGTGTGGTTGTTTTGCATTTTAAATGATATGAAAAATGGAACTTATCTATTGATTTCTACAGAAGATTGCACGATTTTTAACTACATCATGGTAGGAAAGCCTATTGTCAGAGTCATATAATTTTTAACTCCTTCATGATGGGGCACAATGGCGTCGTTTGATCCATATAGCCGACCTCACCTAGTGGGAAAAAGCTTGGTTGTGGTTGTGGTTCATGGTAGCAAAGCCTATTTTCAGAGTCATATATATATGGCAAAAAAAGAGAGCAATGTTTCTCCAAGTTATCCGACATTGCCATGTTGCCTTGATGGTTTTCTTCATTCTTTTATGCAAATTGAACATCATGATATTGCCATACTGGATGGACGATTTCCAGCACAATGAAGTCTTTTGTCTTCTGTTGGAGGACAATATATTGACCTTTTCATTTCCATTGTCAAACTTTGCGATTAGTAGAACTTATAAATCCTTGTCCTATTAATTCCTGCACCCTACTTGTATTAATTATGATAACTAATCCATTACAAATTACAGTTGACCAGTCTTTACATTTTCACACTCTAGTATAAGGTAATAGGTACAAAACCATTTTTGTTCTCCACTGTATCACTTCTTGTCTACTGTTTAGTTCTGAAATATTATTGAAAAAATACCAATGACCGGTAAAGGCATTTGCGTTATTTGTATGTCTGATTATTTGAAAGCCATCTTGATTAAGTTCGTGTCTTCATTGGGAAGGACCTTTAAACTTTTAATTCTGAGGAATGTGATCTTAGTCTTTGAAGTAATTTTTCTGATACATGAATTCAAGTGTTATTTTAAATAATAGCTATCTATATATGGTTATTTGCATCCTTAATCCACCTACCTGTTGCCCATGTATGCATTCATATATTTGTATTTCTAGATAGAGATTCTTGCTATATTAAAATGTAATCTTTGATTCTTATTAAAACCACTGCATTGGTTGGCCTAACTGATCATTGAAATTGGACTTTAAACAGCCACATCTCCAGCGGACAAAGCTTTGTGACATGAAGGATGTGGAACTTGATCCATTATATGTTAAGAAAAGGGAGCAACTAAAAGAGCTTGTTGTTAGCATGATCCGTCCAAAGATTGTGCAGGGAAAATCTCTAAATGGGAAGGAGTTTGTTTCCTTCCTGGAGCAGGTACTTGGTTTTGTGGGTTCTCTTTAGAGGAATGAATAAAAATAACCATAGATTAATATGAGCTAAAGCTTCTAACTCGTTTTCATATCAGTGATATCTATTGTTTCTTTAAATAATAGTCTATGAAGGACCTCTGTGGAGGACTCTGTATGTCCCTTATCTCAAAATCATTGTAGAATAGAATCATGATCAGCAAATCAATCAAGTAGCACGAAATTAGCTGAATCTCATTGTTGCTTCACTTTCTGTCTATGGCATATTGACTTGTGATTGTGGCAATGTATTAAATGTCATGATGCCCTCATTCTACCTAATATGCTAGCTATTGACTCATGTATTGCCCTGTTTTCAGTATATTTTATTAAAGTTTCTTGAGAGATTAAAATGTGTGCAAAAATATTAGAACTGTTTATGGAGAAGTTCTATTTTTGGGTTTAAGTTTTTGTGGAGGCAGAATGTAATGATGACTAAAAAACAAATACAATCAAAATTTTGAATTTATGCTCTTCAAATTATTATAGGTGGAAAGTAGAAGATATGATATGACTCCATTTTTTAGTAATACTTTAATCTTGAAGTTTAGTAAGTTGCACATTATTTTACTGTTTTTCAAAACCTAGTAATTTTTAAGCAACACGCATAGATTTTTAAGGATTATCAATAATAAATTATATGTTCCTTTAATATTAAGGGACATGTAGTATTGGTATAAATTTTGGATTAGGACAGCCAAAATTACTTAACATGAGGAAAATCAATGTCTTGGTTACTATCTAGATATATGTCTTAAAATTTCAACTTTAGTTGTTTAACTTGCACCTATAAGTTGTTCTAAATCTCCGTTATGATACTCTTACTTTATTAATTCATAAATTTGAGATTTGTTGAGATAAAAAATCTTCCTTTCCTGTTTGAGACTGAGTTTTTTATTCAGTTACAACTTTTTTTCTCTGCTCTTCTGCTGTTTTCTTTCTCTTATGTAATAAATTTTCTTCTTCAATCGTTAGTCCTTTGTCATCTCAAATATTGTCAGATTGAGGATAATAATTGCACAACTAAAATAAGATAATACTTTTAGAATTACAGAATTTGTTCTGTATATCTTCATTAAACCTCTTTGATTTTGATATTTCAAATTTAGATACTTGAAGCCTTGAACAAAGGAGAGATTCCATCAACAGGCTCTCTTGTGGAGATTTTCAACAAGGGTATTCTTGAGAGATGTCTTAAGTTATACAGTGAAAGGATGGGAATATTGGCTTTACCTCTTCCAGAGGAATCTCTGCGAGAGTCTCATGATAGGTCTAGAGATGAAGCCATGCAAGCCTTTGATCAGCAACACTTTGGCCGTCACCATGCTAAGAAATCAGTCGCCCAACTGGATGAAGAAATACAGAAGGTATTGCTTGAATGTTTATAGTTTATTGGAAGCTTGCAAAATAAAATTGGCTTTTTGGGAATTTAATTAGCAGGTAAAATGACAGTAGCAGAAGCTAGTAGAATGATTTTCTCTTATCAAATATATCTTTATGATTTTAGACTTAAACTATTCTGGTTCTTTGCAAAAATAAATGAATAAGTTAATAAATAGCTAAAATCTTGTGGTTGTTCGAGTCTGTGTCAACAAGAGTGAGAAGAATGAGTTATGAAGGATTTATGTACCTACGAAGCTTCAAAGAATGAACGTGCTTGTAACTAGCTTTTGTTAGTTATATAAAAGTTATGTCAAGATTAAGCCAAGTTGGTAACTATCTTCTTACTACAATCAATATCAAAATGCAGCCTTTGATTTGATGATACATGGTTCTCTACAGTCTGCTATACTTTGGTCTTGGAATCTGAATATGATGATTTCAAGCTTATATTTACTTCGGAAAATTGATATTTACTAAGGAAAATCATGCAGGTATATAAGAACTTCATTTTACAAAATGAATTTCAATCTTCAAAGCTCTGTGAGACACTGTACACCAGGTGTGAGGACATGATGGATCAGCTTCAAGTTCTCAGGCTTCCTTCCATGGCAAAATTTAATGCAGGTTTCCTGAAATGCAATCATAGTTTTGAGCATGAGTGTATTGGACCTTCAAAAAGAAACTACGAGCAACGCATGATGAAGGTCTGGCATAATAGCAGTGTTTTGTCATATTTTTACTCTGCTACTTGTGGGGATACTGTTTTTCATTTCTTTTTCACTTTTGTATTTCACTTGAATACTGGAGTTCATGGGCCTTAGTTCAGTACATAGAAATGATTTTTGTTTCCTATTTTATGCGTATGTCTCTTGCTCTATTCTTAATGAAAATGTGACAGTATTCCATATATATTCTGAATTGACCATTTGATTGGTGCATAGTAGACTTATTTGTCATGAAAAGAGGAATTGTTCCAATTCTCTGTAGCAAATAAATTATTTTACTTAATAATTTTTCCTGATTTGCTAGTGTTTCATATGCTTAACATACCTTGATGTAATAAAATGAATACGCAGATGTTGGGGAAGTCTCGGACTCTATTTATAAAGGAGTACAACCACAGGCTTTTCAATTGGTTGGTGGCATTCTCCCTGGTCATGGTAGTGGTTGGCCGCTTTATTATAAAGTTCTTTTTGATAGAAATTGGAGCATGGTTTCTTTTTATATTTCTGGAGACCTACACAAGGATGTTCTGGTCAGCAGAGTCACTTTACTATAACCCAGTTTGGCATTTTATAGTTGCAACTTGGGAAACTCTTGTTTACAGCCCAATCCTGGATCTTGATAGGTAATTCAACCATTTTACTTTTGTTCTTCCAACCAAATTCCAGTATCTGATATAAGTTGAAACCTTTTTCTTGAGTTGCTCTCAAGATCCATTTTCTTGTGACTCTTAACTGCGGCTGGTGTTACATTTCTGCCCTTCGCTTCATCTAATACACATAATAACTCATTGAAAGCATTAATTGCCAAAGCAGAACCAAGGGGTGCTCAACAACCTGCAAATGTTCTTCATTTTCCTTTCTTTCTGTCAAAATTCAAACTTGCAGTCCATTTTTTGTTTTTAATTTAGATTTATATTATTTCTGTTTGTTCTTTCTTATTTAAAATTTCTGAATATGACCTGTTGCCTTATTTTTCTCTAAACAATGCCCACTAGTCACTATCTTAATCTTATTCAGTTATGAAAATAGTAAGAGATTATGGAATATTGACATTGATATTGTTATATGATGGTAATTTTGTTGATTGAAACAGATGGGCTATTCCCCTTGGTGTAATGCTGTCTTTTTTAATTCTTTACTGGCGGTGTTATGGGAAAAGGAAACATGGATCCCGGTGGCTATTGCCTTTATACAGCAGCAATAAAAATGGTCCAAATCGGCCAAGAACAGACTAAAACTTATGATGACTCAGTTGCAGCCATGCTTTAAGAATTTGGTATGCTGCTCATCAATTCATCCCTTTTGGCGAGCTTTTTCCTTTTTGTACATGGAGCCCGCCTGCCCCTTCTTCTTGTTGAAAAGTTTTTTTGTACAGTGTAAAAAGCTGATCAGAGGATGATTGACCTCTCAGGCAGCTTCTGTAACTTTAGCGCTTTCAAAAATGTTTTGTGCTGCCACAACATACTGATTTTACAAATGATTATTACTTGGCAGTTATTTATGTCAGATTTTTAGAGCAAATTGGATTTACATACGTCTGCTGTGCCACCACCATCATCATGTATTGACTTGTAAACGGGTAAATTAGAACAAGAAAGGAAATAGAGGTTGATTCTTTATTCTTATTCTTTTGTTTTTCAGTTGGTGAATTAGAATGCAAGTGGAAATAGAATGGCTTTATATTTATCAACATGATATTTATTTATGACTTGTTTGTTTAGGCTTTTCTCAATGTAAACTGGCATTGGCAAGAAGGAAAATTTTCTTGCTTTTCTTGCTTTTCTTGCTTCAAGTAAACCTCCTTTGGATGGAGGATCCAAAATGTTTGGGTTTATTGATGGACTCACTTGTTTTTTTTTATGTGACAATATTTATACGTAGATTTAAGTGTATATAAAAATATTCATTAAAATTTGTAAATTTTTTATATGTATAATTATTTGAAAAAAAAGTGATTTAATTAAATTTTTACGTGAATTTAAGTATTATTAATTAAAATCTGTAAAAATTTAATATTTTAATAATAAATTAATTATCAAAAAAGTTATGATCCATCGTGGACCACTTTTGGGATGTTTCATGTTAGACTTTTTTTCTTTGCGTTGGTAACATTCTTAAACAAATAAATTTGAAGCCATTGTGGTGGAGTGGAGTGAAAAACAAAAGGTTTTTAAAAAAAAAAAAGAATTAATTAGAATTTTTGCTCTTCATCTATTTAAAGCAGTACCCGTATAATGAAAAAAGCTGTATTATAAAGAAAATGTTTTTCTAAAGTAAATAAGGAAAATATGTATTTATTTTTATTTTAATTTAGAGTGCATTAAGAACTTAATTTATTAACTTATTTAATGATAAAAAATCCTTTACGGATCCTTAGGATATTTAGTTAGAAAAAATTTAAAAATAAAATAATCAAAATCTTACTTAAAACAGAGAAACAAATCCAAAACCCCCACGTCAGACTAAAACCGACATCCAACTCCAAGAGACAAAAACAACGGCATTAGGATTCGATCATAAGCTACGTCTCCGAGGATTGGGAATGAACTGAAAGTGAAACACAAACACAGATTTGGCCACAAAAATCAAAACCCTAAAAACTCCAATTTCGATTTCTAACGATGGACACCCACTCCTCTCACGGCGCCGGACCCCTTCGATCTCGCAGCTCCCAGTCCCCATCTCCCTCCCACTCCGCTTCCGCCTCCGCCACCTCCTCCATCCACAAGCGCAAGCTTCCCTCCTCCGACGACCACCCCCCTCTCTTCCCTCCCTCCTCCTTCTCCGCCGACACCCGCGACGGCGCCCTCACCTCCAATGACGACCTCGAGAGCATCTCCGCCCGCGGCGCCGACTCCGACTCCGACGACGACTCCGAGGAGGACGCCGTCGTCGACGACGACGAGGATGACTATGACCACGACTCCTCCATGCGTACCTTCACCGCTGCCAGGCTCGACAACAACCCCGTCTCCTCCGCTCCAAGGAACACCAAGCTCAAGACCGATAATTCAGCCGTGAAAATTGAGAATTCCGATGGCGCGAAAGATGCTGGAGCCGCCGGGACTGGCGCCGTTGGTGCCGTCACCACCGCGGGCTCCGTCCCCGGCATTGTGGTTAAGGAGGATGCAACGAAGATATTTACTGATAATTTGCAGACAAGTGGGGCTTACAGTGCCAGAGAAGAGAGTCTCAAGAAGGAGGTAAACCCTTTTGTCTCGTTCATGAATTTCATGAGGAAAAAAATGAGAACATAATTATTATTAGTACATTGTGTTTGAGAATTGTTTTCAAACTCAATTAATTCAGTAGTTAAATAGTACGTTGTTCCTTTTTTCTTTTTTATTTAAATGTTAATGTTTACTTGGTTGTCTTGTCAATGAACTACTGAAAGTGAATAGGATGCTTGTTATTTCACATTTAGCTTTTTCCTTTTTCTTCTTGTCTCTTTTTTTCTTGGTTTAAATTTAAATAAATAAATTATTACACGGTATTTTGAGGTGTTCATGGATCATGGCTGTGACAATATGTCATTTGAAAATTTTCAGGAGGAAGCAGGAAGGCTCAAATTCGTATGCCTTTCGAACGATGGTATTGATGAGCATATGGTTTGGTATCTATTTCTCTTTTCTCTTGAATATTTATGCTGCACTACTCATCTCCTTATTAGCATTTCTGCAAATAGCATATTATAATTTACTGCACATAAGTTATGCATTGTCCATAGCAACTGGCAGGATGAGATGCATTCCGCAATTTTTTTTTGGGGGGTGTGGGGGGGAGGGTAAAAAGTCAGCAATTTTTATAATTTGCACAATAATCAGTAATTTGCTGACTTCCATTCTTGCTTTTGTTATTTGTTTGTTCCTTAGGTTGATAGGATTGAAGAATATATTTGCTAGACAACTTCCCAATATGCCCAAGGAATACATTGTCCGACTTGTTATGGATAGGTAATGCCAATAATCTTTTTAAGTACCTAACATAATTTCTTACTCATTTGGGGCTTACATCAGTCTGTGTATGTTTGGGATTTGGTGAAAAATTAATTCTCCATCCAAAAGCAAAAATAACTCCAAGGTCACGTTTACAATGGAGAATTATTTTGGACTACCCAACCAAATCCCAAAGAAGCATGTCTTCAAGTTTTTGTTCATTAAATATAGCTTTTGACTAACTCGTTTCTAGATTGGAATGTTAAGTTTTCTACATTTGGATTAAGTAACAACTGGAAAACTTATTTGATTGTAAGTGATTTTTCCCCCTTTTTTCCCCATTAAAGTTAAAATCCTAAAATTTAGATCTAGAAAAATGTGCAGACACATTCTAAGTTAATTATAGAGAGGTGGTGCACAAAGTTTTTACCCCTTTTCTTTATGGTTTCCCAAAAGATTTTGTAGCCATACATGACCCGCTCCCTTTGTGACCCAAACGATAAGAAACAGGGAATAGGAATGAAGGGCATGAAACTATCATACTTTTATTTAAGATTAAAGTTTGATATATTGAGATATTTCTTATACAAATTCTAGTTTGCAGGCATGGTTAGTTCATAGTTGTGTACTAGTTTACTCATCAAGTGAGAGTTTTAAACTGTATCCTAGATTTCTTTTTTTTCTTTTTGGTAAATGTTCTTTTAAATAATTTTCCGGCTATCCTCAAGTTTTCTCTCTTCTTGTCTTTATTATCATAAATCCTTTTTATGTTGGATTTCCAGGAGCCATAAGTCTGTAATGGTTATAAGGCGTAATCACGTTGTTGGAGGCATTACATATCGTCCATATGTAAGGTAATAATTTGTCTCTATATCTTCTTTTTCTTCAGGTTCCTGCAATCTCTGAATTCATTTTTCATCTTAGAAATTTTCTATATTTGCTTCATTATTTTGTTATTATTCCTGGATCAATATCTGATAACTGAAGATTTACAATAGCTATTATCAAAGATTAGCTAATAAAAAAAGATAAACTTTTGTCTGTCTGTTTTTATTGTTGTTATATTGTCTTATGCAAATATTGTACTTTGGTTGCAAATGATAAAACGCTTCTCAAGGTCCATA
Source organism: Ormosia semicastrata (assembly GCA_029884595.1). Classification (NCBI taxonomy): domain Eukaryota; kingdom Viridiplantae; phylum Streptophyta; class Magnoliopsida; order Fabales; family Fabaceae; genus Ormosia; species Ormosia semicastrata. The sequence goes on along the minus strand of JAQQTO010000055.1, from coordinate 13,396,462 downwards.
TAAGAGAATAATCTGGGATTCAGTCTGACTAGTATTTTTTATAAAAAAAAGACCTAAGTTGTAAATAGATATTTTATTTCTTTTTTTTACCTCATTATTTTGACTCTTGCCTACTTATATGTGATGTCTTTTTTCCTCCCCCCGCCACCCCCAAAAAAAAATTTAAAAAAACTTTACTTGCAAGGCTAATTTATGGTTTTATTTATTAATACTCTTGTGCTCTGTATGATTGATAGCCAGAAGTTTGGTGAGATAGCCTTTTGTGCAATTACAGCTGATGAGCAAGTAAAAGGTTATGGTACCAGATTGATGAATCACTTAAAACAGCATGCACGTGATGTAGATGGGCTGACACATTTTCTCACATACGCTGACAATAATGCTGTTGGCTATTTTATCAAACAGGTCCGGTTATCCATATTAAAGATCCTTATCATCTGGGTATCTATTGCTTCTTTAGTGTGATAAGCCAGTTGTAAGAGAAATATGTTGCTTTCTGAAAACAAATTTATTGGTTTCGAAAACAAGTTTTCTGGGGTTTTACCCAAACAGTGCAATTTTTTTAAAACTAATTTCCAAAATTGTGCAATTTTTAAACAATTTCCCTATATATTGCTCTTTTTGCTAGATAGATTGCACCAGTTCACTTGGCAAGAAAAAAAATAGAAGTAATATGTGTATTTTCTAACATGTGTAGGTGCAATGTGGATTGTGCCACCCATGCACTGGCACATCCCACTTGGATTGTGCCAATAGGGATGGTGCAACCATGTGTATTACAGGAAAAAAAGGGTGACATGGCTAAAGGAGCAGTGTTTTCAGAAATTGTTTGAAAAATGTATTATTTTGGTAATAAGTTGAAAAAATTGCCTAATTAGGCTAAACCCCCCCCCCCCCTAGTTTTGTCTGACAAGGGATTTTTTTTTTTTTACGTGGTCTTTGTTGGATCAATTAAAGAAGAAAGAAGAACATCTGGACTTTACTAGCTAGCATTAGAAAGTATGTTATAAGTTCCTTAGTATGAAGGCAACCTGCCATTCTCTATTGCTATATATACCATTAGGCCCACAAACCCATTGTAGGTCTTGCGTCCTAAGTCTAGAAAATAGTTGTTGTGAATCATCTGCTGTGAACTGACATTTTTGCTGATAACTGGAGGCTATCAATTGTAGTTTTCCTACTAATTTTCACGAAGATCTGTCTATTTCCTGGTTAAGTTTGTCTAGAATGTGATTGGTATAGAAGCATGGTTCAGATGTACAGTAGCAGTGATATAGGAATCTGTATCTTGTTCTTTTGGTTTCATCTTTCGATACTCTGGAAGGTATTTTTGAACATTTTTTGGAGGGGAGGGAGAGGAGGGGGTTGTAAAATTGCCTTTCATTGAATTAACTGGATACAGTTTTAGATATTGCAATGATGTTTGTTTGTGTTTTCAGGGATTTACAAAAGAGATTCACTTGGAGAAAGATCGATGGCATGGGTATGGTTATACTCAATCTTCTTGTCTGAAATCTATGAGCAGTTCTTCCTGCTAGGTCCTTCATTTTGGTTGTGTTTGGAATGAATAAAAATAAGAAATGATTTGATTTGATTTGATTTAGAAATCAAATTTTATGTTTAGAACTTTAAAAAAAAATAGGATTTGAATTGATTTAGAAATCAAGTTTTGTGTTTGAAATTCATTAAAATGAGAATTAATTTGATGTGATTTTTATTATGTTACATTTTAACCCTTATGAGAGGTAGTTAGAGGTAGTTACTAAAGGTAAAATAGTCTATTTAAATCAAATCAAATCCTATCAAATTTGATGGAATTTCTAAAACAAAAGTAATGAAATCCATAGAATTTAGAAATCAAATCATTTCTTATTTTTTAACATTCCAAACACAAGATTTAATTAGATTTGATTTACAAATCAAATCATTTTCCATTTTTTTAAATTCTAAACACACTTTCAGATTTTATTTTTTTGGGATGCTGTGTCTATTAAGAGAAGTGAAAAATTTTGTACTTTGATTTTGTTATATTTATATTTGTTTGTTAGGAGTGTGGAGCTACAAAGTACCAATTGTAGGGACTTCATGTATTTTTATTTAGATTCTGATTTTTTACCCCATAGAATACTAATTTCATCATTCACTATTTATTTATGTAGATGTATTCTTGTTTACTGTCTACGAGAATTCATTATAATTAATTGTCTTTTCAGTTATATAAAGGATTATGATGGAGGAATTCTCATGGAATGCAAGATTGATCCAAAGCTCCCTTACACTGATTTGTCAACTATGATTCGCCGTCAAAGGCAGGTAAAATAATATCTATTTGTTAATTTTTTTAGTTTTACTTTGCATTATTTGAGATACTCTTAGATTAGTGCATGATAACTTACACTAATGAACTTTCTTATCAAAAGTTTTAATCTATTTCTTTCAGTTAAAATAAAACAGCTTTAACCTATTCCACATTAATTGGGTTTTTCTTTCCAGTAAAACAGACCTCATTTTTTCTAGTTTGCTATAGGCTTTACTCACAAACACACATGCAGCAAACTGTAAAAGGGTGTGTAGGGGGTTGTCAAAAACTTTGCAGCTGGGAACCTTAATTAAATGGGGCCTTGGCAAGGCAACTAGACATTCATTCACTCCCACATGGCAGTTGGCTCTGACAAACAGTTGTGATATTCCCCTTTTTATTTGGGGGTGGGGGAGTGTTCAAACATATGATGGTGGCAATTAGGTAGAAGTGTACTTAACTGGGTATATATGTATTTATTCCCTAAAGGCAAGTTAAGCACAAACTCAAACATCATTCTATGTCTCTGAGAGATGCTGTGAATGGTGGTGATACTTGAAGCCAATTTTTGAATTAGGAAGTCATTGCATGCATATTTGAGTATATCAATGTACAATTACTGGCAAATCAGAAATGCAAACAGATATACATTTATTAAAATAAGTCTTTCAACCCATTTTAGTTGAGGTTAGGTATATGTTTCCTTAATTCAAAATTTTGATTTGAAATAAAGTCACTCTAGAACTAGGAATTCATCTGTCACACTTGATAGGCAAGAGTGTAACTTGATTTGGAATCATGATTTTCAAGAATTGGAATTTCATTATTTAGTTTGCTTTATAATTGCTGGTGTCCTATTTCTTTTGGAAATGCTATCTCTAATTCTCTATTAGTAGATAAAAAGGGTATTTCACCCAAAGAAATGGTAGCAGAGCTTTGCATCTCATATCTAAATTTTGAAAAATTTGGGGAAAAACCATCATACGTGGAAATTTACCAAGAAGTTAGGTTGGACTTTTTGTGAAAAATAAGACATGATAAGTATGCTTGACCTTGTCCAGACTGGGCCAAGAGACTAGGCTAACGCCAAAGCTCAACACAGCCCATCAATAAAAAGAAAAATGGGAACAGATCTTTGGGTTATATTTTCAGTCATTTAAATATTTTTGCATGCATTATCTTTGTTTCTATTTGATATGTAGCTTCGGACTGCCTTATTTATTTATTTCTTTATTATTTGTCATTCATTTTTAACTTTTTTTTTTCAATTCATGATGTCTTTTAATCATTATTGGTTTTATAATGGTAGGCAATTGATGAAAAGATAAGAGAGCTGTCAAACTGTCACATTGTTTATCCTGGATTTGATTTTCAGAAGGTATAAGACATCATCAATTTTGCATGTTTCCGTCATTCATGTATTGCATCATAAGTTTTCTCTGTATGCAAGTGATTTCTGTTAAATTTGGATTGTCTTATCATCTCAGTATTGATTGCATTTGAGGCTGCACATACCATGTGCATGTATACCAACTTCCTTAACAGCATGTAGGGGAGTGGATCATCTATTATCTTGACCAAAGTTGCATTTTGCTTCTTTTTCACATATTAGTAAGATTGGAGAACATATGGAACATGAATTTTTTTCGCTCCTGATTAATACGATATGCAGAAAGAAGCTGGTATTCCTAAAAAACTCACCAAAGTAGAGGACATCCCTGGTTTGAGTAAGTATTCAATCCCCAATCTTTGTAACAACTTACCAATATTTTTTAATTTGGGTGCCTGTGCGAAAAATTATGCATTACCTGTCTTCAAAGATAGCATGCTTTGTGTCAATCATTTTCATCTGTTTTTTAGGTTTCTTAACATTTCCTTGTATGATGAGATGTCCACATCCCATCCAAGACCTTATCCATGGAAGTTAACCTTTTTACTGCTTAATGATGTGGGCATCTCACTATTTGACTTTGCTTCTTTGTCGAATATACTGGTCATCAATCCAGTGTTATTATGGTTGTAGATTCTGGATATAGAGATTTGTTTTCCTGTGATTTATGACGTAAGAAACTAATGCTATGTTTGGAAGTTCTTGAACGAAGGGAAGGGATGGAGGGAGAGTTACTTTTCCTTGTTTGGATGTTTAAGTAAGGAAAGGAGGGGAATTCTCTTCCCTTGTTTGGGAGTTAAAGTAGAGGGAGGTTATTTCCCTTTATTTACTTTAATGTAAACGGTGTACTCCCTGCTAACCAATTTAAGGGGGAAGGATGGGGAACACATTTCCACTCCTTCTCCTTCCCTTCCCTTCCCCTCCTTAAAAATCTTCCGAACAAAGACTGGGTTACTTTTTCTCTCCTTTCCCCCTCCTTACCTCCCATCCAAACATAGCATAATAGATTTGTTTATCAACGGGGATGTTGTGAAAAATTGACCCATAATGTTCTTATGAATGAGATGCTTTATTTTTGCATAATTTGTCTGGTAATTTCCTGAATTTCCTGATTAATGGTTACGGCGAATGGCTGAATGCAATAACAGGAGAGGCTGGATGGACTCCTGATCAGTGGGGTCATTCACGATTCAGAACTTTAAGTGCTTCTACAGACAGTGCTACAAATCAAAAACATTTGACTGTCTTTATGCGTTCACTTCTAAAGGCAAGTTGCTTTGATGTTCTTCACCTTCACTTCAATTTTCATTAATTTGACTTTCAGTATAATAATTGAAAATGCTGCAAATTCCATGAGAGCATTGATATAGCAAATCTCACTGTAAAAATATGCATGAGAACAGAATAACTACATGGTTGAGAAGTCAATTCTTATACTCGGACTTACCTTTTAAGCAGTCAATGCACGATCATGCTGATGCTTGGCCATTCAAGGATCCAGTTGATGCACGGGATGTTCCTGATTATTATGACATCATCAAAGATCCAATGGGTAAGAAGGATCTGTATATTTTATGTTAAACTCACCTGTGTCTAGAAGCATGGTATCTACTTAGCTATCTGTTACTTATATTAATCACATTCCTTCTTATGATTTCCTCCCCTGGTATTTATTTTTGACGTTTCGTGTTGACCTAGTTGTACCTTTTACACTTGTTTCTTAAATGGTATGGTTCTTAATCATAGTTATATATATATTTTTTTTAATCTGTATTACGGACTGCTTAAGTCCACTTACCTTGAAGGTTAATACTTAACAGCCTTTGTGAAAGTCTTGTTGTTTTTAATATATTCGTAATGTGAGTGCAGATTTGAAGACAATGACTAAGAGGGTGGAGTCGGAGCAATATTATGTCACATTTGAGATGTTTGTTGCGGATGTAAGAAGAATGTTTGCGAATGCACGCACCTATAACTCTCCTGAAACCATTTATTACAAATGTGCTACAAGGCATGGTGCAATCAAACTGTTTTTTGCTGTTTTCCTTTCCTAATTCTTTATATCACCTGTGATGTTTCTTACATCCGTAGATTTTTATGCAGGCTAGAAGCCCACTTTCAAAGCAAAGTGACATCGGGTCTCCAGTCTGGTACCAAAATTCAGTAGGGATGCTTCAATAGACAGGCGTGCCCTGCATTCTGTTGAAGTAACGATGTTACTTATGTGTATTTAGTTATTTCTCCTTACGTCCCAAGCTAACTTATTAATCTGCCATGTCAATAGTAGTTGTAAGTTGTAACTAGAACTAATTTTCCTTCTGATGCTATCTAGCGTAGCTACATGTGTTGTGTTATCCGTGTCAGTTCTGTTTTTGGGTAAACAGTTAATCCTCTTCCATACAGTCAATTCTATCTAGTAGGATAAAGCTTGTAAGTTGGACCTTGGTGGTTATTGGTTGTTTATATAGTCACTCTAGTTGTATTTTCTCTCATTTCTCATTTAATAAAAAAAATTTCAATAAAAGATTATTGATGTTTCTGATCCTTCTCCTTGGAGTTTTAAATGAGTCGAGTCAAACTGAGCACTTAAAATTCAAGTTTAAGTTGTTAAAAAAATAGATTGGTCAAGTTTGGCTCATTTATTTAAGAGTCAAACATAAAAACTTGAGTTCGATTTGTTTAAAAATATAAAAGTTTAGATTCAGTTCGTTTAATTTGTTTATAACTTGATTATTTTTTATTCTTTTATCAAATATCTCCTTAAAGTATTTTTTATAAAATTTATTAAGCTAATAATTAGTAAGAATTTTTATAGTAAAAATGAATTAAAAATAGAAATATTTTTTTTTTTCATAATTCATTACATAAAATGATAAAAAAATTCTTAGTCTTATACCATTACAAAAAAATTTTTCAAAATAAGTTTTAACACTTAAAATTGTTTAACATATTTTTGCAATAAAATAATCTTCATCCTTTGTGCATAGAGATTGAATTCATTGATAATTGTATATGCTTGTTAACTCTTTATAAACACTTATTAAGATAAATAATTTAATAATCTTACAATTTTTATTTTCCTATTATGGTAATTTTTGCCTATATATATAAAATTGAGTTATTTATAAGTTTTTAATGTCGTACTCATAAAACTTAGATTTGATTCATTTATATAATCAAACTTAAATTAAAATTTGAATTTGTTTGTTTAATTTAATGAATCGAGTTCAAATAATTCACTTAATAATTTAATTCATTTACACTTCTATTTCTCCCTAATTCATATTTTTTGTGTAATTATTGATATTATCAAATTTTAAATTATCGAATTTACCATTATTACAACAGTATCTTCTGTTTTATTAAGGAGAACGTATTCAAATTTATCCTTTATCAGTTTTCATATTTAATATTGGCTTATAAATAAATTTGATCTTACAAAATATATTGCATATTTGGGGGGGGGGGGTAATTTAGTGAGCTTTTTTAAAAACATTAGGAAAACGTTACTTTATTAATATGAAGGTGAATTAAGTATGCAGTATGTATGTACAAAAATGCATTCTTGGATTAAATTTTTTTATCAGATCATATTTTTGAAAGTTTATATTAAGATTAACGTAATATGTACTCAAATATATGAAAATATAAATATAAGTTATTTGAATACATATTTTTATTAACATTTATTTTTCAAAAAAAATGCATAAGTTGAATACATATTTTTACTAATAGTTATTTTTCCAAAAAAAATTGCATGAAAGATCACGGATAATTACAATTCAATGGTTAAATACTTGAATCAATGAAATTTACATTCCATAACTTATTGCTATATGTGTGTCAAGTTTTATATTGGTTTCAATTAATCCCACACACCAGGATTAAGTCGTTGAATCAACCATTGAATTGAAGTTCTCATTAGGCAAATTGAACCTATGAAATTTCAATTTTAAAATTAATTGATACTTCATCACATCACTTAATTTTAGGCTTTGTTTGGTATGAGTTTGAAAGAGGAAAGGGAAATGAAGAGGGTAGAAAAAGATGTTTATTCCTTGTTTGGTATGTATTTGTGAATGAAAAGAAAATGATTAGGAAGGATAACATTTTCATGGATCTCATAACTTTTTTATCATCTCCCTTTTGGATAGAAAGGAATGGAAAGAAAAATGGAGAAGTGTTTTGGTGGGTCATACTATACATTTACAAACATTTTTATGGGAGTATCTATTGTGGTTCCTTTGTATCTATTATTATTCATATTTTATTAACTTTTTATGAAATGAGCTAATTTGAACCATTGGATCAAAACAGATTAAAGGTCATTTAATATAAAAAAATTAAGGGGCATATTTAGTGAGAGTGATTTTTATTATGAGAGGATGAGAAGAGTAAATCTTAATCATACAATTATATATGAATAATCAATATTAAACGTTACTTAAAGGTCATGTGACCACTTAAAAATGTTACATGTATTTATGTTCTAATCTTTTGATTTCCTAGAGTATCTTCTCACTCGATAAGTGAGAAACTGATCTCTCGGGGTATAGTCAGGTGCCTAAACGAGGACCCCTTCCAATGGTGTTAAGGGATCCGAGCCCCTTCCACTCGGACCAACAAACATTGATATTTATGTTCAAATTTTGATTATTCATATAAAACACAATGATCAATATTCACTTGTCACCTTTTACAATAAATATTCCTCTCACCATATATATATATATATATATATATATATATATATAAGATTAGTTTTTATTGTGAGAGGGTGAGATGAGTAAATCTTGACCATACAATTATACATTAATGGTCAAGATTAAAAGTTACTTAAAGGTCATGTGACCACTTAAAAAAGTCACATGTATTTATGTTCTAATCTTGACCATTCATAAAAGATCTAATGATCAAGATTCACTCCTCTCACCTCTCACAATAAATATTCCTCTCACCTGATACACATTATATATATATATATATATATATATATATATATTGAGATGAATTTTTATTGTGAGAATGTGAGAGTAGTAAATCTTGATCATACAATCATACATGAATGGTTAAGATTAAAAATTACGTAAATGTCATGTGACCATTTAAAAAAGTCATATGTATTTATGTTCTAATCTTAACTATTCATATAAAATCTAATGACCAAGATTCATTTATCTCACTTCTTACAATAAATTTTTCTTTCACCGGATACACTATATATATATATATTGTTGAAGATTTTTCTTATTTTTAAAATCATTATATATCCTTCAAGTATTTCTCTTCTGGTATGAAATCCTTGAATATTTTATAAAACGTTTGATAATATCATAATAAAAAAGCTAACCTATAAGATCTGAACCATGATGATTTCACTTAAAAAGTTAACCTATCCATTATATTCAATTATGATTAATTTCTACTTAAAAAAAAAAAACTGGCGGATTTGTAGGGCTTTCATAAAAAGTATATAAATGATTGGATGTGTTTGAATTTTAACGATTATTGGGATGTATATCAAGCTTTTTAAATAAATAGATATAACTTGCATGTCATCAATTTTCTTATTTATTATTTAATAATACTTTATTTTTTATTTTTATGCAGTTTAGGATTCGATACAATCAATAAGAATCGTTTGGTTCAAATTTGTATCACTTTGATTTTTTCACACGATTTGTATACTCATAGCAATTATGGATACTTTTATGATAAATATTACCCAAATTAAATGGAATCAAAATAATCAAAAATATGAAGAGAATAATAATTTTTTAGAATTTAACATATTTGCTTGATTTAATAAACTTATGATTTGGACTACTCAATAGTATTACTTTTACGTGATTTCCAATCCCATGATTTCAATCAAAAAGATAATATATTTTGGAGATATAAAATGTGAAATATCATGATTTGAATAAAAAAAATTAATTTATAAATTTTAATATTTGTATATATTGGTATTTATATATTGGTATTTTTTTTAAAATTTAGCGTGAAAGACTCTTAAATTGTTTAATTTTATTTTTTAATGCTTATGGGAATTTTTTTTATATTTTTAATTTTGTTAACTGAAGGATTTCTTGATCTTTCATAATATTTATAAAAATATATAGGTATAATTTTATCAAACATATATCATTAGAGATATATATAATTATTTAATATTAATATTTTGCATCATTTTGGAGTTTGCTTCAAATATTTTAATAAGGAATGTTGACCAATTAACATGACTTTGCAATGGTACATGACTTCATATTGTAAGATTTGATAATCATATATTTAACTATAAGATTCTTTCTGATAAACATGTTGAAGACATAGTTTTCATACTTCAAATGACATTGGTTCTATCTAATACTAACATATTTGTTAGGTTTCAAAAAAGACAAATTTTATTGATAATTTCATTTGTCATTACTATCAATAAAAGTCAAGGTCAAACCTCTTCATATGTGAGGCTATACTTTCATAAGCCTGTTTTCATGGTCAATTGTATGTGATACTGTCGAGGTTAAGAGCAAGAGTGGTATTAAAATATTCATCAAATCAAATGACAATGAGTAATTAAATGTGACCAACAATGTTGTCTATAAAAAAAATCTTTCAACAAATATGATTGGTAAGCACAACAATTGTATTTACTTGTGAATTTGTTAAATTATAATTAGAATATCTACTCATACAAGTTATATAATATTATTATCTATTTGAGACATTTTCTTTCTCTTCTATTTGGACCTTTATTTTAAAACTAACACAATGGTTTTATGTATAGGAAGTCATGGTATGATTTGATAGTTTGGTTTTGATAATATATATCGACGGATTTAATAAACCTATTTATACACTAAATTACTATATTGGATATTGATTTAAGAATTTTGTTATACACTTTAACATTTGGTATTGTGTAATGTATTTAGTTTGTATTTATTTGTATATCTTATTGTAATACTTTGTTTCGTCAATCGTATATAAGTCATTATTAAATACATTGGTTTAATTATAGTTGAAATGAGATGTTATTTATACTGTTACAAATCTTCATTACTACATCACAATTTTTGTCTAAATGTTTTTAAATGTTGATGCAATATAAAATTTATGTTAGTTTCTCTTATCTACACGTGTTTCCTTTTAAATTAAATAGCTTCACTTTTTTATATTAATTTTTTTTTTATTTGATTCATGCATTGTACGAGTAGAAAAACTATTTTAAACAAAAATCTCTCCACTTAAAGGCTGGGATTGTAACAAACTTTAAAAAGGAAAAGTGATATTTATAAAATACCTATTAATCAATAAATAAGGATAAAAAAATGAATGACAAAGTAAAAATAATAATAATTATATATAATTCAGAGTTTTCTTATTCCACAAGTAAAAGATTGGTAGACTCATTTGGATATACTTTTATAAATAATGCTTTTTTATACCTTTTATTTTAGTAGAACTCTTTAAAAAAAACTAAGTTATTTTGCATTTAGATGTAATATTTAATAAATATTTATTCTAATAGTATTTTTGTAAAATTATATTTAAAATTCACTTCTTCTTTATTTTTTTAGAAGTAGAAAATTGTTAATTTCAAAATTAAATAATTTTAGTGTTTTTTTTCTACTTTTTTTTAAATGACATTTAAACATGAAGAGAGATCAACTTACACTATTTAGTTAGAATCTATTAAGTTTTTTCTAACTTCACCCATTTTCATTTAGTTACTTTTCATCTAATTTGATATTATTTCATTAAAGATAACTATTAGATAAAAGTAGATCTAATAGTTGAAAATGAAATATTGATAAGGAAAAAAAACATATGTTTGATCCTCCTCTTTAAACATACTTAAAAATATGTTAAAGTACTTTTTTAAAATAATAAGTGCTTTTTTATAATTTTTTTAATCTAAATGGGCTCTAATTAAATACCATAAAATTTGGATATAATATTAATTTTTAATCTAAATTTAGTTGGATATAAATTATTTTCTTTTTTACCATTTAAGTATTGAATTTAATGAATCAAAGCATGCCGTCTGAATCAGAAGAAGGAACCAGCGTCGAGCGCGGTAGATGTTTGGATACTGACAAACCCACTCCCATCAATTCGGTTGCTTTTCGTTTTGGCGCTGCCACTCTTATTCTCAACCCGAACCATTCATTCATTCGGTAAGCTTCAATCTTCATTCGATTCGTACCCATTTATTGGATATTTGAATTTTGGAGCTGAAATAGTCAGTATCTGAAACCAATCGGTATGTAGGGGCTGTTCGGTGTAGCATTGTTCATCTCTTTAATTCCCAATATTTCAAATTTTCAACTCTTTCCTCATAGTTACACTTAACGCGTTTGAATGTATTGTGATCTCATAGGATTCTGTTTCAGATTGAGACCATCTAGGGTATAAATAAACCCAGATTATCATGTCCTTTTTTTTTTTAAGTTTCCCATTTCCCTCCGTTTTGAATTGTGTTTTAGATTTCTTTTATTATCATTTTGATTTCTTCTTTTTCCACTATGTCTCTCTTTTAGAGTTCAATTTCTGTTTTTCTCATGATGTTTATGCAACTTGCTCATAAATCACATGTTCTTTAGTTTGTTGATTTTAGTTTATTAAATATAAATATTTTGTTAGGTTGTTAGGAGAGACCACATTAACTTGTGCAATTTGTTTCAACTTTCAAGTAACTGCTAATTCATTCGCATTGGGGTCTCTAACACCATCCTTATACTTAATAAGATTATGGCTGATTGATCAGCCTTTTGAGTTTAAAAAATTTTACAGTGAGCCCTTTCTAACTTATTAATCGGAACTCCAGGGATAAAGAATTCAAAGCACCACCTTTTGGTTGTGTTCAACAAATGTATGCAAAGGCCTTAAACTGATTAAATATAAATTTGAAGGAACAGATCTGATATCAGGTTTTGTCCTTGGGCTGCATCCCCGCCCCACCAACCCCCCCCTCCTCCCCTTTTGTTTTTTTGGTTTTCAAATTGTAAGTTGCTCAGTTTATGTGGTTGTATCTCTTGTTTAGACAAGGGTTCACTGGCCATTTCTGACGTTTTTCTTTGAAGTTACATGTTTTTGAATGTTCACATTTTGTAGTTAAGATATTATGTATATTCTAATGCCAATGACTACTTAACATATTATCTTTCATTTTCTTTTTCTTTCCCTCTTTGTCTTGTTTAGCACCATCATTCAAATTAAATGGCCAACAGAGTTCAAATTCCCACAAACAATTCAGCACTCATTGCCATGATCGCAGATGAGGTAAGAATGGCATTTCTGTGACTAATGAAGGTTTAAATGGTTTCTGTCGCAATTTATCTTTGATTCTCTCTCCTCCACTGTTTAATTTGTAAGTCAGCCATCTAGCTTAGCTTAGGTGGTTGGGTGGGGGTTTGGATAGCAATCCTGGGTTCAAGTTGTAGTATTTTCTTTTGTACCAAAAGAAAAAGTATAAATTTTCTGGAAAAAAAAATTTTCAATGTTTAATTTTGGTTATTGTTCTCGTTGAGATGAGCCTGTTTCTAAAACAAATTTAATGGGTTGATGAGCACTAGATGCTGATTTGCAAAAAATACCATTGAAACACATGAAACCATCATGAACTTAATTAGACAGTCTCTTAACTTCTAGAAGTTGTATTAACCACAGATAATATTATCCTAGCTAATTTGCTTGAAGTCTGCTATGACTATGATGTAAACAAACAATATGATTATTTAAGATTTTATTTGATATAGGAATTTACATCATCATGCGTCATCCTAGACCTCCTAGACCTAGACGAGTCGAGAAATTGATAGTATGTCACATACATTCCTGAGTGTCCTATTTTTCCTGAAACAGTGTCTGTTCTGATTTTAGATATTTTTGACGTACTGAACCCTAATAACTACCTTATGGAATTGAACACAGGACACTGTAGTTGGATTTCTGCTGGCTGGAGTGGGTAATGTTGACTTGCGAAGGAAGACAAATTACCTTATTGTGGACTCAAGTATGATAGTGTTTTTCAGTTCATTTTTATAAACTTCGTTTATGCTTAACAAATTTCAAATTGTCATGATATGGAAATTGTGTAGACAATATAGTGATTCCCTGCCTTCTTAAATGTTGAATCGATTTCCATTTATAAGTCTTATTAAGTATTGGAATTGCTAACCTCCTCCCCCTTTGGTGGAGTTTAGCAATCTCCGCCTTTTTATTCAGATAAAAATGTCTTACTTCTCTGTTGTTGAAAAATTTGCTGTCTCTGTTTATTACATTTATTTTAAAGTCAGTTGGGAGTAATGTTGGTACTGTAGTGTGCTTATTTTTTTTACTCTTCGGTTGTCATTGTTAGAAACAACTGTCAAACAAATTGAAGATGCATTCAAAGAGTTCACAACAAGGGAAGATATTGCAATTGTGTTGATAAGCCAATATGTAAGTTACTTTTGTATCCTGAGACTGATTCGTAGTTAGTAGAAAACTAGAAATGTCTCTGGCTGTTGCGCATATGTATTTCATTCTAACCCAAAATACTGCTCATTGCTGAAGCAAACATGATCAGCATATTGGCAAAGGTCCTTACAGTAATGTATAGCTCAACTCTGCCAAAACCATTCTCACTGTGCCAAAATCAGCATATTGTTGTGTTTTATACAATTATTACCTTATTACAAGAAATCTCCCCCGACCTCATCCATGAACTTCTAATCTGACATGTTGAATTGAAGATCTAATGCTCTATGTTTCATTATTCAGGTTGCAAATATGATAAGGTTTTTAGTTGATAGCTACAACAAGCCTGTTCCTGCAATACTGGAGATTCCTTCTAAAGACCATCCTTATGATCCTACGCACGATTCAGTTCTTTCACGAGTGAAGTACCTCTTCTCTGCTGAATCTGTGGCTTCTGGGAGACGCTAAGGTTATGTTTTTAGTTTGAACTAAGAAGCTTTTTCAAAATGTGCTTTGTCCTTGTTTATTGTAGATTAAGACTTTACTCCGTAACCTTGTGAGTTCTATTGTAACTCAAATATTGGCTTTATCGTGATTATTTGAATAAGTTATAATATATGATACAGCTAGATGGTCAATTTTTTATTTTATTTTTACACCATGGTCATTCCTAAGCGGAATATTACTAGTTTGCATTATGTGCTTCTGTTTTACCCTTATTATTTTGGATTTACTATGTCCACTTCTACGAAGTCATGAAAGAGGGATTAGTTTATTTTCTGTTAAAAAAACGTTCACAATCAAAATGCTATACGAAGAACTTTTGGTTTAAAATTGTGTAGAAGTGTAACTTTTGGTGATATGTTTTGTGGAAAAGATAAATAAACCCAAACATGTGCTTTGTCAACATATTTGAGTGATACCAAGAAACTTGGGATCATAATGGAGAAAAGTTTCAAACTATCAATATTACGAATACAAGAACGCCATTTTGTGAATCAATATAATAATTTGGATGGAACCAGTTTCTCGTGTTACTTAGTGGTGCATTTTGAGTTTGTCGTAATGCTTCATGTTCATGTCCTTTCATTTAAGAGTTTAACAGCACAATTTTTTTAAGAAACGCTCTTGTGCAAATTTATCTAAGATACTGATGTAGATTATACAAGAGTGTTTAGCTAACTAAGCCACTATGAGTAGACTAGTGGTAAAGGGCTTAAGTAGTTTGCATGAAGTCTACATGAGGTTATAAATTTAAACCTCAATGCCACCGTTGTAAAAAAAGTGTTAAGCTAACCAATATTAAAACAATAGGTTGGGCAGCATTGATATGGACCAGGAAGGTTATACAAGAGATAAAACGATTAAGGAAACCAGTTGGAACAGGTCAGTAGAGAAAGAAGGAAATGAATCTCTTATGGGACATTTACTTCACTAACGAGGAGATCCAATCATAATTGAAAAGGAACAAAAACATGATATTATATCATGGACATAAAAAAAAAAAATTGAACATCAAATCCTTATACAATCCATTATCTATGGAGACGACAACTACTAGAAGTTTGAGCTCTTAAAAGCTTATTTTCAAGGAAGTACTGATTTTAAGGAGCGGGTGAAATTTTCCAGTTCTTTCAATCCTTCTTGAGGAGATTTGGCCTCACTAAGCAACTTCACCATAGCACTGCCAACAATCACACCATCAGCTCCCCATCCCGCTACCTATAACAAAGTATGTCAATGATTATTAATTAAATAAATAACCACATTGAGGTAGAAGCATAACAAAATAAGGACAGAGAACTAACCTGTTTCACATGCTCAGGTTTTGATATTCCAAAACCAACTGCCACAGGCTTAGTTGTTGCCTGCATAAACAAGAAGACGAAGAAGCATAAATATTAGTTGTTGCCTGAATAAAATAAAAATAAAAATAAAAATAAAAAACTCAGAAACTCAATAACGAGCCTAAATATTAAGATTCACAAAGTTCTATGGTAGACTATCATATCAATCTTAACTGATCAGTTGCCAGCTCCTGCAACCAAAGAGGAGTGGGAGAGGCAAAAAAAAGGAGGGAAAGAGAATTGAACTTTTCAGAAGTGATCAGAAGACTTCTACAACAAACAAGTGGAGTGGAGACCAAGATAAAATAGACAAACCTCTTTAATTTCCTGCAAAAGAGCCTGAACCTTATCATTAACAGATGCTCGGGCTCCAGTGACCCCCACTGAGCTCACCTATAATTTAAATCAACAAATGGTTAATGACATTTTGCTCGCAGAATTTGACCTGAGAAAGTTATGCAAGATATTTTATTTTCTGTTTTCACCTAAGCTGATTTGTTAACACTGTCAACTTCCTAACCCAATTTGACACGTGAACTAAATAATTTGTTTGAAAATCAATCCCTTTTCCAAACTCTAGTCTCAAAATATATCAAAATTGAACATCTGAAGACTTCAACATGCAGTACTATAACCAAACTTGAACAACCTAAAAACAGAATTTTCAAAAACAAACCTAAAATAATTAGATAACATCTAAGTATGGCCATTTAGCAAATCAAAGCAAAAAAATCATTGTCAATTTTTATGACTGGCTACCCCATAAAATGTTGTCCTAATCCAGTCTAGTGAATACTCCCAAGAGCAACCTTCATTTTCAAGAAAAGACAAAACATTCTAAAAAGCTTTTGCTGGGTTTCACTTTCTGACCTTTAATTTTAGTAATCCAATTCTTGATTTGAAGAAAACATGTAACATTTTGAAACCACACAAATAAAACAGAGACAAATATTGTCAGAGTAGACTATATCAATGCATAGAACAAATGATAGTTGTCTCCTTAGAGTGCAAAGAGAATGTTAAAGAGAAAAAACTAATAAAATAAAAATGCATAACTAAAAGCCATTGGCATTTTGGCTTTGATGCTGGTATCTTTAGAGATGAGGCAACATTACAACAATAGTAAGTCCAGAGTTCTTGGAGCATGTTTAATGATTGAGAATGAAAGAAAAGAAATGCTAAAAATGATTCTAATTTCATCAGCTGAAATCCGTAGCAAATATGCTTTCTAATAGCACGGCAGCCAGTTAATGAATAGCTCATCTTCTCATACACACAGCACACTAATAAGATGCTTGAAAAAAATGGAACACAAACCAACAGATATTGAAATTTATTTATGTTTTTGGAAATAGTGAGAAAGAAATTATATAGAAAATCAAATAGACATACTCTAAAAAGAAGACCTTGGCAGGAGCAAAGTAAATGGAATTACATGAGAACTAAGAAGAGGAACCCAGAAAAAATAAGTTAACAAGGTTGAAAGAAGCTCTTACAAGATACACAAATCCTTCCGAAGCATCAACAATGGCTTTCATTCGGTTTGTTGGAGTGGTGGGTGTTGTCAGGAGTACCTTAATGACATCAAAGAAGCAAATATACCAAATCAACTAAATATATTAATTTATCCAAACAAAATTAAAAAGAAAACATATTAGAAAATGTTAAACAATATATACGACCAGCGAATTCATATAATATTGCAAAAAGTATAATGTAATAGCATACATTGATGTTAATCATAACAAAACTTCATTGCTCCACAATCACCACCATGCATCCTCTGTTCTACTTAACTTTTGGGTTTCATATTTATAAATTCATATTACAAAAATAATAATAATGAAGTTTACCACCAATTCTCTATCATTATGAGCAACAGTATAAGGATACTCCATTTGAAATCCAGAAATAAAGTAAGAGAACATTTCAAAGGTAGCAAACCAATTCAATTCCATTCTTCTTAGCTTCCGTCCTTAGAGTTTCTGTCTCCTCCAGAGGAACATCTGGGACTACAAGCCCTGCAAACATAAGGGAAAGCAAAGTATATTATCCTGATTACCAAACTAGAGGAAAAAAAGAAAAATACAAACAAGTTTTTATTTCATAATCAATTTCCATGTTGACGTAGCTGTTATAGAAACCTTAACCAGGACTTGGCAGGAGAGTGCAGAGATGCTTTCTTTTATAATGGTAAAGAGATTTAAATTAGCAAAACCCAAATATCTAATTTTAAATATAACGCATGGCATAAGTATTTGAAACAGCTTTCCTTATCTTATCTATGCATTTTATGACATTGTTTATCATAGAACTTGTTTAGAAAATAGACCTGATAGCACAATATAATAAATTCTACGCTATTTGGCAAACCATTACTTGTGTCTCACCATGTACGCCGCTATCTCTTATGGTGGACATAAATCTCCCAGTACCACGCTTCAGTATCGGATTGTAATAAGAAAAAAGTGCAATTGGACAAGATAATTGTGGAACAACCTGCCAAATCAACCATTTAGAAGGATCATCAGTCCATGAATCTAACAGAAGATACACTTGACAGAGCAATAAGATAACGTATTCTGAACTCCCCCTCCTTAGAATAATTGTTTTAACTAGGTAACAATGGACAGAAAAGATATCCTACCAAAGGTTCAAATTGGTGGAATACATCATGGTTTCATGTTTTCAAATAAGATGAATGGAATGAAATGAACAGATGCACCCTAGACAATAGAAAGTACCATAAAAAATCCTTGCAGTGTGCACCTCATTATGAACAATAGCATCAGATTTTAACTATCTATCTATTATCTTATACAACAAAAAGCAACATGATTAGATAAGTTTATGAAACATAAGTGCATCACTAATTGCAAAAGTAACGCTGATTCAATTTATTATTTTCCCTAACAAAGTCTAATAGCATGATAATAGACTACGATAGTAAGGGCTGAGGGCTTAAAGACCTTAGGGTCTAACAGCATCTCCTTCCCTTTCAAGAACAAGGGTAGAGGATAGACATCACTGGTTCAAACTTCATAACAAATTAACAACTTTGGGTACTTTCACAGCTAACTTGTCAATTAAAGAAGAAGACTAGTGGAAAGAGTAATAAATGATTTGTGAAGGAGAATTAATTATTGCAGCAGACCTCACTGTAATTAGCTTTTGACAGTAATAATTAATCAATGGCAAAGAGTTGCACAAATTTACCTCCTTCAACATAGAAATAATCGCATTGAAATTGGTTCCCCTTGCCAAAGAACGTGTAGCAGCAGCCTGATCAGAAAGACGTTTGAGAATCAGGCAGTACTATATATCACCAAAAAAGAAGAAAGCATCAAACCTGGATGACAGGACCATCTGCCAAAGGATCAGAGTATGGAACACCTAGCTCAATTATGTCAGACCCACATGAATCAAGCACTTTCAGTGCTTCTGCAGTGGTTGAAAGGTCAGGGTCACCAGCTGTGATGTATGGGATGAAAGCCACCTTGACACAAATATACTTGTCAGAATAAATTCATTTGGCAGTCAAAAATCAGGAACAAAATGTACTTGTGACTCATATCTCTTTGCAATAAAGCTGATACATTACAAAAAATAACCAACCAACATACAAAGATAATTACTAACCCATTATAACTAGGCAGAGAAAAGTCATAGATTTGACGCAGCATAGATTAGAATAAGGAACCAGAAAATTAGATTATAATTAAAAAAAAAAGTAGGTAGTACTACAGTATATTCAAGTTGAAATGTGACACAGAATAGAAAACATGGCATGCATGGAACCCAAACAAGAAGAAAAATAAGCACTTACTTTTCCTTGTTGTTTCAGTCTGGTGAATGTTTCAGAGAGCCCAACTGCTTCCATGTTCCTGATAGCAGCCACCGGGGTGTATCTTTTTACCGAAATTATAGCTTTCTTGGAGGGAAAACAAACCTGGAAATTGACCTCAGGTTTCTTCAATTGCAAGAAGCAAGTTGATTTCAGGGCAATAGCCATAAAATTGAGTTGCCTTCCACCGAGCGATTTCACAAGGGATTAAGCATAAGGGTAGTTAAACAAAGAAGAGCTCAATAAACACAATATTACTGAGAATGAGAAGATGAATCTTTATGGAAGACAAATATCTAGAATTTCTAATTCTACCACAAATTTATCAAGTGCTTAAAATATATCACTTGAACCATATCAATAAATTCAAAAATGAAGCAAAAATAGTGTACCCAACAAGACCCACAAAATTTACTGCAGTAAACCAGCCCATTGCATTCCCTTGAAAATTTTATAGCACAATCAAGAAACCCATTGAACAAGCAGAAAGCTTTTTACCAAAATCATAATGCAATCAGTAAAATAAATACCCAAAGTTGCAATTTTCACAGTTCATTGATGAAGGTGGGTAGCACAGTTAATCCTATGGCTATGAAGAATTTCTAACTGACCAATATTGAATGAATGAGAAGATAAACATACCAATAGTGTGTGTTGACTGTTGAAGAAGAGAAAGTACATGCGCGCTAGAGATAGCTACAAGAGTACAGTCGTCGGCGCAAATCAAAGACTCATAGTGAGAAAGACAATGGTGGCTTGCTTGGTTCTCTTTTCTGGTCCTTCTTTGTAATTCTCAGTCCAATCCTAAGTATTCCTGTGTGTGTGTGTTTTATTAATATTTTATTACAATAAGGCAATAATTAAAATTCAAGTAATTATAATTAAATATTTTTTATAAAATAATTATAATTAAATATATACTTATATAGTATAAATATAAATTAAATATAAACAAATATAGATAGCTTTTAGTATTAAGTCTCATTTATTGAAATTTCCAAAAAAAAAAATTATTTCCTTTGCTTTTTGTTTGAATTGAATCTTAAAACACGTTTGATATGAAATATAAGATTTGATAAGATAAATTTATACAATATATTATGATTTTATTAATTATTTAGTACAATTACAATATTACATAAGATTATTTAACATATTTCTCTTAAAACTATTTAAAATGTCATATTAGACATAATAATATAAGGTAATATAATATATTACAATCTTATTAATTATTTTATATAAATATTATATTATATAAATTTATTTATTAAATTTTTTTATAAATTAAAATAATAAATAACTTAATCAAATCATAAAAATAAAATTAAACGTGATTATATTTTGATATATAAATTCTTATAAAAAAATTATTATAATTTTAAATACTCTATTATTTCAAATCTTTACACTTTAAATTTTATATTATCAAATTTTATATTATTAAATCTTATATTATCATATTTAATACAATAAAATTTTATTCTATTATGTACAACAAGATTAGTTATAAATTTTCAAGGAATATAGAATCAAGACATAAAGGTCATGTATGTAGCTGCTAGCTGGCAACGATGGATAAGATTCAATGTTTTTTTTTATGGATTTTTTTTATATTTACTTGTGTTATAAGAAAGAAAAAGTATTTATAGGGTTTTGGGAGAAATTTCAACTTGTCTTAAGAAAATATAAGTTTTTTTTATGGAATTTATTTTATTTCAAAAGAAATAGAAATAAGCAAATAAAGACAAAAGAGGCATGTATCAAAAGACAAAAGAGGTGTGTATTAAAAAAGAAAAAAGACAAAAGAGGTCCGTATGTAAGAATATATATGACCCTTACATTATTTGAGCTTTTAATATAATTTAGTCTAAATAAATTATACCATCTGAAAAAGGATAGAAGTGAGCAATCAATAGTTTTTTTTATGAAAATAAATATGTTCATTATAAAAAATAGAATTTAAATTGATGTATAAATTATTTATATTTAAAATACTTTAAAAGGAATTCTATAATTCATCCTACTTAAAATATTAAAATAAATAAATTTAATAATGGCCAAGTAGAATAACAACAGGGCAAGATAGAGCGGGGGCAAATAATATTTTCCTCACACCTGCCCCGTACTCATTACGAATATTTATTTATGATTTTTATAAGGAGACAGATATCTGTAAGTATCTAAGAGTATCTAATAATTCAAAATAAAATTAAAAAATATAAATAAAATAAACTTTAACATCACATATAACAATATCTTTAACAATTTAAAATTATTATAAAATTAAAAGAATGTCACAAACAATATATCAAGTTCAATTATATTTTACAATAATCAATTTACATAAATAATTATTACAATAATAATATATATTCATTAAAAAATTAATTGTAGAATAATAAAAAATATATAATTTTTCTTCTCATCTCAAAGTGAGAGAGGAAAAAACAAATATATATATATGTAAAATGCTAAATAAAAAAAATATTTGGTGGATTCAGATATACTCATCCCCTGTCTCGTCGCGAATAATTCCTACAAATATTCACTAATTTGAATATTTTATCCATTCTTAAATCAAAGTGCAAATTCAAATAACTAAAATTTAAATAAAATCAAATATAACTAAATTTATTAAATGCACACAACTTTTTTGTTGTGCCTTTTTTTGGGTACATTTTTTGTGTAACTCATTTACCATTATAGTGTAAATAGAAGTAAAATTTACTAAATAGGTACAATTTAAAAAATAATTATTAAAATGGTACAAGATGAATAGTGCATGATAGTAAGTCATGGCTGAGAGCCACGACTTACATTTTGGTCATTTTTTTTATTAATTTCTTAGGGTAAGTCGTTGGTACAAACCATGACTTACCAATTGTTAATTTTTTTATAGCTCAATGAAGTCGTATCTCCCAACCACGACTTCCTTTTAAAAAAAAAAGTTCAAGTGAAGTCATGATTGACATACACGACTTACTTTGGGTTTCTGATTTAATAATAAGTCAAAGCCACGACTTGCACTAGCTTCCCTGCCTATATATTGCGCCCTCTCATTCTATTATTACTTCATATTTCGTTGTTCACGACTTGCTTAAGAAAATTTTAAGTTATCTTCATCACTACTATTTTATATCAAATTCAGTTTATTCTTGTTTAATATTCTCCACTAGAGGTATTTATTAAAAATATTAATTATACTTTTTTATTATTACAACATTTTTTTATTTACTGATATGAAGTTTGTTTGTTTGTTTTTTCTTAAGTTAACAAATGTCATCATTTGACTCTTCTTGTAGTTCATTTGTTGCTAATGTTGGTTATATTTATGATTATGAATATAGTGATCCTTATAGGCTTTTAAGTCCTATGATCACTAACCCTATTATTGGGGTAAATATTCATTCAACAAAATTATATAATCCAAACAATGTAACTTTAGGTATAAGAGACAATGTTAGTGAATTTAGTGAAAAGGAGGAGTATGAAGAAGGTGATTAGGGCAATGAAGCAGGTAAGATAGGCGTGAATGAACCTGCGACTATAACTTATGCTACTTCATCCTCATTTTTGTCTAATACTAATTTACAGGCAATGCATGTTCTTGAATTTCTTAATGATTATGGAATTAGTAAAGGAAGCAGTGCAAATATGAATATTGATCTGTGGGTTGGCATGCGATTTGAATCAAAACAAGCAACAATCAATGCAATTAAGTAGTACCACATTAAGAACTCATTCGACTATGTAGTTGAACAGAGCATACCTGACAGATACGTCGCTAGTTGTAAGAATTTTGGTAACGGGTGTGAATGGAGAATTAGGGCATCATTCAATAAAAGACATGACAAGCGGGGGATTAAAAAAATTGCAGGGGAACATACTTGCACATTATCATTGATTTCTCAAGATCACCATAGATTAGACTCCTCACTAATTTCTTCATGTGTTGTTGAATTAGTGAGCGCAAATCCTAGCATCCTGATAAATGCCTTGATTGTAGATGTACGAACTCGTTTTGGTTATACTGTCACGTATAGAAAGGCGTGGAAGGAAGAACAGGTGGCACTTGCTCAGCTTTTCAATGGTTGAGAGGAATCATATAGTGACTTACCTAAATGGATGACTGTTGTCCAGCACTTTGTGCCTGGTATAATAGTGAAATATCACACTTCTCCAAATTATATAGATGGTATGGAAGATCCCAATAGTGTGGTTATTGAACGTGCGTTTTGGTCATTCAAGTCATGCATTCAAGGGTTTGCATATTGTAAACTAATTGTTCAAGTGGATGGAATGGAACATTCTTGACTGGTAAATATTGTGAGACACTGCTAGTTGCTATTGCACAAGATGGTAATAGAACTGTTATTTCAATTGCCTTTGTCATTGTTGAAGTGGAGACAAAAGAAGTTTGGACGTGATTCTTATGCCACGACTTATTATTAAATCAGAATCCTTAAGCAACTCGTGTATGCCAATCATGACTTCACTTGAATTTTTTTTAAAAAAAAAAGAAGTCGTAGTTGGGAGACATTACTTCACTTAAAAAATAATAATAACTCATGGTTGGGAGATATAATTTTATTGTGCTGTAATAAAAAAAATTAACAATTGATAAGTCATGATTTGTACTAATGACTTACTCAAATAAATTAATAAAAAAATGATTAGGATATAAATTATAGTTGAGAACCATGACTTACTATTATACACTATTCATCTTACACTATTTTAATAATTATTTTGAGTTACTTTGATAAATTTTACTTTTATTTACATTATAATAATAAAAAAGTCTTTTTTGTGCCTTTATTCTGAAGTGATGGCTATTATGATGACTATTTGGATTTTTTTTCTTTTTGTTTTATTTTTTCGGTGAATGGTGAGAGGCGGGCAACAGGGTTTCATGAATCTATTACTTGTATAACAAAGGCAAGCTTGTATGCAATCTATGGCGGGTGTTACTATGCACTCTTCTTTACTTTAGATGTATCGGATTTGGATCATCTCCGATTGTGAAAAAATTGGAGAGCATCTCAACTATTTAAATCAAACTTTTTACATAATAAAATATTAAAAATAAATATAATATAATAATTATTAATGGTGAGATTAAAGACTAGACTCCTCTCTAGTTTTTTTACAACTGGAGAGGATCCAAATCCGAGTGTATCATACACCTTTAATTTTTACCTGCTATAGTAGATTTTTTTTTGGGACAGGTTGCTTCTTTTTTTTTCTTCAGAATATGCACTGTTCACGTCGAAGGTGCTGTTTATGTCAGAAAAATACTGTTCATACAAAAAAAAATATTGTTCACGTCGAAAAAAATATTGTTCATGCCCGAAAAAATACTGTTCACGCCGAAAAAAATATTATTCATGCCGTCGGTGTCACTATTTACCTGTCATCTATAATACCAGTTAAAATAATATCAGTTATAATTATATCAGCCTTTTATTTTTTTCATAAATAACTGTACACACTAAAAATCTTACAGTAAGTGTAAAATATTGTCAGTTAAAATCTGTAAAATTTTTGATATGTACAGTTGTTTATTAAAAAATTAAAATACTAATACAATTTTAACTAGTATTATTTTAAATGATATTATGTTCACGATTCGTAAATAATACCGCTTAAAATTAGAAGTAATTTGGTTTCTTAAAATTATAATCTGTGTTTTTTGAAAAATTTTATAAATTTTAACCGATAATATTTATATAATTATATAATGTAATTGATGACAATGATAATAGTAGTATGTACAAAAAATATAATACTAAAAAATATTTAAAAAAAAAACTTACTTAACAAGTTTTTTGTAATTGATTTAAGTCATTAATTTATTTTATAAATAAATTAATGACTTAAATTATAAGATGTATGATACACCTTCTCTTGGAGGGTATATCTTAAAAATGGCCTGCAATCTATATCCTATTAAGTTATGAAATTCTAAGAAAAGTGGCTTGAATTCCACATGGTGAAATCTATAAAAAAAATGCAAACAACTTAAAAAAAAACTTCAAAATTAAATCAATTCTCATAACTTTATAAACAAAATTTTTTATTTATAAATAAAATCAATCCATCATTATATATTAATAAATTTGATTACTTTCTAATAAATTAAAGTAAGAAAATAATGAACATCTAAAAAATAGAATGTGACCGTTAATTTATTATTTTTATTTTAATAAATATATTATATTAAATATATTAATAAATATGTTATTTCTATTCTAACTTATTAACTTAAGTTTAGTTATTGATTTTAATTAAAATTTAATTAAAAAATAAATTAATATATTATAATAAATTAATAATTATAATTATAATTTATAATTATTATAATAAATATATATTATATTATATATAATTAAACAGATTAGACCGATCTTTTAGGTTTAAAAAACTTATTAGAAGACATGAGACTTGACTTTTTTAGTTAAACTGATTTTAAAAGAAATATTAGACTAATTTATTTAATAAATAAGGTCAGTCAAGTCAAGTCATGTCGGTACCAAGCCAGGTTAGATGATAAGCCCGATAGGTAGTCTAACTTATTTCCACTCTTATTATTTATGAAGAATAAAATACTAGAAATTTCTTTTAATTATTGATTAATTTCAAAAAAATTTAGTAGTTTAAAACTTAACAACTTGACTCTTTTATTTTTTCAAACTGTGTTTGCACATAAACGAGTTAATTTTACAATACATTACACAATTTAATAAATTCAAAAAATCAAATTATTAAGTTTTGAACTTAAGAAGAGTTTTATAAAATTAATTATAATTAATGGAATTTTCTTACATTTTAGCCTATTCTTTATTTAAATGTCAAGTATCACTTTTTTAAATATCATTCTTTTTGGTAGCAAAAAAATAAATAATATCGTTCTTTGTTTTTTGAGTCTTAACATTTTTATTTTCAATTCTATCTATATTTTCATAACGAATTATAAAATATAAATGAAAAAATATTTACGTTACGCCTAGCTAAGCTGAGCTCCCTCTTCAGCTTCATCGCCGGAACGGAAAATAAACCAAAACCAGACTCAAATCACCCATTCATTTTCTCTCTCTCTCTCTCTCTCTCCATCACTGTCGATTTTTTAAACAATAGAAAATCTAATCAGATGTATTAGATGTCAGTATCTTATTGAATTTTAAAAGAAATAAATGTATCTATTTCTGTATTTTCCTTTTTTTCTTCCTTTCTAAATAGAAGTTGGAACAAGATTAGGAAAATAATTGATATTTGATTGATGCTACAGAAACATAATTTTAAAGGAATTTGGCCCTTTCTCAGTCCTTACTCCTCACTAATGCTGGGATTTTCATATGGTGAACTATTTCTGTTGCATGTAGCCACTGCGGCTCTCATTGGTAATCCTTTTGTTTTCTAACATAGAACCTTCATGCTCCTCTTGCTTTCTATTTCTATCTATCATATACCAAATTTATTTATTTATTTATATATTTTTAAGTAGGAATATTAATTGTTTATCCTGCAAATGTATGTGCAATAGGTCCAAAGGATTTGCCAATCATAGCCAGAACAGCAGGGAGGCTAGCTGGTCGAGCTATTATTGGGTATGTTCAATTGGCTCGTTGTCAGTTTGAAACTGTTATGACGAAACCTCAAGCTCGCCTGGTTCTCTGTTTCCTCCAAGCCAGAGTTATATTATAACTCATGGGGATTAATTTCATTACATTTCTATACACTTAATTTATCATAACCAGAAATTATTGCATAAATTTAGAGAACTCATGTTAGATGTACTAAACAAATCACATGATTAATTAATATTTAATATACTATCACAGTTAATTAATAGATAACTTTAATTAATTATCTTAATTAATAATGTGATTGGCGTACTCTACCCAATTTGGATGCTTTATGTTTAAGAAAGAATTTCTCTGATCATAACATAGATTGCAAATATGTGACATTTCATTGCTCAGAAAAAAAAAAAGGGAAAATAAAACGAAGAAAAAAGTACTTTGATGAAAAGAATATTATGGAATTTCAAAGTGAGAAAGTGGGGAAATAAATAAAAGAAGACAATTTGGCAGCCTAGAACCTCAACTGCATGTAATTCACTTCTACTTTCTTAGACGATAATTTCACATAAGAAGTTAAAGTTAGGAGCATGTCTTATATATTTATATTCTGTTAAAGGATTGTGCATCCATACAAGAACTTCGTAATGGCATTCAATTTGCCAACATTACACTTTATGGTATTGAACTATTTTGTTTTTTAGGTTCATAAGGAATTGCAGGAGACAATGGCCCAGCTGGATGCTATTCGTCGTGAAATTCGAAGCATATCAATCATAAATCCTGGCCCTTTGACCCGGAGTGTTGTGGATAATCTTGACCAGACATCTATCTTAAAGGGTATTATTCACACAATTTTTTTGGGACCATTGTTTAGTATTCTAAATTTTTACTGATATGGTGGCTTTCTTATTTAGATAATAGGGAACAAGAAAATGTTGGAGGGAATAGCTCGGTACCCACTGTTACCAAGGTTTATTTTTTTTTTTGATAAAAGAAGAAATATATAGATAAAAAAGAGAATTACAAACAAAAAGGAGGATAAGGGATCCTCTTAAAACAAAAGTAACAGATAGAAAAACAAAAAGAGAGAATCAATGTAACAAAGCGTCTCAATCCCTCATCATATCTGTTAGGGATACCCCATTAAAAAGACCATGAGCTTTACACCAAGTAGACGCCAACCACCTAGTCTTATCCCTAATTAAGTTGAGAACGGAAGAAACACCCTTGAAAATTCGAGAATTTCGCTCGAGCCAGATGTACCAAATTGTAGCGTAAATAGCACATTGCCACAAAAAATTAGCCTCTTTCCTTCTACCAAAACCATGAAGTTAACCATCAAAAATTGATTTAAAGATCAAGGACAGACCCAATATTCGCCATAAATGCCAAACAAGGACTGCCATAAAGAGTTGGCAGCAGAGCAATGTAAGAAAAGGTGAGAAGCTGATTCTGAACATGTACCACACATAACACACATATCAGGGGAAAGAGCCTTATGAGGCCTACGAACCTGCAACATATCATTAGTATTTATTCTATTAAGTACCGCAGATCCAAATAAAAGCCTTGACCTTAGAGGGAGCTTTGGATTTCCACAAAGGTTTATCGAGAAGAAACCTAACCCTATTCAATAAGTTAGGTACTTGAAAATAAGATTTGCAAGAAAAAATCCCAAGAGTCAAGAGACCAAATCCTTTTATCCGGGTAGGAGGAAAGAAGAACATAATCCAGTAAACCCAAAAGGACCTCCAATTCAGAGAACTCCCTATCATTTAAGTTTCGAAAAAAGTGAAAATTCCAAGAGGATACTGAATTTTGGACATTACAAAAAATGTTGATAGGAGAATTATGTGGAGTAGAAAGACGATACAGACGGGGGAAAGCACAAAAGAAAGGAACATCTCCTACCCAGAGGTCCTCCCAAAATCTAATGTGAGAGCCATTACCTACTTTTAAGGAAAGCAAAGTCTTAAAAGTAGAATAGCCTTGAGAAATAAACTTCCAAGGACTAAAATGAGAAGCTCGACTTGCTGTGTTAGCATCCCAACCATTTGGGTCCAAACCATACTTACTTCGGATTACCTGATGCCAAAGAGAATGAGGCTCCAAAGGAAAACGCCAAAGCCATTTTGCAGCCAGAGCAACGTTCTTAGACACCAAATTACCAAGACCCAAACCCCCTTCCTTCTTAGGGCGACAACACACCTCCCAACTCACTAGATGATCTCGTTTAGAATCCGAAACACCCGACCACAGAAAGTCCCACATAATCTTTTCAATAGAGTGGGCCACACCAGCAGAAAAACGAAATAAAGACAAGTAATAAATAGGAATGCTCGAGAGGCAAGCTTGAACAAGAGTGATACGACCCCCAAGAGAAAAATAAGCACCTTTCCAATTATCTAAACGGTTAGAAATTTTCCTCAACACCGGGTCCCAAAAAGAAGCACCTCTTGGATTCACACCCAAGGGAACACCCAAATAAAAGAGGGGCCAATCCAAGACCTGACAACCTGCCATAGAAGCGAAGGAGGAAAGAATTTGCGAATCCACATTTATACCAGACTGTTACCAAGGTTTATTGACCACATGCACTACTTGAGATAATTGTACGCTGCTTTAGGGGCTGAGTAGGCTCACATGTCTATCATTATTACCAGGATTTGGCTTCATCTGCCTTGCATTCATGCAATACACACAGTCAAGCAGCTACTTATGCCAGATTGGCAGAGTCTCCTTCCATAAAGAACATTTTGTCAGCAAGTAGTGCTGAAGCAGAGAAGATTAAAGATGAAGCGCAGCTTACAGTCTTACCAGTATCCGCTGAAAACACTGGACCACTACCAAATCGTGGGGGTAATGATCTTAAGTTGTTTAGTTTACTTTCATTATCATGGTTATCAAGATGAACTTTTAATGCATATTATTGTCTCTCTTCTATCTTTTTCTAGAATGATATCTGACTTGAAACAAACTTTGGCTGTGTTGGCAAGCAGCTGATGTGAAAGGATCTGACATAGTTCTAGAAGCAATTTTGGAGGCAGAGGTGGCTCATAATGCAAAGGAATTCTTTTTACAGCCCTAAAATCAGATATGATTGATATGGTAACACTACAGAATGCCTTATTGTTTGTATTTGCAAATACAAAATAATACATATTTAGAGTATATTTATTATAAAGGTATTGCGTCATGAATTTGCCTTTTCTTTAATAGTTGTTCAGCTTAGAAAATATATAGTAATTTTTGGGCTTAGAAATTGCGGATTGTTCTGATGTGAACTGTTTAAACTCTCAATCCTGCCCCTCCCCGAAAAAAAAAAATAAAAAATTCTCAAGCTTAGTCTCCTTAGTAATAGTGAGGTTATGGCAAAGTAGTAACTTGTTTAACTTTTCTGTTGTCTTTTACTGGTTGTTAAAATATACGTTCAGAGGATGTGTATTTTTATTTACTCGATAGCAATGCTGATGGTATCTTATTTCAATAGCAATTCTGGTGGTATCATAAAAGAAATAACGATGGTATCTTATTTCATTAGCTGGGCCCTGATGGCGATTTTCTAGTGTTTTGATTATTTAAAATATGTTGGACTGGGATGTGACTAGAGGAACTGATAATTATAATTAGTTGCAACCGACCCTCTTAAAGATCGAAGTTTGTGGAGGAGCAGGGACTGAGGGAGTAACAACTCTGCATGTCAGTGTAAACAAGATATCTTCCTTATTAAGCTAGAATCGCTAGCTATGGTAGAATAAAATTTATGCTGCCTATTCTGGTATATAACCAACCTAATTACTATTTTTTTTTAGTCTAATAGATTGTACACTAATAGGTGCAAACAGCGTTCATTTTATATCTTAAACTGCCTGTTTTTTTCGACATATCCAAGGATTGATATGAATATGACCCTCCTGTTGCTAATGATTGTGCTCCTAGCCGCCAGGCTAAGGAAGGATTGGAAGGAGATTGGCATCTGGCTCCCCACCAATGAGCATTTGCAGGCAAGGGATTATTAGTAGTTTTTCCCACAGCTAAATGAGGTTTTGTGATTTGCATGGGAGTTAAGCCTAGACACCATTACAGGGGTGTATCGAGAATAATTGAGGCAAAGACGCTGTTATTTAGGCTCAACTTTTGGTTCCGGCCAAAAATTTGGATTCTTGTCATGCAGATCACTTTGTAATGTAATGAACAGTAACAAGATATTGAGGAGTATCTAGATGGAAAAAGAAAGAAAGAAAGAAAGACTGCCGCGTTATATACTTATTGAAGGTTTCTTATGATATTTATGCCTTTGGGATATCAGCCCCTATTAATTAACGGGCTAGACAATGTGATAGTTATTATTGGAGGTGTGTGTTAGTTTAACTGAAAAATACTTTAGTTGATTGTGAGGTGCTGGGATCAAATTTCGCTTTCACTCATTTATGTCACATGAGTAAAGTTTAATGTGACCTTCTCCACCCTAGGTGTAGCATGTTTGCATGTTGGTGTATGTGTCTGTGTGGTCCTAAATGTGTTAATTAATTATTGATTAAAATCAAATCTGTAGGGTTTTTCAATAATCCGCTATCTAATAGGAAAAAAATTATCTACTAAAATACACATATGCACTGTGTTAGGAAAATAAGTTGAGTAAACAAATATTTGCTACCTTGTGAATATGTGATTAGGTTAGGCTTGGTTAGAATAAGTTGTTGAAAAATATCTTGTGAACTCTTTTATTATCTACTTGCAATTGGTTTTGGTGGGAAAACATTTAGATCATGGCAGGTAAGTTCAATTATGATGACCTTATATCCACCTAATTTATAGATTCATTTAAACTTTTTTAGTACAAAAGTAGTGTGAGTGTTGCTAGAATCTTGAGAGAACCATATCTCAAAAGCTAGCACGTGAGGTTGTCATGCAGATCACATTGTAATGTAATGAACAATAACAATATATTGAGGAGTATCTAGATGGAAAAAAAAAGATTGTCGTTATATACTTATCGAAGGTTTTTTATAATATTTATATCTTTGGGATATCACTCTCTTGTTAATTAACGTGCTATCAGAGTTATTATTGAAGGTGCTAGTTAGTTCAGCTGATTGTGAGGTCCTGTGATTAAATTTTGTTTTTACTCGTTTACGTCACATGAGTAAAGCTCAATGTAGCCTCCTCTTCTCTAAGTGTAGTGCACAGTGTTGGTGTGTATTTATATGAGTCTGAATGTGTGAATTAATTATCCATTAAAATATGTAGATTTTTCGATGATCCGCTGTCTAATGAAAAAAAAAGATTATCTTCGAAAATCCACATATGCACTGCATTAGGAAAATAAGTTGAGTCAACAAGTATTTGCTACCTTGTGAATATGTGATTATGTTAGGCTTGGTTAGAATAAGTTGTTGAAATGAACTCTTTTATTATCAACTTGCAATTGGTTTTGGGTGGAAAACATTTAGATGATAACATGTAAGTTTAATTGTAGTGACGTTGGATCCACCTAATTTATAGTGGATTCATTTTAACTTCTTTTTAGTACAAAAGTAGTGTGTGAGTGTTGCTAGAATCTTGGGAGACGCTGCATGCACCGAGAGACGCAATGGTAGGCTTTGACACTAATTGTTACATGAATCTTGAGAGAACCATACTTAAAAAAGCTAACTCATGAGGTTGGAGAATCTAGGTCCATATAAACCCCACACTAGACTCATAATCCCCCAATGTGGACAGGAACATAATTTGTTATAGGAAAATAGGGTCTAGTTATTGTTATGCCAATTTATTTCTGCTATTTCTATTTTACTGTTATTTCTGTTTATGGGTAAGTAGAAGAAGTTTCTGGTATGGATGTGGTGGCTAGTAGCATCCATTATAAAGTGTGAGAGTGATCAATACATAACATACATTAATGAAAATAAAAAAATTCCTCTCTAAACTCTCCCATTTGTGCTTTATTTGCATTGCATACATTTTAGTATTTAATCACCAGAGAAGCTTTCTATAATGTGCTTTCTCCGTGGTTAGATGCTTAGGATCTCTCGGATTCATTTGTTATAGGAAAATAGGGTGTAGTTATTGTTATGCCAATTTATTTCTATGTTATTTCTATTTTACTATTATTTCTGTTTATGAGTAAGTAAAAGAAGATTCTGGTGTGAATGATGAGGCCATTATAATTATATAGTGTGAGAGTGATCATTACATAACACACATGAATGAAAATAAGAAGATTCCTCTCTAAACTCTCTCGTCTGTGCTTTACTTGCATTGCATACATTTTAGCATTTAATCACCGAAGAAGCTTTCTATAATGTGCTTTCTCCCTGATTAGATGCTTATGATCTCTCGAATTCACAACTGTTGTAGGAATCTGGGATAACCATACCTTAAAAGCTAGCTATCTGAGTCCCATACACCATGGAAGGAACTATTCCGAGTGATGCGAGATAAATTCCTCTGCTATTTTTCTTCGAAATTCCACACAAAGACCAAAACCCCTCAAAGATGCTACGAAATTGAAATGCTTCCATCACCCTTTCCAAACATAGAGATTTGGAGCCTCTAACAAGCATGATGTTGGACCACAACAGGTGGAGTAAAGGGAAGAGTAGAGCACCACCAGGATAAAAAAAATCAAGACATTCTTATCTCTTATCGTATACTCATGCTTCAAGAAACTTACAGAATGGTTGGACCAAGCACTACGCTCAACGGAGATTCCCCGTTCATCCATCCATCGTGCCCTTGTAAACAACGAACCATTAAGCATTTCGGAAACATCAACTTGTGTCAACTTCTGGGACATTGGATGTGGCGATGGTCGCGGACTAGAAATTTCGAGCTAACCCATTTTCTTGAACTATGAGGAACTCATGTTGAGTCTCGGTCACAGGATTGAGAATTGGCTCCACCTTCTGAAATTTCCAATCTGTTCTTTTTTGAGCAGGATCTATTCGTTCTGATCGGGCAATATCGTTGCTGTTTCGATCACTAATGTGAGACTCGGTTCTGTGAATTTGAGGATTGGAGGAGTGGAACTCCTCGGGTTGCTGTGGATCTCGGTGCCGCAACTATGGGCTTTGAATTTGAAAAACCATTTGTGACGATTCTGCAACGGTTTCGTGACTTCTAGATGCGAGATCACTCATGAGTGAGTTTATAGAGGAATGTTTTTATTTTCATTCATGTATGTTATGTAATGATCACTCTCACACTAAAATAGAAATAACATACAAATAAATTGGCATAACAATAACTATACTTTATTTTCCTATAACAGTGTTTTTAGAAAGTAATTCTATATAACAATTATATGAAGATATGTCACATTTTAAGACTACTTTTGTTTAGGAAGCGTCTTGCCAAACGGATATTTTTACACATTCTAGTCTCATCTTCATAAATTATAATTGTTCCGTTTAGTGTTTGATTTGCACAAAAAAATCAAAAAGGAAAAGTTCTATAGATTGATAAAACTGTTAAGTTTTCATGCTAAATATGTAGAAATATATAGGGAACAACAGAAGTCTTTGAGAAGTGGATGAAACAAATGAGGGGAAAGAGAAAGTTGGTAGCTGAATAATTTATTTACAGCCTACCAATAACAAAGTACACATGAGAAATAGTTGTAATTTTTCTCTATGAATATATACCTGAATAGCATGATTAAACCAATAATATAGAAAAAAGAAAATAAATTATAGAACATAGCATAACTACTGAGAGTAGTTATGTAACTTAACTGCCTTTCAGTTACCTAGTTTATTATTATTTTTTTAAAAAATATGGTATCGACTGTTTTTTATTTTAAAAATCTAGTATGGACTGGTTTTGAAGTGATTTTTTTTTAAATCGATTATGTTGTTAAATTTTTAACTCTAAGAAGGGAATTATGTTGGAGACTTACAGTAGCCTGTAGACATATGTTAAATGATTTCAAGGTATATCATATTACAAAGCATTTAATTTTAATACATTATTAATGAATTTTTTTATATTATCATTCAATAATATATTTTCATATTATTAAAAATATTTGACTCTTATAATAATTATTTTAAAAAACACATAATAACATATAATTAATTGATAGTGTAAAAAACTTTACAATAAAAATTCATCAAAATCAAACTCTATTACGAATTTAAATAACATTATCTTTATGGATAATGCTTCACTTTGCTTTCACGGAATATATATTTTTGCACTTCAATTATCGCTTCTGAATTGGAATAATGACTAGTAGGACCTGTTTATCCATATACCAAAATCATATATTCTGAAGAACTATGGCACCAGGCTAATAAAATGCAATGACCATATAAAAACTAAAAAAAGGACAATGACTATTAGAAAAATCATAATATTAAAGATCTCTTTCCAATACACATTTATTATTACATAATTGTTATTAAAAAAGTTTAAGAATCATTGACTTGCAAGAGAAAAAAAAGTTAATTTGTCTACGAATATACAATTGATACATACACTTATGAATTCATAAAAATAATTAAAACAAATAGAGAAACGAACTCTATATTAGATATGAAAATAAGCGAGATACAAATCATTTTATACATGAGAAAATCATAATAAATGTGTATAAAAAATAAGATAAGATTATATATAATTATAATAATAATAATTTTTTTTTATTAAATGAGATGGATTACATGATAAGATTATATATAATTAAATGATAAAAATTATATAAATATAAAGTGATATGATATGAATGAAAATATATATAATTAGAATTATTTATTAAATATAACCTAACCTATATTGGGTGAACATGAACAAAAATAGAATAATACTAACCACACACATCACTTTATATGTTCACAATTTTTACTATTGACTCTACTTTATTTTCTGTATATGTATACTATAATTCTGTTAGATAAATAAGTGGGAGAGACATGAACAAAAAAAGTAATGTGTTGATAACATTTTTCACAAAAGTATTTCCTATAAAAGAGAAAAGACGGGTGGACCTGTAAATGACCAAAAATGGAGCCCCTTTTAGAAAAAGAGAAGTTTTTCTTAAACATGATAAAGCCACCCCCATCTTCAGTTCTTCGGCTCTTCATCTCTTACACTCACTCTTTATCTATCTCTGAGAAGTGGGACTGAACTGAACTGACTACTGAATAGAAAAAAGGCGGAGCTAACTACAACACCAATTTGAACTCGCAAAATTCTCTTCTGCTTCATATGTAGATTCTGCTTCTGCGTACAAACTGAGTCATCAACTCGTTTGCCCAACTCAAACTCGACTCGCCCGAGTCCAGACTCGAAACTCGAACATGGCGAATAACCCTTCCGAGGCTCCCGCCGACGACTTCCTCGAACAAATCCTTGGCCTCCCGAATTTCGCTTCCGCCGACTCCACCTTGGCCGGAGCCGATGTCGGCTTGGCGGGCACGGCTTCTCCTGCTCCGATGATGCTGCAGCTCAACTCCGGCGATGCCAACCCCCACCTCGCCGGCGGTGGAACCGGCGGTGGTTTTCATGCAACACCGGTGTACCAGTTAGGGTTGAGCTTGGAGCAAGGAAAAGGAGGGTTCTTGAAGCCCGAGGAGGCCTCCGGTAGTGGGAAGCGGTTTCGCGACGACGTCGTCGATGGTAGAGCTAAGAATGTAAGACCAACTTTTTTTATCAGAAGATTGACTAAAGTACTTTTACAAATGAAAAAAAAAAAGGTTTTCTTTTTTTGGAGGGGATATGATCTTCAATTGAAAGTGAGCTTGGTGCTTCAATTGTTTCAGTATAATATGAGAGTTTGTTTTAGTAAGAAGTTGTATTTTTTTTTTTTTGGGGGGGGGGGGTGCTAGTGTGCTACTTTCCATTTATTTCTTGGAGAGAGCATTGATCATTTTGGTATTTTTAATATGTACCATAGTGGCGTGCTATGAGTGTGGTTTTAGTGACGGATGAAGTGAACTGGTGATCCTATTTGGTTAAATTGATTGTCATATTTTGTTTAATAGCTGACAGGACTGGGAAGGGAAGGAAAAAAAACAAAATAATGTTTATAAACCTGTAAGAGGCAGGGTTTTGAGCTTTGTGCTAGATTCATTTTTGTGTAGTGAACAGGAACTAAAATACAATAGCATGTGACGGTTGTTTAACAAATGAGAATCACTTGGTTGGATATTTGGACGGGATCTGATGTTTGACATAGAATTCCCAGCAAATGAATGTGGGAAGGGAGATATTATTGTAGAGAAAAAAAAATGAGACATTATATTATCAGGGTTTTGCCATGGACCTGCCATGGTCGTTATGGTAATCTAATTATTATAGGATGATCATTGTAATTTTTTTTTTCCCCTTTATGCAAGGTTCGAACTACCACCATTGCATTGCCCATATAAAGTAAACAAAACATTTTAGAATTTAATGAAAATAACACCCAAGCAGTGGAATGGTAATTTCTTTGCAAATAAGAGAATCTCATAAATGAGATTTTTCTACTGTCATATTGACAGATTTGTTGGGCGTATGCTTGTTGATGCCAGCCAACTTGCTCTAGACATCCACAACAGGTCTCATTGAAATTCTGTACTTGTAGTGAAATTTGGATGGATCATCGTTGTAGGAGTTGACATGGAGTACAACCTTTGGAAATTGACATAAGGCATAAGAATACAAGTTGAAGATGAATGCATAAGGATTAGATCTGGACTGTGCAAAACTGGAGATCAATCTTGGGTGATTTAAATTCAAGCCTGTTGGTGTTATCATGGATTGGTTGAACATTTCTGGATTATGATTTAGTAGAAGTTATGTTATTTTCGCCTTCTCATCAGTACTTGGGGTCACATTTCTGGGATCTTTGAACCTCTTAAATCATATAGGACATATATACTTGGCTGTGAGTAATCCTTGAATAAATGGTTTTTTCTTGTAAGAGTCTTTTTTTCCCCTCTCTTACTGATAATTTTCTTTTCTGCCTTTTGAAGGCCAGAGGGGAGTTTGTTGATCAAGTAGCATTTTTCCCGTCTTGATGATCTATAATCCTTTAACAGGTTTTTCATGGGCAACCCATGCCTACTACTATTCCTGCTGCTCCACATCCTCCAACAATGCGTCCTAGGGTGCGGGCCAGAAGAGGACAGGCTACAGACCCACACAGCATAGCTGAACGGGTGAGCTTCAGGATATTTGCATGAATACAGACTGTCTTCTGGTTATTGTGATGTTTAACATTTAAAGCTGGGGGTTAAGTTCGTAGCTCATTTTTCTTTAGTCTTCATTTTACCTTTTGATTACAGTTGCGCAGAGAAAGAATAGCAGAAAGAATCAGGGCTTTGCAAGAACTGGTTCCAAGTGTCAACAAGGTATGTGACTTCTCTTGCATATCATTTTATTACAAAATGTGGTTTTGCATTTGTCTTTAGCAAGAGAGGAATTGTCTTTGGAAAAGTAAGGGATTTATGTCATGGTTAGCATGAAAAGTAAAAGAAGATAGAGAGCATCAGGTTGACATTTACCGAAGATATATCTGTTGCCGTTGCCCCCTCTTTCTAGCTTGCTGACTTGATAATGACACATATCTTAGTTTATGATCAATTTGAGGATAAGTAGATTCATATCTTGTGAATAAAAATGATATTACTCGTCAATTATTCCAAAAATAGAAAAGATGCTGAAAAGGGAGCTTTTCAAGTTGTGCATTTGACTGATCTTTCTTCTGTCTTGGTAGATATTGTTCATTCAATACTTGTTTAGCACATCACCATCTCCACTGACACTGTTGCCTTTTATAGATTGTGTCTGTCTTTTACAATATGAATACAATATAGCAGATGTCATTACTTAGGTAACTGTTTTATGAACATTTGAGTTTTACAAAATAGGTTGTACTTTTCATGTAAAAATCTTGAAATATATGCTTCAATTCATAAATATTTGAACTCTCCTGGCTCATCAAGGAGCTAATTTTCTTTTTTTATGTAAGGCCTAATGAAATAATGAGTCTGTTGAATCTGAAATGACTTGTGTACATTGCATGATATGGAGCTTGCCTAAATAGAATATTTAGCTTAATGTGTAAATTTCTTGACACCCCCTCTTGGGCTCCCCCTTTCCCCTTATTTTTATCTTTCACTGTTTTCAGGAAGATTAGATAGAACATACAGTAGAAAGAAGTAGGCATTATTGTAGAGGATGGAGGATTTTTAATTTGTGCTTAGTGTTCTGGCTTTTTCCCGTCAATATATGTTTATTAAGAATAAACCATAGATTCAATGTTTGGGGATTTATATATACAAAGTAATTTATGTAGATTTTTTTTATGCCATCTTGACACTATTTTTATGCAAATTTATGTTGAGTTTAGAACATGGCATCTGCCTATGGATCTGTTGAATTCTCAGATTGATTGTGGATTGAGTTTGTCCACTAATATATAAAAATCTCCTTATCCATTTTTCATGCATTATTTATTAGAGTATAATTAATCTAGGAAAGCATGCTTCTCATTAGGGGGTAAAAAAGAGGGATAACATCAGCATATATTCTGTTTTGTTGTGCATGAAATTTTAAGAGTGCTTGAAGTATGAAATAAATCTACTGGATTTCAAGGGATGGTATGCATTTTATGATCTGCGTAATAGCAGTGTTGCTCTGCTGCATGACGGCTCATTGTTTGTAAAAAAGATAATTGTGCTGAATTATTCCATCCTTTTAATATTATTGTGCATTTTTACCCTGTTCAGACAGATAGAGCTGCCATGTTAGATGAAATTGTGGATTATGTCAAGTTCTTAAGGCTTCAAGTGAAGGTAAAAAATGCTACTGTGCTCCTAATAGATCCTACTTTTATTTTCATTTATTTTCCTAATTAGGTCTCAATTTGTAATTAATGACAGCTTTTAATGGCATTTCATGGTTTTGCTAGTTAAACCTGTTAACCTGTGCTCAGTTGGGATTCAATTCATGGTCATGAACCCCACAAAAGGAGAAGTTACTGTACACTCTCAAAGCATTACACCGGTCTAATAAAAGTGTACCACATGTCATTTATAACCATACATGCCGTGGATTAAAAATTAAAATATTATTAAATTAAAAATCAACGGTTATAAAATTACCAAGAGTATTACTCTTGGAGTAGGTTAGAATTTCTCTCACAAAGGGTGGTTGCCACTTTGGATGAGAACCCATTGGCCAATGTATTTTATTCCTGAAGACTAGGGAATATCTTTTTTGGTGAAAAAAATGGTAATAAGGATAGGTTACTCTAATACTACCGGTCAGGGCGCCAGTGACATGCCTAGGATCCTGAAAGACTAGGGAATATCTAAATACAATCAAATGATAACATTTTCAGGCTGCGTAATGCACTGTAGTTACTTTTAACTACCCAATAATTTGTAAGGGTCTTCTGTTGGAATTCAGATTGCTGTTTGATCCATGATATAAATGTTAAAGCAAAAGGCTCTTCTCAGTCCTAATTTGAATTTGTAGCAATGTGAAACCAAGTGCAAACGACTTCCAATGACTGTTAAATCATCTGCTTTTCAGGTTTTAAGCATGAGTAGATTGGGTGGAGCCGGTGCAGTGGCACCACTAGTAACTGACATTCCATTATCATCGGTCGAGGTAATTATTGTGAAGAATGTGTAGTTGGAAATTTTTATTTTTTCTCTTCATGCAATTTAACATATTAGTGATGATCAGGAGGAAGGCAGTGAAGGTGGAAGAAACCGACCAGCTTGGGACAAGTGGTCAAATGATGGCACAGAAAGGCAGGTAGCTAAGCTCATGGAAGAAAATGTTGGGGCTGCCATGCAGTTTCTTCAATCAAAGGCGCTCTGCATCATGCCCATTTCACTGGCATCTGCAATATACCAGTCACAACCACCGGATACCTCTAGCATAGTCAAGCCTGAAACTAATCCTCCTTCATAGACCTCAGGCACATGGTGCACAATCTATTGGTGAGAAATACTTGCATAGACCTATTAGGTGCACTAGGCCAATCGCATCATTATGATAACTACTATTATAGTTAATAATTAACTATCATAATCTATTATAATTAATAATGTGATTGGTCTAGTACACTTAACTTGAAAGCACTAGGTTTATGCAAGTATTT
Organism: Ormosia semicastrata; assembly: GCA_029884595.1. Classification (NCBI taxonomy): domain Eukaryota; kingdom Viridiplantae; phylum Streptophyta; class Magnoliopsida; order Fabales; family Fabaceae; genus Ormosia; species Ormosia semicastrata. Next base: position 13,354,928 of record JAQQTO010000055.1, on the reverse strand, counting down.
TTCTCTATTGGTCTCATCAAGGGCTCACCTAATACTGCTGGGACCCACGAGTTATTTGTCTGTTCCAAATCTCCATAATTAAGTCATTGGCGACCGTCAAGTTGCAATCAAAGTCAGATGCCATAATTCTTTCTTTTTTGCCTTTCTTTCAGCTTACAAGCAGACCCCAATCTTGTCTTGGCGAGTTTCAAGTAAAGGGAAAGAAATTGTCAAAAGTTCACTTGATATGCTCTTCTCTTTATTTGTCAATTGCTGGGGTTAGTGGAACATGATGAAAGCGCTTTTATAGTGGGGCTTAGATTTTGTAGTGGGCTGTGGGACCTTCCAAAAGGTTAGAGTGGTGTGTATATTTTTAATAGTGATGTAACTCTAGAGGATTTGAATTGCAGAGTTGATAATAGTTGCTTTAAGAATGCTGGGTGTTGCCAAGTCCAGCAGAAAATGATGATGCTTTTTTGTTTATTTAGGGTGTGCGTGAGTTGTTTACTTAAAAGTAATTAGACGACTTTTCCCTATTCTCCTGAATCATTATTCGATTTTGATCCACTATAGAGAGATGGAAGGACAAGTTTGGGTGCTCTCTTCACCGATACACAATTCATATCAATCAGTAAGCTGTAACATTATTCAACTCAAATAACAGAGTCTTCTCTGGACTTATCTATGTACGGTTTCAGCAGCCAAATCTATGTATGGTATAGCCGTATAAGGAATAAGGAATGGTTTACTACTCAGAACATATCTCTTCCTTTCGTGAAGGGAATCTTGCATTAAATAACCTCATTTCCTTGAGTTGTTGATGCCAGCTATGTTTTATTTTTATTTTATTTTGGTGAAAATGCCAGCTAAGTTTTATTTCAATTTTCTTTTGGCAAACAATTAATTACATACCCTTTTTCAAGAAAACTGAGTCTTGTTGCTCTTCTTACTGTATCTTTTATTTTTTTGGTTGCATATCTTTCTTTTTTTTTTTTAAAGTTGCGTGTAAACCTCATTAGATGGAATACTTCCTGCCTTGGGTAACAAAATTTGCTGAGCATATAAATAGAATGGTTAATGGTGTTTATAATCCAGCACTGGTTGTATGTAGTCATACGGTCAGACCCATACACGTTCATTTTTTACGAATTCTTTGAAGTGACAGCATTAGCATAACTATTGCAACATAAATTGTGCAGCCAAAATTTGGATTAATAGGGTTCCTACTAAAGCTTTAATGGAGACGGAGCCTTTGGAGCTATATCCAACAAATTGATGCAGTGATGTTTAGGATAAAGACAACAGGCAGAGCACTTTGGAAAATCCTTCACTTGTAAGTTGTCACAATAACCAAGTGATCGTGTGCCATTTCTGTTACATGTGGAGATTCTTGTAAGAGTCAGAACAGAAGTTGAAGATCGTGCATTGTACCCCAAAAGGATAAAGCAATGGGAATTGGTGGATATTCATGTCTGCTAAAGTCGAGAATTCGTCACTTGTTACTCCTCCCACCATGCCACTCAATCCCCAAACTAGTATCAATGCATTATTGGTGTACAACAGTACAAGAGATGTGTAGCCATTCGGGATAATGGATCCTCTCACAACAACCATAAATAGATAACCACAAATTTTGATAAGGTCTTACTTTTTTGTGATTTTCGTATCTATCTCTCATCATCACATACTTTTTCATGTGAAAAATTCACACTAAAAGATACACTTCTGCAGTCATTCATTTATTCATTCATATGTGGCCTCGTATATAAAGTATAAACTTGGCCACACAACTCACCAATTGCATGTGTGAAGTCACCCCATAACCATAAATATCATAATTTGTACTTCAATACTAGTATCAATATTAACATATTCAATCTCTTTGAGTATTAATAAGAATCTGGCAAAAGCAATGGCTCATCGATTAATGAAGAAAAACAAAGGAAGGGACAAAAAAGTAAGATATTTTCAAATATACCCCCTGCAAAAAAAAAAAACTCAAATGGGTCCAGGGCCCTCTGAGAAAAGCCCATATTTCAACATTGGCTGTTATCAAACAAGCTCATTTAAATGGGCCTGAACCCAATTCTTGTACAGGTTGTGGTAGATGAGAGGATTAGGGTCCAGTTCCATGAGCAGTAGTCTGATTGTGCAAGAGATGTGCTGCATTTTACAGCTTGAAGAGAAGGAGGCAATAGGCATGGTGTTGGAACAAACAGTAGCGTCAACTAGGTTGAGGAACCTGCTCTTGATCCCTCAAAACCCCAGTTCAAAACCCAAAACCCCATCTTTAATCCGCTATCATCCCTCGAAAGCCAAGCGGAATGGGTGGTTGAACTTGAAATGCTCCAATTCCAATTCTATGGATGATTACCCTAAGCCTTCGGAGATTCCATGGAAGAAGGAACTTTTCAACTCCGTCAATCTCATCGGCTTCGTGGCCGCTCCTGTTCAAATTAAGCACTTTCCCTCCGGCAAGGTGGTCGCATGGACCAGCCTCGCCGTTAAGAAAGGTCCCACCCAGACATCCTGGTACTTCGTTCTCCTTCTCCCAAAGTTTAAGGTTCCGGGTTTTTTATTTTATTTTATTTTGAAATCATGACTGTTGATTCGCTTGCTCTCATTGGGGGATCTTAAAGATCATATTTTTATCTTTTTTTAACCTTTTGAAAGGTAGTTTGCCAAATGGGCAAGTGCAGAATGTGCAGGAAGTAAAACAATGAATTAATTGTGTGTTTCACAGCACAAGAACGAAATATTGGAGGATGAGGATCTAAGAAATGTTTCTGTAAGTGAATAAGCATAATAATGTCTTGTCTGATTATATTTTTGCCTTCTGGCTTGCAAAGAACAATGAGGTGGTGGACTGTCATTTGAGGAGGGAGGTCTGTCATTTTTATTGCATTAATCAGATTGGTTAATTTCTGTCCTATTTTTCTTTTCTTAGGTTTAGATTACCTTTGAGCTACTGCATTGTATTCCCAGTTACTTGTGTCATTTTCTTGCTTTTGGGGATAGCGGGGGACATGACAATTTCCTCACGTCAAAATTGTGAAAAGTGTCTTGTTGCGTTAAAAAAAAAGTTTCTAAAAGATGCTAGTCTTTTGAAAATTGAAATGTAGGATTAATTTGACATTCTGGGATGAGCTGGCGCATGTTGCCTTTCAACATGTAGAGAAAGGCCACCAAATTTATGTTTCTGGTCGCCTGGTAACAGATACAGTTGAAAGTGATGAAGGGAAACAGCAAACCTACTACAAGGTTTTGTAATTTCCAACATATAATTCTTTTTTCTTTTTTTATTTTGTGGCCCTTCTTCTAGTGGATTATTATTATGTTTTGGATTTCATGCAGGTGGTTGGTCAGCAGCTGAATTTCATTGATAGGAGTCTCTTGCCAGTGTCCTCTTATGATCACGAGTCTGATTCTATGATGGCTGGCAAGTCAATATGTTCAATGGAATATAGTCTCAACTTCAGTAGGGTTTTGTTTTGTTTTATTGCTAAATATCTTACCTGTTTTCTGCTATTATTTCAGGTAGAAAAGGGAATTATGCTGCAAACAATACCGGCTCTATCGAAGAATTATGGCAAGCATTCTTTGCTAATCCAGTGGAGTGGTGGGACAATAGGAAAAACAAGGTAAATTGTTAATTAATCTTGTAAATAAAGATATGGTGCACATTTATCTGTAATGCTATTTCCTTGTGAAATCAAGTGGTTATTTCAAGTATTGCCTGCCTGTTGATTATTGCAATTGTATTTGGAATCACTTCTCCCTTACACCTTTATAGCATCAACTATCACATTAGCGAGAATAGCTTTCTATCCAAATAATAATAATAATAATAATAATATTCCTGATTGATGTCCTAGGCTCCTAGCATTCTCGTGGCCTTACATTTTTTGACGCTTTCCTTGCTAGGATGACTATGACCTCTGAAGCATGGGTACTCCTCCCAGGGAGGAGTACCGTTACGGTTGCACGCGTTAGGACGCGTTTTCGTGAATTTACAGCTTGGACGGCTCCTGGTTCGGTGGTATCCGACACATCGCTTGCCGTTACGCACGACATCTCCTGTATTTCCCTGCGTAGAGCCCTCCGTTGTTTCCGATGATCTTCGTCACCACCTCCATTCGTCTTCCTAGCCACCGCGTGAGGTTGTCTTTTCGATCATTCCTCGCGCAAAGTCCTCCGATGAAGCTTTTCTGCATAACACTTATATCACCACCTCCATTCGTCTCGCATATTTGGCTCTATCCGTCACGCCATGGCCGCCAAGGTAATGAAGTGTTGTATAGAAAGAAGGAAGAGGCAGAGGAAAACGAAAAGGAAGAGAAAGAGGAAAACGAAAAGGCAGTGCCAAGAAAAAGAAAAAAAAGGTGGAGGAGGCTCCAAAACGAAATGGGAGAGAGAAAATAGGAAAGGACATTTGGTTTAAACTCTGCATATATAAAAATTTAATATTAATTTTTTAAAATGAATTAATTTATTCATTTATTTAAATTTTACTAATAAATTATTTGACATTAATAAGATATTTGATTTTAAAATATTAATATTATAATGTTTATAATGTTTTATTATGTAAAAATATATTTTATATTGTTATTAATAATTGATCATGGAAAAAATAGTTATAAATATGTAACTCAAATAGTTAAAAATAATTGTACCCTAAGCTTATGTGATTATATTGTAAAGTAAAAAAATAGAAGAAGGGAATGTAAGTTTCTTTTTATGTTTTATGTTAAAATTAGTATGCTTTAATTTTTATGTTACGTAATAATATTTTATTGTGTGAGATTTTAGTTATTATTATTATTATTATTATTATTATATATATATATATATGACGTACCCGCATTCTAGTTTTTTAAAAATTTAGCACTCGTATCCAGTATCCGTACGGGTACCATCTGCACTGCACTGTACCCGTGCAACGTAGACTATGACACATTATAACTGTACCCCGTTGTTGGTATCTTCGCCTTTTAGCGTGAGGTGTCTGCTTCTGCATTATAGCATATACCCTCAATTAACAGTGAATGGAATAATCCAAAAATTTTGCAGCTTGCATTATATTCAGCTCACAATTTATTTTATGGTTCAAGCTCAATATCTAAGTAACAATTCAAAAAATAAAAAAATGATGACGTGACATCATATGTATTCAAAGATTATTTTTAACTTGCAGATAACTCTCCTCTGCATGTTTTGTAGCTATTTCGAACGTAGTTCATGATCATTTTTGTTTTAGCAATAAGTTCATGAATCATGATCATTGACAATGAGATTTTATTTTCAAGTTGTATGCTTCCATTTGTTTTTGGAAAGTCCATGTGTATTTCTTATACCTTACATTTTTAAACATCTGTGTGAAACTTGCAGAGGAACCCGAAATATCCTGATTTTAAGCACAAAGATACAGGAGAAGCTTTGTGGGTTGAAGGCTGGTCCAATCCACCATAGGTCAAGTCTCAACTGGCAATATGGGATACGAGGATGGGGTCTCTTACTGATCACAACGCTAGAATGCCTGCAAATATGGTGGCTGCTGATGAACTCTTGTCTTTGTAAAAGCTTGTGCCAAATATTAACGTAAAATTTGATTTCAACGGGGAAATTTCTTTTGTACAGTTTGCATTTTGCCTGTAAATTTTATTTCAACCTGGGCGTCCTTTGTACATGATGTGGTTTTACTTGGTTGATTATCATGGTCTACTTTACTTTATCAGTAACATTTTTTGGAACTAGATGAAATTTTTAGCCTATATAGTAGAATATCATGTCAATATTTTGGGTACTTCTTAGGTCTAAATATGGAGTTGGGCTAGGAATGATCCACCATTTGATAGAGAGTTGGGCTATTGTTATTGTTATAGTTGAGACTATCCCCCTCATAACATTTAAGACCATTTTCGTTATGGTCTTGTAACATGTAAAACCTCAAAATGTGAATAGAGATATCAATGATGTACTAGTGTGCTATTAAAGTATTAATCCCCAAAGTAAAGATGTATCAATATGATTTATTAGAATGAAGATTTTGATGGTTGTATGCATGAGGACAGTATCTTGCAGAAACTGAAATTTACTTCCGGTTTCTACACTACTCATTTGGTTTATAAAGCAGAAGAAATTAAAATATTTTTGTCAGTTTGGTTGTGGACTTGATGTGTGACCTGTTTTCAAAGGAAAGGATTTGACTAGTTCGACTGCTGCATTTTGTTGGGCAATGGAACTGATAGCAGTATTGAATTTAGAAGGTGACTGGTGATAGTTAGGCAAACCAAACTTCCAATTTCTCCGCTAGTGCGTCCATGTATATATATAATTGGTAGAGGAGAATGCTTGATCTAGATGACTTGTCAACGTCATTGAACTGGTGAAAATGGCTGAATCATATGGCAGAACACAAGTAATTAAAGACAGTTTTATCGGATAAGGATTCATGTAGCTTTGTCTATTTTTAGATTGATGAGTTTATGACGTAACCATGCCTGCCAACTGTGGAAGATCACATGCTTCACATAACAATATTGCACTGCCATTGGCATGGACACTGTCCCACCACGATTATGGGTTTTGAACTCCCTCATCTCTTCAGCAAGAACAATACAGCCGAAACTTCATATATGATGTCTCTAAAGAAAACCTTCTTTCTATGTTCGGCTATACTTTTTAATTCACCACTTTACGTGACATAGTCATTGTAAACTCAATCTTAAATAACATTTTCAAAATTTCTAAATATTAAAGAACCAATCAGTTTTCATAATATATTATATGATTAAAACAATATTGATATGGTTAACAACTTGTAGCTGAATTGGTATCAGCTTCTTCTTTGGTAGAATCGGCCTAAGTTTTTACGATTTGAATGTATAATGTCGAATGTTCAATTCTTCATCAGGTCATATATTCTCCTTCCCTCTCCAGGTGTTAACCACAGTTTAGTGTTAGTTTGACTCTACCATGCACAGTTGGGGAGTTAGATTCAGTCGAGTTAGATTCAGTCCCCTCAGTACAAACTCAGAAAGTGGTGAGCTTTGGGTAGTTTGTAGAAAATCATATCTTCAAACCTTATGGCATATAACATCTCACGTATTTAACGCTCAACGGCACCTTTAGAAAAAAAAATGGTATTTAATCAATGCTTGGACTCAATTGTTTCATTTAAATCTCAATGAACTCACATGTACTGTGAGGTCAAGAATTGAGTAAGGAATGAGTTACCAGCTCTACAGTAGTAGACAATCACGACCGAAGGGCTCCAATACTATTATATTTGAGCAGTGAGCTTACGTGTTTGTATGCCAATCTTAAGATTATTAGAAAAGGTCAATCATCTCATCTGACGGCTCCAGAAATATACTTTTGCATTTACCCACTCACATACATGATACTTGTAAAACAATCAAACTTGTACGTAATATTGCTGGAAAAAAAGAAAATAATACTTCTACGCAATAAACCTAACCAGAATATATGTTACCGTATGTGTGGATCCATAATCATTAATAAGTTGTATAATAGAACATCTCACTTTATTATTCATCTCAAATCCTCTTCAAAATATAAGACCAAGTTTCTGAAAATTGAATTCAATGAAATCCAAAATTGTAGTAGAAGTTAAAGATCTTGAAATTGTGCTGTAGTCTTTGGCTGAAATTATTAAAATGGCACTAGCTTCTGAAATTTATATGCCGTTAACTACTGATTTGATAACTCCATGTTAGTGGTAAAAATGATCCACTTATAATGGTGGAGTTCTCAATTCATTCGTATGGGAGATTTGACGCCTGTTCAAAGACTACCTTTTCCTTTTTCGTCCCATATTTAATTGTATCATCAAAGATCATTTCAAAATAGAGTAATTAGCATCAAAATTCCGAAACATGTATCAAATCAAAATTGCCTTAACTTACCACTTGAAATCTAACAGGAAGATATTGCTTTTAACGAATCAACACACACACACACACAAAAGAAGAAGAAGAAGAAGAAGAAACAAAGAAAGAAAGCTCCACACCTTCTCACCTGTTGTATATATATAACTTGTACATAAACAGATCTAACTAGGACAAAATGAGATATTAATTATATCCTCTGTACAATTAAAATAGCATTAGCTTTTCTTTTATTTTCTTTCTCTTTCTATTACTGTTTGCCATTCCGATAGGATTTACCAGAAGACTATAATTAATTGAGGCAGGCCTCAAAGCCAACACTATTGAAATAAATAAAGGAAAAGAAAAGTGTGTATATCCTTCTTTCTTTCTGATAAGCCATATATGACCTCTCACAGAGACCAGGTGCTTAATTGCTTGCACAACAGTACACAAAGGGAATTGTCTTGGAAGACCTCACTGTGTGAGTTATTTTACTTCATGCTTTGGATATGAGGTCCTGTGCTTTTGCTTTTGTTTCGTTGGTCATAAACAACCCAACCCCTTTGCTTCTGATCCTTTCATAATTCTCAGCCTCTTGCAGGAGGACATGAACATGCTGCAATTAATATAAGCAAAAAACAGCTCTATAAGACGGAGTTACAACAGTAAATATTTACTGCAGAGAGAAGATAATAACAAATAAAAAGAAAAGAAAAGAAATAGAACAAAAAGAGGAACAGATCATGAGGATATATGAGAGAAAGAACGTACTCCCATGGAACGTCTCCAACCAGCATCCAGTCACCATCCTTGTCTTCATAAGTAGGAGCATATTCAGATCCATTGTACCCTTCCCTTTCTGAATATTCACCTGGATCATATCATAATTAACCAAATAAATCATTAGTAAATAACCAAGTTTCCATTTTATTTCTTCTTTGTAATAACTTTTGTTAGCCAAATCTTACTACAAGAAAAGAAAATATCTACTTTTAAGAATTTAGTGAGGAGAAAAAAAAAAAAAAGATTGTTCTTTGTTACTGGTTCTTACCAAAGGTGCACTTGAACAAATTTTCCAAGGCCTTGAGGAGTTGTGGATAGCTGTTGTAAACCTTGAGATCTATCTTCCTCAAGTAAGGTGCACCCGCCATGCTCACTTTCACGTACATTCCACCTCCATCACCCTTCTTCTGTTGTAGACTGTTTTTCCTAAAAGATCGGATTGGTGGCCACCCCACTACTTGTACCCTGCCATCCATTCAATTCATTATTATTCATTATTCTTATGTTAATTATTTCTTATCCTTCCAAGTAAAGAAAACCAAAAATACCACTTACTTTGCAGGTTGGACACTGTCTTGGTCATGATCATCATCACTAGTGGTTGTGGAATGAAAACCATTAGAATTAACGTTGGTCTTGCACATGGACTCTTCCACAGGTGAAGATCTCTTGTTGCTTCTAACAACAGAGCCACTGCATGAACGTTTCTCCGGCTCATTGATGCCGGGCAATCCCAACCTCAACTCTGTAGCCTTGAGATTCAGCTCAGTTTCATAGCTCCCCATTGGTCGATGAGCAGCTTAGCTTATAATATACACAACACAACCAATATTAATTCTTCTTATTGCAATATCTCTATAAATTCACCTTCAATTCCAATTCCAAATCCAAACGCTGTTCAATTCTGAATTCTGAATATTTCTGATTCTGAGTGATTCTTTGAAGAAATGAATTGAGACGTGGTGCAAGACCATTAGGTAGCTCATCAATTTTATAGTAACATTAACAAGGGACAATAAATCTAGTTCACTTATTCTCATATTCAACACATACCGACCTTCGCCTGTGATATGCGCTTCCTCACCGACCAATCACACGTTGACACGGAAGCATTTTGGATGTGGGACCTACTCCACACGGTTGAAGCAGCGAGTGGCGGAGGTTGGCAAACGACAGATGTGAGTGTCGGTCACATGAAGGACATGAAAGAGAAGGTTGTCCAAGGGAGAGGGGGACAAGGGAGGAACAAGCACAGCCCATGATAGTGAAGACAGAGGACCACCAATGGACGGCTCTGATTGGGATTGTGGGGTTCTAGGAGTGAATCCTGGAGCGTTGGATCACGAGGGGTACGTATGGGAAGTTGGGAACAAACACACGTGATTGGGGTGTGTGCCCCACGTGGATGTCATTGATTGGATGGGCATGACCATGTGGATGTTGGCCAGTCGGTACATGACATGTGGGATTGCATGTGGCATGCTCTATATATTCCCCAACTCCTTTTTTTATAAAAATAAAATAAAATATTTTAACATTATATATATGCTAATATATTATACGAATTAAAATTAGAATCACATATTTGTTTATTTAACTATACATAAATTGATCCAGATAAAAAATAAATAAAAATAAAAACTATAAAAATTGATCTCGTATAAACAAATATGTGATTCTAATTTTGATTTGTATAGCAGAGCAACATATATATCAATGTATATTCTTCTAAGTTGAAAGTGAAGTTAATTAGTAGTTGACCACACTTAATTACAAAACTTATTATGCTCAAATCTTCAACGATGTTCCAAAAATACTTTGAGGATAATGAAACTAGTATCTCACAATCTGTTCCTTATAAAGGACTAGGAAAAATTACGTTAACAACATGCCCTCTATTTTGGCAAATTATATAAGGAAGTGTTTTATTTTATTTTTTTATATTTATTGTCACATTTATTCTATTAACTTTTTATTAAATTATCTTTGATTTTATTTTGATTAATGACTTAAAATAACTTATTTTTTTATGTTTATTGTCACTTGACATTGTAGATAAACTGATAAAGTTTACTTATAGTCGGAATCTACTTCATTATTAGTAGTATTGTAAATATCCAGGTGAATCAATTAATCTATATAAAGACCACAAAATATAATAATAAAAGGACGTTACCTTTAACCCCCCCAAAAAAAAGGACGTTAACCTATATACCAAAACAAGGACGTTAACTTTTGATCACTCGATTATTGACAATATATATTTATTTAGACGCTCTTTAACTTGATGATAACTATATGATTATATCTTACTTCTTTATGAAATTCTAAGAATATAGTATACACCAACGCAACTTTTAAATATAGATTAAAAATTTATATGATAAACTACTTTTATTTATTAACGTTAAATTTATTTCAACACAACAAGCGTAGAACATGCAACATATTTGGGGTTCATGAATAAGGCTGTTTTCCAAAGCTCATTCAAATGCATGAAAAAATTTCATGTGTAGCCAGTCGGGGCTTGCTAGCTAGTTCAATGATATAGATATACTCAAGTCCCCAATTCAAGCTCAATTCCCTCTTCTTCTGGTTAATTTGTGCACCTTCACCAAAATACTAGACACAAATTAGCTAGTCAGTTATTGTTTGGACCACACAACAAAACCACAAGCGCACGACTCCAAAAACAAACTCACATACATGATAGATGTTAGGTATGTTAGCTATAAAGAGCAGGAATGGCCAACGGGGCATACAATAGTATCACGTTACTGAGGCACCATTTTTTATAATAAAACCAGGGGCATCCTTTTCTTGATCCAACTCACTTCTCTTCCGGCACAAAGAGGCATCTACTTCTCCCATCAAATTGAATAAAAACCCTGAAAAATTGTTGGTTTCGTTCTTTGAGACTATCCCTAGCAATTTCTCTCACTCCAGTCCACTATTAGATTCTTAATTTAATTTCAGGTTCCTTGCACCTTGTACGTTAAACCCTAGAAAATGGCTTGGCAAACAGAAGTGTTTCCTCACAAATTCACAAAGTGCCATCCAAGAGTATGTGGGATTTAACTCTAAACCCAATTCAGAAAATTTTGTTTTGTTTTCTCCCCTCCTTTTTTTAATTGGAATTGGAATCGAAATGAAAAATATCTAAGTACAGGAATAGAGAAGCCAAAATATATATATATATGTGAGTCAGAACTTTATGCTTAATAATGTTGAGAATCCAAAAAAAAAGGTGATTAAGTAACGTAATGTTTGGAAGCATAGTAGTGGTAGCTAGCATGGCATGATCTTATCAAAGAGCACACGTGCGATGTGTTTAATTTTGATGGTGATATATTGTGGGCCTCGAACCACACGTGGGTGATAGAATTGGAGCCTTTTAGATGTTAAAGGACAGAGGCAACGAAGGCCCAAATTTAATTTTGTAGGCTAAAGGAGTTAGTCCCCACTCCCACACCCCCATTACTTCCTTGTTTCCCTCGATGCCCTAGTATTCCATGTGATTGATTGTTTCGGCCATACATTGTCATGCAGTGTTATCAATACGCCTTCTTTTAAGATATCATGAACAGCGCAGCAGCAGCAGAGACAATTAAGGAAGGATGTAATACCAGTCTAGCTTCGATTGGAGAGCTGAACTTTTTAAAGCTAAGAAGTTTAGTTTCGATCCACTAATTAAGATTTCACAAATCCTATTTGATAGACCCCTCAAAAAAGCAACAAGATGAAGTAAAAGGAAAAGCGAAAAATTATTAGTGTTATAATTCAAGCGGTATACCAAGTTTTTTAGGAGACTACATAATTTCGGGATTGAATCAATATGAATAGGGCCGTTGCTAATTTAAGTGGAGTCTTTTCGGCTCGTGCAGCTCGGCCAATTTATCAACGCAAATAACATCGAAAAATTACTATTCATACTGGAAAAATCATTGTTTATAAAAAATCAATAATAATAAAATCAGTAGAGTGTTTTTTTTGATAAAAGATTAAATGATTATATTTTTAAAATTACATAACTTAAATAATATCGCATTTTATATCAATCAGGTCGTTTATATTTTTTCATAAATAATCAGTCAATACTAAAATTTTTTCTAAAATTATTAATTGTTGAAAAAATTTATAAATTTTAACTAATTTATTTATACGCTTATATAATTTAAAAAAATTAGAAGTGATCTTTTCTAAAATCATAATTGTATTTTTTGTTAAAAAATTTATAAATTTTAATTGTTAATATTTATACAATTATCTTTAAAAAAGTTGAAAACAAAAAAGTAAAATAAAAATAATCGATATTTTTGTAAGTATATAAAAAACATAATACTAAAAAAATTGAAAAAAATTAAAAAAAAAAAATATCAAACATGCTCTAAGTTATTTAATCCTTATTTATTTTATGTATAAAAATGCTTATATGATAAGGTGTATGATACACAAAGTAGGGTGTATATTAGAGTTACCCTATGAATAGAATTTAAGTGGAGTCTTTTCGGCTTCGGCCTTTATCACCCAAATAAATAATAATAATAATAATAATAATAGTAATAATAATTCAATAATAATAATAATAAGTAGAGTGTTTTTATTGATAAGGATTAAATGATTTTTTTTAATTAAGGGGCATTTAATTCGTTTTTTCGTTCATTTTCAAGTACTATATTTTCACTAATAATTAAAAAAATATCATTTTATTTTTATTTTATTTTCTGTTTTTATATTTTTGTTAAGAAAATGATAAAAATAATTTTTTCTTATTTTTACAATTTCTTTCATAAAAGTATGAAAACAAAAAATAAAATAAAAATAATGTCATATTTTTGTAATTATTAATAAAACAGATCAACTGAAAATTGAAAAAAAATATCAAACATGCTCTAAGTTATTTAATCCTTATTCTTATATGTATCCAAAAAACCAAAGTAAAATTGGAGTTACCCAAGAGAGGTAGAAATTCTCTCATGTAAAACTCATCATCTATCAATTTAAAGGAACTTAAGATGTAGAATTTCAAATTACTACTAAGGCATCTTCTTATTAACTTGTAATATGGCTTAACGTATTGTCGTTGCTGAATGTTGCCTTTGACTCCCCCCCCCCCCCCCTTACATGTGTATGGGGGTTGAAGTCAGATTTTGTGTCAAACCGACGACAAAAAATGTGCCAGTCTCTGATACATGTAGAAGTAGAACATTGAAGTTGACCATACCCCCCCCCCCCTTCCAAAAAAAAAAAATCATTCACTTTCATTGACAAAGAAATGAAAAATGTTAGTACTAAGCAGTCCATGCATTAATTTCCTTGGTGGTTCTTGCACGGGACGGGGTTAAGTCGGTCCCCCAATTTCTTAATCTGCGGAGAAATGCCTTGGTCAAAGGCCATAGTTGGCCCTGCACATCCATCATTCAAAGCTATAGGATGCCTTGATGCCTCCTGCTTCAACTGTCCTTTTTACTCTCTATCAGAGCTTTTATTTTATTTCACTTCCTTAAGATCAAGTAGTCTAGAAAAAAAAGTTCTAAACTTTATGTTCACGTCAAGTGATGAATCGTCTTATTTAGCCATGTTTGATGGAAAAACACATCGATCAACTTCTGGAAGACTTTGGTTTCCTCTATGCCAAGTAATGTTTATTGATCTTTTTTATAATATTAAATATATATCAAAGAATATCTTTGAATTGAATTTACTTTAGTTAGAATGTATAGTCCATAATATATTGCTAACTCTAGCTAAACATTTGCTGTTGAAATAATTGGATATTTCTTAAATCTCCCTCTTGTCGTGCTATTATAAAATCAGTTGAGTATGTCTTGAATTTTGTAAAAAAACTCAAACTATAAGAGAGTCTATTTGCAAAGGCAATTTGTATTCGATTGTATAAATGATAGTAAGTTCAAAGTGAAATTACTTGTATTCGGTAAAGTAAACTCCTTAGCTTGTTGCCTTCAATTGAAAACAATAAATAAATAAAATAATATGTTGTTGGAATTTTGATACAAAACAAAATATAAAAATTCAAAATTCCTCATCTCAATTTAACCCCAAATATGACATACACAATAATATAGATCAAGTTATATGGTTACTTAAAAAAGACAATAATGAGACAACTATAATTAATTAAATTTCTGAATGCAATCTCGAACAGTTTGAACAAAAAATTTATTTTTACGGTAATTTACTCTTTTGTTAATATTAATAAAATAATTGTAAGCATTAAAGTGATTAGAAATAAAAACTTCTCTCTTGTGTTTATATTAGAATAAACTAAATATCCATCATGTTAACCTCATATAGATGACTCAGTAACAAACTCACTTATAAACAGTATTTAATAACAAGAAGCTCAATTACAAACTATAATGACATATTTTGATTATTTTAATATCTAATTAATCTAAATTTTTTATAAAATATAATGTAACACATACTAATATACGTAAAATTAATCTAACATATGTATCGCCAGTCATCAAAGAGACCTTAATAAGGCTTTGGCATAAAGCCTTTGTCCATGAAAAACAATAAGCGACATGCTGGATATATCTATACTTTTGTTTCGCCAAATATGAGTTATGCATGTGAAATAATTAGAGGTGGCATATCCCATCACCTACTCTGCCTGTCTCGTCCCGCCCTCAACTCGGTAAAATATGCGGCAGGCTGGGGGATTAGTTTATTTTAAAAAATAATTTAGAAGAACCAACTTACTCTATTTTAGAATAAGTTAGTAAGTTAACGGATTGATTTATCTAAAAAAAATAAAAAAAAATAAGCGAGTTGACAGGTTAATTCATTTAATTTATTTAAAAAATAAAAAAATATATAAAAAAATTCATAAAATTTTTAAAAATATAAAAAAATATAATTTATCAAGACTAAAAAAATAAAAAAAAAAATAAATATTATACTCATAAAAATATTAAATATAAATAAAAAGATTCATTTATAATCTTTTAAAAAAAATTAAACTTAATGAATCAATACATTTCCGTTTCACTTAATTCACGAATTATACAAGACAAATTATATGAATTAAAAAATAAAAATAAATTAAAATCTTAAACTTAATCCATAAAAAATAACAAATTAATGAATAAACACAATAAGTTAAATCCGTTTTATCAGTTCTAAAAATAATGAGTCTACCTAGCTAGCAAGTAGTGTACAACGTATCTCAAAAAAATTCACACAGCAAATTAAAGTCGACCCTAGCTAGCTAAAGCCTAAACCAGTGGCATGTGAGCTGACACAAACTGAATGTGAATACATTGACAAAACAAAACCATGGAAAATCTTAGTACCAAGGGGATTTCGTTTTCGAGGATGGTATAATGAGGAAACGGAACCTTTAGCACTGTGGGTACACTTTTGGTAAGCATCGAATCGAATTTGCACTTTGTCATGGAGCTCAAGAAAGCATAATATTGGATCTGATCACGCAAGATCCAAGAAAAGGAACAACTTTTTACGCATCGAAAAAGGAGAATTAATTATATATCAGCAGATCATGATGATGGCTTAGGAAGGTGTCTGGATCTCTCTGTTGTACCGCCAAATACCAATCATCTGTAATATAATTTGTTGACTACTTTTTTTTTTTTTGGGTTTTTCTATCTTCCTAGCTAGCCCGAGATAAGGCCCTATCTGGGTCTGATCTCTTTCTATCTTTTTATTTTTTTTAAGTACTTTTTTAATAGACCACCTTGTTAAGTGTTAACCACCGCCCAGTGAATAAACTAGCAATATCTCTTATCAATAATCATTGCAAAATTATTTGAACTAGAACAAATGGGAAAATAAATCATTATAGTACGATGTGGCTCTTCCTCTCCACGTCCTGCTTCCAATCAAAATTGTATTGCATTATTTATAAATTCATTTAAATATTTTTAATATATACTTCATAAATTTAAAAGATAATCTGATAACCGTAATACATAGAAATGTGAATTTTGTATATATGTAAAATATTACTTGTATAGTAACACTTTCTCCTAATAGGCTTGATGGTGAAGACCAAATCGTGGTTCTCTTATTTGATAGTTTGGGAATGGAATGCATTAATGCTTCAATGGCAAGGAGGCAGCAGCACGAGTGTTAAATGAAGTGGGAATTCTTGTCAAAGCAACACATGTGGATTATGCGTCGAATGGACTTTGATCGGCATTGTTGCTTGAGAAATTGATTGTTGTGTGTTTACTGTTTATGTTGTACATATATTCATTGTAATTGGGTGAAGGCCTCTAATTTTTCAGACTATATAAGAAGTGTGAGAGGGAAAGGTTTCAGAAAAGTATATTTTATTTTTTCCCATTTGTAGGAAGCGTTGTTCTTTCTTTGTTGAGTCATGGGCGTTTTTCTAAATTGTAATGTAAGATTTAGATAAATAAATAAAAGTGTTAAAACTTAAAAGAAAGGGTTGTGTGGTGTGTGGTGTGTGGGGGAGAGGGTGAGTGGGGTGCCTCCCGCGGCGCACATGGGATAGGGTTTGACATATAGGGCTGCATAAGGCCAACAAACCCACATGGCCTCTTCCGTGGGACCTCACTCTTCTACCCAATGAATCTCACCACATTCCTCTGTTACATTGTCCCCACTTACCTCTACCTTCTCTAGTTCTCTCAATACCCAATTACTGGGGTGGGGAGGGGTGAGGAAAAAGGAAAATGAAATCAGCTCCTACACCATTTTTGGTATCCATAATGTATTTGTATTTATTACATCCTAATTGCTATTCCCTCCTTTTCATGAAATTTCACGTGTTTGACCGATGAGATGCCATTTTCTACTTGAGAAATTCGTATTCAGCAAAGTGATGTGGATGTACCTTTTACGGAGATATTAGTATTTATGTGAGGATAATATTATTTAAGACGACTTATCAAGTATTTATTAATTAATAATTTTATTATAAATATTTAAAAATTTATTTAATATAAATAATAATTAATAAAATATTTAATCATTTATATGAGTATTAAACTCAGAAAAATATAGGTACTAGATAATGCCTATCTTTTTTATTTTATTTTTAGAAATATATAATATGTCCTCTACTTTTTGAAAAAAATAAAATTAGTTTTTATAGTTTAAAATTTGTATTTTAGTTCTTATAGTTTTAAATTTTTTAATTGAATTCCTATAACGCTAAATGGTAAGATGAATTTGGGGACTCAATTAAATTTTTTTTTTTACTAATATAAATTTTAAATTATAGGAACTTATTTATTTATTTTTAAAAAAAATCAGGAGCTTACAGAATAATTTATCAAAAGAATATTAACGAAAAAGTACAAATTCTTTGTTTTAATCAAGTATTAATTGTTCAGTTATGATGTGCCCACAACATACATGTTATGGGAAGTAGGAGAGGGGAGAGGCAGATATTTAAATAAAAGGTTATATATAAGTTCATTTCATGGTAACAATTCCTTAACATTTCCAAAAATTAAAAAGTGTTACCTAATATAAAGAAAAGTTTATGTTAGGAGATATAATCTTTGAAATTCCAATTATGAACTTAAATGTATCGTCTTTTTTGGTAGGATACCTTAAACATATTGCTTTACTTGATAAGTTAATAGATTAGTTGTAGACACATTCTACTACGTTATTTTTTAAATATTTAAATTATTATATTTAACATGTGTAAAATTATTGTTAATAATAAGTATATTTTTATCATAAATCTCATAACTTTACACATATATATCAAATAATAATTTAAGTATTTATGATACATCGTACCTAATGAAAAATTACTATTCTTTGAGATGATGTCCCTCAACTTGCGTGAATGAGGATCACAGTCATCCCACAAATTAATGGCCATTCCCAAATACAAGATTTCAGTGTCTCAAAACTGAAGCTAGCTCGTATGTCAACCATATGTATAGATCGTCTCTAACACAATCTTGGATACAATCTTCGGTTTCTTTTATTTTTCTCACTGTCCAGTTTGATTTGCCCCAGATGTTGAAGGGGAGGACATATGGGGCAAATTGGTGAACGTGGCCACCATGTGTGCGTGCATTTCTGAAGTAACACCTCACAAGATCAAACCACAAATCTTTTGTATATGTACACCGTAACAACAAGCAGTTAAGTGTGCCTGCCAAATAATTGTACATCTATATCTGCTTTTGCTCCCACAATTTCTACTGTGAACCACCTTTCACACGTTGCATAAGGGCACATCCCAACAAAAACTTTTTAGTCTGTCTAGAAAAAGCACTGGGAACTTTTATATGTAATCTTAAAATTAAGAACTACGTAGATTACGTAAGTGACTTAATAATTGAGTATTTATCCATTCCTAGTTCTGATGTATCACCCATTATAATTAAGAAGGTGATTAACAAAGAGTTTATCCACTATTTGTGAAAATTGTTTTAGCCAGCTCATAAATGAAGCATAAAAGAACAGTAATTACAACAAAGTTAAAAATAACTTGTAGGCTATACGCTAACCCCCAGCATGTGCCTTTAATTTTGATTTGTTTTTGTGCCACAGAACAAGAATCTGAATTCCATGGTTCCTAATAGGCGACATGTCCTACTTCAGAAAGAATCAACGCATTAAGTTTGACAATTACCCCCAGCCATACATATAGATTTACAAACAATGGAAGGCTATGGCATAGATAGTTATATGTATACGTATGCTAAACAAAGCGTTTAGAACAAAAATCCCCTTGTCATCGGAGATCAAGTATCGTCACTTTCAGTAATTAATATATATATGCTGATTTAATATGTATGATGGAGAAAGATTAGACACTGTTTACTACATTATTTTTTAGGCACTCTATTCAAGAGTTTACATGTATGAAAACATTCTTTGAATATTGGTGCATTCATAATATAGATCACACAATCTCACACATGTTTGATATTGAATGGAGTCTATGCTAGGCACTACCCACCTAAAAATCTCTCATGTATATATGATGTGTGTTATATAAAGAAATTATTACATGTTCTTGAAATACAATAAATGCATGCTTTAGAAAAGATCTCTACCATTGATTCTAAACAAATTTAGATAGATTTTAAGTCATCAATTTAAAATTAATGATAAAGAATTATTCTAAAATATGTATTTATTGTGCTTCAATGATAATTTCTCACGTTTATACATCTCTACTCTGATTGACAATTCAAACAATATATATAGTAATTAAATTCTGTTTCATGATGAACCATTTTTCACAATCAATTATATACATAGAGAAGAATGAATTAACTGAATTAGAAAAAACTGATGTAGAGAATTAGATAGTTTGCAGTTATTAATTCCTGATTAATGGTCAAATATATTGGAAGTCATTGTTTTCAAGCATCCACGTACCAGTCCACTTGGGAAGTAAACTCGTTGAGCTTAGAATCAATTTTAATCGATCCTAGGTGGATCATGGATCCAAGACCAATAATACCTGTTGCTAAATCCAAAGATATATAGTGCGATTCATCTGCAATGATGATCTTTTGAAGAGTATCACAATTCAATATAAAGATTTGAAAATCAGCACAAAGAAAGCTGCATAAAGTACCTTTCTTTTTTTATTTTCCTAATTAACGAGAATAACATTTACAATATACTACTCTACAGATTTATCTATTTGTGTGTGTGCATGCAGTATAGTGCATCAATAAAATGTTATATGTGATAGAAACTAATTACATGAGTTGAGGGAGGAATAATTAAGGAATAGTTGAAATAATTTAGAAGAAAAATGTTAAGTACGTATTAATTCCACACAAATTTCCTTCACATATTTTTTTTTTATAAAAGTGTAGATGTGTATAAAAAAATGAGATAGATTTAATTATAATTAAATGATAAAAATTAATAGATATAAAATAATATATATATATATATATAAATAAATGTGTATGAATAATATTATTAAATTTAGAATAATAGGCCTGAAAATAGTGATTTACCCTTGTGTGTGACATGATGAAACCCTAGGAAGGAGTGATAAAGAAAGTGTTAAGCAGCCAACATGGGGTGTCCACTTCCACTTCTTCCACTCAACAATCATAGGAAGATAACGTCACCTTGTCGTCACCAAGCCGAGCAAGCTCAGAAAAGTCCAGCTCACACATTCCTCCACTTGTCTCAAACCCATTCCTCGGAAATCTTGATTAAAAAGACAAAGGGCACCATGTGTCCTTGTATTAATGCCCACCACGCCCAAACGCTAGCTTCCCATCCTTAAACGTCCTACACGGTCCTGCCCTGCCCCAATACTATAGAATAGTACCCCATCCCACCACTATTATTGGCACAAAGCAACCAAATATCACTGAATGCTTAGAGAGAGACGGAGAAGTTTAGAGAGAGAAAGAGTGATAAAGTGATAGATATCTAAGAGAGTGAAAACTCATGGAGGTTGGCCTGAAGAAGGAGAAGATGGGATTTGAGGAAACTGAGCTGAGGCTGGGGTTGCCTGGAAATGGAGCCACAGCCACTGAAGGAGAAGTGGTAAGAAAGAGAGGATTCTCTGAAACTGAAACTGAGACAACCACAGTGAATTTGATGCTCAATCTCTCCTCCAAGGAAGCTACTGCTGGGGCAGATCCAAGTGATAACAAGCCCAATTCTTTGCCTATGGAGAAGACCCTTCTACCTGCAGATCCTGCCAAGCCTCCAGCCAAGTAAGATTTTTATTTTTTGACCATATTATAACTAATTAAGTACTCTTAAATATCACCATGTTTATATATATATATATATATATATATATATTATTAAGATTTTAAATTCCAGTTGTCATCGCGTCACAATCACGATTGCAGTGTGATTATTACAGGGTGATTTAAGTCAATGTAAGATGTAATTAATGGTTTGATGCGGTCCATGATTTAAATCTTTGATATAATAGAGAGGAGAATTCTTCTTAATTTTCTTTTTGTAACTTTCATGATCATCTATAGAATTACAAAGCCTGTAAATATAGCTTATAGTGCATTATACTAATTCATAGTATACTTAGGGCTAAGCATGTAATTAATTTTTATGCTTTGGTGAGAAATAGAAGCGGAGGCGAAACATATTAGATCATGGAAGATAAAAAGAAATGAAATTAAAAAAAATGAAATGGAATGAAATATAAACTCGTGAGAAAGTGAGAGATATTTTTTTTATAAAAAATAATTTGCTTTTGACTAAAAGAAATGTTATTTTAATTTCTTCTATAATATAGAATAGAAAATCTTGGCGTCTCAACTCTCGTACAACATAAATATAGAAACACCTACTGTTTCGTGCTAGAAATGTGTTCTACATGCCTAGCCAGTTATAGAGGGAATAGCAATAATCTACCATTATTTCTGCAAGTTTTGATGATATATAGTACACCAGAAAATTATTCTTTTCTTGTCCAAATCAATCATAGCGTAATATCTTCTTCTGAAGATTCTTTTATGAGTAGGTAATATAAAATACTAGCTGAACTAAAAGAAGTGAAACTGCACTAGTTGTGAGATACGAAATAATTAAGCAAATTTAAATATATCGGTGCTTATCTATTTGTATATGTAATCTAAACGATAACAAGAGGATTGGATTAGCATAAAATTGAAACATAATTTTTTTACATGCTTACTCTTTATTTTTGAAGCAAATTTATGGCTCTAAGTTATCGCCTACTATATTTTTCTTGGATATATATAATTTATTAATTCTTTAAAAGAACCTAAAATAAAACGTTCCTCTATATAATCAATTAATCTATTTTAGCTTCATTATATGACCATATGTGCATTGCATATGTATTAATCATAAAGAGATGAGGAATATACATTCAAATGAAATGAAATGTGTAGGGCGCAAGTGGTGGGTTGGCCACCTGTCCGGTCCTTCCGGAAGAACATGTTAGCAGTGCAAAAGAGCAATGGAGAGGAAAGCGAGAAGAACAGCAGCCCTAATGCAAGCTTTGTCAAAGTTAGCATGGATGGAGCACCTTACCTCCGCAAAGTGGACTTGAAGATGTACAAGAGTTACCCAGAGCTCTCTGATTCCTTAGGCAAAATGTTTAGCTCCTTCACCATTGGTAATTAAGCACAATTTTTTTTTATGAGCATATACCTAAAAAAAAAAAAAGACACTGATTAAAACAATATCCATATATAATGCGTAATGCGTAATGCTTAATGCTACGAAATGAAATCCTTCACGAATGATTTCAGCCGTTTATTGCTTTTGAATTTTCTTGGGCATGTGATGTAAACATTTAATTTCTTAATAAATGCGTTTGTGAAAGGCTATACTTTCATAATTCGTAGAATTTAACGAAAGTTGTTTTTGTGATATTTAGCAATAGTCATAATAATATATAGCCAAAAAAATCAAACTTAAATTCAATTTCTTAAAAAGGGAAATTAAATCTTGCATGCATGTAAATATAGCTAGAATTAAGCTTTGATTAATGAATCTGGTCCTATTGATAGATTATATTAATTATTAATTAATGTTGTGTTCTTGATATATGTGAGGTAATTGTGGATCCCAAGGAATGAAGGATTTCATGAATGAGAGTAAGCTGATGGATCTTTTGAACAGCTCTGATTATGTCCCAACCTATGAAGACAAGGATGGTGACTGGATGCTTGTCGGTGATGTCCCATGGGAGTAAGTCTTTCACCTTTACATCACCCAAAATGAATTTGGCTGCGATAATTGAACCTTGTAACTTCAAAGAAAAAGCAGGAAAAAAATAACTGCATATATATGTATGGTTGTTTTAAAGAATTCTTTATCAAAGAAACTTTACGCAGAAAATTATACGTTTTCTATGAATTAAAATGATATGTTTTCATATAACAATTTAGCATTTGTCCATGAGCATCAGAAGAAATATCTCCTTATATCATGCCATGCCAAATTATCTTATTGTTTGTTTTTTATTATTGGTGCACCAAAATGTCTGAAAATATAGGATGTGTATTTTGATGATTAGTCAATTTTCGGTGTAAAAACTTACACATTAATAAACC
Source organism: Ormosia semicastrata (assembly GCA_029884595.1). Classification (NCBI taxonomy): domain Eukaryota; kingdom Viridiplantae; phylum Streptophyta; class Magnoliopsida; order Fabales; family Fabaceae; genus Ormosia; species Ormosia semicastrata. The sequence continues at coordinate 13,331,248 of JAQQTO010000055.1, read as the reverse complement.
ATGAACATTAATTTCGAACCTTGTGTAACAACTTACTCTATTAAATTTTCTAATTGGATCCAGTTGAGTATCATAAGGGCTAATCTAACTGCATGTTATATAGCAAGGCTTAGTATATAACATGAATTTTCTTCATGTCAACCAGGATGTTTGTTGAATCATGCAAGCGTTTGCGTATCATGAAAGGAAAGGAGGCTATTGGTCTTGGTTAGTATCCCAAGTCTTTAAATTAGTATTTGCAAGAAAAGAAATCCTACTAATTAGTCATGATTTCATGTATAATCCTTCTATTCAGTCAAATATCCAGTGTTTAATATATAAATATATACACATAAAGAATTCTACTGATCTTATTTAGAAGAATATTCTAAAAATAAACTTGTTTGAGTTTATTATTTCAGCACCAAGAGCCATGGAGAAATGCAAGAACAGGAGCTAGAGTCGTTACCAGTTCATGACCTGCTCCATCATTTGTAATTGTGGTGCCCAGTTGGCTTAGTAACTAAAGCAAGGATAAGCTGAGGCAGGCACAGATGGACATAGCAGGGTGTTAAATTATAGTTAATTTGTGTATCATTATGGTTTGTTATATAATATTTCAAACAAAGCAGTGAGATGTCTAAGTATTAATTATGAACAGAAACAATAATGACTCTAAATTATGTTGTTAGACTTGGCTTTCTTATATATCTTTCGCTTGTTTAGTGTGAGTGCTTGCTTAATAATAAGTTTTAGAATGTGCTTGTCTGTTGTAGCGATAGATCTTCGCGTTCTATATTTAAAATTGTCTTCTAAAGTTTTTCCTTGTCATTATGCGATTCCTTGGTATTAATCAGTTTTTTATTGTATAATAATAATAATAATGTATTTACCTTTTTTTTTTTAGTTCAAGAACCGATTAGATAGTGCTGGAAATGTTCCCTGAACATGGTGGATGGGGAAACAAGAACATGTGCTTGTTCATGGAGCATTTATGCATGCCCATTGAAGTAGGTTCTTTAATTTATTATTCTATTCCATCCAAGATATTGCTGTCTAATTTTCCATATAATAAATATATATATATATATACACACACACACACTCTGTAGGTCTATACGTGTGTGTTGGTCAAGCTTTTATAGACTGATGAGGGGGGAAATATTAGTGCTAAAGCATCAATACGCGTAAATGGTCCCTGATTTTTAGTGGCATTTACGGATGGAATTTTGGTGGTAGCTAGTGTTGCCGTGTTGGGGCTTAATAGAAATTCTGATTGTGATATTTGACTATGTCACGATCATTCTTTTCTCTCTTATAATTCATCATAAAAGCAAAGTAACTATAACCTACGTAACCTTAATAATAATAATAAAATTATCGAATGAAAATATTAGAGAATATTGTATTACTTCATCGTGTGATTAAGTGGTAAAAATAGGCTAATGAAATTGGCTCAATGATGGAATTATGTCGATGCAAATGTTTTGAATTCAGTTTTTGTTGTTGGATTTTCATTAATAAGTCATTTGTAAATACTATCATTAACCTTAAAATGGGACAAACATTTGTTTCTAAACATTTTGTAACCAAAAAAATGGTGAAAAGTAATAGCATTCTCAACCTTCAGCCAAAGGATCAATTTACATAAATCTTTTAAATCAAAATTGGCAGTTTTGGATCCATTAAACAGGTAGTAAAATGATGGAATTTTTTTTAGTTTTTACAAGATTTCATTACATTTTTTTAAGTATGAAATTAATTTTTCTTTCGAATATTGAGAGTATTCCTCTCTACACTTATAATATATTTTTCCGCAAACCCTTATTACAGAAGATTTTTAACGACAAAATTCAAATTTACTTACCATTTAAATTAATATGAGTTGGGTTAATTGTTTTTACTATTATTCAAATGTTCAATCGAGCAATAAAACAACTAAGGGCTCGATTAAAAATATTCGTGTCTTTTAAGATTGAAACCCAAAATATAAGTTCACTTTTGTTATGGATAGTTTCATTAATGTAATGAGTTAATGTCACCGAATAAATGCCTCTTTAATATGATAATGACATATTCTTTTGAAAATTATTATTTGGCGAAAAAGAAGTCTATATGGCTATAAAATAACATCAAATTGTTGCATTCAATTTCTGTGAAATTATCAAACACATATTATTTCCTTTTTATTTTTTGAATTTTTGAAAATTGTTTGCGTAGTCTGCATGTGCTTGGATTGGGACCATAATTGGTGCTTCTCCATTTGTGGGAGACTGTTCAACTTGATTACAACTTGGTAAGCTATTTGATGAAGGAAAATTGATGGTTTCGCTATTTCTATCTCTCTCTCTCTCTCTCTCTTCACGGGAGCACTTGATGAGAGATAGAGTTGCAACTCGAGGGCAAGTTGGATTCAGCACTTCAACTAGTGCGCTTAGATATAGTCGCTAAATTTGGCAAAATACGTACGTAGAAAGTATTGTAGAAATGAAAGTGTGTATAGATACGTGTATGAAGAAATGAATTACAAAATTAAGAGCACAGGTGAAGGACGCAGCGTTCATTTCCTATCATCAAGTTAGTAATGTCTAACTCCTTCATTAATAATAAAGAAAATGTACTAGAAATTTGAAACTAACAAGTTTACTAGAACTTGCGCTGGCTTTAGGATCTGAAGATTTTTCAAACTGTTGAATAATTAATAAAGCCGAAGGGAATTTTCACATGGTATTGATCAATACAAATTAATATTGATAGTAATCTTCATTTGAAATTTTTTTGTGCAATTGATTGTTTGAAACTAATATTAAAATGTTTCAGAAAATAATTCTATATAAGAATTTGTAAGCTTATAGTGAATTATTTCTATAATTACAAGATAAAAATATAGAAAGAATAATTGTACAGAATAAATACACAATTTGATTGATACTAATCTAATATATTAATTGATGCTAATTCTATCTATATCTAACAATATCTTAATTAATTCCAACACTCGTTCTCAAGTTGGTGCATAGATATCATATATTCTCAACTTGATAAGAGAAACAAAAAACACACTATTGTCACTGTCTTTGTAAGAATATCTTCTAATTGGTGCTCATACCTGACAAATGGAAGACACAAGATTCTAGCTTCAAGCTTTTCCGTAATAAAGTGGCTGTCGATTTTCACATGTTTTGTCTGATCATGTTGAACACGAGGCAATCTCTATAACTTAGGTATTATCACAATGTAGATTCATTGCTTCGTTTGATTCAAATCCCAAAAGCCAGTAGATATTTTAGCCATAGTAACTCAAATATTCTAAGTGTCATACCCTTTAACTCAACTTCAGCACTTGACCTAGCTATTACAAGTTGTTTTTTGCTTCCCCAAGTTACAAGATTTGCTCCAACAAAGGTGAAGTAACCTGAGGTGGATCTTCTATCATTGGTTGACTTGGCCCAATCAGCATCAGTATACCCTTCTATTTCTAGGTGACCATGATTTGAGAACACCAGTCCTTTGCTTGGAGCAGATTTTAAGTATCTTAAAATCCTTTCGACAGCATAAATGTAAGGCTTTCTTGGGTCATGCATAAACTGAATTACAACATTTACTGCATATGCAATGTTTGGCCTAGTATGGGATAAGTAGATTAGTTTCCCTACAAGCCTTTGGTATCTACCCTTATCAGTACTGGTTGCATTTGAACATTGGAAATACTTGTGGTTCTGCTTAATGGGAGTGTCAACTGGCTTGCAAGCAAGCATTCTTGTTTCAAATAACAAATCTAGGATATATTTCCTAGGGGAAATAAAAATACCATGCTTTGACCAAGCCACTTCAATTCCAAGAAAGTACTTGAGGTCTCCAAGTTGTTTCATTTCAAATTCAAAAGCCAAATATTGTTGTAAAAGTTGAATCTCATCATGATCATCTCCTTTCACAATCATATCATCAACATAAATTATTAAGGCAGTAATTTTGCCTTTTTTTCTGTTTTAAGAATAAAGTTGATCTGAGTTGCTTTGTTTATAACCAAAGTTCTTCATGAATTTGGTGAACCTATCAAACCAAGCTCTTGGGGACTGCTTTAACCTATATAGGGCATTTTTTAATTTGCACATCATAGTTGTGTTTGGGTATTGTGGAACACTTGGGGGAAGGTCCATATATACTTCCTCAACTAAATTTTCATGTAGAAAGACATTTTTTTACATCATACTGAAACAGTGGCCAGTTTCTATTTGCTGCCAATGACAAAAGCACTCTCACAGTATTGAGTTTTGCAACAGGAGCAAAGGTCTTTTGATAGTCTACACCGTAGGATTGGGTATAGCCTTTCGTAACAAGTCAAACTTTGTGTCTCTCAATAGTTTCATTAGCTTTGTGTTTAACAGTGAACACCCATCTACATCCAACAATCTTTTTTTCTTGTTGGTAAAGGTACAAGATCCTAAGTTTCATTCTTTTGCAATGTTTGTCATCTCTTCTACCATACCATGGATCCATTTGAGATCTGCTAAAGCTTCCTGTAAATTACTAGGAATAGAGACAGTAGATAATTGAGATACATAAGATGCATATGATTTGAACAACTTGTTAACTGACACATGTTTGTTTATAGGGTACTTCACTTTCGATTTAATGTCGGACTCATATTTAATTAGGGATTGACTTCAGTTAAATCTAGGAGGGAGATGATATGAACTTTCTACAGGATTAGAATCAGGTGGGCCAATAACTTCATAAATATTGGAATCAACAGTATGATCAGAGTCAAGGTTATGTATTACCTCTAGAGAGTTTTCTGGAGCTGCAAATTGGATTAGTGGATTTGAAGTTAGAGATATTGTACTATCGGACAGTTCCTTTATCAAACCTGACAAATCTTGATTTGTAATTTCACACTCAGTAATGAGATATGAATTTTCAGTTTGCAGTTGTGGCTTTGACATATCAAACAATTTTATGTCATAGAGATCATGGTTATGAACTTCCACTTCAAATTCATTCCCCCTCTGAAATGGAGAATTAGTGGGCTTTGTGGTATAGAATAACTCATGTTCTTGAAAGGTGAAATCCATGGAAACAACAAAATTTTTAGTTAAAAGATGATATGCATGATAACCTTTCTGTGTTGTACCATATCCAACAAACATATACCTCATAGCTCGGGGTTCAAATTTTGTATGTTGGTGTTGATGTAGATGAACATATACCACACATCTAAAGGTATGAGGAGGTAGGTGAACAATTGAAGGAAGACTATAGTGATATAAGAGAACATCTAAAGGCCTTCTAAAGTTCAAGGTACTTGATGGAACACGGTTGATTAGGTATACAGCAAAACTTAATAGCAGAACTTAATGTCTCTCCCCAAAGGTGGGACGGAACATTGCCACCATTAAGTAAGGATCATGTGACTTCTAAAAGGTGTCTATTATTTCTCTCAGTGACTCCATTTTGTTTAGGAGAATTAGGACATGATGTTTAATGGAAGATACCATTTGAGTTCATAAAATCTTTCAATTCATTCTTGAAGTATTCTTCCTCATTATTTGTTCTAGCAACCTTTAGAGAAATGTTGAATTGGGTGACAATTATTTTATGAAAAAGTTAAAAAATTGTACACATATCACTTTTATATTTTAACAAGTATAGTCATGTCATTCATGTGCAATCATCAACAAAAGTGACAAATTAGATCATGTCATTGTGTGTGGACAGGGGAGTAAGGCCCCAGACATCAGAGTGAACAAGTGAAAAAGGAGTATCAACCTTAGTGTTATTTAAAGGGAAGGTAGCACGGTGACTCTTGGCCATAACACAAGTTTCACAGTTGAAATCAGAAAGATCACAATGATGAAATAGTGATGGAAACGATTTCCTAAGATAATTAGAGAGATGTCCTAATCATTTATGCCATAGCCAAATTTCTTATTTTGAACTAGTTGGGTGCAACTCAACAAGTGGGCTAATGCTCTTCCATTTGTGTGTTGAGAGTCACTGTCTAGATAGTACAATCATCCACTCTTCTTACCACTACCAATCTTCTCCTTGATATGAGTATTCTGAAAGACACAGTGAGTGGGAAAAAACAAGGCAACACAATCATGAGACTTGTAAGTTGACTAATAGAAAAAAGATTACAATTTAGTGAAGGAATAAATAGGACATTAGAAATGGACAGTGAAAGGGGCAAATAAACAGTACCAACACCTAAGATAGGAGATGAAACATCATTAGCATTAACAATGTCTGGCTTAGAGTCACGAGGAGATAAATAAGTAAACTTGTAATGGTTACAAGTCATATGATTAGTAACACCCGTATCAATTATCCAATCACTACTACTACCAAAAACTGAAAAACTAGAGGCATAGCTAGATATACCTGACTTGGCAACAAATCCAATAGCAGCAACAAAATTACTCTTGAAGTTCTCAATCTTTGATGCAGCCTTACCCTTTGGATGTCAGTCAAGATAACCATGGAGTTTGAAGCGTGTATTTCTACTGCTACTGGTTGAAGTAGCCATTAGAGATCAGAATTCTTAAATCAGAGAAACAAAATGTTTCGATTCTTATGATAAAAAGGTAATCAAAGTTGGCTCTGATATCATATTAAAAAGTTACAGAGAATAATTTTGATATGATTTATTCGTCACTCAAATACGTACATTTATATACAAGAATTTGTAAGCCTAAATTGAATTATTTCCATAATTATAAGAAAAAAATATAAAAAGAATAATTATACAAAATAAATATACAATTTGATTTATAATAATTTAATATATTAATTGACGCTAATTCTATTTATATCTAACAAAATTTTAATTAATTCTAACATATATTGATTTATGCTAATTCTATTTATATCTAACAAGATCCTACTTGATTCTAACAACTAAGACTCTAATAGGAGCTTCAATGTGTAGAGCACGTGATTGTCCAAATAGATGTGAGAGAACAAGCAGTGACAGAACATGACGGACGGCCAAAAACACCAGTGAAGTTTAGGGCGGAGTCAACTTGGGATAGAACACAGCAATGAAATTATACATAGGAAGGGGATATGTGGCTTGATAAAAGATGTAACAATTACTATATCATCGTCACACCAAGTCAACCAGTGTCAAATTTAGGTGTAATTTCAACTCCCTTATTTTAAGGATAAAATACCTTTTTTAAATGCTTGTGAATTTTTAAATTTATGTTAATCGATATCTAAATGAAGTATTTTGTGACAGTTTCTTAAATTCTTCTTTTTGATCGCACTTGTTTGACTTTATTAATTCTTCAACATTCTAATTTTTTAATTTATCTGAAACATTTTAAAAAATTTGAATAATGAATTAAAATCAGAACAAATAAGTAAATTATGGTTCGATATATAGCAAGTTAATAAAAATATTTCGTTAGCATCTTACATAATTCTATTGGTTAGAGGAGTCCCATGGGGTGGACAGTTATTTTTGTGTAAGAATGGGATTAAGTGTGATTTTAATATGGAGGATAAGTGTAATTTACTCAAAAGAATATAGACATGTATATAATATTATTACTAACCACCAAGAGCAACTTCTAATTAATCAATTACTGTAAAAAAACTAACCCTAATTAAAGATATTTTCCTATAGTCATAGAGTACCAATTTTTAATAATTGACTCCTACAAATTGAAAATTTGAATTATATAAACTGAGATTTAAAAATGGCTTTATTTGATCACTGATTAAAGTTAGTGTAACTTTTAACCAATTGATTGAGATGATAAGAGAAGTGCATAAAGATATATCAACTTGTGTTAATCTGAATAAAAAAAACTCAAGTCTTTTAAATATATAATTTTAAGTTCAATATTAAAATTCATATATATAAAAATGAAAATAATAACGTTAAAAAGAATTCTTACTTAAATGTTTGATTATACACTAAAAGATTAGTCTATCATAATCATTAAAAAATAATAAAAAATAATGTATTAAAAAATATAGACACATCATTTTTCTTTCATGTTTAATAGATTTTATAATATACACATTTATAATTTTAAATTATATTTTAAATAATAAATATGTTATCACATATAATTTTTAATGTAAAATCGAGTTTATATTAATATTAATTAACATGTTATATGTATGCACCCGACATACACCCAGAATCTGAGATAGCAGCTGTTTTCATGTTTAGTATTTTCTTGGACCCCACTGTCAAAATATCAGTTACTCCTAAACTGTTGGCTCACCTCACCGTATCGCACCGCTCCAAGGAGATTTTTTATGATTTGAGTTGTTAAAAAATGTAAATATAAATAAGGCTGAGGAAAAAAAAATTACAAGAAATGCATGAAGAATCTGTTTGTATAAGTAACAACAGACCAGTTTGTTTGACATTATATGAAAAATCAAAAGGATAATTCATTCAGAGTAAATAGTTATTTAGTATTTGACTATGAAGTATAGACACGGACACATACACATACACATACACGGGACACGATACGGATACAGACATAAAAATACACTAAATTCAAAAATTTTACGACACGAACACGCATATATATATATATATATATATATATATATATATATATATATATATATATATATATATATATATAAACATTCCGAAAGACAACTTCTCAATGACAACACAAACATCTTCATTTATAATTAGAAAAAAATCAACAATAATTAAAAATTAAACCACCAAATCAAAGTGAAACTCACTTAAAACTTGAACCATTAGCACATAGTGAACACAATATATTGAAGAAGAATAAAAGATTTTTCCTGAAGATAGGTCTGGTGATATTGAGCTTGTGGACCAACACAACAAATTTTTTTAAAAAATTTTAATAGACTGTGTCCAATATGTGTCAACAATATGTCCAAGATGTGTCCTAACCGTGTCTGAACCAAAAAAAAATGATTTTTTTAATTAGACACACTCGAACACGTGAAACACGCGTGTCGTCATGTGCCCGTGTCGGACACGTGTTCGACACGCGAACACAACAGTAAAATAACGTGTTCGTACTTTCTAGATCCTTAAATATTTCGAACAATAACACTTTGATTCCTATAAAAAAAAAAGAACACTTTAGTCCTTCGCAATTAAAAAAATTACACTTTAATCCCTAATAGGGATGAATGTGATAGGGTTTTAAAACTTTTAAAAATCAAAATGTGTATTTATTTTTTTTTTATAGAGACTAAAGTATTATTACTCAAAATATTCAAAGGCTAAGGTGAATATTTATTCATTCTTTTATTACAGGTAACAGGCATCCTTCTAAAGTTATAATCTCCTTGGGCCCGCTTGACCTAACACACACACATTCTTCAGAAATCAACTGATTTGATTATTATATCAGCATTTTTCTTGGACTTCATTATAAGTTCTGCATTGAGCCTGTCATTGTTCTCTATCTGCATCATGAAAATATTATTTTTTTGGTATAAAAAAAATTCATGAATTTAGTGTTGCATGTAAGTGTGTAACTCATTACCAACAAAATAGATCAAATAGATAGTCAACACTCTAGTGGGCAGATAAGCTAACAAATAAACATCACAAGTTAAAAGATGCGAAGTTTACCCGCTGTTTAGCAATCTCTGGGGGCTTACCTATAATAAATGGGGAGGGAAAAAAACACATGTAAATTCAAAATGCCTTCCCTACTCGGAGGAAGTTGATATAGATTATGGAAAAGTACATAGAACATACCAGTTGAAATATGCCTCTTTAAAACTCGCTGCATTGCTTTGTCAATGTCAATATCAATGAACCTTGAAAAGAACAGCAAGAACAAATTAGACAAACTGGTATCCCTGATAATTCTGTCAAGTTGACAAAGTAGAAATTGCCCTCAGAATAGGCTGTATCTTTCTTGATAGATAAATAAACCGGAACTGCAAAAGCAAGCATAATTCCATGACAGTAACCAGTAGACCCAGTCTCATAGGCTATTATGACTTTTGTGGTCTGAAACATAGTGCAAGTTATGCCCTATTTTTATTACCTCTTTATAACAAAAGAGGGATGGACAACATAAGCCACAATATTGGGGACTAGAATAAACTATTATGAGATTTAGTGAACTCTTTCAACAAATGGCGCACTAGAAAGGCTACTAACAGTCATGTCAAAACAATTATACTAGGCTAAGCCAGAATACAAATAATTCCAAACAAAGCTGGACATTTTTGTTTTTGGTAGGGGCCTAATGACATGTACATGTATCAGGTAAATAATACACATCATAGAATGAGAAAAGGAAAACAAAAGGATAGAATATCATAGTGATATTTTCTTCCAGTGAATACACTCTCATGGTTAAAATTTATTTTACAATTTAACCAGTGAAGACTAGGCCAAATAATGGATTTATAGAAAAGATTTAGATACACGCCTCAAAGTGAACCAATGCCTCTATTATTTCTATCCCATGGAACCATTATCTACTTAGGCCTCAAAAACCTTGTTAAAAACAACAATAACAACACATTCCCAGCACGAAACAAGCAACAGCTATTCAGCTAATGATCAGCTGCGCATAGGTGGCTCAGTAAACATAAAATTGTCTTCCATAAGAATAATTTTCACAAGAATTTTCAACCAGAGTCCCAGACTCACAGCTGAATTTTCACAACAAAGTTAGCATACAACTTCCTAAACTTCCAAGGCCAACGGGAAAATATAAGAAGAAACATGTGCCTCAGTAAAACGAATACTTGCCATTTCTCATCAAACAAAGACGATATCTCCTTCCATTCCCCTTCTTCCAAGAGCAAATAATTACCTTCTACAATAACAATTTTGTGCCTACATAAAGTAAGAAAAAAAAGGAATCTGTTCATGCAGAACTTGTCAATATAACCAAAATAAGTTGACAATGTAGCAAGTAGCAACAACTTGGAAAATCAATTACCCTGATTTTTGAAAAAAAAAGATAAAGCTCAAATGGAGATAAGCAAAGAAATAAGAATACAAGTGTTTAAGAAAATTTTCAAAATATCAGACATTACTGGCATTAATTTTACAAAATTTCAGTATTCTCAATAATACGATAAAGACAAAATTAATGGCTGCCAGGGGCTTACTCTGTCAGAGTTGTGAAACATGCATGAATCTACCATAAAGTTGAATTAAAGTTAATACATTCACCCAACAGAAAGTTCATGGAAATAGAGATTTTCAATGTGATCACCTGGACTTTCTGCTTTCCTCTTGATACAGCTTATCAGTATTACTATAGGTTGGCCTTATGAGTTTTTTAGAACAATGGATTTCATAACAAATTCAAGTATTGGCACAAGTCTAATGGTGGAGACAATTGGCTAAACTTTATTTTTGGACCTCATCATGATGACCATTTCTCTTCTTTTGAGTGTTAGCTTTAAATTATTCATCATTTACTTTTGTCCGATATATACCATGTTTTGTGTCCAGGAATTTATAAAATGCTGAGTAATGGGTCACATCTTAATTATAAGATACTCACTGAAGGTTCACAAAGATATCATCTTCCACTGGGTCCCCAACACCATGGTCAAATGATGGTGCATAAACTGATCCCTGAAGAATTTGTTTCACCAAAATGCAATAGAACAAAGCAGATAAGAACTCCATCAATGTCAATACACAGATGCTTACAGTTCTCCCTATGCATCCCAGCTTTACAACATAATTGACTCATAAAGATAATCCATATAATTTGAGAGAGAAAAAGGTCATGAAGTTTAAAAGATACGCAAAAAATACCATTAAAACTTAAAAACTTAAATAAGCCTTACATGAATTCTTAAATTCTTGAGACACGTAAGTAGTCGCGAGGGATTGAATGTCCATGGAGCTGATATATCAATTGAAAGATCAATGCTTTCTCTATGACTACAATGTCAGAAATTGATGAGTAATAAAAAGAGGTACCTTACCTCCCCTTCTGGCATGCGCTTCCTCTGGATTCTATTATCAAAAACATCACTCAGAATTATGATTCCCCATGCTATCGACAATAAATAAGAAATCTAGCTCATGAGTATTTATACAGTGCACTTGTACTTGACTGTATAGATTTTACTCTTCGGAGGGGGGGATATAATTTGTGATCTAATCTCCCAATATTATGAAGGTAGAATTGATTCAATCTCAAGGGAAAGAAATCAACAAATAAAACTTCGTGGCATGTTTATAACCCAATCATTTGCATGCTTTGTCACAAGGAAAATGACAGCATATCACCCAGATATTGCAATATATTGAAATTTCATTTGGATAACAAAAATGGCAAGCACCAAAAGGAAGCTAACCTCCATGGCATCTAGCTCAGAACGATAAAGATGAAAACCATCCATGGGAACCACGATAGCAACATCAGCAGGGTGAACCTGGGAGTCCAAGGAAGAAGCTTTCTCTGGCCAAAGCTTGTTGATACGTCTGGCTACTTCATGCGCTAGAGTGCTTTTCCCAGCACCTGGAGGACCAGCCAGGCCAACAACATTTCTGTGCAGTATCATTGAAATAATGATTAACATGAATATAAATGGAATAGCACACAAAACGATGGCATAATTATTATACATTTAACAATGTCCTACTTCACCAACCAAACCCCCCCCCCCAAAAAGAGGGAGATCTAACTACTTTATTTGTCAAATTTCTTGATATAATAAATGGCCTTAATATAGGAGACATACATTTAATTGAAGAAGATAATTAGAGATACTTTTTAAATTGATAATCTAATGCAGATTGGCAAGTAGAAGATCAGCAAAACAGCAGTATTGCACAACCTGACCAAAGCTTTCACAACAGCAGAATTTGGTGATCCACTATAATAAAGCACAATAAGAAAATTTTCTGTCATGACAACTAGATAAAGGTTAAGTTTAAGTAATAAATCATACCTAGAATTATGATAAGCCTAAATACTTCTGCAGAATGATACAATGAATGGGACCAAGAATATTAACACCAATCATCAATGCATTAGGCACATAGGAATTTGGTGGAGTGTACACATTTGTGGTACTATACTTGAATGGTTGATGGGCCTCATCATGGGCCTCTAATCAAGGTCTACCACAGAAGAGGGAAGAGGAACAAGGGTAGGCTAGGAAATGACACTGAAAATGGAGGGGAGGAGTCTTTTATACGTGGCAGCAGGGGATTGGAGAAGGGGGTGCTGGAATCATTGAGAATATGAGAGGAATGGAGGGGAGTGGGGAGGGCAGGAAATCACTTGGGTAGTTTTGGGGTGGCGCAGAGAAGGGCTCCCTTCTGTGATATTTTTTGCTTTTCCAGTTTCTATAGTCTTCTGCACATTTCCATTGTACTCAGAGCTCTATTCTCTGAATTTTCTCTATCTATTCTATAGTCAATTTCAGTGTCTATCAATTTGGTATCAGAGCTCTCGATCCTGGGAGCCTCTGGATGGTGTCGACGAGAATGGAGAGTCGTTTGGAGAGTGTTGAGTCGGTTGGATGGAATGCAGGCCTCCATCTAGGAAGCTATCAACCGGTAGATGGAAGAGATGATGCGGACGGTGACGGACAGAATGGAAGCAACAATAAGGACCATGCGAGGGGGGATGGAAGATGAAGACAGTAACTGTGGTGGAGGGAACAACGGAGGTGGACCTAATGTCAGAGACGAGACGAGAAGGGAGGAACGAGTGAATCAGGTGGAGGTGCCATATTTTATGGGTGAAGATCCGCATGGATGGTTGTACATGGTGAAGCATTATTTCGAGATTAACCGAATTCCAAAAATAGAGAAGGTTGATACGGCGATGGTATGTTTGGAGGGAAAGGCCTTGAATTGGTTCCAATGGTGGGGACCGAGGATGGTAGCAGTGACTTGGCCGGTGTTCCGTCAAGCACTTCTAGGATGATTTCAAGTGGCCTCATCAGAAAATCCTTACGAAGTTCTGATGGGTCTAAAACAAAGAGGCTTAGTCATGGAATATAGGGAGCAGTTCGAACTTCTCTCTGCCCCATTACGTTTCACAGATGAAGAATTCATGAGGGCGGCATTTATGACCGGATTAAAGGATGAAGTTAAGGCGGAAGTAAGGATGATGAGCGCAGGAGACTTGCACACGCTGATGACCCTTGCGCAGAAGGTGGAGGATAGAAACCGAGTGTTGGGTTGTACGTTTGGAAATTCAGCCAGGGGAATTGGGCCTAATTTCAACAAACCCGCTTTGATGGGGAGATGGGTTGGAGCCCACAAAAGCCAGGGAGGTCAGGGGGTGCATGCTGAACCCAATCCTAATGGTGATGGTAGGACGGACCCAGCCAACGCTAGGGGAAACCCATCATACCCACGTGAGGGCAGTGCAACCAGCACCAACAGAAAGGGTCCGAGATTTAAGAGATTAACTGAAGAAAAGGAAAACGACAAGCGAAAGAAGGGTCTATGTTTCCACTGTGATGAGCGGTATTTTCCTGGCCATATATGCTACAACAAGTAGCTACATGTGATTTTGCTTGGGGAGGTGGAGGAAGGTGATGATGAAGGACCGAAGGTGGTGGAAGAAGCTGAAGAAGAGGTGAACCTGCAGCTGAATGTCAGTAGCATCCCAGGTATGACTTCAAAGAATTCATTGAAGTTATGGGGAACTATTAATGAAAGAAAAGTCATTGTAATGGTAGATTCTGGAGCGTCCCACAATTTTTTGTCTTCGGGTTTGGTGGAGGAGCTGACGATTCCAACAGAGGCCACTAGGGGGTATTTTGTAGAAGTAGGCAGCAATCAACGTTTGGGAAGTCAAGGGGTGTGTAGAGGGGTGGAATTGCAACTACCAAATCTGACGGTGGTTCAGGATTTTTTCTTATTTGAATTGGTGGGTGTGGACGTGATTTTGGGGTATGAGTGGCTCAAAAGCTTGGGCAAGTTCAGTGTTGATTTAAGACAACACCTAATTGAAGTGCAAGAGGATGGGCGGACTATAGAAATTAAGGGGGACCCAGCCTTGTCTCGGACAATGGCATCCTTTAAAGCTATCATGAAAGATATGAGGAATGAAGCTGCAGCATATTACGTGGAATTACGGATGATGAACATGATCTGCATAGCAGAACCTGATACTACTCCAGAAGGCCTAAAGGAGCTTTTAAGGGAATATGGGGACTTGTTCAAGGAGACTACAACTTTGCCTCCAAGGAAAGAGTGTGATCATGCAATCGTATTGAAGGAGGGAGCACAAATTCCCAACATTCGACCTTATAGACACCCTCACAGTCATAAGGAAGAGATTGAGAAATTTGTGCTAGACATGTTAGCTACAGGCTTGATTCGACCCAACACCAGCCCATATTCCAGCCCACTAATTTTGGTCAAGAAAAAAGATGGTAACTGGCGTTTCTGTGTTGATTACAGAATTTCCCATTCCGGTTATAGAAGAGTTATTGGATGAATTGGGTGGGGCTGCTATTTTTTCCAAACTGGATCTGAAGTCTGGTTATCACCAAATTCGCATGAAGGAGGAGGACATCCACAAAACAGCTTTCAGGACCCATGAAGGACACTACGAATATTTGGTAATGCCCTTTGGGCTTACAATCGCCCCCTCAACAATTCAGGCTCTCATGGACCATATTTTTAGACCATATTTGCGAAAATTTGTGTTAGTATTCTTTGATGATATCTTAGTGTTCAGTCATGATTCCTCCTCTCATATTGACCACTTGTGGATAGTTTTTCAGTTGCTGCAAACTCATGAGTTTTGGGTCAATTATAAGAAATGTAGTTTTGGAGTGCAACAGTTGGAATATCTTGGCCATATCATTTCAGTTGCTGGTATTATGGCGGATCTTGCAAAGGTGGAGGTCATGAGAAATTGGCACAGATATCAAAATTTTGAGGGGTTTTTTGGGTTTGATAGGCTACGATTGCCGCTTTGTGCAAAATTATGGGGTTATAGCTAAACCTCTAACCCAACTCCTGAAGAAGAACAATTTTAGGTGGTCGGAAGAGGCACAAGGGGCTTTGAGCAGCCTAAGATAACAATGGAGGGTCTTCCCACATTAGCTATGCCGAATTTTGAGTTACCATTTGTGATCGAGACAAATGCCTTTGGATATGGAATAGGAGCTGTACTTATGAAGCAAGGCGGGCCTTTGGCATTCATTAGCCAAGTCCTTTCAGAGAGGAATAAGGCAAAATCAGTGTACAAACGAGAACTAATGGCAATAGTGTTCGTTGTACAGAAGTGGCGGCAGTATTTGCTTGGTCATCATTTTATAATTAGGACAGACTAGCAAAGCCTGAAATTTCTATTGGAGCAAAGAGTCTTGGCAAGAGAGCAATTGAAATGGGTGACGAAATTGCTTGGCTTCGATTTTGAAATTCAATATAATCCAGGTTTAGAGAATAAAGCAGCTAATGCTTTGTCTCGGGTAATGGATTATCATGCTATTTCAATGGTCACAAATTCAGACTTGGTGGAATTAGCTGAGGAAGTTCTCGAGGATGAGCACTTAAGATTGATCTTGCAGGAGGTGGTGTAGGATCCGAGTTCTCACCCACATTACTCAGTTTCTAGAGGTTGTCTATGGTTAAAACAGAGGTTGGTTTTGCCTAGTAAGTCTGCTCGAATTCCACTTTTACTAGCTGAGTTCCATGCTTCACCTTGGGGTGGTCATTCGGGGGTAACCAGAACTTACAAGCGGCTAGCCATGGCCTTTTATTGGACTAGAATGAAGCATGATATGCAACAATTTGTGGCAGCATGTGGAGTTTGCCAGCAGAACAAATTTCAGGCTCTTAAGCCACCTGGTTTACTCCATCCTTTACCCATTCCCAACCATGTTTGGGAAGATGTCTCTATGGATTTTATCAGTGGACTTCCAAAGGCTAAGGGAGCTGATACAATCATGGTAGTGGTGGACAGGTTAAGTAAGTATGCTCATTTCATTCTCTATTCCATCCCTACACTTCTAAGGATGTGGTTGTAGTTTTTGTGAAAGAGATCATTAGGTTGCACGATTTCCCTAGTTCTATAGTTTCGGGCAGAGACCGGGTTTTCATTAGCACGTTTTGGCAAGAATTATTCAGGTTGTCAGGCACCAAACTGAAGTTTAGTTCTACCTACCATCCTCAAACTGATGGTCAAACAGAGGTGGCAAATCGGACCATTGAAGCTTACTTAAGGTGCTTTATCAATGACCACCCTCGCCAATGGGTGAAATGGTTGCCATGGGGGGAGTTTTGGTTTAACTCTTCCTTCAATGCTTCTATAAAGATGACTCCCTTTAGAGCACTATATGGCCGTGATCCTCCTTCTATTATTCCTTATAATAGGTACAGCACGATAGTTGAAGAGGTTGATCAGCTGTTGATGTTATGGGACAGCGTTTTGGAGGAGCTGAAGCAGAATTTGTCAAAAGCTCAGCTATGAATGAAGTAACAGACAAATAAAGGCAGACGAGAAGTTGAGTTTCAAGTGGGTGACATGGTATATTTGAAGGCTCAACCCTATAAATTGAAGTCATTGGCAAAAAAGGTTAATGAAAAACTTAGTCCAAGGTTCCATGGGCCATATCAGATAGTGGACAGAATTGGCATTGTGGCTTATAGACTGCAATTACCTGAGACTTCACGCTTGCATCTTGTTTTCCATGTTTCACGGCTAAAAAGGGCTCTTCCAGCTAGTCAATCCAGCTAGAAACTCCCACCCTTTTTAACAGAAGATTGGGAGTTACAGGTTGAACCTAAAGCAGTTTTAGAAGTGCGGAAGTTATTGAATGGGGACACTGAGGTCCTCATAAAATGGGCTCAATTGCCTCCGGAAGACAGCACTTGGGAAGAGTTTAATCTCATTCAAGCAGCTTTCCCGGATTTTCACCTTGAGGACAAGGTGCAACTCATTGGGGGAGGTATTGATGGGCCTCATCATGGGCCTCCAATCAAGGTCTACCACAGAAGGGGGAAGAGGAACAAGGGTGGGCTGGGAAATGACACGGGAAATGGAGGGGAGGAGTCTGTTATACCAGACACTAACAAACTGGACACGTGACAGCAGGGGAGTGGAGAAGGGGGTGCTTGAATCATTGAGAATATGAGAGGAATGGAGGGCAGTGGGGAGGGCAGGAAATCACTTGGGTAGTTTTGGGGTGGCTGTTGCCACAGGGCAGAGAAGAGCTTCCTTCTCTGATATTTTTTGCTTTTCCAGTTTCTATAGTCTTCTGCACATTTCCATTTTACTCAAAGCTCTATTCTCTGAATTTTCTCTATCAATTCTATAGTCAATTTCAGTTTCTATCAATGGTGATGGACACACATCATTCTGTACAATTGCAGTAATACTCAGAACCAACTTTACTTGTTTTCTTAATTCCACAATCAAGAACTTACTTAAGATTAGGATTTGATGACACTGATGCTGGAGGCAGAAGACGTTTAGCCAAGGCATTATATAACTCATCAACACCACTGCAAAGCAATAGAAGTAATTAAATCAACTCAACTAAAACCTTTAGACAACTCAAATCATAGCTTTTTCTCCCACAGAAAACATTGTTGACAAATTACAATGCTATTTTCACCTTCGTACACTGCTTTTGCAGGTTCACCTAATTTTTTTCCTGAGGAATCAACTGTTCCATAAGCTTCACTACTAGCAGCCAAATATGCTTTTGATAGCTATGGTTCTTAGTGGACAAGAAAAGAAAGTCCCAGAATCAGTGTCTATCATTTACTTATACTTTTCTAGCATTTATCACATACGAAAAATTGCTTTCTATTTTCTGTCAATATTAAAACTTGCCCATGAACATAACAAGTAACAACAGGTTTGCTGCACCGCACTCCACAAACGAACTTGACATTTATATCATATATTCATGTTAAATTCAAAAATGGATGAAATAAAAAGTCAGAATACTTTAAAATTATAATACAAAAGACGGTATACCTCTCCTCTACTACATGAGCATATCCCTTTTCGGCAGATAAAACCTGAGAGAGCAAAAGATGGCACCAAAACAAAATTAACAAAGCATGCAGTGCCAACACTCTAATGCAAACTTCTGTGTTTGGAATCTCAGACATACAAATGAATTGTTGTATGAAACTTGTTCGGAATGACATGAATTTGATAAATCAATTCATTTACAAATCATGTGTTATATTTGAGGATTTCTTTCCATTCTATGATTAAAGCGTTCCAAACAAGAAAATGTGAACCTAACCTTGAAAAAAGCAATCTTCCTACTGCGATAGACAGTTCGAGCAAATGACAGCTGCACGAACTTGTTAGGCCGAGCGATGGCGATGGACAGTAAACACGGATTCCGATCACGAATAGCCTCGACTCTTCTCAGCAACAATGGTTCTGTGGGAATTAGGAAGCAAATTTGAAGTAGTAGTATATGTGGCAATTACACTTAAACGATCACAAAAAGAGATATATTATTGGTGATAGAATGATTTATATATATGAATGTAATAGAAAGACATTCCATTGAGAAAGCAGGACGACAAACATGTCCGCAACGGTTACAGAGAAGCAAACCTGCCAAAGCACATGTCTGATTCCGATATGCTCTTGGCATCGTTGAAGAGAAGGTTAGTTCCATCTACTCCACCTTCAACGATGGAGACACTGCACTGGTTTTTAGGCACCAAAAAATGCAATCAAAAAGGTTAGATAAATATAGTTTTAGACAGTAGACATCAAGTCGTTGTAGTATAGTGGTGAGTATTCCCGCCTGTCACGCGGGTGACCCGGGTTCGATCCCCGGCAACGGCGAATTTTTGTTTTTAAAATGCCAATTTATGTTTTCTTCCATTCCGGTTGCCCTTTCAGTTTATTTGTTTTCTCGCTAAACAGGATTACATTGCACCCGATAATGAGCTAATTTAAGAAGTACCAAAAGGACTGAAACTCGGACCTCAGTCTCGAGAATGATTAATGAACCATGATTACCCATACTTCAGGCGTTTGTATTGAATTCAAGCCTTTCAAAGCATGTAAGTATTACTTATATAATTTGATACATAAATCGTTATGACCACAATAAAAATAAACTAGTAATACTGACTGAATAAAGGAAGACAAATATACATGACCGATTAATGCAAGGTATATTGGCACTTGTAAGCGATCGCCCAATACCAGCACCCGATGCTTAACATGGAGAGGAACTTCATCATAAAAAGGATAAAATTTTATTAAAATTAATGAGGCATTCATCCGAAAGTCCATACAACAGACCGCAAAGATCTGGATCCAGTGCAGCTAGTTTTAAACTGTCTGAGATCCTAACCTTCAAAAATAAATTCTTTTACAATAAAATAAAGATAAAATTAAGTCCTTAAATTTCCGCCATCAAATGATGAACTACAACTGGTTTAATTGGTTTTAGAACTCTAAGGGATCCCGATCCATATTGCTAAACAAGAACAACAGCAGTTTGTTACAAGATACAGCTCTAGGCTTCTAAGTTCTAGGCCACCAATTCGAGAGCCTAACTTGAAAATTTATGACTTGTTTGGTACCTAGTGGAGTTTAAATTACAACATATAATATATTGCACATGTATAAATTAAAATCAACCCAAAGGGGGTACGATGATCAGTCCACAACCACATTACAAAGCCGTCTCTCAATTCTCCGCTTTTTTTCATCATCAGGCGACTGCACAAAGAAATAAAATTATATGCTAAGTTATGGACCGAAAAAGAAAAAATTAAATTCAAAATAAAATCCTCTAGTGCAAGTGTGCAACAGGACAATACATAGCACGAGTTACGAAATCAAATGCAAGTTTTAAATCCATTTTCCGTTTGTGTGGGAGAATGAAAAGAACGATTCACTTAAGAAACGTGATCCTATTGTACCATTGATGCACAAAATTAAACTAGAGGATGAAATTATTAATTAAGATGAGATAGCCAATTGCCACGGTGCGGCGTCACAGACTATGCGTGATATGGAGATAGCTTCCTACTAATATGCTTTCAACCATTCAACGTGCTCTGTTATTTCTTTTGGCTTTACCTCTTCATTGAGTAAATGAGGAACCCGAACCCTTTTGGAGCCATCAGGTAAACGCTTACAAGGTGAAAAATTTTCCATAGCAGTAAAAGCATTGCAGACCTGCAAACATGAAAAGGTACATTTGATATTAGAACCATGCAGAATTTCACCTGAAGTAAATATGTTTTATTCATGTACTACTGGAATTTTGTTCTTCAGATTTAAACTGACAAATGAAGCTTCCATCTCAAAGAGCACATAGAATTATAAAATTACGGAAGAAAATATCCGAAGCACTGATTTGTTACCTGACTTTGGATAGCCCCGATTAACATATCCTGACAACCTGATGCATGCACATTTTCTAAACTGGGGCACTGAAGCAACAATCTCTCTGAACAATTTAATAAGAAAAAAGTCAATCAGCTTTTTAAGGAGGAAATCCCGAAAGTTGCATCAAATTTTCGGCAGAAAATGACAAGAACAGGGACATGAAATGACTACCTGGATGCAAATTTCTACAAGAATTTAGATTCAGATCATTGAGTTGTGGGCAGTTTAAATACAGGGCCTGCATATTAATTGAAAACAAGAAATTCCAAAGATTAGAAGCCTGAAAAACAATATGCAACAAACTCATTTAGTCTAATAAAACTCACATCCAAGCCAGAGCAACCCCATAAACTAAGTTTCTTTAAACGGCTATGTTTGATGATTAGCTTTTGGTTTGTAAGGTGTAGATTAGCAACGGATGTTTTCTGTAGTTTGCAGTTATTTTCATCAGCAATTGGATTGTCGGAATTAGGATCACATATGGTCATGCCACAGTCCATAAGTTCAAGATGCGGCAACTGAGCTGTAGCAAATTGAATACCACCTGAAACATATATGACAACAGATTAGTAGGAAGAAACTAAACCAAATAAAAGTTCGTGAAGCAACTGAATAAATAAAACGGTGATTACTTGAAGTCACATTAGGGCAAAGAGCAAGAAGGAGTCTTGTCAATGATTCAGAAAACACATTGCAAATCATTCCAATGCCACTGTCACTGATGCCAGATCTGTGATGGAAGTTAACCGTTAAACATAATTCCTAAAACAGATAGATCAAAGTGTCTGTGTGTGTATATATATATATATAAAACTTGAACCATACGTTTCAATTTTAGGTTTTCCTTTATATTTGTGTGCTGTACTGAGTTGCTACAGAATTTTAGTAGTCTCCAAGGTAACTGCATTTTCAAAATTGCCATAGAACATTTGAAGACAATTAGAATGGAGACATATACATACCCACTGAGATCAAGCAATTCCATATTTGGATAGCTTGAGGCAATTGCTGCAACAGATGCATCGGTAATTTCAGATCCAAGAACAAGTGAAAGCATTCGCAGCCCCCTGATTAATGGTATAAAGAAAACTTCGTCAAGCTTATCAGTCACGTGGATGTTGTAGCAATTATAAATAAATAACAAAACACGTGAGAATGACAATTTCACAGACTATATAACAAAGGCATCCCGTGACGTAACCTGTTTATCATTTTTTTAGATTTGTGATTTCAATTATACATCTTAAAGTTGGGCAAGATTTTCAAGTGATCATTGCCTAATTTTTCTTTTCATATGGCGGCTCCTCTTGTAGGGCCATGACCCCTCATTAACTTTAAAAAATTGATTTTATATATTTTTTTTTAAAAAGTTCTTTGAATTGGCTTCCACACTAGGTGTTATTAAATCATGCCATATTCTCTTGATAATTATGTATATTAAATTTTTAAAATAAATTAGACTTTTATAAGTATGTGATCTAATAATCAATATTTACATATATTTTAAAAAACATATTAAAGTTAAAATAAGTGGTGCACTAAAGTATTAACTAGTTTTAAAATTGTATAAGACTTTATGAATTTGATCTATCTCACGAGAATTTTCACTCTAACCGTTGGATTGATAAAATTCAATATTCATAAAAAGTTATTTAATGGAGTTATTGTGACAATACTTCTTTTTAGAGTAAATATCTTATTTCTTTATGATAATCAATTATGTTACAAGTTTACAACCTTAAATATAACATTCAACTTTCAAAAACTTGAAAATTTGACTAAATGCTCGTCATATGAAACTTGATTTGATTTTATACGTTGATATTGCAGTTATGTTATTCAATTTCATTTCTTATGCCCAAAAGAAAAAAATTTCCATGCAATAGTTATATTTAGAAAGTTCAAAGCATTGCAGATTACAAACTTATATTCCAAGAGAAGGAATCTTAACATGAATGGATATTGTCAATAACAATTGGAAAACAGGTCAGGATGCCCATATTACGACGAACCTTAACTGAGCAGCCGTAAGAGCAAGAACAGCAGCATGAGAAAGCAGCATTGAAGCTATATGTATGTTTTGCAATCTCGGGCAACTTCTTCCCAAACCTTCAACCATAGTTGTGAGATCAGTACCATCATTTTCTTGGTGAGAAAACTCCAAGGAAATCTCTCTTAACTGGGGACAATTAAAGACCTACCATTTCAAAGTATCTGTTAGTAACTAGAGTTCACTCTGAATGTAAGATCAAAGGCGAATATCAATTTAAAAATTAATCACACCATACAAGATTAAATGGAGAAAGAAAAGGTCACGTCCAAAAAAAAAAGGAGAAAGAAAAGGTAATCACCATTTTAGAAAGAGAGTACAGATCTGACAGCCAAAGCGTAGAAAGACTAGACGAAGAAACAACAAAACCCCCCAGACTAGAACAACCTTCCATCTTGAGGCTTTTGAGGCTTTTTTTATCAGTAACAAATCGACCAAATTCATCCCTGCATCTCAAAGTTGCAGGATAGACAAAACTAATCAGCAAAAAGCAGCATTCTCTGGTTAAGCTTGCATACTGCTATTAATTGCTAATTGTTAGCTCCTGCATATGACGGGGCTAAGGCAACTAGAATACTGAAAGTTTAATTGTAAGTGACTGAACAGGACTCACAAAACAAATAGAATTTCACCTACAAGAAAATAATAGCTTAAGTACAGTACTAACATCAAGATAGACAATAAAAATTAACTTCTGAAACATACAGCCACGACAGGGCAAAACAAGAGTAATGGTATACCACCAGAAAAAATTTGATAGAATTCAAGCAGAATTTGTCAAGATTAAGGATAGTTGTTGTATAAGTCAAAGTGGAGAGAAACACTCATCTACGTATGGATCAATTATAATGCCAACTCATTCTGGTAACAATTCTACCAAAAAAAAAAATTTCTGGCTGATTAGTACAATCTACGATCTGAATAGATCTCTAACAATTTCACGTTCCAAACCCCAATTAGAAACTGTTACATTGAAATACAAATATTAACACAAAAGTTAGAAATATAGATTCGAGTTATATATCATTGTCTTACTGAATCAAGACATAATCACGTGTTCACATTTTATAAAATTATACCTTAACACGAATTGCATGCTAAGACGCTCAAAAACAGGAAAACCCAATTTTCATAAATAAAAAAAGTGAAAAGGGTAAGAACATGAATAATACCCATTGATCCGATTGATCGCGGTATCAGAAGTCAAAATCTCCATAAATTCCAGATTGGGGCATGAGAATGCAATGCAAGCCAGCATCGTCGAATCCACATCACTGCAATATCAAGGAAAACGGGCTTACATTTATAATCTCAATTTTAATATCAATTTTTTGCCCTTTTACAATATCCTGGTTTCTCGTCGTTTGCAAGCATGAATTTCATTTTACTTTTATTAGTTCTGGAATTGTAGCAGTGTTCTTTGCATTTGTCCTTTTCTTCTTTCACAGATCAACTCAAATTTTACAAATTCCAAAAGCTTTTGCATCTTCCTGCAATAGCTGACCACAAATTTTCGGGTAAAGCTTCAATGATTTAGAATTTTAGATTACGTCGTTCGATCTCACTCATTCGATTCAATTATAAAACTGCAGATCTTGTGTAGTTGCAGTGAATCAAACTAAAAGACCCACACCTTTCCATTCTAAGAGACAGCCTCACAATCCCCGGGCACTTGTGCAACATCGAAGCAACAAACCCCACCTGAACCCTAGCCGGAACCCTAAGCTTCAGCTCCTCCGCCGCCCTCCACAGCCTCCTGGCCGTCTCCCTCCAACCCTTACATACCTTCGCCGCTGACAAGAGCCCCGCCGGCGGCAATCTCCTCAGCACTTCCCACAGAAGGTTCACCGGCAACCCACACGAATCCGGATCCGGATCCAGAAACGTATCTCGGAGCTCTCTATCAGCAGGATCTGATGGATTGTTATCGTCGTCAAAATCATCGAACGACAGCGCACGTCGGAGGTGGGACGGGGGCTGACGGGCCTCGGATACGGAAGAGGGAGCGGAAATGGCGGAGAAAGTGGAGAAAGAGGAATGAGAAAGGGTGGTGGTGGAGGGAGAGGTGGGGGTTTTGACGTTGCAGTTGTGGCCCTTCTTGGGGAGGCCGCAGCGGCCGCAGTTGTAGTTGCCGCGCTTTTTGCCGCGTTTTAAATCGGAAGAACTTATGGTGGAAGCGCCGCCGGGATTGGCAGAGTCGGCGGCGGCGATATGGGGTTGGGGGTGGTGGTGTTGCATAACGTGAATTGTGAAATGTGTTTGGTGGCGGAGAAGGAAATGGAGGCAGTGAGAGTAAAATATAAAGGTAGCGCGGGAGAGTTCGCGCCATTTGGTTTGTTTCTTCCCTCTCTGTTTTAAGTTTAACTTTGTTTCAATTTTTCATAAATGACTTTGGTTTGGTGCCGGTTTTGTACGTTCCTTCGCGCGCCATTAATGTTATTTATCCATTATTTTCATTACACTATTTTTCTATTATGTTTGGGTAATAAAATAATAAATAATGATATTTACATACTATTTTTGTTAAAAAAAATTATGTTATTTCCTCTATTTTTTATCTGTCATTTAAAGAAATAACATTAATGTTAAAAAAATAATTTAAGAATCTTGATTTTAAAAAATAACTATAAAAGATCATAATACTCTTTGACTCATTAATTGAAAAAGAAATAATATGATTGACTAATAAGGAGGTGTTTGAAAAAGATTATTTTTACTCCTAACATATGTTATTTAGTAAAAAAAGTTATTATAACAGTAATCATATATGTTTGATAAATTTAACTTTAAATTTTGTACAAACTTCAATATTTTTAAAAGTTTTTTTTTATAATGTTGAAATTTTAACTTAAGATTTTAGATTTATATTATAGATTATTCATTACATTTTGAGATATAAATATCATTTTGTCTTAAATCAAATAACTTTTTTTAATCAATCAAATAATTTTTTTAATCGTTATATACTTATTTTGATAATTTAATACATAAAAACTATTCTTTTTTATACCATCTAAAGAAACAAAATAGCTTAAAGTCATTTTTTAACTAACATATTCAAATATAAAATTGATTTTATTATAATCGATTATAACAAAAAACTTATATACAATAATTGATTATTTAAATAATTAAATTTTCACATTTATCCTAAATACGCACTAAAATAAAGTGATAAGAGAGAGCCAGATAGATAGAAGTTAGATGAGTAAATATTGAGAGATTCTATGAATTAAATAATTAATAAAGTAATAAAAAATAAGAGTAAAATTGATATAAGATAATTAATTCTGTTTGAATTCTAAAATGACATATGATATGAAATACAACAAAATTTCTAAAACGACAACTAAAAATGAATGAATGAAGTTTTTATTTTTATTTTTTTAAGTAGTAAAACATTACTTTCCAATATGCACATTCTTTCTTTCTTTTTACCAAAATAAATAAAGGTGTGTAACATTCATTTTCCTAAAACAAAATAAACACACATTTCAACACACATCTCTATAAGAAATTAACAAGTAAATATGAGATAATATAATTCTTTCTTGATTGTTAATTTTTATTGAAAAATAGTATAAGGATTTAATCGCTAATTTTGGGTGTCATTTAACATGATCCTTAAATGTTTTGGAGCATCTATGCTCTACAGAAGTTACTTGCTATCACAGGTAAGTTTCATTGACTGATAGCTATCACAAGTAAGTTTTTATTTCTTATTAGCTATCACACTCGTCCAACACCCTTTCCAGATGACGACTTCCCCCTCTATCCTCTCCAACACAGACAACCCCTTTGTCTCCCCACCGCCACCATCATCACAGGAGGTCCACCAGCAACAGCTCCCTCCTGCATCTAGTGCATCCAAAATAGGCTTAATGGGTCATGGTTTAAGGTGGATGGTGACAAAACACGCGAGGTTACCACAAACCTAGATGGAAGCTTGGCAGTGAGCAACGGTTCCAAATTGTGGATCTGGGTAACTACAAGGTGACTCAGTGATCTTAAGTGTTGTCTATGGCTAATACTAGTTCAAGTGGACAGCACATTGCAGGGGTCATGGGTTTCATGGTGGAAGTTGCGGTGGGGTCTGTTTCAGTATAGTGGGAGTTTGAGGTTGCCACAACAGTGAACAAAGACGCAGTTCAAGGTGCTTGCCTGATAGATGACTGCGATGGTTGTAGGTTCGGTTAGTGATACTGGGGTTCCGTTTTGGTATAGGCAAATCTCAAACCCCAAACTTACCTATTATGCAGGTTCCAAGTAATCGATTATTCACAGTTGTTAATCACTTTAGATCCATCATCAACGATGTAAAATTGATGGAGCATGGATGCTCACAAAATTTTGGGAGCATTTAAAACAAAAATCCTAATTTTGTTCCGTAATTAGAAAATTATCAACTAAAAGATAACTTATGAACAATTAAGAGAACTAGAGAAGTGTACTTTTTGTTAACCTAACTATGAGTTTTATTGAAAAAATTAAATATGACTTGGATGTTGGCTTAGACAACAAGAACCTTCTCCAGCGCCGCCAACCTGTTTGTCTTCCCACAACCATCGTCACCATGGGAGGTCTACCGGCAACAAATCCCTCCTGCATCCAATGCATCCAAAATCAACTTAATGGGTCGTGGTTCGGGGTGGAAGGCGACGAAACACACGAGGCTGGTGCAAACTTGGATGAAAGCTTAGCAGTGAATAATGGTTATGAGTCGTGGATTTGGGTAGTTGCAAGGTAACTCGGTGATCTTAAGCGTTGTTGATGGCTAATATTGGTTCGAGTGGACAGTGCCTTGTAGGGGTCACGAGTTTCATGGTGGAACTCATAGTGGGGATCAGTTTTAGTATAATGGGAGTTTAAGGTGGTTACAATAGTGAACAAAGACGCAATTCAAGATGTTTCGTCAATAGATGACTGTGACGGTCACATATCCAGTTAGTAGTGTTAGGGTTTCATTTTGGTATGGACAAATCCTAAATCCCAAACTTACCTATTATGCAAGTTCCGAGTAATCATTTTAGATCCATCATCAACGATGTAAACTTGATGGAGCATGGATGCTCACAAAAATTTTGAGAGCATTTAAAACGGAACCCTAATTTTGTTCCTTAATTAAAAAATTATCAACTAAAAGATAACTTATGAACAATTAAGAGAACCAGATAAGTGTACATTTTTAAACCTAACTATGAGTTTTATTGAGAAAATTAAATATGACTTGGATGTTGGGTCTGACAACAATAAAGTTTTTTTATTATAATTTATTTACAAATTCAAATTGATTGAGCCCGTGCCGGATGAACATTAAACAGTAAACACAAGGCGATGTGTAGTGCATTGCTCCAGAAGTTGAATACTTCACTACTTGAAACTTTTTTTTTTATTGCTTGAGATTGCAAGTTGATAATACAATTTCAACATAACAGTCCATAGCATTTTTTTATAAAAATTTTAAATTGAAGTTTATATGTTTGAAATTTAAGTATGTACATAAAAAATGAGTTTTGCTTAAATAAACTAAAATCGAAAGTTTTAAATGAAAATAAGACATTTAATGTATTAGAATATATAAATAAAAAATATAATTAAATATAATCAAAATAATATTTCTAATTATGTACAAATTTAATTTTTAAAATAACACAAAATTAAGTCTAATTTAATTTTAAAATATTTTTAAATATTCTAATACAATACATTAAAAATTAATTTTTTTACTATTTATCTTATTTTTATTAAAAACTTTCCATGGTCGTACATTGTTAATATCATTGAAAATTAATTTTATTTTAATACAAAAGCTAACTCAATTATATATACTTTATTGTTAAAAAAAAAGTCATATCATTAATTTAGCTGTAATCCGTGTATAAATTATATTACAAATCTAAAATGTGTTAAATGATCATATGATAAATGTATTTGTCATGACCCAAAAACCAAGGCAGTGACTGGCGTATATGATGAAATAACTAACCTAACAAACCTTTAGACCATTTATCAAAATCAAGGAAAAACATAAATTTCATCAAAACATCGAGCAGAGTTTTTTCTAAAACTAGAATTTCCAAAAAATACAAATATCCATCAAAATTATAGTCCCATAAGTTCAACCAATATAAGACTCACTGGATGCTGGAAATCCAATTTCAACCTCTCAAACAGTGTTTATTCAAAATCCAAAACCATATAGTCCATAACACAAGGACCTCATAACGAATAAAAAATATATATCAAACAGAGAAGTTGACACGCGTTGATCCCACTTCTAAAGAACAAAGCGAGTCTAAGGTTGTGTTTGGATGAAATATTTTAAAATTCAAGAGAATTTAAAATGCTAAAGAATTTAATTACTTCATTTAAATTTCATTTATTTGTAAAAATTTTTGTTTGGATAAAGTAATTAAATTTTTTAATATTTTAATTTTTTTGTTTGGACAAAGTAATTAAATTTTTTTCATTTATAATTTTTTTATCAAAACAAGTATTGTTATTAGGAGTATTCAAAATTTAGCTTGAAAAAAGAAAATTTTATTCAAAATATATAATTTTTATATCAAGAATGAAATGGAGTAATAAGCAATAGAGAAAACAAAGAGAGCAAAAATATTAGATTAATTATGATTTTAGACAATTTTATTGAATAGTTATTCACAAAATGCTACAAAACTAAAATAGAATATATAGTCTATAAAAAATAATGTGGAAAATAAAAGATAAAAAATAAAAAGCTAATGCTAACGTGGTGGACCAGAGCTACCACACCTGCGGCACCAGCAAGTTCCAATGGTACACGAACCAAGCTAACGTCCCTTACCTGTGAAATTCTCCTCCTAATTCAACGGTGCCGCCAATAGGGAGCAATCGTTCTTCTGCTACAGTGACGTCGGGAATACAGGTGACCAGAGTTTCACTTCTTCTCCCATTGACAGATTGATCATTCTCTGCCATTTGCAACTAATGTAAATGCCTCTGAACCTCGATTGGGTTCGCATTTGGATCCGATCCGATTACTCGATTAGTCACAGCTCCACTCGATTGGTACTCGGGCGGCGACGCCACGGGCTCTGGCACCGGATCGTGAAACTTCACCGTCGCTAGCGGCGGCGGAGGTTGAGGCAGGGGAGTCATTGCTTTGTTCAATCCGAATAGGAAATCGACGTTGTTAACAGGGACGTTAGCTCTAATACGCGCCCCTCTCGGAGCGTCTCAAACGCGCCGCCTTGGACCTCAAAGAAACCTGAATTCCGGTGCCCTTGCAGTTTCCGGTGGGTGTTCCTCCTCTTCCAGGTGCTTGAGATCGGCACTCAACAGGAACAGTCGGGGAAAGAGAGCAGCGAGGGATTTCTCAAATTCCACCTCTTTAGCAGGGATTTCAAATTCTGTATTTTGAGATAAAAAAAATACACGATACAAATTCTTGGCAATTCCAAAATTCTTCTACTTAATATCCAAACAAAGCATTTTAAAATATAATATTTTAAATACTCTAAAAAATTACATTCCCTCTTCAAAATCCTTTATTCAAACACACCCTAAGTTCACAAATAAAATAGTTTACAATAATTAGAACGTCCATTAGGACAAAATTGAACTTACCAAAAGAATACTTCAATCTTCTAAAGATAGAGACGCTATTCATTTAGTTATAAACTCAGTATATAACTAATATCTATTATTGCTGGAAAAAAAGGATAAGCAAATGCATGAATGTTTCAAAACAAAAATATAACTTTCAGTACAAACATCGCTTATAGATAATAAAAAACTATATTTAAAATCAAGAGTGTCTTGGGACAATTGTAACATACTTACATCAAATTAATTCTAAATTTCTAATTTCTAATATATTTAAGGAGACTCAACCAGAAATCTAGAATGCTAATCATATTCCATATCGTATTATTTTTTAATTTCATTTTAAATAAAAAAATAAGTTATTGGTGGAGTTTAACTTTTGACACGATAATGTGATACACCTATCCACAAGAAATCACAGACGTGCGTGTCATGAAGTCTTGCTCATCAAAATTTTAAAAGGAAAAAGATTATGGAAAGTCTATCTCGAAGTTTCATTGAATATGATTAAGAAAAACGTCACACCAACCCAGCCAGGGCCAGGCACAATCTATTTTGTTAAAAACAAGAATGAAAAAAAAAGGAAAATGAACAATTTAATTTTTTAAGTGAACGAGGGCCTTCTTTAGAGAGGAGTGCATATGCTCATCTAGCTTTCTTTATTCCGTTTGGATTACATCAAGATATTGATTCATTTAAGGCTACAAAATATTAAATAAATGCTTGATATAGTTCATCAACGTAGATATTATTCAGTCTCGATAGTTCTTACCAGCGTATTTTATATTGGGGGGACTTGACACAGCTCATGCCGATATTTCCAATAAAAATTTAGAAATGGCCCGCCTTTGAGAATCATATTTACTTTTCCTGATATCAATGTCATGAGATAAAAAAAAAGAAAATGAAACTTAAAGCTGTATTTTACAATTCGCTGTCCGCACGCTTAAATCATCTTCTTACGACACCATGACAGATTATATATTTAAAACACACACTTAGATTATGTCCATATTCTCAATTTGTCCCTGGACCGTACTGGGCCGATTGTCATCTGAGTACCTATAACCTTAATTAATTGGGCTGACCTAATGCCTAGTAATATCCAGGTCCGATACCCGACCTACGAAAGCCCGAGGTTTTGAATTGTGAAACCGTCAACGATCATCGGATATTGACTTGATGACTAACATCTAAAAACGGCTCTATACCATTAAGACCAAGTATAACGTAGGTTGGAGATTAAAATGATCCTAACGGCAGGGACCCGGGGGATAGTCCTTATATAAGCCAGCTCGGTCATCCAGGCCGGGCATGTTCCAATTCCATTAGCTTTTTATTATATTGACTAAATTCTTCAAACTGATCGGTGGACCTGAGAGCTGACTCCACTGACTTTCCGTTCCGGGAACTTCGGTGGATCTCCTTCTGACTACCTTGGGTTTCGGTCAGTATCTGGAACATTTGGCGCCCACCGTGGGGCTAGGTAAAACTTTTCCTACCTCACAAGCACCCAACTCCGTTGTCCGAAAAGTCCACTTCTTTGATTACTTATGGCCACAAATGAGAACCATGCTGTCAATAGCGAGACTCCGGGTGATCTTCAGCCCGGTTCAATGGAGATGCTTATGCAAGCGATAAGGAACATTAACAGCCGCATTGACCAGATTGATCGGATGAATAACAGAGAACAACATATAGTAGAACCCGAGAGGGAGGTTGAAGGGTTACTTAATGAGGACGTGGCGAGAGAATTTCATCAACGCTCGAGCCAGCCAAGAGTAACCGACCAGGAAGTTCGTTTGCAGATAAACCATAAGAATCACTCTCTCCCGGCTGCTAATCATCCATTTTTGGATTTCATAATGTCAATCAAACTCCCGAAAGGCTTCCGGCTTCCGACAATGGAATTGTACGATGGAACGACCGATCCGCAGGAGCACCTTACGATGTTTAATTCTATGATGCTTCTGAATGGCGGGTCGGATCCGATTAAGTGCAGGGCTTTCCCGACAATATTGAAGAAGTCGGCCTTACTTTGGTTTTCAAGCCTCGAAGCAGGTTCAATCCATGACTTTTTTGAATTGTCCATTAAATTCCTTAACCATTTTTCTACTAGCAGGACACATCAGAAGACCTCGGCAAGTCTGATCAATTTAAGACAGGGAAGAGATGAATCCCTTAAAGAATTTATGCAGAGATTCGGGGAGGAAGCGGTTCAGATTAAAGATCTAAACCCTGCCGTATCATTGCATGCAATCATGGCAGGATTACGCCCGGGACCGTTTGCAGATTCCTTAGCCAGAAAACCCCCTTTGGACCTTGATGATCTGCGAGGTAGATCTACAAGATACATAAACATGGAGGAGATAGCCCTTGCAAGAAAGCAGATGGAGCGGCAAATTTCTGATCTGGAAACGACAGGAAATAGGAGCAGCCCTCACATCTCCATTCGTCCAGTTTCGTTAGAAAAATTTCAAGGGTGCCGATCCAATCAAAGAGGCAGAACCACAACACGCAATAATGACCAATCAGAAAGGTTTTAATGAGGCACATCTTATCACTTTACTTAAATCAAAATGTTACTATCTTTTAAAGTATTTTCGATAAACATATTCATTCCGGCTTTCAGCCGATGCCGACCAAAGTCGATGCCAGCCAAAGCTGATGAAAAATTCTGGCTTTTAGCCGATTCCGACCAAAGTCGATGCCAGCCAAAGCTGATGTAAAATTCCAGTTTTCAGCCGATGCCGACCAAAGTTGATGCCAGCCAAAGCTGATGAAAAATTCCGGCTTTCAGCTGATTCCGACCAAAGTCGATGCCAGCCAAAGCTGATATAAAATTCCAGTTTTCAACCGATGCCGACCAAAGTCAATGCCAGCCAAAGCTGATGTAAAATTTCAGTTTTCAGCCGATGCCGACCAAAGTCGATGCCAGCCAAAGCTGATGAAAAATTCCGGCTTTCAGCCGATGCCGACCAAAGTCGATGCTAGCCAAAGCTGACGACTCCTTCCATCAACTTTGTTTGTAGTCGAAATCGACATTTCAGATCGACCGAAATTTGGTTGAGGTCGAAATTAGACGAAATAATGAAATAAAATAGCATAATGAAGTGGTCGAAGTCGAAATAAATTCATAAAGCATTATAAAGGGCAAATTGTTTTTAAATATATTTAATGGTAAAATGTTCTTTACAGATCAGTCTGAAGGCTACAATAATTTTTGGCCTAAACAGAACAACACAGTAAACTTAGAAATTATTCATTCATCTTCATCTTCATCTTCTGGTGGATCAACGACTCAGCCGTCCTTTATAATCTTAAATGGACCGAGCTCTCCAAGCCGATCGTCAAATACTCCATCAGGGTTAAGGAGTTTTGCTTGCTCAAGACCAGACTCAAAACCCGTGATCCTCTGTTTGGCTGCCTCTTCTTTTAAGCTAGTCAATTCAATCTTAAAGGCATCCCTTGATTTTAACGCTTCTATCAGGACTCGGTTAGCCTCCATCTTTTGTTTCTCCGCATCCTCTCTTGCTTTCTTTAAAATTGAAAGCTCTTCTTCGGCTTCTTCCTTTTCTTTTTTTAGTGAAGCAAGAGACATCTCAAGCTTGTCGACATGAAGGATTTTTTGCCTTAAAACTTTATTTTCTTTCTTTAAGGTAGAGACCTCTTCCTGGTGAGCTCTTTGAGTTTTCTCCATTTCTGATCGGAAGAGTGAATTGAAAGAAGATAACTTCTTTTTTGAATCTTCCAGCTCGTGTTCTACCGATCGGATTGCACTTATTGCTCGGAGAAGTTGAACTTCAGTCCATCGGCATAGTCCGATCCCACCCACCTTATCCTTTCGCTTCTTGTCATTTGGCAGAGAAATCTGTGTCTCCAAGAAGAACTCGAAGGGGAAGGAAGAAGCCCAAAGCGAAGGGTTATCTGCATTAGCATCGAAGCCATTCAGTGCCTCAAACGCATGTTGTTTTTCCTGATTCTCAGTGGAAGAGCCCTCACCTAGGGTTCGGCGTTTGGAAGCAGAAATTCTTGGAACTTCAGTTGATTCTTCACCCTCTGCCCGATTCCTTTTTCCAACCAAAGGTTCTGATTGGGTCTCGAGAGAGTCAGAAATTTGAACCAGAACTTCGGTCTTCTCTGCTTCGGAAGCCATTTTTTTCGCCTCGACCAAGTTGGTCGGTAGTTCTTTCTTTTTCGCAAACTTCTTCAGCTGTTTTAGTGAGATTCGGGGTGCCATCGACTCTGAAAAGTGGAAAAAAAGGGTTAAAAGTCAGTTTACGTTAAAAGCTGAGTCAATAAACAGCGGATTTAAAACTTACTCATTAATTTTGCAATTTTGTCCAGATAATCCCCAAATCTGACAAATACACTGATATCCAGAATAGGACAATCTTCCAAGAAGTCAACTAAGTCACGGTCGGTTGGCAAAAGGCTTCGGTATTCAATACTCGAATGGATTTCGGTTCCCCGTTCTCCAATAGAGAGGAATTTCTCTATCCCAAGTCGGTCGACATAAAAGGTATGTCGCCGTAACGGGTCTTAACTCGAAAAAAATTACTTTTGAAATTCTTATATGATGAGTCGAAGGTTGAGAAAAGTTTTTTACGAGGATGGCTGTTGAGTGAAACCCAACCTCCCTTACCAACTCCTTTACACTGAAAAAAGAAAAAGAAAACTTCTATGCTGGGAATTCTATCAAGGAAGCTCATCAAAACTTCGAAAACCTTTACAAAAGCCCAACTATTCGGATGAAGTTGGGTCGGAGCCATGTTTAGACGACCAAGAACCGAGCACTGGAAATCGGTAAAAGGAAGCCTTAAATTCAGGTGATTGAAAAAAGTTTCGTACATATACACCCAGCCGACTTGGTTGTCGCCATATGATGACATAAAAACGAATTCATCTTCTCGGCACGGGAGGCAGATGAACCGATCTTCATCATCATCCCGGCTAAGTAAAACACGTTGTCGGAGCATGTTAATGCTCTTGGCCGTAGTGTAAATAGAAGGAAATTTGCTGACTGCTGGGTGAACCCAGTCATAACTCGGCATCGACTCTTCGCCTGGCGATGTATTTCCTGAACGGTCGGACATCCCGGTTGGAAGGATTTCTCGGCAAAAACCTTTTACTAAAAAAAATTAACACTGTATTAACCTATTTGGCTTGGAAAAGAAGGTGAAAAGTCTATCTGGCTTAGAGAAAAAAGGAGAATAAACCTATTTGGTGGCTAAAAACAAAATCCTAGTTACACCCTCCCGGTTATACACCTTTCGCTGTCAAAAATGGGTATCAAAACAAAAGGAAAATCAAACTTGTATTTTAGAAATTACCTGGAATAAGCGAGGGAAAAGGCTGTGTGAAGAGACCCAAAATGCTCGCTTGTACAGGAATAAGGAAGTTGTCTGGATTTAAAAATTGGATGGAAAGGTTTACCGACAGTGAGCAGAAATGAGAAAAGGAAAGGTCAAGAAGAAGAAATGGAGAAGTGAGTTAAAGAAGTAAATAAATGAAGGGTAGTTTGGCAGGTTTTAAAACGATAAAACCGCTAAAATCAAAAGATCAAGGAAAATGAAAAGTTTCAAGCAGGGCGGTTGGATATATCCAACGGTGATCTAACGGTGGAAGGTGAAGAATAAAACATTTTTAGAAGTCTTTTATGGATGCATTAATGATGAAGTGACATGACTGACGTTTGGTGAACAAAACCATAACACGTGGCAAGATATATTCAAAATTCATACACAGAAAGCGAAGCGCCTAGTCAGAAGAAAAATTTACGGTCTGGACACATCCTCATCCAACCAATAAAAAGAAAAAAGCTCGGCCAAATCTAAAGGTTAGCTTAGCTGAGGGGCTGTGGACCATACTGGCTCAATTCATGTACGGGTACTTACACGCCCAGTTAAAAACCGTGTAGGCTGAACTCTCATCCGACCTATGAAGTAAGTAAGCTCGGTCAAATCTAAAGATTTACCGAGCTGGGGGGCTGTGGACCGTACTGGCCCGATTGTCATCTGAGCACCTATGACCTTGACTAATTGGGCCGACCTAATGCCTAGTAATATCCAGGTCCGATACCCGACCTACGAAAGCCCGAGGTTTCGAATTGTGAAACCGTCAACGGTCATCGGATCTTGACTTGATGACTAACGTCTAAAAACGGCTCTATACCATTAAGACCAAGTATAACGTAGGTTGGAGATTAAAATGATCCTAACGGCAGGGACCCGGGGGATAGTCCTTATATAAGCCAGCTCGGTCATCCAGGCCGGGCATGTTCCAATTCCATTAGCTTTTTATTATATTGACTAAATTCTTCAAACTGATCGGTGGACCTGAGAGCTGACTCCACTGACTTTCCGTTCCGGGAACTTCGGTGGATCTCCTTCTGACTACCTTGGGTTTCGGTCAGTATCCGGAACAGTCCCCATCTTGGAGGATTGTAAGATTTCATAACATTTTTTAGCAGACTATATAATAGAGTAATATATATGGTAGAAAATTAATTGAATTATAATTAACCAAAACTGCTCCATAATCACCCGGATATCTAATCCGCTTGCGATTTGAATACTAACAAGTACAGCTCATTGTCAAGCTACTCCCTCTATGCCTGGCTGTTACAACTACCATATGGAATGAAAATAATATAAGGTGTTAGAAATTAATTATTTAATCTTTAAAATAAATTTTAGATGCATATATCCTAAAACAAACATCATAAAGTCTAAGATCTATATCATGTCAGATTATCAAGGATTATTAGATTTTCATAAATACCTGGATTCATAGCTATTGATCACTAACTGTTGCAAAATCTTTGCGGCAATCAATCACAAACAAGAGAGTGTTTTGTGATCTTTCTCAACCAAATCATCTTAGTTCCTCAATGAGACCGTCTTCTTTCTTTCAGATGGGGAGAAGAGAAACTGTGTTCTGATTTGGTATATTGGGAACCATAACCGTTTCTGACGTATATTAACCAATTAGGGTTCCCATAATCCCCTAATAGGTCAATATGATATCTACTTATTAAGCTCACATCAAGTTACAAATTCAACGGGCTCACTAAATTACATCACTTAATAACAAGCTCAATAAATTAAATAGCTAATATAATTGTCAATTAAATATGATACTCAACATTAATTAGGAAACGTAAATTTCCTAACAATCTTCCACTTGAGCTTCATATTATTCCTGAAACAATTATATTACAAATTCTTTAGGCGCGCATCCGTATGTTATTTCTCTTTAGACTTCTCTTTAATACAATTTGGTTCATCTCATATATTAGCTATGAAACCATTGTAACTTTTATCACAATCAAGCGTAACTAAACCACAATGATTACCATAACAATATACTTAATGACATAGATCAAATATGGATGAGTAGCGTGGAAATTACATGCAATGTGATATCAGACATGCCTATTTCCAACTGGTCCTTCTTTAGTCCTTAGTGAGAACAATCCAAAGTCCTTAAATGCAACACTAATGTTGCATATACAAACCATAAACAAGTTCAAAAATAGAATCATAAACCATCAACTTTATTATGCAAAAAATTAAATAACACAATGTCCAAAGTAAAACATCGAACATAAAAAAAAAACTCCCACTAAACTAAGGTATCCTCAGGAATAACACTCATATGAGCAGTGTGCTCATGAAAAACCTTAGGTGTCAAGCCCTTGGTTAATGGATCAATGTTGTGGAATTTGGCAAGTGCACTAAATCGACAAAAGTAATAAAGAGTTAGTAGAGTATCGTCCCACGAGTATTAAGTTATTAATTACTAAATTCGTTAAATCAACACTATTCAAGTTATCGAAAAGAGGGCTGTTGCAAATTCAATTAAAAAGAAATATAAAATCAACAAACAATAAATCAATGGATGAAAAACAATGATATTAAAGAGTTAGAGTTCAGATTTCACTTGAACTCTTTAGATGCACATCAAATATAAGCTTAATTATGTTCTATTTCAATGATTTATGGTCAATTCCCTAAATTTATTAATACCCAATCCCTTGGTATATTAATTGGTGTGGTGTGGAATGTGATTAAAAATAAATATCAAAAATAGTTGCCAAGTTTCACCAAAATATAAAAACCTTGCAACTAGTTATAGTAAACAAGGGTCGATCCACAGAGAACCAATTCAATTGACACTATCAATCCAATTCCTAAATTAAACTCTGATGAGAAATAAACAGTAAAAGTAAAGAGGGGGTTTTGTTAATTAAATCTAACAAAAGAAATTAAACTTAAACCAAAACAGTAAATACAAATTGAATTATCAAGTTAAAGATATTGGTTAAGATATGGAATCCACCACTAGATTTATATGATTATGCCAACTTACATACCCTTTATACCAACATGATCAATTATGTTCTTATGTGATTATGAGATAAATCCCGTGTTTTCCTTAAGTTTTGCTTAATTCAGCAACCGCTCAAATCAAACCCTAACCATTAGTTATTTGTAAAGCAACTGCTCTTACACCTACCTAATGATTGCATTAAGAATTAGAAAACCAATCACACTAAGGTCTAATCACACACCGGGATTAAATTACTTAGATCATATGTCTCACTAGTCATACCACCGCAATCACAAGATAGCAATCCTAGTTTTACCACTTTCGAAGTTTGGCAAGAATATAAAAACCTTTATATTGATTTAAGAATAGAAACATATGAATAAAAACATAATTGTATTGATATAAAGAGATATGCAAGATTCACATAATCAAAACTAGAGTTTCATCCTCCCTTAACCAATCAAGGAGTTTAGCCACACATGGCAAATTCAAAATTAGAAGAAAGATTAAATAAAAACATTGTTCAGAATAAAAGAAGAAAAGAAAAACTAAAGATCAAACTAGTTTCCAAAGCTTGAGGGTGATTGATCTTTGATCGCTCGAATCCGAGTCTCCAATCCTCAATCGAATCCTCCCCCTTCTTGGTCTTTGTGTTTCTCTCAGTTTCCTTCACGGCTCTCTCTGTCCAGACCCCTTTAAAGGCTCTAAGCAACCCTATTTATAGGTTTGGGAACCTAATTTAGCATTAAAACACGAAATTAAACTTCTGAGCCGATGACACGGGCTATGTCATGTGACACGGCCCAACCCGTGTCTGATTCTGGAGACAAATTTTCAGCTATTCCAAGGTCAGAAAGGAACACGGCCCACCCCGTGTCAATTGACACGGGCCGTGTTATCGGTCAAGGCTTGAAATTACCCTTCCTTGTGAAGTCAGAGGAGTACACGGCCTACCCCGTGTTATTTGACACGGGCCGTGTTGATCAGAACCTTCCAGTCTCCAAAGTCAGAATGATACACGGCCTACCCCGTGTTATTTGACACGGGCCGTGTTAATTACTTTCTTCAAATCCACCTTGATTCTTCATGAATGCTCTTCTTCCTTTGCTTCTAGAGGTTGATACTGATTCCCTTAAGTCTCTTAACTCTCTTCTCAACAGCTCAATACCAATGGACTCCATCACTCATAGATCTCCTGAAAATCACAATACGTTTATGAGTGTCTATAACTACATTTAAGCAAAGTTTCACAATAAACATCCAAAGACAACTCTAAATCAGAAACTTAGCTAAATGTCAACAATTAAACACATTTGGAATCCAATTAGATCAAACAAAGAACATTCAAGAGCTGAAATTATTAACAGATCAAATACCCCCACACTTAACCTTTTGCACTCCTGGGCAAAAACATAAAACCAAGCACATGCTTTCCAAAAAGTAACAAAAGTGCTGAACAATGAGCAAATATTTACACACATCAGTTCTTTCAAGGAATCTAAGCATTCGTGAAATTTCCTCCCTCAACAATCCAAATCAACAAGCCAAGTCAATCCAATATCATGGGTTAAGTCAACATGATAAATCCTCACAGATGTACTCTCTTTCACTTAAGTATTTTGGGCTTGTATTTACTCTCAACCAACTCATGAAAACATGCCTTACCATAGGCTTGACAAGCCTTACTTCTCCACCACCTAAATCACATGCACACAAAGATCAAAAGGTCTTTAATCAGGTTGTAATTGGATCAAGGTCAAGGTGAGATATATCTAGGATAAACAAAGTTAGACCATCGGAAATAGAAGAGCCAAGGGGAATAAAAATCAAATACTTTTGCACAATTACCCCAATACTTTTCAATCCATCTTCATCTTTTACTTGACTTTCTCCATTCATCAACCAACTTGTCAATTTTTTTTTCATCACTATCTTCCTTTTCTCTTTTGAGAGCCCCCCTTTTTTTTTAATAAAAAACAGTGTAATCACCCCCACACTTATTCAAACACAATTCCCAACATAATTATCAAGCTCTTCTACTTCCTAAGGTAGGGTAGCAATGGTTTTTCACTATTAGGCTTGTATTGAACTATAATAAAAAGAAATGATATAATTTAGGCTCAAAGGGGTGAAACAATGGATCAAAATACAAGGCTAGCTATTTGGCCAGTGGTTGAAAGAAAGAAATGCCTTTATCATCTCAAAAATGTGCAGTAATCATTTGTAATTTAAAAGAGAGTCAAATCAAATTCTGAAAAGCATATA
Source organism: Ormosia semicastrata (assembly GCA_029884595.1). Classification (NCBI taxonomy): domain Eukaryota; kingdom Viridiplantae; phylum Streptophyta; class Magnoliopsida; order Fabales; family Fabaceae; genus Ormosia; species Ormosia semicastrata. The sequence continues at coordinate 13,289,713 of JAQQTO010000055.1, read as the reverse complement.
ATCACAAGTGGAATCACACAACAAAGAACAGAAATGACTTAAGATTAGTCATTCACATCAAGGCCCAAAAACTCACTAGGTCCAATTTTATCATATTCTCAAAACCCTTTCAATTTTCAAAACCTCTCAGTGCAAGTTTAGAATCAAGAAAGTTAATTCCTTAAGGTTTAAAAACCTGTCAATAAAAATCAATCGCTTGCTCATTGCTCAATATACTCGCAAAACCAGTTAGAAAGACATGCACCAGAAATGCCATTAAGATCAGAATGTGCAATTAAGGTCAAATCCAAACTTCAAACTCCCCCCCCCCACACTTAAAATAGACAGTGTCCTCAATGTCAAAGTATACACAACAAATAAAAGGAATCCATAGTAAAAAGCAAAGTATATGCAAAGAATTTAGTCTAGCATTAGGAAACTCAAGCTAATACAAAAGATAAACCAATAGTAACCAAAACACTGTTCATTAAGCCAGCAAAATGAAGGACACAGCCTCAAAAGAAAATGAAAATACATCAAGATGGGGGAGGGTTATATGAAAAACGCTGAAGCAAAAGGTCAAACTTGCCATCAATGGCATCCATTCTCTGATCGCATGCGACCTCCAGAGCCTGGAAGCGATCCTCTAAGCGCTGGAAGCGAGCAGCATGGTCCAGCTCCAAGCAATCAATACGGGCCAAGATAGCATCATAAGAAGCTGCGCCGGGCTGAGTGGAAGGGCCCGCATCATCATCAAGAAACTCGGGGAGGGGAGACAATGATATCCTCATGTGGCTCGGGGGTCGGATCGCCCTAGGTAAGCGCAGCTCCATCAGCACTGAAGCAAGACGAGAGCACCATTGAGACGAGTGCAGAGCTTCATAGACACCAAAATGGCCCCATCAATAGCATTGGGACCCTGAACCGGTGCCTCCTCCACCAAATCCAAATACTCAAAGTGATCAGCAATGGCAGTCACATACCCTCCTATCACAATACGGCCAGCTAAAGTGGTCCCGACATGATGAAACTAATTACAGAGCCAATACCCCCCATTAACAGGCACTCCATCAAGCATACAATGTAAGAAAAATAACTCAGAACGGCTAATTGTCCTTTGACTTTCCCCCCAACCACACAGAGTATTAGCTAACCATTTCTGAATATAGCGATGGGCAGGGGACCTAAGCTAAGAAGCTTTAGACATCTTAGGATCATAGCTATCAGACCCAGGCACAGTGAGGGCAGACCACACATGATCAGCATTAAAATCACGGGGTAACATATTTTCCCCCTCAGGAAAACCAAAAATAACCCTAAACATATGAATATCAACAGAATGAGAATTACCGAGCAACCTAAAGGTGATTTCACCAGGCCATCTAGTTTGATCAGACAGAGGATAAAGCTTACGATTAAAACTAGAAACAAACTCCCTAGTCAATGCAGCAAAAGTAGGCTTATGTAACAATGCAAAATCAATCCAACTAATTCTACCCAACAGAACAAACACCTCATCATATAACCCTATAGCTCTAAGGGTATCTACGTCTAAAAAGTGAGTGGGAACCACTACCTTTCTGTCAATAGGGTTGACTGGCACCTGAGGGGGTGAGGGCTCACGCGGGGATGATGGAGACCGAGCATGCCTAGAGCTAGAACGATGGGGATGGAGCGAGCAGGACGCAGCAGTTGTCTTGACACGCTTTTTAGGACCCATAACTGGAGGAAGCAGAAGAAATGAAGAACAAGAAAAAAAATGGGATGAGACCGTGGAGGATGGAAGGAGGAACAGGGAGAAAATGGTGGAAGGGGAGGAACAATGAGAAATGCGTGGTGATTAGGTGGTGGATGGTGAGAAATGCGTATGGGGAGAGGTAATAATGGTGAAAATAGTGAAGAAGGGAGGAAAATGGTGGTGAATGGTGGTGGGTAGAAGAGATTGAAGGGAAAGATGGTGGGTACGGCGCAGAGAAAACTGAGAGAAGAAGAAGAGGAAAAGGGAAATTGGGGCAAAAATTAGGGCAGAAAACCCTAAATGAGGGTTTAAGTGGGACGCTGACACGAGTACACGGGCCGTGTCATATGACACGGCCCACACCGTGTACTCCTCTGTCTTTGGGAGTAGGTGCGCAAAATAACACGGGCCGTGTCATGTGACACGGCCCACCCCGTGTACCTCTCTGGAAAACAGGGGTTCTGATTATCATGACAACACGGGCCGTGTCAATTGACACGGCCAACCCCGTGTACTTCTCTGGAATCATCACAGACATCCTATCCTCGAAAACACGGGCCGTGTCACATGACACGCCCACCCCGGTAGTTTTCTGCAATAATGGGGTTGCTGTTGTGAGGACATGGGCCGTGTCACATGACACGCCCACCCCGTGTACCTCTCTGGAAAACAAGAAGCACTCTAAACTTTTCCTCAGGATTGCATACCCTCAACAAACCATGAACTCAAGAAATCAAGCTAAAAACTGAGCAAGTTAAAACACAAATATCAGCAAGGAGACAGATATCAAGCACGAAACACTTAAAAATAGGTTAAACTAAGAAACTAAACAACGTAAAACAGAAAGGAAAAAGAAAGCAAATCTGATTGGGTTGCCTCCCAATAAGCGCTTGGTTTATTGTCCTCAGCCAGACATTATGATGCTCCTCAGGATTCTTCATAAGATGGATGGAGAAGATGCATGTCTTCAACTTCTGCATTCTCCGGAAGTTCATAGTAAGGCTTGAGACGATGCCCATTAACCTTAAACGCCTTTCCAGAAGCCTCGTTCATGATTTCCACTGCACCAGAAGGAAAAACAGTAGTTACTACAAATGGGCCAGTCCATTTAGAGCGTAACTTACCTGGAAATAATTTGAGTCTGGATTGGTACAGTAGCACTTTTTGGCCTTGGTGGAAACTTTTCCTAGAGATCATGTGATCATGAAATTCTTTGGTTTTTGCCTTGTAAATAAGGGCACTCTCAAAGGTCTCATTCCTCAATTCTTCCAACTCCTGAATTTGGAGTTTTCTCTGCTTGCCAGCACCTTCCAAGTTCAAGTTAACTTGTTTGATAGCCCAGTAAGATCGATGTTCCAGCTCCACTGGCAAGTGACAAGGCTTCCCATAAACCAATCAGAAAGGGGACATACCAATAGGGGTCTTGTATGCAGTCCGATAAGCCCACAAGGCATCAGCAAGTCTAGTACTCCAATCCTTGCGCGTGGGATTCACAGTTTTTTCAAGGATAGACTTGATCTCCCTATTGATACCTCGGTCCGCCATTCGTCTGCAGGGATGATAAGGAGTAGAGGTCCTGTGCACCACCCCATATTTCCTCAACAGGCTTCAAAGATTCTGTTGCAAAAATGTGTTCCTTGGTCACTGATAATGGCTCTGGGAGTACCAAACCTGGAAAAAATAAAGGACTTCACAAAATCCACAACAGTCTTAGAATCATCAGATTTAGTGGCTTTAGCTTCCACCCATTTTGAAACATAATCCACAGCTAAGAGAATATAGGAGTAACCAAAAGAAGGAGGAAATGGTCCCATGAAGTCAATGCCCCAAACATCAAAGATTTCCACAAAAATTATTGGAGTTTGAGGCATTTGATTTCGTGGACCAATATTACCTGTTCTTTGACAGCGGTCACATGACTTACAGAAATGATAAGCATCCTTAAAGATGGTAGGCCAGTAAAATCCACTGTCAAGTACTTTAGTGGCTGTCCTCTTCATGCCGAAATGTCCTCCACAGGCATAGGTATGGCAAAAAGAGAGAATGGAGTGAGTCTCGGAATCCGGGATACATCTCCGAATCACTTGATCTGCGCAATGCTTCCAAAGGTAAGGATCATCCCAAATATAGTACTTGCAATCACTCCTCAGCTTATCTCGCTGTGCCTTGTTGAGGCTGCTCTTAAAAATCCTTGGTGGCCAAATAATTGGCAATATCAACATACCACGGAATAGTGGTTGCGATAGTCATTAATCGCTCATCCTAAAGCTCTCTTGAATAGGTATATCCTCCTCGTCACCACCAATCTACTCAAATGGTCTCACCACCAAGTTTTCGCTCCCTTTTTTTTATCTTTAATCTCCAAGTCAAACTCTTGGAGCAACGTAATCCATCGAGCAATCTTGGCTTCGCCTCCTTCTTTGCCAAGTAGGTACTTCAATGCTTTGCATGATCGAAAAAAATAATTACTTTAGAACCAATTAAATATGATCTAAATTTCTCTAAAGCAAAAATAACAAGAAGTTCTTTCTCGGTTGTGGAATAATTCATTGAGCATCATTTAGGGTCCTTGATGTATAGTAAATAGCATAAGGAACCCTATCAACTCATTGTCCTAAGACAAACCCCTACCGCAAAGTCACTCGCATCACACATTAATTCGAACTAAGCTCCCAATTTGGTGGCCTAATGATAGGTGCCTCGATCATCAACTCCTTAAGTGTAAGGAAAGCCTTCATACACTTCTCATTGAATTGAAACGGCACATCTTTTTGGAGAAGTGTGCGAGAGGGGGCCGATATCTTGGAGAAATCTTTGATGAAGCGCCGATAGAAACCTGCATGACCAAGAAAAGAGCGAATATCCCACACACTAGTGGGCGGGGGTAATGAACGCACAAGTTCTACCTTAGCTTTATCAACTTCAATGCCCCTAGCAGAGATTACATGACCTAACACAATACATTCTTCTACCATGAAATGACACTTTTCCCAATTTAAAACAAGGTTAGTGTCAATGCATCTCTTTAAAACCAAAGTCAAATGTTCCAAGCATTTCTCAAAACCATTCCCAAATACACTAAAATCATCCATGAAGACCTCAATGATGTTTTCTATGTAATAAAAAAAAAGACTCACCATACATCTCTGAAAGGTCCCTGGCGCATTGCAAAGTCCAAAAGGCATTCGCCTATAAGCAAAGGTGCCAAAAGGACAAGTGAAAGTGGTTTTGTCCTAATCTTCTGGAGCAATCGCAATCTGGTTATATCCTGAAAATCCATCTAAGAAACAATAATGAGAATGACCAGCTAACCTCTCTAACATTTGATCAATAAAGGGTAAAGGGAAGTGGTCTTTTCTGGTGGCAGCATTCAATTTCCTATAGTCTATACAAACACGCCACCCTGTTTGTAATCTAGTGGGAATAAGCTCATTCTCAGCATTTCTTACCACAGTAATGCCAGATTTCTTTGGTATTACCTGGACCGGGCTTACCCACTTGCTGTCAGAAATGGGGTAGATGACCCCCACACTTAGGAGCTTCAGTATCTCCTTCTTCACAACATCCATCATTGGGGGATTCAACCTCCTCTGTGGTTCTCTCACTGGTTTAGCCCCCTCCTCCATTAAGATTCGATGCATGCAAATGGAGGGGCTAATACCTTTGATATCTGCAATAGTCCACCCGATGGCTGTTTTGTGTTCTTTCAACACAGAAATCAAGCTCTCCTCTTGCTCTTTGGTGAGAGATTTAGTAATTATTACCTAAGTGTCTCCTTCTCACCCGAGAAAAATATATTTCAAATGGGAGGGCAATTCCTTCAACTCCACTGGGTGCCCGCACAAATGTAAGGTTTAGGTAGGTACATCGGTGGTAAAAGGTAATTCAACATACGATACCTCATGCCCTTCTGAGGTGGAAGAGAGTGTATGCAAGGCTGCCATAACTTCTTTTGAATCCTGAAAATCTAAACTGCGAGTCATAACTGTATCAATGGCATCAAGTTGATCAGACTCAAGAACAGTAGAAATTAGAGATTCAAAAACATCAAAAGAATCAATAACATAAGCAGAGTGCACATCACTCGGGTATCTCATGGCCTCGAAGATGTTGAATCTAATCAACTCTCCATCAAATTCCATAGTCAATGTTCCTGAATAAACATCAATTTTAGTTCGGGCAGTCTTGAGGAAAGGCCTCCCCAACAGAATGGGGGCAGAGTTGGGAGATTTGTCCTCCTCCATGTCCAGCACATAGAAATCTGCCGGAAACACTAGTTCGTTGACCTGCACCAAAACATCCTCAACAACCCCCTTAGGGTATGCATTAGACACATGCCGGTTTGAATGATAACTCCAAGTGGTTCTAAAGGTCCTAGATGTAAAGATGCATAAATAGAAAAGGGCATGACATTAATGGATGCACCTAAATCTAGCATAGCTCTCTCAAACCCGGCATTACCGATAGTGCATGGTATAGTGAATGTGCCAGATCTTTACATTTAGTTGGGAGTTTCTTATTAAAAACAAATTTGAAACATTTACTCCCACTTGGACCCATTCATTACCTTTCAACTTCCTTTTGTTAGTGCATAACTCTTTTAAGAATTTAGCATATCTAGGCACTTGCTTTATTGCATCCAACAGAGGAATGTTAACTTCAACTTTTCTGAAAGTCTATAAGATCTCTTTATCTGCTTCTTCTTTCTTATTTTTAACCAACCTACTCGGGAAAGGAGCCTTAGTGACATATTTAGAAAGTGGGTCAGAAACACTTACCTTAGGGGTCTTAGAATTGATCCCCTCCTCATCTACTTCCTTAGGATTTGGAGCTTTGTCTTCAGTGACTTGGGAAGATGCGGGTCCTCCAAGTGTCTTCCCACTTCGCAAGGTGACAGCACTAGCATTTTCTCTTGGGTTCACCTCTGGCTGCGAGGGAAGTTTCCCTGAAATCTGACTCTGCACCTTGTTGATCTCAGTAGCTAACTGTCCCACTTGGTTCTGCAAAGTACTGATAGTGGCCCTTGTTTCTTGCTGAAACTGAATATTGCTAGTGGCCATTTGCCTCACTAGATCTTCCAACGAAGGTTCAGGTTGCCTAGGGGCCTGAACTTGTGGTTGCCTTGGAGGAAAGGGTGCTTGCTTTTGCTGAAACCCTGGAGGTCCATAGGCTTGAGGTTGCGCTTGAGCTTGGGGCTGCTTCGCATAGCTAAAGTTAGGTGATCTCCCCACCCCGGATTATATGTGTTGGAGTAGGGGTTGTAATTCTTAGATGGAGCGTAAAAATCCCCCCACTGCCTTGGCTCTCTTCATTTGTGTCCTCTTGCAAAGTGGGACACATATCAGTGGGATGTCCTGAAGAGCAACATATCCCACATGCCTGTACTGGTGCTTTCCCATTATCCATCAGCTTCTGAACCATGGCAGTCAACTGAGTCACTTGATGCTGCAAACTAGTAGTGTCAGCCTCTTTAACTACTCTCACTCCTGTATCATTCCGAGTGAAGAATTGTTGAGTGTTCGCAGTCATTCTAGATATCAAGTTCCTAGCTTCTCGAGGAGTCTTATCAACTAAGGCTCCTCCACTGGCAGCATCAATCATGTTGCGGTCCATCACTAGCAAACCTTCATAAAAGTACTGTATCAGAAGTTGTTCACTAATCGATCGAGGGCAACTAGCACACAATCTCTTGAATCTCTCCCAAGACTCATGAAGTGATTCCCCATGTCTTTGTTGGATGCCGCAAATTTCTTTTCTGATGGTTGCGGCCTTTGATGCATGAAAATATCTGTCTAGGAAAGCCCGAGCCATGTCCTGCCATGTCTGAATTGATCCGGGTGGCAAGTAGTACAACCACTCCTTTGCAGACTCCTTCAAGGAAAACGGAAAAGCTCTCAGCTTGACTTGCTCCACTGAAATTCCCGCAGGCTTCATGCTAGAACACACAACATGGATCTCCTTCAGATGCTTGTTAGGATCTTCTCCAGCTAGTCCATTAAAAGATGGCAAAAGATGAATGAGACCAGATTTCAACTCATATGTCTCTTCATTATCGGGAATTTCTATGCACAGAGGTTGTTGGTCTAGGTCCGGAGCACCCAACATCCTTAGTGTATTTTCTGCCATCACTTCTTCTTCAGGTGGTTCAGATATCTCAAATGCCGCAGAATTGGGAAGATCTATGTGACGGGCAGCTTCAACGTCAGCAGATGTGAATTGCGAGCTGATTTGTTCAAAGTAATGCCTCAAATTCCTCAATTGCTCGTTCACCTTTTCACCGGACATGAACACCTGCAAGATAGTTGAAGAGAACAAATAAAACTATCAAAATTAAAACAAAAACAGAGAGAAAAATAGGAAACAAATTATTAGTGCAATTGGAAAATTGGTTCCCCGGCAACAGCGCCAAAATTTGGTGTGGTGTGGAATGTGATTAAAAATAAATATAAAAAACAGTTGCCAAGTTCCACCAAAATATAAAAATCTTGTAACCAGTTGTAGTAAACAAGGGTCGATCCACAGAGAACCAATTCAATTGACACTATCAATCCAATTCCTAAATTAAACTCTGATGAGAAATAAACAGTAAAAGTAAAGAGGGGGTTTTGTTAATTAAATCTAACAAAAGAAATTAAACTTAAACCAAAACAGTAAACACAAATTGAATTATCAAGTTAAAGATATTGGTTAAGAGATGGAATTCACCACTAGATTTATATGATTATGCCAACTTACATACCCTTTATACCAACATGATCAATTATGTTCTTATGTGATTATGAGATAAATCCCGTGTTTTCCTTAAGTTTTGCTTAATTCAGCAACCGCTCAAATCAAACCCTAACCATTAGTTATTTGTAAAGCAACAAATTCTTACACCTACCTAATGATTGCATTAAGAATTAGAAAACCAATCACACTAAGGTCTAATCACACACCGGATTAAATTACTTAGATCATATGTCTCACTAGTCATACCACATAGCAATCACAAGCATAGCAATCCTAGTTTTACCACTTTCGAAGTTTGGCAAGAATATAAAAACCTTTATATTGATTTAAGAATAGAAACATATGAATAAAAACATAATTGTATTGATATAAAGAGATATGCAAGATTCACATAATCAAAACTAGAGTTTCATCCTCCCTTAACCAATCAAGGAGTTTAGCCACACATGGCAAATTCAAAATCAGAAGAAAGATTAAATAAAAACATTGTTCAGAACAAAAGAAGAAAAGAAAAACTAAAGATCAAACTAGTTTCCAAAGCTTGAGGGTGATTGATCTTTGATCGCTCGAATCCGAGTCTCCAATCCTCAATCGAATCCTTCCCTTCTTGGTCTTTGTGTTTCTCTCAGTTTCCTTCACGGCTCTCTCTGTCCAGACCTTTAAAGGCTCTAAGCAACCCTATTTATAGGTTTGGGAACCTAATTTAGCATTAAAACACGAAATTAAACTTCTGAGCCGATGACACGGGCCGTGTCATGTGACACGACCCAACCCGTGTCTGATTTTGGAGACAAATTTCCAGCTATTCCAAGGTCAGAAAGGAACACGGCCCACCCCGTGTCAATTGACACGGGCCGTGTTATCAGTCAAGGCTTGAAATGACCCTTCCTTGTGAAGTCAGAGGAGTACACGGCCTACCCCGTGTTATTTGACACGGGCCGTATTGATCAGAACCTTCCAGTCTCCAAAGTCAGAATGATACACGGCCTACCCCGTGTTATTTGACACGGGCCGTGTTAATTACTTTCTTCAAATCCAGCTTTGATTCTTCATGAATGCTCTTCTTCCTTTGCTTCTAAAGGTTGATACTGATTCCCTTAAGTCTCTTAACTCTCTTCTCAACAGCTCAATACCAATGGACTCCATCACTCATAGATCTCCTGAAAATCACAATACGTTTATGAGTGTCTATAACCACATTTAAGCAAAGTTTCACAATAAAAATCCAAAGACAACTCTAAATCAGAAACTTAGCTAAATGTCAACAATTAAACACATTTGGAATCCAATTAGATCAAACAAAGAACATTCAAGAGCTGAAATTATTAACAGATCATTAATCTTCTTCAGCTGATTGGAATTAACTAATTATCAAGAACGAGGGAATTAAAAGAAAGACCACATAACCCACAATGTCTATTCCTAGCGATTGCAGAAATTATGGTGTTTATCACATGTTCTTGGTTCATGTAAATTTTTCCAAATCATACATCAACCCAAAAGATCATTCCCAAATTGATCAAGTTTAGAAAAATGTTAAGAATAGAGATAAACACGTAAATCATGAAAAAGAAACATAAATTAAACCCATAAAAGAAAGTTACATCATCCAAGAACAAGATCCATCATCCCCCTAATAAAGGGAAATTAGTTACACGTGGAAAAAGAAGAATACAAAGGGAAGAATATGACAAACTTCATTGTAGAAATGTGGAAAGGTTGAAGAAAATCCCTAATCTTCAAGCCTAATTGCGCCCACACCACATTAGGGTTTGTGCCCTTTGACGACTGCTGCGTTCTGTCCAGGTGTTTCCAAGTGTGTGGCGTAACTTATGAATTTATAAAAAAAAAAAGTGGGCTTTCTACACAGTCAGCGCTCAGGCGCTACGTTACCAGCGCCTAGGTGCTGGCCCATTAAAACCACGGTGTTTTACGTATCTAGCGTCTAGGCGCTCTGACTTCAACGCTTAGGCGCTGAACCACCAGAATGCAAAATCAGCTCTCTGTCTCATAAATCGTCCAATTTTTTTCCATGCATAATTACCTATCAAAAGCACATAAAAACACACAATTAAAACATAATTTAGAAAAACTAAAAATAAAATAAACTTGAGCACAAACTCAATCAAAAAGAATAAAAGAGAATGAAAACCTAAGACTTTTGAACCGTAAAAATATGAATTTTTGAAAGTTCATCAATTAGCTAGCATAAAATATGTCCCTGTATGTTTTATAGAAATCTGTCTATCTTGAACTCTTTCCTTAACAACTAGAAACTTGATGTCGATAAACCTCGACTTCGTAGAGCTCCTATTGTTGTTGGAGTAAAGAACTACTGAGTTATTGTCACAATAAATATTCAGTGGTCTGTCAATGCCATCAACCATACGCAAACTAATGACAAAGTTCCGCAGCCATATCCCGTGGTTGGACGCCTCATAATAAGCTATGAACTCCGCTACCATGGTTGAAGAAGCTATAAGAGTCTATTTAGTAGACTTCTATGAGATAGCTCCTCCAACCAACACATAGATGTAGCTTGATGTGGAGCGCCTGCTATCTTGACATCCCGCAAAATCGAAGTCAGAGTACCCGATGATCTCTAAGCTGTCAGATCTCCGATAAGTGAGCATGTAGTCGTTTGTTCTCTTCAAATAACGTATCATGCATTTGGTTCTTTCCAATGCTGTATACCAGGATTGCTCAAATATCTTCCCAAAACTCCCACTATAAAATACTATGTCAGGACGAGTACAAACTTAAGCTTACATTAGACTCCCTACCACTGATGCATAGGAAATCTTCTGCATCTCTTTCATTTCAAGATCATTATTGGGGCATTATTGGGGCATTATTTGAGACTAAACTTGTCTCCTTTAGCAACAGGTATGTCTCTTGGTTTACTATCTTTCATGCCGAATCTATTTAAGACATTATCGATATAGCTTTTTGTGAAAACCTAAGGATACCTCGAGAGCGATCTCTTTGTATCTGAATACCCAATACAAAAGAGGCGTCCCTAAGATCTTTTATCTCGAAATTCTTCGTTTGAAATTTCTTGGTTTCATACAATAAGCCTATATCGCTGCTAGTAAGCAGAATATCATCAACATATAATACCAAGAAGATGTATTTACTCCCACTGAACTTGTGATATACACAGTCATCAATGACATTTGCCTCAAAACCACACGAGGTAATGACTTGATGGAACTTGTGATACCATTGATAGGAAGTCTGTTTGAGACCATAGATGGATTTCTTTAGCTTGTACACCATAGACTTTAGGTCACCTGACACAAAGTTTTCTGGTTGTGCCATGTAAATCATTTCATCAATGTTTCCATTTAGAAACGCAGTCTTGACATCCATTTGATATAGCTCCAAATCAAAATGAGCTACCAATGTCATTATTGTCCTGAATGAGTCTTTCAAAAATACCAGAGAAAAAGTCTCTTTGTAGTCAATGTCTTCCTTTTGAGTAAAGTCTTTAGCAACAAGACAAGCTTTATATCTCTCAACATTACCCTTTGAATCCCTTTTGGTCTTAAATATCTATTTACAACAAATGGGCTTCGCACCTTCAGGCAATTCGACGAGATCCCAAACGTCATTATCTTTCATAGACTTCATCTCATCCTTCATGGCATGAATCCACTTTTGAGAGTTAGAACTGCGCATAACTTGACAGAAGTTGATTGGATCATCCTCTATTAAACTAACACCATCCTCATGTTCTTGGAGAAAGACGATGCAATCATTTGATATCGTGCTTCTTCTTTCTCTAATGGATCTCCTTAATGGTACTTCTTGAGGTTGTTGAGTTTGTTCTATATGTGGTGCTTGAGGAAAAACCTCATCAATGTTGCCTTGTTTTGGAATAATGTCAGGAATAATAGCCTGGATATTATTATCTAATACCGGAACTGTTTCTTGAATAGTGATAGGTATAAGGACTTGATCACTGTCAATAATAGGTTATTCTTCAAAGACAACATTCCTTATATTTCTTCCCCCCCTCAAACTCAACTTCCTCAAGGAATCTCGCATTTCCCATTTCAAAAAAGGATCTTGATGTGGGATTGTAAAACTTATACCTCCGAGAGCGTTCAACATAACCAATGAAATAGCAACTAACCGTTCTTGAGTCTAGTTTTCTTTCATGCGGCCTATAAGGCCGTACCTCAGTTGGACAACCCCAAATGTACAAGTGCTTTATGCTAGGCCTTTTGCCAGTCCAAAGCTCATAAGCAATTTTCGTTACTGCTTTGTTTGGTACCCTATTAAGGATATAAACTGTGGTCTTTAAGGCTTCTCCCCAAAGTGACTCTGGCAAGGAAGAATGACTAATCATACTTCTTACTATATCCTTAAGAGTCTGGTTTCGTTGTTCTGCAATACCATTCATGCTGGGTTTGCCCAACATGGTGTATTGCAGGACAATTCCATACTCATTGATGAAAAATGTAAAGGGTCCTGGACGTTGCTCTCCTTATTTGTCATAGTATTCACCACCACGATTAGATTTGACAGCCTTAATTTTCTTTCTAAGTTGAAGTTTAACTTTAGCCTTGAAAGACTTGAAAACGTCTAGGGATTGAGACTTCTCATATATTAAATATAAGTAATTGTACCTAGAGTAATCGTCTATGAACGTAATAAAGTATTGTTATCCATTCCAAGAAGGTGTAGGGAAAGGACCATAAATATCTGTATGTATTAGTTCTAAGACATCCTTAGCTCTTTCGGCATCTAATTTCCTTAGGTTTGTTCATTTTCCCTTGATACACTCAATACAAACTTGAAAGTCTGACAAATCTAAGGGTTCAAGAATTTCATATGATACAAGCCTCTGAATTCTCTGTTTAGAGATATGACCTAAACGCTTGTGGCATAAGGCGGCTGAATTCTTATTTAATTTTCATTTTGTATCTTTTGAACTTGTTTGCAATATTTCATTATAGAAACCAACAATTTCAAGCATACATAGATTATCCATCAAAGAACTAGAACTAACAACACATGAATTTTGATAAAGACTAACTTTATTATTTCCAAATGAACAAGAAAAACCTGATTTATCTAAACTAGAAATAGAAATTAAATTCTGTCTGAATGACGGTGCAGCAACAAATGTCTCAGACAAATTCAAATGAAATCCAGTTTTTAATTGTAATCTAAAAGTTCCTATAGCTTCTACTGCAACTTTATTGTCATCACCCACAAAGATGAATCTTTCGTCATCACTTGGCAGTCGGCTCCATAGACAAACTTGCATAGACATACTTATGTGAGTAGTAACACCAGAATCTACCCACCAAGTATCTATAGGTACAGAAGCTAAATTAACTTCAGAACAAATTAAAGTGAGAAGCTTACCCTTCTTTACACGCCAGATGGCGTATTTAGGACACTCTTTCTTCATGTGTCATGAATTCTTGCAGAAGTAGCAAGTAAATTCCTCATCCTACTTTTTCTGTTTCTTCTAATGAGAATAACCTTTCTTCTTCTTGTTCTGAGAGGTCGAAGCCAAGTGAGCACTTTCTATCTTATCTCTCTGCAGCCTCTCTTCCTCTTGCACACAGTGATATATAAGCTCATTGAGGGACTATTTATCTTTCTGAGTGTTATAACTCACCTTAAATTACCCAAAGTGTACAGGAAGAGAGATCAAAACTAAGTGCACGAGCAAGTCCTCAGATAACTCTAACTTGAGTGAGTTGGGCTTTGATGCAAGATTAAACATTTCTATAATGTACTCCCTTATGTTCCCTTTACCCTTATATTTCATTGAGACGAGTTTGGCCAAAAGGTTACTCACCTTTGACTTTTCATTTTTGGCAAAATATTGCTCAATTTCCTCAAGGAACTTCTTGGCATTCTTGTTCTCAGCAATAGAGCCCCGAAACGCTTCCGGAATAGAGCGCTTCATGATCATCAAGCACATTCGGTTAGAGCGATCTCACTTCTCAATTTTAACCTCATCAGGGCTTTCCGAAGTAGGAGTGGGTTGCTCCGTCCTAAGTGCCAGATTTAAATCCATACAACCGAGAATTATCTTCACGGCTTCTTTCCAGACTTTGAAATTTGTCTCATTCAGCATTGGGATGGTATTGACTTGAGCAAAAATATTTACAGCACTAGCAACAGAAACTGGATAGAGAATAAAATAAACAAACATATTCACTTAAATAAGCACGTCAATAAAAATAAGACATGAACAATTATCCAGAATTGAGATTCCATCACAAGATACCTAGCACAACATTAATTCCCAGTCTTTGGACAAAGAAATTAACTGTGCGTAGTACTCTTAATGCAATGATCAAATATTGACGATAAGTTCTGTCAAACAACAACCTTTCTTTGGACCAACTATTGTTTACATAAAAAATAAAAACTTTATAATCATCACATATTCACCATCGCAGACATGTCATTATTTGGCCAAAGTGTGTCTTCCTTTGGGCCGAGCACAATTCGCATAAATAACTTCACGCAAACATCTATGTAATTTTAATCAAATTAATTTACACAACATGGGTTACTTTGATAACATGTTGTTTCAATTAACTTAATTAAAAATACTAGACCAACCAAGAAAAAAGATTTTATTAGTACAGGTCACGACCGTATTACTCGACACGGCCTGGCCATGTTCCATTTTGTTAAGATTACCGAATCCAGTCTTGACGTATTATGACCGTGGACCCTAACACAGGCCGTGTAGCTTACTAGAAAAATTTTACTTTTCGCAAAAGAAAATACAGGTTTCGTGCAGCAACTATGTAGCAAATACATACATTCTCAGCCAATACATTTTTGTGTAACAAAAAAAAGGTAAAAGCCCTAAATTTCATAATTAGGGTTCACGAAAATTGAGAGAAACAATCATTATAAGAAGATAAAAAAAATACCCTAACTATCCTTTAGAAAATCCATAAATCCTAATAATCTAACAACGATGACCACTCTGATACTACTTGTTAGAAATTGATTATTTAATTCTTTAACCTTTAAAACAAATTCTAGATACATACACCCTAGAACAAACCATCATAAAGCCTAGGATCTACATCATGCCATATTATATCAAGGATTCTTGGATTTTTATAAATACCTGAATCCATAACTATTGATCACCAACTATTGCGAAATCTTTGCGGCAATCAATTACGAACAATGGGATGATTTGTGATCTTCCTCAACCAAATCACCTTAACTCCTCAATAGGACCGTCGTCTTTCTTCCAGATGGGGAGAAGAGAAATTGTGTTATGATTTGGTATATTGGAGACCATAACTGTTTTTGACGTATATTAACTAATTAGGGTTCTCATAATCCCCTAATGAGTCAATATGCTATCTACTCATTAATTAAGCTCACACCAAGTTGTGAAGTCTACGGGCTCATTAAATTAGATCACTTAATAATAAGCCCAATAAATTAAATAATTAATATAATTATCAATTAAATATAATGTCCAAGTTTAATTAAGAAACGTAAATTTCCTAACATAATTAAGGAAGATATCATTCTTGGAATTTTGGGGTAAAGACAAATATGTTTATAAGTAGAGGTATCAAATATTTTGTACCCATTTTCCCCCTTCCTTGTTTCTTAAATTAAATAATGATAATTCAGCACAAAATGTAATCTTTTTCTCTCATAATGGTAATAACTTCTTAATTATTATTATTTTATTAATTTATCAGCATTTATTTAAAGAGAAGAAAACAAAATTAGATGATTTAAATCTACGAGTGTTATATAGGGCCACATTTACCATGTCGTGCACATTTTATTTTCATAATGTTTTAACACAATAGTAGAAAAAAAAATTATTATTACCATTTACTTTAAGATTGAACACTATCTGAATGACTCAGTAACTTTTTTTTTATTAAGAGAAAGTTGAGGGAAAAAAGATGTTATCTTAGTTTAAAGTAAAAAAATACCACATATCCCAAATCCAAAATCTTTTTATAATAGATGTTTGGTTCTACCAGTTAAATCTCATTAGCGTAATAGACAGAGTAAATTAACATGTTAGCACTCGATCGGTTAAGCTTTTATAGGGTAACGAATACATGTAAAATTTGAGGGAAAAACAATGTAATAGATTGTAAACTGAATAGAATGTAGTGTGTTTATAAGTTGGTGGCGACCAATTCAAATTAGGACTCCTAAATAAACAAGGGTAAACTAAAATAAGAAACAATACAAATAAAAACCTAAAACAGCCTCAAAACAGGATTTTGAGTTCGAAATACGGCCTAATCAAGTAAACTAGCTTTCTATTCTGAGTCTCGTAACATTTTTCGGATCAAAAGCTTATGACCATTTGAAGTTGACATGCTCATTTAGAATCTATGGGCCGCACGTTTGAGCTTCTAACGCTCAGCTGCCTTTACGGGCTTTTTTGTTAGACGCCTCGTTTTATAAGATTGAACAGAGAAATTAGAATAAATTTTTGTGCAGAATAATTAATATATTATTATTTTAAATATAAAATAATTTTGTGACATAAAATTTAATGTAATTACTTAATATAAAATAATAATATGATAATCATTAATTGTTTTAGTCTGAACTTGAATAGACAAAGTTAATAAACTACTTGTCAAAAGATAGTTATCTATCTTATGAGTTTAAATTTTAAAGAGTTCCACGTGAATTATGTGCAAGTAAACCTTTCGTCCTGCGTCGATGCCTACAAGATAAACATATAGTACATGGCCAAATGCTCACACCTAATTTTTTTTTATATTGATTTGCAACCCCGATTCATTCTATATGTACACATTCCTATCGTTCTTTTCCCACTTGGCTATTTCACTCACTCAGATTATTGAAGCTTGAGCCAAACATCTCCACCCCAAATGGCCACTTCCATCTCAAACATGTTCATTCCCTTGTTCAAAACCCATCACGAAGCTACCTTCCCATCTACTTACACCAAATTCCCATCGCCACCATCAATATCTCTCACCCAAAAGTCTCTATGCACAAGGAAACCCACTCCTTCATGCAACGCCTTTTCCCAAACCAACTCATCCTTGTCGACCATCATCACTCGACGGCCAGTAGCAGATTTTTGGCGTGTAATCCACGGCGAAAACGACTGGGTTGGGCTTCTGGACCCGATGGACCCTCTGATGCGATCGGAGCTGATCCGCTACGGCGAGATGGCACAAGCCTGCTACGACGCCTTCGACTTCGACCCTTACTCCAAGTACTGCGGCGGCTGCAAGTACCCGCTTCACCAATTCTTCGAGTCCCTAGAGATGACCCACCGCGGCTACACCGTCACGCGCTACCTCTACGCCACCGCCAACCTCAACCTCCCAAACTTCTTCAAGAAGTCACGGTGGCCCCACAAGATGTGGAGCAAGCACGCCAACTGGGTCGGATACGTCGCCGTTTCTGACGACGCCACCACCAACCGCCTCGGACGCAGGGACATCACCGTTGCATGGCGAGGAACCGTGACACACCTCGAATGGGTCGCTGACCTCATGACCATCCTCGTACCCATCTCTTCCAAAAATGTCCCTACCCCTGATCCTACCGTGAAGGTAGAATCAGGGTTCTTGGAGCTCTACACGGACAAGGAACACACCTGCGGATACTGCAAGTACTCCGCGAGGGAGCAGGTTGTTACAGTATATAGTTGCATTAATTAATAATTAGTTGAGAAAGTTAGTGATTAATTATGTACATATTAGTTGAGTGTCTGTACTTATTTAAGAATTACTCATATATTTTAACACAGGTGCTCGCGGAGGTGAAACGGTTGGTGGAGATGTACCCTGATGAGGAATTGAGCATTACCATCACGGGGCACAGCTTGGGGAGCGCTTTGGCTGTGTTGAGTGCTTATGACATAGCGGAAACAGGGTTTAACGTGAAGAAGGATGGGAGGGGAGTGCATGTTTCGGTGTTGTCGTTTTCGGGGCCGAGGGTGGGGAATGTGAGGTTCAAGGAGAGGTTGGAGAGGCTTGGGGTGAAGGTGTTGAGGGTGGTGAATGTGCATGATGTTGTGCCAAAGTTGCCTGGGTTGTTCTTCAACGAGCACTTGCCGCCTGTGGTGATGAATCTGGGAGAAGGTTTGCCGTGGAGTTATTCGCATGTTGGGGTGGAATTGGTGTTGGACCATAAGCACTCGCCGTTCCTGAACCCAGATGGTGACGCTCTCTGCGCTCATAATTTGGAGGCTCATTTGCATTTGCTTGACGGGTAAGTAATATTCATTCAACAACTATAGACATTAATTACATCTCTACTCTCTAATTACTACTTCAGTTTTACTTGATTTGCTATGTTTATGTTTGGAATAGAGTAATCATATTCTCATATTGTTAACTGAAATACGTTTCAATTGAAATTTAGGTTAGAGAAATTTGTAGATAGAAACAATTTACTATATTATTTCTTAGATACTTAAATAGTTATTTAACTTGTGTAAAATATTTTTAATGATAGATGCATTTATATCATAAATTTTATAACTTTACACATATTAAATAATAAATTAATTACTTACGATAAATTATGTTTAATTAAGAAATACTCTTTGAGACATATGTGAAAGAAAAAATGTTAAAAAGTAAAAATTTTTGACAAATTTCTTTTACTTAAATGATGTGACATATTTATTTACTTTTTTTAAATGAGTAGATGGTTCTTAGCATTTCATTTTATTTAACAATCATCTATATTTTCTATCAAATATTCTGATTACTTATTCTGGTTATTTAACTTTATTTATGTTTGAGACTGCGTGGGGCTCAACTATCACTGCAATCATAGTCGTTCCTTGCAATTTTACAAATAGCTTGCATATACATGCACAAGAATTTCCCTGTCTCACACTTTCTTATTATATAAATCACTCAATATCAAATAAGTTTAACTTTCTAAATAGCTTATTAACACCTTTCATATTTCGTGTGAAACAATTACTATCTTTTAGTTTAATTGAACTAACTTAGATCATTAGCGGTATATGTGTCCACGCATATTGGGTTAGTCAAAACTCAAAACTCAAAACTCAAAAGTATGTTACGTTTGGGTGTTTTACCTTTTAGCATTGTCTATAGAAATTGTCGCCCAAAAACAAAACTCAAAAGTATGTTACGTTCCTTGCAATTTTACAAATTGCAAGGACTTATCCTTTACTAGGTCCACATGTTGTTTTAAGAGAGGGATCGTGTGAGATCGTGTGAGATCATTTGTATGAAAGGGTTTAGAAGGGGGGGGGGGGGGGGGTGGGGGAATAACACTACTGTTATTTTAAGAGATCAGAAATTTTTGGGTACGCCAGACTAGCTAAGAACTTATCCTTTACTAGGTCCACATGCAATGATGCAAGAAATGTCATCGCCAGGTGAAGAAGTCACCAGATACAAGGACAGATCTTTATGGGACTGGGGTGAGCCATACATGGTGACCTTAGAAATTTTATAAAGTTTTATAGAAGTATTCAAAAAAATTACACATACCAACTTTATATACAATGTCAAAATATTATATGGCCATCTCAAAGTTTTTGCTCATGATACGCCACTGACCAAATATAAAACTACATAAATTGACATAACGTTACCTATCGGCCTGACTGCAGGAATAGTTCATACCCAAAAAAGTTTGAACTTCAAAGTCTTGGAATAATGGTAAACATACAATTAGCCAGCAGCAGACTTTTTTATTTTCTTTAGAAGAAATAATAAAAAATTAGATTAATAATAAGTTTCCATTAATGGTACGTAGGTGACTGAGATAAGCTAACTAGCTAATAGTATATAAATATAATACTAGTTGTACATAAAAAATTGATTAATTTATGGACAAAAAGGGGGCAGATTTAACTTTAGGGCCAGGGTTTAGCATTTTAGTTACGGAAGATCTTCTGTGGTGAATAGTGAGATATATACATTGTAGATATTAGATAAGAATGAACTAATTAATGAATTATAAATTCTTAACGTACTTGTGGAATATCAAAAGTGATAATTTTATTCTGAAAGTTCTTAAGTTCTTCATTAATTTACTTGAACTTCAGAATTTCTAAATTTACCAAGGCGGTGATGGATCTCCTTTATAATTATTTTAAAAGTGTAGATCTCAACCTTTAAAAGTTATTTTATTACAAGATAAAATATTATGACAAAAATTCACTGGGTATATAAATTGTTAGATTAGAAACTGCACTACCTCCAATTTTTTTTGTTCCAAATTGCAGAGCATCCAAGTTCAGGCAATCATATATATATTAATAGTAGATAATAGTTCCTCCAATTAATAGAGAAAGAAATCAAAAGGAATAAAAAATGATAGTTGTTGGCAGTAGAAGTAGAACATAGCTCAACTTATATCTTTCATGGTCTTTGATTATGTGGTGGGGTTAGATCCCCTACATCTCCATTTCTAATTGCGCCTTAGATCTAATTGGACATCGATCCCTAGAACCAAAAGGAAGCGATAGTTGTTACAAGTTCACGATAGGTACGTAGTTATAGTCACTGCTAATGACCTTATGAGAGTTCCAGACACAGAGTACATAAAATTGCTAAGTGTCAAGTAAACTAGTCAACCCAGCTTAATTAAATTCTACTAATGATATACAAAATAAATAATTAATAAGTGGAGGTTTTTAAATTGTTTACCATGATAATGCATGCAATATTTGTAGCAGTATTTTAAAAAATAGACTAAATTGACTGATTGAATTTGTCGAACTGTGAACCGATTATATCTCTGGTTTAATTAATTTTTGATTTATTCAAGAAATTAACCAATTAAACTGATTGAATCATAACTTGAAAGTTCAGTCAATTCAATTTCTAATTTGATTTTTAAAATATTAATTGGTAAGTTAATTTTCGTTTGGTTACACTTTTGCTGATGTGCAGATACCATGGAAGGGGACATAAATTTGTGCTGGTGAATGGGAGGGACCCTGCACTGGTGAACAAGGCGTGTGACTTTCTGAAAGATGGTTACGAGGTGCCACCAAACTGGAGGCAAGACGAGAACAAGGGCATGATCAAGAGCAAAGATGGATGCTGGGTGCAGCCTGAGCGCCCAAAACTTGACGATCACCCTGAAGACATGCCTCACCATCTCAGCCAACTAAGCCTGCCTTCATCTGATATTTGAACAGGTCCAGGAGACTCTGTCGCACTTTTTGGAGAAATATATATATTGAGTGAAACTATGGAGCAGGGTAGAAACTAATTAATGTGCGTAAAACTATAGCAGTAAAATTAAATTAAAGTGAGGAGATGTGATGTTTCTCGCTCGAAGACGGGTTTAGTTTTGTTGTGTACTTGGTTGTTGAGGTGTTAAGGTTAATTAATGAATATATAATTTTTATCAATAACTTATACATTATCAATTAATTATATCATGTCCCTTATTTGAGATTTTAAATTTCTTTTAGCATAAATTACAAATTAAATTTAGTTATTAACTTATTTATTAATAGCATACAAAGTATTACATTAATCTATGCTCTTACAATTTATTTATAATAAACGGGACTAATAGCCCAAAATAAACAAAACCGAGCAACAATTCAAGAATGAGTAATATTCATAGAATCTTGTCAAAATAGAGTGACTAAATCTTGAGGGAGATCTATCTAAAAGAAGGTGTATGTTATACCATCTAATTATTCATAAAATAAATCAATAGCTTTGATCAATTACAGGAAACCTGCTTAGCAAGTTTCCTTTTTTTTAAGTTTTTTTAAAGTTTTTTTTAGTTTTATATTTTTTTTTACATACTACTATCACTATCATCGGTTGGTAATTTACTATGTTGTTCTTTAAATATTAGTACATGAGAAAGGATTAAATTGACTAAGTTTAGTAAGAAAATTTACACATATATTACTTTTTCTAATTGCACGAGTCACAATTATCATGATTTTTATAATCGAATCACAATTATGTAATTTTAAAAAGTAAACATGTCAATGAGGAGGTGTCGCGCTTTAAGGTGAAACGATTTGGTAAGATTGGAAAAATCGAATCGAAACAATCGGTCTCCAGACCAGTTTAATCAACTATTGAAAATTGAATTTTTAAAAATCAGTTAAAAATTAAAAAATCAGTCCCTTAAATCGATCTCAATTTACAAGATTAAACTGGTCATTTTTTTTAAATCCAAATTTTCTAAAAAAGTATTTAAAACTTTTTTAAAAGTATTTAAAACTTTTTTAAAACATTGAGTATTTAATTCCTAATTTATAACAAAAATTCATCATTTAAAACGCTTAATTTATACAAGAGGAGTGCTGAATCCTACGAAACGAAAATTTTTACGAATAACGTGAAACAATCACAATAATTATTTAATTTAAACTTCAAGCAATAAATATTAAAAAAAGAAAGAAACAATAACAGTGCGACACAATAAACACAAGTTCATGTGTAGTTTTACGAAAATCTTTCTGTGAGAAACAACATTTCTCTTTTTACAATGTGAGACAAATAGAAATTTATAATGCATTAAGAGTTTGATTTTAATTTATAATGATAATTTTTATCTTTTACTCTTTTATTTATTTGATATAAGATTAGTATATATTAAAAAATTCTGTTAATATTTTTAGTTTAATATTTATTTACGTGACAAATAAATTTAATTATATTAGTAGTACATTTTAATATTTCTCTTTGATATTATTTATCCAGTTAACATATATATATATATACTATATTTTTTTATATATTGTTATATATTTATATAATATATATGTATATAAATATAAAATTCTGATTTAACTTTGATTTAATTTCAATTGAACCTCAAAACTTTGACTTTCTTCTTTTTTTACTGTTAAATGACTGGTCTAATTTTAAAAATATTAATAATTACCATCTGGTAATCCTGTAACATTAACTTTATATTCTGAATAAAAGCACAATGATGAAAAGCCAAACAACCCTTAAAAACATAATCTTAACAATTAATTATAAAGGGAATTATCTCATTTGGTCATAATCTTATTTTTTAAATATCATTATTATTTAATATAACAAATATAAAATAATATAACAAAGAATAAAATAAAATTCTTTATTATTACTTATGTTTTTTAATCTTTATTTAAAAATACAAAATACGGGTAGAAGAGCACGTACGTAACTTATTTTTATTAATTAATAGCACACAAAGTTCTTCATTAATATATAATAATACATTTTGATGACTTACTCGGTCTTGTGTATATGTGTAATTTATTGTTTAAGTAGTTTTTCTTTTTAAATTATTATTGGGCTGACCATTGACCAATAGTACATTAAGACGCCACATGATGTGCATAAGTGGCTCATTCAAATTTCAAAGTGTTGGATGGAAGTTTGGGATGATTTGACATGCAAGCGAGTGAAATAAAATATAAAATTTAAGTTTATTTTTGTATATTTATTATATTTATTTTATTAATTAAATTATAATATATATTTATTAATATATTTTTATTTTTTAAAAATATATATACATATCATAACTTAATTAATAAAATAAATAAAATAAACATAAATAAATAGACTTACATTTTATCCTACAATAAATTAATAATACATTATGGTGTTGAATTAAGATTTTAGACTTAGCTTAGTTTAATTTTAATATATACACCTGCAGCAAAATAAAACGAAGCCATTAAGATTGAATTAATAATAAGGGATTCGAATAATTTGTATGAAGTTATAAATATGTTTAAATCTTATTACTATTAATGTATACTAAAAAAAAATCTCATAGCAAAAAAAAGGAGTAAATTAGTAAAATTACTCACAAAATTGCCCAGCATTCATGAGTAAGTGAGCGATTGGGAAAAATAATACAACAACAAAAACAAAATTGTCTCTAGTCACATTTTTTTCAATCATGACGTTTTCCAATATCCAAATGGCCCATAGACATACAAATAAAAGTTTAATTATTAAGTCATTTAATATGTGAACAAATTAACTAAAATATTGTATTGTTTCAAATAAAAGTTTAATTAATATTTAAGATCCTCAATAGTCTGAAAACAAAAACAAAAAATTTCAATAATAATTAATGAATTCATACATTTGAAAAGCAAGCTTCATAAGTTCGTGACCTAGCTAGTGCCACACAGGATGTTAATTTCAACTGTAATTTCATTTAATTATTTTGCATACGTATGCTCTTGCACATGCATATTAACCAATAAGTACCTAAAATAATATTTTCAGGAGAATTTTCATTCAAAAGTCTATTAACATTTAACAATGATTATTAAAACTTCTAATGTTCAAAAGTACTGGGACATTAAATTGACTCCGATATTACGTGTCAAATTTTTTATTAATTTTTTCTATACTAAATCTAGAACACCTTAAACATACATAAATTCACAAAGTCACATATATAGTTTTGATAATTATATTTTCAGATCTGGAATTTCACGTAATGCATACATAATAAGAATTAAAGTCGTCTTCGTCATCTCTCCGAATATATATATATCCAGAAACTCCTTTATTGTGAATAAAGTCTATTTGTTTTGTAGAGCATTTTAATTCATTGGTAAGGACTAATTATTATAGTGGGTCTATTGTTGGGCTTTCTATGGAGCTTGAGTCTAACTCTAACCTATCAGACTTGGGCTAAGTTAATTGCAATTGTTAATCCCCCTCCAAACTTCATGGGTCCAATTCGTAATTTGGTTTCGGTTGTATACTGATCCAGTTCCATTACTTTTAGGGGTGTTTGACAACTCCTAAAAACTGATATCTAAGTGGAGTGAAGCTAGTATTTTAATATGAATTTTGCTAATAAGTGTCCTAAAAACACTTGTTAAGAAAGTTAAAATAAATTTTTTTAGATAAAAACAAGACAATGAATGCATTGAAAATTGGAAAAAAATATTATTTACCTTATTTTTATTTAAAAGTATATTTTAATGTTTTTAACAATTGCCTTTAACAAAACACTTTTAATATAAGATATTTGATAATTACTTAAAAAAAGTTTAGAACTAATTCTTATCTAAACAAATTTTAAGATAAATTGGTTCTCAAACAAACTAAAACAAAGTTGGTTTTACTCTAATCTAACTTTTATGTCTCTCACTTAATAATTATCTCTGTCTCCTTCTAATGAACAATTTGATCCTTGGCCCTCGTCATGGCTCGCAGTGTCCCTTCCAATTTCATCTTCCATGTCACCATTGTCATCCATAAAAACATCTTAGTGTTTATCTCATTGAATTCAACACTCACGATGTGAATCTTTGAGGCATGACTCGCTACAGAGAAAGCAACACATGATTCAATTTTGCTTTTGTTGGGTTCACCAAAATTTACATATTCGAGAATAGCAAAAATATAGTTGGATTAGGGAGTTCGAATGAAAATCCCTTGATGTTTTGAATGTTCATAGTAGTCCTAGTTGTTGAAGTGGCTGCCTCTCTCATCTCCCTTGTATTAGGGTTCATATTTATTGACTTAACTAGTTTTAAATTAGTTCTAAACCAAATTAGGTTAAAATATGAATTAGTTTATTTTTATGTGGGCTAATGTAACTAGTTCTATTTTGTACCATGTTAAATTAGTTTTGAAGATTGTCAAACACTACCTTTGAGTTTTATATAAGATTTAGACTGTGTTTGTTTGTGCTTTTTTAACAATAAATTTTTTTATTAAGAAAATTTATTATGAAACATGGACATTTATTTTGATAAGATTTTGAAAAAAATTGAAATATAAAAAAGTAATTTTTTGTTTTTTAAACAAAAATGAGTTATTTCTCAAAATAAATCAATTATAAAGAGATGTAATAAAATAAAAAATAAAAAATAAAAATATTTTTTTATAATTAAATCTAAACGTGAAATAATTTTTATTTTTCATAAAAATTTCTAAAAAATATTATTTATATTTTCTTATAACACTTTTTTCAAAAATTACCTAAATGCAACCTCATGAGCCTCAAAGATTATATCATTGAATTTAAGATATTTTAAGTATATAATTTTAGATTTGATCTTAGAATAAAATAAATACCATTACAAAGTTTTTTTTAAATATTTAATTGTATTTTAAAAAATTAATTTTTTATTTATTCAGTGAGAGAATATTTTAAAAAAATATTAAATGAAAAAAATGAATGCAATTAATATTTTAAAAATATAAAAAATATTTAATATTTTTATCATTTAATAATTAAAATAAAAAAAGTTATTAAATGAATTGGTTAAGAGGACATATGATTATTCAAAGAGTAACGATATATTTTTTAAAATATCGTCTTAACAATTTTTCAAATACTTAATAAAAAATATTAAATACTATTTTATTTAATAATTAACAAAATTATTAAAATAAGAAAGATATATAATTATTATTATTAAAAAAATAGGAATGGGTACAGGAGCGAATTGAACATTGGGCTCTGGACCCTGCACAACACAGCCAGCCTGCCATGACCAACCATGTGAGCTGCTCTCTCTTTGAGGACCACTTGACTAATTCACAGTTCACACTACATTTTCCTAAAATGAGCCACAACTTTCAAATGGCAACAGGCAAAGTACTTTACCAGTTGGCTGGTTGCCATTGATGATAACCCTTAATAAGGACAAAATGCAATTAAGAAATGGGCATTATTGCTACTTAATACTCGAGGGTAGTCGCGGTTGAATGTTTTAACTCTTCGATGATTTTTTATTTTATTTTTAACTCATTGAGATGAGTGTTTGTTTTATTGAAAAAGTTTCTCAAAAACTAATGATTAGCGATCAGAAGCATTGCCCTTAAGAAATACGAAGCAAGAAGCACACAAGCACAAAAAACGCAATGTCTTTCTTTATTCTGCCTTACGATTTATTCATAAATCTTTTTAATAATTTTTTATATACTAAATTAAAAAAATTTTTTTACGTTTTTTTAAATATTAAATACATGATTTTTTATAATATTTTATTTATTAAATAGTAAAGAATTATTTGTACATAAACTTATTTTGTTTAAATTTATTTAATACTTTTGCACAGTTATTATTTCATTTTATAAATAATTATTTGCATAATATTCTTATTCTGTTTAATATAAAATATGGTATTCACAGGGATCAGATTTAATTTAGCATATATTATTTTGGCATGTAAATATTTTGTTATAAATATTGAGAAATATAGAATGGTAAATGTATTTTGCCAAAAAGAAGATTGATCTAGTTGGTCAACATTGCTATCCAGTTCTCATAAAAAAAAGAAAGAAGAAAAGAAAAACATTGCTATCCAGTTCAGCACCACAGCTCATGCAAGTATTTTCAGTGAAAATGTCCTTACTCATGCTTTTCATCTATTATCCGTCTAAAATTAGATATCCCATATTCAAGAGAGTTGGATGAGTTTTTTCTTTTTTTAAATAAAATTTATAAATAAAAAAATCTAGCTTATGTATATTATGATCATAAAATATCATCCCTCGAGATGCACGCGCAGAGTAAAGTCTCATTATTATATTACTATTGTGATAAATTCCTACAAGACAAACATGTCGTACTCATAAATGAGTAGCGACCTGATAAGTGACATAACACATGTACCTAATTGTTTTTTGTATTGCATTTCATTCACCTCAACCAATGTAACGATAATATATGATATTGAATTGCACACATTTTTCATAAAAAACTTTCCCGAATCAACATTTTTGTATGTAAACTCTTGAAAAAGAAGAGTGCAAATTTGAGTTTCTTACGTTATAAATAGTACTATCTAAAACATATCAATTGCTTAGCACCAAATTGCTTAGCACCAACCTTTCTCACTTACTTTGACAATTAACTTGAGTGAGTGAAGTTATTGAAGCTTGATCCCAACATCTCCATTCCAATGGCCACAACAATCTCAAGCATGCTCATTGCCTTCCCCAAAACCCAGAAAGAACCTACCATCCGATCCAATAATCACCCAAAATTTAAAGCACCACCATTATCATCTCTCACCCAAAACACTCTAACTCCAACCACAAGAACAAAACCCACTCCTAAATGCAAGGCCTTGTCCAATACCAACACCTCCTTATCCTCCACCATCACAGAACTGGAAACACAACAACAAAACCAAAAACCCGAATCAGAGGCAAATCAACCAGCTATATCAGATGTGTGGCGTAAAATCCACGGTGAAGACAACTGGGTTGGGCTTCTGGACCCGATGGTCCCTCTGATGCGGTCGGAGCTGATCCGCTACGGAGAGATGGCACAAGCCTGCTACGACGCCTTCGATTTCGACCCTTACTCCAAGTACTGCGGCAGTTGCAGGTACCCGCTTCACCAATTCTTCGAGTCCCTAGACATGACTCACCACGGCTACACCGTCACGCGCTACCTCTACGCCACCGCCAATGTCAACCTCCCTAACTTCTTTAAGAAGTCGCGGTGGCCCGACACCATGTGGAGCAACCACGCCAACTGGGCCGGCTACGTCGCCGTCTCCGACGACGCCACCACCAAGCTCCTTGGACGTAGGGACATCACGGTTGCTTGGCGAGGAACCGTGACGCACGTGGAATGGGTCGCTGACCTCATGAATTTCCTCGAACCTATCTCCCGTGACATCCCTTGCGCTGACGAAAACGTTAAGGTCGAAGCCGGTTTCTTGGACCTCTACACTGACAAGGAGAAGACCTGCGGGTACTGCAAGTACTCCGCAAGGGAGCAGGTTTGTTTAATTATAGAATAGATTAGATTTAGTTGATGATTAGTTGAGCTAGTTAGTGATTAGATATGCTTACACTCAGTTCGTTTCATTAGTGATTAATTATATATATACTTGATTAGTTAGTGATTAGTTATTCCTCTAGTCGACATAAGTCATCTATAGGCTTGTATCAAACACGTCTCATCATTTTATCAATTCATAGTTTCACTTCACATTATTCTCTCTTAATTTTTTGTGGTTCCAAGTGGATCTTATTTGATCAAAATTGTGATGAGATTTGTATAATTAGTGGAGTTATCATGAATTAAATGGTGGTAATAATTTGTAGATGAATCTAGAAGGATGAAAGAATTCCTTATTGTACTTAGCACCATTAGCTTGAGTTCAACAGTATATCACAACCAATTATCAACTGTAATACTATTTATATACCCAAAAATAATCATATCATAAAGTATAAATTTGTAATTAATTACATATATTTATTAATTAACAGAAATTATATATATTGATTAGTTAATAGAATATTTATTAATTAATTTATATACATAATTAATCATAAATTTATTTTTTATTAACTAATATAAAAAAGTGATGTAAAAAAAAATAAAAAAATTAAGATTGTTATATACTACTTCCTATTCACGGACCACTTCTTACACTTGTAATGATTATGCAAATAACTCGTGACTAGTATGAGGAATATTAATTGATTACTAATCTTATAATTGATTAATATTCTAAAGATAAGTAGTTATTTATACACTAATTATTAGTATAAATGTGATATGCCAAAAGTAGAATAACTTTTTTTTTTTTTCCAATTAACTATATATTGTAACACAGGTGGTCGCGGAGGTGAAACGGTTGGTGGAGAATTACCCCGATGAGGAAGTGAGCGTTACCATCACGGGGCATAGTTTGGGGAGCGCCATGGCTATATTGAGTGCGTATGACATAGCGGAAACCGGGTTGAACGTGAACAAGGACGGGAAACGGGTGCATGTTTCGGTGTTGTCGTTTTCGGGGCCGAGGGTGGGGAACGTGAGGTTCAAGGAGAGGTTGGAGTCGCAGCTGGGTGTGAAGGTACTGAGGGTTCACAACGCTCATGACATGGTGCCCAAGTCGCCGGGGCTCTTCTTCAACGAGACATCGCCGCCGTGGCTGCTGAAGCTGGTGGAGGGTTTACCGTGGTGTTATACGCATGTTGGGGTGGATTTGGAGTTGGACCATAAGAAATCGCCCCACTTGAATCCCAACGGTGATAGTGCCTGTGCCCATAACTTGGAGGCTCATTTGCATTTGCTCGACGGGTGAGTGTTCAATTCAACAACTACACACGTTTTGTATATACATCTTTACTCTGATTATTATTATTATTTTTGGTACATTCTCTGATCATTGTTTTACTCCTGTTTATTTGGTTAATTACTGTGTTCATAGCCCTTTCTGATTTTGGATTTGACTAATTATTATATGTTTAATGCTTTAATCAATTAATTGTAATTCATTTGAATATAACTCATGAATCTCAATCTCACACTAATTTTTTTATTTAATGAATCAAATTAATAATTTACACGTGTGTGTGCACTAATTTAGTATAAAACGCAAGAATATAATTTTGAACCGGGATTGATCTAGTCTTTGTGCAGAAAACTCACTATACTGAATGAATCGTGTATAAGAACCAATTGTTAGGTAATAAAATAAGTATAAAAAAAAATTGATGTTTATAATTTTGGCCTCAGTAATTAAGTCCTGATCCGTCCTAACTTGTGTAGCTATAAATTTCAGTGAAAAGAAAAAAAGTGTGAAACAATGATTTGAAGTTGAGTTAGTCAAAGTTTTGGACATGGTGTTTGGAACCGTCAAAAAAGAAATTAATAAGTGGAGTTTGAAATTGTTCCTTACGATAATGCATGCAAGAAAGTTGATTATTTACCTTGGCTAAGCTTAGATAATGCGCAGATACCATGGGAAAAATCAGGGATTTGAGGCAACGACTGGGAGGGACCTTGCTCTGGTGAACAAGGACAGTGATTTTCTGAAAGATGATTACTCAGTGCCACCACGCTGGAGGCAAGATTTGAACAAGGGCATGATCAGGAGCAAAGATGGACGCTGGGTGCTGGCTGAACGCCCTAAACTTGTCGATCACCCTGAAGATATTGATCACCATCTCACCCAACTAGGCCTGGCTTCATCTGATATATAGTTGAATAGATGAGAGAGTACTATAACTATATTGTAGTTTTTGGAGATAATTCAGTGCTTGGCTAGGCGCAAGCATGTTATAGTAGATGTACAAGTGCAAGGTGATGATGCTTCTCGCTCCAAGACCGATTTAGTTTTCTTACCTGGCTTTTGGAGAATTGTTGAGTTATTATTTGAGGTTACTGAATATGTAAGATGGTAGTTATAATTAACCTGTAGCACAATTGTTGGGTTATTTTACTTATCTTTTTCCGTTAAGAAAAGGGGGAAAATGAAAAGGAAAAAGAAAAAAGGGTGTAATTCTGATTTTTTGCAGGGGCAAGTATATATTAGGAACTTCATCTTTATATAGCTTTTCAGGTTTGAAGCCCTCTGGAATCTACTTCAAGTATATGTATGTGCTACTGAAAGACAGGCACCTGAAAACACCATATCATGGAAGGAAGATATTGGGAATGAACAAACATAAAGACATTAGAAAGTAATCGTGAGGTTATGCTTTTTGGTTTATTGCTTTTTCTACAATCCCTATAATAAGGAGAGACAGAGTGTGATTGAGAAGGCCGAAATGTGAGCTTCAACTGTCCAACAAATGTCATTGAGTAGGATCATAGTCTTTTTAAGTAATTTTAGGTGTCCTCGCAAAGTGTAGGATCAGACATACTTATGAATGGGTTCATGTTCATTCTATAATATTTGTGATTCTAATATATGTGCCTTCGTAGTTGAATTAATTTCAGTTTGAGTGTTTTCAAAGGACATAATGAAAAAGTTTTTTAATAAGTATTGAAAATGGATATTCTTAAATGTGCTAAGTAGTTCAGCTTGTAAAGTATTTTGTAGGTGATTTATAGATGACCTCCCTCCTTAGGTGTAGTGTGAGTGTTGGTGTGTGTATGTTCTTAAGTGAGTATGTTTCATTACTAGTTGAAATATAAAGAGTTTTTTAAATCCCCAATCTTTGACCGTAAAAAAATCTTTTACAATATGTAACTATTTTTCTAAATTTCAATATTAATTTATTTGTTTAAAATACATATTATTTTTTAAATATATATAAAAAACATTATCTCCATATTAAATAAACTAAAACTAAATAAAATAAATAAAATCAATGAGGTATCTTGATAAGTTCAAGCAACGTAGTTGTCAAAATAAAAATCAATTTGTCATTGGTCCTACTTCTTTCGGTGGACGTCTATGGCTATTTATTATAAAGGTGGCTTTTAAGGTGGATCATTTAGTCAATGAACAACCGCTAATGGACCACCAAAATGACATGTTATAACAAGTTTTAATTTATTACAAAATGTTCTAATAGTCTATTTACAATTGAGCTCAATATGTATTTATTTTTGCATATTAGTCACAAATCATTCCATATTCACATCCACTCACTTGAACATTGACAGAAACACTCTTTTCCCCCGTGTTTGTGGCGACGATGACAACCACCCCTTCCACCGCGGGCCACCATTGCTTTTGCCCAAAGAGTTTTTTTCTTTTGAATCTAAATTTCTTTGAAATTAGAATGAATTATTTAAAACTTTTGTAGATCTTGTCTTTATGAGTCTATTGCCACCAAAATTGTATTAAATCGTGTCATATGGAGAGAGAATTTGGTGTTCAAATTCTTGGTTTTGAACCTAGGGTTTCAAAAACCCCAATTTGTGAATCTATGTTTATTGGCTTGTTTTGATATTTGAATCAATTATATGATGTTGTTTCAACATGTATGAGTGATTTACAACCATTAATCGAATTGAAATCATATTGAAATTTGACCAAGTAAGCGGACTTGTTTTTATGTTTGTCCTCTTTGAAGAACACCATGAATCTTGCCTACAATCATGGCATAAGATCAAATTCTCATGGCCTTTTGTTTCCTATTGAAATGACTTGGTAAAACGTTGAAAAATGTGCAAGATTGGAGCTTCTGTAGGTTGTCCATAGAGGAACCCGAGTGCAAAAATGGAGGACACAACAACAGTGATTGAGAGGATGCCGAAGGCTATAGTGAAGGACACGGTGGTGGCACTGTGGAGGTGGAGGCGGAGGCTGCTAGGGGATGGTTTGAATGGAGTTCAATGTAGGTGGCTAGCTAGAGTTCTCATCGGTGTGGTGGAGAAAGGTAGGAATCATTTTGCAATAACAAATTTTATCAAGTTACTTGACGACTAAGTAGCCCATGATTAATCTCAGTCATTTATCTCATTTTTTAAAAATCTAATGGCTGAAAATACAAGGTCCAATGCTGGTCCATTGACCAAGTGGTCCATGTTATGCGTGGCCTATTCTAAGACTATTGATGACATGCTCCGTTTGAACTTTGAAGTATGCATTTTCTAAGTGTCATATATTTCTATAGAAATAGTCAAATAGAGAGGGCAATCAGACCAATATCCATATGATTTCTACTATCCAAAAACCTAACATTACATTTTATATCCAAAACCAAAATGGCAAGTAGTTTGGATATCTTAGTTGACCAACCTTACCTTCCTCTAAATTCCTAGTTTCCAACTAGTTCAAATCCAACACACAGGTCATTTTGGTGGCATTTAACTTGCTCCCTAAATATTTTGGAGCATGCATACTCCATGAAATTGATCTGCTATCACAAGTAAGTAGTTGACTGTTACTTGCTAACATCATTATTACTCTTCCCAAACAGCGACTTCCCCCTCCACCTTCTCAGGCGTCAGTGCAATGTCTTCTTCCTCCTCTAGCACTGGCACAACGCAGGGTGACTTCCCCTTCCACCCTCTTTGGTGCCGTGGGTCATCGGTCTCTTCCTCCACCACTGCTGAGTCATGTGTCACAAATTGAGCTCATATGAACTTTGGCAACACCTAATCTGAGTTTGAGGACGTCGAACTCGACAATGCCAGATCTAAGCTCGAGATTTTTTGAAAAGATGAAGGAGTTAGGATCAGAGCTCAACAACACCAGAGAAAGACAAAGGAACAAGTTGACAGCCTCCTCAAAAAAAGATGGTTGCTAAGCTGTCACGCTGAGAGTTGAAAGCTGGTCATCGATGGTGGTGTGCTAGCACTGGACGTTGCTAGAGTGTAAAGTGCTAAGAAAGTTGTTGGGAAAAAATGAGAAAGTTAAAGGAAAAATTTCTCACCAAAAAATTCTGCCGACGCTAGAGAAGGTGGAGAACAAACCCCAAACCCCAAACTTCAAATTACCTAGTAAGCAGGTTCCAAGTTTTATCCACAACAGTTGATCATTTTGGATTTATCATCAACGGTATAAACTTCATGGAGCATGTAAAACGGATCCATTTTTAAAATCAAATATACCCTCATCCGACATTTATGTTACTAGTCTATGAAAAGGGAAACTAAGTTAAATTACAAATGGCGCACTCACCTTCTTTCCAGGCTCTAAACCGTACAACATAATTACATTGTAAAATCAAAGAATCATTCCAAACGACCTCAATGGGATATGTCATGTGTTGATGTGAAAAGATCGGTTGCCCAGATTTTGATAACTAGGCCAATTTCACACAATGACAACCTGCCTGGTTCAACATTATAGAGAAGACAACTAGCCTGTCAGGAACTGAAATTGCATATCTTATAATTTCGTGTGACACTACTTAGATTAAAAGATAGCAAGCATAATTTGAGGCAGCATGCAGACGTATTGGAGTGGCAAATTGAAGAGAGTAACAGCTTCAAAAAACTTGTTTTTCTGCTCTACGCAGCCAAGAGTTTCTTTAATATAAACAAAAGTAAGCACAACGCTCAAGTGATTGAAACCCATGAATTATGCTACAAGAGAACGAATAGGGCACTCAACATTTCAGGTATGAAGCAATAATTGGTCATGTAAATGGTGACAGGCGTGGTTCTAGATCTGCAACCGACAACCATTTAAATATCAATGTGGTTCTGGACTAGAATTGTATTTATTTTATCCCCAACTTCCTTCGAAGAATTTCTTTTGCTGAGAAACAGTTGTATTGCCTGTAATTAAATGCTGCTATCGCACAAAGATAAAATCAAAGGAAGAATTCAAATAAGGAACTCGTTACCCTAAAAATCAAAGGAAGAATATCAAAGGAAGAATTCCAAATAAAGAACTCTTGTTAAAAATATTTACCGCAAAGGATAAATAACCATTTGAAGTGGTTATTATGTATAATATATTGGCTTAAATTGACTTGAATAACACTCCAAGTGGATATTGTTCTTTCATGGTAAATATTTTTACCAATCGTTCCTTTTTGGAATTCTCCAAAAAAAAAAGGTACTTTCCTAAAAGTAGAATTTCATCTTCACCTTAGGCACGAGCTTGTTTTGTTAAGTTAATAGTTGAAGCAGAGTAATAATGTCAAGTCCCTGCTGCAGCTTTTACTTCAGAATCTGTCTTTCCCTGGAATAAATTAAACAGAACAACCATTAGTCATATAAAAGTTTATTATACAGATTTGCTTCAACAGTAGCCGACATTAATAGGTGACTAGCATTATGAATAATTCATAATATTTTTTTCGATTTGAATGAATTTACTAATTTAGTGTCTCAAAGGCTCAAAGCTAAACTTAACACCGCGCCCACCACCCCCACCACCCCCCCCCCAAAATAAAGACTTGCCTAGGCTGTTGATTTTATAGAGAGTCAAGCATCCAACTGCAGCCTATTTTTTTCTTTTTTTGGGGGGGGGGGGTGTGGTGGTTAAGTCTAGTGGCTTTGAATTCTCAAGTTCAAGGTAAGGGCAGGTGATTTATTATTCGTTACTGGTGAAAAAGTCATCAAAGTATTCAGTTTGCTGTCCAGAATAAAGGACATCATCTCTCACAAGATGAGAATCAAAGACACAAGTTGGGAGTCCTTGACTGACCTCAGAAGGATGGCTCTTTCGAATCTTCCTAGTGGGAGTCCTCATGGTGACAAATTCCTCAGCTGCAGTTGGGTGAATACCCACAGTGGCATCAAAGTCTGCCTTAGTCAAGCCAGCTTTAATAGCAACCGCAAATCCCTGGTTACCAAGCAATTGTAGAATTAAGTGAATTGAAAACTCACAAATCATTATCAACAGAAATTTAGAAACAGCTGTAGCAACTACAAGAACCTGCACAATTTCAGGCGAATCTTCTCCACACATGTGCAAACCCAGAACTTCATTTGTTTTTGCACAGACTACTAATTTCATAAAAGCCCGGTCCGGTAGACCAGACAGTGTTGCCTTTAGTGGCCTGAAATTTGCAGTGAAGATGTCAACATCACCATACTGCTCTACAGCCTGTCCAAACCATCAAAATGTTACGCATAGCATTAATCTGCAAAGTCATTAAAATATTTGGAAGATCATTGATCTCAGTGGGTTCAGACACGCCATAGTTCTGTCACCTGTTCTTCTGCAAGACCAACTTGTCCAATTGGTGGTTGGGAAAACACAGCAGAAGGAACAGCTCTAGAAAAGGAGGAACATAAAATAATTCAATTAGGAGGCTATGAGTTACTAAAATAAAATTGCCTATATGCCAACATCCAACATTACATGCACAATCAAGAATTTGAGTGATCAAGTTAACATTAAAAGGAGATGAAATTTGTCTTGTTAGCAATCTAATAATTTTTTCTCATTTCTTCACTTCTTTTGAAATATCAAGCTCTGTTCTAAACTTTTACGATTATGTTAAAGAAATTCAAGACTGAATCTTTATTTTTAAGAAAAAATTGGTTTCATAAATTCTACCATACAAATATTGATATGAGCAAGAGCTATTGACATTTGTATAAATCAAAATCAATTTTAAACTAATGAATTGCTCATAAAATCAATACACCATTGGCTATCACGCATATCATGCTCATAAAATTTTAAATTAATCTGAGATTATTTTGTAATTAAGATAAATTAATTCACAGAATACTTTTCAAACAGAAATAAATATCAACTATTTATTATTCTGCAAATTTTTAAGATTTGGCATGTAAGATCAACATGATAATTATGTATAACTCAATGGCTGGATTTATCGTAATAACTTTCCATAAGAATTAAGAAGTCATTTGATAATATAAGTGTGCCAAGTCTCACTGATGTCGCCACTATAAATGTAACAAAAATGTAGATTGAGGGCCAGATATGAGACACTTCATACTTGCAGTATTAATTTTTTTGGGGGGTAATCAACAGGGTACTTGCATTATTTTTTTAATTGGCAGTAATACAGCTTTGTTACAACATATTAGTGAAGGTTGTGGAATGAAAATATGGAGTCTTTTAAATGATCAAACCAGGAATGAGATAATGAGTTTCAATAAATGTCCAGATGATCGTAGTAGCGTAAAAAACAAAATTGCAACAGGTCAAAAGCTAGATCTTATACAAACTTAACTTTCCCCCTCTCCCCTGTTTTCAATCCTTTTACCAATTGATTATCAATGATTTTCTGTATAAGAATCCCATCTAGCCCAGCTTAACGCTAAGCACTGAACTTACAATGTACACTCAAATTATTTTGCAGTTAAGACTTATTGCATGATGCATTATGCAACAGATACCTGTAATCAGGTTTTGTTGGCTCATCCAGAAACAGAGTTTTTGCTAATGCCATTCCCTCCATCAAAGCAACTGGAGTGAGATTTAACCTATCTGTAACATCTCCAACTGCCCAAATTGAAGGAACTGATGTTTGAGAGTATTCATTAACCTGGAAGGAGAAAGGGGAGTACAAGCAGAAGAGTGAGAGTCACTGATTGATCATATGGATAAATATTCCATAGAAAACCAAAGAAGAGTGCAAACTACCTCTATTGCTCCAGTTTTAGCTATTTTCACACCAACAGACTCCAGCCCTAAATTCTGCAATGAAGTTGCATGTCATAAATACGTCTTCTATGTTCTTTCTTTCTGTTCCATGCATAAAATATAAAATACAGTTCAACAGGCAAAATGAAACTAAGAAACTTCAAGAAGAAGCAACCCTTAAGAAAACCAAGCCAGCTATGTAATACACTGGAGCTCAAAAGTTCCAAATCTTTGAAAATTATTAAAATTATCATTCAGCACTGAATTTTCATGGAAAATTAAACGCTGAACTGAATTTAGAATGTTTGAAAAGACTTATATTTTAAGTCCTGAATGTGTATCAAAGGAAACTATTGCCGTTTGATAGAATAAATAAGGCTATACTTTGAATGCTGAAAATGAATTTCAGCACTGAATTGAGTTTGCAAACATACTACTCATAATTAAAAATGCATACCTTAGTATTAGGTCTGCGACCTGTTGCAAACATAATGTGTGAGAAACCTTCCACTGTACCCTTATTGGTCTTCAAAGACAATGAGCCATCAGCTGACTTCACGATAGCTTGGGGAGACTCCTCAGTATGGAATTCAATACCTCTTAGAGACATCTGTTCTGCAACAAAATCTCTAATCTGCAGACATAGTTCACAATTTAAATGTGAAGAAAGTGTATCACGCGGTAGCCATTCAATACTAGTATAACCCATGGTTGTTTACCTCTTCATCGAATCCCCGCAAAACCTTTTTTTGCCGTATAAATACATGAACCTCGCTTTTCAAACCATTGAAGATACCAGCAAACTCCAAGGCAATGTAACCACCACCAACAATAGCTATTTTCTCAGGTTTAGAAGGCAAATCAAGGGCAGCATCTGAATCTATTGCATGCTCCCTTCCAGGAATATCAGGAATGAAGGGGCGACCCCCTACCGAAACTAGAATGTGCTTGGCTGAATATAGCTTCCCATCAACATCAACCGTGTGAGGACCTATAATCTGTGTGTGGGTTACAAAAGCATCATCACCATAAATTAAAAAATAAATACTTCAATGATTTTAAATTGCGGTTGCAGTTCTATTGTGAAATGTGATTATAGAAATTGTGGACAATAGCAGAAAAATGCAGCCAATGAGAACGTAATTGCAGTTGCGGACCACAATTCAAAACCATCCTTCTAATTAGAAAAGCTATTTAATATTTAGAGATGGATCATTGGATCCAATTCAAAGCATCACTGTCACCTTTCCACGGCCTTCAATGAGCTTGACATTTGCATTTTTCAAAGTATTCTTGTAGATACCGGTAAGACGTTGCAACTCGGCGTTCTTATTAGCCATCAAAGTACTCCAATCATGACTGGGTTCAGTGTTATATTTCCATCCAAAACCGTTACTTTCTTCAAATTCATGAGAGTATTTTGAAGAGTACACAAGCAACTTCTTGGGCACGCAACCGCGCAGTACACAGCTGCGTTGGAGAAGATCAAAAGAAAAAGATATACAGTGAATCATTCGGATGCTTGCAGAAATACATAATCAAAGATCAATTGCTCTAAAACTAATGCATGAAAAGTCAAGTTAATTAATGATGAATACTGAGTTATGTAATAATATCAGAAGCATATATGTAATGAGAACTCACGTTCCGCCGACGCCGCCAGTGGTGTCGGAGGAGATGGTCGAGAAAGGGAGCTCGCAGATAGCAACGGAAGCGCCGTAATTGGCGGCGAAACGAGAGGCGCGGACGCCACCGCTGCCGGCGCCGATGGTGAAAAGGTCGAAGTCGTAGTTTTGGGAGGCGCGGACGGTGAAGGCGCGGCGGCGGTGGGATTTGGAGGGAGAGAGTAGGGTTTTGCGGAGAGAAAGAAAGGAGGTGGCGTGTGAAAGTGGAAGAAGGGTTTTGCAGTTGCACAAAAGTGTTTGAAGAGTTGGCGACGAGAGCGACGAGAGCGACGAGAGCTTCGTTGGTGCTGTGATTGTGAGAGAGGTAGCCATTGCTCTTTTTCGTTACTTCTTCCCTTTTGATTTTTGATTGTGAGATGTTAGAGTTGTCTAAATTGGATTTGGATTCTCTGATTTTTTTAATTAAGAATTTAAAGCACCGGTAAATGTTCATCAAATCTGTGTCTTTTGTTTGGGAAAATTAATGATTGGTATTGTTAAGAAATAATATTTAATTTAAATGAAAAAAATTAAAATTATTAAAATGGATAATTTAAATTTTAATTAAAGAAAATAATTATTTAATTCTATTTCTTAACATTATTCTTAATGAAATTTTTATTGAAAAAGTTAGTTATTCAAAGCAAAGGTGTCAAGTGGGTGGGGTTAATTTGTGACTGTGAACTCGTGAATTTTGATCCAATCCAACTCATAAAATACGAGTTTAGTTGAGTTGTGTTTGCGAGTTGCATTGGGTTGAAAAATACTTCAATTTGCAATGTGTAGGTCGGATAGTAGGTTAGAACATATCCAACCCGCATAAACCCGACCTATCTATGTTTTTTGTATAGTAAAAAGTTGTTTCAATGATAAAGAGTATATAAAAAAATAGAGAGTGAAGTCAATGATTATGTCAATATATATGACATGCATGATGATATTGACTTCAATTAGTTAGACTAATTTATTGTTTGAGTTATGATTAACTTTATTTAATTTATTCCATACTTAATAAGACTTGTTAGTTATTATTTGTCATACACTTATTGACTTATAGTGTTTAGTTTATTTGAGAGTGAAATCTATTATGTTTGAGTAAAGTCGGTTGAAACTTATAGTGTTAATTTATTATATTGAGACCTATTATATTTGAGATTTAGATTTATGGTGTTAATTTGTTATATTGAGACTTATTATGTTTGAGATTAAGATTTATGGTGTTAATTTGTTAGATTTTGTATTTTGATATTTTAAAAAAATATATGTCGTACTCACGGGTTCGGCCCAACTCAACCCACTACTCTATAAGCAAGTTGGGTCCAAAAATATTGCTAAACCTACTCAGCGGACACCTCTAATTCAAAGACAACAAATGATCATTCAATATAAAACAATACTGATTCATCAAATTTTTTCATATAAAACTTAATTTGAAATAGTTAGTCACTCAATGACAATAAATAATCACTCAATAAGAAGTGGTAGTCATTCACAAACTTCTTTATATAAAATTTAATT
This sequence comes from Ormosia semicastrata, assembly GCA_029884595.1. Lineage (NCBI taxonomy): Eukaryota > Viridiplantae > Streptophyta > Magnoliopsida > Fabales > Fabaceae > Ormosia > Ormosia semicastrata. The sequence goes on along the minus strand of JAQQTO010000055.1, from coordinate 13,248,375 downwards.
TGAAATTGTTAGCCACTTAGTAACAACTAATGACTATTTAATAAAAAGCAATAACTATTTGCAAATTTCTTCACAATTTCATGTAACCATTCACAATAAATAACTGCTAAATAAGAAGTAATAGTCATTCACAAACTTTTTTACATATAATTTAATTTAAAATAGTTAGTCACTTAGTGACAACTAATGATCATTTAATAAAAAACAATACCTATTTGTAAATTTATTCGTAATTTCATGTATTTTATATATTGAATTTCATTTGAAATGTTAGTCATTTAATGACAACAAATGACCACTCAATAAGAAGCAGTAACCATTTGCAAATTTCTTTTATATAGAACTTAATTTTAAACTATTAACCACTTAATGATAATTAATAACCACTCAATCAAAGACAATAACAATTCACAAATTTCTTTCTAATTTTATGTTTTTTTATTGAATTTCATTTGAAACGTTAGTTAATTAGTGACAACAAATGATCATTTAGTAAGAAAAGAAGCTGTAGTCATTTGCACATTTCTTTCGTAAAGAACTTGATTTGAAATTGATAGTCATTTAGTGACAACTAATAACAATTAAATAAAAGACAACTAATAGGCATTCATTAAGGGTATTATTGTCTTTTAGGTAAAATTAAATGGTCATTCTCTTTAATTAAAATTTGAATGATCATTCTTAATAATTTTAACTTTGTTTATCCCTTTAAATTAAATATTATTTCTTAAAGCCCTTGTCATTAATTTTCTCCTTTTGTTTTGTTGTACCAATAAATAATCTATCTTTTCGCTATCAATAATGTTTTGAAAAAATTATTATTTATAGAAAAAAATTATTCTAAATTGAAGTCTTATTTAAAATGAACAAATAAAAATATATTTACTCTTAAATTATTTAATAAGTTAATATTACAATATACTTATATAACATTTATAATGCATATTGTTGGGAATTGCGGATCAAAATATCTCGCAGCGGAATAATAGGATTCCACAGGATCCATGCGAAAAGTCCATAATCCGAGTTTTTTAAATTTACCTCTTGAAGCGTGATAAACACAAGTGAGGTGAATCACCAACAAGTAATAGCATGTTTCATATCCACAGAACAGTACTTGCAAAAGGAGTCACGCTTTTTCGCGGTGCTAGTGCGAATAGAAGAAAGAACCTTTCACCTGTCTCTCACTCACTTTCTTAGGTGCGGCTAGGGTTGTGATGTAACCTCTTTGCGGCCCCCCAATGATCTCTAATAGTGGGCTTTTAAGTGAGTGTGAGCGATGTGCAAGAAGCTAAAAAACCCATCTTGAGTTAGAATTGAATCATTTGGATCCTTATTGCTCCAATTTAGTCCGTTTCTAAGTGTGCGACCTTTCTCATGACGTTGGTAGTAATATTAAAATCTCATTTAATATTACAAACAATGAATTATCTAATCATCAATGCTACCCAAGTAATAGAATGTCGTCTTTGACATAACCTATCCGTGATCGCCCTTTCAGTGTAGTTTATCCATTTGTCAAGATATCTAGATTGAACACAAGGCATGGAATTCACCCTTGTATTCCAATCATTCGTTTCCGATACTCGAGTAGACTTTGTAACAATAAATGAGATCAATATCTTTTGACTCATTTGAGCTATCATTTCGCGGTTTCAATCAATGTATCGCTCCTTATGAAGTGACAAATTCCATCTAGGTTACATCCCTCTCGCATGATTTGCGGTATGTCCAATAACCAAATAATCACCTTGTTATTTTGATGACATTAAAACACACAACTCCTGTAGGAATCGTAGTTTTCAGGTCATTATCACTATGAGAATCGCTTATGACACTCACGTAACGATCCATGTAAAGACATCATTACTCTAATATGTACCAATGTGAAGACTTGATATCTCATATCCATGACCCGTTTCATCGGTCTCTACATACTAGTCTCAATGTATTATTATTGTCCTAATTAACAATAATACTTGACTAGGGACATTTAAGAATAGTGTTGTAACAAAAAGGATCTCACGATCAAGTCATCCACTTGATGTCCTATGGCATCAAACTTACTATTCTAAGGACTTTATTATGTTTATCAAAAAAGAACACAATAAATGAAATGCCTCATATATAAAATAGCATAATATAATGTATGTCAATACAAACAAAAATGTATTGGCCACTAGGGCATACACCAACACATATACCCATTTTTGTATATACATCTTATTATCCAATTACAATTATCTTTTGAATACTTCTCAACCTCTCGTTTAAAAGCAAATTCTCATTTTGACCCTTCAAAAATATACATGTAACATTGATTTAAGTGTTTAAGACTTGAGTTTGATTATGCAATAGCATTACATCTAACCTTGCATGAATTCAAGCTAAGACCTTTTTGCCAACGCAAATTGAATCCTACTAGTCAAGTAAATTCTCATTGAAACTCAAAATTTAATTTTACCATTACAGAAAAAGTAAAAAAATAAAAAAAAACAAAATGCTTGACGTTGCCTTCACTACAAGTTAGCAAAAACATAGATGGGTACTTATTTAGTTATTCTCGTCAACTCTAACCTAGGTGGTCTGTAGCTAGTTTGGATGGGACGGAACTTGGGTTAGTCGAATCAGACGTAGTGGTAGCGACACCTGAGAGGGATGCTCCAATGCCCAAGTTAGACTCAGAGTGAGGGAAGGGTATCAATGTTTAGGCTAAAAGAAGAATTCATTCATACATGTTAAGATCACCTTTACTTATAGGGGTTGGGGTGCATATCTCATAGGGGTGCGCATTGCACCTCACACCTCATGTTTGTCATGCTCAGGGAGGGGAGTTTTGGAGAGAAATTTTGTTATCTAGGTAGAGTATCAAGCATTCCCATGTGTTCTGTTTTGTTAGGAAGAGTGTTTTGGAACATGGATCGTGGGTCTTTGGGTTGAGTCTGAATGTCAAGTGGGTGCCCATGTCCCTCTGAGCCCAACATTGGCATTTCAGGGTCGGGTAGGGTGCTCGAAGGTCGAAGGTGGTGCTTTAAAACTGGAAATAGTGCATTGAGGTCATACATGGTGTTACAAGGTCGGAGATGGCATCTCAAGGCTAGGAGCTCTTACACCATTCTGGTATAGTCCATAGCCCTCCAAAATCGTAGCTTAGATAAATGTGCAAGCTTCGAAGCTCGGAAGGCCTCGCGTTCTCCTAGTACAATTTAATACTTCATCATTATAACCATTTATAAAGGCATTTTGACAGTCAATGAGCTCAATCATAACAACAATTTTGATAATCAATAAGCTCAGTCATAACAACAAACTATTTTACAAACAAACAAAACTCACAGAAGATTGGGAGCTTTCAGCTTTGACAATTGCTAATACCCACTAATGTTAGACTTCGTAGAGAATAATTAACTTCATCATCATGATTAATTGAAAATTATGTTTACATGTTTCACCAAATACATAAAAATGATACTGTTGTGGCTTACACATAGTCACATAAGAAAGATAACACACCTTCTGACCAAAGGCTGCATTTAACATGCTCATAAATGTGTTTGGAGCATGGATGCTCATAATACTTTATCTACAATAACCGGTAATTTTTGTTGACCTTTTTTTTTGGTAAAGTGTTTAAACACTTAATTAAATGGTGAACAAAGAGAAATTAAATTGTGATTTATGTGTAAGTAGTATTGATGAATGATTTGAACTTAAATCACCATATAATAACTTAAATCATCATTTTGCATCAATCATGGGTCACCAGATCATGAATTAATACACGTGAAAGTTACTAAGTAGTGAATAAGGAGAAAATAAATGGTAATTTTTATCTAAGTAGTGTTGATAAATGACTTGAACTTAAATTATTACATAATAAACTTAAATCATCATTTAGCACCAATCATAGATCACCAGATTATGAATTAATACATGTGAAAGCTACTAAGTAGTGAACGGGGAGAAAATAAATAGTAATTTTTGTGTAAATTATGATAATTAATGACTTAAATTTAATTGATGTCTTTGAAGATTTACCTTTTGTGCAAGTACGAGATAATCATTTTAAACCCTTAATCAATTTTAGATCATAATTAACGGTATTGATTGCTTGGAGCATGGATGCTCTCAACTTATTTATGATCACATTAAACTTATCCCTAACCAAAGTTGCAGCCAATCCAAGGATAGATAAATAAAAGTATAATGGTGGATTGTAGTGTAAGACCGAGTCTGTCATCTCTTGAGTCAACCTGACTCACTATTTTAAACCCTCCTAAGGGTCACTCCTATTTGAGCACACACATAGGGTACCAAAGTTGATTCTTTTTCTCTACCTATATTTTTCTCTCTTTTTTAATTTTGAAAATGACTTGAGTGTTGAATGTTTTTACAAATACTTCCACCTCACCTTCAACCATTGCACTGCCACTGCCGTCCTACGTGGAGAACTCAGACTCTCTCAAAATCACCCGCTCATGAAGTGGGGATGTATTTGAAAGGCAAAACACATATTTCCTTTGATTGGGTTTCTGGGACAAGTGTTGATGCATAACAAGTAAGATCCTGATTTTGCTTTCAGTTATCTTATTCGAATGCGTTAGTGTAACAAGTAAAAAAACAACTGAAACTGGCAAATAAAGAAGAAGCGATGTGAGAGTTTCAAATAAGAGGAGATCAATATCTTGGTAGTTGGAACAGATACACAAGTAGTTTTTTAATACAACAGAAAAGGACTGAACTCTCTAAAATTTCTACAATGCATCACTTGGGCTTTAGAGGGACAATCCAGACTCTTCATCCTCTTCAAGATCAGCAGTGTAGACAAAATAGAGAGCCCATATAAGAGCGAAGACACCGAGCAGGATCCAAGTAAGAAGGTTGTTGCTAAGCCCAAAGGGAAGCCCTGTTCCTTCAGTGCTGAGTCTCTCATCCACCAAAGCCATGGCTGGGCTTGACATGGTTGCAGCGCAGGCAGCTGCTATCAAGGATGCCCCCATCCCCATGTTTGAGCTGCTTTCCTGCACAGAAGGCTTTCCCTCCATGGTGCACCTCACTCTTCCCACCTTAGCCATTGCTGGCAACCCTATAGAATTAATGTTTGCAATAAATGAATGATGTCAGTTAATTTAAGGAAAAGGTTGATACATCAACCAACATACAAAACCCAACTATCAGTTTAAACCGGGATGGATCATCTGCAGTTAGAAAAATAACTGCATGAGCTGCAGTTATGCATCCAAGGGTTCACATCAGGTTTCAAAAAATATTTAGTAAATAAGTTAAAAATTATGAATCATATTATTAAATATAAAAAAATATAAAGTTAGGAAATAAATATATATTTATTTTTAAATTATTTAGTAGATTAACATAAAAATATATTATTTTAAATTAAAGATAAATATATTTTTATTTATTTATTTTAAAAAAATATTTTATTATTATATAAGAAAATTTATGAATAAAATAAAAAATTTTAAAAAATATTTATATTAGATATTAAATATATCACAATAGTAATTATCATTTACATCATAATTTATAGACAAAATAAATTATATATATATATATTAAAAAATAAAAGAAAAGAAAATTAAAAGTAAGAGGAGTAAATAAATTTATTATATAAAAATTAAAAATAAAAATTAATAAAAAGATGAGTTAAAATTATAATATTAATGTATATAAAATAATCGTAAATCACATGTCAAATATATATTAAGTATAAATTTTTTAAATTTATTATTTTTATCTTTGGTATAATTATACTGACTTCCTCTGAAGTTAATATTTAGAATATTAAATTTTTTTTTATTTGAGAAATTATTCATACCTCTTTTACTTTATATTTTTAACGAGACTTTACATAATATTATACATAAAATAAGAAATACATATGTAATTTCATAAATAAATAAGAGTGTTGAAGTGTAATAATAATATTTAAAATTAAAGATATAAGTATAATTTTTAAATAAAAGTATTAATATAATAAATATTAATTTTATAAAAAATTAACGTAATTATTTATTTATCTTTTAATAAATTAAATTAAATTATTAATACTTAAAAAATAAATGAAAAAAAGAGAAATCAATGTCCATGCTCGCCCCCTTAGATACATCCATGGTTCAGATGTGATTTTTAATTTTTATAATTTATATTTTGTAACACAATGAGACATTTTTTTGTAGTTGAGACTTGGTGTAGGTTTTTTAAAACTGTAGACAATCCAAATCTCAGTTTAAACATGAACTCTTATATTCTTACGTAATTTTCTAATCCCATTTTTTATATCTAATTAATAATATATAAATTTGTAATTAATTATATTTATTAGTTGGTTAATGAATAAATATAATCTTTAATCTTAAATTATAAATTTATTTATTAATTAATTAATATATATAATTAATCATAAATTTATACACCATTAATTAAGTATAAAATGTAATTTTAAAAAGTGATGTAAGATAATTATTTTTCATTAAACATGTATCACTGCCTGTAGAAGTACAATCTCTTATTTATTGCAAGTTTCTTAAAATTCTCTAGAAAATAGCTCATCTATTTTTTTTTCTTTTTTGGTGGTGAAGACGAGAACTCTGAAATTGCTAATTCTTTTCCCTCTTTCTTTTATTTGTCTTATTTAATATGTTTCACAATGTTGTGAGCACAAGGAAATCAGACATAAAAAGGGAATAGACTTATGTTCCAGAAAGAAATCATATTATCCTCTTCTAGAAGGCAATTCAGGAAAAACTTACCAAGAACGGTAGAGGATGAGACCCCAAGAGGTAGCTTGTGCACAAGACCTACGCGGGTGATCGATGATGTTGGGGTGCTAGCGAAGATGGTTGCCATTTTTCTTCAGTAATGATTCAGAGTATGGCTAGGCAACTTCTGTCCAGACAGTTGTAGTTTATTTCATATGCTTTGGCAAAGATGTCAAAATTATTATTATTGGTGCACAGTTAGCCCATGCACCACACACCACGGATAGATTGAAAACCCCTCGTTTGATACCCCTATCCGCAACAACCCAATAATTTTTTTCCACGTGTTACATAATCTGTTTGATGGCCAATATTTCACTCACATAATCAGAGCTTCACCCCCCTCCGACCAGTAGTAATAACGAGGTAGTAAATACCTCGACGTTATCATTCATTCATTCGGGCCATCCATATTGAGAAATATATAGTTAGAATTTGTATATTTAATTTTGTAAATTAAATTAATCAGTGCTTAATAATTTTATAAATCTGTGTCATATAATTATTTTTTATTAAAAATAATAATATTTTACTTATTAATTAATTTAATTTACATCACTTATATACGTTATCTACACAAATATTTTTCCAAGATATTATATTTTTCACCGATACATAACAAAGAGATTATATGATATTTAAGTCAAGAAGAGGCGAAAATTACAAAAATAATAATTGAATTCCACTGGCTTCTAACTTCATGCTACAGGAAAAACGAGCGCAAGATCAAAGCCTCATTGACGCAACAATTCAAATGGCAGCCGTCATTTCAACAATTATGTAAAATTGTTCGTCAAAGCAAAAAATATAAATTAGATTCCAGTCTGCGCGTAAACTAATGATAAAGAACGGTGGCATAACCTAATAGAGGACGGCGATGAATTATGTACACAACCAATATCATCTGCAAGCAGTTAAAATGCCTATGTGATTCTTATTTCATCTTAAATGTCACTATGAATTAGCTAAACTTCTAAAAAGATATCTGTGGAAAATTCTGTGGTGCTATGAAGGGCTTTACAAGAAGAAATGCCAAGAAAAAGAAAGAATCGACTGAAGCAGGCAATTAGTGTGCCAGCAAAACTAGTCGAACAAACACATGCCAGGTAGAGGAATATTTAGATTTTGGGCTACGCCTGGAGATTGCACCGTTGCAAAATAGGGTGGTCAAACTTCACAAATTTGGTCCAATAATTCTTATATCTTCCCATCGCAATATCTAACCATGGCTTCCTAATTCCATCGTAGTGTATAACGGCAGCCCGCTCAATCTCACTTCTGTCGACCCCGGAGTCATAACCAAGGCCAAGAATATGCCACCGTCTGTCCAATACCTTTGTCTTGTTATAGAAGGTGAGCCAGCCTATAGGCAGACTTCCAATGTTCCACAATGGCCTCTTAGAACCCTGCGGTTAATCACCCAGAAAAACACATCAGATTATCATTGCATCATAATTTTATAGAAATTAATATTTGTGCTCCATCTAACTGCAATTTAAACGAGAACTTAGACACATTCCCTAATTAGATTCAACCACCAAAATTAGAAATATGAAAACGCCGCTTTGTATAACAAATATAAATGTCATGGGGATGTCAAATCTTTGACCTCCTAATACTCGTCTAACTTGCAGGTACAAAATCATAATAAGAAGTCATAAACTACTAGTTTAAGCTTTCTAATGCAAAAGAAAATTGTGCACTAGGATTGATACAATCCAATTTCAACAGAACAGATACCAACATTGGTGTTTTAACTCTCCATTACTTTATCAATGCCAAGGGCCAAACTAAAGATTTTAATGAGACTTAAATGCAGGAAAATTTGTTGGGGGTATAAAAAATAGTTACTCTGAACAAAGAAAAGAGAACTAGAAGCGTGCAACAAAGTAAAGACATTTCTTTAACCATACCATTTGCAAATATTTGTGATAGACAGCAGTTAAATTATGTCTCCTCCACTGTCGCAAATCAAACAAGTTCATCCCAAATGCCCATGTGCAAGCATTGACATCAAACCTCTTTGCAATGAATGGATCTGAGAAGTTTATGAACATATCCATCCTATGAAACGAAGTTTCACCTTCCTGACAAGTTCCAACTGCTCCAATTACTTTTCCATTCATATCGGCATTCCATAGTACACTGAGATCTTGCTGCACCACCACATCATGATCAAAGAGCACAATTTTATTTAGAGTAGGGAAGATGTCCGGCAGGTAGAAACGCAGGTAGTTCAATTCAGAAGTATATCTTGGATCGCTGGAATTAGGTTTCTTGAAGGTATTGTACTTGGAAAACCATTCAAAGTTGTCTATGCTCTGTATGTGGACAGTGGCTTTGCCAGGAGGGTTTAATAAGAACCACATCGAGATTGCTGGAAAGTTAAGTGAATTGGTCACTACATGGAAAACAAGTTTCTCCTGTTCCTGCAATTTAAAAGCCATTGTCAAGCTTTCTTATCACTATATACACACTTAATCATTAGCATCAGATTCAATAATGAGAACTTTCTCACAGATTCCCAAAAATAAAAATTCATTATAATAGTAAAACAACCAAGTCTTATCTCACTAGGTACGATCAACTACATGAATCAATTGATGCCATTATCATTATGCTGTGTATAAATTAAAATGAATCCAGAGTTCGTCGAATCAAGATAAGAGACAGGGTTTGATGTAGGTAGAGGAGCCTGCATTCCTCTAGCAGAAAAAGACTTTACTTATTAGGGGATCTCATATAGCTTTCCTCTCTGACTGTATCTCTTGTATTTGCTGCAAGTTAGACACTTCCATACAAGTGCTGAGAAAGCTAATAAAGTAGAAAGAGCTCCTCCTCATTGGAAAATTACTGTTTCTTCATTAGTTAATGGTGTATCGTGTATGTGATGTTATTATCAATATTTTTTTTTTCCTTTTTAAATATCAATGTAGTTTTAAGAGCAGTAGAGAAACTGAGAGGGGTGTTGAATCATGAATGTCAATATGGTGCATGTGTTTTTACTGGTTTGGCTTCTTGATTCTGCAATAAGTTCTGCAGCGCCCAAATCTGCAACTAAGGTAACTCTTTTAAGGTAGTCAGGCTGGAGAGGTAAACTTCAAATTGCACTCAAAATAGCTAAAAATGAAATGCCAAGTAAAATGCATCCTTGGTTCAAGGAAGGATGACAATGAGATCAAGTTGGCATCAGAATCATGCATTCTTACAGGTCCTATAATCACCCACTTCAAAGGTAAAGAATATAATCAAGAAAATTCTCAAACATATATATATATATATATATATATATATATATATTATATTTTATGTATTACACATGTACTGCAATAAGTGTAGACAAGCACTTTTGGCCGATATGGAGGAGACTAGAGGGACATCACCTGTCCAAAGCAACCACTAAGGACCTAACTTGGAAATAACTTGATAGATAAAATTAGGTTCGAATTTGCTAGTATCTTTTTTATTTTTCAGCAGTTGCATCAGGGTTCAACATTAGCCAAAAGTAAAAGCAAAGAACAACCGAGTTAAAAGCAAAAAATAAAAGTCAATCCATATATATATATAAAAAGGTATTTACCTTGGCAGTAGAGACAGTGGAGTTAACAACCACTGCACATGCCAGAACATTGTCAGAGAAGACAGCATAATGATAAAGTTTTGGATCATGAATCCTATTTTCATTTGGGAGCTTCCTCTCCTCAGGCCTCAGAGCAAAGTACTCAGCAGTCAGCTGCATAGAAAGACAGTGAAGACCTTTCGGGGTGGTCCTTGCAGCAAGATGAACAAGATATGTCGCTTGGTATCGCTGAGAACGAACTTGCTCTTCAGCATTATGATTCATAGCACGGAGCTTAGCAGCCATAGCAGTGCAGTCTGGGAAAGCACGGTGGGCTTTAGACAGTGAAGCCTCCATGTGTCTCATTTTCTGCAAAGCACTGTGAACTTCACTTGTTTTCAGATTGAAAAATATCTTCATTTTCTTTTTAACAGTTCATATCACATCAAATTTCTACATGAATGCTTTCTCCATCATTATTTTTGTACTGGAAGACAAGCAGTCTCACAGATTGGAATTTGAACTTTTGAGAAAAAACTTATGTTTTTTTTTTATCGCTGAAAAACATGTTTCTTAATGTGATCCCTCCACTTCTATTTTTCTCAACTGAAGCCTTGTACATTTAATTTGCTTCAATTGATCCTTCTGAACGACCTAAATGCTTCAATTAGTGCTGTGGATTGGAAGGACCAAATAGAAGCAAATTGAAACATACAGGGAAACAATTGAGAAAATTAGTAGTAGTGGGACCAAATGAAAAAAGGGTATATCTTTCAAGGACCAAAGCATTAATTTTCTCTTCAAACTATACATTGTATTTAGTAAATACTGGCAATAATTTCTGAACTAAATGCAAGTGCAGAATTACAGAGAAAATTTTACCTCCTCGACAGATCTGAATCCTTGGTAGATTCTCCAACTGCATGTTCCATCTCTTTAATTCGCAGCTTCAATTCCTTCACCAAGTGTGAGTTGCTGCTTGCTGGAACAAAGCCCAAATATGCTCTGGCTCTAATAATTTGATCCTTAATCTCCTCAACCTTCTGATTTGTCACTCTACGAGACTGAGAGCGTGAAATCTGACGATGTTGGGTTGTTTTTTGACCAGATAGCTTATCTGTCATTTCAATATTCTCATCTGTCATTCTTTGGGATTGAGTGTGTATATTCTGATTTTGTGTAGCTGTTGTATTAAATTTCTTCTGCAAATAAACAAAATTCAAAAATTAATATAAGATTGCAAAGATAAATTTCTCTCCACAATCGAATTTGCATTTATACATTGCTAAAATATATATAGGTATATAAGAAATATAAAGCTTGCCAGTTGCCACCATAAATGACTGCTATTTCTTTGTATTTATAATTTATTTGCCTCCCCAGTGAAGATCTACACATCTAGTTAAAAGCATGGAGATGAAGGGAAAAAAAAGACTTGTCTTCAGAAATGGAACTGGCAAATAACCTCTATAATAAAAACATCTTCCTTATAACTAATTTCTTGATCCATTTTAAATCACTCCAATAGCAGATCAGCTCACATCTGACCATGGATATTGAAGCCAAAAGCAACCAACAAGACCTTGCTATCATCCATTACAAAATTACACTGGGCTTCATTTTATAAAAACCGACCCCTTTAGAAAACTAAATATTCCATAGAAAACTTCCAATCCTTTGCATAAATCATAAATATCTAGCTAGGTACATAGTAAACCTCATGAATCACTAAATTGTCAAAGTCATTTAAACTTTTCCCACCTAGCTAGGCATTAGGCATCGATGGAGTCAACCTAAAGGGATGAATTAGTAGTGTTCAAGCAAAACGGGAAGCATTCAAAGGTATTAAGCTTAAGTTGATTGTCTAATTAAAATTTCAGATTGAAAACACAACTGAGGCAATGCTTCTTGATAACTTTAAATTCACACTATAAGGTCAACAAGTGATAAAGCATTCTCTATATCTAGTGAAATACATAAATAGAACAGTTAAGTGAACCTGCATTCTCATATTTTAGATTAACAAAAGAGAAAGTAGATAATACGTGCACTATTTAGGAGGTCAAGCAAAAGGACCAAGTTTAGGATCCGATTTCTTACCATAAACAGCATTTACATTAGATTGGAGAAGTTGCTATCCGAAAATAAAAATGTCAAGCACACAGCTGATATATCACATAAGAGTTTTTTTTTTAATGTCAATTTATTTTTTAAATAAAAAACAACATATGCTTTTGACACAAATTTACAATAATATCTTTGAACCCGGAACATTAATGTATGAGATGAAACCTTCAAGAAATGAAGTAATCTTGACAGAAAAGAAGAAGATTAAGAATCTTAGTATCTTCTGTAATTTGGGAGCACTACAACTTCCTTTAGGGAAACAGAACAGATGAATCTTCTGATAACAAAAAAAAATTTCTTTTTACCTCTTCCTTTTAGAACAAAAAAAATGGAAGCATGTGGCCTTCGATTTTTAATGGCAGTAATTCAAAAGAATTAGTACAAAATACAAACCTTATCTTCATCCATTGAGGAAAATCCTTTCTGCTGAGCTTCCAGGTCCTGTTCTTTGTCATGATCGAATTCTGAAACTTCATAACAGTGAAAATTTTAAACAGTGACACACTGTTGAGTACTTGAGAGTGGCATTACGTAAACCCCCAAAGCTAAGAAGTATAAAGTGCACCTACAGATACCAACCATTTCTTTCCAAAAGGTTACTTCTGTGCCCCTCAATTCTAGATTCCTCAGAATCATTTATCTTTTCCGAACTGTCACTAATGGTTGAACCAAAATCTAAATCTTTATAAACAACTTGCTTTGGCTCTTCTAATTCTTCAGCACCTTCCTGAATAGCAAAAAAAAGGCCCAAATCACATGCAGAAATTAAATATCTTTATTCTCCAATTCAGAGGGGGAGAAAAAAAAAACTTAATACATGATTTGGAAAATTCTAACCAAATCTTCCACTACCTGCTCTAGAGCATTTAACTTTAAAGGATCTGTCCTGTATGTCTGCACCAAACAAATAAAAATCAATTCAATTTGCATAGCAGAGCATCAGAAGCTGTAGAAGTTCAATTGGCAGCTGAGGAAGCATAACACAAATCTGTTCTAGTTAAAATAATTAAATCTGAAAAAATCAAACTATCCATGATTAAAATCCAAGAAAGCAGAAGAAATTCCACTGAGCTCTCGGTTGTCAAACTTTTCAACTCACCGACACTAGAACATTATAAATCAAAATTAAAAAAAAAAAATTGCTTCACTATATTTCCTCTTACTCATATTCTTTCCCAGCAACCAAACAGGTTGAACTAAAGACACATTTCAAATAAATAAAAAATAAATAAACTGATCAGGCTTGAGGCAAGATTCTTACGAGACTCGATAAATCATCAAGAAACTCTCTTCGTCCTGAAACGAAATTCACAGAATCGCACAAAGTCAATTAAAACAGAGAGAGCAACAAATGGAAAGAGAGCACTTGGAACAAGCAAACTCGCTTGCGGGAGAGGGAAATGAGTTTTTACCACCGGGAGTGAGGAGTTTGAGCCTGCGAGAGACGAAAACGAGAGGAGCAACGACGGAGAGAGAGAGAAGAGAGAGGATCAGAATCCTCTGCCACCGACGAAACTGCTTCATCAATCGACGTCAGTCACCGGAAGCGTTGTTAGCCACTGCGGTTATTCCGAATCGTTGTCGAGCAGCAAAATAGCATTTCACGGGTTTCAGATCACAGAGAATTGGATGCTTTGAACAGAAGTAACGAACACAGAGCGCTAGGGTTTCAGTTATCCGCTTTTTGCTTAGCGCTTTTTAGAGAGAGAAAGCGAGGACGCAGCTCCTTCCATGTTCGCCCCCTGCCAGAAATGGCTGTAGTTTAATTTCTCTCTTTTATTTTTATTTTTTTTAATGTTTTTTCCTGCTGGCATTATATACTTTGGTGAACCGCCTTGAGATTTGTGCTGCCAGGTTGACAAGGGAGGAATAATAGAATAGTTTTTATATTCTTATTATTAACTGTATATATATATATATATATATTTATATTTTTTAATATTATTTATTATATTTATTTTTTTTATCAATTTATTTCATTAAATTTGGTATTTTTAAAATTAATGTTAATAATATATATATCTTTAAAAAAAATGTATAATAATTTTTTTTTATAATAGAATCGGTACTTGAACATGCATAATGGATGATGACGAGGATGACTGATGACAGATAAACATTGATGTGATGGTACTGTGGTCATACTCATAATCATTCCAATGATTCCAAGCAGTTTGATTTTTTTTTTTTTGGGTAATACAAGCACTTTGAATTTTAATTGCTTGTTTTTTAATTAGCAGTAATCATGGTTCATGGGTGAGCAGAACTTGCACAAGATTGAAGATTATCAGTATTAGATTAAAGTTTAATATAAAGTGAACACAATAATATGAATTAAAATAATAATTTGAGAAATAAGTGTAATTAATGCATAACAATATGTATAATGTTTGATGCCGTATTCTCAAATACGGGTCATAAATTTGTCATGCTTCTTGTCTTGCTGGGCATTTCATTTTGTCACCTGTGATGCGCCACCAATCAAGGTAAAACGGTCAACCTACCCAAGAAAAAGGTAACCATTTCATGAGAATCCTTGCCTGCCTGCCTTGCTTGCTTGCTTGCTTGCTTGACTCGCGTTGTGTACTAGTGGTAATTAAAAGCAAACCTAACTTCGATTTTATGGTTTTATTTGAGTGAATGTTAAGATTCCAAACAATGATAAATGCTAGGAATATTCTAGTAGTAAATTGTGATTAGATTTTTACATGATAAAAACAAAATTTATGTATAATTTCAGAAGTTTAAATCTTGAAATTGTTTTAAGAAATGTTTTATTTAATCACTACTTTTAGTTCAAAAATATTTAAACAAATTTCTTAGTACATAATTGTGTGAACAGTTAAGTACACACAAAAATAAAAATAAGAATGAGATCACTTAAAATAAATTTTCCATCTGGTTTTAATATTTAGTTACAAATGTAATCATATTTTATTTAATTTTATTTAATATATAAAATAGTTAAAATCAAATTGGGAAAAATATATATGGCTGGGTTCTAGTGTATTGGATGGGCTCGGATAAAAACAAACTTTGAATGTCGTGATGCGGGACTCACTGTGCTTATTTTGAAACAGTTTCTTCTTTGTGGATCCAGGGTGATATTGACTGTGGTGGGTTAAGATATCTAGCAACACTCATCAAATTGTAATTATAATTTGATTAATAAAAAAATATGAATTCATCTCGAATTATAAAAGATGTACATTATTATTTCTATTTAAAAATAATAAATTTTATCTCGTCACCTTTATTAATATCAAAAATTAATTTTGGTAGTTAATTCCTTCGTACCATATAAAATTGATCATAAAAGGTATAAAAATATGGATTTAATTTAAACGCAAACACTTTTTTTTCATTAAATCATACATTATTATATTTAATTTTTATAATAATTACTTAAAAAGTAACTATGTGTTAATATATAATTAATTAATAGCGTAAAAAATTTTACATTAATTATACATCAAAATTAAACTCTAAAGGTATAGTTAATATGTATCATTTTATTATTGTTCTTCAAATAAATAAAATCAGTTAAAAAGTGAATAGGTATGCAGTTATTTGAAACAAACTTTTTATTTTATAATTTAAATAAAAATATAGAAAAACCAAATTATCATTTGACTGAAGAATACTCATTTGTCTCAAACTATTGAATATCCCATGTAATGCATGGGATTTACTAAATTTGGCCCTTTTAAAAAAAGCACAAATTAAAAGAAAGAATATATTTAAAATAAAAAATAAGGATATGTATAAATAGAATAAAAGATAATTTGATTAAGAATATTCATAAAAAATTATTAAAAAATAATTTAAATTTAAAAAAAATGTTAAAATTGACGCATTTTATTCTTTAAAAATAATAAATAAAAAATTTATCCACTTTTAGATAAATATACTCTAATAGATATAAGCATTCTAAATACCAAAGGTGTACGAAGCTTTTGTGGAGGGTCATCCCTTTTTTTGGGGCTTTGATGGTGGGTGGGTTGTCTTGAAATGAATTATAATGACAGGCTCATGCGCCATGACGGTTGACGGATGGCAATTTATGGTGTAGCTAGATTCCTCTTTCAGCATATGCATTAATTCCTGTTACAAAATGTATTTTCGTGCCTGCCCGAACGAAAAGGGAGGGTAGTGAAGGTCTAGTGACTTACAACCATGAACCCTACTGCACCAATTCATTATTTTCCAATTACCGTGTGCTATTTTATTATTGTTATTATTATTATCAGTATCAAGTTTGTCGGTTACATATTTATTTGTTTATCCTTAACCAATTGGATAGTGACACCTAGTTTTTTGAGGATTTGGCTTCTTGCATTGAAACTGACTAGACCAGGTGCATCTTTGTTTTAGGTGAAATATTAATCTCACCGCCTTTTTTTAATTATTTTTATTATAATTATGATTAAGTAAAAGAAAATAATTAAAAATGATGTAATTAATAATATAAAAAATAATGTAAAAGAAAAATGTGATAAAAAATTTAGGATTATTAATTTAGTTTCTCAACAGTTCTTTTATAAAAAAATTGTTAGAGATTATTTATAATATGTTTAGTAATTTTGACTTTATATAACAATTTTTTCATAAGCTTAGATGTTGAAATTTATGGTTTTAGATTATAAATTATTTTAAAAATTTTGAGATATAAATATTATTTTATCCTCAATCAAATAATATTTTTAATCATTTTATACTTCTTTTAATAATTTAATATATAAAAATTATTTTTTTATACCATTCAAAAGAAGAAAAAATTAAAATTATTTTTCAATTAATATACTCAAACATAAAATTAATTATATTATAATTAATTATATAATAATTAATTATTAAAATAATCAAAATTTTCACAACTAAACCAAACATATACTGAATCTTTATTGACTTCAATTGGTCATCACTCATCCAATGATAATATCTTACGGGGAGATTCTTACTTGTTACTTTGAAATTATTGGATGCAATTAGCTATAATGTCATGTAAAATTGTGTTTAAATTACTTAAATCTTGACATTTTAACTTTTATTAATAATGAAATCTATAACTAACTTACATATTTATTATTTTAAACTTATTTTTATTTTTTTAAAATAAAAAAAATATAAATTAGCGGTGAACCCCATTATTAATAAAGATTGAAATACTAAAATGTGAATAATATAAATATAATCTTATATGACGCTATAAGAGTATGCAACAATTTATCGTTATTCCAAAGTTATTAAATCAACCATGACATTAAAAATGTATTGCCCCAATTCCTTTTTATCTATCTTTTAAGGTTTTTACATATGAATTAATGACACTATCAAATAATCTCAAATTAAGTGAAATATATATTTACATACTAAATTATTCTTTCTCACTTCATTAAATATATGTGTAAGAAATTGTAGAAGTTAATTAATTTTTGCAATTATTAGGTTTAGTAGAGATAATAAATTGAAAGATAAAATTTAAAAAAACTAATTAATACATCTTTAAAATTCTCATATAACAAATAAATTGAAACAAAATAATTTTTTAAAAAGAGAGATAAAAAGGAACTTAGGGAATAGTTTAAGAAATAATAATTGTCTGTAAAATTGATATGATATGCATTTAATGATATAAAATAAGATAAATTTCTTACTTCGAGAGTATCTAAGAAATTCTCATATCTTATGTTATGTTTAGTATGAAATAGTGAAATGTCATTTTACATTCAATCTTAAAGTCAGAGGTTTCTTGCGCTTCTTAATGAAAATAAATGTAGAATAACATAATTATTTCAAATTTTATTACACAAAATTGTATAATTTTATTCCTGAAAAAAAAAAAGGGAATGAGATTTATTTTTTGTGTGGAATATGATTCATAATTTTTTACCTTATATTCCTTTGTTCCTTTAATAATCTATATAATTCTAACCTATTTAATTTTATTTAATTTTATTTAATTTGAATCCAACCTTCAAACTTGGTGTACCTTGGTTTGAATGTGACAATAGAAGTTTCTATTCTCATTTAAGAAAATAAAATAATATTATCAAATTTGATAAAAAAAATGATCATGATTTTTGTTATAAAAAATTAGTCTTAAAAATTATTTGAAAAGTAATATATATATATATATATATATATATATGAAAAATGTTTATCTCACCACACTTTTTCTCTTTTTATTATTATTTTTTATTATAATTAAATGAGAAAAAGTAATAAAAAAATAATATAATCAATAATATAAAAAATAATGTAATATAAAGGAAATGAGATTTATTTTTTGCGTGGAATATGATTCATATTTTTTTACCTTATATTCCTTTGTTCCTTCAATAATCTATATAACTCTAACCTATTTAATTTTATTTAATTTGAATCTAACCTTCAAACTTCGTATGCCTTGTGTTTGAAGGTGACAATAAAAGTTTCTATTATTATTTAAGAAAGTAAAATAATATTATCGAATTTGATAAAAAAAATTATCATGATTTTTGTTATAAAAAATTAATCTTAAAATTTATTTAAAAAGTAATATATATATATATATATATATATATATATAAAATGTTTATCTCATCACACTTTTTTTCTTATAACATATTTTATTATTTTTTTATAATTATAATTAAGTGAGAGAAAATGATTGAGAGAAAGCGATGTAATCAATTAAATAAAAAATAATGTAAAAAGTAATATAAAAAAATATGATAAAAATATCATTATTATTATTATATATATATGTGTGTGTGTGGAGAGAGAAAAAATAATTTTATTTTTTTCATTAAAAATAATTATATTTGTTATATCAATTTAAATTATATTTCATATTATATCTCACCCATTAAGTTATAAAATTATTTTTATTTTATATTATATCACATCATATCAAATTATAAATTTAAATTATGATTCTTATTCTAATTTATTAATTCACATTATTATTCCTATTCTTATTCTAAATTATATTCTTTACTGGAAACATAACCTTAAACATTATTTCGGTAGGTGAAAGAAAGGAAAGAAAATGAATAACCACAAGCAGTATATCGTCTACAGAAACTACTAACGGAAATTTTTTTTTTTTTTTGACATTTCAACGAAGTTATCGTGAAGCAAAGTACACCTACAATTATTTATTGGCTGGTAAGAATGAACATCATTTGTTTTTTTTCGTTTTTTTACTTAAATTTTGTAAATTTAATTACATATTTTTTTATTTTAATTTATTTTTTATCTAACAAAATTTATATAAAAAGACAAAAAAAGAAAATAAGTAATCTTTATCTACCGGTATAAGAGCATGTTTGAGACAAATTCACATAAGTTGCTTACTTAAAAAAACTGTTGGCATGTTTGGGAAAATGCCCTAAAGCTGTTGATGTCAAATAATTGGGATTTAACTGTTTTTTTTCAAAAATTCAATTTTGAGTTATTTTTGTAAAAGTTGTTGAGATTATTTTTAATATTAAAATGTAAATATTATTTTATTTTTAATTAAATAATGTTTTAATCAATCAAATAATATTTTTAATTATTTTTTAACTATTTTGATAATTTAATATATACAAGTGATTTTTTATACTATTTAAACAAAATAGATTAATTTAAAAAAATTTTTAACTAACATATTCAAATAAATTTTTTTATAATCAATTATAATAAAAAAAATTATATAATAATCGATTATTAAATAATTTAATTTTTATAATTTTCTCAAATACGTAATTTAAAGTTTTTGATAAATTTATTCACACTTTACTTTATATATATATATATATATTAAAAGTAACAGGCCCCCTATAAATTACGATGTGTCGTACTGGTAAAGTTAATTCACATATTTGATAAAAAAAAGTTAATTTACATAGAATTCAGTTGATATAATTAAATAATATTTATTATATGTATATAAGCGATTGGCGCAAAAGAGATTAACGGGTTTGTAGTAATGCTTTAAACTAAGCTCCGAAATATTAATTAATAAAGAACAAATTACAAACAAATTAAATACTCTGCAGATAAAAAAAATAACAAATTAAATACTTTGGAGGTAAAAATTAAATACGTTGTACCATAAACTTGTTAAAAATTACTTAACTTCATTGATAATTACCAACCAAAATTAGGCAATAATAAGTACAAGCACTAAAAAGCAAATCGAACTCAGGTTGGAATCTTAAGAAGAAGACGAAGCACCTGATCACAGTACGTAAAGCAAAACAGAAGCACGTGAATTTAAAGGGAAAACTGCAAATAACAATAAATGAGGCAATAATATAAGGAACACAAGATGCGCATGTGCATGTTTCTGACCAGGCAAACTCTATGTATGTGTATCTGCTCAAGTTTGAGCTTCGGTGGACTTCATATTGGTTATAATCTTAAGTCGATTGTTTCTTATTTATTAGTTGACAATGATTTGTTGTTTATTTATTAGAATAATTGGGTCTAATTTCATCATAAAAATTAGTTTAAGAAGAAAAGTTATCTTATTATAAGAGATATTTTACTTATATATCACTTCAAGATGTGACTTAACATATTTCCTTACGGTCAGAATTAGATATTTAGAAGATGAAGTTTGTAGAATTTAGACATTTACAAATGTCAAACATCAAAATTGAATTAGACTCTAATATTATATTAAAATAATTAAACTTAATTCCACCTCAAAAATTAACTAAGAAGATTAAATTATCCAAATAAGTGATACTTTGTCTAACGTGGAACTTAATAGTATTTCGCCTATTCGAGTAGTATTTTTTTGGCTAGTAAGTTTAGTCACCATCAAAGATCACTTAATGTTTGCGTTGCAACATATACTGGTATACTCCGATTTACTCAGGACTTCTACTAGTAGGGATATTTTTCTAGTGTCAAATCTCATAATTCTGTTCCAATCATAAATAGGGAAGCGTTGCGTACTGAATAACATTTCCCACAGGAGTACGGGACTTTCATTCTAATTCTAACTGTTAGTTTGTTTGTTTTTGTTTTTTTAGCATAAATGAATTATGACTTATATGCTATGATACGTTGTTGTTGAGGTATATTTATGTGCTAGATATGTATTTATGCTAGACATATTAAGATACATGTATAATGTATGTGTCCTGCATGTTAGAATGTATCTGATTAAAAAAATTATTATTTTTAATTTGAATACATTTTGGATACGCTTGAATACGTTTTTGACATACTTGGATACGTCTCAAACACGTTTTGACACATTTAGGATACAACTTGAACATGATCCATTAATATTTTTTTTAAATAGTTTTCATGATTAACGTTCAATTAGTAAACCCGTAACTCACTCAAACTCAGTCACATAACTAATGTCCCAAATTATTATTTTCACACATCAGTATTTTAAATTTTATTTTTTCATACATCACTATTAGACTTTTAAGTTTTATATTTTCACACATCACTATTTTCATCTACTCCTTCTATTTTTACTAGTACCAAATCATCCACTTCGTCGTCACTGAAGTTTGCTTCATACCTTTCTTCTAGTTAATTTCTTTTTATACACATGTACTCATTCATGGTTAATTTTATTAGGAGAAGTTGATTTAAGAGATTTTCTAGAATATAACAATAAAAATTATGCTTTATATTTTTTAAGAGTGACTTATTAAGTAGTAAATATTGATATATATGACATATATTAAGATATTATAAATTTTTAAATTTATAAAAATAATATTAATGAATTATAATTTTTTTATTTAAATTATATATATATATATATATATATATATATATACCGTATCCATCTTTTATAATTTTTGAATCTAATGTATCTTCGTATTTATATCTGTATCGTCTTCTGTGTCCATGTTTATATTACTTAGCTTATATGACTTACCTCTAGGTACATACATAATTAATGATAAATAATCTTTGACTTCCAATGTTGATTGGCTCATTTGGTTGAAGAGACATGGATAAAACTATGCATTTTTTATGTGCATAGTGAGTGCCACGATCATTAATGTCTTAGAGTAAAGTATCTTTACTATCATTTCTTTTTCCTTGACAAAACATAAATCTTACGCAAACCAAAACGTTAAATATACTGTAGCAAGTTAAAAATAGTTGGCCACGTATCCAAGAAAAACAATAGTTGGCCACTTGACAAAACAGATCTAAATCTTCTATACAGTAGTGGTGTAAGGTGAAGGTATAGAATTAAAAAAAAGAGATGCAAACACACTAAAAAGCTAAAATATGCCATGATGAAAGAAAGATATGAAAATGAATAGATTATGTTCTAATCTACTTAAAATGTGAAAAAACCTGAAGGTTGTGTTTGGAATGAATTAAAATGAGAAATGATTTGATTTGATTTGAATTGAATTGAATTGAATTGATTTAGAAATCAAATTTTATGTTTGGAACTTTAAAAAGAAAATAGGAATTGAATTGATTTAAAAATCAAATTTTGTGTTTGGAATTTATTAAAATGAGAATTGATTTAATTTGATTTTATTATTTTACATTTTAACCCTTATAAATAATTAAGTAAGATATTATAAAAAAATTAAGAGCTCTCTCTCCCCTCTCCCTCTTTCTCTCCCCTTCTCCCTCTCCCTCTCTCTCCTCTTTCTCTCCCCTCTCCCCCTCTCTCTCTCCTCTCTAAAACAACTACATAAAGATGAATTTCTTCTTAGGTTTGGCCTCGTCTTGATCCTATTGCTTGTGTGCACTTGCCGAGAAACAGGGCCATTCCCTTGGCTGCTAGACATAATCCGCAGCAAGCACAAGGCACATTCATCTAATTGAATTAGAAAATTTCAAAAAGAGAAAAATTGAAGCATTGTACTATATTATGTAACTTTGAGAAATCCAATGTAGGATCAAGACGAATTAGACAGTAGTAGTATTACTCGTTAAATAAATCAATAAAAGATAAGTCTGAAATCAAGGATAAATAAATTTACAAGTACAACTATTATAACAAGTACTTTGTTGATTTAAACAACTCAAATACAATGTAATCAATGATTAATACAAAACAGGATGTCCATTAAGGCATAGATGTCCATGACTAAGTCTAAATACATCTCAAATACATCAAGAAAATGGTCCATTATCAACATTTGGTATAATTTCGTATGTCTGATATAAATCTCAACATTGTCAACTATCTCAAAGACAAGAATTGGATCAAAAGAGCTCCAATATAAATTGATCTTTCTCTAAGCTAATCACTATATCTTAAGACCTCAAAGAGCCCATGGAACTAGCACAAAGTATCCACAAAACCACCTTTTACCTTCCTCCCCTGAAGTTTGTGTGGCTGCAAGAACCTAAAATAGAACAAGCACTCATTATTAATTACAGAAAGCAAAATCACCAGTATTAACTCAAAATCAAGGCTAAATAAATATGTTTGTTGTTGTAAGAGATAATTGCTCAGCAGCTTTGTTCAAATTACAGGATAATCGTAAGGTATTAGCGTGATGCTTCTCATCATCACTGAATGAGTGATAAAACACAATGTATCTTGCCGCCTACAACTATACACCTAAGTGGCATTTAGATCCGTTTATATGCAAGATTTACCAACACTCATTATACATTATAGTATATCTATCTCATGTTTAAATGAATTAGCTTGTAAATTGTAACAAACAAGTTACCTTTTCATATTTCTTGGATGCACGCTTGAAATTTTCAGCCTTGAACTGCGGTTTTCATCATTCTTCTTCCTCTCACATGCTTCTATTTCCTCGAGTGTCCATTTTCCAAAATGGCTTCGCTTCTATTATAGTCATCTTAGAACAATATAACACAATAAATAGTCAAATTTGGTTTCTCCTTTCAGTTCATGTTATTCAAAATCATTACAAATTTACGAGTCAGGAAATGAAAGAAAATAATCTATCTGAAAGCCTCAGGGAATCACACACAAATTGCCAGAAATTAATATAATTATATTCTGCTCAAGAAATAACTGTGATTTATAAGAAATTCTTTGAGCCACTTGGGTGTCGTGTAACTCAAGTGATTGAGGTGGGGTACAAGGTCATATTAATAACTCCTTACCGTCCGAAAAAAAAAAGGAACGTACTTTATCTTCTCCAATAACGGAGCAAAAGTAAATTTTGAAGATTATTTCTTCCTAATACCAATAAAGTATATCCTAAGACGCAGAGAAAAGGGTGAACGCCGAACACGGATGAAATACTTATATCCACGCTCCACCTTGCATCGTTGGATGGGATCAAATTTTTCAGAAGGTGTCAGTTTTTAAATTAAATAATAGAAAACAAACTGATCCGATGGTGTAGAGGCTGGAGCTTTTATGCGCTAGAGCTCTCTGTATCAAAGCCCTTTTCAATTTTCCTCTGCTTTGTTAGAAACCTTTTCAATTGTATATCTATCTCATGTTTAAATGAATTAGCTTGTGAAACAGCAGCTCTCAAGCATTCATCCAGAAGTTCTGTTGTTCCTGTTAAAAATCAAACATCTTTCTGTCAGAGAAGATAATGAGGATCCCAAGCTGAATACTGTGAGTACTATAGCAATTTCAAGTGAGATTAATTTTATGACAAGGAAAAACATGAATGCTGAGTCTTACACAATCCATCTCTCTGCGGAGGAAAATGGTGATTATGGAAAGGAATGTAGCTACTATATATGTGAAAGGAATATAGCTGCTAATTATGCTTTGGAAGATGACAAGCAGGGGCATCATAACAGTTCAAAAAGTTAAAATCCTAACCAATGTGTTACACAATTTATAAAACCAGGGCAACTAAAGTCTGAGATTCAAGAATCATAAGACAGATAGTTCAACATCAATAAAGCAGCCAATGTTTTTTAGTATTTGTCAGTTGTTACAATTACGAATTGTAGATCCTTCGACCAAGGTTTAAGAGAAAGAAGCAAATGCATTCAACTAAACACTTTTCCATTCACAATCCATAATTTAAATATAAATGCAAGCAAGTTTACCAGCCAATCCAGATTCAAAATATATCACTTATCAAATATACATCTTAAGAACATAAGCACAAGCAGAATTTAGAAAATAGCCCACTCATATTATTCAAATTTATCACTTATCACCCATAAACTCTTACTAATTCAAATTGTACCCGAACAGAATAGCACTTAAACGAATACCAAAACTAATTATTATTATTTTAAAAAAAAGAAAACCTTCTTGAAATCGTGAAGCTTGAGATAACAAGCAGCACGATTGCTTGAGATAACCTTCCATCTATGTTTAAAAATAAAAAAATGAAGGAGAACTGATATAAATAAACCGGTAATATATATCGAAAAATTCAACCAGTGTCATTGCTGGAAAATGAATGAATAGTTCACAAAGAAGATACATAGAGCTCAGAAGGGGAAAAATATCAAACAATTTAAAAACTAGATATATCAGAACTCAGATCAGAACTCATATGAAAACTAGAATTCAAACAAAACCCAGATCAGAACCCATATCAAAACTAGAATTCAAACAAAACCCAGATCAGAACTCAAATCAAAAATCAAAAATATATCACAAATACTAGATCTAGAGAAATTAAATGCAACCTAAAATTAAAAAAGGATGAGATCGATCAAACCTGCAACAAAAATGAACATAAGGGCGAGATCGATAAAAAATTTGTAGCAAATCGACCTTGAACAACCAAAGAGTGAAGGTGAGATCGAGGAAGCACACTAAATGAAGGAAGCGTAGAGTCTGGAAGGATATGAGATGTAAAATTAAAAAATCAACAGGGTTAAAATAGTCTTTTTAAAAATTATATCTGAAATCAAATCAAATCCAAGTAAATTCTATCATTTTTGCCAGAATTTAGAAATAGGAAGAAGAGAAATCTGAACAAATCCGTGGGAATTCTAAAATGAAATCATTTTTCAAATTTTAAGATTCCAAACAACAAATTTGATTTGCAAATGAAATCAAATCCCATTTTTAGTTGTTCCAAACACACTGGAAAGGTATGAAGAATCCTTTAGATTTGACAAAGAATAATGTAAAACAAAATATTGGTATATTTATTTAAAGATGACGGGGAAAAGAAATTATATAAGCAATGACAGTCCTAAATGACAAAGAAAATCGAAAGATATGATGAGTCAGGTTCACAAGATGCTAAAGCAGAGAGCAAAGTTTCAACAACACGAGACTTCCCTTGATGTCCAACTGTATTTGCCTGTGTTCTTTTTCCCCCAACAAAGATAAGTGAATTTCATTCATCAACCAAAACAAGAAGAAAGTTTGGACATCATAGCACACCCCTGGCCCGTTAGATTGAGTAGTAAAACAAGAAATAATTAGAATATACAGTAAGCAAAGAATAGACATTATATTTCTTAGTGAGATCTCTTTCCAACATATTTTCACATATTTTCATCACATTTCTTAGTGAGATCTCTTTCCAACATATTCTCCCATCAATATTTCAGCTCTGTTTCTTGATTGTTCTTCGTTTTGATTCTCTAGGTCTATGGTTTTTCTAAGCCAATTAATAATTGCATTGAGACATTTTGTTTTGGTTCTAGTCGCCTCCATAATTGGTTTCCTTTTGCTTTTGCCAACAAGGTTGATTGAAAAGGTTGGACTTTGGTCATCTATCTTCCTGAAGATATGAAAGGTAGAAAAAAGGAACTACTGATCACAAGTCTCTGGAACCATGTTATTCTCTATTTGAGAATTGTTTCTTCAGTATTTTAGATACTATGTGGTCAAGACCTTCTTCATTTATGCTTACTCTATGATCCTTTCATAAGAGACAACTTCTTGAAGTCCAGTGTTAGTACGGTGGTTGGGATCTAGTGTGTGTGTATATATATATATATGATGAATGATATTGAGAGAAATGTGAAAAGAGATGTATGCAATGTTAATAATAAAAATATTAGAACTTATATATATATATATATATATATATATATATATATATATATATATATATATATATATCCTCCTTCTTTTTCTCATTGGGTACTAGAGTTATGGAAACAGTAACACATAATTAAAATAGAGTTGAGAAATTAGAACTGACACAAAATATTTAACATGAAAAATCTCCTTTAATGATGAGAGAAAAACTACGGGTAAGATTAGAAAGTTTTTATTATGTGGAAGAAAATTATAACTTTTCTCTAATTACAAGGAGAGAACAATAATACTCTCTCTTGAGATAAGAGAATATACCTCTCTCTATATAAAATAGAAAAGACTCTCAGAAGACACAATGTGATATTTATCTGTGAAAATGGGATGAGGAAATCATTGAAGGGAGTCTTTATTTATAGGCGAGAACCTTCTCACAATGCTGCTCCACCAAAAAACAAATGAAGAACAAATTTGCTACATGCTACCCAACTACTTCCTACTTTCTTTGACTTGCCACTTTCTTGCTATGCCCAACAACTTCTGCCAATTTCTTTGACTTCTTACTATGCCACCGAAAGTGGCTTTACTTTATGCTTAACAATCTTTCACTTGAAGTCACTTTTGATGAGCTTTCAAAACCTTTCTCATCCCTGTTTCTTGCTGCCTACATTTCCGATATGTCATAAGAGGATCTATACCATTTAAACTTGTCAGAGCTGATTGGTTTTGTCATAACATCTGCTAGGTTCTCTTTGGTATAAATCTTTTACATATCCACACTCCCTTCTTCTACTACTTCTTAAACAAAGTGATATTGAACTTCTATGTGCTTTGTCCTGGAATGAAAGACTGGATTCCTTGCAATGTGTAAGGCACCTTGACTGTCATAATACAAATGAATCTTTTGTTGCTTGTACCTGAGTTCCTATATTAACCTTTTAATTCAAATTGCTTCCTTGCATGCTTGTGTAGCTGCCATATATTCAGCTTTTGTACTAGATAAAGTTACAACAGTCTGTAACTTTGATAACCTGCTCACAGCTCCTCTTACAAGTGTAAACACATAACCTGTAGTAGATTTCTTTTTATCAAGATCACCTGCAAAATTTGAATCTACATATCCCCTGACAACAAACTCTGATCCTCTAAAATATAATGCAGCACCTGAGGTCCCTTTTAATGTACCTTAGGATCTTCTTAACAACATTCCAATGCTCTTTACCAAGATCTGCCATAAAACGACTGACCGTACCAGTTGCTTAAGCAATATCTAGTCTAGTATAGATCATTGCATACATAAGACTTTCCACTGCTGATGGATACAGTTTTCAAGACATTTCCATCATCTCCGCTTCATTGCTAAGACACATACTTGAGGATAATTTATAATTGATAGGAAGTGGGGCAGAGACTAGCTTATAATCTTACATGTTGAAGCGTCGCAAGATTTTCTTCAGGTAATTCCTTTGAGAATGCCAAATCTTCCTATCTTTTTTGTCTCGGTGAATTTGCATCCCTAAAATCTTGTTTGCTGGTCCCAAGTCCTTCATATCAAATTCCCTAACCAACTGTGCCCTCAATTCTTGGACTCGATCTTTGTTGGGGCCTACCACCAATATGTCATCCACATACAACAACAAGATGATAAAATCATCATCACCAAACCTCTTGTAATATGTACAATGGTCTGAAATTAGTCTATTGTATTTGAGGTTAATAATGAAGAAATCAAATCTCTTATACCAATACCTTGGCACCAGCTTTAGACCGTATAGAGATTTGGTTAACCTGCAAACCAATTTTTCCTTGCTTTTTTCTTCAAAGTCATCTGGTTGTAGCATATATATCTTTTCTTCTAGCTCTCCATGAAGAAAAGTTGTTTTCATATATAATTGTTCAAGATGTAAATCAAATACAACATACATAGCCAGGACTACTCTGATAGTGGTAAGTCTGACAACTGGAGAGAATATCTCATTGAAATCAATTCCTTCTTTTTGAGCATACCCTTTGACCACCAGTCTTGCATGATACTGTTTCACTTAATCATTGCCATCTCGTTTGATCTTATAAACCCATTTGTTACTAATGAATTTTCGTCCCTTTAGAAGTTTAACAAGTTCCCATGTCTTGTTTCTATGTAGGATTTCTATTTCTTATTATATTGTTACTATCCACAGAGAAGCTTCTGAGCTACTCACTGCCTCGTGAAAGGTTGATGACTCTCCTTCTTCTGTTAGAAGATAATATGCATCGTGGCTTGTCATAACATAGTCTGAGTGCCATGATGGTGCTCTTATCTGGCGCGTTGATCGTCGAATTTCTGTATCATTGGTCTCATATGGTTCTTGTTCCTCATGCTCTGGTACTTGTTCTGCTTCAAAGGAATCTTCTTCTCTAACTTTTCCATATATTTGAACCGTAGTAATATCTTTCAAAGTGCTGTTATCTTCTTATTCACTTTGCAGTTCATTTTCTGCAAATATCATATTTTTGCTAATAATAACCTTGCGGACAGTGGGATCCCATAGGCGATACCTTTTAACACTGCCAGCATAACCCAAGAATATGCATTTCTTGGATTTTGGATCCATCTTTGTTCTTTCTTAAGAACTGTACATCACATATGCAGGACATTCGAACACATGTAAAGAAGAATAGTCTGCTGGTCTGCCATTCCACATCTCCATTGGTGTTTTTAAACCAATTGCAGTTGATGACAGTCGGTTTATCACATAATAAGTTGTTTTGACTGTTTCTACCCAAAAAGACATGGATAGACCTACAGTTCGCAACATAGCTCTTGTTCTTTTTAAGAGAGTTCTATTCATCTGCTCTGCTACACCATTCTGCTGGGGTGTGTGTGCAACTGTAAACTGTCTTTGAATACCCTTATGCTTGCAAAATGAGAAAAAATTATCATTTGTATATTTTCCTCCATTGTCTGTCTTCAAGCACTTGATCATTTTTTTAGATTCAAGTTCTACTCTTACTTTGAAGTCCTTGAATATTGGAAATACAATTGACTTTTTCTTGATTGGGTACACCCATAATCTCTTGGAGTAATCATCAATGAATGATACAAAGTATTTTGCCCCTCCTAAGGGTATTTTTGGTGACTCTCACACATCAGAATGAATTAAGTACAGTATGTGCTTACTTCTAGCAGTTGATTTATCAAATTTTAATCTATGCTGCTTGCTTGTAACACATTGTTCACATAAATGTAAGTTTACCAATTTGAGCCTGGGAAGGAGATCTTGTTCCATGAGAATCTTCAAATCACGTTTTGACATATGACCTAATTTGCGATGTCACATTATCGTTGATTTTTCATGGCATGCTAATGCAACTGATGCATCTGTCTTTTGTAGTGTATCTCCTATAAGCATGTATAGATTTGCCAAGATCTTTTCTACTTTCATCACTACAAGAGCACCTCTTACAACCTTCAAGATCCCAGCTTTTCAATATGAGTTTTGCATCCAAGGTCATCCAATTGCCCAATAGACAATAAATTCTTATTTAAACTCTTCATATGTCGTACCCCTTGAATTATGTGAACTATACCATTGTGTAATTTTATTTTGATAGTACCAAATCTAGCAATCTCCAAGGCATGATTATTTCCCACGAACATAGATCCTTGTGAGATAGGTTCATAAGTACTAAATCAGTTTCGTTGTGAATTCATGTGTCATGTTGCTCCTGAATCCATGATCCCAACATTAGGGAGTTATTTTTCGCTTTTGGTACTAATTACTACTTCGCTATAAAGGATTTCTCCATTATCAGAGGTACTCGCGACACATCATTGAGATGTTGTTGCTTCAGGAGCTTTTTCTGCATTTTTCTTGTTGTGCCAACAATCTTTCTTTAAGTTCCCTCTCATGCCATAATGGTAGCATTTGAAGTTCTTCCTTCTTCGTGGCTTTGATCTACTCTGATTTCAGCTCCCACTAGAGCCACGTTCCGTTGATCTTCCTCTCGTCATCAACAAAGTCTCTGCTTTCTTTGAGCTTTCTAATATGTCTTCCTTGTTCTTTCGCTTGGATTCTTCTTCAAGAATAGCGGAAGCAACATCATCAAATTGAAGACTATCAGCAACATTATTATTTGTTATATTAATGATGAGTTGATCATAAGAGTCAGGTAGACTTTGAAGTAGAAGCTCTGCACGTTCATTTTTCATCATGTTATAATCTGATGCGGTAAGCTGAGAAAATAGTGTGTTCAGATTGTTAATGTGATTTGTTACTGTCGTGGATTCACTCATTCAAAAAGTATAAGGTTTCCTCTTTAAGAATATCCTGTTGTGAAGTGACTTGACCTCATATAATTTGGTGAGTGCATCCCAGATCTTTTTTTCTGTTTTCTTTTCTGCAACACTTGACAAAATTGAATCTGTCAAAGTTAGATACAGGTTGCCAACAACATTGTCATCCATCTCCTTCCACTTGTCATTAGGCATCCTAGTGGGTCTGTCTTCAATTGCTGCTAAGCAATTGTCATTCCTCAAGATTGCCTTTATCTTTAGTTTTCATAAAGAGAAATTACTCCCATTGAATCTCTCAATCTCAAATTTTGCTGCCATGGTATTGACAACAATCAGTTTCTTAACTGAACTGACTTATTCTATTTCACCATAAACAGTACCGTATACATGAACAATATTGTATATATATACTGAATTGGGACAAACCTCTTATACGTTAACAATATTGTAAAAGTATACAACCACACATGTGAATAGTAATCGTGAACAGTACCAGCAACCAATGACTCTGATACCACTGTTGGGTACCCGAGTTATGGAAACAATAACACAACTAAAATAGAGTTGAGAAATTAGAACTGATACAAAATATTTATCGTGAAAAATCTCCTTTAATGATGAGGAAAAAGCCACGTGTAAAACTAGAAGGTTTTTACTATATAGAAGAAAATTACAACTTCTCTCTAATTATAAGGAGAGAATAATAATACTCTATCTTTAGATAGGAAAATACACCTTTCTCTATATAAAATAAAAAAGATTCTCAGAATATACTATGCGATATTTCTCTATGAAAATAGGATGAAGAAACCATTGGAGGAGGTCTTTATTTATAGACGAGAACCTCCTCACAATACTGCTCCACCGAAAAACAAATGAAGAAAAAATTTGTTACCTATTGTCCAACTACTTCCTACTTTCTTTGACTTGTCACTTTCTTGCTACCTGCTGTCTAGCCACTTTTGTTAATTTCTTTAACTTCTTACTATGCCACCGAAAGTAGCTTTACTTTATGCTCAACATTTTCCTTATAGATCTTTAGCTGAGGAGAAGGCATTGAGGGGTTTCTTCGGAAGTTTGTTGCCGATATCCTTAAGGATCACCTAAATTTTGTCTTTCCTTTTCCAAAGGTCCAACATATCTTGTTTATTAAAGACTGACAATGCCTCAAACCCCTTCACTACCTAATATGCACATAATTTTTGGGGGAGAGTTTTTCGCATATCGAATTGATTGGAGTTAGGGCCAGAATTTTCAAAAGAATTCTCAGCCTTTTTCCTTGGGACGCCAGGGTCTAATTTAATCTTTCACCTATGCAACCGTTTATTATTGGAGATTTTTTTACAATTACTTTCATCATGGCCTAAGTGGTCTCAATGTATAGTAGCAGAATGTTGGGACTAATTGGGAGGCATATTTCATACGTAAAAGCTGACCAGTATTCCATATATAATCTATCTAATTTTATTTTTCAGAATTTTTCTTTATTATTTTGTTAGAGCTTTTCCTCATCTCAAAGAGACCTACGGTTAACACTGTATTTTGCCAACACCTTTCCTATTGTTCCCCTATAAATCGAAGAAGGTATCAAAGAAAAATCTTGGGATTTTACTATCATACGTAAGTTGCCAATTTCACAGTTCCAAGAGTTGGTTTTTGAAGATCTAAGGGTGTTGTTTGTCAGGATTCCAGTGTGTTTTAAAAAATAATTAAAATAATTTTGTACCTAGATTCTGAACTCTAAAGCCTTTTGGAATTTGGATGTCCACAAATTGGCTCTAGGACGTTCTTAATGATGTTAACCTAAAACGAGCATCAACAGCGTTATTCGTCAAACTAAAATACTTCAACTTTCATTTAACCCTCTCACAAACTTATTCTGTATCCCACGAAAAAGTTGCAGTAATATACAGTCTGATTTGATATCTCTCTCACATAAATCTATGGTGTAAATACGGTGTGCATATTTTAATTGTACGAGAAATATTATCCAACGAGCATTAATGTTAATGCAAGTGCAAATTCTTTGTTCGACTTTAATCATCCCTCAAAAAGGAATATACCTTACTCTTCAAGGTTTTGCTAGTTGGGTACTTGAGGTTGAAGATGTCATGCTAGTTGCTTTTAGGAATTAGGAAGAAGATACCAAGAAAATGAATTATTAGATGTTTTGGTTATTTTATTTTCTGTTGAAAAAATCTTAATAAAATTTTCTTTTTTTTAAATATTTTAAGATTTTTGTTAATAAGTGTTCTAAAATATTTATAAAAAAATAAAAAATATTAAATAAAAATAAAACTTTTAAAATTTATAATATATTGAATGCTTTACTTTTTATTTAATGCTTATATTTTTTTATTTCTTAACAAATATTCTTAAGACACTCATTATATAAACTTATATTTTAATTATAAACTTTTTTAGAAATAAAATAAACAAACCCAAATTCACAAGAAAAATAAGGAGCAACAAAAGCCTCCCAATATGGTTGATAGCTACCTTCAAAGAAGATGGCTCATTTAAATAATTTATTTTTTTATATATTCCTAAAGTAATGTTCTCAACACCTGATATTTATTTTTTAAGCTAAAAGGAGTTGGTATTAGGTTGCCATCCACCCATGACAAACGGAAAAGATTGCTTTAAAGTGATTTAGTATATAAAGTAAGCAAATAAAAGTGTATTTATATTTAATTTAATTTAAAGTATATTAAAATTTTAATTTATTAAAATTTAATAATAAATATATTTTTACTTATTTATTTTAAATGAATTTTATCCATGACAAAAGCATAGTTTTAGATTGAAATCTAGGTCTGTGTAAGTGTTGTATATTTGAAAAAAATAAATTTTAAAGATTTATTGAATTAAACACAACTTTGAAGGTTGACTCAACTGAAAGATTGAACATCAATGACAAAATTGATTTGAATTGTAGCGTGCTCTAATTTTAAAGTGGGACAACCTTAGTTATAAAAATAATTCCAACACTTGTAACGTGTCATGATTTTGAAATGGGACAACCTTCCATCTCCCCAAACTTTCATGCAACAACGAAATAATTAAACACAGTCTTGCTTTACCAATTTGGTAATTTAAATATATGCAATTTAGTAATTAAAGAAAATATGCCATACAAAAATTTTACATTGCTTAAACTGGTGTGGGCGCTATTAAAATTATATTTGATCCAGAGAGTCAGATATATACAGCCACAATAATGATAAGAATAATGCAGCTTTAACTCAATAGCTGGACATAAAACAAAATGTCAATTAAAAATTAAATCTTAAGAAAATCCATTTAAATTAAGGTCTTGTGTAATAATTTAAAGGTTTTTATTTTTTAATTTCCTCCTTTTCCTTTTAATCAAATTATCTTCCATTTGATCCAAAATTTTCATTGGAGCCTTTGTTAGATTTCTTCTAACATAACAAAACCATTTTAGATGAGTCTTTATCGTTTTTTTTTTAGTAAGTAATACTGTAACTTTCTCTCAAATACATTTATCTTTTATTTGTCATAAAATCAGTTTGATATTCTTTAAATTTTGAAGAGTCAATTACATTAACCTCCATTTAGATTTTACAAAATGACATTTCCATTCCAATCTACAGTTAAAATTACACTTTACCCCATTAATCTCTTTTGACTAACAGAATTTGTTAAAATATGAAATATTCTTTTTAATCCAATAGTTAACCATGATTTGTTTTTGATAGTTTTATAACTTATATCAAACGGCCTAATGATAAAGTTTAGATAATTCATTATCAATTGTTGCTCACGTTGAGTGGCTCATGGTCTCTGTGGTTGTCATGGACGGCTTCCTATGAGCTCTAATCCTCATTGTTGAGAGTGAAAGTAATTATGCGCAAGAACTTGCGAGTCATATCGATGCAACCCATGACTTCCAATCAAATCAGTTCGAAAATCAATAATAATCATCTTATATTCTTAAAAAAAAATGTAATACTATTTATATTATTTTTAAAAGATACAATTAAATAATAATAATAATAATAAATATATATATATATAATAAATAATATTAAATAAAATAAAAAATATATATATACTATTTAACATAAAAATATAAGCGTGAATTAGCCTAGATAAAATTTGCTACTTTGTCCTCACTACTCAGCAGTCAGCACTTAGCACACTAGATACCAGACGGCGCAGCGAGAATGAATCAAGAATTGTTGCCATTTTTCATGAGTAATAATTAGTGATAAATGATATAGATGTCATTATCATTGAGTTTACCACAAGTTATAAAGCTATAAAAAATAAATATTATTAATTGTTAGGGCTAAGCAGAATATTTCGTCTTATTTTAAGAGATTCTTATAGTCAAAACAAATTAATGGGTTGAAGTGTAATTTAGCTATAGAATAGGGTGAAGTGTCATTTTATAGGAAAATTCTTATATACAATATAAGTAATACTCTTAATAGTATAGTAACCGTTTAAATATAATTGAATAATATTTTATTTTAAATCTAACGGTTTATATAATTATAGATGTCTATGTGTCACTTTTTTATTGGTGTAGTGTATTACTTTGAGAGTGTTAAAAAATTTCTCCATTTCATGAAATTAAGAGATAAGTGTAATTTACTCAAAATTAAAAGTAAAAGATTATACAAATTTTTCATAGAATAATTTTAGTTGTACACATAATGTGCAATTCACATGACTCACATTAGGAAATGTGAACCATAGATAGTGTACTTTCATCTTCAATAGACCTAAAATGCAAACCAATAGCTTTGGTTTAATAGGTAAAAAACTAAACGATAGTATTTTATGACCTGGATTAGACCTAACCGGTAAAGGAACGTCTTTGAATTTACAAATCTAGTCACTACAAAAGAATTGTACGGTAAGTCCATAATTATGTGAAAACAATTAAATATCATTTGGGATTACGGTTGGTTTGTTATGAAAGATGGTAGGGTATTTCTTGAAACAGTCGATTGAGGTGTGCGGTGGGAGTCTGGCGGCCATGCGAACAATAGAACAATATCTCCCGTTGATAGCCTTCTGCTACGTTCGCCCCAACCCAATCCGTTTGTCCTCTTCCAAGCTCCATTTTGAAGAAACCACCACCTTCAGAACAATCTCTAGTGGGGTTGCACACGAGTTTAAACCGAATCGTTGACACAACTAACCTGACCTAACTCAATATAAAATTTTCAGGTTAGTTCGGGTCATCATGTTAGTTTGGAACTCGTGTGATTATTGTTTCGGATGACAGGTTCAAAAAACTAACTCGAAGACCCGACCCGACCCGACCCGACCACTCGATTACATATGACATCGTTTTGGTCATTTCATACCTAACAGAATAGCATTTTGCCATTTTCCATCGTCCCAATCCTCATTTCTGCAAAATAGTCAAATTGGGAACCCTAACCTAAGCACCGTACTGCTCTGAGTGTTCTCAATCTCACCCCTCTCTCATGAATTCGTACTCTCGTTTCATATTATCCACAACTAGCAATGAGTTTGTGACCACCTCTGTTCTCGATTCATCCCAGTCACCATTGTTGCTGCTCTTGTTTCGTCCCAGCCACCACTTCTGCTTGCACAACACCACGGCGTCGATGCGTTCGTGACCACGACCACAACATTCCTCTTGTTCATGACCTCGACCATGGTGTTCCTCTCCTCTTGTTGCCGACGTTTGTGACCTCGCTCAAGCTAAAAAGCCCCCAACCCCCCACCTCTATGAAGTCACGACTTATATTTTTTTAGCATATTTTATTTGGCAGGTTGTTAGTGTTTTTAAAATAAACAAACTTGATGACCCAACCCGATCCAACCCGTCTATAGGTTGGATTGGTTCGATTCGGGTTACTCGAAAATTTTTCAAGAAATTGACCCAACGTAACCCGAGCTTGATCGATTAGTTTGGACTTTGTTTTTCCTTGAACCCGACCTAACTCGACCTATGTGCATCCCTAATCTCTAGTGCATCGGTGAGTGCCAACACATCAATGCTACTCTCCATGGCCTTCGTGGACCTTTACTCCTATGATTACATCGATAAAGTCACAACTTTCGAATTTTCAACCTCGTTGGCTTTGCTTCCTCTGCAATCGATTCCCAAAACCTTGTGAATTCGGGTCCTTTTTCATGTAACCTCGAAGAGGTTTCAGGTTCGGGTCCTTTGGAAATAAGGTTCTTGTCGGGGCCAAGAGAAATGCTAATAACATACTCTTTTGGACACTCCTTTCAACACTTATTTTATTATTAATCCAAAAATAAGTGTTACTAGCATTTATCCCTTAATAATCCTTTTAAGTGTATGAGGTGGACCAATAGTAAAGTAATTATTTAAAAAAAGTGTTCAAAAGAGTGTGTTACTGACATTCTTCTGGAGCTAATCGAGTACGAGTCCATGTCAGGTCCCATCGATAGTTGTGGGTTGTTCTCTGGTTTGATGGACAAGGATAATAGCTCTGATCAATTCCAAAGAAGCTTTTCTCATCGGGGTTTAGGATTTGGTTTCCATTTCAAACCCAGAACCTGGAAGGGTCGATGGATTCGAGTTCTTCAAAGGGCGATATCGGAGACCCTGTCTCATGGGCAGAACTCCATATTGTTGCTTCGATCAAAGGGGTGAAGGAATCGGAGTGAGTTCTTGCAGCGAAAAATGCAACCAGAATTTGACATTGACTAGTGTGAATTTCATTAGCGAGGGTCGTTTGGAAGACGATGATTCAATGGAAAGTCAGAACCTTTAATGGGCTTAGGGGAAAGTAAGGGAGGACCATGTCCACGTGGTGGTATTCGAGGAACGTGGTTGGGTTTTCGTGGGGATTTACGACAGTTTCAATGGCCTTGATGCCCCTGATTATCTATTGTCCAATCTCTACACCACTGTGCATAGGGATGGAAACAGGTCAGGCTAGGTCAGACTTCACCTTAAACAGGTCAGGCCTGTGTTACAAATATTTGGCCTGAGCCTGACTTGTTACCTGTCAAAGGCCTTTTTTTGAACCTGACCTGGCTTGGCCTGAAACCTGTTTAGAAGCCTGGTTTATATTAAGGCTTCTAAATAGGCTAGCAGGCCAAGGCTTTTATATAGGCCTCAAATAGGCCTAAGCCTTAAAACAGGCCTTGAAAGGCCATTTAAAAATAAAATAAAATAAAATTTTATAAATAAATATAAACAGGCTGGCCTAATAGGCCTAACAAACTTTGTTGAGAGGTCAGACCTGGCCTACTAAATGAAACAGGCTTTTAAAAAGGCATGAGCCTAACTCATTTTCTAAACAGGTCAGGCCTAAAACAGGCCAGACCACAAGCCCCTGACAGACCGGCTGGCCTATTTCCATCCCTAACCGTGCACAAAGAACTGAAGGGGTTGTTGTGGGATGATGGGTGTGAACAAGGTGCTTCACTAGAGAATACGAATTTGGAATTGCAAGATGGTGATAATGATGTTGTCGGGAAGGGAAGGAAATGGTGGTGGATGCTTGTCCTCAGTGTGTTGAACAAGAGAATAATTAATCATACAAGTGAGGATGCGAATGTTTTGAAGAGAAAAAGAATGAAGGGTTCCAAGAACAAGTACATAGGGGCAACGAAGAAATGGGAGGAGAATAAGAGGAGGTGGAAGGGCGAATGGGATAGGGAAAGATTAGAGCTTGACAAGAGACTACAAACATTTTAGAAGAACCAAATTGTAACTATTTTACAAGAAAAATGTTAGTAACATATTTTTTTGAATATTTTTTTGACACTTATTTTATTATTGGTCTAGAAGTAAATGTTGTTAGTATCTATTTTTTAATAATTTTTTTAAATATATGAAATAAACTAAATAATAAAATAAATATTGAAAGAAATGTCTAAATAATATGTTAATAGCATTCCTCGTTTTACAAGGATTAAACAACAAAAACTAATAATAATATAAAAAGTTAAAAAACTTGTTTTCCTGTAAAGTATTCAGGATCATGAATGGACTACATTTATTTAAGTCTATTATAAAATCCTTCTAAAAAAGGAAGAGGGAGAGAAAGAGAAAAAAATGGTGATGATGTAAAATATGTGAGTAATGTGAAAGTGATATTTCTCTTTTACATATAAATCAGACATATATATGAAATTTCACCTTAATTTTTGAGGGAGGATATCAACTGCTGTAAAAGTTTAAAATGTCTGTATACAATTTTTTTGGGTTAACAACGGGGTGAAAGGTCACCCAAAGAAAGAAGAAGACTACACCACAGCGCGGGGTATGGCTACTCAAGCCATGTTCACCACGAAGAATATCTGCTAGCCAGCTTGGCGGAGACACAAACCGCTGCACTCCAAGCTCCAGATCATGACCCATGTGGGCTAGCATATCCGCAGCCTGAGGGAAAACTCCACCAACCAGCTACTTGATTATTTTTAGGAATAAATGCTTACTTTTTACGAAATATTTACGCTTTTTTATAACCTTGTTAAAATTTATCACTATACTAGTTATTTCGGACGAATAGCATTTACTCAGGAGTTATGGACTTATAAATTAACGTTACCAGAAAACGGTCCATTGCAATGCTTAAAGCCATTTATACTTAATGAAAATGTTTTATGGATATGAGAATATATGTATTGTATTTATATTATATATTAATATAAGAGAAATATTAAATTATTTTATATGTAATTGTAATATTTTTGTGATATATAAAATAATTTTATAAATAAATTAAATAAAATTATATATTTTTTGATTAGATGAGACTGATACTTAATAGTATGAGTATAATAATATCAAAAATATTTTTTGTCTATTCATAATATAGTGAATGTATGTCTAT
The DNA here is from genome assembly GCA_029884595.1 of Ormosia semicastrata. NCBI lineage: Eukaryota > Viridiplantae > Streptophyta > Magnoliopsida > Fabales > Fabaceae > Ormosia > Ormosia semicastrata. The sequence goes on along the minus strand of JAQQTO010000055.1, from coordinate 13,207,922 downwards.
TATATTCTTACCTAAGATAAATATCAAATCTAATTATATATAATTATAATATTTTTATAAAATACAAAATAAATTTATGAATAGAATATCAACCCATGAAAAGTCGTGATGGAGCTTCAAACAACAACGTTTTTACCGCGTAAAAAGGAAAACCTTTTTCATATATTAAATAAAAATTTCTTTATTTTATACGAACGAATCTGACTTCTTGTCGTTTACAAGTTACGACAAGAAAAACTATGAATGAAAATGCACTAAAGAAAAACTAACATCGATTTTTTTAATCATATTATAAGAGATAACAAAAAAAAAAAAACCTTTTGTGTGGTTAGTTTGTTTTAAATCTATGCATAGTTATTTCAAGATTTATTCATTTATTTACATTGAATATAATAATTTTGCTTATCTATATCTAATTATAAAGAAAATTCTCTCATTTAGTCGCAATTTTATTTTTTTGAAAATATCATGATTATTTAATCAAACTTAATTATTTTAAAAATATAAATAATATTTTTTATTTTACAATTTTAACTACTTTCAAACACTCTCCAACTTTATACTAGATTTGTATCTCATGCACTATACGGAGAAAAAAATAAGTTATGACTTTTATTAATATTTATGCTTTTTAGCTTGTTATATAACTACTTTGAGAGAATTTTGTGGAATCTTGAGAAATAATTAAACATATGTCATCATTAATAGACATAGTCTTAATCAAATATAATCGTAAAACAAAACTTTTATTTTATTAACTCTCAATCGAATCATAAATTATAGCTTTATTTTTTATAAAATAGCTTATTAATGACGATACATTTTTTATTATAGAGATTGACATATAACATATTATTATATGAAGAAAATATTACATTTTTTTGTTAATAGATATAAAAATCTTATTATTACATAAAGTTAAAGCATAAGACTAACTTAAAAAATTAAAATTAAAAATTTCATATTTGTGATAATATGATACTAATCCGATAAATTCAAAAGTCAAAACTAATTTCTTCAAATCTATCCAAGATGTAATAAATTCAAAAGATTTAGATAATTTTATTAAAAAAAACTAAAAAAAGAAAGAAATTTCGGAAAGAAAACTGTAGTAGCCTCATAATCTTACAACTTCATTTATGTGCAATTTAATTCCCTCAATTTTTTTAAAAAAAATAAACCATAGATATTTTTTACAGGTGACTCGCGGACTAGGAGTCTAGCACAGTGAATTAAGATTTAGTTTTTACAATATATTTTTCAAGTTTTAATCTTTATATTTTTATTTATTTGATTTTTTACCTCTATCGTTTAGTATTGATCCTAATATTTTTTATTTATTTAAATTTTAATCTTTATAATTTTTATTCATCAAAGATGAATGATTCTTATTCTTTATAAAAAAATTAGTTTTTATAATTTAACTTATTTAAGTATTAGTCTTTGAAGAACCAAAACTTTAATGATAGAAAATTTTAGAGACCAAAATTAATTTTTTTAAATATAAAAACCAAAATCAAAATAAAAGACAAATATTAGGAATAAAAACTATTTTAAACCAATTAGTTTGTACATTATTTGATTACATACTTTTTATTTAAAGAAAGCATGAGAAAGAATGTATATTAAAAAATATATTTCTCTTATTTTATAATTATTTTAAAAAATATGAAAGTATAATGTAAAAAAAAAAATTATTGTGTAAATAGTACCACCCAATTGGCTCCTTCCTTGAATTACAAATATATTAAATTAAATTGATTGATGTTGATTTAATTGTCTCAAACGTATAATGTTCCTTAAAAGTTCAAGCTACCGTGATAAGCATTATTGCGTATTTTTTTTTTTTAACCTCCACTGCCACTCACAACCCCACTTCCTGTCACCAAACCAATCCATCTCCATGCAAGATACCTTTCAGTGAACTGTAATTCCTCCAAATGCCATCACTGTCTTCTCTCCCTCCTCATCTTCTCCCCAAATTCTCATTCCCACACCCTCTTCCTCAAAACCCTCCTTCTCTAGTGACTTCAATTCCAACCCCCACACACTTCTCTACAAACCAGTTTTTACCAGACACTGAATCCAAGGATTTCCCAATTCACAAGCATCGTTCTTGACACCCTCTCTTCCTTTGCCTCCCCTATTCACGGTTCTTTGGACATGTGTTAGCTTTAGCTGTAAATCCTGCAAATGGCTTTTGCTCATGGTTCTGTAATGGAGCTTCAAGCTGCTTCTATAAAGAAGAAAACTGCTGTTTCAAGAAGCTGGATTTTGATGGACCATGATGGCAGAGGCACTCTATTGGATGTGGACAAGTATGCTATTATGCGCCTAGTTGAGATTCACGCAAGAGATCTTCGAATTCTGGACCCTCTGCTCTCATATCCTTCCACCATTCTGGGCAGAGAGAAAGCCATTGTTCTCAATTTAGAGGCAAACGCTCTGTTTTCAACCATATCTTGTTTTTGTTTTGTTTTGTTTTTGTTCAGTAGCTTATTTTGTGTTATTTTGGTTGCTTTTGAGTTCTTCTTGCAGCACATTAAAGCTATAATAACTGCGGAAGAGGTACCTTTGATATGTCTCCTATCTTTAATATCTTTCTTCTTTAAGAGTTTGATGCACAAGTAAAACTAAAAACTAAGAAGTGCTCTGATACAGATATAATAAAGACATTCATGTTCCTTCACTAAACAGCTTAAGTTGTTGGGAGAGTTGTCGTGACATGGTATCAGAGTGCTTCTATGATCCTGCTGTGCTGGCCATGAAATGGAATCACTTTTCAGTTTTCCCAGATTGTGCTGTTTGTTCTTGGTGTAGGTATTACTTAGAGACCCAATGGATGATGATGTTGTGCCTATTGTTGAGGAACTTCGACGACGGTTGCCCAAAGTAACTGCTGCTGGCCAAGGCCAAGGAGAAGAAAAGACGTCTGCTCAAAACGGCGAAGGTGGAGAAGAAAATGGTGCGCCTTGTGAAAATAATGATTTGGAAAGAAAAAAAATTATTATTATTATCAAATAGTGTCAACTGTTAAGGTGTTGTTTCTGTGATCTTTTCTTTCTGTTGAAATAATGGGAAATTGACTTTTATGGCTTGTAGAATTTCCATTTGAGTTCCGGGCCTTAGAAGTTGCATTAGAGGCAATTTGTAGTTTCCTTGATGCACGGACAAGAGAGTTAGAGACTGCTACTTATCCAGCTTTGGATGAGCTGACCTCTAAGGTAAAAGACTTTGCCTAAGGATACTTTTTTCGGTTCATGGATTTTTCACCTTGGTACAAGAACATGGCTCAACTGAATTGGCATTTGCCTACATGGTTAGGAGGGCAGAACTTGGATACCATCATCTTTAACTCCCTTTTCTGTGTTTAAATTATTATTTAAAAAAAAAAACTATTTGTGATGATATCACAAAAGGATCTCATGGAGAAAAGACGATGCTATTTTACCTAACTTCTTTTTTTTTATTTTTTTTACGATGATGACCTGCTTTTTTACTTAACTTAGTCAGAACTCAAAAACAAATTCCAAGTAGTATTTTTATGAGGAAGCAAAATGCATACATATGACATGTCGTGAGCTATGAATTGCTGATTCAGGGTATTGTCTATTGTGGGCCTATCTCTGTTTATTTAAATGATTTACGTACTGTCCCCTCACCCCTGTTATGCCCAGTTAAGCATGGGACTTCTTTATAAACTTAAAAATTTCTTGATACTCTTGCCTAGTCGGCAAAATATATCAATTTAAATTCTCCCCTTTTGAGTTAGCATAGCTGTTTTGAAGTGAGATATACATCTATCTGAAAGGCTACACAAATTTCTTTAGGACTACAAACTATTACTAATACTAGTTTCTACTCTTAAACTTTAGATTGCAAATGCATCCATATCCAAATATGTCATATAAAACCTGGAACTTATTAATGTTTGATTTCCCATGTATCTGTTGTCACAAAATTTTGATACTTTCTCCTCCTCTCCCCCTTCCATATTACTCCGTTTGAATGACATTTGTGTCCAGATCAGCAGTCGTAATTTGGATAGAGTGCGAAAATTGAAAAGTGCAATGACGAGGTTGACAAATCGAGTTCAAAAGGTACGTTGAAATAACAATTAGAGTTTATAACACAGTTGTTGTTCCTTCCCTCTTAATGACTGAATTTCCTTTTTTTTTTTCTCTTTTCTTTGTGTTCTTTATTATATAATTGTGCTCCAATAGAAGAATGCCGCATTACTATCTTCATTACTTACATACTTCAGCAGTAGACCTGTTACTGATTTTCCCTCTCCTTATCATATTAGAACCCAGAATTTTCCTGTTTGCACTTACTTTTCAAGCTTGCTTGTAGATAAGAGATGAACTAGAAAACCTACTTGATGATGATGACGACATGGCTGATCTTTACTTATCAAGAAAGTTGGTTGTTTCATCTTCTCCCGCTAGTAGCTCTGATTCTCCCAACTGGCATTTTAGCTCTCCATATCTAGGTTCAAAGATACACAGATCAAGCAGAGCAAGTGTAACAACAGTTCATGGGGAGAATGATGTTGAGGAGCTCGAAATGTTGCTCGAGGTTATAAAAATCTTCAACTTTAATTTTGCCACAGATACTGTTGGGTTAAATGAATTGATCTATGGTGCATTAGACTGAATAATGGTGTGCTTTGCAGGCTTATTTCATGCAAATTGACGGCACATTAAATAAATTGAACACAGTATGAACTGCATTTTCTTTTAATCTTTCCTACTTAATTATAATCTGATTTCTGTTATACACTAATCAAGTGATAAAATTTGCTATTTTATACTTCCCCCAATTCAGTTGCGAGAGTATATTGATGACACAGAAGATTACATCAACATACAGGTAAATTTTGGGCACAAAAGATAACTCATTGCTTCCTAGATTTTAAGTTCTTACTAATGACTACTAGGTACTATCAAAATAGAGGCATTTTTTTTTCCCCAATTTTAAGTTAGCAACTACTGAACAGAATTTGCACATGCCCGTTTATAGCATATAATAATTAACAACACTTTGTAATATGTCATGTATGCTTGCAGCTTGACAATCACCGAAATCAACTGATTCAGGTATAAGCTTTCAAGGTCTTTGTTTTTCCTTATGAGGTTTTCTATGCCTACTCCTACAGGCACTCTTTGAAACACTTGCTGCCAAAGGCATAATTAGCTTATGTATGTGTTTAAATACTACTGTTATTGTTTATCCTTCTTCTACTTGACAGCTAGAGCTCTTCCTTAGTTCCGGGACTGTCTGTCTCTCCATATATTCATTGGTGGCAGCAATATTTGGTATGAATATTCCATATACATGGAGAGAAGGTCACGGATATATGTTTAAATGGGTATGTACTCATCCCCTGCAAAAATAGAAAAAAGATATTCAAATCTTCTGAGAAAACTAAATGTTCAAATCTTTTTAACCAACTTTAATTTTGCCATAAAAATATTAAGTCTCGATGCCATACCAGATCTGTGTGTGTGTGTGTGTCACAAATCTTTAACCAACTTGTTTTGTATGTGTGTGTGTGTGTGTGGAGAGAGAGAGAGAGAGAGAGAGAGATAGAGAGAGGGAGAGAAAGAGAATACGTAGCATCTTCTGATTTTTTTCAGTTCAAATTTATAACTTTAGGTGGTGGTCCTTACGGGAATGGCTTGTGCATCCTTGTTTTTATCCATAGTATCTTATGCCCGACGCAAAGGCCTTGTTGGGTCCTGAAATGCATAAAGATGCATGTTAGGGAACATCAGACTAAGCTCAAAAGTGTACAGGAAGTGGAAATTTATGGTCAATTTCGATATGGCACCAAAACAATACTATATTTGTTGTATCATGTTATACGCGTAATTGTTTGATTGTTTTATCTTGAAATTTGTGACAAAATTAGCCATTGAAACGGGATTGAATGGCTTTTAGCTGACGACTTGTATGCACTGAATAGATTCAAAAAAGCAATTACTTTAACCGTATTGTAGTCTACCATTATTATTATTTTATTGCAGTTAGTGATATTTCGATTAATTTGTACACTTCGAGTAATTCACCTCAATGATCCGTATTTTAGACTACCATTATCCTCTCTCTTGCACTAGCTTTCTTAAAAGAAAAAATAGCCTGGTATTTTTGTCAAAACGATTATGGGCCAATTCCATCTTCTTAGGACTCTGATCTTGTAATGCGCATGCGGCTATCAATTACCATAATCATATTAGTATGTTATATGACAATTTCTGAATTTCTGGCCGTTTCCCACCCGTTTTAGTCCAATGGTTATACACTGGGTTAGTTGTGTATATAATAATTAGGAATAAAAAGTGGGAGAAAATAATTGAGACAGGTGCAATTATTCATAGCATTTCTTCCATGTCATCATGTTATATTAGCAAACAATGAAACATGAACACAACAGAGTACGAATGTGAAATCTAAAATTGAAACATTAATTTAAATGTAGCTTTTATCAGTGCTAATATATAAAGATCTATTGTTTCAAATTCCGAAAACCTTCTCTTTACCTGGGGGATTAACCTCTAGATGACTAGGTGCATGGTTTCACAAGGCATGAGTCTCAATTACTCACATGCGCATGTTCTCAAGGGCAAGGCCCTCTTAAGTCTGAACTCGACACACGCAGGGATGCTGTACTAAGGTAAGGAAAATGTCTTAGCGAGGGACCCTTTTGCAGTTAATAAGCAAAACGCGCGAAGATCACATGTTACTCTGATACTCCCATTTTTCAACAACGCCAGTTGAATAGCTTTTTTTTTTTTTTGTGAGTAATCGAATAGCTTTTTGACTTTGCTGTGAACTCCCCAACTGAACCACCTATGCCTTTTTCTTTCTTCTTTCTTCTTTCTTCTTTTCTTTCTATTTACAGGATTAGGAGGACGAGGAGGATAAATCCACCCCTAGCCAAACTTCAATGCGAAGCGAAGGACATTCGGACACAGATTTGACATTTCTAAGTGAAATTAACAACCGCGTATATGATTGTAAAAAAAAATTAAGAAAGATATTAAATAGTCTTGATTATATAGAAAAATAATTGTATTTTATTAAATTATCTTTTATCAAAATATTATTATCATTTTATTAATGTTATTTCTCATTTATTAACGTATGTTAGTTTGAACAGAATTTTTAATTTTTAAATATATAATTTTGAGTCTAATTTTAATATTTATGTATATAAAAATAATAATATTAAAAAAAATTATTTAAATATCTGATCGTATTATGAAATATTAATCTCTTACTTATCGCGTCGAAAAATACTCTAAAAAAATAAAAAATTTCTCACCCATTAATACAGTAAAGTTAGAAAAAAAAAAGTAATTAATGACTCTTTAACTTTTAAAAAAATAGATACTTTTTTTTTTTAAGAAAAAAACCTTCTTTAAATTGACAAATAAAAGTTTACGGAGATAGTAAACTTACAACTCACAAAACCCATTGTTGTGCTATGAACTAGCAAGTTTGGGCCGTTATGGTAGGTAACGTTCTCAATGTAGAGTATCGGTACTGCATGCACTCAGCACCGTGGATTTCCACAAAAATAGATCAACGGTTTGTGTTAATTACTTGTAACTTGAAAAACAGGTAAAGAGTAAAGCTATGATTAAAATGGACCAAGAAAAATAATCACTAAAATACTAAATAAGCTTAAATATGTTTTTGGTTCATGAGAATATAGTACATTTTTATTTAAGTCTCTACTTTTTTTTGTTTTGTTCTATTTTTTTAAATTTTTTATTTTAATCTCTGTCATTATTAAACTTCTGTTAGGTGTTTACGTAACAAACAAAGTTATTGACACGTGATATCAGGAAGTAAAATCTTTGTTTATCACGTAAGTATTTAACAAAGGTTCACTAGACAGAGATTAAAATAAAAATTATTTAAAAACCTTGAACCAACAAAAAATAATAATAATAGAGATCTAAATCAAAAACTATTATATTTTAGAGACTAAAAACATATTTAACCCTACTAAATATATGTAAGATTACATTAATACACTTATGCTAAATACACATATTATTAAATAACTTTACGCACAAGATATATTTTTGTCTCATATTTTTTAAAAATAGTTAATCATCTAATTGTCGCAATTACATATGCAATGCTATACATTTTTGATAAGGTAAGGTGAGGCTCTACTCATTTTAGAATAAGGGCAAATCACCAACAATAATGAAGAGTTATAGTGAGATTACAAATCTTCTATCAAAGGAAATTCTAAAATTTGAACACAAGTCATAAAGTTGTTATGAGCAAAAATTCTTTAACTATTAAATCTAATAGGTTTATCCAGTGATAGATGCTCATGTAATATATGGATACGCACACAGTCACGAGTTTGAATCTCACTTATATCAATTTATTGAGATTAGGTTACAAAAAATATATTTATAAATTATTTAGTCACAGTGTGAATGACTTGCATTTGATCAGACCAGACAGATAAATTAATTAAAGTACACGCAAAATAATCCAAACACCACTTAGCTACAATACTAAACATAAAAGTCTTCAACCATTGTTTTTATAGCTCCTTAGCAAAATCAATATAATTACTATATATAATTTATTTATACCTCTAATAGTGTGCTAAATTACGAGCTAAGCAAGTAACCTAAATAGAGTTGCATGAGAAATTTATCAAAAAGGTGTTGCATGAGAATGATGTTTTTGTTTTTGTAAATTTAAAAACCGTTATCATAATTTTCTTTTACTATGAATACCGTTATCATACTTTAAACCTACGATTTTACTTAAATTTTCATCAATCTCAACTATTTGACTACGTTCACGTGACCAGAATTGTATATATTTGTTATACAACTTGTTAAATATTTATCAATTAATATGGCAATAGTGACTACTGATAACAGCGATGTGTTTTCTAGTGCATGACGGATTCGATTCTATCAACACCCAGAAAAAACATTTTAGGCCTAGTAAAGAACACTTTTCTTAAAACAAAGTTCAATGAATTCAAACCCTTCAAATTACACACTACTCCACAGCTTTTCAAATTACACACTACTCCAACGCTTTTCCTTTGAATAAAAAAAAAAAACTTTAATAACTTAAACTTACCGGCACTATGATGTACCCTCCCGCATGTTAAAACACACTCCCTCCCGCATAGCACGCCGTCCAACAGTGCGCATGTTAACCCCGGCGCATGTTATCACTTATTACAGCTCCTAGCTTCTCTAGCTGTCGTTAGTTGAACTGTGAAACATGTCTTAACTCTTTATATAATATTTTGTCTGAAAACATTTTTAAAAACAAAAACAAAAATATACGAGAATAAAAAATAAAAAAAAGACATAAGAAAGAGAGAAAGAAAAAACACTTGGTTTTGGTTCATGCTCTTTTCGACGAAGAGCCCCTTCTCGATTCAGATCATCCCACAACACAACAGAACACAACACGAACTCCCTCTCCCAAATTCACCATAACCCACGTCAAATCTTCACAAATCACACCGACCCATTTCGTGTCCAGCCCCCAAAATTCTAAAGCACCCGTCTTTAACCATCTTCATCGATCCTTCTAGCTATCCATAGGTCCATTCCATTCCTATTTCCTACCTTGTTCCATTCTATGCACCCTTCTTTTTTTTTATTCTATGATTTTTTCTTGTTCCTTTTCCCACACCATCTATGTGCTTATGTTTTTTCAGGTTAATGCAGGCGATTCTAACGAAAATGGACGTAAATTTTGGTTGTGCACGCTTGGTGATAGCAATAGCATGCACCGAGTGATAAGGTTGGGTAACGTGGGTGAGAGAGACCAGGAACTGAGCTCAGTGGCATCGATGAAGATGGCGAATCAGGTGGTGAGAGTGAAGAGGGACACGATTGCAGCATGCATGACTTGCCCACTCTGCAACAAGTTGTACAAAGAAGCCACCACCATATCCGAATGTCTTCACACGTGTGAGCCCTTCGATCTCCTTCAAATCCTCTTCCTTTTCACTCAATCCGATGTCAAATTTCTCAAATTTTGAATCTTTTCTGCCATTTTGCATTCTTCGTGATCCTGGTTGTCTCAGTTTTTGCGTTCTCCATGTGGGGTTTGCCTCTTCTTTGTTGACTCTTCCCCCAAGATGGAGGGGTATCTGGTCTTTTGCGTAACCAGAGATATGGGTATTTCGTAATTTAATGCTTCTGAAAATATTTTCTTTTTTCTCTCTCTATAAGCCCATCGAGGACGTGAATGCTATACAGAAAGCCTTGTGGATTGGATTGGCCAACTATTGTGCTCTTGTGCTGTTGCATTAATGTCTTAGGTGTAAAGGTGTTTGAACTTTTGACTATACAACTATGACTATTCATTTACTAAAATTGCTTCCACCCATACACGAAGCTTCAATCCACTAGCCTTAGCTCATGCAACTCTCCTATCGTGGCAGCGAGCACATTACTATGCAATTTCTTATATTTTGGAGGTTGAAAAATAGTTCTTTTGGTGTTTATTATTTGTCATTTGAAATTCATTGGGTGGTCTAATTAGTTATCTTTGCTTGCACTTTTCTGAGCGTTCAATTCACTAGTAGAAGAAGCTCTAAGAAAAGGCTGATGTGAGCCCCGACTTATTGATTTTTTTTTCCTCTGGATTTTATTCAGTTTGCAGGAAGTGCATTTATGATAAAATTACAGATGAGGAATTAGAATGCTGTCCAATATGCAACATTGATTTGGGTTGTGTTCCACTCGAAAAACTGAGGTCAGCACCCCTGCCTTTGACAGATTCCCATGTCACCCTTCTCCACTTGTATCTTTTCCTTTTAAAGGAAATAAATAAATAAATAAACGCCCCTTTATTATACTTTAACATGGTTTTTAAGTTGTTGAATATGTATTAAAGGTGTTGTTTTAACTTGGTATGCCGTGCCAATAAGAGTTTATTTCTTGCAGCCACCCTAATTATCGTTAAAAGGCTGCTAGATTAGAGATACAACTATACAAGATAGAAGTTTCTTTTAAGAAACAAATTTTATTTTTGATTTGTCTACAAATTTTATTTTTTGACATTTATTGAAAGTTTGAAACATCCCTTGGGGGAAGAAAACGGAAACAAACAGCTGTCATAGATCATACTGTAACCAGAATATTCTTCTAAGGTGGTATGGTGCTGCAACGACTTGCAAGAATGAGGATGCTTGATGCTATGATGGTGCTATCAAGATAACCTTATATCAATTTAGTTACTTTATGAAAACTAACTTCAGATGGAGCCACTCCCTCCCTGCATGAGTAATTTGTCACAATAATACATGCATATGAACTATAGTATACAAGGAAATAAAATGCATTCAGTTTGACATCTTTCGATAATTTAGCTGATGATTTATATATAGTAATTTTGACAGTTTATTTTCATAAGTTTTCCTGAGTCCTGACAGACATATCATATGTCTAATAATATATAGTATAACAAATGTAACATGTCATCTTTACACACGCTTACAAAAAGTTGGAGAGAGAAGATGGTTTTTTGTAGTGAGTGAGTTTAGTGAGACCTGTTTTTTCTCTCTCCAATTTTTTGTGTCTTGTGTGTAAGGATGACGTGTTACATTTGTGTGCATGCAAGAATATCTCTAAGACATGTGAAATCAAAAATTAAAGTAACAGTAAATTGCAACTAATATGTTTAACTGTCACCTGATTGCATTTAATAAATTTTCATTTGAACTATTAGTTTGGCCACAGAATAAGTAGGAATAAAAAAAATGGTCAGAGTACAATTATATAGATGAAATGACTGATATAGTTGACCCCGATTAGGTGGGGGTTAGGATCTGTTTTAGTTGAGAATTTTTAAATTTAATTTATTAATTTTATTTTATCTTAAAAAATAATTCATTTGATTCTATTCCAAGTGATATATTATTGTTTGCAGTCCTTGCCCAAAATTGATGTATTTATCCTATTAGCAAAGTACCTTGATCATAACAAGACAGCAAAAAGTGTGGGACTTTAAGAACAGATAGTGTTGAACTTGGATCAAAGAATAGGGGTTATGATCATTGAATTGATGAGTTTTCTAGATGGAAAAGGAAAAGATAGTATTCTGAACTATCTGAAAAGAAGTAGATCAGGAAGACTGATAACAAAGAAGAGACTTTTCTTTGAATGAATTACTTGCATCACCGTTCCATGTATCAGCCTTTGGTAATGAAGCACATTGCAAACTGTTTCAAAAAAACAAAAAACATAACCACACAGCTGATGATATTGGTATTCTCTTTTGAAGTATTGCATGCTGAGTTACATATTTTGTTTTCCGATTACCAGGCCAGACCACAGTTTGCAAGATGTAAGGGCCAAAATTTTCCCCTTAAAGGGAAGAAAGGTAAAGGCACCTGAAGTTGTCCCCTCAATACCATTACCAGCCAGGAGAAAGGAGAGATCTCTTTCATCTTTGGTGGTCAGCACTCCAAGGGTATCTACACAGGCAACCATGACAGGAAGAAGAACAAAACCTACAAGAAAGGCTAGCGGTCTGCGAGCCTCTAGTTTTTCCATTGAAAAACCCATTAAAAAAGAGGAAGAATTACAGGAAGATCGTCTAGAGAGTTCAAGCTCACCTGACACTTCAAATAAGTTTGCTCAGAATACTGGACAGGTAGTATGAGAGACAATCTGGCTCTTCTCTTTGAGCTCATTATATATTGTTCTGTTTCCTTGTTTTATTTATTTGTTATCTTGGTTCATTTGATTTCCCGGATTATATTGGCATTATTTTACTTATATTATTATGCTTGAATTTTTGCTTGCTGCAGAGTTTGTCCCCTTGTGAGGGTAGTCAATCCTTACCCAATAAAGGAACAGAGAATGGTGCTGAACCATGGGATGCAAAATTGGATCTTTGGAAACCTTTGAATTGTTTAGTAGAGGTCGCAAGTAGGAGTAAATCTTTCAAGTCTAGTGTGCAAGGGTCTGATGCTAAACTAGAACCCATTCAAGTAAATGAGAGTGATTCTCAAGTGCAGAAAACCAAAAATAAGGAAAATAAACGCAAGGCGAAAGTTGTGGATGAAAAGATTAGCACTTATCCTGTCTCTTCAGATACAGCAAAACCCAATAAATTGCGCAGAGTTCGCCGGAAAAAGGAACCTGCTTTTGGAGAATCAGGCATATCACCCCAGGCTGTGCTGGATTCTAACAGCACTAAACTCTTAAGGACTGGTCCAATTTGGTTCTCCTTAGTGGCTTCTGAAAACCAGTGAGATATCATATCTTTGAAACTTAAATTAACAACTTATATCTTGAAATCCTGTGCATATTATATATGTTATATAAATCCTTTTTTGGGATATTTTTTTATGTACTAATTTTAGACTAATGTTTCAGGGAAGGAGATGCACCCTTGCCCCAAATTCCTGCAAGTTATGTGAGAATAAAGTAAGTCCCTTCAGACTTACTGCACCTGTGTTGACACTGTTTATTACTGAGTTTTTGATTTATTGCCTGCTTTTAAGATAGGAATATTATGCTTGGAGCAATGTATGATACCACATGCTATTGACTAGTATATATGTGATTCTCTACTCAATCATCCATGAATATTTATCTCTAAGTTAAGCCCATCTCCATATAGTAAATTTCATGCAACACACTGAATGACAGAAAAGGAGTTGACCTTTTTTCATTGATTGTGCTTCAGAATAATGACAATGATTTAGCATTCCATCAATTATATCAAGGAGAATAATTTTTTTTTTGACATTTTAGTTACTTATATAATAATCAACACATGCTTAAAAATGTAAAAAGTATTTTTTTTTAAAATATTTTTTATTTTTTAAAAAAGCACATCCAAACAAGCTCTAAATGCAAATAGTAAAGGATTCTAGTTGAACCTCTCATTTTGTCTATTTTAAGAAAAATTGTTTAAATTACAAAGATAATTGTCTATATTTAGTGATCTCCAATTCTTCCACAACTAGAGAATTTCACCTTTGTTGTTAGCAATCTAAATTATGATGTTTACTTTAGATCACTCAGATACACTTTCTTCCAGATCTCACCCATTCCATGTTATCCTCAATTATTTGTCAGGTTCAGATTAGGGACCATAATTGGGTAGGTCTTGGCCACAGGGCAACTCCGTCTTGTTTATATTTATTTAGTGTGGACTTTTAGTAACCTCATCATTAGCCTTCTGATTTTGCCTTCTTTCTTCACTCCAATGCAATGTGGACTGTCCCTTGTCCCTGTGGTGGCTAACATGATTAATATATTTATTCTTACCAATTTTATATTTTTCAGAATATATGCAGATCAAGGAAATAATTAAGTAGGCTATTTTAGCATAATACGGGAAAAAGAAAAAAGAAAAACTGAAGTTCAATAGAGACCTATCTCAACAAAGGGAAAGGGCCATGAGTGTGGGTAAATGATTGGCTGTGTGGATTTTAAACAGTGTGTATGCTTTCAAGAAATCTACAATCGTATATTATAGATGCTTCCCCTTTTTATTCCATAAATTATAAATGTAGCATATGATTTCTCTCTAGACTAATTTCCATATATCTAATGTGTTGATTTTGTGACACTTATTTTCAATTTTTCATAGCCAAGGAATTGGAAGAATGTGTATGCATATGGATTATCCAAACTTAAGATTTCATATAAACTCTGCCAAGTACATGCCTTATATAATATTAAAAAAGAGCTATAACTCCTTTTCGACTTTTAGAATAAAATATTCTTGTAGACAATTACAATTATCTGAAATTGCCTAATGAAGAAATAGGCAAATTTTGCGTTATACATCAACTGTATTGATTGTGAATACGAGAGCATTTAAAGAACAATTTATCAAAGTTCAGGCTTTTGCTAAGGATCTGTAAATGATATATTGATTGTATACTGCATCTATACCATGCTAATGGGCTTGTGTATCAAAGTTTAAATTGTTTCAGCTAGCTATTAGATGAGAGAAACATGCTTGAGAAATCATTTTCGCTCTATCTTTGCTGCTGCTAAAGCTTTTTAAAATGTAGAGATATTTTTTTCATGTGATTAAAATGTAGACATCTAACTGAACTCGAATATAATATCCTGTTGATTTCTAATCTTCTGTATACCACAGGGATGGAAGCGTACCTGTTTCATTTATCCAAAAATACCTAATGAAGAAACTTGATCTAACTAGTGAAGCAGAGGTAACTCTCCCTTTGTAACATATTTAAAAGACATTGATGTATTAGCATACTGGGCCTGGAAGATTTTATTGTCTTGTTTGGCTTTCTCTCAAGCATGTTTTTCATTAAACCTCTGCTAGCTGTGTCTGTATGAACCAAGTTAATGTTGTCTGCTGCATTAAAGTATTCACAATTTGATTGTCCTTAATGTATTATGCTTGTCTTTTAAGCTCTTGACATGTTGCATTATTAGAAGATAATAAGCTATTGACTTTTATCTTTTATCACAATTGTTGTTGTTGTCGTTGCACTTCCTTACAGTGCATAGTTTATAGCAGTAACCTTGAATTACATCACTCTTTTCATGATTTTTGTGCTGCCGAGGGATGAAAGCAATTTGTTTCAAAATAGAGGAACAATGCTAGTTTACAAGTTGCTCACTCTTCAGTTAATCTTTTGTTGCACAGGTTGAGATTAAATGTATGGGACAACCAGTGCTCCCTACACTGCGGCTACATAATTTGGTTGAGTTGTGGCTGGATACGGCGTCCACATCACAGCGGATTCCAGCAACCATTGGGTCCTCAGCAAAGGATTTTGTCATGGTCCTGGCCTATGCTCGGAAGGTCTCACACCCTTGATCATGGTTCCCCCATTCACAATTTTAATGCACCTTGAAAATCTTCATCACAGCATAATCACTTAACCACCTCCATGTCGTTCTTCTGTCACTGTCACTGTGTTGCCAAAAGCATCACTATCTTGTTGGATAAGATAGGCCAAATAAGTTTAAAAGAAATGAAATCCCCTGTCCCTAAAAACATACTGTAGCATGCTGATCTGGTTGGTTGGTCTTTGTAATCATCATTACATCCTGATTTTTCTAGACCATTCTTTTTTTTCTTTTTATTTTCCATTTGCTTATTCCAATAATTTGAAATGCGTATGTGACTTAGATATAAGTAGTTACAGGCCACCCATACGTGGTTAGAAGAGATGATTTATTGGGAATTTGACATTTGAATCAAGAGGATTGTTTTTTTTTTCCTTATTCTTTTCGTTGGGTTCAAAATATGAATTACTTTTGCCCAATAAATACAAACAGTGAGTCAAAACTTTTCTCTCCTCCTTCCATTCTAAAGATTCCGTGTGCTCTTTGATAGGTTAAAACTGTGTTACGAATTGAGCAGAAAATCATACCATCCTAGTTTTATTTAGCCACCAACAATGGGCAGCTTGCTTGTTACACCGACCTCAATTACCAGCATATATATTAATAGAAAAACAAGTAAATTGATGACAAAATAAAGTAAAACCACTATTATTATTATAAAGAACCCGGCGTAGCTCCGTGGCAATATCTGATAAACTCAAACGGGATTGAAGGACTTCATTACCATCTGTGGAATTGAGAACAACCGATCTTTGGCTCAGGCATGAGCTCCAGTTAAAGGTTTTTTTCCCCTTGTTTGCTATTGGTGTTAATAATAATAATAATAATAATAAAACCTTTGAACTCAAAAAGAAAAGGGGAGATGTTACGTTTCAGAGAATCAGAGGATGCCTTTGACGTTGATCTACTGTCTAGTTTGTGAAGATTGAGAAGATATTATGTAATATAATGTAAAATTGGGCCGCGGGCCTCGTTATTTCCTTTTTCTGTTTTTTTTTTCATATAATAAAATATAGGTAACTAAACAATATACCCACTTTAAACCAAAAATACAATATACCCACTTAATCACGAGGTGTGACTTAATCAACAAAGTGAGTTTCAGAATTCACCGAAAGCACTTGTAGCCAGAGTTGAGCCGATGTGGGTGTGACGACTTATCAACAATTTTTGATCTTTAAAAAATAAAATAATATACCAACTTGAAATCAATATAGCCACCCATATCAATCAAGTCAGGGTAATGGTGCGTATGTTGGTGAACCCTCCGTACCAACGTGAGGGCGTGCTCCTGATTCATGGATGCATCAAGCAGAAAATGAAATAGTTATTAGACTTCAAAGCAGAAATTTTATATTGCAGACACGAGCTATTGCAACATAGATGATGGATCATTTTCCCAATAACCCGTAGACTCAAACAACGGGCTACACTGATATGCTGAAGTACTGCCTGCACGTATAGTTGTCATCTAGTTAAGCATGCATTTGCATTCTATTTAACAGAACATTTATCGAATAACGACAATGTTCTTCATATCCAGGTAAGACACATGGATTTCCTACAGTAAGAACAGAGTTTAAGTGGTATACTGCTTTGTGAAATGTGATCATATAAGCATGTTCATCTCATCAGCAGATAATAGGGTGACAAAGATTATCAAAATCTTATGATACTTTTGCCCAATGATTCAGAAAACTTAGGGACTGTTCGATTTATTTTCTATTTTCATTTTTAATTGATCTGTTTTCATTAATAATTATAAAAATATCACCTTATTTTCATACTTTCCTAAAGAAAATGGTAAAAACAACTTTCTTGTTTTCACCATTTTTTTTATAAAAGTCTAAAAATAAGAAACAAAATGAAAATAAAGTAACATTTTTATATTAGTGAAAACATATCACTTGAAAATGAAAACAGATAACAAACCAAACAGTCCCTTAAGTGGTCTTTGGTTTTTTCCTGTTTTCATTTTTAATTAATATGTTTTCGCTGATAATTACAAAAATGTCACATTGTTTTCAATTTGTCTCATGTTTTCAAAATTTTGTTAAAGAAATAATGAAAACAACTTTTTTTTGTAAACAAGAAACAAAATGGAAACAATATGACATTTTTGTAATTATGAATAAAAACATATCATCTGGACATGAAAATAAAAAATAAACCAAACGCCCCCTTATGATATTGTTTTTATTATTTCAAAACCATGCATCTATAAGTGATGGCTCATTTCTCACAAACAAGGAGTTACCAGATATTTTATATCTAAATATCCAAGCTACTTCCTAAGGTTTCACTAGAGACTACTGAAAAGCATTGGCGTTCCGTGGTTCACTTTTTGCTTCCTTCAATTGTTTGGCACTTTCAAGACTTTACTCACATGGGAGACTGAAAAAGGCTATGCATCTCCAGAGAATAACACATGCAGGTCTTTATTCAACGACATAACATCTCAAAACAGCAAGCAGGGCCACCCTAAAACGCACACATTTTACATCCAATGCAAACTCCAAATATTGTGGGGCATGCCATTATGGAACATATATTCTCTACTGCCCATGGTTTGGGGCACCCAAAAGTATTGAAACAAAAAATGGAATAAAACGCTCTTTTAGTTCCCGAAACGATATATCTGTTATCAATCCAGTCTCAATCCCTCAAGAATTAATTTTATAAATTTAGCCTTAACAAAGTTTAAATTTTTAATAATTTAGCCCCCCCATTCACTTCAATCTAATATTGTCCACAAAAGGTTTACATTACATCATATATTCGAATATTGAAGACTGGTATTGACAATTTTAATGCAGACTTCAAATATTTGAATATAATGACCCCATATTTGAAAATTAACCAGTCTTCAATATTTGAATATTATGATGTCATGCAACTTTTTTTTTTTGGGGTTAACAATGTTAGATTGAAATAGATGAATGGGCTAAATTATTGGAGATTTGAACTTTGAGGACTAAATTGACAAAATTAATCCTGAGAAACTATCTTTCCGTAATTGAAAAGAGGTTTTACTCTAAAGTCTAAACAATAAGAGGAGGATTGCAAACTGAAATGCATACAACCACTAACAATGACAACTATTGAACTATAGACACAATGAAGTGCAAACCAAAAATCAGTGACTCCTGAATGCAACCAAAACATATCTACGCATTAAATAAACACAAACAAACAAATCTTACCCAGGATGACCAAACTATTACAATGCAAAAGCATATCAAAATCAAACCATTGTTACATTGAATTGGAACTCAAAAATACACAAATCGAACCCTTCAATTTATCCAATAATCTACATACAAAAGTCAAAACACCATCCTAATAAACATGTTGAGAAAAGAAAATAAAAAGGTTGTATATACGAAAAAGCCACTCTAGCATTTGTTTCATAACTCGTTCTATCATGAATGCATGAACATTTCCCTGTAATTAAACACTAACCAATTGCTCAAACAAAAACATGGTGTATTTCAATAAAACAAAAGTATGTTAACTCATTGAGAAATCAATCATCACCTATATTATATTACGGTGTACCCTGTTCGCTTGGTGGGGCTGCCACCAACAACCGAAAGCAAACCTCCATCGTAGGCCTCAAGCTCCTCCACATACAAATCCTCCGTGCTTCTAAACGCCGCGTGCAACACAACCACCGCAACCCCAACCAGCACCGAAACCAACACGTTCAGCCACACCCCGGTGAGCACCAACGCCACAACGGTCACCACCGCGAGCGCCGCCGCCACTACCCTGTCGTCCACTGTGCGGCGAAACAGCACCACTGGCTGGTCCCTGAAGAAGTAGAGGAAGAACCAGGCGGCGAGCGCGACGAGGAAGACGATGATGGAGATGGGGTGCCATAGGAGGCTGAGAAAGAGGATAAAGAGGACGATCATGGCGTAGTTGACGCGGAAGTGGTTGAGGTTGCGCTTCACGCGCTCCCTGGCTTCGCCGAGGGAGTAGGGGCGCGTGAAGGAGTAGAGGGCGAAAACTACTTCCCATGGGCGGCGCTTGGGGAACGCGTGTTGTGTGGCGGTTGTGGTGGCGCGTGAGACCAAATAAGGGGCGGTGGCGTTGGAGGGTGAGGGTGAGGGGAAGGAGCTGTAATGGGGTGCTGAAGAAGACATCACATCAGAGGCTGAAAGTCTGAAACTTGAAAACCCCAAGTGAAGTTTTGTTTAAAGTTCGAAACTTTGTGATGAAACAGATCGAAATTGATGATGCCCGAGATCCAATAATCGAACCGTAATTCCCAATTTTGAAGTTGCAGTTGCTGTGTGCGACTGAGGAAGAAGAAGAAGCTTGAGAAGGGGAAGCTGTGCTGTGTTGTGTATCGCGGGACAACCGTGTCCGTGTCTATGTTGTGTTGTGGGATTGACGATGTCGTTTATGTGTTTTGCAATAAACAGAAGAGTCTCAAGTCTCGCTGTCATTTACTTCATAATCAACCATCCCAGGCCAGCTAGTGTATGAAATCCTGACGTTTTTAATTAATCTATATTTTTAGTGGCTAAATTATTTATTAAATTATTATATTTTTTAAATTATTTATCAAAATATTATAATTTTGGTCATATTAATTTTTTTATTATTTTATGTTCTATGGAGATAGTGTCAATAGAGATAGTGCTATCATTGCAAAAACGTCATTATGTTTGGTGTTATTCACATGGTAACGCCAAACGTAATGACGTTGACACGAGAATAGCACCAATAGTGATGGCGTTACTACGTCGATAGCGTCAAGTGTGATGACATTACCAAGTGAAAGAAGCCATCATGTTTGGCATTATCAATGTATGACCAAAAGTTTTGTTTAAACACATTTTTTAAAACTTTTTCTTGACGTGTGAGCATCTATTATAAGGCAAAAATTTGTTTCAAACTCATACAAATTTAGAGCACCTTACCATGATGGATCAAGTAACAACTAGAAAAAAAGTGCAAGTAAGGAAAAATAAAAGATTCGTTGTCGATGGATGGCGTATGGATCAAGGGTCACAATTAAATAAATAATCGATCATTGGAGGTTAGTGCTTCTCATATAAACAGTGGCATACACTGGTAACACTAATATGTTTGACAGTAATGAACCACGCCACTTCTCCATTATGGCAAGGTGCTCTAAATTTGTATGAGTCTAAAATAAACTTTTGCTCTACAATAGACGCTCACACTTCAAGAAAAAGCTGAAACTATATACCAAATTGACATACTTTTGAAATTATATACTAAACTGCCACACTTTGACCACATTGAATTTTTTTATTATTTTCACGTTCTACGTAAATAGTGTCAAAACAGATAGTGTTATCTATGTGGAATATGAAAATAATAAAAAAATCTAGTGTGACCAAAAGTGTGGCACTTTGATATATAATTTCAAAAGTATAATAATTTGGTAAATAATTTTATTATTAAGGGCAGATTTATGTACTTCAAACAAAACTTTTGGCCACACACTAATAACGCCATCACGCTTGACGCTATCCACCTGGTAACACCATCACGCTTGGCGTTATCCACGTGATAACGCTAAACGTGATGACGTTACTACGTGAAAAATGTCAAGTGTGATGACATTTTTGCAATAATAGTATCATCTCCTTTAATGTTATTTACGTGGAACATAAAATAAAATAAAAATTAACTTGGTCAAAATTATAATATTTTAATAAATAATTTAAAAAATAAGATAATTTGATAAATAATTTTGTTATTAAAAAAATTGATAAAAAAATCCTAAAATCCTGTAGACCACTAAAGTGTTGCTGGGTCCCACTGTGCAGCATCGTGACAAGTGGCTAGCGGCTTTATGCATGACATGGTATGCTAATGAATAAAGATTTTTTTTTTACATAAAAAGTATTTAATAAAGATAATCATACACTCTTATTAAATATGTATATATTATACATATTTTTTAAAAAATGTGTGATTTAGTGAGTGAAAATAATAAAAAATATGTATGATAAATAATATTAAGAAAAATATAAAAAGTGATGTCAGAAAAACATAAATAAAAAAAAAAAAAATATTTTACATCTCTTTTAAAAGTGTAGATCTTATATATATTTTTTTAAAAATGTGTGATTAAGAGAAAAAAATTGATAAAAAAATAAATATAATAAATAATATCGGATAAAATATAAAAAAATATATATTATTTGTGGTAAAAATATCAGAATTAATAAAAAAATCAGAATTATATGCTAATTGAGTATATAATAATTTTTTTGTTTATTATTCAAAATTATGATTTTTTTTCCGGCCAGCATTCAAAATTATGAATTGGTCACATATAAGAAAATGAACAATATTTGACAGTTTGGGTAAACTACGTGACAACAAATTCTCTATAAAAAAAACAATAACATAGGCTTTTTGACCAAACTATCCTAAGTGAAAAAATTATTTATTAAACTTTCATACTTCTAAAATTACATATAAATCTATCACATTTTTATCATATACTAACATTTTTTTTTTCAAATTATACGTGAACAACACCATTTCACTTAGCGTTATCCATGTCCTAACGCCTAATATTGACACTTTCTACAAGGAATTACCTTAGGCTTTGGCGCTTTGTGCATAGAAATGCCATTTTCTTTAATTTTTTATTATAAAACGCCATTAACTTTGGTGTTTTTTTGCATGGAATCGTTCTATTATTTAGCATTTCAATTCACGTAAAAGCACCTGACCCAATGGTGTTTTCAGACAGACTGGCGTTACTTGTGGTTTCTCACTATTTAAGGACCTATCCTCTCCTTCTTACACCCAAAGTTCTCATTTTTCAAAATTTGAACTTCACTCTAAACTTCTTTTCTCTCTAAACTCTCTCTCAGACCCTAAGTTGTGAAAGTAGTCGGTGGAAAAGACATTTGAATCATTAATGAGAACATACTCAGCTATCACTCATTGTATATAAGTTACATTGACAGGGAGACCGCACGAGCATGACAATGTGCACTCAGTTACATTGACATGAAGGTATGATGAAGTTGGTCAAACATGTACTTTGTATACTTTGTCACTTGGGAGATTCATAGTGAGAAGTGTGTTATTGGAAGACTGTTGGAAGCACCTTTTACTGTACATTTTAAGTATATGCATTAATATAAAATAATTACGAGACACTAGATTTCTCGCGCTGGTGCATGTCTTAAGGTTGTGGTAAGTTATTTAACAATTCACTTCTTACTGAATATATTTTATACTGATGAGGACATATGTTATATATGTTTCTTAGGCTGACATTGCAAAGCAACAATATGCTTGGGCTACAATGGAACATGATCTTATATTTGTTGAAGGAGTATGATCACATTACAATAGAGCAGGTTCAACTAGCTCCTCCTGCAGATAACATTCGAGGGTCACCTGAACAATCTTGCGAGAAGAGGACGTGCCATAAAAGGAGAACTGGGTTAACGGATACTCATACACGACTTTGACATCCAGAAGATTTTGATTCTTCAAGCTAGCATACAACTCAGACCCCTGTCACAACTACTGCAACTTACCCACTATCTCAATCACCACCTACATATTATCCATCATATCTAGGTTATCCATCATTTACGAGTTACCCACTATTTATAAGTCACCCACCACCTATTTACCCTTACCCTTATCCCTTGACTTTTACTCTTATATCATCATGTCCTTACCTACCATATCTGAATTACCCACCACAATCTCAACTATCACAGTCAAGCCCTTCTTTTGCTCCCTGCACAGGCCACCTCATTTTGACCCTAATCCTTCTCACTGATATTATGGATTTTATGTTATAGGTGCTTTTTATGAAGTTATAGTCAATGTTTTTTGTTATATTACTTTATTTGATATGGTCGTAATTAACTTACTATTGATCTATGCTATATTATTTCAGTTGATACGATGTTATTTATCCTATGTTATTGTTACATACTTATTTATTTTTTGTAGTACTTATTTTTAAGTTAGCTGCAAGTTACAAATATATTATAGAATAAATTTGTTTGTCATATAGTTAAACTTTTTTGGGCGGTGAAAAAATAATTTTTCCAACAAAACAAAGAGGTGTTAAATAGGGTAAGAACGAGAAAATAGTTGTGTTTGTATTAAAAAAAGAAAATGGAAGTTAATTACTTTTTAAAAAATGTGTGGGCTTGAAGCACCAAATAATAAAACGATTCCATGCAAAAAAATGCCAAAGTTAATGGCGGTTTACAGCCAAAAACGCTAAAGAAAGTGACATTTTTACGTACAAAGCACTACCTATGGCACTTCCATGTAGAAATCGTTAATACTGATGCCATTATGACATGGATAACAACAAGTGAGATAGTGCTATTTGTAATATCTTATTTTTTATAAAATAATTTTATGAATAATAAAATTTTAATTTTTTAACTCAAATATTTTATTTAATTTTATTTTATAATAGTTGTTATTAATAAAAGAAAATAGATAAAGTTTATAATAATTTAATTAGTAATAATTTATGAAATTAAAAATAGGAATTTAATGGAATAAATTTTAATATTTAATCTTAGCAATAAAGATTAGAAATATTTTAATAAATATATTTAAAAAATATTCATAAAAAATATTTATAAAATAATATTATTTTAATACAAATATCTTTAAATGTAATTATTGCTTAAATAAATATGAAGAGATATTTACTAGAAATAATCATTAAAGATTAGATATTTAATAGACGTAATTATTACTTAACAAAATAATCTAACTCAATAGGTGCAACGCAGCCAAACGAATTCGCTATATATATATATATATATATATAGGTGGATTAGGAAACAGAAAACATAAGAATGGAGAGAGAAAAGAAAGAATGGTGTGAAAACGAGAGAGACTGGGGCGGCGAAAACGTAGGAGAGAAAAAAGAAAAAAAAAAGGAAAAAAGAAAAAAAATAAGAAGAGAAAGGGAAAGGAAAGAAAAAAGAAAATAAATTTTATAAGAGGTAGCAACTAAATTATATTTTAAAAAATAAAATCATGATTTTTAATAAATTTATATGTTTTATTAGTTAATTTATTATTTTAATATTTTGTATATATTATTATTCTTGTTAAATTTATTATATACATATAATATTATAAAAATTTGATATTTACTTAATTATAAAATGTTTATGATATTTGACAAATTTTAGAATTATTATAATTTTAATGTTGACTTTTTTATAGACCAGTATAATAAACTATAAAAAATTTAAAATATTATTCAAGACTTAAGTTAAATAAATATTTTAATTATATTATGTAATAAATATATGTGTTTAATTTACATAGACCTTCTTATATTTATCTTAGTTTGAGAGTAAATTTATGACATTTATTTTGAACTCTTGCAATAAAAAGATTTTTGTGCAATGAATGCATTATCAAGATTAGGACAAACTATGAACCATGATAAGGACTTGACAAATTATGGACTATGATGATGATTAGATAACTATGGTCTATGATGTGAATTTTTAAAAGAACTATTAAATTAATCTCAAATCACAATTGGCCCCTTGAAGAATTGGCATTTAAATTTAATGATTCTAAGTTTTGTGAATTTTATTTAATTGTCATTATTTATTTATAAACTTGTATATGATGAATTTATTTGTAATATATTAGTAGTTTGTGTGTGATGGCAAACAAATGATTCATGAAAAAGTTTGCACCTAACCGTTAAGAGATAGATGAATGAATTTTCTTTTATGTTACCTGCCTTGTTAGTGTGGGTATGTTTAACTTTATTGTCACGATGTTAAAGTAACACTAGAGATACGGTGGATTTCTTATGAAAATGAAAGTTTTCGAATAAAATATGAGACAAATAGATATGGAAAGAAAAAAAAAGTAAATGGTGGATTCCCCGTAAGGAGGAACTTGTTTGCTGATGTTTGCTGATACTTGTTGATAATTGGTACTTATTTGCTGATATTTGAAGAACTTGCTATGTTAATATATATATATATATATATATATATATATATATATATATAGTTATATTGCATGATTTATTTTATATTTGTTCTGTTATGCTGGAATTGTATTATTCTTGTCATACTTGGATTGCCATGAGGTTTTCTGTGTACATTATACAACTGAAACTCACCATGTGTTTTCAAACGTTTTTATAACTATTCATTTTCTACTGAAAATTTTCAATTCTCACTCCATTTATGGTGTTTTTAGATTAGCACAGGATACATTAAGGTTATCATCATTTAGATTGATCATGTATGAATTCTAAATTTAAAGGAGGAAATATATGTATATTGGAGTTAATAGAAAATTATGTATTTTTGACTAAATAATGACTTTGATATATATAAGTAAAATCATGATTCTATTGTTGAGTTTATAAATTAGAACTTATGGTTCTAATTTTGTTTTTTTACTTACTATTGCATCGATTTCGATTTCTGAGATTTCGATTATTGTTCTGAGAATTCGATGTTTTTTAAGTTTTGATCTCAGTTCTTCGATTTTGATCCCTGTATTTCGATTTCGATTTTCGATTTTGATTCTCTTGATGATTTTATTGAAAAACTCTTATCTCTACTTTGTATATCGATTTGTAAAGTTTTTTATTTTTATTTTTCTCTACTTTGTATTTCATTTAGAAATAAATTTTTAGATTTTAACTGATTTCTTCTGAGTCTTCTAAATTCTGAAACTTTATTTAGTAAATTTTGAAATTTTTATGGAATCAATCCACTAATATTAATATTTTGACAACGTTTAAAGAAATTAAGAGTAATACACTTAATTAGTAATTTTTCTAATAGATATTAATATAGTAAGGGGTTACACTATTCACGTGCAGCTTAAAAAGAATTGAAAGAAAAAAACTAACGTAGCCAAAAGTGTAGCATTTTATTATATAATTTCAAAGTTATAATAATTTAGTAAATAATTTTACCACTTAGAATAGTTTGATAAAAAGCTCAATAAAATATATGAATATGAATATAGTGTGTGTTTAGAATAGTTATAAAAATTTGATTATTTCAATAATTGATTATTATATAAAATTCTTTTGTTATAATCGATTATAATAGAATTAATTTTATATTTAGATATGTTAACTGAAAAATGATTTTAAGTTAATCTATTTTGTTTGGATAGTATAAAAAATTATTTTTATGCATTAAATTATTAAAATAAATATAGAATGATTAAAAAAGTTATATGATTGATTAAAAAAGTTATTTGATTGGGGACAAAATAATATTTATATATCAAAATGTAAGGAATAATCTATAATTTAAAATCATAAGCTAAAATTTCAAGATTATGAAAAAACAATTTTTAAAATACATTAAATTTTATGTAAAAAGCTGAAACCGAATTTATCAAATATACACAATTATTAATGCAATAATTTTTTACCAAATAACATATAACAATTATATTTTTATCACAAATAATATATATGCCTTTTTTCACATTCTTCTTACTATCATTCATTATATTTATTTTTTTTTATTAATTTTTTTCACGTAATTATATCTATTTAAAATAAATATAAAAAATAATATTAAATAAAAAATGAGGTAAGATGATAACATATATTTTCCCAAACATGCTCATAATATATCGCTTTAGCTCCAGAGAGAGAAGATTAATTTGTAGAATAGGCTGTCAAAGAGATAGTCAATTATATTTGTAGAATACTAGGACATTGACCCGTGCAACGCACGGTTAAACTATATTATAAATGAATGAGAGCATTTGGGATTGATTTTAGTCTATCTACAAAATGAATACATTTTTTTTTCAAATAATGGGCAGCTTTTAGTCTTACAATGACAGAAACAATGTATCACACGTTTGTCCATTTGGGATTGATGACATACTTTTTAACCTGCTACATTTCTACCCTTCTAAACTCCAAACTGTTCACCATCAGTCCATTACAAAAATATGTGCATGAGGCATTATGAGCAAATACTTACATATATTATATTAGTGAAAGGAACAATAGTGACTAAAATTATGTTTTCTTCATTGATATGCCAAAATTCAAGTACATCTCCAGGTTTCAAAAGGGTGTTTTTTGAAAAATTGACACTAATCAAAACTAAAGTGACATTGATTTTTCCGGTCTAGAGTCCAAAGCAAAGACCATTTGTGCCCTAGTTTCCAAGTTGCCTAGAACAAATTCCTGTAAACCAAAATCTTGCATTTTGAATTTTCAATTTACAGTGCAATTACAAACCTGACGTATAGAAGGCAGAAAGAGGAAACCATATAATCAGAAAGGAGAAATAAACCCCACACCCACACCAAAAGGCTTGAACCTCGAAACACTTAATCATGACTATATATGGCAATGATTACAAAATACCGGTAATCTCTAATCTAAGCAGATTATTTGAAACCTAAAAAAAGCATATTATAAACCAATATCTACTTTTGTGCGTGATCATACATATCATGATATGTTGCACTCAAATAGGGTCAAATATGATGAAGCCAAATGGCCATTCAGAACAAAGGTGAAGTGTATAGTTTTGAATAGTAGAACAAATATTAAAACAAAAAATGCATTTATGGTTATCCAATAAATCGATTTTTTTATTTAAAAAGGACTAAAGGCTTTGTACCGATATGGGCTGAGAATAGCAGCAGGTATCTTCAGTTTGCATGTAAGTGGCCTCCAGGGTCTGTTCATCAATTCAGTTGGCTCAATAGCATCATCATTTCCAAAATTCCCTTCCTTTAGCCATATAGCATTGCCATAGTCATAGGTACCCCTTCTTTCAAAGAGCCACCAGTTTTGATCAAAATCTCCAGTTTGGCTCCTCATTAGAGCTGACTTTGTTGACTTCATCAAGGACAATCTCCTCTCCATTTTAGACACTCCACTTGGTATAGGAAGTGGAAGTGGCCTTCCATTATCCATAACCACTTCATCCAGTTCTGTGTTCTTATATGGCTCCTTGCATCCTGGGCATATTCCACCTCCTATTTTTACTGCATCTATATAGCGGTCTCTACATATCTTGAAATCACACTCACAGGGAAAAATTCCATCTATATATTACTGTAAGTCTATAACAGGACAACCACCTTGGGCATGTGCAGCCAAACTTAGCAATCAAATTGATTAAGGAATATCAGATATACTTTTGTGGGAATAATTAAGATTAGCAAAACATATGAGGAAGAGAAGAAGAACAAGAGAGAAGAGAAAAGTGGCTAAGATTCTCTATTGTAAAAGTAAATTAGTCAACATTATAAAAATAGAAAAAAGGGTAAAAATATATATTAGCAATACATATGAAGAAGAGAAGAAGAACAAAAGAGAAGAGAAAAATGGTTAGGATTCTCTATTGCAAAAGTAAATTAGTCAACATTACAAGAATAGAAAAAAGGGTAAAAATATATATGCAACAAATAAAAGACTAAACTACCCTTAAGATAAATAAAATAAGTAAAACATAAATGCACCATATTATCTAACATCCCCCCTCAAACTCACGATGCATCAACAGGAAGCATCGAAAGTTTGTTAATCAAGAAACGAAAGCGTGGAGTGGAATGCGACTTTGTAAACAAGTCAGCAATTTGCATAGAAGAATATATGAATGGTAAAGTGATAGTCCCATGCTGAAAGTGGTGTCGAGTGAAATGACAGTCAATCTCAATATGCTTGGTGCGTTCATGGAAGACTGTGTTGCGAGTGATTTGCATAGCACTCATATTATCACAATACATAGGAGTGGGTCCAAGGAAAGTGACACCCATAGACTCAAGTAACCAACGCAACCAAACTATTTCGGCAGTAGTGGATGCCATGGCACGGTACTCAGCTTCGGTAGAAGAGCGAGAGACAACAGGTTGCTTCTTACTCTTCCAAGAAATGAGAGAATCCCCCAAAAAGATGCAAAATCCTATGGTAGACTTACGATCGGTGGAGTCACCACTCCAATCAGCATCTGAGTAAGCACGTAATTCCAAGAAAGATGATGAAGGAAAGAGAAGACTCTGAAATTGAGTACCCCGAAGATAACGAAGAATGCGAAGAACAGCTGCCCAATGAACTGTAGTAGGAGAAGCAACAAACTGACTAACAACATGCACTGCATAAGCAATATCAGGTCTAGTGATGGTAAGATATACCAAACTGCCAACAAGAGTACGATACAAAGTGGGATCTGACAAAGGAACACCATCAGAAGAAGTATACCGAACATTATGCTCAAGAGGAGTATCCTTAATTCTAGTGTCAGAGAGATGAGCTTGTTCAAGAATGGTGCCAATGTACTTAGATTGAGAAAGGAGGTAACCTCTAGGAGAGCAAGCAACTTTAATCCCCAAAAAGTAACGAAGAGTACCTAAGTCTTTCATCTCAAACTGATGGGTCAATTGGAGTTTCAACTCCACAATCCCGTCAACATCATCCCCAGTAATGATCATGTCATCAACGTATAAGGAGAGCAGGATACGACCATGAGAAGTGCACCTGAGAAACAAAGCAGAATCATGCAGGCTAGAGTGGAAGCCAAGAGATGTAATCACAATGGAGAACTTCTTAAACCAAGCGCGGGGAGCTTGTTTGAGCTCGTAGAGAGCCTTCTTCAATTTACAAACTTCACCTGGATTATGAGAAACACCTGGTAGAGGAACCATATAAACCTCTTCTTGAAGGTCACCATTCAAGAAGGCATTTTTAACATCCATTTGAGAAATATGCCACTGGCGGATAGATGCGACTGCAATAAGAGTACGAATAGTAGTCATTTTGGCAACAGGAGCAAAAGTTTCTTCATAATCCATACCATATTGTTGAGAAAAGCCTTTAACAACTAAGCGAGCTTTGTATCTCTCAACAGACCCATCAGACTTGGTTTTGATCTTATATACCCAACGAGAACCAATTGTAGTTTTTCCTGGCGGAAGAGAGACAAGGTCCTAAGTATCTGTTTTGTGCAAAGCAGAAAGTTCCTCTGCTATAGCCTGCTGCCAAAGGGGATCAAGAACAACTTCTTTATAGGAAGATGGCTCAGACAAACTGTGAATAGAGGTTAAGAAGGAAGCAAAAGAAGTGGAATAACTAGAATAAATAAAATCTGGTAATTTAGTGGACTTACATGATGAGGATAACGAGGAGGAGGAGGATCCACGATCACAGAAGGTTCTTGGGGAGGCGCGGGGACAGAGGAGGCATCTGGATCTGCAGAACTACTAGTGTCAACCCTGCAAAGCTCAACATCAGAATTATTTTGGTTATGGGTCACAAGAAGAGGAGCGGTGTCAGAATATGTGTGAAAAGGATCAATGTGGGTGTGATCAGATTTGGTAAGGACATGTTGACTAGAAGGAATGAAATAAAAGGGAATATGCTCAAGAAACATAACATGACGTGAGATATAAAGTTTTTGATTTGCAGGATCATAACAACGATAACCCTTCTGACCATCACCATAACCAAGAAAAACACAAATCGCTAATCGAGAAGACAACTTACTACGTTCTACATGAGGACGAAGAACAAAGCAAGTAGAACCAAAGACTCTCAAGGCTGAATAATCAGGAACACAACCATATAATTTCTCAAAGGGAGACAAACACGAGTAACGAGAAGAAGGAATTCTGTTAAAGACATGTACTGCAGTGAGGACAGCTTCCCCCCAAAACTCACTTGGGACAAAGGCAAACAGAAGAAGGGAACGAGCAGTTTCAACAATGTGGCGATGTTTCATTTCAGCAACTCCATTTTGTTCAGGAGTGTTAGTACACGAAGTTTGGTGAAAAGTCCCATTAGAAGCAAGTAATTCAGAGAATCTATTAGAAGTATATTCACCACCTAGATCACATCGAAAACAATTGATAACAGCATTATGTTGAGTTTTAACAAAAGCACGAAACATATGATAAATGCTAAAAAATTCATAACGATGTTTCATAAGATAAACCTAATAATAACTAGTGCAATCATCAATGAACAATACATAATATCTAGAACCACCTTTGGTAGCAACTGGTGATGGTCCCCATACATCAGAATGAACCAAGTCAAAAGGTGCAACAGAAACTGAAATACTTTTAGAAAAAGGCAAAGCAGTAAACTTAGCAAGTTTGCAACCACAATAGTCAGAAATATCATTAGATTGCAACTTTCTTAAAGCCCCTGTAGAAGCTAAGTATTTCAGACGGGAAGAAGAAACATGTCCAAGACGAGAATGCCATAAATAAAAACTAGAAGACGAGGAATTCAAACGAAAAGACGACAGGTCAACACTAGAAGCTGCAACATCTGGAACTCTCAGTTCATCCAGAATATAAAGTCCACCCTGCCTACGGCCTGTCCCAATCAGCCTCATGGATTGTAGATCCTGCACAAAACAAGAGGTGGAAGAAAATAAAATTGAGTAACCAGAATCACATAATTGACTAACAGAAACAAGACTCAAAGTGAGATTAGGAATGTAGTAAACATCTGAAATGGACAAATGAGATGTGGAAACAGACCTAGTGCCTGCTAATGGCATAGGAGTGCCATCAGCAGTCATGACTGACACAGATAAGGCAGGATGTAAAGACACAAATAATTTAAAATCAGATGACATATGATGAGAGGCTCTAGAGTCAAGGATCCATATGGGTGAAGATATACCTGATGAGCTAGAGGAGGGCAAACTTATATTGGATTGGGCAGACATGGCATGTGGTTGTGTGGCAAGAAACCTCTGGAATTGCTCAGCAAGATCAGATACTGTAGAACTAAAAAATGTTGTACTCTTAGCTAACGGAGGAACAACTGCAGCAATATTTGATGTTGGAGGCTTGAAGTTTCGTTGGCTAAACTGACTGGGAGGTCTCCATTGAGATGGATGTTGTGCTTGCTGCGACTTATTCAATAATTTTGGACATTGAGCTTTCCAATGGCCCTTATGCTTGCAAAAACTACATTCATCGTAACTAACCTTTCTATGAGATTTACCTTTGTTAGAAGGAACAACAAAAACAGATGGGTTAGGGAGCATTCCTTTGTCTACATTCCCTTTTTCTGATTGATACTTCAGTCGAATTTCTTCAGCTAACAATTCATTAACAACCAAATCAACAGTTGGAAGAGGATTACAATGCAAAATTGTTCCACGAAGCCCTTCAAAATCATCTCGAAGAGCCATCAAAAACTGAACCAGATGCTGTTCTTCTCTACGGTCAATGTACGGCTTAAAAGCTTGTAACTCAGCAGATTCAGTAAGAGCCAACTGGTCCCAAAGATTACTCATAGCAGAGTAAAATTCCTGTATGCTTATGTTGTTTTGTTGAAGAGCTTGAATATCTATCTCCAACTGATATTGTTTTACAAAATTAGACTGCACATATAACTTTTTCAAATGATCCCAAACTTCCTTGGCCGTTTCATATTTTGCTAATTGAACCCCTATAGACTGCGAAACAGAGTTGTTGATCCAAGTAATAATCTTCGAATTATTTACCTCCCAGGTTTCTAGCTCTGTTGCATATTTTCCATCTTTTTCATCTTTTGGCTTAACAGAGGTTCCAGAAACATAACCCCACATTCTCTTGCCTTTCAAAAAATTTTTCAACACATAACTCCAATATGAATAATTTTGCCCATTCAACTGCACACTAATGGATTGAAGAGAATCATCCTTTTCTCCAGCCATTGCAAACAATCACAAAACAGAGAAAACAAAACCCCAATTTCTGCAAATGGGTCTCTACAAAACCCTAACAGAGAGAACCGCAAAAAGAAGAACGAATTGCTAACAAAAATCCATCGCGAAAGCTGTGGCCAAAATTATCCTTGCTCTTGATACCAAATTAAGATTAGCAATATATATGAGGAAGAGAAGAAGAACAAGAGAGAAGAGAAAAGTGGCTAGGGTTCGCTATTGCAAAAGTAAATTAGTCAACATTACAAGAATAGAAAAAAGGTAAAAATATATATGCAACAAATAAAAGACTAAACTACCCTTAAGATAAATAAAATAAGTAAAACATAAATACACCATATTATCTAACAGGAATAACAGAACAACACTACTGTAAAAGCTCATCAATTATATGGTATAATATAAAAGGACAACACTGTTATGACAGTGCTTTCGTATTAGGACCAAGACAACCAAACTAACTACAAGGTTATAAGAAAAACACAAGGAGCAGGGTGCTGAATGAATGGTCCAAATAGCACACTAAAGATTATCAATATGGAGAAAATTAAAAAATCATTCATTGATTGAAGACTCCATAGTCAAGCCAATAGCATTACATTATGGTTTTTATAGACATAATTTAGAAGAGGATTAAGCTCATAGAGTTTAACTTTAAAACAGGTTGGTTATCAATAAAATGTAAAGCATATCTACTCTACATAATTTTTTTTCTTTTTCATTTTGTAATTTCTTACATAGTGCAAGAGGGTATGCAACACTGTAAAGGGTATGTTAATAAGGCAAAATGGTATGATGTTAAATAGTGCAAGAGGGCATTTAATTGTCAGACTTTTACAGAGGCAGTACCACGCCTTATTGTCTTACCAGAGCATGCCAAAATAGGAATAGTGCTGCTCTTATTCGGTAATGAAGACACAATTTCTTGGAGATATAGATTCAATAAGATTTAAACCATATAAGAATAGAAATTGGAAAGACAAAATGGGGAATTGAGAATACCTAGATAGTTTCCAAATCAGTTCTAACAGTAAAGATCTAATCTTGAATTAGAGATAACCTTGCATGTCATCACTTTTTCTATAATCAATACACCCAAGGTCACCAAGAAAATTCATTAAAGTGACAACTCAATGAAAGTAGCAATAAACCTTTAGCATTTAAGTTGAACCTTCAATCAAGGGCAATTGAACTGTAAAGCCTTTAAGATCCAGTTCAATGAGTTTTATGCAGTGTTGCAAGTTAAAATATGGGTAATATCTGTTTAGGGTTTAGGGTTTGAGACTCTGTCCATAATCATAGGTAATATATGTTTGCAAAAATCTGGTTTCTCCAGTTAGAAGATGTATTTCCACCTGAGAAATAATCTCCAATATTTAGGGTAGCATTATATGATAATTTGGTTCAGTTACTTCAGTAATATGGATTATGTGACAATAACACCTAAGTACTTGACAATCAAGGGGAGAAACTTCCAATGAATATGGGAAAAATCTGCAATTAAAAAAGCAATTACTTCCTCCTCAAGAGGAAAATCTAAACTATTGTATTGCACTTGTTGCCTTTATCATATGAAGCTAATACAAACTTGGATGAAGAAGTGGTCCTTGCTTAAAAGCTTCAGACTTAAGTAATTTGACATGAATGAACCATTTAATGTTTATTAAATTTAACATGCATCGGTTTCAATTAGGAAAAGAAGCACTATTTTCTTGC
This sequence comes from Ormosia semicastrata, assembly GCA_029884595.1. Classification (NCBI taxonomy): domain Eukaryota; kingdom Viridiplantae; phylum Streptophyta; class Magnoliopsida; order Fabales; family Fabaceae; genus Ormosia; species Ormosia semicastrata. Next base: position 13,172,641 of record JAQQTO010000055.1, on the reverse strand, counting down.
AACGTATGCTAAGGCTCAGATCACTATACAGAATTCTTGTAATTATGGTTTACATTTCAAATGTATAATGATATGATTTAAGAATTGTTTAGTTAATTGTTTAGTCATTTGTGGTTTTAATATGATGATAGCACAAGTTTTTTTCTTTTTCCAAAGGTGTTTATATATATGTATATACATATGTATATATATGTATAAACATATGTATATATATGTATATATATATATATATATATATACATATATATATATATATATATATATATATATATATATATATATATAATAGAATTAGCCATCAAGTGCCTTTCTTCTACATCCTTATCAATTGATGAAACAAATCCTCGAGTCCTTACCATTAATAAATTCCTTGTCTGAAGAACCAACTTAGTTCAAATACACACATGCCCTGGGCTTTACACAAGAGACATTTTACTCTTTCTATCATCTGCATTTAAAGGAGTTACAATAATCATTGTTAGTGGCTGATCTATATATATACCACATAAGACTAAAAATGCTTATACCTTTGAAAACACAGTTTCATTATTAGCAGTGTCAAATGTTAAATCCACAATTTATGAGAATGGAGGAGTGAACATGTCTTGTACAAAACACAAACATTTCAAATTGCTAGGCCCAAAGACCAGAACTAATTGACCAAAAAATACATTTATGATTTAAAGAAGGGGAAGAACAACCACCTTCTTGGGTGTGATATCAGATCCATCCAATTGGAACATGTTAAGAAGTGTATCATCATCAGTCATTCGCCTCACCATAAAGGAATCCTCAAACTGTGCAGTCTAACCACTTTTGCCCTCAACCTTTAAGAGAAAAGTCTTCCTAACCCAACCTTCTACGTAATGTGGAAAATTAGCTGCTCAATGATTCTGGAACAACACACGGACCATTTAATTCAATTTTTTTAAAAAAAATATGACCATACTCTAGACCACATAACCAAAAGGTGTCCACACTTAACAAATGCATTACAAAAACATAGAATCTTTGATCTAACAAAACAACAACATTTACCTTGTACATCATTGCTATTATATCTGCACATGTTCTCTTGAGCATGCAATAGACATCACGGTCAAACACCACAAATACAGTAGCACCGTTTTCATCACCAACAGTTAACTTAATCCTGTACCTGCATACAATAACCATGGAGATGAGTTATTAAACTGATAACATTGCCAAATGCTACAATACATCTAGCATTATTAATAAATACATCAGCCTCGATTCCTAACTAATTCTAATAAATAAACCTTGGAACTACATTGACAACATGAGAGTTGTAACCATCACAGTAGTACATTCCCGACCAGGGGTCACTGCCTTATTGCACTTGCATACAAGGTACCACCACTTATCCTCTTTAAGGATATCCATGACATTTGTCATTACAATGCAATTACCACCCTACCAATAACATAAAAATCAGAGGAAAATAAACACTCAAACTTCCACACATTTAACACAGGCAGTTTATGCATCAGTCATTATGCATAGAGCTTATAATTAATTAAATGATTATATAATTCAGAATAATTGTCCAGCTCACCTCCTTATGGGCAATAGTGAACCTGGGGTTAAGCCTCGGAAATTCATCCTCAATTGATGCCTTGGGATGATCAGACATAATAGGAACAACCTGTGTAAGTCCAGGATGCTGTACAACCATCCTATAATAAATTACAAATTACAAATAAATACAAATCAAAATCTTTCAAATTCTGCTGAGCAGTGCTGAGTAAGGCATGCAGAAAACCAAAAGAGCAAACAACAAACCGGAACAACCCCATAAAACCATAAATGGTCATACATCATTTCCACAAAAATGCGTCCACATAACCAACCAAACTCACATGTTCCCGGACTCAACCACCTCTGCAATCTCTGGGTTGAATATAAGTTTGGTGGCATTCATCACATTTTGAATGACAGTCTTAACTGAGAACCATAAAACATAAAAATATTGCAAACCATTAAGGGAGGTAAGCTATCTGATGATTAAATATGACAGAACATATTAAATTTAGCAAGGCAAATAAAATTAAAATAGTTAAGGGACCAATAAAAAAAATAAAATAGTAGTCACAAGAGAGAAGAGAGTAATCCTTGAATGTTTACACTTTTGCAAATTGCACCACCACCACTGGCTGATTCAAATCACCCTATGCAAGGAATACGTTGAGTTCATTCACGTACTCTCCAAACAAAGCACAATCAATCTTGAAGCTGTAACAGAATTTTCACAAACACCAATGAGCAAATACAAATTAATAAGCAAATCAAGGCATATATGAAATAGTATAGTGGAAATTAATGCACATCATATAAGAAATATGGCCACAAATTATTCATGGTCACAGGTGTGAAATGACCCTTGGTTAAGCACCATGCAAAATAGGCCATGGTATACACCCCACCCTCACTCAGCATGAGCATGAATTTGTACACCAATGTCTTGCCCACAATTGCATGAATCTTGGAACCATGGGCCACAACCAAGACATGAAAAGCGGATGAAGTGTGTACCCATCTAGAAATTGGCTTTAGCCTTATTGTACATCTTTGAGAGTTGTATGTACTGAAAAGGGAGACCATTGTTTGATCTATTATGAGATGAAATAAACTTAAGAAAGCAACATTCAAATGAAAGTGACATAAGACTTAGAATGACATATGTTAAGGAATCTATGCATGACATGAATGAAAGCTAGTAATTGTTGTTGCCGAAAACATTCTTTATAAGAAAATATATTTTACTATGATCTGGAAAGTTTTAATTAATTGAAAATTAGAATGACAATTAAGAAGCATAAGAACCTTGAGAGAACACATAATATTGTCATCATAATGCCATATGTCTCAAATTCTTGATCAAATGTAAAAAGTAGTATATAGGATAACACATAGCTAATGTGACAGCTATACCTTGTCATCCATATATTCTTCAGTTGTCGTCCATTATCTTCTTCAGCTTCTGTAGTCTCAACAACAAATTATGAGTAGTTGTTGCAGTAACTTTCAAGTTAAGCAATAACGTAAAACTTTCCACTTCAAGTTAAGCTAACTTTTTTGTTCCCTTTTAACATTAGTTAGGCATGTAAGTAAGGCACCAACTCACAAATCACATGACCATGTAAGTAAAGCACATCGAGCTGGCCACAAATGGAATTTCACTACATTGTTCCTAAATCACTCAATTAATGTCACCTGTCCATGAATAGGAATGTGTACAATATTAGAAAGCCTTTGGTAGTTGTATGTTATATAGATATAGATATAGATTTAATTTATAGATCAACATCCAAGCCATATGAATGGAACTCTGCACGCAAGCATCCATGTAACTTGACATCTCTAAAAAAATATAGTTCCCAAATTAACATACCTAGTCATTGATCAATCAATTTTGAGGCATTCATTATTGCTTTATATTTAGCCTAATTGATGATAATTGTATCCAATATTATTATGTTTGTGGGTGAGTTTTAAATGATTAGGCCTCATTGAGCTTAGTTGTAAAAGCTTTATTAATTTTCAGAATTTAACTCGTTTTGACCTTTCTGTCTTATACAGGCCATATCTTGGGCTACAAATGTCATATTTGGATGATCTTGGTGTCCCCTGAAAGCTAAGACGAAGATACACAATTTTACGTCTAATGAAGTTTTTCTAATTCAACTGGATTCAGGGCGAAATTGAGCCTCGAAGTTAGGACGCTGTTACTATCATAAAGCTTGGACCTTCCCTCACTGATTTGGGCTTAACTCTCTCAATTTAAACCCAAATAAGGCAAATTATATATCTCTGTAAAGCTTATTCAAAGGGCTATAGATTGGGTTAGGGGTAGATTAGGAATTGCAGAAAAATTTTTAGTTACAAATAGGCTTAGGCAGAATACGAAAAACACACTTTTTACGAATCCTGATTTTTGAGTTTTACGATAGGAATCAAGAAACCCTTTTTCTTCTCTTTTCGTCTTCTCTATTTCGTTTTCCTCTTTTCTCTAATCTATATATCTTCAATGGTAATGGCCATGGAAGGCTAAAGATCCAATCAATCCAAGGAATTCAATTATTGTGGTTAGAGTTTTGAGTTCTTTTGTTTTATTTGTGATTTTTGATCGTGTTCTTTCCTCTTCTCCTTCTTTAATTGATTTATGATTATGTTTCAAAATTGAAGATAGATTTGGATTGATTAATCTAAATTTAATGGAGAATAGATCATCAATTGATAATCTATGTTAATTCAAAATAATGTTTAATTCAATCTTAATCAAGAATTGCGATTGTGATTCTGTTTTAGTTGATTAAATTCTAGGTGATTATCTAGTTGAATTCGAATTAACAGAGGTAATTGCATAAATAATTTTACTCTCTTGAACTATGATTTACTTTGCCACTTGATTTGAAGCCCTTGAATTGGTGTTTTCAGTTTTGAATTTATTCCTAGTTATTATCGAATTTGCATTCTATTACTTGATGAATAAAACCCCCTACCTTTTGATAATTTTTAATATACTTGAGAAATTCGAATTGATCCTTGGGAGATGACCTAGGTTATGTACTATGCTATATTCCATTTAAATCCTAGTCTATTTTGAGGCGAGCACGACATCGCGCATCAAAATTTGGCGCCGTTGTTGGGGATCTATTTTTGGTTTCTTAGGTTTATTAGAAGTTCCTATTTGCTGTTAATTTTTCTGTACTCGTGATCAACTTTGCTGGAATTCCTTAAGTGCATTTTGCTGTTTTTTATTTTTTTTTTTTTTTTTTTTATTTTTATTTTTGCTATAGATTCTGCTTATTTTGCCCATTCTGTTGCTGTTTCTGTATTGTTACTATTTTATTGACTTTTTCTGCTGTTGACCATCCTTTTGTTGATCTTATTGCCAATTGTATTGCAAGACTTTATTGTGAGTGTTATGCATTTATTTTGGGCGTGTTACTAGCTTCTTACCACTGTTTCATATACTGCTAGCACTCTTTTCCTAATTTCTGGTGCAGGGGAAACAAAGTGCAATCTGGCCAATTCTGATTGAGCTGAAATTTGGTCTCCAAGGGTAAAACATCATTTGGAGCAAAGTGATCTTAAGATCAAGTACTCAGATTTTAGCCAATTTCCATCATTTGGTAAGGTTTCTGGGCAGTTTTATAATTTCTGAAAAAATGGCCTAATTTTAGATTGAGCTGAGAGTTGTTCCCTTGAAGGAAAAGGGCATTCTAAGAGAGGCTTAGTATCCTAAGGTCACTCATTTTTAAGCCAAATTCCATCGTTTAGACCATTTTTTTAATTTTTGAATATTTTTTATTGCATTTTTAAGTTCCCTTTTTGAGTAGTTTTTAGTGTGTGGTGGTCCCATAATTTTTAAAAAATCATTTGATAGGTCAATTAGATTTATTTTTTTTTTTTTTGCTATTTGATAGTCAATTTTGCTTGTTTTGCTGTTTTCGAGTTTTGCATGTTATATGACTAGGTCTAATCCTGGTTTTGTGCATAATTTTGATCCTGAAATAGATAGGACTTTTCATACCTTGCATAGGTTTAATAGATTTGATTCTGCATTTGCTGAGCATATAGGAAGTAATGATTCTTCACATACTTATCATACTAGTGATTCTGCTTATGAATTTTCTGATTCCGCACTTTCTGTCACTGATCTATCTTTCAATTCTGATTCTACTGAGCATACTGAGATTATGGATAATAGAACCTTGAAGGAGCTGGCTGCTCCTGATGTTACATATCAGTCTTTATGCATTCAGTATCCTGATGTTGATGTTCCATTTGAACTTAAATCTGGATTGATTCATTTACTGCCTAAGTTCAATGGTCATGCAGGAGAAGATCCTCATAAGCACCTCAAGGAGTTCCACATTGTGTGTTCTACCATGAAGCCTCAAGGCATCTCAGAAGATCACATCAAACTTAGAGCATTCCCTTTCTCATTACAGGATGCTGCTAAGGACTGGCTGTATTATTTGCATCCAAGATCTGTCACTAGCTGGAATGATCTTAAGAGGCTGTTTTTGGAGAAATTCTTTCCTGCATCAAGGGCTGCATCAATCCGAAAAGAGATATGTGGCATCAGGCAGTTTGACAGAGAACCATTGTCTGAATACTGGGAAATATTCAAGAAGATATGTGCTAGTTGTCCTCACCATCAGATTAGTGACCAGTTACTAATCCAGTATTTTTATGAAGGTTTGCTATCTATGGATAGGAGCATGATTGATGCTGCTAGTGGAGGAGCATTGGTAGACATTACCCCTATGGCTGCAAGAGAATTGATTGAGAATATGGCCACTAATTCCCAACAGTTTGGCACCAGAAGTAACTCAGTGGTATTGAGTAGAGGTGTCCACGAAATTGAGGCAACTTATGCTGCAGATCACAGAAAATTGGAGAGCAAAATTGATGACCTTGCATCCTTGGTGAGGCAATTGGCTGTGACTCAACAACAGAAGCCTGCTGCAGTAGCTCCTGCCAGAGTATGTGGAATCTGCATTTCTGCTGATCATCCAACAGATTCCTGCCCTACATTGCAAGAGGTTGATACTGATGGTACCCCCCAGGCCTATGCAGCAAACATCTACAATAATAGGCCTCAGTAGCAGCAACAACAGAGCTACGATTTGTCCTCCAACAGATATAACTCAGGCTGGAGAAATCATCCAAATCTGAGGTGGGGAAATACCTCTACACAGCCTGCCCCTACTCAATTTAGGCAACAACAGCAGCAGCTACCCTTCCAAACCACCGCAGGTTCCAGTAGACCATATCAGCCACCTTTCCTACAGCAGCAGCAGAATATGCAGCAGCTCACTACAATACCTCCTAAATTTGAGCCAACCTTGGAGGATTTGATGAAGCAAATGGCGGTGAAGAACTTGCAGTTCCAGCAGAGGACAGAAGCTACCATTTAGAATTTGGAGAACCAGATTGGACAGCTTGCTAGTTCAATGAACCAATTACAGACACAAGATTCTGACAAGTTGCCTGCACAAACTGTGGTGAATCCAAGAAATGTGAGTGCCATCACTCTCAGATTTGGTAAGGCTGTTGATGCACCAAATTGTAGGTTGCAACATGGATTAGATAAGGAGAATCAGGAGTAGTAAGCCATACCAGAAATTTCATGTAGCAGCACAATAAAGAAAACAGATTCTGACCCCACTCCTGGTGTAGTTACTGATGAGCAAGAGCAGTCCGTCCCACTACCATTCCCTCAGAGGGTCGTGCAGCTTAAGAAGACTTTTGAGACTGACACAGATAGGGAGATCTTGGAGACTTTTAGGAAGGTTGAGGTGAACATTCCTCTCATTGAAGCAATCAAACAAATTCCAAAATAAGCCAAGTTTCTTAAGGACCTGTGCACTCACAGAAGGAGGTTAAAGGGAAATGAGAATATCAGTATGGGGAGAAATGTGTCTGCACTTATTCAGCCTACAATGCCCCAAAAATGCAAGGATCCAGGGATTTTTACTATTCCATGCACCATAGGCAATAGCAAATTCGAAAATGCCATGTTGGATTTAGGTGCTTCAAATAAATGTTATGCCTATGTCTGTGTTTAATTCTCTTTCCCTTGGACCCTTACAGAATACAGGAGTTATCATTCAGTTGGCAAACAGGAGTAATGCATACCCTGCTGGACTCATTGAAGATGTCCTTGTTAGAGTTAAGGATTTGATCTTTCCTGCAGATTTCTATATTTTGGATATGAATGGAGAATCTGAATCCAGCAAGGCTCCCATCATTTGGCAGACTTTTCCTCAAAACTGCCAGAACCAAGATTGATGTCCATGCAGGCACTCTTTCCATGGAGTTTGGAGATAGTGTGGTCAGATTTAACATTTTGGATGCCATGAAACACCCCATGGAGGAGCATTCTGTTTTCCATATAGATTTGCTAGCTGATATAGTTGATGATAACTATCTCGAGTTCTTTGTCTGTTGATTTCCCAGATTTTAATGATTTTGATGATATTTACACTTGTCCTACTTGTATTGAGTCTGAAATGTGCAGTGTTTGTGCTGAGATTGCATCCTGTTTACATGATGATTTTGATGCAGATTTTACAGGTTCTGAACAGTTTGATGGTGGTGTAGTTGCGAATTCCATGGAGTCAGAATGCAGCAGTTTGGATTGTGTAGGGTTACAGGTTGTAGACACAGTTCCTACCACCAGGATACTTCTATCTGTAGTTCAGCCACCTACACTAGAGCTTAAGCCACTCCCAGAGCACCTTAAGTATGCATACTTAGAGGAGGATAAGAAGCTGCCAGTGATCATTTCTACTGCCCTCCATGCTGACCAAGAGGAGAGGCTGCTGCAAATACTGAGGAAGCATAAGAAAGCTATGGGTTGGACCTTGGCTGACCTTCCTGGCATTAATCCTTCCATGTGTATGCACAGAATACTACTTGAGGATGGTGCTAAACCAGTGAGATAACCACAGAGGCGACTCAACCCTTTGATCCTGGATGTGGTAAAGAAAGAGGTGACCAAGCTTTTGCAAGCAGACATCATTTATCCTATCTCAGATAGTGCTTGGGTGAGTCCAATTCAAGTGGTTCCAAAGAAATCAAGAATCACAGTAGTGAAGAATGATCGTGATGAGCTGATTCCTACTAGAGTGCAGAGTAGCTGGAGAGTTTGTATTGATTACAGGCGCCTCAACCAAGCGACAAAAAAAGGATCATTTTCCTTTGCCCTTTATCGATCAAATGCTTGAGCGCTTGGCTGAAAAGTCTTTCTACTGCTTTCTTGATGGCTTTTCGGGGTACTTCCAGATCCATATAGCACTAGAGGACCAGGAGAAAACCACCTTCACCGACCCCTTTGGCACTTTTGCCTATAGGAGGATGCCTTTCGGCCTGTGCAATGCTCCTGGAACTTTTCAGCGATGCATGGTAAGTATTTTTTCAGACTTTTTAGAGGATTGCATTGAGGTGTTTATGGATGATTTTACTATTTATGGTTCCTCCTTTGATGCCTGTTTGGACAGTCTGGATAGAGTTTTACATTGCTGCATTGAAACTAACCTTGTTCTTAATTATGAAAGTGTCATTTTATGGTAGAACAGGGCATAGTCTTCGGCCATGTGATCTCTCGGAATGGTATAGAGGTAGATCCTGCTAAAATTGATGTTATTTCCCAGTTGCCTTACCCCTCTTGGTGCGAGAGGTTCGTTCTTTTCTTGGCCATACAGGTTTCTACAGGAGGTTCATTAAAGATTTCAGCAGAAAGACCCTTCCACTTTCTAACTTGTTGCAGAAAGATGTTGTCTTTGATTTTGATGACAGGTGTAGAGAGGCTTATGATTGCCTCAAAATAGCTCTGACCACCACTCCCATCATTCAGCCGCGCGAGTGGACACTCCCTTTTGAACTCATGTGTGATGCATCTAACTATGCAGTGGGAGCTGTCCTAGCCCAGAGAGTTGGCAGGCTACCTCATGTCATCTCCTAAGCTTCCAAGGCTTTAGATGCTGCCCAAGCTAACTATACTACCACTGAGAAAGAGTTGCTTGCTATTGTATTTGCACTTGATAAGTTTAGATCATATTTGCTTGGTTCTAAAGTGGTTATTTTTACTGATCATGCAGCTTTAAAGTTCTTTGTTGAAGAAGGCAGATTCGAAGCCTCGATTGATTAGATGGATGCTGCTTCTCCAGGAGTTTGATTTGGAGATTAGAGATAGGAGTGGCACAGAGAATTTGGTGGCAGATCATTTGAGCAGGATAGAAGGAGTTGTTGACCCTTCTCCTATCAGAGATGACTTCCCAGATGAGCAGCTCATGCAGCTGAATGATACCCCACTTTCTCCTTAGTTTACTGATTTAGTTAATTACTTGGTTACATCTGTTTTTCCTCTTCATGCATCTAGATCACAGAAAGCTAAACTTAAAAGTGATGCTAAATATTATGTGTGGGATGATCCATATTTGTGAAAATTTTGTAGTGACCAGGTGATTCGCAGATGCATACCTGACCATGAGATCCAGTCCGTTCTTCATTTCTGTCATGCTTCTCCAGTTGGAGGTCACTTTGGACCACAGCAGACCACTAGGAAGGTGCTAGATTTTGGATTCTACTGGCCTACCATTTTCAGAGATACTTATCAAGTTTTCAGTACTTGTGAGCAGTGCCAGAGAGCAGGAGTGACTATCACTCGCCGACAGGAGATGCCCCAGCAGCCCATTCTGTTCTGCGAGGTTTTTGATGTTTGGGGTATCGATTTTATGAGCCCTTTCCCTGTTTCTTTTGGTTTCCCTTATATTGTGCTTGCAGTTGATTATGTTTCTAAATGGGTGGAAGCTAAGGCCACCAGGACTAATGATGCTCGAGTTGTTGTGGATTTTGTCAGGTCTAACATATTTTGCAGGTTTGGAGTGCCTCGCGCTATCATTAGTGACCAAGGGACTCATTTTTGTAACCGGACTATGGAGGCCTTGTTTCGGAAGTATGGGGTCGTGCATAGAGTGTCTACAGCATATCATCCCCAAACTAACAGGCAGGCCGAGGTTTCTAACCGAGAGATAAAGCAGATTTTGGAGAAGATGGTGCAGCCAAATAGGAAAGATTGGAGCCATCGGTTAAAAGATGCTCTTTGGGCTCATCGTACCGCCTACAAGACACTTATAGGGATGTCTCCTTTTAGGGTTGTCTTTGGTAAACCATGTCACCTTCCGGTGGAAATAGAACATCGTGCATACTGGACAGTGAAGAGTTGTAACTTAGCATTTGACCAAGCAAGTTCAGAGAGGAAGCTTCAATTGCAACAACTGGAAGAACTTCGCTTGGAGGCTTATGAGAATTCAAGGATCTATAAGGAAAAGACTAAGCATTTCCATGATAAGATGATTTCTAGAAAGGAGTTCTCCATTGGCCAAAAGGTACTTTTGTTCAACTCTCGCCTTAAACTCATGCCCGGTAAGCTCTATTCTAGGTGGGATGGTCTTTTTGTTGTCACTAGCATCTTTCCTTATGGTGCAGTGGAGATTTCGAATGAAGCCACCAATAAGAGTTTCAAGGTTAATGGCCACCATCTTAAGCCCTTTCTTGAGAGCCCTGCAAGCCCAGCACCTGTAGAGAAACTCTCCTTGGCAAAGCCCACCTTTCCCCAAGTGTAAATTTTCCCACCATGATAAGGGTGTTTTCTTCCCTTGCTCTTTTATTTCACATGTATACTTGTCTTTTGCTTTTGCTTTATGTTTCCATTGAGGACAATGTGTGATTAAAGTGTGGGGAGGAATTTTGTCTTGTTTTTGTTTTTTTTTCTTGTTTCTATTTTTTTATTTTTCTATTTTTCTATTCTCACTGTTTCTATTTTCTGTTTTCATTTTCATTTTCTATTTCTCGTTCTGTTTTCTATTTTTATTTTTTGCATTTTGTGTTATTTTTTGCTATTTTTATTTTTGTTTTCTTCTTTTAATTGTTTTTGTTAAAAAAAAAAAAAGAGGGCACAAGTGTGTTTTGAGTTGCTTTCCAATGATGTTTTGAGGTTTGTAAAGTTGATAATTGGAATTCAAGGTTCATAACATGATTGAATAAATTTTCTTTCTTCTTGAATTTAATTTGCTTGGTGGTGAATGTTTGAATTGGTGGATCAAGTTTGATAGATGCATATCTTGTGAGATTTTAAGCCTATTGGTGGATTAAACATTTGCATCATTCTCTTCTTTCTTGTGTGATTTTCACTCATGTCATTTGATCACTCTAGAACTTGCTTAAATTCTTTTTGAGGCTACATTTTTCACTTGTATGCATGAACATGATTGAGGCATTCTTTCTTGATTAACTACTCTGGCCAAATAGCTAACCTTGCATTACTTTCCTTTGTTTAACCCCCTTGAGCCTACTTGTCTATTCTTTGTTTTAGCTCATTTTGTGCCTTATGTGAAAAATCATGTTTTTACCTTTACCTTAGGGAATAAGAGAGCATTGGTTCATTTTCATTGGAGGAGCTCTTTTGATGTTCAAGTGTGGGGGTTGTGTACTTTGATGTGCAATGTGCAAGATGTTTGGTGAAATTTAAAAAAAAAAATGAATGAAAAAAATAGAATTAAGAAAAAGAAAAAAAAGAAGAAAAAAGGAAGAAAAGAAAAAAGAATAAATTCAAGAAAGGTTGTGAAAGAAAAGAAGAGAAGGAAATTTATAAAGGAGAATGTGCATTATTTGGAGTTGGGGGATAAAAATTTCACGTTTGTTACTTGTCATTTAAGTTCTTTCACAATGCTCTTTCATTCTCTTTGGTATTTATTTTGCCATATCCATATTGTTTCCTTCCATTATCTTGGCCCCATTACAACCTTGAATAAAGTCTTCTTGATTTTTGTGTGCATGTGTTTTGAGTAATGGAGAAGTAGAAAATAAGCAAGCTTATGGTAGTGCAATCGTTCATAAGTTGAATTGAGTGAAATACTTACCTTGTAAACACTTGAGGGATTGAGAGTGTATCTTGTGAGGATCTTTCATTCTTGATTCATGTTTTTCAAGTTGAAGCTACCTTGCTTGTTGGTTTGAAATGTGAAGAAATTTTAATTCATGGATGTTTTGTTATCTTGAATCTTCTATTGCTCCTCTTGCTTGTAAGCTTTTGCGTTCTTGAATGTCATTGGAATTTGAGTCTTTTAGAGTTTTTAGTTAATGAATTTTTACTTTTCTTGCATTCTTGCATTTGTTTTTCTTTATTATCTAGTTTTGGTTTTTTGTATTTTGCCTGGGAGTGCAAAAGTTCAAGTGTGGAGGAATTTGATCAATCAATTTTGAGGCATTTATTATTGCTTTATATTTAGCCTAATTGATGATAATTGTATCCAATATTATTATGTTTGTGGGTGAGTTTTAAATGATTGGGTCTCATTGAGCTTAGTTGTAAAAGCTTTATTAATTTTTAGAATTTAACCCGTTTTGACCTTTCTGTCTTCTGAAAGCTGAGACGAAGATACACAATTTTACGTCTAATGCAGTTTTTCTAATTCAGCTGGATTCAGGGTAAAATTGAGCCACGAAGTTAGGATGCTGTTACTGTCATAAAACTTGGACCTTCCCTCACTGATTTGGGCTTAACTCTCTCAATTTAAACCCAAATAAGGCAAATTATATGTCTCTGTAAAGCTTATTCAGAGGGCTACAGATTGGGCTAGGGGTAGATTAGGAATTGCAGAAAAATTTTCAGTTACAAATAGGCTTAGGCAGAATACGAAAAACACACTTTTTACGAATCCTGATTTTTGAGTTTTACGATAAGAATCAAGAAACCCTTTTTCTTCTCTTTTCGTCTTCTCTATTTCGTTTTCCTCTTTTCTCTAATCTGTATATCTTCAATGGTGATGGCCATGGAAGGCTAAAGATCCAATCAATCCAAGGAATTCAATGATTGTGGTTAGAGTTTTGAGTTCTTTTGTTTTATTTGTGATTTCTGATTGTGTTCTTTCCTCTTCTCCTTCTTTAATTGATTTATGATTATGTTTCAAAATTGAAGATAGATTTGGATTGATTAATCTGAATTTAATGGAGAATAGATCATCAATTGATAATCTATGTTAATTCAAAATTATGTTTAATTCAATCTTAATCAAGAATTGCGATTGTGATTCTGTTTTAGTTGATTAAATTTTAGGTGATTATCTAGTTGAATTCGAATTAACAGAGATAATTGCATAAATAATTTTACTCTCTTGAACTATGATTTACTTTGCCACTTGATTTGAAGTCCTTGGATTTGTGTTTTCAGTTTTGAATTTATTCCTAATTACTATCGAATTTGCATTCTGTTACTTGATGAATAAAACCCCCTACCTTTTGATAATTTTTAATATACTTGAGAAATCCGAATTGATCCTTGGGAGATGACCTAGGTTATGCACTATGCTATATTCCATTTAAATCCTAGTCTATTTTGAGGCGAGCACGACATCGCGCATCAAAATTTGGCACCGTTGCCGGGGATCTATTTTCGATTTCTTAGGTTTATTAGAAGTTCCTATTTGCTGTTAATTTTTCTATACTCGTGATCAACTTTGCTGGAATTCCTTAAGCGCATCTGATCAATCAAATTTTAGGCATTCATTATTGTTTTATATTTGGCCTAATTGATGATAATTGTGCCCAATATTATGTTTGAAGATGAGTTTTAGATGATTGGTCTTCATTGAGCTTAATTGTAAAAACTTCATTAATTTTCGAATTTTAACTCATTTTGACCTTTCTGTCTTGTACAGGCCATAACTTAGGCTGCGAATATCATATTTGGATGATCTTAGAGTCCCCTGAAAGCTGAGACGAAGATCTACAATTTCATGTCTGATGAAATTTTTCTAATTCAGCTGGATTCAAGGTGAAAATTAGGCCTCAAAGTTAGGACGCTGTTGCTATCACAAAGCTTGGACCTTTCCTCAATGATTTGGGCCTAATTCTCTCAATTTAAGCCCAATTAAGGCAAATGATATGTCTATGAAAATCTGTTTCAGAGGGCTACAATATGGGCTAGGGGTAGATTAGGAATTACATAAGATTTTTCAGTTACAAATAGGTCAAGGCAGATTCTGAATTTACTTTTTTTTATTTGATTTTATTGAGTTATAACAGATTTGGGCAAAAACCTTTTTCTCTCTCTATTTTCATTTTTCTCTTTTCTCTGCATTTTCGTAATGGCCATGGAAGGCTAAAGCTCCAATCAATCTAAGGAATTCAATGATTGTGGTTAGAGTTTTGAGTTCTCTTGCTTATTTGTAAATTTTGTTTGTGTTCTTCCTTCTTCTCCTTCTTCAATTGATTTCTGATTTGGATTTCGAAATTGAAGTTAGAATTAGGGTTGATTAATCTGAATCTAATGGAGAATAGATCATTGATTGATAATCTATGTTAATCCGAATCTGTTCCTAAATCAATCTTAATCAAGAACTGCGATTGTGATTCTGTTTTAGTTGATGAAATTCTAGATGATTATCTAGTTGAATTCGAATTAACAGAGGTGAATGCAACAGAATTCTATTCTTCTTGAACAATGATTAATTCTGCCACTTGAATTGAAGACCTTGGATTGGTGTTTCCTTAATTGAATTTTCTTTAAACTTGAATTCGTTTTCTGTTATTGAATTGAACAAAACCCCCCTTACTTATTGATAACTACTAATATACTTGAGAAATCCGAATTGGTCCTTGGGAGATGACCTAGGTTATACACTATACTATATTCCATTGTAAATCCTAGTCTATTTTGAGGCGAGTGCGACATCACCGATCAAAATTTGGCGCCGTTGCCGGGAACCTATTTTCGGTTTCTTAGGTGTTCCTAATAGTTGCTAATTTCTGTGCATTCGTGATGAACTTTGCTGGAAGTCATTAAGTGCATTTTACTGATTTTGTTACTGATTTTGCTACTGATTCTGCTACTGCTACTGATTCTGCTATCTATTGATTCTGTTGCATTCATCTGAAGAAGTGCAATTCTGTTTCTCTCTTGCAAATTGATCTTCTTTGCATAATTCTATTCTATTGTTGCATAATTACGTTTCTTTCCGATTATTTCGTTACGCTACTCGATTCGAGTCTGCTGAGTAATTCTGCATAATTCTGTTATGCTGCATAATTCTGATTTTGTTCTCGTGATTCTGCAGAATTCTGATTCTGCTGCATAATTCTGCTGCATAATTGTCATTCTGCTTCTGCTACATAATTGTCATTCTGCTGCATAATTCTGATTCTGATTCTACTCTACTGATTCTGCTACTGCATAATTCTATTTTGTTGTTGTTCCATTATGTTTTTTCTATTGGTATAAATCTGCATAACATATTATTCAATTCTGGTATAACACACCAATCTGTTGCATTGCATTTTGCAGTTCCTTGGATTTTCGTGTTACTGTTCCATTGGTTTGTTTATTGTTCCATTGGATTTTTGCTGCATTTGATGACTCCTGTGAATGTGCATTGCTTCACTCAACACAATTGATACTTCTGTGGCACGAATCACACATCCATCTGCTACCAAATTACCTGCATAATCTGCTGAGCTGCATAGTCTGTTTGCTGCATAACCTTGCTGCGGTTACTGTTCCATTGGTCCCCTTGCACCACATTCGGCTATTGCATGTCATTTTGCTACATTTGATCATCCATATACTTCATTATTGACATCTGGAAGTTCTCATCTTCATTCTTGAGTTTTACCCCCATTTTCACTTTTGAGTTTCACTTTGCTCCCATTTTTCTGAATCCAAAAAGGGACTAGTAGACAGGAATTGTACTTGCGATGGAGTCTTGAGCTGAAACTTGGTCCCGAAAGGTAAACCATCATTCTAAGCAAACTGATCCTAAAAGGATCATTCCTGCATAATTTGGCCAAAATCCATCGTTTGGTAGGGTTTTTGAGTAAATTCAGGTGAGACAATGGCATTTTTGTAATTTTTGGCTGATCAAACATGCTCAGAATGATCTGAAAATTGGTGGGTTGAAGGAAAATGGCCTTCTCCACAAGGCTCACAGCTATGTAGTGAGCAATACCCTGGTTTGCCCTAATTCCTTCATTTAGACCAGTTTTTCATTTTTTGAAGTTTTTCCATTGCATTTTTGAGTTCCATTTTAGTGTAGTTTTAAGTGTGTGGTGGTCCCATATTTATTAAAAATCATTTCATAGGTCAACTAGATTTATTTTGGTGCATTTCTAGTGTTGGATTCTCCATTTTGCTGCTTTGTTGTTTTCAAGTTTTGCATGTTATATGACTAGGTCTAATCCTGGTTATTTGCATAATTTTGATCCTGAGATAGATAGGACCTTTCATACCTTGCATAGGTTCAATAGATCTAATTCTGCATTTGCTGAGCATATAGGAAGTAGTGATTCTACACATACTTATCATACTAGTGATTCTGCTTCTGAATTATCTGATTCTGCACTTTCTGTCATTGATCCATCTTTCAATTCTGATTATACTGTGCATACTGAGCATACTGAGCATACTGAGATTATGGATAATAGAACCTTGAAGGAGCTGGCTGCTCCTGATGTTACATATCAGTCTTTATGCATTCAGTATCCTGATGTTGATGTTCCATTTGAACTTAAATCTGGATTGATTCATTTGCTGCCTAAGTTCAATGGTCATGCAGGAGAAGATCCTCATAAGCACCTCAAGGAGTTTCACATTGTGTGTTCTACCATGAAGCCTCAAGGCATCTCAGAAGATCACATCAAACTTAGAGCATTCCCTTTCTCATTACAGGATGCTGCTAAGGACTGGCTTTATTATTTGCATCCAAGATCTGTCACTAGCTGGAATGATCTTAAGAGGCTGTTTTTGGAGAAATTCTTTCCTGCATCAAGGGTTGCATCAATTCGAAAAGAGATATGTGGCATCGAGGCTGACAGAGAACCATTGTCTGAATACTGGGAAAGATTCAAGAAGATGTGTGGTAGTTGTCCTCACCATCAGATTAGTGACCAGTTACTGATCCAGTATTTTTATGAAGGTTTGCTGCCTATGGATAGAAGCATGATTGATGCTGCTAGTGGAGGTGCATTGGTAGACAAGACCCCTATGGCTGCAAGAGAATTGATTGAGAATATGGCCACTAACTCCCAACAGTTTGGCACCAGAAGCAACTCAGTGGTATTGAGTAGAGGTGTCCACGAAATTGAGGCAACTTATGCTTTGCAGAGATCACGAAAAATTGGAAAGCAAAATTGATGACCTTGCATCCTTGGTGAGGCAATTGGTCAGACTCAACAAAGAAGAACTCACATACTTCTGAGTTCCTGCCAGTGTGTGGAATCTGTATTTCTGCTGATCATCTAACAGATGCCTGCTCTACATTGCAAGAGGTTGATACTGATGGTACCCCCAAGCCTATGCAGCAAACATCTACAATAATAGGCCTCAGCAGCAGCAGCAACAATAGAGCTACGATCTGTCCTCCAACAGATATAACCCAGGCTGGAGAAATCATCCAAATCTGAGGTGGGAAAATACCTCTACACAGCCTGTCCCTACTCAGTTTAGGCAGCAACAGCAGTAGCTACCCTTCCAGCCCACTGCAGGACCTAGCAGGCCATACCAGCCACCTTTCATGTAGCACCAAAATTTGCAGCAGCCAAATAATGCCCCTCCTAAATCCGAGCCAACCTTGGAAGAATTAATGAAACAGATGGCAGTGAACAATTTACAATTCCAGCAGAGGACAGAAGCTACCATTCAGAATTTGGAGAATCAGATTGGGCAACTTGCTAGTTCTATGAATCAATTACAGTCCCAAGATTCTGATAAACTTCCTGCACAAACCGTGGTAAATCCAAGAAATGTGAGTGCCATCACTCTAAGATCTGGTAAGAATGTTGATGCACCAAACTGTGAATTACAACAAGAATCAGATAAGGAGAAGCAAGCCTTACCTGAAATTCCATGTAGCAGCAAAAATAAGAATACAGATTCTGGCCCCATTCCTGTAGTCACTGCTGAGCAGTCCATCCCACTACCATTCCCTCAGAGAGTTGTGCAGCTTAAGAAGACTTTTGAGACTGACACAGATAGGGAGATCTTGGAAACATTTAGGAAGGTTGAGGTGAACATTCCTCTCATTGAAGCAATCAAGCAAATTCCAAGATATGCCAAGTTTCTTAAGGATTTGTGTACTCATAGAAGGAGACTAAAGGGCAATGAGAAGATCAGCATGGGAAGAAATGTGTCTGCACTTATACAGCCTACAATGCCCCAGAAATGCAAGGATCCAGGGATTTTTACTATCCCATGCATCATAGGCAATAGCAAATTCGAAAATGCCATGTTGGATTTAGGTGCTTCAATTAATGTTATGCCTATGTCAGTGTTCAACTCTCTTGCTCTTGGACCCTTGCAGAATACAGGAGTCATCATTCAGTTGGTAAACAAGAGTAATGCATACCCTGCTGGACTCATTGAGGATGTCCTTGTTAGAGTAAATGATCTGATTTTTCCTGCTGACTTCTACATTCTGGATATGGATGGAGAATCCGAATCCAGCAAGGCTCCCATTATTCTTGGTAAACCCTTCCTCAAAACTGCCAGAACCAAAATTGATGTCCATGCAGGTACTATTTCCATGGAGTTTGGAGATAATGTGGTTCGATTTAACATCTTGGATGCCATGAAGCACCCCATGGAAGAACATTCAGTTTTCCATATAGATTTGATGGCTGATATAGTTGATGATGGCTTTTCTAAGCTCTTTGCTGATTATCTTCCATTCTTTTCTGATTTTGTTGATACCTACACATGTGATGCTTGTACTGTTTCAGAAATGTGCAGTGTTTGTAGTGAGATTGCATCCTGTTTAAATGGTGATTCTGATACAGATTGTGTGGAGTCAGAATGTAGTAGCTTGATTACAGCAAGTACCTCTGCATCAGATTTCGTTGGATTGTAGGCTGTCAACACAACTACTTCCACCAGGATCTTTCCATCTATAGTGCAGCCACCTACACTAGAGCTTAAGCCACTCCCAGAGCACCTTAAGTATGCATACTTAGAGGAGGATAAGCAGCTGCCAGTGATCATTTCTATTGCCCTCCATGCTGACCAGGAGGAGAGGCTACTGCAAATTCTGAGGAAGCATAAGAAAGCTATAGGTTGGACCTTGGCTGACCTTCCTGGCATTAGCCCTTCCATGTGCATGCACAGAATACTACTTGGGGATGATGCTAAACCAGTGAGACAACCACAGAGGCGACTCAACCCTTTGATCCTGGATGTGGTAAAGAAAGAGGTAACTAAGCTTCGCAGCAGGGGATCATCTATCCTATCTCGATAGTACTTGGGTGAGTCCAGGTTCACGTGGTTCCAAAGAAATCGGGAATCACGAGTGAAGAATGATCGTGATGAGTGATTCCTACCGAGTCCGAGTAGGCTGGAGAGTTTGTATTGATTACGGTGCTTCAACTCGACAAACAAGAAAGATCATTTCCTTTGCCCTTTATCGATCGTGCTTGAGCGCTTGGCTGAAAGTCTTTCTACTGCTTTCTTGATGGCTTTTTGGGGTACTTCCAGATCCATATAGCACCAGAGGACCAGGAAAAGACCACATTCACCTGCCCTTTTGGCACTTTTGCCTACAGGAGGATGCCTTTCGGCTTATGCAATGCCCCTGGAACTTTCCAAATGATGCATGGTAAGTATCTTTTCAGACTTTTTAGAGGATTGCATTGAGGTGTTTATGGATGATTTTACTGTTTATGGTTCCTCTTTTGATGCCTGTTTGGACAGTCTGGATAGAGTCTTGCATCAATGCATTGAGACTAACCTTGTTCTTAATTATAAGAAGTGTCATTTTATGGTAGAACAGGGCATAGTCTTAGGCTATATCATCTCTCAGAAGGGTATAGAAGTAGATCCTGCTAAAATTGATGTTATTTCCCAGTTGCCTTACCCCTCTTGCGTGCGAGAGGTTCGTTCTTTTCTTGGCCATGCAGGTTTCTACAGGCGGTTCATTCAGGATTTCAACAAAAAGGCTCTTCCACTGTCCAACTTGTTGCAGAAAGATGTTGCTTTTGATTTTGATGGCAAGTGCAGAGAGGCTTTTGATTGCCTCAAAGAAGCTTTGACCACCACTCCCATCATTCAGCCACCTTTGTGGACGCTTCCTTTTGAACTCATGTGTGATGCATCTAACTATGCATTGGGAGCTATCCTTGCACAGAGAGTCGGCAGATTGCCTCATGTCATTTCATATGCTTCTCGGACTTTAGATGCTGCACAGGCTAACTATACTACCACTGAGAAAGAGTTGCTTGCCATTGTATTTGCACTTGATAAGTTTAGATCATATTTGCTTGGCTCTAAAGTGGTTGTTTTTACTGATCATGCAGCATTAAAATTCTTGTTGAAGAAGGCAGATTCGAAGCCTAGATTGATTAGATGGATGCTGCTTCTCCAGGAGTTTGATTTGGAGATTAGAGATAGGAGTGGCGCAGCGAACTTGGTGGCGGATCATTTGAGCAGGATAGAAGGAGTTGTTGACCCTTCTCCTATCGAGATGACTTCCCAGATGAGCAGCTCATGCATGCACCGCATGATACCCCACTTTCTCCTTGGTTTGCTTGATTTAGTTAATTACTTGGTTGCATCTGTTTTTCCTCCTCATGCATCTAGATCACGAAAGCTAAACTTAAGAGTGATGCTAAATATTATGTGTAGGATGATTCATATTTGTGGAAGTTTTGTAGTGACCAGGTGATTCGCAGATGCATACCTGACCATGAGATCCAAATTGTTCTTCATTTCTCGCCATGCCTCTCCGGTTGGAGGTCACTTTGGACCACAATGACCGCTAGGAAGGTGCTTGGATTCTCGGATTCTACTTGGCCTACCATTTTCGAGAGATTCCTATCGTGTCTTCGGTACTTGTGAGCAAAGTGCGAGAGAGCGAGAGTGGCTATCACTCGCCGACAAGAGATGCCCAAAGCCCCCGTTACTGTTTTGCGAGGTTTTTGATGTTTGGGGTATCGATTTTATGGACCTTTTCTTGTTTTTTTTGGTTTCTCTTATATTGTGCTTGCAGTTGATTATGTTTCTAAATGGGTGGAGGCTAAGGCCACCAGGACTAATGATGCTCGAGTTGTTGTGAATTTTGTCAGGTCTAACATATTTTACAGGTTTGGAGTGCCTCGCGCTATCATTAGTGACCAAGGGACTCATTTCTGTAACCGAACTTTGGAGGCTTTGTTTCGGAAGTATGGGGTCGTGCATAGAGTGTCTACTGCATATCATTCCCAAACTAACGGGCAGGCTGAGATTTCTAATAGAGAGATAAAGCAGATTTTGGAGAAAATGGTGCAGCCAAATAGGAAAGATTGGAGCCACCGATTAGAAGATGCTCTTTGGGCTCATCGTACCGCTTACAAGACACCTATAGGGATGTCTCCTTTCAGGGTTGTCTTTGGTAAACCATGTCACCTTCCGGTGGAAATAGAGCATCGTGCATACTGGGTAGTGAAGAGTTGTAACTTAGCATTTGACCAAGCCAGTTCAGAGAGGAAACTTCAATTGCAACAACTGGAAGAACTACGCTTGGAGGCTTATGAGAATTCAAGGATCTATAAGGAAAAGACTAAGCATTTCCATGATAAGCTGATTTCTAGGAAGGAGTTCTCCATTAGCCAAAAGGTGCTTTTGTTCAATTCTCGCCTTAAACTCATGCCCGGAAAGCTTCGTTCTAGGTGGGATGGTCCTTTTGTTGTCACTAGCATCTTCCCTTATGGTGTGGTGGAGATTTCAAATGAAGCCACCGATAAGAGTTTCAAGGTTAATGGCCACCGTCTTAAGCCCTTTCTTGAGAGCCCTGCAAGCCCAGCACCTGTAGAGGAACTCTCCTTGGCAAAGCCCACCTTTCCCCAAGTGCAAATCTTCCCACCATGATAAGGGTGTTTTCTTCCTTTGCTCTTTTATTTCACTTGTCTTTTGATTTGTTTTGCCATTGAGGACAATGTGTGATTTAAGTGTGGGGGAGGGAATTTTGTCTTTTTTCTATTTTCCTTTTTCTATTTTGTTATTTTCTGTTTTATTTTTATTTTCTATTTTCTCATTTGTCATGCTTGTTTACGCTATTTTCTATTTTTGCTATTTTCTAATTCTCATTGTTTCTATTTTGTTGTTTTCTATTTTTGTTGTTTTCTATTCTATTTTTTGTTTTTGTTTTATTTATGTTTCTATTTTCATTTTGCTGTTTTTAATTCTATTTTTGTTTGTTTTAATTCTGTTTTGATCCATTTTTGCATGCCTTTCATTGAATATCTTGGTTTGTACAGGTTGTGAATAATTTCATCATTCTTGGTTAGAGGTTTCTTGACATGATATAAATATTTTTCTTGCATTTTTGGTTTAGCAAGCTGGCATTGAGAATTAAAGTGTTGCATCATTTGTGATAGGCTTGTCCTAGGTGAGATTTTGGACCTTATAATGGATGGATTGCATTATGCCATTCTCTTTTCTTTCTTATGTGATCTCACTCATGATTGTTGGTGCTCTAGAACTTGACTTGATTCTTGTTGAAGCTCCTTGTTCACATGCATGTATTGAGATGATTAAGGTCTTCTTTCTTTGTTTAGCTACTTTGGCCAAATAGTCAACCTTGCATCATTTCCCTTTGTTTAACCCCCTTGAGCCTACTTGTCTATTCTTTGTTTTAGCTCATTTTGTACCTTATGTGAAAAACCATGTTTTTACCTTCATCTTAGGGAATAGGAGAGCATTGGTTCATTTCATTGGAGGAGCTCTTTTGGCTTGTAGGTAGAAGTTCAAGTGTGGGGGTTGTGTAATTGATTTGTAATGTGTAAGATGTTTGATGAAAAAAAAAAGAAGAAGAAATTAAAAAAAAAGAATTAAGAAAAAGAAAGAGAAAGCCAAAGAAAAAAAAAAAAGAAAGAAAAAAGAAAAGGAAGAAATAAGTAAAAAAAAAAAAAATGGTTCTAGAAAGGTTGTGAAAGGCAAAAGGAAAGGTGATCAAAGTAAGAGAATTTGCATTACTTGTCATTTGAGTTCCTCTCATTGCTCTTTTATTCTCTTGGGTACTTAACTTGCCATATCCATATTGTTCATTCCCTTACCTTGACCCCATTACAACCTTGAATAAAGTCCTTTTGATCTTTATTTACATGTGTTTCAAGTGGTGAAAATTAGAGACTTGTCAAGCTTATGGTAGTACTTGCTTTCATGGGTGCCTTGAGTGTAAATACAATCTTAAACACTTGAGAGTAGAGTATGCCTAGTGAGGATCTTATCACTTTTGGTTCATCATTTGATTCGATTTGTCTTCTTGCTTGCTTGAGATGTTAAGAGATATATTCATGTTTGTCTTGACTCCTTGATACTTTGGATGTTTGAATCTTGATCACTACCTTGCATTCTTGCAATTCATTGGAAGGTATGTTGTTTTTGTGTGCTTGTGATGAAAACCCTTTTGGTTCAATTTTAAATTTTGCCCAGGAGTGCAAAGGTTCAAGTGTGGGGGAATTTGATTAATCAAAATTTAGGCATTCATTATTGCTTTATATTTGGCCTAATTGATGATAATTGTGCCCAATATTATGTTTGAAGATGAGTTTTAGATGATTGGTCTTCATTGAGCTTAATTGTAAAAACTTCATTAATTTTCGGATTTTAACTCATTTTGACCTTTCTGTCTTGTATAGGCCATAACTTGGGCTACGAATATCATATTTGGATGATCTTGGAGTCCCCTAAAAGCTGAGACGAAGATCTACAATTTCATGTCTGATGCAATTTTTCTAATTCATCTGGATTCAAGGTGAAAATTGGGCCTCAAAGTTAGGACGCTGTTGCTGTCACAAAGCTTAGACCTTTCCTCAATGATTTGGGCCTAATTCTCTCAATTTAAGCCCAATTAAGGCAAATGATATGTCTATGAAAAGCTGTTTCAGAGGGCTACAGTATAGGCCAGGGGTAAATTAGGAATTACATAAGATTTTTCAGTTACAAATAGGTCAAGGCAGATTCCGAATTTATTTATTTTTTATTTGATTTTATTGAGTTGTAACAGATTTGGGCAAAAACCTTTTTCTCTCTTTTCAGCTTCTCTATTTTCGTTTTTCTCTTTTCTCTGCATTTTCGTAATGGCCATGGAAGGCTAAAGCTCCAATCAATCCAAGGAATTCAATGATTGTGGTTAGAGTTTTGAGTTCTCTTGCTTATTTGTAAATTCTGTTTGTGTTCTTCCTTCTTCTCCTTCTTCAATTGATTTCTGATTTGGATTTCGAAATTGAAGTTAGAATTAGGGTTGATTAATCTGAATCTAATGGAGAATAGATCATCGATTGATAATCTATGTTAATCCGAATCTGTCCCTAAATCAATCTTAATCAAGAACTGCGATTGTGATTCTGTTTTAGTTGATGAAATTCTAGATGATTATCTAGTTGAATTCGAATTAACAGAGGTGAATGCAACAGAATTCTATTCTTCTTGAACAATGATTAATTCTGCCACTTGAATTGAAGACCTTGGATTGGGGTTTCCTTAATTGAATTTTCTTTAAACTTGAATTCGTTTTCTGTTATTGAATTAAACAAAACCCCCCTTACTTATTGATAACTGCTAATATACTTGAGAAATCCGAATTGGTCCTTGGGAGATGACCTAGGTTATACACTATACTATATTCCATTGTAAATCCTAGTCTATTTTGAGGCGAGTGCGACATCGCCGATCAGCATCCAAGCCATATAAATGGAACTCTGCACGCAAGCATCCATGTAA
Organism: Ormosia semicastrata; assembly: GCA_029884595.1. Lineage (NCBI taxonomy): Eukaryota > Viridiplantae > Streptophyta > Magnoliopsida > Fabales > Fabaceae > Ormosia > Ormosia semicastrata. The sequence continues at coordinate 13,147,362 of JAQQTO010000055.1, read as the reverse complement.
CTTGACATCTCTAAAAAAATATAGTTCCCAAATTAACATACCTAGTCATATATAAGAAATTCATATAAGTACTTTCACTTTATAACAGTAACAAAAACATTTCAATGTGATTAAAATAGACACAGTATTAGTCCATGTAGCATTACTTCATCATATCCCACAGAAAATGCAACCCACCAACAAATCTCAGTAGTTATACTCTTAACGAAATAATGTTGCTTTTAGATTTATTTATATTTTTTGAAATGACAATAGCAATGACAATTAAAACAAATTTACTTGAAAGAATTTAACAATTAAATCCTCAATCAATCTTCAAATATTAGAGGCGAAGCGCCAGACCATTTAAAATTTGGTGATATAGACGTCTAGCAGATACATCCAGCACTTTAACTCCTGGCTGCTGCACAGCAATTGAAAAAAGAGGAGCACATAATGACAATTTTTTTTCTTTTTGATTAATAAGGACAAACTCTTTATTCCACTTGAAAGAGAAATATGAGATTATCTCATTCAATCATTTCTAGGGCTTACCCTATTGAAGTGTATAAATTCTAATAGTCTACTACTCTATTACCTCTCCCACGATTTGCAAAAAAATACTGGGAAATTAAAGCATTTGCCTCAGCATTCCTAACTAATTGATCTATACATGAAAATTACTTTCGCCAACTACTTAATCATCAATCATGGAAAAGGCTAGGTTATTAAAGTTGCACTTAGTAACCTTTTTCTGGTATTGTCTTCTATAGTTTAACTAAATAGCATAGATGTACAGGTTGATGCAAATTTTTTTTCTTAGTTTTCAATATCCATCCCTTATTTTGTAGTGCTAAAATGGAATTATGGAGAGCTTGATACTAATTTTTTTTTCTTAGTTTTCAATATTCATCTCGTACTCTGTAGTGCTAAAATGGAATTATTAAATGCATATATGCATTTTACAATAGTAAATACACAACATAGAAGTTGTCAAAACTAAGTTTGGTTATAAAAAAAACATGCAGAAGCAAAAATCAGACTTTGTATCTTCCAGCCAACAGACAACTACCTGACCACTTCGTTCACCAATAGCAATATGATCACCAGATCAAGCTCAATAGCAGAGATTATGACCACTATAGACAGAAATTGCCAACAATCAATAGGAGAAATTGTTATATATGAAACCACAAAGGATCAAATCTAACTATATAGCAGGCCTTCCACAATATCATCTATTTGACACCCCCAATCTTATGGTCATGATATCATTATCAACTTAAAGTAACGGGTAAAAAAGGAAAATAGAAAAAAATAAAAACAAAATTATTTCATAAACATCAACTGAAATGGATTGAAACTTTGAAGATGCATTTGATATGTGTAAATGAATAGTAAAATCAATAGTAATTAATAGGCCTCTAACTCTCTTTTTTTTGGCATACTCAAACCCTCAAACTCTTGTCCCACCCAATTCAAACCAATTTGAAAACAATTTGTCATACTTGCAAAATTCTAAATAGATTGATGTCATAATAAACTAAGTATGACATATATACTATCAGACATTCTTCAATTTAGTTATCATATCACTACACGATCTCTTCAATATGGTGCCCTGCTATATTCAGGACTATATATTGAATAAAATTGGAAAAAAAGATTATAAATATTGCAGTTTCCATTGGAAGAAAAGATGGCATCATTTGAACTATATATTTTGAGTCATATATAGTGCTTGGAGGTTTAGGTACTATAGTAACCTGCATAATATTGCAGGTTAGGGCACATTTACCACTGAGGGCTAAGTCAGATACTTAAAATGATAATACTTCCTAATGAAAAACTCGATTAACCAAAGGAAGAAATATAAGTGGAATTTTAGGCATCCACTAAGTAGTTTTTGACACACTAACATCCATTGCATTTCTCAATAAACCAGTATCTCAATCCCAGTAATTAATTTTTAAACACCAGAAACAAAAAATCAAAGAACAGATCTGGAGCAACCACACATTCATACTCATAATTTCCAAGTGTAAATTCAGCCTATTACAACATTGGCCATCTGTGATAGCTATGACCAAACTTCATTACACAAATATCAAGGCAACAAAATATATCCACTTGGGTCATCGGTATAGCTCCAGGACAAAAGCATAAACTTCAACTACAAAGTAACAAACTGGACACAAATAACAACAACATAGACCATCAACCTAGAATAGTTGAGCAACCAAAAACCAGAACAAAAGCAAAATAAAAGACAACAACTAAGCTTAAATCTTACTCACTGCTTCTTGATCTTAATGTGTTTTAGGACATCACCATCTGGACCAAGACTCCCATTATCAGAATACACTTCAAGAGGCCTCTTCACAGGAGTTGCCTTCACACCTGATGGCTCACCAGATGTTCCAATGCACCCAGCAACTTCAATAAAGTCATTAATTAAAGTCTGCAAAACATACACATATAAGAACATTGATTAAACTTCTTAATAAACTGTAAGACCCAAAATAACATTGATTAAACTTCTTAATATGCTTTGCAAAGTGATTTTGAGAATTAGCCATCAAGTCCTTGAGTCCTTACCATTAATTAGCTCCTTGTCTTCAGAATCAGCCTAGTTCAAATACACAAATGCCCTTGGGCTTTACACAATAGATCCTTTACTCTTTATAGCATCTGCATTTAAAGGAGTTATAATAACCATTGTTAGTGGCTGATCTATGTATATACACATAAGACTAAAAATGCTTATTAGCATATACTTGAAAACCATATATTTTGTCAATATATAAAGTCTTTCCCAAACTTCCCCTAGCATAGGAGATAGTTATAGATATGCTAAAGAAGTTGGGGAGACTTTCCAAACTCATTCACTCCAACATTCAAATTTAAACACATCCACTCTTTACTCATCATACAAGTTTCACACTTCATTAATAAATAGAGACACACACGGCAGAAGAAGAACTCACATGTGGATGACAACATTACAGAAAATCAAAATGAAACACATGCCTACACTGCAATCAATAGTTTAAACAGTTAAACACTTCATATCTGTGATCAAAGCAATACCAGAATAATTTGAGCCACACGTCCAAAAAGTCTAGCATGTTGGAGGCAGTTAGAGAATGTCAATTACAATGTACAACCTAACAGGAGTTACACTGAAGTAATGTAGAAGTAGATTTTACATACTGTACTGCCAAAACCATGCCCTGACATCTAAATCAACAGTAAATATGTTTGATGTCATGCGTAATAAAAAGAATGTTAGTTAGAAGTGTGTTGTTTTAACACTAATGAGAATGTTTTGAACATATTAGCATTGTATAGATTTTAGTTGACAAATCCTACAGCATGATAAGTGCTAGAAATACATATTGTAATGAAGATTTCCTCAACCATATTATCTAGTATCTAACATAGCAGTAACTTAAGGCCCGTATACCACCGTTAGGTCCCTACACTCCAAATAAGAGTTTCTTTGCATATATATTGGAAAAGGTTAGCTATTCCAAAATGAACTCATAAAAACTAAAGAAGACTGTGTTACATGAGCCTTTCGCAGACCAGAGTTAAAAAATGGGTTTGTATTCTCCATCAAAATAATGATGTCGTGCAGCATGAGTAGAAACTACCAATGCAGAAAGTGTATTTTCATAGAGTCATGGCAAACACAATTTATTTCTCAAGGATAATCCACCAAACAAAAATGGCAGCAATATTAAACTTTCAATAGAATCATGGCAAAGACAATCATAAGCTATATTATTTCAGATTGCTATTTGTAAAGAAACATGAAAGAAAATTGAAAAAGGAATGCAGAATATCTAATAAGTTTGGAATTAGAAGAAAAGATGGTCATCCATTCATATAATTGTTTACAATACATCATACTCTATGACAATTGTTTGGTAATGGGTTTATACAAACTTGCCCAACCCAAACAAACTCAATTGCATCATAATTCACATTACAACAAAATGTAATTCCCCAAAAGAGAGTCTAAGTCACATACTATGACACACATCCCACATCTAGAAGCTGGACAGAATTCACTAACAAAAAAAACACACTTTAGGCACCAGTCCAGCTATATACAATCACCCAAAATGTCATCCATCATATGCTTCATTCAGGCTCTTTCTTAATCATCTTCACAACTCCATCAATGACAACAATTCTATCACTCATTGTGTCCTCAAGGTTCCTCTTGGCAGGGGTTAACTTTGAATTGGAACAACAACCCTCAGATCCCAATGAAACAATACTAACAAATAGCTGAGACCCAAACTCCTACAACAGTGTAGAATATATAATTAATGATGGCAATTTTCAAATGTAATTGTAAAGTACAAAAATTCTAAATAAGAGTAAAATCTTAGCCTCCACTGAATCCAAACTAGAATCATCAGAACTTAGATTATAAATCTCTGGAAATGGTGGGGTGAACTTACCCAAGCATTTAACATAGTATGAGTCACTCAATAGCAAGAAGCCATACACAAAAAAAAAAAGTAAATTAAAATTAGATGACATAAACATAACACAAAAGATACAATAACCAGTTTAAAGAAGGCATTATTATTTCTACCTTATTTGGAGTAACTTCTATTCCTGGTAGCTGAAACATAGTTAGAATTGCATCATCCTCACATACCTTCCTAACTCGATATGATGCCTCCAATTAGGCAGCTGGAGCAATTTTTTTCTCAATTTTAAACATCTTCTTCCCCACTAATCCAGTCAACACAGCAGGATGTAGGCCATCAATGCCAGACTTACCCTTTTGCAATTTAAAAAATTTAGTCAATTAGTTCATATATAGCAATAAAGTAAATAATCACCAATCATTGTTAAGGTAAAAAACATTAACATTACCATTCTTTGCACCTCAGCAACCAAATCAGCACATGCCTTATGTAGGATTTGTTGTGCATCACGATCAAATAGCACAAAGACTGCACAACCACTGCCATCTTCTACATTCACCTTTATCCTGTACCTATTTAGCAATCATAAATTTGTTTAAAACAATAAATATATAACAAAACTATTAAGTAAATGTAATAAACAAATAAAGAATAATGAGTCAAAACTAAGACCTTGGAGTGACATTAAGGACATGGCAGAAACATAAATCACAGTAATACAACCCAGAGTCAGGACTAACAGCCCTATGGCACTTACACGCTGGATACCACCAACCCATTAATAGTGGCTAAGACAATAAACATCCCATCCTACATGGAATACAATAAATTCCACATAAAGTCAGCAATGTCAATTTCTAATAAGGTAACAATTTGTTCCATTTTTTTAATAAATACAAAGCACAATGGAATCTCCAATTATCCAAACATGTTAGTATGGACCAATCCATACAAAAATAAAAGCATAAAAAATCAAAGCTCAAGTATCAGACCTCTAAAAAATATTTACAAAATACAAAAGGGACAAAGAAATTATCTAATTCAACCTCTTCAAAATTATTAAAGATTAATATCCAGCCAGCATGAAACACTGCAAGGTAATTAAAACACAATATTTAGGCATCAGGGGGAAGGATTTATCTAATCTAACCTTTCCAGTCTCTGCTAGCTGTTGTATGTTCTTTCGAACATGAAGACGCATGAAATCATCCTCAATAGACACTCGAAGACCATCAGGCACAATTGCCAAGGTTTGGGAGCCACCCAAACCATGCACTGAAAGTCTGCACAGAATACAAATAATACATTCATGTTAATAAAATGACAACCACACCAGATTTTCGTAGAAAAAAACTTACAAAAATGGAACAGAGTAAATTCACCCATTTCTAAATTCAATGGCCTCAGCAATTTCAGGATTACACAGCAGTTTGGTTGCATGCATAACATTCTGAATAACAATATTGCCTAAAGAGGAAAATTAAATAAAAGAACTTAGATAATGTGTTGTAATTTAATATAAGAAATCAGCAAAAAAAAAAGAGTTACAAAAAGAGCCCCACCTCTGAACAACTTAATTTTTGCTAATTGAACCACTACCACAGGATCATTCAGATCACCACTTGCAAGGAATGCATTAAGCTCTTCAACATAATCACCAAATAGAGTGCATTCAAGTTTTTCCCTGCCAAAAATAATTTCAATAGATACTATCAGTACCTATAAAACCTAGAGAATATACCAGTTATCAATGATTTTCAGAACCAACGGTAGTGTAAAAATATCTAATATGAAAATGAAAATGTATAATAAGAAACAGACTGGCAATCTATAAGCTCCATGACCACCATTTTTGTTATCTTTCTATCTCTCTCATACTGCTTTTCAGTTGACACACCAGACAATAAACCCATAACATCTGTACATAACAATCACACAAGGGTTAAAATATGAACTCAAAAAAAAAATAGAAATTAAAGAGAGAAACCAACAATAATTTCAAAACTTTACCAACTAAAAAGTCAGAATCTCCATCATGTTTGTAGACATCCCCAAATGGAATAAGAGACAACCCATGAAGAGGAATTAGCTCAGATTCACACATAGTGACAATAGTTCTGAACTGAAATACCAATCGGTAGTCATGAGTTGTGGCTCTATAACAGCCAGTGTTAGGGACAACAGTAAAGTAGGTCATCCTATACACAGCCCCCTCTACCAAGTTAGGCAGAAACTTGTACACCAGAGTCTTTTTGATTGAAACTTGAATTTTACCTCCCTCGAAAAAAAAATAATTATAAAAAAAAATTAAGAATGAAATAAGCAAAAGCAAATAGCATAATGAAACTTACATATTCATCCAACAGAATCATTTCAATAGAACTTATTTGAGACGCATTGTTGAATGCTGGGACATTTCAGAGGCGGATGATGCGAACCTTAAGCCTCCAAGCTTCCCTCTCAACATAAATTTTACTCACAGGATCAAACGGAGGTGCCATATTAGCCAAGTATAGTACGAAAAAAATAGAATAGCAGAAACTTAGCACAAGTTCAAAATCTGAGATTACGAAGGTAAAATGTTCAAGCTGATTAATTTCACACAATCTCAGAGTAATAGGAACCCATATTTATAGGCCTACGAATTTGAATTTGAATTCGAGAAAAGAAGGGAAAAATTCATAGTTACCATGAGAAGAGGGAAAATCTGACTACAGAATCCAAACTCATTTTCATTGACAAAATCGTACCCAAACCACATACTTTGTATTTGAGATTTCTCACTTTGTCAGAGCAGCAACAGAAAATGGAAACACGATGAAAGCTACAGTAACAGGAGCGTCTCGAATGGGTTTGCTGAAAACCATTCCCGGTGTGGGCTGACTAAAATACACATCTGCTTTATCGTCTCCAACACGCTACTCCCCACCAACTCCCATCTGCAACTTCGGATAACTCTGTCGACCATGGGGAAAGTAGGCACAAGACCCAGGCTCTTATAAAAGCCATTCAACCTCTCCCCCACCACGAGTTTACTTCAAACTACACCACCTAAGTGTAGCATAGACCCAGACACTGTGATAGCTACATGGAATGCAGTTATTTGTGCCCTATCCTTGTGCTAGAATGAATGCTATGTCCTTGTTTAAATGCATATTTGGAGGGTTTTGTGCTTATATTTGATATATTCTGAATCTAAGCCTTTTTAATGTGTTATTATGCAAAACTAAGCTTTAATGATCATGGATTGAGTAGATTTATATATGTTATTGATTTGGTGTTTTCTCTATGATAGGAGGAGCTCCAAACAAGGTTAAATATGGAGCAATTGAGCTTAAAGAGGAAGAGGAAGCCAAATTGGCATTCCAGCAAGCAACGTCGCGGCCAAGAAGGCGAGAAACGCCGCGGCAAGCAAGAGGATTTTCAGCCTGGTCATACTTGGACCCGGGGCAAGAGCGCCGCGACGTAGTGAAGTGAACGTTGCGGTGGTACATATACCGACCCATTATGCGCCGCGATGCGCATATGTGGCCGCCGCGGCGTGAAGGCGGCTGTTGAGCCTATAAATAGATTTTTACACATTTTTCTCTCATTCTCTCCCCTCTCTCTCCATTTTCTCTTTGTTTTTCTGAGTTTTGGCCATTTGGCCATCTCTTTCTTTTTAGGTTTAGTTAGTTTAGGTTATTTTTAGGTTAGATAGCTTGGCTAGATCTTCATTGCTGGTGGATTGGAGTCAAGGATCAAAGGATTGAAGGAGGATTCAAGCTTCAAAGACAAATCAATGAGCTTCTTTCTCTCTTTTCCTTTTCTCTCTTCTCTTCCTTATTTTCTGTATAGTTGAGCTATGTTTTAGGAATATTTTGGATCCTTTGATATATATTAATGATGTATTTTTCTCTGAGTTTGTATGGATGTTTGATTATGATTCAATTATTATCTGTGTTTAATGTTTGTTCTTGGTTGGCCTCAATTACATGATCCTAATATTGGCAAATGAACTAGACATAGGGATTTGTTGATATGGATATGGTGTGGTTGATACATGTTCGGCGAGTTCAATTGGCTTGGATGAGTTGATTCGTTAATAGGATAGAAATATACCTATTAACCATATATAGTGTGTGATTGAGAATAGATTGTTCATGAGTGGAAGTTGCACTGGCTCTCAAGGAAACTTAGTGAGTTGGGCAATTGAAACCAGGGTTGATTGACCTAGACATAGGCTTTTGACTAATGAAGATTCTCAAGCTAACCTAATCAATGCATTTGTGTTTATGAGGAGAATTGCATGTTGTTGGTAGATGTAGGGGGTGAAGGAGGATTTCCTAAAACTTAACCACTTTTAGGTTTAGTGCTTTTGCAGGTTAGATAGTTTTTATATTATTTTCCTATTTTTATATCCTTGTCTAGAATTGATTAAACTATTAGTTGGTACTTAGCTTTATAATCGAATATTCTCGTGGGAACGAACTTTTACTCTGTATCTGTATTACTTGTGTGACCCATGCACTTGCGGTTAGCAAATGAGCAAACACGTTTTGACCCTAACAAGTTTTTGGCGCCATTGCCGGGGATAGTTTTTATATTGCTAATATCAACAATGAGTTTGATTAGTTCTATTTCAAGTTGTATATAAGTTGTATATAATCTATGTTTCGTTTATGTTTTGTTTTAGTTTCAAATAAGAAGTTGGGTGATTTCATTCATACGAGGCCCTTGAGGGAATTCGTGACTTCTGAAAGGATAACCCTTGGATCAAGTTCTTGAAGACTACTCATCCGCAATACTTCAATTTTAGTGACAAAGTCCTGCTGGGACTATAACTCAAACCCTTCGTGGGAGGGTACCCCATGTTTATGTTTAATTCTGTTTTTACTTTGTGCATAAATAGGTAGTATGTTAATGTGTTTATGTTAAATATGTTAGCATATTAGGATGTTGTGTTTTGTTAGTTGCTAATGTGTTTTTGTTAGTTTGTTCGTGTATATAAGTATTAGTATGTTCGTTTAGTAGTTTATAGTTTTTGTTAGTTGTTATGTGTTAGTTGTGTTAGTTCTTGTTTGTGTACGTTTTAAGTGTTGTTTGTGTTAGTTAGTATATAGGTTAATATGTTCATTAGGTTAGTTTAATGTTTTTGTTTAGTTTTTAAGTTTTAAGTTTGTTTAGGTTTGTATATATGTTAGTAAGTTGTTTATATGTTTTAATATGTGTGTATTGTATATTTTTGTAATTTAGCTTTTTGAACAAGTTTTGTTGCAGTTAGAGACCTATAAGAGTCAAACCCAGCAGCAAAACTGTGTTTGCTACTAAATTTAGCAGTTTGTGTAGTTACGCCGTGGCGTAGGGTAGTACGCGCCGCGGCGCAAGGGGCATTTCTGCAGAATTATGCAGCTTTTTGTGAGCGCCGCGACCTAAGCATGGTGCGCTGCGGCGTGATCCCCTGTTTTTGCTGTTTTTGCTTTTATTTTTGTTATTTTATCTGTTTTTAAATGCTCAGTACTTGTCTCAGGTTCCCTATAGGCCATGTTCTTTGATAATACATTTCATTTTAGGTTTGGGGGAGTATCTTTACATGTTTTGTTACTTTTATGCTTAATGTTAACATGTATTGGTATTTTGAGTATGCAGTGTTTTAGTCAACATTTTTTCATGATTATATTTTATTTTGACTATCACTGATGTGCTGATGACTAGATTTTCAATTTTCACTTTATGCAAAAGATGTTATGTATGCTTGAACTTACAAAGTTGAATCTATTTGAATGCATGACATGTTGCAAGAATGCTGGTTGTTTTTTATTGTCCATGATTTGAAAGGTTGCTATTTGCCCCCTTTTTAGTGAAACCTTATGTGATCTTGATGCATGTGAAACAATTTAGTTGCTTTTGATGCATGATTTACATCTCACTTAGATGCAAGTGTAACTTTGAAAATGATAAGAGTGCATGTTTTGAGAATGTTTATGGATGTACATGTAGAGTTTTGATTATCCTTGAAATTGTTTTTGAACTCTCTTGAGGTGAAATTCTAAGTTGTGCATGATTGAGGAGATGATTAGGGCATTGTTTGGACCGATTGAGCCTTAAAAAGCTTACCCTGATATGATGATATCCTTAGGTCCTTTTTTGAAGCCTTAAACTTTTTGGCCTTATTTATTTTTCATAACCATTGTGTTCGTTAACCTGTTATCCGTTCTAATGCATGTGAAAGCATGTCATTTTCTTTCTACCCTTATTGTTTGTTGAGTATATGATGTGTTATTTCTTGAAATGAGTCTGATGATTAGGGGTATGAATATTCAATTCAAAATGAGCCTGAAGGAACCAGATGCAAAACAAAGAAAAGAAAAGGCATTGCTTTGCAAAAATACAAGAGAAAAGAAAGAAAAAATAAAAAGAAAAATAAAAATGAAAAGAAAAGCAAAAGCTTAAGAAAAGTAAAGTTCAAAAAGCATCGAAAATGGTTCTGGCAAGTTTTATGATCTCACTTTTGAATACCCTGCTAGTATCAGTTTGTGGCTCAAGTCTTGAAGTAGTATATTATGTGTCTCAATATTTGTATTGTATCTTTCCCGTTCATTTCTTTCACCCATACCATTGGCCTAACATTATAAGCTGATTAAGTCCCTTTTGATCCTCAATTTTGTATGATTTACATTAGTGGAGAGAGAGTTGATTTACAATCTTGTGGATTCTGTGAATCATATGCATGTATGCTTATAAACTTATCTGAATGTGTATGACTTGATTATAAGAAGTTTGTCTTGCATGTTTGTGATAAATGTGAATTGCATGGAGAGTTTTCTGGCTTGTTAGCATGTTTAGGATTGTATATGTGTGGAACTGTTTACGGGGCATTTGCACTTTTTGAGGATTAATGCAGTCAGTACACACTAGTATTTGTTTCTGATTGAAAATAAGAAAATTGAAATATATTTGCTGAATAAAAATTGATTTGAATGTTTGAGTGATTTACTTAGTTCTATTTGGTTTTGCTCGAGGACTAGCAAAATGTAGGTTTGGGGGTGTGATAGCTACATGGAATGCAGTTATTTGTGCCCTATCCTTGTACTAGAATGAATGCTATGTCCTTGTTTAAATGCATATTTAGAGGGTTTTGTGCTTATATTTGATATATTCTGAATCTAAGCCTTTCTGATGTGTTATTATGCAAAACTGAGCTTTAATGATCATGGATTGAGTAGATTTATATATGTTATTAATTTGGTGTTTTCTCTATGATAGGAGGAGCTCCAAACAAGGTTAAATATGGAGCAATTGAGCTTAAAGAGGAAAAGGAAGCCAAATTAGCATTCCAGCAAGCAACGTCGCGGCGCAAGGCAGAGAACGCCACAGCGCAAAGAGGATTTTCAGCCTGGTCATACTTGGACCCGGGGCAAGAGCGCCGCGGCGTAGTGAAGTGAACGTTGCAGCGGTACATAGACCGACCCATTGTGCACCGCGACGCGCATATGTGGCCACCGCGGCGTGAAGGCGGCTGTTGAGCCTATAAATAGATTTTTTCACGTTTTTCTCTCATTCTCTCCCCTCTCTCTCCATTTTCTCTCTGTTTTTCTGAGTTTTGGCCATTTGGCCATCTCTCTCTTTTTAGGTTTAGTTAGTTTAGGTTAGTTTTAGGTTAGATAGCTTGGCTAGATCTTCATTGCTGGTGGATTGGAGTCAAGGATCAAAGGATTGAAGGAGGATTCAAGCTTCAAAGACAAATCAATGAGCTTCTTTCTCTCTTTTTCCTTTCTCTCTTCTCTTCCTTATTTTCTGTATAGTTGAGCTATGTTTTAGGAATATTTTGGATCCTTTGATATATATTAATGATGTATTTTTCTCTGAGTTTGTATGGATGTTTGATTATGATTCAATTATTATCTGTGTTTAATGCTTGTTCTTGGTTGGCCTCAATTACATGATCCTAATATTGGCAAATGAACTAGACATAATGATTTGTTGATATGGATATGGTGTGGTTAATACATGTTCGGCGAGTTCAATTGGCTTGGATGAGTTAATTCGTTAATAGGATAAAAATATACCTATTAACCATGTATAGTGTGTGATTGAGAATAGATTGTTCATGAGTGGAAGTTGCACTGGCTCTCAAGAAAACTTAGTGAGTTGGGCAATTGAAACCAGGGTTGATTGACCTAGACATAGGCTTTTGACTAATGAAGATTCTCAAGCTAACCTAATCAATACATTTGTGTTTATGAGGAGAATTACATGTTGTTGGTAGATGTAGGGGGTGAAGGAGGATTTCCTAAAACCTAACCGCTTTTAGGTTTAGTGCTTTTGTAGGTTAGATAGTTTTTATATTATTTTCCTATTTTTATGTCATTGTCTAGAATTGATTAAACTATTGGTTGGTACTTAGCTTTATAATCGAATATCCTCGTGGGAATAAACTTTTACTCTGTATCTATATTACTTGTGCGACCCGTGCACTTGCGGTTAGTAAATGGGCAAACACGTTTTGACCCTAACACTCCTAAACCGATGGCTGTCGAGCATATGCTAATTAAAAAAAGTAAGATCTGCAACAGGTACTCATGACATCTATGCATAGCTACCAGGTCAAGTGGAGAAGGGAAGAAAACGTATGGAATGGATGAAGAAAGCACCAACTCTTTTGCTGATCACATCTACTCACACCACGTGATCATTAAATGCATTTGCAGGGTATCCAAAGCCAAAGAAAAATCTTATTTGACGAAGTTACGTATCACGTGTAAAGGTGTGAAGTATATGCCATCCAAAGCCAAAATAAATCCTTCTCTGCAGCAGGTATGTATCACGTGTTCAAGGAGTAAAGCACATGCCATCCAAAACCAATGCATCAGTTTATAATTGAGAAAAAAAATACTCACTTTTTATCAAGGAACCAACACGTGTCTGCAACAGTAAGTGGTACAGGATTGAAAAACATTCAGTAGTTGTATAGTTTATAGATAGTCTGGAATACTTTCATTTCACATATCACAGGAGAGTCTTACAAGTAACCTAGGATTTGGAAATGATGAATAAATAAGCAATAACGTTGTATATATGCTAGTGATAACTAAAAGAATAATCTTATTCACACACACTTATACATATTACCTTGCATCCATATAGTATTTATCATTTAATTATATCTATTTTTACTTCATTTTCTATACACTTACTTCTTTCCGACGAGAGGTAATGTATTCCTAAAAGATGTGTATCATTATTGTAACTAAAGTAAAAACTGGTGCAACGTGTATATCAGACAAAGTTGAACAAAACTACGCAGGCAAACCGATCTCTGACTCCTTGGGAGGGGATGGTGAGACTAATCTCCATTCACGCCGATTGATCAACCCTTTCCCTTCAAAATGCTGCATGTTCTTGTTTGTTTTAATTTAAAATGTTTGTTGTTAATATTATCATCACTTGATTCTTCTACATCTCGAATGACTAGTAAGCCTGAGAATACTTTGGCTAAATGCATTTGTATAATTGTGGGTAAAATGCATTCTGGGATTTGGGTAGAGTCAGTGGAAATTCATAGGCAATATTCTAAACACTTCCCTGTAACTGTAATTTTCTTCTTCTTTTGATGTAAAGATTTTAGCCTTCAGCCTGTGATAGGTTCAGATTACTAAGACTAGGATCTTTCTGTCAACAACCAACTCACTTCCTAAGCTTAAGCTAGTAGGTAGGGAGTCGAACGATTTTATATCTCTTAACACATTACTCACTTTTCCCCTTCCCTTTCTTCCTTTCCCTACCCTAAAAAAGGAATAACAATGATGACCACAAGTTTCAAATAATAGCATATTCTCTTATATTGAAGTACCAGAGATGCTACCTGAAAGCATCCTGATATTTGAATTGCTGTAAATAAAATTACCATAATAATAGTCCATTTTGGAACAAACAGAGAAGTAAGATATAAGGTTGAACTTCCGATTCGAAAAGTCCAGTATCAAGAGAAGGCCAGCTTCCTGTAAGTCAAAACAAGGACGCTATACTTTGCTGGTATACTTTTGTGCAAATTCTTCTTTGCAGGTTCTCTCACTATATTCTGGAAAAAAAATAGGTTGTTAATGATTTCCTTTTTACAATCGAGGCACAAAAGTTTTTTTTTAAAATTCTCTTTAATTAAACTACAAATATGCAAAAGGCAATCAACTTCAGAACTTGATCATCAGCATAATAGGACCGAAAAAAAGGTGACAAATATATGAAAATCAGTATACCTATTTTTCTGGAAGCATTGCATCTCCAGATGAAAAGGTAATGGCCCCAAGGGCATTGAAGGCTTTGAAGGACTTAGAAGCAGAACTACCCAGCAACGCAAACTGTTAAGTTACGAATGTTCTCATTTTTCTGTCAATCTGGTTCCATAAGAGATGTTGGAAACAAGAAAGCTAAATATGTTATCACCATATAGAGAACAGTGACTCAGTCAGGCGATGAGGCATTGACAGACAAAGTATTGAAAGTAAAGAATTTCGTCACCAGCCTACCATTGTAACAGACCAATGGGCAATTGTACCAGCAAAGCCAATTGTACTGAAAGTGCACAAAATGCATTCACCTGTCTCAAGTGATTGAATATCGAGAGGAAGCAACAATTGTCTTTTATATATTGTTTTTACAGTGTAAATTGTACTAACATTTTGAAATGTGCGTACAAGTTATGTCATTATAGAATGATCTTAATAAATAATAACCTCATTATGTTGGCTTTTTTACTAAATTATTACTATTGGTAAAACTATTTATCAAAATATTATTTTTTTAAAATTATTTATCAAACTCACTTTTTTTAACTATTTATCAAAATGCCACTCTTTTGAAATTATATACCAAACTGCCACTCTTTTGTCCAACGTGACATTTTTTAATAATTTCTGGTCCACGTAGGATGCGCCAAAGAGGGTGGCGCATCCACGTAGGATACGCCAAGCGTGTTGGCGTATCCTACGTGGATGCGCCACCCTCTTTGGTGCATCCTACGTGGATACGCCACCTAGGATAGCGTATTTGCAAAGGATATGCTAAGAAGCTTGGTGCAATAAGGACAATTATGCCATTTGACTTGGAGTAATTCATCCAAACACAGATCACCCTAAAGACACTGAAGACTCAATTATTTATAAGCCAAGTGTTTGCTTCTGTTACGTAACGCAGTCGATGTGGGACTTTGGTGTTGGCAAGGCAAAGCAACTAAATAAGACAACAAGGTACCTTTGTTCGATGTGGGACTTTGGTGTTGGCAAGATAAAGCAACTAAATAAGACAATAATGTATCTTTATTCGATGTGGGACTTCAGTAAAAGGGCTAAAACTCATGATATTTATCTTTGTTCAATGTATATTTATCCTCATAGGGTTCTTGATACTAGAGGGGGATAACTTGAATAATTTATTCCCCAACATTGAGCTTGAAGTGGCTGGTTTAGCAATTGGTAGAAAACATTTTTTTGTGATAGTGGTTGCCCTTTTTATCTTGCCTATAGTTTGGTTGGATGACATGAGTCTACTATCTTATATCTCTGCAAGTGGCGTGTTTGCTTCTGCTATCATCATCTTGTCAATATCATGGACTGCAACAATTGAAGGTGTTGGTTTTCATCGAAAGGGAACTCTTGTTAATTGGAATGGGATCCCAACAGCTGTTAGCTTGTATGCCTTTTGTTATTATGCACATCCAGTCTTCCCCACCCTGTACAATTCCATGAGAGACAAACATCAGTTCTCTAATGCATGTGCTTTGTCGTTTGGGTTTGTTTTGCTTCTGATATCTTTCTGTGACTCTCATCAATTTTGCTTTTCTTTATATTGCAGGTCCTACTTGTATGCTTTATGTTAACCACTGCTGGTTATGCATCCATGGCTATAATTGGTTACCTAATGTTTGGTCCAAACGTTGAATCACAAGTAACTTTAAACTTGCCACTAAACAAAGTAAGCTCAAGAGTGGCAATATATACCACCTTGGTCAATCCCATATCGAAGTATGCTTTGATGACAACACTGATTACCAGTGCTTTGAAAGATTTGCTTCCAAGGAAGTACAAGAATAGAGTCACCAACATCTTAGTCAGCACTGTCATGGTAATCAGCACTGTCATTGTTGCCCTGACTGTTCCTTTCTTTGGGTATCTCATATCGCTTGTTAGAGCTTTTCTAAGTGTCACAGCTTCTAGTCTGCTTCCATGCTTGTGTTACTTGAAGATTTCAGGAACTTACAGGAAATTTGGGTGTGAGACGATAGCCATAGTGGCAATAATACTAGCAGCTATAGCAATGGGAATATCTGGGACATACACGTCACTAAAGCAAATAGTCCACCATTTGTAATAGGCAGTGCTTCATTCAGTTGAAAATAACTTTAACCACTAAGTTGCTAAGCTTAGAGTATATATGTGTGTCCTAAAAAGTGTTTTCTGGTTTGTTTAAGTAATTTTACATCCTTCAACGAGTACCAAGAATAGGGAAATGTAAAGGTTTATTGACCCTAGAAAAGTATTGCACAATATTTTTTTTTAGACCATGATATCCTCATAGGTTCAGTTCATTTAAACCATCAATGGGACTAATTTCTATTCTATTGCGGGAACATGATATAGTCATATAATCTTTCTATAAAAATTACTTTCTTTAAATTTAAACATTGTTGTCCTACATCGAATAAAGATACATTGTTTTAGCTCTTTTACTGAGTCCTACATCGAATAAAGATATATTGTTGTCTTATTTAGTTGCTTTGTCTTACCAACACCAAAGTCCCACATCGAACAAATGTACCTTGTTGTCTTACTTAGTTACTTTGCCTTGCCAACACCAAAGTCCCACATCGACTGCGTTATGTAACAGAAGCAAACAATTGGCCTATAAATGTTGAATGACACTGAAAATGTATCTGACTAAGTTAATAGGCTAGGTTCTTAATGCTGTTGATTCTGTTATTTTTTGTTAGTTAGTTAGAGGTAGTTGAGTGACAGTTGCCATTTTTTTTTACAGCTATAGCTTTTCCTCTTTTGTATATAATGCCTCTGTGCATTCTAATTTTAATCTAATTTGAGAAAAGAATATCTCAGTTGTATTTTGTCGAGGGTGTTGAATTTCCCTTTTCTCTCTCAATTGCTTTGTCCTTACGTTGCTTCTGCTTCTTGGTTATGGAGTCCATGGTGATTTTCAACATGGTATCAGAGCTCCTTTCCTAGGGGCTTTGCTACTGCTGCGTTTTGATTTTTCTAATCCTCTTCTCCTTCTTCGATTCTGCGTGTTCTCCATTTCCTGATCAAGAACTAAGGAGACAGAAAAATGGATGAAGTTGTTGTTGAGAATGTTGTCAATGGTGGAACTGCGAATGGTGCTGGAAATGGAGGTGTTGATCTTTCTAGCCCATATTTTCAACATTATAATGAGAATCCAGGTGCGATTCTTGTTCCTGATTTGTTAATTGGTGAGAATTATCACATTTGGTCAAGAGCCATGTTCATGGCCTTGAAGTCGAAGAATAAAGAGGTTTTCATTGATGGATCCTTGGAGAAACCAACACGAAATAACCCTAATTTCATGGCATGGGATAAGTGTAACACTTTGGTAATGTCGTGGATCACCAGATCAATGGATCCTTCAATTGTTCGTCCTGTACTTTGGATGAATACAGCATTGGATATTTGGAAAGATCTCAAGAAGATATACTATCAAGAAGATATCTTCCGAATTAGTGAATTACAGGAAGAAATGTACATGCTTAAGCAAGGAGATTCTTCAATCACTGGGTATTATAGCCACCTTCAAGAATTGTGGCAAGAATTGGAGAACTTCATGCCAATTCCTGGATGTTATTGTGAAGTGAAGTGTAGCTGCATTTTGGTTCCCACTGTTAAGTCCTATAGGGAAAGAGATTATGTGATTAGGTTCTTGAGAGGCCTAAACGAACAATATTCTACTGTTACGTCTCAGATCATGATGATGAAACCTCTACCAGATGTTGGAGAAGCATTTTCACTGCTGATTCAACAAGAGAGACAGATGAATTTTCAATTTGGTGATTCTTGTGCACTAGTGACTACCACTGATTCAAGTGGTAGGGGTAGAAGAAATAGAGATGCTTAAGCAAGGAGATTCTTCAATCACTGGGTATTATAGCCACCTTCAAGAATTGTGGCAAGAATTGGAGAACTTCATGCCAATTCCTGGATGTTATTGTGAAGTGAAGTGTAGCTGCATTTTGATTCCCACTGTTAAGTCCTACAGGGAAAGAGATTATGTGATTAGGTTCTTGAGAGGCCTAAATGAACAATATTCTGCTGTTAGGTCTCAGATCATGATGATGAAACCTCTACCAGATATTGAAGAAGCATTTTCACTGCTAATTCAACTAGAGAGACAGATGAATTTTTAATTTGGTGATTCTCGTGCACTAGTGACTACCACTGATTCAAGTGGTAGAGGTAGAGGAAATAGAGAAAGAAACCAGAACTATGGAGGAAGAAATGGAGGTAGAGGAAGAGGATACAAAGTTGGCACCTATTGCAATAAAAGTGGTCACACAGTGGATACATGCTACAAAAAGCATGGATATCCACCAAATTATGAAAGAAATTATGAAAGGAATGGAGTAGCAAACAACTACATGACAGAGGAGGACATTCAAGATGATGATGATAACCAGTCTATGAAGTCCATAAGGCACAAAGAAGTGTCAAATGACACTGAACAATCCTTCTTCACACCTGAGCAGCATAAGGCTTTGCTGAGCTTACTGCAAAGAGGTGGATCTACCTCTCACAATGCAAACTAAGTGGTTACAACTAGATCAGGTATCATATGTACAGTTGTAAATTTACCAAATTAAGATGCTGGATATTAGACACAAGGGCAACTAATCATGTTTGCTATTCAATGACATTTTTCCATTGTCACAAGAAGATAAAGCCAATCTCTATGAAACTACCTGATGGAAATCAAATAGTAACTGATATAGCAGGAACTGTGTTCTTTACCAAGGATTTATTCCTTATTGATATCCTATACATTCCCAATTTTACTTTCAATTTGATTTCCATTTCAAAATTAACCAAGTCACTTGACTGTAAGTTAATTTTCACTGATACCATTTGTCATATACAGGATAACTACTCATTGAGGATGATTGGTGCAGCTGAGTCAAAAGCTGGACTATATTCACTGAAGTCACAAGCCTTCTGGAAAATTCCCAGTCCTTCAATAAGTGTAAGGTGTATCAATTCTTTTGATTTTGTTAGAAATAATGTTTGGCATATGAGACTTGGACATCCATCTCATGTAAAACTTACTGAAATCAATAAAATTGTCCCCTTTGTGAGTTGTGCAAAGTTGCATAATCCCTGTGATATCTGTCATTTAGCAAAACAGAAACATTTGCCTTTTCCTGATAGTGAATCTAGGTCTGAGCACCCTTTTGATCTTCTACACATGGACATTTGGGGGCCTATTTCATCCCCTTCAATGATGGGACATAGATATTTTCTTACAGTTGTAGATGATGCCTCTAGGCATACATAGATCTTCTTTATGAAACTGAAATCTGAAGCCTCAAGTCACATCAAAACCTTTCTTTCATTAATTGAAACTCAATTTGATGCCAAAGTAAAAGTCATTCGATCTGATAATAGGGGGAATTCAAACTTGACCAATTGTATGTAGATAAAGGAATTGTCTATTAGACCTCATGTGTAGAAACCCCACAACAGAATGGAATAGTTGAGAGAAAACACCAACATATCCTAGAAATGGCTCGGGCTCTCCTTTTCCAGTCACACCTCCCCAAAATTTTTTGGACTCAAGCCATCACTCATGCCATATACCTCATAAATAGATTACCAACTCCTTACTTGTCAAACAAATCTCCATATGAAATCCTATATCAAACACTGCCAAACATTGTTGATCTGAAAATTTTTGGATGCTTAAGTTTTGCATCCACTTTAACTGCCAACAAAAAAAAAACTTGATCCTAGAGCTAGGAAATGTGTTCACTTAGGATTCAAAAGTGGCATAAAAGGATACCTATTATTTGATCTTAAATCCAAAGAGTTTTTCATCTCTAGAAATGTAAACTTTTATGAGAATGTCTTTCCTTATAAGCCAGCAGAACACACTCTCCAAAGTGTACCTAATAAAATAAATAATAATGTCCAAGATCCTTGGTTTGATATTCCATCACAACTCCCAGTAGATCAATGTCAAACTCGGGTCAACCAACCTTAAAATACTAAAAATGTACTTAACCAACCTAATCTAGAGTCAACACCCCAAAATGTTCCAGTTAGACAGTCCACTAGAACTAGAAGAGTTCATTCTTACTTACAAGAATATCACTGCTCTCTGGTCTCTTCAACAGCCAATAACTCAACTCACACATCTCCTAACAGTATCAGGTATCCCCTTCATCACTTCATATCATATGATAAGCTATTTTCTAAGCATAAACACTTCTCTATAAACATATCTACTAATATTGAGCCTGATACCTAAGAGGAAGTTGCTAAACACTCTTGCTGGCAGCAAGCAATAGCTAATGAATTAGCTGCACTAACAAAGACCAATACTTGGACACTTACCACTCTCCCTCCAAATAAGAAAGTTGTGGGGTGCAAGTAGGTTTTCAAAGTGAAACATAGAGCAAATGGGACTGTAGAAAGGCACAAGGTAAGGCTAGTGGCCAAGGGTTTCACTCAAACAGAAGGCCTTAATTACTTAGAAACTTTCAATCCAGTAGTGAAAATGACTACTGTTAGGCTTCTTCTCTCCCTTGCAGCTTCATTTGGCTGGCATTTACATCAATTAGATGTGAACACAGCCTTCTTACATGGAGACCTATTAGAAGAGGTTTATATGCAAGTGCCACCAGGATTAAATGTCCCCACTACTGATCTGGTTTGCAAGCTACAAAGGTCCTTGTATGGTTTAAAACAAGCAAGCAGGCAATGGAACTCAAAACTGACTAAAGCACTTCTAGCCTCAGGGTATGCACAGTCCAAAGCTGATTACTCCTTATTCACAAACTCATCTCATACAGGATTCACTGCTGTTTTAGTGTATGTAGATGATTTGGTGCTTGCTGGAAGTGATCTTGATGAAATCACAAAAATAAAAGCCACTCTTGATTAGAAGTTCAGTATTAAGGATCTAGGAGAACTCAAATACTTCCTAGGTTTCAAAATAGCTAGGTCTCATTCTGGAATTGTCTTGTATCAGAGGAAGTATACTCTTGATCTACTTCAAGAGACTGGTTTGTTAGCCTCTAAGCCTTGCTCCACCCCAATGGTTCCAAATCAGAAGATCAGCAAGGACTCTGGAACACTACTATCTGACCCTGCTACATACAGACGGCTGATTGGTAGACTTCTCTACTTAACTCACACAAGGCCAGATATATGTTATGCTGTTAGCAATCTAAGTCAGTTCCTATCTGCACCAACAAGTGTGCACTACAATGCTGCATTGAGAGTCATTCGGTTCCTGAAGCAATCTCCTGGCCTAGGCTTGTTCTTTCCCAAGAGATCGGATCTGACCATAAAGGGCTTCACTGACTCAGATTGGGGTGCATGTCCGGACACTAGAAGGTCTGTGACTGGTTTTTGCTTTTTTCTTGGCAACTCTCTTATCTCTTAGAAGAGCAAAAAATAATCTATAGTGTCAAGATCATCTGCAAAAGCAGAATACCGAGCATTGGCCCAAGCCACTTGTGAGGCACAGTGGCTACTTTATTTGTTATAAGGCTTGAAAGTGGCTCATCCCAAACCAATAGTGCTCTATTGTGATAACCTATCTGCACTTCATATAGCAGCTAATCCGGTCTTTCATGAGCGTACCAAACATATAGAGCTGGACCGTCACACTGTTAGGGACAAAATTCAAGCAGGGATACTTCATTTACTTCTTATTGGCACTACTGATCAGGTTGCGGATATCTTGACTAAGCCTCTCCAACCGGGTCCATTCACCAAGTTACATGCCAAGCTAGGAATGTTCAATATTCACACTCCAGCTTGTAGGGGGTGTTGAATGACACTGAAAATGTATCTGACTAAGTTAATAGGCTAGGTTCATAATGTTGTTGATTCTGTTATTTTTCGTTAGTTAGTTAGAGGTAGTTGAGTGACAGTTACCATTTTTTTTTACAGCTACAACTTTTCCTCTTTTGTATATAATGCCTCTGTGCATACTAATTTTAATCTAATCTGAGAAAAGAATATCTCAGTTGTATTTTGTCGAGGGTGTTGAATTTCCCTTTTCTCTCTCAATTGCTTTGTTCTTACGTTGCTTCTGCTTCTTGGTTATGGAGTCCATGGTGATTTCAACAATAAATAATTGAGTTTTCAGTGTCTTTAGGGTGACGTTATTTCTACATAAAAAGGATGATCTGCGTTTGGATGGATTGCTCCAAGTCAAATGGCGTAATTGTCCTTGTTGCACCAAGCTTCTTGGCGTATCCTTTGCAAATACGCCATCCTAGGTGGCGCATCCTACGTGGATGCGCCACCCTCTTTAGCGCATCCTACGTGGACCAGAAATTATTAAAAAATATCATGTTGGATAAAAGGGTGGCAGTTTGGTATATAGTTTCAAAAGAGTGATATTTTGGTAAATATTTAAAAAAAAGTGACAGTTTAATAAATAGTTTTAAAAAATGACATTTTGATAATTAATTTTACCAACAGTGGTAGTTTAGTAAAAAAGCCCATTATGTCTAGTCAAAGTTTTTGAGAAAATTATTTTGTAATGCTTGTTGCTCTTTACTATGTATTCTTAGTTCTTACTCAACCAGTAAGCATTACAATTTTTATTTTTTTTAGAAAAAAAACTTTGATAGTTCTAGGTTCTAACCATGAGATACTCACAATTATTTTTTCTTTTATTTGTATGCCGCTATAATTATTTTAGTTTGTTAGGTTATCAACTATTCTTGTTAGTTTATCCACCTTGTTTTATGTTGATTTTTCTAATAGGTTTCATATTATCCCCTATTTCCCCAGCTGGTTTGCTCTTAGCTTGTGTTTTTGTTTTGGCTTTCGAAGCTGTTTGCTCTGTTCTAGACTTCTAGCTAGTTAACTCTGGAATAAAGTTAAGTATGGCAATTTGTACCAAGAAAAAAAAGTATGGCTATCAAATCGAAACATTGACTTGATTCAATTTGAAGTGTAAGTATATCAAGTTTAAACTTTAATAGTAGGCTTGATTGTTAATTTTTTATTATCTATATTATTTTAATCTAATACCTACAAAAGATGAGTCAAGATGATAAATAACATTAACCTCTTAAAATGATGACGCAGTTCAAATTTTAGAGAACAAAGTCTTGTAGGGAGATTGCAACTCATGTATCGATCAAGAATTAATTTTATAGACGGTTTAAATAAGTCAAATATGCTAAGATATCACATAGTTTCATCAATAAAAATAATTTATAAATCATAATATATATAACATAAAAATTAAGTTTTTATCATTAAATTAACTTCATAATAAAATCAAGACGGTTCAATGTATTTAACATTTAAAAAAACCCAAAAATAAATTTACATAAAAATTCTCAAAATAAAAAAAGTGACATAATCTAGAAGTCTACATCTTCCAGGCCCAGTGCTTACTACATAGGAAGAGGCAGGATAAGAGAAATTCTTAATTAGGTATAATTTATTATGTTATTTTTTAAATATTTAAATTATTATTTGATATATAAAAAGTATATTTAAAGATAAGTTTTGTTATTTTTTCTTTAAAAAATTCTCTTAATAATTTTAGTATTACTTCAAAAAAAAAGAATTAAATAAAAAATAATTATATTTAATATATTAAAAATATAAAAAATATTTAATATTTAATATTTTTATTTAATAATTAAAAATAAAAAAATTATAAAAAATTTATAATTACATTTTAAAAATAAGCTCATTTTTATCATATATCTCATCAACTTACACATATCAAATAGTAATTTTAATTTGACTAACCAAGGAATAGTTTTTTTTGTTGGGAGAGGAAGGACAAACCTTCGAATGGTTATAAATTTGTTTGAACAATTGACTTAAACATATAATTGAACTTAACTAAATGCTTGAGAGGAGTTTTTAATTTTTTTAAACTAACATGCATTCATGACAGATAATTGTTATTTTTTTACTTCAGTAGGTAGACCACCAAAGCAGTCTTGTTCTTGTTTAGATTCAAGTATATCCAGTCTCATTATTTCATTTTAACTCAGATAAATTTAGGTGCAGGCTATGCAATAAATTTTGTTAGTCTTTTACGCTTCTTATATTTTTCCTTTAAAAAAATATCTCTTTGGGGATGATGTTAAGTTTAAAATTGCCTTCATACATCAATTAAATTTTACTTGAATTTATTCTCTTGGAGCTGGAGCTATAAAAGATAGATGCCTACTTTCTAACTTTCTAGCATAGTTGTGCTTGTAAGATGCTTGTGTACGTGTAAGCTGCCGACCTTTAAATATTAATCATTAGCAAATGTTAGCAGGAAGCTATCATGGATATTAAGTAACCCTGTCTATTATTAATACTGAATATTGTTTGGTTTCTGACCCCACTTTAGTTTGTTCATTTTCTATATTGCTCTTATAAACATATCATCTTCAGACTTAGCCAAATTCAACCTACATGTTTTGTGTTTGGTGTCTAAAGTTTATTAGCCCACAAAAAAGAAAAAGAAGAAGTAAAATAATGGACAACGGAGAGAGATTCACAAAGGTAGGGAATGGACAATATACAGTTAAAAATTAGGGAATTGGATTCATTATAAGAAACTTTTCAACAGAAGACAAACACTAGTTTTCTTTCTATAGGATATACCTTAAAAGAATCTCTATTGTTTTTGTCATAGCTTTGATTTTGCATGACTTTATTAAGAGTTGTATTGAACTATGAGGGTCATTATATATAGTAGCTTCACAGGCAAATTGCTCCTTTTACCTCTTTAATGCTTTGTCTTCAACTTTTTTCTTTTTGCATTTTTGATAACTTTTATTTTTTGCAATATTTGCTTATTTTGATTTTGCTTGTTTGCCTAATTTATATTCTGGATCTCCTTAAGGAAACCAGTTTGTCTCTATTAAACTGATTTCCTGACTTTTTCTTTTCAGTATTAACCAAATGTCTTTTCTGTTAGATCTTTATTCGGATGAATCACAAGTTGATTATGTGCTCAAAAAAGTTAATGGGCTGAAGCCAATAGCAGATGAATTAATGAAAAGGACATGAGCTCTATTATGTGGCTGAATTTTGTTGTTTAATTGTTTCATGTTATTGATTCCGTAACAAATTGATTAGGAAGAAATAAAAAGTTTGATTTCTTTCTTCATTATTATTTTTAATTTTATTATACTTTAGATATTGTTAATATTCTGATTCAAATTTTGACTCATAGAATGGGCTAGGACTAGCCCATAAAATACGTGGATCAATTTTTTTTAGTGGGTCAACCCATGGGTGTACCAGGGCTAGCCCATTATATAAGTGGGCCAAATTAAAAAATAATAATTGTGGGTCAACCCATGGGCTAGCCCTAGCCCACTTGTCCCTATGGGCTTTTTTGTCTTGTGGGCTTTTTGGCCCTAGCCTAGGTGGGCTAGGGCTTGATGGGTTGGACTGGACCTTTTTGACAACTCTAAATACAGTTTTTCAAAAGTTAGTTTCAAGTTGAATGAATATTTTTCTTATACTTTTGAACTTGTTGTTTGTTATGTATTATAAAATTTTTTTGAGTTAAGTTGTCATGTTAATATTTTGTGGTCAATGCTTAAAAGCTCTTGACTTATTATGACATGGAATAAATGAGGCTGCACTCTTTTTAATCTCTTTTTTTTTGCTTCTACACTTAGTTTAGTCATTATATTTATATAAATTAGTTAGTTAAATTGGATGTCATGCACTCTAATTTGTTGCTCTGATGCATTGTGTTAGAAGGACATTATATATATATATATATATATATATAATATATACATTATATATATATATATATATATATATATATATATTTATATATATATATAGTTTTTGGTTCTCGAGCCTCGAGTTTAAAACTTTCAATCTGAGAACCAAACTCGAGAACCAAACTAATTAAGTCTCATTTGGTTTAGATTTTACTTAAACCAATCAACATACTCAAACCAAACCAAACCAATCTAACTGATTCGGGTCGAGTTAATCGAATTATCTGAACTAATTTACACCCGTAATAAAAAGTATTTCATTTTTTCTTATTTAGGGATTTTATAAAATTAAGAAAAGGAATTAAGGATTTTTTTATGCAAGTCCTCCAAAACTCTACTCTTTTTTTATGTTTCTAACACTATGTTTGGATGATAGGTAATGAGGGGAACGGAAAGGAAATGAGGGGAACGAAAATGACTTCCCTTGTTTGGGAGTTTTAAAATACATGGGAACAGAACAGAACACATAAGAAATCATTTTCCCCCTCTTCCCCTCAAATGTCTAACTTTTGTTCCCCCCAAAATTGAGGTGGAATTGGGGGAACACATGGGCAATTCCGTTCCATTCCGTTAATGAAACTTTCAAATAAAGAGAATGAAAATTATATTCCATTCCATTTCTTTCCTTTCTGTTCTATTCCCACCTATTCTGTTCCGTTCCTTTAATGAAAAAACATCCAAACATAGGGTAAGTTCCACCAAATTGAGGTTGTTGAAAGAATAATATCTTAATTTACTTATTTACCCTTATTTATTTTTG
The DNA here is from genome assembly GCA_029884595.1 of Ormosia semicastrata. Taxonomy (NCBI): domain Eukaryota; kingdom Viridiplantae; phylum Streptophyta; class Magnoliopsida; order Fabales; family Fabaceae; genus Ormosia; species Ormosia semicastrata. The sequence continues at coordinate 13,120,178 of JAQQTO010000055.1, read as the reverse complement.
AAAAATACATTTTCATCAAACATCCACAATACCATGTCAAACTTCATCTTCAAAATTCTCTCCCAAATTCTTCTTTTCTCCTATTCAAATTAGGGTTTTGTTCATCATGGGTTTTGTTCGTGACTAACTCATAGTGATTCGAAGTGATCTCAAATGGCTCTTGAAGACTCTCTGTCCTAGCCACTCTCTGGTTCGTCACCGGCAACTCCGGTGAGATATCCGACCTCGATTCTCCAGCAAGATATACGGTTCATTCTTCAGTAAGTTTTCCCTTTTCTCTGATGTTTATTTGCAAGCTTTCTTGAATAATGATTGAGGCCCTGTGATGTGTGGGTTGCGTGAACCTTGAGGATTTAATGTATATGCACACTTGCCTTCAATCTGTTTGAGGAAATGCCTGAATCAATACTTCTGCTAGATTACTATTGTCTATGTTGTCTGATTTGGTTTCTTGTTCTACGAACTAATTTCATTTTTGTCTGAATATACTTTCTTGGGTCCATTGATAATAAACTATAGGTTTAGTTTAGGTTTATAAAAAGATAAGTGTATTGGAGGCCTGAAAAGTGCTCTAATAATTAATATACGATAAAATTGGTCTATAGTTTTCCAGTGATCAGATTCGTGTTTCATATTATTTGGCTAAATAAATGGCTATTAAGCATCATATCTTATTTTTGTAGGATATTACTACTTCTTCAAAATGGGAGGATTACAAGCCACTTTTTGAGGAGACACAATAGTACAGGTATCTTTATCATTTTTTGTTTTAGTACCTGGAGCAGTTGAACCTAAAATATAAAGCGCAGATGTCCTTTTTTTATGGTAATGACTAGATCAGTTCAAGTGGATGAACCTTTTATTTGCTTATCCAGTGATCAAAGTCTAATAATTATTTTGATTGTTGTAACCTGCTAGGTAACCTAGTATTGTATTATGAGCTCCAGTTGAGTGGGCTTATGAATAGAGTGACTGGTAGATTCCATGTTTAAATTATATAAAGATCCTCATTTCCTAAGAATGTCTGAATATGTCTGGTATGTGTATGTGTGTGAATTAGGTTGGTTAATCTTGCTGCTGTTTTGCAATAACTTAACTTGATTTTGGTAATCATGAGTGTATTTAGTCAATGATATTTGCATATGCTATTGGTCTGGCTGTGTTTTTGTATTAGATTTGGTGTTTATATATATATTGTCACTTGGTGAGTGTCCTTTCTATTTGTGAATGATTCTTATAATGGAGGGCATGGAAAAAGAAGAAAAGAGGGAGGGAGAGGGGGATTTAAAACTTAGAAGAGACAATAATAGTGCTAGGATTGACATGAATCTAAGATATCATCCTATACAATTCTAGATTATGTACAAAATTAAAATTCAAATGTGATTTTCTTTCTGCAGAAGCTTGAACTGCCTTTATGTTTTCATCCTTGTTTGTTCAACTTTGTTTCCTTTTTTTGGGATTTTATACAATATACATGCTGTTAATTATGCCGAAGAGCCTTCATGATTCAAGCATGTTAGAAGAACTCTGCAAATTATCAAATTCCTCACACTAGAACCCAAGCTGTAAGAGATTAAAAGATTGAAAGAAGGGGAAAGGAGCACAAGAACCAGGGGCATACTTTGGCAATGACATTCTACCTCTTCAAAAGATCAAGCATCATCTTTTCAAAGTTAATGAACTAGGAATTCTAATATTCAGAAAATGGCTTATTAGAATTAAGAAATGTTCAAAGTTAATGAACTAGGAATAACCTCAACACAAATAAATCAATATTTAGTGAACAAACCATGATGTATATCTTATGCATATATATCTTAGCTTCCTATGCTGGTATGCATATGTATCTTAGCTTCCTATGTTTGTATGAAAATTTGTATTACTATTTTCTTGTGGAACTATTATGGGTTTATTTATAGTTTAATGCTTTATTTGGAAGCGAATGAGAATGGAAGTATTAGTCTATGAAAATTGTTGTCCTTTGGTTATTAGAGTGAATAATTGGTTGAAGGGGTTGATGGTCAACTGTCTAATTGGGATGACTAAGCATGCACTTTGATCTTTTAATTAGTATGAAGATGAATTTACCTTCTCTTGTTAGATTTTATCTGTACTTTCCTGTTACTGCCTTATTTCTTTTAAACTTGCATTGTTCCTTTACTACTTTCAGTGCATCATCTGGTAGTAGCATGTCTAGAGAAGTTCACGTGACAAAATAAGCATATATTATAGTGTAGTTGCGATAGAACATCCCTATTTTGGACTATTATATGAATCTGATTAGAGATTTGTTTTCGAAGCTATTGCAAAGATAGTCATAGTTGATAATTGTATGCAAGTTCAATTTTGGTATTACATGCTGTCACCAATAAATAATGCCTACTGTTACACTCTTTTATGAGTTCTATTATGTTTAGATCTTGTGGGAAAGTAGCGATTGAGGCACATGGCTGCTTCAGATGACTTATTTATCTTTTACTTGAGAAAAAAAGAAGAAGGGGTCTTGCTACCTTTTAAACCCTCAAGTAGATGCATAGCCTTTTCATTATTATGGCAATATAATATGAAGTTAGTTTTAGGCGAGTTATACCTTTGCTTTCCAATTGAAATTGATATGGATCAGTAGAGAATAACAAAAAGGGGTACTGATTCTCTAATTATAAACTTATTTATAGTTTCTCCTTTATAATTTACTTTGTCTTAAAATGTCATCCATAAGGACGCTAGTCTTTTCTAATGAATTGCATTTACCATGTATATTGGAGGATTAAAAGTGATTTACCATGTATTTGAAAGTAAATTCTCCTCAGAATTGCCTTGATAATGTGTTCTACCAGTTTTTTATTTTTGTGTCCTAAGCAGATGTAAGTTTGTATTCTGATATTGTGAATTATCAGCACGGTCTATCTGTCAAACCTATATATATTTCTCTATATATATTGGAGGATTGAAAATGATTTACCCTATACTTGAAAGTAAATCTTCCTCAGAATTGTCTTGATAATGTTTTCTGCCAGTTTTTTGTTTGTGTTCTAGGTAGATATAAGTTTGTATGCTGATATTAGGATTGTGATGCCAGAGGTTTGTAAGCATATCTCTTGTTTAATGTTGCTCTCAAAATGACATTGGCAACATTTTCATTTTGCAGGTATTGAACAAACTGTAAGTGAGGTGCTGACGGGCTTTGGCATCCATTATGTTGACATTGTGGTGTTTTCTGAGGACCAGCCACATCTTTGAAATTGTAGAGTATAGTGTTGTGCAGTTAAGACAAGACGAGCTTCAGATTTTTAAAGTTTGCACTCAGGATAATTTAGGTTTCTCAGTTGGTTTTCTTTTTCCTTAAGTACTTTCCATGGACAACCTGCATAATATATCAGAGTATACATTTTGATGCTTTTACATAATGTTTATTTATGCTACTATGGACAACCCACTTTTTCATGTATGATTTTTTATTTTTAGTGTGTATTTCTTGTCATTCTCAAAACCCAATTATCCCATGTTCACAGTCATTGAGAATTGAGGAGCAAAATGTCATTATAAGACTCCTGCAATTTTCACACTTATATACGATTGGACAATATGTATTAAAGCTTCACACAATCAGACTTAATATTTGAATAAAAATAAAAAAATGAGATAAACTTAAAATAAGAAGGGAAATTAATACTCACATGTGTCAATATAATCTTAAAATGAATGAGAGACTATTTTTAGAGAGAAAATTTTGAGAGAGGCGAAAAAAATACTCTCAAAAAAATATTCTCTCTCTAAACTTCTAGAGAGAGAAAATTTTAGAGAGGAAAAATTTTAGAGTAAAGATTTTTTTTTAGTTGTTTTAGTGAGAAAAAAATTTAGAGAGAATTTTTTAGAGAGAACAGAATTTTTTAAAGAGAAATTTTTTAGTTTTTAAATTAATTTTATTTATAGAACATGTTAGTTACATTAGTTTTTTAGAATAAAAGGTAAAATTGTAAACACATATCACAAATCCTCTGTTTCTTTCGTCTTATATATTTTTTACTTTCAAACAAGAAAAAAATAAACTTTCTATTTTTCTTCCTCCTCTTTTATTTCATTAATTTTCCTTTCTCTCCAAACTTCCCATCACACCCTTAAAAAGGAAGGAAAGTCTCCACTGAGTGAAATGAGTCATTTTAACAAAGATCATGTAGTCAAAGGTCTATGGATGATCCTTTTGACTTTACCTATATCATTAAGTTTTACAAATTTATAATTTTGTATCAAAGTTTATTTTATTTATCTTTTCCAAATACTTGCAACTAATGCTATTTCTACACCAACCCTCCTCTATGACCTATGACTAGAACCTTCAAGCGCTAGAGCTCTCTACCTGACCATGCCTCGGCACGGCCTAGTGGTGCACGGTAGCTGGGTGGTGGCATGTGGCAGCTTGGCTCGGACGATGTGGTGGAGCAGAGGTGTCGCGCGTGAATAGGTGCAGATCTGGGTCTGCTACGGCTTGGCCATATGTGCATAGGGATGATAGAGGCGGTGCTGCTTGCGGTGGTCTACGGCGAGCTCGTGGTGCGACGTGACGAGTTGGTTGTGGATCTGCAGGTGCTAGCGGCTATGGAGAGGTAGTCGTGGTTGGTTGGAGGCAAATTTTTTTCAAGTTTTTACCTTCTAAACAAGTTATCTATTCATGATCCCAACCATCCATCTTTTTGTATGAGCATCCAATAATTGTTAGATAATGGTTCATCGATGGACCCAAACAAAGGAAAATGAAATGCTGCCTTATCCTAGTTTTATAAAATTCCCAAATAAGGGAAAATGAAATGCTTCCTATAAACCTTCTTCTTCCCTCCTTTTCCTTCTTAAAATCCACTCCCAAACACAACTATTTTTTTCACGGGACAATCAAACACAACTTTAAAATATCCCGAATATAACCAATAATTTTCGTTATACTTTTAATTAAAAGGAAAAAAAGGTTGTTCACCGTGAAAAAAAAACAAAAACAAAAACTCTAAAAATGACTTGTGATTTCTCAAACTCTATTTCCCTTTCATCTCATCAACCACCATTCAACCCTTATGACATTTTCCTCATTCACCAAACCAAACTAAAACACAATGGACCAACAACTCCTACTAGACCAAAACTTCCCACTCTTCAAAACAACTCCCAAACCCTCCAAAACCCCTCACCACCACCAATACCACCGCCACCCACCGCCACTGCCACCGCCACCACCGTCTCCTCCGCCACCGCTAAAAACCCTAACTTAGAGATCGAACATAACAAAATCCTCGAAGACAACACCAACCCTAATTCCACCGCCACTTCCACCACATTCACCGATCTCGGACTCGTCGAATAGGCCGTGAAGACCTGCAAGGAGCTCGAGATGTGCAGGCCCTGTTGTGTCCAATCCCGCTGCATCCCTCGGGTCCTGGAGGGCCGCCACGTCCTCGGCATCTACGAGACTGGCAGCGATAAGACCATCGCCTTCGCCCTCCCTGATAATCACATATTTTATTCATTAATAAACCCTTATGTTTAGTCATTTACATTCTCCATATTCTTAATTGATTGAATTTGGTATGATTTTGTGAGTTTGAGCTCAAATTGGTCCTAATTGAATATTTTCAGCATTATTGAGATTTGACATTGTTTCTGTATTTTGGTCATAACTTGAGTTTCTGATATCTGATAATCATGAATTTTACCTTGTAGGAAAGCTCAGAGGAAGCTCTACAACTTTGATGAAGAGCTCGAAGTCCTAAACAGATGTCTAAGGGACCTAAGTTTACATGGAAGTCAGAATACAAGTTCTGTTACTAGAATCCGAACGGTGTGTACTCATAAAATCATATCTCAAGCTGTAATAATGGAGATAGGCTGAAATTTGAATACTTGATAGTTAAGATCCAAATAAACAACTTTCATGAAGAACACTTTTTGAAAAAATGAAGTCTAATGGGTCAGTTTGAGCTTGCAATTCGGAATAGAGGTGCTGAAGTTGGGTTTGAGCAACCTGCGGTATTTGGGTCATATCTTGGGCTGTAGGAAGCCAAATTGGATGATCCAGATATGCATGTTATATCCAAGACAAAGATCTACAACTTTAATGAAGCATACTTTTCATGGATCTGAAGTATAGTTAGTCATTTTTGACTTCCAAGTCAGACAAGAAATTTTCATCACTCACCAACCCTCTCAACTACTTCACTTACCAACCCTCTCAACTACTTCACTCACCAACCCTCTCACTACTCCACTCACCAACCCTCTCAACTACTCTACTCACCAACCCACTCATCCACCTACTCCCCTTTGTCATTTTGTTACCCTAAAATTCTATAAAAGGCACGATTGGTTATCATGAAAGACACAAGTTGTATTCTACTTCATTTCTCTCATAGTTTCTTCTTGTTTCTTTATAGTTTCTCATAGCTTTAGTATATTTTGATGCTCCCCTTCGTGGTAATGGAGGGCTAAGCTACTTTCGGTTAATTTAGAACTCTTGAAGAGATTGTGGTTTGGATTCTTGAGACCTTGGTTATGTATTGTATTTGATTTGTAATTGAATTTCTCTTTTCTTCTTCTTCTTTCTTCTTCTTGATCTTGAATACATGAATGGTGATTCTATTTATGTTGATCTGATTTGATCTTGGTTTAAGATTGAGATTTATGATGAAACTTAGAACTGATTGATCTAAACTAATCACATAAATGAAGATTGAGATTTGTGATGAAACTTAGAACTGATTGATCTAAATTAATCACGTAAATTGAAAAGGTTAGGTTACTTGATTTGTGCCTGAGTTAATTGAATTTGGTACTTGAAATTAACATAGATATTCATGAATGGCGTGATTGCGGATTTGTGTTTATCATTTGTTAATTGAATTCTAGACGATCGTCTAGTATGAATTCTGGATTTGATGCAGAGATCTCGGTTAGATCCAAATTAACAATTCAATTGTACTTCAAGTGTTCTATGAAGGGTCTATGATTGAATCCACCCAATCTTGGATAGGTTTCTAAATTGACTGCTCTTTAATTGTTATTTCTTCCTTTAATTTTGTTAAGTGTGATCTTAAACTGTCAAACCCCCCTTTGCTAAACTTTCACTTGATTTGATTAAATTGCATCTACAATCCTCGTGGAGATGATCCGGTGTTGTCACTATGCTACAAGCTTAGGTAATAACTTCGGTTATAATTTTGACTGAGTTCGGCGCTCGTCAAAATTTTGGCGCCGTTGCCGGGGATTAGTAAGTGTAATCTTTTCATTTTAAGTGTTTTTACTAACTTTTGTTTTTTATTAACTTTTCTAACATTTTTATCCATTGTCTAGTATATTTTGCTTATTTATTTATTTTTGTGTGATGCATGACTAGGTCTGAGCCTGATAACTTGGTTGACTTTGATCCTGAGATTGATAGAACCTTGCATAGGTTGATTAGAGCTCGTAGGCCAAGTGCAAGAATTACTTTTGAATTTGATCTTAATATTGGGAGTAAACTTGAAATCTTGAATAATTCTGAAACCATGGCTAATAACATACAGAATAGAACTCTTAAGGAACTTGCTGCTCCTGATATAACTAACCAGTCTTTGTGTATTCAATACCTAGATCTTGATGCTGATTTTGAGTTAAAATCTGGATTGATACATTCGTTGCCCAAGTTTCACGGTTTTGCAGGTGAGGATCCCCATAAGCATCTAAAGGAGTTCCATGTGGTTTGTTCAACCATGAAGCCACATGGGATCTCAGAAGAGCACATCAAGCTGAGGGCATTTCCTTTCTCACTTGCGATACTGACCAAGGATTGGTTATTTTATCTTTCACCAGGTTCAAGAATAACAAGTTGGACCGACATGAAGCGGTTGTTCTTAGAGAAAATTTTCCCGCCACTCTGAAATTTCTTTGCCATTAGAAAAGATATTTGTGGCATAAGACAAATGACAGAGATACCTTGCATGAATATTGAGAAAGATTCAAGAAGGCGTGCTCGAGCCGTCCCCACCACCAAATCACCGATCAACTCTTAATTCAATATTTCTATGAAGGCTTGCTTTGCCAAATGACAGAAGCATGGTGGATGCTGCCTCTGGAGGAGCCTTAGTAGACAAGACCCTGCAGACAGCGAGAGATTTGATAGCAAACATGGCAGCCAACACCCAACAATTTGGCATACGAATTATTACCTCAACCAGAGGAGTCAATGAGATTCAATCATCTCATGTAGACCAACAGAGAATGGAATACAGACTTGATGAATTGACTTCTTTGGTGAGAGCAGTTAGCAGTGGGATAACAAGCACCAATGCGAGATGACCGCAACCGTGTGTGTGCATTTGGTCTTGTTCATCTCATCCCACTCGATGCATGCCCCACACTTCGGATGGTGGTTCTATTTTTCGAGCAATTTGTTGCGGCGGGTATTTTTTTCCTGGTAGACCCCAATATCGCCAATCACAAAGAAAGATCCCGGATATGATCCATTTTCTAATACCTATAACCCCGGTGGAGGGACCATCCTAACTTGAGATATGGGAATTCCGTCGAGAACAACAACCCCAACAACAAAGCAATTTAGATACCAAGTCGTAGGTCCTAGTAACAAATACCAACCACCGCGTATTCGACAACAACAAACCGTGGCCACGCAATGCAAAGAGCCCCTCATGTTGCCAAGTCCAAAGAACCACTCCATCCGAGCCATCATTAGAAGATTTGATGAAACAGATGGCTACAAATAATGTTCGGTTCCCAACAAAATGTCAATGCCACCATTCGAACCCGCAAACTCGGATTGGGCGGTGGCCACCACCGTGAGTGAGTGAAAAGTCAAGGGTCAACCAATTGCCTTCACAAACAAATCAACAACCCAAGAGGTAATGTAAGTGCCATTAGCTTGAGAAGTGGCGAGAAGTTGACGGTCCTACTCCCACCACAACCCGAACTACAAGTGCAAAGAACCGAAGGTGACCGAAAATAGAAGAAAGTGGATAGCTCGGTCCAAAAATCTATGACACAGAAGAAATATGCAGAGAATTCAAATCTGGTCATTCCACTACCTTTTCCAAACAGAGTCACCCAGTACAAGCATACTGCGCAAACAGAAATAGAAAGAGAAGTCATGGACACATTCAGGAATGTGGAAATCAATATTCCCTTCCTTGATGCAATTAAGCAGATTCTCAAGTATGCCAAATTCCTCAAAGAGTTGTGTACTCACAAGAGAAGACTTAAGGGTACTGAGAGAATAAGCATGGGCAGAAATGTTTCTGTAATGATTCTACCAAGCATGCCACAAAAATGCAAAGATCCTGGAACTTTCACAATTCTTTACACGATAGGTAACTCCAAATTTGAACATGCAATGCTAGACTTGGGTGCTTCGATTAATGTCATGCCTATGTCAATATATCAGTCCTTGAACATTGACACTTTGCAACCTACTGGTATAGTGATTCAGTTGGCAAATAGGACCACTACTCATCCTGCAGGAGTGCTGGAAGATGTGTTAGTGCGGGTGAATGAGCTAATTTTCCCAGCGGACTTCTACATTCTAGACATGGAAGATGAGTCTTCAACAAATCATGCTCCATTGATTCTAGGAAGACCATTCCTCAAAATAGCCAAAACCAAGATAAATGTGCATGCTGGCACCCTTTCTATGGAATTTAGTGAAGATGTGGTACAGTTTAACATTTTTGATGACATGAGACATCCCCTAGAGGAGCATTCTTCAGTTTTTCATGTTGATGTGATTAAAATGCTGGTTGGTGATACTTATGCTGATATGAGTGCTGAATTCCCTGATATTGTTAACTTTATGGATTCTGTCACTTATGATATATGTGTTAGTGTGATATCTTGAACCATGTCTTTGCATGTCGAGATTTATGCGGTTATGAGTGATGATGCAGTGCTTATTTGATTGATGCAAAGATATGAAAATATGAGTCAAAATTATGTCAAATTTAATGCTGCTGAGTTGCTTGTTTCAAATAGCTTGCTGCCTTCTATTGTGCATCCCCCATCCTTAGAGCTAAAGACTTTGCCAGACCACCTTAAATATGTATATTTGGAAGATAGTGAGAAGCTGCCAGTGATTGTCGCTAAGAATCTATAACCTGGACAAGAAGAAAAATTGTTGCAGGTTTTGAGGCAGCATAAGCAGGCCATCGGATGGACACTTGCAGACATTCCTGGTATTAATCCCTCCATATGTATGCATAGGATTTTATTGGAGGAAGGTACCAAGCCAGTGAGGCAACCCCAAAGGAGACTAAATCCCCTGATTCTGGATGTGGTGAAGAAGGAAGTGACCAAACTGCTCAAAGTGGCATTATTTATCCCATATCCGAAAGTAAATGGGTGAGCCCAAAGTCTGCAAGTGGTTCCAAAGAAATCTGAGTCACAATAATTGCAAATCGAACAATGAGCTCCTACCCACAAGAATCCAAAACAGTTGGCGGGTGTGCATTGATTATAGGCGGCTTAACTAGGCCACTAGGAAAGATCATTTTCCATTGCCTTTCATTGATCAGATGTTGGAGAGACTGGCTGGCAAGTCGCATTACTGTTTCTTGGATGGATATTTGGGCTATTTTCAGATTCATATAGCCCCAGAAGACCAAGATAAGACCATTTTCACCTGTCCATTTGGAACATTTGCATACAAGAGAATGCCTCCAGGAACCTTTCAAAGGTGTATGGTCAGTATCTTCTCTGAATTTTTAGAGAGTTGCAAGGATATGTTTATGGATGATTTTACTGTCTATGGCTCTTCCTTTGATGCATGTTTGGATAGTTTGGATCAGGTTTTGCATAAGTGCATTGAAACTAACCTTGTCCTGAATTTTGAAAAATGTCATTTCATGGTAGAACAGGGTATAGTTTTAGGGCATATAATATCTAGCAAGGGTGTTGAGGTAGATCCTGCAAAAATAGATGTCATTTCATGCCTATCTTACCCCACATGCGTGCGGGAGGTTCGTTCTTTCCTTGGTCATGCAGGTTTCTATCGGCGGTTCATAAAGAATTTTAGCAAAATTGCCCTTCCACTGTCCAACTTGTTGCAAAAGGATGTAGAGTTTCACTTTGACCAGAGATGTAATGATGCCTTCAATCACTTGAAGCAAGCATTAACCAGTACACCTATCATCCACCACCGATTGGACACTCTATTTGAACTCATGTGTGATGCCTCTAATTATGCATTGGGGGCTGTCCTTGCACAGAGAGTCGACAAAGTACCTCATGTCATTTCCTATGCTTCGAGGACTTTAGATGCTGCACAAGCCAACTACACTACAACCGAAAAGGAACTTTTAGCAATTGTTTTTGCTTTAGATAAATTTCGATCATATTTGCTTGGTTCTAGAGTGGTTGTATTTTCAGATCATGCAGCTTTGAAGTTTCTCTTGAAAAAGCCCGATGCAAAGCCTAGGTTGATTAGGTGGATGTTGCTCTTACAGGAGTTTGATATTGATATCAGAGATAAGAATGGAGCAGAGAACCTGGTGGCAGATCACTTGAGTCGGATTGAGAGAGAGGCAGATTCTTCTCCTATCCATGATGTCTTCTCTGATGAGCAGCTTTTCAAGCTGCAAGGTAACACTCCTTGGTTTGCTGATTTGATAAATTTCTTAGTTGTTGGTATTTTTCTTGCACATTTTATTAGGGCTCAGATTGATAAATTGAAGAGTGAGTCAAAATATTATGTATGGGATGACCCTTATCTGTGAAAATTTTGTAGTGACCAAATCATTAGGAGATGCGTGCTTGATAATGAATTCCATTCTATTCTTAGCTTTTGTCATACACATGCATGTGGCGGTCATTTTGTTAGGAAAGTTTTGGAATCTGAATTATATTGGCCCACTCTATTTCCTGATGCATATGTATTTTGTAAATCTTGTGATCAATGCCAAAGAATAGGAAACACTTCTCGAAGGAATGAGATGCCCCAGAAATCCTTATTGTTCTGTGAGATTTTTGATGTATGGGGTATTGATTTTATGGGACCTTTTCCTGTTTCTTTTGATTTTGTTTACATTTTGCTAGCTGTTGATTATGTATCCAAGCGGGTGGAGGCGAAAGCTACTCGGACTGATGATTCCAAAGTTGTTGTGGATTTTGTTAGATCACAGATTTTCTGCAGGTTTGGACTTCCGAAGGCCATCATCAGTGATCAGGGTTCACATTTTTGTAATCGAAACATGGAAGCTTTGATGAAAAAGTATGAGGTCTTGCACAGAGTTTCTACACCTTACCATCCCCAAATTAATGGGCAAGCCGAGATTTCCAACAGGGAGATCAAGCAGATACTCCAGAAGACAGTTCAACCTAACAGAAAGGACTGGAGCAAGAGGCTTGAGGATGCTTTATGGGCTTACCGGACTGCTTATAAGCCACCAATCGGGATGTCTCCGTATCAGATTATTTTTGGAAAAGCCTACCACCTGCCGGTGGAATTGAGCATCGTGCATTCTGGGCGGTGAAAAGGTGCAACTTAGACCTAGATCAAGCAGGTATGGAGAGGAAGCTGCAGCTGCAGCAATTGGAGGAGATCCGCTTGGAGGCTTAGGAAAGTTCCAAACTTTATAAGGAGAAGACCAAATCCTTTCATGATAAGTTGATTCTGAGGAAAACATTCGAGATTGGTCAAAAAGTTCTCCTCTATAACTCCCGCCTCCGACTCATGCCTAGCAAATTAAGGTCTAGATGGGATGGACCATTTATTGTTACTAAGGTTTTTCCTTCTGGTGCTGTTCAGATTAAAAGTGAGGTCACTGCCAAAGCTTTCATCGTAAATGGACACCGCCTCAAACAGTATCATGAACTTCTAGAGAATGCAAAAATGGAGGTGATGAACCTTCTCCATTCGCATTATGAATAATAATAAAAAAACAGCTGTGTGCCCGACAATGAGGTAGGTAGTGACATTAAATTTTGTCACTCGGAAGCATGTGGAGGTCATTTTTCTTCGTCAGCGACAACAACTGCGAAAATCTTGCAGTATAGATTTTATTGGCCTACTTTATTCAAGGTCTGTTACATCTCTTGCAAAAGCTGCGGAAATTGGTCAAAAAAGTTCTGCTTTGAGATTATCATCCGCACCTACTCCTTAGAAAATTGAGATCTAAGAGGCGCGGTTCTTTTGTTGTCAAACACGTGTATCCTCTGGGGCCGTAGATATTGAGGATCCTAGGAATGGTAATGCGCTTAAAGTTAATGGACAAAGACTCAATCATTCCTGGAAAACCAATTTCTTGAGTTCTTTGTGTTGCCGGTTAAGTGGCAGATACGATACTCCGTGACTCTCAAGTCGATTTATTTTTCAGTTTCCCAAAATAACTGAACCCTTCTTCTCCTTCAAAATGGATGTCATTCTTTCAAACCTGAGCAAACATTTTCCTTCTCTTCCTCAAAATGCTCTGAGAAAAATCTACACAGTTCGATGTGAAAGATTGAGACTGTTAATGCACAAAGGTATGCTAGAAGATGTACGCTTTGGATAATTGAAGCAAAGGTCCGATTAGCGGTGAGTCCTCAATTTCATTTGACTCATATATACCCGTCTTGGAAGAAGTTCATATTCTAAAAGGAGAAGAGCAAAAAGGTTACAAGTCTGTCACAAATGTGGACGATGGAACCGTAACAAGCGATGTCGTACTTTGGGATGGTTTCGCAAATAGAGAAGATAAAATTTTCTTCATTAAGAATGGATCGAGTAATGAGTCATTAGATGATATCTTATTGACTCTTGAGACGCATTCTTGTGGATTGGTGCATCATGAAATTCTTAAATTATGGAATCTCTTCAAGGATGAAGAAAAAAATGCTACAATCTTGGGAATCGACTCTAAAAGACCCTGTTTGCCAATTTATAAGAAAATTGGATGGGAAGCTTATCCTCGACTCATAGAAGACGTTTAAGCCGTTACTGGACGTTAAACCAGAGGCAGATGTGAGCCATATCCACAAACAATTTGTACGTATCATCCTCTTCTTCTTCTTCATGTCATCTTTCAAAAAAAAAAAAAAAAGATTCTGTGTTTCTTAAATTCAACCTTTTTCTGACAACCGTCAACCTACCCTTATAGGTGCAATTATTCCCCTTTCCATTCTTTTTCTTATTTAAACACTCCATTTTCTCCATTTTTCTTCAACTAAGAAACACTCAAAGAGATGGAGAGTATAGAATGGGGCCTTCTATTCGTAACCTCAAAAATATCTGTGTTTTTTGTGGGTCGAGTTATGGGAAGGGATTAGAGTTTGTAAATGCAGCTAGCACTCTTGGTCGATCACTTGCTGTGGGGAATATTCATCTTGTATATGGGGGAGGTTGTCGTGGGTTAATGGGGGCTGTATCACTTTCTGCTTTTATATAGGAGGCAAATGTTTTAGGTGTTATTCCTAAACCTTTAGCGAAAATAACATCACTTTGGAAAGACAGTTGGAGAAGAAATTCAGGTAACATCCATGCATGGACGAATGAAAACAATGGTTGACAATTCTGATGCATTTCTAGTCTTACCAGGTGGTTTTGGTACTTTGGAAGAAATTTTTCAAATTGTCTCTTGGGTCGAACTGAACATCCACCATAAACCCATTGGTTTGTTGAATGTTAATAATTTCTTTGATCTTTTGTTATCTTTTCTTGACAAAGTCAGGAACAAATTTATCACTCCTTCTAAGAAGACAACTTCTTATCTCTCGCCTCCACTATTGATGAGCTCATTGATAAATTAGAATCTTTTGAGTATGTACCTGATAAAGTATTAGCTCAGATAGATTGGTCAACAGGAAGTAGCGAAGGAAGTAACAAGAAAAGAAAGCCAGATCTGACACTTTCTCTTTAATCGGTTTGCTTTTATTGTACTTTGTTTCTGTTTAAATTTGTGTCAACTTTCTCCAATAGGTAATATCTTCTATCCTTTACTCATCTATATTTTAACATTGAGGACAATGTTGTGATCTAGTTGGGGGGAAAGATAGTTGACCTAAAAAAAAATTGTTGTTGTTTTGTTTGAAAAGTATGATATGATTGTCATGGACTTATTAAACTAATTAGTGATGGCAGAGTAAGGAGTAATTTTACTCTTGAGACGCATCTTAATTGGTGGCAGAGTAAGGAATTTTTTTAGGTAGTAATTAATTAGTATTAAATTATGGAAGTACTAAATTTTATTATTTGATTTCTTTTCGTGTCGATCTGACATCAAGACCGACAAAGTGCTTCTTTCTCGTTTAGCGTTGATTCACTTCTTTCAGGTTGTGTTACTCTTTTCTATATCTCTCTTTCACATTGAGGGCAATGTTATATTAAGTATGGGGGAGAGATTTTAGCATTTTTTTATTTTTTTTGTTTTGTTTGAAAAAAAAAAGGTTCATTGCATGATTTAATAACTTTTCTCCCTTCTTGAACTGATATGCTTGGTGATGGATAATTGAATTGATGAATTGAGTTTGATGGATGCATACCTTGTGAGATTTTGAGCCTAATGGATGGATTTAACATTTATGTCATTCTCTTCTTTCTTGTGTGATTTTCACTCATGTTAATGACCACTCTAGAACTTGCTTTGATTCTTTTTTAGGCTACATTTCACTTGCATGCATGAACATGATTGAGGCCCTCTTTCTTAGTTAGCTAGTTTAACCAAATAACCAACCTTATTTTCAATATGATATTAAGCACTCTTTTGACTTCTTGAAAATTCTCTGATTCCTGCCAACCTTGTATATTTTCCTTTACTTAACCCCTTTGAGCTTATTTGACCATTCCTTGTTTCTAGCTCATTATGTGCCTTAAATGAAAAATCGTGTTCTTACTTTACCTTAGGGAATAAAAGAACATTAGCTTGGTTAATGGATGAGTTTTTGAACAAATGTGGGGGCGTGTGTATAAAATGGTTGTTGAAAAAGGAAAGAGTGCCTAAAAAAAAAAAGAGGAAAAATGTATGTATATAGTTATGTTCATATATATATATAAAAAGAAAAGAAAAGGATTGGGAAATGAATATGCAAAGGGATATACATTAGAGTTGGGATGAACTTTTATGCTTGTTATTTGAACTCAGCCTTCATTTGCTTTTATTCCCTTTGGTATTTATCTTCTCATATCCATTTTATCCTCTTCTGTTACCTTGATCTCACTACAACCTTGAATAAAGTTCTCATGATTTGTGTGTACATGTGTTTTGAGTAGTGGAGAAGTAGAAGATAAGCAAGCTTATGGTAGTGCAATTTTCATGAGTTGAATTGAGTGAAATACCTACCTTTTAAACACTTGAGAGATTGAGAGGGAATCTTGTGAAGATCTATCATTCTCGATTCATATTGAAGATACCTTGCTTGTTGGTTTGAGATATGGAGAATTGTTAACTCATGAATGTTTTGATCCCTTGAACATTTGGTTGTTCTTCTTGATTGTAAAATTTTGGGCTCTTGAATGTCGTTGGAATTTAAATTTTTGTTAATCTCTTATGTCCTTGTTTTGGTCTTGAGTTTTGCCCAGGAGTGCAAAAAGATAAGTGTGGAAAAATTTGATAATCACATATTTTATTCATTAAGAAACCCTTATGTTTAGTCATTTACACTCTCCATATTCTTAATTGATTGAGTTTGGTATGATTTTGTGAGTTTGAACTCAAATTAGTCCTAATTGAATATTTTTAGCATTATTGAGATTTGACACTGTTTCTGTATTTTGGCCATAACTTGAGTTCCTGGTATCTGATAATCATGAATTTTACCTTGTAGGAAAGCTCAGAGGAAGCTCTACAACTTTGATGAAGAGCTCGAAGTCCTAAACAGATGTTTAAGGGACCTAAGTTTACATGGAAGTCAGAATACGGGTTCTGTCACTAGAATCCGAACGGTGTGCACTCATAAAATCATATCTCAAGCTGTAATAATGGAGATGGGCTGAAATTTGGATACTTGATAGTTAAGATCCAAATAAATAACTTTCATGAAGAATATTTTTTGAAAAAATGAAGTCTAATAGGTCAGTTTGAGCTTGCAAGTCGGAACAGAGGTGCTGAAATTGGGTTTGAGCAACCTGTGGTATTTGGGTCATATCTTGGGCTGTAGGAAGCCAAATTGGACGATCCAGATATGCATGTTATAGCCAAGACAAAGATCTACAACTTTCATGAAGCGTACTTTTCATGGGTCTAAAGTATAATTAGTCGTTTTTGGCTTCCAAGTCAGACAAGAAATTTTCGTCACTCACCAACCCTCTCAACTACTTCACTCACCAACCCTCTCAACTACTTCACTCACCAACCCTCTCAACTACTCCACTCACCAACCCTCTCAACTACTCTACTCACCAACCCACTCATCCACCCACTCCCCTTTGTCATTTTGTTATCCTAAACTTCTATAAAAGGCACCATTGGTTATCATAAAAGACACAAGTTGTATTCTCCTTCATTTCTCTCATAGTTTCTTCTTGTTTCTTTATAGTTTCTCATAACTTTTGTATATTTTGATGCTCCCCTTCGTGGTAATGGAGGGCTAAGCTACTTTCGGTCAATTTAGAACTCTTGAAGAGATTGTGGTTTGGATTCTTGAGACCTTGGTTATGTATTGTATTTGATTTGTAATTGAATTTCTCTTTTCTTCTTCTTCTTTCTTCTTCTTGATCTTGAATGCATGAATGATGATTCTATTTATGTTGATCTGATTTGATCTTGGTTTAAGATTGAGATTTGTGATGAAACTTAGAACTGATTGATCTAAACTAATCACATAAATGAAGATTGAGATTTGTGATGAAACTTAGAACTGATTGATCTAAATTAATCACGAGAATTGAAAAGGTTAGGTTATCGATTTGTGCCTAAGTTAATTGAATTTGGTACTTGAAATTAACATAGATCTTTATGAATGGCGTGATTGCGGATTTGTGTTTATCACTTGTTAATTGAATTCTAGACGATCGTCTAGTATGAATTCTAGATTTGATGCAGAGATCTCGGTTAGATCTAAATTAACAATTCAATTGCACTTCAAGTGTTCTATGAAGGGTCTATGATTGAATCCACCCAATCTTGGATAGGTTTCTAAATTGATCGCTTCTTTAATTGTTATTTCTTCCTTTAATTTTGTTAAGTGCGATCTTAAACTGTCAAACCCCCATTTGCTAAACTTTCACTTGATTTGATTAAATTGCATCTACAATCCTCATGGAGATGATCCGGTGTTGTCACTATGCTATAAGCTTAGGTAATAACTTCGGTTATAATTTTGACTGAGTTCGGTGCTCGTCGCTCCCCGTCCTCCACTGCCTCGCCGAGCATCCCTTCAGCGTCTTTGCCCTCGTTGTGACATCGGCGTGGGAGCTCACCTTCCTACTCGCGGAGTAGTTCCGGGCGCTCGGCTCCTGCCTACACCTCTGGATCATCGGGGTGGTTAGAGGGATAGACATGCTGAAACAGGCCAAGGACTTGGTCACTAGGCCCCATGTCATGATCGCTACGCCAGGGAGGATGAAGGTCTTGCTTGAGCAGAATCCTGATATTCCTCCTTTTTTTGGTGAGTTTTAATAGGTTTTGAGTTTTTGGTATTAGTGTTGTAGCTCTTATTTTACAGTGCAAATGCAATAGATTTTTATTAAGTAAGTGTTATTTGGATGACGGGGTGATTGATTGACCCTCTAGTACATTTGGTTAACTGGAGATAATTATGAATAAAATGAAAAACTTGTACTAAAAGTGTGTGAAGGAAATTTGAAAATGTGAGTTACATGCATGATAATCATTTGGAAACATTGCATGTTGATTCCTGAAGTTTTTGTCGGTTAGGTAGTAAATTAGCAGAATGAATCAATTAATACCGGTGCACCTGGAGCAAGAAAATGTTCTTTCTATCTATCATTCAATATGTACCACTTCAACTTAAGGTTTTAAATTGCAGTTGCGTTGCGGTCATTGCGGCTTGATGCGGTTGTGGCGGCCACAACCAAGATGTTACGGCTGCATCATGTAATGCGGTCTGCAATTTAAAACCTTTCAACTATAACATTAAAAATGTTATAGTGGGAGACAATGATAGCCAACATAGCTGAGGTGGTACACATTGAATGATACAGATCAAGAACTTTTTCCTGCTCCGGGAGTACCTTAGAGTTTCTCATGAATGCATGAACTCAAATAGTACTAACAAAGCATTCATAGTGTTCAATATTTCATGCCCTGCACTTTGGCTTTTTTTAATTAATAATACCTATGTTACTGCTGACATAATTTAATTATATTAATTTTTTAATAATTTTTTTAAAAAGAGGAAAAATAGGAGACTAGCTGGAGCAATGATGAAAGGCTTATGAGACAAAATGAAGGAGGATGCTTATTTATAATCTTCTATGCTTCTACAGTTCCTTGTCTTGGATGAAGCAAATCGAGTCCTGGATGTTGGTTTTCAGGAGGAATTGAAATTTCTCTTTCAGTGCTTACCAGAAAATTGACAAAACCTATTATTTTCTACAACAATGAGAATTAATCTGCAAAAGTTACGTGAACATTACCAAGATAAGATGTATGTCTATGAGGCATATGAAGGCCTGAAAACAGTGGAAACACTTAAGCAACATGTTATATTCATCCCTAAAAAGGTGAAAAAGTTATATTTGATGCATATTTTGTCTAAAATGGAAGATATAGGCATTCAGACTGCCATTGTATTTATCTCCACATGCAAGTATCTTTATGGATGACATGTTTAAATTTTTCATAACCAATTTTTGTTATCTGTATTATGGTTTGTCATTCATTTTCTTCTCCATGGTCCATAAATTTTTTTTTGGTGCTATAGGATCATGTAATCACTTTCAGCTAATTTTTTTTTTGTCTAATACTCTGGTTTGCATTCCCTGGTTTGTCTGTGGACAACTGGTAGCTAATATCAGACAACTTCTACCTCTGATTACTCTTCTTTAATTAATGATTAGGCTGTTATGTTTTCAAGTTCCCCCTTCCCCTCCGACAGGTGAAGAAAAAAGAAAAAAATCTCATTATAATATTGGTATGATGAAATTTGATTGTATTAGTTACAACAACAACCAAAGCATTTTCCCACTAGGTGGGGTCGAAATTTGATTTTAATAGTTATTGCATTTTTTTCTTCTTTTTCTGTGGGTAGTTTATAATGGATTTTATAAGCTTCCTCCATCTCTTTGATTATGAAGGACAAGAAACATGTATTGGAGGTTCAGGTTATGGACCTTTTAGCCTAATTGAATGTGTTTGTGGCCTGTTGGTATAGTTTTGTGCGATGGCCAATGGTTGGTTGTGGATGATATTGTCTCAGCGAATAAAAACCATTTGTAATGTACCCTACACTCCCCTCCCAGAAAATAAATAAATAAATAAAGTGAGTTACAGTCTGACATTGGAAATTTAGAATTATACGTTGTTTATTGGCAGATAGTTAGGAGTTGAGATTGTTTTCAGGCTGTCTCTGCTTGTTAGGAACTATACATTGAACCATTTGCGGCCTGATGTGGTTGTGGCGGCCGCAACCTAGATGTTGCGGCTGCATCATGTAATGCGGTTCACAATTTAAAACCTTTTAACTATAACATTAAAAATGTTATAGTGGGAGACAATGATGGCCCACATAGCTGAGGTAGTACACATTGAATGACACGGATCAAGAACTTTGGGCTGCACGATGACATTTCATGCATTCATGAGAAACTCTAAGTAACAATTCATGACATAGGTAACAATTATGCCAACAGTAACATAGGTTACCTAAATTATCGTTAGTACTATTTAAGTTCATACATTCGTGAGAAACTCTAAGGTACTCCCGGAGCAAGAAAAAGTTCTTGATCCCTATAATTCAATGTGTACCACCTCAGCTATGTCGGCCATCATTGTCTCCCACTATAACATTTTAATGTTATAGCTGAAATGTTTTAAATTACAGACCAAATTACATTATGCAGCAGCAACATCTCGGTTGCGGCCACCACAATCGCATCAGGCCGCAACGACCACAACACAACCGCGACCGTGGCGTAACCGCAACTGCAATTTAAAACCTTGAGATGAAGTGGTACATATTGAATGATAGAGAGAAAGAACCTTTTCTTGCTCCAGGTGCACCTGCATTAATTGATTCATTCTGCTAATTTACTACCTAACCGATAAAAACTTCAGGAATCAACATGCAATGTTTCCAAATGATTATCATCCATGTAACTCATATTTTCAAATTTCCTTCACACACTTTTAGTACAAGTTTTCCATTTTATTAATAATTATCTCCAGTTAACCAAATGTACTAGAGGGTCAATCAATCACCTCATCATCCAAATAGCACTTAACTTAATAAAAATCCATTGCATTTGCACAGTAAAATAAGAGCTACAACACCAATACTAAAAACTCAAAGCCCATTAAAACTCACCCAAAAAAAATCATCACCGTCATTACCTTAGTCTTAGAGAAAATAGGAGGAATATCAGGATTCTGTTGAAGCAAGACATTGATCCTCCCTGGCATAGCAATCACGACGTAGGGCGTGGCGACTAAGTCCTTGGCCTGTTTCAGCATGTCCATCCCTCCGACCACCACTAGGGATGAAAACAGGCTAGGTCAGGCCAGACTTCACCTTAAACAGGCCAGGCCTGTGTTACAAATATTTAGCCTGAGTCTGGCCTGTTACTTGTCAAAGGCTTTTTTTGGACTTGGCCTGGTCTGTTTAAGAAGTCTGGCCTAGCCTGAAGCCTGTTTAGAAATCGGATTTATATTAAGGCCTCTAAATAGGCCAGCAGGCCAAGGCTTTTATATAGGCCTCAAATAGGCCTAAGCCTTTAAATAGGCCTTGAAAGGTCATTGAAAAAAAAATAAAATATAATTTTATAAATAAATATAAACAGGCCGGCCTAATAGGTCTAACAGACTTTGCTGAGAGGCCAGACCTGGCCTACTAAATGAAATAGGCTTTTAAAAAGGTCTGAGCCTAGCTCATTTTCTAAACAGGTCAGGCTAGGCCAGGCCTAAAACAGGCCAGACCACAGGCCCCTGACAGGCCGGCTGGCCTTTTTCCATCCTTAACCACCACGATGATCCGGAGGTGCAGGCAGGAGCTGAGCGGACGAAACTGCTCCGCCAGCTGGAAGGCGAGCTCCTGCGTCAGCATCACAACGAGGGCGAAGACGCCGAAGAGATGCTCGACGAGGCGGTGAAGGATGGGGAGGGCGAAGGCGGCGGCCTTGCCGCTGCCGGTCTCATCGATGCCGAGGACGTGGCGGTCCTCCAAGACCCGAGGGATGCAGCAGGACTGGACGCGATAAGGCCTGCACATCCTGAGCTCCTTGCAGGTCTTTACGGCCCATTCGGCAAGTCTGAGATTGGTGAATGTGGTGGTAGCGGTGGTGGAATTGGGGTTGGTGTTGTCTTCAGGGATTTTGTTATGTTTGGTGTCTAAGTTAGGGTTTTTAGCTGCGATGGCGGAGACCGTGGTAGTGGTGACTGGTGGTGAGGGGTTGTTGGAAGGTTTGGAAGTTGTTTTGAAGAGTAGGAAGTTTTGGTCTAGTAGAAGTTGTTGGTCCAATTTGTTTTAGTTTGGTTTGGTGAATGAGGAAAAATGTCATAAGGACTGAATGGTGGTCGATGAGATGTAAAGGAAATAGAGTTTGAGAAATCACAATCCATTTTTTAGAGTTTTTGTTTTTTTTTTTTTTTTTTGCGTGGAACAACCTTTTTTTTCCTTTAAGTATAATGAAAATTATTAGTTATATTTAGGAGATTTTAAAGTTATGTTTGATTGTCCCGTGAAAAGAAAAAAGTTGTGTTTGAGAGTGGATTTTAGGAAGGAAAAGGAGGGAAGAAGAAGGTTTATAGGAAGCATTTCATTTTCCCTTATTTAGGAATTTTATAAAACTAGGAAAAGGCGACATTTCATTTTCCCTTGTTTGGGTCCATCGATGAACCATTATCTAACAACTATTGGATGCTCATACAAAAAGATGGATGGTTGGAATCATGAATAGACAACTTGTTTAGAAGGTAAAAACTTGAAAAAAATCTGCCTCCAACCAACCATTACTGCCTCTCCTTACTTTGTCCTCCGAACCTCATCTCAGCCACGCAACAGTCATAATCCCTCCCATCTCACCACCGTGCTGCGTTGGACCAAAGCCGCACTAGTTGCTGCCCTTGACACAGCTCCCTAGTCGTCCTTCACCCCTACCTCGCCAAATTCGGCCACTACGAGTCATCCCTTTCCTCACTATATCCGGCCACCGCGAGGCGTCCCCTTCCTTATAGATTCTACCACTGCAAGCACCCACCAGCACCAAATTTCTGTCCAAATCTAACGACACCATCAACCTCCCATGGCGCCCTTCATTTCTGTCCAGATCTAAGGGCACTAAAGTTCCCGAATGCTGATAAAACATATATGTGCCGCCCAGATCCCCCTTGTTGCCACCTGTTTGCACCTAGAGCTGGCAAAATGGGCCAACTCGCCCCGACCTACTTCAACCCGCTAAAATGCGGGGCGGGGTGGGTTGGCCCGTTTTAAAAAATGGGTTGGAAGAGCTAACCCACCCCGCTTTAATGCGGGTTGGGGATGTCCAGCCGCATAAAAGATAAAATAAGAAAAAAATAGATGAGTTGGCGAGTTAACCGCTTAATCCGCCTAAAAATAAAAAAAAATTATATAAAAAATCAATAAATACTATAAAATAATAATAAATAATAATGGTAAAAAATTACAAACCACATATCTAAAATATAATTTTTAAAATAGTCTAATTAAATATTCAAACATAAATTATATAACATTTAAAGAGTTTTTCATTTATAGTATTACTTATTATTATTTTTTTTAAAAAGAATCAACCCGCAGGCCAACCCGCCCCCGCCCCCGCCCCGCTTAACCCGCGGGTTATGCGGGGCGGGTTATGCGGGTTGAAAAAAAAATATGAGTTCAATCTTTGAACCCAACCCGCAAAAAAATGACGGGTTGGCGGGTTAACCCGACGGGTTGAACCCGTTTTGCCGGCTCTACTTGCACCCACCGTCCATAGTTACTGATTAGCCACGCAGCTCCGTGCACCTTCGCCCCCTGTTACCCGTTCTTGTCCCTGTAGTTGCCTCTGTGATTGTGTAGGTTGATAACTCCATGAAATATAGTTATTTGTGCCTCATAATTGTGCTTCATAGAATGTTATGTCCTTGTTATTATGCTTATATGAGAGATTTTATACTTATATTCGTTAAATTTCCTTTGGATGTTTCTCTATATGCTATTGAGCAAATTGTGCATATTATGCAAATGATTAAGTGGATTTACAATTTTTATTTAACTTAGTTATTTCTCTACTATAAGATGAGCTCAAAACTGATGTATTGAAGTAATTCAAGGCTCAAAAGCCCAAGAGAAAGCCAAGGAGGCATTTCAGGAGAGAACGCTGCAGCTCAAGTTATTGCACGTCGCGGCGTAAAGGTGCATCATCAAGCTGTCATACTGAAGACCTGAGGCTAGAGAGTCGCGACACAAAGGAGTGTGCGCCACGACGCTAGGTGACCGACTTCAATGTGTGCCGCGGTGCAGATTAGTTCACGCCGCGACGTGAGGTGTAGAACTAAGCCTATAAATAGAATTTTATCAGATTTTCTTAGGATAAATTTTTAGGTTAGAGAAGCTGCGCCTGGCTCTTCATTTTCTGAGGCTGAAAGAGGCCAAGGGAGCCAAGATTGGAGGCTATCTTCCTCATGGAGGGAGATTCAAGCATCAATGGCAACATTCATAAGTCTTTCCTCATTTCTCCCTTTGTTTTCTTCTCTTTCTCATTCTTTGAGCATGTATTTTGATTTGTATTTTCGTGTTCAATGATGTAGCAGCTGTTTTAGGGAATACTTTGAATCCTTTTTATGGATATTAATGATTTTGTTCTCCTTTGAGTTTGTATAGATGTATGGTTTTGTTCAATTTTATTGTGCTTAATGCTCTTGAGTGTCTGATCATCATTTAAGTGATTTGATGGAATCTAATGAACTTAGACATAGGAATTTGAATTTGAGATCATATGTATGGTTGATGCATGTTCGATTCTATTCCAATGGCGAGATGAGTTGATTCGCTAATGGGATAGAAATATACCTCTTAGCCATGCATAGCGTGTGTTTGAGAATAGACTTTAAAGAGTGAATTTTGTGTTAGCTCTCATGGAAACATAGTGAGTTGGGCAATTGAAACTATGATTAGATGACCTAGACATAGACTTTTAGCTAATGAAGATTCTCAAGCTAACCTAATCATTGCGTTCATATTTATGAAGAGGATTGCATGTTGTTAGTTGAAGTAAAAGATGAAGAAGGATTTCCCTAATCTCTAATTGATTATCTTTACCGCTTTTTAGTCTTTAGTTTAATTGTTTTCCCCTATTTTTGTGTTCTTGAATAGAATTAAGTAAGCTATTGGTTAATATTTAGCATTGACAGTAAACTTATCTTCGAGGGAACGATATCTATTTTTCACTTTATTACTTGAATGACCCGTGCACTTGCGGCTCATTTTGGGACAAACATAGGTGTCGTGATAGGCTTGGTTCTGGTGGAGCTGTGATTGGTGGTCTGTGTGATGGAGTTCTGGTGGGTGATCACCTCATCAGAGTTCTAGTGATGGAGTAAAACAAAAAAGTCAAAAACCTGCTGAAGAGTAAAAAAAAAATTACTACTATAGGTCATTTAGGAGGACTATATGATAATCCCAAACTCATGGTGACCATCATAAACGTCACTCTAAATAGTGGTGGATGAGATGAAAGGGAAATAGAGTTTGAGAAATCACAAGCCATTTTTTAAGGTTTTTGTTTTGTTTTTATTTTTTCATGGAGAGCAATTGATCAACTTTTTTTCCTTTTAATTAAAAGTATCTATAAAATTATTGGTTAAAATTGGGAGATTTTAAAGTTGTGTTTGGGAGTCCTGTAAAAAAAACAAATGTTGTGTTTGGAGTAGATTTTAGAAAGAAAAAGGAGGAAATAATAATGTTTATAGAAAGTATGGGTGTAATCGGGTCGATTTGGTTCGATTTTTGGGAAAAAATAAATCTGAACCAATCAAAATCAATTGGTTCGATTTTGTTTGGTTTTTTATTTTTTGATAGCCAAATCCGAACTAAATCGAATCAAACATTTACGGATTGGTTCGGTTCGAGTAGTCGGGTTAATAATTTTTTTATACAAAAATCAGCTAAATAATTAGCTTTCCATAGAAAAAAAAAGCATGATATACCTATGAAAAAATTTCTAGAAATTGAATCAAACCTACTTATCTCAATAAGCACACTACAAAGTACAAACTCTAAAATTATATGTTCAGCACATTGTCCTAATCTATTGATAATACACTCAGTCAGTGCCTTTAATGTATGATACTCTATTTATTTTAGAATCTTTAACTGGGTGTTTAATCCCTACATAAATAAGGGTATAAGTTGGTTAGTTTGTATGACCTTAATGGTGAATTATGGTATATACTTATGGACTTGCTGTTTATAATGTATTATAAATTTTTTTTGGGTTAAGTTATTTCACAACAACAACTTGCATGTAATACAAGTTAAATTGGGTTGAAGCCCACGAGACAGCCCATTAAACCCTATATAGGATCATTTATTTATTAGTCTATTTCTTAGTATGAATTTTTGGCCCTTAACCCACAAATCCCCACCTGTAAATGGGTTAGGGCTGGGCTGTGTAATGGGTCAGCCCTATCATAAATTGGGAGTCTTGTCCGATTGTCCCATTCTCTCGCTCTCAATCTCTCTAGCCTCGTCTTCCACTCTTCCTTTCTACTAATCTGAATCTCAGCTTGAGCTCAGCTCACGCTCAGGTACGTCTTCCTCGTCTTTGTCAGTACACAACCCAAGTGAAGTGAGAGGGTGGTTTTAACGTTTTTGTTGTTATTCCTTTACAACTCAACCAACATTGCATTCTCTCTCACTTTCGCATCTCAGATCGATATCGAGGTAAGTGTGTGCACATTTTTTTCTCTCCATTTTTTTGATTTTAGTTGTGTAAAATCACCACTGCTGCTCGTGGAATTGAATCAGCTTATTAATTAACCTGGATTTGTTGTTTGTGCATTTAATGTTTACCTTGAGCATGTTCTCCTGATAAATTGGGTTTTTATTTATGGGTTTGTAGTTGTTTAATAATGATTAATTCGAAGTGCTGGATCTTCCAATTTGGAGTGGAATTTTTGGTTCCTGGGGAGTTCAATTCCACATTCTGGGAAATGGGTCTGTGAAATATTGTTAGGTTTTCAAATTGGAGAGAAAATCTCAAAAAAAAATTATTCAATTTTGGATTTTGGCAACTGGGTTCTGTGATATTGTGTCTATGTCTATGAGTTGAGTGTGCTAATTGCATATTTATCGAACAAATGTGGTTTTGAGTTTAGGCATAAAAATGGTGGTTATGGCTTAAATTGGTGCAAAAATTTGGAAAGCATGATAAGGAATTCCATCATTGTAAATGATATTCAGAAGCTGACTTTTGCATCAAAGTGCATATTGAAAAAGTACGATAATCCACAATTCCACATATACCTTTCTTGTGCTCTTATATGTTTTGTTGTGTATTTAATGGCAGCAAATAATGTCTCAGTTCTAAAGCACTGTATATTCTATGTACTGACATTTACAATACTATATAATGTGCATTATAATAAATTGAACAATTACCAGATTGTATGTATTATTATTCCTGCCATGCATGATAGTTTCTTGCAGTTAAGTGCTTCCACTTAAGTATTTTCTGCTGCATAATCATTAAATTATGTTTTCTTCTGGTATTTGCTTTATGAAAATCAGGAAGTAGTTTTTACAATATGTTCATGCTGTGCCTTGCATTGCTTGCCTACTAGGGTGGTTTTTGAAAGCATTGTACGGTTGTACCTGTTTGGATGGAAAGGTTTTATTAAACTCATTTCCTATGTAGCAGCATCACTTTATTATGTACTAAGTATGACCACCCACAAGATTTTTTGAGGCACTGCTATCAATTTATCTTAGTTCTTTTCATAGGGAAATAATTTAGTATTGGACTAAATAACTTGAATTATTTAGTGGGGGAGTGCCAAGAAATAGTTTTTTTTTTGTTGGGAGAGGAAGGACAAACCTTCGAATGGTTATAAATTTGTTTGAACAATTGACTCAAACATATAATTGAACTTGATTAAATGCTTCAGAGGAGTTTTTAATTTTTTAAAAAATAACATGCATTCATGATAGATAATTGTTATTTTTTTTACTTCAATAGGTAGACCACCAAAGCAGTCTTGTTCTTGTTTAGATTCAAGTAGATCCCGTCTCATTATTCAATTTTAACTCAGATAAATTTAGGTGCAGACTATGCAATGAATTTTGTTAGTCTTTTACGCTTCTTATATTTTCCCCTTAAAAAAATCTCTTATGGGGATGATGTTAAGTTTAAAATTGCCTTCATACATCAATTAAATTTTACTTGAATTTATTCTCTTGGAGCTGGAGCTATAAAAGATAGATTCCTACTTTCTAACTTTCTAGCGTAGTTGTGCTTGTAAGATGCTTGTGTACATATAAGCTGCTGACCTTTAAATATTAATCATTAGCAAATGTTAGCAGGAAGTTATCATGGATATTAAGTAACCCTGTCTATTATTAATATTGAATATTGCTTGGTTTCTAACCCCACTTTAATTTGTTCATTTTCTGTATTGCTTTTATAAACATATCATCTTCAGACTTAGCCAGATTCAACCTGCATGTTTTGTGTTTAGTGTCTAAAGTTTATTAGCCCATAAAAAAGAAAAAGAAGAAGTAAAATAATGGACAACAGAGAGAGATTCACAAAGGTAGGGAAGGGACAATATAAGAAACTTTTCAATAGAAGACAAACACTAGTTTTCTTTCTATAGAATATACCTTAAAAGAATCTCTCTTGTTTTTGTCATAGCTTTGATTTTGCATGACTTTGTTAAGAGTTGTATTGGAACTACAGGGGGTGTATTACATAGTAGCTTTTGGGCAGCTGCTCCCTTTACCTCTTTAATGCTTTGTCTTCAACTTTTTTCTTTTTGCATTTTTGATAACTTTTACTTTTTGCAATATTTGCTTATTCTGATTTTGCTTGTTTGCCTAATTTATATTCTGGATCTCCTTAAGGAAACCAATTTGTCTCTATTAAACTGATTACTTGACTTTTTCTTTTCAGTCTTAACAAAATGTCTTTTTTGTTAAATATTTATTCGGATGAACCACAAGTTGATTATGTGCTCAAAAAGGTTGATGGGCTGAAGCCAATAGCAGATGAATTAATGAAAAGGACATGACCTCTATTATGTGGTTGAATTTTGTTGTTTAATTGTTTTATGTTATTGATTCCATAACAGATTGATTAGGAAGAAATAAAAAGATTGATTTCTTTCTTCATTATTATTTTTAATTCTATTATACTTTAGATATTGTTAATATTCTGATTCAAATTCCGACTCATAGAATGGGCTAGGACTAGCCCATAAAATACGTGAGTCAATTTTTTTTAGTGGGCGAACCCATGGATGGGCCAAGGCTAGCCCATTAAATAAGTGGACCAAATTAAAAAAAAATAATTGTGGGCCAGCCCTAGCCCACTTGTCCCTGTGGGCTTTTTTTTGTCTTATGGGCTTTTTGGCCCTAGCCTAGGTGGGCTAGGGCTTGATGGGTTGAGTTGGGCCTTTTTGACAACTCTAAATATAGCTTTTAGAAAGTTAGTTTCAAGTTGAATTAATTTTTTTCTTATACTTCTGGACTTGTTGTTTGTTATATATTATAAAGTTTTTTTGAGTTAAGTTGTCATGTTAATATTTTGTGGTCAAGGCTTAAAAACTTTTGACTTATTATGACATAAAATAAATGAGGTTGCACTCTCTTTAATCTCTTTTTTTTTTTTGCTTCTACACTTAGTTTAGTCATTATATTTATATAAATTAGTTAGTTAAATTAGATGTCATGCACTTTAATTTATTGTAGTGATGCATTGTGTTAGAAGGACATTATATATATATATAATTTGGTTTAATTCAATTCTTGGGTTTAAAACTTTCAATCTGATAATCAAACCAATTAAGTCTCATTTGGTTCAGATTTTACTTGAACCAATCAACATATCCAAACTAAACTAAATCAATCTAATTGATTCAGTTCAGATTAATCGAATTATCTGAACCAATTTACACCCCTAACAAAAAGTATTTCATTTTTTCTTATTTAGGGATTTTATAAAATTAAGAAAAGGAATTAAGGATTTTTTTATGTAAGTCTTCCAAAACTCTACTCCTTTTTTATGTTTCTAAGTTCCAATCTAAAGCTGTCAATAAGGGTTATAGCTCATGATATAACTCACTAAATCCCTTATTTTTAACTCATTTTTTAAAATCCATTATATGATGGGCTTTTTTTAACCCTAATCCATTAAATCCGTTAATTTAGTGGGTGAAAATAGGCCTAATCCACAAAACCCCATAACTCACATCACTCACCTCTTAAAAAACCTAATCCCAAATTGACACAAAATCAGAAATCCATTTCGAGAATTACTGCCTTCTTGCTCCTAGGGGTGTGCAAAAAAATCAAATAAACCGAACCAATTTATAAACCAAACCGAACCAATTTATAAACCAAACCGAACCACTCCAAAATAACCAATTTTTCCAAAACAGTTATTAACATGAACCGGTTTTCATTTTATAAAAATGGTTTGGTTAACTCTTTTTTCATCCAATTCGGTTCACTGCAATAACCACACCAATTCATTTTCTTCGAATAAACCATTTCACCTTTCAGAATTTCAGTTCACTCTTCATTTCAGATTTTATCAACCCTAATCCCCCTATCACTGAACCCTACTCCCAAATCAGTGAATCCTAACCCCCGTTCGAGCACTAAGAATTGCACAATAATTGATTAAATAAGTAAGGTGATTCTTTCATTCTTCACCAATTTCCAAACCACTTTTCTGCTTCTCCTTCTTTCGTAATTCGATCTGCTTTCTACCATGCTTGTGCTTAGCATTTTAGTTTCTATTTGTTGCCACTGCTGGATCACTCTGTTTCGGTTCCAGATCCAATGTTTAATTCCCATTTCCAATTGCGAATGCGCTAGGGTTCGCGTAGATCACGATACTTCGATTGGATTAGTGTTATTGAACTCTGACCTGCCTCTTTATCTATCGTTTGATCTGATTTCAGTGAATTGATCTAGGCATATAATTTGCAATGCAGATCATTCATTCTGTGCAATTGCTTGTTTTAATCAAGTTTATGTTGATGATTTGATAGATAGTCTAGATTTTTTATAGCTTCTTTTCACATTTTGGTCACGACTCAGGCTGGTGTATTGTGATGAGTCCTACGTATGTTATAATGATATAATGCCCATATATATTAACTAATTGGGATTTTTGGTTGTTTAACAGCTGAGTATTCCCCCTTTTTGGGAATTGAAAAGGGAGCTGTTCTTCAGGAGGCCAGGGGTTTTAATGACCCACAACTAGATGCTAGGAGATGTTCACAGGTTTTTCTATTTTTCTTGAGCTATATATATGTGTGTGTGTGTGTGCTTTTCTTCTTGTGTTATTCAGTGGTTGAATTTTGACATTGTGTATGTTTGTTATATTTTTTTCCAGGTTATCACAAAACTTTTATACCTACTGAATCAGGGAGAGACATTTACAAAGGTCAAGAGTTTTTCCTCACTTTTTTTAAGTTGTCATTTTTCTTTTTTAAATATCCTTATGGTACGGGGATACGACTTTTGTTAACAAATTAAATTAATATTTATTAAGTATCTGAGTATCCTAAATACCCCGACACGATTCCCGTGAGCATTTTTCTTTTTTAAATATCCTTACTTATTTTCCTAACCCCCATTCGAGCACTAAGAATTGCACAATAATTGATTAAATAAGAGTTTAATGTTTTTTAAACTTCCAGATCCAGTTTACTTAAATTAAATATGATTAATTGATTATTGATGTTATCAGATGACTGAGATTGTACCCTTTTTGTTACTGTTAGACTTTATTTTTATATATTTCTGAATACTAGTTGCTTTATAGTTATACAATAATGTTTTGGAGACAATGATTGAGATTGGATGTCATGTTGTGATCTTATGTGCAAAACAGATTATAAAATATGAACTTATGGATAGATATTGGGAGGAATGAGAAATCTCTGTTAGGTTTTCATGGTTTAACAGAAGAATTAGTGGGTAAATTGAAGGAAATATTAAATTGTTGGAGGCTTAGACCAAGTAGTGACTTTGACCATTTGAGGCATTTCATTCTGCTGAGCTATGAAACTATTTAGGATGAAGATCTGTGTTGCATTCTTTTGGCAGATTATATTGGATTCCAAAACTAGATTGTGGATTGACTTTATGTTGGAATTCTATAATTACTTAGAAAACTAGTATATGAAAGAACCCCCAACAAAAATTGACATTAGCAATCGTTACAAACTTGACCATATTTTAATGACTTGATTTGATAGATATTTCATTCAAAAAATATTTCACAAGGATTGCTTGACTTGCAATCTTTCACAATCGTATGCATACTTGGATGATAATAATTAGTTTTGACCACTAATTGATGAGTAGTGTGAGGAGTTGAAGGGTTTGAACCCTCCAATCTTTTCATTTTCAATCTATGGCAAGCTTTGATTTATTCATATATCAAACGTTGTGAAGTCAATATAATTTTATACAGTTGACAACTTATTCTGGTATATTTGGATGCTACAAAGTAGTTACCTAGCTGAAAGGCTACAGAAAATAGCTGAATGACTAAACTTTGGTGGTGTGAATGATTCTAAAATATCAGGACTTCTAATGTCATTTGTGTGCTTCAGAATCCATACACAATGGATGATCCCTGTGGGTCCAGTAGCGGATCAGCAATATCAGTTGCTGCAAATTTGGTGGCAGTGTCCCTTGGTACTGAGACTGATGGCTCCATTTTATACCCAATGGAATACCCTGTGGTTTTTAAGTTTGTGGCTTTGGTCCTTCAATTCTTCAAAGATTTGATATTGTTCTATTAATTATTGTTTCAGCCATGATTCAGCAGCCTCGTATTGGATCATCTTGGTTTCTTTATTGAGTAGGAAGAGGAAACAGAAACCAGTTTTCTGAACTGGTTTCATAGAAAAACTGGTTTTTGAACCAGTTTTTTAAACTGGTTTCATAGAAAAACCAGTTCAGAAAACTGGTTTCATGGAAAACCAGTTTTGTGAACCGGTTTTGAACCAGTTTTGAACCGGTTCAGAAACTTAAACCGGTTCAGAACCAGTTTAAACTGGTTCTGAACCGGTTTAAGTTTCCGAACCGGTTCTGAACTGGTTCCAAACCCGAACCGATTTTAAACCGGTTCAAAACCGGTTTACTAAATTAAAACCGGTTCGGATCCAAAAAAACGGTTCGGTTTTTAAACCGAACCGTTTTACCGGTTCGGTTCGGTTTTCCATGCCTAACCAAACCATGCTCACCCCTACTTGCTCCGTTGCTCGTTCTCACTCTTCTCTCGTTTAGAGGCTCTCAACTCTCGATCTTGGAGCTCGATCTTGGAGCTCGCTTAATCTAGCTCTCTTAACTCTATCTCGAAGCTCGCTCGATCTCAGCTCTCAATCTCTCATCTCTCAATCTCATTGTTCTCTCTCAATTTTGCAACTACTGCTCAGGTTCTTCAATTGTTCTTCAATTATTTCAATTTGTTTAGCTATTGTTATGGTTGTTTATTCCAGTTTCTGTTTGCTTTTCTCTTCTTCCATTTCTATTCAATTTTCACCGTATTATTCCTATCTGCTATGTGCTATCTAAGCATGTAGATCTCCTATCTACTATCTGCTATCTAAGCATGTTTTACCAAGCAACATGAACCGCAAAAAAGCAGGGCTAAAGATGAACCCCCCCCCCCAAAAGGAGATTTCTGTGTGTGTGTGTATGTTTGTGATTAAATTAAACAAGATAACTGATTCTATTCGGTTTTATCTTGAACAATATGAACTTATCTGTGTGACACTAGAGCTTTGAGATGTGGAGAGAGGGACTTCCTAGAAGATTTTTTGATCAATTCGTAGCAAACGTGGAACTAATTTGTGTACAAAGAAATCTAAGAGTTCTTGGAGTAACTGAAACACACACAAAGTGTTTGTCTGTGTACAAACAAGGTCATTCTGCACTTGAGGACCATTTATGCATTTATAATACAAACCTTGAGTAAAGAAAAGAGCCAACTTGTTCAATAAACTATCTCCATTGTTTTCGAAAGATAAGGCATTGTTAAGCTTCTCAATTATGTCCAAAGCAAGATCCCAGTTCTGTGCTTCAACAGCTTTAGCTCCTGTCAGCAAGAGATCAACTAAACTAGTCTCTTCCATTAGCTCTGCCTGATTTCCCTTCAAATAAGAATCCTCTACCCTTGAAACATGCACACTGACCTGGGCTTTGAAGGTAACTTCATGACACAATTCAGTCGTTAGATCCATTGTGTCATTATGATTCATGAAATCAAAATCAGGGAGCTCTGTATGTGGCTGGAGGCTGGAGCAGTCCTTCCACAAACTCTTTGCCAAACATTTCATCCTGGATGGTATCTGGAGATAAGATTTTTTCTGCTTGGAATGGAAGTGCATTTTCTAAGCTACATTTGTGGAGCTGATTCATGTGGGAAGGGCTAAATGAGTAATCAAATTGCTGATAATCCATCACATTCATGGAAGTTAGTGAAATACAGGTTCAGACCTCAAAGTTCAGGCTAGAAATTTAATCTAAGTGCTCTTATATATAGAGGACCTACTCCTGAATTTAGAATAATTAAATAAGTAAATAGTAGCAAATAAGTTCAGGCTAGAAATTTAATCTAAGTGCTCTTATATATCTGGTTGCAGTTCTGTGATGTCATCTATGGGTATATTCCAGTGTTTAGATGCTGCATTTTTTATTCATAATCATCAGTGGTCAGAATAAAATGTAGTATGTAGAAGTTTTGGGGTCAGAATAAAATTGGTGGAACTGTTCCACCAATTTGAGGTTGTTGAAAGGATAATATCTTAATTTACTTAGTTACCCTTATTTATTTTTGAAAAATACATTTTCATCAAACATCCACAATACCATGTCAAACTTTATCTTCAGAATTCTCTCCCAAATTCTTCTATTCTCCTATTCAAATTAGGGTTTTGTTCATCATGGGTTTCGTTCGTGACTAACTCATAGTGATTCGAAGTGATCTCAAATGGCTCTTGAAGACTCTCTGCCCTAGCCACTCTCTGGTTCGTCACTGGCAACTCCGGCGAGATATCCGGCCTCGATTCTCCAGCAAGATCTACGGTTCATTCTTCGGTAAGTTTTCCCCTTTCTCTGATGTTTATTTGCAAGCTTTCTTGAATGATGATTGAGGCCCTGTGATGTGTGGGCTGCGTGAACCTTGAGGATTTAATGTATATGCACACTTGCCTTCAATCTGTTTGAGGAAATGCCTGAATCAATACTTCTGCTAGATTACTATTGTCTATGTTGTCTGATTTGGTTTCTTGTTCTACGAACTAATTTCATTTTTTTCTGAATATGCTTTCTTGGGTCCATTGATAATAAACTATAGGTTTAGTTTAGGTTTATAAAAGGATAAGTGTATTGGAGGCCTGAAAAGTGCTCTAATAATTAATATACTGTAAAATTGGTCTATAGTTTTCCAGTGATCTGATTCGTGTTTCACATTATTTGGCTAAATAAATTGCTATTAAGCATCATATCTTATTTTTGTAGGATATTACTACTTCTTCAAAATGGGAGGATTGCAAGCCACTTTTTGAGGAGACACAATAGTACAGGTATCTTTATCATTTTCTGTTTTAGTACCTGGAGCAGTTGAACCTAAAATATAAAGCGCAGATGTCCTTTTTTTATGTTAATGACTAGATCAGTTCAAGTGGATGAATCTTTTATTTGTTTATCCAGTGATCAAAGTCTAATAATTATTTTGATTGTTGTAACCTGCTAGGTAACCGCATATTGTATCATGAGCTGCCATTGTGTTGGCTTATGAATAGAGTGACTGGTAGATTCCATGTTTAAATTATATAAAGATCCCCACTTCCTAAGAATGTCTGAATATGTCTGGTATGTGTATGTGTGTGAATTAGGTTGGTTAATCTTGCTGCTGTTTTGCAATAACTTGATTTCAGTAATCATGAGTGTATTTAGTCAATGATATTTGCATATGCTATTGGTCTGGCTGTGTTTTTGTATTAGATTTGGTGTTTATATATATTGTCACTTGGTGAGTGTCCTTTCTATTTGTGAATGATTCTTATAATGGAGGGCATGGAAAAAGAAGAAAAGAGGGAGGGAGGGGGATTTAAAACTTAGAAGAGACAATAACAGTGCTAGGATTGACATGAATCTAAGATATCATCCTATACAATTCTAGATTATGTACAAAATTAAAATTCAAATGTGATTTTCTTTCTGCAGAAGCTTGAACTGCCTTTATGTTTTCATCCTTGTTTGTTCAGCTTTGTCTCCTTTTTTTGGGATTTTATACAATATACATGCTGTTAATTACGCCGAAGAGCCTTCATGATTCAAGCATGTTAGAAGAACTCTGCAAATTATCACATTCCTCACACTAGAACCCAAGCTGTAAGAGATTAAAAGATTGAAAGAAGGGGAAAGGAGCACAAGAACCAGGGGCATACTTTGGCAGTGACATTCTACCTCTTCAAAAGATCAAGCATCATCTTTTCAAAGTTAATGAACTAGGAATTCTAATATTCAGAAAATGACTTATTAGAATTAAGAAATGTTCAAAGTTAATGAACTAGGAATAACCTCAGCACAAATAAATCAATATTTAGTGAACAAACCATGATGTATATCTTATGCATATCTATCTTAGCTTCCTATGTTTGTATGAAAATTTGTATTGCTGTTTTCTTGTGGAACTATTATGGGTTTATTTATAGTTTAATGCTTTAATTGGAAGCGAATGAGAATGGAAGTATTAGTCTATGAAAACTGTTGTCCTTTGGTTATTGGAGTGAATAATTGGTTGAAGGGATTGATGGTCAACTGTCTAATTGGGATGACTATGCGTGCACTTTGATCTTTTAATTAGTATGAAGATGAATTTACCTTCTCTTGTTAGATTTTGTCTGTACTTTCCTGTTACTGCCTTATTTCTTTTAAACTTGCATTGTTCCTTTACTACTTTCAGTGCATCATCTGGTAGTAGCATGTCTAGAGAAGTTCACGTGACAAAATAAGCATATATTATAGTGTAGTTGCGACAGGAACATCCCTGTTTGGGACTATTATATGAATCTGATTAGAGAATTGTTTTCAGAAGCTATTGCAACATAGCTGTTGATAATTGTATGCAAGTTCAATTTTGGTATTACATGCTGTCACCAATAAATAATGCCTACTGTTACACTCTTTTATGAGTTCTATTATGTTTAGATCTTGTGGGAAAGTAGCGATTAAGGCACATGGCTGCTTCAGATGACTTATTTATCTTTTACCTATGAAAAAAAGAAGGGATCTTGCTACCTTTTAAACCCTCAAGTAGATGCATAGCCTTTTCAATGTTATGGCAATATAATATGAAGTTAGCTTTAGGCGAGTTATACCTTTGCTTTCCAATTGAAATTGATATGGATCAGTAGAGAATAACAAGAAGGGGTACTGATTCTCTAATTATAAACTTATTTATAGTTTCTCCTTTATAATTTACTTTGTCTTAAAATGTCATCGCATAAGCACGCTGGTCTTTTCTAATGCATTGCATTTACCATGTATATTGGAGGATTAAAAGTGATTTACCATGTATTTGAAAGCAAATTCTCCTCAGAATTGCCTTCATAATGTTTTCTGCCGGTTTTTTGTTTTTGTGTTCTAAGCAGATGTAAGTTTGTATTCTGATATTGTGAATTATCAGCAGTCTATCTGTCAAACCTGTATATATTTCCTCTATATATATTGGAGGATTGAAAGTGATTTACCCTATACTTGAAAGTAAATCTTCCTCAGAATTGTCTTGGTAATGTTTTCTGCCAGTTTTTTGTTTGTGTTCTAGGCAGATGTAAGTTTGTATGCTGATATTGGGATTGTGATGCCAGAGGTTTGTAAGCATATCTCTTGCTTAATGCTGCTCTCAAAATGACATTGGCAACATTTTCATTTTGCAGGTATTGAACAAACTGTAAGTGAGGTGCTGACGGGCTTTGGCATCCATTCTGACCTTTTCCTCATTCACCAAACCAAACTAAAACACAATGGACCAACTCCTACTGGACCAAAACTTCCCACTCTTCAAAACAACTCCCAAACCCTCCAAAACCCCTCACCACCGGTCACCACCGTCTCCGCCGCCGCCGCTAAAAACCCTAACTTAGACACCGAACATAACAAAATCCCCGAAGACAACACCAACCCCAATTCCACCGCCTCCGCCACCACATTCTCTGATCTCGGACTCGCCGAATGGACCGTGAAGACCTGCAAGGAGCTCGGGATGCGCAGGCCTCGTCGCGTCCAGTCTTGCTGCATCCCTCGAGTCCTAGAGGGCCGCCACGTCCTCGGCATTGATGAGACCGGCAGCGGCAAGACCGCTGCCTTCGCCCTCCCCATCCTCCACCGCCTCGCCGAGCATCCCTTCGGCGTCTTCGCCCTTGTCGTGACGCCAACGCGGGAGCTCGCCTTCCAGCTGGCAGAGCAGTTCCGGGCGCTCGGATCCTGCCTGCACCTCCGGATCATCGTGGTGGTCGGAGGGATGGACATGCTGAAACAGGCCAAGGACTTGGTTGCCAGGCCCCACGTCGTGATCGCTACGCCAGGGAGGATCAAGGTCTTGCTTGAGCAGAATCCTGATATTCCTCCTGTTTTCTCTAGGACTAAGGTAATGATGGTGATGATTTTTTTTTGGTGAGTTTTAATAGGTTGAGTTTTGGGTATTGGTGTTGTAGCTCTTATTTTACTATGCAAATGCAATGGATTTTTATTAAGTGCTATTTGGATGATGGGGTGATTGATTGACCCTCTAGTACATTTGGTTAACTGGAGATAATTATGAATAAAATGGAAAACTTGTACTAAAAGTGTGTGAAGGAAATTTTATATGGATGATAATCATTTGGAAACATTGCATGTTGATTCTTGAAGTTTTTGTCGGTTAGGTAGTAAATTAGCAGAATGAATCAATTAATGCAGGTGCACCTGGAGCAAGAAAAGGTCTTTCTCTCTATCATTCAATATGTACCACTTCAGCTCAAGGTTTTAAATTGCGATTGCGTTGCGGTCGTTGCGGCCTGATGCGGTTGTGGCGCCCGCAACCAAGATGTTGCGGCTGTATCATGTAATGCGGTCCGCAATTTAAAACCTTTCAGCTATAACATTAAAAATGTTATAGTAGGAGACAATGATGATCGACATAGCTGAGGTGGTACACATTGAATGATACAGATCAAGAACTTTTTCCTGCTCCGACAGTACCTTAGAGTTTCTCATGAATGCATTAACTCAAATAGTACTAACAAAGCATTCATAGAGTTCAACATTTCATACCCTGCACTTTGGCCTTTTTTAAGTAATAATACCTATGTTACTGCTGGCATAATTTAATTATATTAATTTTTTAGTAAATTTTTTAAAAAGAAGAAAAATAGGAGACTGGCTGGAGCAATGATGAAAGGCTTATGAGACAAAGTGAAGGAGGATGCTTATTTATAATCTTCTATTTCATGAAACTCTTTTTATTGGCCTTCTGAAATTATGTTGTAGTTTTATGACATCCTATATTATCATGAAAACTGAAAAGACTTAACTGAAATTTCTATTAGATGACTTGGTGAGTACTGCTAACTATTTTGTTGGTTCTAAAATGTCATCTTCCCTTTTTCTTTTTTTGAAGTAGGGCAGCTGAAAGGTTGACTAACAAGCTTAAGTGAAGTATAAAAATTTAAGGGATTGCAATCCTTCATTTATGAATTTGGAAGGAATTAGTTTGCAGTTTTATTACAAGCTTTTTGAGGCTTACCCTTTTACTGGTAAAGGGAAATACAGATTTCATGCTGTACATGTAAACATTTTTAACGTAAGAATAATGTATTAATTGAAAGAATAAGAGAGAAAGTACATGGGGTCCAGAGGACAAGGAATCCTCCTAAATAAATTAATAAAAGAAAATGGCATGGAAACCCAAAGTGGCTCAAAAATGCACCAAAGCTACCTAATTATTCCAATCTATATGGGACTTTGGATAAGAAATCCTCCAAATTTAAAGGGCATCCTGGTGCTATATAGCTCCCGCTATGCACAGGGTCCACGGAAGGTTCGGACCTACAATGTGGGTCTATAGTAGGCAGCTTGCTAGAGGCTGATTCCACAACTTGAACTTATGACTTTTGAGTCACATGGCGACAACTCCAACCATTGCGCCAAGGCTCCCCTAGATAAGAAATCCTCGAAATTAAAATAATAAAAAAGAAAACGGCAGGTTGAAGTGGCTCCAAGATGCAACAAAACTATCCAATGATTCAAATCTCTTTGCATATATCACTAATCAAAATTGCATGTATGCATGCATGCTTTGTCTTCATATTTCCATGATTTAGTATTTGATCTATGCTTCTGCAGTTCCTTGTCTTGGATGAAGCAGATCGAGTCCTGGATGTTGGTTTTCAGGAGGAATTGAAATTTCTCTTTCAGTGCTTACCAGAAAATCGGCAAAACCTGTTCTTTTCTGCAACAATGAGAAGTAATCTGCAAAAGTTGCGTGAACGTTACCAAGATAAGCTGTATGTCTATGAGGCATATGAAGGCTTGAAAACAGTGGAAAAACTTAAGCAACAGGTTATATTCATCCCTAAAAAGGTGAAGGAGGTATATTTGATGCATATTTTGTCTAAAATGGAAGATATGGGCATTCGGTCTGCCATTGTATTTATCTCCACATGCAGGTATCTTTCTGGATGACATGTTTGAATTTTTCATAACCAATTTTTGTCGTCTGTATTATGGTTTGTCATTCATTTTCTTCTCCATGGTACATAAATTTTTCTTTTTTGGGTGCTATAGGATCATGTAACCACTTTCAGCTAATTTTTTTTTGGTCTAATACTCTGGTTTGCTTTCCCTGGTTTATCTATGGACAACTGGTAGCTAATATCAGACAACTTCTACCTCTGATTACTCTTCTTCAATTAATGGTTAGGCTGTTGTTTTCAAGTTCCCTCTTCCCCTCCGACAGGTGAAGAAAAAAGAAAAAAAATCTCATTATAATATTAGTATGACGAAATTTGATTGCATTAGTTACAACAACAACCAAAGCATTTTCCCACTAGGTGAAGTCGAAATTTGATTTTAATAGTTATTGCATTTTTTCTTCTTTTTCTGTGGGTAGTTTATAATGGATTTTATAAGCTTCCTCCATCTCTTTGATTATGAAGGACAAGAAACACATATTGGAGGTTCAGGTTGTGGACTCTTTAGTCTAATTGAATGTGTTTGTGGCCTGTTGGTATAGTTCTGTGCGATGGCCAATGGTTGTTTGTGGATGACATTGCCTCAGCGAATAAAAACCATTTGTAATGTACCCTACTCCACACCACCCCCCCCCCCCAAAATAAATAAATAGATAAATAAAGTGAGTTGCAGTCTGACATTGGAAATTTAGAATTATACCTTGTTTGTTGGCAGATAGTTAGGACTTGAGATTGTTTTCAGGGTGTCTCTGCATGTTAGGAACTATACATTGAGCATGTATAGGATTTCTCACTTAAAATATGGAATGCACACCTTTCAGCAAAAAATGGAGGCCATCGATTAACATTAATATTTGGAATGAAGTTATTATTTTCAGTTGATGGTTGATCCAAAGCTTTATTTTTTGTATATCTTAGAGGCTTTCCTGCTTGCTCTGTTGCTTCTTCTACTAGGAATGCTTGGAGCATATTATAATGGAGGAATTTGTAGAATTAATCTTTGGTACCATTTTTGTCTGCTGATGATATTGTTTGTCTTGCGTATAAGTTGGAATCAATTAAAGAGAAAAGGTGCATTTGCTTGTATTTTAAGGCAGTTTTAGACTCAGATTTCAAAAAGTAAAAGTGCAATGGTTAAGCCAAAATCATTCAAACTGGAAATTTATAGGTTGGAAATTAGAGGCTGTTTGCTTATTCGGGACTTACCTGTTCTTTTCATTGTTTTCCTTGGCATCAATAACTGAATTGGTGGCTTAGCATCTTACATATTGGAAAAGGCAGTACCAATAATAGAGCACGAGAGGTGTTCTGAATCATGCTTAATTAGTCTTTGGTGTCTTTGTGTCTTGGTCTTGCTTCAGCTGTCGTTGCTTACTTGTGTAGACTCTAGAGAAGCTCCACAGGGATTTTTGTTACAGTGGCCTGGGTTACTTTAATTTATTAAGAAAATTTGTGTATTGCATTATTTATGAGGTCTATGATCAAACATTCTATGGAGTTTAACTTTCATCTTGACGGTTTTTAGGGATGGTTGAACTTATAGAAATGTCCTTTGGGGTGTAACATCATGTGGAGGTCAATGGTGGAAATTATGATTACAGAAATTGTTGTTTGACTGTAAATGCAAGTGAGGTGACCTATTGTAAGTAGTGATCCAAAAGAAATGAAAGGTGACCCTATAATTTGGAGAATTGCTTGCTCATGGTTGTGTTCATATTGTGCATTAACTACCCCACCCTGTGTGTTGTTCAGCTGGGGTTCATCGACAGTCCAAGCTATTTTTCTTCTCCATTGATATGCTAAAACAGATTTATGTCATGTGTGGTAAATATATTTTTAACCTGTCGTTGAAGTTTGAAAGTGATTATTAGGAAAGATTATTTCAACATGAGGAGATAATTCTTGGGCATTTGCTGTCATTTTTTCCCCCAGAGAATAACATATACTGGCATCTTTAAAGAATCAATGAGCTGTGCATCATTCACATGCATTTGAAGATGTGATTTTTTTGGAACCATTTAATAATTGTGACTGAATCACATGCATTTGAAGATGTGATTTTTTTGGAACCATTTAATAATTGTGACTGAATCTTAGAGCTCGAAGTTTTTGCAATTTCAATACACCATTGTTCTGCTATTATCATTTTGCCAGGTTTGGGCATAGTTAACAAAAGATGTGTTCATTGACTTTACTGGCTATTTTGCTTTCTCTAGAAAGGTTTTGTTTCAGATATCCCAAGTTCAGGGATTGATAGTAATTGATTACTTTTATCTATTGTTCTCAAATTGCAGAGATTGTCATCGTTTAAGTTTAATGCTGGATGTGCTTGATCAAGAAGCTGCAGCTCTATATTCATTCAAATCACAGGCTCAGAGGCTTGAGGCACTGCAGCAATTTAAATCAGGAAAGATTTCTA
Source organism: Ormosia semicastrata (assembly GCA_029884595.1). Lineage (NCBI taxonomy): Eukaryota > Viridiplantae > Streptophyta > Magnoliopsida > Fabales > Fabaceae > Ormosia > Ormosia semicastrata. Next base: position 13,076,720 of record JAQQTO010000055.1, on the reverse strand, counting down.
TACTGCTAGCAACTGATGTTGCCAGCCGTGGTTTGGATATTCCTACAGTTGACCTTGTTATCAATTATGATGTTCCGAGGTTTCTTTTCTTCGCCAATTTCTTTATTTTCATAGTTGACTTTTGAAGCATTTGATTTTAATGGATTTCAACCATTCATCCGCAGGTTTCCACGGGATTATGTTCATCGTGTAGGTCGCACTGCAAGAGCAGGTAGAGGAGGACTGGCCTTGAGCCTTGTCACCCAGGTAAACAGTAAACACATTTTAGAAATAAAATTAGAACTTTTCAGATTTCTTTCTGTTGTTCGAAGCCAAGTTTTCCTGCATCGAATTTGAAAAAAAATGGTTAATATATTGACTCTTTTTCTTGTAATTCTTACATTGAATGGATACTATGTTTGCACCATTGCATATCTGGAATATTGCTTCTCTTTTTGCACCATAGATAGTGGAAGTCACAAGCCAAGAAAATTGGATTTAATGGAGCTTAATTTCCTCTTTTTGTTTTTCTTTTATTTTATTTTCTTTCTTTTTGTTTGTGCGCGTGTTTTTTAGAGGGCAGTGATGGATCTAGAAATTTTAGGTAGTGGTGGTAAGAATAATACACAAACAATAGACTTTCAAATGTTTATACTAATACATAAAAAAAATATACTGAATATAAAATTATGAAAAATAAAAGATTTTGGCTTGGCACATTAAATGCCTTGCTATCACCATCCATTCTCAACTTCTTGCGTCCAGCGCGGCTGCCACATCAGCATTAACAGTGACAGCAAGGCATTTAACAAGCCTTTTCCCCAATTTATATGAGTTTGTGAATTGATGAAATTGAACTGTGGGGGACCGAATTGTTAATTGACGCATCTTTGGAAATGAAAGCAGGATTTTACTCTCAAATTATATAATTCTCCACCCTTTGGCTTGGCATGTCCTTTGCTCATCATATAATTTAGTTGTTGAAGTGGATGCTTCTGTTATTGACTGTAAAAAATGGGGCATATGTCATGCAGGTGAACAAAGATTTCTTTCCTTCTATCATCTTTCTCTACCTTCCTTTTTCTTTTCTTACATATGCACTTGCACATCTATTTAGGCATCTTTGCCTTTTGTTTTTCTAGGGTACAATGACGGCATGGAGGTTTGAACTTATGAGCTATTGGAAATTACCCAAACCTTTCACCACTAGCTCATTCCTAGTTGCTTGGCATCTTTCCTATTTTATTCACACCTAAATGTGTCGTACTTACATCCATGTATATTCATGCAGTCTTGCCGTTTGCAGAGGCAGTGTCTAGGGTTATTTCAATTTTGTTTCATATTATTAATGAGAGCATTTTAGGATTCTGATATTTGTATTGCATTCATTTCCTTGTTAAGTCACCATTTAAATTTGGCATTGGCAGAATGATGTTGATCTCATTCGTGAAATAGAAGCTCTTATTGAAAGGCAACTTGAAATGATTGAATACAAAGAAAATGAGGTGCTTTCTCTCATGAAAAAGGTACGTTTTTATGGGGGTAACTTTTTGGTTTAGTGATTGGATTGCATATTTGATGTTTTTTTTTCTTCATGGTTGTGGCTTTTTTCAATTATGAGCTATGTAAAGCTTTTTTTTTTTTGGGTACAATCCAATTGGCTTATTTACTTTGATGTATTGCAGGTTTTCCGTGCTAAGAATGTGGCAGAAATGAAGATGTTGGATGATGGCTTTGAGGAGAAAGCAAAAGAGCGTAAAACACAGAAACTGAAAATGCTATCAGAGAAAGGATTGTTAAAGAAAAGAAGTAAAAAGAGAAAAAGAAATAAAGAATTTGCAGAGGAAGGAAAAAAACAGAAAAAAGAGGACGTGGAAGCATTAGCAGATAAAGCATCACTAAAGAAAAGGAGTAAGAAGAGGGAGTAAATTAGTATATTTGAGGAATTAGTACTTAAACGACAAAATCAGCACAATAAGGATTATTAAAGAGAAGGGCTTAAAAAGAGGCAAAAATCTAGGCCGAAAGAAGAGGAGAGGTATCATTAAAGAAGTTAACGAAAAGGAGAGAACGCATAGTAGTGTTTTGGTAAAGTAATGACAGTTGCACACAATTTGGAGTTGTATTCTATTCACATCCTTCCAGGGTGGCAGATTTTGATTTGTCTGAGTAGACGTGAGACTAACTTCACAAAATTACACTTCACATATGTGAATGGTGTGCGACTTTGGCTAACAAGATATTCACATTAGATCTCAGGAGTTGAATACAATGTAATAATCAAATGGAGACAAGTGGTTCCGATTTTGACTTAGGAAAATCTTGGCATTTTTGCTCCCTTTAAATGGATTTTTATTAAGTGCGTGCTATTTGGATGATGGGGTGATTGATTGACCCTCTAGTACATTTGGTTAACTGGAGATAATTATGAATAAAATGGAAAACTAATTCGGTCTAGAAGTGACTGAGAAAAATCTTATCCTTATGTGATATAATAGTAGGGGGAAATTTATGCAATTTAACCACTTCTTTAAGGAAAACTTGTGCTACATCTCGGGCTGTGAAAGGATGACTTAGAGGAATAAAATGGGCATACTTAGTAAATCTATTCACTACTACTATTATCGTATCTTTACCTTGTATCTTAGGGAGTTCTTCTACAAAATCCATCGAAATATCAACTCAATCCTGAGTCAGAATTGGAAGTAGCTGGAGAAGACCTGTTGGGGAAAGAGTTGGGTACTTGTTTTATTGACAAACTTCATAAGTTGCCACCAACTGTTGAATATCTTTCCTCATTCCTTCCCAATATACTAAGGCTGCTATCCTTTTGTACGTCCTGAAAAATCCAAAATGGCCCCCAATTGCAGAGCTGTGAAACTCCTTAAACAATAGAGGAATTTTCTGAGAACCCTTTGGTAGAACTAACTTCCCCTTGTACAGCAACTTCCTGTTTTGAAAAGAAAACCCTGGATGTGAAGTAGAGTCTCGAATCAGGTCTTGGATAATGGGTCTTAGTTTACTATCAGCCTAAGCTTTATCTTCCCACTCTTCTAAATCTGAAAAGTGCACTGTTGAAATATATGTATAAGACGTCTTTCTGGATAATGCATCAGCAGCTTTATTATCACATCCGGGTTTATACCTGATTTCAAAATCTATTCCCATTAGTTTAGAAATCCATTTGAATTGCTCCTTACACAATACTCGTTGGTCAGTCAGAAATTTCAGACTTCGCTGATCAGTGTAAATAATGAAATGTCTTCCCATCAAAAGCCTCCATTTTTGCACAGCCATGACAATGGCCATAAGCTTCCTTTCATAAACGGATTCCTTTTAGGCTCGGTCAGACAAGGCTTGGCTAAGGAAAGCAACTGGACGACCTTCTTGTAATAAAACTACACCTAAACCCTTATTGGAAGCATCAGTTTCTATGATAAATGACTTGGAAAAATCAGGAACTATTAGAAGAGGTAACTCTGCCATTGTCTTCTTTAGTGAGTCAAAAGCATCTTGGGCCTCCTGTTGCCAAGTAAAACTATCCTTCTTTAATAGTTGTGTCGATAGCTTTGCAATTTTCCCATAATTCCTTACAAATCTTCTGTAGTAACCCGTGAGACCTAGGAAACCTCTCAACGTAGTAATATCTTTAGGTATAGGTCATTGCATCATGACGTCTACCTTCTTGGGATCTGCTGCCACCCCGAGATTAGATATAACATGACCAAGATATTCAATCTGTTCTTGTCTAAAAGTGCATTTCTTCTTATTAACAAACAACGTATGCTCCCTTAATACCTGTAGGATGGTTTGTAAATGAATTCTATGCTCCTCTCTGTTCATGCTGTAAATCAAAATGTCATCAAAGAAGACTAGAGCAAACTTTCTCAAATAAGGCTTCAACATTTCATTCATCAGTGACTGGAAAGTAGAAGAAGCATTGGTAAGGCCAAAAAGCATCACTACAAATTCATAATGCCCCTCATGTATTCTAAATGCAATTTTAGGGATGTCTTCTTCCTTCATTCTAATATGATGATACCCTGATTTAAGATCTAGTTTGGAGAAAATGATAGCTCCCCCCAATTCATCTAACAATTCATCAATTACAGGTATAGGAAATTTATCAGGAATAGTAATCTTGTTTAAAGCCCTATAATCAACACAAAACCGTCACCCTCCATCTTTCTTCTTTACAAGAATAATTGGACTTGAATAGGGACTTACACTTGGTCTAATAACACCAGATTTAAGCATGCCATCCACTAGTTTTTCTATCTCATTCTTTTGGTAATATGAGTACCTGTATGGTCAGATATTAGGGATTTCTGCCCCTTCCTTCAACATTATGGCATGATCTTGCCTCCTGGATGGAGGTAAACCTTTAGGATCTTGGAAAACATCTAAAAAATCTTCTAGAATTCCTGCAATGTCTTCAGAAATGACCATGGCAGCCTCTGTGTCACTTAGTAGAACATGATATTCAATGATGAACCCTTGGCCTTTATTTTGCAGGGCCTTCACCATTGATTTGTAGGATGCATTGGCTCTTGACATAGCCGGTTCCCCCTTCAATAACCTTGTACCTTCTTTAGTTAGGACTTTCAAGGTGAGCTCTTTAAAATTAGCTCGAATTTCTCGTAGGCTAGCTAACCATTCCATTCCAAGCACTAAATCCACTCCACCCAATTCAAAAATATATAAATCTTGTCGAATTTCTAATCCTTGAATATTGATGCTAAGTTGTTTACAAACCCCCTCACATTTGATCTTTCTTCCATCTCCTACCTTCACAGTATATGGAGGTGTTTTAGTGACTTGTAATTCTTCCTCTTCCACAATTACAGAGGAAATGAAATTGTGTGAAGCCCCATAATCAGTAAGGACAGCCACCTTCCTGCCTATTAAGTTTCCCCACATCTTGATGGATTTCTTTAAAGTTAAACCCGCAATACTATACATAGAAAGTTCTAAATTCTTGAGGTCTGCTTCTTCATTCTCTGTATCATCATCCTGCTCCTCTTCCTTATCTTCTTCCGCTAAAATCAAGACTTCCATTTGTTTATTTGTACATACATGCCCCGGTCCAAACTTCTCATCACACCTAAAACACAACCCTTTTGTTCTTTTTTCTTGCATCTCTGCATCACTTAACTTCTTGAACCCCCTTCCTCTGAATGATCCAGTGGTTCTTAAACTATTAGAATCACTGCCCGAAACCAGGTTCTTTGCTCCTACAGATTGCTGATTTTTGGTCCCTGTTTCCCAAGTGACAGTTTTGATATTAGTATAACTTCTATTGGACCCTCCTCCCTTGTCATTCCCAGGAACTCATTTTTTGAGTAATACATTCCTCTCATCAATCTTCTGTGCATAACCCATTAATTTGGGTAACGTCTTTATAGGGTGCAATTTCAATTCAGCCTTAATCAAATCATTTAATCTATTCAAGAAAATCCCCTTGAGATACTCAGAATTGGCTCCTTTGAGTGGCCCAGCATAAAGTTCAAATTGTTCTCTATATTCTTCCACCGAACCAGTTTGCTTGAGGCCCATCAATAACTCATAAGGGTTCTGAGTAATTGTTGGTTGAAATCTCTCAAGAAGAGCACTTTGAAATTCCTCCCAAGTTGGATCTACAGCACAATACTCCCACCATTGATACCAATGGGGAGCCCTCCCTTCCATCACGACCATGGCTGCTTGAAGCCTTTCTGCATCCGTAACTTCCTTCAAATCGAAATATCTTTCAATTTTATTCACCCAACCATATGTATCTTTACCCGAGAATAAGGGAATTTCCAGTTTCCTCCATTTAGTTCCTCTGCGACTCGTCACTTCTCCCACCACTGTGTCGCCATCATTACTGGCATTGTTTCCACCATTATGATGTTCATGATGCCCACTGTTTTGTGAATTCCAATTCAAAACCTCCAAAATCTCTAACATCTGTCTTCGATTTTCTGCCCTTTCTTCCTCGAGAACCCGCATCTGATTCTCGAATCCTCGTTCAAGAGCCTCGATTCGTGCTTCCATTCTTCGCGTCTGTACCATGTAACACTCCCAGAACCGAGTGCTTTGATACCATTTGATAGAACTGATTTGAAAAACAATTAATACACTGAATGTACTTCTTTTATTATAGATATATCTATGTGAAATCACTTCTAACAGAGAATACAGTACATAGAATCTAGAAATTATAGGGAAAAAGAGGAAAAGAAATAAGAGACCCCTAGGAGTTCGAGAGCCTAGTCTCTCCTAACAAACCAGTTCCATGATAACTCCCCTCCCCTTCATTTCCCTCCTAATCTCTATTTATCAGTTACACCTATTCAAACTTCATACAGTAGTTACATATAGCAGTTACTAAAAATATAACAATTACTAATAATTAATAAAATTGTCTACTAATATTACATGTCTTCTGCTCCAGGCCTAACTCTGTTTCTAGGCTTCTTCTTAAAATAGGTTCTCGTGATTGGAGGCCTATTACTAACACATTGCATCTCCATATGAAAAGGCAATGGCCCCAAGGGCATTGAAGGACTTAGAAGCAGAACTACCCAGCAACGCAAACTGTAAGTTACTAATGTTCTCATTATTTTGTCAATCTGGTTCCATAAGAGATGTTGGAAACAAGAAAGCTAAATATGTTATCACCAAATAGAGAACAATGACTCAGTCAGGCGATGAGGCATTGCAGACAAAGTATTGAAGTAAAGAATTTGGTCACCAGCAAAGCCAATTGTGCTGAAAGTGCACAAAATGCATTCACCCATCTCAAGTGACTGAATATCGAGAGGAAGCAACAATTGTCTTTACATATTGTTTTTACAGTGTAAATTGTACCTACATTTTGAAATGTGCGTACAAGTTATGTCATTGTAGAATGATCTTAATAAACAATAACCTTATTATGTCTAGTCAAAGTTTTTGAGAAAATTATTTTGTAATGCTTGTTGCTTGTTACTATGTATTCTTAGTTCTTACTCAACCATTAAGCACTACAATTTTTGTTTTTAAAAAAAACTTTTTGAAAGTTCTAGGTTCTAACCATGAGATACTCACAATTATTTTTTCTTTTATTTGTATGCCTCTATAATTATTTTAATTTGTTAGGTTGTCAACTATTCTTGTTAGTTTATCCACCTTGTTTTATGTCAATTTTTTTAATAGATTTCATATTATCCCCTATTTCCCATGGTGGTTTGCTCTTAGCTTTGTGTTTTTGTTTGGCTTTCGAAGCTGTTTGCTCTGTTCTAGACTTCTAGCTAGTTAACTCTGGAATAAAGTTAAATATGGCAATTTGTACCAAGGAAAAAAAGTATGGCTATCAAATCGAACCATTGACTTGATTCAATTTGAAGTGTAAGTATATCAAGTTTAAACTTTAATAGTAGGCTTGATTGTTAATCAAGTTCAATTCAAGCTAAGTATTCAGCTTGCTAAAATCATGAAGGCTACATTATGTATAATAGATTTTAAAAATTATCTAATTAATTTTTTATTATCTATATTATTTTAATCTAATACTTACAAAAGATGAATCAAGTAATAAGTTGCATCCACTTCTTAAAATGAGGACGCGGTTCAAATTTTAGAAAATCAATTCTTGTGAGGAGACCGCAACTCTTGTACTCTTACAGTCAATCAAGAATTAGTCTTATGAGCAGTTTAAATAGGTCAAACATATTAGAATACTATATGATTTTACCAATAAAAATAATTTATAAATCATAATATATATATAACATAAAAATTATTAAATTAACTTCATAATAAAATCAAGATGGTTCAATGTATTTAACATTTAAAAAAAACCCAAAAATGAATTTACATAAAAATTTCTCAAAATAAAAAAAGTGACATAATTTAGAAGTCTACATCTTCCAGCCCACTGCTTAGTAAGTAGGAGGAGGAAGGATAAGAAATTTTTTTAACTAGATATAGTTTATTATGTTATTCTTTAAATATTTAAATTATTATTTGATATCTACAAAAGCATATTTAAAGATAAGCTTTATTATTTTTAAAAAAAATATTCTTTTAATAATTTTAGTATTACTTAAAAAAGAATAATTAAATAAAAAATAATTATATTTAATATATTAAAAATATAAAAAATATTTAATATTTTTTTATTTAATAATTAAGAGAATATAAGCTCATTTTAATTGTACATCTAGTCAACTTACATATATCAAGTATGTGTTTGGAATAATTGTAAAAATTTGATTATTTTAATAATTAATTATTATATAAAAATATTTTGTTATAATCGATTATAAGAAAAAAAATTTATATTTGAATATATTAGTTAAAAGTGATTTTAAAATTAATCTTTTCGTTTAAATAATATAAAAAATTATTTTTATACATTAAACTATCAAACTAAATATAAAATAATTAAAAAATTATTTAATTAATTAAAAAATTATTTAATTAAAAACAAAATAATATTTATATTTTACTTTTGAAAATAATCTCAAACACTGAAATATAAAATTTTCAAACCTGTCACGTTGCTTTTGAAAAGTAACGTATGTTGAGGACATTATCTATGGTGGGAGAGATTTAATCTGTCGCAAACATGCTCTACAGTAATTTTAATCTGATTAACCGTGGCTAAGCAATAATTGCTGGAAGGACTGAAGGAGTAGGGTGTAAGGTGGGGTCCATCTTCTTCTTGCTTTCATCTCTCTCTCTCTGTCTCAGTCTGCCTGCGGTGGCGGTGCTGTAACTGCAACTGCAACTGTAATTGCAATGGTTTACATAACTTCTTGGGACGAGTTTATCCAGCGATCCGTTCAGTTGTTCCGCGCCGACCCTCAATCTGTAACTCTTTTTCTTCTGCTTATCTTTCTTTTTCTTTTTCTTTTTTTTTTTTGTCTCTTTTTCCTTTTCATATGCTATGTCCTTTAATTTCTGTTTGATTTCCGAGAAAAACCTCTTTTTTAATATATAGAAGTAATTATTGGATTGAATTTGGGATGTAGACACGGTATGCCATGAAGTACAGGCATTGTGATGGCAAATTGGTACTCAAAGTCACCGATAATCGAGAGGTACTAATTCTTATCTTTTTAGTTTCTAATTATATATTATATATAAATGTCAATTGTGCTCTTTTTTTTTATTTTCTTTTGAGGGGTGAATGCCATTGTCTTTTAGACTCACTCAATAATTAGGGAAGTGCAAGTCTGTGTTCAATTATTGAAATATGGAAGTCGAAATAAATGAATCCAAGAACGTAGCTTCCCATGTGGAATGTGATGGATTTTTAAGTGTCAAGATAGAGAAATACAGAACTGGTGTGTGTGAATATCCAAATTTCAAATGCTCCCTCTGACTGTGATGTTATGGAGCATAGCCCTAGTTGCCTCCCCACTTATTTTTACCCATCAATGTGTGTATTGGCCAATAGTTCCTTCTTCCCCTCACTGCTTCTGTGTTGCTATTTGTATTAAATTTTTTCATTGGGCTAATAAATGAATTTCAAATTATCCATGGGTAATTTAAATGTTTAACTCAAATTATATAAATTTGTTAACGTTTGTACTTGTCGACATTGTTAATAGTTCTATGGATACATTACTATTATTTTTCTTTATTAGTGAATGGTTCTTTCTGCTTAAGATATATAACTATGTCTTTTATAGCAGTTCAAGTTTGCAGCAGAGAAATCATAGCATATGTATTTATCATGTATATTTTACACCAGAAAAATTATTGCTGGGAAGTCATTGTTGAATGATATTGTCAGAAACATCCTTGGGCAAGTTGTTTTGCGCACCTGTTAGATTGCACAAGCTATTATCAAATTGTGAAACAACATCGTTGTGGTGAAGTCATCCTTATGAGGGAGGCATGAAAAATTGAAGCTTTTCTAGAATGCTAGTCTTGACACATACAAGTGATAATGGAAGAGAATATTGTGATTAGTAATTCCTTTGATGCATCTTTCCATTTTTTGTTTATTCATTTGACTAATATGTTGAAGACATGTAACAGAAGATTTTTGGTTACCCCGTTACGCCAATGAACTAAAGATTTATATCCCATGTTATGCCTTATACTAAGGATGATGCTATCTCAAGGAATCTCCACTAGTGAAGGAACTAATTCAGTGGCACTGATTTCCTGTGCACTATAATATCTCTATATTCCTTTTGGCTTTGGGAAGAGGGTGACGGATGACAACTTCTCCATTATATGTGGTGCTGGCATGTTCCTTTCTGTTGAGATGCCAGAGAAAACTATCTTTGCCAAATTGAGAATCCTCATAGGTGGTCATTAAAAGTTACACATTTCAAAATTTGCTTTTCGCTATAGGAGGAAATATTATTTAAGCAAAACGTGACTTCTTGCATAAATGAATTTTGTCATGACTCCACTTTTTGCTTAGCCATTTAAATGGATAGAATATCATTTTGGTCATTTGTATGAAGCCCATGGACACAGCGATGCGCCATAAGCATATTCCTTGCACTTGAATGTAAACTTCTCTTCTATGCTGCCCCTTGCATTCTCAGTCACATATAAATGTACCTAGTGTTGATTGTTAATGTTTTTTACCAGTGTCTGAAGTATAAGACAGACCAAGCACAAGAGGCTAAGAAGATGGAAAAACTAAATAATATATTCTTTACTTTGATGGCTCGGGGACCAGAGGGTATGTCTTATGCTCTTATGTTATTCTTTTTGTTAATCAGGATAAATATGGGCACATATTTGCAGATGGTCATCTTTGTCCGAGAAATCATTTTGAAATTGTTTTCATGTGATATTAGTAAATGTTAGAATCATCAGCAAGAATAATAAATAGAACCTTAATTTTGATTTTAAACTTTAAAGATGAGTATATTTAAAACAAAAAATGCTAAAGAAACAGATGTTTTTATGCAGAATTAAATACAGAATGATGTGTCATGAAGGACCTACATTACACTAACCAATTACCCATGATTCTTGTATTTGAAACTTAATTGTAGGACCTACATTTCCAAAGTTGTTACATTTAAGTTTTAACCTTATCTCAAGAAGACACATTATTCTGTATTGAATTCTGTATAAAAAATTATGTATGAATAGCATAACTGATTTTAAACATGTCAGTCAGCTTGAGATGCAAATAAATGTTCCTCAATAGGTACCACTAGACATGGAGTTGATAGTATGTTAACTGGCCAATTTTTTGTGATTGTAAACTAGTGCTTCTTGTACCTGGCTGAAATGTTATAACAGTTCCAGGGTTTCCTGCCTTATGTCATGCTGACAAGAATGATTTCTCACTCTTTTTATTAAAAACAAAAAATTTCCCCTAATTATGCAGTGGATCTGTCTGAAGTCGCTGGAAAAGAACAAATGGATGCACAACCGATCAAGAGAGGAAGAGGAAGGAAGCAGTGATTGATGTGTCTGCAGTCTGCTAGTCAAAATGTTTTTTTTGAAGAATTTGAATATTGGACTTCTTTCTCAAATTTTTAATCTACTGTAGTGTTTTACCTACGGCAAAATTATTCACTTATCATTGGCATTACCTTTAAACCATTGGTTGGGTTGTAAATCAGTAAATGCTATATGATGCTACCCAAACCATCATCTCCAACTTCCCAACAAATAAGCGTGGCTGGGTTGAGATACATAGGGATTGCCTAGATTCTTTCTTTTTCTGTTTAAATGGCTCCCAACTTGTTGGTAAAGGAGTGGATTTTTGGCATTCTACTGACTGCGATCTTCTTTGTGGGGCACCTAATCAGGGTTTGAACTAAACATTTTTTGGGCTAGCAGGTTCTTGTTTATTTTTTCTTTTCTTTTCTTTTCTTTTTTTCTCTCTGGTACATAGGTTCTTGTTTCTTTTCTCTTCTCTTTTTTTTTTTTTTTTTGGTTATAAACTAAAACTGTGCACTGATCTTATCGCAGGCTTCAAGATGAACCTGACTACAAATAGGCCCAGCTTGATTTATACAAGTTTTGAGTCTTATTGGTCTATTTCAAGCGCTTTCAGGCGTAACTACTAGACAGTAGACACGCTAATTAATTATTAATTGACACATTTATGTTGTGAATATGATGAATTTTACTTCATTCTGAAAGTGACTTTCTGTTGTAGTCCGGGAGAGGGATAGCTAAGAAACAATGACACTTTCCAATAGCAAGAATGTTAGTTCTATGTAAAATCAAAATGCAGTGAGCAACAAATTCCCTTGGTGGCATATCAACAACGTAAAAATGCTCATAGTTTTGCTGTTGAGACTTAAAATAGAATTCGGCGAATCAAATCATGAAACACAGTCTAACTGAGGAATTTCAAGGTACGATCTTCTTCACTGATCAGTGAATCCTAGAATTATGTAAAAATTATCTTTACCACAATTTCAGTTTCCAATCATGACCGTATTTGAATAGTCCTAAACCTGGTTCCCCAGATCCCTAGGTGGCCTCCTTGCTTTTGTCTGCTTTATTGGCCCATTAAAAAGTTAAAGCTTTAAATCCATGTGCCATGAACCAAAGCTTGTGAACTTGTTCCCTTTTTTCCTCTCCTATGAAAGATTGTAAAGAAACAAAGGCAATTTGGAAAATATTCTTCAAGCAACTAAAGAAAAACTGATGGACAGAATGTTTTTGGTGGGTTATGTGCGAGGACAAAGTGCGTAGTTTTGCTTTAATTTATTTTGGTTTGTTCCTATGACAGTGGGGTCCTGATCTCCAACGGGACTCTAGCCAATACTCTCCATCTATTAGGCTCAGTATCAAGCACTATTTGCTTCTCTGTTCCAAGGGGTTTATGGTGTCTGCTTGCCTTAAGACTCTCCCTTCTGTGACATGTAAGGTTTTGGTTGTGAATGTGGATGTCAAGAGTTTAGTTCCTTGATTCCGAAACAAGAACGCAATGGTCACAAGGAATTTAGAATCAAGGCTTAGGTATATATATATATATATATATATAGAAAATGTATTTAGTGAAAGAAATATTTATTGTAAAAAGTGAGAAAAGTGAATTTGACCATTAAATTTTATATGACTTATTAATATTAGAATATAAATACATGTAATTTTTTAAAGTGGTCATATGATTTTTAAATAATTTTTAATGTTGACCATCTATATTTATTATATATATAAGGAGCATATCTGGTAAGAGAAGTTTTATTGTGAGAAGATAAGAGTAATAAATTTTGACCATACAACTATACATGAATGGTTAAAATTAAAAATTTTGGCCATACTTAAAGGTCATGTAATTACTTAAAAAAGTCACATATATTTATGTTCTAATATTGATCATTCATATAAGATTCAATAATCAAAATTTACTTTTTTCACCTTTTACAATAAATATTTTTTTTCATCAATATATATATATATATATATATATATATATATATATATATATATATATATATATATATATATATATATATATATATGAGCAAAGGGAAAAAATGGTGCTATTTATGATTTAGTTGAAGGAATGTGAGAGATGCTCATTTATATTGAAAAGGATGCTGATTAAGAATATGCCACTTTTGACCTCATAAAATAAAAAAGAAAGCCAAACTAAGAAAATATGCCTTGCCAGTGCCACCTTTGGAAGAAGTCGAACAATGGAAGAATGCAGCAATGCCTGAAGGTGAAAATAAAAGAATTTTTCGTTGAAAACGTGGTGACCTATAAAAGATTTCAATCTTTGATCACTGTAGCTTTTAGACTAAAGATTTCTTTTGTATTTTATATATCTAATTTTATCTTAATCGATTCAAAAAACTCTTGTGTAGACAGATAATAGATAAAGATCACTTGTTTTTTAATTTAAATTTTAATAAATATGTTAAATTTAATTATATGTCTTATTTTTTTTTATTTTTTTATTTTAATTTATTATTCACTTAATAAAATTTAAGTAAAAAACAAATAAGAGAATAAAAAAAAAAGATAGACAATCTTCGTCAGCAGAAAATTCGAGTTTGGTCTATGAATCCGGTAAGGAAGCTGAAAAATAAAAGAGAAAAAAGATAAAAAGAAAATCGAATCTAAAGATTTTGACATCCATTTTTTAGTACTTGCGATATAGTAAATAGAATGAAAAATATGTAATATAATTAAAGACACATCATTCTTAATTATTTACTACTTTTCCTGTATTAGATAAATAAAAAATTATTTGTATCCTAAATTTTCAACCGATTTATTTTTCACGGTCTCCTTTTGTATCATGTAGGCTTAACTGATAATATAATTCAAGGTTGAATGGCTCTGGCAGAAGTTATTTTGAATACTAATTTTCTATTAGACTGGAATTAAAATAATGGATTGTCAGTCAGAATTTGTAGTATTGCTATGCTCTTTAAAGTCAGAAGAAATGCATATTATTTTATTGTAAAATATTTCCCGCCACACGCACATACTTTTTGTTCTTAAAAACCTAATTTGGTTGTTACCACACACATATTGGTAGTACATAAATTTAGATGGAAGACCGAAAAAAAAGGAAAAAGAAAATCACCATCTAAATTTTATCCTTTCCTTTTTTTAAAATAAAAAAAAGACAGAAATTGTCAGGGTATTTCAACGAATTCTTTCAAACACTCCAATTATTATTTTTTAATTATCTTATTTGAGGCTTCTTAAAGTCCGTATATCTAATTATGATAATCTAAGTAACGGATAGAAAATTTAATATTTAATCTCCCGTATGTTTGTTTTCAACTTCCAAATCAATCGTCAAAGGAGAAAAAAATATATGAAATCAACAAAAGAAAAAGACATTGAGGTAGCTGAACAGGATAGCAATCTAGAAGGTCAATGCGCATGGTTGCATTTGAACGAGGAAAAGTAGAATACGCTTTCTTGAATGATGATTGAGGTCCTGTGATGTGTGGGCTGCGTGAACCTTGAGGATTTAATGTATATGCACACTTGCCTTCAATATGTTTGAGGAAATGCCTGAATCAATACTTCTGCTAGATTACTATTGTCTATGTTGTCTGATTTGGTTTCTTGTTCTACGAACTAATTTCATTTTTTTCTGAATATGCTTTCTTGGGTCCATTGATAATAAACTATAAGTTTAGTTTAGGTTTATAAAAGGATAAGTGTATTGGAGGCCTGAAAAGTGCTCTAATAATTAATATACTGTAAAATTGGTCTATAGTTTTCCAGTGATCTGATTCGTGTTTCACATTATTTGGCTAAATAAATTGTTATTAAGCATCATATCTTATTTTTGTAGGATATTACTACTTCTTCAAAATGGGAGGATTGCAAGCCACTTTTTGAGGAGACACAATAGTACAGGTATCTTTATCATTTTCTATTTTAGTACCTGGAGCAGTTGAACCTAAAATATAAAGCGCAGATGTCCTTTTTTTATGTTAATGACTAGATCAGTTCAAGTGGATGAATCTTTTATTTGTTTATCCAGTGATCAAAGTCTAATAATTATTTTGATTGTTGTAACCTGCTAGGTAACCGCATATTGTATCATGAGCTGCCTTTGTGTTGGCTTATGAATAGAGTGACTGGTAGATTCCATGTTTAAATTATATAAAGATCCCCACTTCCTAAGAATGTCTGAATATGTCTGGTATGTGTATGTGTGTGAATTAGGTTGGTTAATCTTGCTGCTGTTTTGCAATAACTTAACTTGATTTCAGTAATCATGAGTGTATTTAGTCAATGATATTTGCATATGCTATTGGTCTGGCTGTGTTTTTGTATTAGATTTGGTGTTTATATATATTGTCACTTGGTGAGTGTCCTTTCTATTTGTGAATGATTCTTATAATGGAGGGCATGGAAAAAGAAGAAAAGAGGGAGGGAGGGGGATTTAAAACTTAGAAGAGACAATAACAGTGCTAGGATTGACATGAATCTAAGATATCATCCTATACAATTCTAGATTATGTACAAAATTAAAATTCAAATGTGATTTTCTTTCTGCAGAAGCTTGAACTGCCTTTATGTTTTCATCCTTGTTTGTTCAGCTTTGTCTCCTTTTTTTGGGATTTTATACAATATACATGCTGTTAATTACGCCGAAGAGCCTTCATGATTCAAGCATGTTAGAAGAACTCTGCAAATTATCACATTCCTCACACTAGAACCCAAGCTGTAAGAGATTAAAAGATTGAAAGAAGGGGAAAGGAGCACAAGAACCAGGGGCATACTTTGGCAGTGACATTCTACCTCTTCAAAAGATCAAGCATCATCTTTTCAAAGTTAATGAACTAGGAATTCTAATATTCAGAAAATGACTTATTAGAATTAAGAAATGTTCAAAGTTAATGAACTAGGAATAACCTCAGCACAAATAAATCAATATTTAGTGAACAAACCATGATGTATATCTTATGCATATCTATCTTAGCTTCCTATGTTTGTATGAAAATTTGTATTGCTGTTTTCTTGTGGAACTATTATGGGTTTATTTATAGTTTAATGCTTTATTTGGAAGCGAATGAGAATGGAAGTATTAGTCTATGAAAATTGTTGTCCTTTGGTTATTGGAGTGAATAATTGGTTAAAGGGGTTGATGGTCAAC
This sequence comes from Ormosia semicastrata, assembly GCA_029884595.1. Lineage (NCBI taxonomy): Eukaryota > Viridiplantae > Streptophyta > Magnoliopsida > Fabales > Fabaceae > Ormosia > Ormosia semicastrata. The sequence continues at coordinate 13,060,195 of JAQQTO010000055.1, read as the reverse complement.
TGTTTAATTGGGATGACTATGCATGCACTTTGATCTTTTAATTAGTATGAAGATGAATTTACCTTCTCTTGTTAGATTTTGTCTGTACTTTCCTGTTACTGCCTTATTTCTTTTAAACTTGCATTGTTCCTTTACTACTTTCAGTGCATCATCTGGTAGTAGCATGTCTAGAGAAGTTCACGTGACAAAATAAGCATATATTATAGTGTAGTTGCGACAGGAACATCCCTGTTTGGGACTATTATATGAATCTGATTAGAGAATTGTTTTCAGAAGCTATTGCAACATAGCTGTTGATAATTGTATGCAAGTTCAATTTTGGTATTACATGCTGTCACCAATAAATAATGCCTACTGTTACACTCTTTTATGAGTTCTATTATGTTTAGATCTTGTGGGAAAGTAGCGATTAAGGCACATGGCTGCTTCAGATGACTTATTTATCTTTTACCTATGAAAAAAAGAAGGGATCTTGCTACCTTTTAAACCCTCAAGTAGATGCATAGCCTTTTCAATGTTATGGCAATATAATATGAAGTTAGCTTTAGGCGAGTTATACCTTTGCTTTCCAATTGAAATTGATATGGATCAGTAGAGAATAACAAGAAGGGGTACTGATTCTCTAATTATAAACTTATTTATAGTTTCTCCTTTATAATTTACTGTCTTAAAATGTCATCGCATAAGCACGCTGGTCTTTTCTAATGAAGTGCATTTACCATGTATATTGGAGGATTAAAAGTGATTTACCATGTATTTGAAAGTAAATTCTCCTCAGAATTGCCTTGATAATGTTTTCTGCCGGTTTTTTGTGTTTGTGTTCTAAGCAGATGTAAGTTTGTATTCTGATATTGTGAATTATCAGCAGTCTATCTGTCAAACCTGTGTATATTTCCTCTATATATATTGGAGGATTGAAAGTGATTTACCCTATACTTGAAAGTAAATCTTCCTCAGAATTGTCTTGGTAATGTTTTCTGCCAGTTTTTTGTTTGTGTTCTAGGCAGATGTAAGTTTGTATGCTGATATTGGGATTGTGATGCCAGAGGTTTGTAAGCATATCTCTTGCTTAATGCTGCTCTCAAAATGACATTGGCAACATTTTCATTTTGCAGGTATTGAACAAACTGTAAGTGAGGTGCTGACGGGCTTTGGCATCCATTCTGACCTTTTCCTCATTCACCAAACCAAACTAAAACACAATGGACCAACTCCTACTGGACCAAAACTTCCCACTCTTCAAAACAACTCCCAAACCCTCCAAAAACCCCTCACCACCGGTCACCACCGTCTCCGCCGCCGCCGCTAAAAACCCTAACTTAGACACCGAACATAACAAAATCCCCGAAGACAACACCAACCCCAATTCCACCGCCTCCGCCACCACATTCTCTGATCTCGGACTCGCCGAATGGACCGTGAAGACCTGCAAGGAGCTCGGGATGCGCAGGCCTCGTCGCGTCCAGTCCTACTGCATCCCTCGAGTCCTAGAGGGCCGCCACGTCCTCGGCATCGACGAGACCGGCAGCGGCAAGACCGCTGCCTTCGCCCTCCCCATCCTCCACCGCCTCGCTGAGCATCCCTTCGGCGTCTTCGCCCTTGTCGTGACGCCGACACGGGAGCTCGCCTTCCAGCTGGCGGAGCAGTTCCGGGCACTTGGCTCCTGCCTGCACCTCCGGATCATCGTGGTGGTCGGAGGGATGGACATGCTGAAACAGGCCAAGGACTTGGTCGCCAGGCCCCACGTCGTGATCGCTACGCCAGGGAGGATCAAGGTCTTGCTTGAGCAGAATCCTGATATTCCTCCTGTTTTCTCTAGGACTAAGGTAATGATGGTGATGATTTTTTTTTGGTGAGTTTTAATAGGTTTTGAGTTTTTGGTATTGGTGTTGTAGCTCTTATTTTACTATGCAAATGCAATGGATTTTTATTAAGTGCTATTTGGATGATGGGGTGATTGATTGACCCTCTAGTACATTTGGTTAACTGGAGATAATTATGAATAAAATGGAAAACTTGTACTAAAAGTGTGTGAAGGAAATTTTATATGGATGATAATCATTTGGAAACATTGCATGTTGATTCTTGAAGTTTTTGTCGGTTAGGTAGTAAATTAGCAGAATGAATCAATTAATGCAGGTGCACCTGGAGCAAGAAAAGGTTCTTTCTCTCTATCATTCAATATGTACCACTTCAGCTCAAGGTTTTAATTTGCGATTGCGTTGCGGTCGTTGCGGCCTGATGCGGTTGTGGCGCCCGCAACCAAGATGTTGCGGCTGCATCATGTAATGCGGTCCGCAATTTAAAACCTTTCAGCTATAACATTAAAAATGTTATAGTAGGAGACAATGATGATCGACATAGCTGAGGTGGTACACATTGAATGATACAGATCAAGAACTTTTTCCTGCTCCGAGAGTACCTTAGAGTTTCTCATGAATGCATGAACTCAAATAGTACTAACAAAGCATTCATAGAGTTCAACATTTCATACCCTGCACTTTGGCCTTTTTTAAGTAATAATACCTATGTTACTGCTGGCATAATTTAATTATATTAATTTTTTAGTAAATTTTTTAAAAAGAAGAAAAATAGGAGACTGGCTGGAGCAATGATGAAAGGCTTATGAGACAAAGTGAAAGAGGATGCTTATTTATAATCTTCTATTTCATGAAACTCTTTTTATTGGCCTTCTGAAATTATGTCGTAGTTTTATGACATCCTATATTATCATGAAAACTGAAAAGACTTAACTGAAGTTTCTATTAGATGACTTGGTGAGTACTGCTAACTATTTTGTTGGTTCTAAAGTGTCATCTTCCCTTTTTCTTTTTTTGAAGTAGGGCAGCTGAAAGGTTGACTAACAAGCTTAAGTGAAGTATAAAAATTTAAGGGATTGCAATCCTTCATTTATGAATTTGGAAGGAATTAGTTTGCAGTTTTATTACAAGCTTTTGAAGGCTTACCCTTTTTGCTGGTAAAGGGAAATACAGATTTCATGCTGTACATGTAAACATTTTTAACGTAAGAATAATGTATTAATTGAAAGAATAAGAGAGAAAGTACATGGGGTCCAGAGGACAAGGAATCCTCCTAAATAAATTAATAAAAGAAAATGGCATGGAAACCCAAAGTGGCTCAAAAATGCACCAAAGCTACCTAATTATTCCAATCTATATGGGACTTTGGATAAGAAATCCTCCAAATTTAAAGGGCATCCTGGTGCTATATAGCCCCTGCTATGCACAGGGTCCACGGAAGGTTCGGACCTACAATGTGGGTCTATAGTAGGCAGCTTGCTAGAGGCTGATTCCACAACTTGAACTTATGACTTTTGGGTCACATGGCGACAACTCCAACCATTGCGCCAAGGCTCCCCTACATAAGAAATCCTCGAAATTAAAATAATAAAAAAGAAAACGGCAGGTTGAAGTGGCTCCAAGATGCAACAAAACTATCCAATGATTCAAATCTCTTTGCATATATCACTAATCAAAATTGCATGTATGCATGCATGCTTTGTCTTCATATTTCCATGATTTAGTATTTGATCTATGCTTCTGCAGTTCCTTGTCTTGGATGAAGCAGATCGAGTCCTGGATGTTGGTTTTCAGGAGGAATTGAAATTTCTCTTTCAGTGCTTACCAGAAAATCGGCAAAACCTGTTCTTTTCTGCAACAATGAGAAGTAATCTGCAAAAGTTGCGTGAACGTTACCAAGATAAGCTGTATGTCTATGAGGCATATGAAGGCTTGAAAACAGTGGAAAAACTTAAGCAACAGGTTATATTCATCCCTAAAAAGGTGAAGGAGGTATATTTGATGATAATTTTGTCTAAAATGGAAGATATGGGCATTCGGTCTGCCATTGTATTTATCTCCACATGCAGGTATCTTTCTGGATGACATGTTTGAATTTTTTATAACCAATTTTTGTTGTCTGTATTATGGTTTGTCATTCATTTTCTTCTCCATGGTACATAAATTTTTTTTTTTTGGGTGCTATAGGATCATGTAACCACTTTCAGCTAATTTTTTTTTGGTCTAATACTCTGGTTTGCATTCCCTGGTTTATCTATGGACAACTGGTAGCTAATATCAGACAACTTCTACCTCTGATTACTCTTCTTCAATTAATGGTTAGGCTGTTATGTTTTCAAGTTCCCTCTTCCCCTCCGACAGGTGAAGAAAAAAGAAAAAAAAAATCTCGTTATAATATTAGTATGATGAAATTTGATTGTATTAGTTACAACAACAACCAAAGCATTTTGCCACTAGGTGAGGTTGAAATTTGATTTTAATAGTTATTGCATTTTTTTCTTCTTTTTCTGTGGGTAGTTTATAATGGATTTTATAAGCTTCCTCCATCTCTTTGATTATGAAGGACAAGAAACACATATTGGAGGTTCAGGTTGTGGACCCTTTAGTCTAATTGAATGTGTTTGTGGCCTGTTGGTATAGTTCTGTGCGATGGCCAATGGTTGTTTGTGGATGACATTGCCTCAGCGAATAAAAACCATTTGTAATGTACCCTACTCCACCCCCCCCCCCAAAATAAATAAATAGATAAATAAAGTGAGTTGCAGTCTGACATTGGAAATTTAGAATTATACCTTGTTTGTTGGCAGATAGTTAGGACTTGAGATTGTTTTCAGGGTGTCTCTGCATATTAGGAACTATACATTGAGCATGTATAGGATTTCTCACTTAAAATATGGAATGCACACCTTCCAGCAAAAAATGGAGGCCATCGATTAACATTGATATTTGGAATGAAGTTATTATTTTCAGTTGATGGTTGATCCAAAGCTTTATTTTTTGTATATCTTAGAGGCTTTCCTGCTTGCTCTGTTGCTTCTTCTACTAGGAATGCTTGGAGCATATTATAATGGAGGAATTTGTAGGATTAATCTTTGGTACTATTTTTGTCTACTGATGATATTGTTTGTCTTGTGTATAAGTTGGAATCAATTAAAGAGAAAAGGTGCATTTGCTTGTATTTTAAGGCAGTTTTAGACTCAGATTTCAAAAAGTAAAAGTGCAATGGTTAAGCCAAAATCATTCAAACTGGAAATTTATAGGTTGGAAATTAGAGGCTGTTTGCTTATTCGGGACTTACCTGTTCTTTTCATTGTTTTCCTTGGCATCAATAACTGAATTGGTGGCTTAGCATCTTACATATTGGAAAAGGCAGTACCAATAATAGAGCACGAGAGGTGTTCTGAATCATGCTTAATTAGTCTTTGGTGTCTTTGTGTCTTGGTCTTGCTTCAGCTGTCGTTGCTTACTTGTGTAGACTCTAGAGAAGCTCCACAGGGATTTTTGTCACAGTGGCCTGGGTTACTTTAATTTATTAAGAAAATTTGTGTATTGCATTATTTATGAGGTCTATGATCAAACATTCTATGGAGTTTAACTTTCATCTTGACGGTTTTTAGGGATGGTTGAACTTATAGAAATGTCCTTTGGGGTGTAACATCATGTGGAGGTCAATGGTGGAAATTATGATTACAGAAATTGTTGTTTGACTGTAAATGCAAGTGAGGTGACCTATTGTAAGTAGTGATCCAAAAGAAATGAAAGGTGACCCTATAATTTGGAGAATTGCTTGCTCATGGTTGTGTTCATATTGTGCATTAACTACCCCACCCTGTGTGTTGTTCAGCTGGGGTTCATCGACAGTCCAAGCTATTTTTCTTCTCCATTGATATGCTAAAACAGATTTATGTCATGTGTGGTAAATATATTTTTAACCTGTCGTTGAAGTTTGAAAGTGATTATTAGGAAAGATTATTTCAACATGAGGAGATAATTCTTGGGCATTTGCTGTCATTTTTTTCCCCAGAGAATAACATATACTGGCATCTTTAAAGAATCAATGAGCTGTGCATCATTCACATGCATTTGAAGATGTGATTTTTTTGGAACCATTTAATAATTGTGACTGAATCACATGCATTTGAAGATGTGATTTTTTTGGAACCATTTAATAATTGTGACTGAATCTTAGAGCTCGAAGTTTTTGCAATTTCAATACACCATTGTTCTGCTATTATCATTTTGCCAGGTTTGGGCATAGTTAACAAAAGATGTGTTCATTGACTTTGCTGGCTATTTTGCTTTCTCTAGAAAGGTTTTGTTTCAGATATCCCAAGTTCAGGGATTGATAGTAATTGATTACTTTTATCGATTGTTCTCAAATTGCAGAGATTGTCATCGTTTAAGTTTAATGCTGGATGTGCTTGATCAAGAAGCTGCAGCTCTATATTCATTCAAATCACAGGCTCAGAGGCTTGAGGCACTGCAGCAATTTAAATCAGGAAAGATTTCTATACTGCTAGCAACTGATGTTGCCAGCCGTGGTTTGGATATTCCTACAGTTGACGTTGTTATCAATTATGATGTTCCGAGGTTTCTTTTCTTCGCCAATTTCTTTATTTTCATAGTTGACTTTTGAAGCATTTGATTTTAATGGATTTCAACCATTCATCTGCAGGTTTCCACGGGATTATGTTCATCGTGTAGGTCGCACTGCAAGAGCAGGTAGAGGAGGACTGGCCTTGAGCCTTGTCACCCAGGTAAACAGTAAACACATTTTAGAAATAAAATTAGAACTTTTCAGATTTCTTTCTGTTGTTTGAAGCCAAGTTTTCCTGCATCGAATTTGAAAAAAAATGGTAAATATATTGACTCTTTTTCTTGTAATTCTTACATTGAATGGATACTATGTTTGCACCACTGCATATCTGGAATATTGCTTCTCTTTTTGAACCATAGATAGTGGACAAGCCAAGAAAATTGGATTTAATGGAGCTTAATTTCCTCATTTTGTTTTTCTTTTATTTTATTTTCTTTCTTTTTGTTTGTGCGCGTGTTTTTTAGAGGGCAGTGATGGATCTAGAAATTTTAGGTAGTGGTGGCAAGAATAATACACAAACAATAGACTTTCAAATGTTTATACTAATACATAAAAAAAATATACTGAATATAAAATTATGAAAAATAAAAGATTTTGGCTTGGCACATTAAATGCCTTGCTATCACCATCCATTCTCAACTTCTTGCGTCCAGCGCGGCTGCCACATCAGGATTAACAGTGACAGCAAGGCATTTAACAAGCCTTTCCCCAATTTATATGAGTTTGTGAATTGATGAAATTGAACTGTGGGGGACCGAATTGTTAATTGACGCATCTTTGGAAATGAAAGCAGGATTTTACTCTCAAATTATATAATTCTCCACCCTTTGGCTTGGCATGTCTTTTGCTCATCATATAATTTAGTTGTTGAATTGGATGCTTCTGTTATTGACTGTAAAAAATGGGGCATATGTCATGCAGGTGAACAAAGATTTCTTTCCTTCTATCATCTTTCTCTACCTTCCTTTTTCTTTTCTTACATATGCACTTGCACATCTATTTAGGCATCTTTGCCTTTTGTTTTTCTAGGGTACAATGACGGCATGGAGGTTTGAACTTATGAGCTATTGGAAATTACCCAAACCTTTCACCACTAGCTCATTCCTAGTTGCTTGGCATCTTTCCTATTTTATTCACACCTAAATGTGTCGTACTTACATCCATGTATATTCATGCAGTCTTGCCGTTTGCAGAGGCAGTGTCTAGGGTTATTTCAATTTTGTTTCATATTATTAATGAGAGCATTTTAGGATTCTGATATTTGTATTGCATTCATTTCCTTGTTAAGTCACCATTTAAATTTGGCATTGGCAGAATGATGTTGATCTCATTCGTGAAATAGAAGCTCTTATTGAAAGGCAACTTGAAATGATTGAATACAAAGAAAATGAGGTGCTTTCTCTCATGAAAAAGGTACGTTTTTATGGGGGTAACTTTTTGGTTTAGTGATTGGATTGCATATTTGATGTTTTTTTTTCTTCATGGTTGTGGCTTTTTTCAATTATGAGCTATGTAAAGCTTTTTTTTTTTGGGTACAATCCAATTGGCTTATTTACTTTGATGTATTGCAGGTTTTCCGTGCTAAGAATGTGGCAGAAATGAAGATGTTGGATGATGGCTTTGAGGAGAAAGCAAAAGAGCGTAAAACACAGAAACTGAAAATGCTATCAGAGAAAGGATTGTTAAAGAAAAGAAGTAAAAAGAGAAAAAGAAATAAAGAATTTGCAGAGGAAGGAAAAAAACAGAAAAAAGAGGACGTGGAAGCATTAGCAGATAAAGCATCACTAAAGAAAAGGAGTAAGAAGAGGGAGTAAATTAGTATATTTGAGGAATTAGTACTTAAACGACAAAATCAGCACAATAAGGATTATTAAAGAGAAGGGCTTAAAAAGAGGCAAATATCTAGGCCGAAAGAAGAGGAGAGGTATCATTAAAGAAGTTGACGAAAAGGAGAGAACGCATAGTAGTGTTTTGGTTAAGTAATGACAGTTGCACACAATTTGGAGTTGTATTCTATTCACATCTTTCCAGGGTGGCAGATTTTGATTTGTCTAAGTAGACGTTAGACTAACTTCACAAAATTACACTTCACATATGTGAATGATGTGCGACTTTGGCTAACAAGATATTCACATTAGATCTCAGGAGTTGAATACAATGTAATAATCAAATGGAGACAAGTGGTTCCGATTTTGACTTAGGAAAATCTTGGCATTTTTGCTCCCTTCAAATGGATTTGTGTTAAGTGCGTACTATTTGGATGATGGGGTGATTGATTGACCCTCTAGTACATTTGGTTAACTGGAGATTATTATGAATAAAATGGAAAACTAATTCGGTCTAGAAGTGATTGAGAAAAATCTTATCCCTATCTGATACAATAGTAGATGAAAATTCATGCAATTTAACTACTTCTTTAAGGATAACTTATGCTACATCTCAGGCTGTGAAAGGATGACTTAGAGGAATAAAATGGGCATACTTAGTAAATCTATCTATTACTATTATTATTGTATTTTTATCTTGTATCTTAGGGAGTCCTTCTACAAAATTCATCGAAATATCAGCCCAATCCTGAGTTAGAATTGGAAGTAGCTGGAGAAGACCTGCTGGGGAAAGAGTTGGGTACTTGTTTTATTGACAAACTTCATAAGTTGCCACCAACTGCCGAATATCTTTCCTCATTCCTTCCTAATATACTAAGGTTGTTATCTTTTTGTACGTCCTGAAAAATCCAAAATGGCCCCCAATTGCAGAGCTGTGAAACTCCTTAAACAAGAGAGGAATTTTCTGAGAACCCTTTGGTAGAACTAACTTCCCCTTGTACAGCAACTTCCTGTTTTAAAAAGAAAACCCTGGATGTGAAGTAGAGTCTCGAATCAGGTCTTGGATAATGGGTCTTAGTTTACTATCAGCCTAAGCTTTATCTTCCCACTCTTCTAAATCTGAAAAGTGCACTGTTGAAATATATGTATAAGACATCCTTCTGGATAATGCATCAGCAGCTTTATTGTCACATCCGGGTTTATACCTGATTTCAAAATCCATTCTCATTAGTTTAGAAATCCATTTGAATTGCTCCTTACACAATACTCGTTGGTCAGTCAGAAATTTCAGACTTCGCTGATTAGTGTGAATAATGAAATGTCTTCCCATCAAATAGTGCCTCCATTTTTGCACAGCCATGACAATGGCCATAAGCTTCCTTTCATAAACGGATTTCTTTTGGGCTCAGTCAGACAAGGCTTGGCTAAGGAAAGCAAATGGACGACCTTCTTGTAATAAAACTGCACCTAAACCCTTATTGGAAGCATCAGTTTCTATGATAAATGACTTGAAAAAATCAGGAACTGTTAGAATAGGTAACTCTGCCATTGTTTTCTTTAGTGAGTCAAAAGCATCCTGGGCCTCTTGTTGCCAAGTAAAACTATCCTTCTTTAATAGTTGTGTCAACAGCTTTGCAATTTTCTTATAATTCCTTACAAATCTTTTGTAGTAACCCGTGAGACCTAGGAAACCTCTCAACGCAGTAATATCTTTAAGTATAGGCCATTACATCATGACGTCTACCTTTTTGGGATCTGCTGCCACCCCGAGATTAGATATAACATGACCAAGATATTCAATCTATTCTTGTCTAAAAGTACATTTCTTCTTATTAACAAACAACGTATGCTCCCTTAATACCTGTAGGATGGTTTGTAAATGAATTCTATGCTCCTCTCTGTTCTTGCTGTAAATCAAAATGTCATCAAAGAAGACTAGAGCAAACTTTCTCAAATAAGGCTTCAACATTTCATTCATCAGTGACTGGAAAGTAGAAGGAGCCTTGGTGAGGCCAAAAAGCATCACTACAAATTCATAATGCCCCTCATGTGTTCTAAATGCAGTTTTAGGGATGTCTTCTTCCTTCATTCTAATCTGATGATACCCTGATTTAAGATCTAGTTTGGAGAAAATGATAGCTCCCCCCAATTCATCTAACAATTCATCAATTACAGGTATAAGAAATTTATCAGGAATAGTAATCTTGTTTAAGGCCCTATAATCAACACAAAACCGCCACCCTCCATCTTTCTTCTTTACAAGAATAATTGGACTTGAATAGGGACTTGCACTTGGTCTAATAACACCAGATTTAAGCATGCCATCCACTAGTTTTTCTATCTCATTCTTTTGGTAATGTGAGTACCTGTATGGTCGGATATTAGGGATTTCTGCCCCTTCCTTCAGCATTATGGCATGATCTTGCCTCCTGGATGGAGGTAGACCTTTAGGATCTTGGAAAACATTTGAAAAATCTTCTAGAATTCCTGCAATGTCTTCAGAAATGACCATGGCAGCCTTTGTGTCACTTAGTAGAACATGATATTCAATGATGAACCCTTGGCCTTCATTTTGCAGGGCCTTCACCATTGATATGCAGGATGCATTGGCTCTTGACATAGCCGGTTCCCCCTTCAATAACCTTGTACCTTCTTTAGTTGGGACTTTCAAGGTGAGCTCTTTAAAATTAGCCCGAATTTCTCCCAGGCTAGCTAACCATTCCATTCCAAGCACCAAATCCACTCCACCGAATTCAAAAATATATAAATCTTGTCGAATTTCTAATCCTTGAATATTGATGCTAAGCTGTTTACAAACCCCATCACATTTGATCTTTCTTCCATCTTCTACCTTCACAGTATATGGAGGTGTTTTAATGACTTGTAATTCTTCTTCTTCCACAATTACAGAGGAAATGAAATTGTGTGAAGCCCCATAATCAATAAGGACAACCACCTTCCTGCCTATTAAGTTTCCCCACACCTTGATGGATTTCTTTAAAATTAAACCCGCAATACTATACATAGAAAGTTCTAAATTCTTGAGGTCTGCTTCTTCATTCTCTGTATCATCATCCTGCTCCTCTTCCTTATCTTCTTCCGCTAAAATCAAGACTTGCATCTGTTTATTTGTACATACATGCCCTGGTCCAAACTTCTCATCACACCTAAACCATAACCTTTTTGTTCTTTTTTCTTGCATCTCTGCATCACTTAACTTCTTGAACCCCCTTCCTCTGAATGATCCAGTAGTTCTTAAACTATTAGAATCACTGCTCGAAACTAGGTTCTTTGCTCCTACAGATTGCTGATTTTTGGTCCCTGTTTCCTAAGTGACAGTTTTGATATTAGTATAACTTCTATTGGACCCTCCTCCCTTATCATTCCCAGGAACTCATGTTTTGAGTAATGCATTCCTCTCATCAATCTTCTATGCATAACCCATTAATTTGGGTAACGTCTTTATAGGGTGCAATTTCAATTCAGCCTTAATCAAATCATTTAATCCATTCAAGAAAATCCCCTTGAGATACTCAGAATTGGCTCCTTTGAGTGGCCCAGCATAAAGTTCAAATTGTTCTCTATATTCTTCCACCGAACCAGTTTGCTTGAGGCCCATCAATAACTCATAAGGGTTCTGAGTAATTGTTGGTTGAAATCTCTCAAGAAGAGCACTCTGGAATTCCTCCCAAGTTGGATCTACAGCACAATACTCCCACCATTGATACCAATGGAAAGCCCTCCCTTCCATCATGACCATGGCTGCTTGAAGCCTTTCTGCATCCATAACTTCCTTCAAATCAAAATATCTTTCAATTTTATTCACCCAACCATATGTATCTTTACCCGAGAATAAGGGAATTTCCAGTTTCCTCCATTTAGTTCCTCTGCGACTCGTCACTTCTCCCACCACTGTGTCGCCATCATTACTGGCATTGTTTCCACCATTATGATGTTTGTGATGCCCACTGTTTTGTGAATTCCAATTCAAAACCTCCAAAATCTCTGACATCTGTCTTCGATTTTCTGCCCTTTCTTCCTCGAGAACCCGCATCTGATTCTTGAATCCTCGTTCAAGAGCCTCGATTCGTGCTTCCATTCTTCGCGTCTGTACCATGTAACACTCCCAGAACCGAGTGCTTTGATACCAGTTGATAGAACTGATTTGAAAAATAATTAATACACTGAATGTACTTCTTTTATTATAGATATATTTATGTGAAATCACTTCTAACAGAGAATACAGTACATAGAATCTAGAAATTATAGAGAAAAATAGGAAAAGAAATAAGAGACCCCTAGGAGTTCGAGAGCCTAGTCTCTCCTAACAAACCAGTTCCATGATAACTCCCCTCCCCCTCATTTCCCTCCTAGCTCTATTTATCAGTTACACCTATTCAAACTTCATACAACAGTTACATATAGCAGTTACTAAAAATATAACAATTACTAATAATTAATAAAACTGTCTACTAATATTACATGTCTTCTGCTCCAGGCCTAACTCTGTTTCTAGGCTTCTTCTTAAAATAGGTCCTCGTGATTGGAGGCCTATTACTAACACATTGCATCTCCATATGAAAAGGCAATGGCCCCAAGGGCATTGAAGGACTTAGAAGCAGAACTACCCGGCAACGCAAACTGTGAGTTACTAATGTTCTCATTATTCTGTCAATCTGGTTCCATAAGAGATGTTGGAAACAAGAAAGCTAAATATGTTATCACCAAATAGAGAACAGTGACTCGGTCAGGCGATAAGGCATTGCAGACAAAGTATTGAAGTAAAGAATTTCGTCACCAGCAAAGCCAATTGTGCTGAAAGTGCACAAAATGCATTCACCCATCTCAAGTGACTGAATATCGAGAGGAAGCAACAATTGTCTTTACATATTGTTTTTACAGTGTAAATTGTACCAATATTTTGAAATGTGCGTACAAGTTATGTCATTATAGAATGATCTTAATAAACAATAACCTTATTATGTCTAGTCAAAGTTTTTGAGAAAATTATTTTGTAATGCTTGTTGCTTGTTACTATGTATTCTTAGTTCTTACTCAACCATTAAGCACTACAATTTTTTTTTTTAAAAAAACTTTTTGAAAGTTCTAGGTTCTAACCATGAGATACTCACAATTATTTTTTCTTTTATTTGTATGCCTCTATAATTATTTTAATTTGTTAGGTTGTCAACTATTCTTGTTAGTTTATCCACCTTGTTTTATGTCGATTTTTTTAATAGATTTCATATTATCCCCTATTTCCCTTAGTGGTTTGCTCTTAGCTTTGTGTTTTTGTTTGGCTTTCGAAGCTGTTTGCTCTGTTCTAGACTTCTAGCTAGTTAACTCTGGAATAAAGTTAAGTATGGCAATTTGTACCAAGGAAAAAAAGTATGGCTATCAAATCGAACCATTGACTTGATTCAATTTGAAGTGTAAGTATATCAAGTTTAAACTTTAATAGTAGGCTTGATTGTTAATCAAGTTCAATTCAAGCCTATAAGTATTCAGCTTGCTAAAATCATGAAGGCTACATTATGTATAATAGATTTTAAAAATTATCTAATTAATTTTTTATTATCTATATTATTTTAATCTAATACTTACAAAAGATGAGTCAAGGTAATAAGTTACATCTATTTCTTAAAATGAGGACGCGGTTCAAATTTTAGAGAATCAATTCTTGTGAGGAGACTGCAACTCTTGTACTCTTACAGTCAATCGAGAATTAGTCTTATGAACAGTTTAAATAGGTCAAACATATTAGGATACTACATGATTTTACTAATAAAAATAATTTATAAATCATAATATATATATAACATAAAAATTATTAAATTAACTTCATAATAAAATCAAGATGGTTCAACGTATTTAACATTTAAAAAAAACCCAAAAATAAATTTACATAAAAATTTCTCAAAATAAAAAAAAAAAAGTGACATAATTTAGAAGTCTACATCTTCCAGCCCACTGCTTAGTAAGTAGGAGGAGGAAGGATAAGAAATTTTTTTAACTAGATATAGTTTATTATGTTATTCTTTAAATATTTAAATTATTATTTGATATCTACAAAAACATATTTAAAGATAAGCTTTATTATTTTTAAAAAAATATTCTTTTAAAATTTTAGTATTACTTAAAAAATAATAATTAAATAAAAAATAATTATATTTAATATATTAAAAATATAAAAAATATTTAATATTTTTTTATTTAATAATTAAGAGAATATAAGCTCATTTTAATTGTAAATCTAGTCAACTTGCATATATCTAGTACGTATTTAAGATAATTGTAAAAACTTGATTATTTTAATAATCGATTATTATATAAAAATATTTTGTTATAATCGATTATAAGAAAAAAGTTTTATATTTGAATATATTAGTTAAAAGTTTTTAATATCAAGCTTCGTTTAAATGATATAAAAAAGATTATTTTTATACATTAAAAATATAAAATAATTAAAAAATTATTTAATTAAAAACAAAATAATATTTATATTTTACTTTTGAAAATAATCTCAAACATTGAAATATAAAATTTTCAAACCTGTCACGTTGCTTTTGAAAAGTTGGCCGTTGTTACTATACACCCCATTAAGTTGGGGTGTATCATACACCATTGATCATGACCTGTAACAATTTTTTTTTTTTTTTAGAAACCATATTTTTTTTTTTTTTTTTAGAAACCATATGCACTGTTCACGCTACAGAAAAAAATTGTTTACGCCGAAAAATTTACTATTTACGCCAAAAAATTCATTGTCCATGCCAAAAAATTTACTGTTCATGCCAGAAAATTCACTGTTCACGTCAGAAAATTCATTGTTCATGCTGAAAAATTCATTGTTCATGTCGGAAAATTTATGTTCATGCCAAAAAAATCACTGTCCTTCAAAAAAAAGAATATTGTTTATATATTTTAAAATTACACAACTCTATAAATAATACCAATTAAAATTATATCAATCATCTTTATATTTTTTCATAAATAACTAATATATAAAAAAAATTTAAAATTATTATTAAAAAAAATTATAAATTTTAATTATATTTATAAATAAATTTAAAAATATTTATCAAGTTTTCTAAAATCATAACAAAAATTTTATATAATTTAATTATATTTATACTTTATATAATTTAAAAAATTACGGATAATCTTAAAACGTAATTGATGACAATGAATAATATATAAAAAATATAATATTAAAAAAACAAAAAAAAATCTGCTAAACGTTAATTCAAGCATTGATTTATTTTATAAATAAATCAATGACTTGTGTTATATTAGACGTTGCCTTGAAAAGTAACGTATGCTGAGGACATTATCCATGGTGGGACAGATTTAATCTGTCCCAAACGTGCTCTACAGTAATTTTAATCTGATTAACCGTGGCTAAGCAATAATTGCTGGAAGGACTGAAGGAGTAGGGTGTAAGGTGGGGTCCATCTTCTTCTTGCTTTCATCTCTCTCTCTCTGTCTCAGTCTGCCTGCGGTGGCGGTGCTGTAACTGCAACTGCAACTGTAATTGTAATGGTTTACATAACTTCTTGGGACGAGTTTATCCAGCGATCCGTTCAGTTGTTCCGCGCCGACCCTCAATCTGTAACTCTTTTTCTTCTGCTTATCTTTCTTTTTCTTTTTCTTTTTTTTTTTTTGTCTCTTTTTCCTTTTCATATGCTATGTCCTTTAATTTCTGTTTGATTTCCGAGAAAAACCTCTTTTTTAATATATAGAAGTAATTGTTGGATTGAATTTGGGATGTAGACACGGTATGCCATGAAGTACAGGCATTGTGATGGCAAATTGGTACTCAAAGTCACCGATAATCGAGAGGTACTAATTCTTATCTTTTTAGTTTCTAATTATATATTATATATAAATGTCAATTGTGCTCTTTTTTTTATTTTCTTTTGAGGGGTGAATGCCATTGTCTTTTAGACTCACTCAATAACTAGGGAAGTGCAAGTCTGTGTTCAATTATTGAAATATGGAAGTCGAAACAAATGAATCCAAGAACGTAGCTTCCCATGTGGAATGTGATGGATTTTTAAGTGTCAAGATAGAGAAATACAGAACTGGTGTGTGTGAATATCCAAATTTCAAATGCTCCCTCTGACTGTGATGTTATGGAGCATAGCCCTAGTTGCCTCCCCACTTATTTTTACCCATCAATGTGTGTATTGGCCAATAGTTCCTTCTTCCCCTCACTGCTTCTGTGTTGCTATTTGTATTAAATTTTTTCATTGGGCTAATAAATGAATTTCAAATTATCCATGGGTAATTTGAATGTTTAACTCAAATTATATAAATTTGTTAACGTTTGTACATGTCGACATTGTTAATAGTTCTATGGATACATTACTATTATTTTTCTTTATTAGTGAATGGTTCTTTCTGCTTAAGATATATAACTATGTCTTTTATAGCAGTTCAAGTTTGCAGCAGAGAAATCATAGCATATGTATTTATCATGTATATTTTACACCAGAAAAATTATTGCTGGGAAGTCATTGTTGAATGATATTGTCAGAAACATCCTTGGGCAAGTTGTTTTGCGCACCTGTTAGATTGCACAAGCTATTATCAAATTGTGAAACAACATCGTTGTGGTGAAGTCATCCTTATGAGGGAGGCATGAAAAATTGAAGCTTTTCTAGAATGCTAGTCTTGACACATACAAGTGATAATGGAAGAGAATATTGTGATTAGTAATTCCTTTGATGCATCTTTCCATTTTTTGTTTATTCATTTGACTAATATGTTGAAGACATGTAACAGAAGATTTTTGGTTACCCCGTTACGCCAATGAACTAAAGATTTATATCCCATGTTATGCCTTATACTAAGGATGATGCTATCTCAAGGAATCTCCACTAGTGAAGGAACTAATTCAGTGGCACTGATTTACTGTGCACTATAATATCTCTATATTCCTTTTGGCTTTGGGAAGAGGGTGACGGATGACAACTTCTCCATTATTTGTGGTGCTGGCATGTTCCTTTCTGTTGAGATGCCAGAGAAAACTATCTTTGCCAAATTGAGAATCCTCATAGGTGGTCATTAAAAGTTACACATTTCAAAATTTGCTTTTCGCTATAGGAGGAAATATTATTTAAGCAAAACGTGACTTCTTGCATAAATGAATTTTGTCATGACTCCACTTTTTGCTTAGCCATTTAAATGGATAGAATATCATTTTGGTCATTTGTATGAAGCCCATGGACACAGCGATGCGCCATAAGCATATTCCTTGCACTTGAATGTAAACTTCTCTTCTATGCTGCCCCTTGCATTCTCAGTCACATATAAATGTACCTAGTGTTGATTGTTAATGTTTTTTACCAGTGTCTGAAGTATAAGACAGACCAAGCACAAGAGGCTAAGAAGATGGAAAAACTAAATAATATATTCTTTACTTTGATGGCTCGGGGACCAGAGGGTATGTCTTATGCTCTTATGTTATTCTTTTTGTTAATCAGGATAAATATGGGCACATATTTGCAGATGGTCATCTTTGTCCGAGAAATGATTTTGAAATTGTTTTCATGTGATATTAGTAAATGTTAGAATCATCAGCAAGAATAATAAATAGAACCTTAATTTTGATTTTAAACTTTAAAGATGAGTATATTTAAAACAAAAAATGCTAAAGAAACAGATGTTTTTATGCAGAATTAAATACAGAATGATGTGTCATGAAGGACCTACATTACACTAACCAATTACCCATGATTCTTGTATTTGAATCTTAATTGTAGGACCTACATTTCCAAAGTTGTTACATTTAAGTTTTAACCTTATCTCAAGAAGACACATTATTCTATATTGAATTCTGTATAAAAAATTATGTGTGAATAGCATAACTGATTTTAAACATGTCAGTCAGCTTGAGATGCAAATAAATGTTCCTCAATAGGTACCACTAGACATGGAGTTGATAGTATTTTAACTGGCCAATTTTTTGTGATTGTAAACTAGTGCTTCTTCTACCTGGCTGAAATGTTATAACAGTTCCAGGGTTTCCTGCCTTATGTCATGCTGACAAGAATGATTTCTCACTCTTTTTATTAAAAACAAAAAATTTCCCCTAATTATGCAGTGGATCTGTCAGAAGTCGCTGGAAAAGAACAAATGGATGCACAACCGATCAAGAGAGGAAGAGGAAGGAAGCAGTGATTGATGTGTCTGCAGTCTGCTAGTCAAAATGTTTTTTTTGAAGAATTTGAATATTGGACTTCTTTCTCAAATTTTTAATCTACTGTAGTGTTTTACCTACAGCAAAATTATTCACTTATCATTGGCATTACCTTTAAACCATTGGTTGGGTTGTAAATCAGTAAATGCTATATGATGCTACCCAAACCATCATCTCCAACTTCCCAACAAATAAGCGTGGCTGGGTTGAGATACATAGGGATTGCCTTCACTCTTTCTTTTTCTGTTTAAATGGCTCCCAACTTGTTGGTAAAGGAGTGGATTTTTGGCATTCTACTGACTGCGATCTTCTTTGTGGGGCACCTAATCAGGGTTTGAACTAAACATTTTTTGGGCTAGCAGGTTCTTGTTTATTTTTTCTTTTCTTTTCTTTTTTTTTTTCTCTCTGGTACATAGGTTCTTGTTTCTTTTCTCTTCTCTTTTTTTTTTTTTGGTTATAAACTAAAACTGTGCACTGATCTTATCGCAGGCTTCAAGATGAACCTGACTACAAATAGGCCCAGCTTGATTTATACAAGTTTTGAGTCTTTTTGGTCTATTTCAAGCGCTTTCAGGCGTAACTACTAGACAGTAGACACGCTAATTAATTATTAATTGACACATTTATGTTGTGAATATGATTAAATTTACTTCATTCTGAAAGTGACTTTCTGTTGTAGTCCGGGAGAGGGATAGCTAAGAAACAATGACACTTTCCAATAGCAAGAATGTTAGTTCTATGTAAAATCAAAATGCAGTGAGCAACAAATTCCCTTGGTGGCATATCAACAACGTAAAAAAGCTCATAGTTTTGCTGTTGAGACTTAAAATAGAATTCGGCGAATCAAATCATGAAACACAGTCTAACTGAGGAATTTCAAGGTACGGTCTTCTTCACTGATCAGTGAATCCTAGAATTATGTAAAAATTATCTTTACCACAATTTCAGTTTCCAATCATGACCGTATTTGAATGGTCCTAAACCTGGTTCCCCAGATCCCTAGGTGGCCTCCTTGCTTTTGTCTGCTTTATTGGCCCATTAAAAAGTTAAAGCTTTAAATCCATGTGCCATGAACCAAAGCTTGTGAACTTGTTCCCTTTTTCCCTCTCCTATGAAAGATAGTAAAGAAACAAAGGCAATTTGGAAAATATTCTTCAAGCAACTAAAGAAAAACTGATGGACAGAATGTTTTTGGTGGGTTATGTGCGAGGACAAAGTGCGTAGTTTTGCTTTAATTTATTTTGGTTTGTTCCTATGACAGTGGGGTCCTGATCTCCAACGGGACTCTAGCCAATACTATCCATCTATTAGGCTCAGTATCAAGCACTATTCTGAATTCTCTGTTCCAAGGGGTTTATGGTGTCTGCTTGCCTTAAGACTCTCCCTTCTGTGACATGTAAGGGTTTGGTTGTGAATGTGGATGTTAAGAGTTTAGTTCCTTGATTCCGAAACAAGAACGCAATGATCACAAGGAATTAAGAATCAAGGCTTAGGTATATATATATATATATATATAATATATTTAGTGAAAGAAATATTTATTATAAGAAGTGAGAAAAGTGAATTTGGACCATTAAATTTTATATGACTTGTTAATATTAGAATATAAATGCATGTAATTTTTTAAAGTGGTCATAGGACTTTTAAATAACTTTTAATCTTGACCATCTATCTTGATTTTATATATATAAGGAGCATATCTGGTAAGAGAAGTTTTATTGTGAGAGGGTAAGAGTAATAAATTTTGACCATACAATTATACATGAATGGTTAAAATTAAAAATCTTGACCATACTTAAAGGTCATGTAATTACTTAAAAAAGTCACATACATTTATGTTCTAATATTGATCATTCATATAAAATTCAATAATCAAAATTTACTTTTCTCACCTTTTACAATAAATATTTTTTTATCAAATACGCGATATATATATATATATATATATATATATATATATATATATATATATATATATATATATATATATGAGCAAAAAAAAAATGGTGCTATTTATGATTTAGTTGAAGGAATGTGAGAGATGCTCATTTATATTGAAAAGGATGCTGATTAAGAATATGCCACTTTTGACCTCATAAAATAAAAAAGAAAGCCAAACTAAGAAAATATGCCTTGCCAGTGCCACCTTTGGAAGAAGTCGAACAATGGAAGAATGCAGCAATGCCTGGAGGTGAAAATAAAAGAATTTTTCGTTGAAAACGTGGTGACCTATAAAAGATTTCAATCTTTGATCACTGTAGCTTTTAGACTAAAGATTTCTTTTGTATTTTATATATCTAATTTTATCTTAACCGATTCAAAAGACTTTTGTGTAGACAGATAATAGATAAAGATCACTTGTTTTTTTAATTTAAATTTTAATAAATATTTTAAATTTAATTATATGTCTCATTTTTTATTTTTTTATTTTAATTTATTATTCACTTAATAAAATTTAAGTAAAAAACAAATAAGAGAATAAAAGAAAAAAGATAGACAATCTTCATCAGCAGAAAATTCGAGCTTGGTCTATGAATCCGGTAAGGAAGCTGAAAAATAAAAGAGAAAAAAGATAAAAAAAAATCGAATCTAAAGATTTTGACATCCAATTTTTAGTACTTGCGATATAGTAAATAGAATGAAAAATATGCAATATAATTAAAGACACATCATTCTTAATTATTTACTACTTTTCCTGTATTAGATAAATATAAAATTTATTTGTATCCTAAATTTTCAACCGATTTATTTTTCACGGTCTCCTTTTGTATCATGTAGGCTTAACTGATAATATAATTCAAGGTTGAATGGCTCTGGCAGAAGTTATTTTGAATACTAATTTTCTATTAGACTGGAATTAAAATAATGGATTGTCAGTCAGACTTTGTAGTATTGCTATGCTCTTTAAAGTCAGAAGAAATGCATATTATTTTATTGTAAAATATTTCCCGCCACACGCACATACTTTTTGTTCTTAAAAACCTAATTTGGTTGTTACCACACACATATTGGTAGTACATAAATTTAGATGGAAGACCGAAAAAAAAGGAAAAAGAAAATCACCATCTAAATTTTATCCTTTCCTTTTTTTAAAATAAAAAAAAGACAGAAATTGTCAGGGTATTTCAACGAATTCTTTCAAACACTCCAATTATTATTTTTTAATTATCTTATTTGAGGCTTCTTAAATTCCGTATATCTAATTATGATCATCTAAGTAACGGATAGAAAATTTAATATTTAATCTCCCGTATGTTTGTTTTCAACTTCCAAATCAATCGTCAAAGGAGAAAAAAATATATGAAATCAACAAAAGAAAAAGACATTGAGGTAGCTGAACAGGATAGCAATCTAGAAGGTCAATGCGCATGGTTGCATTTGAACGAGGAAAAGTAGAATACGCTTTAATTGATCGAATATTGTAGCAAGGGATGTCACTCGCATAGGGCAAGGGTGGCGATGTTGTGGGAGTAGGGGTGTCAAAATGGGTCAACTTGTCCCGACCCGTTCTGATTAATTTTAACCCGCTAAAATGTGGAGTGGGGTGGGTTGGTTCATTTTAAAAAATGAGTTGGAAAAATTTAACTTCACTCCGCTTTAAAGCGGGTTGGCTGACGTTAACGATAAAAATAAAATAAGAAAAAATAGATGAGTTGTGGTCAATGAACAAATTAATCCGCTTAAAAAAAAAAAAAAATTATATAAAAAATCAATAAATATTATAAAAAATAATAAATAATAATGATAAAAAATTATAAATCACATATCTAAAATATAATTTTTAAAATAATCTAATTAAATATTCAAACATAAATTATATAACATAAAAAAAATTTATTTATAGTATTAGTTATCATTAAAAAAAAAAAAACTAACCACATGGTAATTGCATCACTTCGCTTAACCCGCGGATTATGCGGACGGGTTATCTGAATTGGAAACAAAATATGGGTTCAATTCTTGAATCCAACCCGCAAAAAAGTGACGGGTTGACGGGTTGAACCCGTTTTGCCAGTTCTACGTGGGAGTACCTCTCTGCTTCTTATTTTTTGTTTCTTTAATTTTCTTTCATCCTCATTCTTGATTCTCGTTCTTCACATATAAGTAGAGATTCGTTAGGATCTTAATATTATTTTAAAAATTTTTAAAAAAAATAAAAAATATATATAATTAGAAATAATTTTAATTTAAGTCAATAATATCAATAAATTAAAATAAGTCATTATGAAGTAGTATATTTTTACTTTTTAAATTTTAAATTAATATAAAAATAATATAGATAAAATTATTAAAAAATATAATAATAATACATATATATATATAGTATAATTAATAATAACAATTTAATAATTTTTTTAGACCTAAAATCCCACAACTACAAGACACTAGATACAATTATCGTCCCTGTTTCTGCCTCGAGGAGATCTTTAACCTCATCTCCATTCTCTCAGAGAAAAATTCTCAAAATTTAAATTTTTAAATGAGACAATCCTTGTAAATATTTCCAAATATAGGGATATTTTATCATCCCTAATTGTGGTGTACAATGTGCTACGAGATCTCATTCTCAATTGGATTAGATTTGAAATATGACAAATGTAGCATATGAGGATGGTGGTCTTGTTGCCCTCCAAATGGAAACAAATTCAGCTTCTATATACTTTTACTGATCCAGTCCTTGATTACTTGTATTGAAGCTGAAGACAGGGTCATTGTCTACAGTTCACAAGACTGTATCCCAACCACCCATGTCGTCCAAATGACCATTTCCTTTCTTGCAGCGTGGCATAATTTCATTGAGGGTTACAATATATTACTTGGGGAAATGAAAATTACAAAATAGATGAAAGTTGAGATAAAAATGTTGAGTTCGATTCCCAGTAAATGCAATAAAATAAGAAAAGCATACCAGTTTGAAAACTAATGTAGTTTTATTGTGATTAAAAGTTTAGAATGAAAGAAGACTTTCTTTATTATAAAATTAGGATAAATGACCAATTTTAACAAAGATTTATAGTGAAATTAAAAACTGTCTACTAATAAGAGATTTTAGGAATTACACACAAATTATACTATTGTTATGAGTAAAAAATTGACCAAGTGAATTAACCCTTGTTGACAAAAACTAATGTAGTTTAATATATAATTTTTTTACAACAAAGTGGAGGATATTACTGGACTACACCAAAAGCCGTAGGCACCAGGCAGTCCATATATATTTTTTATACAATAATAACATTAAAGTTTGAATTTATAATGGAAACTATTTAAACTCTTCGCATTATCACTATCCTAATCGCTTAAGCAGTCCATATATAAATCAATAGTGTGTTTGATTTAGAGATCAACATTAATGCACGATGAGCAATAAAATTTTTTGGGTTGTGTAGTATTATTCTTTGTGGACTAGTTCAGACCAATTTTTTTATATTATATCCAAATAAATATGAAAAATAACTTTTCATAATCTTTCAATTCCACTATAACCTAAAATGATAAGGTGAAAAAACCTATCAACATCTTTTAATTAGTTATTATAATTTAAGTACAAAGTATGTTTTTACATTCCTCTTAAATGAGATATATATACATTAAATTATGTTAGGAATTTAAGTGTAAGTTTGAAGTCCCATGTTTTTTAGGAATAGACAAAATAAAGATTTTATAAAGTAGTTAGACTTATAGATTTAATGTCTTAAAATTTTTAGTTAAGATGTAGTATATGATCCGTTGTTGTTTCTCTTTAAGTCTATTATTTCAAAATTTCTCTGAATTTTGGGTTTCCATCTTTTTAATAAGTGGTATTAAAGTCACAAATTTAGTTTGAGCGAATATCTTTATCATAATTATTGGTGCTCTTATGATTTGATATTGTCAATAAAGAAAAGAGCCAACTTTGAAGAAACACCATTTACATGTTAGAGAAAAAGGGCCAACTTTGGGGTTGAGAGTGAGTGTCCTTATTAGGAATTTAAGCATGAGTTTCAAGTTTCACATTGTTTAGAAATAGACAAAATATGAATTTTATGACTGCAATGATATATAAATTTATTATCTTAAAGTTTTGAATTAAGACATGATATACAATTCATTATTGTTCTTTAAATCTATAGTTTCATATTTACTCGATATTTTAGAGTCCTCTCTTTTTAACAAATTAAACAAATAAAAATATCTCCATTTGATTCAAAGACGAAAGAAAGGAAAATAAAAAATGATTTGCTCAATAGTAAGCACTCAAATGTAAATACGTATTTAGGAATAATTGTAAAAAATTTAATTATTTTAATAATTAATTATTGTATAATTTTTTTTGTTATAATCGATTATAAAAAAAAATTATATTTAAGTATGTTAGTTGAAAAATAATTTTAAACTAATATATTTTATTTGAATGATATAAAAAAATTATTTTTATGTATCAAATTATTAAAATAAGAATAAAATAATTAAAAAAATTATTTGATTGATGACAAAATAATATTTATATTTCACTGTTAAAAATAATTTCAATAATTTTTTTCTAAAACAGCTCACCAAATAACTTTTTATCTAACAGCTTTTTTCAAAGAAATAAAACAGTTGAATTAACAAAGAAAAAATGTTAAACATATATCAATAGTACCCAACAACTTTTTTTCAAGTAAAAAGCTGTTGAACGGTTCAATTAATCTGAACCAAATACACTGTAAGTCTAATTCCCACCATTGATTATGTTAAGTAGGAGATCCTTCCTTGATAAAGCGATGGCATTAGGATGTGCCAATTGTCAACTGATTAAAAAAAGAGAGTAAGAAATGAAGTAATAATTAGTTTATCAAAAAACAAAAGAAGTAATAATTAGTTAGCTAATATTGCTCAGAGCTAAGAGCTAAGAATCAACGCAACCCCAGCAGCATTCTCCCCGGGCAGAGAGGCACGTACGATGAAAAAATAAATTTTGAAGTTGAAGTGAAAAGTAACGACGGTGTGGTACAATTTACTTTAATGTTATAACATAATAGAAATATATTACATGGATAAAGTACTTGGTATAAAGTAAACATGCACAAAATGGAAATTCCAGTCCCTTGGATGAAAATTAGAAATTTACTGAAGTAGAGAACGACTTGGACTTGGAGAATAACATGGAACAGTCTCAAACATACATTAACAAAACTAACAACATATGATAAATTAACAAAATGTTAGATTTATAATGAAACTTAACACAAGCATAAGTCAAATATCATCAAGTGGATCGTATTTCTTTTGTTTTTCTTTTATAGAAACTGAGAAGAATAAGAAAGTAATTATGAGAGTATAATTGAGGGTTGGTTTGAAAAAATTGTAACAAAAAAAGTAATTTTTAAATAACACAAAAAATATTATAAGTAAAGAAGAGAAATATATAAAGATCAAGATGAGAAAATATAATCGAAAATATAATGTTGACAAAATCTAGTTATTATCTAGCTCTTGTCTTCAAGAACTAGATTGAGTTTATATTTTCTTATTTTAATCTTTTTATTTTTCTTGTCTTAATCTCTATATAATTCTTTTCTCTATTTATAAACATTATCGATCAATCAAGTCTTTTCGATTGTACTAAAATTTTTCAAGTTTCTTTTCATATATTAATATAAGAATTTTTTTTTCTCTAATATGTGTTATGCATATTTTTTTTGTCTTAATTTTTCTATAATTATCTTCTCTATTTATATCAAGAAATTGATTTTTTCTAGAGATTTTTATAAAAAAACATAAGTTATTTTACATTTGAATACAATTAAAAATATACATTTTGTTTTTCTATTGCATCTCTCTTAAAATTAAATTTTTAAATAAATTATTTATTTTAGCTTCTGATTAAAAGTTCAAAATTAATTTTTTTATTCTGATTTTTTAAAATTTTTATCTAAATAATTGAGCAAGTCAAAAAGTGAATTTTAATAAAAAATATTTTTATTATAAATTAAGTCTAAACAAATGCACTCTACATATTTACTAAGATGGGGTTATTGCAAAATTGGCTAATCCAACACCATGTGTTGTACAATTCATAGGATACTGTAGATTTTCAAGGAGGGATTATTCAATATGATTTTGTTATTTATTTAATTTTTATATATTTAATATTTTTTAATTTATTTATAAATTTATTTTATATTTTATAAAAATATTATAATTATATATAAAATATTTTAATATTTCTCTTACGTTAATATATGATATAAATATAATATACATATAAAAATTAAACACAAAATAATTTCCTATTCGATAATCAAGTTACAGTAATTATCTACCTTACAACAAAGTGCAAAGGCTGTGCAGACCTAGCAAAGAAGTCAACGGCGTGAGGCCAAACCTTTACTTTGGAGTGAGACCCTTTGAAATTTTTAAATACTTTCAAATTATTGCTTGGATAATTTTATAACTCCTAATACTTAATTTAATAATATTTTTTAATCTAATGATATATATAATTATAGTTATTATATGTTATAATTTGAGTAGAGTAATATAATAGGTTAAATTAAAGTTTTGTTTTCCAAATTTTAAATATTTTAAATTTAATTTTTATATATTTTTAAATAATTTTTTTACATTTACAAAAAATTTTAAAATAGTCATTTCCATTAATTTTCATTTTAATACTTTTATTTTTTTTGTTTTTCACAGTTAAATGCTTAAACAAAAACCATTTTCAATGATGTTATTTGATGTTTTTCAGGAAAAAGGAACACTTATAGAAACTCTTATTAGATAAAAAAAAATACTACTTTATTAACTAACTAATGATATTATAATATCATTATAACAAAAATTAATAACATGAACTATTTTAAATTTTTTTATAAGTGTAAGAATTAATTTAAAAAGAAAGAAATTATATGAAATGAATTGAAAATAAATGTAATAAAATATATGGATAAAAACTTTGATTTAACTAATATAATATTATCGGATAATATAAAACTTCTCCTTAACAAGATAGTGTTTTGAAGAGAAATTCTAAACTACTTTCAACGTAATATTCTGTGTCATTTTATAATCATTCAAATCTAATTTTAAAATATGAGTTTTGCTAATAAGTGTATTGATATAAGAAATTTTAGATAAAAATAAAGAATTTAATATATTAAAAATTTTAAAAAATATATTTAAAATTTCTTATTTTGATATATTTAACAAATGTTCTTAAAATATTTATTAACAAAACTCTTAAAAATATTTAATTTTTAATTCAGTTATGTGTATAATTATTAAGTGCTAAATGTTAATGATTATATCAATACATATGATATGCGTAATGATATTGATTTCGATTGGTTAGACTAATTTACTTATTTGAGTTATGATTAATTTTATTTAATTTATTTTAAATTTAATAAGACTTTAGTTATTAATTTGTTATGTCTTATTGATTTATAATGTTTAGTTTATTTGAAATTGAGGCACTATTGTATTTGAATAAAATCGGTTAAGACTTATGATATTAAATTGTTAGATTAAGACTTATTATTATTTTTGAGATTAAGACTTGTAGTTTAATTTGTTAGATTGAGACTTATTATATTTTAAATTGAAATTTATGTTATTAATTTATTAAATTTTATATTTTGACATTTTTTTTAAAAAAAGTTAATAAAAAAATATATCAGACTCACGAATTCGATTCAACCCAACTCACTCTTAAACGAATCAAATTAAGTTAAATTAAACAAAAAAATCTCTTTAATCAGATCAAACTCAACTCATTACACTTATAAGCTAATCAAATCTAAAAATATTACTAAATTTACCCTACTTCCTCAATCAGCAAACACTCGTGCACTATGCTCAGCCACTTTCCCCCGTACGAACAGCACCAACTCCCCCAGAGTAATATATATAACTTATGGATTAAAAAATAATAAGGCAATAAATAACTTTACTTTATGTAAAAGTAAGGTGCATTAATGTACCAAAAATTTTAAGATGCATCATAGAAGCCACCTACTTCAAGAGTGGAGAATAATTTCTGACGTTTCAGGGGGCACAATATAGCCTAGAGCCCAGGCAGTCAAACTGATTAACTGAAGCAACACCTTGGGTTACGCGTCAAGAACCTTTGGTATATGTTTTACACGTGGCCTTGAGTCATTCGAGATCTTTCTTGCAACGGCTACTTTGTGGGGAAACCTCTCTGAGTTATAGCATGGGGCCCAACCTCTACGAACATTTTGAATAGGAATAACGTGGTGCGCGTTACTTCATATCTGGTTTTTTTTTTTTAAATTGAGTATCAGGTATATAGTAGAATAATAGTATAAATATTTAAAAAATAATGAAATTAACAATAATTATATAATAAAAGCTGAACAAATATAAGATAATATATATATAAATAAGTGCTGATAATATTTTTTTTAATTATGAAGTATTCTCGTAAGATTTATTTAAAATGTTTATAAACTAAATAGTGATAAAAATTGGCTAAGAAGGAGTCGACGTCGTTCTGGATCTTAAGCTTGCCCTAGGAGGGTTGGGGGACTGGTGGTGAGGGAAACGACGTCGTGGAGACTGTGGGAGAGGGTCGTGGAGGAGATGGAGGGACAGAAGGTTGGAGAAGCAGTTGGGGAGCTCAGTGAGTTGGGTTTGGAGATGATAGTGCCATTAGTTTTTGGATGACATTTAAAGGAAAGGGGATTTGAAGCTCAATCAATAAACCTTGAGCCATAAATTACATCTTTTTAAATATAAAGGAGTAAAATGCATATGACTTAAACTTGAAGATAAAATGTATTTTACCCTAAAAAATTTAGAAGATTTCATCTTATGACTTACAAAATAGTGTGTGAGAGTCAAAGAGTATTATATTTAAAAAATTTAATTTTTATATTTTGTTAATGTAAAAATATATATATGTATGCAGTGTTATATTATTCAACGTTCGAGTAGAAGAAGTTCAAATTCTTAAATATATTATCATATATTTAATATCAAGATTTATGTATAAAAAAATAAAAATTACATCATTAGAAGGATTTTTTTTCTTAGACACCTGATCATATCTTAAGATATTAATCTTTTAACTATCAAGTAAAAGAATACTCTAAATAATCAAAAAAAAAATATATAGATTAACATTAACTCACTTGCATTGTAAAGGCATTAAAAAAGATGAATAATAATTTTAAGAGACAATAATAATACAATATAACGCGGAGCTTCAATTGACCATTTCAAACAGTCAACTAACCATTTAGTGGTCATTGTTGTTGACGAAAATAATTATTGATTTTTCATATCAAATATGTATTATTAGTAGTCTTTTAATTATTATTTTTTACCCATAGATAATTGGGGGAGATTGGCTTTGACAGATTCAAATGATGAGAATAAAATCTCAAACTTCCACCTTTGATAGAAATGAAAAGTACCACTTAAGTTACAACTCATTAGCCAGTACTTAAAATTAACATGTGTATGTTATGATGAAGAGATTCATTAGTACGTGGTTTGTTTATTGACAGATTTTCATTTATAACATCATTTTCCTCAATACATATATTTTTAGCTTTTTACTATATTTAAATATTTATTGCGTATTAATTTTGTTGAGGAAATGTTAATTTTGGTCTTCAAAAGACATATATCATGACATTATATTGATGTTTCATAAAATATACGTGACATCAAATTAGTCTTTTAATATAATATTTTTGCTATCATATTAATTACTAAAATTACATTAAATTAAATATTGAATGAGAAAAATAATTACATTAATTATTATAAAATATTAATTTGATGTCAATAATATATAAATGAGTAATGTGGGATCGAATATATATATATATGAATGTTTATTATTCCAGTCAAAAAAGAAATGAGTGTTTATTATTTTTGAGATTTTGCAAATAAGTGCTTTAAAGACATTTGTAAAAAATTTCAAAATAAAAAGTTTTAAATAAAAATATAAAACTTTCTAAAAATTCCTATTTTAGCTCATTAGCAAGTACTTAAGAACACTTGTTAACAAAATCTATCATTATTTTGTATCATTAAATATGCATCACTCTAATTTTATGAGCTATCGATCAATATTTCTTACTCTAATTATATTTTTAATATTATAATTAATATGTCAAATATTGAATGGTATAGAGTATTTAATAATTTCTAAAAAAAATAGGTATTGAAATTCTATTCGTATTTGTTCATTTTAGGCAAATTTTCCCCCACTTAACTGGATGTGGATTGGTAGATAGATACATGCTTCATCTCCAAACTGGAGAAAACTCCCTTTTGATCTAGTCATTTTTTATCGATCCAACTTTTTTCCTCTCAACTTCTCACGTTCCAAGTAGAGGGTTAGAGAGTGCTCAAGATTTTCTTGACTTTCTTTTACTGCTACTTCTCAATTTTCCACAGAAATGTTGCCAATAGCGTAATGGTGCCCGTGCGTGACTTAGGTTCAACTGAGAATGAACAGAGAAATGGGCTTTGTTTGTATGAAAAAAGGTGGCCGTTGCCGTTGGCATGATTAACCTAAAAATCAAGATGGAAAAATGAATGGGAGAAAATTATTTGACGCGATCACACTCTTTATGTGTCCGTTCGTCACCCCTGAATGGCTATTTTTCAAAGTAATATGTAAAGTAGTAATTTTTTATAAAAAGAAAATGAGATATTCAAGATATTTAAAAGTACGCAGGATTTGCGTGTATATTCTTTGCTTGATGTAAGTGACGTTGACATCTATCCTATTGAATTTGTCAATGTATGAAATGAGCCCAATACAGACAAAGATGAGGATAGATTGCTTGATGCTAACGTGACTCCTATTTTTGTTGGGGCTTAGTGTAGACGATCAGTTCTACTTCTACCTCTGATTTGAGATATTCAACATGGATAGGAGATGCTGTTAGTCAAAAATATATATATTTTATATATTAAATGTAATTTGTGTAATGGAAAGTAAAAAAATTTACTCATATCACATGTAATATAAAAAAAATATTTTTAATTAATAAGATTCTCTTCTGTTTTTTACTAAAAGGAGAAAATATCTATCCATTCAACATATATTTATGATAAATCATATCGTGTACTCAGAAAAAAAAAATCATTCATGTTGAAGTTTAAACCTTATTAGAAATAGAAATAAACCTTTCGGTTGAAGTGCTTAAATTTTAAAAGTAACAACTGAGAATAATTTAGTATAATAAAAGCAGGCTGCAATTTAAAATGAATTTTACTTACAATATTAAAAGTTTAAATTTTAAAATTATTAACAACAACAACAATTAAGTTTTTTCTTATTAAGCGGGATAAAATTTATCTTTAAGTTTGAGAGATATTTTTCTATCACAAATAACTCCTGAAACACTCCTCTATTTCATCGATCTAACTTAAATCTTATGATTTACATCTCTCTTTATCTTTTTGTCATTTTGTATAATAAATCTAAGATATATAAACTGTGTGACTTGTAATATGATATGATCTCTAATTTTTATCGCTAAACTAGTATTAATACATTTTTTTACTGAACTTACATTTTATATACTCTGTCTTACTCTTTTTTAGACGAAAGTCATGTTCTTTCAAAACTCGTTTTCATAACTCTAACTTCTCATTTGTTTTCTCTCTCAACTCTCCAATTAAGATTATATCATCCATAAAAAATATACATTATGATACTGACTCTTAGATATGTACAATAAATACATTCATAATTAAAGTAAAAAGATATAAACTAAAGTTAACTCTTGAATATGGATTCAAATTTTAAAATTGTCATTTTAAAAAAATTATATAATTATTATTTCTAATCTAAAGTTACGTGAGTAATTATAATATATAAAAAATTGTTAAGTGAGTTTTTTTATTTCTTTCATCACTTTCAACGACAATTGTTGGATAAGAGTATTTTGTTTTTGAATCACGATCGCAATGTAAAGCGTAAAGCATGTTATTCTCCACTTATAAAGTATGATTTATTTTTAAAAAGTGTTTTTGTGTTAAATATGTATTTATATTAGATATATAAAAATATATATATGACACATATATTTTATATATTTAAATGTGTTTGATTAAAAAATATTATTTTTTTTTAACTTAAACAACACATCTCAGACACGTCTCAAATACGTTTAGGACACGGTTTGAACACAACTCAATAATATTTTTAAAAAAAATTAATTTCTATGACTAACGTCTAATTAGTAAACTCGTAACCTACCCAAGTTCAATCACATGATGACGTCCCAAATCATTATTTTCTTATACTAATATTTTAAGTTTTTTCTTTTCACATGCTACTATTAGACTTTTAAGTTTTATCTTTTCACACACCATTATTTTCATATACTCTTTTTACATCTACTCGTACCAAGTCATTCACTTTGTCGTCATCGAAACTTACCTCATACCACTTTTTTCTTCTAGTTAATTTTTTTGGTTACACATGTACTTGTATATAGTTAGTTCTATTACGAGAAGTTAGTTTAAAAATTATTTAAAAAATATCAATAGAAATTATACTTTATATTTTTTGAGAATGACTTACTAAATAACAAATATTGATACATATAATATATATTAAGATATTATAAATCTTTAAGATTATAAAATAATATTAATAAATTATAAATCTCTTTTTTTAATTTTGTAATTATTATATATATATATATATATATATATATATATCAAATTCTTTAATTTATTTTAATATATATATATATATGCCGTATCCGTATTCATATTTTATAATTTTTTAAATTTAATGTATTCCTATATTTCATGTTTATGTCTGTGTCTGTACTTCATAATTACCTACCAATGACAAACAATTTTTCTGTCCAAATTTTCTAATAATCTTGTCCTCATTTCAGGTAAACATATTGTTAGAATAAGAACTTGGATCCCAATTGCACAATTTACTGTCCATTAAATAAACGAAACACAGAATGTCAAATTCTAATAAAGAGAAAGATGATGCTCTCAGTACTCCTAGATCAATTTTTAATTTTTATTCAACAGGATTGTTTTTAAGTGTTTAGCTTGTATAACAGTCAAATGATTAGTAATATAAGTACAAATTACCTCAGAAAATAAGCAAATCCTTAATAAGGGGTGGTCCAACATTTTTATTTAATAAGGGAATTATCAAAACCTATCAATCATTAAGACATTAAGTAATAAGCCAAACTCACACCCCGTGCCCGATCGTCAAGGACAATGACGAAATGAAATGCCTTTCTCGTAAAGATAAAAAATTCAAAACCAAAATCCACGAAGATTTGAACCTAAAAGAAATTTTTATATAAATTATGAACATTTAATTAGGTACATTAAGTTAATTATAATTGAATATTTTTATAAATAATTATGTTATATAATTAATTTTATAAAAATTAATAAAAATATTAAATTTTAATTAATCTGATACATTCAACTATAATATCAATAATTTAAGTAAAAATTTCTCTTGAACCTAATTAATTATGAAATGAATCAAGAGGGTAATAATTCCACTAACAGGACCACTGCATATTAATTGTATTTATTTGTCTTTTAGACCACGTTAAAGACTATAGTGACTGGTGTGGAAAATATTAATTCCCAAAATCAAGCAGTTGGAAGATCTCTTATAAAAATTAACGGGATTGACTAATGATGCTATACTCGGTATGCTGGATCACTGGAATACGTATATCATGAAAGATGATTTTATTGTCATGATTAATTTCAGATTGGCTGTATAGTAAAAAATGTCAAATTAAGTATTATAATTTAGGGAAAAAAATCTAATTTGCCCTCTTAAATTAGGATTATGTACGCATTAATCCTGAAAGTCAAAAAAATGCAAATCAATCTCCAAACTTCTAGAAGTGTACATTTCGATTCTTTTATCTTACCTTCATCCATTTTTTTTAACGGTGTGTGTGGCATGCTCCACTCGAAGCTTCACTCATGTAATCGTTTTTTTTTTTTTCAAATTATCATAGGAAACACCACCAAAATTTGTATAGAATTATATTTAAAAATTTTATACTTCTTAATAAAGAATTTGATGACTCTTAATTTAAAAAATGTTTAAGGCATACATATAAGTTTATTGGAATTTTAGTGATAGAATTAGCAGTATAAGTGTTTCTATTAGATGGACAATATTATTGCACAGCAGCAATTTATTAATATTCTTACAAAATAACATTTCTCCAACAATATTGTTATTTTGTAAATTTGACAAACAAATTTTAAATTTTTATTTTTCAAGTTCAAAATAATGAGTGATGTTAGGTTTGAAATTATTTACACCAAAAAAAAAAATCACCATTTTTACATTATTAAATTTACTTAAGAAATTTTGCATTAATTATATCAATCACAATTTTTACATAAATGCATAAGTAATCTAATGAACATGCAGAATGATTGTATATCCTCTAAGAACCATTTATATCAAAAGATGTTAATATTGAATAACATGTACAAAATAAAAGGAAATTACAATATGTTTAGAATTGGGTTCTAAGAGTTACTTGAAAATGTAAGAGATGGTAGTTTTTGATGCTCAAGTCAGTAGGTGCACAAGAAGAAATATGTGTCTAATTGGGAATTATATTATACATTTATCCTCTTGTTGAATACTTTTGTATATCAGCGTTTTTAGGGTGAGAGGAATTTTTGCATTCAGTGCATATTGAATGTTGTCCCCTTTAATGGTGGAAACTGTTATTCCTTAATTATGAGTTGTCTCTTACTTTTGCAGGGCTGTGATGAATATTTCTTTCTGTTGAGGGAGTCACGCCTTGCACCTAGGCTGTTCTATGCGCACACCAACTTTAGGGTGCCAGCTTGGCAGGTTGGGTTACTCCAGGTTCATGGTTTCGGAACCTGATATAGAACAGTTGCCCCTAGCTTGGAACTTGGATGAGACAACTAAGTATCAAGATACAAGTTCTACCAGAGCATACGACGCGCAATGGACAAAGGGATCCGAGTTATAGCGCCAACATCAGATCTCACGATGTTCTCTCAAAGAGTCGAGGTCCGTGATGTATTATAGTAAATTCCCAGGGTATATGAGTAAGGTTGGGATCCACAATTGATCACTCTGCTTAAGTCATCATATTGTTGCCTGGGGTAGGCAGTAAGTTGCCCCCATATATAACTTGTGTACGTCTGTGAACATACCCCAAATTAGGACTGAGATTCGTGGTGCTGTTATACTGTGATATCCTGTTCAGGGTTCGTGATTTGGGTTAGGGTGTCTTTAAAAGCCACACATCATTTCAATTTTGAACTTTCTGTGCATTGTCCTTTTCGGTTGCCTTTATTTGGCGGTTCGTAGCAGTATGTGTTTGCTTAGGAACCATTTCCTTGCATTTATTGGGAATTAAGCGGATTTAATGACGATAGCAATTTTATGCCGTTTCTCAACTATCTACCACCCTTGTGGCCAATCATAGGTGAGGAGCAATTAAATGTGGCTTTAAACGTGCAACCAGATCACCTTTTTGGGAGCTAATCAAAACACATTATTCCCACTATAAATATGGAATGTTGATAGTGGGGTTATCACATGTTTCTTTCATTTTCTGGTTGTGCTTAAGAATGGTTTTTTTTTTCCAGAGAATAGTCCCTATTTAGCTTCTTGTGAGCGTGTGGAATGTCGTATCCCCTTTAAAGACGATCTTCATTTTCTTTCCCAAATTCTTAAAGGTGTTTCCTCTTTCCCTTGCATAATTTTTTGTGGAGACCTTTCTTTCCAGGCGTAATGGTTTGGTAAGGGCCAAGTAACAGCTCTACTTGGCTTGCTCAACATTTTTCCAGACGATAGAAGCCTTTCTTTCCTAGCATATATAGGAACGAAAAAAGTTCCTACTCTTGCCGGAGGGCCCATAGTTTCTGTTGTAATTCTTATGAGGCGTGGAGGGGTTCCACCGATGTCGCTTCTCTACTCCCCTGACTATCTTCCATGGTGCTTGCGACGCCTTAGCATCTTGAGTGTGCAATCGGATGTGCAGGAGTGTTTTGGAGTCGTGGGATCGTGAAACCTTCTCCTCATGTTGGCCAAGAAAGAATGGATGGGTGCGCGCATCTAGAGGAGCCGTTGAGGTGGTCATGGTCTGTGCTTGATCATTATTATCGTCATGTCTAGCTTTTTTTCTGGCTCCTTCTAATGGGCACCTTTGCATTAGGGTAGTTTATAGGCCCTTTTTGTAAAGTAGATGATGTTTGGAATGTGAATAATATATTTTCTTTTTTGAAAGTTTTCTTTTCCATTGTCATGTGTAGTTATTTTTGTAGTTCCAAGATGGGTCTAACGCCGGATCTCGGTATTTGTTTGCTTAACGAACGCTCGTTTTTCTTGACTGAGATGAGTTCAAAGCTCAATCTTAGTGGTTGGGTCCGTTTAGCTTAACGAACACTCATGTTCCCAACCGAGACGAATACGAAACCTAATCCTGGTGGTTGGGTTCATTTAGTTTGATGAACACTCATGTGCCCAACCGAGATGAGTGCAAAACTCGATCCCGGTAGTTGGGTTCATTTAGTTTGATGAACATTTGTCTGCCCAATCGAGATGAGCATGAAACCTGATCCTGGTGGTTGGGTTCGCTTAAGATGATGCAGTAGCCTCGTGGTGTGGGGTCCACTATCCAGAGTTATGGTCGGTTACGCTTAACTTTTGTAAACTATGGTGGGTTTATGGGTTAATGTGTGGCTCAAAAGGACACGAGGGAGAACTCTTGAATGCACTGCTTGACTTCGGAGGGTGTTCAAGTGGATTCCCTAGTTTGACCATCTTATGTAAGAATACACTCAACCGCTGTAAACCTGGTTGGTTTATTGGTTAAGGTCATACTCAAATGAGTAGGGGTGAAAACCCTTGAATGCTTTACTTGCCCCCAGTGGGTGGTCAAGTGGATTCCCCAGTTTTGCCATTGTGTTGATGTCTGACTAACTTATCCTTTTCGGACCTTGTATTCCTTAGACCTCTCCTGGGTGACGTGATCTTGTGGGTTATCTTAGGTCGAAGTACTCGCTATAGAAAATAACAGTTGGAAAGACTTATTTATTTATAACAGAAGTTTCTTACACAGTCGAGGTAACAATTACAAGGTATTCGACTATAATATTTCCTCAATTTGTCTGCATTCTGGAAGTTTTTGATTGTCTTGCCAGATAGGGTTTCTAGTGTATAGGCTCCTGTATTGGTGGTAGACGTAATTATGCACGGTCATTCCCAGTTAGGAGCTGGTTTCCTATTTTTCACATTTTTCCCTTCAATGTATGACCTGCGTAGCACAAGATCGCTAAGGTTGAACCATCGTGGAATCACCTTGGAGTTGTACTACATGCCAATCTTCTACTTGATGGCTACCTCCCGAACATTGGGTAATATGACATTGTTCTTCTGGTAAATCAAGTTCATGGCAGATGAGGTCCGGATTGGTTTCCTCGGAGAAGCTTTGTTTTCTCCAACTAGACTTTCCTATTTTCACCGGAATCATGACCTCGCAACCGTAAATCAACTTAAAGGGGGTTTCTCCTGTAGAGGAATGTGACGTGGTTCGATATGCTCATAGAACATGATCGAGTTGTTCCACCTAGTTTCCTTTAGCATCATCAAATCTTTTCTTTATCCTTCTCAATATAACTCGGTGGCCTCAGTGTGTCCGTTGGTTTTCAGTTGTTCCACTGAGGTGAAGTGTTGTTTGATTTTGAGTTTGGGCAGGAGGTCCTTGAAATTTTTTACAATTGACTCTGGGACTCCAAACCTGCTAATAATATTCTTATAAGTAAACTTTTGGATTCGCACGGAGGTGATTGTGGCCAACGGTTCGACCTCAATCTACTTAGTGAAATAATCAATAGCTACCACCAAGTATTTGACTTGTCCTGGTGCTTGAGGAAAAGGGCCGAAGATGTCAATTCCCCATCGGTAGAATGACCAAGGGAGGAATATCGTTGACAATTCCTCTGGCGGTGCTATATAAATGTCTGGGTAACACTAACATCAGTCACACTTCTGCATATGTTCTTTGTTATCGGCTTCCATGGTAGGCCAATAGTATACGACCCTTAACGCCTTCCGCGCCAAGGACTTGCCTCCAAGGTGATGCCCTGAGCTTTCTTCATGAATCTTGGTTAAAACATACTCTACTTCTTTAGGACCGAGACACTTGAGGAAATGGGAGAATCCACGATGATACAATTGGTTGTCAAAAATAGTGTACCAAGCTACCGCTTGTACCACATTCAGGGCTTCTTTCTAGTCCTCGGGTAGTGAGCCATTGCGAAGGTAAGCAAGTATAGGTGTCATCCAAGTCTCATCATCTTCCAGTAGGAGGACTTCATTGTTCGTGATACTGGGAGTGAATAAGGTATCCTGGATCACAGACTTATCATTTCCTGGGCTTTTTGTACTAGCTAGATTTGATAGGATGTTAGCCTTAGAGTTTTGTTCCCTTGAAATATGCTCCACTCTAATGCTGTCGAAGTTTTTCATTAGCTTTTTAACTCTAGCTAAGTTCTTCTGCAGTAAAGGTTCTTTAGCCTAGTATTCCCCTTTTGTCTGGGATGTTGCCAGTTGCGAATCACTACATAGGACTATGTTTTTGGCTTCCATCTCCTTAGCCATGTTAATGCCCGCTATGCATACTTCATATTCGGCCTAGTTATTGGAAGTGAGGAACTTGAACCTCAAGGAATGTTCTAAAACAAGGCCAGCTTCGTTTTCCAACATGACTCCACTTCTACTCCCTATGAGATTTAAGGATCTGTCAACATAGATGGTCTAAGAATGCGCTCTAGGATGACTAGAGTCTGGTGTGAGTTCAACCAGGAAGTCAGATAATACGTGGGCCTTCATAGCTGGTCCTGGCTCGTAGGTGATTCCGTACTCGGAGAGTTCTACTGACCAAAGAGATCATTCTCCCCGCAAGATCTAGTTTGTGTAATACTTGCTTGATTGATTGGTCAATCCTTACTATTATAGGGTGACATTAGAAGTATTGTCTCAACCTTCTCGCAGTGATTACTAGTGCCAGAGCCAACTTCTCAATTTTTTAGTAATAAAGCTTAGGGCCTTATAGGATTTTGCTGACGAAGTTGACCGACCTCTAACCCCTATTTATCTCTTTTATTAGAACTGAGTTATGGCCTCATTGCTGATAGAAAGGTAGATGTAGAGCATCTGATTAGGGTCCAGTCTTGTTAGAATAGGTGGTGTTGACAACATCATCTTCAGCTCTTAGAAAGCGACATCACATTCTGAGGTTCATTCGAAGTTCTTCCCTTTTTTTTAAAGCTTGGAAAATGGGAAGAAACTTTTGAGTAGCCTTGGCTAAGAAGCGCGTGAGGGCCACAATCCAACCTGTCAGCTGCTGTACTTTTTTATGGATGGGGGACTGTGTATGTCAAGTACGACTTGGAACTTGTCTGGGTTAGCCTCAATACCACTGTTTGTCAGCAAAAATATCAGAAATTTGCTAGCTTGTACCCTAAAGGAGCACTTCTCCAAGTTTAGACGCATGTTGTGCTTTCGAACCTCAGTGAATACCTCCTCCAAATCATTAATGTGGTCCCTGGTATCTGTCGTCTTGATTATTATGTCATCAATGTATACTTCTAGTATTTTACCAATTTGTCCTTCAAAGACCTTGTTCATCATATGCTGGTAAGTGGCTTATGCATTTTTAGGCCCAAACGGCATGACCCGGTAACAGTAACTTCCCATTTTAGTTATGAAGGTTATCTTGTCCTTGTCATCTGGATGCATTGAGATTTGGTTATAGCTGGAGTAAGCATCCATAAAGGAAAATAACCTGAAATAGGATAAGTTGTCTTCCAGCTTGTCAATGTTGGGAAGTGGTAGGGGTTTTTTAGACACACTTTGTTAAGATCGGTGTAGTCGACGCACATACGTCACTTCCCATTGGCTTTTTTGACCAAGACCATGTTAGAAAACCACATGGTGTATGAGACTTTTCTTATGAATCCGACGTCTAGGAGCTCATTCACTTGTTTTTGGATGACCTCTTGTCTTTTCAATCTAACTTTCTTTTTACGTTGAGTCATTGATTTCGCGTTCTTCATAACGAAAAGTTAGTGGCAAATGAAGTCTGGGTCCAAACTCGACATATCTACTAAAGCCCAGGCGAACAAATCTTTGTTTCTTTGTAAGACCTCTGTCAGCCATGATCTTTCCTCTAAACTGAGTTGTCCCCCAATCTTGGTCACTTGACCAAGCTTAGCACCAAGTTGAAGGGATTGGAGTTCTCCATCTGCCTAGAGGTGTGTATCGCGAATCTCTTCAAGTATTTCCACCTCGGTCAAGAGGACGTTGATAGAGTCCGTAGTGACCGAAGTTGAATCATTGAGCCAGACCGTTGTTCATGGTCTTTTGGCGATTTTTAGGCTTTCGTTATAGTACTTCCTCACCATGACTTGGTCTCATTTAACTATCACAACCCTGTCTTGGTGGTCCAAAAACTTCATGGTCAAGTGGGGTGTGAAAATCACAACCCCAAAGGCATTGCCTTAGTCTCCTTCAACTGTCACGACCCTGTCTTGGTGGTCCAAAAATTACATAGTCAAGTGGGGTGTGAAAAATCACAGCCCCAAAGGTATTAAGTGAAGGGCGGTCGAGGATAACGTTGCAGGCAGAAGGGCAATCAACCAATTGAAATATGACCTTGATAGTTTTAAAGATAAGGTCTTTCCCCAAAGTAAAGTGAGTCTCGATGTACCTATCTGGGGCGATATTTTTCCCTGTGAACCCGATCAGCTCGCCCATATGCGGAATGAGCTCTTTCTTTGACAATTCTAACTTGTTGAATAAGTCTAGGAACATTAAGCCAGCCGAACTTCCCTGATCCACGAACATTCTTTAGACCTCAGAGTTTGTAATTATTTTGGTAATGACCATATGGTCATCATGATCTGGGATGGTGTTTCCATAATCTTCATTAGAAAACGAGATCAAAGGAATTTTTCTTAACCCTCTTCCTGATTTGGATTCTATTACTGAGGTCACACTCATCACTGCCTGGATGGCCCTCTTCCTAGCGTTTCCTAAGTAGTCGCCGCTTGCAAAGACCCCTGAAATGGTGTTTACTGTTCGAGTTACTTCAACATAGCAACAGTTGTCTTCCACCAGATTTCTAATGTTTTGCATTACTGACGACTGCCATTTAGCATCCTTAAAAGGCGCCTTTTGTGAACCAAAATGTTGCCTCTCTAGAACTCTCTTGGGAGGAGGGGAATTCTCTCTAGTGGAGGAAGTCTCCTGTCCCTCCAGCCTGGGTTATAGATAGGCAACAAGTGGTTCCAAGAGTGGTTCGTGAGCAACAGTGAGAGATGCTAGACGGTGACTCCTAAGCGGTGGGTAGTGCATAACAAGAGCACGATTTTGTCCAATTAAGGTTTCTTTCCTTTTTGTGTTAACCATGTTGACGACTGAGATGGAAGCGTTGATGATGATGTTAGGAGTAGAAATTTATTATTTTCCCATAGACGGCGTCAATGTTCAAAACTGGGTTATGAGAATTACCTAAAAAGATAAGAGATGGTGGCTTCCTCTGTGGCGCAGTAGTAACGACATTAGAGCGAGGGAGTAGGTACTTGTAAAAGGTATTCCGACGCTCAACCTAGTAGGTGCGTAAGGAGGAAAATGTGTCTAATTAGAAATTAGGTCATACCTTTATCCTCTTATTGGATACTTTTATATATGAGCATTTTTAAGGTGTGATGAATCTTTGCATTCAGTGCGTATTGAATATTGTCCCCTTGAGTAATGGAAAATGTTATTCTTTATGATTTGTCCCTTACTTTTACGGGATTGTGGTGAATATCCCTTTATGTTGAGGTTGTCACGCCTTGCACCTAAGCTGTTTCACGCACATAATAACGTCATGATGTCAGCTTGACTAGTCAAGTTACTCTAAGTTCATGGACTCAAAACCCGATTTAGAACACAATACAATGTAAAATTAATATCAAATTGATGTAGGTTGTGTTTTTATGATCGAAGAAACTAAGTTTTGATTGATAAAAAAATATAAAGATACTTTTATTGTATAAGATAAAAAATGTTCAGTTAAGTAGTATAATCTATTTTGGTGTTTGATTTGTTGAAGAGATATTTTATGAGAAACATAGACGATGGAGTAAGCACCAAGCAGCAAGTGGGCACAAGGTAAGTCCAAAATTTGAAAATGAATCGTGTTTGGAATAATTATAAAAATTAGATTATTTTAATAATTAATTATTATATAATTTTTTTTATTATAATTGATTATAAAAAAATTATGTTTAAATATGTTAATTAAAAAAATTTAAGTTAATTTATTTTATTTGAATAATATAAAAAAAATTTTTATGTATTAAATTATTAAAATAAATATAAAAAAATTAAAAAAATTAATTAATTAAAAAATTATTTAATTAAAAATAAAATAATATTTATATTACTATTAAAAATATCGTAACAACTTTTATGAATACAGTTAAAACTTTAGCTTAAAAAAAAAACTGTTGATAGACTAAATTTTTGCTTCAATAACATTTTGATCCTAAACCCAAACAAGCATATATTTCTTTACAACAACTTTTTGTGAAGGATAACGTATGTTCCAAACATGCTCTGAAACTGAAATCTCAAACAAGACACCGTAGAAATAGATACGTGGGAGGAATAGTGGAGAAAAATTCTTATATTAAGTATGATTTATTATTTTATTTTTTAAATATTTAAATTATTATTTAATATGTATGAAATTAATTTTAAAAAGTAATATATTTCCATTATAAAACTTATAATATTATATATGTAAAATAATAGTTTAATTGCTATAATAGTCTTTAACTACCTAAAAATTGCTAAACGGTGGATGTAGTAAAAGTGAAGCTGAGATAGTATTGGCAACTGTTAAGACTGCCTAACTGCTAAGTCTGACTCTGAGAAAAGATTAATTAAAGCTGAAATGAATTGGGGGTAGAAAAAGAAGGAAAAAAAAAAAGAATGACAAAGGTCTTCGGGTGGGACCCGCCTTCAAATCTGTGACAGAGACGGCAGTTTCATTTCTCAGCTGGTTATTTAAACTCCTCTTTCTTCCACTCACTCTCCCTCTCTTAGCGATGACAAAATTATCTGTATCTGCGGAAATCTGCGAGGATCTATAGGAATTACTCATAATGAAATAAAAGATGAGTATCTATTTAATAAATACTTATTTAATAAATAGTGAGGAATTATAGTATCTTTTCTGTGATATCTTCATAAATTCATTAAGATATTTTTTTATTTAATATATATTATATATTATTTTTTTTATTTTGAGATGAGATGAAAATACATATTTTTTTATTATTTTAAAATAATTTTTTTATCGAATGAGTCTATAATAATAAAATTGTTAAAAAATATATATACTATTTATATAATAGTTATTTATATAAATTAATTATTACAAAATATAATTAAATTTAGTTTGTTATTTATAATATTCTTTTAATTTTATAAAAATCTTAAATTGTTGAATAAAATTGTAATATATAATATTAAAATTTATTTTTTTATTTTTTTTATAATTTTTAAGATTTTATTTTAAATTATTAACTACCCATGATGAATAATTCCACCTATCTATAGAGATCATAAATAAATATCTGTGATAAGACGAAGACGAGAGCGAGAAAAATACTATCCGTCCCCGCCCCACCCCATTACCATCCCTACTCTCTCCTCAATTGTTTTTACTTTTTTCATACAGC
Organism: Ormosia semicastrata; assembly: GCA_029884595.1. Classification (NCBI taxonomy): domain Eukaryota; kingdom Viridiplantae; phylum Streptophyta; class Magnoliopsida; order Fabales; family Fabaceae; genus Ormosia; species Ormosia semicastrata. Next base: position 13,015,981 of record JAQQTO010000055.1, on the reverse strand, counting down.
TAGAAATATAATAGTAATATTTGTTTTTTTTCTTGCTGCTGAGGAGACTAGGAATTTAATATACTTTAAAGTTGGAAACTTTGTATTCTTATGGTTGGTTGTGTGAATTGTCAAGCTAAGCTTAGTCCTCTCCTTCACACCTTTCAATCTCAAACCCATGGAAGAAGAATCTAGGGTTTGAGAGCACCATGTCCATCAAGGTCCGTGCTTTGGTGTTTTTACCATTATTTTTACTTTCACTGGAAATTGAGTGCCTTTTCTCTACTGAGTAGAAGCAGATATGTTGCAATCTCTGCTTACTCTCTTTTATCTATATTGGCAGGCACTCTCAGTCCCAGTTCATTCTGAAAGCTGGGTCTTTATTTTCAAAATTTAACACTTTCATGAACTGAAATTTTGAAACTTTAATCAGAAATCACCTGTTCTGTGGCTCCTTGTCTGGTGAAAAATGAGTTTCTCTCTATCAGGGTCTTTTTATCTTAATCTGCCACATATGGCTGAATGTGTAATATATTTTATAGATAAATGGGATTTTTTTTTAGTATTCTGGTGTTCTTGACTTAGGTTTGTGCTCCTTTGTGAGTTGAGGAATTAGGTTTTCTCTTCTTCTTCTTTTTTGTTGTGTTTGTTTTTGTTTTCTTCACCTTTTAGATAGATAGAGGCTAATATGGAGGAAGTTGAAGAAGCTAACAGAGCAGCTGTTGAGAGCTGTCATAGAGTTCTAAGTACTTTGTCTCAGCCCCATGACCAAGTTCAGTATAGGAATTTAATGGTGGAAACTGGAGTGGCTGTGGTGAGGTTCAAGAAAGTTGTTTCTCTGCTCAGTAATGGTTTGGGTCATGCAAGAGTCAGGAAGGTCAAAAAACTTCAAATCCCATTTTCCCAAAGTATCCTCTTGGACAACCCAAATTGCAAAACCAACCATCAATCAAAAAATCTGCAGTTTCCTCAAACTTGTTTTCCTGACAATTCAGTTCAGGAATTGGGTTCAACTGTCAGAAATTCACTCTTTCTGGGTAACCCATCTCTGGAATTGAGCTCCAATGGGAAAAGTCCTCTGCACCTTGCCCAACAACCCTCATCAACACACTACCACATCCTTCAGCAGCAACAACAACAAAGGTTATTGCTGCAGCAGCAACAGATGGAACATCAAATGAAACATCAAGCAGAAATGATGTTCCGAAGGAACAATAGTGTTATAAATCTGAATTTTGATAGCTCTAGCTGCACACCAACAATGTCATCTACTAGGTCTTTCATTTCTTCCTTGAGCATAGATGGAAGCGTTGCTAACTTGGATGGAAGTGCCTTCCATTTAATAGGAGGTGCACACTCTTCTGATCAGAATTCACAACAGCACAAGAGAAAATGCTCTGCCAGAGGTGATGAGGGGAGCGCAAAATGTGGGAGCAGTGCTAGATGCCATTGCTCAAAGAAGAGGTTAGATTCACTTCCTCAACATGTTTGAATTCCCCTTTCTTCTAAGTTCTGGTATTATAATTACCTACATTAATCATTAATATCTGTTACTTCAAAGATTTCATTTTAATATGCCATTAATTATTCTATACGTCCTCCACAGGAAACATAGGGTGAAGAGATCAATTAAAGTGCCTGCTATCAGCAACAAACTTGCAGATATCCCTCCTGATGATTATTCATGGAGGAAGTATGGGCAGAAGCCAATCAAGGGGTCACCTCACCCTAGGTATGTTCAAGCTCTGATTTCTGATATAATGTGACATTTGACCGATTTAAGTGGCACCTGAGTATAATTGTGCTATAATAATTTTGGAAAGTTTCTGCACTGTTTGGTTAGTTTTGATTATTCTGCAGTTTGATTTGCATTTATATTTTATGCTTTTCTTTTCTAGCTGTAAAAGTACCCATGATGTTCCTGCCTATATTTTTTTGTCTTTTGGGTGGATATGTGGTGGTGGTTGTGCTTCAATTGGAGTTGCTAGTGCTTACCTCTGCGTTTGTAATTTGTTCTTAGGAGGTAGTCAGGTTGATCAGAACATTACATACTCGAGTGTCAGAAAGGGTCCTGGATTTTTCTTTTGCAATGTTCACTAGTTTCTCTTCATCTTTTGCAACAAATATTGTATCCACAGTTCTATCTGGTGCCTTGTTGTAGAATAACTGTTAAGACTTTTTTCATGGCTCTTCTGTTCTGAAAATATGTTTGGGAAATTAATGTCTGGCATTTTAGAAGTGTCAACATAGACTCCTTCCTGTAGGTAACTCTGTGATTTGTGCTTTATTCTTTGCACAAATCACAAATGTCTTAATCACTCGACATCAACTAAGATTTCCTGTTTGTTGTGTTTAGGGTTTAGTTTAATCTTTGAATGTGAATTGTACATTTTATTTTTGAGGAAATTGACTGTAATTCCTCTCTTTTCAGGGGATACTACAAGTGCAGCAGCATGAGAGGATGCCCTGCTAGGAAGCATGTCGAGAGGTGCTTGGAAGAGCCTTCCATGCTAATTGTTACCTATGAAGGCGACCATAACCACCCTAAATTACCAACACAATCTGCAAATGCATGAACTACATGGAGAGCTTAACCAAGATCAAGCCCCATCATTCAGTTTATCAAACATCTGATTGGCTTGAGATGCTGCTGTACTGTACATATTTTAAGTGGTGCAAGCAGGGATATTCTTGGTGCAGTTTTTTGGCTTTTGGATAGTTGGCTAACGAGCCATTTAGTTAGAGAGCGGGAATGAGGATCAGTGATAAAATGAAGTCTGTTAGTAAGAACTATTTGATCTTTCTTAAGCATGTTATAAACATTTTAGGGTTTTCTAAATGAATGAAATGCAAAATGGTAATATTTTCTGTTGATAGCATGTCAAGGACTAGATCTCTTAAAAGCTTAAGATGCAAGGAAGACCATAGACGGTTGGACAATGCACAAGATTACTTGATTAGAGAGGTTCTAATACTATGTTAATGACCAAATCTTTTAAAAGGTTAAGGGGTTAGGTGCAGCTTCATGAATGATCTAATATATAATACTGCTATAATGAAGTTCTTTCAATTGAGTTCTCCCAATCGAGGTACTAGCAAGTTCGTTGTCATGGTATATTGTATCCATTACAAAATCTATTCAACATAAAATGCTTTTTTGTGGTTGTTACAAAATCTATTCAGCATGTGAGCTGCAAGGAAACCAATATAGGCAATCATGCTCGATCACAATTTTCCTGGGTCCAATACCAACCGTTCTCAATATTATTAGAGAACAAATTGTCTTTTGCCTCCCTTGCGTGCGAACTATTTGCTTCTATAATCTATTACTGCATTCAACAATTTTATATTTGTGAGGGAGGGGAAATATACTTCGGTTTGTGGGTGCATAAAACATTTCAAAATAAAGATGGTATGAAATAGTGAAGTCTCATAAGGTATCAATTTCTCTCTTCAAAGGAACTATAGTTGGAAGGGGGAGGATGTCACCTAACATTTTGCACTGATATACTGAAATCTTAACATGCTAACTCTTGATGATTGTAATAATTATCCACTAATCTTCAACTACCACGCAAGTGCAAAGGCTCTCCAGTTGCAGTGACCATTTCAAATTTGGTTTAGCTTTGGGAAGAAAAAGGACAAAACTTAGTTCTATTTCTTAATGTCCATTATATTTATTCTATCAATAAAATTATGACATATGTTCATTAATATTATCTTTTTTATTCTTTTTTTAAAAAAAATACATATATATCATAGCTTGATTGGTAAAATAGATATAATGAATATAAAAAAAATGAAGCTAAGTTTTGTCCAAAGAAAAATGAAAGTAACATTCATCATGGTTTACTTCTAACCTAGGCTGAATGAGGTTAGACATACGTTTCAACGGATTGATGATGATTGCTTTGATAGAACAAACACTATGAGCTCTCTCATATATTAACTATCACTATCAGTGGTAGACTGAGCAGGAATGCCCATTTAGGAACCACTACCAAACAGGCTTGAAGGCTTTTCATTACATGATGACGCCAGAGAAAACCAATTAGAGATAGTTTCTTGGCTAGTAGGTTTTCTTAATCTTATGGTGCATGATGAGACTTTGTTTCTAATTTCTTATTTCTTTCTTCAAAAAAATTCAAAACTCTTGTTTTTTGTGTTGCTCCTATGAGCAGGTTATCACAAAAATTGAACGGCTTGCTCTTGTGATGTGAGGTAGGCACATGGTCATGAGTCAAATCTCAACTATGTCAATTTCTTATGTCAATTTGCAAGAAATATTCTTGTAAATTCCTTAATCTCGGCGTGGATAACTTGCCCTTGAATAGATCAAGGAGTTGGATTAGTCGAGATGCACCATGCAAACAAATCTGGATACTACCCAACTGCAATACTAGAAAAAATAAATAAATTGAACGGCTTGAAAATTAAAATACGTGCCAGCCAATGTTTGGTCTATGATTACAAGCTGGGCAATGCCGGTGAATGAGTTGTGGGTTCCATTAACTGGGTTGAGCCCATTGGATTGGTGTTTTACACTTTCAGTCTTACTATCTTGACTAGTGTCTCCACAAGGCACAAGCCCTGGCCCGAATCCTTGTGGTTTTTTTTTTATTTGGAGAATTATGAAATATATTTAAAATAATAAAGGATGACTAAAAGATTAAATGACAATATCTCATTTTGCTCTTCTCATTTAAAAAATTCTCAAATAAGAAAAATGTTTAGGTAAAATGAAAAATTCCTCTTCCTTTTCAAACTTCTCCATCCAAACAAAAGCAACATTAAGATTCCCGTTAGTAGAAAAGCTAAACACCTAAATTTCTACCCCTTTACTACTTGAGACTCAAGTTATGTTAAATATATAACTTGAATTTGAATTCAAGAATTTTTTTTTGATAGGTAATCTTTAATCCCTTACTCTTTTTTTTTAACTGAATCCCTTTCTTATTTTACTGTATACCTTAATTAAAAAAATTAATTAAAAGATTTTTTTTTCATACAATGGGGACACAGGTTTAAATTTTTGGCCTATAAACTATTCAAGCCCCTCACCATAGCCCATTCCTAGTGACTTAAATTAACTGAGAGATGATTTATAATTAAGTCTGCTCATATTCATTTCATTTTCCTTTCATGTCATCAAACTTTATTTCGATAATCATTTCCTTAAGTTGAAATACATATACAAAGATTATTTCACCACTGCATTGTCTAATATACACCGCAAAGCAAATAATTGAGAGCCTTGTTTGACCGCATATTATGACAAGCTATGATGGATGAGAAGCTATCTGCTGAATACGTAAGTTGTTGAAGTGCATTATTGCAACTTGATCCCTCAAAAGAATGCCTATTTGTGCATTACTATTTGCAAAGAAATACCAAACTGATTCAAAGATTTGCCTTGCCTTTACTGGATACACCCCTCATGAAATTTCCTTCACACACAGGACAGCGGCCCAGGAGTAAAGTAGCAGCAATTGACTCAACCATTCTTGGGCCAAAGACAAGTGATTCAAACGCAAGGACATTCTTCTCTTGTTCTTTGGAGTTTGGATTTCAGATTCCAAACTCAAAAGCACCAAAATAATTATAATCCTTTCTACCGATGTTTAAAAAATTGAATCGGATCGATCCGATTAAACTAGTTGGACAATGAACTGATTATGTTTTGGATTCAAATATTATTTAGTTTAATCATGATTCAATTATAAGTTTAACTGACTAAATCAATCAAACCATGTTCAATTATAATTTTTAATTTTTTCCCAGATAACTAGAAGAAATTGATCCGACCCCCAATGATTTTCAGAAACCCAGAGTCTCTATTCTGTCCCAGCGATTTAGTTCTGGTGGCTCCTAATTTCAAAAAAGAAAAAAAGGTGACTCAGAATGATTAATTGAAAATGAAAAGCAGAGAGTGAGGCGAAAGTAAGGCGAAAACAATGCTTGCCAATTATTGTAGTTTCACTCATTTCCTTCTAATGTTAGCATCCAGTACCTCATTAGTTGGTGCTAGGCTTAAGGCTTCTAAGCTCAAAGATTCAGCCCGTTTAATACATGGAACTTATCATCATCAACGAGTAACGACATCTCACATGGTCAAATTATAGTTGTTAACACGATTTGATGAGGCTCATGTACGAGTGCCACATATTCTCAGAGCCGAGCAACTCATGAAGGGCTGTGTGTGATGGAAATTGAAGGTGTCGGTGAGAAGGGATGAAGCTGAAGCAAGGGACGAGGAACAACAATGAAAATCGAGTTTGTTTCCTCAAAAATTTTGTTTGAGGATTAAAATAAAAATTACAATAGTTCAAAAACTAAAAAGTAAATAAATAAACGGGTTGCATTACAAGATGTTATCTTATCAGAGCAGGTTTTTTTAAAGAGAGCACCGCTACACACTATGTTAGTTTTAGAAGGTGCACCATAAGAGTCACCTTTTTTCTGTGCATACAACAGTTTCTTATGGTTAATTATATTTGCACAATAAAATCTTTATATTATTTTTATACTTTGCTTTGTCCGATAAAAAATATATATACATTGAATTATATGCTTTTTCATTTTATTATCTAAAAATGGTATAAAAATAATATATATATATTTTAATATGTAACTAAAAAAGATTGAAGAGTTCCGTCAGTTCAGCTCTGCGAGACATTGTAATATTATGTTTGAATAATAGTAATGAAAAGAAAAAAAAAAAAGAAAAAAATATATTTTTTAGAAATTTTAAAATATATAAAAATAAAATGAATCATCTGAAAAATTTTTTTTTTCTTTTTAAATATCTAATTTTTTGTTTTCTTAAAATTAAGATAAAATAAAAAAATATATGATAATAAAATTTTGTTTCATTTTATTAATGAAATTTAAAAAAAAATCTATTTTTTCTTTTTTTAAACTACTTTTACTTATTTTATTCTATTTTATTAAATAAAAAAACATCTAAATAAAGTGTATCGTAACTTTGCATGTGTTTGTATGTAGAGTAGGGGCCAGCAGTCAAAAAGGAAGACACGCGGCGCGACACGAGTCTTAGCTTTGTTGTGGGCGCCGCACCGCCTTCATTAAATCCACCCCACTTTTCGCTACATATTTTTCTTTTTTCCCGAATTTGAATCGATCCTTTTATTACTTTTACACGCTTTTGAAAAAACACAAGCCTAACTTACTGACTTTTTTACCATTGTCATGGTCAGCCAGATGACGAGATCTGTAAGGACCAGTCAGTCTTCAAATTCAAAATCAATAATTGAAAATGCAAAATTAATACTGATCATTAGATAAAATATAAATAGTCCAAATTACTACTACAGCACCTTCAGCAGTCGGAAAAAAGTCGAATTCAATTTTTATTTGGACAAAACTTTAATATGGTTATTATATTTATTTTATTAATTAAATTATGATATATATTTATTAATTTTTTATTTTTTAAAAATATATTATAATTTAATTAATATAATATAATATAATAAACGTAAAAAAATAAATTTAAATTTTATCTTTTTTATTTTTCTGTGCTTCCTCCCTCCGTTACTTAAGATCATTTAACTCAGATTTGTATAGTTAAGTATGTGTTTAAGATAATTATAAATTTAATTATTTTAATAATTAATTATTATATAAATTTTTTGTTATAATTTATTATAATTGAATTAATTTTATGATTAAATATATTAATTAAAAAATAATTTTAAATTAATATATTTTATTTAAATGATATAACATTAAATTATTAAAATATATATAAAATAATTAAAAAAATTATATAAAAACAAAATAATATTTCATCTCAAAGTATAAAAAATAATTTATCAACTAAAATTATAAGTTTTAATTTTTAATATTATAAAAAATTATAATATATTAAATTTTATGTAAAAATTAAAATTAATTTTACTAAATATATTATAATACTGTTAAAAAATATATTTTTTTAAAAACTAATCAAAGATGAGCAAACCCTAAATCTTACATCGAATTCGTCATTTTCTTCCGGGGAAAATGTTAGTTATATATGTATGACTGTTTACATTTTTTTTAATAAATGTGATTGAATGAAATAATAATAAAAAAATATAATAAATAATATTAAATAAAATATAAAAATATATATACATTATTTAATGTAAAAATATGAGAATTTTTTTCTTCAGCGAAATTGATTCATAGTTTGTGACTCACCACAGTGCCACTGAAACACTAGACTAATCCTCGATCTCTTGGGTATCACGGGTGATTTCAAGTTATTATATTATATTGTTCTTCTTCTAATTTTCTTCTCATCATCAATATTACAAGATCAAAGGCTATTAAGAGAGAAACAGAAATCCCAAATGTCACAATCAGCTTTAGATGGAATAACCAAAAACACAAAGAATAGAAAAAGGTTAAGATATAATATAACTTCAAATTGCGTTAGCAACTGTACGTAATAACATAAATTCCGAGTGAGAATCTAATGAAGCAACCAACGACAAATAAACAGTTGATTGAAGCTAAACATATACCACTGCAACAATCAAAATGCTGATCCAAACCTATATAACTAAAACTGTACATCACAACAAGGGCAAAGTAGCAGCCAAAATTCAAAAAAAAAAAAAGATAATAATTTGTTTTCTTAAAAAACAAATAACACACTATGCCCTCGTTGCCGTCCACGGTGGCATTCTCCGGCCGCCGACGCTTCAGAAGAGCGGCGCCGGTTGGTTAAGGTCGAACAACAAGGGCTTCTTCTCTTTCCGCATCTTCTCCTCCTTGCTCACCACAACATCCACATTCTCCAACTTGTAACCCTTGTATTCCGACCTCACGGCCGGCGTTCCGGACGGCACATCCGTCGCAAAATACACCGGAGGGCCCCAAAATTCCAACTGTCGCCCAAACACGTCGCCGCCATCACCACCGTTTCCGGCGGAGGGAACCATCGCCGGTGGGAGAGGAATGGGGGGAGCAACGACGTAGGCGAAGTTGGTCTTGGCCTTGGGCCCGCGGAGGGTCCTGGCGGCGTCGTCGTAGGCCCTGGCGGCTTCCTCGGCGGTGTCAAAGGTACCAAGCCACTTGCGGGTCTTCTTCCAGGGATCGCGGATCTCGGCGGCGAACCGGCCCCAGGGACGCTTGCGCACGCCCCTGAAGTGCGTCTCCTTGGGCAGAGCGCCGCCGCAGCGCGGGGCCCTGGACGGCGGCGGAGGGTCTGTACGAAGTGGAAGCGCGTCAACCGGCATGACTGGAGAAAAGTGAGTGTACGAAAAAGAGAAGAAAGAAAGAAAGAAAGAGAGAGAAAGTGTTACTTAGTTTCTTAGATGAATGAGAAAGTGGATGTGGGGGAGTAATATAAATAGGGGTGGGGACGGTCTGGGTTTACGCCGACAGGTTTGCCTTCTAGTGGCATTAACTTGTTTCCCATATTTGGAATCTTTTTCATTTTGTATCTTTTTTCTCTCCTCTTAATTTACTGCTATTTAAGTTTTCATTATTTACATTTTAATTTATTTTAAATCATAGAATAAAAAATATATACAAGTTTTATGGGATCCGAAGATGGACAACAATATATTTTTATTTTCCATTTTAATAGGGAAGCGGAATTTTTTTAAGATAAGAAAAACGGGATTTTTTGGCTACATAAAAACAAAAAAAAAATACTCCCACTGCTTTGTAATATATTCATTTTAGAGAGAAAATTGAGTTTCATTTTATCAGTTATTTTAAAAAGTTAAGAAAATATTAATTATTTATTTTAATTTTATCTTTATCTTTTGATATCTCTAATGATAAATGAAATGAGAAAACACTGACTAAGTGAAAGGATAATTTAATTAATCAAATGTAGTTATATTTCTCTAAAATAATTAGTATTTAATAGATTTTTTAATCATTATGCAAAAATATTAAATGATAAATATTATGACATGGAGAGAAAAATGATTTATTTAATCAATGTTTTAAGAACATTTATTAAGAAATCAAAGATAATAAATATTAAATAAAAAACTAAATATTCAATATATTAAAAATTTAAAATTTTTATTTTTATAATTTATCCCCTTTATTTCTTTTTTTTTGTGTTTAAAAAATAACACTAATATTAAGAAAATATTTTAATAACCTTGAATTTAAAAAAATCATAAAAGATAGTATTATCTTTTGACTCATTGAAATATGATTGATCAATAAAAAAATGATAAGAAAAAGTAAAAGTTAGAGGATAAATATTGAGAGTTTTTAAAAATTAAATAATTAATAAAAAGGTACCATAATTAATAAGATTTTAAAAAACTAATATTTAATATGAAATATAAAAATCTTCTAAAATATCAACTAAAAAAGAATAAAAAGGTACCATTTTTTTATTTTTTAACAAATATCCTTACTCACTTGTTAGAAAAAACCAAAAACAAACAAGGGGATATAAATCTTAGCTACCAGTGGTATTAAGCAAATTTTGATTAATTCAAGCAACGTGGATTTGAATGCAATTAAAGTATGCGTGTGGTGTGGGGAAGGGAAAGTCGTAGTTTTGTCTCCACAAATGGACAATTTTCTGCTGTCACCCTAAATTATAGGCTTTTGTCACTTTTTAAATTCAAAAGAGAGATTTTTATTACACATAATTATATTATATTATTTTTATAAGTATTTATAAAAAATTAAAGAGAGAAAAGAATAAAACTTTTTAAACTTATTTATTATAAAAAATTATTTTTTTTAATTTTTTTTAAATATATATAAAAATAATGTGATATAATTGTGTATAATCAAGAATTTTTTAATAAATATTGGTTTTTCTTTTTCTTTTCTTTTGTTTCATTCGATCTGCAAGAAATGTTGGTTCAGTATACAAAGTTTTTCACATACTTGCTGCACGTAACGGCGGACTTAGAATTTAGGTAGTTGGTACAAAAAGTAATACATAAATATAAAAAAGTTTTAAATAATTATGTTTATACATTATCGAACAAAATTTAATAATAAAAATATATTTATAATTATTTATTTTATATTATCATATTATAAAAATAATAAATTATCTCTTCATTATTAAAATTATCAAATATTTATCTTTTTGTGAGTGTATAAAAAAATTTCATGACTAATTACATAAAATATAATTTAAAAAATAATATTAAATAAATTTTTACTTCTTTGATTATAAATTCATCACATGAGAATAAAGTTAAAAATATAAAAAATATAAATGATAAATAACTATTATGAATAATAAAAAAATTTAAAAATAAGTAGAGACATGTGTCTCCGTTATATTACATATAGGTCTATCCCTATTTACATGCAAGAATTATATTTTTTTGTAGGTTAATTTTTTTCTTCTAATGCTGGAGTAAAAATTTAATTTATATTTAAAAGTTATTTTTTGTTTTAATTATATTCCAAATGTTATTAAATTGTTTTAAAATTATTTTTGTATAACGCTATCTAAATTATTAATGGAGTGTGACGTGTAGCTCTTGTGATTACTTGGGATCACATGTAAAAATCATATGCCCAATTTGAGATTAAATTGAAATTTTGATCAAAAGTTGGGGATAAAAATAAAATTTTAACTTTATTATTTAAAATCATATGTATCTTCATGAATTAGGATTTTTAGTGGAAGAAATTTAAGCACATTGCAAAATCATTCTTTAAAAAATAAAATACTCAACATCTTTATATATATTTAACAATTTGCTCAGTCCACTTTCATTGCTTGGTTGATTTTGATTATTGGAGTTAGAGATATTAGAGAGACACACATAGAAAAAATGGGATAACAATTCTGGCTCATAGGATCAACAGCTCAACCAGGGCCAAAGAGGATGGTGGTATTGGCTCGTTGGAGGTTTGAGCAATTTTTGCTAATTGGGAAGTTTTTGTCTTCGGTGTTGAGTTGGCATGAAGTGTGGTGTTTTCAATTGAATGAAAATATATGAAGACATTGAGTATTTTGATTTTTGAAAAAAAAAATTAAAGTGTGTTTAAATTTTTATAACGGAAAACCTTAGTTCTTAAATTTAGAAAAAAAAATAAAGATATGCATATTTTTAAATAAATGCAAGATTAAAACCTATTTTTGTCTCTAATTATTTACTAAAGTTTTAATTTAGTCTCCAATTAGATAGTTAATTAGATGCAAGTGTAATCCCAATTAGCTATATAAGCTCCATGTTAGCATTCTTTATTAACAATTTGGACAACATTAGACAAAAATATAACATTAAAATGATTTATTAATATTTAATTAGTAATTTAAAAAAATAAAAACTTATGAAACTAAAATAAAACTTCGCCCCAACGTTAACATTAAAAATAGGGAGTTTACCTTCTTTTAAATGTTTGGTTGTACGCTAGTATTGTTATTTAAACAGAAAAAATTCTTCACAAAGTCATAAACTTTTAATCACAACCATTTTTTTCAATCGTTCTTTTCTATCATTTTTCCCATCACATCTATGATTGCTATTGGATTCTGTAACATTTCTGTGACCGTATGCATTATATCAAGGAAGCATAGTATACACACTTTTTTTTAATACTTATTTTGCAAAATGCGCTAAGTTTTTATTTAAATTTATCTATGAATTATATTTTATTTTGGGAATATTCTAGTAATTAAATTTAGATGTGAGGAATTTACTCACGTTTGATTAGTTTAAGTGATTTGATAATTATTATTTTTAAATAAAATCTCAAATTCAAATTTTATAAATAAAAAATATTCATATTAAGAAAATTTTATACTTTTATAATATAACTCAACTCGATTCTGAATTAATTAAAATCTAACGTGACTTTTAAATACAAAGAGTTTACATAAAGAAATTTGAAAAATTCAAGGAGCTAGATAACAAAATTGAATATGTAAAATTATTTATTTTAATTTAATTTTATTTAATTTTTTATAGAATATTTTTTCTAATTTTTTTCTTATTTTTTATTTGTATGTTGAAATAAAAAACATATTTACTCTCACTTTCTTTTCTATTTAAATTAATGTTCTTTATCATTAATCGATATATAATGTACGAATACTCTACTTAATTAATTAGTATACATTTTACACTAAATTTAACTTATTAATTAAAACTAAAAAAGAACAGGTACTTACAAAAAAATAAATCTCTTCTTTCTTCTTAGGTGATGGTTAAAATGAAGGTATGAAGACAACTGTTTGTACAAGGACTTCAAAGCAAAACAGATGAAGGCCAGGGTGATGAATGAAAAGGCAATATGGGCATCACATGATATGACTGAATGATGAATTTCCCATTTACAATTTCTATGTATGATGAAATGTTTTACATTTTTTTAATACTTCACCTTATTATTATTTTAAAAGTAAATAGTATTAATATTTTTTTCTTAATAATTATTTTAAATATATAAAATAAATATTAAAAAAAAGTGCTACTAACTTCATTATGTACGTCTCAGATTAGAGGGTGAGAATCGTTTGACAGCTTGCACGTTAAAAAGAAGAGTGTTGTAAAGGAAGGGGTTTGATTTGATTTGATTTGATGGGGGGAAGAGAGGACAGCAGTAAAATTCAGGGTTGGGATGATGAAATGATGAGGTGGGCACGCCTGATATGGAAGTGTCACCGCTGCCTTCCTTTATTGCGGTCTTACGAAAACAAAACACCTATTTAATGTCTCACACACTGACTCAAGAAATCAGAATGCATGCGAAACGGCAGCTGCTATGCTAATGCTAACGCTATGGCCTGCCACTATTGCGTTAAAACTCAAAAATGAAAATTCTCAGCCAGTCAGCCCCAAACCCACAGTGCAGAAGACTCTATGTCTAAGCAGCCTAAGCTTCCTGTTGACAAGGGATGCTTATGGCTAGAGACGAAAATAGGTAAGTTGATTTGTTAGGCGTTTGTGATTTGATTTATTTTAAGTTTAGTTTGATCTGTTTAAAAAATGAGTTAGACTTAAATTTTTTTTAAAATTTATTTTATTTAATAGGTTATGTTTAACTTATCAGCAAAGTCTGTTTGACTTATTAAGTCGGTTTATTTATATTTATTTACAAAATTATATTTTTTTAATGTTCTTTTAATGCTTGTTTAAATACTTAAATCTATTTGAGACCTATATGAAGATCTTGATCTGTTAACCTATTTAAAGGCTTTAATATAAATTAGGCTTTTAAACAGGTTTCAGGCCAGATCAAGTTTCTTAAACAAATCAGATCAGACCCAAAAAGAGGTCTTTGATAGGTAACAGTTAAATTTCAAACCATATATTTGTAATACGTCTAACTTTGTTTAGGGTGAAATCGACTTTTTTTCTCTCCCTATTTATGGCCTACCAATCCCCATAATTCAGTTCGATTTGAAGTTAATTTAATTAATTTTAGTTTTTGAAATTAAATTTAATATAATTTTTGGATTGAATACATTTTAAGTTGATTCAATTTTAATATAAAGTTATTTAATATATTAAAATTTATATTTTTTTTTAAAATTAATAAAAAATTATTATTTTACTTAAATTAATAATTTTTGTATTAATATAATTTATTTTAAAATATATATTATAAAATATTACATAATTTTTGTTATATATTAATAAAATTTTATTATTTAATTATACATAATATTAAATTTATAACTTTTATTTTAATATTAAGTTGATTCGATTTCGACTCGGATACTAATCAGGCCATAATCAAGTCGGGTTTAAGTCTTAAAAGTTCGATAAAAAATATTTAGTTGAGTTCATTTCATGTTAAATTCGGCTCATGAACACTTGTAGTGTTGGTAAAGGAGAAATTATATCACAATAAATACATATTTTAACATGATATTTTAGCTTCTCATATTATCTTTCATCCAATAAATGAGAGATTATTATATTAATTTTTTGAAATACTTGTCGATATATAAGTGAATTTTTTTAATAATATTATTTTTATATACATGAATCATGAAATTAAACTTAAAATTATATGCTTAATAAATTTAAATTCTTTTTATTCAAACTAACACATATTAATATTTCAAAAAAAATTATGAATGATTTAAGATGTTTTCTTTAAAATTTATATAAATATATTTAAAATCAAAAGGTGAATATATTTTAAAAATATTTATTTATTGATATTTTAAAAACATGTTATAATTTTTAGTTGGTAAAGATGAGATGTATTAATTGATAGGGATATCACCAAAAATAATTAATTGATAGGGGTGATTAGTTGATTTGACCAACTCAACCTGAATCAATTAATAAAATACGAATTGATTGTAAAAAAAAGGGAATAATAAAATACAAGTTGGGTTAAATAGTTAGATTAATTAACTCAGACCAACTCAACCACAATAATTCAAATGTTAGATTTTGGTTTTTGAACTTGATTAAATCAAAACTAATCCTATTTCCTTAATTTAAATATTTTTAAAATATTATGATATAAGATAATATTACTTTAATATTTTTAAAATATTAATATAAACAATACAGTTTTTTGGTAAAATTATTTCTTTAAAAGAAATAACTCAGTTACCCGATCCAAATTAATCCAAGTGTGATGAGGTTAAGTTGGTTTGGGTTTATAAATTTTTTCCTTCAAGATAGTTTTCTTTAGAACTTAGTAGGACTTAGAAAAAAAATTAAATTTATTAAAGAAATTACAATATAAAAAAAATGGTTTGTCTATAACTTTGAACATAACTCATTTTGAGCATTGATGATCCATTCTCCCTTTCTCTAGTGGCCCCTTCCTTTATGAACTTTTGAAAATGCTGCTAGAGGATCCCACCCTTTAATTTGTGGAATCAGCTCTCCGTAATAACTCTGTTTTACCGCAGTTACGGGAGGTTCAAAGTCAAGGTTTGAGGTTTAAAATTTGAATTAAGTTGCAGAGCAATGCTCCCTTTCCCTTATCCATATTTTCTTCCATTATGCACCTTAAAAAATATATTTTATATATATATATATATATATGTATATATTTGCTATTATGCTATATTGAAAGTTCATGGCCTTTTGTTTGCGCTGTAACTACAAGTGGACACACCGTTTGAGAACGTGGGACCTCTGACAATCCAGCCTGCTTCCAAGGACAGTTCATGGGATTGAGAAGTCTTTCAAGGCTTCCCACGATGTGATCCGGTTGCCATTCTTGTTGCCATCTGCACCATAGAAAACTCATGGAAATCTCCATACAAATGCCAAAAGGGTTTTGCCGAAGAGAAATAATTATCTTATATTATTTTTTAACATTATTTTTTATATTTATTAATAATATGTAAATTTATAGTTAATTATATGTATTAATTAATTAATTGATAATTTTATAATTTAATATTAAAATTAAAATTTACTCGTTAACTAATTAATATATTTAATTAATCACAAATTTAAATAATATTAATTAAATATAAAAAGTGATATTAGTAAATGATATAATAATATAAGGTTTGTTTGGACAATCAGTGAATCTGCGATGCCATCTACATGAATTCTACCCAGCAGAAGTAACGTCGTATAGGTACGGACAAAGTAAAACGTATTATACAATATATAAATATGATAATTTCTTAAAAAATTTAGATATAATAAAATAAAATATATTTTTATAAACAAAGTTTACTATTTTGTGTAATGATTTTGGATTCATTTGAATAAGTTTTTATTATAGTTGTATATTTTTAAATGAATTGTATATAAGAGGGTTAATCTTTATTTATATAAGAGGTGTAATATAAAAAAAATAATAAAATATAATTATATATAAAATCAATCAAACTAATTAATCAATCCTAAAATCTGTCACAATCTCAATCATGTTAACATTTTTCTTTACACTTAAGTGGGTGTAGAGGGAACTAACTTGAATTTAGAAATTAGAGTGCGGAATCGACCAGGATGATGAGCTTTGGTAAACAGATCGACTGACTGGTCAAAAGTTCAAATGGAAATGAGATGAATAACACCGCGAAAAATATGTTGACGAATAAAGTGGTAATCGATTTCAATGTGCTTGGTATACTCATGAAAGACATCATTGTGAGCAAACTGAATAACACTCATATTATCACAATAAAGAGCAGTGGAAGGGGACTAAGAGAAACCTAAGTTATCAAGAAGTCAACGTAACAAAAGCATTTTAAAAGTGGTGTTAGCTAGAGCTCGATACTCTGCTTTAGTACTGGAACTTGTAATTAAAGTTTGTTTCTTACTTCGCTACAAAATAAACACATCACCAAGATAGATACAATAGTCAGTGGTGGATCAGTGATCACTAGGATCTCCACCCAAATCAACATCAAAATAAGCTCGAAGGACCAATGAGAAATTGACTGAAAAATGAAACCCATGAATTAGAATCCCTTTTATATATCGAATAATACGAAGAACAACAACATAGTGAGTAATGCACGGAATTGACATAAACTAATTGAATAAATGAATAACATATGAAATATCTAGAATTCTATATGAGGAACAGTAACATAAATTAAGCTGCTAACCAACTACCGATAGAGAGTAGGGTCATCAAGTATAGTATCATCTAGAAGTGTAAACTTGACATTAAGTTCCAAATGAGTGGATTCAGTGCGACTGTCTGAGAGACTGGCTCGAGAAATAAGATCTGAGACATATTTAGATTGAGACAAATAAATATCATCAATAGAGGAAAAAAACTCAAGACCTAGAAAATAATTGAGAGGGACAAGAATACAATATCCTTCATTTCAAAATTGTGGCTCAACGATGCTTTAAGATTAGCAATATCATAAGTATCATCATTAGTAATGATCATGTCATTAACATAGAGAAGCAGTAATACAGTGTCGCGATCAATCTTTCGGATGAAGATAGCTGAATCATGTGGATTAGAAGAGAACCCAAGTTGATTGATGGTGGAGTTGAACTTAGCAAATCAGACTCGATGAGCTTGTTTAAGATCATACATGGCTTTGTGAAGAAGGCAGACTTTATTAGGTGGACAAGAATAACCAGGTGGTGGTCGCATATAGACTTCTTCTTCCAAGTCACCATTGTGAAAGACATTCTTCACATCTATTTAGTTAAGAATCTAATTGCAAGTGGCAACAATAGCAAGAAGAGTATGAACAGAAGTGAGATGAGCAACTGTAGCAAAGGTTTCTTCATAATCAATCTCATATTCTTGAGTAAAACCTTTGGCCACCAAGCGAGTCTTGTAATGATCAACAGACCCCTCAAAGCTAGTTTCAATCTTATAAACTCATTTACATCTAACAAGAGCCTTATCAGAAGGAAGATCAACCATTTTTAAAGTACCATTATTCTCTAAAGCCTTAATTATTCTTTCATAACTTGTTGCCAATGGGGGTCAGCGGATGCCTTTGGATATGACTGCGATTCATTAAGGTGAAGCATGGTAAAAAAATAATGATAATCACAAAGGTATGTAGGAAGGTTTCTTACCTGAGAAGGATGAATAGCAATGTCAGATGCAGGATTAACGATCGAGATAATGTCAGCGGGATGAGTCGAAACTTCAAATGATTGAGAGAGCTCACTGGGAGAATCAAAAGAGGAATATGTGGGAGGAGAACTTGTCTCAGACATATCAAAAGACTCTGTATTAGAATCATTTGAAAAAAGATGAATAGATGATGTAATAAACAAGGAGGTAGAAGTAGGAAGAATGGATTTGAACTAAGATAATAAGGAGAACATAGTATCTTCCTAGAAGACAACATGACGAGAAATATGAATGCGCTAAGAGACTAGATCCTAGCAGCGATAGCCCTTGTGTTCAATACTATAAACAAGGAAGCAATAGACATGGGCATGAGGTTCAAGCTTAGTCTGTTCATGGGGTTGAAGAAGAACAAAACAGATACAACCAAAAACTTTAAGAAAATTGTAGCTTGGAGGTATGTGGTGAAAACGTTCATAAGGAGATACATTACGAAAAACAAAGGAAAGAATACGATTGATAACATAGTCAGCAGTAAGAGCGGCTTTACCCCACATACGTTTGACAAGACGAGGAAATGAGTATAGCTCGAACAAAGTCAAGAATGTGCCGATATTTCCTTTCAGTACAATCATTTTGCTAAAACGTACGAGGACATGAAAACTCATAAAAAGGTTCCCTGTTGAGCAAGAAAAGTGAGTAGTTTTGAATCATGATATTCAGAGGTATTATCATAATAAAAAACCTTAATTGTCTTTGAAAACTGAATTTTAATCATAGTGGCAAAGGTAATGTAGATTTGGAGAAGTTCAGAACGGTTGTTCATCAAATATATCTAAGTAAAACGTGAATAGTCATAAATGAAAATTACAAAATATCGACAACCTCTCATAGTGGGTATAGGAGTTGGACCCCAAACATCAGAATGCACAAGATCAAATTAAGAAACAGAAATGGAACTACTTTTATTAAAAGATAAAGCATGTTGTTTAGTTGTTTGACAAGAGGTACAATGCAAAAATTCTTCTTTCACTTACTCTAAAACACTATGAGAAATGAGATGACTTAATTTACTAAAAGAACTATGACCAAGACATTGATGCCATAGCTGAAGGAGATAAGAACTAGAAGCAGCACAGAGAGTTGACACAGGAGATGGAGGAACATGGGGGATAGTGAGCTCAAACAATCGTCCAACTTTTTTACCATTCCCAATGATCTGCTCTGTCTGTGGATCCTGCACAGAACAACCAGCAGAAGAAAAGGTAAGAATATAACGAATGTCACATAATTGGCTAACAAAGATAAGATTAAAGTTTAATTTGAAAATAAGGTAAGTATCTAATAAGTAAGGGTAGGTAGAGAGATAGGACCCTTATGACTTACTTCCATAAGAAACCCATCAGCAGTATAAATAGAATAAATAACATCTCTAGATGAAAGGGAAGAAAAGACATGAGATGAGGAAGTTATAAGATTACAACATGTAGAATCAAAATATCAACGATTATTACTTTGTGTAGTTGTTAAGGCAGTAGGAGTTTTACCAGATTGACAAAGAACTTGCTTAAGAAAAGACTTAAGATCAGTAGTGCAAAGAGAGATTTGGGAAGCAGAGGAAGAGGCATCGTCGGCAACTAAAGCTGCAAACACAGCCTTGGAGGAGGAACTGAGATGAGGTTAAAACTTACTCTAATCAGGTTTTGGTGGAGTTGTAGGGCATTGCTTAATCAAATGTCCTGAAAATTTGCAGTATCTGCATATCAGAGAGGAGTAATTAAGAGCAATATGACCCTTTTTATTATAAGTTCGACACTCTATGATGGGATATTCAGAAAGAGCATGACCAGGTTTATGGCAGTAACGACAAAATTTGCCCTTCTGATGAGTAACTGCAAAAGCCAAATCTACTTTAGGTCGAAGAAGACCCAATATAATTTCTTCTGACTTCAAATGAGGAAAGGCATCCTCGAGTGAGGGCTGGGGATCCTGATGTAAAACAGATGCTCGAACAGGTTCATAGTCATTGGTGAGAGCCATCAAAAACTAGATAAGCCTAGTGCAATCACGGTATTCCTCACACAGTTTAACATCACTTTTGTGCTTCAGGGTTGGCTCACACAAAATCAGTTGATCCCATATAGCTTCCATCTGAGCCAAAAACTCATTCACAACTTGTACGGGCTCTTATTTTAGAATGCTGAGTTCCTTCAGCAGTTGATACTAATGAGATAAATCAAAAATTGTATACTAATTCTTCAGATGATCTCATGCCTCTTTGACAGTGTCAAAGTGTCCAAACTACAAATGAATACTGGAAGTAGATATATTTTGAAACCAAGTGATGATATGATGATTTTTGCTATCCTAATATTCTAATTTGTCAGCAAACTTCTCACCAGTGTCATCTTTAGCTTTGATAAGGCAAGTAATATCACCTGTGACATATCGTCAAAGTCTTCGGCCTTTTAGAAAGCCATACATGACCTCAACCCAGTATGTGTAATTTGAACCAATGAGTAAAACTGGAATGAGTTGAGCAACATCAAATTTTTTCACAGTTGTAGCGAAGGACAATAGCAAAAAAAGAACACTTTCAAAGGTGATTTGACAGAAAAGACCTAAAAAATGGAAAAATCTCACAAAAAACCCTTGGGAATGAAGTCTGGTGCCACATCAGCTAGACATGTCAACACAGGTGGACATGTCTGCAGCTAGGTGGCGTCACGTCCACATCAGCGCGCCACATCAAACGGGTCTGGATCGCGAGGCTGGTCTGTGTCTGGTGCGTGAGACATACACGTAGAGAGGGGTGGTGGGCCGGTGGCATGTGACGGCGTGTGCGACAGCAGATGGGTGAAAATTAGGTGGCCAGTACTTCAGAGGACGACGGTTCCAACGATGTTGATGGTGTTAAAAACGGAGGTTTAGAGAGCGACGAATCAAAAATGACAGTGGTGAGAGGTTTTGACGGCTGTGGAAAATAGTGAGGCTTATCGGAGAACAGCAGGGTGGCAGTGAGAGAAAAGTTTGGACCGAGAACATAGGCTTTATGATACCAAGTTAGAAACATAAACAGAGAAAAAAACTAATGAACATTTGTATATTTCTAAATGAATTGTGTACAACATGATTAGTCTCTATTTATACAAGGAGACTACTATATAGAAAAGAAAAATAATAAAATACAATTATATACGAAATCAATCAAGTTAATCAATTAATCCTAAAATCAATCACAATCTCAATCACGCTGACAGTACAGACCAGATCGGTGCGATCGGTTGACCTGGGAAACCCGTGACTCTGGCTCCAAGCTGGTTCGGTCAACCTATTGGACCATTTTTCTAGTCGACCCGGTCAGACCTAAATTGACTCGGGTGACTGTTGGGTTAACTCGGGTTAGCCAATTTTTTTATAGAAACTAAACAAAAAATGTAATTATTATGATTTGAACAACATACTTAAAGGTTTTTGTCACAAAGTTTATTCTAACACTAGATCATATATATTTCTGTTGAATATTACTCTTAATTTTTTAATTTACTATACAACCAATAGATTATTATCATTGCTTGTTTGAAAGTATTTTTTTTACATGTAATATTTTTTGTTTAATAATTTTTAATATAATATGTTTTATATCAAGTAAGTTTTCATATAATTTTTTTTAAAATATTTATTTCTTTATCCGAGTTTTTCAATTTGACCGATTGGCCCACATCGGACCATTGACCCTGATGACCCAACCTCTAGTTCAGGTTTTACAACTATGGTTTTTATAATAAGATTTTTTTTATATGATCTTTTTTTAAAGATACTTTAAAAAATTAAAAATATTTTATATTTGGATGTAATATATATTTTTTCTTAGTTTCTCAGAGTATCTTCTTGATAGGTGAGAGACTAATTTCCTAAGATACGGTCGTGCGTCTAAGAGGAGCTTTCTCTAACGATGTTATATATATATATATATCGAGATTGAATCTAAGATCATATACTTATGGGACTCGAATCCCTTTCACTCAAACTAATACATGTTGGTTATTTGGATGTAATATTAGAAAAATATTTTTTTAATGTTTAAACAACTTTGTTTTTGTTATAAAATATGTCTTTTTTGAGAAGTATCAAAATTTAATTAGAAAAGAAAATATTTTTTAGTGCTTTTACTTTTTTTTTAAAGAAGTCATTTAAACATGATAAAAGAAATGCAAAAAGTGATTTTTTTTAACAAAAAAAATATTTTTTCATCAAAATAAACATATCCAAACGAGCTCTTAGGAGAGGACAAGATTGCAGAATGAGATTATAATTTGAGGGAGATAATTGATGAACGAGTCTAGGATTAGTATATTGGATTTTTTTAATAAACGTTAAAGGTGGTGGGTGTCAGCAAACTTAAAAAAAAAGAAGAAGAATACACAAAAAATATGAATACATATTTTTTGATAAACTGCAAGGCACAAAGGTCCAAAGGAAAGAAAAAACTACAGGATTACACTCCTAACAAAGGGGACCTTGTTAGAATCAACAAGACAGAGACAAACAAGAGGGAGGCACTAAAAGCCTGTGAACACCCAAAGTAAGGGAGTGCCCATATTTAACCAGCTGGTCCGCACACATATTCCCTTCCCTATAAGTATGCTGAAAAGAACTTGCCAGCCATGATCCAACAATCCTTTTATGAAGGACACGATAACATGATGAGGGTGCCAAATTGGACGCTTAAAGCACTGTAAATACAACTCTTACTAGTGTTTTAGAAGATGTTGTTATTGATTATTGAATTTAATTTGAATATAATTCTATTTTTAAAACTGAATATCTTGACATTAAGTGTTTTGTCCTATGATTTTATGTCATTTATTTTATTTTATTTATTGTTTTAAAAAATTAAGTAATATTAATTATTTTTTTAAATTTATTATTGTCTTTAGTATTTTTATTAAGTTATTAAATAAAAAAAACATTAATGGAATAATAATATTTTAAATATTTATTTTAATAAAATATAATTATATATTTTTTAAATTAATAATATTTAATATTTTCTTAATTCTAATATAAAAACTTTAAATGATATATATTTTAAGAGGGAGGGAGTATTCCACACGTAAAAGACTAAAACTTTCTTCGTTTTAATTAGCTATATGACTCGATTAATGATGATGTAATAGCCAATGTTGCCGACCATCTCAGCAGTCAACATGTAATTAAGGAGTGAAAAAGAAATGCAACATACTTATCCAAACAGAGTGGATAATTATTTGAGAACTTAAATATTTTATGATAAACTAATTAAGGAAATAATTTTATTGTTGTCAATTAAATCCTAACTTTATTTAAATATATTTATATTAATAAAAACGTTAAAAAGATGGATTTAATTTTGATATATTGACAGTGTAAAATTTTTTTATATTGTTATTCAATCATAAATTGTCATACTATTAAAATTATTTAACTTTTACATCAACTACCTCAAAAGTCACCTATATAATGATATATAATTAATTAATAGTATAAAAAATTTATAATAATAATGCATCAAAATTAAACTATGAAAAGATAAAAACATACAATTTGATAAATGAAAATATTTTATAACGAGAACAAAAACACATGATAAATATGTCTTACAGTTTTCTTCTCACTTATAAATACTAGTATAAGAGTTTTGTTAACAAGTGTCTCAAGTATACTTGTTAAAAAATTAAAAGTGAAAAGTATTAAATGAAAATTAAAATATTTTAAGTTTTTAATATATTAAATATTTTACTTTTTATTTAATACTTTCTATACTAGATCCATTCTTTTTTATCTGTTGTTTAAAGAAATATCACTAGTATTAAAAAAATAATTTAATAGTCTTGATTTTAAGAAAAAATAATTAATAATTTTAAATATTCCTACACAATCTTCTTAATTTTTAAATGAAAAAAATATTAATTTTTTTTGTTTTCAAGACATTAAATGTATTTTTTATTAAATATTTTTTATTTAATATTAAGAGAATTATTAGGAGAAACTTTTAAAAGGATATAATAAAACTCAAAAATAATAATTAAAGATAATATTACGTTTTAACTCATTGGAAACTAAATTAGTACGTTACATTACATTAATTGAAAAATAAAGTATGTGATTGGTTAATAAAAACGGTGATAAGAGAGAGATAGAAGTTGAATGAGTAAATATTAATATGTTCTAAAAGCTAAATAATTAATAGAGTAAGAAAAAACAAAGATAAAATTAAGATAAAATAATTAATTATATGTTAGAATTTTAAAATGACATCTAATATAGAATACAAAAAAAAATTAAAATGACAGATAAATAATTATTAAATATTTTTTGAGTTTTATTAACATTTGTTCTTAGGGCATATGTTAAGAACTAAAAATAATATTTATTGTTCATTATTAATTAATTAAAGAAAAAATATTAAATATTTTTTAAATTTTTAAGATAATAAATATTTATACTTTTCATTTAATAATTTTTACTTTTAATTCCTTAAGGGTATATGGTAACAAAATCCATATTTTTTTTATTAAAGTTAAGGTTCTTAATTTGGTAACCCAAACAAAATTTAAGTTTTTAATTAATTATCACAATAAAGTTGATATTATTCTACAACATTTTTCTCTATTCAAATTAAGTGCATTGCCATAATTAAGTAATTATTTTTTTATCAAGTGTCCTAGTTAAAAAGTCACAAATAAAAAATATTAAATATTTTTTTATATTTTTAATATATTAATTACTTTACTTTTCATTTAATACATTTTATTTTGTGATTCATTAATAAATACCTTAGTACATTCCAAATCCTTAATTAATTAATTACCCCCAACGCACATTCTTTTTGACTATGTCAAAATGCAAGGCCTAGGCAAGTGTCTCCTTTTGAGAAAGCAAGGCAAAGTGTCGAGGGGAGAAATGACACCACCAATAACCAGCTACTTCTCCTTTCTGGTTGGACTTAAATATTCTATTTCATTTTATTTCCAATTATGTTTCTGTAATTTAAAAAGCATAAATAAGAAAAAATTAACTGATAAATAGGTCTATCTTTTCACTAGTAGTATGTTTTAATAAAAGATTTTGAAAAAATAAAAAATAAAAAATTATAAATAAAAAAACTAAAAATTGCATAACAACTTCTTATTTTATTTCTCTAATTTTGTACAAATTCTTAAAAAAATGAAATGTTTTCAAATTATGTTCTCTCATTTTTTTAATCTAAACTCTTTCATCTAACATATCATTGTCCGTAATTGATTGATGAAAAAAAGACAGAAGAAATGAACCTCTTGTTTGCCTTTGAACAAGGGAATTGAAAATTTGGTCCCAATTAGGTACAGACATCCATATTTAATTATTGCAAGCAAGCAATATTACAAAACATGAAACACATGCTTTGGCAAAATATCCATTAAGCCCAGATCCATTCCACCAAAAACTATAGTTCATCCCCTTTCAACAAAATTAGCTGCATTACTGCATTCTCATGATAATCATTAATTAACATATGAAGAAAAATGATATAAATAAATAAACATATACTCCATATGACATCATAAATAAAGAAATAATTACGCTATTTAAATACTTAAAATATGATACTTAATTAACATTTTTCTCACATAATTCATTCATTCATTTTGAAATAAAGTATATTTCAATAATCATCTACATTCACATGAATATATAATATTTATATAAATTATTATATGACGTGTTAAAAAACATTTTGCACGAAGAAAGCACATACGCAGAAAAGCCCACATATTAGGCAGCCCACAATTTGACACGTTATCATGAGAAATAAATGAAACGGCGGCATAGGAAAGGGAATGTGGCTAGGGGGGAGCATGTGGAAAGCTAAACAGAACTGCAAAATGTGAATGTGAACCGCGGCGGCTGTAAAGCCCAAACTTTGAACTGATTTTATCTCTGAGAAATTCTTGGGGGGAATTTTTTTATTTTGCTTTTGATATGCGTAAATTTACATAAATTACATCAAGGAATGTTGATCTAAGTCTAAAGGATTTAAATCTTTTATACATATAGTCTTAAATTTAATTTTAAAATTTATATATATAAATAATATTGTTAATAAAAATTAGTTTAAATATTAACTATATTATAAAAAATTAATCTTTCATTTATTAAAAAATATTTAAAAAACTAAAAAATAGATAAATTATATTAAAAATATGCATATTTTTATTAATATACTTTTACAAATATCAAAAATGAATTTACATATAAAAATAAGAAATTTTCGCCTAATAAATTTTCTGTGTGGTTTGATTGCTTTAACTTTAGGTTAAGGGCTATGGAGTTCTGTGGACCCACACTGCTCTGAGGTCGAAAACTCTAGCTTTGCCTTTGGTTTCTAACTTCTAACAAAAACCTTTAAAACATGTGTTCGGTGTACCAAAGACCAAAAACAAATGTACGTACCTAACTTGAACCCAAAAATAAAAGTTTTGTATCTTAAAAAAATAATTAATGAGTTTTAAAAATACTTGTTAATAAATAAAAAATAAAAAATAATTAATAAAAATAGAAATAAATTAATTATACATTTTATTAAATACTTTTCAACTCTTGATTTTTTTTAAGGGTATTTATTAAAATAACCCAAAAAAATTATTTGTATCAAATAAGACCAACTAAAAATTGAAAAAAAGGAAACAAATTGGTCAGCCTGAAATTGTCATGCCATCTTTCTGTTTGCTAAATTATTACAGTCCTAAGGTGATATCAAGTGACTTTTAGTACTCAAGAGGGGAGGGTGAATTAAGTATAAATTTTTTTTCACAAAATTTCTTTTTAAATAAGATAAAAATTAAAAACTTAATAAATAAATATACAGAAGGAACGAGAAGAAGAAAAGAAACAATAAAGAGCAAAAAAATAAATGTGTAGTAAAATAAATTGCATAAAATAAAGAGATTAGAAAAAGAAAAGCGGTACAATATTTATCCTGATTCGACTAATAACCCACTTGTGGTCTACGTCCAATTCTCAAAAGTCGAGATTTTTCACTAAGTATACAAGTTTAGGGATGGCAATTTTACCCGCCCCGCAGGTAATACACGTGACGGGAGCGGGTAATACCCGTCAAATTCTCCCCGCGGATATAAATATTCATTTAGTGTTATCCCCGTTTAATAAACGGGGCGGCGGGGTGGTGGTTCCTCCCGTCTGCATGATCTCGTAAAAATTTTATATAAATATTTTATATAAAATTATTTAAAAACTTAATTATATAAATTTAAATATTATAAAGTTATATAAATTAAAAGTATTTTAGGTGTTTGACATTATTTTTAGATTAAGTTATATTGAAAAATTTTGAAAAATTATAGTATTATATTTTTTTTATTTTTTTTTATTTTTTTGAATTTTTTTTACAATTTATTGGGTACTACATGAGATATCATGCGGATACTCATTTACCCATGGATAAAGATAAACGGGTGCCCGCACATATATGGAGGCGGGGCAGGAGCAGATATTATTCGCGGGGGCGGAGGACTGGGCTACTACCCGTCTCCCCGCCTCCTACTCCATCTCTGATACAAGCTTCAATAGGTGGTTGCTACCGTTACAAAATAAAGTATTTTTCACATATAGGGGCACTCTACCCTTGTGCTAAAGTCTCAGCCTGTAAGGATACCTCACCCTTATACAAACCTTGAGGGATACCTCACCCTCGATACAAAATATCAGAAAAATAGATGAAGAGAAACTCTCACTCAGAGTAAGTAATACAAATTGAAGTACTATAGAGCTCTCTAACAATATCTCGAATTTTACCAAAAGAGCACGAGAGAGAAAGAGAGAATTGAGTAAGCGGCGTTTTAGCACAAAAAAAATAATTTCAAGGATTGGTGTATTTCAATCGTGAGGAAGGTCTCTATTTATAGAGCCTTTGATCGAAAATTTAACTAGGGAAATTGAATACATAATAAATGCAAAATCTGTTTGCGTATCAAATTCAAAAACCAGAAGCTGAAACTCATGGGTTATTCGAATACTTTATTGTGGTATTCGAATACCACTGATATCAATAAATAAAAAACAGTTTAAGCTTGGGTTATTCGAATACCATTATGAGGTATTCGAATACCTCTGATATCAGCATATAAAAAACAGATCAGACCCATGTTATTCGAATATCATACCAAGGTATTCGAATGTCACTGTTTGAAATACGTTTGTAAAAGCCTTTTTAAGAGGGTTGTATTTGAATGCCTCCAATGATATTCGAATATCTCTGTTAAAAACACGTTTGTAGAAGCATTTTCAGAAAGGTTGTATTCGAATGACCTTAGAGGTATTCGAATGCTTATCAAAGGCTTATTAAAACTTTAATTTGGTTTGTAGAAAAAAACAAGTTCTTAGATCTTTTGAGTTAAACACTGAGATATCTTATGAGAGCTCTGTACAAGAGAGATCCTAAGTCCTAAAGCTAAACTTGAACAACTTGAACTTGATATTCTCATCATCTCCATATTTGTTATCATGAAAACTAATCATAAATGTTGCATGGTATTCACATAAGGTCCCATGGACCCTCGGAATTTAGTATTTAAGAATTTTAGTATTTTCTTTTGGTACCAGATTTACTGAAATTTAATAATTTTATTGCTGCATTTTTAATGTGAAAATTTATAACACCTGTTTTAAGTGATAACAAAGTTTAAACTCATCAGTCAAAAGGATTTTTTAATATCAAGATCATAGATGGCAAAAACTGAGTTCAGATATTCGTGCAAAGATCGCTCCGAACGAGACTTCAAATAAGGAGATTTTCTTCTAATGTGGATGAGGTCAAAAGTTTCCAGTGACATATTTGGGGATGGGAATGAAGATATGGATTATACTCCCCATCCTGTGAGATTTTGTCCCCCTAAAATTATAATAATATCTTTCACACACATATATATGAATAAGTATATTTATTTTAGTGATTTCATCTTTTATCAATTTTATATTTATTTGAAATTTAAAATATTAAAAATAATTTTAACCTTAGTTTGGAGTTCATTTCTGTAGGAAAACATTTGTAGAGAAGAGAATTCTCTTTCTAATTGTTTTTAAAAAAATATAAAAATTAGAAATGAAAGAATATGAACCTGAGAAGGGTTTAGTTATATTCATTGACACGAAATCGGGCGGTAGGGAACTGGCAATATCACCTCCATTATTGTCTTGAGGAAAAGTGGCTTTGACTATATACAGAGTCATAGGGTGTGTGGTTTTTCGTTTGAAATGTCAAAATTATAGTTTGGGCAAAATTTGTAGAAGTTTAGTTCTTGCCTAAATTATAGTTTGAAGCTTTCTACACGGGAAACCAAATACACAATGTTTAGCGTCTATAAACATATTTTTCACATGTCAATTTTTTTCCACCTCATGTATATAGTACATATATTAACGATTTAACACACGGCTTTCATGTATATATATATATATATAGGAAGTGTATATAATAAAAAAAGTTTTTATTGTAAAGATAAGATGAGTAAATTTTGATTATATAATTATATATAGATGATTAAAATTAAAATATATTTATAGAATGTATCGATGATATGAATATTTATTGTAAAAGATGAAATGAGTAAATTTTGACCATTAATCTTACATAAATGGTTAAGATTAAAACATAAATGCATGTGATTTTTTAAAAAGTGGTCACATGACATTTAAGTAACTTTTAATATTAAACATTCATATATGATTGTATGGTCAAAATTTATCATTTTCATTTTCTCACAATAAAAACTTTTTTATTAGATATATCCTTTTATATATATATATATATATATATATATATATATATATATATATATATATATATATATATCGTTTAAAAGTTTTTTTTTCTCATTTTAGCTTACAAAAAAGTGAACTTTTAACCTCTTAAAAATAAAGTGAGAAATTCTTCTATTAATTTAATCTGTAATAAAGTTAATAAAAACTTAGCACATCATCATTTTTAACATGAAATAATTGTCTTGTACATAAATTCATGCAAAATTTCTCATATAATTAATGTAAAATGATAATATGCTAATTTTTTTACTAGCTTACATAACTTGTGTAGTAGAGTTAGCCCTTATAAATTTACACAAGAATCTCTGAAATTAAGCACGCCTGGAGAAGGACATCATTGTGCGAAATGGCTAACCAATTGGAGCACTGTAAAATATTATAATGATGTTGAGTTAAGCCATCCCGCATAGAGTTAGAACTTAGAAATAATTGTTCATCCTAATCTTATAGGGTTAGCATAGAGTTAGCCCTTAAAATAATTGTTCATGCATAGAGTTAGCCCTTATCCCGTATGATTACTAGTTGTTTGTAATTTATTATCTTTTTCTCGAACTTTGGCTCGTTTATTATTACATAAATACAGAAATAATTTTTTGTAACCTTTTATTTTGACAGCTTACAATAAAAATAATAGTTTGATCATTAATTTGCTTTCTTGGCAGACAAGCATTTGTTCCATAAATAATAATCTCAAAAAAAATTTGTTCAGAATACTTAAACAGCTTATAACCAAAAAAAAAAAAATAAATAATAATAGAATACTTATACGGCTATGCTACAATCTGTCTCGAGTTCGCCTGTCAATTGGAAGACCTTTTTTTCTCTCTTTTCTTTTAGTTTTTGATATTGTGCTTTAATGGTATTTGAATTGAGTGAGAAGAAAAAAGATTTGACTTTTTTGAAATGTGAGGTACATTTTAGAGAGTAAAATGTGATATACTAATTGTTAATGAGAAAATTTAGGACTTAGGATTTTATGAAATGTATGTATCTGTATAATAAATCATACATGTGTGATCATTCACTTTCTTGATTTATTTTATTAATGATTAAGATTTTACACTTTATTCTTTAAAGTGTATGATGCACTTTAGAGGAGCTAAATCAAAGAAAAAAATCATTGTTCTTAACTTCTTATTTTAAAACAAAGGCAAGAAACATAATAAAACTAACGCTTCTTTAATTTAGTGATATGAAAAAAAGTATCCCTTCAAATAATAATTACATCCATTATGAATGTAAACATAAAGGCCATTATAAATACTTTTAATTATTTCTTTACATTCTTTTGATTATTAACAATTTCAACTCTCTAAAATATCCCGAACAAATATTTTATCTTTTCAAGACAAATTTATTATCTCACTTTTAGTATTTATTGACACACCCCGATAGTAAATTAATTAAAAAAATTTCAAGTCAAATATCCTGAACACATAATTTTTCTTTTCAAACCTGCTTTGAGTTTAATAGGTTGCTCTGAATCATAATAAAATAGAACAAGTAGGAGATAATCACAAGATCCATTGTAGTCTACAATGATTTGAGAAGGCCTATGCTTATTGAAGACTTGACCGTTCTAGTAACTTATCTTGATCTGAAGTTAATTGAGACATCTAAAGTTAATTGGGATGAGTTCAAATTCTACAATTTAGACCCAATGTATTTCTTAGGTCGGATTATGATTATGCTTTGGGTCATTTAAACTCAGCATGATATCTTATATTATTTTAAAATTTATATTTTTTTACAATTCATTATGAATAATAAATTTTTTTAACTTAAATTAATAAATTTTGTATAACATGATAATATTTATATTTATATTTTTTATTTTAAAATATATTATAAAATATATTTTAATTTTAATTTCATACTTTTAATTTTTATGATTTAATTATGCATAATATTTAAATTTATACATTTTATTTACTTATCAAATTAATCTGATTCTGACTCGATCATTATTGAACCATAATCAAATTAAATTTAAGTTTAAAAAAAATTGCTCGATCAAAATATCAAGTCAAATTCAGGTCAATCTAAACTTAGAAGCTTCCACTACAGCACTATCTGATGATGGCTGAGTTTCAGGCCTTAAGGGGAAATATGTTCCATGCATTATTCCAATCTGAGTTACAACTAACAAGAAGACCCAACCATTACCCACTTGTCTTGTGTCTCTATCGGCGCATCGATTCGTCAAAACCCAAAACAACAAGGCCCAATTGAAAATTTTTTGAGTAGAAGCTTTGAACCGAATTGACATCTTTTGTCAAGACAAAAACGAAGTCTTGTTTAATGTGAATCGTATTTTGCAAACCTAACCAGCTCTTGATAATTTACCGTATAAAGTATAAGCATCCTTGGAATTGGAGGGATATAATTTAAATTTACCAACCAAACCCCGTGCATTATGATGTAATGATTAAAGGGTACATCAGAAAATTGGGGTCTGTAAGTGCTCTAGTAGCAGAAGTTTGGGATTCTATGGAAGGACTACAACTTGCTCGGAGAAATGGTTACAGGAGAGATCAGTTAGAGCATGATTCCAAGACTACGTTGTTGGTGGTGTGGAAATCTTGACGTCCTTCCTGAAGCGGGTGAAGAACACGTTGGAACAGGAGTGGAAGGGGAACGTGAATCATATTTTTCAGAGAACGAAATCAGGGCAAATATGTCGGCCAATATTGGCTGCAATCAGGACCAACTCTGCCTTTGCTGAGACACTCCAGCAGATCTTAGAGGGTTGATTTCTTGTGATGCCTTGGGAGTTTCTAGTCCTAGGACAAGTAATTTATAGTTAGCTCTTTCTGTTTCGGCCTTGGCCGTTTATTTAAACCACCCCCCCTGCCAAAAAAACCAGTTGTTCTATACTACAGAATCTAGTTAGATTGTAAGCAGCAAACTGGTCCATAGTATTTGTTACAAGCGTTTTATGGCCAGTATCCAACGATTCTCCATCACACCATATTAAAATCCGACAAAAAAAATCTACAAAGCTAATATTAATAGACATAAAATTCATAATTATGTACTGATTTCATAAAAGCAAACAATATAAACTAAAATAGATAACTAATCCGGGTAAAGCTAAAGCAAAAGAAAGTTATACCTTAAAAAGAAAAATAGGGGCATGTATTGTCTTCACTTCAGAGGAATGAACCTCGAGGAGTGAGTAGCACCAATACCGGGCCTTCCGTGCTTAACAGGCTTGTAAGAGATTGAGAATTCAGCTAGATAGTGGCCGATCATTTCTGGTTTAATTTCAACTTGATTGAAGGTCTTCCCATTGTAAACACCAATAATGCTACCAATCATCTCAGGCACAATGATCATGTTGCGAAGGTGAGTCCTCACTGGCTCTGGCTTTTCACCAGGTGGGGCCTCCCGTTTCTGTCTCAAAATATAGACCAAAATCAAAAGTATACCTTCCATAATGATCATTTATCAATGAAATGAGACCAATTTAATTCAACTTCAGCAGAAGAGGAAGTAGAATTACAGTAAAAGTTCAATATACTGAAACTACTCTCAGCTGCTTTTGAATGGCCATTCCAATTTAGAAGCAATTTAGAAGCAAGTAACATGACATGAGCTTTAATGGGTTAATATGATAACAACCTAAGAATCACTATTATGCTTGTTACAAAGGCTTTCATTTTTCATCAAAGAATCCCTATAGAATAAAGGATTAAATATGTGTTTGGATTAGCTTATTTTGTATCCAATGCAGCTTATAATCAAAAGTTTCCTATGACAGCTTTTGAAAAATAAAAGCAATTATTTTCCAAAAAATATTCAAAACCAAACATGCTACAAGAATTTTTTTTAGCATAACTTCTCTAAAGAAAGTACAAACTATTTCCTAATTGACCAATTATTACCCCTGCCATAGTAAACTACCACCCGAACCAGACATATTTTGCTGTCCTCCATCTTCTGCCATATCT
The DNA here is from genome assembly GCA_029884595.1 of Ormosia semicastrata. NCBI lineage: Eukaryota > Viridiplantae > Streptophyta > Magnoliopsida > Fabales > Fabaceae > Ormosia > Ormosia semicastrata. The sequence goes on along the minus strand of JAQQTO010000055.1, from coordinate 12,981,740 downwards.
TTAACCACTTATTTTTGGGGTAACATAACATCCTTAACCAGAATATTTCACTTTGAGGCATAGTGTTTCCCTAAACCATAAAAGAACACTTACTATGAAACAAGTGATCCTGTGCTTTTTGTGATACTAGTTGATGACAGAACCAAAGCTTTAGATTTTTAATTAGTAAATAAATGCAAGCACATGAATAACCAAACAATCATATGAATATGTGTGAATCCATTCCCTTTAGCAACGAATCCAATGATGACTATCGAAATAAAAATCACATAACGAAATCTATAGCCTCAGCTATGTTGATCACATTACAATCGAAATCAATTTTCATATGAAAGCAGGAAATTAAAAAAACTCACCGCCTTACGAAGCTTCTTGATTAGCGCCATAGGCTTGCGCGTCAAACCGCGTCGAAACCTAAAAATCAAAACATCAATCACAACGTGAAATGTGAAGAATCTGATTGAATTTGAAGAGAATGAGTGAGTCACCTTCTGCGGGCGCGGGCATTAAAGAGCTTGACGAGCTCGTCGGTAGACATGTCCAAAAGCGCATCCAGATCGACCCCTCTGAAGCTGAACTTCTTGAACGTCCTCTTCTTCGGCTGTCCCGGAGCAACATCTGCTTCAACGTCCGCCTGAAAAAAAAAACGCAACAACTATAAGAACTGTTTGGTTGCCGGGAAAATGAAATAAAAGAAAATAGAAAACGGCGTTGAAAATGATAAGGTGTTTCACCATGGCTGCAATTGAGTGAGAATCGAAGCTCCACACTACCAACCAGTGCTCGCTCGCTTGTGCGTTCTGATTAGGGTTTTCTGATTTTATACCAGAACCGGATCTATACTATAACGGGTGGTGGGATTAACCAGGGTCGGGTCACTATTATACGGTAATTGGATTTTAATTATTATATAGCCCAATCCTATTACTGGGCAAACTTTGGAGGTTACTACTTGGACTGAAGCGATACTATGCTCAGTTCAACCCATTATGTTTTTTTTTTTAAATAATTTAAATCGAACCAGATATTAAGTGCGTGTTTGAGAAACTTGTGAAAATTTGATTATGTTTAATAATTAATTATTATATAATTTTTTTATAATCAATTTATTTTTATATTTGAATTTATTAGTTAAAAAGTGATTTTAAACTAATTTAATTTATTTGTATGATATAAAAAAAATTACTTTTATGCATTAAATTATTGAAATAGGTATTGAATGATTAAAAAATTTATTTGATTGAGGACAAAATAGATATTTACATCTCAAAGTATAAAAATAATTTATAAGTTAAAATCATAAACTTCAAATTTTAGCATTATGAAAATTAGCTTAAATTTTTTTATTATAATGCATTAAATTTCGTATAAAAGTAAAAAAAGCGATTTTGTCAAACATATTATAACACTTTGTTGAAATAATTTTTTTAAAAAAGTCATTTGTTGAAATAGGAAAATAAATTTTCTTAAACATGCTATAAATTGATCGATTCGATCCAATATTTAGAACATTATTTTTTTAATTGGTTTAACTTAATTCATCTATATATACATACATACATATATATATATATATATAGAGTATTTTCCACCCAATAGGTGAGAGACTGATCTCCCGGGATATGGTCAGACGCATAATTAGAGACTCCTCTCAATAGTATTATTTTCATACACATGAATTATACGATCGAACTCAATATCACATGTTTAAGAGACTCGAACTCCTTTCACTGAAAATAACACACATTAGTATCTTTTTATATTTTTAGTATATAAGAGAAATATTCTTTGTGATTTTTCATTTTGGAAAATTTCAAAATATTTATTAAATATTGACTTTCAAAATCATATATCATATATCATATAATATAATAATATATAAAGAAAAAATACATGTTTTTATATTTTGACATGGAAGAATATATTTAAAAATTTGTTATATGATAAATACATGATTTCAATAACTGTCATGTGACATCTCATGTTACAATTTAAAAGGAATGTGTATATGTGTCATCAAGTTTAAATTAAATTTATTGTCCACACATACAAATATAGAAATTTATAGTTTCATATTAATCACCTTAACATATATACCTTTGCATATTAAATTCATATTCATATTAAAAAAATTCAAAAAATTCTTACATATCTTTATTTGACCACATTATTAATTATTTTAATTAGTGATTGATCTTAAAATTTTGTAAGTGTCTTAAACCATCTCTATTATATATGTACTATCGTCCTAAATTAATTAATTATATTTTTAAATTACTAAATTTATTCTATATTATTTAAAAAATTTCAATAGATACATCATATGGAGTGAAAATTTTGCATAAAAATATAGTAAATTAATTAAATATAATTTATTATGAGAAAACTAAGAAATTATTTAGTGTTTTTCTAAAAAAATTCGTTCATATATATAATATATAATATATAAATATTTTATATTTATATTTCATGACATTGAAAACTTTAAATGAAAATATATTAATATTTACATATATGAAATAAAAATTTTATAAGAAGACATGATAAAATCAATTAAAAAAGTTCATATTTATAATAAAGTTTATTTAGTAAGATCGTTTAAATGCAATTGAAAACCCATATTATATAATATTAAGATTTTATTTATATTTTGAGTAAAATTATATAATATAATAATATAATTAAATAATATATAAAAAGAAGGTACATGCCTTTAAATTATGTCATGTGTCACTCTGACATGACAGTGTATGTATAAAACATTGTCATGTGACAAAGATGTACTCTCAATAAATGTCATGTGATATGTCATACTACAATTTAAATGGAAAATATACATGTGTCGCCACATTGAAAAAATCATACCATGCTATAAAAAAATGTTGTCATGTATGAAAACAAAAACACTTCCTTTGCAATTAAAATTAAAAATTATAAAAGTTGATAAACATATTTTGTACGTGTAATTTTCACATTCATTTATGGGTTTTCTAGTTACTGATACAAAACAAGGATTTATCATATGCATATTTACTAAAATAAGAAAAAAAACAAACATATGAACCATTATTTATAGTTTTCATCATAGATGAACCATCATTACTGAGTTCGTCCCATTTAGCTCTTGGTTTTGGGACTAAATAAAATGCCTTAGAAATTGAGGCTTCAGCCTGAAGTACCATGTCTTATGCAATAGAAGAAATTAATATAAAAAACTAGAAAAGCTCATGTTCAAAGCAATAGAATAACATAATAATGAAAACCTATAAATTTGTTGTTCCTCTTAGGCGAGGTGGGGTGGTGGCACGATGGAAATCCAACAACGAAGCAGTGGAAATCTGACAATAAAGCTTGGTCACAGGGGTGCAACTTAGATGGTTGCGTGATGGCAACTCGGGATGTAAGGACTATATGGTGGTTGAGACAGTGAGGTAGCTCAACTCTAGCAATGTTGGATGGCCATTCGTGGTGGTTTGAGGTAAAGATATTGATATGTCACTTAGGTCACTGGTGGCTGCAAAGAGCGATTCTCAAGGGATGAAGGGACCTATTAGTGATTGATCTTTCTTTGCAATCTAGGTGAGGTTCTGTGAGAAATCTTCACCAACATGGTAACTTTTTCTTAATTGCTAACTACTAATATCAAATTATGCATTTATACTTTCTTTGATTAGTGGTTCTAATTGATTAACTTTCAACTAGCACGTGCCAAAGCCTATCTTTGATTAACTCTACAGATGGAGTGGAAAATTATCAATCAAATTATACATTTATACTTCACATGATTGGTGTGCTTCTAATTGATTAGTTTTTGGCATGAGTCGACGCTTATTCTTGATTAACTCTACAATTAGAGTGGAAATTTTTGAATTTTGAACTTTAATTCATTGTATACAATTTGTTCAATGTCAACTTTCCTAACTTATCATATAATTGCTTAATCAATGTCAATTTTCATTGATTAACTATGCACACACTCTCTCATTTTTCTTATTCATCTCTCTCAGGAGAAGACACCCTCATTTTTTCCTCTTATTCTGATCCCAAATTGAGAGAAAGTAAGCCTTTTGATTTCCTGACAGCAAGCTTTATTATGCTCTTTCGATCTCACGATTTTGCCTTGGCCATTTTATACTCTATTTTTGTTCTTCGTATGTGAATGATTTCAACTGCTAATTACTTTAATTAATTTTTCGTAATGTCTTTACTTGACTATTCATTTCGTTCCTTGTCTAGGTAAGAATCTCCAATCGCTGTTTGGTTAGCTGGTAGAGGTCTCAGAGACTGATATCAAGGCCACAAATTTTATTTGGTCACTTGCTTTTGCAAACTCTTTCACCATCATATCAATGAGACTTTGCTATGTTTTCTTAGTTCACATTTTTTGTAATAAGCTCTGTTGTTAGATGGTCATGATCTTATTGGAATTGCAGCAAATGGATCAAGTATTTTGGTGTCAGTGTTATGCATAACTTGAATTTGCTTATGATTTTGGTTTTAACTATTAGGAAAAAGGTTGGAAAGATCCATTGAGTTTTATTTTTTTCTCCTTTGCAAAGATCAGTTCTAGAGTTTATATTCAAAAGACATTTAAAGATATCATTTCCTTAACTACTATTTTGTATGTTCATTCTCAAATAATTTGTTTAATTGTTTGTGTCGCAACCGTCCCGAAGGGCGCCGCGAAAATAAAAAGAAAAGAGGAGGAGAAGACCTCGGGGTATTGGGAGTCGCCACCAATCGCTTTATCCATTAAATGGAATGGTACAATTGGACACTTGAGAGATGGTCTACGTTTCAGAGTTCATGATTCGGCGGTTGATTACGGGTAGGGAAGGTATTAGCACCTTACACCGTCCGTTCTAAGAACGGTTACCTATTTAATCTAATGTTATTTGCAAGTTAATTAAATTGGTCCTTTGAAAACTAAAAGAAGAGAATTTTTTATTTTTATTTTGACATGTCCCATTTTGTCAAGTATAATATCAAGAATGATAAATGACTAAGACAAGCAATGGGTGACTAAATAGTCATTATTTTGGAACAAATTATAAGTTTACAATATATTATATAAAAGTGGTGAATCAAAATTTTATTTTTTTTGAAGAGAAGTAATTTGCAAAATAAATGACCAAATAAAACATTATTTATAATCAAGAAAAATATTTTTTGGCACAATGAGATTTTTGTAATAATTTCCAAAAAAATGTCTTCATGAAAAATAAAACTTTAATTCACCACAACTATGATGTTGAAACTGTATGAAATTGTTCACTTTTATTTGAATATTTTATTTTATAAAATGATTTTTATTTTTGTATATTTTTATTTTAAAAAATTTAATTTAAAAAAAATTATTTAATTTAGTGTGAAATTAGACTTTATATTTAAAATCCAATATAAAACCTCAAGATTATTGAGAAGAGTGTAATCGATCGGCGCTCCGATCCTCTCCCAATTTTTTCCGTCATCGGTAAGTTTTAAATTATCTAATTTACAATAATTAAATTAAAGTCACATATCAACCTCATAAAAACAAAATAATTAACTAAAAAAAACGTATTAAATTAAAATACAAATAAGTGTAAATTCCAAATTAATAACTACAAATAAATTCAAATAATAAATGAACAAGATAAATAAAAGAAACTAGAAAAAAAACTAAAAAAAAAAACTAAAAACTAAAAAAAAAAAACCAAACTAGCAAAAAAGAAGAGAGGGGGAATCGGAAAAAAAAAAAACAAAAAAGGCCCAAACTTATTCAATAGCCCACGAAGAAGAAAGAAAAAAAAAAAAAATAAGTGAGCGAGAAAATAAAAAGAACAGGACTTCGGTCTTCCTATTAAGAATCGTGAACGAGAAAAAAAGGAAAAAAAAACATAGGGGAAGGGGAGAGGAAACTCACGGGGGTGCGGAGAAACGGTGGGTGTCGTGAGTGGCGCCAATGGAACAAAGAAACACCGGCGTCGATGCGGGGCTGGCCGGACTGGAGAGCGCGGAGCGAGGGCGCGTCGCGGTGGAGCCGCGACGGATCTGGGCTGGCCGGACCGTGAGGTGCGAGGCGACGGTGGAGAGATCGGCGCTCGGGTTGAGGGGGCTAAGGCGCGGTCCGTGTGGTGGTTGGGAGGTGGCTTCGTGGGTTGTGGTTGTGGGGGATGAGCTTGAAGAAGGGTGGCGGAAGTGATGAAGATGATGGGTTTGGTGGGATAGAGGAGCTGTTGGAGATTGAGGAAAATGGAGCTCTGTTTTTGGATGAGGAGAAATGGTGGTTCACGTAGATGGAAGATGGTGGAATGGGGGAGTTGTTATGGGTGAAGGAAATTTTGTGATTGCTCACTGTAAATAAATTTTTCTGTGTAGCATTCACGGCTGTGTAGCTTATGGTTGCTCCCTATTTTTTTTTGCTTTTTTTTTCCCTGAAACATTCAATCCCCCTTTTATTCTTGCTTTGATTCACATTCACAATCAATTTGCTTTTCCGTTTTGAAATGCAAACAGGCAAGATAATGATTGGAAATAATGATAGAAATGCCAAAGGGAAAAAAAATTGATAGAAGATTTAATCCAAATCAATGCAAGCTATTAATGGTTCGGTGGCAGCAGCAGGAAGGGGAAGAGTTGAGAAAATGGGTTATGGGTTGAGAAGAGAAATGGGTCATGGGTTGACCTATACAACAAATTTTTTTATTTTTTTTATTTTTAAAAAAGAAAGAAATTAAATTAAATAAAATAAAAACAAAAATAAAGAAAATGGATAAAATTGGGTATCAACGGTTTGAAAACAATGGATTACTGGAGCTGCATGCAGGGACATATTTAAGAGGAGCGAGCATGGGCCTCGACCCCCCTTTCTCATTAATTTTTTAAGGCACTAATAATTTAATTTAATTTATTAAAAGATAAAAAGATAATTGCATTTATTTTTTATAAAATTAGTATTTATTATATTGTTACTCTTATTTAAAAATTATATCCATATTTATAAATTTATATATTGTTATTACACTTTAACACCCCTATTTGTTTACGAAACTATATATATCTCCCTACTTTATGTACAAACATTACACAAAGTCCTATTGAAAATACAAAACAAGAAAGATATGAGTAATTTCTCAAATAAAAAAAAGGACAATATTATAAGTATTAACTTCAGAGGAGGTCAATATAATTATATTAGAGATAAAAATGGTAAAGTTAATAAAGCTTATACTTGATATGGATTTGACATACGATTTATGATTATTTTTATATACATTGATATTACAATTTTAATTCATATTTTTATTAAATTTTAATCTTTATATAATAAATCTATTAGCTCCTTCCACTTTTAGTATCACTTTTTTCCCTTTTTTTAATATATATATATATATATTTTATTTTACCTATGAATCATAATGTAAATGACAACTACTATTGTAATGCATTTAATATCTAATATAAATATTTTTTGTATTTTTTCACTTTATTTATAAATATTTCTATATAAAAAAAGGAAAATATTCTTTTAAAGTAAGTAAATAAGATTATATTTATCTTTAATTTAAAATAATACATTTTAACCTTAATCCATTAAATAATTTAAGAGTGAATATATTTTTATTTATTAACTTTAAATTTTTTTATATTTAATAATATAATTCATAATTTTTGATTTTTTCACTAAATATTTTCTGCATCCCTAGTGTCGCGACTGTGATCGCGACGGGATAGCAACTCATGAGATTTTAGAAAAAAGAAATAGAAAAAATGGAGTCGCCACCAATTTTATCTTAACTTAGGAAAAATTGGAAAACCTTTATTTGAAAATGGTCTTTGGAACCAAATTGGATTCGGGAGTCAGTTATGAATAGAGAAGGGCGGAAACTTAATCCACAAAGACCTAACACACTTTCGTTCTAAAATGCTTTTAAGTTAATTGTGCAAATTCTTAACAATCCTTTGAAATATTTATTTTACCCCGTTTTGCAAAACATTGTAACTTTTTATAAAAAGGAAAACTACAAAATTATGAAAATTTAATTTTGGCTTGACAGAAATGAAATTCTGCTCCTACGTACCCTCGGGTGCAATGAGGAACTCAAAGTCACGTAGTTCTCTAGAAAATAAGTATGGATTGGCTAATTTTAATTAAGAAGAAGATTTTTGAAAGGAGATTTTTATTTGAAAACAAAATCATTCTTGCACAAGGTTCAAGTTAGCATTAGGTTACTCAATAAACCCTTATGATTCAAATGATATTGAAGATAGCATCCGCTATTCAATTATCATCATTGATCATTGCATTGATTAAAAGATATTTTTTATTTTTTTTATATTTTTTTTTATTTTGCTATTTTTATATTCTTTTACCCTTCTCTTTTTTTTTTTTTTTTTTACCAAAATGTATCATTATTGCCTTAATGTGAAATGGGCAGCAACCCACGTGATTCAACCTCAAACTCAAAAAGACAATCAACAATTCAATTTAAAGAAATAAAAGTTTGGAGACTTTGGCAACAATAACAGAGTACACACCAGGGGACGTTTGGGGAGGGATCTGGTTTCTGAGGTCCAACGGTCAGTGCGGGCTTCTGAGGTCCGACGGTTGGTTCTGAGGTCCGACGGTCGGTGCGGGCTTCTGAGGTTCGATGGTCGGTGCGGGTTTCTGAAGTCCTACGGTCGGTTCTTCGATTCGATAGTCGGTATGAGTTTCTGAGATCCGACGGTCGGTGCGGGCTTCTGAGGTCCGACTGTCGGTGCGGGCTTCTGAGGTCCGATGGTCGGTGCGGGCTTCTGAAGTCCGACGATCGGTTCTGCAGTCCGTCGGTCGGTACGGGTTTCTGAGGTAATAGGTTGTGGTGATGTTGGTTGTGGAAGTTGAAGATGAGTGAGGCTATGGAGGTGCAACCATGATGGTGGCCATGGTTTGGAGGCTTGGAGGTGAGGATAAAGGATAGTGGAGAGTGGTGAAGGTTGGTACGGGTTTACGTGGGGGGCCGGAAGTAGTTGGTTAGGATGGTGATTCTAGAAAGTAGGTGTTTAGTGGGGAAAAATGGTGGTTTCACGGTTTGGGTTGATGGTTCTTTGTGGTTTTATGGGTGGTTTCGGTGGGTGTGTGTGCGTGGTTGGAGGTTGATGGTGAAGATAGGATGGTTCTGTTTTGGGGGCGGGGTGGTCACCATTTGGTGAGGTTGGTGATGGTTGTTATGGAAAGGTGATGGAGGTTGGTGATTAGTGGGGAAAGATAGTGGTTTCACGGTTTGGGTTGATAGTTGCTGTGGTTTAGAGGTTGAAGGTGCTGTTTGGGTTGATGGTGGAGATGAAGGGTGGAATGGTGGAAGAAGTAATGGCAGAGGAGTTATGGAGGGATGATGTTGAGAATGAAGTTGAAGATGGGTGCAGGCTCCTCTGCTTGCTGCTTGCTCCCCCTCGGTTGAGTGGTTGAAGAGAGTCCCCCCTATCTTGCTGCTGCCCCCTTTTCTTCATTACGTGAGATCCAAAAAAAAAAATTGAAAAAGTCGTCTGCAGGGGTTGCGTGTGAGGGGAGTGAAAGTGTGTGCAGAGAGTGAAGCGTGAAGTCAGTGAAGCGTGCAAAGTGTGTGCATGTGAGGAAAAAAAGTGAGTGTGACTATTTTGTTTTGTTTTCTATTTTTTTATTTTTTTTTATTTTTTTTAACCCGGTCAAAATTGGGTGTTCACAGTTGCCCCTCTTTACTTGTTTCTTATTAGATAAAAAGAAAAACTGTGATTTTTCATTTTATCGTCGTAAGAAACGAGTAAAGACATGAACTCCAATTTTGTCTGGCAATGCATAAAAGGATAAATGCAAAACAAAGCAGGAACAACGATAGGAAGTTAAAATGCAATGAGCCGATGCACTCAAAAGAATTCAAAATGCATGGAATGCATGGAGCCGATGCGCTCAAAAGAAATGACAAAAACTAAAATGCATGGAGCTGATGCGCTCAATAGAAATTAAAATGCTTGGAGCTGATACGCTCAAAAGAATTGACAAAAAAATAAAATGCATGGAGCCGATACGCTCAACAGAAATTAAAATGCATGGAGCCGATGCGCTCAACAGAAATTAAAATGCATGGAACCGAAGCGCTCAAAAGAAATTAAAATGCATGGAGCCGATGCGCTCAACAAAATAGACAGAAATTAAAATGCATGGAGCGATGCGCTCAATAGAAATTAAAATGACAATGGCCGATCAAGTGCTCAAAAGAAATTTAAAATGCATGGGCCGATTGCGTCTTGAAAAAATAGACAGAAATTAAAATGTATGGAGCGATGCGCTCAATAGAAATTAAAATGACAATGGGCGATTGTGTCCTGGAATTTAAAAGACAGTGGGCAATTACGTCTCAAAATTTAAAAGACAATGGGCAACTGAGTCCCGAAATTTAAAAGACAATGGGCAACTGAGTCCAGAAATTTAAAAGACAATGGGCAACTAAGTCCCGAAATTTAAAAACAATAGGCAATCGAGTCCAGAATTTAAATGACAATGGGCAATCGAGTCCGAAATTTAAATGACAATGGGTAATTGCGTCCCGGAATTTAAAAGACAATGGGTAACTGAGTCTCGAAATTTAAAAAGACAATGGGCAACTGAGTCCCGAAATTTAAATGACAATGGGCAACTGAGTCCCGGAATTTAAAAAGACAATGGGCAACTGAGTCCCAAAATTTAAAAGACAATGGGCAACTGAGTCTCGGAATTTAAATGATAATGGGCAAGCTGAGTCTCGAATTTAAATGACAATGGGCAATCGAGTCTCGAAATTTAAATGACAATGGGTAATCGAGTCCCAAAATTTAAATGACAATGAGCAATGAGTCTAGAAATTTTAAAAAAAAAAAATGCAATCAGCATCTTGATCCAAAAAGATTTTTTCTTCTTTTTTCTCATTTTTCTCATTGTTTTTCCTTTATTTTTCTCTTTTTTTTCTTTTTTCTTTTTTATTTTATTTTATTAAAAGTCATTTGAACCAACGGCGACTTTTAGAAAACTTTGACCAATCAAAATCCTGTTCACATGTTTTTGCTCGTTGGACCTGATAACCTCGATCATTCTTACTCATCCTTTCTTTCCCCTTTCTTCTTCTTTCTCTTTCCTTGTTTTCCACTTTCAACTCTCCTTTCAAGAAATGGGATGAACCATTGCTTGACTGATTCTTTGAGAGAAAATTTTGCCCTAGTGTAGCTGATCAAATGCAATTCAAAATTGCCCTAGTTTGGTGCACCTTTCAAGACATTTCAGGCCAACTTTCTCTGAGATTTTGCCCATTCATTTGCCCTAACTTTTACTTAGACCGACCTTTCGGGTTTTCAAACTACAGGCTCTTTTCCATTTTTTCTTTGCTCTAACTTTTGCTTAGGCCGCCTTTTCGGGTTTTCAACCTAATGAGCTTTTCCTCTCTCTCTCTCTCTTTCTCTCTCTCTCTTTCCTTTTTTTCCCTTTTTTTTAGGTACCTCATCTTCCATCAAATGAGATTTCCCAGATCTCTTCAATCTGAATTGCTTATCAGGAGATTATCATTAGATGGTCAAATCATAGTGTTGTACTCATGTTCATCTTACCTGAAGCATTACGTAACAGACACTCATGAATTCAAAAAGTACAACAGAGAAGAAGCGAACAACTTTCAGATTGTTCTTGGAAGTTTGACTACAGAAAGGGTATTATTTACAAATGGTAAAGACACAAGAAGTAGAATAACAAGAAAGTCAAAAGATTTTTTTTGCCCCAATATGGACGTGATTGATCTAAACTCGACAACTGGATATCATGACTATTATTTTATCAGGTATATACAAAAATCTGCCCTCATGTAGGGTATCAAATGAATTTGGCTCAAAGTATGTCATTTGTGAACAAAATTGCCTCAGTGTAAGTCACGAAGCTACCCTAATGTGGGTCAAATTGAACCAAAGAGAAATTTGTCCCAGTCTAGGACTGAATAGGGCAGAAACTCGCCCTAGTAACCCAAAAGATTTGTCCCGATGTAGGTCAAATTGAACTAGAGAGAAGAATGCCCCAGTATGGGACCAACTAGGACAGGGTAGCAACTTGCCCAAGTGTAAGTCTCTTTTTTTTTTTTGAAAAAAAAAAGCAATAACTTAGATACTTAGATAAGCATAACATTTGTCTCAAAATTAAGGTTAATGAAAATGATAACATCCTTCATTGATCAAAATAGACTTTTTTAAGACTTGTAACATGTCCAAGGCTAGGGGTTATGAAAGGAAAGATATAAGACTCAAACAATTGTTTAAGGGTTAGAATGGGACCAAGGATCCTTGTTCAAAATTAAATTTTGTCAATTGCCTTTGTACTTTCAAGCACACTTTTCTCTTACTGCTCTTCATTTCTTCCTTTTTTCTTTTCACTTTCTTTCATTCGCCCTTGTCATGACTTATTTTATCTCATTTTTTTTCTCTTATCTCTTTTTTGGTTTTTTTTTGTTTTTCTTTTTTCTCTTTTTCCATTATGCTTCAAAATAGCTACTATGACAATCGACATTTGCTTTGTGTCATCCCCTAGTATAGGGATGATCCTTGTCTAGGGTTTATTGAAGAAAACTTTTAAGCTCAAAAAGGAACATCGATAGATAATGAAAAGATGAATTCTTATGAAGGATAAAGAAACATGGTCAATCTTCATTTCAAATCTTGATTGTTCATTTAAAAAAAATTAATTTAGAGACAAAAGGCTAATGCACACCAAGTGATTACTTCAATGCTCCTCTTTTTTTTTTGTTAGTTCTTTTTTTTTTTTGCAAATGACACTTGCACACGTGGACCTTATTGACATCTACCAAAATGAGAATTACCAAGAATTGGAGTCCGATGGGCCCCAAATACAAGGAAGACACTTTGAAGAAGTGAAAGAGAAATAAATGTCAAGAAAGACACTGAAAATGAAAGGAAACAAGATATCCATGCAAATTTATTACATCAAGAAAGTTAACATAAGTCCATCATCATTGATTTTTTTTATGGCAATTACTTCAATCAATTCCTCAGATCTCCCATTGTTTAGAGGTTTCAAATTGCTAGAGGATGAATGACTTCTTCAGAGATGATTATCTCGACTGGTGCGGGGAGTATTTCTCTCTGATGAGGAATGTGCTGCATCATTTTCTTTTTCCAGAGTTATGCTCCTCACCATTTCCTCCAACTCTACATTGACATCTTCAGAGGAAGCTATATCTTGCCTAGCTTGTATTACTCTTGAAGCGAGTGATTCTTGGATTCGCACCTTGAAATCCCAACAACCCTCAACATAACTTGATTCTTCATTCTGCTTCTCCTCTTCTTTCATAGTTGCAGCTGATGCAGTGATACTACAACCTGCTTTCTTTAGCCCCTCGACTACTTCAACCATTGATGCATGCAAGCTTCTGACCTTTCCTATGGGTGATCCTTCCATCTCCCATGCACTTACCTCATCAAGAATTGGGTTGTTGACAACACTAGGTAGAGCTATTTCTTGAATGTCAAACTTCTCATAAGCTATTAGCTTCCTTACTGCAATCTTAAAAGATTCGCAATCTTCAATTGAGTGCCCTGGGATGTCCCTGTGATATTTGCAAGTTAAACTTGGGTTATACCATACTGGGAATGGTGGTTCTAAAGGACGTACAGGACTTCCCGACATGAGGTGAGCATCAAACAACCTTTGGAATAAGTCTGCGTTTGACATGGATAATCTTGGGAAATGAGGTAGGTTTTGAGGATGGAAGCGACCTCGATTTCGGTAGTTTAGTTGAGGCTGTTGGAGGTTTAAGTAATTTTGTGGAGGTACAGATGGATATCGGATATGAGATGGGCGAGTTGGTACATATAATGATGGTATGGGACCATTGTTGGTTTGGAATTGTGAAGTTGGGGTGTTATTTGTGGTTGGAACAAATTGGTGGGAGGGGTAATAAGGAAATGTAGGTGTAGGTGTTTGGTATGGAAAGTGAAGGTTAGGGTTATATGGTGGTTGTTCCCACATGAATCCGACATTATCGTGGACCTCATTTCGAGTATCCTCTGAAAAACAACACCCTTCTCCGATAGGAAGCACTAGCGGTGCAGTGTTCGAGGTTCTTCCCACGACAGGAATCTCAGTGGTGATCCTGGGGTTTGTCCTTATGGAAGTGATAGTTGGCAGGTGCGGATGTGCCCTAGTCACTCCTGTACTTCCAGTAGCCCCAATCAAGTTGATAGTCTCCCTCAGGGCCAACAACATTTCTTCCATTCTTCTCTGGGATTTTGTCATTTCAATCATCATCTCTTGCATTTCATCAACTTCCATACCCAAGTTTCTCCCTTCCTCAAGGTTATCAGCAACCATTTTGGTCCGAGATCTAGAATTGTGAATTGGGGTTTGATTGGTCCTTTCTTTCCTAGTCTGCACAATGGTTCAAACCAATTTGATTTATTAAAAAAATAAGATTTAACAAAGAATGAGATGAAATGCATGAGATGCATAAGATGAATGAACTTTGAAAACACTTTTTTATTTTTCTTCTTTTTAAAAAAAAAAATGCTATGTCATGAAAATGCAAGATGCTTTATTTTTGAATACTAGGGATGCTATGAAAATGTCAGATGCTATTTTTTTTTAATGTTGGAAATGTCATGAAAATGTATGAGTTTTTTTTTTTCTTTTGAGAATGCTAAGAATGCTATGAAAATGCAAGTCATGAGTAATGCAAGATGAAGTATCTTTTTTTTCTTTTGCTGATTCTTCTCTTTTTTTTAAAAAAAAAATAATGCAAGAAATGAATGACATGAGAAACAGATAAATAAAGAAGAAGTACGCTCCCTCTTGTGCCCTAGTCAGTTGGAACCTAAGATTTGACAGTCATTATATTCAATCTATCAGTGCAAGATTTTCAGGGCAGTCTAAACTTCTAAAAAGTCACGGTTTCCAGATTGCCCTTATCTCGAAAGACAAATACCCAATTCATGAATTAATCACAAGTTGGGATAAACCCTCTCAATATGATTCATCTATGATAATGGTAACAATCTGAGTGGTGTCTCAACAAATGTCAAGTGAGCATAAAGCCCCTCAATAACAAAAGCTGAGACCCCTCCTACTTCTCAGGTTCGCACAGACTCGGGTTATAGAGCCCAAAAAGTGTGTGAGGTACGTGACAGTGACGTGTGTGAGGGAGCATACAAACCTGTACAAAAATTTAAAAGATCAAAATACCCCAAACCTGCAAAAGCATATATACAACAACTAGCCAGCAATCATCTATCCTAGGGTTTCAACAATTATGCACAATATATTTACAGGTGACAATATACATAAGATAATGCCATCAGATATTTACATAAAAAATAAATAAAATTTATTTACAAACAAAAAAAGAAAACAAAAACAAGGATAGAAATGGGTAAAATAAATAAATAAAGATTATTAACAATTTGCACAACTAACAACAACAGGCCTGACTCTCTAAGCGTCCCCGGTGGAGTCGCCATCTGTCGTGACCGTGATCGCGGCGGGATAGCAACTCATGAGATTTTAGAAAAAGGAAATGGAAAAAATGGAGTCGCCACCAATTTTATCTTAACTTAGGAAAAATTGGAAAACTTTTATTTGAAAATGGTCTTTGGAACCAGATTGGATTCGGGAGTCGGTTATGGATAGGGAAAGGCGGAAACTTAATCCCACAGCACCCCTAACACACCCGTTTTAAAACGGTACCTTAAGTTAATTGTGTAAATTCTTAACAATCCTTTGAAATATTTATTTTACCTCTTTTTGCAAAACATTGTAACTCTTTATAAAAAGGAAAACCACAAAATTATGAAAATTTAATTTTGGCTTGACAGAAATGAAATTCTGCTCATACGTACCCTCGGATGCAATGAGGAACTCAAAGTGACGTAGTTCTCTAGAAAATGAGTGTGGATTGAATTTTTGAAAGGGGATTTTTATTTGAAAACAAAATCATTCTTGCACACAGTTCAAGTTAGCACCAGGCTACTCAATAAACCCTTATGATTCAAATGTTATTGAAGATAGCATCCGCTATTCAATCATCATCATTGATCATTGCATTGATTAAAATATATATTTTTTATTTTTTTATGTTTTTTTTTATTTTGCCATTTTTATATTCTTTTACTCTTCTCCTTTTTTTTTTACCAAAATGTATCATTATTGCCTTAATGTGAAATGGGCAGCAGCCCACGTGATTCAACCTCAAACTCAAAAAGACAATCAACAATTCAATTTAAAGAAATAAAAGTTTGGAGACTTTGGCAACAATAACAGAGTACACACTAGGGGACGTTTGGGGAGGGATCTGGTTTCTGAGGTTCGACGGTCAGTGTGGGCTTCTGAGGTCCGACGGTCGGTGCGGGTTTCTGAAGTCCGATGGTCGGTTCTTCGGTCCGACGGTCGGTATGGGTTTCTGAGATCCGAAGGTCGGTGCGTGCTTCTGAGGTCCGACGGTCGGTGCGGGCTTCTGAGGTCTGACGATCGATGCGGGCTTCTGAAGTCCGACGGTCGGTTCTGCTGTCCGTTGGTCGGTACGGGTTTCTGAGGTAATGAGTTGTGGTGATGTTAGTTGTGGAAGTTGAAGATGGATGATCTATCGATTATTTCTATATTTTAAATGCCTTATGATTGATTTAATTAGACTCCATATGTGCTTAATTGTTGACATTTAGCTAAGTTTCTGATTTAGAGTTATCTTTGGATGTTTATTGTGAAACTATGCTTAAATGTGGTTATAAACACTCATAAATGTATTATGATTTTTAGGAGATCTATGAGTGAGGGAGTCTATTGGCATTGAACCATTGAGAAGAGAGTTAAAGACTTAAGGGAATCAGTATCAACCCCTAAAAGTAAAGGAAGAAGGGCATTCATGAAGAATCAAGGTTGGATTTGAAGAAAGTGATCAACACGGTCCGTGTCATATGACACGGGGTAGGCCGTGTGTCGTCTCGAAAAGGAAAATCGATTTTCGGCCTTGATCACAACACGGCCGTGTCATATGACACGGGTTGGGCCGTGTTCTTCTCTGACTTTGAAATTAGTTAGAATTTTGTCATCAAAAAAGTACACGGGGTAGGCCGTGTCATACGACACGGCCCGTGTCGTCGCACCAGAAAGTTAAATTCGAATTCTATTGTGAAATTAGGTATCTAAAGCTATAAATAGAGATACCTAGAGCCCTAAAAGAGAAGGCTGGGCTGGGAGCAGCCAAGGGGGCTGAAGAGGATTCAAAGAACAAGAGAGAGGAAGATTCGATCAAAGATTGGAATCTCGGGTTCGAGCAATCGGAGATCAATCAACCTTGACATTTGGAAACTAGTTTGATCTTCAGTTTTCTTTTGCACTTTCATTCTGAACTATGTTTTTCTTCTATTTTTCTTTTGTTTTTGAATTTGCCACGTGTGGCTAGTTTTCTTATTTGGTTAAGGGAAGATGAAACCCTAGTTTTGATTATGTGAATCTTGCATATTTCTTTATATCAATACAGTTATGTTTTTATTCATATATTTCTGAATCTATTGTTGGTATGAAGGTTTTTATACTTGTTCCCACTTCCAAAGTGGTAGATATGGGTTTATTATGCGCGGTTGCGGTAGTAAATTTAGCGGAATGTATGATGTTCATGTGTGTATAATTATCTTTGTGCTATTTGCCAGTTATAAAAGTGGTAGATCTAGATATATTATGCTTGTGATTTGCGATAATAGATCTAGTGAAATATATGTTATAAGTAATTTAATCCCGGTGTGTGATTAGATCTTAGTGTGATTGGTTTTCTAATTCTTAATGCAATCATTAGGTAGTTGTAAAAGCGGTTGCTTTACAAATAACTAATGGTTAGGGTTTGATTTGAGCGGTTGCTGAATTAAGCGAAACTTAAGGAAGACATGAGATTTATCTCACAATCACATAAGAACATAATTGATCATGTTGGTATAAAGAGTATGCAAGTTGGCATAATCATATAAATCTAGTGGTGGATTCCATCTCTTAACCAATAGCTTTAACTTGATAATTCAATTTGTGTTTACTGTTTTGGTTTAAGTTTAATTTCTCTTTTTAGTTTTAATCAACAAAACCCCCCTTTTAATTTTACTATTTATTTTTCATCAGAGTTTAATTTAGGAATTAGATTGATAGTGTTAATTGAATTAGTTCTCTGTGGATCGACCCTTGCTTACTACAACTGGTTACAAGATTTTTATATTTTTGATGGAACTTGGCAACTGTTTTTAATATTAATTTTTAATCGTATTCCACACCACACCAATGGGTGAGGCTATGGAGGTGCAATCATGATGGTGGCCACGGTTTGGAGGCTTGGAGGTGAGGATGAAGGATAGTGGAGAGTGGTGAAGGTTGGTACTGGTTTACGTGGGGGCCCGGAAGTAGTTAGTTAGGATGGTGATTCTGGAAGGTAGGTGTTTAGGAGGTTGAAGGGAGATGGAAGATGGTTGATGGTTTGATGAGTGAGGGTGGTGAGAGATGAGGTTCACGGTTGAGGGTTTGGAAGATTGAGGGTAATGGGTGAAGGTAATTTTTTGGATGAATAGTGGGTTGTGGTGTGGAGGATGGCTGCTGTTCCAAATGTGGGATGGCAGAGGACGAACTTGATGATGAAGTTGGTGATCAGTGGTGGTAGTGAAGTGGGGGGTAGTGATGAAGATGGTTAGAGTCCTTCACAGTTGGTGATTTGTGGGGAAAAATGGTGGTTTCACGGTTTGAATTGGTCTGCTCATTGATAGTAGCTGTGGTGAGGTTATGGCTTAATGATGAAGGTGTTGTGTTGAGCTTTTGAGAATATCTTTTCTCCCCAAAGCTCCCAGCTCTCCGGTGGCTTTTTCTTTCAATTCTCCCTCCCCCCAGCCAAATACTTAGCTTCCTCTTTTTGTATCGTTCCCCCTGTCCAAGTTCCCCCCTTTTTTCTATTTTTTCAGCTGACATTTCCTTCATTTTCTCTTTACGTAAACCACTCCCTACATTGAGCCTCTCATTGCTTCATCTATCAGAACCCTTTTTTTTCTCTTCAATCCTTTCAGCCCCCCTTTTTCTTTGCTTGCTGACTTAATGCATTTAATGCATTGTTATTTTATCATTTTTCTTTACGTGTGCAGACACTAAACATTAAATGCATTGCCCCTTCCCTTTTCTTTTTTTTTTGTTTTGTTTTTGTTTTACTTTGTTTTAGCCCGATCAAAATTAGGTGTTCACACCTAGTCGCATGGATTTTGCAAGAAATAAAATGTGGGCAGTTGATAATAATACTCCTCCCGTGCTTGCAAATGATTCCAGCAAAAAATCCTTTGTTGACCTGCTATTGAAGTCATTTGAAGAAGCTATGAAGTGCTGGTCACATAGGTATGTACTTGGATTGCATAAAACCATAGCTTATGAATTATGATTCACTTAGATGCTTACTACATGTTGCTTCTCTTGGATTTCCTAAGTGCCTTTTTCATCTATAAATCAAGTTGTCCTCACAATAAATTCACCTAAAAGGTTTGAATTCCATTTTATCTCTTTTTAAATGTCAGAATTAACATTCTTTACTTGCTAGGGATCATCTAAGGCTTTATGGATAGTTCTTTAAATCTCACCAAGTTTGTAAATGCAGCCGTGTTTACCAGATGTCTGAATAAAATGCAGTGAATTAAGTCTTGAATTACTTGGGAGATTTGAGTGAATTTTTCCTTTCCTTGGAACAAATTTAAGCATTTACAATTATAGAACTGCTGCAGGTCTCTGTTTTTTACCTTTGGATTTGGTCATTTTGAACCTGAGGCTTTTTTTTTGAAGTTGGATATTTATTTCATTTGGATCTTTTTGTTGTTTTTTAATTCTGTTTGCATCACAGTATTTATCTTTTCCATTGTTGTTTGAAAATGATTTGTGGTCATGGTCTGCAATGTGGATGGAAGTCCAAGCTTTCTGTATTATGGTATCACAGTTTTGTTGACTAATATTTGAACAAATGCTATCTCCTACAATATTTTAGTTTTTCTATACTGTTCCTGATCTATTCATTCTCATGGTGCTGCCACTCATTAGTTGCAATAGTTTGGAGATTTTGGTTCTTGCTAATATGGTATCACAACTCTGCTGAATGTGGCCTTTAATGTGACTATATTTGAACAAATGGTATCTCCTACAATGTTTAACATTGTGTAAATTTGCCATGATGTGATAAGTCCATAGTACTCACATTGTTGCTGTATTTTATTGAGTATAGTGGTGCACTTTCAGGCCCCCTATTTAAACGTCACATATATGTTGTTATGACTTTTCTAAGCTTTTTTAGTTTAGGTTAGGCTTAATATTGAGTTTTTGTTTTCTGATTTAAATAAAACGATTTATTGTTGGTTTTTTCTGGCACATTGCAGATTTTGGGCATAAAAAGTGCACTTGTCAGTGCTGCACTTGCTGAAATAATACCGTGCTTAATTTGTTAGGATATGATTGTGTTGATGGAATTGAGTGAAATAGAAAGAAATAAAATGAAATAGAGATATTTTTTATTATTTAAATATGTTAAAAAATAGAATAAAATAAAAGTAAATGAGATGAATTTCATCTTATTTCATTAAAGACCATTAATTTTTTTCTTCTCAATATAAGAATAATGAGATTAAATATTATTATTATTATTATTATTATTATAATTAAGATTTTATTTATATTTAACTAAAAATTATTTATTTTTTAAATAATAAAATAATAATTTATTTTATTTTAAAATATTTAAATAATAAAATAATATTTTTATCTTATCTCATCATATCTTATCTCATTATATTATATTTAATTAATTACTAAATACCTAAATATATCCTTCGTTAAATCAGGCAGGCGGGGAGAAGTATCTGAAAAGCCTAATTATAAACTTGCCTATTCAATGCCCGTACCGTGGTCAGTGGACAACTGCAATGCAACCAACCTCATTTCTTGAGAAGTACCCTCACTCCCCAACTTGATAATACTTTCTCCAAAGCCTAGGGGCTCCTCGACTATGCTCTTCTTGCTCGACCTAATTAATATCTCCATTGCTTCCCGATTCCTTACTGGAATTAACCTATTTGGGTTCATACTTCTATTATTTGGTTATCAAAAGAGATAGGCAAGTTCATGCCGATAAAATTATTATAAGTAATACAACTAAATTGAAAATAATCAATGCTATTGTGGCCAGTAATTGGAAAAAAAAAGTAATGGATACATAAATCCTATAATAAAAAATAATATTAAATTATTAAATAATTTATTCATTGATATTTATTTCCTAATATATATCTTATAGTATAGGTTTTCTATTTTTAATATTTTTTATATTTAATCATTACCTTATCAGTATATGTGTGGCTTAATTAGTTCTTTCAAATTTTGAGGTTCAGCGATAACCAAAACAATGAAGGTATAAACGATTTCTAATAATCCTTGCCTAAATGCATCACTAATAATAACTTATATATAAGATATATTAGTATTTTGTACTTATGTAATATACAAAATAAATTAAATAAATATTAAAATAAATAAAAAATATATTTAAAAATATTAGAGATTTTACTCGCGAGATAATTTGTTCTTTTGACTTAAAATCATGGTCGCATGAAAGATAATTTTTTTCTTTTGACTTCACATGGGAGATAAATTTTTTTTTTAAGTCATGGAAGAACTTTGTTCAAAATCATTAATACTATAAATGTTACTTATTATTTTAGAGCAAGAAATAAAACACACTAACAAATAAATGGTAGGTGAGATCTTGAGAGAATTAATTACATGAGAAATTTTAAAAATAAATATTGGGTGTGGTCTTGAGAGAATTAATTACATGAAAAGTACTCATAGATTCCCTATTTTAAATTGATTTTAAATTACTATATAAAACCTGTGTAAAATAATAAGAAATTTTGTCGGAGGTAGTATTGTTATATATATATATATATAAATTAAGAGTGAACATAACATAATTACCACAACAAACTCAATCAAATAGTATATTTAATTATTTATTTTATGACTTTCATATATTTAATAATTAATAATCACTATAAAATTTAAAGGTGCATATATGATAAGTTAAATATAAGTCTCCTTTATTTTTGAAGTAGTAGAAATAAAAGATCAAATGAAAAATATAGTATAAAATAGAAAGAGAATGCGTGAAGTAAAAGGAAAAAAGAGCAGCATTCTCATATTTGAATGATTATTATGGGAACGAAGCAAAAGGAAACTGGTTATAACTCACATTATAAGTATAAAAACTTAATATATCTCAATAACTGAATTTAATGGTAAAATATTAAATGATACATTTTTCAAATAAGTAAAAGATTTAATTTGAATACAGTATAATTTTTTTTTTACATTATCATTCAATTATGTATTGTCATGTTATAAAAAATATTTAAATTTTACAATAATTATATAAAAAATCACATATATAATAATATATAATTAATTAAATGATATAAAAAAATATTAACCTGCATCAAAATTAAAGTCATAAGTAAATATATTTCTTTTCATTGTCCCACAATTAGAAGCGAACAAAAAGTGAGCATTTTAAGAGAAAGATAGAGAGTAGTTCTTCTCATAAAATTTTAAAATTTCAAATAATGGATCTAAATCAAACTCATGATACAATTAAGATGGTTTGTTGTAGGATAAAAGTATTACTTGTATCAGCTTTTATGTCAATCAAAACTAATTATTCCATGAACAACTTGTCCAAAGTTCAAACTCGAGTAATCAAGACATAGAATACACCCATTTAACCTTTTAAGTTAAATTAAGATTTAATTATATGGACAATTTGATTTAATGTGTCATATTAGCATATACATTGTAAAATGTAAAATGAAATTTTGACATAATAATAACACTTTGAATTTAACAATTCATTCTGTAGTTTATATAATAACTTGTTTTGGTTTGAGTTCATCCATCCTTGGAGAACAAACTCGTTGATCTAATTCAAATATGCTTTTCAGGAGGACTAGTATTAGTTAGCATTGAGGTCCTAATGTCAAAATAGAATCTTAATTGATCTTTATTTTTTGTAGTTTGATGGTTAGGAGTGCAAGCCCCATGAGATTGAATCTGGATATGGTAAAAATATCTCCTCGTCCTCCTCATAATTTTTTTTTCCTGTTCGGTTATAATTATTAGCTAGCTTCCACCATGGCACACACGTTGATAGAAAAAAGATTTTAATCGAAATACCAATTACTAATTCAAAATTTGCATTTCTGCAGTGCCTTGCTTGAGAGAAGACACACGGAAAACAATGGCTCACTTCACTTGTAGCCTGTGCTAGAGCGAAGTGAGATGGCAATAGCATACAATCAGCTAAAATTTTAGTGACCACACAGGTGAGAATCGCCAATATAAGTTTCTTATGAGCAAATGAAACATGCTGCTCTACACAAGTCATGATACACAATGAAGGAAATATTTGTTAACATAACAGTCAATACTCTAACTATATTTGATATGCTTCATCTTATCATTGAGATAATGGTCAGAGATGGGAAATCGATGCTAGGCTTCACTTGGCTAGGTTTTTTATGATTACATAGCGGCAGATACATTCCTCTAATGTGCTAAAAGTATCAAACCTTTATTAATACAAGTTCATGACTTGTCTTTGATAGTTAGTTTGGTGCATATATCATGTCAGTATCTACTTAGCTTTCGGGCTCATTAGTTATCACTTACAGTGACTTTAACACTGAATTCTTTAAATATCAATCAAAGCTTCAAAAGTTTCTAAATTATCAGCCTATATAAGAGATAATTCCTTCAATGAAAAAAGCTTAGGTTATTAAGTGAATACAACTTTCGTATTGAACACAAGCTAGAAAATTGCTGAGTCAAAAATGTTTAAGGTGTTATAAGAAGATTACCCGAATTGTTTTGCATCTGTAATTGATCCTTTGATTAAAAGTCTATTTGATCGTTTGAAACATGGAAGAAGTATGGACTAATCACTAATTTTGTTGTTTGAGTTTAAGCATTAGAATGATATAGTTATAATTTAGACTTGAACTATTTGGGCAGCTAATTAAGATTCAGTTAAACTTATAGAGGACATTAATTTTTGTTGTAAAATGTGTGAGGTTATTGACTGAAGGTCAAAATAATGACAATGCTACAATACTATATCTTTGCTAGTGACGACATGTGTCTTCATTCAGTAATTCAAAAATCTTATATGGAAGTTGCATTTCCATTTCATAGATTACATATCTGAATTATAATGTGAAACTTATTGTATGATGAACTCGATTCCTTTGATCCCTGGTGTCTAAGCTATAAGATAGCTCATATACAGATGATTCATTTTTCGCCAAGGAGTTCAAATAAACAATGAGCCTCAATAAGCTGTCAAATCCAGAGCAAATCTTTAATCCCATGAAATGGGCTTGAGCTAGTTTTGGTAGCCTGTTTCAATATAGCACATATTTTTACTTAAAAAATTTAAGCTGAATGTAATATATATGCTAAAAGACCAAAATCTTAGACCTCAAAGTGATAATGAAGCGTTGAACATGACGAACTTAGAATTTTGAGCATTTATATTGATGCATGTCATGATAAGAACAATACATATATGATACTAGTATATGTCCTGCAAGTGAAACTTGGTACTAATGGTGTATATGCTTTTACTTGTGAATTTGCTTTTAGTACTAGCACGTATAACATATATGACATTTCTTCCCTGAACAAGACAGTAAAATCTGTACTTTTATAGGTGCAAAACAGATTTATAGACAATTGAAAAGTGTAAACACAAATTCCATTCAAG
Organism: Ormosia semicastrata; assembly: GCA_029884595.1. NCBI lineage: Eukaryota > Viridiplantae > Streptophyta > Magnoliopsida > Fabales > Fabaceae > Ormosia > Ormosia semicastrata. The sequence continues at coordinate 12,956,919 of JAQQTO010000055.1, read as the reverse complement.
CAATCTATATCATGGATCCAAAGATAGATTAATTTTCCAACATTCACATTTAGGTAACATATGGACTTAATTAAGCATAATAAGATATGACCTATATAGATCAAACAGACAAGCAATATGCATGCTGCACATTGTATAATTCAAGTATGACTTTAATTAAATGAGTGGAATGATGTCGGGAGAAATGCAGCTTAGCACCCAATCTACAGATATATGCCCAACAAACAAGTTGTTACTTGCACTTGAAAGCACCAACACCATGGCAAAATCCTTTTGTGACTAGAGTTTTAGGAGTGAACATATGCTATACTTAAAACACCATTGGTTAGTTTTAAGATTAGATTTATTCAAATGAATGGCAATTTAACATAATACGAGATACTGCTATGTTCTATACACTATACATGCCACACCATGTTCTCTGGTAGAAGTTGTTCAACCTTGATGACTTTCTATTCAATGGTTCAACATTCAAATCTCATCGGATTTTCACAATTCTTGATGCAATAGAATCATTAGTTAACCTATTATCACAAGTGATTCAGTAATCTCATCCAAGATCAAAGCATTCCTCTGAATTTGGCAAAAACCTTGATAACATCACAAGAAACCCTAGTCACAACCATTGTGGCTTCAAAACCGAAATTCTCCACAGCCACCCAACCATTTAGCGCGCTCAAACACTCATCAGAAAACTGACATAATAACCTACAAGAAGAAAAAAACGCCACTCAAAATCATCCACACCATCTCAAGTTATGACAAAATTAATCGAGCTTAAAAGCACACCTAAACCAAACCACAACACCCTGCATTCTCCCAAAATGATTCTATCTATGCCTCCCAAACAGGGATCTCCAACCGTTGATAGCATGAGATCCAAGGGCTGAAATTCAAACTTGAATAAGGAAGCAATCCATGTGGAGGGCGTGTGGACCAATGAGAATTGAGTATTTGAATATAGTCCTACACAAACTTTATTATTTAAACCATGTAATTTCCGTCATCTTCTCACACAACCTAAAATTTCACAGTAAGCTACGTCCTTCACAGATCCCATCATTTTATATCCATTTGCAATTTCCATCCCATTTCACCTCTAAGCCATGGCAACGGAAGAGCCCACCGTGGCCGTGGAACCCGCAGTAGTGGAGGAGCCGGCAGCCACCAACGCTGACCCACCCGAGGAGACCGAGCCCGAAACGCCCGCAGCCAAGCCGAAGAAAGCAGCCAAGGAGCCCAAGCCCAAAAAGTCCGCCGCTCCCAGATCCCGGAACCCTCCCGCTCACCCTCCCTACGAAGAGGTATAATCCGAATCTCGCCGTTAACTTAAAATCACTTTTGTAAACGCGACTCTCATTGATCTCAATTTGAATTTGGTTCGATTTTTGCAGATGATCAAGGATGCGATTGTGACGCTGAAGGAGAAGACTGGTTCGAGCCAATACGCGATTGCAAAGTTCCTCGAAGAGAAGCACAAGCAGCTTCCGTCGAACTTCAGGAAGCTCTTGTTGTACCATTCGAAGAAGTTTGTTGCATCTGGAAAGCTCGTCAAGGTGAAAGGATCCTTTAAGCTTCCACCGGTCAAGTCTGCGGCTCCCAAGCCATCCCCTGCCGCGAAGAAGAAGCCTGCAGCTGCTAAGCCCAAGCCTAAGCCCAAGCCCAAGCCCAAGCCGAAATCTAAGCCTGCTCCTAAGGCCAAGGAGACTAAGACAACTAAGTCAGCTGCGGCAAAAGCTCCGGCTAAGGCAAAGCCTGCTGCCAAGCCCAAGCCTAAAGCTGCTGCAAAGCCCAAGGCTGCTGCTAAGCCTAAAGCTGCTCCGGCTAAGGCCAAGACGGCCGCTGCCGCAAAACCGAAAGCTGCTGCGAAGCCCAAGCCAGCTGCTAAGCCGAAGCCCAAGGAGAGACCCGCCAAGGCTTCTAGAACTTCCACCAGAACTTCTCCCGGGAAGAAAGCCCCTGCTCCCAAACCGGCGCCGAAGAAGGCCGCGCCGGCGAAGAAAGCTCCGGCGAAGAGCGTTAAGCCCAAGAGTGTAAAGTCGCCGGCGAAGAAGACAACGGCTAAGAGGGGAAGGAAGTGAAGAGCGTAGTGATTGTAGGGTTAGTCTTGTAAAGTTCTATATCCTTGCGGTGTAGTTGGATCCACAGATGTTCCTGAAAAAAATTATGAAATCTGATTTTATCAAACTTTTAATTCTTTCCCCCTTTTTCTTAGTCGTTTGATTTTTTTTCTTTTTTTGGGTTCGAATTTGACAAAGTTTTTAGCATTGTATTTTTGAGCTTATTGAGTTAATCATCATAAACGAAGCTTAGAGTTTGAGGGTTTTTAACATTGTAGTGTTTTCTGGCGTTGGACCAGTTGTGCATTATATGATCATTGGATTTGTTGAGTTCATTGTTCATTGCTTCTCATCATAAGTACCTTTTGTGAAACTCCAAACGTTGTCTTTCTGTTTCTTTTCCCTTAGTTTCTTGTTGCGTCTTCAATTATTTATGTCATGTTCTTTCTGTCCAAGGAGTGTACATGTTAAGGTTGTATTGTCGAAGACATGAAATCCTTGTATCACTTGATTGGAAGCTAACCAGATTGGATACATATAATGCCATCTAAAACTCTTCCAGACGAAAGTGAGTTTCCTTCTTTGTAGACATTCAAGGAATTTCCGTGCATACTGGATACTTGAGGGGTATGTCTGATCTCATGTCTATTTTGTTAATGAAATAATTAAATTGATGGTTCCATACTTGTCTTTTAAAGATTTTTTATGTTCATGTCGTTTTTGTAGTTTATTAATCTGAACCAAGTTTGATAGATTTGAGGTTTCTTTAATCAAATGAAAAATGTTTAGTTGTAAGTAAATTGGGTAAGAGTGATTGTCATGTGGACATAATTTAAGCACATTATTGATCTGAAATAAGTTTGATAAATTTGAGCTTTGTTTATTTCAAATGACAGAAATGGTACGGAGATTATACAAGGATAGTTGAGCATAAAAGACATCATGTTAGCATGTTTATTTGGTGTCATTGTTTAGGCATAAGTGCGAAGAGTTTTAGCATGTTGTCGAACATCCTTTTGCCCATAAAAGGAAAAAAGGAAATTTGTGTCAAATATCCTAGATGAAATTGAGTTTGAAAATGTGTGATATTTCTTTTTCTATTAGGTATTGACTAGATATCATGTAGATGCAGTAAATGATGTGCTCCTTTATCTCTTTTCAGTATAATATAAGTGTTTTAGCAAAAATGAGGGGTGTTGAAATGGCTGAACACTGATGGTTTCTAACTTTCAATGAAGTCTGCAAGTGTTGGGCACTTCCCTGTGTGCTTGCTCCTTTTAAATGATTTTGAAGGCTGGATGCACAAGTTCTCATTTACGTTGTTTCTGTCTTTCTGAAGTTTAGGTTTAGAGTAGTATGTAGATATTGGTGCTTTTTTGTATTTGGTGGATGGAATTTCTTTAGGAATTATAATTAACTGCATTTTTTTTATTTAATGCTAATTACTTACTCACAACTATTGCAGATCACATGCAGAATTTATCCCTCTTCAGGTCTTCTTTGTGTTAGATGCATTAGTGGATTGCTGTGTTACTGTATCTTTACGGTATGGAAAGACTATAAATATAGATCTATTTGGTATTTGGTATAAATGATAGATTTAGCTATAAAATTATGATGTTCTCTCATGGTAATTGTATTAGAGTTTCGGGGAAATGAGATGCATGAGGAATTTTGGTTGTGGATCTTGGCTCTTAAAGAATGCTTTTGAATTTCCATGAAGTGGAAGATTCGGCTGAAGAGATCAATAAGTCGTGGTAAATGACTTCGGTTTCGGATGCAATTAAACTTCTCTATAAGATTATTAATGAACCAAGGACAAGCTTTATCATTGATTATTGTGGTGATCTACTAAACATTCTGAACATGTGCATGTATGTCGTTTTGGTGCAGTCATGCAACTTAAATTTTCTATAAAAAACGTTTTAGTGAATGCTGTATAATGATTTTCTTATCTAATTAGCGTTTTGGCATGAGTGACTTGCATGGTTAACTGTTTAGAAGACTAAAACAATCATGATTTGTAATTGGGAAGCTATGTTTTCATCACATTTTATTGTAAACTAAAAAAAATATGAATGAGTTCTCTCAGTCATCCTTGAAGAAAATATGCTTTTTCTTATAAGAAGCTTGAATTAGTTAGGTGGGGATTAGGCAATAAAAGAAGTCATATGGGATATGCAGATTGCAGAGACAACCTTGAAAGAGGTGTCCAAGTAGGACCATGATTGATATATGGAGTATAGGGTTGCAGCAGTTGGAAAAGGAATGAAGAATGGAGTATTAATTTAAGGAATATTAAAGGGAACATATTTCTTGAAATTAAGGTGCTGAATGAAACAGCAACTTGTATATCACTTTGCCAGGATCATCTTACTAATGACCACATTATTTTGCCGCATAGTGCTGCCAGCGGACAACACAACAGGTGTTGCATGGCAGCCTAATTGAGGTGCAGTGTTGCACGAACAAGAACAATCTGCAACATTTCATATGGTCCATGGCATGTGCAATCTGTGCCACTCTATGGCCTGGAAGTGATAGGGATTAATAGTCTTTTCATTAATCTCTCCCAGTGTGTTACTAAAATGTGTTTGTTTTTTATGATGAATTTACCGAGAAAATCTCTTATATTTTTATTTTGAACAACTTTGTTAGAAATTTCATGGGGTAAAAATGTTGGAAGTGGTTGGCATTGGATTTCAAAAGGAACTTACCGGGCTCACATGCAGTCGCATCTGTAAATTCTTCCATTACATGTGAAGAATGCCTGAGAGAATTTTTTGACAGAAGTTTCCGTGTAATTTACAGACTCTACTCTCTTTCTCTTGCTAACACTTATATACAGATATCCAGGTGTATGTTAGAAAACTTCTGAGAATTTTCTGTTGTGATTGATCCTGGAAAAGATTGATAATGTGTTGTGTGCATACTGCTCCCCCCCCCCCCTTTTCTTCAGCCTTGTGCTTTTGATTTCTGATTTGTTTACCTATTTACATATAATTTCCAAGGATAAAATATTGCCTAAACTCGTATATTTGTTGGGCAACTCTATAGCTAGAAATCAGAAATCAGGAGACGTTTAATATGCTCTTGAAATGTTTGAGCATTCTTGCTCCAAGGAAATTACTTGTTTTTACAAGTAAATTTTTGTTAACATTATTATTATTTTTTACCAAAAAAAACCATTAGTTTTTGAAGGGATGGTGCAGCGGCTCTGTCATGGTGCTACTATGGTGGTGACAAGATTGTAGAGGAGTTGAGTCATGGTGGTTTGGTTACACCTCTAGCTAACTCAGGCATGGATTTTTCTTGATTTTTAGAATCAAAATTTTTAAGAGGCCTCGACGAGTTTGCAAATAGGTTTTTCTTGATTTTTAAAAAGGGTTGACCAAAGCTTGATTCTAAATATCACTAAAAACCCATTTGTGCCCCACAACCGTTAGACCCACCATTAAATTTGACTCAAATTATAACCACACACATAGGAAAACATTGGGACCATTATGCTGCTGTGGGTGAGGAGATGGGGGTGTAGTGCAAGGTCGGAGCTGGGAATGGGTCGTCCAACAGAGGTCGATTTCGGTGGTGGTTTGCGGTTTGCAAGGTCGAGGGAGAGAACAATTTGGGTGGTTGGGAGCAGTGGCACATGGGGAGGAGGTTCTTGAAGTTGATGGTGGCAGCATGACGGATTTGGTCGCAGATGGAGGGTTCGGGATCAATGACTTAAAAGACAGATGCCGAGAGAAATAGACTTCTTTATTGCGTTGCGAAGAGAGATCGAAGACGAAGATTTTCTGACGCAGTGCGGGCACTGGATGGAATAGACAGAGAAGATAACAACCCACCGGAAGGGCATACCTCAGGAGCACCAATCTCCCCCGGCAAACATCTATCTGCACGAAGCCGACCTGGAAGGTCTTCCAACAAGGTCAACCTGTTTAGGAACATCCATGCTAATTTTTAATGAGTTAATGAGAGTCATTGATCATTTTAACTCCAAAATCAATGGTAATCCTTTTAGGAACATCCATGCTCCACCACGTTTTAGGAGTATATTAAACGTCTCCTTGAAGGAGAAATCATTGCCATTTGGGCTATATTTTAGGTCGGCATGGTCTCTCTTGCGGAGGATTCGGCCCCTGTTCAATTCAACTCTCTGTTAAATCAATGTATCACTTTTTACCTGGGAAAAAGGAAAGGAAAAAAAAGGAGACAAAGGTTTTTTGATTGATAATGTTTCACTGATCAGTTTGACTGTTATGCTATGTCCGGATACTGACTGCATATTTGGTAGTCTGTTTCCGCAATTTCCTGTAAGAAAATTTAAATATCTAGTAATGGTGGAAATTTCAAGATGCTGGCTAAATGCTGTTCGTTTATACATCTCATCACATCGGTACAACATACATAAAATTTTCTCGGTCACAAATTTCAGCAACATGCTTTTCTTTCTTACTCGAGATGGTTTTCATGTTGTGAGCCTTATCCTGAAAGCTGAAGGTGGAAAGATTTCATCTGTGCTTCATTAAGTTATAATTTCATGTTCTCAATCTTTTGGATTGAATACTTGAGCTCCTGTTGGATGTTCAACCTTGAAGGAGATAATACAATGTCTTTCCATACTGATCCAGCTTTAAAAGCTGGGTTGGGGTGCTTGTAAAGTTCATATATGGAGTCGGCATTTTCATTCAACTTAGCAACCCTCTTCAAACAGTCGATTTCATCTGGATCAACGAGCAGCGTCTTGTCTCTATCTTTCCATCCTATCAACTTTACAACAGATATAATGTCAGTAGTAGATGTTGAATATACATCAAAATAACAACCATGACAATGACAAAATTAATGAAATGATTAGGACGTTGATATTACAGAAATATAGCATTTACATTATGTTGCGGAGAGGCAATGGTGGGATCCAAATTCTATTATTGACTATCAGTTACATCAATCATTTGTAGAATAATGCTAAACACACACATTTACACAAACATATCATTTCACATTTGCATAATTTTTACCATTTGATTACAGGTAGTCTTATTTCATTTTCTGCACTCACACGTTGATTTTACCACCTCACATAAATGTGTGAAGATGTGTTTGGTGCTAATGTGGACAGAATATATTCATCATTTGTATATACAAAATACAAATTATGATTTTATCTTCGTAGAAAAGGTGTGCACAGGCAGGTTTTTGTCGTCTGAAAAAGAATAAGGAAGAAAGAGGATGGAAATACGTGTGTACCTTGGCTGGGCCTTCCAACGCATTTGTGCAGTATAGCCGGGCATTGTCTACTAGTTGACAGTAAGTCATAAATGCATCAGCAAATTTCTTGTGGGATTTCAATTGTGACTTTACTCTCACTGCCCTTCTACACATGATAGCTCTCCTGTTGACATTCAAATTTAGCTATTAATCTTCAAGTGGAATCCATTTTCACTGGAAGAGTTGTGATTGGTGAGAAAGATTGTCAAATGGAAAGATTCATGATGAACCTACCTTATGCCTCTAACAACTGCAAGGTAAGCATCACATACTACTCCAACCAGCTCTATCCTATATGGTTTTCTCCTTTTGCCTCCAACCTGTTCAGGTTCTTCATCTTCAATTCGTTCCCAATAGTTTTCAGTTACAGTTCCATCCTCATTCACCCTGTAGCCAGCCCCCATGCGGTAACGGCGGCGGTGTACATTTCTGGCCATTGTTATTGTCTGCACAACAAATGGTACCCAGGAGAGTGTGCCATCCATAATCACATCCCGTCCCTCATTTAGTGCTGTTACCAGGAGGGATGAGGCTGCATCTGTGGATGATTGGTGTACCTGTTGGGAACGATGATTTTATCATGCAAGAACCAAAAACATGTACAGGCTACAGCTATGAAATGGCTGCCAGATTTAATCAATTTGGATTATGCCATTGTTCAAAACAGTAACCATCCTCAGGCCACAAAAGAAGTAGAATTGAATGCCATGCCAACATCTATTTACTATAAACAGCACAGAATGCAGGTGAAAAGTAGAGAAAAGTCTCAACCATCTCACCAGTTCAGCTGTTCGAATCATGTCATGATGCCCTCTTGAGCTAAGGGCCTTATAGATGACATCTGATTCTTTGAAGGCATCTGCCTCAATGATTACGGCATTCCCTGCTGCTCCTGCCCAGAAAGGTCTGTTTAAATTTTATTCATAAAGAAACAAGATTAGGTCCTTGCTGTTTATTTGATGATTTCATAATGAGACTCTAAATTAGAAGCTAGATAGCATAAATGATGGTTGAAAAAAAGGAAACAGAACGTTTATGAACTTCCTTTCTAAAAAACTAAAATACAAATAATCTGTTTCTGTACACGTACACGCCATGTTATCATATTCATGGGACCTGGTCAATCTATTTTTCTTCAGCACTTGAGCATATATAAATGTGCACTGAAGATCACAACAGTGAATTTTCTTCAATACCTAAACTTACACTTCTGTTTGATACTGTGAAGACTGTCTATGTTCCATTGGTTAAGATATCATGGCATGCCACTAATGTAATACATCCGGTATGTTAAAGAAAATGAAATTTGAAGTTGCAAACTCCATTTCTTTACCTGTATCTTTTCAGCTCCATTCATTAAATTTGATAAAGGATAAGGCAAGAAATTGAATTGAAATTTTAAAATAGAATCATTCTTCATATCTACAGGTAATGTAATGTTGTGCAACGGAAGGAATCAAGTCTTTAGGAACTCGCTTTTTTTCGTCTATTCTCCTTGACAAATCTACTGGTTTAAAAGAATGAAAGTTAGAGCAATAATAAACAACTAGAATTAAGAAAAGAATTTTGATATTTGCACACCATTTTTATGATATGAATCTTATTGCACCATTTCAATTCCTAGATAGGGATTAATCTATGGCCAAAAATCCATTATATTTACAGGTCTTATACATGACTAAGCAGAAAAATGGTGTAAAAAAGGGATGTTAGAGAAAATGATGCACAAGAACTCGCTTTTTTTCGTCTATTCTCCTTGACAAATCTACTGGTTTAAAATAATGAAAGTTAGAGCAATAATAAACAACTATAATTAAGAAAAGAATTTTGATATTTGCACACCATTTTTATGATATGAATCTTATTGCCCCATTTCAATTCCTAGATAGGGATTAATCTATGGCCGAAAATCCATTATATGTATAGGTCTTATACATGACTAAGCAGAAAAATGGTGTAAAAAAGGGATGTTAGAGGAAATGATGCACAAGAATAATTTCTCCTGTGAAAAAGCAAAACAATGTTTCATTTTTGTTCAGAAACTGCAATTGCTTACTCTTTGAGAATGTCCTTGAGCACGGTGCTCTTGCCAGCTCCCATACCTCCGCCCATGAGGAGGAGCACTGGGCTTCTATCACTGTGAGCTACTGGAGCCATCACCTCTGTACATTGAGAGTCATCAGTTGCTGCAAGTCCCATTGCTTTCATCTCTTCTACTAATGTATTAAAAACTCTGGCCACCTTCAGATTCTTGGTTACTCTTTCGAACCTTTGTTCCCTGAACAAAGAATACTATTTACCTTAAAAAGGAAGATACGTTGAAGTAACCCTTTTGAATATAATTGAAGGTGTTCTGACAACAATGACAAAATGTAAATCATTTTACTTAACTATCAGATAGTTCCAACTATGAAACCACTTGAAAAGCAGCACCGTTTAATTTTAAATCGCATTATTTATTAACATAATCTATTTTATTTCCATATCTGGCTACTTCAAAAAGGAAGGGAAGAGGAAAGAAAGCCTTTTGGGAAAAGAAAAACCATTTATTCTTCTGAGCTTGAAATGTGTAGACCTGATCTGTATATTCAGTCAGACACCATAATGCTGAAAGGAAGTACTTGTACTAACTTATTGATGTTAATAAGCTATTTGGCAAAGAACCAAGTTCCTGTATGTATGAATTCTAGAGACAAGTGAGGTCACAGGAAAAAATGGCAGGTTGACTAGTAACTTCTCTCTGATCCCCTTAAATAGATACACATGCTGTTTCATAACATATGATCCCCGTATCGTTTTTCAAAGATGGTTTAATTAGTGTTCTTAGAGAACAATAGTATTACACACCTAGTTGCCGCCATAACTAAGTGCTTGAGCTTCTTTTTTGGCTCAGTTTCAGAGCTCAATACCTGCAAAACCAGAAAAGCAAACATTGTTTTACCTAGTATTACATACAAATCATTATAGATGATTCTGGCACCTGTGTATCTATCTTCCCTTATAAATATGACTAGACTCCCCAGTACCTGACTTATCATTACATCACCATGGCTCCAATGGAATCCGAAGTAACTAAGAATGCATCTCTCAAACTCTTCCACCAGCTTCACATAAAGTGAATCCACATCTGGTTCTTTCTCGAAGAAGTTATATATATCATCTTCACATCCCTCGCATTTCCTTATGTATTCAGAAGCCAATCTACATAGATGAGGACAACTCCTCCTATCTTTGAACCCCATTTGCCTAGCTGCACCAAATCAAAGAACGTTGCATATAGATTCAAACCAATCCAATTCATATTGCTAGCTGTAGAAAGAGCACACCACTTGCAACTTAATTTTATATATCACCGTTTGTGGATCCATGTGTGTAATTGAAAAGAATATATTATTTATTACCTACGTAATGGGAGAACCTTTCAAGCTTTGGGGCGCGGCCTGCGCGTGATAATCTTAGACGTGGGATGATCTTTCGATCTCTCATCTGTCTCAGGGTATAATGCATGGCTACAGCAAATATCAACCCAATAGATGAGGCTACAATGATCTGTGTAAAGCTGGGCTTGCCATTATACTCTGAACATGATTCAGCTGTGTGAGGAATGAAAATAATCATACTTTTAGTCTTTTATTACATTGCATGAGGAATTTACAAAATAAATAAATAATATCAATAGAAAAAGCCAAACGCGAAGATGCTTATTATGAGACTTGAGTTATTTTCTGAGTGTTACCATTCTGCATTTCTGTCATAAATCAAAGACCAGAGACCACAAGAGCTATAAGATAAGGGGAGTTTTTGTGTGCCTTTTGGTTTTGGTTTTTTCCGAAGATTTGATTCTGTAGCTGTACGATGAAGGAAGTTCTTCATTCATCTGGCCTTGTCGTTTCACGTTAGTAGTTATATTTGTTTGGAGTAAGTCGTAAAGTTGACATGTGGGTGCACGGCTTTGCATGGCACTATTATTAGCAGAAATACTTGAATAAAATTTATTTACATAAATTATGTAAATTAAACTAATTAATAATTGATATATTATTATTTTTAATATAAAATAATAATTTAATATAAAAATTTATATAATTATTTAAATTTTAATTAATCTAATTTACAGAGTTATATAAATAAGATTTACTCAATAATTTCTCATTAACCCATGGATCATAGGCATCTAAAAGAATTTGTTCCACCCTCTGGCTATTATACCTGCAAAATATAACATGTCAGTAATCTATACTCTCATCTTTCAAAATATTTTGGCATTAATTTAATTTTTAAATTATAAAAAATTAGATCAAAATCGTGTAACCACACTTTTATTATTATTATTATTTTTTATCAATACACAAATTTTTAATCTAATGTTTTTTTATGAGATTAATCTATTGTTAATTCTATCTTATAATGATAATTAGAATTCGTTTTGCACCCCTCATTTCTTCTAGGGAGTAGTACTTAGCAATGGAAATACGTTAAGTTAGGTTTGTTTCGTTGGTTTTAACCTAATGTAGTACTTTTTTTTAAGCCTGATTTTTTTTTTGTAAAAACATAAAACCTAGACCTAACTTAAAAGTTTATTTAAATTAAGATCTACATTATATGAAGGGTTTTAAATTTTGACTTAGGCTTTTTAAGTTTCAAATATACTTAACATTTAATAAAATTATTATATTATTTATAAAATAAATAAATTATATAAAATTTAAATTTATAATTACATATAAAAATTATAAATAAAAGGCCTCTTAGGTCAAATAAACTTTTAAAAAAAAACTAGGCTCTGGAATGTAGACAAAAAGAATTTTTCTATAATTGATAAAAGCATATCATAAAATCCTTTGTAGCTAATTCAGTTCATAAAGTCTTTTGCAAGTAAATCATAAATGTAAAAATTTGAGATCAAATCCTGATTTCATCTTTCCCTCCTCAAGTCTAGTGTGTGTGCGCGTTAATGTAAGTCAATTATTTACAATTATCTATGGGAAAAAAAACACATAATGAAAACTCTTTCAAGAAAATCCACTACACTAAGGGTATGTGTTGAAGAATCTCTGAATATAAAAATCATTAATTTGTACTTACTTTCTACCATATTGGGAATCATATATACAATAAATTCCCTTATATAAATATTTTTATTAAGATTTTGAAGTGTTTACATATTTATTTTCCGCAAATGGACCTCATAACTTTGATGCGTTGCCACATTAGACGGCTTAATTCTGCAAACCACCACCATCAGTTGATGCTCAACACAGCCAAAGGTTCAATGGACTCTGGCTTCAGCCGTAATTATGAAATCTGGAACTCTGGTTATACTAGGCTGGCTAGAGTAAAGTATTCATTATTAGGGATAAAAGGCCTTTAAGAAGTGACAAACTAAGTAGAACCTTAACGAACAAACTGTTGAATTTTTAAGAGTAATCTGCTTGACAATCACTTCAAATTCTTTGAAAAAAAAGGGTTTCCTTTCGTAAATATTTTCAAGGTTCAGTTTAGTATATTGATGTGATTTCATTCCTGCTAGTCAATGGTATATTTGAGCTCGTGCATCTTATTGTATGCATTTACACTTTCCTAACCATATCAGTCTTGACAAAGTTTACTAATTACAGTGGTAACTTATGATAAACATAATTTGATATTCCCTTTGTTCTTAAGATATATCTTTCTCTGAATTCTGAACCCTTCTACACCTTCGGAGAATAAGCTCCAATTTTTCTTTCCCAACACAATCATTGGCCAATTTCTCCCTAGACGAAGAAATGGAGAATCAAGAATTCAGCTACTTAAGCTAGCTAATTGGAAATGATTGCTCTTGATTCTATATTTTCTTCATTCAACAATGCTATCTACACACACTTATACACACATTATCTCATATTTTACACAGTTTTCACCATCTAATTACAATGGGTATATTTCGTGTTTTTGCATACCTAAACTCTTAATTCTGACACTTAAACAGATGTGAGAGTTGTGTGTGGAAAAGTGATGTGTAATTAGCATTTTTCTTCTTCATTAGCTTGGTCCAAAGACAGGTATTTCATTTTCATGTACTAACTTGCGCATATGGGTATGGAACGACCAACATCAATGGTGTTTGGGGGAGGAAGTGTTGCAATGTTGATCTTGTAGACGCAGAAAACGAAACATTAGAGCTCCTACTTCAGCTCCAGCAACAGGGGCTATGATGTATAACTAGATGTCCTTAAATTTCCATGAGAAAATTGTAAAGAAACACAAAGGAGAATGATTTGGTAGAATAATGTTATGTATCCAATTGATTTACAGAAACTGATTAAATAGAATTACAAAAGAGAAATAAAAGATTGAAATAAAGCTAATCTAAAAAGGGAATATACAATAATGAAATCATATCAATATCAATAAATAGAATCATATTCTAATAATAATAACAGAATCAGATCAGCAACAAATAAAAATAATCCTGATTGATTTGTTTGGTGATTTGTTGCTGATAACACTTCCCCTCAAGATGGGGTGTGTAAGGTGGATAACCCCATCTTGCTCTTTAGCCGTAGGAATTGATCTTTGCCCAAGGACTTGGTGAGCAAATCAACAATTTGATTTGTAGAACTGACCTTCACAGTATTAATCAGGCCAGAATAAATTTTTTCACGAACAACATGACAATCGATCTCTATGTATTTAGTGCGTTCGTGATATACCAGATTTGAGGTAATATGAAGCACAGACTGGTTGTCACAAAACAGCAGTATTAGTATAGAAGGAGAAAAATTTGAGGCAATTTGATTGTTGTAAGACCCCCAATACTTGAAAAAACAGATTAGTTTGGGAGTTGAAAAATTCACGTGCATTGTCAGATTGCACTTTTTGAATATGTGTTTGAAAATGTTTTTCAACCATTTTAAAAAAAATGAGGAATGATGGTATTGACTTCACTTTTGTGTTGTATGAGAAAAACTCATGTATGTCTAGAAAAATCATCAATCACAGTAAGAAAGAATTTTGCACCAGAGGAATGAGGTTTATTGTAAGGTCCCCAAACATTAAAATGAACTAATTCAAAACATTTAACAGTAGAAATGCTACTGAATGAAAATTTTAAAAGAGTCAGAATAGTAGAATTTCAAAAATATGAGGTGCATTTTTTTATTGAATCGAGTAAGGAGATCAAGCCAGATGTCACGCGCACTGTTGATCCAATGGATGGAATTTGCAATGGTCAAAATAGTAGAATGAACAAGCCAAGATTGAACCATGCTATGACACCGAACCCAATTAGAGAAATCATGAGTATTTGGTTCAGGTTTAAGAATAGTGCCATCAATGAATCCAAGCTTGTTTTTTGCTTCTAGTGCCATGGTGATGGCTCGGCTCCAAGTGGGGTAATTATCTCCATCAAGAAGCTGTGTAACCAATGGTTGTCCTGGTTGGTCAAATGGGTGGAGATAATATGGGGACGTGAGGTTGGGAGGATTAATGGCAGCCATGAAAGCTCAAAGGATGAAGGATCGATTTTAGGCTGATACCATGTAAAGAAACACAAAGGAGAATGATTTGGTAGAATAATGTTATGTATCCAATTGATTTACAGAAGCTGGTTAAATAAAATTACAAAGGAGAAATAAAAGGCTAAAATAAAGCTAATCTAAAAAGGGAATATACAATAATGAAATCCTATTAATATCAATAAATAGAATCATATCCTACTAATAATAACAGAATCAGATCAGCAACAAATAAAGATAATCCTGATTGATTTGTTTGGTGATTTGTTGCTGATAACAAGAATTTCTGGACCTAACGATCTTAAAGGATTTATTGATCCACCTGAAACGGGGCTGCCAAAATAGACCAAGTGACTGATATTAGAGACAAGCTACCAAGAGGAGGAATTGTAAAGTACTTAGCAAAAATCTTTAGAGTTTGTGGGTACCCTGTAATTAGTACAGCAAGTCCAATTGCTATTGCAACAACAAAGCTAGATAAATGGCCTACCTGCAGTGTTTCAAGTTTAGTTCTTAGAAATTGGAACCCTTCACTATGATTAGTTCATTATTAAGGAACTTAAATATGGCATTCTCTTCCTTACTGACTGAGTTTCACATGTCAAAGCTGCAGCCAGGAACATGATGATGAAAGTTGCAAATGATAGCCTCCACCCAGAAGGCAGATATGTACCCTTGGAGTGGCCGGGTCATCATAACATCAGGTTTTATGCCATAGACAAGACTACCAATGAATGTTGCCAACACACAACCTATTGTTTGTGCTATTATGTAAATTGGTACCTGTTGAAGAAACAAGGGAAGGATATAAAGTCATAAACTAATCAGTTATGCTACCTAAATTATAACAAGGAGTCAAGGACTATGCTTTTGTTTTTCTATTTAGCACCTGATAAGCCCCTAGCCCAAGGTTATGCTAGGAGGAAGAAACATGGGCAGCACTCCATTCGAATTGGGGGAATTGGAGGGACTGGCAGTGCCCTCATAACAGATAAAAAGATAGATGAAAGGCATGTTAACAATAAAAAATAATGTGTAGGAATTAATAAAGACAAATGAAGAGTTTGTAACACTAAAAAGTAAATATTAGAAATAATGATTGTGGTATCAACATTAGAAGGTGGGATATAAATGCCTTAAATGGGTAGGGAGCAGAGTGAAGGTGGTAGGTAGAAATTGAGTGATTTGGGAGAGGAATTGAAAAGGATGGGGAGATTTCTGTGCACCTGCAGAGCTCTATTGCTATATTTTATTTTCTGTTTCTACAATCTTCTCTAAATTTTTTTGTAATTACATGAGTCTATCTCTGAGTGAACGAGCTAGTCGTCAATATATAAATATACCTATAATTTTCAGTTCCTATCAGCACCTTGAACCATGGAAATTGACCAATTGTTGCAAAGGCAATTGTGACAGCTTGGTTAACTTGAGCACAAGATATTGGCCCTATAGTGAAAATTATCACAGCCACTGTTAATCTTGCTGTAGCTGCATACTCCAGAAGGCCCACTTCACCATTTTGGAAGTGTGTGCTTGCAATGATTCCACATACAGAACATCAAAATAAAAGTACCACAACCTCTGCCCTGACCTACATGTCAAAAGAACTTGGATTTCTGAGATCATCAGACGTTATAATTTTTTTTCAAGGGAACTAACATACAGTTGCAGAATATTTGGTTTCTGTTCAGTTCATGTTTAAATTCATTTACAGCTTCCACATGGTTTTGTCCAACATATTTTTCACGTTAGTCCTTCACTCATTGAGAATAAATGTTGGGAGTTAAATCAATCAACACTTTTGAATAATTATATAAATTCTTATGCATACAAATACTTTTATAGACATTGTCTACACAATAACACATTTGTATAGACTAAACTAATTAACACTTAAATAATTACATAAATTTTTGTGTCATACAATTATTTTATATTAAAAATAACAATATGTCAATTGTTGATTGATTTAGTCTATATAATTTATATAAACAAGATCGATACAAGTATTTCTCAGGTCGAAATTGTTAACCCGCAATTCATATATTGATTTTCACTCTTCACTTTTTCATGTCTATTTCAACCAAAGAAAATTTATCATGTAAACAAAATAAGGTGAAAAAAATACTACTTTTGTCCTTGAAAATCTTATTAATAAAATGGTAATTTAACAATGAACATTCATAGTTCAGTCAAACTAATGCCCTAATGGGTTTCTATACCATGAAAATCATACCGGACAATTAGGCAATGGCCACAAACTCTTAAGCAGCTCTAATTATCACGAAGAAAATATGAAGCATTGCTAAGTAGACAAATAACCAAGAAATCATTGCAGTGAGAGAGATTATAATATGTTCCTTGAATAGCAATAAATGTATGCTCCAAGATGATTTTTACTATTAATATAATTTTTTTAGTTAAAATTTATGTTACTGTACTTAAAATCAATGGTAGAGATCAACTTGATGCACTCTTAATACTCTTACAAAGGTTGAATGTACTCTTACCATGCGAGCCAAGTTCAAGTCAATTTTGAAGAGTAAGCAGTGAAATGCAGAGTTGTTGACCGAAAGATATTGATGCTTCCATATTGCAGCACAACACCCAATCTCCTTTTCATCTCTAGACAGGCCACTGCTTGATGCATAATTTGAAAATTTGGAAGATGGTTGTGTTGCTCAACTTAACAAGTATATCAAATCGCAAAAGTAATATAATGAGTGAGTTACTATCGTTTCTTAGGAATTACATGTGTCAAACACCAAATTTGCTAAATTAATATTGTCTAAGTGATGATAAATTAGAGTCAAAGTAAGCTCTAAAGGCATTAAATAAAAATAACTTCATGCAAAGCTAAAAGCAACGAAACTAACAAAAAATTACTGCAATTAACAAGAACAAACTTGACTTGCAAGATGAAGGGGTGAAAACAATGGGATTAGAATGGTAGGGTTTCGATTTCACTTAATCCTTTTCCGATGCAAACTCAAAATCTTGCTTAACCAAGTTATATTTCAAGATTCATGACCAAATTCTTAAAGTTAATTAATATTCAATACATTGGTATATTAATCTTTTTCAAACTAAGTAGAATTAACTAATCATTTAGTCTAACCATAATTAGAGAAGACTTTACCACAAACAAATGAATCAAAAGTAAGGTCACACAACCCACAACACCTATTCCTATATGTTGGAGAGATTATAATGTTTATTTCAAGTTCCAAGCTTATACACAATTTTTTCAAATCATACATAAACCCTGAGATCAAATCAAGATTGACCAAGTCAAGAAAAACATTAAGATAAGAAATAAACACTTGAATCATCAGATATAAACTTGGATTAAGCATAAAATGAGTTTACATCATCCAAAGACAAGATCCATCATCACCCTAATTAAGAGGTTTAGTTACACATGAAGAAAATAAAATAAAAACAAAGAAGAAAAACAAACTCCATGGAAGAATCAAGAGAAAGTTGAAGAAATCTCCTCATTTTCATGGTGGAATGACTCCTCCCTTCTTCTAGGATAAAAGACACCTCTAATCGCTGCTGAATGACCCAAGATCCCTTTCCTTTCCTTTATATATGTAGCCCTAACACATGCCAATTTTTCTTTGACTGATTAATTGCCCAATTTTTGACCAACTAATATGTGGCAAGCAATGTGTTTTTCTTCATGGGCGATTAATTAGCCAAAAGTGAGTGATTGATCATGCATTTGACTAAAAATGCTGGGCTTAGATGATTTATCAGGAAAAAGTGGATGACTAATCACTCAACATCACAATCTTCCTTTTTATTTCTTGTTCCTTGATCAAACATTCCATATTCTCCCTTGGTTAGTCATCTATAAGAACATATTTAACACACAATGAACACCTTACTTAACATAACAAAACATGATTGAAAGAAATGATTTTAATTTTCTTTAAACTTCATCAACAAAAGAAAGATATTATACAAGATAATTCATAAGATTACACTTGCTTTGACACCTTATACTTACTAAGGATTCTCTTTCTCTCTATTACACTCTTCCTCACTTATTCTTACTTCACTTTATGTACAAGATGGTGATAACTAAGGCCTATTTATAAGTAAGGAAAGTGGGCTATAAATAAACATAGGAATTATCTAGAGCTAATAATTAATTACACTAGATTTTCTAGATACATCCACCATCCACTAAATGAATCATTTTTGCTTGGAAATTGGGAAATAGATCATCTCATGTGATTTTCACATTACAAGGTTATATGGAGGAAAAAGATAAACACAAAGGTTATAAAATAAATTTCACATATTTTAATTGAGCTCATCTAATAAAATTTTTATATTTATATTTTTCCACCACATGACCTTTTCATGTAAAAAATTAAATAAGAGGTTAATTTCATGAAAATTGTTCCTTTTAGTTTTAAAGTGGACGGTGCACTAGTAAGCAGTGCTTACTCCTCAATTCATGTGTTGCTCAAAGTGAGGTAGAAAAAGAGTAATTTGTGCTTATGAAGTATTAACTGCTCCACTGTAGAAAGTAAACCACTATTTTCCAACAAATGCATCCCCTTTAGGGAATTTGTCTTCATCGAATCACATGAAAATATATTTAGCAAGAATCTCTGTTCTTTTTACTGAATCACATGAAATTTTATCTAACTCCGTGTATGAAATACCTATTATGAAAAGAGGAATAAAAAGAAGTTTATAATCCAATTGGAATTTGCAACAAAACAAACAGATAGAATCTAAATTCGAAATGGAAACGAATTGAAAAATTCCACCTAGACTTCTGGAGTTTTTTTAAAAAATATCAAAACAAAAAATTGATTCCATTTCTACCATGTATTATGATATTACAAATTCCAATTCGATTGGATACCAGAAAAAGTAATTAGAATTCGCAGAGAAGAAAGATATTTTTACCTATTTTTTTTAGAATTTGAGAATATGATTGGAGTTCGTAATAAGGCTTTTATTTATTAAACATGCACAGATCTAACTCCAGCTATAGCTATCTATATATATATGTCTCTTACTTTATTGCACATATTCCTTCGGGACAGCACATGTCGTGGTAAATTTGGATTTTCTATTCAATCTATTTAAGGAAGAAAAATTGTCAAAAAAATGGAAGCATGAGAATTTCTTGAAAATTCCCTATAGTATAGGTATTATATACGGATAAGATACTCGATTAGATAATATCTGGGTAACAATTAAAATTTATGTTCTAGGGTTTACATATACTTATAGTTACTGTTATAATTGAAATGGAGAAGAATTTTTTTTTCAATAAAAAAAAGGGGGGGGTATTCTCATATATTTATTTTGTATCGTTTTGGCGGCATGGCCGAGCGGTAAGGCGGGGGACTGCAAATCCTTTTTCCCCAGTTCAAATCCGGGTGTCGCCTGATCAAAATAGTTTATTCCGTTTTGTTGATAAAATGCTGGAAATCTTTTCGTCTCGGATTCAAGGAAATATTCGAGTAGTGAAAAGGAATCGATAAATCTTGAAATCATAGTCCTTTCACTCCGCTAATACTGTAGTGTCCGTCTACTGACTGAGTCTTGAATTAGATTGAATAGGGGTAGGTCGTACAGAGAATAGAATTCCATTTTCAGTTCGGGAAGGGGCAGATGAAATATACAGACTTATGAAAGTCTATGAGCACTCCCGCATTTATTCAATATTAGTTATATTGAATAGCTAATTGGCTTTCTTTTTTTATTTATTTATTAAAATAATTCTATTTTAATACTAATTCTATTTTAATACTAATATTCTTTTTTTTTTTATTATTATTAAATTATTAATATTTAATTATTTTTTAATTATTTAATATATTCAATAATTATTGAATATATTATTCTAATAAAATTCGAAAATAATAAAAAAGAGATTCTTTCTTTTCGGTAACCTCTAGTCAAAGAATTTCATAAGCTGTCTTCCGATGGTTTTAGAGAACGAATCGGGAGACGGTAAGGATTAAATTAAATGGAAATAAGAGTATCAGTATGCAAAGTAATCTGTCTTGATTCTATATTTTTCTTTTTTACTTAATGAAATTACTTAATGAAATTACTTAATGAAGTGGTGGGGGGGGGACAAAATAAAACATAGGTCTTATTATTCCTACCTGTTAGTAACATTCATTCCCTTAAGACTTCCAAGGATGTCGCTGGATATTTTGTTTATGCTTAACTTAATGTTTTCCGATTCTACTAGAAATCAGATAAGAACTTGTTAGATGTTCTAATTGGATTTCTTGGATTGTTTCGTCAATGGTGTTAGCCCAGAATCCCTTTTTGACTCTGTACCAGCGATTTCACTATTATATTCTTTTATAGTATTCTTAGTGAATAATACAAAAAAAATAAAATAATACAAGAAGAATTAGTGAACAATAATGAAATAATTCCTTCATATTGATATAGATAGGAGACAAAATTTACATGGATATAGTAAGTCTTGCTTGGGCTGCTTTAATGGTAGTTTTTACATTTTCCCTTTCCCTCGTAGTATGGGGAAGAAGTGGACTCTAAAGGCACTACTAATTGAGTTAAGGGATCAAACTGTATCAATTTTTTTATAGCTGGGTTCTGAAATTTTTTGAACTATTGAATTTGAATTTAAGTATTGAATTCATACTAATTAATTGAATTCAAATATATCTGCATTTCGGAATTCTATTGTATTCTATAGATAATATAGAAATAGAAAATACTCTTTCAATCAAACAAATATTTGAATTATTCCCATGTTCGTATTTTGAAAGTCAAGGGAATACAAATAATAGGAAATTGACTCTCTTATTCCTTCCGAATTCTTCCTAAGATTTCTATTTCGATGAACTGGCTCTTACCAAAGTTATATATGGAAAATGAGGAACCGCGGAACCCCCCTCACTCCTACTCTATTTTTTTGTGCCCTCCTTCTCTTTTTTCAAAGAGAAAAGAAAATAGTTCTGTTATTAGTTATTAAGCGATACACAATTTCTATAGGAAAAAAAATAGACATAGGAGTTGTCTAACGAGATACTACACATAATAAGATATTGCCGTTGCCGTAGGCGAATACCATATTACGTATTTATTACGTATTTACCTTACCGCTTATTTTCTTTTTTTAATATGATAACGGGATTGGAAAATAATCAGAAATCTATAAATTCGAATCGGAAGAATAAGAGTTGCTTTTTTATTATTTCAGATTGATTGGAACCAATAATGAAACAAAGAAAAAAAATTGGGACGCTATGCTATGTATATTCCATATATGGAATTGAAAATCTATATATATGAATATGAAGATACATATTGTAGATTGATCCATATTAAATCTCTATTTTTATAGAGTAAAACTTTATACACTACAATAATAGAGATAGATAGAATAGATAGAAATAATAGATAGATAGAATAGATAGTATGGTAGAAAGAAATAGATTTGATTTCTTTCTACCATACTATCTGGATTTCATAGAATTCTGCTGATTCTATTATAGTCCGATCATTTCATTTAAGACTAAGACCCGAAATTGAAATCCTTTTTCATTTTTTTTTATTCAATCATTGCATTGATAAGAATTAAGAAGTCATGATTAAGTAAAATTAGTCATTTTGACTTACCGTTTTTACATAAATTATAAGTAAAAAGGCAGTAGGAACTAGAATGAACAGTGCAGTAGCAATAAATGCGAGAATATTTACTTCCATAATCTCTATGTTTTATTTCTCTTTTATTTCCAATAAATAACTCGGGATTTAATCCCATAAAGATGATAAATCTTTCGTCGGTAAATTCAATGGTATAAATTAAATCTCGATGATACCAAATCAGATCAATATCATGAATAACAATATCTGAGCTATCACTATCAAATCGATTCATCGTCGAGAATTGAATAGTATAACATAGGAAGATCTTTTATCCATACCAAATTCCAAAATTTTATTTCTGATGTAATCAATAATTCCTTTTCTTTTTTATTTTTAGAGTTTTTTTTCTTTCTTCGTCGGAACCTTTACCTTACCTTAAACTATTAAACTAAAAAAAAAAGAGGGATCCCTGTTAGGGATGAGATTATGTTTGTTATTTTTATTCCCTTTCACACACGAAAATTTATGTCTTTTTTTATTGGATTTGTATCCATCGGGACTGACGGGGCTCGAACCCGCAGCTTCCGCCTTGACAGGGCGGTGCTCTGACCAATTGAACTACAATCCCAGGGAAAAAAGCGTATAGCATACATATTCTTACGATTTCATTCAAATCCTTTCTTTTTCGATTTTAGATTTGAATTGTTGTGCTGTAACTGACGGAGGCGGGACTTATTTATATATTGATATCTATATGATATACACTTTAGAGAGATCGACACGGATTACTCGTAATCCGTTCGTTATTGCCAAATCGATTGAAAAATGAATCAATGAAAATAAAAAAGACTCTTTTTTTTTTATTTACTTTTTAGACTTTATACTTACAGATCCTGATAGGAATCTAGATCATTAGCAAGATCCGAATTTGTGGAAAAAATACGTAATACGGAAAAAAAGAAATAGCGCTAGGGATGTATCATACTTTTGTTCTTCCGTATCAGAGCACATCGGGCATTTCCGAAGAACAACAAATGGGTTATATCATTTCATGGTGGATCGGCAAATTATTGGGCCGAGCTGGATTTGAACCAGCGTAGACATATTGCCAACGAATTTACAGTCCGTCCCCATTAACCGCTCGGGCATCGACCCAGGAAGAATCAATTTCAGTCTTTATTGATGATCCATGATCAACTTCCTTTCGTAGTACCCTACCCCCAGGGGAAGTCGAATCCCCGCTGCCTCCTTGAAAGAGAGATGTCCTGAACCACTAGACGATGGGGGCATACTTGCCCGACCGCCATTATACTATGAACATAGTATGAACAGTTTTTTTGAAATTGTCAATATAATGGAATGTGGTATGATTCGATGAAATATTGGAATTGGTGGGTATATGTATCAACGAAATTCATTTCGTTATGATGAGGATGACTTCAATTCGAATCGGTTTTGAAATAATTCATTACATTGATATTTATCAAATCCAATATAAATAAACCATTTTATTAACTATACTCTATTCACTAGGTAAATCCAATTTATTGTTCCTTAATGAGTCGCTATGTAGATAAAATATATCTATGTACATATATTCTAATCTTATCTATATAATAAGTATATGCAGTAACAAATATATGTACTAGGCTCATATTGGCTAGTTCCTTATTCAGGAATTGAATCAAAAGGGGCCCTTTTAACTCAGCGGTAGAGTAACGCCATGGTAAGGCGTAAGTCATCGGTTCAAATCCGATAAGGGGCTTTTTACTTTTTTTTTTATAAAACTCCAGCAGTAGTATTCATATTTGAAGGAAGAATAGAGATATTGTTGATATTTGTAATAAAAAAAACTAAGGAATCGTAGAATTTCATTAGAAAATGGAATTATGAATTCTAATTCTAATTCTAATAAGTTATCGTTATCATTCTAATGAATTCGAATATCGAATATAGTAAAGTAATTCTAGTTAGAAAGTGGAACATTTTTATTATTATTTCTATTTTTTTTATTATAATTCATTATAATAATGAATAATGATATCTCCTTTAATTGCCATATATTCCTATTTTCGATTATTCCAATCAAAAAAAATTGGAAAGATTATAAAAAAAAGTAAGTGGACCTAACCCATTGAATCATAACTATATCTACTATTCTGATATTCAAATTCGATAGAGATTCAATTTGAACAGTGGATCTTTTTTTATTTTGTTTTTCATACTTCTTTAGTTTGGATTCCGTAAAAATATGTCGATATTTCCGATTAAATCTTCTTGTTCCTAGAGGTTCTATAGGAATGAATAAATTGCTATTCCCTTCCGCGTGGAGGAAGGGCTTATTCCAAGTTCCAACATACAAGTCATTTGAATTTTAAATATCTTTTTTTTATTTCCGAACACAAGAAAAAATCAATTTTTATTTCTATTATTTCTATAAGATAAGATATGATATATCTATAGAAAAAATATCTATAGAAAAAGAAATCCATTAAATCATGGCTTCGCGTATCAAATATTTTCTTTTCATATCAATGCATACGATATTTTTTCGGGCAATTAATGGATGCGAGAAAGAGACTTTCACTTACATTACAGTCTCTTATTATTAAATAAATAAAAAAAAGTAAATAGAAAAAAATATTCGAAGTATATCCTCGATCTGAAAAAAAAAAAGTATACTTTGGAGTTTTTTTTTAATCTGAAAGAAGGGGAAATAGAACAAAGAAGAAAATAAAAGAAAAAAATGTAAAATAGAAAGTAATAAAATATATGATCCTGTAGTAGTTTCCTAGACATAGAAATTAGAAGAATATATAAAACTATTTCTTTTTATCAATTTCACGAACAAGATTCAAGAATAAGATTATTTGATGAAAGGAGAGGAGTATGTCTGGGGATCCACAGGTAGCGAGAGCGAGAAGAGGGATCTATTACAGGTTCATCATTCATGTTTGAAGCAGCCCAACAGAAATTATTCTTTTTTTTTCTTCTCGTACCTTCAACTTTATTTTCTGTGTGAATTACCTCAAAACTTTCAAAATGTGTAATTTACTCCATCACGTACAATTTACTCTCTTTTGTCATTCGTTAAATTGATAATAAAAATGTAACAATTTACAATTTATCCCAAACAACTTTCTGATTAATGTAATTTATCCCATCAACTATTGAATATTGTTATGAATTTTAATAACACTATAACGTTTTGAATAATACAATTTATCCTAAAAATTACTAAGAATAAGTTGTCTGTCTTGAAAGTGTTAGGAATAATTTGCACAAAGATTAAAGAATAAAGTTAAAAGAGATTATATATAATTTCACTCTTTTCTTTTGTCTTGCAAAAACTTTAGTCGTAATAGCATCCCAACCCAAGACTTTAGATATATTTTTTTAAATCTTAATTTATATGTAGTTGCTTAAAAAGGAGCTATATATAAATAACGGGAGCGTGTTTTTCATCTGATCTGAGATTGTTCTCAAGCTAAAATTGCCATGGCATTTCTGTCCAAAAAAGAAAACAGGAGTGATATAGCATTCTGCCTTTCAGGCATTATTTAAAACCAGATACTACTGATTTTTGTCGGTGTTAGAAGGGAGGACATACAGAACTGCTTTCGGTGGAAGCCTTAATTTTCAATAAGGGAGGCTTGTTTTTCAACAATTGAAGAAAATAAGCAAATGCACTTTCGGTGGAAGACTTTCAATTGCAATTATCCTATGGGTGATTGGCAAGTAAGAAAAAAGGCTTGAATTGGTTCTTTATAAATAGAGAACCATTGCATCTGAAACTGTATAACAAATAGAAGATAAGCAAATGAGCTTGTGAGCTTCTGTGAGTGAGAGAAAAATAAAGAGTGTGAGAAAATTTTAAGAGTGTAGTTTGTGAGTATATACTGAGAATTTTTGAGTTTATTCTCTAATCTTTGTAATACTACAAATTGTAGTAGGAGAGGATTTCATTAAGAAACACTATATTTAGTATCTCTTGTGTGCAAAAGTGTAGATATGATATTATAATTATCTTTGATATAGTAGAATATTTTTCGGAGTTCGTCCCGTGGTTTTTCCCTTAGTATACAAAGGGGTTTTCCACGTTAAATTTGGTGTGTAGTTCTTGATCTATTTTTTCTTATGTAAATAGTACTGACAGTGGGTCCCACCATAAAGTACTATTCATGTGGACCCCACTATAAAAGTACTATTAATGTGTTTTACAATTTTGTCAGTTCTTCTTCAACGATTTGAGTGCGCTTCTGCTCATATCCATAAAGTGTTAAGACACTTGGGGTGTATCCAACTCTGATTTCCTAACAAGTGGTATCAGAGCCACTTGATCAAATTTCAGATTGAAGATGTCGGTGCCAAAATTTGATGTGGAGAAGTTCGATAGATCCAACGACTTCAGTTTATGGAAGCTGAAGCTGCAGGCATTGCTAGATCAGCAAGGCTTGTCAAAGGCATTGGAAGGTGAAAGCAAGTTACCGGAAACATTGTCTTCTGATAAAAAGGAAGAGATAATGGCCAAAGCACGTAGCACAATACAGCTGAGCCTGACAGACAATGTGCTGCGAGAGGTTATGAATGAGAAGACTGCAGATAGACTCTGGAAAACTTTGAAAGAAAAGTACTCTGTAAAGACTTTGTCAAACCAACTTTACAAGAGGAAGAGATTGTACACATTCAAACTTCCAGGAGAAAAACCAATTCGAGATTATATTGATGACTTCAATTGGATGATCTCTGATGTACAAGCGGCTGGAATTATAGTTGAAGATATTGATCAAACTATGATCTTATTGACTTCACTACCTCCTGTAACACCCCAACTTTTGGGATAAGTACGATATTATCCTAAATGTACTGTTTTGTAATTTTTGTGAGTTATAAATTGAATTTGACTGTTTTATAAGTGCATTTGACTGTTGTGTGTGATTTGCTTTGAGTCAAGAAAATAATAATTTTCTGACCCAAAAAATCTTATTTTAATTATTCGGAGTTGGGGAATCTTACTAAACCCACTTCCGAGTGATATATATATTAATCTTTTAATTTTTAAGATTTAACTGTGCAATAAAATAATTTTATATTATTATAATATTATTTTATTTAACAGTACCTACTGTCTCAAAAATAGTAGAAATCTGCTCCAAAATGACTATGGATCTTGAAAAGTCTGTGGGACCCACGTTTAGAGTAGCAGTCAACGATTCTAACTGGACTGAATTCTAAGCCAATAAGAACCAGTCAACGAAAATGGCTTGAAAGTTTCTAACCAATAAGGTTTGGTCAAACAAAGTGGCAAAGACTTTATTGTAGACCATTGGATGAAAAGCTTGATTAAGATGTCTTTGATCATAACCATTGATCAAATCAATGGTGTGGGAACAATCCTAATTAAATCACTAAGTGATATCCACCTTAGATTAAATCAATGGATAGAAAACAAAGTTAAGTTTAATGGTTAGGATTAAGTCAAATATAGTGGCTTGACTAATTAGCTAAGTAAACCTAATTTGGTTATTTTAATTGCCTAATTAGGAAACTAAGTGAAACTAACCTAATTACTAATTAGTTCTAATCTAATTACTAATTAGATATCCTAATTCTATCTAGAAGTCATGACAAAGCATGACATATGCAATGACCTAGTTAATTAATTAGTTATGTAATTAGGAAACCTAACCTAATTAATTACCTATCTAATTAGCAAGTAATTAGCTTTTAATTGAAGTCAAATTAAGTCTCTAAACCCCTTAGTACCCCACGGCCAAGAAGGCCAATCTACCAAGTTCTCTTATGTTCTTGAACTATCTTGCATGACCATTAGGTGACTACTTGGTGACATAGGCCGTGTGCTTTCCTAATGTGAACACATTGTGATATTTACTATCCAAACTTATCTCTTAATTTTCCTACACACTCACTCACGGCAGCACCCTCACATTTCACACTCATTATTCACTTTTATACTTACCTAAAGCTTAGGCTAATATTCTCTCAAAAATACCAAGAACACGAAGAATCTTTTCTTTCCATTTTCTCTCTCAAGTTTCGGCCTCTCACCCCAAATCCACTACCTATCTTCTATAATTTTTCCTCTTAGCTTTTCCTAAACCTAAACAACATCTTAAACACTTTTTATTTAGAAGGTTTTGTCTAAAACCTACTCCTTCTACTTCAAAATCCAAGTTCTATCTTACTTCCCTAAAGGTAAACTTTTGATTTTATGGTTTAAAATTTGATTTTTGATTTTCTAAACCATGATTGTTCCATAGTTCTTCAATATTAAGCCTTGTTTGTGATTTTGCTAATTGTTTAAGAATTTTAGGGATTTGTTTTGGAATCCACACGAAAATCAAAGAGGAGGAGGAGACTAGGGGATCCTTGTCTTCAAGAGGTAAGAGGGAGATTTAATCTCATCAACCCTATGTGGTGATGAGAAAAATGATTGTTTGTGTGTGAAGAATCCATAAGGATTCATTTATGTGGTTGTTTAATGCTTTACTATTTTGTGATTGATTTTAATTGTATACATGTCTATAACTTTAAAATATATTGCATGTGTTTATAGATGTATGATTATTAATGTAAGATATGAATAATATGCAAGGTTTGCATGAGTGTTCCAAAGAACACAAAGGAGCTCACGGCTTCTCCAAGAAAAAGAGAACCAAAATATTTTCAACCATTTTCTAAAACAATGATTTAATAAATCTAGGTAAAATAATGAATTTGGAAATGATTTAGAAGTTAGAAAATGACTTAATGATTAGTTATGAAGGATAAGTAGATTTTGGCCAACATGTCATTCAATGTACATTTGAATCCCAAAAGTATTTTCTAAGGTAGGTTAAGTAGCTAATTAGGATTCTCAATTAGAAGAATTTGTTATAAGTAAGCATTAAAGAAAACACTTGAAAAATACTAACGTAGAGCTCATTCTTTGAGTTTTGAAGCGCGTTAGCAAGTTTCAATGTGTAAATAATGGTTGAGGTTAAAACATATAGTATTTAGAGAGAAACATAGGAAATACCATTTAATGAATTTTCTAGGCAAAATGCTGTCAAAATTTATTAAAATCAGACAAATAAAAATAAAAAGTGCCATAGTATGTTTATAACGTATGAAAAATATTCTACGTAGTTTAAAAGTACTAGAAATAGCTTATACATATTTGAAATAATGATTTTTAAGCTATATGGTTAAGAAAATGATTTAAAAATCTTATGCGATTGAGAAAATGATTTAAAAATAATACGTGATGTTCAAAAACATCAAAATATATTTACGCGATTTAAAAACATTTATAAAGGTAACATGATTGTGAAAATACGATAAAATTTCTACGCGACTAAATGGAACAGTGAGTTTTTACTGTCGGTCCAAAGTGGTGGACCCGGACATGTTGAGAGATAGTACTGTCAAGTGGAGACATACTATGTTTTGGAATAGTGAGACTGAGGGTATTTTCGTAAAAATGGTAATATATTGAGACTAAGTGTATTTTTGTAATTATGATTCTTAATCATACATTGAGAGTTGTGTCAATTTAGTTAAAAATTGACGATTGATTGACGAGATGAATTACACCGTGTTGTGGGTGTGATAAGCGCAGTGTGGTTCATTATTTGAACTTGGAGGCGTTAGTGTGTGGAGAATTCCACATGCGGACAGTTGGTAGCTCCTCTGGGCCGTGGTAACGAGTAACACACTAATGATCTCCACAAGCATTATTCTTAATCGAGATCTTTTGGAGACTATTTGGTACAATGCCTGTAGTGCAGATGTTTTGGACTGTGGACTATAGACACGACGTTGGACAGTGTAATAGTTTGGTTAGGCAGCCTGAGGTACTGATAGTTCTTTTCAGATCATTCTCTCTAATATATGTGTTTAGCTAAATGGAGTAGGAACGAGTCAGTATGCATTAGCATCCATAATCTGCATTTCAATGTTTACTATAACCTGTGATAACATGTATGATGTGTTAATTTAAGGTACTGTGTATGATATAGTTATATGTGTTATTGTGATATTTGTTTGTATTGTCGTTTTCTTTATTGCCATGAGGGTAATGATGTAGACTGTCTCACCTTGTGATACATATTTCTCTGTATTATTATTTATTTTGTAAAGAGTTTGAGAAAGAGGAAGAGGAACAGCCTCTTGATATTCAGCATCTGGAAGAGCGCCAGCCGAGTGAGCATTGTGACGACGGCGAGCCGTTAGATCACCCTTACCATCTGGATTGATCTTGTGATCATGACGCTGCCGGGATTCTTTGATTTCGTGAGACTTGATTTTCATGGAGGTTCGGAAGCCTGGCGACTGCGTGAGGATAGAGGATCAGTAGTCTACGTGGGACGTCTGACTGTGTCTCTGTGTAGAGAGTTTGACGGGGAGATTATTTTTACTACTACTCTGTATTTACATCTTGAGTTGCCTTTGACTCTTAGGCGTTATTGGGGAGGGATTTTCTATGCGCCTAGTTAGCTTAGTAGTGAGTCGACAGCACGGACTCAGGTCCGTAGAGCTGCGAGACATCCTGGATTTCTGCTATCCGATGATCTCTCTGAGAGTGATCCTTCGGAGTGTTAGGAATCTGTGATGT
Source organism: Ormosia semicastrata (assembly GCA_029884595.1). NCBI lineage: Eukaryota > Viridiplantae > Streptophyta > Magnoliopsida > Fabales > Fabaceae > Ormosia > Ormosia semicastrata. The sequence goes on along the minus strand of JAQQTO010000055.1, from coordinate 12,925,861 downwards.
GTACTTGGGCATGTTATGTTTTAGTTTTATGCTGACACTTTACTGCTTTGCTAAATATTTGTAGTTGTAAATTATTTGTATACTTAAGACAAAAATCATATGTATATTATGGTGTGATTATGTTTTGTCTTATTTTGTGTTCTGTGTTATTTTATTTAACGTTATAAGTATAAAAGGAAATTTTTTTTACCACTAATATTATTTATATACCAAACGTTTTACAACTTGGGTAAGAATTTTATTTGATTTTATTTTCTTGCATTAAAAATGTGACACCCCCACAAGGGTGTTACACCTCCCGTCCTATGATAATTTCTATGATACCATGATGTATGGTAGGTCCACCATCTCCGTCAAAACCGTCAAGGAGGCATTGATGACAAAGGAGCATCACAAATTGACATTAGGATCCAGTGCTAATAATACTGCAGATGAGTTGTTCATGACGAGAAGGCATAGTCAAGAAAGAGGATCGGGAAACAAAAGCAATGGAAGATCAAAGTCCAAAAATCACAAGTCCTTAAAATGTTTTCATTGTCACCAACCAGGGCATATACGAAAAAATTGCCCTGATAGAAAGGAGAAACAAGGAAATACTGTCAACATAACAGTTTCAAGTTCTGATGGTAGTGATGCTGAATCTGTCCTAACAGTTTCCACTAGTGACTCCAGCAACGAGTGGATCCTGGATTCTGGCGCATCTTTTCACATGACACCTAATAAGAATTTTTTCTCTTCGTATCAAAAGCGAGAGGGAAAAGTCCGATTGGGAGACAACAGGGTAATTACTGTTGTAGGTGGAGGAGAGGTACGAATCAGATTGGATGATGGTACTGCAAGGACATTTCAAGCGTGGCATGTACCAGAGCTAGGCAAGAACCTGATCTCTTTGAGTGCCTTAGACAACCAGGGGTACAAGTTCTCTGGAGAGGGTGATTTTTTGAAGGTGACCAAAGGCTCAATGGTAGTGATGAGAGGAAAGCTGCAAGGCGAGATCTATCTATTGCTGGGGAGCACAGTTAGTGGCATTACCGCTGTTCTATCCTCTAAAAGATCTAAAGATAATGTTACAAAGTTGTGACACATGCGGCTTAGTCATATGAGTGAGAAAGGAATGTCAATACTTGCTGGAAGATGACTACTGAAAGGTGTAAAGAATTATAAACTTAACTTCTGTGAAAATTATGTATTTGGAAAACAGAAACGAGTGAAGTTCAATTCTACAAAACACACCAGTAAGGGCATTCTGGAGTATGTCCACTCGGATGTTTGAGGTCCAGCCTTTGTTAACTCATTGAGTGGTGCTTGTTATTTTCTTACTCTGATAGATGACTATTCTAGGAAGGTTTGGGTTTATTTCCTGAAGCAAAAGGATGAGGTGTTCGAAAAATTCAAGCAGTGGAAGGCCATGGTCGAAAAGCAAACCTGGCAATCAGTCAAGCGACTGAGAACCGATAATGGCGGGGAATTCTACAGCAAAGAATTTGATGAGTTCTGCAGGAATACTGGTATAGTGAGGCACTATACTGTACCTGGAACACCACAGTAAAATGGAGTTGCAGAACGAATGAATAGAACACTTCTGGAGTGTGCACGATGCATACGGATAAATGCTAAACTTCCGAAATCATTTTGAACTGTGGCGGTCAATACACCTGTATACTTGGTAAACAGATTTCCATCAACTACAATTGATCTAAAGATTCCACAAGAGGTATGGTCCGGTCGACTTGTAAATTATTCTGATTTGAAGATATTTGGTTATCTTGCATATGCCCATGTGAGTGATGGTAAACTTGAGGCGAGGGCAAGAAAGTATATATTTCTAGGGTATGCACGAGGGGTGAAGGGCTACAAACTATGGTGTACAGAAAAGGCAAGTTCACCCAAGATCATTGTTAGCAGAGATGTCACATTTGACGAGGCGACAATGGTGAATCAGAAGTGAGAGTCTGAAGTAGATCAGGTAGAGACAAATCATGGTGCTGAGAAATAGGTGGAGCTAGAGACTGACACTGGGAAGATGAAGCAGGAAGAGGACATAATTCATCTGAGTACTTCAGGTATTGCTCAACCTGAAGTAGAACAACAAGATGAATCTGGAGACAAGGGTGCTGGTGAAAAAACCAAAGGAGCAGAGCCATACAGTATTGCTACTGGCAGATAAAGGCGACAAATTCAAAAACCTCAGAGATATTTGAATTTTGTTGCTTATGCACTTGACTCGTCAGATGCAGATCCTATAGTCTTTGCATTGGCTATGGCGGATGGAGCAGGAGGAGATGAACCATCTACCTACCGTGATGCAGTAGACAACAATGAGTCAAAGGAATGACTAATAGCAATAAGTGAAGAGATTAAATCTCTTCAAAAAAATCAAGCGTGGGAGCTAGTACAACTTCCAAAGGGGAAAAGAATAGTTGGCTACAAATGGGTCTTCAAAAAGAAAGAGGGAATCCCTGGCATTGAACCTCCGAGGTTCAAGGTGAGACTGGTAGCAAAAGATTATACTCAAAAGGAGGGCATTGACTTCCATGAAGTATTCTCTCCTGTGGTGAAGCATAGCTCTATCCGGATCCTATTAGTTATTGTAAGTACGTTTGACTTGGAGCTGGAATAACTTGATGTGAAGACGACGTTCTTACATGGTGAGCTAGAGGAGCAAATTTACATGAGTCAACCAGAGGGGTTCGTAGTTCCTGAGAAGAAGGATCATGTTTGCTTGTTAAAAAAGTCATTGTACGGCTTGAAGCAGTCCCCAAGGCAATGGTACAAGAGGTTTAATGCATTTATGATTGATAATGGATACAACAGAAACCAATATGATAATTGCATATACTTTAAATAGCTTCTAGATGGTTCTTGCATTTATCTATTGTTGTATGTAAATGACATGTTAATTGCAGCTTGCAACAAGGCTGAAATTAGTATATTAAAATCTCAGTTAGGAAAAGAATTTGAGATGAAAGACTTGGGTGCAGCAAAGAAAATTCTTGGTATAGAGATTTATAGGGAGAGGCATCATGGCAGATTGTGCTTGTCATAACAAATTTATATTATGAAAGTGCTACAATGCTTCAATATGGATCAATCTAAATCAGTCGATACTCCTTTAGCTGCGCATTTTAAGCTGTCTTCAAAGGATTGTCCACCAGAAACTGAGGAAGAGGTGGAGTGTAACACCCTCCTTAGGGCATCACATTTCCGACTCCCGACTCATAATCTGAAAAGAAGTTCGCACAAAGTTTGAGTTATAAAAGATGGGTTTCAAAATTTCTTCTTTACTGAAACGTAAATTTACTGAAATATTAGGTAATATTGAAAATCATATTTCAACTATTCATTATGCAATATTGACACCAATTAATATCACAATTTAAAGAGAAATATAAAATTAACAGACTTATTTTTTTTAACAGTAGCAAACCCCATGACGGGTCCTACTTAATAGCACGGTACAACACTAACATTAAATCTTAACATACTCGTTCCTTCTCTTGTATTAACTTAATGCATCAGAACTTTACTCCTTGTCTACCCGGCACATCTTCAAACTTGAGACAATCACTTTTCAATGTTTCCATCAATCTCTGAGTATCTACCACTCGTTATGTCTAAGACAACTCATTCCTTCTACTGTATAATTTTAACAATACAGACAAAACAAAACAATATAACAAAGAGGTGAGATCACCTACACTAATACCAACACGGCAGCACAGAGATAACACAAACAACAATATCACACAGATAGATCATACCATAATCATACTATCAGCATTAATCAACTATCATCATCTAATCATTTATCAGTTCAATCATCATTCAAGTACTCAAAACAATTGTCATAGCCAACATTCCTCAATTAATATATCACACAGATATAAATGCTTAGATTTATGCATATGCACAAAGACTCAGTTTATCAAAAACAACTCCATGGAGGTTTTCACAATTTCGAGAAAAATGCTCTGGTTAATTGTCAACCTTAGCCCAAAGACAATCTCCCAGTCGTTGAAAAGAATCGTGTTCTTGTCGGTATCGTCAATGCGTTGCAACGGACTGCATCGCCAAGTGGCACAGTGGTACTAGCCAACGTCCACCGGTCGACCGCCGCTACTCGACGCCCCAAGATCCATCATAGACCTCACTATCAATTCTCATTCCCTCTTCAACCACAAGGGCCATAATAGCTATTAGCTATATTTTATACAATGCACAAATATATCAGTGCAAGTCCAACCCCAAAAGGGCTAAATCTTTTCAATTTCATTTGTTTAATGTAATCATATGCTTCAACGCATATTTTTTCAATGCACGTATAATGCACCAAATCCAATCACAGACATATCTTTCTAATGCATGTATAATGCACCAAATGCCAATCACAGGCAAAACATGTCATTTTCTCACACAGGGTCCATATACTGGTTCTATAGTATTTATACTATATTTTCAATAGGAAAATCATATTATCACATTTTCATAGTTATAAAACACTTTCATCGTGTTTTCACAAAATTGCGCAACATTTCTATTTCGTTTTCACAATTCCAAAATGTTTCTATTACATTTTCACAATACTACAACTCTTCTGTTGTCCCTTTAAATTATGTATTAAATTTTTTAACATTTTTCTCAATCGCATAAAAATATACGTTTCTCAATTCGCATAATGATTTTTCATCATTTTCAAAATATTTAAAACACTTTCCAAATCACATAACGATTTTGTCATTTTCACAATCACGTAAAAATATTCTATCACTTTTAAATCACATAGTGATTTTTCAACAGTAGTTCAAATTACGTAAAATATTTAAACGTAATTCAAATCACTTAAAATGTTTCAACGCATCTCCAATCGCATAGTAATATTTTATCATATTTCAAATAGCATAAAAATATTTTACTTGTATTTTCAAACACTTAGAAATATTTTACTTTGTATTTTAAACCACATACTTTAAAAATTACGATACATAAATAAATTTTTTGACCACAATTTCATTACGAAAAATATTTCTCATTTCTTCAAAAATTTCATTTCCACTTTTCTCAAAATAATATGACTTTATACTTTATTTAACACATTTTTTTACTCAAGAAAATCTTTTTTCCACATTTCTTTACTCAAGAAATCCTTTTCCAAAATATAATTCACAAAATCACTTTTCCATTGATATAAATTAACGTTTCAAAACTTAACATTTTCTAACGTACTTCAAAACTCAAAAATAAATTATACGTTAGTAAATTTTCAAAGTACCATTATACTCTTCATTTTTTCCAAATCATTTCCAAATCAACTTTCCTCAAAATAATATAACTTTCCACTTCATTTAATATATCTTCTTACTCAAGAAAATCCTTTTTCAAGTATATTCCACAAATTCACAATTCCATTGAATTAAATCAATGTTTCTAACTTTAAAAAATTGCGTAAAAATATTTTAACATTTTTCAAATCACGTAACTTAAAATTTACGTTTTTAAGTTCCGTAAATCATTTTTCACCATTTTTACCCTTCATAAAATATTTCTTAACTTTAAAAATATTACTTAGGACTTTTCTTATAATGATATAATTTCTTACTTTATTCCCTTCTTATTCTTAGTCAAAAATCTTTTCCTTAATATATTTTCTCAAAATCACTTTTTATTGATCTAGTCTTACAAAATCATATTTAGTTGATTTAATTATTGTTTCTAACTTTAAATTTCCTAACATTTTCCAAAACCCAATAAATAAATTCTACGTTAGTAAATTTAAGTTACAAACATTTTCTTTTATATTTCTAAATCACTTCTAAAAATTGATTCTCTTTAAAATAATTTGAAGTTCAACACTTTCAATCTTTTTTTCTTTTATTTATAAAAATTCAACTTCACTTAATTGATAACACTTTAATTCCCATTCCAAAATCCTTATTTGAAAATTCTTGTATTTTATAATATCAAAACATTTTTCTAAATTATCAAAACCTTATAGATGACCATTGAAATCATGAAATATTTTTTTCTTTCTAACTTAAATAAATTTCATTCTTGTTTCTACAAAAAAAAATAAATTCATGAAAACATAACTCAAAACTATGTGCATTCTTTTTGCAAAACAAACCCTTTTGTTTATTTTCTTTACTTCTCAAATCATTCAATTTTATCATTCATTAAAATATAATTTTGTGAACACCAAATTGGTTGGTGTCTTGGCCGAAATTCACTAAGTTCTAGGGACCAAAAATTAATTCCCTTATTCTTGAAAAATTTCAACATGAACTCTAATTTTTGGGAGCTCAAAACCGTAGCCTCCCCCTTGGCCTTTGGAGCCAAAAATCAATTTACTTTCCACCATCAAATCATAGCATACATATACATATTTAAATATATATCACAAACATGCCATAATCAAAGCAATAAATTATGCAAAATCATACCAAACATAGGCAAATAATCAAAGCACATAAACACCCACAAATAATTACATGACTATGGATATGAATCCTCACATGGATTCACCATCCATCAAATATAAAACCATCTCTCACCACCATACTTGGTTGGTGAGATGGATCTCCCTCTTACCTCTTGAAGATCCTAAAAAACTTCTTGATTTGCTTCTTTTTCCAAGTCCTTCACCACCAAAGGCTTCTCAAATACAAAACAAAATACATAGAAATTAGTATACTAAACTTGATTAAGAGGAACCATGGATCAAACATGGTTTAGAACATGAAAAAGAGAGAAGAAATGAAGTTTCCTTACACTTCACCTCAAAAACCCAATAACTTTGATCTTGAAGAAAGTTCATGAAGATGAATGATTTAGATAAAATCTCCAACATGAAAGTTGCTTAGAATATCATGTAGATTCAAGATCTATGGTTGGATTAAATTAAACAAACTTGAAGGGTGGTCTTAGGGTGGTTGACCGAATTCCTCACAAGAAGGAAAATATAAGTTTTTTGATCTTTAACTTGAAGGACAAGGTTGTAGATGATAGAATTTTGAGAAGTTTCTAACATGAAAGTGTTTTGGATTGATGAGAGGATTCAAGATATGTAACTAGATAAAATTATAAAAGATTAGAAGTGGTTCTATAGGTGGTGACCGAATAACTCAAGAAAGGAAGAAGGTAAAGTTCATGGTGTTGTTCTTGGTGTTCTTGACAAATTGGAAGAAAGAGAAGAGAGAGAAGAGAGAGAATGATCTTTGTGTTACTAAGTGTGATAAAAATAAAAATAGAAGGCTGAATTTGAAGTGGGCAGCCGTAGGAGTGAAAGAATGGAGAGATAAAAATTTATTTAGCATAATTGAAGGCTTTCACATGCATGCACATGGTCTTCACATGGTCTAAGTCACTAAATGCCATCCATTGGTCATAAAAGTCCATTCAAGAACCTTGGAGAAGCTCTCCAAGCTGCATGACCGTGTGACTCTTCATAGGATTAGGGACTTAATTGTTTTCAATTAAAACCTAATTGTATGCTAATTAATTAGTTAATTAATTAGGTCTAGTTTCCTAATTTCACTTAATTAACATTCTAACTATATAACTAATTAATTAAACATATTATGGCATATATCATAGTCTCTAAATAAAATTAGGACATTCAATTAGTAATTAGATTATCACTAATTAATAATTAGATTAGTTCACTTAACTTGTTAATTAGGCCATTAGATTAACCAAATTAGGATTAATTAGTTACTAATCAAATTCAAGCTATTATTGTTGACTTCATTTTTTTCTTTGGCCAAAAAGCTATTCAAAGTTGTCTCCCTCTAAACACTCTCCTAAGGATGCAAACAAATCAATAATGGTCAAGAATGATGTAATATTGACCATGACAAGTAATAATGGTCATCAAATCACCTTTAGCTCCAAAATACTACAAAAATCATCCCCTCCTTGCATTATGCATGCAATAATATTGTCATCTTTTTCAAGCCATTTTTTGAAGCATTCCTAACCATTGATTAATTCAATGGTTAGGATTTAGGTGGACTTTTGATTTTTAGAAGACTAAATCTAGGCCATTGAATCTTTCTCCTTTAAATCCTAACCATTAGATGTGTCTCCAAAATAAAGGGTTAAGATTACTCTTTCTTACTTTTAATCCAAGGGTTATAATTAGTCATAGCCTTTTTAGAAGACCAAATCTCCACCATTGATTAAATCCAAATCCAATGGTCATAAATGGTCCTTATTACTTTATAAGACTAAATCTCCACCATAGATTAAATCTAAATCCAATGGTTGTAAATGGTCATAGCCACTTTATATAACCAATTTTACACCGTTGATTAAATTTACGGTTGATATTGAAGCCTTCTTAACTAAGTTTATTCTCACACCATTGATTAAATCAATGGTGATTATCCAATGCTTCTTTATTTAAATTTGTTTCTTAACCGTTGATTAAATCAATGGTTAATCTTCAAACTAAGTATTCTCATCCAAGGGTACAAATCAAGTCAAGCCCTCTTTGTTGACTACTGCAAAGATAATTTTTATTATTTTTATCTGCTATAACCCTACAAATAATATTTTTACTGTATTTTTATCACCTGATAAATAAATACAGTACAAAATACAGTAAAGAAAAATTATAAAAACTATTTTCAGATTCAGGTTTAGTAAGATCCCCGGTCTCCGTCTAAACAGTACAAATTTTTCTATCCGTAGAAAATTTTTTCACTTTGCGGGACCCACCTGGGCCTACGTATGGCCACCTGGGCCCACATAGGACCACCTGAGCCCACATACAGTAAAAAAATTCATAATCATCCACAAAAATCACAAATATTAGAAAACACACAAATATCAAATCAGATCACGTAAAATAATTAAAACCTAATGGTAAAAATTAAATTACGTAAAGTTTTTCCCAGCCCAAAAATTTTTATTTTCCTGACTCGGAGTAAATCACTCAAAACGATCAAATACGCTGACGAAATAATCAAAATAATTTTACAGTATCCAGAAATTATTAAACAGTAAAATTCTGTTAACTGTCAAAATTACTGTTTAAAAGATAAAAAATTTTGGGGTGTTACATTACTCCCCCTCTAAAAAGAAATTTCATCCTCAAAATTTAATAACCATGATTTCATACTCTCAGAATAAATATGAACATTACTCATTTATCTTATTTTTCAATTCTCATGAAACTTCCTCTCTTACATCTTGTTATACTATTCTAACCAACAAAATCTCTTTGCTGATGTTCAACTTCTCCTGATCAAACAGATATCTCAGACTCCTATAATTACTGAAGATGTTGAATGTTACTCCAGAAAGAAAGAATTTTCATATCTCTGATACCAACATAACGACAACCAATCTTCATTCATGCCTAGAATAGTTTTTCTCAGATAACTTCCAACTAATGTAATGTATTACTTAAAATTTCCTTATCCTCGTATTACTACATATTACTGCTTTTGCTTTTAACAGGAAATGTCTCACTAACTGAATTCTTCTTTCCACAGCACTATACCAAATACTATGACATAGAGTTAAATAGGAATATCGTTTCTTGTTCGTTCAATTGCAGGAGATGAAAGAAAACATCATGGAAGATAACAAAACAAATCGAACCTGTTATCAAACATATCTAGCAAAGAATTGGATGTAACCCGATTTTCAAGAATAAATTTTCTCTGGATTACTCACAGTCTGTTGAAATAATCTCCTTGGATATGGTTGAAAAATAACCAATCCATTTTCAAAGACCACGTCTGTTTATGAAACAGATCAAACTAACACAAAAAATTTGAACAACAGATCAAACTAATACAAAGATTTGATCCGCAACAATAATTTGAATAACTTGAATAGCTCGATCAGCTAAGAATAGAAACAAAAGTAAACAAATCAGAGGATAACGAATAACTCTAACATATAATTGATCTACTCAATCATATGTTATAAAGAATAGGTCACTCACAAAAATATTCAGTATGATTTATAGGATTAGCTCCAATGACGCAATCTCCATTGATTAAATCTTCCGCTCAGAACACTCCCGTTCCATTCAGAGTAACAACTTCCCTTACTATCTAAAATTTTACTAATAGAAAACTCTGTTTTCAAAGAGCATAATCTCTGGAAAAATGTGTCCAACTTTTTCACAATTTGTTTCCTTGACGTACATTCCTTCATTTAAGTACTTTCTTTCACATCCTTTACTATTTTTCGTTTCCTCAATGGTTATAAATACATCTTCTGTCGAAATCAATTACTTTCTCAATATCCTAAAAAAATACCAGGTTCCAAAATTACGAAATATTATATTCCAAGACTGATTCTCTTCCATCAGATTCTGAACTTCAAATTCCAGTTCCCACTAAAGAGCGGTCCTTTGTTCGTGCAGTCGTCTTTCCACATTGCTCTCGTTGCTCCCGTAGCTACAACTGCATTACTAGTAACATGTTCCACTTTCACACAAGTATAACTATCCCGAGGCGTGTGGATTGAAATACAATGGATCTAATATCCATTATAAACAACATTATTTCCTTTCAGAAAACAAACACAGAGAACACAACACAAGCAAAATAGACCTAACCAAAAACCCCAAAAGACTCAAACTGTGCTCTGATACCAACTAATGTAACACCCTCCTTAGGACATCACATTTTCGACTCCCGACTCATAATCTGAAAAGAAGTTCGCACAAAGTTTGAGTTATAAAAGATGGATTTCAAAATTTCTTCTTTACTGAAACGTAAATTTACTAAAATATTAGGTAATATTGAAAATCATATTTCAACTATTCATTATGCAATATTGACACCAATTAATATCACAATTTAAAGAGAAATATAAAATTAAAAGACTTATTTTTTTAACAGTAGCAAACCCCATGACGGGTCCTACTTAATAGCACGGTACAACACTAACATTAAATTTTAACATACTCATTCCTTCTCTTGTATTAACTTGATGCATCAGAACTTTACTCCTTGTCTATCAGGCACATCTTCGAACTTGAGACAACCACTTTTCAATGTTTCCATCAATCTCTGAGTATCTACCACTCGTTATGTCTAAGATAACTCATTCCTTCTACTGTATAATTTTAACAATACAGACAAAGCAAAACAATATAACAAAGAGGTGAGATCACCTACACCAATACCAACATGGCAGCACAGAGATAACACAAACAGCAATATCATACAGATAGATCATACCATAATCATGCTATCAGCATTAATCAACTATCATCATCTAATCATTTATCAGTTCAATCATCATCCAAGTACTCAAAACAATTGTCATAGCCAACATTCCTCAATTAATATATCATACGAGATATAAATGCTCGATTTATGCATATGCACAAAGACTCAGCTTTATCAAAAATAACTCCATAGAGGTTTTCACAATTTCGAGAAGAATGCTCACGTTAATTGTCACCTTAGCTCAAAGACAATCTCCCGGTCGTTGAAAAGAATCGTGTTCTTGTCGGTATCGTCAATGCGTTGTAACGGACTGCATGGCCAAGTGGCACAGGGTACTCGCTAACTCGTCCACTGTCGACCGCCGCGCCTGACGCCCCCAAGATCCATCATAGACCTCACTATCAATTCTCATTCCCTCTTCAACCACAAGGGCCATAATAACTATTAGCTATATTTTATACAATGCACGTATATATCAGTGCAAGTCCAACCCCAAAAGGGCCAAATCTTTTCAATTTCATTTGTTCAATGTAATCATATGCTTCAACGCATATTTTTCCAATGCACATAATGCACCAAATCCAATCACAGACATATCTTTCCAATGCATGTATAATGCACTAAATGCCAATCACAGGCAAAACATGTCATTTTCTCACACAGCATCCATATACTGGTTCTAGGGTATTTATACTGTATTTTCAATAGAAAAATCATATTATCACATTTTCATAGTTATAAAACACTTTCGTCGTGTTTTCACAAAATTATGCAATATTTTCATTTTATTTTCACAATTCCAAAATATTTCTGTTACGTTTTCACAATACTGCAACTCTTCTGTTGCCCCTTTAAATTATGTATTAAATTTTTTAACATTTTTCTCAATCGCATAAAAATATACGTTTTTCAATTCGCATAATGATTTTTCATCATTTTCAAAATATTTAAAACACTTTCCAAATCACATAACAATTTTCCATCATTTTCACAACCACATAAAAATATTCTATTACTTTTAAATCACATAGTGATTTTTTAATAGTAGTTCAAATTAATTAAAATATTTAAACGTAATTCAAATCACTTAAAATATTTCAATTCATCTCCAATCGCGTAGTAATATTTTATCATATTTCAAATAGCGTAAAAATATTTTACTATATTTCTAAACACTTAGAAATATTTTACGTATTTCAAACTACATACTTTAAAAATTACGATACATAAATAAATTTTTTCACCATAATTTCATTACGAAAATATTTCTTATTTCTTCAAAAATTTCATTTCCACTTTTCTCAAAATAATATGACTTTATACTTTATTTAACACATTTTCTTTACTCAAGAAAATCTTTTTCCACATTTCTTTACTCAAGAAATCATTTTCTAAAATATAATTCACAAAATCACTTTTTTATTTATATAAATCAACGTTTCAAAACTTAACATTTTTTAACGTACTTCAAAACTCAAAAATAAGTTATACATTAGTAAATTTTCAAAATACCATTATATTCTCCATTTTTCTTAAATCATTTCCAAATCAACCTTCCTCAAAATAATATAACTTTCTACTTCATTTAATATATCTTCTTACTCAAGAAAATCCTTTTTCAAGTATATTCCACAAATTCATAATTCCATTGAATTAAATCAATGTTTCTAACTTTAAAAAAATTGCGTAGAAATATTTTAATATTTTTCAAATCGCGTGTCACGACCCATCCTAGGCCATGACCGGCGCACAAACTAGTGATACTCAGTACTCAACTAGCTTGGCGGGCCTAATCATACAACCTCAATTAAAGAAAAATAATTTGTAATGTAAATTAGGGCCATTAAAAATTTGACAGAGTCTCCTCTAAAAATTGAGCAAACCACATAGTTCATTAAGACCTGGTTAGCAATATATACCCATATCCATCACTAACATAAGCATCTATAATCAATCCTAAGAACAAGATGAGCCAGTTATATAGAAGGAATATATCAAGACTGTTCGTTTACATATATATACATCAAAAGAAGGAAATAAACATTATCTCCTATAGCTGCAAAATACTGGAGTCGTCAGGTAACACTAGCCATCAACGTCAATGAAGGCCTACCAAAATACAAATACTCCTGGCGTAATAGTAAATCCCAAGAATCCCCTACTCAATGTACCGCAAATCAAGAGGAAAAAAAGAAAGAAAGGGGTGAGTCACATAGACTCAGTGAGGGCATAAAAATGAACAAGAAAGGGAAGCAAATAAGAGTAAAAAATATTTAAACTTTGCAAGATAACTCAATACACAAAAATCAAATAAATGAGACCGATAAATAAAATCTCACCACATGTTTTCCTTTCCAGTAATAAATTTACAATCATAAAGGAATTCAACTATACTTATCAAATCTCCTCTTAGATCTTAAAACAAATCTCTACATTCATTTTATACACAATAGCCGTTACATCTCTTCGCCACGGCAGGTGAAACATTTGCCGTTATATCTCTTCGCCACGGTAGGCGGATCACACACCGTTATATCTCTTCGCCACGGCAGGTGAAACATTCACCATTATATCTCTTTGCCACGGCAGGCGGAACACTCACCGTTATATCTCTTCACCACGGCAAGCGGAATTTTAACACTCAACATTTATAGCTCAATCCTTATAACCAAGATTCACAATCATCCAAGATTAACTGAAAGATTTTGTTTCCCCATAATATAAAGTTTAAGGCTATAACCAAAACTATTAGAATAAATATAAATACATGCCGAGAAGTCTAAATGTTAACATATATCACAGTGTAAATTATCCACTCACAGTATGAAGAACTAACTCAGTCAGTTCCTACGACACTCGGAGGAGCAAGCTGTGTAGTGCCCACTGAATCTGACCATAAACAAGCATTTTGACAAGTCAAGATAAATGTAAAGTTACCCACTAGCTATTAGGAATTTAGAACATAATTATCATAAATAAATAAAATAACTACACTATAATTACAAATTTACAATTGATAAAACTCTAGAAATTTCATTTAAAGTTGAACTAACAAAGGGGTAAAGAGATTAGTTAAAATCCCTAATTTTAGGGCTTAGGTTTTTTTTTTTAAGAATCTCATGAGAGAAGAAAAAAAATCAATATATGACTTTCCCATTACCACTTACTAAAATCAACCTTCCACACCCTTAGATTTCTACTTCAAAGCCCTAAAATATGCTCATCTACTATTTTATTTGAGATAACAAAGCTTGAGGGAAATGAGATTTGGTACAAAGCAAATAAATAAAAAATAAAAAAAATGGTAGAAACTTACCTCAAGCTCTTGGTGCAAGTGGATGCAAGGATTTGGTGCTAAAATAGGGAAAAGATGAAAATTTGGTGGAGAAAGGGGAAGAGACGAGAAACAGAGGACGAGAAACGTCTCTGTTTCTCATTCTTCCTCCGGTTTAAATCTTTGATCTGTTTTTTTTTTTTTACTCATATAGGCCAAATGACCAAAATACCCCCTATAAGAAAATTTATTTCCAACCTTATCCCTCCTCTAACATCAGCGTCGTCACAATCTTCCCCCCTTAAATGAAATTCGTCCTCGAATTTTATTATATATATATATATATATATTTTTTAACTAACCTTGTATATCAAAGAGGTGCGGATACGTGTCACGCATAACCATCTCAGGCTCCCACGTCATCTCTTCACCAGATGGTCCCCGCTAAAAAACCTTAATAGAAGCAACTTCCTTGGAGCGTAAGCGTTTTACTCTTCTATCTACTATAGCCACAGGTTGCTCAACATAACAAAGATTTTCATCAAGTTGAACCGCCTGGTGTTGAATGACATGAGATGGATCATAAACATATTTTTGAAGCATAGAAACATGGAAAACTGGGTGAACTCCTGAAAGACTAGGGGGAATGGCTAAGCGATAAGCCACCTGCCCGACCCTCTCCAGAATCTCAAATGGTCCTATAAACCTCGGGCTTAACTTACTTTTTCTACCAAACCTCATAATACCCTTCATAAGAGAAACACGTAGAAACACATGTTCTCCCACACCAAACTCCAAAGGTCGACGCCTTCGATCCGAATAAGACTTTTGCCTACTCTGAGCAGTTACTAGGCGATCTCGAATTAATTGAACCTTCTCAACAGCTTCTAGAATTAAGTCTAGACCCACAAGTTTAGATTCTCCAACCTCAAACCAACCAACAGGTGACCTACAACGCCTCCCATATAAGGCCTCAAAAGGTGCCATCTGAATATTAGATTGATAATTGTTATTATAAGCAAACTCCATCAAAGGTAGGTAATGATCCCAACTCCCTCCAAAGTCTAACACACAAGCGCGAAGCATATCTTCCAAAATCTGTATAGTCCTCTCAGACTGACCATCAGTTTGTGGGTGAAAAGCAGTGCTCAAGTCCAACCGTGTTCCTAAAGCAGTTTGAAAAGATCTCCAAAACTGAGCTGTGAACTGAGGGCCTCGATCCGAAGTGATAGACAATAGTACTCCATGCAGAGATACTATCTTCTCTAAATAGAGCTTAGCATACTGAGCTGCTGTATAAGTGGTTTTTACAGGCAAGAAGTGTGCAGACTTTGTCAACCGATCCACAATTACCCAAGCTGAGTCATAACCCTTTGAGGTTTTAGGCAACCCCGTCACAAAATCTATAGTGATCATCTCCCATTTCCACTCTGGAATATCAATCTGTTGAAGCAAACCTGCAGGCTTTTGATGCTCAGCTTTCACCTGCTGACATACTAAGCATCTAGATACAAATTCTGCTATATCCTTCTTCATCCCTTCCCACTAGTATAATTCTTTCAAATCTTGATACATTTTTGTGGAACCTGGATGAATAGTATAGGAGGAATGATGAGCTTCTTCTAAAATCTTCTTTATCAAATCCCCTATATTAGGGACACATAAGCGAGTGCCAACACGTAAAACACCCTCAGAGTCAACCACCATTTCAGAAGTCTTGCCTTCTCGAACCTCTCCCATCATTTTCTTTAAATGAGGATCTTGACTTTGTGTCGCCTTAATACTATCCACCAAAGTAGAACGAACCTGAAAATGAGCTAGTAATGACTCCAAGCCTGTGACCTCAAATTGCACTCCACTATCTATAAAATCTTGAAACTCTTTCACTATTGGTCTTTTAACGTCAACTATATGTGCAAGACTACCCATAGATTTTCTGCTCAAAGCATCAGCAACTACATTTGCCTTCTCTAGGTGATACAAAATCGTACAATCATAATCTTTTAGGAGCTCCATCCACCTTCTTTGCCTTAGGTTCAAATCCCTCTGTTGAAAGATATACTTAAGACTTTTATGATCAGTGTAGATCTCACATGTCTCACCATATAAGTAGTGCCTCCAAATCTTGAGGGCAAATATCACTGCAGCCATTTCTAAGTCATGTGTAGGATAATTCTGCTCATGCTTCTTGAGTTGCCTAGAAGCATAAGCAATAACTCTCCCATGTTGCATTAACACGCATCTAAGACCAACTCTAGAAGCATCACAATAAACTACATACCCACCACCACTAGAAGGTAATGCTAAGACTGGGGCTGAGGTCAAACAATCCTTTAAGTGTCGGAAACTCTGCTCACATGCATCGGTCCACTGAAACTTAGCTTGCTTTTGTGTCAACCTAGTCAAAGGAGCTGCAAGTTTGGAGAAATTCTTGACAAATCGACGGTAATACCCGGCTAGTCCAAGAAAACTACAGATCTCAGTTACTGATGTGGGTCTTGGCCAACTCTGAACTGCTTCGACCTTCCTTGGATCTACGCTTATTCCACCCTTAGACACCACATGTCCCAAGAAAGCCACATTATCCAACCAAAACTCACATTTAGAGAATTTGGCATATAGCTTATGCTCTCTCAATGTTTGTAACGTTAGCCGCAAGTGTTGCTCATGCTCCTCCTTACTCTTAGAATACACTAGGATATCATCAATGAATACTATCACAAAGTGGTCCAAAAATGGCTTGAAGACACGATTCATCAAGTCCATAAAAGCTGCAGGAGCATTGGTAAGACCAAAGGACATAACCAAAAATTCATAGTGACCATAACGGGTGCGAAAAGCTGTTTTAGGAACATCCCCACTTCTTATCTTCAGTTGATGGTATCTTGATCACAAATCAATCTTTGAGAAACATTGGGCTCCTTGAAGCTGATCAAATAGGTCATCAATGCGAGGAAGAGGGTACTTATTCTTCACCGTCACCTTATTCAACTGCCTATAATCAGTACACAAACGAAAGGAACCATCCTTCTTCTTTACAAACAACACTGGTGCACCCCATGGAGAACAACTAGGATGGATGAAACCCTTATCAAGTAGATCCTCCAATTGCTCCCTTAACTCCTTAAGCTCGGTTGGAGCCATCCGATATGGGGGTATAGATATTGGTTGAGTGTTTGGAAGCAAATCTATACAAAACTCTATCTCCCTGTCAGGCGGTAACCCTGGTAACTCTTCAGGAAAGACATCAGGGTATTCACACACCACTGGAACCTGCTCCAAGCTTACTTTTGACATATTAGTGTCTTTCACCATTGCTAAGTAACCACAACAACCTTTTCTCAACAATTTTTGAGCCACAATAGACGAAATCAAGTTACTAGGTGACCAATTCCGATCGCCTTGAAATATGAAAACTGATTCCTCTGGCATACTGAACTTCACCACCTTATTATGGCAATCTAAGGTAGCATGACAAGAAGCCAACCAGTCCATGCTTAGTATTACGTCAAAATCTATCATATCCAGCATTATCAAATCTACTAACAAAAGCCTATCTCCCATCAAAATCTCGCAATATCTATACACTAAATTAGCTGACAAAGAATCAGCCATAGGCGTAGTTACTATCAAAGGCTCACTTAGAGGTGAAGGATCTCTCCTAAAATGAGAAGCAAAGAAACGTGATACAAAGGAATGCGTAGCTCCAGAGTCAAATAGAACACGTGCATCCTATGAGCACACTGAGAGTATACCTGTCACAACAGCATTAGATGCCTGAGCATCTTGACGAGTCAAGGCAAACACACGAGCTCATCCCCTCTACCACCGTCCTCTACCACTGTCCCCTCGTCCTCTACTAACCTCGTCCCCGACCTCACCCGCTGGTCCTCTACCAGTCTCTTGAGCACTACCAGCTCCTCGAAGCCCTAGACTACCAAACTGTCTCGTTGGAGCCACTGGTGCTGAAGCTCTACTAGAAGAAGCCTGAGAATATAATATAGGGCTCTCACAAAGTGCCCCATCTGACCACAATGATAACACCCCTCCGAACCTTGCCTCGATGTTGTGAAACACCTCGGCTATGAGTTGTGCTAGGTGTCTCGCTACCATGAGTACTCAATGACTGTCGACCCCTTTGTTGTCCTTGACGGTCCTGAACAACATCATCTCTAGAACCTCCGCCACCATGGCCCTGATGGCCACCACGTGATGTATCAAAGCGTGACCTCTTACGCGAGTCACGAGAAGTCCCACCCCTGTCTCTATTCCCATGCTCAATCGTCAGAGCCCTATTCAAGGCCTGGTCATAAGTCATACCATCATACCCTACAACTGCCCTAAATAAATAACCTTTCAGGCCCTCAATAAACCGCTGTACGCGTAACTCCTCTGTGGCTACTAAGTGAGGTGCATACCTGGAGAGTCGCATGAACTGAATACTATAATCCATTACTGACATCTGCTCTGTCTGTACAAGGGTCTCAAACTCTCGGGCTCTTCCATCTTGGACACTCTGTGGTAAGAAATGAGCTAAGAACAACCGAACAAACTCATCCTGCACTGTGGGGGTGAACCTGCTGGCCTAGCATTAAACATGGTCTCATACCATCCCCTAGCTACGTCACGTAGTCGAAATGCCGCTAACTCAACCATCCTGGCTGGAGAACAACCCAAGCCTCTACATATCCAAGTCATTTCCTCAATAAAAGTCTGAGGGTCCTCGTTGCCATCTGAACCACTAAATACAGGAGGATTAAGCTTTATAAATGCAGTAAGAGGAACCTCAGCTCCCCTATGGGGTACTGACTGCTGCTCGCTCGACCCAACCTCCGGATTAGTCTCTGAAATCACATGAGTCTGGCTCTCATGTGTTTGTTGTCGTCCACCAACAACATCTACCAACTGTCGTATAGCCTGCTGCATATCCTGTATCTCAAATAGCTAATTGAGCTACAATGGGATTACCACGTCTAGCCCTAGGAATCTCAACATCAGGCACCCTATCAACCCCTCCATGTCTGCCCCGACCACGACCGTGACCGAGACCATGCCCACGTCGTCTCGGGGGTGATTCATGAGGTTGAGTAGAAGCCTCATCAGCAACTTCTCGTCTGGGTGGCATTCTCACCTAGGACAAGAAATCACAATTAGATAAAAAGCAAACATATTATGGAAACCTGTAGAGACAAGGCTAAAACTGAACACAACAACTTGAATAAGAGACTCCAGTTTAACAAGTAGGTGATCATAGCTCCTTGCATGTAATTTGTGCCCGGGTACACAGATTACAAACAAGATTCTACAATTACCTGTATTTTGCAGCTATTAGGACCTATAAACCCAACGCTCTGATACCAACTTTGTCACGACCCATCCTAGGCCATGACCGGCGCACAAACTAGTGATACTCAGTACTCAACTAGCTTGGCGAGCCTAACCATACAACCTCAATTAAAGAAAAATAATTTGTAATGTAAATTAGGGCCATTAAAAATCTGACAGAGTCTCCTCTAAAAATTGAGCAAACCACATAGTTCATTAAGACCTGGTCAGCAATATATACCCATATCCATCACTAACATAAGCATCTAGAATCAATCCTAAGAACAAGATGAGCCAGTTATATAGAAGGAATATATCAAGACTGTTCGTTTACATATATATACATCAAAAGAAGGAAATAAACATTATCTCCTATAGTTTGCAAAATACTTTGGAGTCGTCAGGTAACACTAGCCATCAACGTCAATGAAGGCCTACCAAAATACAAATACTCACAGGCGTAATAGTAAATCCTAAGAATCCCCTACTCAACGTACCGCAAATCAAGGGGAAAAAGAGAGAAAGGGGTGAGTCACATAGACTCAGTGAGGGCATAAAAATGAACAAGAAAGGGAAGCAAATAAGAGTAAAAAATATTTAAACTTTGCAAGATAACTCAATACACAAAAATCAAATAAATGAGACCGATAAATAAAATCTCACCACATGTTTTCCTTTCCAGTAATAAATTTACAATCGTAAAGGAATTCAACTATACTTATCAAATCTCCTCTCAGATCTTAAAACAAAATCTCTACATTCATTTTATACACAATAGCCGTTACATCTCTTCGCCACGGCAGGCGGAACATTTGCCGTTATATCTCTTCGCCACGGCAGGCGGATCACACACCGTTATATCTCTTCGCCACGGCAGGCGGAACATTCGCCGTTATATCTCTTCGCCACGGCAGGCGGAACACTCGCCGTTATATCTCTTCGCCACGGCAGGTGGAATTTTAACACTCAACATTTATAGCTCAATCCTTATAACCAAGATTCACAATCATCCAAGATTAACTGAAAGATTTTGTTTCCCCATAATATAAAGTTTGAGGCTATAACCAAAACTATTAGAATAAATATAAATACATGCCGAGAAGTCTAAATTTTAACATATATCACAGTGTAAATTATCCACTCACAGTATGAAGAACTAACTCAATCGGTTCCTACGACACTCGGAGGAGCAAGCTGTGTAGTGCCCACTGAATCTGACCATAAACAAGCATTTTGACAAGTCAAGATAAATGTAAAGTTACCCACTAGCTATTAGGAATTTAGAACACAATTATCATAAATAAATAAAATAACTACACTATAATTACAAATTTACAATTGATAAAACTCTAGAAATTTCATTTAAAGTTGAACTAACAAAGGGGTAAAGAGATTAGTTAAAATCCCTAATTTTAGGGCTTAGGTTTTTTTTTTAAGAATCTCATGAGAGAAGAAAAAAAATCAATATATGACTTTTCCATTACCACTTACTAAAACCAACCTTCCACACTCTTAGATTTCTACTTCAAAGCCCCAAAATATGCTCATCTACTATTTTATTTGAGATAATAAAGCTTGAGGGAAATGAGATTTGGTACAAAGCAAACAAAAAAAAATAAAAAAAATGGTAGAAACTTACCTCAAGCTCTTGGTGCAAGTGGATGCAAGGATTTGGTGCTAAAATGGGGAAAAGATAAAAATTTAGTGGAGAAAGGGGAAGAGACGAGAAACAGAGGACGAGAAACGTCTCTGATCCTCATTCTTCCTCCGGTTTAAATCTTTGATCTATTTTTTTTTTATTCATATAAGCTAAATGATCAAAATACCCCCTATAAAAAAATTTATTTCCAACCTTATCCCTCCTCTAACATCAACGTCGTCACATCGCGTAACTCAAAATTTACATTTTTGAGTTTCGTAAATCATTTTTCACTATTTTTACCCTTCGTAAGATATTTCTTAACTTTAAAAATATTACTTCGGACTTTTCTTATAATAATATAATTTCTTACTTTATTCCCTTCTTGTTCTTAGTCAAAAATCTTTTCATTAATATATTTTCTCAAAATCACTTTTTATTGATCTAATCTTACAAAATCACATTTAGTTGATTTAATTATTGTTTCTAACTTTAAATTTTCTAACGTTTTCCAAAACCCAATAAATAAATTCTACGTTAGTAAATTTAAGTTACAAACGTTTTTTTTTATATTTCTAAATCACTTCTAAAAATTGATTCTCTTTAAAATAATTTGAAGTTCAACACTTTCAATCTTCTTTTTCTTTTATTTATGAAAATTCCACTTCACTTAATTGATAACACTTTAATTTCCTTTCCAAAATCCTTATTTGAAAATTCTTGTATTTTATAATATCAAAACATTTTTCTAAATTATCAAAACCTTATAGATAGCCATTGAAACCATGAAATATTTTTTTCTTTCTAACTTAAATAAATTCCATTCTTGTTTCTACAAAAAAAATAAATTCATGAAAACATAACTCAAAACCGTGTGCATTCTTTTTGCAAAACAAACCCTTTTGCTTATTTTCTTTACTTCTCAAATCATTCAATTTTATCATTTATGAAAATATAATTTTGTGAACACCAAATTGGTTGGTGTCTTGGCCGAAATTCACTAAGTTCTAAGGACCAAAAATTAATTCCTTTATTCTTGAAAAATTTCAACATGAACTCTAATTTTTGGGAGCTCAAAACCGTAGCCTCCCCCATGGCCTTTGGAGCCAAAAATCAATTTCCTTTCCACCATCAAATCATAGCATACATATACATATTTAAATATATATCACAAATATGCCATAATCAAAGCAATAAATCATGCAAAATCATACCAAACATAGGCAAATAATCAAAGCACATAAACACCCACAAATAATTACATGACCATGGATATGAATCCTCACATGGATTCACCATCCATCAAATATAAAATCATCTCTCACCACCATACTTGATTGGTGAGATGAATCTCCCTCTTACCTCTTGAAGATCCTAAAAAACTTCTTGATTTGCTTCTTTTTCCAAGTCCTTCACCACCAAAGGCTTCTCAAATACAAAACAAAATACATAGAAATTAGTATACTAAGTTTGATTAAGAGGAACCATGGATCAAACATGGTTTAGAACATGAAAAAGAGAGAAGAAATGAAGTTTCCTTACACTTCACCTCAAAAACCCAATAACTTTGATCTTGAAGAAAGTCTATGAAGATGAATGATTTAGATAAAGTCTCCAACATGAAAGTTACTTAGAATATCATGTAGATTCAAGATCTATGATTGGATTAAATTAAACAAACTTGAAGGGTGGTCTTAGGATGGTTGACCGAATTCCTCACAAGAAGGAAAACATAAGCTTTTTGATCTTTAACTTGAAGGACAAGGTTGTAGATGATAGAATTTTGAGAAGTTCCTAACATGAAAGTGTTTTGGATTGATGAGAGGATTCAAGATATGTAACTAGATAAAATTATAAAAGATTAGAAGTGGTTCTATGGGTGGTGACCGAATAACTCAAGAAAGGAAGAAGGTGAAGTTCATGGTGTTGTTCTTGGTGTTCTTGACAAATTGGAAGAGAGAGAAGACAGAGAATGGTCTTTGTGCTACTAAGTGTGATAAAAATAAAAATAGAAGGCTGAATTTGAAGTGGGCAGCCGTAGCATAATTGAAGGCTTTCACATGCATGCACATGGTCTTCACATGGTCTAAGTCACTAAATGCCATCCATTGGTCATAAAAGTCCATTCAAGAACCTTGGAGAAGCTCTCCAAGCTGCATGACCGTGTGGCTCTTCATAGGATTAGGGACTTAATTATTTTCAATTAAAACCTAATTGTATGCTAATTAATTAGTTAATTAATTAGGTCTAGTTTCCTAATTTCACTTAATTAACATTCTAACTATATAACTAATTAATTAAACATATTATGGCATATATCATAGTCTCTAAATAAAATTAGGACATTCAATTAGTAATTAGATTATCACTAATTAATAATTAGATTAGTTCACTTAGCTTGTTAATTAGGTCATTAGATTAACCAAATTAGGATTAATTAGTTACTAATCAAATTCAAGCTACTATTGTTGACTTCATCTTTTTCTTTGGTCTAAAAAGTCTATTCAAAGTTGTCTCCCCTCTAAACACTCTCCTAAGGATGCAAACAAATCAATAATGGTAAAAAATGATGTAATATTGACCATGACAAGTAATAATGGTCATCAAATCACCTTTAGCTCCAAAATACTACAAAAACCGTCCCCTCCTTGCATTATGCATGCAATAATATTGTCATCTTTTTCAAGCCATTTTTTGAAGCATTCCTAACCATTGATTAATTCAATGGTTGGATTTAAGGTGACTTTTGATTTTTAGAAGACTAAATCTAGGTCATTGAATCTTTCTCCTTTAAATCCTAAATTATTAGATGTGTCTCCAAAATAAAGGGTCAATATTACTCCTTCTTACTTTTAATCCAAGGGTTATAATTAGTCATAGCCTTTTTAGAAGACCAAATCTCCACCATTGATTAAATCCAAATCCAATGGTCATAAATGGTCCTTGTTACTTTATAAGACTGAATCTCCACCGTAGATTAAATCTAAATCCAATGGTTGTAAATGGTCATAGCCACTTTATATAACCAATTTTACACTGTTGATTAAATTTACAATTGATATTGAAGCCTTCCTAACTAAGTTTATTCTCACACCATTGATTAAATCAATGGTGATTATCCAATGCTTCTTTATTTAAATTTGTTTCTTAACCGTTGATTAAATCAATGGTTAATCTTCAAACTAAGTATTCTCATCCAAGGGTACAAATCAAGTCAAGCCCTCTTTGTTGACTACGCAGTATAATTTTTATTATTTTTATCTGCTATAACCCCACAAATAATATTTTTACTATATTTTTATCACCTGATAAATAAATACAGTATAAAATACAGTAAAGAAAAATTATAAAAGTTGTTTCCAGATTCAGGTTTAGTAAGATCCTCTGTCTCCGTCTAAACAGTATAAATTTTTCTATCCGTAGAAAATTTTTTCACTTTGCGGGACCCAATATAGGACCACCTGGGCCCACATGCAGTAAAAAAATTCATAATCATCCACAAAAATCACAAATATTAGAAAACACACAAATATCAAATCAGATCACGTAAAATAATTAAAACCTAACGGTAAAAATTAAATTACGTAAAGTTTTTTCCGGCCCGAAAATTTTTATTTTCCTGACTCGGAGTAAATCACTCAAAACGATCAAATACGCTGACAGAATAATCAAAATAATTTTACAGTATCCAAAAATTACTAAATAGTAAAATTCTGTTAACTGTCAAAATTACTGTTTAAAAGATAGAAAATTTTGGGGTGTTACATGGAGCATATGACTTATATACCTTATTCTAGTGCAGTTGGTAGACTCATGTATGTCATGGTGTGAACAAGACCGGATATTTCACATGTAGTAAGTGTGGGGAGCAGATTTATGAGCAAACCGGGAAAGTTACACTGGGAAGCTGTGAAATGGATCATACGGTACTTGAGAGGTTCCACTGATGTTTGTTTGGTGTTTGATGGTCAACAGACTCGTGGGGTTGTAGGCTATGTAGATTTTGATTATGCAGGAGATTTGGACAAAAGGAGGTCATTAACAGGTTATATTTTTACAGTCTTTGGATGTACTATTAGTTGGAAGATGACATTGTAATCCACAATTGCATTGTCAACTACTGAAACTGAGTATATGACATTGATTGAGGCTGTGAAAGAGAGCATATGGGTGCAAGGTCTTTTGGGTAGTTTTGGATTGAACGAAAAAGAACCAATTATACATTGCAATAGTCAAAGTGTCATTCATCTAGCAAAGAATCTAGTCTACCATGAAAGGACAAAGCACATTGATGTTAGACTTCACTTTGTCAGAGAAAGTATCAATAATGGTACAATTACAGTTCAGAAGATAGCCACAGCTGAGAATCCTACAGACATGATGACGAAATCATTACCAATTAATAAGTTCAAGCATTGCTTGGACTTGGTCAATATCTGTAGAGGTTCAAGACTCTTGAGATGCAAGCCAAGGTGGAGAATTATTATTTGGCTTGTATCACAAAAAGTCAAGATTGCTTTCGGTGGAAGCCTTAATTTTCAACAAGGGAGGCTTGTTTTTCTACAATTGAAGAAAATAAGTAAATGCACTTTCGGTGGAAGGCTTTTAATTGCAATTATCCTGTGGGTGATTGGCAAGTAAGAAAAAAGGCTTGAATTGGTTCTCTATAAATAGAGAACCATTGCATCCAAAACTGCATAACAAATAGAAGAGAAGCAAATGAGCTTGTGAGCTTCTGTGAGTGAGAGAAAAAGAAAGAGTGTGAGAAAATTCTAAGAGTGTAGTGTGTAAGTATACACTGAGAATTTTTGAGTTTATTTTCTAGTCTCTGTAATACTACAAATTGTAGTAGGAGATGATCTCATTGGGAAACACTATATTTAGTATCTCTTATATGCGAGAGTGTAGATATGATATTGTAATTATCCTTGATATAGTGAAATATTTTTCAGAGTTCGTCCCGTGATTTTTCCCTCAGTATACAAGAGGGTTTTCCACGTTAAATTTGGTGTGCAATTCTTGATCTATTTTTTCTTATACAAATAGTACTGATAAGTGGATCCCACCATAAAAGTATTATTCACGTATTTTACAATTTTATCAGTTCTTATTCACGGATCTGAGTGCGCTTCCGCTCACATCTATAAAGTGTTCAAGATACTTGGGATGTATCCGACTCTGATTTCCTAACAAGGAATGCAACAACGAGAGTTTGCCTTTTGAGTGTGGTGCAATGGCTTTTGATTGGAATTGTTAAGTGAATTAGTTAGTTAATTATCATTTATTTACTTAATTATTGTATAAATAAGAGAATCATAATATTGTAATGCATAATTAAAAGTGAATGTAAATTAAAGAATTTTCTCTAACTCAGAATAGAGAATTTAGAGTCTTGTTCTTTGACTCAAAGAGAGATATTGTAACATTTGGTGCTCTTGTTGAGACTTGAGAGATTGCAATGGAAGCAAGAACTCAATTGGGTTCCAGACATGACTATTAGGAAATTTATAAGCTTACGTTACTACTGGTTAGATCATAATAAGGTACTGTGCAGCTGTGGTATGAAAGCAGAGGCTTGTCTGCTGTTAACTGCCTCTTGAATCTTGATAATTGGATGGAAGTAAGTCTAACAGAGAGTGGTGGAGGCCTAATAAAGAGGAATGTGATGCGAAAGCCACCTTTTCAGCTTCTAGAGAAGCTTGTAGTATGTTATCTTTGCTTTCTGCATTCTTTTTAGCTGGAACTTGCTTGGTGGCTTAGGCAAGTGATTTTGGAATCTGATTCTATGGAACCTCGGTCTGTAATTAATCAATGATGGCAACTGGCAAGTTCTGTTTCTGGGGCACTCCACCTGACCATTGGAGTTTGCTTTTGGATGGTACCAAAAGAAAATGATGACGCAGATGAATCCAATAGGCATTTGATTACTGCAAGCATGTGATGCCAAGGATCAAGTTCTGATCAACACATGGTTGCTGATATGCCCACAATATTAATGTCATTTCATGTCTATCTGTTGATCAGGCACAACTTTTTTCTATTAAGCCTATTAACAAGTGCTACTGCTTCAGTGTGACAGTCATAACCTTTTACTTAGTAATAAGCGTTCGATATAACAATAAGAACTTTTGTACTCAGTCAGAAGGTGGTTTAAGGATCGATTTGATAATTTTCTTAATTAAAATGTCAATTTTCACAAGCTTAATTTTAATTTGATTCTGTTGAGGCCACTGATAAGATAAAGGACAAAGATAGAGGGTCACCAAGCACTGGATTTCCTTGCTTCTGCACGGGGTGTCTGGTCTAAGATTTAAACCAGTTAATTCTGTTATAATTATTGATGTGATTAAATACTTTCCACGTATACTATTTGTTCAAGTTTCTGGTAAGATATACAATACATAAATTTTGAGAGATTGTGCTTAACTTTCCCTATTTTTAATTAATGAATATTAGCAGCAGATTTTTTTAGATACTTCCTTTAACACTAACTTTATTATTAATTTATTTCATACACTTAAAATGATTATTAGAAGAGAGATACCAATAACACTTATATTTAGATCAATAATAAATCAAGTATTAAAAAAATATCTAAAAAAGTATGTTTCTAACATTTCTCATTTTTACTTTTATTAACAACCTTTTGTTTTCGTCTTTGTGTGAATTGTGCTCTATTCTTCTGGCCTGTCGTTATGAATGGCATTTCTTTCAAATAGGAGGGGTTTTCATCTTCGGCTAAGAACTGATCTAGGGTTTGTTCTGACCTAGTTTTGAACCTACTCTACAATTTTATAAAGCCATAAAGGAATCTGAAGGTTCTACTTCCATAATTGGTGAAGCATGCTGAGCAATTATACAGTTCTTTTTACCCTTTGAGCAAATTGTAATTGATGGCCAAGTGACACTCCACAGTCCTGCATGGCGGGGAAGGGGAAGGGATTTGCATGATTGTTTCATAGTTTGTTGAAAAAACTGTTTATGTAAAATTAAAGTGTTAAACATTATACTTTTATTGCATATATATCCTAATATCCTGTTTAAGTGCAGAGGTTGAATGTGGATATTTATTAGACATGCAAAATCGGATACAACTTGCACATACGCAGAAATAGCTTCCATATTTCATGGAGACGGGTTTTGTTTGAGATTTGAATAGAATTCACCAACGGAAAATATACTGCTCAGTATCTTGTATTCTATTTCACTTCCCTATATATGTCTGCTTTTGATTTTAATATCTTGTCCTTCCAAGTTCCTTTCATATCCTCTGGTTGCTTGAAAATTTGTAAGAGAAAGATATGCTAATATATTGGATCCTCAGATTTCTTCAGGAAACAGTCCAAACCTTCCCCCATATAACGTGGTTCCATAAGCGATATAACCATCTGGTGGTAGCAGTAGTTATTTGGAGTTCTGAGTTCGAGACTCTGTTCAGCAGTGTATATATGTTTGGTTTTGTTCAATTGTTTTATAAAACAACTTTTTACAAAAAAAAAGAAAGAAAAGAAAACATTCTTTTGAACTCCTGATTGTGTAAACAGTCTCCTTGTTTGTACAACGGATGGGACACCATAGTATATCATAGTATATAATAACTAATGAGATGGTAAGTGGTAATTCAAATTATTTATATAGTGACTTTTTTTATTATTTATATTAAGTTAAAATTAAAATTTAATAAATTTTATACAAAGATTATAATTTATTTTAGAGATGTTTATCATTTATTGAGATATATTTTTTAATACAAATTAAAGATATAATGATCAATAATATCATAAGTGATAATTCTTATTATTTATGTCATAAGTTTTTTTATTCTTTTTAATTTAACTTAATTAGAGTTCATCATATGCTACATAAGAATCATTATTTATCTTAAAAATTTTCATCAATTATTAAGGTGAAGCAGTTAGTTGTACACTTCATTTATCTAAAAATCATTTTTGTTGTGTAAATAAGAAAAAGTTGTTGCACTAATTTTAATACATTGTATACCAATTTTTTTCAACTACTTCAATTTTAAGCATTTTCATTCTTATTGAAAAAGTTATTTCATAGTTATTGGGAAAATATTGCATTATTTATCCTTCAGGCTTCAACAAATGAAAATTTAAATTGTTTTATATTTTTTTTATACAATTCAAACAAAATTCATTGTCAGTCCTAAAATTACTTCTTAACACGTACATATATAAACTGATTTTCTTGATACATATCACATAGCTAATTCAAATACACTGATGAAGTGATAATGCCATAGATGATACCAATTGTGACGCCTCGATAAGTAGGACGCAAATCCAAACAATCATGTGATAATTTTCGCCATTATTTTCAGCCAGAAGCTTTTGGAGAGAGAACATGAGAGATAGAGATCGAGTTCAAGGAAATTGTATACAAACTATAAAGGATTTGTCTTCATCACTTAGTCACAATACCCACCTGCTAGTGCTAGCTGATCCAATATCCAATTAATCCTGCATAGCTGTTGTTGCATTCCTTTACTGTTCTTCAGTTGCCTGAGGACAGTTCAACAAGGAGACTGCTCAATAAAGGAGAAGAAGGTTGTCTATATGTACTAGAGGAAGAGAATGGGTCTGCATGGTATGGTAGCTGAGGGGAATGAAGCCTGGTCCGAAATCACTCAGAAGAACAATGTTTGAGACTTGCATGAATGATCTCGAACCAGATGACATTCCCCTCAACTTCTATGTATATATGACAGACAGGGGAAGAGTGGAGAGGGGAGAGAGACAGAGGGGGGAGGGAGGAGGGGGGGCTGAAGTTTTTGACATGGCCATGTCATGCATTATTTTTCATGGGGTCCTTATATACGTAAATTTCAGAGGAGATTCTTTCTTGGGCCACATGATTTGGAGTACACTTTCTACGCTACTACTACTATCTTGCTTTACAGTTTTCACACACAGGACACTTTTCATTTAATAATAAGAATTTGTTTCCATTTAAAAATTGGTTTTCTGTTTGAACGAAGTTAAAACTTTCTCTGCAATCTGCATTTATTCGTTTATTAATCTAAGAATTCTACATTTGTGATAGTCAGGTCAACTCTGCTGGCAGCCCTACTGCTTGCAATAAATAGTTCTTGCATAGGGATTAATCTACCTTGGGAACTGCATTATCAAATACCTAATTAATTGGGTTTGAAGTTAAAAATTGACTAAGCGCTAGTTAAAGAAGAGGTAAGAACGCTTACAAATAGTAAGTTGAGATGATAAGTAATTTAAATATTTAGAAAGAAGACGTGAGTTTAAATATCAGATAAAATAATTTTTATAAGAAGATTATATAATTTTGGTGTTTCAATTAAATATATATTAATTTTATGAATAATTCAAATGAGTCAAATTTATAAAAATATCTTATGATCTTAAAAAAGAAAAGAAGAAGAAATAATATACAACCTCTATTAGAAAAATTCTTATACACCCTAATAATATTACTTTCAACAATTTTGTAACAGTTTAAATTTAATTTAATAATATTTTATTTTAATCCAATAATTATATAGATATTCAATTTTCATGTGCCACTTTTTTATTAGAGGAAATTCAGACTCTACAATAATTTCTCCTCTACTTGGGACTAAAAGTTGTACTGAAATTGGGGGCAGATTACCCTTAATTAATGTTTTTTAATTAAACTTAATTAATGGTATTTAGTAAAGCTTTGAGATTCTTTTTTGAATAATGCTAAGAACACACTTTTTTCAACACACTCTTTGTTATTAGGTCATGTCACATATTAAAGCACACACTTAATTTCGATTAACGTATAATTATTTCAATTAGTATGTAATTAACTTGATTAACGTGTAATCAAATTTAAGTGTATGTTTTAATGAATGAAGTGACCCAATAACAAAGAATGTGTTGAAAAAAGTGTGTTAAAAAGTATGTTACTAACACTTTTTTTTTTCAAGGTTTTGACCTTGGGTTTATTCTCAGCTCTCAAGTAAAGGAAATCACTTTTGCTTGCCAACCGCATAGCAGCAATATGCCAAACTTGAATCACAAGTTTAATAAAGAAAGGTCGTTTAAAGGTATAAGCATATATACAAAGAGAGGAGAGTAAGTACCGAAAAAAAGTGGAACATAAAAGTTGCAAATAATAAAATAATGTATCAAGTGGTGATTAACATGCCCATGAGCATATATTCTAAATGTAACATACATAAGCCAGTGTTCAGACTTCAGAACTGAAGTGGAAAAAGCAATGACTCTATGATCTCAGCACATGATTGTTTCCTTTGTAGATATAAGCCAGTGTTCAGACTTCAGAACTCAGCTCTCGCTGCAGGACTTGACAAAGGTATAAGAATGGAAGTCTCCTTTTATGGCTTTTTACATGCAATTCACTAGTCGGAAGAGAATCATCCAATGTTACTTTATTTTTATTTTTTTGTTGGTACCAATGTTACTTTAATTTAAAAACAAATTTGAGTTAAATTCAAACTTGTATATTTAAGTTCTTTTTTTTGTGGGTGGGGGTGGGGTTACAGTTTGGAAGACGCGTCTAGAACACATAAACATGAGAAATTGGTACCAGATAAGCAGGAGAACACATAAGGCATGTGTAATCCAGCTAATTAAGGGAAATGTGTACCACCATATTCCTGTGGACACAAGTCTTCATGGTGGATTTCCACCATCAAGTTCATTATCAAAAACCAGTTAATGAATATGGTAAGGACATCCCCATAATATGGTCAAAACCTTTGTCTGGCCTAGAACTCTACATCATGTGAAGGAAAACATATAGACGAATAATGTTTACATAGGAAAAAAATTTTAGGTCAACATGAGGTTGGGGGAGGAGGGGCAGCAGTTGTCCGGAAATGCTGGTAGAATAAAGTTTCCTTGATATAACTTCCAGAAGCAATAGATAAATTTAACACTAAACAAGCCCAACAGAAAAAAGTTGGATGAAATCATGACCTCTTTGCAAATGAGAAGAAATCATGTTGTGAACCAACCTAAAAGTAAAAATGGTATGGGCACTCCATTTCCACATTTCCAAGTATCTTCACCTCAAAACTTGTCTTGATTTTTAAATTCTGTCAGAGGTGACAATAGTTGAAACACTCCTAAAAGAGAAATTCTTAACTTTTTGAATTCCTATAGGAATAGTTTTTCTCTTGTTGGTAGAACTTCCTATGGTTTAGGGGCGGTTTACCATTATTACATTGGCCTTCTTGCTGGAGAACAGTGTATCATCAATCAATTCAAGATGGTAAATCTTTCAGAGTGTTATTTAACAGATTGTCCCTTATGTGTAATTGTAAAATTAAAATTTTGTTGGATTAATTCAAATTGTAAGAACATGATTGTGCAGTTGTTATTCTTAGCTTTGATGATTATATGGTTATTAATGTTTGTCATAATTTTTCTTTTTGGCCAACATTGTTGTCATTGCTAAGCGCCTTCATCGCATTTGCAAGATCAGTTTCTTGAATAGCACCATAGCAGATCAGAATCCTCTGCTCAGCCATTTCGGGCAGGGAGGCTTGGCTTCATGTTTCTTCATTTGCTTATCTTGGCAAAACTTAGATCCTATAGCTCAGGTAACAAGTTCCTTTAATACCAAGATTTGACAAGCCAGCCTCCAAATGCTATTAGAAACTCTGAAATGGCCTTCCATGGCCATTGTAAGTGATTTTGCACTTTGGGCGTTTTCTACTGCATTCAGCTGCTTGCTTTCTAGGTTTCTTTGTGCTTCCATCAAACCCTCCCCCTCTCTCCCCCCCCCCCCCCCCCCCACTAAAAAAAAGAAAGAAAACAAAAAGGCCATACAAACATACAATGCAGCTGAAGCCTGAAGGCTTGGTACTCCTAATCGTAATTAATTTATAGGGAAAATTTAACAGGGATAGGAAGTGAAATGCAACACTAGTTAAATTCAGAAAGGGGAAAGTCTAATATGGGTCCAATTTTTTTGGCTTCATGAATGGAACATTGATGTTTTGGCCATTGACTTATTATTAAAATAGATTAATAATTCAAATTAAACTGTTAAATTTTTACAGATTTTAATTAATAATACTTAGATTTACACAAAAATTTAATCATATCATACTTTTTTTTGTATAAATAATTGTAAATATAAAAAAATTATAGATTTTAAGTAATAATTTTTATATATACCTAAATTTGTATATAAATACTATCAAATAAAATCAATTCATAGACTTAAACTTATTGATTCCTTATGAATTAAACTTATTGATTCCATGATATCATCATCCGAAAGAAATGGTATGATGATGAATGGTACTTTTAATATGAATCCTGCAGTTAAATGTCCATATATGGTTACTCATTACAATAGGTAAAGACTTTATTATTTTCTAAGTTATTCAATTTTTTATATTCCTATCATAGGCTCCTAAAGTGTTTTTTTTGTTTTTTGTTTTCATTTTGGTCTTTCAAACGAAAAATCTATCACCACCCACTAAGCTCTAACCACCACCAGCCACCATTTTCAAACCCAGAACCACCGCACCGACCAACCACCATTTTGTACCTGAAGTACATCTCGGCAAGGTCCCCCACCCCCCTTCCACACCGCACTGCCCACCACCCCACCGCTAGCCACCACCACCACCTAAAGCAGCTAACGACTTTGGGCAGTGGAGGCTGGTTCGCGTGGCGATTTAGGTCTACTATGGGTTCTGTTTGGTGTTCCCGACTGAGGCTTTAAGTGGTTGGGTTTTCTGGTGGCTGAGTTTTCGGGTTAGGGGAAAGGACGACAGTGTAGCAGTGGATGCGTCTATGGCTTAGTTGCGCATGGTGGCTCCCTTCAACGGCCATGGAAGACACTACAACAACGCGTGGTGGCTTGGATCTAAGTTCTGGGTTGACGTTGGGTTGTGGCTGCACGGGTTTGGTGGTGGGTTACAACCCTATTTTCTGTGGGTGAGATTTTGGGTTTTGTTTCAAGGGGGGTGCTGGTCCTGGTCAAGCGCGGTTGACGACGGCTCCCGTGGGTTCTGGTTTGGGTGGAAGATGGTTGGGTTTATGTGGGTGATGCATAGGTAGGAGCCTTCGTGGTGGCAGTTCGGCCGAGGCAGGGATCGCCGGCAACGATTCGCGAAGCAAGGGGTGGATCCGAGTTCAGGCTTGGTAGTTGCCATAGGATATGGGAAAGTGGTTCTGTTCATCTTACACACACCCTCAAGTGACGGGATTTTTTGAGATTTCATGAATAAAGGGTGTTCTATGCATTTTGTTACTTTCAAGCAATTTTATTATTTACAAGGACTAATGTTAATTTTTAACTTTCAGTATTACCTAAATAGTAAGTAATTGGTCAACAATTACAGCCATCTATCTTATTTTACACAGATCTGACGTTCCATATTACAAGGTTCATGGACCCGATGATGAAGGCTAATTTGGGTGAATTAAAAGGACCTTGATGACAACTAAGGAAAAGTCTAACATAGACCATGGATGGACCATGACTTTTTTGGTCATTGATTTAAAATAAATCAATAACTTAGATTAAAATGTTAAATCTTTATATATTTTAATTAGTAATATTCAAATTTGTACATAAATTTTGTTAGATCATTTTTTTTTCTTACGAATAATTATACATATAATAAAATTTACAAATTTTAACTGATAATTTTTATATATGTCCAAATCTACATATAGATACTATTAGATAAATCAAATGAGTCTATCTATAAACTCAAACGTTTTGGATTCATGATAGAAGCTTCCTGACAACTAGTACTTGTTGTCTTGAGTTTGGGTGGCTGATTCTTTAGTGCACCCTCCCATGTTATATGGAGCATGGTGCACCATAGACATGACCTCCTATTGAAAGTTACTTTTATTAGTAACTGATTACTCAATTTTTATTTTCATTCATAAAATAATGTACTTTGCGATCACTTATGCAGAGGTGGAATTAGGAAGGACATGTATGAGCCATGATCCCCCCAGTTTTGAATAATTGAATATTTTTTTATATACACATGATATATTTTTTTATTAGTTTCTCTAGTAAAAAAAATAAATGTTTATCCTTTAGTTGATAGATTGTTTCGGCTTGTTTTGACTTTTCTTATATCAACAACAACTATTAAGCATACATTTTCAACTATGAAAATTATTAAAACAATATTGTAGAATAATATGAAAGATAATTTTATCACAAATTACATGATTGTTTACATTAAAAAAAGATTGTTAAAAAATTTATCACAGATACAATAATAGATAATTTTTATTTTATGAAACAATATCGAACACAAATTTAAAAATTAAATGTATATATTTAAAATTATCTTATATTCAATTATGTTTAATATAAATATTTCTAATTTAAAATATATTAATTATAAATTAAATTAAATTTATTTTTATATTTATATTATATGATAATTATATTTTCTTTTAACTTAAATATTTAAAAACATATATTTAATCTTTAATCTCTATCCTACTAAAATTAAAATTCTGACTCAGCCCTGCACTTCTATCTATCTTTCATGAGAATTAACTCCATTTCTACCTAATAGAGGAGAGATATTAACTTGTCTCCATTGTCTTAATTTCTCCCTCACCCCTACCTCCATTTTTTTTCTTTTTCTTGCTTGTGCTCCTTCTTGTTCCTATCCATGAAGTCTGATACTGGGGGAAGCATTTGCTCGGTGAGCTTGAACTAGGAGCCAGCCCTACCCCTCACCGACCACCACTCCACCAACGACCCGCACTCAACGTCGCACCCCATGGTCGTGCCACCGTCCAAATCGTCATACTTTTTACCTCAACAAGGATTTTTCTAGAGTTTTGACTTTGACCCAGATTACCATTTCCCCAAAAATGTTGTGTTTACTCTTCCCAACTAAAGGGTTGGGAAGAATGACTAAAAGAGTAAGCATATATTCAACCAATTAACAAAACATTGTAACTAGCTAAATTAGGCTCCCCACCCTTGGTAATCAGATTCGAGGAAGAGACTCTCGAGCCCCATAGATATACCCCACAAGGACAACTATTTCTATTTCCAAAAATTTACTCTTCCTTTCTCACAAGGATTTATAAAACTGCTGCAATTCTATGTTGCTTTACTTTTTTAGGACGCCAAAAATGCTAATTAAAGATTAGTAAAATTTTGAGGATAAATTTCAGTTTTAAATATTAATTTACGGTTGACTTTAATTTTTTATATTATTATTTAATTATATATTATTATATCATTAAATTATTATAACATATTATGTTATTATTATCCTAGTTATCTTTAGATAAGCACATGAATTTTTTTTTAAAGTGCATTAAGCGAATGTGAGAATGAGAATTGGCCAAATGATATTAGTATTGAAAAAAAAAATCTTTTTAAAATATGACAACCCATAATTAAATAATATATAAAAATTTTACATAATAATAAATCAAAATTAAGTTCTAAGTTTGATATAAATATTTAGTGCTTTACACAATAACGGCTTCACTCATTTTTATACACATTATTTTCCATCACTTTTATTAATCAAATATCAAATTTATTTAATTAATAATTTATTTATCATTAACTAATTAATTACTTATACTTAATCTTAATTTTTACCACAAATCCCTTTAATTATTTATAGATAATTATTAATTAAATAAATTTAATATTTCATTTATAAAAAAATATTTATTTAAAAATATATGTGTGACTAACGTGTGTTAATCTAAATGGAAAGGATTCAGATTTCTTAAATATATAGTCTTACATTCAATTTTGATATTTATGTGTATAAAAATAATATTATTGAAATGAATTCTCACTCAGACATCTAACTGTATCTAGAGATATTTATTTCTTACCTATCGGGTGAATATATTCTAAGAAACAAAAAAAAAAAAACCATTAGTAGAAAGGTTGTTTTTTTATGGTCGAGTATTATGATAAGAAATCTTTAGGATAAGAGAGTAGGATAGGAGTAGGATGTTTATGAAATACTAATAAATTTTATCCTGATCGATGTTTGATGTCCACCAAATAACCAACATGATAAATGATTATGTTATCTTGTCTTTTGTTTGATATAAATCGATATTATCGTATATGATATAAATTATATGCAAATGACAAATTTACCTTTATATCGTAATACATATTTTTTGAAAAAAAATAATTTTTTTACATTTTGTACATTTAAATTATAAAAAATTATATAAAAAATTGCATAAAATAGATAGAATAAAAATAAAAGCAAGAAACAGAGAGGTAAAGGAGATAGAATCTTTATCCATAATTTGTGACTAAAGACTTGGAGGGAGGCATGGTGCTCAGGTTGCTACAAGTACTATTTCACATGAAGAGGTGGTTGATTCGCTTTGTGAAGGAGTGGTCTCATTGGCACCGTAATGGCGCATGGATAATGATGGTGGCCTCGATCTGCGCACGATGGAGGCCGACGAACAGCATCAGACGAGACCATGACGACGAATCTTCCGGTGTTGGTGCGCGATATGGATGGATCTGCGAATTAGCCAACAAGCATACACACAGCTTCTTGATGATTCCGGGACTTGGTGGCATTTCAGATGTAGAGGTTTGTTTGGGTGGAGGTTGAACGTTGGTTATGGAGGTGAGAGGTTGGACATCAGTGGTGGTCTCGGTTGGGATGGTGGATGGGTGGTGTTTGTGATGGAGGCAGGATGCATGGAGTGGAAAAGAAAAATGATATCCTATCCTACTGGCTTCTAACCTGCTTGCAGCCAGAATTCCATTATACCATGTATGATAAAATTTTAAAAACTATAATGCCCAATTGCTAAGTTGATAAAACAAAAGCCATATGATAACTCTTTGAAATTGAAGAAGCCTTTTGAGATAATTATATCCTATCTTTTTGACAAATTCAAATAAAATACATAGATTAAAGTAAGATATGAAATATCTTTTTATCCTATCTTATTAAAGAGTATTTTTAAAAATATATGTTAATAAAATGGACAACTCAACTTAGTAAAGGTTGTGAATTTTTTATTTAATGTATTATGCTAAAAAAATCTTTTATTTCTATTTTTAATTTTTTTAATCTATTTTCTAACATAATGATGTTTACTAAATACTAAATAAACTTAAATATTTTGAAGAAAAATTTCATAAAAGAAAAACAAAATAATCAACATATAAATGAGTTAAACAAATTAAATTTAAACTTTTTATTTTTTGAAAAACATTGTCAAGTTTAAACTTTAAATTTGATTTGTATAAATAAGTTAAACTTTGTATTTATAGTATTCAACTTGAATCAATTTGTTTTGAGAAATGTTTTATGTATATCAGAATATGTATATCGTATTTATACCATATGTTAATATAGTAAAAGAAATGTCAAATTATTATGTATTTTGTCATGTTATTTAAGTTTTTTATAACATTAAAACCTATGTGATACAAAATAATTTTATTAGTCTTATATTCTGAATAAATTAAATAAAATTAAACACTATTTTAATTATTTGTAAATGACAAGATTGTTTGCTACTCTAAAAACTTCAATATCACTTTGTAACATGCTAGCCATTTGTCCGTAAAAAATAGCATGCGTTGATTAATTCCTCAACCCAATTAACGGCAAAATGCCGACCGAGCATCGATGCACCCCAACGAACAGGGTGCATCATAGACAAAACCATGCTTTCAATCACCAGAATCTTCCGTTGGTGCTTCTGTGCAAAGGTTTAATATTTGACGAATTATTCCAACAAGCATACACACAGCTTCTTGATGTGATATTTGACTTGAACAGTGCAATTTCATCAGTTTGTTTTAACTTCAAATGGCTGCTTGAAACTAATTCGACATTCTGTAAGGATGGTATTGCCCTGCTACATCAGTCATCATATATGACCAGTCCCTAGCCAACAGGGCCTTTATATTATTGATTGACAATAGGATAGGCAGGATGCATGGGAGGAGACAACAGCTCCATTAATCAGCTAAATAGTTGCTGTCTTAGAATCTGGCATCAAGTCTCACCTGCTTGCAGCCAGAATTCCATTATACCATGTAGCATGCCCCATATGATAAAGCCCTGTTGACCAAAACCAAAAAAATATAATGCCCAATTGCTAAGTTGATAAAACAAAAGCCATATGATGCAACTCTTTGAAATTGAAGAAGCCTTTTGAGAAAATTAAAAAAGCCATTCGTTTTGACAAATAAAATAAAATACACGTTCTGAGTATTTATTATATTTTAAGATATTAAATATCTTTTTATTTTAATTTATTAAAGAGTATTTTTAAGAATATATATGTTAATATTTTTTATTTTAATGGGACAACTCAACTCAAGTAAGGTTAAGTTAAACATTTTTAAGAATTTATACTATTAACAAGTTATTTTATCTTTTGCATTGCACGACTTATTTTCAATTCATATAATACTATAAATTTTAAATTTGATAAATTAATTATATAATATGTATTTGAATTAACATATTTTGATTCTAAAGAAATTTATAATTAAAACATTTCCCAATAATACTTTTAACAAAAAGTTTTTAAGTGCAAAATAAATTAACCTAAACATATTTTTAATCATATAAAGTATAACAAAGAGATTTATTTAAGATTTAATAATTATGATGGATTTAATTTGAATACATACATTGTTATATTATAAAAAATATTTGACCCTCATAATAATTATCTTAAAATCACATATGTAATAATATATAATTTATTAATGATGTAAAAAAATTTACACTAATAATATATCAAAATTAAACTTAATTATGAGACAATTATCTTTTGTTTGTTCAATATTTGTGTGTAATTTTATTTTATGTTTATACACATAATTTAATATAATATTATAAATATATGTAAAAAATAAAAAACAAAATTATCATTTTAATTTTTTTGTGTTATACATATTTAGTATATTGATCATGTCATGTTATTTAAGTGTTTTTATGACATGAAAAACCTATGTAATTTTTATTAAAATTTTATTAATAATTTTTTTAACTTAGTCTTATATTTTGACAACTTTTTTTTTTTTGTCAGTTTTAAACAAAATTCTCTTAAAATTTTAGATACACCTAGGCCATTTATAGATATATTTATATGATTTTATGCATTTTAAATTGTGTTATTTGAAGAATACAATGCACCCCAACTTTTAAAATGGTATTCTTTAATAGATCTTGTACATTTTATTTATGTAAGAATTTTTTATATTTGATATTTAATATTTTATAAAATATATTGTATTTTTAAGGAAATTTCATAATAATAATTAATAGCATATTTAATAATATACTGTAATTAATGCTTCTCAAATTAATTTTACTTATTATTATTATTATTATTATTATTATTATTATTATTGTTATATACAGAGAGAGAGTAGGGTCTTTTAAAGAATATTTCATAGTTTCTTTTAAATGATTCTAATTCCTTTTTAAAAAAGTAATAAATTCTTGTTTGAGTTCTCAATATATTCTTTTTAATATTTAATAAAAAAGTATTTAATATTTAAAAACATTTAATACTTTTCATATTTAATAATTAAGAAAAGTATTAAGATGATCCGTTAAAAGGAAATTATTTATATATTAAAAGTTTTTATTTCATATTATGATTTCT
Source organism: Ormosia semicastrata (assembly GCA_029884595.1). Classification (NCBI taxonomy): domain Eukaryota; kingdom Viridiplantae; phylum Streptophyta; class Magnoliopsida; order Fabales; family Fabaceae; genus Ormosia; species Ormosia semicastrata. Next base: position 12,884,794 of record JAQQTO010000055.1, on the reverse strand, counting down.
TATATTATTTGGAAGATTTAATATTTTTTATATACTTATTCATATATGCAATACTTTCTACTGCATTAATTTTCTTATCAATAATTGAAATCTTTCAAAATATATTTTCCAAACAACAAATTTTTTTGACGACTGGTTCAAATAACAAATTTTAAAATAAAAAATTATATAAATATATAAAATTTGTAATAAATAATCAATTTTAATTAAACAAATGTTTCTCATTATCCATTTTTTGTTTGGTTAAAATGAATGTTTTATTTTCAGAATTTTTTTCCTACTTAGTACTTACCATTTAAAATGACATTTATAAAACTCTCTCAAATAATACAGATTTTGTTCAAAATAAAAATTGGGATTTAATAAAATTACTGAAAAATCCAAATAATAATAAAATAAAAAACAGATAAATAATAAAAATAAAAAAGGGGCCAAACTTGAAGTTGAAGATCAAGGACTGGAACGAAAATATCTAATATAAATACAACGTTGTCCTCGTTTATCTCTCTCTCTCTTACAAAAACCTAAATTCTGCGCGGCCTCCAAATCCTTTCGCTTCGTCACTAATTCTCGATTCATGTAAGTTGGTTGAAATCACTACTCTCAACAACCCTAATTTTGCACATCACACTCTCCCAATTATATTTTCTTCGTTTCGAGTTCGCTCTAGGAATTTTACACAATTCTACATGCGAACTCGCCAAGTACACCACTTTGAAGGTTTTTTTTTTCTTTCTTAATTTTGAAAATTTGGCCTTTTTTTAAGTGTTAAATCATAAATGATTATAATTACTAGTCCAATCGGAAAGGAAGAAGTGCTTCTATGGGAATTCATTCATCAGCGCACAACCACAGCAATCTGCTGTAACTAAGGTGTCTTCTTTTGCCTAACTTGAGAATGCTTGTAGAAAGGGATAATAATATGTTGCATTATTCAATTTTCTGTTTTTCTTTTTCTTTTTATAATGTCAATTTCTGTGGAAATTGGTGCTGATGGGTTGTTTTTTGAACTGAGTGATTTTGCAGAAAATATACCTGGGATGGCTGGGGAAGATTTTGATGGACATGATGTAGGATATGTGCCTGAGGACCCCAATTTTTATCCACAAATTCATTCTATTGAACATGATGAGGGGAATGTGATTGATAACTCTGGGTTTCCTCAACTACTACAGCCTGATGAACATGATGCAGGCAATTTGGTTGAGGATGCCAATCCTCCTGAGAATCATTTTGATGGGCATGAACATGATGTTGGAGATTTGCCTGGAAACACAGATTATCCACAGCAAGAGCATATTATTGAGGAACATCATGGTGTAGGAGATATGACTGAGAATTTTGGTTCTCTGCAAAAACCGGGATCCAGGAATGATTCCAAAGGAAATGAAATAAAAAAGTGGCCGGGGTGGCCTGGAGAGAATGTTTTCAGGATGTTGGTTCCAGTGCAAAAGGTTGGCAGTATTATTGGCCGCAAGGGCGAGTGTATTAAGAAAATTACGGAAGAGACTAAGGCGCGCATTAAAATTCTTGATGGTCCACCTGGAACCCCAGAAAGAGCAGTGAGTTTACTTTTCAATTTCCCTGTTGTTATTTTATGCAGTGAGGGATAATCTTGGATAATCACTGTCTGTTTGAAGCATGTTATACATATTTAGTATATTGATCTTCGTGGTCCTATGAACATATGTCAATCTATTTAAACTCTCATCATTGTTTCTTAGAACTCCTAGAGCTATATCTTGGGGGGAATTATTTAGTGATTCGATGTGGAAAACTTCTAGATCAAACAAACTTCTTATGTCATTAATTTGAAATTGAAAATTAATGATGTATCCAATATAAAACATGTTAACAGGTTTATGAATATTATTGTAAAGGAATTAAAAAAAAAACAGTTGTCAAGGAAGTGAAACCATAAAATAAAAATACTCTGAATCAAGAAAAGCACAAGAAATGATACACTATCAACCAGGTTAAATATATATAAAAAGAGATGTCTTTTGTCACGATAACCAAATGGATATGTGCAGGTTGTCAGCAAATATGAATGACCAAAGTGGCTTCAAACTGAAGAGCCAAACTTCAAGTTGCAGGGAAACAGCAATGAGCATATACAAGTGCTGAAACGCTGTTTTTGTGTTAACAATCAGAACTAGTTTGTGCAGACTTTGGTGAGAAGCTTTCGCTGTACCTGGTAACTTCAGAACTTGGTCGATTGGTGTCTTGCCACACTCCCTGAAAATATTTCCTTGAAAACGCTCCTAAAGTCGGTAAAATGTTAAAAACAAAAAAAAGGAAAGCAGAAACTGCTAGATGAACTCAGGAGACCATGTCAGTAAAATTTATGAATCTGAAATTTATTTTGATCCATTTAATTACTTGGGTGGCACCTACCTAGCATTATCAGATTACTCCCAAGATTTATAATTTTTAATTAAAGGTTATTTATATGTCTTAGAAGAAGTTTGTCAAAGTAAAAATAATTGCTAATCCGTTGAACCAGAGATTCATGAGGTACAAAGACTTGGAAATAATATTAAAACTATGTTTTTTCTTTGCTAGTACAACAAACAAGTATGTTTTTTAAACATTGAGATGAATCAATTAATGGGTCAAATAGATTAAATTAGTTTGCTTAAAAGTTTGAAAAATTTATCTGTTTTTGATATTTTTGAGTTCCCACCATTTTGTACTTAGTGTTTCTGAATTCTCTTTCTTTGGTGCTTTTAAAAGGTAATGGTTTCTGCAAAAGAAGAGCCAGATCGCACCACACCACCTGCTGTTGATGGTTTGTTAAGGGTTCATAAACAAGTTGTCAATGTTGACCATGACCCTGCGGATATCACATCAGGTGCTGGACCCTCAGTTGTCACTAGGCTTCTAGTGGCAGATACTCAAGCAGGAAGCTTGATTGGGAAGCAGGGTTCCACCATAAAATCCATTCAAGATGCCTCTGGTTGCGCTATACGTGTTCTTGGATCAGGTCTGCACACAGCCGTTGTAAATTACATTAGGATATGTTGTTTCACTTGTTTGTGTTTGGCAATCAGTACATTTTTCTTTTCAGTATCTTTTCTCTAGAGGTCTTTTTTATTTGGGCCTTCTTTGGCATATTCTCTCCGTTTGCATTCAATCTTTGTTAGTGCATATGCTATCACTAGATCTACCCCTCCCAGTTGGACTAGTTTTCATACTGCTATTCTTATTTATTTGATGAGTTTGTATGTGCTTGTTGTCAAACACTGCACTTATATATTAGCTTTTGCTTGTGATGAACAAATATACAAGAAACATGATTTATGATATCCAATTTTGAATGAAAATTACTTGACTATTTGTACAAGTTTGTGATTCCTGAGTTTTACTATACCTGAATAATGTATTCTTTAAAACAGAAAACCTACCAGTTTTTGCTTTGCGAGATGATAGTGTTGTTGAAATACAAGGGGAATCTGCTGGAGTTCACAAGGCAGTTGAACTTATTGCAATTCATTTACGTAAGTTCTTGGTTGACCGCAGCATAGTTGGAGTATTTGAAACGCAGGTAAGAACCTTTTTATTTCTTTCTTGGTGTAATATGCCCAGATTAAGAAGGGGCTTCAATGTTTCTTTCCAGTCTCTTGAGCTTTTTTATCCATATTGTTTGCGTTGCAGCAAAGTTTTACAGTGTTTTTTGTTGTTGTTTTGATGTTACATATGCAACATCTTTGCTTACAATTCTGTATGTGTAATTGTTTTTTTTTTCTTCTTCCTCCTTCCAAACTTCAGATGCAAATGCCAAATGTTCGAGTTAACCAGAATGTGCCACCACACCAAACTTGGGGTCCTCCTTCTCAAGGGTTTCCAGCTCCTGCTGGTGGTGGCGGACCTGCTTTTGCACCCAATCATCAATATATGCCACCTTCACATCACTATGATAATTATTACCCACCTGCTGATCTGCCTCCCATGGACAATCACCTTCATCAGGGTCCACCACCTGCCTATGCAAGGGATGCTTCTATGGGAATTCATTCAGCAAGCGCACAACCACAGCAATCTGTTGTAACTAAGGTGTCTTCTTTTGCCTAACTTGATAATGCTTGTAGAGAGCGACATTCACTTTTTGAAGCATTTTGTTTTATCATGACTTCATGTAATTTCCTTTGTACTGCATAGGTCACACAGCACATGCAAATTCCTCTATCATTTGCAGATGCTGTTATTGTTTGATTTAGCATCAGGTCAAGCTTAATTTTTTAAATTGATATTCTCAAGCTTCACATTAACTGAAGCATTTTGTTTTATCATGACTTCATGTAATTTCCTTTGTACTGCATAGGTCACACAGCACATGCAAATTCCTCTATCATTTGCAGATGCTGTTATTGGAGCATCAGGTGCAAATATTAGCTACATTCGTCGAGCTAGTGGAGCAAGTATTACAATTCAGGAGACAAGGGGTGTGCCAGGTGAGATGACTGTCGAGATAAGTGGGACTTCTTCACAAATACAGGCAGCCCAACAGCTGGTTCAGGTATTTGATTTTAAAGGCGATTCTTGTATTCTGCTTGTTACCTGTATTGTTTTTGCAAAGTGCCAAAGTCTATGGTACACACCCTGAATTTGGTTGCAGTGATGCACCACATGATATACATGATATATGAATGATTGTGATTTACACGACAATTTTGTTCCTGTGGCAAACAAACTACATCCTAAAACTGTTGTGTGCCCCACTTCTCTGGTGGCCTTTATGATTGCCAGTTCATCCACTTCATAACTAGTGACTACAATCCATGCTCTTGCTACTGAACTCATCTTTAGTTGCAAATGCTCTTCTTTGCACTTCGGATCAAGACAATAAATTGATGAATTTTGGTAAAGAAAAGATGATCAATTGGTATCTGTTTGCTGAAACAATGGGAGGCAGGGGCTTTGTTTACTTGAAGTAACACTACTAAAAAATGGCTTTAAATGACTGCTTTTGTGAAAACTGGAGGTGAAATGCTATTATGATCACTTTGTGCAAATCCACGAAGACTATGACTTCATTGGACACAATTCCAGCTCTAAAAATGATTATTTTATGCAAATCCGGAAGTCATTTGTTGCTTCAATCTTTTATATATCTACATGTGCCTCCTGCTCATTAATTTCAAACACAAATGCGCTTGAACAGATTGTAATTATCATTGTCGTGAGTTCATGCTTTTTTTCCCCTTTCCTTTCCCTTTTTTTTTCTTCCAATATTGACAAAGAACATTGAATTAATGAAAGCATATCCTAGGAAGAATTGGTACAGGATGTGATATGGGAAATAGCAGTTGCTGGCAACGTGCTTTTTTGTTGGTGTAGTTTATTTATCTGAATTGCCCACAATCTTTCTGATGCAGAATTTCATGGCTGAAGCTGCAAGTGCGACACAGGATCATATGGGTGGATCAGTTAGCCAAGGTTACAATTCCTATCCAACTAATGCTCCTGTTTACGCATCTCCACCCGCTGGTACTGGTGGTCATACAGGCCATGCGCCTTCTGCAGACTATGGCCCCGTATATGGTACCAATTATGGCTATTAAGAAGCTTACATTCAATTTTGGTTGAGGAGCTTTATGTTTTTTGGTTTTTTGTTTCTTTTTCTGTTTTTGTTTTTGGGTTAGAAAGAGCCTTATGTTTTGGTCATGTTTAAGTTTTCGCTTCGGGGCAATGCTATTTGGACATTCATATATTAGAAAACTTGTCATTTGTTCCTGAATGTTATACTTGGAAATTGTCATTTGTTCCTAAATGTTATACTTGGAAATGCTATTTAGACCTTTCTTTATTTTTCTGTTATTTCCTTTCGGGCGATAGGACTTGGATTGTCTGCAGTGTTTACGAAATCCAAGCCACAAAAAATGTCTCATTTCCTTGCAAAATATAAATTGAAAAGGCAAATGTGGGCTGTTAGATGCATAACTCTAAGGTCCTTTTCCCTGGCGATAAGCAAAGATCACTCCGTCACATCATTTCTAATCTAATTCTAAAAAAAGGGAAAGAAATTTTATCACTTATGAGTTATGACATGATTATTGAATTTGTAACTAGTTCAGAGTATAACAAATTAATGTGATTATAGTGGGAACGTAATACACCAAATTTAAAAATTGATGATTTGGGGATAAGATCAAATAACGGGTGATATTGATAATACGTAATTTAAAAGTATATATTTTATTTTATTTATTTATTGTTATAAATAATTATACATATATGAAATTTTATAAATTTTAATTAATAAATTTATATACTTAGGTCTACACACACCAAATTTAGATTATTCTTTTTTTATCATAGATAATTATACATACAAAAGTTTTTAAAAATTTCAATTTGTAGTATTTATATATTTTTTATTTTTATTGCATATAATTAATTATACATGTGAATTTTTTTATAAATTTTAATTTTTAATATTTATATATGTAATCAGGCTCAAAGATAAGAATTTTAAATTTTAAAAATAATTATAAGACAGTTAAAATAAATAAATAACCAATTATAAAGAATAAATTCACTTGATGTATGTGTACACCCCACCTATGCAAAATAGATACGAACAGCCTTTCCCTCTGCCATCAATCAGCTATCATAGTATGCGGACTATATAGTGCTCGAGAAGCATTTCATGCAGAAGTTTGGAAAAAAAAATATTTATCACACAATACTTTTGTTTATACTAATTTTTACACTACATGATGTTATCATTGAATTTAACAGTAATTATCATGATTTAAGTTAATTATTAATTAATGTTAATGTTTATATGTTAATGATATAGAGTTTAATTTTAATACATTGTTAGTATGAAATTTTATACCAATAACTAATCATATATTATTATATGTGTGACTTTTGAAGTAATTATTTATAAAAGTTAAAATCTTTTAATAACATGATAATATATAATTAATTGATAGTTTAAAATTTTCACACTCACAATGCATATAAATTAAATATAATAATATATTCTATGTAGAAGAATGTTTAGATAGAGAGGTTTTGAATGAAAGAAAATAGATGGTTAATTTTTTTTATTTTTAAATTAAGAGAGTTATAGAATGTTTTAAAAAATAAATAAGAACTGATTTAAATATTATATGATAATTTCTCATTTTATTTCTATTATTTTAAAAAATTCTTAAATAAGAGAGTATTTATTTAAAATAAAAAAAATTTACCTCCTCTTATTATTTTCTTCTAAACTCCTCCATCTAAACATACTCTAAAAAATCATAAATAGCCCAATAAAATAGTCAAGGAACTTATAAATCAAGTGACACCTTGTAGTTGTACAAATTCAATCTTTAAAATTTAAGTGTGATGGTAATGTCAAAAGAACTTTTAATTTTAAATTTTATAAACGTTATCCATCTTAGGATAACTTTTAATCCAACAATTTAATTCATGAAATTCAACTATTCATCAACAACAAATATTTTCAATAAGCAAGTATATCTAGTCTTGTGGGGTACCCAAAATTAAAGGTGAGTATTGAAGGGTAACATTATTTTTCACAATATACCTCCATTTTGGTATCAAACAAATCAGAGGCCGTTGGTTTCAACGGTCACTCAATCTCCGAGACAAGGACCTACACGTAATTGCGCGCCATTTTCTTCATTACCATTTTATTTTTTAATTTCGGTTCTGTCATATCCTTATTTTATTTTATTTTATTTCATGTTTTCAGAAAGAAGGAGAGATATGCTTTACCATCTTTGTTCAGAAATTGGCTCTGTAATTTGTACCTCTTCTTCCTCTCTCTCCCTCAAGTCAAGCTGCACAAAACAGGTAACCACATTTTTTTTTTCTGCATTTTCTAAATGAACATGATGTAATTTTTGTGAATTATTTATACATATGGGTGGACTTCACATTATAATCAGGATGCACATTATGTTTGAATTTTATTCTGTTAGGCCCCCAAATTGTCAAAAAATTCATTTGCTTTGTTGCACTTGTGTGGAGATTTTGCTCTCTTTCTTTTCATTTTCAATCAGCAAATTAACAGGAAGATATCAGACTTCGTAATCCTCGAATCCATTCTGTTTTTGTGGTTCCACCATTTGCGCGTTGGTTCATAACTATACTAAATTTGTAGTTGTTAGTTGTTACTTAATTAAGGCATTATGTGGCACAGTTGGGTTGGTTTGAATTTATGTTCCATTTGTTTTCGGTTATTCATGTTTATTCGATTCTGTTATGACATTGACAATTATTAGTAGGGTCAACGTAGTTGGAAGAGGAAGGGTAGGTTTCGTTTTCATCACTTCCTTTCTCTTTTGGGTTCCTTGCATGGGTAGTTTTGAGGATTTCAGTTCACTGAGTCACATTTATTTTACAATTATTGAACTTTGAACATGCAAACTGTGGTCCTAGCTAGCTTTGTGTGGTCTGCAAAAACTTGTGTTTGTTGTTGAATTTGTTTGATGTTGTGCTTGGGCTGTCTATGATATCTGGATTTGTTCTTACCTTGAGTTTTAATTTGATGGTGGTTGTTTGTGATTTGCTTCTGGTGTTTTAGCCCTGGCTCATTGGGGTTTATGATAGAAAGATGCCACATCAATCTTGGGGATGCAATTTTCCACTTTGAATTGGGTGGCTGAGACTTGATTATGGATTTGTAGAACAATTGTGGTGGAGATGGCATCAGGTGGAACTTCATTTGTCAAAACAAGGCGGATACAAGGGTTTACTGCTCTTCTTACATCTGCAGCTTGTGAGTGGTTTTTGATATTTCTGCTGCTTGTGGATGCTGTGTTATCATATCTGCTGACAAAGTTTGCAAGTTATTGCCAACTGCAAGCACCTTGTTTGTTATGCTCTAGGCTTGATCGTGTCTTAGTTGGTGAAAATAAAGATTTCTATCAGTATCTACTTTGTGGCAATCATAGATCAGAAATATCATCTCTGACATCATGTCATATTCACGGTAAGGTTGGCAATGGTCATGGGATGTGTGATGATTGTCTCTTGTCAGTCACCACAAAGACTGAACCCAATGCAAAAATTCAGAGGTTGTTGGTGGGTAAATTGGGGCTGGTTCTTGGTGGTTGTGGTTTCCAAAGCCCATTGCTAAGCAGAGAGTTGTTTACTGGCTCTAAGGGCTCAAGGATATGTACCTGTTGCGGTAAGCTTTGGAAGGCAGGACAGAATACCCCAACATCTATCCAACTAGGAAGAGCTGTTCTTAAGCCATACATTCCTTTGCCACATGTATCAAGGCAAAGCCGTTTAAAGCATCGGGATAAAGTAAGTGATAAGTTTTCTGGATCAGTAACATCTCATTGCCCAGGAAAATCCAGTTTTGATTCATTGACTCATGTGGGGTACACTGAGCTGAAACTCACTTCTGATACTGAGTCTGACTTTCCATTTTCTGATGATGATGGTGAAACTAGTGTGTTTCATGAAAACATTGAAGCCAGCAATGATCCTATTGCTCAATTTACATCAGTAATTCCCCCAAAAAGTCTTCCAAGTGATTTGAATTCAGCAAATCCAAACAGTACTTCCCCCAATCCCATGCCTTTGCTTCTAGATCCATGTATGGAGCCTGTCATCAGCAAGCACCATGATGTGAAATTCCTGGGTTCTGATGCTGTTGATGACCTTGGTCTGGGTGAAATTGATTGGCCACAGACGAATCAAAAGTCATCAACTTCTGACTTGCCTGAGCTCATTTTACCAGGTGAGGTTTCTCCATTACTTAATGTTGTGAACATTTCTAACAGAGAATCAGAAGAGAGTAAGATTAATTGTCTTACTCGGAATTCTCTTCCTACTCCACCATCTGAGCTTATGACTTTGGATGGCACTCATGCATTTGTTGGAGCATCACCAGAGAAATGTAACCTTTCTCTCTCCATGCATTTCCATTTTTGTTCTTAAAAAAATTAAGTCTAACATTTGCATTCTGAAATGTTTGCAGCTGTATATGTTACAGGAGCAACCAGTATTGAAACTGAACTGATTGTAAATGATTCTGCAACTAGAACTAGAAGTCCAAGTCAAGGGAACTCAAGTAACATGAGTAAGTTCCCTGTCACCACTAAAGAAAGAGAAATACCTGGTTTTGTCATTGAACAACCAAGCACAGAGGAAGTTGATAGAGTCAAGGAAGAACTGAAGTTATTGGCATCACATATTTCTTCTCCTCGTGGATCTAATATGTCATCGTTTGTTCCCATAAATCATGTTCATTACCCTGAGATACAAGCTGAGGCTTCTGGCTCCAATGGAACTCAGGTACTTCAAAAGTCAGCCTCAGTGGAATCTGACCTTGAATCTCTGGATGGAAGCAATCTCTGTGGAATTGAAGGGGAGTCTACTGTTGATAGATTAAAGCGACAGATTGAGTATGACAAAAAATGCATCAATGCTTTATATAAGGAATTGGAGGAAGAAAGAAATGCTGCTGCAATCGCTGCAAATCAAGCAATGGCTATGATTACAAGGTTACAGGAGGAGAAGGCAGCACTGCATATGGAGGCTCTTCAATATTTAAGAATGATGGAAGAGCAAGCAGAATATGATGGAGATGCATTGGAGAAAGTTAACAATCTACTGGCAGAAAAGGAAAAAGAGATACAAGTTTTGGAAGCAGAGATAGAATGGTATAAGGAACACATGACAGGCGAACCTATGGTCCAGAATATGCACAAGGAAATTTGTGATTTGAAAGCAGACAATGTCACTGTACAAAATGTTGGTGTACCTCACATCTCAAATACTGTGGAAAATTCTTCTGATGCAAAGATCACCGAGGTATCCAAAGTCAGTGATGAAGCTGTGACTGGTGAAACCTCATCTTTAGAATTTGAAGAGGAAAAGCTATACATTTCACAATGTTTGAAAAGCTTGGAAAAGAGGCTTCATCAAATTTATTGTAATGGAATTTCCTCCAATATGCCTAATGGCAGACCTGAAAAGCTTGAAGACAGTAAATTGAATCAACTAGGATATTCTAATGGTGAAAGACCTCAATTAGATGGTCAGATAGAAGAGACTGATTTCTCAATACAGAAAAATATTAGTATGAATGGAAGTCTTACTGATCAGGATGACTCTGTTGCTTCAGATAGTGATGATTGTTCTCTTAGTAAAGAAAACAATCATTCCATCTTTGTTGGACCTAAAAGTTCCATGCCTAGAAGAAAAGTTGATTTCTTTGCTCTAGAAAATGAAATATCAAACCTTAATGGCAGGTTGGAAGCACTTGAAGCTGATCATGATCTGCTTGAGCACATACTAAATTCTCTTCGAAATGGAAGCAATGGGCTACAATTTATTCGGGATATAGCTCATCAATTGCACGAGCTACGGAAAATTGGGATAAAATTAAGATGGTAAGCATATAAACAAAGTGCTTTTCCTTTCTTTTTAGGCACAGATAAATTTGATATCTGTATACCATTAAACATTGTCTGTCCTCATTTAAATAGATTTTAGTATAAACCCACCCAGAATCTTCTCAATTTGCTCTGAATGACAGTTATGTACTTTGGGTCTTTCAAAGCACACATAAAGAATGGTCGACATGCTTTTTTTGCTCCCCCGGGGTTGTTCAATGATTATGAAGTTTATGAACAACTTTAACAAATTTTCTAAGTCTCATTTACATGCTCAAGTCTGTTTCAAATGTCTTTCTTGCTTTAAAATCTAAGATAGTATATAGTTATAATGCCTGACATATTCTGTGGAAGGTTGTATCTGTGCATCCTGCCAGATTCTTAAACTGGATTGGTGCAAGTTTTCAAGCCTGAACTCCTTATATATTGGGACGTTAGCACGTTAACTTGAACTTTTGTACCCTTGTTATTTCCTACCACATGATTTGACTTGAATAGACTAATGGACAACTGCATATGTTATTGGATATCATTTGTAGCATTGTCTGCTATTTTGATGCAATGATATGGAACTGCAAAGCATATTTTTTCTAAATCAGAACTATTTTGTCAAAGATTCCAAGGGATCGATCTTATAACATTTTAGGACGACAACAACAACAACAACAACTAAGCCTTTTCCCACTAGGTGGGGTCGGCTACATGGATTAAACGACGTCATTGTGTCCTATCATAAACTAAGTTTTCAGATATATTATTCAGATCTAAATCTTTTTTAATCGTTTCACCTATAGTCTTTCTTGGTCTTCCTCTACTTCTAGCTATTGGACTATTATCTACCTGATCTACTCTTCTTACAGGGACTTCTAAGGGTCTTCTCCTTACATGTCCAAACCACCTAAGGCGAGATTCTGTCATCTTTTCCACAATAGGTGTTACCCCTACTTTCTCTCTAATGCATTCATTCCTAATCCTATCTTGTCTTGTATGGCCACACATCCAACGCAACATCCTCATCTCCGCAACACTGATCTTATGCTCTTGTTGGCTTTTTACCGCCCAACATTCAGTACCATACAACATCGCAGCCTTATAGTCAATGGTAAAATTTACCCTTAAGCTTGAGAAACACTTTTCTATCACAAATAACTCCTCAAGACTCCTCCATTTCATCCATCCAAATTGAATCCTATGGTTTACATCTCCCTCTATCTCTCCATCATTTTGTATGATAGATCCAAGGTACCTAAATTGTATGACTTGTGGTATTGTATGATCTCCAATTTTCACCGCTAAGTTAGCATTAACACGCCTCTTGAACTTACATTCCATATACTGCTTATTTTGGCCATGTTCTTCCAAAGTTCATCTCCATAGAACTTCCCATTTGTTTCCTCTTTCGACTCTCCAACTAAGATTATATCATCTATGCATTGTGGCACCATTGGATATGCGCAATTTCATCCAAGATCAGGGTAAAAAGATATGGACTCAAACCGACCCTTGATGCGAATCCATAGTTATAGGAAATCTTCTTATAACTAGTTTTAGCCCCATCATACATATCTTGGATTGCTCGAATTAACATTTTAGGACATTTTTAAATTTTATAAAATGAAAAACTAATTTATTGTGCAAATCTATGAACATTAGCAATGAACATGGCCAGAACTCCTAAAGGAAAAATCGATAAAGAGGGAGACATAAAAAGAAATAACGGGGGCAGTGAGCTGATCTTTATGTGCTATTTCTTTCAGATGCATCTAATCATGATAAATGGACTTGGATGATGATGTGTGTTTTATGAGTGATGCCTCCTAGAGTTTCTTAGCTTTTAGGCATATCGCTTAAACCTTTTTGTACCATGGTCAGTTCATCCTCTAGACTGTAGCATTCATTTCATTTTGATTCTCTTCTTGATATTCTAACTGCTTTCTTCATATAACGATTGTAATTTCTGCAGATGTATGCAAGATCAGAATGCTGAATCAGAAAAAACTTGTAGTCTTTGCCAGAAGACAATGTTTGGGCAAAGATGCTAGAATCATGTTTTATTCATTTGGTTTGCCTGCATATTGTGAAGAATCAGGACAGGACAGAGTCTCAAGCACAAGTATCTTTTTATCTGCTTCGAACAAGATTATAGAGTACATAATAGGAATAGTGAACTTTGGCTTTGATATCTTGGTCCTTCTCTGCCCTTTGTGTTTTGTTAACTGAATAGGATGTGGAGTTTAGTCGCGTTGTTATTTTGATAAGATGGTACATGGGTGAGTTTATATTTCAAGTTCATGTGATGGAAAACATTTGTTAAAAATAATAACTAAAAAATTCTAGAGTCATGTACTTAGTCAGTAAGGTATTATTATGCATTATGAACCAATTCTTTGTTTCATGAAAAACCATGCATGTCTAGGCACTATGTATTTAGTTCCTTAAAATATGATACATGCAATTAGTACTACTGTGGATCAATTATGGATAGCTTAAAGGATCTCCCTAGCTCTAATATAAATTGGGAACTTTAGTCTTGTATCATGTGCACCAAGAAATAGGAATAATCTTCTTCTACAGTTTTTCTCTTCATCCAACAACACTTGCTCCCAAGTTCCAACAGATTGAATCCAACAAATAGAGGGAGGATATCCCCAATTTTGCAAAGATAGTTAGAAAATTAAGTAATGCTGTCATTTTTCAAATGCTCTTTGAACACGATACTCCCGACAACTGAGATGATATCATGTTGGTACGTGTATACCCAATTATGTCTCCGTAAGAATTCTCTAAGAGTTGTTTTATCTGCACATCATATCTTATACATCATTTTTTTTACTTTTTCTCTTTGGAAAAATAAAGATAGAGATATAGTGTATTGGGATGTGTTTTTGCCTTGTTTTATTAATAAAAAACAAAAAAAAAAGTGATGAAAGAATGATATAAAAGAAATGACGTACAAATATCATTAGTGATTGTGTAATAAAAACAAGTTATACAGTGCAAGGCTCAAAAGGTTTGAAACCCACTAGAAGCAGCTTTGTGTCGGGCCAAGCCTACGAGAGTTTGTTTGTGTCGGCCCAAACCTACGGAATGATTTAACTTAAAACATTTTTAATTAGACCAAAATAAAAAATCATTTTTAATGTCTTAAATATCAAATCAATCACTATTTTAACTTGTAGTCATAGCAACTCTAAACTGTATGACAAAAATAATAAAACTATATGTCTATATGTAACATAATATTCGAAACTCAAAGATTATAAATAATATCCAACATATTAAATCGACAAAATTTAAGTAACCATAATTTAGAATGTTATTCATGGTTATTATCAACTGAAGCGAGGAAGTACGATTATAATAAAATAACGAAAAAATGGGGTCAATCCCCTACCCCTTCCCCCTCTTTCCCTTCCTTGGGCTCCTTAATGGGGTTCCCTTAAGCCCACCCACAGGGGTGAGGCCTCCCTTGAAGAAAAAATACACTAAAAAATGGGGGTATCTTGATCCCGCGCATAAAACATTCAACTAGTAAGTGGAAATTACTGGCAATAACATAAAAGAAACAATCATTTTCCTATATGACATAATGGCAAAGAATTGATGTTTATAGTTGACAATGTGGTCTAATATACACCCTTCCATAAAAGGTGTATGATGCACCTTACAACGACAATATTTGATTTATGGTTGTAATATTTGAAGGGCTAGATTTCATCACTTGCAACCTGAACAACAAGTTACATACTCATTAGATCTGCCTCCACAGCTGCACTACCTCCTTCATCGGCCAAACCCAACCACCAACAAACAGAGTTGCCATCACTTTCGTTGCGCCGCTCGTCACCCCTCTCGTTTTTGGCTGCCGTGTTGCCTCACCAACCCTAATCGTCATTGGATCTGGGTGGCCTCCACCACCACCACCGCCACCGCCACCCCACCCCCATCACCATGCGAGATTAACGAGGATGAGAAGTGAATGCGGTGGGTGGTCCACGACGACAGATCTGGCCACCACCAACCCAGATGTACAACCCACAACCTATGCCATCGCGAGCCGATCTTCGGCACTGTCATGCCATCGTGAGCCGACCATCGTCACACCACTGGAAGCCATCCCTTATGACCTCACGCCTCTGCATCGAAGCTGAACCATTTGCATCAAAGCATAAGGGTTGTGGTGTAGGATTTGTCTTTGTTTGCGTTCTGGTTTAGGTGGTGGTTGGCCAAGGTTTAGTGGAGGTTGTTCACGGTGGAGGACATGGTGGTTGGTGGAGGTTGCGTGACTCTGGTACAGCGGAACAGGGGTGTGTGCTGGTGACAAGGTCAAGGGCCATGGTGGACACGAGATCTATGACTTCACCATCTTGGGAGCAAGCCCACCGACGTCGCGACCAGGATTTTGCAGCTAGCAACGTGGTCGATGTTGGGCGGACGATTGCCTGGCAGCCTACTGTGCTGTGACTCGAGCAGTGAACATAGGTGAGGTTCAGCTACAAACTTTGGTGACCGGCTGAATAAGCATGACAACCTGTAACTACAGATAATTTTTAAGATGTATGATACACCATAAGTTAATAAGGTGTATATTAACATCCGCCTATATTTGACAGCTTGGACAAGAATTTGTGAAGTTAAGTTGTTCAAAGTTTTCTTAAGCACCTTTCTAGAACATGCACAGAGAAATTTCGGCTCTTCTAGAATAAAGAGAATAAAGATTGGATTTTTTTCCCTGAACTAAACGGACTTTTTCAATTGTAAAAGCGTGATGGATGTATATCCTCTGTTTGTGTGATATTAACGGACATGAACATTTAGGGTATGTTATGTATGATTAAGTATATGGAAAGTAAGGGTGTCCAACGAGTCGGGTTGACCCACGAACTCGCGGGTTTCGACTTAATCCAACCCATAAAATACAGGTTGGGTTGGGTTTGCGGGTTGGGTCGGGTTGAAAAATGTTCAACCCATAGTGTGTGGGTCGGGTAATGGGTTGGAACACTTCCAACCTGCACAACCCAACCCATCCATGACCCATTATTTTTTTTTTTTTGTAAAATCAGTTTCCACTCACTTTCAATCTGTAACACTCACTCCCATTATTAAATTTTTGAAAATTTTTTATGATGCTACTCTTACTTTTTCTGGATCCTTGCATGTTACTTCAAATACTTTTTTTCATAAATTGTGTGACATCAATAAGTTTATAAATAAGTAAATTGGATGGAATGATCCAATTTTGAAGAAGATGACCATTTCCATAAAAATGAAGTTAAATAAATATTTGGGTGATATTGATGGTCTTCTAAATTATTTATTGCTTGTGACTATTGTCCTTGATCCAAGGTATAAAATGGATTATGTTGAGTTTTGCTTAGAAAAGATGTATGACTTGGAATTGAGTGTGAAAATTATGAAGAAGTTGGACGATATTATGAGGACATTGTTTGAACATTATCAACAAATGCATCATGTTTCTCTTGATGCCAGTGATTCTAGTTGCATGTCATCTGATGTTCCTTCCTCTACACATGATGATGATATTGAAGATGATAATGATAGTTATAAATCCGAGTTTAGATTGAAAGTGAAGAAAAAACATGCGGTAAAAAAGAATGAGCTTGAGAGGTACAAGGAGGATGATGTGGAGGATGATGTTGATGGCTTTGATATTCTTACATGGTAGAGATAAAAAGACCAAGAAGTATCTTATTCTTTCATTCATTGCTAAGGATATCTTAGTAATTCCTGTTTCTACAGTTTCATCTGAGTCAGCATTTAGTACTGGAGGGCAAGTTCTTGACCCTTTTTATAGTTCTTTGTAACCTACCACTGTTGAGACATTGATTTGTGCTCAAAATTAGTTGAGAACTCGTAAGAAATCAGTAGATTTACGGGTTCAGATGGATGATATTGAGAAGCTTGAAGCTGATAGTGTGTTATATAGAACTCATTCAATTTGTTTAATGAATTATTAATTGTCTATTACTAATTGTTAATATCTTTTGGTATGTTAGATATGTCAACTGTTAGAGAAGAAATTGTGGATCTTAAACATTGATTCTTTTAGCTGTTTGCGGTTTAATGATTGACTTTCTAATTCTTATAAACTTATTATTTCATTGTTGAGTTTAAATTTGTATGGAATTTGACATTTGTCTTGTTGATTGTGCAGACCAAGGAGGAAAGGAGGGCACGCCGTCGTGCAAAGTTCTATGACATATCCATGGATTCTAAATACCTATAGTGGTATTTTAGGATGCTTTCTCCTCATTTTTATGTTGTTCCAATCAAGTTTAAGTGTAGATATTGTAATATTACTCTCAAAATAAACAAAGAAAATAAGTTCATAAGACTCTCGATGCATCTAAGTGACCATTGTGTTGAAAAATTAATGGATCATTTAGATGATAAAGAGTATATGGATAAAATAGAGAGTAAAATCAATGATTATGTTGTCCATAATTCATATGACATGCGTGATGACACTGACTTTGATTGGTTAGACTAATTTGTTGTTTAAGTTATGACTAACTTTATTTAATTTATTCAAGACTTAGTAAGACTTGTTAGTTGTTAATTTGTTATGTACTTATTGACTTATGGTGTTTAATTTATTTGATATTGAGATTTATGATATTAATTTGTTAAATTTTATATTTTAATTTTTTTTCAAGAATTTTTTTTAAATGTCGAACCCACGAGTTGGACCTAACTTAACCCACTCTTGATCAGGTTGGGTCGAGTGAAGAAAATCTCTTGATTAAGTTAGGTCGAGAGAAAATTTTTTTTTACGCAAGTCGGGTCTAAAAATAACGTTGAACTCATCTAACTCAACTCACAGACACCCCTAATGAAAAGTGAGAAAGTAAAACCCAAAACCTATTTATATCGATGTAAATCGATTCTAACAATTGAATCGATCTTCATTCTATTTTCAACTATACAAGTGAAAACGCAGCATGTATTATTTTGTATATTCTTATGTTTGTGATTTGACTATCAAACTTGAATAATATCAGGTACTTTTTTATGCGAAAGTCACACACAAGGTTTTCCCTCGTAGACATTCATGGGTGATTAAGTTAAAGAGTGACGACTTTGCATAAGTATGGAAACGCGTTTATCCTAAGCAAAATTGATTAATTACATTCACATGCCCAATCCAAAACTAGCCATCAAATATCATTCAACGAATCACCCAACCCAAATGTGAACTTGCATGCCTTATTTTTTCATTATGATTTTCAACATAAAATGTTAGTAATGAGTATTTACCTTTTTAATGGTCTTATTAACCCTCTTTCTTCTATTTCCTTAATATTTTTTATAAATTCATCTCTATCTTGTTTTGTATATATCATAGGTTTACATTTTATTTCTTTTGTTAGATCTTTTAGTTTTAATTCAATTAATTTCATATTTTTATTATTTATTTTTGGATCTAAAGGATTTTCATTGCATACTTTCTCTAATAGTTCTTCTATATAAGTTGGGACTATCCTTCCTGATTTTAAATTAATTAATATATGGTGAATTTTTCAGCATATTGCTTCGACTATTTCACCACGTTTCAGCCTGTTAAGCTTTGATTATTTTTTAGAGTAAATACATTCAGAAAATTTGATAATCAGGATCTCAATTATTTTTTTCAATTGTTTCCCTTTAATATATGGTGTTTTAAGTTATATATATTCTAAATATTGGTAGAATGGTGAATATAATCATAAGAAATTATTTCCTATTATCATATCTAGGTCAGTTTCTTATTGATATATTGTTGGTATCATGAATAATTTGTTTTGAATTTTTAAAGTAATTCTTTTTGCTACCAAATATAGAGAATGTATTAATCCATCTGCTATTTGAATTTTTAACGGCTTTTCTAATTTGTCCCACTTATCGAATAGTGCTTTTGTTATTATACAAATACTTGCACCTGTATCTATATAGGCTTCGATTTCTTTATTGCCTTTTTCAATTTTTATTTTAATATAAGTACTATTCGGATTCTGTTTCTTTTGAAGATAGTTCATATCCTAAGTATTCATACATACTATTTTCAGTATCACTTAATTCTTTTTCTAGTAGTTCTAGATCATATATTTTATACACTATTTTTATTAATTTTGATTTTTCTTTAAAATATTTTTCTTTCTTTTGAGGACATTCATTTGTATAGTAACTTTCTATATTACATATACAACATACACATTTCTTTTTTTTTTTTTGGACAATATTTTCTTGATTTTTGTTTCTTTCTTCTAAAATATTTTCTTTTAATATTTTTATAGGCTTTTTTCTTTGAATAAGTTTTTCTTAGTCTAGGTTTTCTTTTATAATATTTTCTTTTATTTGTAGTTTGATTACATCCATAATTTCCTGAATTTTTATTTCGATATCACAAAGAAATTGCATTTCTTTATTTATTTAATTGTCTAATTGTTTCTCTTTGTATGCATTGCTCTCTTAATTCATAATAGAGAATTTATACAATTCCTCCTAAAGTATTAGTTGTTTCTTTTAGTTGTATTTGCCAGATAGTTCTAATTTTTGTATTAAGTGAGTATGATAATTTATCTATAAAGATATCCATATATATATATATATATATATATATATATCTTGTATTAGTATTTAACTGATAATAATATTTTTGATATTCACAGATAAAGCTTTCTATTTCACACATATTACATATTTGTATCTTATTTAAATGTGTTTTTGCTTTTTCGTGTAGAAATCTATTTACCTCTTCTCTATGTTCAAAAGTATTATATCCTATAAATTCTTGGTAAATTAATCCCATAATTATTCTAGCAAATTCTTGGTTACTTCCTATAGATCTTACATATTGTAACCATGTATCATCATTAATACTCATAAGATATTTTTGTACATTTCCTTCTATTTTATATATTAACAAATTTTTAATATCTAATAAATTTAATCCATTAAATCTTTCATCTGTTGCTATAAGCAAAGTTATTTCGTTAATCCATTGTAAAAGTACTTCTTCTTTATTTCTTGCACAATCAATATTTAGTTTATTTCCTGATCTAATATTCTCGTAATGGGGTTTAAATTCTTCTTAGATTTTAGTCCATCTACCATCTTTTCTTGCATATCATTGATTATACATTGTTTCCTGTTCGTATTTATCCCAATATTCTTCTAGTTTATCCCAATATTCTTTCTATTTTCTTTTAGGTTTCGAACCACTTGATTCTCCTTTTTCCATAAATATTTTATCATAAATCTGATTCTGAATCTGAACTACTATAGTTTAATATTACTTCTTCATTTTCGTTATTTGTTTCTATTTGATTCACTTTCTGTATCTGTTTATTTTCTTCTTCAATTATTTTTAATTGTTCTAATAATTATTGAATTTCTTCAATATCATTTGATTTCTTTAATGATTTCATAAATTCATCTTTTATCCTCCCTATGAAGTTACAGATTTTAAGACTTTTGAATGTTCTTGTTCTATTGGTTCAATTATTTCCTTTGATTGTATTTTTAATAAATCTTCTAATTCTTTTTTTGTTATATATTTATTACTAATTTCTTCTTCTAAAAGTTCTTCTAGTTGTTGAAGAATTTCTTCAATTCTTTTAATATTTTTACCTTCATCAATTTCTTTACTTTTATTAATATTATTAAGTATTTCTTTAATTTTATCTATTATGTTTTTTTATTTTGTATCCTATCACATGTACAATTTATAATTTTAATAGTATTTTTTATTAATAGGATTATATTTTTATTAATTTCTTCTATCATTTTACTTAACTCTTTATTCATTTGTTCAATTTCTTATGATATTCTCATTATATTATTTTCAAGGGGACGGTGCCCCTTATTATTTGAAGTGCACCAGAGAAACTTCCAATCATTTTCCTATATGACGTAATGGCAAAGGATTGATGTTTATATTTGACAGCTTGGGCAAGAATTTGTGAAGTTAAGCTGTTCAAAGTTGTCTTAAGCACCTTTCAAGAACATGCACTAGGAGAAATTTCGGCTCTTCCAGAATAAAGAGAATAAAGATTGGATTTTTTTTCCGCTGAACTAAAAGGACTTTTTCAATTGTAAAAGCGTGATGGATGTATATCCTCTGTTTGTGTGATATTAACGGACAGGAACATTTAGGGTATGTTATGTATGATTAAGTATATGGAAAGTGAGAAAGTAAAACCCAAAACTTATTTGTATCGATGTAAATCGATTCTAACAATTGAATCGATCTTCATTCTATTTTCAACTATACAAGTGAAAATGCAGCACGTATTATTTTCTATATTCTTATGTTTGTGATTTGACTATCAAACTTGAATAATATTGGGTACTTTTTTACGCAAAAATCACAGCACAAGGTTTTCCCTCGTAGACATTCATGGGTGATTAAGTTAAAAAGTGACGACTTTGCATACGTATGGAAACGCGTTTATCCTAATCAAAATTGATTAATTACATTCACATGCCCAATCCAAAACCAGCCATCAAATATCATTCAACGAATCACCCAACCCAAGTGTGAACTTGCATGCCTTATTTTTTCAACCGTCACGATCTTGGATTGTTTATATGTAGAAAAACTATAAATAACAACCAAACATTGCTCCATTTACGACGTTAAATACCAAATACCAATAATTAAATCTACTTTCCTCTCTGAACTCACAACAATGACCGAGATGCTTCTACACTTGCTACCTCCTTTCTTCCTTTTCCTCATTTCCGTGCTCTTCTTCTTTCTAAGACCTTCATTCACAGGTCACAAGAAGAAAGATGAAGCATCTTCTCCAACTACTACCCTCCCAAAATCCTACCCACTAATTGGTTCCTATTTAGCCTTCAAAGCCAACTTCAACCGCCGTATCCAGTGGCTATCCGACATCGTCCTCATCTCACCGGTTGCCACCTTCACCCTCCACCGCCTCTTGGGCCAGCGATCAGTCATCACCGCCAACCCCGCCACCGTACAACACATTCTCAAGACCCATTTTCCCAATTACCGAAAAGGCGGCAACTTTGTTCATACCCTCTCCGATTTCCTCGGCACCGGAATCTTCAACACCGACGGCGACAATTGGAAGTTTCAGCGGCAAGTCGCCAGCCACGAATTCAACACCAAGTCTCTTCGCAAATTCGTCGAACACGTTGTGGACGCCGAGCTCAACGACCGTCTCGTCCCCATTCTGGCTTCAGCAGCAGCAACTCAAAGCCAAACCCTCGATTTTCAAGACATCCTCCAACGATTCGCGTTCGACAACATCTGCAAAATCGCGTTTGGGTTCGACCCTGAATACTTAACGCCGTCCCCGGAGAGGAGCAAGTTCGCGCAAGCTTTCGAAGACGCAACCGAGTTCAGCAGCAAACGCTTCCGCGAACCCTTACCCATAATCTGGAAAATCAAGAGGAAACTCGACGTAGGATCGGAAAAGCGATTACGAATCGCGGTGGCGGAAGTGCACGAGTTCGCTAAGAAGATAGTGAGAGAGAAGAAAAGGGAACTTAAGGAGAAGGCATCGCTTGAATCGGTGGACATGCTTTCGCGGTTCTTGAATTCGGGTCACTCCGACGAGGACTTCGTGACGGACATAGTCATAAGCTTCATATTAGCCGGTAAGGACACCACGTCGGCGGCGCTCACGTGGTTCTTCTGGCTGCTGTCGAAGAACCCGCGTGTGGAAAACGAGGTTGTGAAGGAGATTAGGGAAAAATCTGAAGCTCCTGTTTACGATGAAGTGAAGGACATGGTTTACACGCACGCTGCGTTGTGCGAGAGCATGAGGCTGTACCCGCCGGTGCCGATGGACAGCAAGGAGGCGGTGGACGACGACGTTTTGCCGGACGGGACGGTGGTGAAGAAGGGGATGATGGTGACGTATCACGTGTACGCGATGGGAAGGATGGAGAATGTTTGGGGTAGTGATTGGGCGGAGTTTAGGCCTGAGAGGTGGTTGGAGAAGGTTGATGATGGTTCGGGGAAGTGGAGCTTCGTGGGGAGGGATTCGTTTACCTATCCGGTGTTTCAGGCGGGTCCCAGGATTTGTTTGGGGAAAGAGATGGCATTTATGCAGATGAAGAGGGTGGTGGCTGGGATTCTGAGGCGGTTCAAGGTGGTGCCGGAACGGGTGGAGCCCGAGTTCATCGTGTTCTTGACCTCCCAAATGAAAGGTGGGTTCCCGGTGAGGATCCAGGAAAGGATTGAATAAATAAAAAAGTAAGAGTTTGTACCCAAAAAAAAAAGTAACAGTAGACAGATATGATACGACTAGAGTCTTTTTTTTTTTGTTTTCTTTTTTTCTGAGCTGAATGCATGACTAGAGTCTTTGTTGCTGGCGAATGGTGATTGGGGAATCAGTTGCGTAATTATTTAAATATTTAAATTATTATTTAATATATGTAAAAATATTATTAAAAATTAATATTAAAAAATTAATGAATGGAAGAATATTTTATAACAATAGCGTTATTCGATCAATCAAAAACTCTAACTTTTATCAAATTTTTCACAAATTTATTTTGTAGATCTCATGAAAAATTATAATAACATACAATCTGATTTAATATTTTTTTCACATAAATCTATGATATAAATATGATGTAAGGATTTTAATTATACGAAAAATATTATTCATTTTACAACGGTGATTTGGGAGTCACACTCACCTGTTAACAAATCACAAACAAGCGAACTTATAAAAAGAATCAGGCAGTTTGATATACATGGTAATATAAGATAATATAAGATAATAAGATAATATAAAATATGATAATATAATTAATAACATAAGACATAATTTTATTTTTTATTTGATAAAAAAAAATAAATTAATTGATTATATAATATATTTTTAAGATTAAAATATTCTTTAATATAAAAATTAAAATAATTAAATAATAATAATAATAATAATAAAGTCTTATATAACTCTACAACTAAAACACATATGGTAGTGGTGATGAGGGGTGGTGGTGGTGGTGGGGGTGGTGGTGGTGGTGAGGGGTGGTGGTGGTCATGGTGGTGCAGGTTGGTAGTCATGGTGGTGAGGAGTGATAAAAATAAAGTTGAGGATAAGATTTAAATAGAAATTTATTAGGTCTTATCATGTATTAGGGAAAGAGATAAAGTTATCAGTTTAGAATAAGATAAAATGACTTGATTTAATTTTATTATACTATCAATTAAATACATCAAATATTAACTAAGATCTGATAATATTAACTTATATTATCATATTTTTTTTATAAAATACACCAAACGTACGCTCAATGAATGAAATAATATGGAGTGGGAGATGCTCAGATGCATTTTGACCCCACATACAGTGAGGACAACGTAATGGCGGACTGGATGGCCAACTGGGCCTTGGACCAAGATTTTGATCTACATGAGTAGCCCTATCCTCTTTCTTTCTTTTGGGCCTGATGGCCACTTTGTGCCAAAATAATGAGAATCAATTCAACTGTTAGCGTCGAGTTGTATCCATATAAAAAGGTTTAACCAGTATAAAAAAAAAAGGGGGTTTTACCGTATTTATATTTATGTAACTTTATATTTATACAGTTTTTATTATTTAATTATAATCGAACTGACTTATATTCTAATTTTACCACCTCAATAAATGTGAGAGATAATAATAAAGAAATGATGTGTAATTAACATTTTTGAAAAGTTGTCGGTCTCATACTTTCATTTATGTAAATAATATCTTATTAGTATATATTCACTAATTATACTTATGATAAAATTTTAGGTACTCTTACAATAAAAAATATTTTCGTTCTATTTCATATAATGTGTATCATTATCTCTCATTTAAATAATATTATTAATGATATAACTGAAGTGACACACATTAGATAATATAAAACAAAAACTTTTCTTGCTCTTTCTTACTCCAATAATATTTAAGGATTTCTCTCCTCAGTGAACTTAATCTAATTTGGAGAAGTTCTTATTTACTTTTAGAGTAACAAAAAATATATTAATACGTATAACACTGGATGTCACCTTAGTGATAATGTTAGAAATGTTGTTGAAGTGGGAGACTATGATATCCTACATAACTAAGGTAATATATATTGAATGGTATAGAGTAAACTTTTTTTACTTCGAAAGCATAAAAGAATTTTTTATAATTTGTGTTATTTATTAAATCAAACAAACTATTAATAATAAGCATTTTTTAAAAAGTTATTGAGATTATTCTCAATAATAATATGTAAATACTATTTTGTTTTTAATCAAATAATTTTTTTAATCAATCAAATATATTTTTAATTATTTTATATTTATTTTGATATTTTAATATATAAAATTAATTTTTTTATATCATCTAAATAAAATAGATTAATTTAAAATTATTTTTTAGTTAATATATCTAAACATAAATTTTTTTATAATTAATTATAACAAATAACTTTTATATAATAATTAATTATTAAAATATTTTAATTTTTAGAACTATTTCAAACGCACACTTATAATGTTGTTCATGATTATTATCAACTGAAGTGCGGAAGCACGATTATAATAAAATAACTAAAAAATGGGTCAATCCCTTCCCCCTTCCCCTTCTTGCCCTCCCTTGGGTTATTTAATGGGGTTCTCTTAGGCCCACCCACAGGGGTGGGGCCTCCCTTGAAGATAAAATACACTAAAAAATAGGGGTATCTTGATCCCGCGTGTAAAACATTCAACTAGTAAGGACTTATTTGAAAAAGTTAAAAATTATAGATTATGCTGATAATCGATTATTGTTATAATCGATTATAATTGATTATTGTTATAATCAATTATAATCGATTCATTTTTATGTTTGGATGCTGATGCACACTTTTTAGTTGTTGCATTTACAAACCCAAATGATTAAGGTTTGATTCAAGTAATAAATTTCTAGTCCGAAGTCGATCCACAAGAATTGTTGAAGATTAATTAAAGAGAAGTTTCAATATTTTGTTACTATGATTAAAATTATTTACTTGGGTTAAAAGATCCATCTTGGTAAATAAAATAAAGGTAAGATTAATTCATTTTATAACTCAATTAGAATCCTCACAACATGGAGGTTCCAATCGGAAAATACAATGTTAAAAGTCTATTAAAACTATATACGTATTTATATTATGTTTCCAAAAATATTACTACCACTTATAAATGGGTTAAAGCATTCATTTTTTTTTTAATATTTTGTCTACAACAAATCAAGAACTCCACTTTATAAGGAGAGTTTCTAACACCACCACTTGTAAATTCTTAAAGCATTTAATCATTAATTTTTATATCTCATTGCCTTCTACAACAAATCAAGAACTCCACTTTACAAGGAGATAGTGTTTGAAACAAAATATAATACATATAATGATCACTTGAAAATATATCATTTAAGCATAAGAGAGAAATTAATCTAACCTTATTTCATTACTAAGAGCTTCACCTCTTCTCCCAAGTAAAATGAAACTTAGTTACTCATAGATAAGAAGAAAGAAAGAGAGAAGAAGAAGAAGAAAAACATGACTTCAATTTAGAACAAAGGAAAATTACTACAAGAAAACTTAGTAACAAACTAGCATTATTTTGGTAACTAACACCTAATACCCCTAATGATCTGCCAAGGCCTCCTTTTATAGAGGATTAGAGATACAAAATGTCAAGGGAGCTGAGTTATTAGTGGGTGGATGATTGAAAAATGAGTGGAAAATGCCAAATGACATTAAATGAGTGGGAAATAATGGAGATTCCTTGTCTCCGAAATCATGCAGCTCTGAAGTTATTGCATTCGTCATTTTTGAACCAAGTGGTCTTCATGAAAGTTGTAGGCCTGGATCTTAGCTTTCAAATGGCTTTGGTTTGGATCCAATATCATTTCTACAACTCCAGATACGTTCAAATTACTACATACTGTCCAGGCCCAGTCACAGCTCCTCTGTTCTGACTTCCATACCCAATATCACCTTCAAGGAATCCGATTCTGGAAAAGTGTTCAACATGAAAGTTGTAGATATGGGTCTTAACTATTCAGCATCCAAATTTCAATCCATTTTACAACATCTAGCCCAAAATCTGTGATGAACAGTATACATAGGTCAAGCTATCAGGAACAGTATTCTAGTTCTTGCTTTAACCCCAATTTGAGTTATCCACTCGTGTGATTGGGCCTTTGAGATCTTCATAAAAGTTATAGAACTCTCTCTTATCTTTCAAATGCCACTAGAATCAGCTCCAAAGACCACCTATAGCCCAAGATATGACCCAAATATAGAAACAGTGTAAGATATGAATCATGCTAAAAAATTCAATTAAATTCAATTTTGAGTCCAAACTTACAAAACATAATAAAACTCAATCAATTAAGTACATAAAGAGTGTAAATGACTAAGAATGAAAGCTTATTAATGTATCAAATATGTGATCATCAAACTCCCCCACACTTAGCTTTTTGCACTCCTGAGTAAAACACATAAGATCACTCACAAAAAAAAAAAAAAAAAGGTCTGCGAAATGACATCAAAAGCTAAACACTCTAAAAGACTCAATTTCTAATAATATTTAAAAATGAAGAGCAATCATTCAAGTAATCAAAACATTCATGAGGTAACATATCTTCACTTCTCAAATCAACAAGCAAGGTTATTTCAATTGAAAAGCATGAGTCAAGAATGATAGATTTTCACAAGATTCACTCTCAATCCCTCAAGTGTTTAAAAGGTAGGGCTCGATTTCACTCAATTCAACCCATGAAAATTGCACTACCATAAGCTTGCTTATCTTTTACTTCTCCACTACTCGAACACATGCACACACAAATCATGAGGACTTTATTCAAGGTTGTAATGGGGTCAAGGTAAAGGAGGAGGTAATATAGATATGACAAGTTTAAACACCGTGAGAATAAAAGAATATTAGAGCCGAGTTCAATTAACAAGCATGAAAATTCATCCCAACTCCACCTAATACAAATTCTCTTTACATATTCTTTTCCTTTCCTTTATTACCTTGTTGACCCTCTTCTTTTTACAAATTTTTTTTTTGATTTTTTTGATTTTTTTGATTTTTGATTTTTGATTTTTTTTTTGAAGAATAAGAACATCATATATACACATTTTTTTTTAAAATATTCTACACACACACCCCCACACTTGTTCAAGAACTCATCGAATGACAGACTAATGTTCTCTTATTCCCTAAGGTCAAATAAGAACTTGATTTTTCATTTAAGGCGCATAATGAGTTCGAAACAAAAAATAGTCAAATAAGCTCAAATGGGTTAAGCAAAGGAAAATATGCACAAGGTTGGCTATTTGGCTAAAGTAGCTATTTCAAGAAAAATGTCTCAATCATATTCATGTATGCATATGAAAATGTAGTCTCAAAAAGAATCAAAGCAAGTTTTAGAGCAACAATTCCATGAGTGAAATTCACACAAGAAAGAAAAGAATGGTACAAATGTTCAATCCATTCATCAATAAGCTCAAAATCTCACAAGGCATAATTCTATCATTCTCAGTCCACCAATTCAACATCCATAACCAAGCATGTGAATTTTAAGAAAGAAGACAATTTACTCAATCATGCAAATTTCCTTGAATTTGAATTGCTACTTCCACATAAATTAGTTATCTACCCCAACTAAGATGCGTCTCAAGAGTAAAATTTATTCCTTACTCGCCATCCTTAATGGTTTAGTAGTTACTAACAAACATATAAACACAACAAACATATTAATACACACACTTCCTAAAATTTTTTTTTTTTTTTTTTTTTTTTTTTACAACTATACACACGACAAACATAAACACATTTACTATTTTTTTTTTTTTTTTTTCTTTTTTTTTACACAACTATCCTTCCCCCCAACTAGATCACAACATTGTCCTCAATGTTAAAAAATAGAAAGGAAAAATATAGAAGATAGTACCTATTACCGCAATTAGAAACTTGGTAAAAAGAGAAACTTTACACAAATATAAATGAAACAAAAATATGACCAAAGATTGAAATTATTTATACAGATGGAATATCTTGACCGCTTCCTTTTCTCACCGCTTCACACAACATTTCCTTCTGACCACTTCTAGTTGAGTAATCTAAATGGATCGTGGCCGTCATAAGAAGAAGAAATACAATAAAATATATACATGTAGTTGTGATTGTGGCTCACATCTTCCTCTCGGTTTTACGACCGAATGGCTTCAACGCCTTCTATGAGTCGAGGATAGGCTTCCCATCCAATTTTCTTATAAATTGGCAAACAGGGTCTGTTTGAGTCAGATTCCCAAGACTATAACGCTCTTGCTCGTCCTTGAAGAGATTCCACAAACTAAGAAGTTCACGCTGCACAACTCCACTAGAATGCGTCTCAAGAGTCAATAAGATATTATCTAATAACTCCTTACTCAGTCCATTCTTAATGAAGAATATTTTATATTCTCTGTTTACAGAAACCATCCCCAAAGAGTTACATCGCGTATTGCAATTCCATCGTGCACACTTGTAACAAACTTTCATTCTTTTTGCTCTTCTCCTTTTTGAAAATAAACTTTTACCGAGACCAGGCATGTATGGGACAAATGAATCGAAGATTCACCACCTAAACGAACCTTTGCTTCGATTATCCAAATGATATCTTCTCGGGATGCCCTTATACATTAACAATCTCAATCTTTCATACCTAGCTTCATAGACTTTTGTTAGAGCATTTAGAGGAGAGAAGGAAAATGTTTTCTTAGATTTGAGAGAATGACATCCATTTTGAAAGGAGAAGAAATCAGTTATTATGGGAAACTAAAAAACAAACCGACTTGAGAGTCACGAGTACCGTTATCTCGCCATTTAACCTTAGAACACAAAGAACCGCAAAAAGAAAGAAACAACATTAAAATAAATTCTACTTATAACAAGGATTAGAAAGAGAAATGGATTCTACCTCAACAACTTGATGTTCCGAAAATGGTTTGAGTCTTTGTCCATTAACCTTAAATACAATACCATTCCTAGGATTCTCAATGTCTATGGCCCCATAAGAATACACATGTTTGACAATATAAGGACCAATCCACCTAGATCTCAATTTTCCAGGGAATAGGTGAAGACGAGAATTATAAAGCAGAACTTTTTGACCAATTTCAAAAGTTTTTCTGAAAATTGATTTGTCATAAAAAGCTTTTGTTCTAGCTTTATAAATCTTTGAGTTTTCATATGCATCATTTCTTAATTTCTCAAGTTCATTTAATTACAATTTGCGTAACTTGGAAGCATCATCAAGACTTAAGTTGAAAGCTTTAATGGCCCAAAATGCTTTATGCTCCAATTCTACAGGCAAATGACAAAGTTTTCCATAAACTAACCGATAAGGAGACATGCCCAAAGATGTTTTAAAAGCAGTACGATAAGTCCAAAGTGCATCGTTTAGTCTTAAAGACCAATCTTTACGATTTGGGTTAACCATTTTTTCCAAAATTTGTTTAATCTCCCTATTTGCTAATTCAACTTGTCCACTTGTCTGAGGATGATAAGGGGTTGCAATTTTGTGGGTAATGCAATATTTCTTCAATAAAGATTTAAATGGTTTATTGCAAAAATGTGTTCCCGCATCACTGATGATAGCTCGAGGAATTCCAAATCGACTCAAAACATTTTCTTTTAAAAATTTTAGAACAGTTTTATGATCATTGTGCCGACATTGAATTGCCTCAATCCATTTTGAGACGTAATCAACTGCAACCAAAATGTACACAAATCCAAAAGATGATGGAAATGGACCCATGAAATCAATTCCCCAACAATCAAAAATTTCAATGACAAGGATAGGGTTCAAAGGCATCATATTTCTTTTAGAAATGGACCCCAATTTTTTGACAACTTTCACAACTTTTGCAAAAAGTATAACTGTCCTTGAATAAAGTGGGCCAATAAAAAAATCCACACCAAGATTTTCACAAAGTGATGTTTTTTGAAGAAAAATGACCTCCACATACTTCAATGACAAAATTTAATGACACTACTTACCTCATTGTTTGAGGTACACATCTCCGAAAGATTTGATCAGACAATATTTGAACAAATATGGGTCATCCCAAAAGAAATTTTTCACCTCAATCAAAAACTTTTTTCTGTCTTGGTGTGTCCAAGGATTGAGGCAGATCTTTACCTGAATACAAGAAAATTGACAATGTTAGCAAACCAAGGCATTGAATTGACCGAAAATAAAAATTCATCGGGAAAGAATCATTGATAGGTGTGCTATCAAAAGATTTAGCTTGTTGTCGCCTTGACAAATGATTTGCAACAACATTTTCTAGGCTCCTTTCTTGTCTTTTATTGTGATGTTAAATTCTTGAAGCAACAAGATCCACCGTATCAACCTAGGTTTGACATCCTGTTTAGACATTAAATATCTAACAAATGAAGATGATCATGAAAACAACAAAGTGGATGAACCAATTAAATAAGCTCAAAATTTGTCCAATGCAAAAATTACAAAAGCAAGTAGTTCTTTTTTTAGTGGTGTAATTCATTTGTGTACTATTCAAAGTTCGACTTGCGTAATAAATTACATGAGGCTTACCTTCCTTTCTTTGGCCTAAAACATGATAAAAAGCAAAATCATTAGCATCACACATTAATTCAAAAGGCAACGACTCAAAGTGAGATTGCATGATAGAGCAAAGTCAAAAGACCGATTAATTTTTCAAAAGATTTCGACAATCTTGAGTCCAATCAAATGGTGTATCTTTTGTTAAAGATTACATAAAGGTCTAGATATGGCACTAAAGTCCTTTACAAATCTTCTAAAATCTCGTATGTCCTAAAAAGGAACGAACTTCTCTGATTCATTTTTGGGAAAGGCAAATGAGCAATTAATTCAACTTTGGCTTTATCAACTTCAATTCCTTTAGAAGATATCACATGACCTAACACTATTCCTGAGGTAACCATGTAATGACATTTTTCCCAATTTAACACAAATCCTTTTTCTTCGCATCTTTTAAGAACTTTTTCCAAATTATCAAGACAATTTTCAAAAGAATTTCCAAAAATTGTCAAATCATCCATGAAAACCTCTAAAAAATGCTTAATCATGTCACTAAAAATACTTAGCATGCATCTTTGAAAAGTTGCCGGAGCATTACAAAGACCAAAAGGCATTCTTTTATATGCAAAAGTGCCAAAGGGACAAGTAAAAGTGGTCTTTTCTTGGTCCTCTAATGCAATTAGTATTTGATTATATCCTGAATAACCATCAAGAAAACAATAGTAGGGATGTCCTGCTACTCTTTCTAGAATCTGATAAAGAAAAGGCAATGAAAAATGGTCTTTCCTAGTGGTTGCATTCAATTTTCTGAAATCAATACACATACGCCAACTAGATGAGACTCGGGTAGGTATTAATTCTCCTTTTTCATTTTCAACCACCATAATTCCGATTTCTTAGGCACAACTTGTGTAGGGCTTACCCACCGGCTATCGAGATAGGATAGATAATTCCAACATCAAGTAATTTAAGAACTTCAAATACAACTACCTCTTTCATGTGTGGATTTAATCTTCTTTGAGGTTGTTGAGATGGTTTAGCATTATCCTCTAAATGTATTCTATGTGTACAAATTAATGGATTAATGCCTTTTATATCCTTTAATGTCCATCCAATTGCACTTTTATGCCTTTTAAGTACTTCTATCAACTTACCTTCTTGTTCTTTGGTCAGAGATGAGGAAATTACCACTGGAAAGCTTTGTTCTTCTCCCAAAAATGTGTACTTCAACCCATCAGGTAATGACTTCAGTTCCAGTGTGGGTACTTTTTCATGGGCATCATCATTAATAGATTTTAGCTCTTCGAATCTTGACTTCCTTCCTTTGTATTTTATTTCCTGTGTACAGTCAAGCAAAGAGCATATTTCAGAAACATCATTATCTAATTGTGTAGCTGAATTAAATGAATTAATTAAACAGATTTCTAATGGGTCAGAAGAACTCCTGATTTGAAGATGATCATCTATAATGGCCTCAATCCCTTCAATCTCTTCATTGTCATCATAAACTTCATGTGGTTGCTTGCACATGTTGAAAACATTAAGCTCCAGTGTCATATTTCCAAAAGTTAGCTTCACCACTCCATTTTTGTAATTTATTAAAGCATTAGATGTTGCTAAAAATGGGCGACCAAGAATAACAGGAACTGACTTAGAACTATCAACCATTGGTTCAGTTTCCAAGACAAAAAAATCCACAGGATATATGAATTTATCAACTTGTACCAACACATCTTCTACTATTCCTTTTAGAATTTTAATTGATCTATTAGCAAGTAGAAGAGTTACAGAAGTTAGTTTTAACTCACCAAGGTTGAGTTGCTGATAAACTGAATATGGAAGCAAATTAACACTAGCACCAAGATCAAGTAAAGCTCGTTCAATTTTATGTTCACCAATAATGCATGAAACTGTAGGACAACCAGGGTCTTTATATTTCAATTCATTATTGTTTTGAATAATGGAGCTTACCTGTTCAGTCAAAAATGCATTCTTTTTCACATGATGTTTCCTTTTAACAGTGCACAAGTCTTTCAAATATTTGACATAAGAAGGAATCTGTTTGATAACATCTAACAGAGAAATATTGACCTTCACTTGTTTAAAGATTTCAAAAATGTCACTGTTATGATTCACTTTACTTGAATTGTTTAATGCTTGAGGAAATGGGGGTGAAGACGAGGATTTGATCTCCTTTTGGCTAGGTGGCTTATCAACTCCTTCCTCATCTTTGGGAATTGACTCATCATCTTTCTCAAAAAGTTCAGGAATTTATTTTTCAACAACCTTTCCACTCCTAAAAGTTATCACTGAGTTGACTTGATCTATTTTTTGACTTTCTCGAACTAACTACCCTCATTTAGGCTAAACCGACCCTTAGGATTTGGTGAGGTTGAGAGGGAAACTTTCCTTTCTCATGAATGGCAAGTGCAGAAGAAAGTTTAGCAAGAGTGTCTTTTATGTCAATCATGGCTTGAGTGTTTTGACTATTGATGGCCTCTTGTTTTTCTATGAATGCATGCAATGTTCCTTCAAGGTTTTTCCTATATGGTGGGACATAGGGTGCATATCCTTGAGGATTTTGAGTATCTTGCTGTGCCTGAGGAGGTGGTGGTTGCATGAATTGTGGCTGGTTGCTATTCCTCCAACTGAAGTTCGGGTGATTTCTCCATCCCGGATTGTATGTATCTGAAAAAGAAGAAGTAAATGGCTTTTTAAAATTATTCATTGCATTTACTTGCTCATGCACAACTTCTTTAAAAACAGGAATTTTTGGACATTCATTTGTTGAGTGTCCTAATTCATCACAAATGCCACAAATTTCTTCATTTTGCATGATTTGATTTCTTTTACTTTCCTGATTCCATGGCTTCAACCTTTCTAGCCAGACTAGCAAACCTAGCATTTAGATCTTCTTCTTGACTAAGATGATATTTTCCTTTATTAGCATTTGTAAGGTTAAATCTAATTGAATTTTCAGAAGGATTAGTACCATGCCAAGATTGAGAATTTTCACCAAATGGTCTAAATAGTCTAAAGCTTCTTCAGGTTCTTTATCAAGAAATTCACCATTGCACATTGTTTCCACAAATTGTTTGGTTTCAGGTGTTAACCCTTCATAAAAGAAGCTTATAGTGCGCCATTTTTTAAAACCATGATGTGGGCAAGAATTCAACAAATCTTTAAAACTTTCCCAACTTTGAAAATATGCTTCATTTGAATTTGGGGAAAAATTTTGGATTTGTCTTTTCAAAGCATTGGTTTTATGTGTTGGAAAAAATTTCTTCAAAAACTCACATTGCATTTCTTGCCATGTGCCAATTGATCTTGGTTTCAAAGTGTTAAGCCAAGATTTTGCTTTATCTTTCAAAGAAAAAGGAAACAATTTAAGCTTAACAACCTCTTCAGTGCAAGTTTGATCATGAAAAGCAGTACATACTTCTTCAAATTCTTTTAGATGTAAATATGGGCTTTCAGATTCTAAACCACGGAAATTAGGAAGTAAAGAAATCATACCTGGCTTGAATCTAAAATTGTTGGCATTGACCGAAAGATAAAACATGATGGACTAGAATTTCTGGATGGTTGCAAATACTCACGCATGGTTCGCAATCGGTTGATTTTCATGTTCATCATGCACACTTTCGCTTTCACCATTGTGCTTAATGTGTGTGATTGTAATTCAAACAAATCAATATGTAAAGTACCGGATTAACTCTAACCAAACGATCAAATTTAAATCACGATACCAACTAAGCATAAACAAGTAACTTACAAGATAAAATAAAATGTACAAGATAGTAATATAAACCTCATCCATTAAATATTAACAAAGGTGTGGTATAAACCAACCACCAAATAAGAAAATAACAAAGGTGGGGTAATAAACCAACCATCAAATAAAATAAAAATAAATAAATAAATAAAAAGTTAGTATGCAGATAAATTAAAATGTTAGAAGCAGAGATAAAGTAAAAGTTAGATAGTTAGTAAGAAAGTTAGTAAGTTAGTAAACAAAAAAAAATGATGAGAAAATAAATAACAAAAAAAATGACAAAAAAATAAATACGAGAAAATAAAGTACCAAAAAAATAAAAGAGAGAGTTACCCCACTAAGTTAAAATGTACAAGAAAATAAAATGGAGAATTACCTCCACTTTTGTACAAAATTAAAATGCAAAAAAAAAAGTGCTTTCTGGTTCGTGAAAAGTAAATTTAAAGAAAAAAAATAAGTAAAAGGGAGAGATTCCCCCACTAAGTTAGTGCGTAAAATAAAAGGGAGAGGTTCCCCTACTAAGTTAGTATGCACAGAAATTAAAAAGGAGAGGTTCCCCACTAGTTAGTATGTTAGTATATATAAAATTTTTTTTTACACCAGTAAATTACTTCAAATCAAGTCCCCGACTTACGGCGCCAAAAACTTGATGCACACTTTTAGTTGTTGCATTTACAAACCCAAGTGCAGGTTGTCTCAAGTAATAAATTTCTCGGGAGTCCGAGGTCGATCCACAGGAAATTGTTGAAGATTAATTAAGGTGAAGTGAATATTTTGTTACTATGATTAAAATTATTTACTTGGGTTAAAAGATCCACTCTTGGTAAATAAAATAAAGGTAAGATTAATTCCTTTTATAACTCAATTAGAATCCTCACAACATGGAGGTTCCAATCGGAAAATACAACGTTAAAAGTCTATTAAAACTATATACGTATTTATATTATGTTTCCAAAAATATTACTACCATTTATAAATGGGTTAAAGCATTCATTGTGCCAATATTTTGTCTACAATAAATCAAGAACTCTACTTTATAAGGAGAGTTTCTAACACCACCACTTGTAAATGGGTTAAAGCATTCATTGTGCCAATCTCTTGTCTACAACAAATCAAGAACTCCACTTTACAAGGAGAGTTTGGAAACAAAATATAATACGTATAATGATCACTTGAAAATATATCATTTAAGTATAAGAGAGAAATTAACCTAACCTTATTTCATTACCAAGAGCTTCACCTCTTCTCTCAAGTAAAATGAAACTTAGTTACTCATAGATAAGAAGAAAGAAAGAGAGAAGAAGAAGAAGAAAAACATGACTTCAATTTAGAACAAAGGAAAATTACTACAAGAAAACTTAGTAACAAACTAGCATTATTTTGGTAACTAACACCTAATACCCCTAATGATCTGCCAAGGCCTCCTTTTATAGAGGATTAGAGATACAAAATGTCAAGGGAGCTGAGTTATTAGTGGGTGGATGATTGGAAAATGAGTGAAAAATGTCAAATGACATTAAATGACATTAAATGAGTGGGAAATAATGGAGATTCCTTGTCTCCGAAATCATGCAGCTCTGAAGTTATTGCATTCGTCATTTTTGAACCAAGTGGTCTTCATGAAAGTTGTAGGCCTGGATCTTAGCTTTCAAATGGCTTTGGTTTGGATCCAATATCATTTCTACAACTCCAGATACGTTCAAATTACTACATACTGTCCAGGCCTAGTCATAGCTCCTCTGTTCTGACTTCTAAACCCAATATCACCTTCAAGGAATCCGATTCTGGAAAAGTGTTCAACATGAAAGTTGTAGATATGGGTCTTAACTATTCAGCATCCAAATTTCAATCCATTTTACAACATCTAGCCCAAAATCTGTGATGAACAGTATACATAGGTCAAGCTGTCAGGAACAGTATTCTAGTTCTTGCTTCAACCCCAATTTGAGTTATCCACTCGTGTGATTGGGTCTTTGAGGTCTTCATGAAAGTTATAGAACTCTCTCTTATCTTTCAAATGCCACTAGAATCAGCTCCAAAGACCACCTACAGCCCAAGATATGACCCAAATACAGAAACAGTGTAAGATATGAATCATGCTTGAAAAATTCATTAAGTTCATTTTGAGTCCAAACTTACAAAACATAATAAAACGCAATCAATTAAGTACATAAAGAGTGTAAATGACTAAGAATGAAAGTTTATTAATGTATCAAATATGTGATCATCAGATGCATTAGCTGTAAAGCGATTTTAAGCTAATATGATTCGTTTAGATGATATAAAAAAGAATTATTTTTATACATTAAATTACTAAAATATGTATAAAATGATTAAAAAATATATTTGATTGAGGACAAAATAGTATTTACATATCAAAGTGTAAGAAATAATTTATAAGCTAAAATCATAAGCTTTAATCTTCAGCTTATGATTATTAACTGTAAAAAAAAATTTTTTGCATTGAATTTCGTGTAAAAGTTTTTTTAGAAAATAATTTTTTTACCTAAACATAATAATTATTTCACAAAACAACTTAATCCTCCAAAAACAGCTGTTTGGGAAAGAATTAATCTTTCCCAAACATGCTCTAAGTGGAAATTACTGGCATTTCATAAAAGAAATCAGGTAAATACTTCGGTGGAACCCAAAATATGGAGGCATGGTTGGCTTTTTTTTGTTATAATTTTGATTTTTGTTTTTGTAATAAATTATCTATTCTTTCTAAGTAATAACTTAATCTTTTTATTTCTCGATCTTTTTGTTCTTGATTTAATTTTTTAGTTTCGATATAATATCTTAATATTTCTTCTAATCCCTTAAGTGTACTAATAGTGTGTTGAATTTGTATTTCTTTTTGTCTTTTATTTTCATTCATTCTTTTAATCCTTAACTCTGATACCAAATTCTTGAGGGATTTTTAAGGATTTACTTTTTTCAGAATTTGTTTTCTTTGTCTCCCTATAAATCCAGAATCTTGCTTGTTTTCGATTATTCATATTTTTTGTTTTAAATATTGAGCTAAATCATTTACCTAGATTGTTAATTTATTAATTTTATTTTCTTCATTAATTTTTTCTGGTTCATTAAATCTAATTGGTTTTGAAATTTGTTTTTCTTTGAATTCTAGTAATTTTGGTTTATTTATAAATGTTCCTATTTCTTTTTATTTTATTTTTCTTAGGATAATAATTTTTTTTTATCTGTAAATAGGTATGGAATATCTATTCTATCATTATTTTTGAAAGTAATATAGTGATGTGAGTTTATTAATGCATAACTAACACAATAAGTTACTGAGAAAAATTTGTCTCTGGGTCTCATTAAATCTTTTCTTAAGAATTTGTGTTCTAATGTTAATGATTGCTCTATTCTTTGAGTATTTAAAGGTATTCTAATATTTAGTCGTACTTCAAATATTAATTTTTCATAGGCTAAATTTCCTTCTATTACTCCTAATATTTTATCTTTTGGGTCAATAATTCTATCATCTTTTAGTATTAGTTCTACATGTGAATTTATTTCTTCCCGAAAAATTAATTTAATTAATACTTATACAACTCTATATGAATATATCCTATTTTTCTTCTATCTTCTTCTTTCTTTATATTTCTTTTTAATTCCACAAGTTTCTTTTTATTAAGTAATTGTATACAAGTATTTCCTTGAGCATTTGCTATATCACTTGGTGCTTCATTGTTTAGTTTGCCATAATAGATAATATCTTTTCTTTGATTGAATGTTTTTAATATTCCTCCAAGTTTCTTTTTTCCTTTCATATTTGCATTTTTTATTAGGTCTAAGTCTTCTTTTGTATTTTCTTAAATAAAGATTGATTTATTAAAATACTTCCTTCATATTTCCCTTCTTCTTCAGTAATCTGTAAATGTTCTATATCATATGTGTCAATATTTTCTATTTTTATTTATATTATTTTATTTAGATAAGCTTCTATAGTATGAATACTTAAATTAATTCTTGGAATTCTTATTTTCTTTTCTTCTAGTGATATAAACAATTCTGCAGATCTAAGTTCGTATGGTTTTACTGTTTTAAGAAAATCTACTTCTAGAAGTAATTTAATATTTGTTTTTCTTCAACTAATAATTCTAATTGAATTTTTATGTCTGGATAAAAGCAAACTTCTATTTTTGTTTTTTTCATTTAAATCTTTCTTTTCCAGATTATATTTTATTATTGTTCTTGGTATTATTCTTTCTATTTTATTTACAAATTCCTTGTTTATATGACTAAGACATGCTTCAATATCAACAAGTATAGGCATAATAATTCTATCTACTAATCCTAATACATGATATTGACAATAATTATTCGGGAGAAGCTGAATAAACATACCTGGTTCTGTATTCTAAAATTCTTTCTAGCCCACTGCTGCTTCCGCGTCTTGACAAAATGAGTTTGTTTGATAATTTGAATAAGATCAATAGGTTAAGAAATTTAAGTAGAATGAGAAATTTTATTGATGATAAGTAGGGATAAGTACAAAGTAGTTGGACACACTCTCAAGTGTCTGACTAGATCCCATGAGAGGACTAGCACAAAGTTTTCCTAAGGAAAACTATCTCAACTAAGATTTTTCTTCTTTCTCAAATCTACCTTACCTCAACATAAGAGAATTTATTTATAGCCTAAGGGTTTTTGGGGCTATTTACAAAAATATATTTTCAAACGTAAGTGCTTACATTAGACTTCTAATAATTCACATGGTGATGTAAGGGCTTACATCATTCTTCTACTATTGTCTCATTTGATGATTCTTCCTCTTTAGTGGTGTCGGCCACTTCTTTTTCTTTTGCACAGATTGCACATGCGTGGTTCCCATTTTCTTTTATCATTGCACATAGGCCATTGAGGACAGCTAGCCTATACTCTATTTGGGGTCTTTGTAGTGCGTAGAAAGAGAATTCAAAGCTTTTCAAAAGATTCAGATCTTTTTCTTTTATTATTTTGCCACTTGTTTTACTGAGAAGCAAAGTATTTAGTCCTTTGTATAGGGTCTTAATGAATGAGTCTTTCCCAATACTTTGACACTATGAGTAGATGCTTGCAAGTTGATTAGACAATATTTGGATAATCTGATCTTCTTCATAGGTCACTCCAGTAGGTTCGTCTTTTAGTGGAAAATTATTATTGCTTACTCCCACAAAAACTAAATGCTTGGCCTGCTGTTTGGTGATGAAGTCTGGATAGGCTGAATAGAACTTCAGGAAAATACTTTTTTTCTTTTGCTATGTTTTTCTTAAACATCTGAACTGTTTCTTTGAAATTATAGGGAAATAAACTGATTTATTCTAAATTCAGGCTTAAGTAAAGACAGTCAGTAAATCCAAATTAGAATATATTGAATGTCAAAATTGAAGGTGCTCCAGGGTGAATAATTGCTTCAATTCTAAAATTTTTTCGATCAACCATATAGAAACAGTTAACCTTTTGCTTTTCACTCCAATTAACTAATCTTTTAAAAAATTTCCAAAATTTTTCCTCTAAAAATTGCACTTGTAATTCATGTTCTTTTCTAGAAATAATTTGAAAGTTATCTAGAGAAGAAGGAATTTTTCCCAGAGTTTTGAAAGAAGATTGCTTTACTGGTGGGCTTTTAATTACTTATGAAAAAGTCCTTGGTCCAAGATAGATTTCTTTTCCCTTTTTCTGAATACTCTCTAAGTGCTTTTTCTGCTTCTTCCCTTGTTGGGTATGATTTGTGAAGGACTCCTGAAATTTTTTGACAGTGTGGTACTGCTTTGAACCAGTCATCATAAATTCTTAGAAATGGTCTATTGAAAATTGCATACCATTTGTTAGTCTTTTTCTCTTTTTGCTGAAATGCTTCCTCGAGAAATCCTTTTGCCTTGAGTTGCAATTCTAAAACTTTGATGTCTGCTTCTACGTGCTCTAATTCTTTCAATTTTTGCCTTTTCAATGCTTCTTTGAGCTCCAGTTGCTGTTTAATCATTTTTGTTGTACTTCATTCCATTCTCTTGATAGTATATCTGCAAGGACATTCTTTTCACCTTTAATATGTGAAATTGAGTAATTATATTCAGCAAGCCTCATTTGTCATCTTATTAATCTTCCTTACTTATTAGTTCCTTTGTGATTAATATTTTTGAATCCTGCAGTATAAGTAGAATCTGTTCTAACAATAAATTCCTTATCAAGCATATAAATCCGATGTTTATCCAACATTTGAATTAGTGCCGATGTTTCCTTTTTGTGGATAGGATAATTAATTTCACTATCTGAAAAAGTTCCAGACATGTATCGACACAATAATTCTTTCTTTTGTCCAGGAGGTTTTGCTTTCATCACACCTCCCTAATATTCATTTGAAGCATCAGTCTCAATAATAATTAAGTCATCATCCGATAGATGATATAGCTCAGGAAGATCCTAGCATAAGTATTTTAATTTAGTAATAATTGTTTCATCTTCCTTTGTCCAAGATCAGAGGGCATCATTCTTTAGCTTTTGTTGAAGTAGTTTCCTTTCAGCTGCCAGATTCCTTATAAAACCTTCATTAAAAATATATGTTAGCAATTCAAGAAATATTTGCAATTCTTTTTTATCCTTTAGTTTATTTGGAAATTTTTGAAGCTTTTCTAATACATGTTTTTGCATTATTATTTTTTTATTTTCAATTTCTAATCCTAAATAATCAATTTTATTTTGAGTTAAAACAACTTTTTTCTTACTTGGAACTACCTAATGTTCTATACACCTGCTAAGTATTAATGCTACTTTCTTAAAATGATCGATTAAATCCTTATTAGTAAAGACTAATATATCATCAATATAAATAAGACAAAATTCTTTAAATTCTTTTAATATTGAATCCATTCTTCGTTGGAAAATACCTGGTGATTATTTAAGTCTCATTGGAAGTACATTCCATTCATATTATCCTTAGGGACAACTAAATGCTGTCAAAGCCTTAGATTCTTCTATAAGCCTTATTTGGTAAAATCTTGACTTACAACCAAAAGTATTAAACTAATTCATATTTCTTATTCTTTCGATAATTAAGTCTTTTCTTAGAAGAAAATATGCATCTCCTTCCATTGCATCATTCATTTGTTTGTAATTAATTACCATTCTTCTTTTTCTCCTTTTTATTTTATTATGATTTTCAAGATAAAATGTTGTAATGATTGTTTACTTTTTGATGGTCTTATTAACCCCTTTTCTTCAATTTCCTTAATATCTTTTGCAAATTCATCTCTATTTTGTTTTGTATATATCACAGGTTTACATTTTATTTCTTTTGTTGGATCTTTTAGTTTTAATTCAATTAATTCTATATTTTTATTATTTATTTTTTGAATCTAAAGGATTTTCACTACAAACTTTCTTTAGTAGTTCTTCTATATAAGCTGAGATTATATTTCCTAGTTCTAAATTAATTAGTACATGGTGAATTTTTCGGCATACTGCTTCGACTATTTCACCACGTTTC
Organism: Ormosia semicastrata; assembly: GCA_029884595.1. Taxonomy (NCBI): domain Eukaryota; kingdom Viridiplantae; phylum Streptophyta; class Magnoliopsida; order Fabales; family Fabaceae; genus Ormosia; species Ormosia semicastrata. The sequence continues at coordinate 12,841,618 of JAQQTO010000055.1, read as the reverse complement.
AGCCTATTAAGCTCTGATTGTTTTTTAGAGTAAATACATTTAGAAAAATGGATAATCGGGATCTCAATTATTTCTTTCAATTGTTTCCCTTTAATATATGGTGTTTTAAGAGATATATATTCTAAATATTGGTAGAATAGTGAATATAATCGTAAGAAATTATTTCCTATTATCATATCTAAGCCAGTTTCTTGTTGATATATTGTTGATATCATGAATAATTTGTTTTGAATTTTTAAAGTAATTCTTTGTGCTACCAAATATAGAGGATGTATTGATCCATCTGCTATTTGAATTTTTAACAACTTTTCTAATTTGTCCCATTTATCGAATAATGCTTTTTTTGCTTTACTTGCACCTGTATCTATATAGGCTTCAATTTCTTTATTGCCTTTTTCAATTTTTATTTTAATATAAGTATTATTCGGATTCTGTTTCTTTTAAAGATAGTTCATCTCCTAAGTATTCATATATACTATTTTCAAGATCACTTAATTCTTCTTCTAGTGGTTCTAGATCATATATTTTATACACTCTTTTTATTAATTTTGTTTTTTCTTTAAAATCTTTTTATTTTTTTTTAGGACATTCATTTGCATAGTGACATTTTATATTACATATCCAACATACACATTTCTTTTTTCCTTTGGACAATATTTTCTTGGTATTTGTCTCTTTATTCAAAAATATTTTCTTTTAGCATTTTTATAGGCTTTTTTCTTTGGATAAGTTTTTCTTAGTCTAGGTTTTCTTTTATAATATTTTCTTTTCTTTATAGTTTGATTACATCCATAATTTCTTAGATTTTCTATTTCTGGGATATCACAGCAAATTGCATATCTTCGTTTAATTAATTGTCTAATTGTTTCTCTTTGTATGCATTGTTCTCTTGATTCATAATAAAGAATTTGTATAATTCCTCCTAAAGTATTAGTTGTTTCTTTTGGTTGTGTTTGCAGATAGTTCTTATTTTTGTATTAAGTGGGCATGATAATTTATCTATAAAGATATCCATATATATTTATCTTGTATTAGTATTTAACTGATAATAATATTTTTGATATTCACGAATAAAGCTTTCTATTTCACACATATTACATATTTGTATCTTATTTAAATGTACTTTTACTTTTTCGTAAAAATCTATTTACCTATTCTCTATGTTCAAAAGTATTATACCTTATAAATTCTTGGTAAATTAATCTCATAATTATTCTAACAAATTCTTGATTACTTCCTATAGATCTTGCATATTGTAACCATGTATCATCATTAATACTCACAAGATATTTTTGTACATTTCCTTCTATTTTATATATTAACAAATTTTTAATATCTAATAAATTTAATCCATTAAATCTTTCATATGTTACTATAAGCAAAGTTATTTCGTTAGTCCATTGTAAAAGTACTTCTTCTTTATTTCTTGTACAATCAATATTTAGTTTATTTCTTGATCTAATATTCTTGTAATGGGGTTTAAATTCTTAGATTTTAGTCCATCTACCATCTTTTCTTACATGTCCTTGATTATACATTATTTTTTGTTCGTATTTATCTCAATATTCTTCTGGTTTACCCCAATATGCTTCCTATTTGCTTTTAGGTTTCGAATCACTTGATTCTTCTTTTTTTCATAAATATTTCATTATAATATGATTCTTAATCTGAAGTACTATAGTTTAATATTACTTTTATTTTTATTATTTGTTTCTATTTGATTCACTTTTTGTATCTGTTTATTTTCTTCTTCAATTATTTTTAATTATTCTAATAATTGTTGAATTTCTTTAATATCATTTGATTTCTTTAATAATTTCATAAATTTATTTTTTATCCTCTCCATAAAGTTACAGGTTTTAAGAATTTTGGAAGTTTTTATTCTATTGGTTCAATTATTTCCTTTGATTTTATTTTTAATAAATCTTCTAATTCTTTTTCATTATATATTTATTACTAATTTCTTCTTCTAAAAGTTCTTCTAGTTGTTGAAGAATTTCTTCAATTCTTTTAATATTTTTACCTTCATCAATTTCTTTACTTTTATTTATATTATTAAGTTTTTTTAATTTTATCTATTATGTTTTTTCTATTTTGTATCCTATCACATGTATAATATAATTTATAATTTTATTAGTATTTTTTATTAATAAGATTATATTTTTATTAATTTCTTCTATCATTTTACTTAACTCTTTATTCATTTGTTCAATTTCTTCTGATATTCCCATTATATTATTTTCAAGTGGACGGTGCCCCTTATTATTTGAAGTGCACCAGAGAAACTTCCCATCATTTTCCTATATGACGTAATGGCAAAAGATTGATGTTTATATTTGACATTGACAGCTTGGGCAAGAATTTGTGAAGTTAAGTAGGGGGCATGGTTCGGTTTGGCATGAAAACCGAACCGAACCGAACCAAACAGGTAAAATGGTTCAGTTTTTAAACCGAACTGGTTTTCTTTTAGGGTCGAACCGGTTTAGGTTCAGTAAAACCGGTTTGAACCCGTTCAGAACCAGTTTGGGGTTGGAACTGGTTCAAAAATCGGTTTGGATTTGAAACTGGTTCAGAAACCGATTTGGATTTGAAACCGGTTCAAAAACCAGTTTGGGTTTCGGTAAACCGGTTTTGAACTAATTCAAAATCGGTTCAAAACCTGTTCAAAAATCTAGTTTGCTTACGAATCTGTTTTTCATCCCAAGTTCAGAAAAGCTTTCCCAAGAGCATGAAGCCTACAAAAGTATGATCACCTCCTGCAAACTAAAAATGCTTCCTCACACTAAATACAAGCAAATGACAAACATAATAGAACCAATATTTCAAATGCCAAAAATCATGTTCACATAAAAATTTAAGAAGTATACTGACCATATTAAGGTAATTTAATTGAGTAATGATGCAGGAAACAGCGACCATTGCAAAAATCCATGTCTGAAAGTACACAAACTGGTTTGCACCCTCTAATTAAGGTACAAATATATGATCTTACATTAAACTTGTATATGAAATCTGCCCCCTGCATACTCCAACAGTAACAAAAGGCACATGCTGCACATTCCACTTAGTGCCCTAGAACTTTCTAGAAAAAGTTCGGCTAATTTTTACAACCTCTGTTTACATCACATAAAGATAAAGGTTTAAACTATGACCCTGATGATCCTATGAACCATAAGAAATAATAAGATGACTCAAATGCAAGGAGTAGGGACTTAGAAGTCTAATTCCCATCCAAACAGGATACATGGACCATGATAATTATGGTCCTCTCTTATAACCTTTAAAAGATATAATGCAGCATTTTGATTGACATTTACTCTGTAATGTGAATATAGTGATTAGTGACTAGTGACTACCATGGTATTAGAAAGTGTATCCAATAGAGTATACCTACAAAACCATGGAGGCCGCTCAAATAAACCCACATTAATATCAACTTCTAGCCTTTGCTTGCTATCTTTGTTAGGCTTGGCAGTTGTAATGTTGAAAGTTTTGCCTCTACTGATTCATCCCTCCTGTTGTCACCCCATTCTGCTGATTTCATTACACATAAATAATGTAGAAAGTACCGCAAAAGACTGCACCATCAAAATCTTCTTTAATTAACACATTATTGAGCAAATCATGATGATTTGGGAATCATGATATTAACATTACTTTTATACCTAATTCTGCATGCAGGCAGTTCTATTCTATTATGTTCTATCTTAGCTCAAGTAAACCTTAATTAAACTATTTACTGCTAAACTTAGACAAAACTGGGTTTTAGTTGTGCATCAATGTAAATACAAGTATTTTGCAGATTGCAGATATATACAACTTACCTGTGCTTTGCATGACACCAAGAATGCGCTTCACCCCCTTGAGCACTTTGGAGGGCAAGTTGACCGGTTCACACGTAGTTTTTCAATTTCCACCACAGGCCACTGTACTAACTGTTTTCTGGATTTATGAAGCCAGATAGCCCTTGGAATAGCCTGCAATTACATGTGCATTACCTAAGGATGTTTACCCCACTGTTTATACTTATAGTAAACTATTTGGGTCAACTTTAATATGTGTGGACTTTAGTTCTCACGTCATGGCCATGAGCTGGCTTATATAATATTAAATCATATATCATAAACTATGCTCAGTAAGCTAATCCAACTTGTTAGTTCAAGACGTTTTAATTTAATCAAGTCTTGTCTTGAATTTAGAAAATGAAGACATCAATAACATAACAAATTGCCACAACTTACATGGATTCCGGACCATCCTTTTTTAATATCATCCATAACACTTGAGGATTCATTAACCCAACCCAACAAGGTCCTTCTGCTCTTTTCATCATCAAAAAACATTTTTGAGGCATAATATTTTCCATAATCATATCTTAAGACAGATTGTTTATCCTCAAATCCATGATCTGGGATAAAGATATCCTTGTCAATGTTATAAGTTCAATCAAATAGTAGTCAATGTTAACAGTTGTAATGTTATAGAATTGAGTAGAAGACCTTAAAGTAGTTAAAATGCAAGCAAACAATGTGAATCCAACTGCGATGAAGGACAACAATGATAGGATGAAGAAATGCTAATCATCTCATCACTAAAAGGAAACTGTCAAGAAGCTTCCCTGCCCACATTGTGGGGAAAAAAAATAAGTGGGGAAAAAATGCTTCCTGCAAACTATAATAGAACCAATAATAAAAAGTGGACATGAAGCCTACAAAAGTATGATCACCTCCTGCAAACTAAAAATGTTTCCTCATGCTAAATACAAGCAAATGACAAACATAATAGAACCAATATTTCAAATGCCAAAAATCATGTTCACATAAAAATTTAAGAAGTATACTGACCATATTAAGGTAATTTAATTGAGTAATGATGCAGGAAGCAGCGACCATTACAGAAATACTTGCTCCTGTATTCTTTGAGTCTCATCATTCAAGGCATTTAATAGAGCCTCCTGGTAAAATCAATTGCAGATATAAGAGTTAAAAATCATATCCAAATCAAATAATTAGATATATTATCTAAGTAGTTTGTCAGCAAGTACATGAAGTCTCAAGTTATTTACAATACCAAAGTTAACAAATGTATAACGTAAATCAAGATTAAAACAACCAAGTAATAGAACCAATATAGAAAAACATGATAATACAAAGTTATTGAACTCGTATAGCAATAAAACAAGATAAAACATATTGTTTTATAATACAAAGTTACAAACTCTATCCAATACACAATTATCCTAAGATAAAAAATAGCAGTAAAATAAATACAAGAAAATGTATCCCCTTCAATCATCAAGAGAAATAGCAGAAGAACAAGGAACATCTTGTTGAGAAACCATCTCTGCAAAAAAGAACAACAACATCTCATTACTTATGAAAACATAGTATAAAAAGCAATAAGTAATAACATAAATGGGGAACATTAATATTAACTTACCTTGCTCAAATCTCTTAAGCTGCTCAAAGTCCTCTTTAGAAAGCAATGAGAAGGGTATTCCTTTCAGCCAATCTTGTGTGCAGACAAGTGCTTCCACCATTTTAGGTGTTAGGGAACTACGATAAGGATCAAGCACCCTTCCTCTTGTACTAAACGCAGACTCAGAGGCTACAGTGGAGACAGGTATGGCCAACACCTCTCGAGCGATGTTTGCAAGGATCGGAAATCGACCTGAATTTACCCTCCACCAACTTAGAATATCCAAGTCTGGATTGGTCTCTAAATCTTCCTTCAAATATTTCTTTAGCTTAGATTTGGCATTCGATTTACACCCAGTTGATTTTAAAAATTGATTCCAACAAAAAGGATCATCATCATCAATTTCAACAACTCGTGCTTCTTGTGTATCACTTTGAGACCCCCTCCTAACTATTATATTTCTCAAAAAGTGACTCCAAACAAGAATCCAACTTATCTTGCAATTTAACCGCCTCATCCAAATCAAAGATCTGACTAATTGACCAATTGACATATCCTTGTTTATACTTAGGATCAAATACAACAGCAATTAACAACAACATGTTTAGACCATTGGGATTTCCCCAATATTTGTCGTATTTCTTATTCATCCTTTCAGTCATCATACTTACACGTATATCCTCGGAGCCACAGGATTGGCGGATCCTCTTCCCAATTCCAAATACTGCTTGCATATATATATTGCTGGTAACATAAGAAGTACCAGAAATGCGCAAAGTCGCATCATAGAAGATCTTCAAAAATGGTAAAATTAAGCAAGCATAATCCCAATCTTCATATGTTGGCACACCCTTCCCTTTTTCTAACTCATCAACATATTTTTTGTCTAGCATCTCAAGCTCCTCAAATGCATTTCGGTGCTTCAAAGCTGCCTCCAACATAAGATAGGTCGAATTCCACCTAGTTTCAACATCTAAGCAAACTAGACCCTTATAATCAATCTTCTCTTGCTCAACACATGCCTTGAATTTATTTAATCTAGAAGGAGAAGATCTTATGTATTTCATCACCTTGCCGTGATTCTCAAAACAATCATCAATCTCTTTCAACCCCTCCTTCACAATCAAATTCAGAATATGCGCACAACAACGCATATGAATGTAATCTCCCGTCAGAACTAAGCTATTCCAAGATGCTAGCCTCCTTTTTAGGTGTTGAATCCCGACATCATTTGACAAGCATTATCAACTGTCAAACTGAAAACCCGATTCAACTCCCAACGACTCAAGTGCATCTCAACAGTCTTGGCCATAAACTCTCCTGAATGATTTGTGACTTAGCATAAATTCGAATCTTCTTATGAAGTCCCCAATTATTATCAATGAAATGGGCAGTCAAACACATATAACTCATATTTTGACATGAAGTCCATGAGTCAGTAGTGAGGCAAACTTTTCGATAATGTTTCGAAAGAAACTTCTTCAAGTTCGTTCTTTCTGTATCCCATAGCGTGAAAATGTCATGCGCTAATGTAGTGCGTGAGGGGATACTGAATCTTGGTTGCAACACATTCGTGTACTTCCGAAAAGCTTCATTCTCCACAAATCGAAAATGGAGCTCAGCTACCACGAACATCTTTACAAGTTCATTCCGACAGGCCTCTTGGTCAAATTTGGCATATAAAGGAGACGAAACAACATGCCCTTCTGTAGTTCCCGTTGAGGATGAAACTGATTTTTGCCTTTTGTTTCTGTCATTATCTGGATTATCCTTGCATCTCTTCAAATGAGAACGCATGACACTTGTTCCGTTATCATACTTGATCAAGATACCACAATAGTTGCATCTAGCTCTCTTATCTGAACTAGACTCCGCAGAAAAATGTTTCCAAGCCTCAGACCGATTTCTACGCCCATCAGTGCGAGGCGGTAACACACCAGCAGTGTCAGAGACAACTGGTGGAGTAGAAACCAAATACTCTGCTATCTCTGAGAATGAAAAGTCATTCTGATAACCCATTGATGACATCTGTATGTAAATTAAGATGTCAATTATTAACCTCAACTTCAATTATTTCCAAAATCTCCATCTCCTTCACATAGGAAATGATGAAGAAGGGGGATAATACCACAAAGAAAAATAACTACCCCATGCTAAGGAAAAAAAACAAATTGAATACCAAGTCATTTTTAACATGGATTAAAGGTTGCAATGTACATGTGTCAGAATGCGAAGTCACCAAAAAGATGAAGCCAATAAAAACTTTGGGAATTGCACTCTTACCTTTTCCACGAGATTTTGGTGAACTACTTATTCTGGATTCAAATGGACTTACAACATTCAACCAAACAATAATTTCAGTAAGGTAAACATGATCAATATCCCAAAGTCTTCATTTCAAGCACCAGCTGCATCACAAAGAAGCTCTAGTACTTGCACACTCCACTGAGAAGCAGTACGAAGATACTAGAATAATGAAGCTAACCTTCTTTAGAAAACTGAACCCTCCTTCCCTTTGTTGATTTTGTTGCACTGTCAACTTTCCCTTTTAGGGATCCTTCCAAGAAAAAACATATAGGAAAAAGAAAAATCAGTAATCTTATATGCAAATAAAAGGATAATTTATCAAAGACATCTCCAACCTGAAAAATGAAAAAAAAAGTATACATACATTAAAAAAAAGAAAAAATTAGCTTTACCATCTCATATCTTACAACAGAGAAGAACCCAGAAATTCATGAGAGACTATCAGTGGCAGCAGCTATCCCGTATGTCATTTAATTATCAAACATCAAAGTGTAAAACAGATTTGGATAAAAGGAATTCAAACAGATCACACAATTGCTTACGCTAGCAGCCAAGTGAGAACTTAAGCTTTGTAAGGAAGCATTTTGTTCAAGTGTCAGCCATAAACAGTAAGAAAAGCAAATAAAATGAAGTAGCAATTCATGATTTTAGCATGATTGTTGTAACAATAAAATTAAAAAGTCATTTCTTGGTTATACTTAAAATTTTATAGATAACTTATAGGCAGGACAGTTAATCAAACCAAGGTTTCTCACCACAATAGAAAATGAAATTTTAAATGAAAATGTAAGAATAAAAAAAAATCAAGGGTTCTCACCACTCGAAGACCCACCTCTACAAATTGATGACACTGAGCAGCACCAAGCAACTCGATGACACTGAGCAGCACCAAGCGATTCGATGAGGACTCGCAGCAGAAAGAAATCGACGAAGACACAGAGTCATAGATTGAGCAGAAAGATAAAGAGACAGAGTTGCAGATCGACGCAAAAAGATGAAGACGCGGGATCAGGAGCTCGATTTGAGCCTGAAGGTGTCGATTCTTAGTGCTCGAATGGGGGTTAGGGTTCAGTGATTTAGGAGTAGGGTTCAGTGATTTGGGGGTTAGGGTTGATAAAATCTGCAAGGAATAGTAAACTGAAATTCTAAAAAGCTTTGGTTATTACAGTGAACTGAATTGGATGGAGAAACAGTTAACCAAACCATTTTTATAAAATGAAAACCGATTTATGTTAAAAATTGTTTTGGAAAAATTGGTTATTTTAAAGTGGTTTGGATCGGTTTATAAATTGGTTTGGTTTATTTAGTTTTTTTGCACACCCCTAAAGTTAAGCTGCTCAAAGTTGTCTTAAGCACCTTTCCTGAACATGCACTAAGAGAAATTTCGGCTCTTCTAGAATAAAGAGAATAAAGATTGGATTTTTTTTTCCCCTGAACTAAAAGGACTTTTTCAATTGTAAAAGCGTGATGGATGTATATCCTCTGTTTGTGTGATATTAACGGACAGGAACCTTTAGGGTATGTTATGTATGATTAAGTATATGGAAAGTGAGAAAGTAAAACCCAAAACTTATTTGTATCGATGTAAATCGATTCTAACAATTGAATCGATCTTCATTCTATTTTCAACTATACAAGTGAAAATGCAGCATGTATTATTTTCTATATTCTTATGTTTGTGATTTGACTATCAAGATATAAATCAATCCTAACAATTGAATCGATCTTCATTCTATTTTCACCTATTCGAGTGAAAATGCAGCATGTATTATTTTGTATATTCTTATGTTTGTGATTTGACTATCAAACTTGAATAATATTGGGTACTTTTTTACGCAAAAATCACAGCACAAGGTTTTCCCTCGTAGACATTCATGGGTGATTAAGTTAAAAAGTGACGACTTTGCATACGTATGGAAACGCGTTTATCCTAATCAAAATTGATTAATTACATTCACATGCCCAATCCAAAACCAGCCATCAAATATCATTCAACGAATCACCCAACCCAAGTGTGAACTTGCATGCCTTATTTTTTCAACTATCACGATCTTGGATTGTTTATATTTAGAAAAACTATAAATAACAACCAAACATTGCTCCATTTACGACGTTAAATACCAAATACCAATAATTAAATCTACTTTCCTCTCTGAACTCACAACAATGACCGAGATGCTTCTACACTTGCTACCTCCTTTCTTCCTTTCCCTCATTTCCGTGCTCTTCTTCTTTCTAAGACCTTCATTCCCAGGTCACAAGAAGAAAGATGAAGCATCTTCTTCAACTACTACCCTCCCAAAATCCTACCCACTAATTGGTTCCTACTTAGCCTTCAAAGCCAACCTCAACCGCCGTATCCAGTGGCTATCCGATATCGTCCTCATCTCACCGGCTGCCACCTTCACCCTCCACCGCCTCTTGGGCCAGCGATCAGTCATCACCGCCAACCCCGCCACCGTACAACACATTCTCAAGACCCATTTCCCCAATTACCGAAAAGGCGGCACCTTTTTTCATACCCTCTCTGATTTCCTCGGCACCGGAATCTTCAACACCGACGGCGACAATTGGAAGTTTCAGCGGCAAGTCGCCAGCCACGAATTCAACACCAAGTCTCTTCGCAAATTCGTCGAACACGTTGTGGACGCCGAGCTCAACGACCGTCTCGTTCCCATTCTCGCTTCAGCAGCAGCAACTCAAAGCTAAACCCTCGATTTTCAAGACATCCTCCAACGGTTCGCGTTCGACAACATCTGCAAAATCGCGTTTGGGTTCGACCCTGAATACTTAACGCCGTCCCCGGAGAGGAGCAAGTTCGCGCAAGCTTTCGAAGACGCAACCGAGTTCAGCAGCAAACGCTTCCGCGAACCCTTACCCATAATCTGGAAAATCAAGAGGAAACTCGACGTAGGATCGGAAAAGCGATTACGAATCGCGGTGGCGGAAGTGCACGAGTTCGCTAAGAAGATAGTGAGAGAGAAGAAAAAGGAACTTAAGGAGAAGGCATCGCTTGAATCGGTGGACATGCTTTCGCGGTTCTTGAATTCGGGTCACTCCGACGAGGACTTCGTGACGGACATAGTCATAAGCTTCATATTAGCCGGTAAGGACACCACGTCGGCGGCGCTCACGTGGTTCTTCTGGCTGCTGTCGAAGAACCCGCGTGTGGAAAACGAGGTTGTGAAGGAGATTAAGGAAAAATCTGAAGCTCCTGTTTACGATGAAGTGAAGGACATGGTTTACACGCACGCTGCGTTGTGCGAGAGCATGAGGCTGTACCCGCCGGTGCCGATGGACAGCAAGGAGGCGGTGGACGACGACGTTTTGCCGGACGGGACGGTGGTGAAGAAGGGGATGGTGGTGACGTATCACGTGTACGCGATGGGGAGGATGGAGAATGCTTGGGGTAGTGATTGGGCGGAGTTTAGGCCTGAGAGGTGGTTGAAGAGGGTTGATGATGATTCGGGGAAGTGGAGCTTCGTGGGGAGGGATTCGTTTACCTATCCGGTGTTTCAGGCGGGTCCCAGGATTTGTTTGGGGAAAGAGATGGCATTTATGCAGATGAAGAGGGTGGTGGCTGGGATTCTTAGGCGTTTCAGGGTGGTGCCGGAACCGGTGGAGCCGGAGTTCATCGCGTTCTTGACCTCCAAAATGAAAGGTGGGTTCCCGGTGAGGATCCAGGAAAGGATTGAATAAATAAAAAAGTAATAGTAGACAGATATGACTAGAGTGTTTTTTTCTTTTTTTTCTTTGAGCTGAAGACATGACTAGAGTCTTTTTTTTTTTTTTCTGAGCTGAAGACATGACTATAGTCTAGAGTCTTTGTTGTTGGCGAATGGTGATACTGATACTTAGCTGCCGTCTACTCTTATATATTTTACATTTGGCCTTTTGGCGTTGGTTGTTGTTGCTTCTTTTGTAAAAGCAGTTTTTAGTGTAATCTGGAAAAAAACTGTAATTGGAACAAACCGGCAACGGATGTGGACTCAACCCACACCTCCTATTTAATTGGAACAAACCCATCGGCTTTGGCTTTCACTTGTAAGCCATGAAAGTTTAAGGCAATGGAGGCTGTGAATGGGGGAAAGGTAAAGGGGCAGAGGTGTGGAATAAGGAGAGGAAAAAAAAAATGAAACCAATGTCTTAAAAAATTTCAAAAATGGCACCGCATACAGATTGAAAATATTGGAAACAACTTTTTCGATGTTTCAAAATTTTCAATCCTGAAGTCCATTTTCTAGAAAATGAAAATGAGGGCGGTCCACCAACCATGATGTTTTCTCCATCATTGTCTGCTTTAGAACCCCAAAACAGAATTCTTCCATGCTTACCTACAAAGACCTTATTCGCTCGAAAGCGAACTTCAAATCCCTTTTCATCTAATTTTGATAGAGAAATTAAATTCTTCCTCAAGTTTGGCATAGATTTTGATCATTATGCAGAGGTATTCGGACAGTTCCTTTACCTTGAACAACCCCATGAAGATTTTTTGTTCCCCATTTTTGCATTCTTCAAATTCTGTGAACAATCTTCTGCACTTTGAGATGTGTTTTGTAGATCCAGAGTCAACCCACCATGATTCTTCATCATAATCTGCTAGAAATGTCTCACAGGTTACACAAATTATGTCCTTGGATGCTTTATTCTGGGTTCTGGCCTTTGTTGGCACGTGGGCACCTTGCTTTGATATGACCTTGCTGTCCACATCCATAGCATGTTCTGTCCCTTCCCTTTTGCTGGCTACCCTTGTTTGCTTTCCATGATTTATTGAAGCTTCTTTTACTGTCTTGCAGAATTTGTTTTGAATTTGAGTTGTCTGTAGCCTTTGTTTGGGATGAGCTCTCTGCAATTTGTGCCTGAGAAACACTTTGTTTCTTGTTTCTTCTCTGAGCTTCAAGGCTCAGGAGGAGGGTTAAGTTATCTATCTACACTAATTTCTCTTCCAGACGCATTTAAGGCAATAACAAAGGTGTCCCAAAATCCTGGTAAACTATCTTATTAGTAGAAATTTGCATTTTTTCGGGAATGGGGTTACCAATTGCAGATAATTCCTTAGCTATCACTAACAATTTGTTAACATGCTCATCAAAAGAATCATTCTCACCCGTTATGGTTGTGTTAAATTTCTCAATCAATACCTGCATGTAAGTTTCAGACTGTCCTGCGAAGGTCCTTGTTACAGCTTGATACATTTGATATGCTGTAGCATGTCCTTCAAATTTGATCTCCGTGTCAGGTTACATAAATGTGCACATTACAGAGCGTGCCATCTTATCATCCTCCAAGAATTTCTCATACATTATGCGTTGTGCTGCTGAGGCGTTTGCAAGTGGTGGTTCTGGTTGTGCAACCTCCAAGACATATTCTAAGTTATCTTGAAAGAGGATATGTCATATCCTTCTTTTCCATGTTGGGAAGTTAGATCCATTCAGCTTTTCTGTTTTGCTCAGCTCTGCATTTACTGCCTTGGCTGCCATTGTTGAAGTAAAGAAACAGGTTGGAAAGAGGAAGCTCTGATTTCAGTGTTGGTAACAGAGATGAAAAGGCTAAGATATTGTTGACAAATGGACAAGTGTGGCTGAACCTTGATAGGCTTTTTTCTCATGGTTTTAGCACTCTCACCATTTTGGTTGTATAGACAAATTAAGTAATGGTTACATGGTAGTGCTTATCCTACACTTTGCTCACGTTTAACAGAGTTTGTTGCTGCCAGCCAATTCTGTTTGAACTTTGGTCTTTTCACATTCCTAATCTGAATAGGAAAAACTTATCCATATTGCACGTGCTATTCAGTCTTATCACTTAGCATGGGCTGTTTGTCCTCATGCTCAACAAAAAGCTGCAGAGCAAGCTCCAGTAAGTTTCTTTAATTCAAACCCTACGACAATGCCAGTGTCTGGTATGAGTATGAGTAACAAGGCTGCGACTTACGAGTCCCATGATGAAGTTCTGTTGTATGAGTAATATGTTTGTTGTCTCTGGGTTGCAACATAATGGGTTTCTCATAACCAAACTGGTTAATGGGAGTTCAAATATTGGACAAATTTGTTACGCAAGTAAGTTGTTTGATGATTATTTGCTACCGAGAACCGCTATTTCCTACGAATTCACTTTTTGCAAAAAAATCACGAATAACTTTATAATATAAAATAAGTATTAACCGTTTCTTCTTAACCAACCATTAAAACTAACGAAGAGCTAAAACGACATTCAAATGGTATTAGTTTTAATGATTCGTGTATCGTTTCACGAATTCCATTCGTAGGAAATAGTATTTTCCTTTGCTACCCCGATGTGTTTATGTGGATTCTATCATTAGGAGTTATTTGAGGAACAATATGTTTAGGGACATCAATGAAATGTCTACGTAGATGAGGAGTGGATACATATATTGAAATGGCTATCCTCAATATATTTGAATTGATGTTGAAGAGTATTTAAAAAAAAAAATCTATGTAGGGATGGAACTTGGATGAAATGGATAGGTATCTAAATACCCTCTCTATTTTTGATAAATAATAATCTATACTACTATATGACGAGGATTGCTTGTATTCATTTGGTGTCCAACTTTTTATTATCCAAAATGGCATTAGAATATTTAAAAAAATTTCACCTCAAGATTATAACTGATGGATTTTTGGAGATTACCTGTTTAGTTAAAATATTAAAACTTCCTCAAGGAAGAAAGCTTAACTAATGAGTTAGAGGCTGATTTTGTCCTCTTTAATATTTAACTAGTACAGGGCCCCGTGCTCTGCACGGGAGAGAAAGCAAGTGCATTTGCATTTTGCAGCATATGTAATCCTGCTTTTCTTACTTCACTTGCTTGAAAATTTTGATAACACTTTTATATTCTTACATTAAATAATGTATATATATATTTTTATATTTTATTTAATATCATTTATCATACATATTTTTTTATCATTTTCTTTCACTTAATCACATCCATAAAAAATAGTATAAATAATAATACACCCATTTTTAAGGATGTAAGAGTATTTATTTCCTTTTGATAAACAAATATTTATACCGATAATGTAGTGAGATATAGGAAGCCAACTAAATGTGAAATTTTAAATGTCTTTTTAAAAATTTTATCTTCTATTATACATTATTTATCATATAAATGGATTTGAAATGAATAATTAGTAAACAAATTTTAAATATATTTCAAATAACAAATGTAATATGTTTAGCATTTTCCATTGACAACTCTTAATACGATATGTTGATGCCCCTTTTATTGATTACCTTAGGACAGAGGCTATCTTTGAAGGTTAACACTGCAATGGCAGTTTTGTTCTCAATTACTTGCCATTGGTATCCAACATGTTCTAGATCCCTTCATCTTTAACAAGTTTAAATTTTTAAAAAAAAAAATATTAGAAAAAATACAAATTATATATTTTTTAAAAGTTATATTTTAGTGCTTCGCAAAATAAATTTTTTATAACATAAAAAGTTGTTTTAAATATTTAAAAAATATTTTTTAATATTATATTTAAACATAAAATATTATTTATTTTTAAAATTCTTAAAAAATTTCACATAAAAAAGATTTTATTTTAAAAATTCATCTAAACAAGGGTATATACACATTAAATAAAATAAAAACAAGTTAGAGCTTGTTTGGTTCACCTTTTAGTTTGGTTTAGCTTTTTTCTTATCTTTTAAGTTGGTACTTTTAGAAGCAATATGTTTGGTATTTCAAAATCAAAAAATAAATAGTTTTTTTTTACATGAAAAAAGTTATTGGACAACAATCTAGAATTTGAACTTTTTTAAAAAAATTGTTAGAATTATTTCTAATAGTGATAAGTGATATATAAATATTATTTTATTTTTAATTAAATAATGTTTTAATTAATCAAATAATTTTTTAAATTATTTTATACTTATTTTAATAATTTAATATATAAAAATAATTCTTTTTATATCAATCAAACAAAATAAATTAACTTAAAATTATTTTTTAACTAACATATCTAAACATAATTTTTTTTACTTATAATCAATTATTATAAAAAACTTTTATATAATAATTAATTATTAAAAAATTTAATTTTTATAACTATTTCAAAAACACACTTAAATAAACCATTCTCTAATTGGGCAGGGAATAAATGTTTGTAAATTTTAAAATTTATTCAGTCGATGAGTTGTTTGTTACCTACACAAGTTGAAGGAAAGTAATCCTCACGGTAAAATATTTTATCATTAAATCTACGGATGGATTCACTTGGTGTATCAGTATCATGCACTACGAGAAATTCTACACACAATGAATTAGGCGCATTTAAGACGAGAAAATATAGGAGCGGACGGCACGACAGCTATATCGCCATTCGCCAACCACAAACAAAACACACTGTGTAGTCAGAGACTGAGTGAGAGTCAACAACACGTCATGTCTGTCTACTATTGCATTCATTTTCAATCAATCCTTTCGTGGATCCTCACCGGGAACCCACCTTTCATTTGACAGGGGTGCAACTGCCAACTGGCATGGAACTAGGCCATAGAAAGATTTTGGTGGAAAGTGACTCGACGACAGCACTCTCTGATATCCCACCCACCTGATAACAAATCATAAACAAGCAAACTTGTTAAAAGAATCAGTGAATGGAAGAATATGGAGATGGAGTGGGCGATGCATTTCGACCACACATACAGAGAGGGCAACGTAGTAGCGGACTGGATGGCCAACTGGGCCTTGGACCAAGATTTTGATCTACATGAGTGGCCCTATCCTCCTTCTTTCTTTTGGGCCTGATGGCCACTTTGTACCAAAATAATAATAATAATAATAATAAAATTAAAATGAGAATCAATTCATCTATTAGCGTCCAGTTGTATCCATATAAAAAGGTTTCACCTGTAAAATAAAAAAAAGGTTTCACCGTATTTATATTTACATCACTTTATATTTATATAATTTTTATTATTTGATTATAATCAAATTGACTTACATTCTAATTTTATTACCTCAATAAATATGAGAAATAAAAAAAATTAATGTGTAATTAACATTTTTCAAAGGTGACAACCTTTCATTTATGTAAATAATATCTTATTAGTATATATTCACTAATTCTACTGATGATAAATTTTTAGGTACTCTTAGAATAAGAAAATGTTTTCATTCTATATCATTTAATGTGTATCATTATATCTCATTTTAATAATATTATTCATGATATAATTGAAGTGACACACATTAGATAATATAAAGCAAAAACTTTTTTTACTCTTTCTTACTCCAATAATATTTAAGAATTTCTCTCCTAAGTGAACTTAATCTAATTTGGAGAAGTTCTTATTCACTTTTGGAGTAACAAAAAAGATATCAATACTTATAACATTGGATGTAACTTTAGTCATAATATTAGAAATGTTGTTGAAGTAGGAGACTATTATAACCTACAGAACTAAGGTAATATAAATTGAATGGTATAAAGTAAACTTTTTTTACTTCGAAAGCACAGAAGAATTTTTCTATAATTTGTGTTATTTATTAAAACAAACAGACTTTAACTTGTCAGTTTTTTTTTTTTTGGAAATTGAATATTAAAATTTTCAAATAAAAGTTCATAAAATCGTGTTTGGATGAACAACCTAATTTTCAAACTGCACATGAAGATAAGTAATTGAAATTTGAAATGATGAAATGAAGGACAGTGGTAGACCTTCTCCATTTTGAGAAGTTGGCCCTTATCTTTAGTTTAACTAGTAAATAAACCTTAATTCTTTTTTATTTATCAAACTACACTAAGTTTTAATTTTAATAGCAGTAATATTTTTTTTAATTAAAAGAAATTAAATACTAACACCTTAATATAATATATACAATAATTAGATAGTATATTATATTAAATTACAATTCAAAAAGCTAGTGCAAGTATTATCCGTTAATAACCTCTTAATGTGTTCTATTCTTGCTGAGAAACCCAACAAAGTGGTCTACCATTAGTAACCCTACCTGAAAGTCAGCCTTGCACCATTTACTTTCCATTCACAGTTGCTATTACTACATACAGCAAGCAAAGCTGGGTAATTATCCATTAATATGGTATTGTATCACATACATATAAATCCTCAAGGAAACCAAAAGCATTGTATAACTTCGCATTATCATTCAATTCAAGCATCATTAGCCTTGTCAAAAGGACACAGTTTGAGAAGAAAATTAAATACTTCACATATATAAATAGTTCTACTTTCTTGCTTCTTTTCTTCCTCAACACACCCCAATAATTTCATCCCAACACAGAAAACTTCAGGCTGATCAAATATCCATGCCTCTGATAGGTCGTCCTGATGTTGTCAATGGGGTTCAAAGAATGAGAACCTTTCACTATTTCTGATGGCTAAATTGTCAATGTACAGTGAGGATACCCTCTACCAATCCAAATGGCTCTGTGTGCCCCTATTGTTTCCATCAACTGCATTATGAGCTTGATATCTCAAGGCCAAGGTTTCTCATGAATATGCCAAATAACATGGAGCCTTCCCCTACTACTCAGCTAATGAACGGTTTGGCTCTCATTCTTGATCCATCTCTGAGGCAAGGCTACCAATTGAACACAACAACACAATGAGAAACAAAAAGGAGGAACTATGGTACTACTTCAGCTATATATAATCAACTTCTTAGCTATATATAACAGCTACATATTTCGATACAACTTCTTCATTATGCTCTCATTCTGCATGCTTTAGTAAGGTGTTTACAGAGATAATAGAGCAACAAAACAATATCAAGCTTGGATATACATTAAAAATCAGCAACATGTATATCAAAATATCCTATATCCTGCAAATTCCAAATTAGTAATTTAGTAATTGTTAATACTTACTTTTGTTCATCAATTTTTTATTTTTGTTGCCTAATTAAGAACTAATAATTATGTTAGATGATGTTTAATTGCAATATTTTGAACACATAATATCTTTTCAGGTTTTATTTAATTCCATCTTATTTGGATTAATACTTTTTTTTTATTTGTAAAAATAAAAAACACTCCTCATTTTCTTATATTAAAAAAAAAAAAGGAGTCTGGAATGTTGCAGCATGGCCAAAAGCATGCTTTTTTTATCATTGCAAATGAAAAGTAAAAGTATAATGCTAGAGATTTTAAAAATAAAGCATCAAATAGGAAAAGAGAGTAACTGCAGCTCCTACGCAAGTCATGCAAAGTCGCACAAAGTCAACCTCAACACTGCCTGGAGTCACACAACTCCGCCCCCTCCAACCTCATGCCACCACTTTCTTCCAACCCAAAACCACCCAAACAGACAACACTCAGTCGCTCCACCCACAACCTCTGTCACTGGCATCCCAAAACTAGAACTTGCAACTCTTTGCCTTTCACCCAGAATTGCCTTCGCCCCTCCTCGCCACCTTGCCTGCAACTTAGAGCCCTAAAACCATCCAATCTGCGACCCACAACCCACCATCCACCTCAACCTGTCGTCTACCCAGCCACGCACCATCGTGAGCCACCCTTGTCCCCGATGCCGGCATGGCACATCCTACTGCCATGGGTTGTGAACCCCTTCCATTCTCTTCTCTGTTATTTTCTCCCTTTTCTCTCTTACGTTTCTAACTTCAAATCCTTTTATTTTTATTTATTTTTAAAATGGCTGTTGCACTTTTGGACCATTCCTCTTTCACTTGGGCTTGAGTGAAAGAGCTGGGGCCTATTTCTTTTTACACTATGTTTTTTTTTTTACTTGTTCGAGTTTAAGTCATTAGGCATCATTTTAGTTTCATGTTTAGTGTCTTTCTTTTTAATTGGTTAAGCTTGTTATTTGGTTAGAAATTTTAGAGTGCTTTGTTCAGCATAGCAAAAATAAGGAAAATAAATAAATAAATAAATAAAAAACATAAAAAATTAAAAATTAAAATTAAAAAAATGATAAAATTTCAAAAATATATATACCAAAAGGTAATGAAAGTAAATAGAAGAACAGAACAAATAAGTAAATTAGCGAAGTTAATAATTTAAAGAGGAAAACTGCATATAAAAAGAATGAAAAAGAATAGTGGTTTCTAATGCTTTGCTTTCCCTTAAGATTTAATTTATTTTCCATTAATGATTTAAATTTGATATGCTTATTATGTTCCCGTTGTCGTCATCCATGTTTGCATAAAATAAACTATGAATATGAAAAAAAAAATTGATGATAGAATAATCAAAGAGCATATAATAATCTCCAATAAAAATAATCTTATTCTTGAGATGAGGAGAAGTTTTATGGTTTTGCCAGGAGCACTAACGAGACTATAATAATCTTCAATAAAAATAATCTTATTCTATATTACTCATTGTAATAATATCATTATATATTTGTACTTGTGTTTTAATTTAACTAACTCATTTTTGCATTAATGTATAAATCAAACAATTTAAAATTGACCGATGACAAAAAAATTAAAAGAGGATTGGAGTATCAATCAAATACGCTCTTCTCAATACTCTTGAGACCTTTATATTAAATCTTACCATGAGCGCCGATGAAGTCTAATTCCCACATTAAAACTAAAATATTTTTGCAAACTAAAAATCCAACATTTTTATAAACCAAAATAAAATCATTTTTGTAAAAATAAAAATCCTCAAATAAAAGCGAATAATTTTACATAGCCTCAAATTTATGATTGTGGTGAATTCAAATTTTTTTTTTGCCATTTTCAATAATAATTTTTTTTCTTTGAAAAATTCCTTTTAAATCATTTTATTCAAAATATCCTATCAAAAATAAATATTTTGAAAAATTCTTTTTCTCACGAAATTAACACACTTTTAATTCACCACTTTCATACAATATGTTACAGGCCTAAAATTTGTTTTAAAATAATAGCTATTTAGTCACTCATTTCTTATTTTAGTCATTTATCGTCTTTGATAACATGCTGGCTAATCAAACATGTCAAAATAAAAATAAAAATAATTCTTTTCTTTTTTATAATAAAGCATCAATTTAATTAATCTTGCAAATAACACTAAATTAAATAAGTAATCGTTCTTAGAATAGAATGCGTAGAGTGATAATACATTCCCTATCTGTAATCAACCCCAAACCTCGAACTTTGAAACGTAGACCATCTTTTAGGTATCCAATTGCACTATTCTATTTAATGGATAAAACGATTGGTGGCGACTCCCAACACCTCAAAGTCTCTTCTTTTTAATTCTGTGACGCCCTTCAAGACGATTGTGACAACTGGCGATTCCACTAGAGAGATTGGAGGGTTAAGCATTATTTTAATCTCATGTTATATGCTCTTTGATTATGTTAGTCCATTTTGTTTATCTGCTTCATATTACTGTGCATTTTGTTTGCATGTTCCCTCATATATACTTGCACACACAAACTCTATACCCAAGCTCAGTACCTTGTAGGCTTAGATAGAGGGTGAAGTAGAGACCTTTGGTCTTCGAACAAGCACATGAAAATCCTTCACTCAAATTGAACTCTTTCCGCTTGTAACCTATGGGTGATGAATAAGGACTCTTGCTAGCCAAAGTGTTGTCCAATAGGGATCTAAAACCAAAGCTATCACTTACTGAAATAACCTTAGAGCTACCATGATCCACAGAACCCATCCTTTAGGACAGGTACCAAGCTTAGGCAATCTTTTTCCTATAATACATGAGGGAATTTTGTTTGTCTTTTATTCTTGTCTCGCTCCTTCAAATGAATGTCATTTATAATTTATATACACTAACTCCTTTTTTGTTGTTTTCATTTGTCTTGCATTTGCATACGTGGTCCAATCTTGTAAAGATATTGGTAAACCTCAAACATGGATAAGGAAAAAATGTCTCTAATGTCTGAGGTTGCAGAGAGTATATGGGCTATTAGGGAAGAGCCTGCAAGGGTTCAAACAAAGGAAGGAAACAACTAGCACCACAAGGATGCTCATTTACCACCCCTAATAGGAAGTCATGACTTCGAGCAAAATGACATAAGGAGGCTTCGTAATATGTGGTATAGTATGGGAAGACAGGAAGAGTTCAATGACAAGTATGGAGATATTACAGCTCTTATGTTCATCACCCCCGATACCCAAATGTTGAAAGTCATGCTTCACTTTTGGGACCCCTTATATCTGAGCTTTATTTTCAATAGTTCGACCTGGTACCAACAATTGAGGAGTATGCTAGGCTTTTCAATAAAGATAATATGCCTAAGGACAAAATACACTCACACAACCCTAAGAAGACGCCAAAAAGGATGTTGTCCAAATTGATAGGAATTCAGGCAAATGAATTGGATAAGTACACGAGGGATGGAGGACGGAGTCAGGATTCTGAGTTTTTGTTTAGGATTGTTAAAGCTCAAGTTGATCGAAATCTTGGTCTGGTAAAACTAGCCCTAGCTATTTACGGGTTAGTAATATTCCCAAGAGTGAAGAGTCAAATAGATGGACAGGTGATCAAATTGTTTAAACAGATCGAGTATGGGGTACACCCGGCCCCGCCAATCTTAGCAGAGACAATTTGATCCTTGAATTACTATCGAGTTCATCAAAAGGGAAGGCTTTGTGGATGTGCATCATTGCTAACAATATGGATGCTTAGTCATCTACCAACCTTGAAATCCTTCAATTATCAGGAAATTGATCTTAAACAGTTTGTCATACCTAAGCACCCATTCTCGCTATATTGTCGTAATGATTGTCCTCCCCCGAACTCCGACAATGAGATAATGGATCAATTTTTTAGTAGAAATGAAGGAAGTAGTCTAGAGAGCCAAGTAGCTTCCTCTCACATATACCATATATAAATGTGGGAGTAAGCCTTGGGTTCCGCTTATTGGCCCATGGGGAGTAGTTAGCTATGCTCCAACAATGGTCCGAAGCCAGATGGCATCCCGGCATCCCTGCAATTCATTCCTATGACTCATGGGCTGTCAAAATATGAATTCTCATATAGTGATGAAGGAATTGTTCATAAGATCAAATAGGTCATTGGAGATTGGAAGGATGCAAGAAGTGTGAAGCTCAGTTGCCCCTCATCTGGAACAACAGTAGAGTACCCAATTTCGCAGGCTAATAGGAAGAAAGAGTTTCTTGCTCCTAAAGTATAAGGCCCAGAGCCACCAATGCACCAGTTTAATGAACCCACTGACTACCACGCTGAAGTAGAGGGGCGGTATAAAATTATTTATCAGCAATGGGCCGCTGGGAGGAGATCCTTAAAGACTCAACATTGCAAGAAAGAGAATCCAGAGTCAAGAACAAGAAGCAACCTCTAAGGAGATTGAAATATATAAGTTAAAAGAGACCTGTCAAGTCCTCGAAGCAATCATTCAAGGGAAAGATGGCCAACTTGAAGGGTATAAGGCTGAAATTGAAACCTTGCATCTGAACGCACAAATCTTGAATCAGTAGTTGGAAGACCATGTTGAATGGTCTACTCTCTTAGAGAGTAAGAAGAATAGATTAGAAGATTATGCTCTTCTCTTGACTAATGAAAAAGATTTATACCTTAATGTAAGCCAAGACATGGAGCGAAGAGCCAGAGTAGTGATTAACAATGTGAAGGAGATCTCTAACCATTCGAGAAAAAAGGTAAGGGAGATTCTCAAAGTGAAGGTCAAGTTGATACCAGGAGAAACCCAAAAGCTTCTAACCCGAGTTGGGAAAGACCTCGACTTCCTTGACAAATTTCACTGAAGAAAACCATCAGAAGTAGTTTTTCTTAGAAAACCTATAGGGTTATTTTTTTTATGTAGTCTTTAGGAGTACTAATATAACTTTCTATTTTCCTTGGTTCTAATGGAGATTAAGAGTAGTTTGATTCATTCCATCTTGTTTTGTAAAGCTAACTCCTCCTTCCTTAGACAAATAGGGCAAGTTTGACTTGAGGAGTAAGGAGGAGTTAGCTTTACAAAACAAGACAAAATGAATCAAGCTACTCTTAATCTCCATTAGAACCAAGGAAAATAGAAAGTTACATTAGTACTCCTAAAGACTACATAAAAATAATAATAATAACCCCACAAGTTTTTCAAAAAAAAATTACTTCTAGTGGTTTTCTTCAGTGAAATTTGTCGAGAAAGTCAAGGTCCTTCCTAACCTGGGTCAAAGGCTTCGAGGTTTCTCTTGGTATCAACTTGGCCTCCACTTTGAGAATCTCTCTTGCCCTTTTTTCTCGAATGTTTGAAGATCTCCCTCACATTGTCAATCACTGCTCCAGCTCTCCGCTTCATGTCTGGGCTTACATTAAGGTAGAAATCTTTTTCATTAGTCAAGAGAAGAACATAAGCTTCCGGCCTATTCTTCTTACTCTCCAAGAGAGCAGACCATTCAACATGGTCTTCCAACTGCTGATTCTAGATTTGTGCGTTCATATGCAAGGTTTCAATTTCAGCCTTGTACCCTTCAAGTTGGCTATCTTTCCCTTGAATGATTGCTTCGAGGACTTCACAAGTCTCTCTTAACCTCTCTATTTCAATCTCCTTAGAGGTTGTTTCCTATTCTTGGCTCTGGATTCTCTTTCTTGAAATATTGAGTTGAGTTTTTAAGGATCTCTTCTTAGCGGCCCACTGCTGATAAATAATTTCATATCGCCCCTCTGCTTCAACATGATAGTCAGTGGGTTCATTAAATTGATGCATTGGTGGCTCCAGGCCTTGTACTTTAGGAACAATAAACTCTTCTTATTAGCCTGCCAAATTGGGTACTATACTGTTATTTCAGATAAGGGGAGACCGAGCTTCACACTTCTTGCATCCTTCCAATCTCCAATGACCTCTTTGATCTTATGAACGGTTCCTTCATCACCATATGAGAATTCATATTTTGACAAATGACGAGTTATAGTTATAATTGCCTTCTCTTCAACTAATGAATTGGGAGGATGTCATCTGCCTTCGGACCATTGCTGGAGCATAGCTAACTACTCTTCATGGGCCAATAAGTGGAACTTAAGGCTTACTCCCACATATGTATATGGTATATGTGAGAGGAAGCCACTTGGCTCTTTAGACTACTTCTTTCATTTCCATGAAAAAATTGATACATTGTCTCATAGTCAAAGTTCGGGGAAGCCAATCATTACGGCAATACAGCGAGAGTGAGTGCTTAGGTATAACAAACTGTTTAAGATCAATTTCCTGATGATTGAAACATTTCAAGGTTGGTAGATGACTAAGCATCCATACTGGTAATAATGATGCACATCCCCAAAACCTTTCCTTCTGATGAACTCGACAATAATTCAATGATCAAATTGTCTCTGCTAAGATTGGTAGGGCCAGGTGTACCTCGTACTTGATCTACTCAAACAATTTGATCACCTGTCCATTTATCTAATTCTTCACTCTTGGGAATATTACCAACCCGTAAATAGCTAAGCCTAATGTTACCAGACCAAGACTTTGATCAACCTAAGCTTCAACAATCCTAAGCAAAAACTCAAAATCCAGACTCCGTCCTCCATCCCTCATGTACTTATCCAATTCATTTGCCTAACTTCCTATCAATTTGGACAATGTCCTTTTTAGCATCTTCTTAGGGTCGTGTGAGTATACTTTGTCCTTAGGCATATTATCTTTATTGAGAAGCCTAGCATACTCCTCAATTATTAGTATCAGGTCAAACTTTTGAAAAGTAAAGCACCGATATGAGGGATCCCAAAAGCGAAGCATGACTTTCAACATTTAGGTATCGAGGGTGATGAACATAAAAGTTGTAATATGTCCATACTTGCCATTGAACTCTTCCTATCTTCCCATACTATATCACAAATTACGAAGCCTCCTTATGTCATTTTGCTCAAAGTCATGGCTTCCTATTAGGGGTTGTAAAGGAGCATCCTCGTGGTGCAAGTTATTTCCTTCCTTTGCTTGAACCCTTGCAAACTCTTCCCTGACAGCCCGTATACTCTCTACAACCTCAAACATTAGTGATAAATGTCTAATATGCATAAATTTATAGGTGTACATTGAGGTTGTTTATCTTTCTTTTAAGACTTGAGAGGTCGATTTATTCCATGTTTTGTGTGTTTTATTGAGTCTTTAGGAATATTATCTTAATTGCTATTTTTAGGTTAAGCTAATGATGTTTTAATTTGTTTTTGTTTAGTGGATGCAAGAGATTGAAGCCCAATTTGAAGTTCAAGCTAAAGTTCACATATGGAAGATAGCACTTAGCCCCAAGGTTGTGGCGCTTAGCCTGAAGAAGCCAGAAGATTGACTGATGAGTGATTAGAGAAATGCATTTCAGTACATGTCGCGCTTAGCGCCAGTCAGTCTGCGCTTAGCGTGACCACGCATGTTGTAGCATCAAAGTCATTTAATTTGCGCTTAGCACAATTAATGTTACGCTAAGCGCCAAATGCGTTTGGAAGCATTCTAAAACCAAGGCATTGCGCAGAAGGAGTGGATTCATTCAGTTGGATTTTGGGACATTTTCAGAGGGGACAAAAGCAGAAGAAGAGGAGCATCCATGGAGTTTTTATCATCTGCTTTCTTAATTTCTCTTCATTTTATTATTTTGATCATGTCTAGCTAATCATCCTCTTGTTGGGGTTAGATGTATCTAATTCTGAATCTCTCATGTATTTGACTTGATCTTTCAATATAATTCTCTACTTCTCTATGAGTGATTGATTTCTATGCTTAATGCTTGTTGTGACTTGATCATTCATGACTAGATTCTTGAGTTAGTAGACAATTGGAAAGTTGATGCTAGATCTAGATCTGAAATTAATCACCTAGTAAATCTTGAATCTAGGAATGGATCTTGGTTTATTAGTAATCTAGTAATTCTTGATCTTAATGCAAATTCACTTATTAAGTCACCTAAGGAATTAGGATTTAGGCTCATTTCATCTAAGGGATTAGGATTTGAGTAAATAGAGAATTGATTTTCATAATTAAAGTTAGAGATTATATTGATTGTCATGTCATTTCATTTAGGAAAAGATTAATGAGTCTAACCCCAACATCTCATCTTAATTGAATTCAATTCCATTTGTGCTCACCAAGTGTTTGAGAAAATTACAAAAAGACTTTGTTCCTTTAAGCTTTGTTCCTTTAATTTTTGATTTTGTTAATTAATGTTTGAGCTCCCTTCTTTCCAAAAATATTGTTTCGATAGTGATTGATTTGTTATGTGCTAGTATCTGTCACGATCCTCATTGAGAACGACAATCCACTCATCTCTTTATTACTTGTCACGACTTGGTATACTTGCCAAAGTTCCTAACAAGGTTTTGGCATCGTTTTCGGGGATCAAACCCGGGTCACTCGCGTGATAGGCGGGAATAATCACCACTATACTACAACGACTAAGGTTGAGAGTGCAATCCACCTAAGGTAGTTCACTAATGTTGAAACCTTAGCTTATGTTGAAATGAGCTTAAATCCATAAATTAAATACTAATTTCTTAGGTGACTTAATAAGTGAATTTGCATTAAGATCAGGAATTACGAGATTACTAATAAACCAAGATCCATTCCTAGATTCAAGATTTATTAGGTGATTAATTTCAAATCTAGATCTAGCATCAACTTTCCAATGGTCTACCAAATCAAGAATCAAGTCATGAATGATCAAGCCACAACAAGCATTAAGCACAGAAATTAATCACTCATAGAGAAGTAGAGAATTATATTGAAAGATCAAGTCAAATACATGAGAGATTCAGAATTAGATACATCTAATCCCAACAAGAAGATGATTAGGTAGACATAATCAAAGTAATAAAATGAAAAGAGATGAAGAAAACAGATGATGAAAACTCCATGGATGTTCCTCTTCTTCTGCTTTCGTCCCTTCCGACAATGTCCCAAATTCCAACTGAAAGAATCCACTCCTTTTGTGCAATGCCCTGCTTTTAGAATGCTTCCAAACGCATTTGACGCTTAGCGCAGCATTAATCGCGCTAAGCGCGAATTAAATGACTTTGATGCTGCAACATGCGTGATCGTGCTAAGCGCAGACTGACTAGCGCTAAGCGCGACATGTACTGAAATGCATTTCTCTAATCACT
Organism: Ormosia semicastrata; assembly: GCA_029884595.1. Classification (NCBI taxonomy): domain Eukaryota; kingdom Viridiplantae; phylum Streptophyta; class Magnoliopsida; order Fabales; family Fabaceae; genus Ormosia; species Ormosia semicastrata. The sequence continues at coordinate 12,813,875 of JAQQTO010000055.1, read as the reverse complement.
CATCAGTCAATCTTCTGGTTTCTTCAGGCTAAGCGCCACAACCTTGGGGTTAAGCGTTGTCTTCCATATGTGAACTTTAGCTTGAACTTCAAATTGGGCTTCAATCTCTTGCATCCACTACACAAAAACAAATCAAAACATCATTAGCTTAACCTAAAAACAGCAATTAAGACAATATTCCTAAAGACTCAATAAAACACACAAAACATGGAATAAATCGACCTCTCAAGTCTTAAAAGAAAGATAAACAACCTCAATGTACACCTATAAAGGTATGCATATTAGACATTTATCAAATTCCCCCAAACTTAAGACTTTGCTTGTCCCCAAGTAAAAGTAAATACAAATCAAAATAGACAACTCAACACACAGGTTAACTAACAGTTGAACAAACTTCAAAAAAGAGTGAGATCCATCACAACTCAACAAGACAAAGTAATACACACTCCACTGATGAAAAACTCACAGAGAAGATTCCATCCATGGCTAACTTGCATCCAGAATTTGCTCACACAGAAGAAGTCATAGCAAAAGTATACAGTTATTTTCACTCTTGAAAGAGCAATAATCATGGTATCAGCAATACAGTCAAAATAATGGAAAATCAGCTCCTCACAAGATGTAGTTGTTTCCCTTAATCACTCTAGTGTATGAAGTGTATGTTTCCCTCAAAATCACACATTAAAACCCTACAACTTCAATTTTGATTTTCATCTCAATTCTCCTTACACAATTCACATACATGCATAATTACAATAGTCTTTACTTGGGATGTAACTTGGTTAGGCCAAAGGGAATATGATGAAAGATAAACAAACTAATCACCAAGGAGAATAAGAGAGCTTCTTCTTTTCCATTTTTTTATTTATCTTCCTTTTTAGATCTGCACTATTTTTTTTTTTTAGTTTCTTCTTTGCCCCATATAAATATTTTTTTTTTTTTTTTTATTTTTTTTAGAGAGAATTTTTTTTTTTTTTTTTTCTTTTTTTTTGAGAGAAAATTTTAATTCCTAAATACTACTCCCCTAAACTTATGTCAATCCTGAATACAAGAAAATGCTCTCTTATTCAAAAGGTGTAGGTAAAACATTATTTTTCATTTTTAAGCACCTGGGTTATTAACAAAAATTAATCATTGTCTTTCAGCTCAATGGGGTATCACAAGGGATAAATTTTTAGGTCAGCTTTTTAGTCAAAATGGCTACTAGAAAAGAAGTGCCCTGATCATTTCTATGACATGCATGTAAATTTTGAATTCAAACAAGATTCAAGCAAAATCAAGAGTATGAGTTTCAATGGTGCCACTCATAAAGAATTTATCCTCAAAGGCCCAAAGGACTCACAAAGGTACAACTAAATATTTCCATTGAATTTTTCAAATTCCCTTGCCATAGTCATTAGTCACAAGAGTTCAAACCAAACATCAAAGCTATGATATCCTTATGGAAACAAAATCACAGAAGTACAACAACTACAAATGTCAACTTCAATGGAAAGGAAACAACATGGGAGAATGTACTACAATGAAATTGCTAAGAGTGATAATCTCAAAACTTTTTTATTTTATTCAACCATTTTATAACACCATAGAAAACATAAGACACTTTGACAAAAAAAAAACATGGTAACATTTATTCATTCAAATTTAAATTCAGTCAAAGTAAAGGGATATTTAGCTCAAGGGTTCCTAGAGGAACCCTCTCCGGTCTTTTCTTGCACTCCTTCACTTTCATCCCCTTCTTTGTGTCTTTTTTTTCATCTTCCTGCACTTGGGGAGTTTGAGTTTCCTCTTCCACCTCTTGAGGAGGATATACCCGCTCCTTCTCCTTTTGGCACAAGTCCATCAGTGGTTGCAAGAATTCTTTGTAATCATCATCAATTTCCTAACCCTCAAAAGTCCAATTCTGATTTGGATCAGTTCTTGCAATTTCAAGACCTTCTTCCACCGTGTCTTCATTCATATAATGAACTGGGTTTGGTGTGGTCCTCTTAAGTGGCATCCTATCAATATTCATGAATGAAAATGAACTAATTAAAATCACACTTAATTTTTCAAACTCATCCAACACACTGAATTATTTTATCATGACTAAAACACTAAACAGTAACATATAAGTTCAATAAACACAACTAAAAATTTAAATGAACAAATGTTTAACCATAATGATTTTCAAAAACAAAATAACAAAGTCTAAAAATAACTAAGCCTACACAGCAAAACAATGACAAAGTTTACACAGCAAAACATAAAAAACAACAATTCTCAAAATCTGATCAAAATTCTTCATGCTCAGTCAAAATCCTTCATGCTTTACTCCTCTTCATCCTCATCATCTGCTAGTCCATCCCCTTCCTCAAAAGCATCCTGGTCCCCAGGATGTTCTGGTCAAGCAACATAGGAGTCCACGTCACTAGCAGACGGGAAGTGGAATGACCCCTCAGGTAGATTGGGCAAATGGGCAGTTAAGTTACGCATCACATTCCACATCATCATGTCCGAGCGGTGAAGAGCATCTAGCTTCCTGTGAAGCATGCCATGGGACAATTCCAACGCATCCACACGCGTAGGGAGTGTTCGGGGTGCAGAAGGAATCGATCTAGAAGAAGCAGGTGCATCACTGCCCAGACAATTTTTCTAAATGACCTTGGCAGTAATTGGGAGCCTTGGCTTAATCTTTGCTCCTTGAGAGACATCAACACCGGCAGCTTTACAAAGTTCAATTATCAGAGATGGATCACCAAGCTGGCCAGCCCCCACAATATCAGCAGCCTTCTGAATCTCAAAAGAAATTATCTCACCTAAGTCCATGCTCAAACCAGCCATGATGGCATAGAGCATAAGAGACCTTCGTTCAATGAGATCAGAAGTATGGGAGCACGGTGAGATATTAGAGTGCAAGAAAGTCATCCATATTTGTGCCAACTGAGTTAAATCACCTCTGAGGATTTTCTGCTTTTGCCCGGATCTACTGGTAACATAATCAGCCCCAAGCTTACAAACAGTGTCCAGAACCTGTTGGTAGTCCTCGTTCCAGTTTTTTCAATCAGTATAACCACAATCCAATGGAGCCCAACGAGTAGGAGTGCCTAAGAACCGATTAATGGCTTGAGCATCAAAAGCAATTTCCTTGCCTCTTACATAGCTCTTGTGCTGTGGGAAGCCCTCCTCCACAGTAATAGCATTGGCGTAAAATTCCCGTACAATAGCCACATTGGCTGGCTCGGGATAGGTAGACAGCTTGATCCAACCTCGCCACCTCAACTCAATTTGAAATTCCTTATATTCACTAGATGCAAGCAAAACCTTTCGCTCAGTCAAGAGGCTCTTGTTCTCAATTTCTTTATATTTTTGTTGGTGCTCGAGGGAAAGAAACCTATCAACATCATAGGAGGAAGAATCTTTCCTCTTCTTGGAAGTGAGCTTTGAAGGAGGCGCCATATCTGAAACAAATCAAGTATCTGTGTTTAGCGCTTAGCCACCTGGAATTCCTAGAATCATAGAAACACCACCAAACCCAATATACAGAATCCATTCACAAATTCTTCAATCGTTCAAGGCAACATATAAGCATTTACAAATTCTTGCTCAAATGTTCAAATCAACATATAACACCATATGCACAGATGCAAACATTCAAATCTTAGCTTCCCATAAGCAGAATCCAAAAATCCCAACTCAACAGACAAGCATCGCAAATACAGATGAAAAACCTAAACCCCCAAATCCATTGACAATGCCAGGCATGATTTACAAGCAATTGGCATACAACACCACACGGTTATAATCAAATAACAAAATAATAAAAAAAGAAAGAACAAATACCTAAAGGTGTGAGTGAGGAAACAGAGAATGAGTGATGGCAAAGGGGAGAAATGTGTAATAATGGAAGGTGGGTGTGGGGAAATAAGTGTGGTAATGGAAGGTGGGTGTGGGGACGAAGATATGTGTAAAGGATGAGAGAGAGATAGATGAGATGTGTGGAAAGGAGAGAAAGGAGTAGAAGGGTAATGGGAAATTAGTGAAGAAACAGAGTGGGCGGTGGAAAGAGAGAAAGAGGAAGAAATGGGAAAGGGGAAAGGTTACTGGACGGTTACGCCCCTCCGTACGAGGGTGCCGCGCTTAGCGCAAGGGAAACTGCGCTTAGCGCCAGTTATATAGGGCTATGTTTTTTTTTTAGAGACCAGATAAGTGGCGCTAAGCACCACATGGTCGAGGCTAAGCCACAACGCTACAGAGAAATTACCGAGAAATGGCGCTAAGCGCGAGAAAATGGAGCTAAGCCCCAGCGCATCAGAGAGCTGACTGATTCCAGCTCGTAAGTGGCGCAAAGTCCCCTATAATGGCGCTAAGCGCAAGCGCAACAGAGAAAACACTGAGAAATGGGGCTAAGCGCAAGAAAATGGGGCTAAGCCCCAGCGCATCAGAGAGCTGACTGATTCCAGCTCGTAAGTGGCACTAAGCCCCCTATAATGGCGCTAAGCGCCACATGCAAAAACATCAGCATTTCAAAAACAACAGAATAGCATCCCAGGAGACATGAACTTCCACCAAAACTCATCAAGAACCCCAAAATTACTCAAGCAAGGAGTTAAGTGCTTACTCTAACATGGTAATTCAACATGAAATGCACCAGAAAAAACATGCAAAACTAAAAATAAACAACCTATCTAATCAATGAAAATAAAACAAAAAGGGATAGAAATCCTAGGTTGTCTCCTAGTAAGCGCTTCTTTAACGTCACTAGCTTGACGTTTGACCTTCAAGGGTCATGAAGACGCACAGTGGCTGTTGATCGCTCCTCTTTTGTGACACATCTTCTCAACAACTCATCCGGTCCAAACTTGAAGAGGAACAGGTCATCCCAGAGATAGTGATTAACATCAAGAACTTCTTTTGTTGCCAAGAAAAATACTCTGGGATCACATTTGCTGCTTTAAAGTTAGCCATGTCAACAAACCACGACTTCTCTTGCACCATCAGTAGTGCTTCATTCGAAAATTCATACCGGAGCTCTTTTTCCTTGACTGTGATTTCCTCATTGACTAGTCTTGAAAGATGGTCTGCCACCACATTTTCACTGCCCTTTTTATCCTTTATATCCAAGTCAAATTCTTGCAACAACAAAATCTATCTTATTAGCATTGGTTTAGAATCTAACTTGGTTAACAGATACTTAATAGCAGAATGATCAGTATATATGGTGACTTTTGACCCAATCACATAAGGGCAAAAAATTTCCAATGCAAATACTATGGCTAACAATTCTTTTCAGTTGTTGCATAATGCACTTGATTTTCATTCAAAACCTTGCTAGCATAGTATATAGCATGAAAAATTCTCCTTCCTCTGACCCAAAACAGCACCTACAGCATAATCGCTGGCATCACACATAAGCTCAAAAGCTAAACCCCAATTGGGTTCAACAATAATAGGTGCAGAAACTAATTTTTGTTTCAAAGTGTTAAATGCATCTGAACAAGCACTATCAAAATGAAAAGGGGTATCCTTGTTAAGCAGATTGCACAATGGCTATGCTATCTTGGAGAAGTCACGGATGAACCGTCTATAAAAGCTGGCATGACCAAGGAAGCTTCGTACTCCCTTGACATTCAACGGAGGTGGTAACTTCTTTATAACCTCAATTTTTGCTTTGTCCACCTCAATTCCTTTAACAGAAATTGTGTCCAAGAACAATTCCCTCTTGTACCATAAAATGCACTTCTCCCAGTTTAATACCAAGTTGGTCTTAACACACCTTTGCAACACAGTAGCTAAGTTAGTCAAACAGGAATCAAAGGATTTACCAAACACAGAAAAATCATCCATAAAAACTTCTATGCATTTTTCAATTAAATCAGAGAAAATGGAAAGCATACCCCTTTGAAATGTCGTCGGTGCATTGCATAGTCCGAATGGCATCCTCCAGTAAGCAAATACTCCAAAAGGACAAGTGAAAGCAGTCTTTTCTTGGTCTTCCGGGTTAACCGCAATTTGGTTGTAACCCGAATATCCATCTAAGAAGCAATAATATGCTTGTTCGGCCAACCTTTCTAGCATTTGGTCCATGAATGAGAGTGGGAAATGATCCTTCCTTGTTGCTTGATTAAGCTTCCGGTAGTCTATACACATCCTCCATCTGGTGACTGTTCTAGTCAGAATCAACTCATTTTTTTCATTTTTGACAATGGTCATGCCACCCTTCTTTGGAACAACTTAAACCGGGCTTACTTAGGCACTATCGGAGATCGGATATATCATTCCGGTGTCAAGAAGTTTCAACACCTCCTTTCTCACCACTTCCTTCATGGTTGGATTCAATCTTCTTTGTGGTTGCACCACCGGTTTGAATTCAGTCTCCATCATGATTTTGTGCATGCAATAAGTTGGACTTATCCCTTTGAGATCGGAGATAGACCAACCCAATGCTTCCTTGTTGTCCCGCAAGATTCTCGCCAATTTTTCTTCCTCTAACTTGGATAAAGAGCTGCTAATTATCATTGGTTTCTCATCCCCCTCTTCAAGAAAAACATATTTGAAAGTGGAGGGCAATGGCTTCAATTCCAACTTGAATTTTTTCACAACTTCTTCTGTTTTCAACTCCTCCCTCTTCAAATTTACTACTTGCTCTATTCTTTGTGCTTTCAAATCCAACAAACATTCCTCTACATCCTTTTCTTCTTCTTCACTAAGATTTTCAAGAGAATTCATCAAAACCCGCTTAAGAGGTGTAGGAGTGTGTTGCTGCCTCATTGTTTTACTTACCATTTCATTAACCACATCCATTCGAAAACAATGACCTTTATCGTCAGGGTGGTGCATGACTTCAAATACATTTAAGTCACTTTTTCACTTTTTCACCACTGAGGATGTAATCCGCCTAAGGTTGTTCCCTTTCTCTCTTAGAGATAGAGCTAGAGCTTGGCTCTAATCTCAACCAAGAGGAAGCATTGCTACATGGGATGACTTAGAAACCAAGTTTCTCGCAAGGTTCTTTCCCGCATCCAGATTTGTGAAGACACGGGGTGATATCACAAGTTATGTTCAAAAAGAGGGAGAGACTCTTCATGACACATGGGAGAGATTTAAAGAATTACTCAGGAGATGTCCAAATCATGGGTTTGATGATCTTATCCAAATGCAAACATTTTGCAATGGATTGAGACTGTCAACCAAGCTCATGTTGGATGCCTCAGCTGGAGGTTCTATGAACACCAAGACACCAGAGGAAGCATTGAGATCGATAGAAGCTATGGCATCTAATGATTATTTGATGCACTATGATCAAGGCACCAACTCAAAAAGGGGAGTGCTGGAGCTAGACTCAAAGGATGCTATTTTGGCTCAAAATAAACTGTTGACTTAGCAACTTGAGGCCATTAACAAGCAATTTCTTCAGCTTCCACAGCAAATTCAAGCCATGCAAAGCACCAATATGCCGCAACAACAAGTAATGAAATGTGATTTTTGTGGAGGTGATCATGACAATAGCAATTGTGAGGCCACCCCTAATTCTTTTGAGGAAGCCAATTATATGGGGAACTATGGGAGGCAAGGAAACTATCCATATTCCAACACTTACAATCAAGGATGGAGGAATCACCCAAACTTTGGGTGGAAACAAGATGTTGGGCCACCAAGTAAACCTCCAACCACACAACCACCTCAGGACCAGACTTCTGGTTTGGAAAACACTCTCAATCAATTCATGCAAATGTCTATGTCCAACCAGAAAAACACAAATGCTTCCATCAAGAATTTGGAAGTTCAAGTTGGACAAATTGCAAAGCATTTGGCGGAACAATCAGGAGGGAGTTTCTCAGGTAACACTCAAACAAATCCCAAATAGCATTGTAAAGCCATTACATTGAGGAGTGGTAAAAGCCTTGAGAATGTTTGTTGTGAGCCTTTGAATGACAAAGAGAAAGTTATTGAAAAAAATGAGTCAAGTGATAAAAAAAAGTGAGTCAAGTGAGAAAAATGACAAGGAGATTGAGAGGGAAGAAAATGAAAAAGAAAAAGAAAAAAAAAAGAGAGAAAAGTTAATAGATGAGGATTCTATATTGAGGAAGAGTAAAAGCCAACTTTTGAAAGATGGAGGTGAACCTCAAGAGATTCCATCATATGTTAAAGTGCTATACCCGCACCCAACCAAGAAAAAGGAGAAGGAAGAACACTTTGCTCGCTTTCTTGACATATTCAAGCAATTGCAAATCAACATTCCTTTTGCCGAAGCCCTTAAGCAAATGTCAATCTATGCTAAGTTCATGAAGGAACTTCTCACAAAGAAGAGAAGGTTTAAAGAGGATGAGACTGTCGCCTTGACGGAAGAATGTCGTGCAATTCTTCAAAGGAAGCTGCCTCCAAAACTTAAAGATCCCGGAAGCTTTACAATTCCTTGCACAATTGGAAGCATTTCTATTGGTAAGGCTTTATGTGATTTGGGGGCAAGTATCAATTTGATGTCACTCTCAATATTGAACAAGCTTGGTGGTGGTGAGGTGAAACCAACAAGGATGGCACTACAACTTGTGGATAGATCAATCAAGCGCCCTTATGGCATCATGGAAGACGTTCTTATGAAGGTTGATAAATTCATCTTCCCTGCAGATTTCGTGATCTTAAACATAGAGGAGGATGTTGAAGTACCTCTTATCTTGGGGAGACTATTTTTAGCAACTGGTAGGGCCTTAATTGATGTGCAACAAGGGCAGCTTATGTTGAGAGTGCAAGATGAAAAAGTGACTTTTAATGTATTTGAAGTCATGCGCCACCCTGACGATAAAGGTCATTGTTTTCGAATGGATGTGGTTGATGAAATGGTAAGTAAAACAATGATGCAACAACACACTCCTACACCTCTTAAGCAGGTTTTGATGAATTCTCTTGACAATCTTAGTGAATAAGAAGAAAATGATGTAGATGAATGTTTGTTGGGTCTGGAAGCACAAAGAATAGAGTAAGTAGTAAATCTGAAGAGGGAGGAGTTGAAAACAGAAGAAGTTGTGAAAAAATCCAAGTTGGAATTGAAGTCATTGCCCTCGACTCTCAAATATGTTTTTCTTAAGGAGGGGGATGAGAAACCAGTGATAATTAGCAGCTTTTTGTCCAAGTTAGAGGAAGAAAAATTGGTGAGAATCTTGCGGGACAACAAGGAAGCATTGGGTTGGTCTATCTCCGATCTCAAAGGGATAAGTCCAACTTATAGCATGCACAAAATCATGATGGAGGCTGAATTCAAACCAGTGGTGCAACCACAAAGAAGATTGAATCCAACCATGAAGGAAGTGGTGAGAAAAGAGGTGCTGAAACTTCTTGAGGCCAGAATGATATATCTGATCTCCGATAGCGCCTGGGTAAGCCCGGTTCAAGTTGTTCCAAAGAAGGGTGGCATGACCGTTGTCAAAAATGAAAAAAATGAGTTGATCCCGACTAGAACAGTCTCCGGTTGGAGGATGTGTATAGACTACCGGAAGCTTAATCAAGCAACAAGGAATGATCATTTTCCACTCCTATTCATGGACCAAATGCTAGAAAGGTTGGCCGGACAAGCATACTATTGCTTCTTAGATGGATATTCAAGTTACAACCAAATTGCAGTTAACCCAGAAGACCAAGAAAAGACTGCTTTCACTTGTCTGTTTGGAGTATTTGCTTACCGGAGGATGCCATTCGGACTATGCAATGCAGCGGCGACATTTCAAAGGTGTATGCTTTCCATTTTCTCTGACTTAATTGAAAAATGCATAGAAGTTTTTATGGATGATTTTTTTGTGTTTGGTAAATCCTTTGATTCCTGTTTGACTAACTTAGCTACCGTGTTGCAAAGGTGTGTTGAGACCAACTTGGTATTAAACTGGGAGAAGTGTCATTTTATGGTACAAGAGGGAGTTGTTCTTGGGCACAAAATTTATGTTAAAGGAATTGAGGTGGACAAAGCAAAATTTGAGGTTATAGAAAAGTTACCACCTCTGTTGAATGTCAAGGGAGTACGAAGCTTCCTTGGTCATGCCGGCTTTTATGGACGGTTCATCCGTGACTTCTCTAAGATAGCAAAGTCATTGTGCAATCTGCTTAACAAGGATACCCCTTTTCATTTTGATAGTGCTTGTTCAGATGCATTTAACACTTTGAAACAAAAATTAGTTTCTGCACCTATTATTATTGCACCCAATTGGGGTTTAGCTTTTGAGCTTATGTGTGATGCCAGCGATTATGCTGTAGGTGCTGTTTTGGGTCAGAGGAAGGACAAAATTTTTCATGCTATATACTATGCTAGTAAGATTTTGAATGAAAATCAAGTGCATTATGCAACAACTGAAAAAGAATTGTTAGCCATAGTATTTGCATTGAAAAAATTTTGCCCTTATGTGATTGGGTCAAAAGTCACCATATATACTGATCATTCTGCTATTAAGTATCTGTTGACCAAGTTAGATTCTAAACCAAGGCTAATAAGATGGATTTTGTTGTTGCAGGAATTTGACTTGGATATAAAGGATTAAAAGGGCAGCGAGAATGTGGTGGCAGACCATCTTTCAAGGCTAGTCAATGAGGAAATCACAGCCAAGGAAAAAAAGCTTCGGGATGAATTTCCAGATGAAGCACTACTGATGGTGCAAGAGAGGTCGTGGTTTGTTGACATGGCCAACTTTAAAGCAGCAAATGTAATCTCAGAGCATTTTTCATGGCAACAAAAGAAGAAGTTCTTCAAGGATGCTAATCATTATCTCTGGGATGACCTGTTCCTCTTCAAGTTTGGACCATATGGATTGTTGAGAAGATGTGTCACGAAGGAGGAGGCTAAGGACATCATGTGACATTGTCATAACTCCCCTTATGGTGGCCATTACAATGGAGAGAGAACCGCTGCAAAAGTTCTTCAATCCGAGTTCTTTTGGCCCAAAATCTTCAAAGACTCTCATAATCATGTGAAGAGTTGTGATAAATGCCAAAGGACTGGAAATATCACCAAGCGAGATGATATGCCCCTCCAAAACATCTTGGAGGTTGAAGTGTTTGACTGTTGGGGTATTGATTTTATGGGTCCACTTCCACCATCCTTTTCGAATCATTTCATATTGGTGGCTGTGGACTATGTTTCAAAATGGGTGGAAGCTGTTGCAACACCGAAGAATGATGCCCAGACTATGGTCAAGTTCATCAAGAAGAATATATTTGCTAGGTTTGGTATGCCATGGGTTCTTATAAATGATGGAGGTTCCCACTTTTGTAACTCACAGCTCCAAAATGTCTTGACAAAGTATGATGTGAGGCATAAGGTGGCATCTCCATATCACCTGCAAACCAATGGACAAGCGGAGGTTTCTAACAGAGAAATCAAGCGAATTTTAGAAAAAACTGTGGCCACCTCAAAAAAGGATTGGGCTAAGAAGCTTGATGATGCTTTGTGAGCGTACCGGACTGCTTTTAAAACCTCTTTGGGATTGTCTCCGTTTCAAATGGTATATGGCAAAGCTTGTCACTTACCAGTGGAGTTGGAGCATCGAGCATTTTAGGCGTTGAATTTCTTAAACTTTGATGCCTCTTTGGCAAGTGAAAAGCGAGTTCAACAGCTACATGAATTAGAGGAGATGCGCCTCAATGCATATGAAAATGCAGTGATCTACAAGCAGAGAGTGAAGGCCCACCATGATAAGCACATTATCCAGAAAATATTCCAACCTGGACAACAAGTTCTTTTATTCAATTCAAGGCTGAGATTATTTCCGGGTAAATTGAAGTCTAAGTAGTCTGGACCATTCATTGTTAAAGAGGTTCTCCCTCATGGAGCTGTGGAAGTAAAGGATCCTTCCTCCCAGAAGAGTTTCAAAGTCAATGGTCAGCGGCTCAAAGTCTATTTGGGTGGTAACTTGGAGCGATCAACAGCCACTTTGCGTCTTCATGACCCTTGAAGGCCAAACGTCAAGCTAGTGACGTTAAAGAAGCGCTTACTGGGAGGCAACCCAGGATTTCTATCCCTTTTTGTTTTATTTTCATTGATTAGATAGGTTGTTTATTTTTAGTTTTGCATGTTTTTTCTGGTGCATTTCATGTTGAATTACCATGCTAGAGTAAGCACTTAACTCCTTGCTTGAGTAATTTTGGGGTTCTTGATGAGTTTTGGTGGAAGTTCATGTCTCCTGGGAAGCTATTCTGTTGTTTTTGAAATGCTGATGTTTTTGCATGTGACGCTTAGTGCCATTATAGGGGGCTTAGCGCCACTTACGAGCTGGAATCAATCAACTTTCTGATGCGCTGGGGCTTAGTCGCATTTTCTTGCGCTTAGCCCCATTTCTCAGTGTTTTCTCTGTTGCGCTTGCGCTTAGCGCCATTATAGGGGGCTTTGCGCCACTTACGAGCTGGAATCAGTCAGCTCTCTGATTCGCTGGGGCTTAGCCCCATTTTCTCGCGCTTAGCGCCATTTCTCGATAATTTCTCTGTAGCACTGTGGCTTAGCCTCGACCATGTGGTGCTTAGCGCCACTTATCTGGTCTCTAAAAAAAAAAACATGGTCCTATTTAACTGGCGCTAAGCGCAGTTTTCCTTACACTAAGCGCGGCACCCTCGTACGGAGGGGCGTAACCCTCCGTAACCTTTCCCCTTTCCCCTTTCCCATTTCCCATTTCCTCCTCTTTCTCTCTTTTCCACCGCCCACTCTGTTTCTTCACTAATTTCCCATTACCCTTCTACTCCTTTCCCACATCTCATCTATCTCTTTCTCATCCTTTATCCATATATCTTCGTCCCCACACCCACATTCCATTACCACACTTATTTCCCCACACCCACCTTCCATTATCACACACTTCTCCCCTTTGCCATCACTCATTCTCTGTTTCCTCACACACACCTTCATGTATTTGTTCTTTATTTTATTTTATTTTTTTTCATTTTGTTATTTGATTATAACCGTGTGGTGTTGTATGCCTATTGCTTGTAAATCATGCTTGGCATTGTCAATGGATTTGGGGGTTTAGGTTTTTCATCTATATTTGCGATGCTTATCGATTGAGTTGGGGTTTTTTGGATTCTGCTTGTGGGAAGCTGGGATTTGAATGTTTGCATCTGTGCATATGGTGTTATATGTTGATTTGAACATTTGAGCAAGAATTTGTAAATGCTTATATGTTGACTTGAAAGATTGAAGAATTTGTGAATAAATTCTGTATATTGGGTTTTGTGGTGTTTCTATAATTCTAGGAATTCCAAGTGGCTAAGCGCTAAGCACAGATACTTGATTTGTTTCAGTTATGGCTCCTCCCTCAAAGCTCACTTCCAAGAAAAGGAAAGGCTCTTCCGCTTATGATGCTGATAGGTTTCTTTCCCTCGAGCACCAACAAAAATATAAAGAAATTGAGAACAGAAACCTTTTACCTGAGCGGAAGGTTATGCTTGCATTTGGTGAATATGAGGAATTTCAGAATGAGTTGAGGCGGCGAGGTTGGATCAAACTGTCTACCTATCCCGAGCTAGCTAATGTAGCTATTGTACGGGAATTTTACGCCAATGCTATTACTATGGAAGATGGCTTCCCACAACACAAGAGCTATGTAAGAGGCAAGGAAATTGTTTTTGATGCTCAAGCCATTTATCGGTTCTTAAGCGCTCCTACTCCTTGGACTCCATTGGATTGTGATTATACTGATTGGAAAAACAGGAACAAGGACTACCAACAAGTTCTGGACACTGTTTGTAAGCATGGGGCTGATTATGTTACCAGTAGATCGGGGCAAAAATAGAAAATCCTCAGAGATGATTTAACTCAGTTGGCACAAATATGGATGACCTTCTTGCACTCTAATATCTCACCATGCTCCCATACTTCTGATATCATTGAACGAAAGTCTCTCATGCTCTATGTCATCATGGCTGGTTTGAGCATAGACTTGGGTGAGATAATTTCTTTTGAGATTCAGAAGGCAGCTGATATTATGGGGGCTGGCTAGCTTGGTCATCCATCTCTGATAACTGAACTTTGTAAAGCTGTCGGTGTTGATGTCTCTCAAGGAGCAAAGATTAAGTCAAGGCTCCCAATTACTGCCAAGTTCATTCAGAAAAATTGTCTGGGCAATGATGCACCTGCTTCTTTTAGACTGATTCCTTCGACACCCCGAACACTCCCTACGCGTGTGGATGCATTGGAATTGTCCCATGGCATGCTTCACAGCAGGCTAGATGCTCTTCACCGCTCGGACATGATGATGTGGAATGTGATGCGCAACTTACCTGCCCATTTGTCCAATCTACCTGAGGGGTCATTCCACTTCCTGTCTGCTAGTGACGTGGACTCCTATGTTGCTTGACCAGAACATCCTAGGGACCATGATGCTTTTGAGGAGGGGGATGGGCTAGCAGATGATGAGGATGAAGAGGAGTAAAGCATGAAGGATTTTGACTGAGCATGAAGAATTTTGATCTGATTTTGAGAATTGTTATTTTTTATGTTTTGCTGTGTAGACTTGTGCCAAAAGGAGAAGGAGTGGGTGTATCCTCCTCAAGAGGTGGAAGAGGAAACTCAAACTCCCTAAGTGCAGGAAGATGAAAAAGAAGAAACAAAGAAGGGGATGAAAGTGAAGGCGTGCAAGAAAAAGACAAGAGAGGGTTTCTCTAGGAACCCTTGACCTAAATATCCTTTTACTTTGCCTGAATTTAAATTTGAATGAATAAATGTTACCATGTTTTTTTTTTTTGTTTTTGTCAAAGTGTCTTGTGTTTTCTGTGGTGTTATAAAATGATTAAATAAAATAAAAAAAAATTTGAGATTATCACTCTTAGCAATTTTATTGTAGTACATTCTCCCATGTTGTTTCTTTTCCATTGAAGTTGACATTTATGGTTGCTGTGCTTCTGTGATTCTGTTTCCATAAGGATATCATAGCTTTGATGTTTGGTTTGAACTCTTGTGACTAATGACTATGGCAAGAAAATCTGAAAAATTCAATGGAAATATTCAGTTGTACCTTTGTGAGTCCTTTGGACCTTTGGGGATAAATTCTTTGTGAGTGACACCATTGAAACTCATACTCTTGATTTTGCATAAATCTTGTTTGAATTCAAAATTTACATGCATGTCATAGAAATGATCAAGGCACTTCTTTTCTAGTAGCAATTTTGACTAAAAAGTTGACCTAAAAATTTATCCCTTGTGATACCCCCTTGAGCTGAAAGACAATGATTAATCTTTGTTGATAACCAGGTGCTTAAAAATGAAAAACAATGTTTTACCTACACCTTTTGAATAAGAGAGCATTTTCTTATGTTCAGGATTGACATAAGTTTAGGAGAGTAGTATTTAGGAATTAAAATTTTCTCTCTAAAAAAAAGAAGAAAAAAGACAAAAAAAAAAGACAAAAAATTTCTCTAAAAAAAAATAAAAGAAGAAACTCAATAAAAAAATGGTGAAGAAAAAAGAAAAAAAAAAATGGCAAAAAAAAGCTTTATCTTCATCATATTCCCTTTGGCTAATAAAAAAAGACCCTAAAAATAAAATTGAATGAAAAGTATTTATATTTTAATGTGTGGTTTTAAGGAAAACACACACTTCATACACTAGAGTGATTAAGAGAAACAACTAAGAAGCAATAGAAAATCATTCTACTATTGAGCTGAAAGAAGAAACTCAATAAAAAAAATGGTACAGATCTAAAAAGGAAGATAAATACAAAAAAAATGGCAAAGATGAAGCTCTCTTATTCTCCTTGGTGTTTAGCTTGTTTATCCTTCATCATATTCTCTTTGACCTAATCAAGTTACATACCAAGTAAAGACCCTTGTGATTATGCATGCATGTGAATTGTGTAAGGAGAATTGAGATGAAAAGCAAAATTGAAGTTGTAAGGTTTTAATGTGCGGTTTTGAGGGAAACACACACTTCATACACTAGAGTGATTAAGGGAAACAGCTACATCTTGTGAGGAGCTGAGTTTCCATTATTTTGACTATATTGTTGATGCCATGATTATTACTCTTTCAAGAGTGAAAATAACTGTACATTTTTGCTATGACTTCTTCTGTGTGAGCAAATTTTGGATACAAGTTAGCCATGGATGGAATCTTCTCTGTGAGTTTTTCATCAATGAAATGTGTATTACTTTGTCTTGTTGAGTTATGATGGATCTCACTCCTTTTTGAAGTTTGTTCAATTATTAGTTAACCTGTGTGTTGAGTTGTCTATTTTGATTTGTGTTTACTTTTGCTTGGGGACAAACAAAGTCTTAAGTTTGGGGGAATTTGATAAATGTCTAATATGCATACCTTTATAGGTGTACATTAAGGTTGTGTATCTTTCTTTTAAGACTTGAGAGGTCGATTTATTCCATGTTTTGTGTGTTTTATTGAGTCTTTAGGAATATTGTCTTAATTACTGTTTTTAGGTTAAGCTAATGATGTTTTAATTTGTTTTTGTGTAGTGGATGCAAGAGATTGAAACTCATTGAAGCCCAATTTGAAGTTCAAGTTAAAGTTCACATATAGAAGACAACGCTTAGCCCCAAGGTTGTGGCGTTTAGCCTGAAGAAGCCAGAAGATTGACTGATGAGTGATTAGAGAAATGCATTTCAGTACATGTCGCGCTTAGCGCCAGTCAGTCTGCACTTAGCGCAACCACACATGTTGCAGCATTAAAGTCATTTAATTCGCGCTTAGCGCGATTAATGCTGCTCTAAGCGCCAAATGCGTTTAGAAGCATTCTAAAAGCAGGGCATTGCGCAGAAGGAGTGGATTCATTCAGTTGGATTTTGAGACATTTTCGGAGGGGACTAAAGCAAAAGAAGAGGAGCATCCATGGAGTTTTTATCATTTGTTTTCTTCATTTCTTTTCATTTTATTACTTTGATCATGTCTAGCTAATCATCCTCTTATTAGAGTTAGATGTATCTAATTCTGAATCTCTCATGTATTTGACTTGATCTTTCAATATAATTCTCTACTTCTCTATGAGTGATTGATTTCTATGCTTAATGTTTGTTGTGACTTGATCGTTCATGACTTGATTCTTGATTTAGTAGACAATTGGAAAGTTGATGCTAGATCTAGATCTGAAATTAATCACCTAGTAAATCTTGAATCTAGGAATGGATCTTTGTTTATTAGTAATATAGTAATTCCTGATCTTAATACAAATTCACTTATTAATCACTTAAGGAATTAGGATTTAATTAGTGGATTTATGTTTATTTCATCTAAGGGATTAGGATTTGAGTAAATAGAGGATTGATTTTCATAATTAAAGTTAGAGATTATATTGATTGTCATGTCATTTCATTTGGAAAAAGATTAGTGAGTCTAACCCCAACATCTCATCTTAATTAAATTCAATTCCATTTGTGCTCACCAAGTGTTTGAGAAAATTACAAAAAACCTTTGTTCCTTTAAGCTTTGTTCCTTTAATTTCTGATTTTGTTAATTAATGTTTAAGCTCCCTTCTTTCCAAAAATATTGTTTAGATAGTGATTGATTTGTTATGTGCTAGTATTTGTCACGATCCTCGTTGGGAACGACAACTCACTCATTTCTTTATTACTTGTCACGACTTGGTATACTTGCCAAAGTTCCTAACAATTAGAGGCACTTTTCCCTTATTCATGTTCAAGGTTTACCAATATCTTTACAAGATTAGACCATGTATACAAATGCAAGACAAATGAAAACAACTAAAAAGGAATTAGTGTCCATAAATTATAAATGGCATTTATTTGAAGGAGTGAGACAAGAATAAAAGACAAACAAAATTCTCTCATGTGTTATAAGAAAAAGATTGCCTAAGCTTGGTACCTGTCATAAAGGATGAATTATGTGGACCATGATAACTCTTAAGGTTATTTCAACAAGTAATAGTTTTGATTCTAGATCCCTTTCGGACAAAAAGTCCCCAAATTGCCCTTATTGTCGTCATCACTTTGGCTAGCAAAAGTCCTTAATCCTCACCCATGATAGGTTACAAGCGGAAAGAGTTCAATTTGAGTGAGGGGTTTTCATGTGCTTGTTTGAAGACCAAAGGTCTCTCAAAGCAACACTACTTCGCCCTCTATCTAAACCTACAAGGTACTGAGCTTGGGTATAGAGCTTGTGTGTGCAAGTGTATATGAGGGAACATGCAAACAAAATGTCTAGTAATATGACGCAAATAAACAAATAAAACATAATGGACCAACATAATCAAAGAGCATATAACATGAGATTAAAACAATGCTTAACCCTCCAATCTCCCCTGCGGAGTCCCCAGCTGTCGCAATCGTCCCGAAGGGCGCCGCGAAATTAAAAAGAAGAGACTTTGAGGTGTTAAGAGTCACCATCCCAAAGTCTCTTCTTGTTAATTTCACGGCGCCCTTCGGAACAATTGCAACATTAATAACAAATATCACTGCATAAAAATTTATAGGATACCTTGAGGATATTTAAAAAATAAAAATACATAACCAGTAGAGAAAGCACAATGCAGATCATCATGAATGGTGCAATATCAACAGTGTTCTTAATTGATTGAGAATAGAATATTAAGTGAAACTTGTCCTTTTTTTCTTTTCTCTCTCCCATACTTTTGCCATTTCAGAACCAACAGAGGAGGTGCAATTCACTGGTGACAAACAAAAGCATGGAGTGGAAGGTAGAAAAAGTGCCAAATCTCCTGATAAGCTCGCTCAATTGTCCTTGCATTCAAAATTGCATTGTCCTTAACTTGTTCCACCAATTGATAAATCAGAGAGGAAGTTGGAAAAACAATGTCCAAGTATAACAACAAAATCAATATAACCAACACACTTATTTAATAGTTATTCCATTCAAAATCCAAAGAAACCACAAGGTGCAGTAAAGGGGAAAAATGGCATAGCAATGTCAAACTTAAAAAAAAATTCCATGAACCATTATTAAACAAATTGAAAAGTTGGATCCTCTTACCTGCAACTTTTTTTTTTCATTGAGTTATTCCTTAAATTAAGACTCCTAATGCATAAAAAAATAAAACAATTACAGTCTAAATTTGTCAATTTCAGTTTTAATAGATGGCACCATAGAGTAAAGAGCAGTTTTTGTTTACATACATGAGAAGTGGAAAAACAGGTAATTTGATGTTAAATAGTAGAAAGGTGTAAAGATGCATAGCATGAATTATATAGATTACCAGTTCCTTATTAAATTTACATTAAGTTATAAGAGTGCCAGATTTTATAACCAACAAAAGATACAACTAATGAATGACATTTGGTTGAAGGAAGAGTATGAGATTGGTAGGAAGCAGGGGACTAAAATTAGATAACCATATTAACTACTGTGAAAATGAACATAAAAGTCCTTTAACTTACCGAGTGCTTGGATCCTAAAGTGTAGGGTGCAGGTAAAGTGTGGTGTTGATGGCATAGCAATGTTAAACTTGACACAATTTTGATAAGTTACCTTGGTAGCCACATGCACATGTTGGGTACAATAGTAACATTATGGAAAGATGAGAAAGAGACACATCAAGAGGGAGTTTTCTGCGCTAGAAATTGTGAATATGTTCTTGTCAATTCCATGTTACTATAATAAATTAGAATAATGTTAAGGTCAAAGTAAATTGCAGGAACTTGCTGATATTTACTCATAACAATTGTAAACTCATATCAGTTTAGTATGAGATTTAGCCATAGATTTAGTATTAAGAGTGCCAGATTTTATAACCAACAAAAGCTACAACTAATGGATGACATTTGGTTGAAGGAAGAGTATGAGATTGGTAGGAGGTAGGGGACTAAATTAGATAACCATATTAACAACTGTGAAAGTGAACATAAAAGTCCTTTAACTTACTGAGTGCTTGGTAGTCCTTTAACATAAAAGTTCTTTGTTACTGAGTGCTTGGAGCCTACATAATATAGCTTGCTTGGATCCAATCTGCTTCCTCCATTTCAGATTACAAACATTCTCTGCTATCTCAATGATCTGGAACCCTAAGATCTAACACCCAAAATACACAAGAACAACCTAGTGCAAACCACAAAAAGTCTACCAAGTCAGCACAAGTAGACATGGCATGCTTAGGATTAGTAACAATACAGAAAATGAACAAACTAACATGGGGTCAGATACCAAACAATATTCAATATTAATATTAGACAGAGTTACTTAATATCCATGCCAGGTACACATACAAACTACACTATACTCAATTTAATCCCCTTCAATGAAATGTACTCAGCAGTACTTCCAAAACCAACAGGATGTCCCCAAATTCAATATGTCTATTTCAACACTCAATATTTTGCATATGCATTTTCCTTAACATCACCTAATAGCACATTTCTCGGTGAAGAAGTGTCATAAAAAGATGACAAAATAAATTCACACTAAAGCAATTCAAAAGTAAATAAATTAGAACAAAGCCAATTCAAAAGTAAATGAACATAACAAAGCCAGACCAGCAGAGGAAAACTGCATTTTCACATACACTTTCTAATTGTAAGGACAACATCCTCTTTCGTCTTCAACCCAACAGCAGTTGATCAAGCTGTAATTAATCCAACAAAAATCCATTTACAAACACAAACACATTAAACTCAATATGAAAATATATATATATATACAACAGGGCAGAAAGGTAACAATTTGCTCATTCCCAAATAACAGAAGTGGCAAGCAGCATGCCTTGATGACCTCAATTGCATATTCAACCCTAAACAAACTTCCCTCAGGAGAAAAGGTGTTGATTTCTCAGTCAAACTTAGTCCCTTTTTCACACAAAACCCAACAGATTTGAGGCAGACCCATGAATCAATTCGATGAGAGGAGGCAGAAATCAAGTTCAAAAATGCATTTTTGCAAGAAAAAAAGAAAAAGAAAAATGGGGTTTACCTTGTGAAAAATATGTTGGATGCAATTTGATGAAATCACTGGGATAAAACGTAGAATCAAAAGATATTAGAAGAAACGAACCAAAGAGAATGAGAAACATTTGGGTTGTGGAAATTGACTTACCCAAAAAGGGCATTTCTTACTCGTTCTGGTCTCTGATGAAGACGAAAATAGATAGTAGCGAGGTGCAGAGGAGAGGGCTTTTGCTTCCTTACTTGAGGGAAATACCGGAGCCAAAAACCATAAATTAAAAATTCAAGCAAAATGCACCCAAAAAAAAAACAAATCATCTAGAGAATCGAACAAACAAACCTAAGAAAGTGAAAACCCATTTCCAAGAGAGTATCTTATGATTGTAACCAGAAGAAGAAGAGAAACACATAGAGAAGGATATGAAAAATCGGGAGGAGAGAATTTGGGGGATTCAAATTTTAAATTTCAAATTCTAGGAAGATAAGAACAAAAGCAAAAGAGAGGGGCAAACTAAAGCTGCACCGAGGGGAACACACTCAGAAGCCAGAAGAAACAAAACCATCTCATGAGACCTGTTGAAAAAAATTTAAAAAAAAAAAATTGAAGGGAAAAGGCAAAACTCTCACAAAACGGGTCAGTCAAAGAACAAAAGCAACGACGTTGATATTCTCATAATTCTCATGAGCGAGTACGCTGCGAAACAGTTCCCACTCGCTGGAAAAGGGCCCAAACACAGTGGATTTATTTATTTATCACTGCTATGCCCATCTCCTTACCCCCGTGGGCTGTAAGATGCTATCGTGGATGAACGACGAAGGTTATGATTGAAATAAAAAAAAATAAAGAATAATTTAATTTGATTTGATTTAATTTAAAAATTAAATTTTATATTTAAAATTTCAAAAAATATAATTTGAGTTGTTTTAAAATTTAAATTTTGTATTTAAAATTTATTAAAATAAGATTTGATTTAATTTAATTTTATTATTTTATATCTTAATTTTTATAAGAAATAATTAGAGATAATTATTAATAATAAAATAATTTATTTATTTTAAATTAAATTAAATCATATTAAATTAATAAAAAATTTAAAATAAAAAATAAAATTTAAAATTTAAATTATTTCATATTTTTTAATATTTTAAACATAATATTTAATTAAATTAAATTTATAAATTAAATTATTTACTATTTTTTTTACGTGTCAAACACACTCTATTAACCTAAGCCCGTTAACTCATCTCATCTCAGTTACAGAGACTAGATCGGTGGTCCTTTCGTCCTTTCACATATTTTTACGGCATTTTTTTTTTTTGCCAGAATGCTTCTTCAGTCCAAAGCAATACCCCAGCTCCAAGTGTATGAAAAAATATATTTGGACCAAGAAAAATAGATGAGTAAAAAGAATTTTAACTAAGGTTTTCTCTTTCTTTTGAATTTTACAAACAAAAAAGACTGTTTTTATTACATCTTAAGAAATTATTATTATTTATTTAAATTCATATATTTTCCTCTTTTTTTTTTTTTTTGGTTAAAAAGAGGGCCAGAGCCCAAAAAAATGAAGCAATTAAACCGAAACAGCTCACCAAAAAACTAAACGAAAACTGCTACTACACAGGGTATGAAACTGTAAATGCCCCGGAATATAAATTGGTTCGGATAACTCGACCAATCCAATCAACCTGAATCGAATCAATTAAGTTGATTTAGTTTGATTTGAATATTTTGATTAGTTCAGGTAAAATCTAACCAATGAGAATTTAATTGGTTCGGTTCTCAGATTTAGAATTTTAAATTCGAAGAACCACCCGAACCAACCACTACAGTATACAGTACAGAGACATTTTTGGAGGGAGAAATGATGGAAGAGGATGGGGGCTGTGTTGGAGAGAAGAGAGAAATGGGGAAAGAAGAGAATAAGAAGTCCTAAAAGAAAAGGAAAAATGAAGAAGCCCTAAAAGAAAAGATTACACGACTGTGTAATAATATCTACTACACAGGGTATGAAACTGTAAATGCCCGAGGGATATAAATTGGTTCGGATAACTCGATCAATCCAACCAACCTGAATCGAACCAATTAAGTTGATTTAGTTTGATTTGAATATTTTGATTAGTTCAAGTAAAATCCGAACCAATGAGAATTTAATTGGTTCGGTTCTCAGATTTAGAATTTTAAATTCTTTCTACAATTGAATTGAGACATTTTTGTGGGAGAAATGATGGAAGAGGATGGGGGCTGTGTTGGAGAGAAGAGAGAAATGGGGAAAGAAGAGAATAAGAAGTCCTAAAAGAAAAGGAAAAAATGACTGTTGTTACGAGTACACGGCTGTGTCATGTTACATGACATAGGCTGTGTACTTCTCTAACGGCAATGAGGTGCCATGTGCACGATTACACGATCAGGTATAATATTACTTTTCCTTTTTTTTCCTTTTTTTAATAACCTCACTATTACACTACCCAAAAGGCTAATTTTTGTGTTAAAAAAATAATGATCAACCCGATCACCTGAACCAAATCAAACCATAGATGTTTGATTCGGTTTGGTTCTGATTTGACTATCAAAAAATAAAAAAATCAAACCAAATCGAACCAATTAATTTTGATTTGTTCAAATTTATTTTTCTTCAAAACTCGAACCAAACCACCCACTTACATCCCTAATTAAAATCATCAAACACAAGTCTAGCTAAGCCCCTAAATTGCCTTAAAACCCAGGTCATGATCTATGCTTCACTCAGTTAACCAGTTCGCACAGGTGCCCCCACTTTAAGAATTAAGAGTATGCACTAGAGATATATGTCACTCCCTCTCCAACCACCAAAATATCTTAGAAATCAGCTTGCTGCAATACTTTTTTTTTTTTTAATGAGAGCTTGCTGCAATACTACTTCCTACAGCTCTCCATGTTGTTGATCAAAGAGACTATAGTGGCTAAATCACTCTCTGTTGCGATATTTTGTCATTTTTTATTATAGGTAA
This sequence comes from Ormosia semicastrata, assembly GCA_029884595.1. Classification (NCBI taxonomy): domain Eukaryota; kingdom Viridiplantae; phylum Streptophyta; class Magnoliopsida; order Fabales; family Fabaceae; genus Ormosia; species Ormosia semicastrata. The sequence goes on along the minus strand of JAQQTO010000055.1, from coordinate 12,790,089 downwards.
AACGATTTATATTTGTATTTATTTATAACATTAAGAATCTGATACATAATTTTTAATTATGAAAAGATTTTGTTATGTTTTACATTGAATAAAGATAGAGACTTAACGGTCAACGTCCAGTCCAAAAATAAAAATATAAAAATAGAGACTCAACATACTAATTAAGCCATGAGCTTCTTCCCCTTAGTAAGTTAATTTTTTTAGGAATTGTTTGTAGAATCAAGTAATAACAGATTTTTAATAGTTTTTAACCGTTTTGAATAATATCTATGACAATTTCTTACAATGTTGGCAAGTATATCAAGTTATAAAAATCATAAAAAGAGTGAAAGAGTATCATTCGCAGGGATTATGTTGTCAATTATTAATTTCATAAGTTAGATTACTATCTAAACTATCAATTTGAAAGAGAAACATATAAATTGCATGAAATTCACAAAACAAATAAAAGAACAATATTTTTGAAATTTCAAAGAGATAAAAAGTGTAGTGAAAAGTAAGTTAGTGAAAATGTTAGGGATTGATTTCACTTAATTTTTACTTGATTTCATTGAATCCATGTTAATCTAGTTTGAAACTCTTAATTGATGGTAAGAAAACACTTAGTTGGTTAATTCTCGGTGAGATAACCTTCCTTTAATTTCTCAAACTATTAATTCCTTAATTAATTCATGCAATTAAAAATATAAAACATAAGAATCTCAAAAAAGTCACACAATTAACAAAATCCATTCTTAGATTTTGCTAGTTTATTGCAACAATCACAAGAAATAAGCAGTAAAAAAGGATTTCTTAATTACCCAATACACAATACTTCAATTTATGAGTGATCAAATCATAAAAATATTAGATATAGAGAATGATGCTCAATTAAAAAAAACAAACATAAATTAATATCAAAAGATATAAAGAATATTTTTGTGAATTTAGTTTTGGCATGAACAATTTGCCTTTAACTATATTAAGGAGGTAGATTAGTTGAATTACATACAAGTTGATCTAGATACTATATAATTGCAATACAAGAAATATGTTAAAAATAGGTTGAATTAAAATTTTGGTCCTTGTAGTTTTCAATCTTTTTCAATTTAGTCCTACTAACACCTAAAAATAATGGGTTAGCTAAAATTAGTCGATGTGGAGTAATCCTTCATTAGCTAGGGCAACAAGGTGGATTCAGCTAAAAGAAAATAGTAGGCCGCTAACAGGAAAATGATGCAATACTAGGCCAAATACACAAGTTGGACCCAAAAGGTAATAAAGCATGTTTGGAGGCCGCAAAATAGTTCAATTGACAAATTGTTGACTGAGTCAATTGAGATCCCATAAGGATAGGAGTTGTTAGCTTGGGTAATCTTTTGAATGTTTAAGACTGGTTGAGGCAGTTATATGCAATACACCAAGATATTGACAACGACCATTTCTCATATTTCTAGGGTAGTGGATTAATCTCTCAGCTAACAAATGCATTGTATCTAGACGAAATCAATATAACAGTCAGTCGATGATAGGTCAGTTGGTTCGTATGCTGTTAGCTATTAGTACAAACACAGATTACGTTAGTAGAACATGGTAGATAGTGTATAAAGCCACTAACGATACAATCTTGGTCTATAAATAATGTTGAGAGTTTCATTGTAATACGCGACAACAACAGTAATCATACCAAAAAGTCAATACAACCATACTTTCCTCAATTTATTTGCTTTCGGCTTACAACATTCACTGCTTTTCATTTTTAGTTTTTTAGCTTACTTGCATTTGTTTATTACTTTGTTGCATGTTATATTTAGTTTAACTCTTGTCATTTGCTTTAGTGGATAGTGTAGAAATTTCCCTGGTACTTTTCATCTAGGAGCTTTTTATAGTTATCCTAAAAATCTACCCTCGAGGAATATAGTCTCCTACTTGACATTAATTGTTTGATTGTTGGGAATTGAAATAGACAAATTGAATTCGCAAACAAGTCCTTATAATTTTTTTTTTTAAATTGGTCCTTACGCTTATGGATATTTGCAAAATAGTTTCTAAACTTCTATTATAACGTCGTTATAATAAGTTAGTTGGTTAACTCTGTTTTATTTTTTCAACGAATACTATTTTAAATGATCGTTTTTATGTAAAACATTTAGTTCGTTCTTCTTTTTTATGAGTATGTGCCCTTTACATTTTTTTTATTTAATAGGAACTAAATTAATGATGCTATGACAAAAATTGACGGTAAAAGTTCTTTTAAAAATGTTTATAAATATAAAGATTAATTTTAAAAAATATTTACAAAGACTAAATTAAAAATAAATATAAAATATAAAAATTAAAGTTTTAATTTAACTTAAAAAAATTATTTTCCATGTCTCTTAACTCTTTATTGAAGAAATTTGAGGCAGAGATGACCTGTGGCCCGTGGCCCCATGTCCAGAACAGATAATACATTAAATATTAAAAAGAAAAAGGGAAAAGAAAGAGGTTAGCAAATTGCTAATTGCAAAATAGCAATATCATTTCAGATCTGGGACTGGAACTGGCTGAAATCAAATGGACTTACTCTGAATCTCAGGTTTATCTAATCTCTCTAACTCTGTTGATTGTTTATTCCGCCCCCTTTCTATGCTGATAGCTGAGTGTCTATGTTCCACTACCCTGACCTTGAGCAATCTTTTGTTGTGATTGTGCCCGATAAGCTTGAGCTCAACACCAAGTTAGATTCTTTCTGAGATATTCATTGAGTAGGATTCACTTCACATGCCGGGGTCCCAGTTGTAGATTTGTGTTGGATGTTTTCATGCATCTGCTTCTAAGCTTATTTCTGAATGTTTGCGCTTTTGTTGATCATTAGTTAGAAGAAATTCAGACTCAAGTTGAGATCTTTGTCCAATAATTTTCCCTAAAGTTTTGAATTTTAATGAGATTTATGATATATTAATTGTGGGCAAGACAAAAAGATGACGGCTGAGAGATTTTGTGAGAACGAAGAAGACAAGGCTATATTGGAGTCTGTATTGGGTACCGAAGCTGTTGCCTTCTTTAGTTCTGCTGTCTCCAATAATGTCTTTTCCGACGTTATTGTTCCACCTGGTCCTGACTTGGGTCTCCACCAGCTGCTGTGCCACCTTGTTGAGGTGTCTAAGTGGGACTACGCTATTTTCTGGCAGGTTGCTGCCTTGAAATCTGGTGGCTATGCCTTGAAATGGGGTGATGGGCACTGTCGTGATCCCAAAGGGGGTCAAAGGAGTGAGCCGGAGGAGGTGGCGAAGCGGCGGGTGCTGCAGAAGCTTCATGCCTGCTGTGGTGGATCTGACTCAAAAGAGGCCAGTTATACAAGATTGGATAGGATCTCAGATGTGCATATGTTTTACTTGACCTCACAGTTTTATATATTTGGTTTTGATTCCCAGTGTGGCTCTGGCAGTTCTTTTAAGTCTGGTAAATCAATTTGGGCTTCTGATACTGCTAGTTGTTTAAACCAATATGAATCAAGATCATTTCTTGGGAAGTTGGCTGGTTTTCAAACAGTTGTTTTTGTGCCTCTCAAGTTTGGGGTTGTCGAGCTTGGTTCTATTGAAATGATGCCTGAGGAGCAGGGTGTTTTGGAGATGGTCAGAACAACATTTGGGGAATCTAGTTCTGGACAGGCAAAGATGTTACCCAAGATTTTCGGGCGCGAATTAAGCCTGGGGGACACAAAATCTCAGTCCCTAACCATTAGTTTCTCCCCAAAGGTGGAAGATGATTCTGGTTTCACTTCTGACTCTTATGAAGCACAAGCACTGGGGGCAAACCATGCTTATGGAAATTCTTCCAATGGGTGTATAGGGGATAGTAATGAAGCAAAATTGTTCCCTCAGTTAAATCAAATGATTGCTGGGAATTTTAATCCTCAAGCAAGGGTTTCTTGTGTAGATCTGGGTAATGAAGACTTATCCTTGCCTCTTCCAGATGAGAGAAAGCCCAGAAAAAGAGGCAGAAAGCCTGCCAATGGGAGAGAGGAACCACTAAATCATGTTGAAGCAGAGAGACAAAGGCGGGAGAAGCTTAACCAGAGATTTTATGCCTTAAGAGCTGTTGTTCCTAATATATCTAAAATGGACAAGGCATCTCTACTTGGTGATGCTATTACCCATATCACCGATCTCCAGACGAAGATAAAGGTTTTGGAAGCTGAAAAAGGCATGATTAACAACAACAAGGACCAGCAGTTGCCTTTTCCTGATATTGATTTTCAGGCTAGACAGGATGATGCAGTTGTGACAGTGAGCTCCCCCTTGGATGTTCACCCAGTTTCTGGAGTTGTTAAAACGTTCAGGGAGCATCAAATTGTAGCTCAAGAGTCCATTGTTTCAGCTGCACAGGACAAGGTAATTCATACATTCTCCATAAGAACTCAAGGTGGGGAGGCTGCTGCTGTACTGTTGAAAGAAAAGCTTGAAGCATCTCTTTCCAAAAATTGATAGTGAAATTATATTTATGTGGAGTATCTCAATATAAACCATGGTGAAAAAAGAAATCTATGGTTGTCTTGCTGGTTGGCATGATATGAATTATGATAGTGTGTTTAGAGAACTTTGTTAATTGTAATCTAAGTTGTAAGATATGAGGCTAGCGAATCCCATTAAACTGTCACGGAATGAGTGATCATTCAATCATTATATCTCTGCTTATTGCAGACCTGAATTATGTATTTTACCTAGATAAAGACGTAATGCATATGAGTTGAATTAAATGTAATATACTATCAGTGTAACAAGAAGGTGCCTTATCATTGGAGCAACTACGAATTTTAATTTTTGCTAGTAAAATTCGGAGCATGTGTCTTTGAGATACACTTTTAGTGCAAGAGAGATTTGCATGCTTATTACAGTTCCTGCTTTGTAATTAAGATTTAATCTGAAGATCTGAGGTTTTTGCGACAAGTGTTTGCAGTCCCTCATTGTTTTAGGATTCCCTGAATGGGAATTCAGGTGTAGATTGGATTGCTTTCACTACCAAAAGGAGTGCTTGCCCGATAGGATGGGTCTCTTTGTCGTCCTGGCTTTCCTTATTCAACATTTTATTTTATGCAAGGATGGGTTTCCTACTTTTGCGTAGATTAGGAGCCTTCTATTTCTACTAGTTGTTGTAGTAACTTGTTTTTTTGGTAGTGTTCTAGTTGTAGTTATTACTTGTTAGTTTCTATGTTCATTTTAGGAGTCTCTAGCGAGTTGGATCACCACAAACTTTGAATTGGGTTGGGCTGAAAAATATTCCAACTCACGGTTGGAAAATATTCGAACTCACCAGGGACGGGTTGGATTGCAGGTTTAGAAAGTGTCAATATGCTTAAACCCATCCCACCCAAGTAACCTTTTACAAAACAAAATCTTTTAGCTATAGTATCATCTCAAGTTATTTTTTTTTCTTACTTTTTTATAGTGACAATTAAGTTTAGATATAAGTATTTTGGCCACATGATTACATTCACATTGAGAATGTGAGCAATCAAGAAAATAATGATAAGAAACTCATGAAATATTTAACGTATTATTGTGATGAAAATCCAATGGATTATTCGGATGACAAAGAGTATGTTGAGAATATTAAAAATAAAGTAAATGATAATATCAATTCATATAATATATGTGATGACATTGAATTCAACTAACTAATGTGATTTGTTGTTTATGATTTTTGGAACTTGTTAATTTGCTTTAACTTATTTCAGACTCTTGTTAACTTAGTAAGATTTGTTATGTTTATCTATTTTGTTTAAGACTTATTATGTTACGTTTATGTAAGACTAGTTATTAGTTTATTTGGGACATTGTTAGTTTTTAATTAAGACATATTATATGTAAAGAATTTTTAATTTCATATTTTGACATTTATTTTAATAGGAGAAATTTTTCTTATATATCGGAGCTACGAGTTTGACTCAATCCAAATTACTTGTTTGATGAGCGAGTAAGGTCCAAAGTTGTCATAAAAATCACCCAACCCACCTATTGGACACCTTTAGGTTGTGTTTGGATGGAGCATTCCAAAATTTCAAAGAATTTAAAATAACAAGTAATTGAATTACATCAATTCAATTACCTTCATTTTTCAAAATTTTTAATTAGGATAATCATTTATAAATTTTAAATTCTCAACTCACAAGAGAAAATGGAACAACAACAAAATCAAAATGACCATAATACTCATTTATATCTTCTCGAGCATTAGCCTTCACCATCGTCCACCGGAGCTGCCGCGCAACTGTCGGTGAGGGCTCTTACATGGGTGGTAACACGGCGGAGGAACGACGACTTGCAATGGCTCAAGCTTGGACGGCGGTGTGGTGGTCAAGGCTGGTCTGATTCGCGAGCTGTTGGTGGTGGTTGAGCGATGCAGTGGTTCGGCCATGGAGGGGTGTCGACAGCGTGGCTGTGGGCGGTGATGGCTCTTTTGACGACGAGCCCGTCTTTCCGATGAACCCATACCACCACAACCACCAACATAGGCACCCGGATTCAGCAACCCGTATACCCATCGTAGCCAACCTTCATTTGAATCAAAACCCGTCAACCCAGCTGTCATGCTCCACCAGAATCACCCCACGCCATGGCTGCCACCTTGGATCAGCTGTGAATCGCCGCTCCATGCTCCATCGCCTCGAAACCTCCAATCACTAGAACTGCATCAATAACCCGTATACCCACCGTAGCCAACCTTCCTTCCAATCAAAACCCGTCAACGCAATTGTCGTGCTCCACCAGAACCGCCCCATGCCATGGCTCCGGAGATGGAGTTTCTGGCTCTGTGCAGTGGCATAACACATAGAAAGAAACGAGATCGAAGATGGGTCTGGAGAGAGAAGAGGCAGGGAATTTTAGAATTCCACCTCCTTAGGAGGTATTTTAAATTCTTTTTTTTAAACCGATGAAATACTCTCTTAAAATACTTAGAATTTTTAAAATGATTTTGTAAAATATCTAAACAAGTGATTTTATCACAAATCATTTTAAATCCTTTATAAAAATACATTCCCTCATTAAAATACTCTATCTAAACACAATGTTAGTTCATTTTATTCTTTATTTTCCTTTTTTGGGTACAAAAATTAGGTAAACAATTATATTGCAGGTAAAGTTCACTTATAATTGTAATATACTTTCATTAGGACCAATAATTATTGGGTATTCTTTACTTTTTAAATTTGGTTATTTTAGTCTTGAAGTTCTTTTTATGGTAATTCTTCATCTAAATTAATTTGTTAAATGAGAACATGTTAAACAATTACTTATAGTTTTAAATAGGAATAAAAAAAACCAACGTGAAATGTCACAATTTAATAGAATAAATTTAAATGGAAATTCATTATGAGGAACAATATTAGTTGTGATGCGTACATTGAGTGATTAAAATAAAAACTAAAATAAATATGAAGTTAAAATATAGGCAGCAAAGGCGAAATTATGCCATTATGCTTATTTGATTTGGAGCTCGTATCGATGTGTTTATTTTGGTGAAAAAAAAAGTATTTTTTTATTCTTTATCGATGATTTTTTTTTTAAAGTAAAAGTACTAATTTTTTTTTAACTAGATTTTGGTTTTTTTTTAAATTATAACATAAAAAAGATATTTAAACATTAGAAAAAATATTTTCCTAATATTATATTCAAACTTAAAATAATTTTTATTTTAAAAAAATTAATGTGTGTTAATTTGAAGTAGAAAGAATTTGAGTTCTTTAAATATATTATCCTTGGTTCCATGTAGAATTTATATATGCAGAAATAAAAATAATACAATTAAAAAAATTTTTATTTAAACACTTGATAATATTTTAAAAAATTAATCTTTCACTTATAAAATAAAAAATAAAAAAAAAGTAAAAAAATCTTTTAAAAAATTTCATTAAAAAATCTTATTTTAAAAATTCATCAATATATGTCCTTAATCTTACTTGGATAATATTTTTTGTATAATTAAAATATGTATATCATATTTATACTGAAATTTATGTGAGAAAAATATTAAATTAAATTATATATTACTATAATTTTTTTATAAAATACAAAATAAATTTATAAAAAATTAGATAAAATTTAAAATATTTTAATTAAACAAATAACGATCTTGCCTTCTGTGTTGTGCGTGTCCGCGTGCGTGCTGTTTATTCTCTCTGCAGCTTCTTATGGCTGACCGTAAAAGAAGGAAAAATTAAATGTACTTTTATTCAAAGTCTCATCCACTTCCAAACTTAAAGTTTAAAGTTGTCCTAGTGATATTATTCTTATAATAATACGGGGTGTTTATCACAAAACTCTTTTTAATCTGAAGTTAATTAAATTGGATTCGGATTCTTACAATTTGACTTAATTTATTTTTAATTCAGATTTGAGTCATATTTTAGATTGATTCAATTTAATTCAATATCATATAATGCTTAAAAATTTACATTTTTTTAAATTAGTAATAAATTATAAATTTTTTAAATATAAATTAATATTATTTACATAATACGATAAAAATTTGGTATTTATATAATATGTTTTGTAATATGTATTGCAAAATATCCTTTAATATTAGTTTTTTACTTTCTAAATTTTATAATTTAATTATACATAACATTTAATTTTATCTAAATGTTGAGTTAACTTGATTTTGACTCGGTCATTAATCAAGTCATGCTTGGGTTGGGACCCAATCAACATATCAAGTCAGATTTAAGTCAAGTTAAACTTGTCTCAATCTGTCTAATAAACACCCGTAAGTAATGCTACACACATATTTACATATATATTATTTTATATTTACATAGCTTATATTATCTTATTACAATTAATTTTATCTCATTTTCTACATACCTACATTTTGATTATGCTACATACATTTATATATGAGAGATAAGCACAAAATTAATATATAACAAACTTTATCCTTATTCTTATACCCATTTTTATAAAAGATATTGGTAAAAGTTATCAAATATTTATCGATATTTGATATATTTTTAAATATTTATTTTGAAAGAAATTATTACATCATCTCGAGAGAAAGATTTTTCTTCCTTAAAAATAATCATAATTGTAGGATTTATGTGGATCCTATTAATGAACCCATTGATGTGAACCAACTTAAAGGTAAAAAAAACTATTCTTCTAAAAAGATATAAGAATTTCTTTTATTGTGAAACAAGTTACCAAAAAATATTTAATAATTCACATTAAATATAATAACCATAAGATTATCGTAACAATTTCACTCTAATAAACTATTAAAAGTACATGATAAATAATTAGTTTTGGAGATATGGTATTTTCTTGTTCTTGTCTTTTAAATATGAAGTGAATTAGACGGCTCACGGAGTAAATTAGATTTCTAAGTAACCTAAATTGGAAGAAGGAATAGAAAGAAATTTGAATGAAAACGTGAAAGCGAAAAGATGCATGTGACATGTTCGTTATGACGAAATCAATTATCACATCTCCTTGTCTATTTTCTTTTAATAATATTAGTCAAACACATTTATACACATACTATTTTATATTTTTTATTATTTTATTATAACTAAGTTCATTTCTTTTTTATATATTTACACTATAATTTTATCAATAACCTAAAAAAATGTGTAAATAACAATTTTCATTTTCTTCTTTCCAACTTGCATTTGGACCTTCTGTCTCACTCAAAGTAGAAGCCCAATATGTGTGGCCAATGTGGTAGCTACTAAAATAAACGTAGCCTGCTCTCCTCAGAGATATTATACCATGCTTTCAGTGTAACTTTAATTTAAATTATATTCATAAAGGTATATTGTAAAAAGTAATGTACATAATAATTGGGTATTGATATGAAAACTAATAGAATAACCCTTTTCTTACCAATAAGTTATTAATTCATTTATTTATCTTTTATGAAAACTAAATTGTTAATGATTTTTTTTATTAATGATTATCCACCTTACACTAGAAAAAATGAAATGAAATGCAATTTCAATAGAAAGTTTCTTAATGCGTAGAGCTACCTTTTTTCTAAATATATACTTTGAAAAATAAGTCCTTTGTGATGAGTCAATTGGATCAAAGCAGAGGAAAGATTAACATAGTTCCGCGAAGATGAAGTGGTCATGTAAGACTCCATGACCGCGAAGAAGATGAAGCGCTTACTTTACTTGGTAGCTTTTAGATTCGGAGCTAGACGGTGGGTCGGGTCGCGTTCATAATTTCACTCTTTTCCTATGTTGCTTCCTTATGTTTTGAATTGATCAAAAGTTTTTTACACCATTTTGATTTGAATTTCCCCCATAGTATGACCAGTTTTGCCGTTCTAGCCACGAGTCCAAGTTCTAACCCCCATTCAACCTTGAAACAATGAATCCTAAGCTAGATTTTTTTCTTTTGATAAATTATAAGTAATTAAAATCTGAATTTTAGAAAAACTTTATGTACATATTTTTTTTATTAATATTATTAATTATTAATTCACTTATCAGGAACACATAGAACTCAACTCCAATCCCTATATAAACGTTGTGTGTCTCTCTTCCTTCCACCAAAACATTTCATATCACAAGCTCATTATATTCTAGTTCTACCAAAGAATTAAACTCCTTCAAAAGCACGCAAGAGGATCGAAAAGCACACAGTTCGATACTCATTCAAAGTACAAAAAAGCATTTTCTTTTTTGTTTCAATTACTTACTTACAGAGACAACATATATATATGGCTTTCTCTTACAGGAAGATCCTCTTCACAGTTCTGCAGCTTCTGCTGATCATCCTCACCATTTTTGTTGCTTCTCCTCAATCTGGAGTAGCTTGCAGGCCGTTATTATTAAATCATCAGTGGTCGAGGGTATTTGAGCTTCATTTGCAGTTGCTTCCAAACGCTCCTGCGCCACCGGGAGGAGATCCCATTCATACCTAAAGCCCGCTTGCAATGGACCAGCAGTCCATGCACATAGCTGACGCACGAAATATTAACCTAAGTTCTTGATATTTGATATGCAATTGGGATAATTAATTACATTCTCGTTGTAAAAGTTCAATATGTGTGTAGGTTATTTCCATTCTTGATTTTTTCAGTATATGTGTTGTTGAATGTTTTCACATGCAAATGTTTTTCAAATATTAGTTCCATATATTCTTGTATTCACGTTCAATTTCAATAATCTCGCAGAATCTATAATAATTCTCTGAAACAAAGATGTAAGCGATTATATAATAGTCAATTGTTACTGGATGTTAATCTTTGGTGAAAATCAAAATAACCCATTTATGTACTATAAAATTAACAAATTAATTTTGACGCATGATCATTTTCCATTTGGCACATTAATTCGCCCTCTGCCCCTGTATATATTTGTTTTTTTTAAGAAAAGAAATAGAGGAAAAATACAAAAAAAGTAACATTTGACTTTAATAATATTTGTTTCGAACTTTTTTGTTCTTGTACTTCCTTACCAACTCCAGCACGTACGTACTTATTAATCAATTATTTTGTTCTTGTACTTCCTTACCAACTTCAAATGTGTAGCTATAAAAATTTTAAGGGTAAATTATGCATTACCTTATCAAGGTTTAATACATTTTTAACTTTTTATATATAAATTTTATTTTGGAATATATAATCCTTCTAAATTATGGTAGAAAATAAAAATATGTAATTTTTGTGAAATTTAATTATGTAGTCTATACATGTTTGAGAGTTAATTATTTGAGAATTTAAAAAAATCACATATTTCTAACGTGTATACTCTTACTATTAAAATTGACAAAAAATATAATTTTACATTTTGTATCATAATTTAAGTAGATTATGTGTTATAAAATAAAATTTATATATAAAAAGTAAAAATGTACAAAACTTTAGTAGGAACATAACGTGTAATTTTTCCAGATTTTAACCATTACTTTTCGTTGTATATGAAAAGTACAACCACTTGTAATATGATCTTCTGTTTGGCAGAAAAGGATAAAAAAATTGAGAACAAATTACGCATATTTGAGAGGGTTGCTAACATTTAGAGTTAAGTTGATACAAGGTCAGTTAGGCCGAAATTTGACCCCAATTGACATTCGATCTCGTCTCCTTCGTCACGAGGTCATGACTACACGGTAATTTTGTTTTCCTTTTTCTTCCCCCAAAAAGGACGCTTTACAAGCTTTTGCTTATACCCTTCCATACACGGCTACCATCAAAGAAGACAAGTATGGTGCCTCATATGTACTTAAATTGAACATTAAATTATGTACTCATTCAATCAACAATTCAAATATGAGTTTTGTTATATTTTTTTAAAAATTATCTTAATAGTTTTTTTTAATACTTAATAAAAATATATTAAATAGAAAATACTTTTAATATATTACGAATATAAAATGTATTAAATATATATTTTTTGTTTAATATTTAAGATGATTTAAAAATATTCTTCAAATATATAGTTGCTTTGGGCACATGATACCCTTGTCACCTTCACAATTTACAACACCGTAGAATCTAGGAGTGCTCAAGATCGGCCCGGCCAAATAACCCATCCTAGTTCGAAGCTAGTTAGATCTAGTTTGGATCTACATATTAAACCTAATGTATTTTTTGAATTGAGTTTAGTCACATTTTGAGTTGGCCTAATTTAGCTTGATGTTGCATAATATTTTAAAATATATAATATTTTTTAAATTAATGATAAATTATAATATTTATTAACTTAAATTAATATATTTTTCATAACAAAATAATATTTATATATTACAATAATTTGTTTCTATATGTATTATAAAATATCTTTTAGTTTTAATTTTTAATTTTTATAATTTTATGACTTAGTTATACATAATCTCTAAATTTATATGTTTTGTGTAAATATCCAGTTGATCTAATCTCGACCTAATCATTCATCGAATTATGATCGGATCAAATTCAAGTTTAAGAAATTGGCCCAATCAAACTTTCAACTCGGGCTCAAACCAAGTTAAATTCAACCCATAAGTGCCCCTAGAAGGATCCCTCCACACGCTCCCCCCACCCCCCGAAAGAAGAAGAACCCTAAAACTTGAGGCATTTGCTCCAATTTCCAATTCATTCTTCAAATAAATGGCTTAGTCATAATTTGATAAAGAGTTTTGCTATATTCTCTTAATATATCCTCTTGATAATTCTCTTATTACTTAATAAAAAAAGTATTAAATAAAAAATTAAATGTAACTAATATCTTAGAAACATAAAAAATATTTAATATTTTCTTCATTTAGTAATTAAGAGGATTATTAGGGGGATGAGTTAAGATGATTAATCATTTTTCTTTGATAAATTCTTAGTAATAAGCCTTTAATTTATTTAAACTTAGCAACTAAAAACAAAATCATAAATCAACATTATTTCTTTCTGAAATAAATGAATATTGTGATAAACCTGTCCATTAAATATTAATTGCTTGAAGAGAAGTGAGAAACCCAATGAGCCCTACATTAATTCTTAATCCTACAGCTAAGTTTGGGAGTTGGAAAGACAAAGGAAAGAAGGAATTCAAAAATATGGGAGAAGTTAACTAGCTAATAAGTGTTTTTCCCCTTATGTTTAAAGTCTTTCAAATTACTCCAAAATTGAGAGAACTTATTAGCTATATTAGTTATCAATGAGTTTTTTTTTTGGTTAGTTTTGATTTGCTATCAATTAGATGTAAAAGCTGTCATATAATTAGAAAGTTTTGATTTGCTGTCAATTAGATGTAAAAGCTATCATATAATTAGCTTAATTTAAGTGCTGATAGGAGAGGTAATTAGGAATAATATCTGTAATGTAATTTCTGGATAGTTGACCAAATTTCCAGGAATAATGTCAGGCATACATTGAGGAATAATTGTAGAATTGACAATCTGTCCTTTAACAGACTCGTGTACATATATTCTATGAAACCAGAGAATAAAAGTGTGAAATGCAGATACCTTTTCTATATGGTATCAGAGACATTACGCCACCAGAGAATCATAGATCGAGGAACACCTGGCAAACTTCATGGCTGGGAATCAAGAACCACAGAAACTTGACAATGTCAAGAGGAAGCCGTCACTTTACTATCTGAATTCAAGCGATAACCCAAGAAACCTGATAACACAGGTGCAACTTCGTGGCAAAAACTACGACGAGTGGGCACGGGCAATGCGAACCTCACTGAGAGCACGACGTAAGTGGGGGTTTATAGAAGGAAAGATTAAGCAACCGAGTGATGAGTCCTCTGAATTAGAGGATTGGTGGACAGTCCAATCCATGCTGGTGTCATGGATCTTGAATACAGTTGAACCCAATCTACGTTCAACAATCTCATATATGGAGAATGCCAAAGACTTGTGGGAAGACATCAAAGAAAGATTTTCTATTGTGAACGGGCCCAGAATTCAACAACTGAAGTCAGACATAGCAGAATGCAAACAAGGAGGTATGACTATGGTGGCTTACTATGGGAAAATGAAATCTTTATGGGATGAGCTGCCCAATTATGAACAGATTCTAGTCTGTACATGTGGTGGATGCAAATGTGATATCCCATCAAAGCTTGAAAAACGTCGAGAGGAAGAAAGAGTTCATCAATTTTTGATGGGTCTAGATGACGAGATATATGGAACGGTTTGCTCAAATCTCCTTGCTGCTGATCCTTTGCCCTCAGTTAATAGAGTTTATTCAGCTTTGATACAAGAAGAAAGGATGAGAACTATTACTCGATCCAAAGAAGAATGAAAAGAAGTCATGGGGCTTGCGGTCCAGACAAACAACAGAACAAAAGGGCATGAAGATATGAAGAATAAAGCAATGATTTGTTCATACTGTCATCGAACAGGCCACGAAGAAGCAACATGTTTTTAGCGCATTGGTTACCCAGAATGGTGGGGTGACCGTCCAAGAGGTGAAGGAAAGACAGAAGGACGAGGAAAAGGACAGCAGCAAACTGGCAGAAGTGCAAGTCATGGACAAGGTAAAGTAGACATGCTAATGCTGCGTAAGCCATGTCCGCAGGTACTAGTGCTGCAACAGGAAGCGTTATAGAAATAGAAAACCACGGACTGACGGGGTTAAGCAATGAACAATGGCGAGCATTGGTGGAAATATTGAACAACTCTAAGAACGGATCAAGTGAGAAAATGACGGGTAAGGATACAATCAACTCATGGATAATTGATACAGGGGCTTCAAACCATATGACGGGAAGCCTAAATAAATTATGCGACCTGCGTGAAGTGAATGGATGTCCAATTGGACTGCCTGACGGATAACAATCTGCTGCTACTAAGGAAGGGTCGATAATACTCGATGAGGGTTTAAAACTCAGCAATGTTCTTTATGCTCCCAATTTAAATTACAACTTGATCTCTGTATCACAATTGATTGATGAATCAGATTGCATAGTACAGTTCACTAATAATTTATGTGTGATACAGGACTACATTTCGAAGATGCTGATTGGAATAGGTGAACGAAGGAATGGGCTCTATCTGTTTCGTGGGATTCCGAGTGTGAAAGCACATAGAATTGATGGAGTAAATCATATTGACTTGTGGCATAAGCGCCTGGGGCATCCGTCGATGCAAATTACCAAGTTAGTTCTTAGTGTTAGCAGTGATAAAAATAATAAAACAATAGCTAAAGCCTGCAATGTGTGTCAACGAGCAAAAGCAGACTAGAGAAAAATTTCCTTTGAGCAGTCAAAAAGCATCTCATGTATTTGAACTCATTCATTGTGACTTATGGGGAGCATATAGAACTCCATCTTCTTGTGATGCTTATTATTTTTTTGACTATAGTAGATGATTGTTCACGAGCCGTATGGATTTATTTGCTAACCGATAAGAAAGAAGTGTCACATACTCTGTTGAATTTCTTTGCTTTGGTAAAAAGGCAGTACAATAAGCATGTTAAAATTGTTCGCAGTGATAATGGAGCCGAATTCACATGCTTGAGGGGATATTTTCTTGAACAAGGTATAATTTTTCAAACTTCTTGCATAAGCACTCCACAACAAAATGGATGAGTCGAAAGAAAGCATAGACACATCTTAAATGTAGCTCAAGCACTTCGGTTTCAAGGTCATCTTCCTATTGAATTTTGTGGTGAGTGTGTTTTGACAGCTGGTTATTTGATTAATCGTACCCCTTCTTCAGTTTTGAATGGGAAAACCCTATATGAAGTGCTGCATGGTCAAACACCATCTTATGATCATTTGAGGGTGTTTAGATCGCTTTGTTATGCACATAATCAGGGTCGAAAGGGAGATAAATTTTCCAGTCGGAGTCATAAATGTGTTTTTGTGGGATATCTATATGGCAAAAAGGGATGGAAAGTCTATGACATTGAAACAAAAGATTTTTTAGTTTCACATGATGTTGATTTTTTTGAAATAGAATTTCCTTTTGCTCAGGCCACTAGTACACCAGGCAAGGATCCTCTAGTTTCTATTTGTCAAGAATATGTTGTTGAAAATATGGATGGAGGGACAAATAACACTGCACTTGAAATTCATGTTCCCGGTCACTTAAATGAACTTGGGCACAATGACAGGGGGGCACACAGATTGGTGATGAGCATGGAGATACTGATTTTTTTACATGTGGAGATAAGAATGTGGTGTCGACTCAACAACCTAGTGTTGTGCAGTTTGATACTAAACAACTTGGTCGGGGACACCAGATAAAGAAACCATCAGTGCGCTTGCATGATCATGTCACCAACACAATCTACAAATTGAGCCCATCAAGTCGTTCACCTATTCTAACTCACACTTCATATGCTCCTTACCCTTTATCAAATTGTGTGAACTATGATAATTTTTCTGTGCAACATCGTGCTTTTCTTACAGCCATTGCCATTGAACAAGAACCCGTATCTTTTCGTGAGGCAGTCAAGGATGCTCGCTGGAGAGAAGCCATGAGCAATGAAATTCAAGCTCTTGAGGATAATGGCACATGGGAAATCCAAAGTCTACCTCCTGGCAAGAAACCTCTTGGCTGTAAGTGGGTTTACAAGATTGAGTATCGTTCAGACGGTACTGTAGAGAGATTTAAAGCTCGGTTAGTCATCTTTGGTAATCATCAAGTTGAGGGTATTGACTACACTGAAACATTCGCACTAGTGGCGAAAATGGTGATTGTGCGTGCAGTCCTAGCAGTTGCAGCAGCCAAAGAATGGGAGATACACCAGATGGACGTTCACAACGCTTTCTTACATGGTGAGTTATATGAAGAAATATTCATGAAGCTGCCTCCTGGTTTTCAAGTTGCAAAATCGGATATGGTCTGCAAGCTGCGGAAATCACTCTACGGATTGAAACAAGCTCCTCGGTGTTGGTTTTCCAAACTTTCTGCTGCCTTAAAGAGCTATGGTTTTCAGCAATCCTATTATGATTATTCCTTGTTCACCTTGCAACATCGAACAGTCAAGCTTGTGGTCCTTGTTTATGTAGATGACTTGATCATATCAGGAAATGACCCTCACACTATACAACAAGTGAAGAATTACTTGAGCACATGTTTTCATATGAAGGACTTGGGTATCTTGAAGTACTTCTTGGGCGTGGAAGTGGCTAGAAATGCTACTGGTATCTTCCTTTGCCAACGTAAATATGCTCTCGACATCATTTCTGAGCCTGGGCTTCTAGGAGCCAAACCTGCCGGTGTGCCTTTGGAGGTAAATCACAAGCTTGCATTAGCTCAGGGTCCTTTGCTTGACCAACCAAAACGATATAGACGCTTAGTGGGTCGACTTATTTACCTCTGTTTTACTAGGCCATATCTGTCTTATTGTGTTCATACTCTCTCACAGTTCATGCAGCAACCAAGAGTGGACCATTGGGAAGCTGCTTTACGGGTAGTTCGTTATTTAAAGGGTAATCCCGGCCAAGGGATTTTGCTGTGTCGAGACAGTAACTTGCAACTTTCCGGGTGGTGCGATTCAGATTGGGTCAGTTGTCCTTTGACTAGGCGTTCTTTATCAGGGTGACTGGTATTCTTTGGCAACTCCCCTATCTTATGGAAAACTGAGAAGCAACACACTGTGTCCAGATCGTCGGCCGAAGCAGAGTACCGCTCTATGGCAACTACAACATGTGAGCTCAAATGGTTGAAAGGTCTTCTATCCAATCTTTGGATTACGCAGGCTCAACCCATGCCGCTGTACTGTGATAGTCAAGCCGCTTTACACATTGCAAAGAACCCCATTTTTCATGAAATAACAAAACACATTGAAGTGGATTGTCATTGTGTTCGTGATGAGCTGCTCAAAGGAGCTATTAAAACTGCCTATGTTTCTACTCACACCCAACTTGCAGACATTTTTACCAAGGCATTAGGCAGGCCACAATTTGATTACTTTCTTGGCAAGTTGGGCATCTGTAATCCCCATGCACCAACTTGAGGGGGGGGTATTAGCTATATTAGTTATCAATGAGTTTTTTTTTTTGTGGTTAGTTTTGATTTGCTGTCAATTAAATGTAAAAGCTGTCATATAACTAGCTTAATTTAAGTGCTGATAAGAGAGGTAATTAGGAATAATATCTGTAATGTTATTTCTGGATAATTGACCAAATTTTCAGGAATAATGTCAGGCATACATTGAGGAATAATTGTAGAATTGACAATTTGTCCTTTTACAGACTTGTGTACATATATTCTATGAAACTAGAGAATAAAAGTGTGAAATGCAAATACCTTTTTTATAGAACTTAAAATTATTTATAAAAATTAATAAGAATATTTTGATGAATTATATGATAATATCCTTTTTATTTTTTATTTTAAAAAAATCTCAAATAAAGAGAAATTTTTTTCCTCCCATTCATTTCCCTCCATTCTTATACATTTGAACATATCCAAAAAGATCGGTATATCTATCTCACAGCCACAAATAATATCGGGTGCTGAATCGGACATGCAATTCACAAATGAAAGAGACTATTGCGCTAGAACGTGGTATATTAATTAGGGAAAAGGATCCTCTCTCCTGTTAGAGGAGGGTCCTGCGCTTTGGAGAGGAAAAAATTTATATAAACAACATGTGGTATGTTATAAAAAAAATTACATATATGACATGTGATATATAAATTTAAATATGTATTTTTAGTCAACAAAATTTTCTCCTATTTTTAACCAATAAGAAAAAATCCTGATCCATTGATTGGACTATACTATTATAATCAATTAGTCATTGTGCTTGTGTAACACGACATGTTTACTTCTATATTAAGAATTAACTAGATTGAGAGTATAATATGACTTTATATTTTGAAATTGTCCTCAGGCTTACACTAGTTTTTCTACTCTTAAAAAAAAAAAATTGGTCTATACTTCAAAGGCATATACATAATATTATATTAGTAAATTGCCACCTGGGAATTTAATAATATGTATATCCTTGTTTTTTACTTTGTTTTGACTTTTGAGTTTGACCCACATATGTTATATATTATTATAAGATTTAATTATTTTTTAATCCTTTTAAATATAATTATTTTTTGTTTTAATTCCTTTAATTTTTTAAATGATTTAAGTCTTTTTAAAATTTGAAACAGATAAAATTAATCTTCTATCTTATCTCTGTTAAATAATAAAGTGACAAATGATATTCTACCTCAATCTTAACATATGTCCTGATATCATTTCATTTATGTTACGTGAATGTCATTCACCTAAATCTCACATCACCTTCTTTTTTCTCTTTCTCTTGTTTTTTAATATGTAATAAACCCTAACTTATAGAGACATTACCATTCTTCCCTCCATTACCTGTAGCTTCAATTCCAACTTAGATACTTCATCACTAAACCCGTTTTTTTCTTTCATCACATTTTTCCTATATTTTGGTTCACATTTTCTTATCACTTAAGGTTATAAGTGATCACCTCAGAAGCCCAAAGAACAAAATACAAGGAAGATTCACGTTTTCTTATTTCTCCAATGAAAAACCTTATCAACTCATTCAAATCAACCACTGGAGCCTTCACAGCAAAAAACACAGTAAATTACAGCAATTTTTTTTGGGAGTTATCAAATTTCATAAATTAACACATATTGCGAAATTTTTTTTACCTTTTAATAAAAATTATTAACTCCCACAAATTAAAAAAAGATTGAATTTTATATTCCTTTTAATTTTTTGCCTCCCACTCACTCTCCCCATCTCCCTCTCCGTTTCGCTCTCACTCTCCCTCTCATCAGCAAGATCTGGTGCGAAGGCCAGATCCGCCTTGCACAGCCACACACCACCACTGTTTCACTCTCTGTTCCTCTCACTCTCACTGATTCACTCTCACATCTAGTTCCCGGCCGCCATTGTCAGGTATGGTTCTCTATTCAACTAAATAGAAATCCTTGATTAGAACTCTCTGTTCCTCTCTCTCTTTCTCTCTGTTCCGAGCGGTGTGGTATGGGACTGAACCACACAGTGAGTGAGTGTGAGAATGGTCCACTGAATGTGACCGGAATAAATGGGAATAAATAGATGGGTTCAGATTGCTCTGCCAGGGGATGGTAATAGGGTCCATTCTTGGAGGTTCCCTAAGAAGAAGGGACCTAGAGATAGTTCAGATTAAAGCTGGGCTCGACGTGCGCCAGTGTGCTCCACCCATACCATATCCTCTTTCTCCAGCTCCTTTGCAAGACCTACTTTCTGTTGTTAAAACCTTGGGTTTTTCTCCAGCTCCACCTTGGGGCCCCATCAATGACAGAACCTGCCCCTGGGGTTCGTTCATTTTTTCTTATGGGTTCGGTCCTTTGTGGCGATTTCAACTATTCACGTCATTTCCCCCCTCCTAAAAGCCTTTTCACCTTGCTGTCATGCTCTTTTGGTTGTGGGAGATATTTTGGAACAGAAAGGACTTGTAAAATTTTCATTCTAGGACTTGCGCTGCTGCAGGCTTTTTCTCTCCAATAGCTGACGATATTGCTTCTTTAGATTTTTTATTGATTGTCTGAGCTTTAAAAAGAAACCTGATATCCACGCAACTCTTAATTTGCTTCCATTATATGTATATACAATGCTTTACATCAATAGAACACCAATGGAAATTGTGGAACAGGTTTTGAACTTTAAAGGAGAGATTGTTGAATTTCAAAGTTTGGTTTCGAGAGTAGAGATTAAGAGCTTTTATCCCCCAGTTTGAGCATGAGTTTTCTATCTTGGTATATTCATATAAGAAGGTTGCCATACACTGTTCTATTTGTTGTAGATGTAGTTAATGGTAATGTCTAACTTTTCACCGTCTGATTGTGACTCTGAGAAGCTGTATGGTATGCCATTCACGAATGATGCTGTGGCAAATGTTGCATTTCACTGTCTGATTTGTGCATTATGGCTTGGTACATAGTTGTCAGCCTTTGGAGATTTATCACCAAAATAGTCGTTCTGGTCATATTCTATAACTGATGCTTGATGGTTGTTTGGAAATTGCTCCACAGTTTCACCTATTGAGTTAGATTAATATAGATTAATGTCAGTTACTGTCTTTGAATCCAAAAAGTCACTGAGTGAATTTCAATGGAAATTTACTTTGGAGAGAGGAAAGGATTTGTAATTGAAAAATAATTTTGCATAGACACATGAAAACACATTGATTAATACAACATACCTTAGGTTAACAGAGCAACGTCATCATTCAAAACCCCATCAAATTCCTCCAAGTTATTCCATTTAGCATATGCTTCTCTCAGTAATTTCTCTAAATAGCTCTGCAAATGTAACCATTGAAATGAATTAGAGGGTCAAAATCAACATCTAGTAAAATCTAGAAAGTGAAGGAACAAGTTGAGTTTGAGTAGAAGGGTACCCTATTCATATTGCTGAGCTCTCTGCCGGGAAAGATTTGGCCGTTGATATCAACTCTAATCAACTGGCATACGACATTCAGAACAATGGTAAAATGAGGCCCACAGTAGATGTAGAGTTTGTTGCCTATGTTGCAAGTCTTTTCATGCTTGATTGTCACTTCCCACATTCTCTCTGACATCCCAATGCCTAAAATTTTATTGCAAAACCATACAACAAGAATTTATTAATCCATATAATCATTTAACAATGAAGAATTCATCTTTCCTTTTCCTTTTTGCCTTATTGCCTCTTTCATAAAGCTGTTCTCTTTCGTTTCACTCTTTGTTTTCTATCTTAGGTTTTGCTTGCTTTTGAGTTTGACTGGCTTGGGTCCAGATGTATGGTTAAAACTTATAAATATTATCTATTAGTGATTGTTTGGATTTTGGTTTATGGATCAGTCCTGGTCTTTTAAGTTAGCTTTCTGTTGGGCTTGTGTTTGGATTTAGGAAGTGCAGGTTAGATTCAAGTTCCATTGCAAATTAAGGCTTAGGCTTAGTCTCTTTGAATGAGTTAGAGAATACGCAGACCCAAAAAAAAAAGAGTTAGAGAATACAAGAAAACAACAAAAAAAGGGTAATTGAAAGCATATTATAAAAATATTAAAATGATAAAAAATATAAAAAATTGTAGAATGATTTCTATGACACATCCATGACAAGAGATGAAATCATAAGTAATGTGCGAAGAGGTATAGAGAGAGATCAATGGATTGCTTTTGTTCATTACCATCTAAAGCCATCAACACAAGTAAGATGTTGTACTTTGATCAGTTTATTGTTGTTATAATTCATTTCTATATGAATATTAAATTGCTTTGTTTATAGGAGCTTTGTAGAATAAACAAAGAAATTTGAAGCAAACAAACAATTCCACATACTGGTGGTTCTAAACCTAATTGAAGAAGGAGGAATGAGATGGTAGTTACACTAACATGATCTTTATTACTATTTTGCAATGTTAATGTCTATTTTTATTTTTATTTTTAACTTCTTTCTATCTTAGTTGCTAGAAACTGGACAGAAAGTTAGTCGGGGAAAAATGTATAAAATAACTCACACAAAAAAGGATGGATCATTTGTAAGTACTTCCGCAATGGATAAAGTGGTAAGTTTAGCCTGAGTGTCTTTATAATATTAAGTTAGTTATCTTGTTTTCTAACCTTCTACATTTAAATCTTGACAATTTTGTAATTGATAATGTTGTATGCTTGTAGGAAGCAATTGACCGGATTATGACTCAAAGTACTAATGATGAATCTGAAATTTCCTCTAATGATGCTGTTGGTAAAGTGTTTGGGGAAGAGCACTCTGGGAGAGTACGAACCATGGGTATAGGAGCAGCTCCTGCTAATACATTCAGGAATACTAAACTTCGACTAAGTAATGTGAGTCATTCTTCAGCTGAGATTGCTACATCATCATCATTTACTCAATGGCAAGAGAGGTACCTCTGATTGGAGAATGCACTTAAGGCGTACATGATAATGAAGGAAGGAAGTATCCCTGAAGAATTAGCTGACTTCTTTGCTCCTCAACTAGAGGTAAAGTATTTTAATGAAACTCTTGATTGGATTTGGAATGCTCCTGCTGGTTCTGCCATTGGACTCTTAAATTGTGTTCTATCTATGAATGAGATGGTAGTTATACACACTAGTTTTGTTTGTTGGACTGTGAAAATCATATGCAAGTAGTTATAAGTGATAAATTTTGCCTATCCTCTAAGGTAACTCTAATACCGTTGTTAAAAAGCCAAAACATCAAATAAGTTGCATCATTTGTCAAAGAAAGTTGGAAGCCCTTTTTGTGGATTTGACATGCATGCATCTAAATCTGATGATCTCTTGTTTGCTTGTGATCAGAAAAATGATTTTGAGTGCGATTAAGCAGATTGGTTGGTTATTGGTTAAGTTATTAGTAAATTAAGTGGATCGTTTTAGGGTCTAAGTTTGATAAACAACTCCTGAGCAAGATTTCCAACATATGGATTAGTGAGTCCACTAATCAGATTTCTTGAAATTAATTAAAATCAAATAGAAAAATTCCCCTTATATATATCTCGTAGTTAATAGTGTGTTTGACTTATTAACAGATTCAAGATTTGCATAGTGTAGAAAATTGAGGATAATCATGACTTAAATTGCGTGGTGGGTCTACTCCACCGCTTTAACTGTATCAGGGACAAGGAAATTTTTGGTCCCCCCAAAATCCCAGTAGTTAACCCATGATGATCGGTGGCCTGTAACTGTTAAGTTCTTACCAAACTGGTTTCCTAAGAAATCAATCCCAACTAGGTGGTCTAGACCTATCCAATAACCAGATTCATGGAAGAATACCCAACTGGATTTGGAGATTCGATTCTATGGTTTATCTGAATCTTTCCAACAATTTTCTGACGGATTTTGAAGGACCATTTGTAAATCTTAGTTCTAATATGTTTATCATTGATCTTTATTCCAACCAACTCCATGGTTCAACTCCAGTTTTCACAAAATATGCTGTCCATTTGGACTACTCAAGCAACAGATTCAGCATTGTCCCACCAGACATTGGTAAGTACCTCCCTTTCATATATTTCCTCTCCCTTTCAAATAATAGCATACAAGGAAAAATTCATAAATCCTTCTGTAATTCTTCTACTCTTTGAATGCTTGATCTTTCCCATAACAGCTTCAATGGCTTCATTCCTGAGTGTTTGACAACAAGGAGTAGTACTCTAAGGGTATTAAATCTTGCGGGAAACAAACTCACAGGTTACATTTCTGATATAATTTCAAGTTCTTGCAATTTAAGGTTCCTTGATCTCAATGGAAATCTCTTGAGTGGTAGAAAATTAATGAAAATCAAATAGAAAATTTCCCCTTATATATATCTCGTAGTTAATAGTGTGTTTGACTTATTAACAGATTCAAGATTTGCATAGTGTAGAAAATCGAGGATCATCATGGGTTAACTACTGGGATTGTTATTTATATTCAGGTTCTTTAGGGTCTTTTTTTTCCTTATTTTGTTTGGTTTGATAGCTAAATTTTTCTAGATGGTTTAATGAGGAAGGGGATTTAAGCATGGCACATCACCTTATAAGAGTACTCATTGGACTATTTGTGCTAGTGTGTGCGGTGTTTTCCCTTATACTTTAACAACAAAAGGCAGAGAAAAACATATATTATGTGTAGTTTTGGTTCTATCCTCAATTTAATATTATTGTCACGTAGGTTTATTAGGCTGCCGCTTAACTCTAAGTGGCAGTAGTCAAGCTTGTTATGGATTGGAGAGAAGGAAAAGGAACAAAAGATTTAAATTCCAGTTAATGGAATATATTTATAGCTAGATGTACGTAGCCTTAGCTCATAGTTTCTAGTATTTCAAGTTTTGGAAAAACATTAATTATATCTTTTTTATTAACATCTCTCACATGTATTTTAAGTGTCAGAATTAGAGTTTATGTTTGTAAAAAATGAGAAGAGTCTAGTTATAATCAAATTGTAAAAATTATATCAAATATCAGATGATGTATGCATAAATGTATATTACTTGTAGTTAACCCATGATATGATCGGTGGCCTGTAACTGTATCTCGTAGTTAATCATTTTCTGATGATTTTTTATCAGCGGCCTGTGTTTTGGTATTGGTGGTGTCAATGGGAAGTTGAGTTGTCCTAATAGATTTGGGTTGTACTTGTTTCTGTGGAACACTAATTATAAATATTACTTTTGTGTACATTGATTCGTTACTTTATGATTTTATTTATTTCTTTGTAGTTTTTTATCAAATGTCTTTTATTATTTCAACCAAGTGATGTTTCAAGTGAATCTACTACACCAGTGGATGCAAGAAGATCATCTGGTGGTAGCAACACAAATCACCAATAGCATATTTAGTATTGATTTTTTAAGTTCATTTATTGTGGCACTACTGTAGGTTAAGGATTTTAAGTTGTAAGTTTACGTTACAAGGGATGAATTTATTTAACTTATTATGGATTCGAATTTGTGTTTTTTATGTTATTATGAATATTTTTAATGTAATTTGATTCACATTTATATTAGCAATTTGTTACAATTAATTATTTTGATTGTGCATCTTAAACGTTATTAGAAGTAAAAATTAAATATGCAGTAAATCTTTCCTTTAAAAAAAGTTCATCAGATGAATAGAAAGTAAAAAATGTTACGACAATCAAATAGTGACGATTTTCAACTTCTGCAATTTTTTGATAAACAAAATTAGGAGCATAGATAGTGGAGGTTAAAAATCGCTATAAATTAAAAAAATTGTCGCAATTTTTTTGGTAAATAGATTCAGGCAAATAGATTGTGGAGGTTAAAAATTGTTGCAAATTTTTAAAAAAATTACCGCAAAATTGTGAGGGTTTTAAAATCATCATAAATTAATCATTGTTGAGGGGTTTGTTGAAAAATTGTAGCAATATATTGCGGCGAACGTAAATGCAGTGTTTTTTAAAATCATTGCAATTTAATTTGTGGGGGTTAAAAATCATCGTAAATTGTAAAAAAAAGTCACAATCTAGCACGTTTTTTGTTGTGCTTCATTATGTAAAAAAACAAAAAAACAAAATACAAGCGAGGAGTTAGATATCTAGAAATGTCAAATCCAAAAATCTCATCACCATTTATTAGAGATGAGATAAGGACATGGACTAATTTCACCTATCTCAAATTTTACAGGGACCAAAACCATATCAAAACATTTTATAGGGATCAAAACCAAAACTCACAACATTTATAGGGACTGAAAACATATTTTAGCAAACTCAAATATGCTTATAACAGAAAATAATTTGTACTTACTCTCTAGTTATTCTTCACACTCTTTGAGGTGAGGTACAACATTTTATATCCATAATCACAAAGTCTCCTTCGTGATAACACGGTGGGGGCATCCCAAGTTGATGATGAAGATCGCGAAACCTAATAATGGTAATGGTTCTGCAAATCAAGGGTGAGGGACCAAAAATGATAACAAATTGATCACGAATAAAGAAGCAAATGTGGGGAAAGAAGAAAATAAGTTGAAGGAGGAAGAATAAAAGTTGGAATTACAGCTACATGTGAGGGAGGAGAATGATAACGTCATTGCAAGTTAGGACTTGTTGCACACTGGAGAAGAAAGGGGGAGGAATAAGGTGATGTGGGATCCAATGGATGACTTGTCATCCACGCGATAAAAATGCAATGAGATCATGTGACAAGACTGAGTTAATTAGAGCATATCGTTTGTCACTTTACCACTTAACATAGATGAGATAACGTTAGGGACTAATTTTACTAATCTCAAATTTTAAAGAGACTAAAATCATAAAAAAAAATTAGAGGGACCAAAATAAAAAATAATTATATTTAGATAGACTAAAAAATAATTAAGCCTTATCATAATTATAATGACAAAACTCAATCATTTTCAAACACTTTCCTGCCCGTATGCACGGAGAAATTCTTACAAACTCTGAAAGTATACTCCACTTAAAACATCATATAATCATATATGCCATAAGGTTAAAAATTAAAAATTATTTAATTATAACTGAACAATTACAAAACTGTTGAAAGTATTATTCTTAAGCTATCTAAGTATTTTTCATATGCATGATTGCATGGGTGTTTGGCGACCAACTTACTCCCATTTGATTCGTTTTAATTAGTTTCAAACCTTTTTCAAACCATGAGAAGTTGAGAACTGAGAGGTCAATCGAAACCACCATGGTACGTTTAGCTACGGACATTCACATAACTCACTTAGGATGTAGAAACACTGAGAAATCAAATGTCCAGTATGTATGTGTGAGCAATTGTTACTGCATGTGTAGTTCCACCATATCCATATCAAAAGCTCATTTTCTTCCGAACAAGAGGGGAAACGAAGGGGTGTTTCACAACCTTTAAAACCAATTTAACATAGTACAAATCCAGTTACGTTAACCCATATAACAATGAATCGATTCAAAACTAGTTTAAAACTAGATCTAAACTGCTAGAAAAAGTTGAACAAGAAATTAACTTTAATATGATTGTTTTAAGAACTTGTTTTTATCTTAAAATTAGTTTAAATAATTAAGATTTAATTTTTAAATGTTTAACCCACTGTTGTAGCCGTTGAGCTCCAAGATAGAAGAGAATCGGCGATTTGATGGCAGGAGACGGAAACGGAAATGGGAACGGCGGTTGGAGGTGACGGGGAGGAAGAGGATGGTTGAGGGGTGTGGTGACGGTGCTTTCCATAGCCTCCTCGTCGTCTTCCTCCACCCTCTTGCACAATCTCGCCACTATGGTGGAAGGGATAGTGCTGTTAAGATAATAGAATAGTGTTAACCGTGTAAACAATAAAGGAGATTAAATGTTAATGACATGAAAAAATTAACTTACATGTCATGTTATAATTGAGAAACAGTACCATAACTAGATATTTTACCTAAGTTTTCTCCTTTTAAAAATTGGTCCTCTACTCTTAAATATCTAATTTTTTGAAATTACTAAACACCCCTTAATCATGCATAAGCACAACTTGAAATACCAAAATGTAATTTAAGCTTTATTAAAATTCTGACACGACCGTTTATTTTCCTTTCACTCTTCTCCCTCCTTATTATTCTTTAAACTGATTGTCGAGATGCTCCCGGACTCTTCCATTTTGGCAATACAAATAACTCCTTTACATATTTAGAGTTTGTTTAGATGTGCTATTTTAAATGAAAAAATATTTAAAAAATAAGTACTTTTACATTTTTTAATATATTTGAGTATTTTTTTTATAAAAAAGATAATACATTAAAAAAGTATAAATTGAATTTTTTAATATAAATTTTGAACTTAAGAAAAAAAGAATTTTTTACAACATAAAAAAATTGTTTAAATTAAAAAACTCTTTTTAATATTGCATTCAAACAAAATTTTTTTTTATAGAAATTACATAAAAAAGACTTTTTCTAAGAAGCTCGTCTAAATGAGCCATCGCCATGTTGGAGAGAGATGGCTACCTGCATCTTGGCCTTGGGGGCGGCGGGTAGTATTAAGAAATACATGCTCCAAAATATTTTAAAAATTATATTTTTAATGTATTTATTTGGTGTTTATACCACCAAACTCTCTCTATGTATATGAATTCTTAACTTAGTGTCTATTATTTTTAACGGAAAAAAAAAACCAACAAAATTAAAGATTCATACCACCAAGATTTGTAGCGACCTTAAAGCTTCCAGTTCAATCCAACACTTACAAATCTATATTTAATATATGTAAATATGTAATGCTTTTTACTTTATTCCTTACCACAGAAGCTTATAAACACCACCGTGCCAGTCTTCTTTTGTGCCGAGAGAGAATCAGACACTCGGAGTTCTCTGCAGCAGAGACAACCGTGTGAACAGAGAAGGATTTAAGGGGACAAGCATGGCCTTGCCTTATATATATAGTCTATTTTTTTTACAAAACAGAAGTAGGTATATTATATATAGGCTATATAATTTTAGCTAATTTTTTTGTCCATTTTTGAACTTTTATATAATACATTCATTAATTTTTTTTACTTTAAGTTTCACTATTATATTAAAGATTTCATTTAGTTAATGAGTTATGATGTAGAAAACACTTAATATTGTGATGCATTTAATGTTCAATATTTATATTTTTATTTTTTCTCTATTTTTATAAAACTTTATATATAATGAAGAGTTTAATTAATTTTGATAGACCGTGAGTGTATACTATATGTGTAATTTTTGAGGTAATTATTATAAGAGTTAAATATTTTTAATGACATGACAATAATGCATTACTAAATAACAGTGTAAATTTTTTTATAATGATAATACATTTAAATTAAATCTTATAATAAAACTAAAAAGTTTAATTTTTTAAGTCAGCATAACATTAAGATGTAATTTTTTATTTGGTACAAGATGTAACTATTTTAATAAATACAAGATGCAAATACAATATTTATAAAGTAAAAAAATTTATATCAACTGGATAATTTTAAAATAAAAATTTAATTATTGAGTCTAATACACTTATTAAGAATCTCTTGTTAAAAGAGAAAAACAAAATTGTTGCTACATAAAAGAACAAAATAACTAGAGCTACCATATAAATATCTACCCTAAGGGTTTTGTTGATACATACTGTGATATATATATATATATATATATATATATGTGATTCCTATTTTTTGATTCCTTCACAAAACTTTTTTAAAATCCTTCATAGTCTGTGAAGCTCACAGTATTGGAATTGACTCAAATTCATAATTTAAAGATTGTTCTTGATAATTTCTTATTTTTTATTAATAGATAATTCATATATGGTAATTATGAATTTGTACGAAATTTCAAAGTTCATCTAATAAGGAGATTATTCTTATACCCATTTTTTAAGAAAAATTTATCAATTATTGATTATAAATAATAAACTTTTAAACATTTATTGTAAGAAAAATTATTACATCATATTGGGCGATGGATTTTCTTTTCCTTCCAAGAAGAACATGGCTGTTGGCTGGGAGAGATTTAGGGGGGGGGGGAGTCCAGTGCTAGTCTTGGACCCCATGATGCTCTAGAATTTTTATGCATATATATATATATATATAATATGTAATAATTAAAAAAAAAACAGTTATATACACTAATTTTTTTACCATCCATGCACTAATATATATAATTAAGTTATTGAAATTTGATTTTACTCTTATGTATTTTAAATTGATTATATGTATAATTGATTAATTTTAAGAATTAAGTCTAATTATTATACCTGATTGTTGAATATTTAAATAGAATCAGCTAACATGTTTAATATATTTATTGTTTTTTATTTTTAAAAATCACCATATTTTATTTATTTGATACTGTTATCATATTTCTTTAATTATTTTTATTTTTATCACATATTATTTTTTGCATGATGTTATAGTGGAAAGAATTTGAAAGTATTTAATATGAAAAAGTTTAAAACTCTTGAATCATTTTGTTTAATCATTTATATTAAAGAAAAATTGTTTAAAAATTGACTCTATAAATTTCAGTTTTTGTTAAATTTTATAATATGAAAAAGTTCCATGTTTAACTTTAATAAAAGTACAATACATTTAATTTATAAAATAAAATAATTATTTAAATATCTTAGCTTTTATAATACTGGCCACCTCAATAGTTAGCTTTTAGATCCGTCCCAGACTGTTGAATTTATGTGGGTCCTATTGAAATTCCATTGATGTGATCCTCTAAGGGGGAAAAATTATTCATCCGAAAAGATATAAGATCTCTCATAACTAAACTAATCATCAATAAATATTTAATAATTTATATTAGATGCTGTACCAAAGGGTACCATAACTACTCTCCTCTAATAACCTTTTGAAAGTACACGTTAAATAATTTGTTTTCGAGTTATCGTATTTTTAAAAATAAATATATGAATTATGAAGTGAATTAGACAGCTGACGGAGTAAATTAGATTTCTAATTCACCTAAATTGGAAGAAGGAATAGAAAGAAAAAAGAATGAAAACGTAAAAGAGAAAATATGCATGTGACATGGTCCTTGTGACGAAATCAATTATCACATTGATCCTAATAGCTCCTTGTTTATTTTTATTTTTTTCCAGCGTGCATTTTGTACCTTCTGTCTCACTGAGAAGTAGAAGCCCAAAATGAGTGGCCGATATGGTAGCTACCAAATAAATGTAAGCTGCTCCCCCGTTCATAGTCATGTCATCCATTTAAATTATGGTTAGAATTTAAGGTTGGTATATAATAACATACACACTCGTTTCTACGTAATTATCGTTTTCTCTCTTAAATATATGTGAATGAGTTTTACTATTAACAAATAATTTTTTTTCTTAGCTTTCCTTTTCTTTTACATTTCTAAATGATGATCCTTTGCTTGCACAAAAGTACACGATTTTCATCACAATCAATTTAAAAGAAAAAATGATACAACGATGAATGCTTGAAACAAAAGAAATAGAAGAGAAAATTATATTCATAAAGGTATACTGTAAAAAGTAATGTATATATGATCATTGGATATTGATATAAAAACTAACAGAATAACTGTTTTTTCTATTCTTACCAATCCATATACAAGTTATTAATACATTAATTTATATTTTATGAACATTAAATTTTTAATTTTTTTATTAATGATTATCCACCTTACACTCAAACAAAAAAATGCAATTTCAATAGAAAGTTTCTTAAGGCGCAATGCTACCTTTTTTCTTAATATATACTTTGAAAAATAAGTCCCTTGTGATCACAGCAGAGGAAAGATTATAGTTCCGAGAAGGTGAAGTGGTCACTGGTCATGTAAGGCTCCTTGACTGTGAATAAGATGAAGCGCTCACTTGCTAGCTTTTTGCTTCGCTGCTAGACGGTGGGTTGGATCGTGTTCCTGAATTCACTCTTTCCTATGTTGCTTCCTTATGTTTTGAATTGATCAAAAGGTTTTTCAGCATTTTAATTTGAATTCCCCCCTTTGTATGACCAGTTTTGCCGTTCTAGCCACGAGTCTTTGATACATTCTAAGTTCTAACCCCAATTCAATCCTGAAACAATGACTGGCCTAAGCCATATTTTTTTTATTTGATAAATTATAAGTAATTAAAATCTTAATTTTATAAAAACTTTATATACGTTTTTTTAATATTATTTAATTATTAATTCACTTATCATGTTAAGGCTGGTCAAAGTATACTAGCCACGTCGAAATTTAAAGATTCATAAGAAATCTTTTTATAGTTTGACTCCAAAAAATTAGTGAAATTAAAATTAAAATTTGCTATAATGCATCTAATTATATGTCATGTGCTATTCTCATTCACTGAGCTAGTCCATTGAGTTTATATATGATTATGAATGTAATTTTTTATTTTTCATTTTTCATTTCTTATTGAGAATAATTAATTTCGCATGTATAAAATGTTTATATGGAATTATACATAATAGACTAATGAAAAGAACAAAAAGCATGCAGACTAAAATCTTGGACTTGGTGATTGATAGCTTCCAAAACAATTTTTTGGTGAAAAGCTTCCAAAACAATTTTGATCTTATTTACTTTCATTTTTTATTTTATATATATGATTTAATTTTGATGCATTGTCACTACAAAAAAAATTATATTATCATTAAATTATCTATTATCATGTTATAAAAAATAATTGATTCTCACAATAATTACTTCAAAAATTATACATATAATAATGTATGATTAATTAATAGTAAAAAAACTTAAACTAACATTATATCAAAATTAACATTTTTTTTAGATGACGCTTTCTTGCTTTAGAACCCAATCGTTTAGAAACTATGATAGATTGATAGTTATCGCCGCTTACATCAGTTATCAAACTCAATGAGATTAGGTATATGATCACACTAGTTTGCCTGTCATGTTCCGTTTCCGGAAAAGATATTTCATTTCAATATTAAGGTTCATAATTATACATATTCGTCAACATGATTGTTTTTCACCCAAAAAGGAAAATGAAGAAAAACGTTGAACATGTTCTTACTTATTTCAAATTATTTATTTGGTCGTACAATTGTTTCAATCAACTGATATCTCCTCACTTTTTGTTTAAAATTAATATAGCCTTACTTTAAATTCCCAAAATTAAGCAATCTATCTTACTCACACTCACAATTGCAATCAATTAATATAGTATAAAAAAATAATTTTAATTTATGAAATATTGTGAAGTGACAGTTTTACATTGTATTACTAATATTATTTTAATTTTAATTTTAGTATTATCTTATTAAAAAGAAATTAAAGAAAAATATAATTTTTTTTGCTAATTTTCATTTTTAAGTTGTATCACTAATATAATTTGAATTTGAATTTGAATTTGAATTTTATCTTTTAAAATAAAAATTAAATGAAATTACAAATTATTCAAGATTTTTTCTTACAAGTATCATCTATAAGTTATGTCATCAATGACTCATTATAGATTTAAATTTAAATTTCATTGTTATTATTATCTTATTAATGTAATTATATATATATATATATATAAGCATTATATATAAAAACTTTTTGAGATTTTGTTTATAGAATAAAATTATTTTTGAACACTCTTTTAAAAATTTTTAAAATTTTAAAATATTCTCAAGATTTTATATATAAACTTGATATTTGATGTCCTAAAAAATTACAATAAATATTTGAACCTCAACATAAAATTTTTGAATGACTTATGATTACTTATAAAAATTATAAATATATTTTTTACAATAATAATATAATTATCATATATTATTTTAAATATTTTTTATAATCATGTGTATCGCACAAATGCTATTCTAGTCAGAAGTAAATGAGTCCAATGTGGGGGAAAACAAAGAAAAGAAAAATACCACCCTCTCTTTTTTTTTTTTACCCAAAAACCCATTGTTTGGGTTTGGACATTTGAGGGACTATTAGATCACTTGCATTGATGATTGTGTTATCAAACAATGTTATTTACATGTCATTTTATTATTTTATATTATTTTTTAATAATAAAACATGAGATATATATTCAAACACAGACTCTTTATACATTTTTTTTCTCTAAATAGAACTAATGTAAAGAAAAGTGTGAAAAAAATAGTGTACAATCATCATTTTTTTTGTTTTATTAACAATAATGATATTTACATATAAAAATATATATTATTTTTATATCACTTCCTTTTTAAATAATAAAACAAGAAAATGTAAATTCCAAAACACACTCTTTCTATATTTATTTTCTAAACAAATAAAGTGTAAAAATAATATAAAAAATTTTGATATACAAAATTTATTTTTATTTTATTTACTACTGTATAAGGGTGTAAATAATCGAGTCAGATATCGTGTATTCGCAACTCTAGCATGTACTCAAATAAGAAAATGAGACCAATATATGCCTATGAATCTATGATCATGTACCCATTTATTCATACTTATTTGGATTTTTTGTTTTGACCGTACATACACCTAGCTTACCTGAGTATATTGGCGGTTGTTAACATTACCCACCAAACTTTTATTCATCTACTTCATATTATATTAGACCGGCTAACAAAGAATTATCCGAAAGTCCATCTTAGGAAATATACAATGTCCGGTATGATAATATTTTTGCATAAAAATGAAAAAAACACTTGTCTTTATGTTTATCCAGCTTAATTACTTAATAAATATTACAACTCAGTTGTAAAACTACTTAAGCAACTTCCTTAAGTTATTACACTCAGTTTTTAAGATATATATATATATATATATATCTAGTTATAAGATTGTGAAAAAATAAATTTTGAGCATACAACTAAATATAAATAATTAAAATTAAAAATTATTTAAAAATCATATAATTATTTAAAAAAATTATATATATTTATATTCTAATCTTAACCATTCATATAATATTCAATTATCTATTTTTTTTTTTCAGTTTACATTTTGTACCTTCTGTCTCACTGAGAAGTAGAAGCCCAACATGAGTGGCCGATGTGGTAGCTACCAATATAAATGTAGGCTGCTCCCCCCTTCATAGTCATGCCATCCATTTAAATTATGGTTAGAATTTAAGGTTGGTATATAATAACATACACCCACGTACCTACGTAATTATCGTTTTCCCTCTTAAATATATATAAATGAGTGTTACTATTAACAAATAAATTTTTTTTCTTAGCTTTCCTTTTCTTGTACATTTCTAAATGATGATCCTTTGCTGCCACAAAAGTACACGATTTTCATCACAATCAATTTAAAAGAAAAAAAAATGATACAGCGATGAATGCTTGAAACAAGAAATAGAAGGGAAAATTATATTCACAAAGGTTTATTGTAAAAAGTAATTTATATATGATCATTGGATATTGATATAAAAACTAACAGAATAACTGTTTTTTATTCTTAAAAATCAATATACAAGTTATTAATTCATTAATTTATATTTTATGAACATTAAATTGTTAATTTTTTATTAATGATTATCCACCTTACACTTAAAAAAAATGCAATTTCAATAGAAAGTTTCTTAAGACGAGAGCTACGTTTTTCTTAATATATATTTTGAAAAACAAGTCCCTTGTGATGAGTCTGTTGGATCAAAGCAGAGGAAAGATTATAGTTCCGTGAAGGTGAAGTGGTCACTGGTCATGTAAGGCTCCTTGACTGTAAAGAACATGAAGCGCTTACTTGCTAGCTTTTTGCTTCGCTGCTAGACAGTGGGTCGGATCGTGTTCGTGAATTCACTCTTTCCTCTGTTGCTTCCTTATGTTTTGAATTGATCAACCATTTTGTTTTGATTTCCCCCCTTAGTATGACCAGTTTTGCCGTTCTAGCCACGAGTCTTTGATACATTCTAAATTCTAACCCCCATTTAATCCTGAAACAATAAATGACCTAAGCCATTTTTTTTATTTTGATAAATTATAAGTAATTAAAATTTTAATTTTAGAAAAAATTTATGTACATATTTTTTTGGTTAACATTATTAATTCAGTTATGGTGTTAAGGCTGATCAAAAGTATACTATCTAC
This sequence comes from Ormosia semicastrata, assembly GCA_029884595.1. NCBI lineage: Eukaryota > Viridiplantae > Streptophyta > Magnoliopsida > Fabales > Fabaceae > Ormosia > Ormosia semicastrata. Next base: position 12,753,741 of record JAQQTO010000055.1, on the reverse strand, counting down.
ATAGAAATTTAAAGATTCATAAAAATCTCTTTACAGTTTGACTTAAAAAATTAGTCAAATTAAAATTAAAAGTTGTTATAATGCATCTATTATATATTATGTGCTATTATAGTCCATTGAGTTTATATATGATTGTTAATGTAATTTTTCATTTTTCATTTTTCATTTCTTATTGAGAATAATTAATTTCGCATGTATAAAATGTTTATATGGAATTGTACATAATAGACTAATGAAAAGAACAAAAAGCATGCAGACTGAAATCTTGGACTTAGGGATTGATAGCTTCCAAAACAATTTTTTGCTGAAAAGCTTCCAGAACAATTTTGATCTTATGTACTTTCATATTTTATTTTATATATATGATTTAGTTTTGATGTATTATCATTGTAAAACTTTTTCACACTATCATCAAATTATATATATACTCTCATATCATTAAAAATATTTAATTTTTATAATAATTTCTTTAAAAATTATATATATAATAATATATGTTAGTTAATAATAAAAAAAATTTAAACTAACAGTACATCAAAATTAACCAATTTTTTTGTGATGACATTTTCTTGCTTTAGAACCCAATCGTTTAGAAACTATGATAGTTATCGCTTACATCACTTGTCGAACTCGATGAGTTAGGTATATGATCACACTAGTTTGCCTGTTATGTTCCGTTTCCGGAAAAGATATTCCATTTCAATATTAAGGTTCATAATTATGCATATACGTCAACATGATTATTTTTAACCCAATAAGGAAAATGAAGAAAAAACTAAGTTGAACATGTTCTTACTTATTTCAAATTATTTTTTGGGTCGTACAATTGTTTCAACCAACTGATATCTCCTCACTTTATTTTAAACACAATATAGCCTTACTTTAAATTCCCAAAATAAAGCAGTCTATCTCACTCACACTCACTAGTGTCTAACTTACATTTACAATCAATCAAATGTAATATATAAAAAAATAATTTTAATTTGTAAAATTCTGTCATTGACAGTTTTACATTGTATTGCTAATATTATTTTAATTTAAATTTTAGTATTATCTTATTCAAGAAAAATTAAAGAAAAATGTAAAAAAATTACTAATTATCATTTTTAAGTTGTGTTATTAATGTAATTTGAATTTGAATTTAATATTATCTTTTAAAATAAAAATTAAATGAAAATTAAAATTATTTTAGGATTTTTTATAAGTATCATTTATAAATTGTGTCATCAATAATTCATTACAAATTTAAATTTGAATTTTATTGTTATTATCTTATTAATGTAATATGTTATATATATATATATATTAGACCAGCTAACAAAGAATTATCCGAAAGTCGATCTTAGGAAATATACAATGTCCAGTATGATAATATTTTTGCATATAAATAAAAATAAAATACTTGTCTTTATATTTATCCAGGTTAATTACTTAATAAATATTACAACTCAGTTGTAAAACTATTTAAGAAACTTTCTAAGTTACAGTACTCTAAGTTTTTAAGATATATATATATATATATATATATATATATATATATATATATATATATATATATATATATATATATATATATATATATATATATATATATATATATATATATGATGATGAGAGGAGTGTTTATTATAAGATGTGAGAGAAGTGAATCTTGACTATTGGATCTTTTATGAATGGTCAAAATTAGAAGATAAATGTATATGACTTTTTTAAGTGGTCATATGACCTTTAAGTAACTTTTAATCTTGATCATCGATGTATGATTGTATGGTCAAGATTTACTCCTCTCACTCTCTCACCCTCTCACAATAAAAATTTCTCTTACTAGTGACCATACAACCATACATGAATGATCAAGATTAAAAGTTATTTAAAAGTCATGTGACCACTTAAAAAAATCACATGCATTTATCTTCTAATCTTGACCATTCATATAAAATCTAATGGTCAAGATTCACTCATCTCATCTCTTATAATAAACATTCTTCTCACGTGATACACATCTTATATATATATATATATATATATATATATATAGGACATATCTAGTGAGAGAAGTTCTTATTATGAGAGAGTGAGAGGAGTAAATCTTGACCATACAACCATATATGGATGATCAATATTAAAAGTTACTTGAAGGTCATGTGATCACTTAAAAAAGTCACATGAATTTATGTTCTAATCTTGACCATTCATGAAAGATCCAATGACCAATATTCACTCATCTCACCTCTCACAATAAACACTCCTCTCACATGAGTAAAATCCTATATATATATATAGGGGACATATCTAGTGAGAGGAGTTTTTATTGTGAGATAGTGAGAGGAGTAAATCTTGACCATACAACCATACATGGATGATCAAGATTAAAAATTATTTGAAGGTCATGTGACCATTTAAAAAAGTCACATACATTTATGTTTTAATCTTGACCATTCATGAAAGATCCAATGGTCAAGATTCACTCATCTCATAAACACTCTCTACTGATAAATCTATATATATATATATATATATATATATATATATATATATATATATATATATATATCACATTTACTTTTTTTTAACACGTGCCACCACTACAATTATATAATTATAATTTTTTAATTTAATTTTCAGAATACATGAGATATATCATGTACTGTAAAATTCAAGTAATAATACTTAACATATATATATATATATATATATTTTTAGTCTAACATGTGTCTTTAGTCGTCTTTGTTTTCAAACATTGGAGTCCAAGGTATTCCGTTTCCAATTTTTCAACCTTCAAACCATTCGCTGTCAAGCAAATTGAAACTATATTACAAACCAGCTAGCAGATCAAGGACGGGTCAATTCATAGTCCCATCCGAACATATAGAACTCAATTCCAATCCCTATATAAACGTTGTGTGTGTCTCCCCTCCTTCCACCAAAACATTTCATATCACAAGCTTATTATATTCTATAGTTCTAACTTCAACCAAGGAATCAAACTCCTTTAAAAGCTCCTAAGGGGAGATCGAATACTGATTCAAAGTACAAAAAGAGCATTTTCTTTCTGTACTTCTTCATTTACTTACAGAGAGAGCATAAATATAAGGCTTTCTCTTACAGGAGGATCCTCTGCACAGTTCTGCAGCTTCTGCTGATCATCCTCGCCATTTTTGTGGCTTCTCCACAATCTGGAGCAGCTTGCAGGCCATTATTATTACATCATTATCAGTGGTCGAGGGAAAATGGCTTTCTTTTAGAGTGTGTTTGAAATGTAAAATAATAAGAAATGATCATTAAAAAATAAGCAATAATTTGATTTCTAAAATCTTATGAATTTTAATCTTTTTGTTTTAGAAATTTCATCAAATTTGATAGGATTTGGTAAGATTTGTCGAGTTAAAGGTAAAATAATAAAATCAAATCAAAAAATGGCCTTCTTTTATTTTTTTTTAAAGTTTCAGTTTTTAAATCAATTCCAATTCAAATTAAATCGCCCCACAATCTTACGCCAAACGCCGGCACATGGAGGAGATGGCACGCATCCCTAAGCCAGCTTGAAATGGACCAGCAGCTGACGAGGCTGGCAACGAAATATTAATCAAAGTTCTTGATATTTGTATGCAATTGGAGTAATTAATTATATTCCCGTGGTAAAAGTTCAATATGTGTGTAGATTATTTCCATTCTTGATTTTTTTTTTCAATACATGTGTGGTTGCATGTTTTCACATGCAAGTGTCTTTCAAATCTTAGTTCCATATATTCTTGTGTTCTCATTCAATTTCAATAATCTCGCAGAATATATATTAATTCTCTAAAACAAAGATGTAAGAGATTCTTTTAGGTCAATTGTTATTGCATGTTAATATTGATGAAAATCAAAATAACCCATTTATGTACTATAAAATTAAGCTCTTCATACGCATGATCATTTATGTACTATATTTGTTTATTCTTTTTAAAAAATAGCGGACAAATAAAAAAAAATCATTTGACTTTAATAATATTTATTTCAGACTTTTTTGTTCTTGTACTTCCTCGCCAACTCCAGCATGTACGTACTTATTAATCAATTAATTAGAGAGCAATAATACAAATATAAAGATTTTTCATACAAATCTTCAAATGTATGGCAATAAAGATTTTAAGGGTAAGTTATGCATTACTCTATTAAGGTTTAACGCAACAGAAAATATTTAGTAAATGTGTCAAAAATTATGAATCATATTATTAAATATAAAAAATATTTAAAGTTAGTAAATAAAAATATATTTATCTTTAAATTATTTAATGAATTAAAATTAAAATATACTATTTTAAATTAATAATAAATATATTTTTATTTACTCATTTTAAAAAAGTATTTTTTTTCATTATATAAGAAGATTTATGAATAAAGTGAAAAAAATAAAAAAAAATTATATTAAATATTAAATGGATCACAATAGTAGTTGTTATTTACATCATGATTTATAGACAAAATAAAATTTTTATATATATAGATTTTTTTTTTTTAAAAAAAAAAAAAAGGAATATAGTGAAACTAAAAGTAAGAAGAGTTAGTAAGTTTATTGTATAAAGGTTAAAAATTAATAGAAAGATGAGTTGAAATTATAATATTAATATATATAAAATAATTACAAATCATATGTCAAATACATATCAAGTATAAACTTTTTTAATTTTATCATTTTTATCTTTGGTATAATTATATTGACCTCCTTTCAAGTTAGTACTTATAATATTGACACTCTTTTTGTTTGAGAAATTACTCATACTCCCATTGTTTTATATTTTCAATGGGATTTCATGTAATATTTGTACATAAAATAGGAGAGATATATATAATTTCATAAATAAAGAAGGGTATTTAAGTGTAATAATAATATATAAAATCAGATATATGAGTATAATTTTTAAATAAGAATATCAATGTAATAAGTACTAACTTTATAAAAAATTAATGTAATTATCTTTTTATTTTTTAGTAAATTAAATTAAATTATTAGTATGTAAAAAAAGAATATTGGTGAGAAAAGGAATGGTCATGGCGTATGCTCGCCTCCCTTATATCCGTCACTGGTTTAACCCATTTTTGCTTTTTATTCATAAATTTTATTTTTTAATATATAACCCTCTTACACTATAGTAAAAAATATATAAATATGTATTTTTGGTTAAATTTAATTGTGCAGTTTATACGCATTTGAGAATTTATTGTTTAAGGATTATATTGAAAGAGATTACATACTCTCACTATTAAAATTGATAAAAAAAATACATATTTACAATTTTTATCATAATTTATAAAAATTATATTACAAAATAAAATTCATGTATAAAAAACAAAAATAGACAAAACCTTCTAAAAAATAATGTGTAAATTTTCAAATTTTAACCCATTAGTTTTCATTGTATATAAAAATTTTCAACCACTTACGTGTATGAGTGCGTGAGGGTTCTCTATATCAAAAGTAAATTAATGAGTATATGAATTATGTGTGATATTCTTCTGTTTGACAGGAAAAGGGTAAAAAATTAAGAACAAATTACACATATTTGAGAGGGCTGCTAACATTTAGAGTTAAGTTGAAAAAAGGTTAACTAGGCCGAAATTTGACCCCAATTGGCATTCGATCTCATCTCCTTCATCATGAGTTCATGACTACTAGGTAATTTTGTTTTCCTTTTTCTTCCCCAAAAAGGACGCTTTACAAGTTTTTGCTTATTCCCTTCCATTCATGACTGCCACCAAAGTAGACAAGTATCGTGCCTCGGATGTACTTATATTGAACATTAAATTATGTAATCATTCAATCAACACTTCAAATATGAGTTATGTTATATTTTTTAAAAATATTTTTTTAATATTTAATAAAAAGTATTAAATAAAAAATTAAATACATTTAATATATTGAGAATATAAAAAATATTTAATATTTGTTCATTTAATAATTAAGAAGATTAATTAGTAAAATTTAGAATTATTCTTCAAATATATAGTTGATTCGGGCATGGTACCTGTGTCACCTTAATTCATAGTTTACAACACCGTAGAATCCCTCCACACCCCTCTCCCACACTTTACGAAAAAAAAAAAAACATAAAAGAAAAGCTAAATATAAAACTTGAGGCATCTGCTCCAATTTCGAATTTAATCTTCAAACAAATGGCTCAGTCATAATTTGATAAATTCTTAGTAAGCCCTTAGTTTAAACTTAGCAGTAAAACAAACTCATAAATCAACATTATTTCTTTATGAAATAAATCAAAATTTTGAAAAAACTATCCATTAAATATTAATTGCTCTTGAAGAGAAGTGACAAACCCAATGAGCCCTACATTAATTCTTAATCTAACAGATAAGTTTGGGAGTTGGAAGGAAAAGGGAAACAAAGGAAATCAAAAGAAAAATGAAAGGGGGAAGAGTGTGCGAGAAGTTAACTAGCTAATAAGTGTTCTTCCCCTTATGTTTAAACTTTTCCAAATTATTCTAAAATTGAAAGAACTTAAAATTATTTATAAAAATTAGTAAGGAAATTTTGATGAATTATATGATAAGAACCTATTTTTCTTTCCTTATTTTAAAAAATTTTAAAATAAAGAGAAAAACTTTCCTCCCATTCATTTCCCTCCATTCTTATGCATTTGATCTCACAGCCACAAATAATATCGGGTGCTTAGTCGGACATGCAATTCACAAATGAAAGAACCTATCGCGCTAGAACAAGGTATATTAATTAGACTATACCATTAAGCCAATTAGTCATTGTTATTGTGTAACACGACATGTTTACTTCTATATTTAGAATTAACCGGATTGCAGTATAATTTGACTTTATATTTTGAAATTGCAGGTCCTCAGGCTTACATTAATTTTTTTACTCTTTTTTTGGGCATATACATAATATTATATTAGTAAAATTGACCACATGGAAGTTTAATAATATATGTATCTTTGTTTCTTACTGTGTTTTGACTTTTGAGTTTGACCCACACATATTATTATAATTATAATAACAAAACTCAATCGTTTTCAAACACTGCTTTTCCTGCCTGTATGCATGGGTGTTTGGCGACCAAGTTACTTATTTGATTCGTTCTAATTAGTTTGAAACCTTTTTCAAACCGTGAGAAGTCAATCCAACCCACCAGGATACGTTTAGGTACGATAACCCATTTGGAAACGTTTTTCTTACAGGTGGGTGCATAATCCGTTGATTTGGCCCAAAAATACATCAACGCGCGGTTGATATATGCTGAAATGCTGAAATGCAGCTTACCAACTGCGATCTCCACTCAGGATCTCTCAGACCTCCATGGGCAACAAGCTTAACCCCATGGACGAACTCCAGTGAAGTTGGCCATACAGATCTAGTCCCATTTTTTTTATTTGATTTTTCGAGCAAATCTGCTCTTAACCACATAATTATTCCCTGTCTTACTAAGGGCTAAGATAAAAGCATAAAAAGATACAGAGACTAACTAGTAAACTATTTACAAACTAACAAACAACTTAACATAGCCGGTTGGTCATAGAAATCACTGGGGAACCGCTTAAAAAATTGGTCCACTGTAAAACTGGCCCGTTTATCTCTGCTCTGTATATGATTCGACAATTAGCACCCTTGCCTTTCTGTTCCACCAAGTTACGTGGCGGAAAAATCACATCCCAATAAAAGAAAATGACACCTCATTTCAATTCTTCCCAAGAATGTCTCCCAAAAATACCCGTGCAATATATCCTTTACGTTTATGCTTCAGACTTTATTTGAACTAGCTAGAAGACTAAGCTAATTATAAGCAGCCCAATATTAACTAAATATTCAAAAAATGACACCTCATAAATTTTTTTCTCCTTAAAAAGTTTTAGTAGAGAAGTCTGATCACTCAAGCCGAGTTGCACTTAATACGAGCCTTCTCAAAATGATAATTTTAATAAGATTTGAATGCACGTTTATCACTAGGAGTCATAAGCCAGCTACCACTTGGTGGGTTACCTTGGGTTTTATGATTAAATATGTTACATATATTGTTGGACCGTCCGAACTTAATTAACATCTGTTCATAAGTTAGACCCATTTTTGTAAGGTCTGACTGACTTATATCTAAATAGGTAACGATTTGATAAATATGAGCTTAATATGACTCACCAATAAATATAATAACCTGACGCCATAATGACCAAACATAATATCTCGTGCGATAATAACTAGGTATAACAAACTTGCGTCATAATGACTATATATAACGTTCAAAATCCTAATAGCTTGGACAAAAGGTATTTGAAGAGTTAATCTTCCGGATCTCTATATAAACCGGTCTAGCAGTTTAGGCCAAACATGTTCACTTTTCTTTACCTGTGCCTTAATCATTGTCTTGACTCTAAGACTGATCGGTTGGGGTGCCTCTACTAGCATTCCACTCCGTCTTCCTCGGGTAATTACCGGACGATTGACCTGAGGTTCTCTGACTACCTTTCCTCGGGTAGAGGACAAAATATTTGGCACCATCTGTGGGGAGAGGTAAAATTCTCCCACTCCATTAGAAACCACAAGGGTCACGTTCCTATCACCAATGCCTACCTATCTCTAGAGATGTCCTCCTGGGCAATACAAGGTTTCCTAACCCCTCGAAAAAAGTACTTATGCAAGTAGTGGTTGTTAGATCCTTAATCCAACATTGGCCTTATATGTGAATAATTATGTATTGTGGGCTGTCACTTAAGGTTGAGCCTAGTTAAAAGTGATCTGATAAGATTTGGATTATTTGGGCTTCAATGTATCTAATAGGATATGGGTCTTTAATATGTAGAGACTAAAGGGTAATTCTATTTTTGCGATGGGCTAAAATAGAAACGTCAATAGATAACCCTAGGGTTGTCTATAAAATAGGTAATGGTCCCCGGGTCACACGTATCGTTCTCATCTTTCCTGACATCCCATCATCAGAAAGAAGCAGAGGGAAAGTTAAAGGGTTCTCTCAGGGAATACGTGTAGATCTGGAAGACCAAACCGCACGACTCTGAAGAGTTATTGGTCATTATGAATTCAGGTACGCTTCCGCGCAATTTCCTTTCCTAATGATCAACATGATTATTTTCTAGTTTATAGATGATTATTTTCATCTAGGGGGTTTATTCCGGTTCCAACAATTGGTATCAAAGCAGGTTATGTTTGATCATTAAGAAATTCTTTATTTTCTTTATGAATCTGGTTATGATTTATATGATTTAAAATTGAATTAAGCGGTGATTTTCTGAATATTTACGTGTATCATTGTAAATTTGATTTGCGCATATATATTGATCATGAATTCAGTTTCGAATACATATGCGCTTGTAGCAATGTATATTCCTTGGTCAAACGTGTTCAGCTCCTTTATTATATATGGGTTTATAATGAACAATTATTATTATATTAAAAGGAATATTAAAATTGCTTTAAAGCTATAGTATGATCAAGAACCAATAAAGACAATAATCTGGTATTGATTGTATATATGTATATATTATTCTGGAAATCACACGCACAAACGTAGATTGATTTTATTAAATTGTATGTATTGTTTCTAGAAAATTACAAGTGTTATATGTTTATTTTGGGTATATTTTTAGCCATCCTAAATTTAAATATTGGAAAAGTTTATATATTTTGGGATAAATTAATTGAAATAACATGTCACCAAAGTGACATCTCTTGTGGAGATTAATTTATTTTAAAATATAAAAGGTTGTGTGCTTGTAATTTATGTAGATACTGATCGGCCCAAAGGAAAGTGAGTATTTTACAGAATTGCAAGTGCATTTGTGGTGATAAATGTGTGATAATTATTCGATTTTACATGTGAATAATGCATTGGCCCAAAGGAAGATTTATTGTTTGACATGTTCTTATTATCAGTATTTGATTACTACGCCAAGGTATCACTGATAAGTTAATATTTTGTCCAAAGATAAAATGTTATTGGATTCCCAGTATCTTGAGATGGGGTTTACCTTATTTGAATTTAGTATTACTTTGATTTTGAGACTTATCTGAGCAAGTTTTGTTTGTTTATTGTTCTCTATTCAGCTATGAATGATCCTGCAAGTATTACTACTAACATTAACTCTATTCCTATGCTGAATGGCTCAAACTTCAAATCCTAGAAAGAAAATATCTTGATAGCTCTTGGAGTAATGGACGTTGACCTTGCGTTAAGGGTTGACTCTCCCCTACCTCTTACGGATCAGAGTACCTCTAAAGATAAGAGAGAGATAGAAATGTGGGAGAGGTCAAATCGCATGAGTGTGATGATCATGAAGAAGGCCATTCTAGAAGTATTCAGAGACATAATATCTGAAAAGATAACTACAGCTAAGGAGTTCCTTGCAAATATTGAAAAGAGGTTTGTCAAGAACGAAAAGGTTGAAATAGGTACGCTCTTGGAAAAACTAATTTCAATGAAGTATATGGGTAAGGGCAACATTAGGGAGTACATCATGGAGATTTATCATATTACTTCAAAGCTGAAAGCACTTAAGCTAGAACTCTTTGAGGACTTGTTGGTGCATCTGGTTTTGATATCTCTTTCGACACAATTTGGCCAGTTTAAGGTGAGTTATAATTATCAGAAAAAGACTTGGTTTCTGAATGAGCTCATCTCACATTGTGTTCAAGAAGAAGAAATATTGAAGCAAGACAAGATAGAAAGTGCCCATTTTGCCTCTACCTCAAAGTATAAGGGTAAGGGACTAAAGAGGAAGATGGATAAGGAAGCTGCAGATACGACACCTCAAAAGAAACAACAAAAGAAACCAAATGAATCAGGAGGTAATGGTTGTTTCTTTTGTGGAGCTGAAGGGCATGTGAAGAAGCATTGCAGTAACTATCACGCATGGCGTGCTAAGAAAGGTATGCTTCTTAATTTGATTTGTTCTGAGGTTAATTTAACTTCGGTGCCTAAACACACATGGTGGATAGATTCTGGTGCCATAACTCACATCAGTGTGTCTACGCAGGGTTGCCTGAATTATCGAAAACCAAGTGATGGTGAAAGATACATCTATGTAGGTGACGGCAAGACGGTTCAAGTTGAGGCAATTGGAAAATTTAGATTATTGTTAAAGACTGGATTTTATTTGGATCTTGATGAAACATTTATTGTGTCATCTTTTAGACAAAATTTGATTTCTATTTCTGCTTTGGATAACTTTGGTTATTCTTGTTCATTTGAGAATAGAAAATTTAGTTTGTTTCATAATTCAAAATTAGTTGGTTCTGGTTCTTTGTCAGGTTACGATAATCTTTATTCGCTTGATACAATTGTTTCGTTTAATGAATCTCTGCAATTAAGTACACGAGGCATAAAGAGGAAATTAACTGATGAGAATTCAGTTGCATTATGGCATAAGAGATTAGGTCACATCTCTAGACGGAGAATAGAGAGACTTGTGTCAAACGAAGTTCTAGAACCCTTAGATTTTACAGATTTTGATATTTGTATCACTTGTATTAAGGGAAAACAAAACAATAAAAGGAGATTTGAGGCCAATAGAACTTTGGACGTCTTAGAACTTACACATACAGATATTTGTGGGCCATTCCCTACGGTTGCTTGGAATGGTCAACAATATTATATAACGTTCATAGACGATTTTTCAAGATATGACTACATTTATCTCATTAACGAAAAGGCAAAGTCATTGGATGTGTTCAAAAATTATAATGCTGAAGTTGAGAACCAACTCAACGAAAGAATCAAAAGCGTCAGGTCTGACCGTGGTGGTGAGTACTATGGTAGATATGACGGTTCAGGTGAACAATGTCCAGGACCTTTTACTAAATTCCTAGAGGAATGTGATATCATCCCATAGTACACTATGCTGGGCTCACCCACTATGAACGGTGTTGCTGAAAGATGAAACAGGACGCTTAAAGACATAGTAAGAAGCATGATTAGTCATTCTACCTTACCAGAATCACTCTGGGGAGAAGCACTTAAAGCTGTAACATATATCCTCAATAGAGTTCTAACTAAAGCAACTACAAAAACCCCTTACGAACTTTGGACAGGCAAAAAGCCTAGTTTAAAGCACTTGCATGTTTGGGGTTGTCCAGCTTCTAGCTGAAGCAAGGCCTTATAGGCCAAATGAAAACAAATTGGACTCAAGGACGGTCAATTACTATTTTATTGGATACTCTAAAAGGTCCAGAGGTTACAAGTTTTATGATCCCACAACTAAGTCAATTTTTGAATCGAGAAATGCCCGGTTCTTTGAGGATGTCGAGTTTGCTGGGAGAGATATAATTAGGGACATTGTCTTTGAAGAGGAATATGTTGATATTCCCACAGGTGTTATTGACATTGTTCAGGAACCTCTTCCTGACCCTGTTGAAGACAAAATAGATCAAGATAATATCGAACCTCCCATGCAAGAATTATTCCAGAAGAACAAACTCTTCCACCTCAAGAACCTATGCCATTAAGGAGATCCACGAGAGAAAGGAGAAGTGCAATACCAGATGATTACATTGTATTTCTCCAAGAACATGAGGTTGACATTGGAGTGGTGGAAGATGACCCGATCAACTTTCGTCAAGCCATGAAAAGTTCTAACTCTCAAAAGTGGATTGATGCCATGAATGAAGAGATTAAGTCTGTGAAGGACAATGACATTTGGGATCTTGTCCCATTGGTTGCAAATGGATATTTAAGATCAAAAGGGATTCAAAAGGCGATGTTGAAAGATATAAGGCTCATCTTGTCGCAAAGGGATTTACACAGAAAGAAGACATCGACTATAAAGAGACTTTCTCTCCGGTATCTTCGAAGGACTCTTTTAGGACTATAATGGCATTGGTGGCGCATTTCGATCTTGAGTTACATCAGATGGATGTAAAGACGGTGTTTCTGAATGGTGACATTGATGAGACAATCTATATGGTGCAACCAGAAAACTTTGTTTCAGAAGACTCAAAGAATATGATTTGCAAACTTAAGAAATCCATCTATGGGCTCAAGCAAGCATCTCAACAATGGCATTTCAAGTTTCATCAAGTAATCATCTCATTTGGTTTTGAGGTGAATTTGGTAGATGACTGTATATATCATAAGTTCTGTGGGAGCAAGTATATTTTTCTAGTTTTATATGTTGATGACATTTTGCTTGACAATAATGATATAGAATTATTGCATGAAACCAAGATATTTTTAGCTAAGAATTTTGAGATGAAAGACCTTGGTAATGCATCTTTTGTATTGGGCATATAGATACACCGAGATCGTTCTCAGGGTATTCTTGGATTGTCACAAAAAGACTATATTGAAAATGTTATCAAGAGATATGGTATGTAAGAGTGTAAACCAGGTGATATCCCTGTAGCTAAGGGAGACAAGTTTATTTTCAATCAGTGTCCTAAGAATGGCTTTGAAGAAAAGAAAATGCAGAAGATTCCTTATGCATCATGGGCAACAACTTAGGCCTTTTTTTTTTAAATGGAACATCTAACTCCTATTTAATTTCTCATAAATTGAATACAATAAAATACTAGTAAACATAAAATAGTATCCATAATTACTTGCATAACATCAAATATATATTAACATAGCCCAAAATATCATTCCAAGCAAATAGTTTGAAACTATCTACATTATATCAAAACAAATTGCCGACATGACACAAAATGCTATACATAGACCTACACAAGTGTCTTCCTAAGCAAAAGTTAAGTCTAAAACTGCCTATGTAGAAGTTATATTCATGGCTGGGGTGGATGAACTAAGATTATTTGATGATGCTTATGTAAGATTCTCTATCTGAAAAGTACTTGAAATTAGCCTAACAACAAGTTGCACCTCCTATTGTACCACCTCTTAAACCACTGCTCTCACATCTCCCAGCCTTTCTCAATCTCACGTTGGACAACTTCTTCAAACTCAGGTGTGTTAGAATAATGATATGTGGAAGCATTAGAAGTACCAATTCTAAAATTTAGTGGGCAAACCACAGATGATTGAGATCCTAGGCCATAAATTCTTCCTTTCTTTGGCCCACCAACAGCTTCAACCCAAAGTGACAACTCTTCTTGATTATCTAAGTCATGTTCTATTATTATATCATCTTCACTCCTCTCAAATGTGTCACTTTCTATTATGTCATCTTCCACCCCATCATTGTTTTCATTAGATGTGTCACCGACATGTGTTAAGACTTTGGCAAGTGTACCAAGCCGTGCAAGTAATAAAGAGATGAGTGGGTTGTCGTTTCCAACGAGGATCGTGACAAATACTAGCACTAAACACCACAATCACTATCTAAACGATGGGTTTGGAAAGAAGGGAACTCAGCAAAAGATGATGAAATCAGAAATTAAAGAAATAAGTCTTTTTGAATTTTTCACAAACACTTGGTGTGCACAATTGAAATTGAATTCGATTAAGATAAAATGCTGGGGTTAGACTTACTAATTCTTTTCCAAATGCAATGACATAACAAACAATATAATCTTTAACTTCATTTATGAGAATCAATCCACTAATTACTCAATTTCTAATTCCTTAGACGAAAAGAGCCTAAATCCCCTAATTAAGTCCTAATTCCTTAGGTGACTTAAAGAGTGAATTCGCATTAAGGTTAAGGATTAATAGATTACTAATAGATCAAGACCTATTCCTAGATTAAAGACCTATTAGGTGATTAAATTCAGATTATTAGGTGATTAAATTCAGATTTAGACCTAGTATCAATTTTCCAATTGTTTACCAAATCAAGCATCAGGTCATGGATAATCAAGCCACAACAAGCATTAAGCACGGAAATTAAGCACTCATAAAGAAGTAAAGAAATATATTGGATGATCAAATCAAATCCATAAGAGATTCAGAAAAAGATACATCTAACCCCAATATAAGGTAGTTTAGCTAGACATGATTAAAGTGATACAATAAAAAGAAATAAAGATAAGAGATGAAAACTCCATTGGATGCTCTTGGTTCCCCAGCCACGTCCAGAAGCTCTCAATCCTTTTTCAAGAATCTCCTTTCTCAAATTAATCCCCTGGTTAAATCTCCCACCTCTGCGTAATATCCTATTTTCAGGATTTCTTCCAGACGCATCAGCGCTTAGCGCGAAATTATCCACGCTGAGCGCAACTTAAGTGACTATGTTGTTGCATCATAAGCAGTTGCGCTTAGCGCGCTCTTGCTGACGCTTAGCGCCACATGTGCTGAAGTGTATCACGCATCAGTCAATCTTCTGGCTTCTTCAGGCTAAGCGCCACAACCTTGGGGCTAAGCGCTGGCTTCCATACGTGAACTTGGGCTTCAGCTTCCAATTGGGCTTCAATGGGCTTCCATGATTTGCACCCAAACTACATAAAACACATCAAAACATCATTAACTAATCTAAAAAAAATCAATTAAGAAAATATTCTTAAAGACTAAATAAAACACATAAAACATGGACTAAAACGACATCTCAAGTCTTAAAAGAAAGATAAACAACCTCAATGTACACCTATAAAGGTATACAAATTAGACATTTATCAAATTCCCCCAAACTTAAGACTTTGCTTGTCCCCAAGCAAAAGTAAACTAAAAAATAAAGAACAACAACTCAACACACAAGTTAACTAACAAAAGAAAAAAAAATTCAAAAAGAAATGAGATCCATCACTACTCAACAAGACAAAGTAATACAAACTCCACTGATGAGAAACTTACAAAGAAGATTCCATCCATAGCGAACTTGCATCCCGACTTTGCTCAAACAGAAGAAGTCATAGCAAAAATGTACAGTTATTTTCACTCTTGACAGAACAATAATCATGGCATTAACAATATAGTCAAAATAATGGAAAATCAGCTCTTCACAAGATGTAGCTGTTTCTCTCAATCACTCTAGTGTATGGAGTGTGTGTTCCTCTCAAAATCACACATTAAAACCCTACAACTTCAATTTTGCTTTTCATCTTAATTCTCCTTACACAAATCACATGCATGCATAGTCACAAGGTCTTTACTTGTGGTGTAACTTGGTTTGGTCAAAGGAAAAGTGATGAAGGATAAGCAAGCTAATCACCAAAGAGGATAAGAGATTTTTTTTTTTCATTTTTTTAGATCACTTTTTAAAACTGCATAATATTTTTTTTTGAATTTCTTCTTTGCCATTTTTTTTTCACTTTTTTTTTCCCAAACTTATGTTAAACCCAAATACAAGAAAATATTCTCTTATCCAAAAAGGTGCAGGTATAACATTGTTTTTCTTTTTTTTTGGCATATGGGTTATCCACAAAACTTAATCATTGTCTTTCAGCTCAAAGGGATATCACAAAGGATAAAAACAATATTTAGGTGAGCTTTTTAGTCAGAATGCTAGAAGAAAAAAAATGCCCTGATCATTCTATGACATGCAAGTGAATTTTGAATTCAAATCAGATTCAAGCAAAATCAAGAGTATAAGTTCCAATGGTGCCACTCACAAAGAATTTATCATTAATGGTCCAAAGAACTCACACAGGTAAAGCTAAAATTTTCCATTGAATTTTCCAGATTTCCTTGCCATAGTCATTATTCACAAAAATTCAAACCAAACATCAAAGCTATGATATCCTTATGAAAACAAAATCACAGAAGCACAGCAACCACAAATGTCAACTTCAATGGAAGAGAAACAACATGGAAGAAAAGTACTACAATGAAATTGTTAAGAGTGATAATCTCAAAAAAATTTTTTTTTTTAGAACACCATATAAACACAAGACACTTTGACAAAAATAACAGAAAGAACATGGTACATTTATTCATTCAAAATTAAATTCAAGCAAAGTGAAGAGAAATTTAGCTCAAGGGTTCCTAGAGGAACCCTCTCCAATCTTCTTCTTGCACCCCTTCACTTTCTTCCCCTTCTTTGTGTCTTCTTCTTCTTCTTTCTGCACTTGGGAAGTTTGCTCTTCTTCTTCCACCTCTTGAGGAGGAAACACCCGCTCCTTCTCCTTTTTGCACAAGTCCATCAGTGGTTGCAAAAACTCTTTGTAATCATCGTCAATTTCCTGACCTTCCAAGGTCCAATTCTGATTTGGACAATTTCTTGCACATTCAAGACATTCTTTCACCATGTGTTCGTCTGTATAATGAACTGGAGGATTCGGTGTGGTCCTCTTAGGTGGCATCTTGTGGAAATCCATGAATGAAAATGAACCAATTAACATCACACTCAAATATTAAATATATTTTTTTTTCACACTAAATTATTCTATCACAACTCAAACACCAATCAGCACCAAAAATTCAAAAACACAAACAAAGTTTAACCCATACTGATGTCCAAACACAGAATAACAAAAACTAAACAAAATAACCAGGTCCACAATATAATGATAACAATATCACAAAGTCAAACATTAACAATTATTTTCAAAATCAAATTAAAGTTCTTCAAGCTCTACTTCTCTTCATCCTCTAGCTCATCCCCCTCTTGAAAAGCATCCTGGTCCCCAGGATGTTCTGGCCATGCAACATAAGAATCCACCTCACTAGCAGAAGGAAAGTGGAATGACCCCTCAGGTGGACTGGGCAAATGAGCAGATAAGTCTCGCATCATATTCCACATCATCATGTCAGATCTGTGAAGAGCATCGAGCTTGTGGTGAAGCAGACTATGAGATGATTCCAAGGCATCTACCCGTGTGGAGAGTGAGCGAGGAGCAGGAGGAGTCGGTCTAGATGAAGCTGGTGCATCACTGCCCATACAATTTTTCTCGATGAACTTGGCAGTAATGGGGAGCTTGGGCTTAATCTTGGCACCCTGAGAGACATCCACACCAGCAGCTCGACATAATTCAGTAATCAGAGATGGATGACCTAGCTGGCCAACTCCCACAGTATCAGCAGCCCTTTGAATTTCAAAAGAAATGATCTCCCCCAAGTCCATGGTGAGACCAGCCATGATGGCATAGAGCATGAGAGATCTTCTTTCAATAATGTCGGAAGTATGGGAGCATGGTGAAATGTTAGAGTGCAGGAACGTCATCCAAATCTGGGCCAACTGAGTTAAGTCACCTCGGAGGATCTTCTGCCTCTGCCCTGATCGACTCGTGACATAGTCAGCCCCAGGTTTGCAAACAGTGGCTAAAACCTGCTGGTAGTCCTTGTTCCGATTCTTCCAATCTGTGTATCCACAGTCCAAGGGGGCCTCAGGAGTTGGAGTGTCCAAAAATTGATTTATGGCCTCTGCATCAAAAGGAATGGCCTTGCCACGGACATAACTCCTATGCTGTGGGAAACCTTCCTCCACAGTAACGACATTTGCATAGAACTCCCTTACAATTGCTACATTGGCTGATTTAGGATAAGTGGACAACGTAAGCCAACCGCGCCTCCGCAACTCTTCTTGAAATGCCTCATATTCACCAGGAGCAAGTACAACTTTGCGCTCCATCAGAAGGTTTCGATTCTCAATGTCCTTAAATCTCTGTTGGTACTCTTCAGAAAGAAATCTGTCAGCATCATACGAGGAAGATCCTTTTCTTTTCTTTGAGGTGAGCTTGGAAGGTGGAGCCATGACTGAGACAAGCAAGGATCTAGGCTCAGTATTGTACTAGTTAGAAAATGTAGAAAACACGAGCAGCACCAAAGAAATCCCAAATGCAAATGCGAAATATACAGGAAAATTGCAACCACAAATGCAGAGTAAAGCATGCATAAATCTGTGCTCACATGATCTAAGCAACCTTTAGATCCCTATAACATATATAAACAGGCAAACCCTTGGTCCCCAGGCAGAATTCCAAAATGCAATGTCATCAGAGAAGTATTTGCACATATAAACACAGAGAATAAAACAGATGTAAGCGGTGCGCAAAATACACAAGGGTAATGCCAAAAACATCAGCTCCATTAGAGAAATAGCATAATGGCAATCAAAAGCCCTAAACCCCCAAATCCAGAGGAGAAACGTGACCCCCCCCCACAAAATCCAATAAGAGTGCTAGGTTCCAAGGAATATGCAGAGTACACGAGTGGAATCAAATAACAAGAACAAAGAAAGAAAAGAGAAAGAAAAGAAAAACAAAAATAAAAATAAAAGAGAGAAAAAAATAAAAATAAAAATTTGAACATCATACGAAGAACCACGGTCGGAAACAGGACACCGAGACGGTTTAAACAAATAACCACAAAAAATAAAAATAAAATAAAATAACAAAATAAAAGAAAAGAAAATGAAATGAATGAAAGAAAGAAAGAAACATACTGCGGAGAGGAAAGGAAGAATGGAGGTAGGTGGGTGTGAGTTGACGTGCAACGAGGAGGAAGAAAGGAAAATGGGGGATGAAGGGAGAAGAGAGGGGGGGGGGCGTAAAGATGAAAAGAAAGGAAGAGGGAGAGAACGAAGTTAGCGAGTGGGTGGGGAGGCGGGAATGGGGAAATGGGAAAGGAATGGGGAAGTGGAAAACGCGACGCGCCTGCACGTAAGGACTCGCGCTTAGCGCAAAGGAACTTGCGCTTAGCGCCCCTTAGTAAATATTTTTTTTTTTTTGAAATGTGGCGCTAAGCGCACCATGATTGAGGCTAAGCCTGAATGCTTCAGCCAAGCCACTGAGAAATGGCGCTAAGCGCCTTAAAATTGGGCTAAGCGCTAAAGCAACGGAGAATGGGGTAAATTTGGCTCGCAAATGGGGCTAAGCGCAAATACTTAGCGCTGAGCGCAAGTGCAACAGACAAAGCACTGAGAAATGGCGCTAAGCGCCATAAAATGAGGCTAAGCCCCAGAGAATCGAAGTGGATTTCGATTTCTCGTGAGTTGCGCTAAGCCCAATATTTTGGCGCCGAGCGCCGCTTGCGAAAAGAACACCGAGAAATAGGGCTAAGCGCAATAAAATGGGGCTAAGCCCCAGCCGCATCGAAAGCTAACTTATTCCACTCGTAGATGGCGCCGAGCCTATTTTTTATGGCGCCACATACAACAAAAACAATGATGCCAAAAACCATCAAAGAAAACCCCAAAACTCATGTATTTCTCTTAAACTCACCCAAAATCTCAAAATAACACTTAAACATGGGAATTCAATTATGAAAGCAATTAGAGAATTCATGCAAATCTAAAACAAAGCAACCTATTTAATCAACAAAAATAACACAAAAAGGGATAGAAATCCTGGGTTGCCTCCCAGTAAGCGCTAGTTTAACGTCATTAGCTCGACGCCTTGTAAATTTTATGGTTCATGAAAAATAAGAGCAACATTTGCTCTTTCTACTTTCCCACCAAGATAGGGTTTCAGTCTCTTTCCATTGACCCTGAAAGTCCTTTTAGAAGCTAGATCCTCCACTTCTATTGCTCCGTAGGATGTCACCTCCTTAACAGTGAATGGCCCTGACCATTTAGACTTCAATTTTCCCGGGAATAACTTTAGCCTAGAATTAAACAACAACACTTGTTGTCCCGGATAAAATTGTCTCTGTGAAATATACTTGTCATGGTAGATCTTCATCTTCTGTTTGTATATCCCCATATTCTCATATGCGTGCACACGCATCTCATCAAGTTCATACAATTGATTAACTCTCTTTTCTCCACTCAAAGTAGGATCAAAATTCAAGAATTTTAAGGCCCAAAATGCCTTGTGCTCCAGCTCAACTGGCAAATGGCAAGACTTACCATAAACCAGCTGATACGGTGACAAACCTAAAGGAGTTTTGTAGGCTGTCCTATATGCCCAAAGAGCATCATCCAACTTCTTTGCCCAATCCTTCCTTGAATGACCAACTGTCTTCTCCAAGATTCTTTTTATCTCCCTATTTGATACCTCCACTTGGCCATTGCATTGCGGGTGATAGGGAGTTGCTACTTTGTGTCAGACATCATACTTGGAGAGGACATTTTGCAGCTGATTGTTACAGAAGTGAGTGCCCCCATCACTGATCAACACTATGGGAACTCCAAATCTAGAGAAAATGTTCTTTTTGATAAATTTAAGCACTATTTGAGAATCATTTGCAGGAGT
Organism: Ormosia semicastrata; assembly: GCA_029884595.1. Classification (NCBI taxonomy): domain Eukaryota; kingdom Viridiplantae; phylum Streptophyta; class Magnoliopsida; order Fabales; family Fabaceae; genus Ormosia; species Ormosia semicastrata. Next base: position 12,732,770 of record JAQQTO010000055.1, on the reverse strand, counting down.
GGCCATGGCTTCAACCCATTTTGGGACATAGTCAACAGCCACCAATATGTACTGGTTTGAATAAGAGGAAGGGAATGGCCCCATAAAATCAATGCCCCAGCAGTCAAATACTTCAACCTCTAGAATGGGATTCAAAGGCATTTCACTTCTCTTTGAGATATTGCTGGTCCTTTGGCATTTATCACAACCCTTCACATAGTTGTATGCATCTTTAAAGATGGATGGCCAATAGAACCCCGACTGAATTACCTTTGCAGCAGTACGTTCACCATTAAAATGCCCTCCACAAGGGGAATCATGGCAATGCCAAAGTATCTTCTGCCCCTCATCTTGTGACACACACCTCCTGAGAATTCCATCAGGGCCAATTTTGAAAAGAAAGGGGTCATCCCAAATGTAATATTGGGCATCCCAAAAGAATTTCTTTTTCTGCTGCCATATGAAATCTTCTGGTATAACCTTTGCAGCTTTAAAGTTAGCCATATCTGCAAACCATGGCCTTTCTTGCACCATCAGTAGTGCTTCATCTGGAAATTCATCCCTAAGCTCTTGTTCTTTGGCTGTGATTTCCTCGTTCACTAGCCTTGAGAGATGGTCTGCCACCACATTTTCACTTCCCTTCTTATCTTTGATTTCAAGATCAAATTCCTGCAATAATAAAATCCACCTAATCAGTCTAGGTTTTGATTCTCCCTTAGTTAGCAAATATTTAATTGCTGCATGATCAGTGAACACAGTAATCTTAGATCCAATTAAATAGAAACGAAATTTTTCCAAAGCAAATACTATGGCAAGCAATTCCTTTTCAGTTGTCGCATAATGAATTTGATTCTCATTAAGGACCTTGCTTGCATAATATATTGCATGAAAAATTTTATTCCTTCTTTGCCCTAATACAGCTCCTACTGCATAGTCACTTGCATCACACATAAGTTCAAAGGGAACTCCCAATCGGGGCTATAATAATAGGAGCGAAATTAATTTATCTTTCAAACAATTAAAAGCATGCAAACACTCATTATCAAAATCAAAAGAAGAACTCTTAATGAGAAGATTGCACAATGGTTTTGCAATTTTTGAGAAATCCTTGATGAATCTTCTGTAGAATCCAAAGATAGCCTAGAAAGCTCCTCACACCCTTCACATTCAATGGTGGAGGTAGCTTTGCTATCACTTCAATCTTGGCCTGATCTACCTCCATACCGCTGGCTGAAATCTTGTGACCAAGTACTATGCCTTCCTGCACCATAAAGTGACATTTCTCCCAATTTAAAACTAAATTGGTTTCCATGCATCTTTTAAGAACATTAGCAAGGTTAGACAGACAATGATCAAATGACGTACCAAAAACAGAGAAATCATCCATAAAAACCTCTATATACTTTTCAATCATATCAGCAAAGATAGAAAGCATACACCTTTGGAAAGTAGCGGGAGCATTGCAAAGACCGAAGGGCATCCGTCTATATGCAAAAACTCCATAGGGGCAGGTAAATGCTGTCTTCTCTTGGTCTTCAGGATTAACTGTAATTTGATTATAACCAGAATAGCCATCAAGGAAGCAATAATAGGCTTGTCCGGATAATCTCTCAAGCATCTGGTCCATGAATGGAAGAGGAAAATAATCCTTCCGGGTAGCTTGGTTGAGCTTCTGGTAGTCGATACACATATGCCAACCGGTGACTGTTCTAGTGGGAATTAATTCATTCTTGTCATTCATCACCACAGTCATACCTCCCTTTTTAGGGACAACCTGAACCGGACTCACCCAAGCACTATCTGAAATGGGATAAATCATTCCGGCTTCAAGGAGTTTCAGTACCTCCTTTCTCACTACCTCTTTCATTGTGGGATTTAACCTTCTGCTTGGCTGCACCACCGGCTTGAATTCCTCCTCAAGTTTGATCTTATGCATACAAAAAGCTGGACTTATTCCTTTTAAATCAGAAATAGTCCATCTAATCACAGTTTGGTGCTCTCGGAGTACCCTTACTAGCTTCTCTTCTTCAAGTTTCGACAAAGAACTGCTGATTATCACTGGATTTGCATCTTGATCGTCAAGGAAGGCATATTTCAAGTGAGATGGCAAGGGTTTCAACTCTAGTTTCACTTTTTCCTCCACCTTGTCATTCCTCAGCTCTTCTTTCATCTTGCTGATAGCACTCTTTGCTTGATTGGCTTCTAGATACTGCAAGCATTCCTCAATGGTTTCCTCATCTACCTCATCATGATTCTTAATAGCATTCACAATCACTCTTTCAAGAGGTGAAGGTGGAGTATTGTGCTGAATAGATTCTGCAATTGTAGTATCAATCAAATCTACCCGATAAGAAGTTTCCTTATCATCCGGGTGTTGCATTGCTTTAAAGACATTAAAAGTCACTTTTTCATCTTGCACCCTCAACATAAGCTGCCCTTATTGCACATCAATTAAAGCCCGGCCAGTTGCTAAAAATGGTCTCCCCAAGATAAGAGGTACTTCAACATCCTCTTCCATGTCTAAGATCACAAAATCTGCCGGAAAGATGAACTTATCAACCTTCACAAGAACATCTTCCATGATGCCATAAGGGTGCTTGATTGATCTATCCGCAAGTTGTAGTGTCATCCTTGTTGGTTTCACTTCACCACCACCAAGCTTGTTCAAGATTGAGAGTGGCATCAAATTAATACTTGCCCCCAAATCATATAAGGCCTTACCAATAGAAATGCTTCCAATTGTGCAAGGTATTGTAAAGCTTCCAGGGTCTTTAAGTTTTGGAGGCAGCTTCCTTTGAAGGATTGCGCTACATTCTTCCGTCAAGGCAACGGTCTCATCCTCTTTAAACCTTCTCTTCTTTGTGAGAAGTTCTTTCATGAACTTGGCATAGATTGGCATTTGCTCAAGGGCCTCCGCAAAAGGAATGTTGATTTGCAACCGCTTAAATATGTCAAGAAGGCGAGCAAATTGTTCTTCCTTCTCTTTTTTCTTGGTTGGGTGCGGGTATGGCAATTTAACATATGATGGAATCTCTTGAGGTGCACCTCCATCTTTCAAAAGTTGACTTTTGCTCTTTCTCAATATAGACTCCTCATCCACTAACTTTTCTCTCTTCTCATTTTCTTTTTCTTTTTCAATTTCTTCCCTCTCAACCTCTTTGCCATTTTTCTCATTTGTCTTGCTTTTTGTTTTTTCACTTGACTCATTTTTTTCAATATCTCTCTCTTTTTCAGTCAAAGGCTCACAACACACATTCTCAATGATTTTACCACTCCTCAATGTAATAGCTTTACAATGCTCTTTGGGATTATTTTGAGTGTTACCTGAAAAACTCCCTCTTGATTGTTCTGCCAATTGCTTTGCAATTTGTCCAACTTGAATCTCCAAGTTCTTGATGGAAGCATCTGTGTTTTTCTGGTTAGACATAAACATTTGCATAAATTGATTGAGAGTGTTTTCCAAAGCTGAAGTCCTATCCTGAGGTGGTTGTGTGGTTGGAGGTTTACTTGGTGACCCAACATCTTGTTTCCACCCAAAGTTCGGGTGATTCCTCCACCCTTGATTGTAGGTGTTGGAATAAGGAAAGTTTCCTTGCCTCCCATAATTCCCCATATAATTGGCTTCCTCAAAAGAGTTAGGGGTGGCCTCACAATTACCATTGTCATGATCACCTCCACAAAAGTCACATTTCATTACTTATTGTTGCGGCATATTGGTGCTTTGCATGGCTTGAATTTGCTGTGGAAGCTGTATAAGTTGCTTGTTAATGGCCTCAAGTTGCTGAGTCAACAACTTATTTTGAGCCAAAATAGCATCCTTTGAATCCAACTCCAACATTCCCCTTTTTGAGTTGGTACCTCGATCATAGTGCATCAAGTAGTCATTAGAAGCCATAGCTTCGATCAATCTCAATGCTTCCTCCGGTGTCTTGGTGTTCATAGAACCTCCAGCTGAGGCATCCAACATGAGCTTGGTTGACGGTCTCAATCCATTACAAAATGTTTGCATTTGGATAAGATCATCAAACCCATGATTAGGGCATCTTCTGAGTAATTCTTTAAACCTCTCCCATGTGTCATGAAGAGTCTCTCCCTCTTGTTGAACATAGCTTGTGATATCACCCCGTGTCTTCACAAATCTAGATGCAGGAAAGAATCTTGCTAGAAACTTGGTTTCTAAATCATCCCATGTAGCAATGCTCCTCTTGGTTGAGATTGGAGCCAAGCTCTAGCTCTATCTCTAAGAGAGAAAGGGAACAACCTTAGGCGAATTGCATCCTCAGTGGCACCATTGATCTTCACCGTATCACACAGCTCAATGAAATTGGAGATATGAGTATTTGGATCTTCCTTTTCCATCCCTGCAAACTGATTTTGCTGCATAATGTTCAAGAGAGCAGGCTTGATCTCAAAATTGTTGGCAGTGACCGGAGGAGGTACTATGCTAGAGGTATGCCGGTTTGCATTGGTGTTGGCATAATCCCCAAGTGTCCTCCGAGCTCTATCACCATTACCCGCCATCTCTTCCTCCACTTGTTGAACCAAAGTGGAAGATGGAGTTTCTTGTTGTTGTTGTTGTGTAGTCTTGGCTAACAACTTGTTCTTCCTTGTCTGACCCCTATTCTTCCTAGCTGTTTTCTCTACTTTCGGGTCGTAAAGAAGTTGATCGGCCGGAGTTTTACCTCGCATAAACAACACAAGCTAGAAAAAAATTTGATTAGCACACAGGAAGATTATCAAAAGCAAAAAGAATAGAAAAGAAAAATAAAATTGTGTCTAGATTAGTAACTGAAATGGGTATGCTAATATTGAAACACCGATCCCCGGCAACGGCGCCAAAAACTTGTTAAGACTTTGGCAAGTGTACCAAGCCGTGCAAGTAATAAAGAGATGAGTGGGTTGTCGTTCCCAACGAGGATCGTGACAAATACTAGCACTAAACACCACAATCACTATCTAAACGATGGGTTTGGAAAGAAGGGAACTCAGCAAAAGATGATGAAATCAGAAATTAAAGAAATAAGTCTTTTTGAATTTTTCACAAACACTTGGTGTGCACAATTGAAATTGAATTCGATTAAGATAAAATGCTGGGGTTAGACTTACTAATTCTTTCCCAAATGCAATGACATAACAAACAATATAATCTTTAACTTCATTTATGATAATCAATCCACTAATTACTCAATTTCTAATTCCTTAGACGAAAAGAGCCTAAATCCCCTAATTAAGTCCTAATTCCTTAGGTGACTTAAAGAGTGAATTCGCATTAAGGTTAAGGATTAATAGATTACTAATAGATCAAGACCTATTCCTAGATTAAAGACCTATTAGGTGATTAAATTTAGATTTAGACCTAGCATCAATTTTCCAATTGTTTACCAAATCAAGCCACAACAAGCATTAAGCACGGAAATTAAGCACTCATGAAGAAGTAAAGAAATATATTGGATGATCAAATCAAATCCATAAGAGATTCAGAAAAAGATACATCTAACCCCAACATAAGGAAGTTTAGCTAGACATGATTAAAGTGATACAATAAAAAGAAATAAAGATAAGAGATGAAAACTCCATTGGATGCTCTTGGTTCCCCAGCCACGTCCAGAAGCTCTCAATCCTTTTTCAAGAATCTCCTTTCTCAAATTAATCCCCTGGTTAAATCCCCCACCTCTGCGTAATATCCTATTTTCAGGATTTCTTCTAGACGCATCAGCACTTAGCGCGAAATTATCCACGCTGAGCGCAACTTAAGTGACTATGCTGTTGCATCATAAGCAGTTGCGCTTAGCGCGATCATTATGACGCTTAGCGCCACATGTGCTGAAGTGTATCACGCATCAGTCAATGTTCTAGCTTCTTCAGGCTAAGCACCACAACCTTGGGGCTAAGCACTGGCTTCCATACGTGAACTTGGGCTTCAGCTTCCAATTGGGCTTCAATGGGCTTCCATGATTTGCACCCAAACTACATAAAACACATCAAAACATCATTAACTAATCTAAAAAAAATCAATTAAGAAAATATTCTTAAAAACTAAATAAAACACATAAAACATGGACTAAAACGACATCTCAAGTCTTAAAAGAAAGATAAACAACCTCAATGTACACCTATAAAGGTATACAAATTAGACATTTATCAACATGCTCTTGGAGTTTTCTCTTTTTAAGTACTTTATAATTTTTCTGAAAATATGATATAAGAATTAGTTCATGCATAAAAAATAAGTTGCTCATAGAGAGAGAAATAAAGACATTACAATCAATCTGATTTCTTAATGCACTGAAGACTTTCTAAAAGAAAATTGTTTATAAGCAGTCTATCCTATATAACCATAGTTGTTAGAATCGTACAATTCACGATTCGAATCGTACGATTCGATCCGATTCATCCTGCCGGCGATACAGAAATCGCGTTGAATCAGAAATGGTTGGGAATCGCATGTGAATCGTCTGAATCGATGCGATTCAGAACCAGAGACATGAATCACACGATTCTGCGATTCATGGAACGTGGATGGCGTAAAAAAATTTCCAGATTTAGCTGCGAATCTGAAGGGGCGGACGGTGGGAGTTGAGAGTTAAAATTTAATGGCCTTTGATTCTTCACATTCACCCACGTTTCACGTCATTCTTCACGCAACCAGAAGTTCAAAACCATCGAATGTCATTCTTCTCTTCACATTCATTCTTCATTTTCGTCACACTCTATTTTTGTATCCTCACTACAACACCAACCAGACTCCCTCTGTTTTCGTATTTTGCATCTGCAACGCCAACCACCAAACGTTCAGTCACATACCCACGTCTCACTCTACTCTGAAAACACCTCTTCAGTCACGTTCTTTCAGTCTCTGTTTTCGTATCACCATTCTTCCCGTCCTCTGTTTTTGTATCACGTTCTTCTTCTTCTAGTCCTCTGTTTATCAGTGACAGTGTCACTCACTCACTCAATACAAATGGCTCCTACGGTGGCTCCTAAGGCTAAGAAGAAAGGGAAGAAGGATGTTACATAGGAACAATGTATTGTTCTTGACAATAGATTACATGTGAAGTGTAATTATTGTCCACAAGCAATGTATATTTAAGTCTTTTATTGATGTGTTTTGAATCGTACGATTCAAAACGATTCATGATTCACGATTCAAAAATTGAACAAACGATTCTCGATACGATTCACTATTTGACAACTATGTATATAACTGCCAAAGACAACAATATTCTTACAATAGGTAAAAGGAGAAACAAGAGTACAATGAATCTGCCATTAGCCTACTGGAAGTATAAATCTTGACAAAAGTCTCTAATAATTCTCATCCTTCTTGGAAAATAATTGATTAAATACAGCAAGTTCATCACTTGATTATATGCATGAAACAAGCAATGGAATCTTGTACAGTAAATTCTCAATCCAAAATAAGAGACAATTATATGCATGAAACAAGCAATGGAATCTTTTACTCAAGCACATGTCTAATCATGACTAATTAGGCAACAAAGTGAGGACACACTAATGGATATGCAACTGGTGATCAGTCTTCAATATAAAAATATATTCTTTCACATCAAACGCTTACAGATATACATCCACTGTCAAAGACCCAGAAGAAAAAGGAAAGAGCTTAGACATAAACAAAGTATTTTTTTTAATCCAAACACTAATTACTTTTGTTTTTTCACACATATTTAAGTAATATAGCATATCTCCATTGAGCTGGATTCTCTTCTTAGTGTCTAGTTGGCTTCTGACTACTAGTTTCATGAGGGAATAACATAGCATATTTAATCTATACGAATTTTTATTCTAGATTCTTTTGCTATAGATCTGGAACATTTACTTGATGCTTAGGAGTGTGAAGAAGGAGACAAGGGTACCAATGACTTAAAATGTGATAAAGGAATGGTGTTAAGGGTCTTAAAATGAGAAGACACCCAACTTTGGCCCAAGCAGAAGAGGAAATAGAAGATGAAGCAGTTGAGGCTGCTGAATTATGCAGGTTGCTTATGGATGGTATGTTATCTTATTGATCATTTAAGTATTATTTCCTAACTTTTATTAGTAATGAATGTGGGAACATTGATCTTGTTAGGATTGTTCTGATGCAATGACTAGAAGTTGTTAATTGGATCGCTATTTTGACACTGAACTCAAAGATGCTACTTGTCAGATTTGACTTTTTTTTTGGCAATATTTTATACAGATGATGAAGCTGACAGGAAGAAAAAGAAGAAAACTAAGGTTGTGGTGGAAGAAGCAAGATTGGTATTAAAGTTGCAATCAAAACACATCTTTGAGAACACTGAACAAGTTAAGCTACCCAATTCAAATTATCCAAGACTGTGGTTGCCTAAGGACAATTGATTTCCCAGCACAACAAATGGCTTTATAGTGGTACCCAATTTTCTTACAAAGCACTTGATAACAAATAACAAATACTTTGCAATTAGACAACACTAATCATTTGAAAGAGGATATAATTACAGATCTCAGGGAGATCTGTAATATACTTTCCCATCGAAAAAACAACAACTCATCTTTGAAGAACAATAGCAGCAAGCTCGTTGTCTGTTAGCTGAAAAAACTAGTCTAATTACAAGGCATGTGTTGTGCATGTGCCATTATAAAATGTCAATGTAGTACAAACTAGTCTAAAATTGATTTAGTAATTGACTGAGTTCAACTGAACATGATTATAAATTTCTAATTTTTTTTAATACACTGTGTTTAGTGTCCTGCCTATTTGATGAAATCCTAATATTAAAAATGCTGATTACCTTCTTCAATGGAGATCACTAGTTTAAGTGTTACATAACTTTCTACATTAGTTAACATTTAAGACCTAAAGTTTACATAACATCTAAACAAATTGTAACAAAAAAAAAAACACATCTGATCAAATTAAATAATTAAATTAAATGAAAATGAGATTAATTTTTAAGAGATAAATCAACAACATTAGATGCAAACAACATTATAATAGTCTGAATTCCACTGCTGATCTCTTAAATCTGATACTTAATAGTTTAAGTCAACAAATTGAACCTAATAGAGGAAAAAACACTGACTTCACTTCACTACCCGTCGTAATAGAAGGAGTAAGAAAGTTTCAGTAACTTATTTGGCAGGTACAGTGGTACACTTAGAAGACAGACCATGAAGGAAAGTAAAAGATTGAGATATAGGACTAGGAGTAGTAAGAATAGCAATCTTAAGCAGTGAAGTAGATGCAATAGCACTAGAACTAGTAAGAAAAGCAGTTATATCAGCAGAATGCATATGAACTAGTAGGAAATTCAATTATATCAGCATAATGCATAATACAAATTGCATTAGGAATCATGATATCATAAATTGCACAAGAGACAATATTATTAGGAAAAGAAACAAATTTAGAAATTGAGTGAGAATCAATAGCAGCTGAATAAGTAGCAGAACCAGTAACATCAGTTTTATTAACAGAATAAGTTATTGCGACTATATCAGTATCAGTAATAGTGGCATTTATAGGGATTTTGAAATCAAATTCAGTAGCACAAATAAATTACATAAAGTATTAGCCATGCCATCATGTTTAGATGTATCAAAACTAGCTAAAAATCATGCAGTTCCTCTGGTTCTGCTATGCAACTTTCCATAGAATATATTATATTATTATGGGTTCTGATATTTTTGCCAACTATTTAAGGTAAATTATTTTATTTTAAATTTATTTTAATGGGAAAAAAAGCGCTTCATTGGTATTCAACTATTCATGCAACGAAAATCCTTGCAAAGCTAGCATCTTTTTTTTTTATAATATTTTTTGGGTACTGGGTACTGGAAATTTATCAGTCTAAAGAGGAAACTTCATGTCTGATTTTCTTATTCATATATTTTCTACAAACCACAAACCACAAACCTTTCAATTTGTCTAGGAACTAGAACTTTTTTTTAGCTTCCCACCTGTGATCATTTTAATTCTTTTTCAGGTCTAGTTTGTCTAGACATGTGATCTTTATGTTTATTATATTATTATTATTTTGCAGCTATTATATATTCTTTTTTGTTTTTTTGTATTTCTTACTGAGGTTATATATTCCTTAATTTAGTGAAATTGAAAGCATTTTTACTTCAGCAAACAGGAAGTACTGCCAAATTATCTAACCTTCAACTCAATAAGCTCCTCCAATAGATGTGTTCCAGACAAATCGAGGGTCAGCCTGAAATACTCAAAATTAGAACATTAATTGATTCCATCTTAACAAAATTTGAAACAACTCAAAGAGCAAAGAAGATAACATAAAACATGCTTGGGTGTTTGTAGATGGAAGCCAGCCATGGTAAGTAACAGTACATGTCTACATGAGCATAAGGAAGAATATTGGCAGCATATTTTTTTTAATCTTTGACAATCCCTGAATGACCATGGAACAATTTACTCGGGTGTCTATACCAAAGAAGGAGGAAAAGTGTACAAGAACACATGCCAAGAAAATTACCAAGTTATCTTTTAGCATCTCACTAATGTCTACCTTTTTGGCTTCTGTGCGAGCTAATTACTATTATAGTACTAAATAGAATCACAAGGTTTAACTGTATCCCACAAGAATATGCCAATATATAGTTTATCTATACAAAATACATGAAAGTAGTATGAAAAATAGACTCACTCGCCAGTGACCAAGGCAACTCCAAAGTGCTGCAAATTCTTGGGGCCCTGTGACAGCAAAAGCAGTTCGCAATCGCTATAAAAAAATTGAATTACTCCAATAAAAGAATTCAAAGATTACAATTAAAGTTAAGCAGATGCAGCATGCAGCCCGTAAACAGTATGAATTAGCTATTCTGTGTTGAAAATAACTTATAATCAAAATTTTAATTCTTATAATCAAAATAGCTTTTGAAAAAAATAATATATATATATATATATATATATATATATATATATATATATATATATAATATATATTATGTGAAAGCACTGGAGCATCACCTCCGTCAAAATCCAATAACACAAAGAGGACAGGAAACAGCAATGGACATGGTAGCATTCTATTCGAATTTCAGTGCAGCTTAAATAACAATATTGTTGGGGTTTGTAATAAAGCTCTCCATCAATACTCAACGGCGTATGGCCTGGTTTTATTACATGGGTAAGCCTATACGTTCATGTTTTCCATCTTTTCCTCTGTATTGAAGAATGTCTATTCTAGTGATTATCAATTTTCCTATATGAAGAAACTCAAGAAGAATAGAGCAAATAATCCTAATAGTTTTTGTGACTGTTTTAGAATTTGAACTTTTGCAATATTTGGCTTCCTTTATTCAGTTGGTTGAAATCAAGCCATCATTCAAGCTTAGATGAGAATCTTTTTAACTTAAATAATATTAATAGGAGGAAGGTAATCATATTTCTGCCTCAAATCCCTAACCTAATTTTCAACTAGCAGCCCTAAACCAATTTCACACATTGCAACGTCTCAAACAAATTTTCAAAATAAGGGCTAGATTCAGTTTTGAGGAGTGGCTTTGACAACGTAGGGAGACAGTCACAATGGATTTTGAGTTGAGATTGTGTGATTTGGTGGCTAGTTTGCTATGAGAACATGATAGAGATATTGTGAGAAAGAGGAAGAGAGAGAGAAAGAGAAAGACAAACCAGAGTCGTGGCAACGTGGGTGAATAGGAGCAGTGGTGACGAGGGTGAACAAGAGTATTGGCGCGGTGAACCGGTGGATACAGTGAGTGTGAGCGAATTGGGTGGATACGATGAGCTATTTCTGAGTTTGGGAGAGAGAGCAGGCGGGTGCTATTATGCATCCTGTCAAGTTTGAGTGTACCATACACCTGTTACAGGTTTTTTTTTTATTAGTTGTCTCTTTTATTTTATAGTTTGTTTTTTTTTTTTTCGAGGCCACCATTATTGGCTAGCTGCTGCGTTGGCCACGTTGGCCGACCATATTTGGCCGCCACCTCCGACTAACTATTGTTCACTTTTTAAAAATTACACAATTATATAAATAATACTAGTTAAAATTATATCAATCTTTATATTTTTTCATAAATAACTATGCATACTTGAAATTATTTTTTCTAAAATTATAACTTGTTAAAAAATCTTATAAATTTTAATTGATAATATTTATACGATTATATAATCTAAAAAAATGCTGAAGGTGGCTAATTTTCCTAAAATTATAACTGTGTTTGTTGAAAAATCTTATAAATTTTAACTGATAATATTTATACAGTTATACAACTTAAAAAAAATTGAAGGTGGCTAGTGGTGACCAACAAATAGAGTACAATGGCCTGCCAAACGACGACAGTGATGGTGGTAGTATGAGAAAAAATATAAAACTAAAAAAAACCTGAAAAAAAACCTAAAAAAAAAGGAAACCTGCTAATTGATCTAAGCCATTGATTTATTTTATGAATAAATCAATGGCTTAGATTGCCAGGTGTACAATACACCCTCCAAAGGAGGGTGTATATTAAACTTTCCCGAGAGAGAGAGAGTATGATGGGGGTTTGGGATATGAAACTTCTTCTGAGTTTGGGAGAGAGAGAGCATGAATAGGGGTTTGAGATATGAAATAGGATTTGGGATGAAATTTGAATTTCATAATGAATTTTTTTTAAATATTTTACAATTTATAAGTTCTTTTTAATTTTCAAAAAATTTATAAAAAAGAAAAAAAAGGGAATGAAATAGAGCAAAATGTGTAGGCGCCAAAGATTTTGCGACGGATTAGTGAGGGGAAGCTCTCACAAAATTTAGCTACGGACAAAGTTATCGCTAATCTGTTGCTAAAAAATTAAAATTTTCACATCCATGATGTACAAAATGTTTGTCTCTAATTTCATCGCTAAATCATGATATTACCTAGGGATAGGAAATCCATCACTAAATCTTTCGCTAAATCTTAATTTTCTTGTAATGGATGTACATAACTAGCCTCGGCTAACACGTTGATCAATGCTAGCAAAAAGCTGATGAAAGAATACTAGCCTCGACCAAAAGCTTTGACTGATGCCCGTAAAAAGCTGATGAAAGAAGATCGGCCTCGGCCAAAAGCGCCAGCCGATGCCAGCAAAAAGCTGATGAAAGAAGACCGACTTTGACCAAAAACGTTGGCCAATGCCAATAAAAAGCTGATGAATAAAACCGGCCTAGGCCAAAAGCGTCGGCCGAGGCCAACAAAAAGCTGATGAAAGAAGACTGGCCTCGACTAAAAGCACTAGCTGATGCCAGCAAAAAGTTGATGAATAAAACCAGCCTCAGCCAAAAGTGCAGTCGATGCCAACAAAAAGCGAGAAAGAAGACGGCCTCGATAAAAGCACCGCCGATGCCGATGCCAAAAAAACTCGATGAATAAAATCGACTTTTACTCAATGACCCGGCCGATGGTAGCAAAAAACTAAGGAAAGAAGATCGGCCTTGGCCAAAAACGTTGGCTGATGCCAGCAATAACCTAATGAATAAAATCGGCTTAGGCCAAAAGCGTCGGTCGATGCTTGCAAAAAGTTGATGAAAGAAGACCAGCCTTGGCCAAAAACGCCGGCCGATGCCAGCAAAAAGCTTATGAATAAAACTGGCCTCGACCAAAAGCATCGGCCAATGCCAGCAAAAAAGTTGATGAAAGAAGACCAGCCTCGACCAAAAACGTCAACCGATACCAACAAAAAGCTAATGAAATAACCGACTCTTTGTCGATGCCAGCACAAAGTTAATGAAAGTAACCTGCCCTCGGCTGATGCCAACACAAAGCTGATGAAAGGCCCCGAGCCAAGTAACCAGCCCCCGATCGATTCCAACCCCGAGCTAAAGACTAGCCCCAAGCTATTAATTGGCCTCCAAGCCGATATTGTTCCAGAACCAAAGTTAACTACCTTGAGAGTCAACGTCAATTCAAAACTGATGTCAACCAGCCCGAGAGCTTATGCTAACCCAAAGGACGATCAAAGGTCGATCAAAGATATGTGAACTAATAATGTCGAGCTCATAATGTGCTTCCATTAAATGAATAAAGATATGTGAGAAAATCAAATGCCATCAGCAAGCTCAAAAAATTTGAGATCATGATAAAAACATGATGTCGATCGAAAAGGCTATATGTATGAAGTCAGCCAAGCTCGGAAAAAATGCAGAGGTCAAAGTCTTCTATAAAAAAATGAAGACATAAGAAACTATTCGAGGTCATGGTCAAACCATGATGCCTTTGAAGACTGGCCTAAATCGAAGAAACTCAAAATGGGATTAGGTCGGGAAAATACCTGCACAAAAGATCTCACCACTCACCTCAAAAGGTTACCCAAGAATGAAGCTTAAAATTACGAAGAGCTCGAAAAAACTCAGCCATTCACTTTGTGATTTGCCCAAGCTGGGGGGCTGTGGACTGTCTATATTCATGAGCTTGGATAAGAATAATAAGTATTAATAATACAAGCTCGAGTTATCATCACTGATTGCCCAAGTTGGGGGACTGTGGACCGTCCTGGCCTAGTTGACTTCCAGCCACTCATAAGCTCGACTGATCTTCACAGATGACAGATGACCAAGCTGGGGGGTTGTGGACCGTCTTAACCCAATTGGCATCCGTTCATAAGTTAGACCCATTTCTATAAGGTCTGACCGACCTATATCTAAATGGGTAACAACTTGACAAACACAAGCTTAATACGACCCACCAACAGACATAACGGCCTTGCACCTAGGGGTGGAAATAGGCCAGCCGGCCTGTCAGGAGCCTGTGGCCTGGCCTGGCCTGGCCTATTTAGAAAATGAACCAGGCTCAGGCTTTTTTAAAAGCCTATTTTATTTAATAGGCCAGGCTTGACCTTTCAACAAAGCCTGTTAAGGCTATTAAGCTGGCCTGTTTATACTTACTTATAAATATATTTAATATAATATATAAAATTATGTTAAAACCCGATTGCAAGGATCGAACTCAGACCAAGTGGTAACTTAAAAACTCCACTGACCACTAAGCTACGCTTAGTTATTATACCTATATTTGCATATTTTATAGTTTTATACTTAAATTGTGTCATTTTTGTTAACTAGGAACAGGGTCTAGGGCTTCTGACAAACGTGAAGCTATTCTCATTTCTCAGTCTCTGCTCTCCTCAGCGCGACAGCGCCTCTGCTCTCGCCTCTCACTCTCTCAACCTCTCACTCTCAAGTCTCAATTCGCACTCCCAAATCCCAATCGCTGCTCAGACTCCTCTCCTCCACGCACCATTCTCAGACTCAGTCCTCTGCTCTCGCCTCTCAGGCTCTCACTCTCTCATCCTCTCACTCTCAATTAGCACTCGGAGACTCGGAGTCACTGCTCTCCTCAGAATCCTCTCCTCCACGCACCAACAACGAAACTTCAGTCGGTCTCTTAGCTTCTCGCATTCGCCTTCTCTTAGCCCAATGACATTGATCCCCCATACTGTCCCTGTGAGTTTTTTATTTTTATTTTTCCCCCTTCTTGTTTAATGTTTATCAATCAATAAAGAATGTGAAGTGTTGTCAACTTGTCATGTTCACAAATTCTTTGTTGTGTTATGCTGCATGATTAATTTTTCTAGTGGTGTAATAATGAAATTTAGACTGACCACGACACGAGTACTGAATAGTATTTGTCTTTGATGATATTTGTTGCTTGCTAGTTGCTACGAATAAATTGATCTGTTTATGGTATATAAAAGCGTGAGTGAATAGATGTTGTGTAAGAATAATTTTCTGGGATTTAAATTAACTATTAGTTCTAGCTGAAAAGTAGAGGTGTTATTGTGTTTATCTGTAAGTTGTGTGAGCCTCGTTGACTTGCAGAAAGAAAGAAAACTTCGGGGGGTACAAAAAGAATGAGCGTAGATCTCTTTTACTGGGTCCATTTCACTGAAATAAGAGTAGAAGTTGTTGGAAAAGCAGTCCTGCTTATGAGTTTTAGGTTTATACTTTATACAACTACCGTGATATGTTCCTGTTCATTTTTCCTGCAATATTCTTTCCACTTCTTCTGCTTCATTATTTAACCGTGCAAAATATAATCCCTAGTTCAGGCCTTTTACTGTGAATCTGTGATACAATTCAGACTTCTAGACTTTCAGGAGATAGAAACGAAAGTGTATAGATCCAAGAACCTAAAGTCTTTAGGTTGTAAGTTGAGACATGTTATTAATCCTCTGTTTTAAAACTGCAAGATATAATTAAATTAAGCCTTTGTTTTGAAATTGTCCAAGAGTTGGTTAATGGTATCTTTTCACTCAAACCGCAGATGGTGAGGTGAAACAAGAAACCATCTTTGGCTTTTGTGTTTGTAGTTTCTCTCCTGGCATATGTTGGTTATTGACTTTCAATTATCTTGTATAAAGTACATTGCTGAATGTTTTTGGATATATAATATATGATTATTATTATTTTATAAATGGAGCTATAATTTATATCTTATTATACACCTTAAGCGATAATTTATATCTTATTTATATTTTATTAATTGAACGGTATCATCATTTTTTTTCATGTTGTACTTATGTTATAGGTATAGTTAATGTCTTCTTCACTTGAGGGAACAATGTCATCTGCTTCTCGTCCCCTTAATGAATTCAATGAACAAGCACCAACAGATTCAAGTCAGCTTGGAGATAATGTAGTTGATAGTGATCAAAATAAAGATCAAAATGATAATGGTTGTGCCATTATTATTAAGAAGAAGAGGCAGAAGACATCGACTGTTTGGAATGATTTTGATGAAACCCGAAGTATCTCAAGGAGTGGTGAAAGCCAAGTATTGTAAAGGGCATTTTGCTTGCACAGGGAAGGGAGCTAGCACTAGCCATATGAAGAGACATGCAGATTCTTGCATGTAAAGAAGGTTGCACATGGCTTCACAAAAGAAGCAACCCACCATTCCATTTCAAGCTTCCAGCTTAGGTATTAATCCTTTTATGGCACCTGGTGTTAGTATTCAAATGAAAAAATGAGAGAGATAATTGCTACTGCAATCATGGTACATGAGTACCCTTTTAGCATTGTTGAGGATGAAGTTTTTATGTGGGCCTTCCAATATGCTAATCCTGAATTTCATAAAGTTTCTCGCAAAACAAATAGGAGTGATTGTTTAGCAATATATGAGGTAGAGAAGAAAAAATTGAAGGCTTTGTTCAAAGGTGTGAGCAAGATTAGTTTGACTACGATATGTGGAAATCAAGTCACCAAGTAATCGAATACATGGTTATCACCGGGTCATTTCATTGATGCAGTGGTGGAATCTTCAAAAGAGGGTTTTGAGTTTTGTGAAAGTGCCTGCTCCTAGACGTGGAATTGATGTGGCATATGCTATTTTCAAGTGTCTAAAAGCTTGGGGATTGAAAACAAAGTGTTTTCTGTGTCAGTTGATAATGCTTCTTACAACGACTCATGTCTAAGGACTCTTAAGGATAACTTATCACTCAGTAGTAAGTTAGTCCTTGGTGGTAATTTGTTTCATGTCAGATGTTGTGCACACATTCTAAATTTGTTGGTGCAGGATGGCCTTGGTAGAATTAAGGATATCATTCATAATGTTCGTGAGAGTGTCAAGTATATTAATTATAATGATTCAAGGTTGAAGGCATTTTGTGATATTGTTGAGCAGAAACACTTGAAAGAAAGAAAACTCATTATTGATTGTTCAACTAGATGGAATTCTACCTATAAAATGTTGTCTACTGCTTTGATGTTCAAGATTGTCTTTCCAGCTTATAAGGAAAGAGAGCCACATTATAACTATGAACCATCTCAAGAGGATTGGGGAAAGGTTGAAAAGGTATGTCAACTTTTAGAAGTGTTCAATCTAGCCACTCATGTCATCTCAGGCAGTGAGTATCCAACTGTAAATTTGTATCTTCCTGAAGTTTGGAGGGTGAAACAAGTAATTGATAAAGCCGCAGAAGATGATGATTATTTCATGAGAGAAATGGCAGTCCCAATGAAAGCAAAATTTGACAAATATTGGGGGGAAGGCAATATGTTAATGGCCATTGCAAGTGTTTTGGATCCTAGGTGCAAATTCCATATTGTTAATTATTGTTTTCCTTTGATATATGAACCAGATTATGTGGCTAAAGAGAATGTGGATAGGGTGATGAATGCATTGGAAATATTATATGATGAGTATGTTGACTTCAGTAAGGAAGAGACATCTGCTAGTGGTGAAGTTGATAATGGTGGTAACAACTCTTCTACCAATGTGCCTAGTTCTTCAATTGTCACTGGATTTGACCAAATCATGAGTATTGTTCGTGAAAAGCAGGCAATTCCCCCAATAAAATCTGAATTAGAAGCTTATCTTGAGGAGGGTCTTTATATTCCTGATGGTGTTTCTAACTCCTTCAGTGCATTGGAATGGTGGAAAAATAATAGCTTAAAATATAAGATTTTATCGAAAATGGCTGCTGACATTTTAGCTATTCCAGTCTCAACAGTAGCATCAGAGTCCACATTTAGTGCTGGAGGAAGAGTTATTGATGAATTTCGTTCTAGATTGAATGAAGAATCTATTGAAGCACTCATTTGTGGTGGGGATTGGCTTCGCCACAAGTATAATTTGAAGAGACAACAAAAGGTATAAATTTTAGATATTAAAATGATACTTCTTTTTTCTTGTAGTTGTTAAATTGTGTTGTGATCTAATAATATAATTAATTTGTTTTTTTCAAGGTGTTTGAATAAGAAGAAGAGATCACCTTGAAGATTTGACACTTTGTTGGTTGGTTGAATGGTTGGTTGGTCTGGTTGCACATTGACATTTTATTGGTTGATTGTACTTTTCTATTTAGATTGAGTTATTGTATTGTGTTGTTGAATTTGATCATGTAATAATTGGATAATTTGAATTTGTCATTATTGAGATGTATTATTGATATTGAGATTATGATGTTGATGATGAGTGATGACCAATTGGTTATGAATGTGATGTGAGAATAAGCTTGAAAAAGGTATTTTATATACTTGAAAGAGTTTCATTTTTTATATGTTGAAGTGACTTGAAAGAGATATTTAAATTTGATGAATTTTGTGTACTTTAGTTGTGTATGATATTTTATTTAGTCAAATGAGTGATTACTGATTAGTAATGATATTAAGAAACAGGAGTTGTACTTGAATGATATATTTTTTTTCAATGGCCTTTCAAGGCCTGTTTGAAGGCCTAGGCCTATTTTGAGGCCTATATGAAGGCCTTGGCCTTCATAGCTATTTGGAGGCCTTAATATAAATCGGCCTCTAAACAGGCTTCAGCCAGGCAGCTTATTAAATAGGCCAGGCCAGGCAAAAAAAAAGGCCTTTGATAGGTAACAGGCCAGGTTCAGGCCAGGTACATATAACACAGGCCTGGCCTGTTTAGGGTGAAGCCTGGCCTGGCCTGGCCTGTTTCCATCCCTACTTGCACCATAATGACCAGACATAACGTCTCGTGCCATAATAATCAGACATAACGGCCTTGTGCCATAATGACTATACATAACGTTCAAAATCCTAAATGGCCTAGACAGAAGATATTTGGAAAGTTAGTCCTCCGGATCTCTATATAAATCGGTCTGGCAACCTAGGCTAGACATGTTCACTTTTCTTTAGTTATGCCTTAATCATTGTCTTGACTCTAAGACTGATCAGTCGGGGTGCCCCTACTGCATTCCACCCTGTATTCCTTGGGTAACTGCTGGACGACCGACCTGAGATTCTCTGACAACCTCTCGTCGGGTAGAGGACGGAACAATTGCTATAATCATCAGGTATATATATGGCTCAGACTAACAGGCAAGTAAAAAATGAACAAGCCCATTGTGGAAACAAGAAATAATGCTACTATAAACCAAATGCTCGCATGCAACACGACATCTGTTCTGCTTCATCCAATGTTACTGAATTAACAAGCACAATACCATGTGTTGTACACTTTTGACATTTTCTTTCTTTTTCGGGTTGGCAAACAGGGCTGCACTTTAGATTTCTTATCATGCTTCTTAATTTCCCGCATTTTAGTAATAGTTTGGCTAATAATTTATCCAAAAATGAAGATTTTTTATTTTTTGCATTAATTAATTGTAAAATTCAAGTCATAAAGAATTTTCTTTGCAAATTCTTAAGTTTATGTAAATCATATGTCTTTAATTAACTTATAAAAATAATCGAGATTCATATAAGTTGTTATATATATATATATATATATATATATATATATATATATATATATATATATATATATCGCCTATGGTACACCCTGTTAAGTTTGAGTGTACCATACACCCTTGACTTTTACCTGCAGCAGCAGATTTTTTTTTTTTTTTGGGTAGGTTGCTTCTTTATTTTTTCAGGCATGTACTGTTCACGCCAAAGGTAAGCCAGAGACACTGTTCATGCTGGAACACTATTTTATGCCAGAAAAAATACTGTTTATGCCAGAAAAAATACTGTTCATGTCAAAAAAATACTGTTCACACTGAAAAGGATACTGTTTACGCCAAAAAATACTGTTCACATATTTTAAAATTACACAGTTCTGTAAATAATACTAGTTAAAATTATATCAGTCAGTCTTTATATTTTTTCATAAATAACTGTTCATACTAAATTTTTTTTTAAAACTATTACTGTTGAAAAATCTTATAAATTTTAACTGATAATATTTATACAGTTATACAATTTTAAAAAATTGGAGGTGACTGGGTTTCCTAAAATTATAACTTAAAAATCTTATAAATTTTAACAGATAATATTTATATAGTTATATAATTTAAAAAATTAGAGGTGGTCGATAGTAGTCGTCAAGCAGCAGTAACCAATGACAATGATAGTGGTAGTATGTAAAAAAAAAATATAACACTAAAAAAATCGAAAAAAAATCTAAAAAAAATGAAAACCTGCTTAGCAAGTTTCCTGTAATTGATCTAAGTCATTGACTTATTTAATGAACAAATCAATGACTTAAATTATGAGGTGTATGATACACCCTTTAAAGAAGAGTGTATATTAGAAATAGCCTATATATATCACCTAACTGGCTTACACTTGAAGGCTTATATTCAATTTTTGTTTTCAACAATCCTCTTTGAAAACTATTTATAAGTATCACTGTAAACTTGCTTTGTAGCATGATTTAGTTTTGGAACGTGATAGTCTTTCCTTCTTATAAAGTATGATATCCTTTTGTGAATCTTAAAAAAAAAAAATCTAGGGATACCGAAATAAAAGTCTCTAATATGAATAATTTTATATTTTCTTAAATAATTTTTTAATAATTTTTTCAATTATTAAACAAATTATTAAATATATTTTATGAATCTAAAATATTGAATATATTTATTTTTTATTTCATATTTTCATTAAATATTAAAACAATAATTACAAAATATTTTAAGAGAACGTAACAAAATTCCTCTAAATAATACTTGGTCACTGTTAGAGAAATGACAACGTTTTCCATACTCTATGAGAAGCTTGGAGTATTGATCGTCCACACCTTACACACCATAGATCTTGTTTTAAAAGTGATCAACGACTATTACGTTATAGGCTATTTCTAATATACACCTTCCTTTACCCTCTAAAGGAGGGTGTATCATACATCTCATAATCTAAGTCATTAATTTATTCATTAAATAAATCAATGACTTAGATCAATTACAGAAAACTTGCTAAGCAGGTTTCTATTTTTTTTAGATTTTTTTTCAATTTTTTTAGTGTTATATTTTTTTTACATACTACCATTACCATTGTCATCGGTTATCTTTAACTTCTTGACTACTACCTACCACCTCTAAATTTTTTAAATTATATAATTATATAAATATTATCGCTTAAAATTTATAAGATTTTTTAAAAAATACGCTTATAATTTTAAGAAACTTGGCCACCTTCCGCTTTTTTAAGTTGTATAATTGTATAAATATTATCAATTAAAATTTATAAAATTTTTCAATAGTAATAGTTTTAGAAAAAAATTTAGTATGCACAGTTATTTATGAAAAAATATAAATACTGACTGATATAATTTTAACTGGTATTATTTATAGAACTGTGTAATTTTAAAATATGTGAACAATATTTTTTGGCGTAAACAGTATTCTTTCTGGCCTAAATAGTACTTTTGCTGAAGTAAAACAATATTTTTTTCCAGCGTAAATAGTATTTTTTCTGGCATAAACAATATTTTTTCTTGTATAAACAGTATTTTTTTCGACGTGAACAATGTTTCTGGCATGAACATTGCCTCCAGCTTACTTCTGATGTGAACAGTACGTGCCTAAAAAAAAAAAGAAACAACTTGCCCCCAAAAAAAAAACTTGCTATTATAAGTAAAAGTTAAGGGTGTATGATACACTTAAACTTAACAGGGTGTATCATAGCAACAGTCTTATGTTATACTAGTAACTTGGTTAACTGGTAATGATTGGTATAATTGAAAAATTGAAAATTGGTCCCTAAAAACATAAAAATATTTGTTTTGGAATTGCAAAAAGATCCCTTAACACATTTCTTCCCTCGCTTACATATACGTGATAAAGGAAATAATTAGTAGATTCACAAAATATTAAAAAAAAATCTCATTACCGACAAAAACATTTTTTAAAATACAATAACGTCTTAATAATTTGATTTGTCTGGCATATGCTGATTACTGATTATCAGGCTCCAATACCCTCTAAGGTAAGTCAATAATTTGGGGAAATAATTTGTGAAAATAATTAGTAGGTCCACAAAATATTTTTAAAAATAGAGAGGTGCAGGAATAATTAATGGGAATTTACATTCAAAGTTTAGATCCAGATAAATTAGGAAAGAGAAAATGAAAAAGGTAAAAAGACACAAGGTTTTGAGATTAGGACAAAACTTAACTCAAATTTTTTATATTCTTTCTATCTAGTTCTCAAATTAAATAATGACATATAAGTAAAAAAAATTATTACTGAATTAAGTGTGTACTGTTAAGTTAAAAAAAATTATATGTTATTGTTTAATTTAAAAATTAGATAGAAAAAAATATAAGAAACTTGAATTAAGTTTTATCCTTAAGATTATAGGTTAATTAACAAGCTGATGGGGGAACAATAAGTTAAACCTAAGAAATCTCTCCACTTGCATCATTAAAATTAACGACAACTGCCCAACTGTTCTCTCCCCCTCTCACCATATGGTACCGAAGAAAACCATTGAAGAAGCATCTGCAACAAATTCACACATGTGTCCATTGGAATTTCCATATAATTAAGACATTGTAATAAGAAGTTACAACTTACAACCAAAACCAGTTGCAAAATTTGATTTACAACGTCAACAACTATATGCATATATAAACATGTATACAATTAAATCTGGGTCTCTGCAAAATTCCTCCAAGCAAAAATCACTCTGCAAAACTCTTAAATCGACATTATTTATTTCTCTTTTTTTTTTTCCTTTTTAGCCTTTAACGAGAATCTCAGCAGAACCAAAAAATTTAAAAATAGTAACATCATCGGTAGCGACCAGAACTTGAAGTGAATAACAAGGAAAAAAATATAGCTTTTCCGAGTCCATAGAATCCACACAAAAGGATCCGGATGTTAGGTGCTTCTGAACTGTACCTACTCAGAATTGGTGGAGTTGTGTAAGTGGAGCTAAGAGGAGCAGGGGCACTGTCTCTTTTGTGCCGCCGTTTAAACCCACAACCTGATCATGACAACGCCGTCGCGATCTCTATGTTTTTGCCGCACTAAGAACTTGAACGACCCTAACCTCTAGATCTCATGATATCTCTTAAAAAAGCCTCACTCTCACTCTCTCGATGTCTTTCTTCCATATGTTAACGAACTCGACTAGATTGACTACAAACTTCAAACCAAGTGGATCTCTTGATCTTACCCTATCTCGATCTTTCATCGAACTAGCATCAAAGAAGAATTTTTCAACTGGCGACACTTAATTTTCTATCAATCAAGCAAAATAAGTTATAGGGATTTAAACTACAATATTTTTTTGTCAGCTCCAAGTAGCTCGCAAGATTCTCAGCGTCCTCTATAGTCTAAATTACTGACAAACATAGTCTTCGACCCAGAGGTATATGTTCCTCATGAGGGCAAATATCATGGGTCTCTTCACAGCCGGTTTCCTAGGCCCTGCCACTCGCTTCCTCGTCATGGAAACCCTAGAAACACCCATAGAGGCTAGTAAGGTGCTATCAGAATCAAAGCAATATCTTAAATCCCCTAGATTTAGACTTGGGGGAGGGCGGACTACAGAGGGAAAACCTATTATAGACTGTCTACATCTGCCTATACCCTTTGTACCTAGTCAATTGCACTTATTGCCGACACCGGCCTCTATGCCTTTAAAGGTCTATGAGCCCGAGTTGGGTGCCCCCGTAGCTCACGATGCGGTGGAGGGGTGCTCCGAAGAGTAACACCACTGTAGGTCCAGAATCACTAGTATTCCCACTCATTTTGATAATATAAAAAATGATGAGGAACACCCCAAAACAGAAAATGATAGAAATCATCTCCCTAATGTTTAACACTAAAGACAACGAGAACAAAGGGGCAGAGGAACACATACCTTGCAAAAAAGAAGTGAGTTGGTGATTGGAAAGTGATTAACAGATGGAAACTGCTCGAAGATAGTGCTTCTCTGTCGTGCACAGTCTCTAGAAAATTGCCCCAATTCACTGGAGATTTGAAAAAGACAACATAAATGTCGAAGAGGCACCCAGAACTCCTATTTATAGAGGCTATGTTGATGGGGCAATTCTGTCCTAACACTTTAAATTTCAAAAACCCTCATCATGGCGCTCAGAACTGCATGAAACCCTAACATCGGTCCCCGTCAAAATGCGTCACATGGACAATCACAACTGTCACACCTAATAAAGCGATGATTACTCAGAAAGCCAAACGTCATGCAAGCCTCGCTAGTTTGAGTGTGGATTTGTTCTATGAAACACGACAACAAACATAGTTTATACTATGGACTCCGGTTGCACACCAGAATGTTCATCTCTAATCACCTGACGTGTGGACCGTGACTAGACCACGATACATCTATGAGTGTCAAGTGACTTACTCATGTTAACGCGTCAATCAAAGTTCTTGATCCCTTAGGGACATTATGAACCTTGACTTCATATAAGGCATGGATCCCGTGACCTAGGGGCATTAAGATTTGCCTTTATACTTAGCTATGCTAGCTAAGCACCAAGCTGGGGACAACATGACGAGGTTAAGCATATTTTTACATGAAGACCAAATAGGAGAATCCACTTGACTATCATTTGCGGTCAAGTAACATATTCAAGGGTTTTCACCCGTACCCTTATGGTTTGACCTTAATCTATAAACCAACTAAGTTTACAGAGGTTAAGAGTAACCGACCATAGCCCGGGATCATGGACTTCGCACCAAGAGACTTTTGTGTACCTTTTTCACATTCAACTGACAACTATTCCCAAACGAATTTGATCACCGAGATCAAGCATCCAATCCATCTCAGCATGGCAAAGGCAAAAAATACAAGTACAAAACGAAATCATCAAGATTGAGCGTTGGACTCATATCAGTAAGGGAGCAAATAATAAAAAAATAGAACATTCAAAAAAAGGAAACTTTTTTATTATTCATATTCCAAACGTCATCGGCTTTACAAGAAGGACCTATATGTTACGTTTATCCAAGAGTGGCCATTTGAAGGAAGCCAAGAAGGTAGCATGTAGAGATGATGATGATGATCAAGCATTGACCACAGCCACCTCAACGATTCCTCAATATGCGAGCACCCATCTCCTCCCTCTTACGAAACATGAGTAAAAGGCTTCATAATCTCACATCTCCAAAACACACCCTACGCACCCAAGGCATAGCGAGTATATTCGGTAACAGACAGGAGGGCGGAGCATGGAGAGAAGTGAAACCCCTCCATGCCTCACAAGAGCTAAGGCAAAAGCCATTAGCCTTTCCAGTGTGAGCAAGATTTCATTCTGTTGTTGCATATAGCTAGAAAGAAAGGCTTTTACCAAGGCACACAGAGCAGTTACTTGACCCTCATTATGCCATTACGCTTGGAGAGAAAGGCCTCCACCAGAAAAAATATGCAAGGATAAAGGAAACACCTTTAAGAATTTGGAAAAGAAATGAAAGATGATTTTAGAAAAAGACATAGCTCTCAACACGCCTACAAGAAAGGAACAAATGACAACCTAATTACGAGCATTCCATATTTATAAAGGAAGCTATATGCTCTACTTGGCTTCCAAAAAGGCAAACTAAATGCACATTCAAAGGCACATTTAATTGTTCCTCTCTTGTGATTCGTCACATGGGCAGCGGGCAGTTGGGAAACAGAGTAGAAAACTGCTATCCTCATTAAAGTGATTTTAATTCCTAATAAATTTAAAGCAACAGTTCCCAAGTAAGCATAGATTACTACAAACCGCAAAGTAAAGGCTGCTAAAAGGAAATCAAATCCCTAAGAGTAATAAAGTCCTTACCTTCCTTCAAGAAACACTCTACAGACCCCGTGAACTACACATGAAAGCATCCTATTACATACCCCAGATAGTGGAATGATGACATAAGCAGAGTAATTCAATTCAGATCCTGACCTTACTTATTAACCCTGAGAAATGTGCAATGACACACCTCGACCCTTTGAAAAAAACATCATGAGATCCAACATTAACACTATAACTAGTATCCCTTTGTCCATTGCATGTTATGTGCTCCTATCAAACTCGGATATCTTGACACTTAATTGTTCCATCTAAGTGTCAAGCCAGGGGCAACTGTTCTGGATCGTGATCCGGGACACTAGTCCTATGTGTCAACCCAGCACGCATCCAGCTAGAGTCTATTATTGACACCCCAATGGCAATTCATTTGTGGCACGCTGTTGAGATCTTGGCACAACGGATGTCGGACCATGGCATTAGGTAGGGATAACATTTATTGTGAGATTTATGCAGTGGATGAATCTCACGATTATCCATAACTGTCAATCACGATCTTGTATAATAATAGCGCTCATAACTGCCTTTAACTGCTCATAACTACAGTATCAACTTTTTCAATTTTATAGGTATTCTCTGCAACAATAAAGGGAACGTGTTTTCTTATTCACCCACTATAAATATCAGGCTCAATCACCTTCAACAGGTAACTATTGTTCTTTTGCTTAAACCCTATTTGTGCACAACCTGACTTGAGCATTAGAGTGTCTTTGCATGCACCAATCACCCTCATTTCAACACACTCCGCTGCTGCCCAAGGAGGAAAACACCCATTTGTGCTGACTCAGGTAAGTCTCAGTATTAACTACTGAACAAATTTCAAATCAAGTCAAGGGCAGTAAATAATGTATTTTTATAAACTTTTTAGTATGCCTTCCTAGTACAGCCCCACTCTCCAAGGTTGAAATCGTTGCTAAGTTCCTCTTTCATATCGCCGTCGATCTACTCACTGCCGGATCTGTCCGTGTCTCATGCCAGCCAGTACCTCCAGCTGTAGGTTTGTGACATCATGAAGCCCTTTCTCCTCGCGTTGCCGAGGCTCACGAAACCCTAAACCTAGAAAAACCAAAGAACAACCCCAAACTAAAGTCATAACCATTGCCAGACCACCCACCACTCTCCTCCATCTTGAACCACCTATTGCCACCATCAGTATATCATTCTTGTAAAATCGGACCATCACACATAGCTAACCCAGCCAAACGACCACCATCGAGCCCATTATCAAGGACGCCTTATCCAAGTTCTCCATCAGCGCTGCCTCATCTTTGCCGGAGAAAAAGGCATTATATTTGGGATTTAAGCTTTTTAAATATTATGAATAATTTTATTATTTTTTACAAAGTATAAAAACGTAAGGGAATAACTTGCAAACTATATGCAAACTAACAAACAACTTAGAATAGTCAGTTGGTCAAAGAGACCACCGGTGGACCACTTGAAAAAACAGACCACTGTAAAATTGGCCACATCACTATTGCTGATCTGAAACATCAAATTTGATGTAACAGACTACAAAACAAAATAAGTTTTAAGAAATTATATAAAAGTATTATATTTGGGCTCTTGACTTCCTGTACACTAATATGATATTTTATGTTGCATAACATACTTTATAAAAAATATCTTATTAATTATCTTTTATGAATAACATGGATCCTATAATTTATGGAACATTGGTCCTTGTTGAATGGACTATTAGATTCATTGAAAAATAAATGAAGAGCTAGGTAAAAGAGGGAAAATTGAATGTTTTAGAATTGATTCCTCTATTTCTACAATTTGCAAATAACACCTTATGCTTTGAGGAAGAGAGTACTATATGTAGCTCACACAGCCACCACTCGAACTTGAAACCCTCGCGAACAACCCGTGCAGCAAACAACCTTCCCTGCACGACGGCCTAAAGGTATTAACGGTGGTGGCGCATTGTTAGCGGCGCCAGGATAATGAAAAGGATATTCTTACAAATTGTCTCTCAAATGCGAATGACTTTTAACCGGCCCAAATCGAAAGGGTTTGTTGGCACATATACATATCATGGAAAGTATTTCTTTTTCATAATGTTATCCAGCATGATAGGATTCAAGGATCTTATTTTTATTTTTTTGTCATTGAAGATTGAGCGAAGAGCATGAAGGATGTGGCAAAAATGGATGAGCATCATATTTTTTTAAACCCTTATCTTTTCTTCTTTACCATCTAGCCTCGCCACCACCTATCTTGGGAAATTTTTTAAAACCCATACTTAAAATAAAACATTAATAAGATAATGGCATTCAGCTTGATATAAAACTTTAAAAAAGTCCGTTTTAAAGTTCAAAACATTGAAATGACTATAAAATATTTAGCATTTAGCCACGGTAGTTGAGTTGTTTAGCCGTGGATCTTAATTACGACTAAACGAATAGTGTGTGTTTTTAAATATTTTGTGGGGAGCACTAAAATCATCTTCCAATGACATCAAAAGGAATTGGACTCCAAACTTTTACGGCTAATTAGTCTTAAATTTTTTGAGAAAATCAAATCATTTGCATAGGTAAAATCACCACGTACAATCTGCACTTCTTCCAACGACATCAACTCCAAACTAGGGGCCCACCTTTGCAAGGAAATCACCACAACAATTGCTTATTATTCTGGACCGTGATTCATGTTCCGGTCTCATAGGTTAACCCGGCACGCATGCATCTAACCAGAATCTATCAACACCCCAACAGGAGTTCGCTTGAGTCACTATTGAGACCCTGAAACAACATATGTCGGACCACGACATTGGACAACGACAACATGATCTTGAGATTTGTGCAGTGGATGAATTTTAAATTATCCGTAACTGTCAATTACGATCTTACGAAATAATAGTGCTCATAACCGCCTTTAATTATTCATAATTACAATATTAATGTTCCTATTTTTTAGGGATACTCTGCTACAATTAAGGGAATATATTTCCTAATTACACTCTATAAATATCAGGCTCAATCACCTTTAACAGGTAACTATATATTACTTTTTAGATTAAACCCTAATTATGCACAGCCTGACTTGAGTGTTGGAAGGCCTTTGTAGGTACCAACCACCCCCATTTCAACACGCTCCACTGCTGTGCAAGGAGGAAAACAATAGTACATGTCATCCCAGGTACATCTCAGTATTTACTACTGAACACTTCTTTTTAAGAATGACAGATCTGAAATTGAAGTTGTGTCTTTCAAAGTAAAAAGATGGGTTGAGTTAAAAAATTATGAAAGACTGGTGTAGCGCATTACAAGAAAATCAAGATTTAGCTACAGATAAATTTGTCGCTAATGGGAAAAAAATCAGTCGCTAACTTAAATTTAGCAGTGGATTGTGTCGTCGCTAAAGTCGTTGCTAGATTACTCCACGCTAAACTTTTAGTGATGGAAATGAGTCTGTCGCTAAAATTAGCAAATGATTATTCCCTCGCAAATTGTAGCTAAATTTATGCCACATTAGCATACACGATTAATCCCCAATTGCATTTAGCAAGGAATTTTTCTGTTGCCATATGTTGCTAAATGTACGCCACGTCAGCATGCACGATTGATCCCCAATTGCATTTAGCATGGGATTTTTCCGTTGCTAAATTTGTGTCACATCATCACCTTAAACAACATCGGTTTAAATTTAGCAAAGGACTAATCCTTTGTTGATTTTTTTTTGGGACATCTAACCTCTGGTTATTGCTTATTGTAAAGCTATTTAATTTCTCATAAATTGAATACAATAAAAATACTACTATACATAAAATAGTATCCATAATTAACTGCATAACATCAAATATATTAACATAACCTAAAGTATCATTCCAAGTAAATAGTTTGAAACTATCTATATTATATCAAAAGATATTGCTAGCATAGTACAAAATGCTATACATAGACCTACACAAGTTTTGTGTTTTCTTGAACAAAAGTTAAGTCTAAAACTGTTTATGTAGAAGTTAATATTCATAGGGTGGATGAACTAAGACCATTTGGTGATGCTTGTGTAAGATTCTCTCTCTGAAAAGTACTTGAAAGTAACCTAACAACAGTTTGCATCTTCTTTTGTTCCACCACTTGAACCACTGCTCTCACATTCCCCAGCCTTTTCTCAATCTCGTGTTGGACAACTTCTTCAAACTCAGGTGTGGTTTGCACCTCACTTTGGACACTCAAATAGACGTTACATGTTCCCATCATAAACCAATGGTGCAATTCAAAATGACCCAAGCATAGTTCCCTAGTTATATTAATAAGAGTTTTTAACCAAGGCCCAAGGATGAACCAGAATGTGAATCAAGTTATTAATAAAGTCAATTTTATTCAGGAAAATAAAAAGGAAGCACGGTCATGACTCACTTGTGGTTGCCATCTTAACTCATATGGACAGCGGAAAGTGGCTTCATTTGCTGCCTGCCGCTCAGTGGCAAACCTTAGAGCCCCACTATTGACCCCCAAGTCAAGCTGAAGCATAAAGGCAGCAGAAGTTAAATTATCAAAACCAATCCATGAAATACAAGACAATATCATCAATAAGCATTTCTCCATAACAGTATCATTTATTCAAATGTCTACTGATACTTGATTTCCCACAGACATTAAAATAATCTCATAAACTAGAGTCATATACTTTCACCAGAATAACAAGACTACCTTGCAACAGATAGCAAACAGATGGAGAGAAACAAAATTACACCAAACAAGATATCCTTATTATTGGCGCATGAAAGTTTCTCG
The DNA here is from genome assembly GCA_029884595.1 of Ormosia semicastrata. Taxonomy (NCBI): domain Eukaryota; kingdom Viridiplantae; phylum Streptophyta; class Magnoliopsida; order Fabales; family Fabaceae; genus Ormosia; species Ormosia semicastrata. The sequence goes on along the minus strand of JAQQTO010000055.1, from coordinate 12,701,560 downwards.
TTCAACCAATGCCCTACTGTGTCTGCTAGCAAATGCAGAGCATTTATGTGATGATGGCAACAAAATGGTATTTGGTGGCTTCCAAATTTAATTCCCGTTTTAACCCCCATACCAAACTGACCCTAGGAGTTAAGATTTTGGCCAGAAGTTCTTTTTTTTTTTTTAATAGAAAAAAGTTTTATATCTTTGACTGCAGACTGAATGTGATTGCAGCTCAACAGCCACAAGACAGGGACTAGTAGCAGTGAAATGTTTTGAGAACTACATAAACATAGATGATATACAAATAATATCAAAATAAAAAATGAAAAAGGAAAAATTGAACAAGTTTCTTGTAGAAAGACTTACTTTTGTTGATAGGCCCAATAGCAGCAACCACCTAAGGAATATAAATTGTAAGAAAATATTAGACTTGGCTTAGAAAGGAGATGCTGTGAGGATAATGAATCAAAAGCATCCATATTTTCACAAAGATTCCAGAAAAATGCATTAAAATGACAATATCTAAAACCCCCAAATAATAGATAATAATACCTTTTGATTAATTCCATGACCATTTCGAGGGCAGTTGTTGCTGAAGTGTCCTTGTGCAGAACAGAATAATCACTTAGCCCTGCATCACCAATGAAACTTACCAATAATTGAAGGACTATGGAAACAATAAAAACACACAACATTTGCTGAAAAATTGAAAACTTATTATAATGAATAAGGTCAAAGTTCATTGAATGGGCTTCTTTGTAAAATTGAATGAACCCTTGACTACAAGGTCCACGATAAAAGCACCCAGCCCGATAGAATGGGCTTCTTTGTCGTGGCTCACCTTCTTCAACAATTTATTTATGTAAGGATGGGTTACCTACTCCTGTGTAGATGGAGCCTTGCATTTCTAGTTGTAGTTGTTAGTTTTCTTTCCCCTCTTTTTTTTGGGTGTTATGTAGTTGTTAGTTTCTATGTTCATTTTTTTCTTCATTTTTAAAATTTTGGTCTTTTTAGTCTTCAAGTTCTTTTAATGGTAATTCTTCATCTAAACTAATTTGTTAAAGGATAACATGTTAAACATTATTACGTAGTTGTTTTAAATAGAAAAAAAAATGTGAAATGTCACAAAAAAGGCAGCAAATACGAAATTAAGCCTTTTTGCTTATTTGAATTGGTCTACTGTGTGGTGCTGGTTGTTTACCTTTTCTATAGCTCCGTATGGTTGACCGAAAAATAAACAAATTTAAACTTACTTTTATTCAAGGAAAATAATAAGCAGCCCGGAGTGTTTGAGTCCAAAGCTTCCAGGATGATTCTGAAGTTGGTGGATCCTGTAAAATAAGAAAGCACTTTTGAATAATACCTCTTCTTCTATTGATTGAATATTGACTTAAAAGAATACATCAGGAATTAGTGTTATATATAACACTTTAACAGATATGCTCTTAAGATAGAGCTAACAGAATTTAGCTAAACAAATATAACAACGTTCTGTTACAAGAGAGATTTAATTAACTAGATAAGATGGGTATCTACACTCCCCCTCAAGTTGGTGCATGCAAGTTCTTAATGCCCAACTTGTTGAGAAGAAACTCAAATCGCTCCTTGCCTAGAGGCTTAGTGAACACATCAGCTAGCTGATCCTTGGTTCCAATCTTCAATGCTTCAATGTCTTTGGACTGAATTCTTTCCCTTACAAAATAACAATCCATTTCTACATGTTTTGTTCTTTCATGATAGACAGGATTCTTTGCTATGTGAAGGGTAGCCTGGTTATCACAAAACATTTGAGTTGGTTCAGTCTGTTTTGTTTCCAATTCATCCAGCAGCCATCTTAACCATATTAACTCACTCACTGTTGCTGCCATAGACCTGTATTCTGCCTCAGTTGAGGACTTGACAACAACAGTCTGTCTCTTAGTCTTCCAGCTGATAGGTGTCCTTCCTAGCATGATCAGGTAGCCAGTGCAAGATCTTCTTGTTGTTGGACATTCTCCCCAATCTGCATTACAGTAGGCCTGCAGCTTCAAATCATCTCTACTAGACAGCAGGATTCCTTGACCAGGAGTTGTCTTTAAGTATCTAAGAACTCTCTCTACTGCATCCATATGAACTTGCTTAGGAGCAGTCATGCATTGACACAGAGTATTGATAGCATATGTGATGTCTGGCCTTGTGATAGTCAGATACAATAACTTTCCTAACAGCCTTCTAAGCCTTGGTGCATCAGCATCTAGATCTTCTTTGTTGATTCTCAGGTTGCAATTCTGTTCCATAGGGAACTTGCTTGGCCTGCTGTTCTCCATTTTGGTTTCATGAAGAATATCCAAAGTGTATTTTCTTTGGCTCAACACAATGCCTTCTGGTGACCTTGCAACTTCAACACCTAGGAAGTACTTCAGGGTTCCTAAGTCTTTGATGCTGAAGGTCTGATCTAGGAACTTCTTCACTTTTGCCATGAATTCAGAACTGTTCCCTGCTAGGATGACATCATCCACATAGATTAAAGCTGTGAGGAAAACCTTTCCAGCTTTGTAGATAAACAAGGAATGATCTGCCTTTGACTGAGAAAAGCCAATGTTGTTCAGAGCAGTAGCGAACTTCTGGTACCAGTTTCTTGAGGCCTGCTTCAAGTCATATAGAGACTTCTTTAGTTTGCAAACCTGAGTGTCTCCTTGCTTTGCAAATCCTTGTGGTATTTGCATGTAAATTTCTTCATCCAAGTCTCCATGTAGGAATGCATTGTTCACATCTAATTCGTGAACAATCCACCCTTTCTTGGCAGCAATGGTCAATAAGCACCTTATGGTAACCAACTTGGCAACTGGTGCATAAGTCTCATGAAAATCCTCTCCTTTTATTTGAGTGAAGCCCATTGCAACCAACCTTGCCTTGTATCTCTCCACATCACCATTTGGCTTGTATTTTATCTTGTAGATCCATTTTGAGTCTACTGCATTTCTGCTTGGTGGAAGAGGTTCCAAGGTCCAAGTTCCATTGTTCTCCAAGGCTTCAATCTCTTTCTGCATAGCATCCCTCTAGTGTTTTTGAGTCACAGCCTGTTTAAAGGTTTTTGGCTCATCTCTTGAAGAGATGGCAACTAAGAAAGCTTGATGAGAAGATGACAGTTTAGAATAAGAAACATAATTGGAAACGAGATACTTAACAACATTACCTGAGGAACAATTGGAATTGGGAGCAATAACGGAGGGAGGCAAGTTAATTTCATAACCACTTAGATGCCTAGATAATTGTCTTACTCTCCCACTGTGCCTTAATTCATTTTGTTCCCTTATATGTTCACTACTACTTTCTGTCATATCTATAGTATCAGAAAAGTTATGATCCTGATTGTCTAAAGCTGTTTCCTGATCATCTTTATGAGATTGACCAATAGGAGTTTCAGGGGTGTCTTCACAAATAATGTCCTCTCTGTTACTGTAAGTATCAATTTTACATTTGGATTGGAAAGAAAATTGGTCTTCTACAAAAATAACATCTCTAGAGACAAGAATTTCCTTGGTTTTGGTGTCATACACCTTGTATCCTTTTTGACCAGTAGGGTAGCTTATGAAAACACAGGCTCTCCCCCTCTCATCAAATTTTCCTTCCTTTCTAATTTTCAAAACATAAACTAAGCATCCAAAGACTCTTAAATGATCATAACTTGGTTGCTTTCCAAATAAGATCTTATAAGGAGTTTTGTTTTGTATAATTTTGGAAGGAAGCCTATTAATGAGGTGGGTGGCAGTAAGGACACACTCTCCCCAAAATTGAATGGGAAAACTGGAATGAAACCTAATGGCTCTTGCTATTTCTAAGATGTGTCTATGCTTCCTCTCAACCACTCCATTTTGTTGAGGGGTGTAAGTACAAGTTAGTTCCATTACAATTTCCTTTTCAGTATAAAACTTCTGCATATCATTACATGTGAATTCCATCCCATTATCAGACCTAACTTTTCTTACCTTCTTTTGAAATTGTCTTTCAATCATGCATATAAAAGTTTGCAAGTAGTAAACAGTTTTAGACTTGTGTTTCATTGGATAAACCCAAACTCCTCTACTAAAGTCATCAACTATAGTAAGGAAATAATGAGCTCCTGAAATGGAATTTGTAGCATACCTACCCCATATGTCACAATGAATTAATTCAAAACAAGAATTAGTCTTTATTGAGCTCAAAGGAAAGAGCAATCTGGTTTGTTTGGCTCTCATACAGGAATCACAGTGAGTATTATTATGATTATTTACATCAATAGACAAAGATCCTATACTAGCCATTTTGGCATTTGAAGTATGGCCTAACCTAAAGTGCCATAGTCTAGCATCTACAGTTTTACTAACCTTCATGACAATCCCTCCTTCATTCTTAGACTCAAGAAAGTAGAGACCATCTTGGTGTCTACCCATTCCAATTTGCTTCCTCGAGGGTAAGTCCTGTATTACACAAGAATTAGCCCCAAAGATAACAATGCAATGATTCTCTTTATTGAGTTTGCTAACAGATATCAAATTGCAATGAAAATCAGGAATGAAGAGCACATTGTTAATATGCATGCCATTAGGTAGAATAACCTTTCCTAATCCCTTCACTGGTACACTTGTACCATTATGGATCTTTACAGATTGTTGACTAGAAGCGATGAAATCTTTAAGCATATCCTTGTCACAAGTAATGTGTTCAGTTGCCCAGTATCTATGATTCAGGGCTTATAAAAGAAAGAATTACCTGCCATGTTTACAGTTGGAGAGGGTTTCTATCTTTCTGTCACAGGTTCTGCATCAGATTGCAATTGCTGTATGAGTCTCTCATACTGCTTCTGTGTTAGTCCTGGGATTGGACTGTTTTCATTACTTACCTGTGCAGCCTTTGCTCCTCCCTTCTTGTTGGTCCAAGGTGCATTCTTCCTTTCACGAATTGACTTCTTCCAATCTTGTGGATAGCCTACAATTTCCCAGCATTCCTCTTTGACATGTCCTACTTTCTGACAGTGATCACAGGTTGGTCTTTCCTTCTTGCTTGCTCTGCGATCATTCTGGAATTGAAAAGCAGAGCCATCTGTCATTGGTTTATTCATGGCAGAGATCAACCTCTGTTGCTCATCCTCAACCACTAGATGGTAGGCATGTCCGAGAGTCATATTCGGTGTCATGCTGAGAATTTGATTCTTTACAGTATTAAAGACTTCATCTAGACCCATGAGAAAATCATACAAATGTTCCCTTTCCCTCATTTCACCTAGCTACTTCTGCATATTGCATTTGCAGCCTCCACACTTACACTTAGGCCAGGGTGAAATAGATTGGATTTCATCCCACAAACCCTTGAGTTTAGTGTAATAAGAGGGAATCGATTGTTTTTCTTGTCTAAGATGGGTAATTGCTCAGCGTAATTCATAAACTCTAGGTGCACTACCTTTCGCGAATCTTTGTTCCAGCTCTACCCAAATTTCTCTTGCAGTGGCAGCATATCTAACACTTCCTCTCACCTCTTTGTCCATGCTGTTCTTTAACCATCCCTTGACCATTGCATTGCAACACATCCAGTGAGTCAGGTTTGGTGAATCAACTTCCGGTATAGGAATCGTGCCATCGACAAAGCCAATCTTGTTCTTGGCATATAAAGCATTACTCATACCCGCAACCCATTCACCATAATTGCCATCATTGAGCAACTCACTAACGAACAATTGCCCATGTTGATCAGATGCATTAAGAAAGAATGGAGACAGAATGTCGATGCTGCCTTCATTGATTGTGACATTTTTCTTCTTTTCCTTTGAAGGAGAATATGTGGATTCATCATCTTTGCCATTCTTGATTGGTTCTTTTGGAGAAGATGTAGATTCGTCATCTTTGGCCATGATCGATGAAGGCTAACAGGAACCCCAGATAGTGGCTCAAGATACCATGTAAAATAAAAAAGCACTTTTGAATAATACCTCTTCTTCTATTGATTGAATATTGACTTAAAAGAATACATCAGGGATTAGTGTTATATATAACACTTTAACAGATATGCTCTTAAGATAAAGCTAACAGAATTTAGTTAAACAAATATAACAACTTTCTGTTACAAGAGGGATTTAATTAACTAGATAAGATGGGTATCTACAGATCCCTTGCTGCTGCTGGTAGTCTCATCTATAATTGGGACCCTCTTTAATTTTACGACCGCCCGTGATATTCCCGTGTTGATTCCATCCGGGCTTTATAACATCACTCTTTATTCAAAGTCTCATAAACTTCCAAACTAAAGCTCAAAGTTCTCGTAAGGAGATTATTCTAAACCCCACTTTTTTTTTAGAAAAAAAAAAAGACTATCGGTATTTATATTAAGTTGTCTTTGTCAAGGACTTTTTCCACCAAGAGAATCAAAGCTGTTGGATTTATGTTAGTCTGATAGATTCAATTGATGTGATTCTCCTTAAAGGGAAAAAAAATTATTTTCGAAAAGCTATAAGAACTTCACTTTTTGTGAAACTAATAATATTTATAAAAGTTCCATAACAAGTCCTCTCTTATAAACAAATTTAAACTTGACTTTTATTTAGTCTCATGCACTTCCAAACTAAAGCTCAAAGTTCTTCTAGTGAGGAGATTATTCTTATACCCATCTTTTTAGGATCAGTTATCAATTGTTTATTATATTTAACAAACTTGGTAAAACATATTGTAAGAGAAATTATTACATCATCTTGGACGAAAGATTTTCTTTTCCCTCCCAGAAAATCACAACTGTTGGCACACAAATGTTTGACAGGGAGGGATTCAGGGGAGTCCAACACGAGCCTTAGACCCCATGATTCTCTCTCTCTCTCTCTCTCTCTCTCTCTCTCTCTCTCTCTCTCTCTCTCTCTCTCTCTCTCTCTCTCTCTATATATATATATATATATATATATATATATATATATATACATATAAGTTTTTTAAATAGTTATATACACTATTTTTTTTTTATCATTCATGCACTAATATATATATAATTAAGTTATTGAAATTTGATTTTACTCTTATATACTTTAAATTGGTTATTAAGTCTAATTATTATACTTGAATATTTAAATGGAAAAATATATTTTACTTTCTCCAATTTAGGGTCATGTGCACTTTAGTCCTTAAACTTAAAAAATATGTAACACAATCTTTAAACATTTTAATGTGTGCGTTTTCGTCCTTCAATTTAATATTTTGTTAAACTCTAACCACTGAAATCACATTAAAGTTTTAGGATTAAAGTGCATATGATGCTAAATTGAAAGAGGTAAATTGAGCTTTTCTCATCAATAAAATTAGGTACAAAAATTAGTTATATGATTTTAACATGACAATTTTCATTAGAATTTGACAGAAAATCAAATGGAATGACTAAAATACACATGTTAAAAAGTTTAGAGATCGCGTTACACATTTTTAAAATTTGATAACCAAAGTGTACACAACCCTAAGTTAAAAGGGTAAATTAGACTTTTTGCTATTTAAATAGAAACAGTTAACATGTTTAATATATTTAGTGTTTTTTTAATTTTTAAAAATCACCCTATTTTATTTATTTGATACCATTATCATATTTCTTTGATTATTTTTATATTTATCGCATATTATTTTGAGCATGATGTTATAGTGGAAGAGAATTTGAAAGTATTTAATATGAAAATGTTTAAAACTATTGAATCAATTTGTTTCATCATTTATATTAAAGAAAATATTGTTAAAAATCTGACACTATATATTTCAATATCTGATAAATTTTATTATATGAAAAGAGTCATGCTTAACTTTAATTAAAGTATAATACATTTAATTTAAGCAAAATAGGTATTTTTATTTATTTTTTTCAATTTGATCCCATATTAAATTTTTTGTTAATTTGATTTCTTATCTTACAAACCATTGCTAATGTGGTCTTTCCGTTAGGATATGGTTACCCTCAAACAAAGGTGATGATATGTCATTGATTGATAATAACGACGTCATAGTCACATTATCGTCATGTCATAATTATATCATTGTCGTCAGTGACACATCCATCACTTTCCTTTGAGGGGTGATGAAACTCTAACAGATAAATTATATTGTAAATAATTTACAAGATAAGAGATTAAATTAATAAAATAATATTATATGAGACTAATTTAAAAAAAACAAAAAAAGACTAAAATACCTTTTCTACCTTTAATTTATAGAATAAAAAATTTATTTAAACATCTTAGCCTTTACAATATCAGTCACCTCAATAATTGATAAAACATCTTATCCGTCCCAAGCTATTGAGTTTATGTGGGTCCTATTGATAATTCCATTGATGATCCTCGTTAGAGGAAAAAAAAATATTCATCCGAAAATATATAAGATCTCTTGTTGTGAAACTAATCATAAATAAATATTTAATAACTCATATTAGATGTTCTACTCACAAGGATATCATAACAAGCCTCCTCTAATAAATTATTAAAATTATATGTTAAATAATTAGTTTTTGAGTTATGGTATTTTTTTTAATAAATATATGAACTATGAAGTGAATTAGACAGCTGACGGAGTAAATTAGATTTCAAAGTCACCTAAATTGGAAGAAGGAATATAAAGAAAAAAGAATGGAAACATGATAGAGAAAATATGCATGTGACATGGTCCTTGTGATGAAATCAATTAGGAAGTATAGATAAATATACAGGCATAACATAGTACGAATATATTAATATAATAAAAATTTTAAAAATAATTAAAATATATATAAATTAAAATTATTTAAAAATATTAAAATATTCAATATATCATATACTAACTTAACGACCATTTTTTTAAAATATAACTGCACGTAACAAATCAATGATCACATTGATCCTAACGAGCTCCTTGTCTATTTTCTTTTTTCCAGCGTGCATTTAATTTGTACCTTCTGTCTCACTGAGAAGTAGAAGCCCAACATGAGTGGCAGATGCCGGAACTACCAAAATAAATGTAGGCTGCTCACCCGTTGGTAGTCATGCCATCCGTTTAAAGTATGATTAGACTTTAGGGTTGGTATATAATAATATACACACACACACGTACCTACGTAATTATCGTTTTCCCTCTTAAATATATGTCAATGAGTGGACTATTAACAAATACTTTTTTTTTTCTTAGTTTTCCTTTTCTTGTACTTTTCTAAATGATCCTTTGCTGCCACAAAATTACACGATTTTCGTCACACAATCAATTTTAAAAAATGATACAACGATTAATGTTTGAAACAAAAGGAACAGAACAGAAAATTACATTCATAAAGTTATATTGTAAAAAGTAATGTATAATCATTTGATATTGATATAAAAACTAATAGAATAACTTTTTTTCTACCAATCTATATATGCAAGTTATTAATGCATTTATTTATATTTTATGAAAACTAAAGTGTTAATGATTTTTTATTAATGATTATCAACCTTACACATAAAAAAAAAATGAAATGCAATTTCAATAGAAAGTTTCTTAAGGCATAGAGCTACCATTTTTTCTTACTATATATACTTTGAAAAATAAGTCCCTTGTGAAGAGTCAGTTGGATCAAAGCAGAGGAAAGATTACAGTTCCATGAAGGCGAAGTGGTCATGTAAGACTTCGTGACCGTGAAGAAGATGAAGCGCTTACTTGCTAGCTTTTATCTTTTTTGCTACACGGTGGGTCGGGTCGTGTTCATGAGTTCACTCTTTTCCTATGTTGCTTCCTTATATGTTTTGAATTGATCAAAAGGTTTTTCACCATTTTGATTTGAATTCCTCCCTTAGTATGACCAGTTTTGCCGTTCTAGCTACGTGTCTTTGATACATTTTAATTTCTAACCCCCATTTCAATCCTGAAACAATGAAAAGCCTAGGCCATATTTTTTTTCCTTTTATAAATTCTGAGTAATTAAAATCTTAATTTTAGAAAAAATTTATGTACATTTATTATTTTTTTGTTATTATTACTAATTCACTTATCATGTTAAGGTTAGTGAAAAGCATATATACAATGCACGAAGAAATTTAAAGATTAAAAGAAAATTCTTTACAATTTGACACCAAAAAATTAGTCAATTAAAATTTAAATGTGTTATAATGCATCTAATTATATATTATGTGCTATTCTCATTTGCTGAGCTAACCAATGAGTTTATATATGATTATGAATGTTATTTTTTTATTTTTTATTTTTCAATATTTCTTGTTGAGAATAATTATGTGATAAAATCATAAAATTGAATCAGCGTCACTTCTTAGTTTCACTGATTATGCATAATTGGGATTATGTTATTTGAATAACATTAAAGAAAATTAAATGGAGATAATAAGTCTGTAAAGTCATTAGATTGTACATTTGTGAATTTATTAAAAAAAACAGTTTTGATATGATATTGCACAAATTAAAGATAAAGTTAATGAAACATCAATAATTAAAAGTTTTCGCATGTATAAAATGTTTACATGGAATTATACATATCTAATAGACTAATAGTTGCATATGTGACATGAACAAAAAACATGCAGACTGAAATCCTGGAGTTGGGGATTGATAGCATCCAAAACAATTTTGATCATGTTTACTTCCATCTTTTCTTTTATATATAATGGAGATTGAGGACGATCTACGAATTCGTATGCTTTAATTCAAACTTCCATTACTTAAGAACCCAATCGTTTAGAAACAATGATATTTATCGCTTACATCAACTGTTAAACTCGATGAGATTAGCTATTTGATCATACTAGATTGCATCAAACGCGAAGCAGCACCACAAGATCAAACTAACTTGCATAGTGTCGGGACCACTCGCTATATGTGCAAGATGTAACTCTTTCGCCTGTCATGTTCGATCCATTTCAATATTAAGGTTCATAACTATATATATAATTTTAAAAATTAATAAAAATTATTAAATTAAAAATTAAAAAAAAATAAGAAATGATAAAATGATAAAATGATAAAATGTTTTTGGCTATTTCTTAGAAAATAATAAAATATATTCTTAACCCACTTTAACTCAAAAGCCCACGTCCATTTCACTCCCACTTTCACTGGCATGCATTCCCACTCACGGTCATGCACACATTTTCACCTCACTCACGGTCATACACGCATGCATTCTTACATCAAATTTTTTTTATATATATTTTCATATTATTTTTCAGTGGTGGTAATTAAATGATAAAAAATATATATAATTAATAATATGTGAAATACTATAAAAATTGATGTGAAAAAAAAAATGACTTAAGAAAATGTATGCAATAACTCACATTTTCACCTCTCTGTACTGTACAACTACACGACACTGTTGCACCTACTTCACCACTGCATTACACACTTTTGCACAATGGTTGCTCCCCACGCCTATTACACACTGTATATCACAATGTTACACCATTTTCACGTAGACACACGATACTTTTCTTCAGTACAGTCTAGGATTTTGATGGCTAAAAATAAGAAAGAGCAGAAAAGGAAAAGGCAGGCGTGCAAATGAAGAAAAAAAGGAATCAAGCAAGGAAAGGAAACTTGATGCAGACAAAGCATGCAATCTTCAACAGGCCGTAAACTCTCCTTTTAAATACCTTGCTAATCAACACAAAGAGGGGGGAGTTCGAAAAATGGAGAAGGTATTATAAACCTCCCTGTGCAGCAACCTCGTTCCACCCTGTCCACCTAAGCCACTGCTATCCTCCACGCCCCACTAGCGTTACCCGTGATAAAGAATTTAAAGAAAAATATAAGAACATTTGTGAAGAAGAAATAAGGGTTTCATAGATTATTGAAATGTAAAAGTTAATTTAACCTAAATACAAAGAAATTATATATAGACTAAACAGGGAAAGGAAAATACTATTCTACCCTTAATAAATAATAAAACAAAATAACCCAATATTTCTTAACATCTCCCCTCAAACTCACGATGCAGCAGCTACAAGCATCGAGAGTTTGCCAATCAGAAAACGAAAACGAGAGATGGAATGCGACTTGGTAAAGAAATCTACAATCTGTAAAGAAGAAGAAATAAAGAGCAAGGTAATGGTGCCATGCTTGAGATGATGACGAGTAAGGTGACAATCGATCTCAATGTGCTTAGTTCGTTCATGAAAAACTGAGTTGTGAGCAATCTGAATAGAACTCCGGTTGTCACAATACATAGGAGTGGGATGAGAAAGAGAAACTCCCATATCTGCAAGTAACCAACGTAACCAAACAATCTCTTTGGTAGTAGATGTCATAGCACGATATTCTGCTTCAGTTGAAGATTGAGAAACAATAGATTGTTTCTTGCTCTTCCAAGAAATAAGAGAATCACCCAAAAATATACAGAAACCAGTAACAGACTTGCGATCTGTGGGATCACTGCCATGATCAGCATCAGAGTATGCACGCAGCTCTAAGGAAGAGGTTGATGGAAATAAAAGACTATGAAAGACTGTACCTCGAAGATATCGCAAAATACGAAGAACAGTTGCCCAATGAACTGTAGTAGGAGAAGCAACAAACTGACTAACAACATGAACAACATATGCAATATCTGGACGAGTAATAGTAAGGTATACCAAGCTCCCAATAATAGTACGATATAGGATCTGACAAAGATAAACCATCAGAAGAATAAAACTTTGCATTAACCTCAATGGGAGTGTCTACAGTCTTATTATCAGTAAGTCTAGCTCGCTTAAGAATATCTGCAACATATTTCGATTGAGAAAGAAGATAACTTCTGGGCGAGTAGGCTACCTCAATACCCAAGAAATATCTTAGAGAACCCAAATCCTTCATTTCAAACTGTCTAGCTAACTCTGTCTTCAAAACTGAAATACCATGAATATCGTCACCAGTGATAATCATGTCATCAACATATAAAGACAAAATGATACGACCTGCATCAGTGCACTTAACAAAAAGAGCAGAATCATGACTACTTGAAGCAAATCCAAGGGAAGAGATCACAACAGAAAATTTCTCAAACCAAGCACGGGGTACTTGTTTGAGACCATATAATGCTTTCTTGAGCTTGCAGACATACCCAAAATCATGTAAAACACCAGGAGGGGGCACCATATAAACTTCTTCTTGAAGATCTCCATTCAAGAAGACATTTTTAACATCAAGTTGAAAGATATGCCACTGACAAACTGAAGCTACTGCAATAAGAGTACGAATAGTAGTCATTTTTACAACAGGAGCAAATGTCTCCTCATAATCCATACCATACTGTTGAGAATACCCTTTTATAACTAACCTAGCTTTGTATCGCTCAATAGATCCATCAGAATTAGTCTTGATTTTATATACCCAACGACAACCAACAACAGTCTTACCAGGAGGTAGAGGAACCAAGTCCCAAGTACCTGTCTTTTGCAAAGCAGAAAGTTCCTCATCCATAGCTTGCTGCCAAAGAGAATCAAGAATAGCCTCTTTATAGGAAGAGGGCTCAGAGAGACAATGAATAGAAGCTAAAAAGGAAGAAAAAGATGAAGAATAACAAGAATAAGCAAAATCTGGTAATTTTGTGGACTTACGAATGCGTATGGATTGACGTAAGGGTGGATCCACAATCTCAGACGGAGCTTGAGGGACCATAGGAGAAAAGGAAGTTTCAGATGTGCCAGAGAGTAAAGTGTCAGTACCTGCAGAAGGGGTATTTGAAGTACTAGGAACCTGAGATGACAAACTATCAGAATCCTCAGAAAAAGGATCTATAAGAATAAGGTCAGATCTAATCAAACTATGAGTAGTGGATGGAATAGAAAAGAAAGGTATATGCTCAAGAAAAATAACATGACGAGACACATAAAGTTTTTGAGTTATTAGATCAAAATAACGATACCCCTTTTTACCTTTACCATAACCAAGAAAGACACAAATAGCAGATTGAGAGGACAACTTACTGCGTTCCATATGAGGACGAAGAACGAAACAAGTACAATCAAAAACTCTAAAGAAAGAATAATCAGGAGCATACCCATACAACTTTTCAAATGGAGACAAACCTGAAATATGAGAAGATAGAATTGTATTAATCAAACTTACAGCAGTAAGAACAGCTTCACCCCAAAACACACTAGGAACAGAAGCAGACTTCAATAGAGAACGGGCAGTTTCAACAATATGCCTATGTTTTTTTTCAGCAATACCATTTTGCTCAGGAGTATCTGTACATGAAGTTTGGTGAATAGTTCCATCTAAGGCAAGCAGCTCACAAAATTTATTAGAGGTGTATTCCCCACCCAAATCACACCTAAAACACTTAATAACAGCAGAATGTTGAGTTTTGACAAGAGCCCGAAATGCTGTATATATCTCAAAGAATTCAGAACGGTGTTTCATTAAATAAACCCAACAATAACGAGTATGATCATCAATAAAAGAAACATAATATCGAGACCCTCCTTTTGTGGCAACAGGAGAAGGTCCCTATACATCAGAATGAATCAAATCAAAAGGAGAAGAAGAAACAGAAATACTTCGATTAAAAGGTAAAGCTGAAAATTTTGCCAGTTTACATCCACTACAATCAGAAATACCACAAGTTTGTAAATTTCCTAAAGCCCCTATGGATGCCAAAAATCTCAAATGAGAAGATGAAACATGACCTAGACGAGAATGTCATAAGTAAAAACTAGAAGAAGAATGACTCAAACGAAAAGAAGATAAATCAACACTATTAGCAGTAGCAGCAACTGGCACTTTTAACTCATCCAAAATATATAGTCCCCCCTCCCTACGACCTGTCCCAATCAGCTTCTGAGACTACAGATCCTGCACATAACAAGAAGAAGAGGAAAATGTGACTAAATTACCAGAATCACATAACTAACCAATAGAAGCAAGATTTAATTTAAGTTTAGGAATATGATAAACATTAGGGAGAGACAAGTTAGGTGTAACAACAGAACCAACACCTGCTAAAGGCATAAGAGTGCCATCAGCAGTCATAACAAGAATAGAAGATGAAGGAGACACAGAAGCAAAAAGTGAAGAATCTGGAGACATATGATGTGAAGAACCAGAATCCAAGACCCATACAGAATGAGACATACCTGAAGAACTATGAGGCAACTGACCCATGGAAGAAGAAGCAGACATAGCATGTGGCTGTAAGGAGAGAAACTTCTGGAATTGCTCAGCCAGAGTACTAGGATCGGTGAAAGGACCTGATGAAGCAACTGCTATAGTATTAGGCTGTGGTGGTCTGTAACCCTGAGGTGGTCTATAAGCATTAGATTGTGACTGGTTACCAGGCTTCGAAGCTTGAGATTGCTGATGCGATTGGTTATGTTGTCTCAACTTAGGACACTGAGCCTTCCAGTGACCTTTCTGCTTACAGAAACTGCACTCGTCAATGGCAACCCTCGTATAAGACTTATTCTGATTATTGGAGGGTGGCTTAGAGGATACCGCTAACACAGAGGGATTAGAAGTAGAAAGAATTCCCTTTTCAGAATAAGATTTAAGATGTATTTCTTTAGCCAATAACTCGCTGACAACTGAGTCAACAGAAGGAAGAGGAGAACGATGCAAAATTGAACCTCTAAATCCTTCAAAATCACTGTGAAGTGCCATTAAAAACTGTACCAATCGCTGTTGTTCTCTACGAGCAATATAAGCACCACATGCCTTTAATTCTGCCGATTCTGTAAGAGCCAATTGATCCCAAAGATCTGTTATAGCAGAATAAAACTCCTGAATACTCATATTCTTCTGCTGAAGAGCTCGTATATCATTCTCCAATTGATACTGCTTTGCAAAATTTGATTAAGTGAATAACATTTGTAAATGATCCCAAACCTCCTTTGCAGTCTCATACTTCGCCAGCTGTGTACCTATGGAATGTTCAACAGAATTGTTAATCCAAGTAATAATTTTTGCATTGTTTGCTTCCCAAGCATCTATCAAAGCAGCATACCCCTCAACAGTATTCTTAGGTTTCTCAAAAGTTCCACTAACATATCCCCACAGCTTTTTACCCTTAAGAAAGTTTCTTATCACATAACTCCAATACGAATAATTTTTTCCATCCAACCTCACACTCACAGACTGAAGCGAATCGTCTCTTTCAGTAGCCATAATTAAAAAACCAAGAAAGCCAAAAGAAAACGAAATACCAGATTGCAGCTAAAAGAAAAATGAAATACCAGATTGCAGAAACTGAGCAAATACCCTCTCAAAATTGTACGGTCACCTCACAAACTGAACGAATGTTGTCTCGAAGCGAAAGCTGTGTTTGAGATTAAGCCTCGTCCCATGGCTTTCTCTGATACCATGATAAAGAATTCAAAGAAAAATACAAGAACATTTGTGAAGAAGAAACAAGGGTTTCATAGATTATTGAAATGCAAAAGTTAATTTAACCTAAATACAAAGAAACTATATATAAGCTAAACAGGGAAAGGAAAATACTATTCTACCCTTAATAAATAATAAAACAAAATAACCCAATATTTCTTAACAACCCAAACCCAAGACACCACGCCGCCTCCACTGGTCACCTCGCTAACAGCCGCCGTCACCAACCCACCCCCGTTCGGCCGCCTGCCGCGAGCCTTGCCTCATCAGCGTCTTCCACTGTGCCAGCAACCCTGAGTCGCCGTCCTCCACCTACTATCTCGTTGCAACCAACCGTGGAGGACCAGAACCACTACATTATACGCCATTGCTGCACAAACTCCACACACAGAAGTCGTTGGAACCATGGGTCTCTACTGCAAGAATGCAGCAACCTCTATGCAGAGAAGATGAAGGTCCATGGTAAGTGATAGTGTGCTGTATTACTTCAGTTTTTTTTCTTGCTATCTTGTTTTGTTTTATTTTTATTTTTATTTTTTAACTTTTAGTAATTTGCTGTATTTAGATTTTATTTTAAATTAATTATTTTTGAAGAGTTATTATTGTGACGTTTCTTATGTGGGTTAAGATTTGCTATTTTTATTATTTTTTAGGATAGAATTACTAGTGTTAGGCATGTTTTTCTAAAAAATAATCGCTAAAGGTAAAAAAAAACAACAAATGATGGCAATAGAAAATTAAAAATAGAAAATGAAAACAAAAATAATGAGTAGATTTAGTAGAAAAAATGGAAAATATAATAAATAACAAATAAGGTCAACTATAAGTAAAATAAAATGAAGAAACTCACTCAATAAATCATGTTTCTTATTTGGCTTTTGTCTTTCTTGTTAATAAGATAATCTCTGTGTTTTATTTTCTTGAATTATCCTATGACCGTATTGTTAGCTTTGGTTAAATATCTCATATCATGTTTGACTAAACAAATTGTATGATCCATGATTAAACAAATTATTTTCAAAATGATCATCTTTCAAATTTTTTAATTAACGTCATTACCAACGATAATGATTAAATAGCGGATGCTATCTTCATTGTCATTTGGATTATAAGTGTGAAAATCAATGAAAGATGCTTGAAGAATATGAGAGCAAAGAAACAATTGGAGAAATGCAATGTGCATTCTTTATATTCCAAAAAAACTAAGAGAACAAAATCTCTTATGGTACAAGAAGAAAGGAAAGAAAAAAAATTGTTTTGTAACTACGGGACTGAGCTATTTATATACACAGCTAGCTGTAACTATATACAGCTAACTGTAACTAACACTCATAAAAGCTAACCAACTAACTAACCATAACTAACAATCATAAAAGCTATAAACTAAAATAAAAGCTATAAACTAAAATAATTAGGATAATACAATTAAATGTTAGAATCTCTAACACCCCCCTTAAGCGGGAATGTGGATATTCAACATTCCGAGCTTGGAATGGAGATGTTGGAAGGGACCCGACAAAGGTTTAGTGAATAAGGCTGCAATCTGTTGCTATGATGTAATTGGCAGTAAATGAAGTTTCCCTTCTTGAACTTTGTCTCTAACCAAGTGACAATCCATCTCTATATGTTTCGTTCTTTCATGAAAAACTAGATTGAGAGCTATGTGTCTAGCGGCCTGGTTATCACAATAAATGATGGCAGGTGCAGTGTCCTTCAAATGCAGATAATCAAGCAAGTAAATCAACCATTATGCTTCACATGTGGCTTGAGCTAAAGCTCTATATTCTGCTTCTGAGGAGGATCTAGATACAGTGGGTTGTTTCTTGCTTTTTCAAGACACAAGGGAAGAACTAAGAAAAAAACTGAAACTTGTAATTGATCGACGAGTGTCCAAGCATGCTCCCCAATCAGAATCACTAAATCCTTTCAACTTGCAGTCATTTTCAGCTAAGAAGAATAATCCTTCAGCTGGTGAGTTCTTAATGTATCTGAGAACTCTTAGCGCAGCCTGATGATGTATAGAGGTTGGACAATCCAAAAATTGACTAAGTTAACGACTTACTGCAAAGCAAATGTCAGGCCAAGTGTGTGTCAAGTATAATAATCTACCTATAAGTCATCTATAGGCTGTAATGTCATCTAGGGGAACCCCTGAACTCTTTTTTAACTTTAAGGTGCTGTCCATGGGTGTGCTACACGGTTTTACAGCCAATAAACTAGTGTCTTAATTTGAATAGATCTAAGACATATTTCCTTTGGTATAAGGTGATGCCTTTAGCTTATCTTGCTATTTCAAAACCAAGAAAGAATTTTAACTGCCCCAATTCTTTGATGCTGTATCTTTGATCCAAATACTGCTTGACTAGGGTAATCTCTGATAAGTCATCTCCAGCCATGACAAGATCATCAACATATACTAATATTACAGTAAAACCCGTAGTAGATCTTTTAGTGAACAAGCTGTAATCAACCTTGCATTGAGAGTAACTATATGTAGTGAGGGCCGCAGTCAACTTGGTATTCCATTCTCTACTAGCCTGTTTCAAACCATATAGTGACTTCTGTAGTTTGCAAACAAGTTCTGAATTTGGTACACAAAGCCCTTGTGGAGGATCCATGTAAACTTCCTCATGTAAGTCACCATGCAGGAAGGCTGTATTCACATCCAGCTATTCTAAATACCAATTATTCGTAGCAGCAATGGATAACAGCACTCTGACTGTGGTTAATTTAATTTACTACTGGGCTGAAGGTCTCTAAGTAGTCAATGTCTGCTATTTGTGTGTATCATTTGGTAACTAATCGGGCTTTATATCTCTCGATAGAGCCATATGCTTTTTGTAATACTTTATACCCATTTTGCAACTGATTGTACTCTTCCCGGGTGGCAAGTGAGTGAGAGTCCAGGTCTGGTTTTTCTCTAGAGCTGAAAGTTCACTTTGAATAGCTTGCTGCCAATGGTCATGTTGTATGGCTTCTTTATAAGTGTGTGGTTCAACTATGGTAGATAAAATAAGGGAAAATTTTCTGTGGAATGGTGAGAGATGATCATAAGAAAGATAATTAGATAAAGGATATTTGGTTTTGTGGAATGAAGGTGGTCTAGTATTGGTGGCTAAAGAGAAATGGTAATATGTAAGGTATGAAGGTCGTCTTTTAGCTCTGGTTGACATTCTATTAGGTGGGTTGAATAACTGACGTTCTGGTATAAGGTCAGGTGAGTTAAGTGGGACAATTTGGTTACTGGTAGTTAGACCAAAAAGGTCATCATAGATGGGAAAAATGGTTAGATTGGGCAGAATGGGTGTATTGGGTTGGAGAGATGGTGTGACAACTTCTTAGTCAAAAGGGAAAATATGTTCATAAAATTGAACATTTCTAGATATAAAGACTTCTGATCTGTCGATTATTTCCATACTTTGAATGCCTTATGATTGATTTAATTGGACTCCATATGTGCTCAATTGTTGACATTTAGTTAAGTTTCTGATTTAGAGTTGTCTTTGGATGTTTATTGTGAAACTATGCTAAATGTGGTTATAAACACTTATAAATGAATTATGCTTTTCAGGATATCTTTGAGTGTTTGAGTCCATTAGCATCAAACCAAGCTTGATGGCCATTTGAGGAGAGAGATGAATGCTTAAGAAGATTAATTTTACCCTCAGAAGCAAAGGAAGAAGGGCATTCATGAAGAATCAAGGCTGGATTAGAAAAAAATGATAAACACGGCCCGTGTCAAATGACACGGGGTAGGCCGTGTATTATTCTGAGTTTGAAGACTAGAAGATTTTGAAGAACACGGCCCGTGTCCAATGACACGGGGTAGGCCATGTACTTCTCTGACTTCACAAGGGAATTCAGTTTTTAGCCTTGACCGATAACACGGGCCGTGTGATATGACACGGGTTGGGCCATGTTCTTCTCTGACTTTGGAATAGCTGGAGATTTGACATTAGAATCAGACACGGGTTGGGCCGTGTAACATGACACAACCCGTGTCGTCGCATCAGAAATTTAAATTCGAGTTTTAATGCTAAATTAGGTTTCAAAACCTATAAATAGGGTTGCTTAGAGCCCTTAAAGGAGGTCTGGGCTGGGAGCAGCCAAGGGGCTGAAGAGGATTCAAAGAACAAGAGAGAGGAAGATTGGATCGAAGATTGGAGTCTCGGGTTCGAGCAATCGAAGATCGATCATCCCCAACCTTTGGAAACTAGTTTGATCTTCAATTTTCTTTTGCACTTTCATTTTGAACTATGTTTTTCTTCTATTTTTCTTCTGTTTTTGAATTTTCCATGTGTGGCTAGTTTTCTTATTTGGTTAAGGGAAGATGAAACCCTAGTTTTGATTATGTGAATCTTGCATATTTCTTTATATCAATACAGTTATATTTTTATTCATATATTTCTGAATCTATTGTTGGTATGAAGGTTTTTATACTTGTTCCCGCTTTCAAAGTGGTAGATCTGGGTTTATTATGCGTGGTTGCGGTAGTAAATCTAGCAGAATGTATGATGTTCATGTGGGTATAATTATCTTTATGCTATTTATCAATTATAAAAGTGGTAGATCTGGATATATTATGCTTGCGGTAATAGATCTAGTGAAATATATGTTCTAAGTAATTTAATCCTGGTGTGTGATTAGATCTTAGTGTGATTGGTTTTCTAATTCTTAATGCAATCATTAGATAGGTGTAAGAGCGGTTGCTTTACAAATAACTAATGGTTAGGGTTTGATTTGAGCGGTTGCTGAATTAAGCGAAACTTAAGGAAAACAAAGGATTTATCTCACAATTATATAAGAACATAATTGATCACGTTGGTATAAAGAGTATGTAAGTTAGCATAATCATATAAATCTAGTGGTAGATTCCATCTCTTAACCAATGTCTTTAACTTGATAATTCAATTTGTGTTTACTGTGTTGGTTTAAGTTTAATTTCTTTTGTTAGTTTTAATTAACAAAACCCCCCTTTTTAATTTTACTGTTCATTTTTCATCAGAGTTTAATTTAGGAATTGGATTGATAGTGTTAATTGAATTGGTTCTCTGTGGATCGACCCTTGCTTACTACAATTGGTTGCAAGGTTTTTATATTTTTGGTGGAACTTGACAACTGTTTTTAATATTAATTTTTAATCGTATTCCACACCACACCAAATTTTGGCGCCGTTGCCGGGGAACCAATTTTCCAATTGCGCTATTAATTTGTTTCCTATTTTTACTCTGTTTTTGTTTTTTTTATTTTAATTTTTGATTCTTTCTTTCTGAGTGTTTGTAGGTGTTGATGTCCATTGATCATGGAAGCTTGTGAGATTTGCTTATCATCTGGACATCCCACTGA
This sequence comes from Ormosia semicastrata, assembly GCA_029884595.1. Classification (NCBI taxonomy): domain Eukaryota; kingdom Viridiplantae; phylum Streptophyta; class Magnoliopsida; order Fabales; family Fabaceae; genus Ormosia; species Ormosia semicastrata. The sequence continues at coordinate 12,679,940 of JAQQTO010000055.1, read as the reverse complement.
TTTGTGTCTCACTTTCCTAGTAGACACAAATAAGGAGGTAGAGGCAGTATGGGGATATTCTGAACCGTCCGACAACTACAACCCCTACTCCAATACATATTATCCAGGGTGGTGGGATCCTCCTAACTTAAGTCATAGGCAGCAACAAGTTCAACCTCCTAGGCAACCTGAACCTTCACTGGAGGAGCTAATAAGACAAATGGCCACTAATAACATTCAGTTTCAACAAGAAACACAAGCCATGTGTAATGACCTGTAAAACTCTTTGGATCAGTTAGCCACAGATCTTAGCAAGTTCCAGAGCCAAATTTCTGAAGAACTTCCCTCACAATCAGAAGAGAATGTGAAGGAAGATGCTAGTGCTGTCACACTACGAAGTGGGAAGATGCTAGATGAACTCACCTCTCCTTCACAAACCATTGAAAAGAAAGAAATAGAGCCTAAAGAGGTAAGTGAGGAGGGGGAAAACTCTGAGGCCCCTAAGGTAAGTATTCTTGAACCCCTTCCTAAGGTAGTGGAGAGACAGTATGATGAGTTGTGTGATAAATTTCTTGATTTTATTAATTTCAATAATTATACTCATTGCAACTCATGTACTGATTGTGATGGTGACATGATATGTGTTGTTTGTGCTGAAATTTTTTCATTCTTGAGAGTTGATGATTCTGTTTATGCAGAAGCTAATGTTGTTGAAGGATCTATCAATAATACTTTTGATGCAGTTGCAGGATCTAAGATACAAGGAAAGATAGAATTGCAGGCCTCTGAAGAGTTTTCAGTGAATGGAGAAGAGCACCAGATGACAGACACTACTGATGTGGATTTTGTTTTTGGGCCATGGTCCAATAGAAACAATGCATATGAAGTTGATGAAGTGCACATATTACTTTTCAGTGGTGAAGTCAAGGCAATTAAGGAAGGCCAATGGGACCCCGGTGGAAGCTTTCATGTTATTTCAAAAATAAATTGGTTATTATTCTATCGCCAATGGGATCCTGGTGGAAATCTCTTCATCTTCCTCTATTACTTCAGTTGATAAGGATGTTTCTTTCCTCTCTTTTATCTTACTTGTCCTAGATTTATTAATGATTATTTATTGTTGAGGTTTACATTGAGGACAATGTAGAATTTAAGTGTGGGGGAGGAATTGACATTTTGTTTTCTGTTTTATTTCTATTTTTATTTTAATTTTTGTTTTCTATTTTTGAAAAAAAATTGTGTTTTTATTTAATTTCTAATGATGTTTTGAGATTTGTGAAGTCTATGAGTTTGAAGCAATTGAAATTCAAGGTTATGATTTATAAATTTCTTCTTTCATCTTGAATTTGACATGCTTGGTTTTGGATGTTTGATTGATGAATTGAGTTTGATAGATGCATACCTGGTGAGATTTTGAGCCTTTTGATGGATGAATTTAGCATTTATGTCATTCTTTTCTTTCTTGTGTGATTTTCACTCATGTCATATTGATCACTCTAGAACTTGTTTTGATTCTTTTTGAAGTTACATTTTCACTTGCATACATGAACATGATTGAGGCATTCTTTTGTGATTAACTACTTGGGCCAAATAGCCAACTTTGCATTATTTCCCTTTGATTAACCCCTTGAGCCTATTTGCCTATTCTTTATCTTACCTCATTATATGCTTTATGTGAAAAATCATGATTTTACCTTACCTTAGGGAATGGGAGAGCATTGGTTCATTTTCATTGGAGGAGCTCTTTTGCTTGCAAGTGTTTAATACGACAAGTGTGGGGGTTGTGCAAGTTGATGTGTAATATGCAATGTGTTGAAAAAAAAATGCAAAGAAAAAGAAAAAAAATTCAAGAAAGATTGTAAAAGAAAAAAAAGAAAAAGGAAAGGAAGATGTAAAGAGAAAGTGCATTATATAGATTTGAGGGGATAAAAATTTCATGTTTGTCAATTGAGTTTCTCCCCAATGTTCTTTTATTCTCTTGGGTGCTCATCTTACCATATCCATATTATTTCCTTCCCTTACCTTGGCCACATTACAACCTTAAATAAAGTCCTCTTGATTTGGGTGTGCATGTGTTTGAGTAGTGGAGAAGTAGAAGATAAGCAAGCTTATGGTAGTGCATTTTTCATGGGTTGAATTGAGCGAAATACTTACTTTGTAAACACTTGAGAGATTGAGAGTGTATCTTGTGAGAATCTATCATTCTTAATTCATGCTTTTCAAATTGAAGATACCTTGCTTGTTGGTTGGAAATTTGAAGAATTGTTATCTCTTGAATATTGTGATCCCTTGAATCTTTTCTTGCTCTTTTTGCCTCTCTTGAATATCATTGGAAATTGAGTTCTTTAAATTTTTAGGTTTTGTTTATTTTGTTTTCCCTGTTCCTTGATTTGGTCTTATGTTTTGCCCAAGAGTGCAAAAGGCTAAGTGTGGGGGTATTTGATCTGTCGATTATTTCCATACTTTAAATGCCTTATGATTGATTTAATTGGACTCCATATCTGCTCAATTGTTGACATTTAGCTAAGTTTTTGATTTAGAGTTGTCTTTGGATGTTTATTTTGAAACTATGCTAAATGTGGTTATAAACACTCATAAATGAATTATGCTTTTCAGGATATCTTTGAGTGTTTGAGTCCATTAGCATCAAACCAAGCTTGATGGCCATTTGAGGAGAGAGATGAATACTTAAGAAGATTAGTTTTACCCTCAGAAGCAAAGGAAGAAGGGCATTCATGAAGAATCAAGGCTGGATTAGAAGAACATGATCAACACGGCCCGTGTCAAATGACACGGGGTAGGCCGTGTATTATTCTGAGTTTGAAGACTAGAAGATTTTGAAGATCACGGCCCGTGTCCAATGACACGGGGTAGGCTGGTACTTCTCTGACTTCATAAGGGAATTCAGTTTTTAGCCTTGACCGATAACACGGGTCGTGTTCTTCTCTGACTTTGGAATAGCTGGAGATTTGTCATCAGAATCAGACACGAGTTGGGCCGTGTAACATGACACGGCCCGTGTCATCGCATCAGAAATTTAAATTCAAGTTTTAATGCTAAATTAGGTTTCAAAACCTATAAATAGGGTTGCTTAGAGCCCTTAAAGGAGGTCTGAGCTGGGAGCAGCCAAGGGGCTGAAGAGGATTCAAAGAACAAGAGAGAGGAAGATTGGATCGAAGATTGGAGTCTCGGGTTCAAGCAATCGAAGATCGATCATCCCCAACCTTTGGAAACTAGTTTGATCTTCAGTTTTCTTTTGCACTTTCATTTTGAACTATGTTTTTCTTCTGTTTTTCTTCTATTTTTGAATTTGCCATGTGTAGCTAGTTTTCTTATTTGGTTAAGGGAAGATGAAACTCTAGTTTTGATTATGTGAATCTTGCATATTTCTTTATATCAATACAGTTATGTTTTTATTCATATATTTCTGAATCTATTGTTGGTATGAAGGTTTTTATACTTGTTCCCGCTTTCAAAGTGGTAGATCTGGGTTTATTATGCGCGGTTGCGATAGTAAATCTAGCAGAATGTATGATGTTCATGTGAGTATAATTATCTTTATGCTATTTACCAATTATAAAAGTGGTAGATCTGGATATATTATGCGCGGTTGCGGTAATAGATCTAGTGAAATATATATTCTAAGTAATTTAATCCCGGTGTGTGATTAGATCTTAGTGTGATTGGTCTAATTCTTAATGCAATCATTAGGTGGGTGTAAGAGCGGTTGCTTTACAAATAACTAATGGTTAGGGTTTGATTTGAGCGGTTGCTGAATTAAGCGAAACTTAAGAAAAATAAGGGATTTATCTCACAATTACATAAGAACATAATTGATCACGTTGGTATAAAGAGTATGTAAGTTAGCATAATCATATAAATCTAGTGGTAGATTTCATCTCTTAACCAATGTCTTTAACTTGATAATTCAATTTGTGTTTACTGTGTTGGTTTAAGTTTAATTTCTTTTGTTAGTTTTAATTAACAAAACACCCTTTTTAATTTTACTGTTCATTTTTCATCAGAGTTTAATTTAGGAATTGGATTGATAGTGTTAATTGAATTGGTACTTTGTGGATCGACCCTTGCTTACTACAATTGGTTGCAAGGTTTTTAAATTTTTGGTGAAACTTGGCAACTGTTTTTAATATTAATTTTTAATCGTATTCCAACTTCCTTGGACAGCAGATCATAGAGCATGTAGCCCTTAACACCAGCCTTATACCCTAGAAAAACACACTTTCTGGTCCTGTTATCTAGTTTCTTTTGATTGGCAGTAAGAATGGCAGCAAAGCATAGGCACCCAAAAACTCTTAAATCTGAGAGATCTGCCAATTTTTTGTGAAGCAACTGATGAGGAGAAACACCATCAAGAAACTGTGTGGGAAGCCTGTTGATTAGGAAAATACCATGAGCAACAACATAATTCCAAAAAGTCTTGGGAAGACAAGATAGAAACATGAGGGCTCTTGACATAGCTAAGATGTGTTGGTGCTTTCTCTCAACAATTCTGTTTTACTGAGGAGTTTCCACACAAGAAAACTGATGAAAAATACCCCTTGAATCAAAAAACTCCTTCAGTTCTTTTATTTTGAACTCAACACCATCGTTTGTCCGTACAGTTTTTACTTTTGCATTAAATTGAGTATCAACCATCATAACAAAAGATCTCACCAGATTCCAAGTCTCTGATTTACTCTTCATAAGAAAAATTCAGGTATGTCTAGATTTGTCATCAACAACAGTAAGAAAATATCTGTGTCCAAGAATAGATGGCCAAGCAATGGGACCCCATATATCCAAATGAATCAAGTCAATAATTAACAGATTTAGAAACACTATCCAGGAAGGGTAATTTCTTTTGCCTAGAGAAATGACAAACATCACATGGACTATGAAAATTGATTGACTTGATGAAAGGGTAAGATTTATGCAAAAGAGACATTTTATTATTTGATAGATGTCTTAATCTAATATATCAAACACTCGAATTAGAGGACTAAACATTATTTATAACAGTTTTTACAGCAAAGACAGATTTGTAGTATTGGAAAACAAAGAAATACTATGTGTGGACAAAACATAAAGGCCTCCCTTGAGCTCAGCTGCACCAATCATCTTCGATGAGCTGGCATCCTCAATTTGACATGCAGATTTGGTGAAAATGAGTTGACAATTCAAAGAATTAACTAGTTTGGACATTGAAATCAAATTGAAATTAAAGCTAGGTATATAGAGGACACCATTCAAGAAAAGTTGTTCTGAAAAGAAAATGATACCAGTAAATTGAGTAAAAATCTTTGTACCATCAGGTAACTTGACCAAGATAGGTTTAATTTTTCTATAGAATTGGAATTCTGATAAGGTGTGACAGATATGATCTGTTACACCTGTATCAAGAATCCAATTTGAGAATTTGGCACTATTAGAAATAGTACATATTGTACCTGAAGCATCATGACTCAAAGAATAAGGGATGGTTGTTAATTGGTTGACTGATTTTGATTTGTCCACATTTTGCAGCATAGCTAGAATAGCCTTATGCTGCTCGGGTAAATCCCAATTGCATGCTTGAATTATTTTCCCTTTGGGATCTCACAGATACTATGCTTTGAGTGTTTTCATCACCTTCATCATCCTCTACAGCATAGTTGATGCTTCCCTTCTTGTAATTAGGGGGATAACCATGCTTTTTATAGTAAGTATCAATAGTGTGTCCATTTTTATTACAATATGAGCAAATTTTGTTTCCTCTACCTCCTCACGATTTCTAAGAATTACTTCCATACTGATTCTTGAAAATTTGTTTACCTCTTCTTCCCTTTCCCTTTGCAGAAAAATTCATATCTGTCACATTTAAAATAACTCTCGGTTCATCAAGAACACTATTCAATTGTCTTTCCTGCTACACCAGCAAAGAAAACACCTTACTTATGGGTGGGAGAGGCTCCATCAACATTATTTGGGATCTCATTGCAGCATGTTGATCATTCAAACCCTTCAAGAACCTTATCACATAATCGTTCTTTCTATAATTCCTCATAGTAGGGATCAAATTATATGTGCATTTGACTTCATATGAACATTGAGGAATCGGTCTAAAGTTCTCAAGTTCTTGCCACAAAGACATCAAATGAGTATAGAAATTAGTAATCGATTGATCACCTTGTTTGAGTGAGTAAACCTCTTCTTGCAACTCTGTAATTCTGAATACATCTCCCTGGTAATATCTATTTCGAAGATCATTCTAGACCTCATACGTCATCTCCATCCACAAGACACTCTATGCAATTGATGGATCCAAAGCATGATTAATCCAAGACAATATCATAATGTTGCATTTATCCCAAGCTCCAAATGAAGGATCATTTGCTACAGGTTTTTGAAAAGTTCCATCAACAAACTGCATCTTGTTCTTCAATCTTAATACTAGTGACATCGCCTTTGACCACGCATGATAATTCTCCCTTGTGAGTAAGGAAGATACAAGAGATGCACCTGGACTATCATTCAGATGCAAGAAATAGGGATTTGCTTAAGGATTGGAAACATCCATAATTGGATTGGCCATTCTAAAAGTGAGGAACAAAATCAAGAAACAAAGAATTGTTAAACCTGAATCGCGCAGCAGAGCTCCAATCAATGGAGCTCTGATACCATGTGAAAATCAATGAAAGATGCTTAAAGAATATGAGAGCAAAAAAACAATTGGAGAAATGCAATGTGCATTCTTCATATTGTAGAAAAACTAAGAGAACAGAATCTCTTATGGTACAAGAAGAAAAGAGAGAAAAAATTGTTTTGTAACTATGAGACTGAGCTATTTATATACGTAGCTAACTGTAACTAACACTCATAAAAGCTAACCAACTAACTAACCATAACTAACAATCATAAAAGCTGTAAACTAAAATAAATAGGATAATACAATTAAATGTTAGAATCTCTAACAATAAGGATTTATTGAGTAGTCTAATGCTAACTTGAACTCTGTGCAATAATGGGTCTGTATCCTGAAATTTGTAAATATTTTATTTGTTTGTTACTTCATTTTAAAAGAAGTAAAACATACATTGTTAAAGTTATAAATAATTTGCATAACTAGCTTTAAGTTAACCATTTTATTACGGATGTATCAAGAGTGCAGTGAGGTTAACTCTCGACCCTTCCTTGTGCATAATCAGACTCCTGAACCCGGTCTCTCTCTTTGAACCAGTTTTCTCAAATAAAAAGGTTTTTTAAATTATTTTTCTAAAATAAAAATTGGTGGTGATTCTATAAAAAAAATTTAATAAATTTTAATTACCTCTTGTCGCGGTGCCTTACGGGTACGTTGTGATACCTTGCCCAAAGGGGAGGTGTGGTGATTATTGAAAAACATGGTTGGAAGAAAGGAAAGTTGACAAAGTTGAGTGAAAAATGAGAAATTGAATTTACTGAATGATGAAAAGTAAGTACAAGAAGTTAAGAGTGTGCCTTATATAGAATGTAAAATAGTAACTAACTTATAACTAATTACTAACTAAGCAAAAACTAATCCAACTAACTCCAATATACTGTAATAACCTCCGTAAGCTAGAGGATACGTACTAGCATTCTCAACTTGGGATCAACAATAAAATGCAACTAAGTAATCACAAATGCAAAATGAATCGCAAAATACAATCATTATGTCGTAATCACATCAACTAACAAAAGAAAATCTAAAAAATCTCAAATGTTGGTGACAAGCTCTCATCCTAAGCAAGGATGCAATTGAATCTGAACTGAGTCGACTCGCTAGAATAACATCAGTCAAAAGTCGCTCAAAATTTTAGCACTATGGGCCTCCAAAACATCAAGAAATCCTAATTTTTGGAACTATCATCAATCATGCCAATCAAAGGCAAAAGCTTAACCACTCAAGCAGAAGCTAAATCCAATGCTTAACCAATTGGCAAAAGCAAAATCAAAGCCAAACTAGGTAAAGCTAAACCACCAAGGACAGAAGCTAGTCTTCATGCTTAACCACCCTAGTCAGAAGCTAAATTATAAACATTCAAGGCTGAAACAAAATCTGAACCAAATTACGAAATCAACTGAACCAATATGAAGCCAAAAATAATAGAAAAAGACTACTAAAAGCTTAGCCTCTGATCTCAATGCAAAGCTAAAATGTAAGAGCAAAGCCAAATTAAGGTTGAACAAATGCTTGACCAAAAGAACAAAGTTGGACCTCCAATGGCCATCAAACTCCAGGTGATTGCACCACTCATTAACATGCACAACAACACAATAATAAAAACACCAATAGTCAACAAATCAATCTAAAAAAGAACTAATCTAAATCCAAAAACTAAAGAATGTACAAGAAGGATAAAAAAAATTCATGAGAAACACCTCCATTAGAACACCAATTATCCTGATTATTTACAGCAATCTATGTGTCATCCTAAACACAAGAAAGGATGAATGATGCCATAAATGTGTTGATAAAGCGACAGTAAGAACAAACACGGGGGCTCCATCGCAGATGTAAAACACCACCGCTGGCCACCAAAATTTCAAGCCATATACTAATGAAAAGAAAAAAAAATAAATCACTTTGCTTTGATTCAGCTACAAGATCGAGAACCAGAAAATGCAGATCGAGTTCCATAACCAAAGCTAATGTGACCTAAAATGCGATGGCGACGAGTCATCATTGTCATACCTCAACGGAACAGAATTGATCACTGATTGTAGGTGAGAAACTAGAACAGATCAGACAGAACTACCAAGCTCATCAGCGACGTCTCCAAGAACCATCATTGCTGATCATCCAACAGTGGTAACAAGATCATCGATGCAATAGCTGCGAATAGATCGAGCACCGTGCAACACCAGAAATGCCAAATCTTGGATGAATGAAGCCACCAAAGGATGAAAAATCTACCCTCAAAGAGAATGAAAATGGCATAATCGAAGAAAAAGAAGCTCAAGTATTTTCTTGGAAAATGAAAGAAAATACCTAAGAAAAAAAGAAGAAAAAATGTTTTAGGGACTTGAGATATAAAATTTATGATTTTAGATTTTCTCAAGAAGTGATAGAAAATGAAGAAGGGAAATATTGATCTTCTGAGAATGTAAAATAGGATCTAGAAAATGTGTTTGGAAGCAGAGAAAACAAAAAAGAAAATGAAAAAGAAAAAAAAATCTACTACAGCGAGAAAAGGATTTCAAGGTGGGTGATATCACTCTGATACCATATTGAAAAACATGGTGGGAAAAATGGGAAGTTGAGAGAGTTAAGAGAAAATGAGAAACTGAATTTATCAAATGAGGAAAAGTAAGTATAACAAGCCAATAGTGTGGCTTATATAGAATGTAAAATAGTAACAAACTTGTAACTAATTACTAACTAAGGAAAAACTAATTTAACTAATTCTAATATACTGTAATAGTGATATGTTTTAGAATTTTGGATAATAGCAAAGGATGTCGAGAGCTATTTGTAATTGCTTTTTTTTTTAACATATTGCATTCTATTCTTTGGTATCAATTGGCTTTAGTTTGAATAACAACACTGTCATTATTGAGGAGTTGACTAGTTTAAAACCATAAGATATGGAAGTAAGACATTGAGTTTTGCTTTGGGATAGCTGATCTTGACATGGCATTGCGAGAGAATGAGGCGGGTAAGACAATAGGCTAGGAATAGTTCAGAGCAATAGGATTTTTTTTTCTAGTTGGGAGAGGTCTAACAAGTTTGGAACTTTAATTATTAATAAACAGTTTCTAGGCATATGTTTAGTAGTTTGCCATAAACTGAGAACTTGAAGTAGAAAATCAAACTCATTAGGGATAGGTACCAAGTGTCTGACAATGTTGTGGTTGGATACCTGATGAATGAACTGATCACAAGCACGAAGTACAATATTGTCGGAGGAATCAAGATTTCATTGTTAAAATGATTTATATTCGTTGTTATGCCTGCTAATGCTAGTTCTTATACTCCCAAGAAGACTCAAAACATCATGAAGCATGTGGTGACAAGTTTGATGGTTAGACTCGAAAGGCAAGAGGGGCTAAAATGTCCTATCTAAAACATGTGGAATGTCTTTTCTGCAAGCAAAAAGGTCACAAGAAAATAAATTGCTAAGGTTCAAGATCCTTAGCACTTATTTGTTTTTTGAATATTTTGTTAATGTCCTAATAAATTCTTGCTAGAATGTACTCTTGATGTAACACTAACAAATATTTAGAAGACTTTTGCTTAAGGGTAAGCGATACATGTGTAAGGGCTCACATTTGAGGGGAAAAGTGCTTGGAGTTCAAGTGAGTATAGAGGTCCAAAATTGATAGTAAATACACTAAATTGAAACCATACCTCAAAAAGACTATATTTGGTTAAGACTATATTTGGAAAGATCTATGGGCCTTATACCTCAAAAGTTTGGGTTAAGATAATATCGAGACCTTTAGTGTGTTTTCTAGTTAAGTCTATGAAAGAGTATTGCTTGGATGTTTTAAGCTCCTCATAACATACAACGGATAATTATCAATGTTAAAAGACTATTATACCAAGTAAGAGAGATATATAAGCTAAGAGTCCAAAATGTCTTTGAATGTTAAATATGGAGTATCATAGAGGCCTAGAATCAATAAGAATTTTTTAATGCAATGGCACAAATGTTTAGGACATATTTCTAGGGAAATGGTTAAAGATGAGATTCATTCTTCCTTCTTTCATTTTTTATTGACATGGGAACTTGTGTAGATTGCATAAGGGGAAAATTGACCAAGACTAAGAAAAAAAGCTCAACCCGTAGCTCTATCTTACTAGAGATTGTACACATAGACATTAGTGGCCCTTATTCTCCTAAAATTTGTGGTGCAAAGTTCTTTTTCACATTCTGATGAATTTTTTCTATATAGCTACCTTTATTTGATAAAGAAAAGATTTGAATACCTTAAAATTTTAGTTTTAATATGAAGTTGAAAAGTAATTGAGAAAAGGCTATCAAGATTATGATATCTAAGTGAGGTGGAGAGTATTATGACAGACATGACATATTTGGGCAATGCATGGAGCCGTTTGTGGAGTATCTACAGGATTGTGGGATTGTTCTCAATACTCTATGCCAGGTAGTTTTGAACAGAATAATGTAGCCGAAAGACAAAACTGAACACTTAAAGATATGATGAGGAGCATGATGAGTGGGACTAACTTGTTGGATTATCTTTGGGGAGAAGCCATTAAGATGGCCTTGTACATTCTGAATAGAGTTCCTAGTAAATATGTTCTGAAAACACCTTTTGAGTTGTGGACAAGCAAAAAGCCTAGCTTGAATTATTTTAGAGTTTGGGGTTGTCCAGCTGAGGTGAGGATATATAATCCTTTAGAGAAGAAAACTGATCCTAGATCTGTTAGGTGTTACTTCATTAGGTATCCAGACCGTGCCAAAGGGTATAAGTTCTATCGCCCTGAGAGAGGTACCAAGATTATGGAGTCTATGACTGTGAAATTTCTTGAATTTGATGTTGTTGATGGTGGCATTTGACAGGTTATTGTTGAAGATAACCAGGATGAGCATACAAGAGTTGTCCCCTTCTCACTGCATATGTCTGGGAGTTCAGTACCTTTGACACTGGTTGAGACAAATCATCAAACAATTGTTGAGCTTGCTACTCCTCTTGGAGTTCCTTAATCAGTTGTGCCTATTGTGCTAGAACCTTTGAGAAGGTCAATAAGAGAAAGAAGGCCTGCTATTCTAGATTATTATGAGATAGATTTTCTAGGAAAGCTTGATTTTGATGTAAAACAAGTTATTGATCCTGTGACATATGTTGCAGTTGTAACTTGTTCGAAATATGATATGTAGATAGACACAATGAAAGAATAAATGCAATCCATGGCTAAAATGGGGTGTGGGAGCTTGTTAAACTTATTAATGGGTGTAAACCTATTAGTCACAAATGGATGTATAAGACCAAGAAAGATTCCAAAGGCTACATTGTTTCGAGGCTAGATTAGTGGCTAAAGTGAATTCACTTAGAGAGAAGGGGTAAATTACGTTTAGGTTTTATCTTCAGTTTTCTCTAAGGATTTGTTCAGAATTATTATGGCCCTAGTAGTGCTCTTAGTTCTAGTACTTCATTGGATGGATGTGAAAATTATTTTCCTTAATGGTGAAACAACTTGAGGGTTTTGAGGAGAATAGGAGAGAGCATCAAGTATACAAGTTGAAAAGGTCCATCTAAAGGTTGAAACAAGCTTCTCGCTAGTTATATTTAAATTTGATCAAGTAGTAGGCAGCCTAGGCATAGTGGAGAATAAAGTAGATCATTTCATATACCTCAAGGTTAGTGGGAGCAAGCTTATTTTCTTGGAGAGACATTGTTTGTCTTGCGTATTAAAATTAAAAGGGATAGAACTTGTGGTTTGTTAAGTCTGTCGTAGAAATTTTACATTGAAAAAGTCCTTGAGGAGTCAAACATGAAAGGTTGCAAGCTTAAGGATGTTCTTGTTACTAAATATGACAAGTTTAACAAGAGCCGGTGCCCACAAAGTGAAGTTGAAGAGGAGTCAATGAAGTCAAAGCCATATGTGAGTGCTGTAGGGAGTTTGATGAATATTTAGGGTTGCATTAGATCTAACTTGGCTTTTTCTACTAATGTTCTAGGAGATATCTCTCTAATTCAGGGCCTGGTATTGGGTTGTTGCCAAGAAAATGAAGATATATTTACAGAAAACAAATGTCTACATGCTTGTATACGAGAGAGAGGGTAGATAACTTAGAAGTGGTTTGATATACAGATTCTGATTTTGGAAGGTGCCCCAATGACTTCAAATCTACTTCTAGTTATATCTTTATACTAGCTGGTGGTGTCACATCTTGGAAGAGTGTGAAGCAGACCATGACAGTTCCTTCAATTATGTAGGTTGAGATCGATACTTGTTTTGGTGTTGTTTATCAGATCATATGGATTAAGAATTTTATCTCTATTCTTCATGTTATTTTTCTATCTCTAGATCACTAAAGGTTTACTATGATAATAGTGCAGTTCTATATATATTTCAAAAGGAAAAGTAAACTTTCTAGTGCATCCAAGCATTTGAAGTTGAAGTAAATGACAGCAATAGACTTTCTGAAGAAAAGGGACATAGTTGTTGAGCACATAAACACAGAGTCGATGCTAGCAAATCCATTAACCAAGGGACATAGATCTATAGTTTTCAAAGGACATGTTGAACATATGGGAGTGTTGAGCTCTTTTGATGTGTTTGGTTAGTGAGACTATTTTATATTTATTTATTGCACTTATTTGTCTCTTTTAAGACCTTTTATTTGGGGCATGACAAGTATTATGATTTATTTGCACGTTGATTATTTTATATTGTGCATTTCCTTACTCTGTTTGGTACACTTGGTGATTATTATTATATGCACATATGGTTGATATTTTATACTGTATACCTTATGAGATATACTAGCATATGGTTTTATGCCAGGCAATGTTTTTCATGATTGGAGTAGCATGCCAATTATTCATGCTTGTTGGAGCATGTTAGTTTTCTTGCTTTATGAAGCAAACCAATTTTCTTGCTTGATGAAGCAAGTCAGTTGTTCATGCTCTAATAAGCATTTTAATAATTCATGCTTACTAGAGCATCTCAATTTTTTTGCTCATGATGAGCATGGCAGTGTTTTCTTGCTCTCATAAGAGAGCAAAGATGTTAAAGAGAAATTATTGAATGACCGACATTGAAAATAATATTATTGAATCACAGGTTTGGTGCTATTTTCATGCTACACTACCACATCAGGACTTGGTATATGCTATTGATAATGCTTGTGACCATGGAAGGTCTTACATTAATAAAGTGTGTAATTGTTATCATGATTTGACATTGTCAATTGTATAGGTTAGGTCGATTTGAAGGTGTTATCCTATGGATCTTTTTTTTTTAATAATTGTGGCCACATATATTGCAAAAAATTAGTTGTTAAGCCGAGAGTCATTTTCAAAACAAAATATTTTTCAAAATAATATCCTTCAATTAATGTTGTCCAAGTGAGAGAATGTTAGAATATTTTTTAATATGGGTTGGGCTACCACTAATTGATGTTTTGGGTTTTATTAAAATGAGTTAATGGTCGATCCATATAGGAGTCATATTGTTAGAGTTAGTTTGTTATAACTGAGTTAGTTAGAAATTTGTTAACTAATAGAGTTAGTTTAGTTTTAGTTAGAGTTAGTTAGCTGTTAAAGTTTGTTGTTAGAATAGTTTTTGATTATTTTGTATATAAACTGATCTTATCATACGCATGTATCAATTAATCATTCTATCAATTACAATTCATATTCATCATCTCTCTATATTTTTCTTTGCATCTTTTTCTCTTCATTTCTCTCATTTTCTATCTTATTTTCTTTCTTTATGGTTACCACATACTATTCAACATGGTATCAAAGCTAATGGTCCTAAGGATTCTTGTAATGATTCTACAATCTCAACAGCCAAGTCTCCAGTTACTTTTAATCACTCAATCACGATCAAGTTAAATGATAAGAATCATCTACTGTGGAAGCAGCAGATTATTGCTGCAATCAAAGGACACAATCTTCAACAATACATTGAAGGTGTTGAATCAATTCCACCAAAGTTTTGATCTCCTGAAGGTGCAGTATTACACAATATTTCTTCTGAGTATCTGATTTAGGAGCAACAAGATCAGCTGCTACTCTCATGGCTTCTGTCTTCTATCTCTGAAGGTATGCTTACACGTGTTGTAGGCTGTGAGTTTTCTTGGCAGGTCTGGAATCAAATTGAATCACATTTTACATCTTAAAACAGAGCACGAATTCATCAATTCAAAACTAAACTTTGCACAAACAAGAAAGGTTCTCGCACAATCAGTAAGTACTTACTTCATATTAAGGCTCTTATTGATTCATTAGTGTCTATTGCTCATCCTATCAGTGCACAAGAACATGTTGAAATTATCTTGGAAGGTCTTCCTGATGAGTATAAAATGTTTGTGACTTTGATAAACTCAAGGCTGAAGCCTTATATTGTTAATGATGTTGAATCATTATTACTGCTTCAAGAAACAAGAATTGAGAAGAATGTGGCAGCTAGTTCTTCTGATTTGGTTTCGATTAATCTGACTAATGTTGTTTCTGCTGATAAATCAGCTTCTTGGTTGAATTTGTCTCAGTATAATATAGTCAATCATAGGTTCTATATGATATTTCTCAATTTCCTAATTTTAAAGCTGATTACTCAGTAAACTTCACCAATTTTAGAGTTACTTCTTCAGATCAAGGTGCAAGGTTTAGTGGAAGATTTGGAGCTAGAGGTGGTCGTGGTAGAGGTAGACTAAACATTTCTTGTCAATTATGCCACAAGTCTGGCCATACATCATTAACTTGTTAGCATAGATTTGATCCACACTTTTAACTTCCATCCCCTTCTTTTTTTGGTTTTCAGTCACATCAGAGTTCTTATCAGTCCTCCTCATCTGCTCCAAGGTTCCAGATCTTTCAGTCTCAACCTCCATATTTTCATTCACCTTTATCTTCATCATTTCAGTCATCACATTTTTCACCATATACTAATACTAAACCCACTCCTTCAATGTTTCCATTAAACACATCTCACAATCCTCAACAATTCTATCCAAATTCCATATCATCTCATCCATGCAGACCTCCATCATCTGTTAATGTTATGGTAGCTACACCTTCTATTGTGCAAGATGGTTCTTGGTATCTAGATTTAGGTGCCACAACTTATGTTACAGCTGATGCATCAAATCTAGCACATTAGGCTCCATACACTGGTTAGGATCAAATCCGTCTAGATAATGGCTCAGGTTTACAAATTGCTAGCATTAGTGAATCCTGTGTTTTATCTCCTTTAAATCCTCGTGTTACCTTTCGTTTAACTAATTTGCTTCATGTTCCTACCATTACTAAAAACTTAATCAGTGTCAATTAATTTGCTCATGACAATAATGTCTATTTTGAGTTTCATTCTAACTATTGTTGTGTCAAATCACAGGCCAATCATGAAATTTTACTTCAAGGTATTGTTGGTCCTGATGGATTGTAAAAGTTCTCTAACTTCTTTCCTCAACGTTTCGGCACTGCAACTCAACAACTACCAAAGTTATCTTATCAATCAAGATCAAGTTGTTTTTCAGTTTCTGTTTTTCCTATTTCTTGTTCCTTCTGTACTGATTGCTTAAATAATAGCCACACTTCATGTTCTGTTATAGAAAATTGTAAAGACTATTGTAATTCTGTTTTACCATATTCTTCTATTTATTGCTCTTCTAATAATCAGGCACATTGTGCTACTATATCATGTACTTCAAATCTAATAGTACAAATGAAATTTCGACTACAACTAGTCAATTTTCTACCAATTCTTCCTTTTCTAGTTCTCAGTTTTCTGTTTGGCACAATAGACTAGTACATCCTAGTGCTAAAATAGTAAAGCAAGTGCTGCAATCATGTGCTATATCCATTCCACATAAAACACCCTTTGACTTCTATATAGTCTGCTGTCTTGGCAAAAGTCACCAACACCCTTCTCATCCATCCACTTCCACTTATAATACACCATTTGAATTGTTATACATGGATCTATGGGGTCCTGCATCTGTAACAACCTCAGCTGGTTACAAATATTATTTCAGCATTGTTGATGCACACACTAGGTTCACTTGGTGTTATCTCCTAAAATCCAAATCAGAAACACTTTCCACTTTCAAACTCTACAAATAGACAATTGAACTTCAATTTGGTTATAAAATAAAGGCTATCTAAAGTGATTAGGGTGGTGAGTTTAGACCATTGTCTTCTTATCTAACCTCACTAGGAGTCTCTCATAGGTTAATATGCCCATACACTCACCATCAAAATGGTGTTATTGAGAGGAAGCACAAACAAATTACTAAGCTTGGCTTTACACTTTTGGCCCATGCTTTTCTACCTCTTTCATTTTGGGATCATACTTTCCAAACAACAATATTTTTACTTAATATGTTGCCTTCTTCCTCTTTGTCTGGTCAAGTTCCTTATACAAAGCTTTATCATAAAAATCCAGACTACTCTTTTTCTCAGAACCTTTGGGTGTGCTTGTTACCTAAATCTTAGACTATATAATTCCAACAAGTTGTAGTTTAGAAGTCTTGAATCTATATTTCTTGGATACAATCTTTCTTACAAATGGTACAAGTGTCTTCATTTTAAAACAAATTGAATTTACATCTCCAAGGATATTATCTTTAATGAGTTATTATTTCCATTTTCTAAGCTTACAAGTTCTTTTTCCAGTCAGTCTTCCTCTTTTGCTGCTACTGTCTCTGTGTCAGCTACTCCACCAATCCTTATTTCACTTCCTTCTACTACTCAGATTTCTCATCCCTCTTTCATAACTAGTTCACCACTTGTTCCTAATACCAACTCTGTTCCCTTAGGTTCTGTAATATCACAAAGGTTTCTTGCTTATACTAATGCTGATACTACAGTACTTGCTAATTCAGTTTCTGCTATGTCTATACTTGCAGTACTTGATAATTTAGTGTCTGCTATGCCTTCACTTATTACTTCTATTCATCCTAGTTCTAGTCCCACTTCCAGTTCTATTTCTTCTTTACCATCCCTTCCTAATTTGAACACACATCCAATGACTACCTGAGCTAAAGCTGGGATCTTTAAACCAAAGGTTTATCTTATTCATACCATTCCTACCTCTACTGAGAAAGCTTTTCATTCATCTAACTAGACTGAGGCTATGAATGCTGAGTATAATGCCATAATTGTTAATAATACATGGCATTTAGTACCACTTCCTCTTAGCAGAAAGCCAATAGGCTGCAAGTGGGTGTTTAGGGTTAAAGAAAATCCTGATAGTTCAATTCAGAAATACAAAGTAAGACTTATAGCTAAGGGTTCTATTTTCACTAGTGATTAAAATAACTACAATTAGAGTCATTTTAACCTTAGCCTTACTGCATAATTGGCCTACCAAACAACTAGATGTTAGCAATGCTTTTCTTAATGGCCAACTTTATAAGGAAGTGTTTATGACTCAGCCACTTGGCTTTATTTCATCAGACAGCTCCTTAGTTTACAAATTAGACAAAGCTTTCTATGGACTCAAACAAGATCTAAGAGCTTGGTTTGAAAAGCTAGCATAGACTTTACATCAATTTGGCTTTATTTCTAGTAAATGCAATCCTTCACTGTTCATAAGGAAGACTGCTGAAAGCTGCATGTACATCTTAGTATATGTGGATGATATTATCCTCATAGGTACTTCTACTGGTTTTATTTCTCAGTTAGTTCTCAGTCTCAATGATAAGTTTGCTCTAAAGGATCTTGGTTCCCTTCATTATTTTTTGGGAATTGAGGTTCAAACTATGAAAGATGGCAGTCTTCACCTCAGCTAATCAAAGTATATTAAAGATCTTTTAGTTTGAGCAAATATGTTTAAAGCTAAAGAAGTCACTACTCTAATGACCACTGGTGCCAAACTGTCTAAACATGGTACTAATTTCTTTTCAGATCCAGCATTGTATAGGTTAATTGTTAGTGCACTTCAGTACACAATAATTACCAGACCAGAACTATCTTATTCAGTCAATAAAGCATGTCAATTCATGCATCAACCATTAGACAGTCATTGGACGTCAGTGAAACAAATTCTCAGGTATCTTAATGGTACTCTGAGTTATAGTCTTCATTTGTAGAAACCAACACATCTAGATTTACAAGGATTCTGTGATGCAGATTGGGGAAGTGATCTAGATGATAGAAAATCTACATCTAGTGCATGTGTATTTTTTGGAGGAAACTTGGTATCATGGTGGTCCAAGAAGCATCAAGTTGTGGCTCGGTCCAACACTGAAGCTGAATATAGAAGTTTAGCTTGTAATGTAACAGAATTAACTTGGGTCCCATCTTTGCTTACAGAGCTGCAGATCAATGTGAGCAAACCTATCATTTACTGGGACAACATGAGCACTGTTCTTCTATCTCATAATCCGATACTACATAATAGAACAAAGCACATGGAGTTGGATTTGTTCTTTATGAGAGACAAAGTTATGCAACAAGAGTTTATCATTCAACATATCTCATCTGAAGATCAACTTGCTGATACACTTACAAAGCCCTTTGCCTCAACAAAATTTCCTCTTTTTAGAGACAAGTTGACTGTTAGAAATTTGCCTTATGAGAAGGTTCACATTGCGAGAGCATGTTAGAGTTAGTTTGTTATAACTGAGTTAGTTAGAAATCTTGTAACTAACAGAATTAGTTTAGTGTTTAGTTAGAGTTAGTTAGCTGTTAGAGTTTGTTGTTAGAATAGTTTTTGATTATTTTGTATATAAACTGATCTTATCATATGCATGTATCAATTAATCATTCTATCAATTACAGTTCATATTCATCATCTCTCTACATTTTTCTCTGCATTTTTTCTTTTCCTTTCTCTCATTTTCTATCTCATTTTCTTTCTTTATGGTTACTGCATACTATTCAACATGTATGAATAGGCCAAGGGAGATCTATTTATTTTAGGCCTATTACTTTATTGGGCTTATGTGTCAGGCAGCTATTAGTATAGGTCAGTTCCTTAGTGGGCCGTGATGGGAGGGCTAACTAAGGTTGACATCATTATAAATATAGGTTAAGTCATCTCTCCGCTCCTAACAACAAGTGCTTTACTCATTGAGAGTTGCATCTCGACTTGGACACCGAAAGGAAAGACCTAACATTCAAGGTGATTATTTAACCTAATCATGACTAAACAAGATATGCGATTTATATAGTCTATATTATATTCGGTGTTTTACGATAACATATGGCATCCATTACTTTTCAACTCCTATATTCTTATATCACTTTTTAAAATCATTTTTTACACATGATTAATGATGTACGAATTTGTGATTAATCACATATATTGGTTAGTTAATGCGTAAATCTATGCTTCAACCCTAAACAATGGATTTACTAATTAACTAATTAATACACGTGATTAATTACGAATTTATACATAATTAACTAAGTATAGAAAGTGATGTTAAAAAGTAATGTAAGATGATTATTTCTCTTATTTTTTACATGAAAGGGCTGGGCTTATTCAGATTATTTTTCCCCTACATAAACCTATCTTACTTGAGTAGATGGGCGGTTGTTAACATTGCCCACCAAACTTTTACTCATTTTACATCATCCTATATTAGATTTAGACCAGCTAATACATGTCAATATATATATATATATATATATATATATATATATATATATATATATATATATATATATATATATATATATATATTACATTTTTTTTGACACGTACCATCACTTACAATGAAAAATTATATATTTTTTTACACGTGCCATCACTTACAATGAAATAATTATAATTTTAATATTTATTCTAATTAATTTTGCGAATACATGAGATGCATTGTAAAATTCATGTAATATATTTAACCTAATTTTCTTTTCTAACGTAAGTAATCAGTCGTCTACGCTTTGAGAGACTGGCTGCGCGTATAACGGTGTTTGGAGTCCAAGGTATTCCTTTTCCAATTTTTCAACCTTCAAACCATTCGCAGTCAAGCAAATTTAAACTAATTACGAACCAGCAGATCAAGGACGTGTCAATTCATAGCCCCATTTAAACAAATAGAACTCAATTCCAATCCCTATATAAACGTTGTGTGTGTCTCCCCTCCTTCCACCAAAACATTTCATATCACAAGCTTATTATATTCTGTAGTTCTAACTTCAACCAAGGAATCAAACTCCTTCAAAAGCTCCTAAGGGGAGATCGAATACTGGTTCAAAGTACAAAAAGAGCATTTTCTTTCTGTACTTCTTCATTTACTTACTTTCAAAGTGAACACATATGGCTTTCTCTTACAGGAAGATCCTCTTCACAGTTCTGCAACTTCTGCTGATCATTTTCACCATTTTTGTGGCTTCTCCACAATCTGGAGCAGCTTGCAGGCCATTATTATTACATTATCAATGGTCAAGGGAATATGGGCTTCTTTTGCAGTCGCTTCCAAACGCCCCTGCGCCACCTTCAACGGGGGATCCCACTCATCCCTAAAGCCAGCTTGCAATGGACCAGCAGCTGACGAGGGGCAACGAAATATTAATCTAGGTTCTTGATATTTCTATGCAATTGGAGTAATTAATTTCATTCTTGTTGTAAAAGTTCAATATTTGTGTAGATTATTTCCATTCTTTATTTTTTAAGTATATGTATAGTTGCATGTTTTCACATGCAAATGTTTTTCAAATATTATTTCCATATATTCTTGAATTCATATTCAATAATCTCGCAGAATATATATTAATTCTTTGAAACAAAGAAGTAATAGATTCTTTTAGGTAAATTATAATTGCATGTTAATCTTTGGGAAAATCAAAATAGCCCATTTATATACTATAAAATTAAGCTCTTTGACTTTATTTATATAGGTATTGGACTATATTTTAAAAGATTAATATTTCATATATCAAATGTAAAAATATTCTGAAAAAAAAATTAAGCTCTTTCATTTGATGCATGATCATTTCCCATCTGGCATATTAATTCGCCCACTTCTCCCGGATATATTTGTTTTTTTTTATAGAGGACATATAAAAAAGAAAAATCATTTGACTTTAACAATATTTATTTCGACTATTTTTTTCTTGCACTTCCTCACTAACTCCAGCACGTATGTACGTAATAATTAATTAATTTAAGCATTAATATTCACATAAACACTGACAAAAACAAAAAGATATTCACAAATCCTTCACTGACCTCACAAACTTTCACCCATCACTCTTCATTGCTTTATTTTTTTTTTCTCACTTATTTGTGTGTGTGGAAATCAACTGCACACAACCCTCCTAGAAGGAGTATGTTTCTCAATAATTATAGAGCAATAATACATATGTAAAGATTTTCACACAGATACTAGACAAGATCTTGAAATGTGTAACTATAAAAATTTTAAGAAAAATGATGATTATACATTATTTTTCTTCACACATCATTATTCACACCATTTTTGAATAATTATGTTTAAGTGAAATAAAATCATAGAAAAAAATGATGTAATTAATAATAAAAAAATAATATAAAAAGTAATGTGAAAAAAATAATGTAAAAAAATTAAAGTTGAAATTTTAACCATTACTTATCACTGTATATAAAGATTTTCAACCACGTATAATTGAATGTGTGAGAGTTAGAGTTGTCAGACGGGTTGGCTCACACCATTTTGACCCATTCCGCCACAACCCAAATCAGGAAAATGATAACCCATATGGTTTATGGGTTATAAGCGGGCTAATCCGCTATCTTTGTTCTAAAAGTAATATTAACAAAGTATGAAAATTCTTAGCACATAAATATACTATATACATACTTATATAGGATGAGTCCTATCATCTAATAAAACCTACCCTATGTAAACATATATATATATATATATATATATATATATATATATATAATGCATTTGTATATATACAATAATATCTCTAACAAAGAAAATATATAGTAAAAAACCCTTTTTCAATCGTTGGCAATGCAAAATCAAACAAACCTTCTGATTTTTACCAATAAAGTCAAAACTTTTGATTTTATTTCCAGGAAACCAAACAGCAATTTCCCAGTAATGGTGAAAGCTTGCAAATCGAAAAAGGAGATTGCGAATGAAGCTATCAAGCATGCTTTGAAGGCTCTGCGATTTGAGTTACGAAGACACTGTCACAGATCCACGCTTACTTCGAAGAACCAACAGCGATACCGGTGTCAGTGCCGGGTCAGATCCACCCTTACTTGAACGATTCCAGTCCATCCTCGACGTCGTCAATTACGGCAGTTCTGGTGCCACTGCCGCCGCCTCGACGGCTAGATCTAACTCCTCCGCAAACTTTGAGGAGAAGCGGCAACAAGAGCAGAGGCCGAAATCGAGTGCGAGGTCGGAGACGCTATCAGATCTTCTGACCGAGAACCTCATCGTCGTCATCCATGCGGCAGCCGGCCAGCTTGCTGGCGTTCCTCTGCGCCGCCAAGGCCTTCAACGACAGAGACGGAACCTTCACCGGAGCAGATTGCTGAAGCTACCGTCGGCATGGACTGGAATCGTTGAAGTCGCTTTTGATTTCTGTTTGCCATTCTGTATACTTAGTTCACATCCATCATGGTCATTACTACTCATTAACTTGTTTTAAAATAACACGTAGAGATTCTCTTTTTTTTTTCTTAAATATTTAATTTTTATTTTTTTAAAACTAAGGTTGGATGACGAGAATATATGGATAATAAAATTTTATTTAGTTTTATTTTTTTAAATAAAAATAATAATAATTATGTTTCATTTTTTCATTTTTTTCAATTTATCTCTTTATCTATTTTATTTTCTTTTATTAATAAAAAAAATCTAAACACTTTAGCTGGGAACAGTTACGGGATAGGAATGGGTCATTACAAAGGGCTTGCGGTTTAATTTGGTTTAATCTATTTTAACTCATAGAACTAATTTATTTAACAAACAAACTAAATTTAGATTTTTTAAATATTTATTTAATTATATTGATTAAGACTTGAATTTTTAAAAAAGTTTATTTAGTCTAATAAGTCAATTTATTTTTTAATATTTATATATAAATAAAATTTATAATTTTTATATAATTTATTAATTATATATTAATATAATATATTTATTTTATATAAAATATAATAATTTTGTCAACAATTATAATTATTTAAAATTTAAAAAATTAAAATTTCTTAAGTTATATGAAGGCTTCATATAATGCAAGCATTTAAGCATGCTTTCGAGTCAAGTCAGATTTATCTATATTTTTATAAGTAAACCAAGTTGAGTCCAAAAAAAACATGTGACAAGTAATAAGTCAGACTCAGACGAACACAAGCCTAGGCATTATTGTATGAATTGGATTGGCTCAGTTAGAAAACTCATGACCACTAGAAGACACTTGTTATGAAGAAATGCACTCTACTACTAGATCCCATGTTCTTATTGTGTAATTTTCTCAATTGTATAATTTATATTATTATTACCATTAATATAATATTTTTATATGAAGTAATTTCTTCATATAATATTTTTTTAAAAGAAAAAAATTTCTTCTCTATCTGAATTTTTCAATTCGACTACTTAACTAATGATCAAACCATTAATCCAGTGACTCAACTTTCTGACTGAGTTGACTTCTAAGCCAAGTTATACAACTATGAGCCTAAGTCTATTTATACAAAGCCTAACCTAACCAAGTTCATTTCTATTCCTAGAAGCAGCAAACTATCGAGGAGCAATGAGGGTGTTGACTTTTTCTTTAGGTTGTTTTGGCGAGTTGACCTGTGTTCGACCCGATAAGCTCGCAACCCAAATAAACTTTTATCTAACCCACTCTATTATAGGTAAAAAATTTACATACCCCACTCACTTAAAAAGCATGGCAGGCTAAGCTAACTCAACGAGTTAAATCCGTTTTCACAGTTCTAAATTTTTTGAGTATCAAAAGTCTATGTATTTAATTTTTGTTCTTATATATATATTCATGCATGTAAGTTCACGAATTTATTATTCATATGTGATCTTCTTCTATCTGGCAGAAAAGGGTAAAAATTAAGAACAAATTACGCATATTTGAGAGGGCTGCGCACATTTAGGGTTAAGTTGAAAAAGGTTAGGCCGAAATTTGACACTAATTAACATTTGATCTCATCTCATTCGACTATGACTATTAGGTAATTTTGTTCTTCTTTTTCTTCCTCAAAAAGGAGGCTTTACAAGCTTTAGCTCATACCCTTCCGTACATGACTGCCATCAAAGAAGACAGGTATGTTGCCTTATTTGCAGTACTTAATTCAACATTAAATTATATTCTCCCCCGACAAAAAAACGCTAAATCTAAAACTTGAGGCAGAGATGACTTCCGGTCCAATGTCTAATTCAATCTTCAAACAAATGGCTCAGTCATATTTTGATAAATTCTTAGTAAGTCCTTAATTTAAACTTAGCAGTCAAAACAAGCCCATATATAAAACAACAATATTTCCTTCTGAAATAAATGAATATTTTGATAAATTTATCATTAATATTGACTGTTTGAAGAGACAAAGTGACAAACCCAATGTGCCCTACATTAATTTTTAATCCTACACGTATATTTGGGAGTTGGAAGGAGAAGGGAAAGAAGGAAATCAAAAAGAAAATGAGCATGGTATGTTAATTAGACTATACCATTATAGTCAATTAGTCATTGTTCTTGTGTAACACGACAGGTTTACTTTTATATTGAGAATTGATTGAGAGTATAATATGACTTTATATTTTGAAACTTTGTCCTTAGGGCTTACACTAATTTTTCTTTAAAAAAAATTGATCTCGTGACTTATTCAGTAAGAAAGAGAAAAAGTAAAATTCAATCAAGCATATAGATAATTGTGGGATTAACTCAAATTCTTAATTTTAATATTAGTATTGATAGTTTCTTATTTTATTTATAAATTTATATCTTATAATTAATATAAAAAATGTGATAAATATAAAAAAATGTGAGAGATATGCAAGATACGAAAAATATTTCATTTCCAATTCTTCAACCTTTAAACAATTCACAGTCATCAGGGACGGGTTAATTCATTGCCCCATTTGAACATGTAGAACTCAATTCCAATCCCTACATAAATGTTGGACTTTTTTATTAAACTGTCACTGTTGATAAAATTATTTATTAAATTATTATTTTTTAAATTATTTATTAAATTGTCATTTTTTTAAAATTATTTATTAAAATATCACTCTTTTGAAATTATATATCAAACTGTCATTTTTTTTGTCCTATGTGATATTTTTTAATATTTTTTAATTACGTAAGATGCTTCAAACAAGATGACGCATCCATGAAGGTTACGCTATGACCTAAAATGGTGTAATTGTGAAGGATACGCCAAGTTGATTAGCTTAACAAGACCGAATACGCCATTAAGCTAGGCGTAATCAGACACGTCTCACCTAGTATTCCTTTTTATCTTTCTTAGTTGTTTTTAGCTTTCTTAGCTGTGTGCCTTTGAATTTTTTCCTTCCTTGACTATACTGTATATGTATATCATTCCTTTAATTCATTGTTATACAAGGTGGGTTATGTCTTTATGAGACCCTTTTATTGTTTTAAATTTAAATTAAATTCTCTCACATCAACATTTTACATAATTATTTTATGTTAAGGAAGAAAAGAATTAAAAATAATTATAATATCACTTATTATTATTCATGTAAGGTTTATTAATATTTTTTTTCTTAACTTGACATAATCATGTAAAAATTATTTACCACTTGAATAGGAGTAATAAGTCATACAAGTTCAGGTAAAAATTATTTACCACTTGAATAATATTTTGATAAATAGTTTAAAAAATAACATTTTAATAAATAATTTTGTCACAAATGATGGTAAAAAATCTAGGTATCTTGTAATTGTATGCGGATATACGACTTTCTATACTTTATAATTTAAAGATACAATTTAAAGATGACCACCAAGGCTAGAGTTGGCTTTCAGAGCAATAGAAGGAGTTTTCTCCTTATTGTATTTGGCAATGTTGGCCCTTAAAGTGCAATTACCAATCCTAAGATTGTTTATCTGGTCAATGATATGGTTGATACAAGTATTCGCCTAAAATCTCACAAAACCAAATCTAACTCCACTACGAGACAACTTATTTGAAAGATAAATGTCCAGAACGACAACCAGCCTTGAAAAACACCTATATGCTTCAAATGGATTCCAGTCAACCAGAAGTTTATCAAGATAGACATTTACCATACTAGAAGTAAAGGACACAGAAGGTTATTCTTCTACATATTTTTTTTAGAAACATATTTATCAATTGTTAATTATATTTAATAAACTTTTTAAATTATTAATTATCAATTGTTTGCAGGAGGATTTAAGGGGGGTTGTCCAACACGAGCCTATATATATATATATATATATATATATATATATTTTCCTATGTTGCTTCCTTATGTTTTGAATTGATCAAAAGTTTTTACACCATTTTGATTTGAATTCCCCCCTTAGTATGACCAGTTTTGCCGTTCTAGCCACGAGTCTAAGTTCTAACCCCCATTCAATCTTGAAACAATGAATGGCCTAAGCTAGATTTTTTTTCTTTTGATAAATTATAAGTAATTAAAATCTGAATTTTAGAAAAACTTTATGGACATATGTTTTTGTTAATATTATTAATTATTAATTCACTTATCAGGAACACATAGAACTCAACTCCAATCCCTATATAAACGTTGTGTGTGTCTCTCTTCCTTCCACCAAAACATTTCATATCACAAGCTCATTATATTCTAGTTCTACCAAAGAATTAAACTCCTTCAAAAGCACGCAAGGGGATTGAAAAGCACACAGTTCGATACTCATTCAAAGTACAAAAAAAGCATTTTCTTTTTTGTTTCAATTACTTACTTACAGAGACAACATATATATATGGCTTTCTCTTACAGGAAGATCCTCTTCACAGTTCTGCAGCTTCTGCTGATCATCCTCACCATTTTTGTTGCTTCTCCTCAATCTGGAGTAGCTTGCAGGCCGTTATTATTAAATCATCAGTGGTCGAGGGTATTTGAGCTTCATTTGCAGTTGCTTCCAAACGCTCCTGCGCCACCGGGAGGAGATCCCATTCATACCTAAAGCCCGCTTGCAATGGACCAGCAGTCCATGCACATAGCTGACGCACGAAATATTAACCTAAGTTCTTGATATTTGATATGCAATTGGAGTAATTAATTACATTCTCGTTGTAAAAGTTCAATATGTGTGTAGGTTATTTCCATTCTTGATTTTTCCAGTATATGTGTTGTTGAATGTTTTCACATGCAAATGTTTTTCAAGTATTAATTAGTTCCATATATTCTTGTATTCACGTTCAATTTCAATAATCTCGCAGGATCTATAATAATTCTCTGAAACAAAGATGTAAGCGATTCTATTATAGGTCAATTGTTACTGGATGTTAATCTTTGGTGAAAATCAAAATAACCCATTTATGTACTATAAAATTAACCTCTTAATTTTGACGCATGATCATTTTCCATTTGGCACATTAATTCGCACTCTCCCCCAGTATATATATATTTAAAAAAAAAAACATTTGACTTTAATAATATTTTTTTCGACTTTTTTGTTCTTGTACTTCCTTACCAACTCCAGCACGTACGTACTTCCTTACCAACTTCAAATGTGTAGCTATAAAAATTTGAAGGGTAAATTATGCATTACCTTATCAAGGTTTAATACATTTTTCACTTTTTATATATAAATTTTATTTTGTAATATATAATCCTTCTAAATTATGGTAGAGAATAAAAATATGTATTTTTTGTTAAATTTAATGATATAGTCTATACTTGTTTGACAGTTGATTATTTGAGGATTACAAAAAAATCACATACTTCTAACGTGTATACTCTTACTATTAAAATTAACAAAAATATAATTTTACATTTTGTATCATAATGTAAATATAGTATGTGTTATAAAATAAAT
Organism: Ormosia semicastrata; assembly: GCA_029884595.1. Taxonomy (NCBI): domain Eukaryota; kingdom Viridiplantae; phylum Streptophyta; class Magnoliopsida; order Fabales; family Fabaceae; genus Ormosia; species Ormosia semicastrata. The sequence goes on along the minus strand of JAQQTO010000055.1, from coordinate 12,651,365 downwards.
TTATATATAAAAAGTAAAAATGTGCAAAACTTTAGTACGAAGATAACGTGTAATTTTTCCAGATTTTAACCATTACTTTTCGTTGTATATGAAAAGTACAACCACTTGTAATATGATCTTCTGTTTGGCAGAAAAGGGTAAAAAATTAAGAACAAATTATGCATATTGGAGGGGGTTGCTAACATTTAGAGTTAAGTTGATAAAAGGTTAGTTAGGCCGAAATTTGACCCCAATTGACATTCGATCTCATCTCCTTCGTCATGAGGTCATGACTACACGGTAATTTTGTTTTCCTTTTTCTTCCCCCAAAAAGGACGCTATACAAGCTTTTGCTTATACCCTTCCATACACGGCTACCATCAAAGAAGACAAGTATGGTGCCTCATATGTACTTAAATTGAACATTAAATTATGTACTCATTCAATCAACAATTCAAATATGAGTTTTGTTATATTTTTTCAAAAAATTATCTTAATAATTTTTTAAATACTTAATAAAAATATATTAAATAAAAAATAAATATATTTAATATATTACGAATATAAAATATATTAATATTTTTTATTTAATAATTAAGTTGATTTAAAATTATTCTTCAAACGTATAGTTGCTTTGGCACATGATACCATTGTCACCTTCACAATTTACAACACGGCAGAATCTAGGGGTGCTCAAGATCGGCCCAGCCCAATAACCCATCTCAACCCGAAGCTAGTCAGATCTAGTTTGGGTCTACATATTAGAACTAATGTATTTTTTTAATTGAGTTTGGTCATGTTTCGGGTTGACTGATGCTGCATAATATTTTAAAGTGTATAATATTTTTAAAAATTAATGATAAATTATAAAATTTATTAACTTAAATTAATACATTTTTCATAACATAAAAATATTAGTATATTACAATAATTTGTTTCTACATGTATTATAAAATATCTCTCAATTTTAATTTTCTATTTTTAAAATTTATTGACTTAGTTATATATAATTTTTAAATTTATATATTTTACCTAAATATCAGGTCGGCTCAATCTCGACCTAGTCATTCAATTGGTCATGATCGAATCATATTCAAGTTTTAGAAATTGGCCCAATCAAACTTTCAAGTCGAATTTAGACCAAGTTAAATACAACTCATAAGTATCCCTAGAAGGATCCCTCCACACACTCCCCCCACCCCCGAAAAGAAGAACTCTAAAACTTTAGGCATCTGCTCCAATTTCCAATTCATTCTTCAAACAAATGGCTCAGTCATAATTTGATAAATTCTTAGTAAGCCCTTAATTTATTTAAACTTAGCAATTAAACAAACCCATAAATCAACATTATTTCTTTCTGAAATAAATGAATATTGTGATAAACCTGTCCATTAAATATTAATTGCTTGAAGAGAAGCGACAAACCCAATGAGCCCTACATTAATTCTTAATCTTACAGCTAATTTTGGGAGTTGGAAGGACAAAGGAAAGAAGGAAATCAAAAGAAAATGAGGGGGTAAGAGTATGGGAGAAGTTAACTAGCTAATAAGTGTTCTTCCCCTTATGTTTAAAGTTTTTCAAATTACTCGAAAATTGAGAGAACTTAAAATTATTTATAAAAATTAATAAGGAAATTTTGGTGAATTATATGATAATATCCTTTTTATTTTTATTTTAAAAATTCTCAAATAAAGAAAAAAAAAAGTTCTTCCCATTCATTTCCCTCCATTCTTATACATTTGAACATATCCAAAAAGATAGGTTTATCTATCTCACAGCCACAAATAAGATCGGGTGCTGAATCGGACATGCAATTCACAAATGAAAGATTATATTGCGCTAGAACATGGTATATTAATTAGATTATACTATTATAGTCAATTAGTCATTGTGCTTGTGTAACACGACATGTTTACTTCTATATTGAGAATTAACTAGATTGAGAGTATAATATGACTTTATATTTTGAAATTGTCCTCAGGCTTACACTAGTTTTTCTACTCCTTTAAAAAAAAAATTGGTCTGTAATTCAATCAGGCATATACATAATATTATATTAGTAAATTGACCACTTGGGAATTTAATAATATGTATATCCTTGTTTCTTACTTTGTTTTGACTTTTGAGTTTGACCCACACATATTATATATTATTATAAGATTTAATTATTTTTTAGTCTATCTAAATATAGTAATTTTTTTATTCCTTTAATTTTTTTTTTATAATTTTAGTCCCTTTAAAATTCGAAACAAGTGAAATTAGTCCCTTCTCTCATCTCTGTTAAGTAATGAAGCGAGTTAAGTAATGAAGTGACAAACGACACTCTACCTCAACCTTGACACATGTCCTGATATCATTTTATTTATGTTATGTGAATGACAAGTCATTCATTTGAATCCCACATCACCTTCTTTTTCCTCCTTTTTTTTCCCCAATGTGTAGCAAGCCCTAACTTGCAGAGGCATTACCATTCTCCCCCTCCCTCACTTATAGTTTCAATTCCAACATTGATGCTTTCTCCCTTAACCCGTTTTCTTCTTTCCTCACATTTGTCCTATATTTTGGTTCACATTTTCTTTTGACATAAGGTTACAAGTGATCACCTCAAGAGCCCAATGAACAAAATACAAGAAGACTCACATTTTCTTCTTTCCCCAATGAACAATCTCATCAACCCATTCAAATTAGCCACATGAGCCTTCCTTCTACAAAAACAAAAAAATAAAAAAATAAAATACAAGTGAGGAGTTAGATATCTAGAAATGTCAAATCCAGAAATCTCATCACTATTTATCAGAGATGAGATAAAAATAGAGACTAATTTCACCTATCTCAAATTTTACAGGGATCAAAATCATATCAAAACATTTTATAGAGACTAAAACCAAAACTTACAATATTTATAGAGACTGAAAACATATTTTAGCAAACCCAGATATGCTTGTAACTGAAAATAAGTTGTGCTTATACTCTAATTATTCTTCACACTCTTTGAGATGAGGTACAACATTTCATATCCACAGCCACAAAGTCTCATTCGTGATGACATGGCGGGAGTATCCCAAGTTGATGATAAAGATCGCGAAACCCTAGTCATGGTAATGTTTCTGCAAGTTAAGGGTGAAGGATAAAAAATGACAACAAATTGATCACGAATGAGGAAGCAAATGTGGGGAAGAAGAAAATAGGCTGAGAGAAGAAGAATAAAGGTTGGCATTGCAGCTACAGGTGAGGGAGGGAGAGAATGATAATGTCTTTGTAAGTTAGGACTTGTTGTACATTGGGGAAGAAAGGGAGAGGAAGAAGAAGGCAGTGATGTGGAATCCATGTAGATGACTAGTCATCCACATATTAAAAATGAAATGAGATCAATACATGTGACAAGGCTGAATTGGAGCACGTTGTTTTATCACTTCACCACTTAATATAGATGAGATAACTTTAGGAACTAATTTTACCAGTCTCGAATTTTAAAAGGACCAAAATCATAAAAATAATTTAGAAGAATCAAAATAAAAAATAATTATATTTAGAGGGACTAAAATGATAATTAAGCCTTATTATAATTATAATGACAAAGCTCAATCATTTTCAAACACTTTCCTGCCCGTATGCATGGAGAAATTCTTACAAACTCTGAAAGTATACTCCACTTAAAACATCATATAATCATATATGCCATAAAGTTAAAAATTAAAAACTATTTAATTATAACTGAACAATTACAAAACTGTTGAAAGTATTATTCTCAAGCTATCTAAGTATTTTTCATATGCATGATTGCATGGGTGTTTGGCGACCAATTTACTCGCATTTGATTCGTTTTAATTAGTTCCAAACCTTTTTCAAACCATGAGAAGTTGAGAACTGAGAGTTCAATCGAAACCACCACGGTACGTTTAGCTACGAACATAACCCACTTAGGATGTAGAAACACTGAGAAATCAAATGTCCAGTATGTATGTGTGAGCAATTGTTACTGCATGTGTGTATAGTTCCACCATATCCATATCAAAAGCTCATTTTCTTCCAAACAAGAGGGGAAACTAAGGGGTGTTTCACAACCTTTAAAACCAATTTAACATAGTACAAATCCAGTTACGTTAACCCATATAACAATGAATCGATTCAAAACTAGTTTAAAACTAGATCTAAACTGTTGGAAAAAGTTGAACTAGAAATTAACTTTAATATGATTGTTTCAAGAACTTGTTTATCTTAAAAATAGTTTAAATAATTAAGATTTAATTTTTAAATGTTTAGATAGTTTTCTAACACCTTATTTTAAAATTGGTCCTCTACTCTTAAATATCTAATTTTTTGAAATTACTAAACACCCCTTAATCATGCATAAGCACAACTTGAAATACAAAAATGCAATTTAAGCTTTATTAAAATTCTGACATGACCGTTTATTTTCCTTTCACTCTTCTCTCTCCTTATTATTCTTTAAACTGGTTGTCGAGATGCTCCCGGACTCTTCCATCGGCAATACAAAGAACTCCTTTACATATTTAGAGTTCGTTTAGATGTGCTATTTTAAATGAAAAAATATTTAAAAAATAAATACCTTTTACATTTTTTTAGTATATTTGAGTGATTTAAAAAAAAAGATAATACATTAAAAAAAGTATAAAATTGTATTTTTTTAATATAAATTTTTGAACTTAAGAAAAAAAGAATGTTTTACAACATAAAAAAGTTGTTTAATGATTAAAAAAACTCTTTTTAAATATTGCATTCAAACAAAAAATAATTTTTATTTTTAAAATATAATTCTATAGAAATTACATAAAAAAACTTTTTCTAAGAAGCTCGTCTAAATGAGCCATCGCCATGCTGGAGAGAGATGGCTCCCTGCATCTTGGCCTTGGGGGAGGCGGGTAGTATTAAGAAATACAAGCTCCAAAATATTTTAAAAATTATATTTTTAATGTATTTATTTGGTGATTATACCACCAAACTCTCTTTATATATATGAATTCTCAACTTAGTGTCTATTATTTTTTAACGGAAAAAAAAACCAACAAAATTAAAGATTCATACCACCAAGATTTGTAGCGACCTTAAAGTTTCCAGTTCAATCCAGCACTTACAGATTTATATTTAATATATGTAAATATGTAATGCTTTTTACTTTATCCCTTACCACAGAAGCTTATAAACACCACTGTGCCAGTCTTCTTTTGTGCCGAGAGAGAATCAGATACTCGGAGTTCCCTGCAGCAGAGACAACCGTGTGAACAGAGAAGGATTTAAGGGGACGAGCATGGCCAAGGCCCTCCCTCTTGCCTTATATATATATATATATATATATAGTCTAATTTTTTACAAGACAAAAATAGGTATATTATATATAGACTATATAATTTTAACTAATTTTTTTGTCCATTTTTGAACTTTTATATAATACATTCATTAATTTTTTTTACTTTAAGTTTCACTCTTCTCCTTTTTAAAATCTAAATACATATTAAGATTTCATTTAGTTAATGAGTTATGATGTAGAGAAAATAGTTAATATTGTGATGCATTTAATGTTTAATATTTATATTTTTATCTTTTTTCTCTATTTTCATAAAATTTTATATATAATGAAGAGTTTAATTTTGATACATTGTCAGTGTATATTATATGTATAACTTTTAAGATAATTATTATGAAAGTTAAATATTTTTAATAATACGACAATAACATATTATTAAATAATAGTGTAAAAAATTTTTATAGTGACAGTGCATTCAAATTAAATCTTATAAATGAAATTAAAAAGTTTAATTTTTTAAGTCAACATAACATTAAGATGTAACTTTTTTTTTTGTGGTACAAGATGTAACTATTTTAATAAATACAAAATGCAAATATAATATTTACAAAGTAAAGTAATTTATATCATTAGGATAATTTTAAAATAAAATTTTAATTATTGAGTGTAATACACTTATTAAGAATCTTTTGTTAAAAGAGAAAAAATATTATCGCTACATAAAAGAACAAAATAACTAGAGTTAGCATATAAATATTTACCTTATGGCTTTTGTTGATAGATACTGTGATATATATATTTGATAATGTGATTCTTACTATTTCGATTCTTTCACAAAACATTTTCTTAATCCTTCATAGCTGTCTGTGAAGCTGACAAGTGTTGAAATTGACTCAAATTCATAATTTAAAGATTGTTATTGATAATTTCTTTTTTTTATTAATAGATTCATATATTGTAATTATGAATTTGTAGGAAATTTCAAAGTTCATCTAATAAGGAGATTATTCTTATACCCGTTTTTTTAAGGAACATTTATCAATTATTGATTATAAATAATAAACTTTTAAACATTTATTGAAAGAAAAATTATATATTATATCATATTGGGCGATGGATTTTCTTTCCTTCCAAGAAGAACATGGCTGTTGGCTGGGAGGGATTTAGGGGGGGGGGGGGGGGGGGGGAAGTCCAGTGCTAGTCTTGGACCCCATGATGCTCTAGAACTTTTATACATATATATATGTAATATTTTTTATTATAAAAAAACAGTTATATACACTAATTTTGTTTTTACCATCCATGCACTAATATATATAATTAAGTTATGGAAATTTGATTTTAATCTTATGTATTTTAAATTGGTTATATGTATAACTGATTAATTTTAAGAATTAAGTCTAATTATTATACTTGATTGTTGAATATTAAAATAGAATCAGCTAACATGGTTAATGTATTTATTTTTTTGTATTTTTAAAAATCACCATATTTTATTTATTTGATACTGTTATCATATTTCTTTAATTTTTTTCATTTTTATCACATATTATTTTTTGCATGATGTTAGAGTGGAAGAGAATTTGAAAGCATTTAATATGAAAATGTTTAAAACTCTTGAATCATTTTGTTTGATCATTTATATTAAAGAAAAAATTGTTTAAAATTTGACACTATAAATTTCAGTTATTGATAAATTTTATAATATAAAAAAGTGTCATGTTTAACTTTAATAAAAGTACAATATATTTAATTTATAAAATAAAATAATTATTTAAATATCTTAGCTTTTATAATACTGGCCACCTCAATAGTTATTTTTTAGATCCGTCCCAGACTGTTGACTTTATGTGGGTCCCATTGAAATTCCATTGATGTGATCCTCCAAGGGGGAAAAGAATTATTCATCCGAAAAGATATAAGATCTAAACTAATCATCAATAAATATTTAATAATGTATATTAGATGCTGTACCAAAGTGTACCATAACTAGTCTCCTCTAATAAACTTTTGAAAATACATGTTAAATAATTTGTTTTCGAGTTATGGTATTTTTAAAAATAAAGATATGAATTATGAAGTGAATTAGACAGCTGACGGAGTAAATTAGATTTCTAATTCACCTAAATTGGAAGAAGAAATAGAAAGAAAAAAGAATGGAAACGTAAAAGAGAAAATATGCATGTGATATGGTCCTTGTGACGAAATCAAATATCACATCGATCCTAATAGCTCCTTGTCTATCTTCCGTTTTTTTTTTCCAGCGTGCATTTTGTACCTTCCGTCTCACAGAGAAGTAGAAGCCCAACATGAGTGGCCGATATGGTAGCTGCCAAATAAATGTAGGCTGCTCCCCCGTTCATAGTCATGTCATCCATTTAAATTATGGTTAGAATTTAAGGTTGGTATATAATAACATACACACACGTTTCTACGTAATTATCGTTTTCCCTCTTAAATATATGTGAATGAGTTTTACTATTAACAAATAAATTTTTTTCTTAGCTTTCCTTTTCTTTTACATTTCTAAATGATGATCCTTTGCTGCCACAAAAGTACACGATTTTCATCACAATCAATTTAAAAGAAAAAAATGATACAACGATGAATGCTTGAAACAAAAGAAATAGAAGAGAAAATTACATTCATAAAGGTATACTGTAAAAAGTAATGTATATATGATCATTGGATATTGATATAAAAACTAACAGAATAACTGTTTTTTTATTCTTACCAATCCATATACAAGTTATTAATACATTAATTTATATTTTATGAACATTAAATTTTTAATTTTTTTATTAATGATTATCCACCTTACACTTAAAAAAAAATGCAATTTCAATAGAAAGTTTCTTAAGGCGCAGTGCTACCTTTTTTCTTAATATATACTTTGAAAAATAAGTCACCCTGTGATGAGTAAGTTGGATCACAGCAGAGGAAAGATTATAGTTCCGTGAAGGTGAAGTGGTCACTGGTCATGTAAGGCTCCTTGACTGTGAAGAAGATGAAGCGCTTACTTGCTAGCTTTTTGCTTCGCTGCTAGACGGTGGGTCGGATCGTGTTCGTGAATTCACTCTTTCCTATGTTGCTTCCTTATGTTTTGAATTGATCAAAAGGTTTTTCACCATTTTGATTTGAATTCCCCCCTTTGTATGACCAGTTTTGCCGTTCTAGCCACAAGTCGTTGATACATTCTAAGTTCTAACCCCCATTTTGTAACATCCTTTTCAGCATATTAAATTTGTAAATAGTTACAAGGTTAGCTTAATACTTACTTAACATGTCTGTTTAATTTTGTGACAATCTGAATTAGTTTAGACACTTTGCTGCAAGTCGAAAGGTGAAAAGTAGTTTAAAATGATCCAGATATTAGCTTAAATGACTTAACTAATAGAAATAATTGTTAATAACTTATTTCTAAGTCACAAATGTGTATTCTATGATGTGGTTAAAGTTTGAGAATAATCAGAGTCCGTTTGGTATTTTTAGGCATACTGGTTGTGTGTTTTAATACTGGATTGACTAGTCACATATATGAAAATTTATGATACTGGTGAAATGATTTTTTTTAATGAATATTAGTATTTATTTTAAAATTGTAGGAACTTGAAAAACTTGATTCAGCTAAATTTGAGTGTTTTTAGCAGATCAAGAAATATCAGTGTTATAATACTTAGTCCTTAACTATTCACAGTTTCAGCCTTTTTACTTGGCTCTTAGTCTTTTATTTTCTCACTTCATTCTTTTCTCTTCACGGTTGGGAAATAGAACAAGTAGCAATAAAAGAGAAAGGAGAAAAAAAGGGAAAACAAGAGGGAGAAGAGGAAATGAAGAAGAGGAGATCAAAGGGGAAAGGAAAACTTGAGGACTTGTGATCATCTGTAGCCGTTTTGCTTCACAAGGTAGGGGTTTTTGAATCTTGGAACTATTTTTGTTCTTTTTTTTTCATATTAGGCTAATTTGAGGTTTAATATGTCAAATTGAGTTCTTGTAGTATTTTCAGTGATTTTCTTGCTTAGATGAGTTTTAAATGGTGTTTATAACTTGTTCATGCTAAGAGTTTAGATTAGAAACTAAGAATCCTCATTTTGAACCTAAAATGCTCTATATGATGATTTTAAGGGTTTGGATGAGTGATTTAGTGTTTTGATCCTTTTTTTTTATAAAATCAATTAGTGTTTTATGTTTCCTTCATATTAGTGAACTTGTTAGGAACTTAAAATCACCTACAAACTAACTTGGAGTGTTGGAATTTCGGGAGAAAAATCAATGAAACAGTATCACGATTCTACAGAATCTGGGTTCTGGTATGAACATCGTGGCGTGAAGTGGAAAATGCAGCACGAGCCACGGCGCTAAGATGTTGTGTCGCAGTGTGATAGTGATGCTACATCCAATACTAAAACCAGGGACGAAGGCGCTGCAGTGTGCCTAGGTTCGTGCTGCGGCATGAGACCCTAAAACTCTAAAAATGTCATTTTTGATGTTTTAGAATTTCCAAAGTGATGGGATCACTTATATATGCTTTCCTAAATATGTTAAGGCACTAGAGGGGGTAATTCTTGGATAGAATAACCACTTCGCATATATGTTTAAAAGTTGTGAAAACTTAGGTAAATCTTGAGATAGAATGCCTTAGGAATGTATCTAAAACCTTGCACAACATGAGGTTGTCTTGGAAATCACTCATGAAGTGACAATGTGAGGTTTTAGGTATAAGAAAGCTAGTTACAAGTTTCTTGCTACTTTGTTGGATAAGTGGGGCCAAGACTACTATGTGCTAGTATTTAAACATGTGGCTCAGATATTTGGTTTTCAAACCTGTGATTTGCTTATTTTCCTATGTATTATGACCTTAGATGGTGTGCATAACCATATGACCTAAGAATGAGGTGTTGGATCCAAATTCTCATTGGGGGTTTGCTTGTATGGTCGAGGTTACCGGTATATGGAGTTGGTGTCAGTACTCTAACTTTTGAAGGGAAACTAGTCCACACATCACCAGGTAGTGTCAGGGCTTGGATGCCTATCCTACTTAGTATATACAAGGAACGTGGTTCTTGAGGAAAAATAAGTAAATAGCTTATGTTTTCAACTGCAAAATTTGCATTTGCATTGCATATCCATAATATGTTGACTTTGTTTGAGCATAATCATACTTCATAATATAAAGCATTGCATGGTTGACACTTGTATGAGTATTTGTCATGGCTTAAATCGAGTTATTGTTTAATTGCTTGTTTGATAATACCTTAAGATTGTATGGGCGATTCTTTGTTATTATTGATTGTCAGATATTCTATTACATCGAATGTATTTTTAGTGTTCAGTTGTATTATTTATTATGAATGATTAACTGTTGGTATTAATATGCTTATACTGAGAAATTGTGATTTCTTACCCCTGTGTTTTTCATGTAAATCCAGGTAAAAGTCCCTAAAAAGGATAAAGGCAAGGAAAAGAAGAAGCACAAGGTTTAGATTAATGTTTTGTTTTTTTGTGGACCAATTTGTATATGTATATTTCTGGTTGTATAGAAAAGTTTATGTATACTTTTTGGCGTGTTAACAAGTGATAGTTGTACATATAACATTTTGATCATTCATGGCTCTCTATAATGACTATGTATGTTATTATGAGTTTTTTTTCGCCTTTTTAGAAGTGACATATCTAATGTGATTTATTTTGAAATATTCCGTTTGTTTTATGATAATTCATATTAGGGTATTACATTATGATATCTGAGTAGTTCTTCCTATTGAGCCGGGGTGTGGACTGTGTAACAACCTAAAACTACTATTGTGTATAACATCATTATACTCAAACAAGAAGTATCAGGATAGTTACTTCAAAATCTAAACGTAATTCATAACCTGTATAATGACTAATAACATTTAATTATATAGAGCCTTTGATAAAAGTAAAGAGAACAATATAATTTTACACAACTGAAAACTTGCTCTTTACTATGAATTTACAAAATATGCCTGAGATACTCAAAAGAACTAAAACAAACCACAAAGGCTTGAATACATATCTATTAAACTAAATAAATCAGTAGTATATATACAAAGAAACTAACTAAGTCTTCGTTGTCTCCCTTTGCTCATGCTCTGATCATTTGCTAGATTTACCATGGAAATAAGAAACTGGGGTGAGAATTTAAATTCTCAGTAGTAAATTAAAACATGACATCATAATAAATCCAGTTACTTCATAGAAAAACCAGTTTCATACAAAATTATTTGGAAAGGTGACACAAGCCAAATGATTCATAGAAAGATGGCAATTAAACTTAAACATCCTTATTATGCAAAACAAAACAATTTTCATTTTATACAATGCATAATGATTCATAGTTATGCTTAAGATATGCCATAAGGAATGCTTGTGCTATAGTTTTACAAAATAACTTTATTTTAGAAAACACATGTTATTTGAATATTTTCAGGAAGCCCTTTTGTTCTAGGAAACCCTATTGTTCCTTGTATTGTTTTGGCTAGGCAGGATGCCCTTTTTGTTCTGTGCACTACAAAATATACATATAACTTTGGCATTAGGAGCCCTTTTGTCCAAGCCAGAGTGTTACAATACATGGAAATAACAAATAACAAGTTTGAAAATCAAAACATGCATAATTATGTTAATCTATTCCTGATCAATTGTATACTATGATATTTCTCATTGTTACATCATAACATGGCTCAAGGCCTCAACTTTCATCAACATATAATAGTAAACATTTAAGGGTTTCTCTCATCAATTCAACATTGATGCATCACTAAATATCATTTTGAATCAAAATTTATACATTTCTTATCATTTTGTGTCAAAATTTCAAAGTTTCATAAAGAGTGCCGCGACACCAACTTATTTTGTGCCGTGGCCTCCATGTTTTTGCGCAGGAATTTCTTGCCACTAGAGACCCAAGTGTCACGGCTTCCTCTTAAGGAGTATCGCGGCCTCCCTTTTTTTTCTGGTTTTTCCAGAAACCATCAAAGCCACATCCACTTGTTTCATTTCATTCACAATCAAATCTAACTCAAACAACTTCTATTATTAACTCATAATATCATCATATTACCAAGTTTTTTTAATACATAAACATCTAAGGATTTATCTTCAATATAAAAATCAAACATGCTCACAACATCTAACATGATTTACAAACTACAATCTAAGCATTATCAAGCTCAGAAGATGAAAAGCAAACATAGAAGTCTTGATTTACTATCAAAATCCCCTTTTCGTTTTTGCCCTCACAAATGAAAACATAGAGGAAAGAAAGATAAGAGTTATATTATGAAGTGTTTCCCCCTGCCTTTAAGCTTTAGCCTTTCCCCTTTATTTTCCTTTCTTTCCTTCTTATTTTTCTCCTTTGTTTTCCTGTGCTGCCGCCCTCTGTTTCTTCTCCTCTTTGTTTTCTGAGTATCACATTCTGAAAGTGAAGAAAGAGAGTTCCAAAAGTCAATTTAAGGATAATAACGTATGACTTTTGCTTAAGTTACTAAAACTTTGTATCTCTTAGGAACACTTTGATTTTACTAAATTAAGTTTCCTAACCTCCAATGATATTAAAATAAATCCTAGGATTCACCTAAATTCTAGTTTCACCATTTTTATAATTTTTTATATCTGCTACAAGTTATTTCAGTATTAAAACGCATAACCAGTATACTTAAAAATACCAATTCAACTCAGTTTGTCATGAAACTTCAACTACACCTTATTTCATACAGTTGTGACTTAGAAATAAATTTTTCATATTTGTTTCCTTTATCTAAGCAATTTATGCTATTTTTTTAAAGTTAAGAATAAATATTTTGCACGTTCTGTATTACAACAAAGTGCCCCAAACTAATTCAAAAGGTCACAAAAATTGCTTGGACATGTTAAGCAAGTATTATGGTTCATTTCTATCCATAAACATTATTGGCATGTTAAGGAGGATGTTACATTTCTCCTTCCTTTTTTTAAAAATTTTGCCCCCCAAATTTCTTACCTCAATCAAAAAGCTCTGGATAATTCTGCCTCATGTGGGACTCTAACTCTTATGTAGCCTCCTCTGAACCAACATCATTCCAAATAACCTTCACCAAAGGAATTCGCTTACCTCTAAGTTCTTTGGCTCCCTCGTCCATGATCATCACAGGTTTTATTGCATATGTTAAGTTATCTTTCAATTGTATTGATTCAGGTTCCATAATATGTGAAGGATTAGGATTATACTTTCGAAGCTGTGACACATGAAAGACATCATGAATGTTTGACAGGTTTGGTGGGAGGGCTATCTGGTAAGCTACTGGTCCTACTTTTTTCAAAATTTGGTAAGGACCAAGGAATCGTGGGTTTAACTTTCGTGTTTTCAATGCTCTTCTAACCCCTGTAGTGGGAGTAACTCTTATGAAAACATGTTCTCATTCCATGAACTTTAGAGGCCTCCTCCTCTTATCAGCATAGCTCTTTTGCCTACTATGAGCTGTAACCAATCTATCTTTGATCATCTTAATCTGATCTATTATTTGCTGCACTAATTCAGGTCCTAGAATGGTCCGCTCACCTACCTCATACCAACATAGAGGTGATCTACATTTCTTACCATACAGCGCCTCATAAGGTGTCATACCAATGCTGGAATGGTAACTATTGTTATAGGCAATTTCTAGCAATGGCAAAAACCTATCTCAACTACCCTTTTGTTCTAACACACATGCTCTCAGCATATCTTCCAGGATTTGGATGGTTCTCTCAGACTGTCCATCAGTTTGTGGATGTAGGCTATGCTGAAATATAACTTGGTCTCAAAAACTTGTTGCAAAGCTTCCCAAAATCTAGAAGTAAACCTAGGATCTCTATCTGATACTATATTGGTGGGGACCCTATGCAACTTTACTATTTCCTGCAGATACATCTGAGCTAGTCTGTTTAAAGAAAAATTGGCTCTAATGGGTAAAAAGTAGGTAGATTTAGTTAACCTATCCACAATTACCCATATGGCATCAAACCCTATTGAGTTTTTTGGTAATCCCATAACAAAATCCATTGTGATGCAGTCCCACTTCCACTCTAGAATTATTAGGGATTGTAATGATCCTGAAGGTTTTTGATGTTCTATTTTGACTTTCTGTCAAACTAAACACCTGGACACATAATCTGCTATGTCTGTTTTCATTCCTGACCACCAAAACATTCTTTTGTGATCTTGATACATCTTAGTCTCTCTAAGATGAATGCTATAATTACTCTTGTGTGCTTCTTCTAAAATCTTCTCTCTAAGGCTATCTTCCTTAGGAATGCTAATCCTATCTCCAAACATAATGATTCCATCACTTGCTATACTAAACCCTTTAGGTTCACCAGACAAGATTTGCTCCCTAACTTTCTTCAAGTAATCATCTCTTCCTTGAGCATCCTTAATTTGAGTCCTTAAGTCACTAATGCTATCCAATTTACTCATATAGAGACTGTGTGGAAACATAGTTACCGTTGACTCAAATCCCTAAATTTTTCTAAAAGATCTGTTTCTTGAATCATCATCCAGGACACATGTAAGGATTTCCTACTAAGTGCATCAGCCACCACATTGGCTTTACCTGGATGATATTTTAATTCAAAGGCATAATCTTTGAGGAATTCCATTCATTGCCTTTGTCTCATATTTAACTCCTTTTGATCAAACAAATACTTTAAGCTCTTGTGGTCACTAAAAACTTCAAACTGAACACCATAAAGGTAATGCCTCCAAATTTTCAAGCCAAACATCGCAGCAGCCAATTCTAAATCATGAGTGGGGTAATTTTCTTCATGTGGTCTCAACTGTTTAGATGCACAACTACCTTTCTATTTTGCATAAGAACACATCCTAACCCTATCCTTGAAGCATCACAGTATACTTCAAATCTTTCCTGAGGGTCTGGAATCACTAGGACAGGTGTCATAGTTAGCTTTAACTTCAATTCCTAGAAACTATCCTCATAAGCTTGTGTCCACACAAAAGGACTACCCTTCCTAGTTAACCTAGTTAAAAGTAAAGCTAATTGGGAAAATCCCTTTATAAACTCTCTATAATATTCGGCCAACCCCAAGAAACTCCTAATTTTTGTTACTATTGTGGGTCTCTCCCAGTTCAACACTGCTTCAACTTTACTAGGGTCAATAGATATTCCTTCCTTAGATATCACATGTCTTAAGAACTGTATTTTTTCTAACCAAAATTCATATTTTGACAATTTAGCAAACAATTTCTTTTCTTTTAGGATTTCTAGAACGATCCTGAGATGTTCTTCATGCTCCTCAGTTGTCTTTGAATAAATGAGAATATCATCTATAAAGACAACTACAAACTTATCCAAGTAAGGTCTAAAATCTTGTTCATATAATCCACATACACTGCTGGTGCATTGGTTAGACCAATTGACATTACAAGATATTCATAATGACCATAACGAGTCCTAAAGGCAGTTTTAGGGATATCTGATTCCCTAACTCTGATTTAATGGTATCCTGACCTCAAATTTATCTTTGAAAACACCGTTGCTCCTCTTAACTAATCCATCAAATCATCTATCCTAGGCAATGAGTACTTATTTTTAATTGTAACTTTATTTAGCTGCCTGTAATCTACACACAACTGCATACTCCCATCTTTTTTCTTTTCCAGGAGTACTGGTGCTCCCCATGATGAAACAATAGGTTGGATAAACTATTTATCTAGCAACTCTTCTATTTGCTTTTTGAGTTCTGCTAGTTCTAAGGGAGACATCCTATACGGTGCTATAAATAGAGGTCCAGTTCTTAGCTCTAAATCTATGTTAAATTCTATCGCTCTTTTAGGTGGTAACTAATAAACTTCCTTAGGAAAAACTTCTGGATATTCCCTCACCAAAGGTATCTCTTCTAAACTTTGCTCCACCTCAACATTCACAAAAAATAGAAGAACATATCCTTGAGCCCCTTCCACTAAGCAATGGTTGAGTTGTTTAGCATTTAAAAACACGGACTTAGAAGAAATAGGTATAGGAGATTTATCAGACATGAACATCAAAGTCTTATTAGAACAATTTAGAACAATGTGATTGGAAGACAGCCAATCCATTCCCAAAATGATATCAATACCAATAAGGGGTAGACAAATAAGATCCACAAAGAAGATCCTATTTTCTATTTTAACACAACAATTCAAACATATGGAAGAATTGATTACAAGTTTTCCTGTTAGAGTGGATACTGACATTGTACTGGAGAGTTCAAACACAGGTAACTTTAACCTCTTCACACATTCATATGAAATAAAGGAATGAGAAGCTCCTGAATCATATAATACAATTAAAAGATTATCCTTAACTATACACGTACCTTGAATGAGATTAGGAGATCTAGCCGCCACATTACCACTTAGAGTATAGATTCTTCCTCTGGCTTAAGGTCTTTGGTCTGATGTGGATTTCTGCCTTTGTGGATAACTTTTAGAAAAGTGCCCCTCCTGGACACAAGCATAGCATGCAATCTGATCAAACATACAAGGTCTTCCTCCATGATTTTTCCCATATTTGGGGCATTTGAAATCCCTAAATCCTACTTGCCCCATTTGTATTTGTTTACCTTTTTCCTGTTGAAACTTTGGTCGAAATGCACTTCCTTGAAATCTATCATCCCCCCGCTTTCTCTTTTGAAAACTAGAAGTCTTTTGCTCTGTTTGAAGCTTGGACTCACTTGATTCCACAATCTTACACTTCTTGATTAGAGTGGGAAAATTCCTAATCTTTAGAGGCTTAACAAATCTCTTGATCTCATCTCTCAACCCAGACTCAAACTTAAGACACCTCTAGTTTTCATTTGGATTCAACCGAAAGTAAGAGGAAATTTTGGAGAGCTCCTCAAACTTCGCTTCATACTGTGATATAGATATATTACCCTATTTTAACTCAAGAAATTCCACCTCTTTGTCATCTTGCACGTTTCTTGGGAAATATTTATCCAAGAATGTTACTCTAAATACTTCCCATGTCACCTGAGTACCCACAGCTTCTAACAACCTCCTTGTACTCCTCCACCAATTCTCTGGTTCCCCTTTTAACATAAAGGAAGCGAAGGATACCTTTTGTTCATCTGCACAACCCATCTCTTCAAATATCTTTTCTATCTCACTAAGCCACTCTTCGACCTTAACTAGATTGGGTTCTCCTCAGAATGATGGGGGGTTCAACTTCCTAAATTCTAATAATTCATAGAATTACCGATTCCTCACTACTACTACATCTTCAACTGGTGGACTTTGATTCTGCCTCATTCTCTCCATCATTTTGGTGGTAGCCTCAGTTTTCTCTCTCTTTGCTTCCACTATCATTATGACCATCTCAGACATATCATTATTACTTCTCTACTAGTAGCTTCCCTACTCTCACGACTACACCTGGATGATGTCATAATTTTTTTTTCACACGAAACAATACATATTGAGTTGATCAATCTCAGTATCATGTAACAATGTGTCAGTAACTATTAACAACTAATTCCAAGGCCAGTTATGCAATACAATTTAAATATCTCACATAATAGATAAAAGAATTCATAACTCAAACAAAACATTTAAACATGCCCGAAAACATAGTCAGTCCATTCCCCGGCTCAACAGGATGAACTGCTCTGATACCAAAATATAACAACCTAAAATTACCACTGTGTATAACATCATTATACTCAAACAAGTAGTATCAGGATAGTCACTTCAAAATCTAAACATAATTCATAACCTATATAATGACTAATAACATTTAATTATATAAAGCCTTTGATAAGAGTAAAGAGAACAAGATAATTTTAAACAACTGGAAACTTGCTCTTTACTACAAATTTACAAAATATGTCTGAGATACTCAAAAGAACTAAAACAAACCACAAAGGCTTGAATAAATATCTATTAACTAAATACATCTGTAGTATATATACAAAGAAACTAACTAAGTCATCATTTTCTCCTTTTGCTCCTGCTCTGATCATTTGCTGGATTTACCATGGAAATAAGAAACTGGGGTGAGAATTTAAATTCTCAGTAGTAAATTAAAATAAAACATCATAATAAATCTAGCTACTTCGTGGAAAAACCAGTTTCATATAAAATTATTTGGAAAGGAGACACAAGCCAAAACTCAGTCCTCTCCTTTCCTGAAGTAGACATGTAGATTAATTAAATAAAATACTTTAAGCCAGTACATAACATTCCAACTCAAATCAAGATATCTAACTATTATTAGAAAGATGGAAATTAAACTTAAACATCCTTATTATACAAAACAAAACAATTGCCATTTTATACAATGCATAATGATGCATGGTTATGCCTAAGATATGTCTTAAGGAATGCTTGTGCTATAGTTTTACAAAATAACTTTATTTTAGAAAACACATGTTATTTGAATATTTCCAAGAAGTCCTTTTGTTCCAAGAAACCCTATTGTTTCTTGTATTGTTTCTGGGTAGGTAGGATGCCTTTTTGTTCCATGCACTACTAAATATACATATAACTTTGGCATTAGGAGCCCTTTTATCCAAGCCAGAGTGTTACAATACATGGAAATAACAAATAACAATTTTGAAAATCAAAACATGCATAATTATGTTAATCCACTCCTGATCAATTGTATACTATGATATTTCTCATCGTTACATCATAACATGGCTCAAGCCCTCATCTTTCATCAATATATAATAGTAAACATTTAAGGGTTTCTTTCATTAATTCAACATTGATGCATCACTAGATATCATTTTAAATAAAAATTTATGCATTTCTTATCATTCTGTGTCAAAATTTCAAAGTTTCATAAAGAGTGTCGTGGCACCAACTTATTTTGTGTCGCGGCCTCTATGTTTTTGTGCAAGAATTTCTTGCTAACCTAAGTGTTGCGGCTTCTTCTTAAGGAGTATCGCGGCCTCCCTTCTTTTTTCTAGTTTTTCAAGAAACCATCAAAACCATATCCACTTGTTTCCTTTCATTCACAATCAAATCTAACTCAAACAACTTCTATTATTAACTCACAATATCGTCATATTACTAAGTTTTTTTTAATACATAAACATCTAAGGATTTATCTTCAATATAAAATCCAAACATGCTCACAGCTTCTAACATGATTTACAAACCACAATCTAACCATTATCAAGCTCAGAAGATGAAAAGCAAACATAGAAGTCTTGATTTACTATCAAAATCCCCTTTTCGTTTTTGCTCTCACAAATAAAAACATAGAGGAAAGAAAGACAAGAGTTATATTATGAGGTGTTTTCCCCTACCTTTAAGCTTTAGTCTTTCCTCTTTATTTTTCTTTCTTTCCTTCTTCTTTTTCTCCTTTGTTTTCTTGTGCTGCCGCCCTTTTTTCCTTCTCCTCGTTATTCTCTTAGTATCACGTTTTGAAAGAGGAAAGAGAGTTACAAAAGTCAATTTAAGGATAATAACGTATGACTTTTGATTAAGTTACTAAAACTTTGTATCTCTTAGGAACATTTTGATTTTACTAAATTAAGTTTCTTAACCTCCAATGATATTAAAATAAATCCTAAAATTCATCTAACTCTAGTTTCACCATTTTCATAATTTTTCATATCTGCTACAAGTTATTTCAGTATTAAAACGCACAACCAATGTACTTAAAAATAACAATTCAACTCAGTTTGTCATGAAACTTTAACTACACCTTATTTTATACATTTGTGACTTAGAAATAAAATTTTCATATTTATTTCTTTTATCTAAGCAATTTATGCTATTTTTTCTGAGTTAAAAATAACCATTTTGCACGTTTTGTGTTGTAGCAAAGTGCCTAAACTAATTCAGAATGTTACAAAATTGCTTGGACATATTAAGCAAGTATTATGGTTCATTTCTATCCATAAACATTATTGGTATGTTAAGGAGGATGTTACAGACTGACTATGCTTAGGCATGTTTAGGAGTTCCTTGTTGTGTTATGCATTTCTTTTATCTCTTGTATGATATGTTTGATTGAATTGTATGATTGCCTTGTTTTGACTATTTTAGCTACTATTGCACATTACATAATATTAGGATTAGCTACCTAAATATGTATTATTCTGTGTTTACAGTAAACTATGGTAGTAAGAAGGCGAGGGCGACCACGTGGAAGCAGTACCAGGAACTCTAGAAATGAAGGCACTAATGTGGCAGCAGCCATGATGGCAATGGCCAATGCCATGACCCAGCAAACAGAGCTGGCAGCTATAACTGCCAATGCAATGAGAGAGCAGCTAGCGGTAACTGTTAGAGTGCTTGAGAGGTTGAGAACTCAGCAACAGTACCACCTACGCCTCCACCATACTACCAGGGACAACTACACCAAGAGGCAGTTAGAAGGAATCAGACTTTCCAAGACCTTTCAGAATTCAAGAAATCAAATTCATCTTCCTTTAACAGAGAGTATAACCTAGTCAAAGCTGAGGGTTAGCTCAATGATATGGAGAATATTTTTACTGTTATGGCTTGCTCAGATGAGCAGAAGGTGCTTTTTGTTTCTTATGTACTGGAAGGTGAAGCAGAGGAGTACTAGGTGGATATAAAGAGGTCTCTTGAGGCATCAAGAACTCATGTGACGTGGGGGATCTTTAGAAGCTCATTCCTGAGAAAGGTCTTTCCACAGACTCTTCAGAATGCCAAAGAGATGAAATTTCTAAAGTTGGAGCAAGGGGATATGTCTATTGGCCAGTATGTGGTCAAATTCATTGAAATGTCTAAATTCTCTTCTTGTATCAGATTTAACCCAGATGAAACTTGGAAGTGTGTTAAATTTAAGGAATGATTGAGGATAGACATTTAGAATGTCGTTCGATCGTTTAAAATTTGAGACTTTGAAACTCTGGTTAATAAGTGTTGAATAGTTGAGAAGCAATTTAAGAATCTTTCTTTGGAGCCTAAGTCACAAGATCTTCAGAAGAAGAAGAGAGGTGATGATAAGTTCAAGAAAGGGTCTTCTAAATCTAGCTTTACTCAGGATAAGGGTAAGCAGGTTCAGAAAGAGTTTTTGGGACCAAAGTGTTCCAAGTGTGAGAGACAGCATGGAGACTGGCACTGCCCGGTGTGCTTTGTGTGTGGACAACTTGGTCATTTTGCAAATAAGTATCCATCAAAGAAGGAAACTGTGCCTACTCAAAAGCCACAAGCCTGAAGGGGAGTTTATACTCTAGGTGGTGAAGAGATAACTCAGTCTTCTGACCTTATCGAAGGTAAATGCATTATTCACAATCATCTTTTAACTTTTATATGATTCAGGAGCATCCCACTCCTTTGTTTTGAATGATTGTGTGAATGATCTAGATTTACCTGTATCTGAACTTTCATATGACTTATCTATATCTATACCTACTAGTAAACTAGTTACAACTTCTAGAGTGTGTCTTGATTGTTATGTAAAAGTAGAAGATAGAATTTTCAGTGTAAACTTTATCTGTTTGCCTTTTGTAGATATTGATGTCATTATTGGCATGGATTGGTTATCCACCAACCATGTAGTTTTGAACTGTTCAGAAAAATCCTTGGTTTTGTTATCAAATATACCTACCAGAGTCGTTCTATCTGAGTCTGTGTATTTCAATGCAAATCAAGTAAATCTCTGTTTAGAGTAGGGATCTCAAGGATATATACTCTTGTTTTCACTAAGCGCTGAGGTAGAGAAAAGCCTAGGTGAAATTCTTGTGGTGAGTGAATATCTTGAAGTCTTTCCTATTGACATATATAGTGGAGCTGCCACCCGAAAGAGAAATAGAGTTTTCTATAGACCTAGTTCCTAGGACAGGACCTATCTTTATAGCACCTTATAGAATGTCGCCATTAGAGTTAGCAAAACTCAAAAAGCAAATCGAGGATTTGTTGGATAAACAATTTATTAGGCCGAGTATTTTTCTGTGTGGAGCACCTGTGCTATTAGTGAAGAAAAAAGATGGTACCATGAGGCTCTGTGTGGATTATAGACAGCTGAATAAGGTTACCATTAAAAATAAGTATCTGTTGCCTAGGATAGACGATCTAATAAATCAACTGAGAAGAGCTACGATTTTCTTAAAGATTGATCTTAGGTCTGGTTATCATCAGATAAGGGTTAGGGAAGAAGATATCCCTAAGACAACTTTTTAAACTAAGTATAGGCTTTATGAGTACCTCGTGATGTCCTTTGGGTTGACAAATACATCAGTAGTATTTATAGATTACATAAACTAGATCTTTAGACCCTACCTGGATCAGTTTGTTGTGGTTTTTATCGATGATATTTTGATCTATTCTAAGACGATGGAGGAGTATGAACAACATTTAAGGATAGTGTTGGAGACTCTTAAGGAGAATAAGTTATTTGCCAAGCTATCTAAGTGTGAGTTTTAGCTTTCGCAAGTATAATTTTTGGGACATATGATATCTCAAGGTGAGATTTCTGTGAACCCAAGTAAGGTTGATGCAGTGTTGCAGTAGGAGAGACCCACCACTGTGACCAAGATCAGAAGCTTCTTAGGCCTAGCAGGGTACTATAGAAGGTTTATAAAAGGGTTTTTCCTAGTTAGCGCTACCATTAACTAGATTAACTAGGAAAGGTAGTTCTTTCAAATGGACTCAGACTTGCAAGGATAGTTTCCAAGAGCTCAAAGTGAGGTTGACTACTACACTGGTGTTAGTAATTTCAGATTCTTTGGAGAACTTTAAAGTGTTTTGTGATGCTTCAAAGATGGGTTTGGGTGTTAGCCATGACAACCATCACCCAAGAGGGAGGTGAATTGGGTGATTACAAATTCTCAAAGTAACGTTGAGAAATTATGCATTTTGATATTTTCAATTAACACATGCAGCGGAATAAGTCTAACAAAGATACAACTTGGGTTATGGAATAAATCAAGCAAATAAGCTAGATATGAAGTTCTTAGAATCAAAACATCAAGATGATAAGATAAACAATAGATAAATATACTACATCAAATATTGAAATTAAAGAGTGTAAGGAAGAGAGAATCAAACTCAAGAATTTATCCTAGTTTAGCCACCAACCACTTGTGGCTTACATCTAGTCCTCAAGCTTAACTTGAGATTTTCTTTACTATTTCCTAGACTTTACGAGTGTTAGGAAAATCTTTGTACAAACAAGAGCACTCCTTACACCTTGGGATACCTCTCCCTTGTGCTAGAGCCTCCAACTCTTCAAGTTTCACAAGTACTTGAAAAAACCTTTACATTTAAGAGCACTCACAACACCTTTGGGATACCTCACTCTTTTCTTTCTTGAGGGATACATCACCCTCTTACAATGATTTCTAGATGAAGAAAAATATTAGAAACTCTCACAAGAGTAGATATACAACTTGAAGAACAAAGGAATAGAATGATTTTTCAATAAAGAGCTCAAAATATGATTTTGATTATTCAAGGATCAAATCAAGTATTCAAGAGTTGTAAAAGTTTCAAACAACACTTATATATAGAGCCCAAGTGATAAAATAGCCGTTAGTAGTGTCTAGAAATAATTTTTTTTATGAAAAACAGCCATTTATAGCTGTTAGGAACGTTTCTGAGCAGGATGTAATCGATTACAAGGCTCATGTAATCGATTACATAGCCTCTACTAGAGTTGTAATTGATTACAAGGCTTATGTAATCGATTACATCTCTCTGGTTTCGAAAACTAACTTTAAATTATCATAACTTCTTCATTTCTTATCCGTTCAAAACAAATAATATTTATTAGAAAGATATTTGAGTTTATTTTCAAATGAAATAAGTTTCATAACAAAATCAAAGTATTTGGAAAGTTATGATCAAAAGAGTAATCAAAGGTTATATTTTCAAAACTCAAACTTTAAATGGTCATAACTTCTTCATTTATTATCCGTTTAAATCAAATGACCACTCATTGGTAAGATATTTGAGTCTATTTTCAAATAAAATAGTTTCACAACAAAAATAAAGTATTTTGAAAGTTATGATCAAAATATTAGCCAAAGGTCAACTTTTCAAAACTCAAACTTGACTATTTTTCATAGTTTTGAACTTCTACCATGACTAGCTTTTCAAAATATGTTTCTTAGGCATTTTAGCATGTAAGAACCATTTTTAAAAATTTAAAAACATATTTGAGCTCTTTTCTTGTAAACCCTCTATCTTTACATAGGAGAAAACCTAAAAAGAAAATATACCAATTCTAGTCCTTAGGCTTCTTGATGTAATCCAAGCTTCCACAAAGTTCTTCTCTTCAAATCTTGTAAATGCCTAGACCATCTTATTATTCTCATTCTTCTTGAGATGAGCATAATTGTGATCTTTTACTTTCTTGTTGCAATGCTCACTCTTGATACTTGGACTATCCTACAAAGTATTGCTCACTTAAACAAACATAGTTAGTCCAAATTCATAATTTAATATCTTCATATGCATGATTCATAAATGTATAATTCTAGTTAATTTAACACGCATATAAAACTTTCATAAACTCATCCAAATAAAACATTTATCAATTACTAATAGATATGCTCTATATAGGATGCAACAAAGAACACTTTGCATATTTTCATTTAAATAGATCCAAATCTAATATTTATTTAATGCAACTTATATGACACATTATTGAATATATTTTATAAAAGATACTATAAAGAATATGCATGATTCTTGTCGCAACCGGGATCGCGACGGGACGACCAAAAATGTATAAAATTAATGGAGTCGCCACTAATGTTTATTTAAATTGGGAAAACATTAGAAAAACCATTTAATCAAGCAAACTGGTCTTTTGAAAATGAGTTTGGATTCGGGAGTCGATTACAGGTAGGGAAGGTATTAGCACCCTACACTGCCCGTTCCATGAACGGTACCTTAAGTTAGTTGTTCAAATTTTAATAATCTCAAATATATTTATTTTAACCCCTTTAAACAAAAGACTTTGTAATTATTTATTATTTTTCATTTTTTTTATTTTTTGAAAAGAAATAAAAGAAACAACCAAATTATGAAAATTTATTTTTTTTGGCTTGACAGAAATGGATTTCTGCTCCTACGTATCTCCTGGTACAATGGAGAACTCAAAGTCACGTAGTTCTTTAAAAAAATAAGTGTGTGTTGGTTGATTTTTAAATTTAAAAAAAAAGATTCTGAAAATTTGAATTAACAAGTCGTCGCGACTCAGTTAATCAAATTAGGGATTGAATATGTGAAGCTCGCGTCACGCTAGAGACGTCACCCACTGATTATCAAATTTATCACGAAAATTTAAAAAAAAAGGTTTTGAATCTTTAGCGATTTGTTTTATAAAAAAAATGAAGACAAAATAATAATTTAGATCATCAAGCTGTCGCAACTTAAATGATCACAAGGGTTAGCAAGCTGTCGCAACTCAGCTAACCCCAATTTATTCTTAAATTAATTTTAAAATAAAAAATAAATTAATAAATAAACAAATCAAACTAATAAATGAATAAACTAAAATGAACAACACTTATATATAAAAAAAATACAAAAAATAAATAAATAAATAAGCAAGCTTACCTCCAAGGCGTAAAAATGCTACTTAAAGAAGTTGGTGCACAGGGGTCCCACGCGTCCTCTTCAAATCAAACCCTGAAAAGCAATTTACTAGCAAGAAAAAAAAGTTTTACTAAAGTCTCGGGCTCTTATACTTAGTATTAAGCCCAAGTAAAAAAAAATTTACTAAAGTTCTTGGGCTCTTATACTTAGTATTAAGTCTAAGTGTGAAAATTTTTTTGGATGTCAAAACCATTGAGAAGCACCCCTTTATATAGGAGGAGGGGATGGAGAAGGAGCTTGGCTTCTCCAATGTGGGACTTAAACACTTTAGTTTTTTCAACTTTTTTCCTTTTTTCATTTTTTATTTTTGTTTTTTTAGAATTTCATTCATTTTTCAAGGTTTAGAAATAAACTTCATGGACAAGATTAAGTGTTCATACCTTGATTAAGTAACAAAAATAAAAAATTTATGGACAAAATTAGGTATCAACAGCTGCCCCTCTTTACTTTACATTTAAACTAAATGAAAAGCAAAGGAATTGATTCAATTTTGTCCATGAAAATTTTATTTTTTTTGTAACAAAAATAAAAACAGAAAAGGTAAAAAGCTTGTGGAGTCGGGTATCCGTCGAAACTTGACAAAAAACTCAAAACAGAAAGGACACAAAGCTTGCGGAGTCGGGTGTCCACTGAAGCTTGACAGAAAACTTAAAACAGAAAAGGCACAAAGCTTGCGGAGTCGGGTATCCACTGAAGCTTACAGGCAAAAAACAAAAAGCTTACGGAGTCGGGTATTCGCCGAAACTTGACAGAAAATTCAAAACAGAAAGGACACAAAGCTTGCAGAGTCGGGTGTCCACTGAAGCTTGACAGAAAACTTAAAACAGAAAAGGCACAAAGCTTGCGGAGTCGGGTATCCACTGAAACTTACAGGCAAAAAGTAAAAACTTACGGAGTCGGGTATCCGCTGAAGCTTAACAGAGAAGAAAAAAGCTTAAAAGCAAAAAAGACAAAGAGCTTGCGGAGTCGGGTATCCGCTGAAACTTAACAGAAAAGAAAAAAAGCAAAAAAGACAAAAAGCTTGCGGAGTCGGGTATCCGCTAAAGCTTAACAGAAAACTTAAAAGCAAAAAGACAAAAAGCTTGCGGAGTCGGGTATCCACTGAAGCTTAACAGAAAAGACAAAGCTTACGGAGTCGGGTATCCGCTGAAGCTTAACAGAAAACTTAAAACAGAAAAGACACAAAGCTTACGGAGTCGGTATCCGCTGAAAGCTTAATAGAAAAGACAAAGCTTACGGAGTCGGGTATCCGCTGAAGCTTAACAAAAAACTTAAAACAGAAAAGACACAAAGCTTGCGGAGTCGGGTATCCACTGAAGCTTAACGAAAAAGACAAAGCTTACGGAGTCGGGTATCCGCTAAAGCTTAACAGAATACTTAAAATAGAAAAGACACAAAGCTTGCGGAGTCGGGTATCCGCTGAAACTTGACAGGCAGAAAGGTAGCTTGACAGACAAGGTAAAAAGCTTACGAAGTCGGGTATCCGCTGAAGCTTAACAGAAAGGTGAACAACAAACAGCTTGTGGGGTAGGGTGCCCATCGAAGCTGGACGGAAAGGTAAAAGGCAATGGGCACAAGGCCCTGACTTATTGCGGAAGCGATGGGTACGAGGACCCAAAAACTAAAAGCAATGGGTGTGGGGACCCGGAAATTAAAAGACAATGTATTGACTTTGTAAATGCATGTGATGGCAGAGACGGTGCATGATGCAATGGATGCATGGTGATGCAATGGATGTGATGCTTGAGGACAATGCATGTGATGCTAGAAATGATGCATGATGCAATGAATGCCCTACTGTAGGGATTCGCATGAGCAAATTGAGTAAGTAATTTTTTTTTTTTGCACTTCAGAGCTTTGATTGAGTCACTCTTAATTCCACAACCCTTAAGGACTTTATCCACAGCAGAAATGAGATTGAACAGTAACATTCGTTGATTGGCCTTATGATTTGCCTGATGATTCTTACTTTTCTCATCAACTCTTGTTAGGATTTCATTGCGTTTCCCATGACCTTCGAGATTGTTAAAGCAAATCTAAATGCTTTTGTCATTTTGTCACATATTTCACATCTTAATATAAAACTATAAAAAATACATATTAAATCAACAATGGGTTGCAACAAAAAAGGATTATCATTATATACAGAAAAAGTACAAGAAAGGCAGTACAAATGGAACTCGAATTGAAAAGGTTTACAAAAGAAATATTGGAGCAGAATTTTCCAGCTCTTCGAGTGATGCTCTCTTGAATGAACAATGCTAATTTCCCATGTGCGCAACCTTGAACATCCCCTTGTCTGTTTCAGAATATGATTCGACCCAGCTTTTACATATTGGGAGTGTCTCCTGATAAGATTTCGTATATTCAAACTGCCCTGGTTTGGCCCAGATACTCTCAAACTGCCCCAATTTATGACTTGAGGTATGTTCACTTCTCCGGATGTGTCAAGTGCCTTTTTTAACCCTAACTTTTGCCTAGGTCGCTCTAACTTTTGCCTAGGTCGCCTTTTCAGGTTTTCAGCCTAGCAAGCCATTTTTCTTTTCCTTTTTTTTAAGCATAGTACATTTTGACTGCATCTGAATTTATAGGAAGTGGTAGATCTTCGCCATCCATGTTTGTGAGAATCAAAGCTCCTCCTGAGAAGGCCTTTTTTACGACATAAGGTCCCTCATAGTTTGGAGTCCATTTTCCTCGAAAATCTTTTTGAATGGGAAGGATCTTTTTGAGTACTAAGTCTCCTTCTTGAAACTGTCGAGGATGCACCTTTTTCGCATAGGCCTTCATCATTCTCTTCTGGTAAAGCTGACCATGACATAGTGCAGTTAATCTTTTTCCTTCAATGAGGTTCAACTGATCAAGTCGAGTCTGGACCCATTCGGCTTCTTCTAGTCCTGCCTCCATCAGCACCCTTAATGATGGGATTTCCACTTCAAAAGGGAGTACCGCTTCCATCCCATAAACCAAAGAGAAAGGGGTTACCCCAGTTGAAGTACGAACGGATGTGCGATAACCATGCAGTGCAAATGGTAGCATTTCGTGCCAGTCTTTGTATGTTACAACCATCTTCTGGATGATCTTCTTGATATTCTTGTTTGCTGCCTCAACTGCCCCATTCATCTTCGGGTGGTAGGGTGAGGAATTGTGGTGCTCAATTTTAAAATTCTCACACATCTCTTTCATCATCTTATTATTCAGATTAGTGGCATTATATGTAATAATCTTGCACGGCAAACCATAACGACAAATCAGCTCCCTTTTGACAAACCTGACCACTACACTCCTGGTGACATTGGCATAAGAAGCGGCTTCGACCTATTTTGTGAAGTAATCAATTGCAACCAGAATGAAGCGATGTCCATTTGAGGCCTTTGGCTTAATGGGTCCTATGACATCCATTCCCCACATCGAGAACGGCCAAGGTGCCGTTAAAACATTCAAAGGTGCTGGTGGCATATGAACCCTATCAGCGTATGTCTGGCATTTATGACACTTTTTCACATAGTTGAAACAATCAGTCTTCATTGTCAACCAATAGTACCCCGCTCTTAGTATCTTTCTTGCCATTGCATGCCCATTTGCATGAGTTCCGAAAGAACTTTCATGAACATCTTTGATGATTTTCTCTGCCTCTGTTGCATCAACGCATCTTAGTAGCACCATATCATGGTTCCTCTTGTAAAGCACTTCCTCATTTAGAAAGAAACCCATTGCGAGTCTTCAAAGGGTCCTTTTGTCATTTTCTGAAGCATGTGGAGGGTACTCTCTGCTCTTGATAAAGCATTTGATGTCATGATACCATGGTTTCCCATCTGGTTCCACTTCTATCATTTGACAATATACCGGTTGGTCACAACTTTTTATTTTTATAAGCGGTAAGTCCCTATCCTGACTTGCTTTGAACATTGACGACAACGTGGCTAGGGCATCAGTCAACTGATTATCTTCTCAAGGGATGTGATGGAATGTAACTTCATCAAGTTGTTCAATCAACTTCTTGATGTAGGCATGATAAGGGATTAATTTGGCATCTCGAGTTTCCCATTCTCCTTTTAGCTGATGGATGACTAAGGCAGAGTCCCCATATACCTCAAGAACTTTTACCTTTGAGTCTACTGCTGCTTGGATTCCCATGGCACACGCTTCATACTCGGCTATGTTGT
Source organism: Ormosia semicastrata (assembly GCA_029884595.1). Lineage (NCBI taxonomy): Eukaryota > Viridiplantae > Streptophyta > Magnoliopsida > Fabales > Fabaceae > Ormosia > Ormosia semicastrata. Next base: position 12,621,388 of record JAQQTO010000055.1, on the reverse strand, counting down.
TTGTAAAGTCGAAGCACAACCTAGCAGTGATTGGGATGAAATTATTTTCAGGGGAAATCAGTATGGCCCCAACTCCATGCCTCAGTGAATTGGAAGCTCCATCGAACAACAAAGTCCATTTTTCTTTTTTCGAGGGTTTTTCTTCTCTGAACAAAGCCATTACATCTTCATCAGGGAACTCACACTGCATAGACCCATAATCATCCACTAGTTGACTAGCCAAGAAATCTGCCAGAGCGCTGCCTTTGACTGCTTTTTGCGTGACATAGACAATGTCATATTCTGCTAGCAAAACTTGCCAGCGTGCAATCCTCCCAGTGAGGGCAGGTTTTTCAAAGATGTACTTAATCGGGTCCATTTTGGACACTAACCAAGTGGTGTAACACAACATGTACTGCCTTAGCCGGTGGGCTGCCCATGCCAAGGCGCAGCATGTGCGTTCCAATAATAAGTATTTTGCCTCATAGTTGGTGAACTTCTTACTCAAGTAATAGATGGCCTGCTCCTTTTTTTCCAGTTTCATCATGCTGTCCCAGTACACAACTCATGGATTCATCCAACACAGTCAAGTACATGATGAGAGGCCTTCCTGGCACTGGAGGTACCAAAATCGGGGATTCTTGCAGATACTGCTTGATCTTCTCAAATGCTACCTGACAATCCTCATTCCACTCTACTGTCTGGTTTTTATGCAACAACTTGAAGATTGGCTCGCATGTTGCTGTCAATTGGGATATAAACCTAGCAATATAGTTCAGCCTTCCCAAAAACCCACGAACTTCTTTTTCAGTGCGAAGAGCTAGCATCTCTATGATTGCTCGAACTTTGTCTGGATCAACTTCTATCCCTTTCTCGCTAACCACAAACCCCAAGAGCTTGCCTGATTTTACCCCAAAAGTGCACTTAGTAGGATTCAGTCTGAGCTTGAACTTTCTCAACCGTTCAAAGAGCTTTTGCAGATCGATTATGTGATCTTCTTCTGTTTTTGACTTTGCAATCATGTCATCCACATAAACTTCTATTTCTTTGTGCATTATATCGTGGAACAATGCCACCATCGCCCTTTGATAAGTTACTCCGGCGTTCTTCAATCCAAATGGCATCACCTAGTTCCCCACAGAGTGATGAATGTGGTCTTCTCCATATCTTCAGGCACCATCTTGATTTGGTTGTATCCCAAGAAACCATCCATGAAGGAGAAAAATGCATGTTGAGCAGTGTTGTCCACCAAAACATTAATGTGAGGTAGAGGGAAGTTGTCTTTTGGGCTGGCCCTATTCAAATCTCTATAGTCAACGCACATTCGCACCTTCCCATCTTTCTTTGGGACCGGGACAATGTTAGCAACCCATTGAGGGTACTTTGCAATAACGAGGAAACCTGCATCAAACTGCTTTTTAACCTCTTCTCTAATTTTTAGTGACATCTCTGGCTTCATTTGTCTCAACTTTTGCTTGACCGGAGGACATTCTGGTTTTAATGGCAATTTGTGCTCAACTATGCCAGTATCTAGGCCAGGCATATCTTGGTACGACCAGGCGAAAACATCACAATAATCAGATAAGAGCTTAACCAACTTGCTTCGTTCATTTTCTTTCATGGTAGTGCCAATTTTAACTTCTTTTTTATCATCCTCTGTCCCCAAATTAATCAGTTCAGTTGGCTCTTCATGGGGCTAAATTTCCTTGGTCTCTTGTTCTATTAATCTCATTAGCTCAGGAGAGGGTTCCCAATTGTCATCATTATCCTCATCAACATGATTAACGGGATGGTCAAAATCATATAATGGGGTCATAGCACTGTCATTTTCAAGAGAGTCACTTTTAGATCTACATTTATTGGTGTTAACACAAGTAAAAAGGGGTAATGAATAAAGGTTAATGAAATGGTTGAGCAAAAAGCTGAAAAAAGAAAAAGGGGAAATAGCAAGATAATCTGAAAATACATTTATTGATAGTAAATATTGAAATGAAAACATGTGAGCCCGCTTTCACAATACATTATCCTAAAGCCTTGGGCATAGCTAAAGGATTAGCATTACAAAATTACTTTGAATCAAGTTCGCAAGTCATGGGAAAATCAATGCTCTCCTAATTTTTGAGTTCTGCATCTGGGGAGCAAGGGTACACCAAGTTGACACTATGATTGATGGGTTAATCGTCTTCGATGGCGGTCACTTGGTTCAGAAACACTAATCCCGCACTTCGAAAGTTTCGTCGGATGTCACAGATAGGGATCCTCTCAGCTTTAGGGTCCCGATTTTCCAACCTAGCCAACCTCCTCTCCCTTTTCTCTTCTAGGACCCTTCTTTTGTCTGCTTTGGTGGGTTTATATCCTAACCCAAATCTGTCTTTGTTTTCGTAGGGTACCTAGAATTTCACGATGCCTTGTCCATTCATTCCTAGTCCTCTTCCATATTGATATCCTTTTTCAAGCATTACCTTAGCCATCATCATGGATGCATTAGATGGTTGGGGCTTCAAACCTTGAACTCCATCTTCCACATAAGTGGCATTGACAATCTCTAGCGCTTGGAATGCGATTTCAAGAGCTTCTTCTGCAGCTTCAATATAAGGAGTGTCTAATGGCTTGCTCACCAGCAGGTCCTCTTCGCCAAAGACAGTAATCATTTTATTATCAACTATGAATTTTACTTTTTGGTGCAAGGTAGAAGGCACAGCCCCAACAGAATGAATCCATGGTCGTCCTAAGAGACAACTGTAGGATGGCGTAATGTCCATCACTTGGAAGAGTATATTGAAAGTGCAGGGACCAATTTGAACTGGTATTTCCATCTCCCCCATGACCTTTCTTCCGGTGCCATTAAATGCCCTTACTATCATCGTACTTGGTTTCATGCAAGTTCCATCAAAAGGCAGCTTGGAAAGGGTTGATTTCGATAACACGTTCAAGGAAGAACCATTGTCGATGAGCACTCTAGCCATTATATGCTTTTGACATTTGACAGAAATGTGTAGTGCTTTGTTGTGCCCCATTCCTTCAGCTGGTATCTCATCATCAGTGAAAGTGACATAATTATCAGTAGTAATGTTGCCAATAATACCACCTAACTTGTCAGCTGTAATGTCATGAGAAACATGAGCCTGATTCAGTATTTTCATCAACACTTTTCTGTGCGATTCGGAGTTCATCAATAAGGACAAAAGCGATATCCTTGCAGGGGTGCGATTCAGTTGATCTACCACTCTATATTCACTTTGCTTGATAAACTTCAAGAACTCACAAGCTTCTTCATCCGATACCTATTTTTTGTACTCATTCGCCTTTTTCGGTCTTTCTTTTTCTTTTGCTTCGTTCCCAATGGAAGTCTCCCCTGTCTTACTTTTGCCTTTACGGTTCCTCTTTTCTTCTTCTTCTGGGTCCTTTCGCAACTCCTCAAGAGTGTAGATGCGGCCACTCCGGGTCACTCCCCCAATCCCTGATATATTGGTAACAATAGAAGTCGAACCAGATGCAACTTCCCACTGATCATTCGTGGGATTGCTTCTAAGGACCTACGCATTGTAATTCCATGGCACAGCTCGGGTGTCTTTGAAGGGAAAAGGACTGGGAACTTGAATGGTGATAGGTTTCGGGCCACAAGGGGTTGGCACATATGCAGCTTCAGTATAATAGATAACCAACGGTTTGATAGCCAAATTTACAATGGAAGGGACCAGAGAGTTTACGGCTTCCTGATCTTCTTGCAATTGTGGAATAGTGCACTTATCCATCATGTTTATGCCACTATTGTCCCATAGATGACCTATTTGTACTAAATGCATATCCATTAAATCTTGGAGGATTTGTCTGAACTCACCACATTCCTCAATAGAATGCCCCACATTACCATGGAGATTGCACATTATTTCACCTTCGTTGCCCCCTTTCTCTTCAATGTGAGCTTCCATCATCCCAGATTTGCACAGCTCTTTAAAGATAAACCACATTGGGGTTTTGATATCTGTCGCTTGTCTTATGAGCTGCAGGGCCGAACACTCCTCTATAGCATTTACTGTGGGATTCCCATGGTTTGGTAAAGGATTGTGACCCACACTAGGAGTATTTGTCTTGAAATTCAACCACTTAGCATTGGTTAGATCTTGCACCTTAAACTTTAGTGCTTTGCAATTCTCTGTAGAATGCCCTGCGGCTCCTGCATGGTAATCACACTTGGCATTTAGGTCAAAACCTTTAGGGTATGGGGGTTCTAATGGCTTCATCGGACAAGGAGCCAAAAGAGAGTTACGGATGAGTTGGGGTAGTAATTCGGTGTAGGTCATGGGAATTGGGTCGAAGTGGACAAACTTCCTTTCTTGGTTATTTGGTGGCCTTCTTTGGTTTGTGTTTGGATTTTGGGTCCATGGTTGAGCTGTTTGCGGTAGTAAGGTAGAGGGTACCAGGTATTGAGTAGGAAGTGGAGTTTGGTGAGGCCTCATTGGGTTGTGAGGTTGAGGATGTGGAACGTGTGAAGTGTTGGTGACATAAGGGTGATAAGGCTGGGGATATGGCATTAGTGGAGTAGTGGGAAAGTATGGGTGGTAAGGTGCGAAAGGAGTCTGGAAGGATAGTTGATGGTTCACAGATGTTTGGCTATATCTGCCTCGGGTGGAGTTTCTTTGGTCGAAGGTAACAGCATGGGTTTCTCCCTCTCTTTTCTTCCCCATCGGGGGCCTTTTGACATTAAATGTTCCTGTTGAACTTTCAACGATTTTCCCACTCCTCATTCCTTCTTCAACTCTTTCTCCAATGATGACCATGTCTGAGAAATTTGATGACACACTCCCTATCATTTTATCATAAAAAGGTGATTGCAGAGTGTCAATGAACGTAGCCACCATTTCTCTTTCCGTCAATGGGGGCTCTACTTGAGCAGCCATTTCCCTCCACCTCTGAGTATATTCCTTAAAGGTCTCAACATCCTTCTTAGCCATATTTTGCAATTGTAATCTATCCGGTGCCATATCAATGTTATACTTATGCTGTTTCAAGAAAGCGTCAGTCAAGTCTTTGAAACATCGTATATGGGCACACTCAAGATGCGTGTACCAATTCGAGGCTGCCCCAGTTAGGCTGTCTTGAAAGAAGTGGATTAACAGCTTATCATCGTAAGCATGCGAAGCCATCTTGCGGATGGACATGGTTAGGTGGTTCTTTAGACAAGTAGTTCCCCTGTACTTGTCGAAATCTGGGACTTTAAACTTAGGAGGAATCACCACATTCGGGACAAGACAGAGCTCTGAGGCATCCAAAAGACCATAGCCACTTGCCCCTTCAATGGCTCGTAGTCTTTCTTCAAGAATTTCCCACTTCTCCCTGGACTGGGGGTTTTCCACAGAGGAATTCAACTGGTATTGTGGCATGATGGTAGGAACAGAATGTTGCCCCGTGGGGTTCCACTGGCATGTGGTTGAGTGCGCTTAAGGAGTTTGAAGCAGGCATCGCTGTGTCCGGAGGATTGGCGGTTTGCGGTGGTACAGAACTGGGATGGAGACCATATGGCGGGATGAAGAAAGGGTATGGGTGTTGTGTTGGTGGGGATTCGTTGACATTTAACTGAGTGGCTTGATTTTGGGTAAGGTTTGAGGGATTTGAAGTTGGGGACACTGTTGGCATGTCATTATTGGGGGAACTAGTGGCTAATGGTGGTATATAACCTGGAGGGAGGCCATACGGGGGGAAAGACGCCCCTTGGTTTCCCTGTGAACTGGCGACTGAAGGTTGAGTGGTGCCGTTTGGGCAAATGGTGAGTGGCATCGTAATCCCTTGAGGATTAAAGCCTTGGTATTGCAGGGGGACCGCAGCGAAACCAGGCGGGCAAAGAGGTGTGGCCGGATGTCCTTCATTTGTCACTGAGGGATTCCCATCTGTGCTCCTTCTATTCTCCATAGACTGTAACATTTCCATCATCTTGGACATTTGCTCTCTAAGCTGATTCACTTCATCCCTCAACTCTTGAGTTTGCTCTATCTCATCCATGATCCTTGCTTGGGAACGAGTTCTGTAAGGGTGTCGTGGAAGCTGTTTTCCTGCTATAGTGTCTACTTTTCTGCTCATGATGTGAATATGCAATTATTAGTATTGATGGAACAAATTTGGTGATATGCATGTATGTGAAGTAGTGACTACTTATGCAGATAAAAATTTTATTTTTTCATTTTTTCATTTTTATTTTTTTTAAAAAGCTAAGAATGCAAAAATGACGTATTTTTTTAAATGGTTGGAATGCCATGAAATGTAAGAGAATGCATTTTATTATTATTATTTTTTGAAAAAGAATGCAATAATGAATGACATGAGGGATAGAGATGAAGAAGTTTTTTATTATTTTTTACAAAGAAAAAAATGCTAGAAATGAAAATGCAAGACGATGTATTTTTGCCCTTTTTTGATTGATTTTTTTTAAAAAAAACAAGAATGAATGATATGAGGAAAATATAGGTAAAGAAGATGTACGCTCCCTTTTTGTCCTAGGGATTCCCTTAAATTTGAGGAAATTTATCCTAAAGATCTATGGGTCTTACTAATTCGTGAGATCTTTCATTTGGTGGCTCTATTATTTTAGAGGTTTCTAGAGCCAAGTCCTATTTCAGAATGTTGACCACGAAATAGTGGGTAAACCACTAGGTGTGGGACATTCATGAAAAAGGCACACTCTAGATGAGGTTTTTACGATAACCAAACAGGATGTACATCTAAAATGGCTACCATTACGCAACCTCTATCTATCGTAGGATTCATTCAGACCCGGGTATAGGGCCCCACTCAGGCATGTGTGATAAACGTGTAGGTGCAGTGGGTGCTGGGAGAATACAAACCTGTACAAAAATTAAAAAAAAAACAAAATTACCCCCAACCTACAAAGACATATATACAACAGCCAGCCAGTAATCCTCTACCCTAGGGTTTCAATAATTAAGAACAAGGTATATATACAAGTCACAATATACATGAAATAATGCTATCAGACATTTACATAAAAGTACTAAATCAAAACATTTACAAACAAATAAGGAAACGAAAACAAAGACAAAGAAGGCAAAATAAATAAATAAGAGATTATTAAAAATTTGCACAACTAACAACAGTAGGCCTGACTCTCAACCAATAGTCCCCAGTGGAGTCGCCAGCTGTCGCAACCGGGATCGCAACAGGACGACCAAAAATGTATAAAATCAATGGAGTCGCCACCAATGTTTATTTAAATTGGGAAAACATTAGAAAAACCATTTAATCAAGCAAACTGGTCTTTTGAAAATGAGTTTGGATTCGGGAGTCGATTACAGGTAGGGAAGGTATTAGCACCCTACACTGCCCGTTCCATGAACGGTAACTTAAGTTAGTTGTTCAAGTTTTAATAATCTCAAATATATTTATTTTAACCCCTTTAAACAAAAGAATTTGTAATTATTTATTATTTTTCATTTTTTTATTTTTTGAAAAGAAATAAAAGAAACAACCAAATTATGAAAATTTATTTTTTTTGGCTTGACAGAAATGGATTTCTGCTCTTACGTATCTCCTGGTGCAATGGAGAACTCAAAGTCACGTAGTTCTTTAAAAAAATAAGTGTGTGTTGGTTGATTTTTAAATTTAAAAAAAAAAGATTCTGAAAATTTGAATTAACAAGTCGTCGCGACTCAGTTAATCAAATTAGGGATTGAATAGGTGAAGCTCGCGTCACGCTAGAGACGTCACCCACTGATTATCAAATTTATCACGAAAATTTAAAAAAAAAGGTTTTGAATCTTTAGCGATTTGTTTTATAAAAAAAAATGTAGATAAAATAACAATTTAGATCATCAAGCTGTCGCAACTTAAATGATCACAAGGGTTAGCAAGCTGTTGCAACTCAGCTAACCCCAATTTATTCTTAAATTAATTTTAAAATAAAAAATAAATTAATAAATAAACAAATCAAACTAATAAATGAATAAACTAAAATGAACAACACTTATATATAAAAAAATACAAAAAATAAATAAATAAATAAGCAAGCTTACCTCCAAGGTGTAAAAATGCTAGTTAAAGAAGTTGGTGCACAGGGGTCCCACGCGTCCTCTTCAAATCAAACCCTGAAAAGCAATTTACTAGCAAGAAAAAAAAAGTTTTACTAAAGTCTCGGGCTCTTATACTTAGTATTAAGCCCAAGTAAAAAATTTACTAAAGTTCTTGGGCTTTTATACTTAGTATTAAGCCCAAGTGTGAAAATTTTTTTGGATGTCAAAACCATTGAGAAGCACCCCTTTATATAGGAGGAGGGGATGGAGAAGGAGCTTGGCTTCTCCAATGTGGGACTTAAACACTTTAGTTTTTTCAACTTTTTTCCTTTTTTCATTTTTCATTTTTGTTTTTTTAGAATTTCATTCATTTTTCAAGGTTTAGAAATAAACTTCATGGACAAGATTAAGTGTTCATACCTTGATTAAGTAACAAAAATAAAAAATTTATGGACAAAATTGGGTATCAACAATTCTTATATGAAATATAATAAGATGAAGTACATGATCATGCATGATCCAATATAATCTATTAAGTACATCTATGTAGCATGATTAATATCTTTTTTTAATGCATTTGTCATCGTCAAAACTTAACACAATAAATCATTAGGTCAAAGACAATTCTACATTGGTTTGTGTTTTGATGCAACATAGGAGAGTTGTTGCTTATGCATCAAGGCAGTTAAGACCTTATGAGGAGAACTACCCTACTCATGATCTGGAGTTAGCCGCTGCAGTGTGTGCCCTAAAGGTTTGGAGACAATACTTGTATGGAGTTCAATTTGAGATGTTCAGTGATGATAAGAGTTTGAAGTACTTATTTGATCAGAAGGAGCTAAACATGAGGCAACGAAGATAGATGAAGTTTTTGAAAGACTATTGTCTCGACCGAGGTCGCGACAAAAAATAGCAACTCGTAGATTTTACAAAATGAAATAGAGTCGCCACCAATTTTATTTTAACTTAGGAAAAATTAGAAAACCTTTCTTTAAAAATAGTCTTTTGAACTAGATTGGATTCGAGAGTCGGTTATGGATAGGGAAGGGTGAAAACTTAATCCCACAGCACCCCTAACACACCCGTTCTAAAACGGTACCTTAAGTTAATTATGCAAATTCTTAACAACTCTTTGAAAATTATTTTTTTTACCCCTTTTGCAAAACATTAAAACTATTTATAAAAAAAAGAAAACCATAAAATTATGAAAATTTAACTTCGGCTTGACAGAAATAAAATTATGCTCCTACGTATCCCCTGGTGCAATGGGGAACTCAAAGTTACGTAGTTCTTTAGAAAATAAGTGTGGGTTGATTGATTTTAACTAAGAAAAAAAACTTTTATTTGAAAACATATTTATTCTGGCACAGGGTTCAAGTTAGCACCAGGCTACTCAATAAACCCTTATGATCCAAATGACATTGAAAGTAGTATTCACTACTCAATCATCATCATTGGTCATTGCATATATTAAAACTTTCTTTTTATTCTTATTCTCTTTTTTTTATATTCTTTTCCCATCCCATTTTTTACCAAAATACGTCATTACTGCCTTAATGTGAAAAGGGGCAGGAACCCACGTAATCCAAACTCAAACTCAACAAGACAATCAACAATGCAATTTAAAGAAATAAGAGTTTGGAGACTTTGGCAACAATGGCAGCACACACCAGGGGACGTTTGGGGAGGGATCTGGTTTAAGATTCGACGGTCGGATGAAGGTTGATGAAGATGATGGCGGTGACGTCTGTAAAGGGGAAGGACATGACTTCTTGGGTTTCGACGGTCGGTTGAGGGTATGATGGATCTGGTGTTTTGAGTTCAACGGTCGGTGAGGGGAGACCTAGCTGAGGTTCGACGGTCGGTGAGGATGAATGTGGGTAGTTGAAGATGGTGGGGGTCACAGTCGATGAGGGAAGATCTAGCTGTGAGATCCGACGATCGGTTGGGAAGGGATCTGGCTTCTTGGGGTTCGACGGTCGGTGAGGGGAAGAATATGGTTCGGCGGTCGGTGAAGGGATGTGACTGGTGTTTGCTTGACGGTCGGTGAGGATTACGATGTGTGGTTCGACGGTCGGTGAAGGGATGTGACTGGTGTTTGTTCGACGGTCGGTGAGGATCACGGTGTGTGGTTCGACGGTCGGTGAAGGGATGTGACTGGTGTTTGTTCGACGGTCGGTGAGGATCACAGTGTGTGGTTCGATGGTCAGTGAAGGGATGTGACTGGTATTTGTTCGACGGTCGGTGGGGAAGGTGTTTTTTGGCTTGGTTTGGAGGATCTGGGGTTCGACGGTCGAGAGGAAGTGAGATATAGGTTGGCAGTGGACTTGGACGTGGAGAGGGTAGAGGGTAGAGGATGAATCTGGGTAGTTGAAGATAAAGGTAGTAAAAGGGAGATGGGTTCACGGTTGGAGAGTGGACATTGAGTTTCAGTCAGGGAGGCTTGAATGGATATGTAGTATTCATTTCAAGTTGGGTGCAGTGGGATTCAGGGGTTGTGTGCAAATGAGAAAAGCTAGCAGAAATGAGCTACATGGCGTAAATGAAGAATGTTACCTATGGAGTTCAAGGTGGAGCAGTTGAAGTAGATGCTATTCCTCAGCAAGGCTCCTGTCTCCTTCTTATCCCCTTCTCTCTGTTTCCCTTGTGATGGCTGTGCTTTTTAGAAGTTCGTGATGAAGGTGGTGAAATGAAGGGGGAGGTGTTGTTTTCTGGTGATGAAGGTGGTGAAATGGAAGGTGTTTGCTAGTTCAGTTTTGGGTGATAGGAAGGTGAAAGAAGGTGGTTTAGTGCTGGGTAGTCAGAGGTTGATAGAGATTATCAAGGGTGGAGTGATTCTTGAAGGTGAATAGAAGTGAAAAATGCAGTTCCCCCCTTTTTTCTGATGCTCCTCTCTTTTAATTATCCCTCTTTTCCATCATTTCTCCCCTGACATTTTCTTCTTTTTTTTTCTCTTTACGTGAACCTCCCTACATTGAGCCCCTTTTCTCCTCCTCTCTCAGAACCTTTTTTCTTTCTTTCCATCCTTTCAGCCCCATTTTTTCTTACTTGCTGCCTTAAGGCATTTAATGCAATTCTTACTTTACGTGTGCAGGCAACAGGCATTAAATGCATTGCTAATTTCCCCTTCTTTTTTTTTTAAAAAAATGAGATCAGCATTCTTTCCCCTCCCCCTTTTTTTTAAAAGGCTTACAAATAGGCCCATAAATATGGGCCTTTAATTAATTTAATCTTTTTTTCACTTCTCATTTAATCTTTTTTTTTTGTTTTTTTTTTGCAGCCCGGTCAAAATTGAGTGTTCACAGTTGCCCCTCTTTATTTGTTTCTTACTAGATAATAAGAAAACTGCAGTCTTCATATTATCGTCGTAAGAAACGAGTAAAGATATGAATTTCAATTTTGTCCGGCGATGCATAAGATGTAAAACAAAATGCGAGAAACACATGGAGCCGATGCGCTCAAAAAAATTTACAAAAAATTACAAAAAAAATAGAGCCGATGCGCTTAACTAAAAGTAAAATGCATGGAGCAGGGAGCCGATGCGCTCAAAGTAAAGACATGAATTTAAAATGCATGGAGCCGATGCGCTCAACAGAATTAAAAATGCTTGGAGCCGATGCACTCAACAGAAAGTAAAATGCATGGAGTCGATGCGCTCAACAGAATTTAAAATGCATGGAGCCGATGCACTCAACAGAATTTAAAATGCATGGAGCTGATGCGCTCAATAGAATATAAAATGCATGGAGCTGATGGGCTCAATAGAAAGTAAAATGCATGGAGTCGATGCGCTCAACAGAATTTAAAATGCATGGAGACGATGCGCTCAACAGAATTTAAAATGCATGGAGCCGATGCGCTCAAAAGAATTGACAGAAATCAAAATGCATGGAGCCGATGCGCTCAAAAGAAATTAAAATGCATGGAGCCGATGCGCTCAACAGAAATTAAAATGCATGGAGCCGATGCGCTCAACAGAATTTAGAATGCATGGAATGCAGAGAGCCGATGCGCTCAAAAGTAAAGATAATGGGCAACTGCGTCCCGAAATTTAAAGGACAGACGGGCTACTGTGCTCCCGAAAAATAGAGATTTAAAAAGGCAAGATATCTTGATCCAAAAATATTTCTTTTTTTTATTAAAAAATCCTTTGAACCAACGTCGACTTTTGGAAAGCTTTAACCAATCAAAACCCTTGTTCACGTGCCTTTCTTCCTTATGCCCTTCGGTTCTTTCCTTCTTCTTCTCATTTCTTTCTTTTTTTCTTTGTTTTTCGCTCTCAGCTCTCCTTTTGAGAAATGAGATAAACCATTGCTTGGCTGATTCCTTGAGAGAAAATTTTGCCCCAGTATTTAACCTTGTCTTTCATTTAATTGATTCCCTGCAACTACTTAATAACTAAATCACTGTCTCTGTTGCTACTTCCTTCAACACGTCTCTCTTTAATCCTTCAAAAATTTTACCCCAGTATGGCCAACTGAATGCAAACGAAATTGCCCCTATGTAGCTGATCAAATGCAATTCAAAATTGCCCCAGTTGGTTCGCCCTTCAAGGCATTTCAGGTTAACTTTCTCTAAGATTTTGCCCATTTATTTGTCCTAACTTTTGCTTAGACCGACCTTTCGGGTTTTCAGACCACAGGCTCTTTTCCATTTTTTTTGTGCTCTAACTTTTGCTTAGGCCGCCCTTTCGGGTTTTCAACCTAATGAGTTTTTCCTCTCTCTCTATCTCTCTTTCTTTTTTTCAGGTACCTCCTCTTCCATCAAATGGGATTTTCGAGATCTATTCAATCTGAATTATTCATCAAGAGATTATCATTAGATGGTCAAATTATAGTGTTGTACTCATGTTCACCTTACCTGAAGCATTACGTAACAGACACCTATGAATTCAAAAAGTACAACAGAGAAGAAGCAAATAACTTTCAGATTGTTCTTAGAAGTTTGACTACAGAAAGAGTATTATTTATAAAGGATAAAGACACAAGAAGTAGAATAACAATAAGGCCAAAGGTTTTTTTTTCAGGTATCTACAAAAACTACCCTCGTGTAGGGTATCAAATGAATTCAACTCAGGATATATCATTTACGAACAAAATTGCCCCAGTGTAGGCCATTTAACAACAAAAATTGGCCCTAATATGGGACAAATTGAACCAAGAGAATGACAAAAAAAATTGCCCCAGTTTAGAGTCAAATCGAACAGAGTAGAATTTTGCCTTAGTGTAAGGTCAAATTGAACCAATGAGCAATTTGCCCCAGTCTAGAACCGAATTGAACAGGGCAGAAATTCGTCCTAGTGACCAAAAGATTTGTCCCAGTGTAGGGCCAACTCGGACAGGGTAGAAATTTACTCTGGTGCAAGTCTCTTTTTTTCTTTTTTTCTTTTTTTTTTAGGAATAATGAATTGGATACTTAGATGAGCATAACCTTTGTCTCAAAATTAAAGTTAATGAAAATGACAACCCTTTATTGATCAGAATGGATTTTTTAAGGCTTGTAATGTGGCCAAGACTAAGGGGTCATGAAAGGAAAGATATAAGGCTCAAACAATTGTTTAAAGGTTGAATGGGACCAAGGATCCTTGTTCAAAGTTAAACTTTGTCAATTACCTTTGTACTTTCAAGTACACTTTTCTCTTACTGCTCTTCATTTCTTCCTTTTCTTTTCACTTTCTTACATTCGCCCTTGTCATGACTTATTTCTTCTTATTTTTTCTCTTTTTCCCTTTTGATTTTTTTTATGCTTTAAAATAGCCACCATGACAATCAACCTTTACTTTGTGTCATCCCCTAGTGTAGGGGTGATCCTTGTCCCGGGTTTATTGAAGAAACTTTCAAGCTCAAAAAGGGACATCGAGAGATGATGAAAAGATGAATTCTTATGAATGATATAGAAACATGGCCAATCTTCATTTCAAATCTTGATTACTCATTTTCAAAAAATTAATTTAGAGACAAAAGGCTAATGCATACCAAGTGATTACTTCAATGCTCCTTTTTTTTCTTTATTCCTTCTTTTTTTTTATGGCACCTGCACCCGTGGACCTTATGACTACCGACATCTATCAGAGTAAGGATTGTTAAGAATTGGAGTCCTACGGGGTTCAAACAAAAGGAAGACACTTTAAATAAATAACAAAAAATAAAATGACCAGAAAGACCATGAAAATGACAGGAAATAAGATATCCATGTAAATTTATTACATTAATGCTTCAAAAAAGTTAACATAAGTTTAGCACCACAAAAGTCTAAGATGACAATCACATCAATTAACGCCTCAGATCACCAATTGTTCAGAGGTTTCCAGTTGATAGAGGGCGAACAGTGTAGGCAGGGCAAGATGATGGGTTTTCAATTTTGGTTTTGCATGTAGTTCACTTTTGATTCCTTTTCCCTTAGAGGAAAAACTCATTCTTGAAACTACTTTCATCATTGCCAGTTGGCAATTTACCTGCTTTTACCAAAATTTCAATCCTCTCCCCGGCAGCTATCAACTCAAAGAAAGTCTAGATAAATGGCGCCCGCCATTGTCTCAATATAAGGAGCTCCCAAAGTCCCTAGAAAATATGAGCACATTTCAAACGTCATGGTGGTTGCACTTGTGCTGCGAGAGCTCTCCATCTCTGGGTATACTGCTTGAAGGCTTCCTCATCTTCCTTTTGCATTGAGCTCAAATGTTCCCGAGTAGGAGCTACATCCAGGTTGAACTTGTATTGATCCATGAATAGATCAGCCAATTCCGTCCAGCGAGAAATCTTAAAGCAGTCTAATTGAAGATACCACTCTAAAACGGGGCCTGTAAGACTCTCGTGGAAAAAGCTAACAAGGAACTTATCATCCTTGGACCAAACAGCCATCTTGGTTCCATAACTAATCAAATGAAACCGAGGGTTACCACTCCCGTCATACTTGGTAAAATGAGGAATCTTGAAGTCTTTAGGGATTACGACCTCCATGGTAGGACACAATTCTTCTATTCTAAGCGATCCATAAGCACTGGGGCCCTTGATCGCTTTGATTTGCTCTTCCATCCTTTCCTTCCATTCTTCTTCCATCTTATCCTTCTGAATTGCCACATGACTACTCCCAGCAGGAAGTCCCGTTGTCATTGGGATGGACATACATGGTTGTTCCCATATGAATTCGGCATTACTATGAACCTCATTTCGAGTATCCTCTGAAGAACGATACCCTTCTCCAATAGGAATCACTAGCGGTGTAGTACTCGAGGTCCTTCTCTCAACAGGAATCTCAGTGGTGATCCCAGAGTTTGTCCTCATGGAAGTGATAGTTGGCAGGCGCGGATGTGCCCCAGTCACTCTTGTACTTCCAGCCGCCCCAATCAAAGTGAGAGTCTCTCTCATGGCCAACAACATTTCCTCCATTCTTCTCATAGACTCTGTTATTTCATCCATCCTCCCTTTAATCTCATCAACTTCCATACTCAAGTTTCTCCCTTCCTCAGGGTTATTGGCAGCCATTCTGGTATGAGATCTAGGATTGTGAATTTAGATTTGATTGGTCTTTTCTTTCCTAGGCTGCACAATGGTTCAAACTCACTTGATTTATTAAAACAAAACAACATTTAACAAAGAATGAGCTGAAATGTATGAGATGCCTAAAATGAATGAGCTTTGAAAACACTTTTTTTCATTTTTTTCTTACCCTCTTTTTTTCTTTTTCCCTTTTTTAAAATGCTATGTCATGAAAATGCAAGATGTTTTTTCCCTTTTTTTTTTAATGCTAGGGATGCTATGAAAATGCAAGATGTTATTTTTGTTTTTTAGAATGATAAGAATATTATGAAAATACAAGCAATGAATAACTCTTTTTTCTCTTTATTTGATTGATTTTTTTTAACAAAAATGCAAGAATGAGTGATATGAGAAACAAATAAATAAAGAAGAAGAAGTATGCTCCCTTTTGTGCCCTAGGCAAGTGGAACCTAAGATTTGACAATCATTATGTTCAATCCATCAGTGCAAGATTTTCGAGACAGGTCTAAACTTCTAAAAGTCATGGTCCTCAGATTGTCCTTATCTATAAAGACAAGGTCCCAATGCATGAATCAATCATAAGTAGGGATAAACCCTCTCAATATGATTTACCCATGATAATGGTAACAATCTGAGTGGTGTCTCAACAAATGTCAAGTGAGCATAAAGCCCCTCAATAACAAAAGTCGAGACCCCTCCTATTCCTTGGGTTCGCACAGACTCGGGTATAAAGCCCAAAAAGTGTGTGAGATAAGTGATAGTGATGTGTGTGAGGGAGCATACAAACCTGTACAAAAATTTAAAAAGATAAAATTACCCTAACCTGTAAAGAAAACATATATACAACAGCCAGCCAGCAATCATTTGTCCTAGGGTTTCAACGATTATGCACAACATATTTACAGGTAATAATATACATAAGATAATGCCATTAGATATTTACATAGAACAAAATAAATAAAATCTAATTACAAACAAAAAGAACACAAAAACAAGGATAAAAAGGGTAAAATAAATAATAAAAATTATTAACAATTTGCACAACTAACAACAACAGGCCTGACCTTCCAAAGTCCCTAGTGGAGTCGTCATCTGTCGCGACCGAGATCGCGGCAAAAAATAGCAACTCGTAGATTTTACAAAATGAAATGGAGTCGCCACCAATTTTATTTTAACTTAGGAAAAAATGGAAAACCTTTCTTTGAAAATAGTCTTTTGAACCAGATTAAATTCGGGAATCGGTTATGGATAGGGAAGGGTGGAAACTTAATCCCACAGCACCCCTAACACACCCGTTCTAAAATGGTACCTTAAGTTAATTGTGCAAATTCTTAACAACTCTTTGAAAATTATTTTTTTTACCCCTTTTGCAAAACATTAAAACTATTTATAAAAAAAAGAAAACCACAAAATTATGAAAATTTAACTTCGGCTTGACAGAAATAAAATTCTGCTCCTATGTATCCCCTGGTGCAATGGAGAACTCAAAGTTACGTAGTTCTTTAGAAAATAAGTGTGGGTTGATTGATTTTAACTAAGAAAAAAAACTTTTATTTGAAAACATATTTATTCTGGCATAGGGTTCAAGTTAGCACCAGACTACTCAATAAACCCTTATGATCCAAATGACATTAAAGGTAGTATTCACTACTCAATCATCATCATTGGTCATTGCATATATTGAAACTTTCTTTTTATTCTTATTCTCTTTTTTTTTTATATTCTTTTCCCATCCCCTTTTTTACCAAAATGCGTCATTACTGCCTTAATGTGAAAAGGGGCAGGAACCCACGTGATCCAAACTCAAACTCAACAAGACAATCAACAATGCAATTTAAAGAAATAAGAGTTTGGAGACTTTGGAAACAATGGCAGCACACACCAGGGGACGTTTGGAGAGGGATCCGGTTTAAGATTCGACAGTCGGATGAAGGTTGATGAAGATGATGGGGGTGACGTCTGTAGAGGGGAAGAACATGACTTCTTGGGTTTTGACGGTCGGTTGAGGGTATGATGGATCTGGTGTTTTGAGTTCGATGGTCGGTGGGGGGAGACCTAGCTGAGGTTTAACGGTCGGTGAGGATGAATGTGGGTAGTTGAAGATGGTGGGGTCACAGTTGATGAGGGAAGATCTAGCTGTGAGATCCGACGGTCGGTTGGGAAGGGATTTGGCTTCTTGGGGTTCGACGGTCGGTGAGGGGAAGAATATGGTTCGGCGGTCAGTGAAGGGATGTGACTGGTGTTTGCTCAACGGTCGGCGAGGATCACGATGTGTGGTTCGACGGTCGGTGAAGGGATGTGACTGGTGTTTGTTCGACGGTCGGTGAAGGGATGTGACTGGTGTTTGTTCGACGATCGGTGAGGATCACGGTGTGTGGTTCGACGGTCGGTGAAGGGATGTGACTGGTGTTTGTTTGACGGTCGGTGGGGAGGGTGTTTTCTGGCTTGGTTTGGTGGATCTGGGGTTCGACGGTCGAGAGGAAGTGAGATATAGGTAGGCGGTGGACTTGGACGTGGGGAGGGTAGAGGATGAATGTGGTTAGTTGAAGATAAAGGTAGTAAAAGGGAGATGGGTTCACGGTTGGAGAGTGGACATTGGGTTTCAGTCAGGGAGGCTTGAATGGATATGTAGTATTCATTTCAGGTTGGGTGCAGAGGGATTCAGGGGTTGTGTGCAAGTGAGAAAAGCTAGCAGAAATGAGCTACATGGCGTAAATGAAGAATGTTACCTGTGGAGTTCAAGATGGAGCAGTTGAAGTGGATGCTATTCCTCAGCAAGGCTCCTGTCTCCTTCTTGTCCCTTTCTCTCTGTTTCCCTTGTGATGGCTGTGCTTCTTGGAAGTTCGTGATGAAGGTGGTGAAATGAAGGGGGAGGTGTTGTTTTCTGGTGAAGATGGTGAAATAGAAGGTGTTTGCTGGTTCAGTTTTGGGTGATAGGAAGGTGAAAGAAGGTGGTTTAGTGCTGGGTGGTCAAAGGTTGATAGAGATTATCTAGGGTGGAATGATTCTTGAAGGTGAATAGAAGTGAAAAATGCGGTTCCCCCTTTTTTCTGATGCTTCTCTCTTTTAAATATCCCTCTTTTCCATCATTTCTCCCCTGACATTTTCTTCTCTTTTTTTCTCTTTATGTGAACCTCTCTACATTGAGCCTCCTTTCTCCACCTCTCTCAGAACCCTTTTTCTTTCTTTCCATCCTTTCAGCCCCCCTTTTTCTTACTTGCTGCCTTAAGGCATTTAATGCAATTCTTACTTTACGTGTGCAGGTAACAGGCATTAAATGCATTGCCAATTTCCTCTTCTTTTTTTTTAAAACAAGATCGACATTCTTTCCCCCCTTTTTTTAAAAAAAATTACAAATGGGCCCATAAATATGGGCCTTTAATTAATTTAATCTTTTTTTTTTTCACTTCTTATTTTCTCTTTTTTTTATTTTTTATTTGGCAGCCCGGTCAAAATTGAGTGTTTACAACTATGACTTTGAATTAAAGTACCATCGGGGTAAAGCCAATGTGGTGGCTGATGCACTGAATAGGAAATCCCTACATGTGTTTCATATGATGACCCAAGAGAGTGAACTTCTTGAGAGTTTTAGAGACTTGAGTCTTTTGGTAGCTATATTACCATATAGTCTCAGTATGAGTCGAGTGGATATGGTGAGTGACTTTAGAACTCAGATCTTGGAAGCTCATAAGGAAGATGAGACTCTTAGTGATGTTTGTGAGCAAATCTTTTTAGGTAATCCTGGAGAGTTTGATATGTCGGATGATGTAATGATCAAGTTTAGAGGTAGACTTTGTATTCCTCGTGAATCTGAAATCAAAGATAGGATCTTTGAAGAAGCTCATTGTAGTCTGTGCATTATCCATCCCAGGGCTACTAAGATGTATCAAGACTTAAGGAAGTTGTTTTGATGGTCTGGTATGAAGAGGGACATAGTCGAGTTTGTGTCTAGGTGCCTAACTTATCAGAAGGTCAAGATAGAGCACCAGAAATCCTCTGGACCTTTTCCATCTTTGGGAGTCCCTGAGTGGAAATAGGATCCCATCACAATGAATTTTGTGATGGGTTTGCCTAGAACTCAGTTAGGATTCAATGCAATATGAGTTATAGTCGATAGATTAACCAAGTCTGCCCATTTCATACCTATTAGAGCTAACTACTCCATGGATGGACTTGCCCAGTTATACCTTCAGGAGATAGTTAGGATGCATGGTGTACCCCTTAGTATAGTTTTTGATAGAGACCCTAGATTTACATCTAGATTTTGGGGAGCCTTGCAGAAAGCTTTCGGAATAAAGCTTAGTTTAAGTACAGCATACCATCTAACAGACTAACGGTCAATCAAAAAGGACTATTCAAACCCTTGAAAATATGCTGAGAGCATGTGTGCTAGAGCAGAAAGGAGTTGGGATAAGTTCTTACCCTTAGTAGACTTTGCCTACAACAATAATTTCATACTAGCATAGGTATGACACCATACGAAGCACTTTATGGTAGAAAGTGTAGGCTACCTTTATGTTGGTATGAGATTGGAGAGAAAATCATTCTAGGTCCTGAGTTGGTACAGCAGACCATAAATTAGATTAAAATGATCCAAGATAGATTGGTCATGACTCAGAGTAGGTAGAAGAGCTATGCTGATAAGAGGAGAAGACCTCTAGAGTTCAGTGAGGAGGATCATGTATTCTTGAGAGCCACTCTGACAACAGGGATTGATAGAGCATTGAGAACATGGAAGTTGAATCCTCGTTTCATTGGTCCCTACTAAATCCTAAAGAGAATTAGACCCGTAACCTACCAAATTGCATTTTCACCTAATTTGTCTAACCTTCACAATGTATTCCATGTGTCACAACTTAGGAAGTACAATCCAGATCCTTCACATGTCATAAGAAATGAATCTGTGCAGTTAGGGAGGATTTGTCTTATGTTATGCGGCCGATGAGGATCGTGGACAGAGGGGTCAAAGTGCTTAGAGGTAAATGGATTCCTTTTGTGAAAGTTGTTTGGGATGGTGTTAGCTTTGAAGAGACAACTTAGGAGTTGGAGTTCCACATGCAGCAAGATCACCTGCAGTTGTTTATATGACGTAAGTAATTTTGGGGTCAAAATTTAAAAAAAAGAGAAATATAAAATCATCTTCAACATGTTTGACTTGTAAATAGTTATAGAGGTAGCTTAATACTTACTTAACATGCCTGTTTAATTTTGTGACAATCTGAGTTAGTTTAGGCACTTTGTTGCAAGACGAAAAATGAAAAATAGCTTAAAATGGCCCAGATATTAGCTTAAATGGCTTAGCTAATGGAAATAAATGTGGATAACTTATTTCTAAGTCACAAATATATATTCTGTGATGTGGTTAAAGTTTGAGAATAATCAGAGTCTATTTGGTATTTTTAGGCATACTGATTGTGTGTTTTAATACCGAAATGACTAGTTACAGATATGAAAATTTATGATACTGGTGAAATGATTTTTTTAATGAATCTTAGTATTTATTTTAAAATTGTAAGAACTTGAAAAACTTGATTTAGCTAAATTTGAGTATTTTTAGCAGATCTAGAAATATTAGTGTTATAATACTTGGTCCTTAGCTATCCACAGTTTCAGCCTTTTTACTTGGCTCTTAGTCTCTTATTTTCTCACTTCATTCTTTTCTCTTCACGGCTGAGAAATAGAACAAGTAGCAGCAAAAGAGAAAAAAGAAAAAGAGGGAAAATAAGAGGGAGAAGAAGAAATCAAAGGGGAAATGAAAACTTAAGGACTTGTGATCATCTGTAGCAGCTTTGCTTTACAAGGCAGGGGTTTTTGAATCTTGGAACTACTTTTGTTCTTTTTTTTTCATGTTAGGTTATTTTGAGGTTTAATATGTTAAATTGAGTTCTTGTAGTGTTTTGAGTGATTTTCTTGCTTGGATGAGTTTTAAATAGTGTTTATGACTTGTTCATACTAAGAGTTTGGATTAGAAATTGAGAATCCTCATTTTTTTATCTAAAATGCTCTATATGATGATTTTAAGGATTTGGATGAGTGATTTAGTATTTTGATCTATTTTTGATGAAATCAATTAGTGTTTTATGTTTCCTTTATATTAGTGAACTTGTTAGGAACTTAAAATCACCTAGAAACTAACTTGGAGTGTTGGAATTTAGGGAGAAAAACTAATGGAACATTACCACAGTTCTGCAGAATTCTGCAGAATCTGGGTTCTGCTATGAATGTCGCGGTGTGAGAACATCGTGCCGCGGCTTGAAGTGAAAAATACAGCACGCGCCGCGACATTGAGATGTTGTGCCGTGGCGTTAAGATGTTGTGTCGCAGCGTTAAGACGTTGTGTCACGACGTGATAGTGATGCTATGATGATCATATATTTGATACATTAATAAGCCTTCATTTTTAGTCATTTACACTCTCCATGTACTTAATTGATTGATTTTGATTATGTTTTGTAAGTTTAGACTCAAATTGGACTTAATTGAATTTTTTAGCATAATTTATGTCTTACATTGTTTATGTATTTAGGCTATATCTTGGGATGTAGGCGGTCAAATGAGGTGAATCTGATAGCATTTTAAAGACAAGAAAGAGCTCTATAACTTTCATGAAGACTTCAAAAGCCCAATCACACGAGTAGATAACTTAAATTGGGGTTGAAGCAAGAACTAGAGTACTGTTCCTGATAGCTTGACCTATGTGTACTATTCATACCATTTTTTGGTCTAGAGGTTGTTAAATGGGTTGCAATTTTGATGCTAAATAGTTGAGACCTATATCTACAACTTTTATGTTGAACACTTTTCCAGAATCGGAGGATTAATAGGTAATATTGGGCTTGCAAGTCAGAATAGAGGAGCTATGACTAGGCCTGAGCAGTGTGCAGTAATATGAATGTATCTGGAGTTATAGAAATGATATTGGACTCAAACTAAAGCCATTTGAAAGCTAAGATCAAGGCCTAAAACTTTTATGAGGATCATATTTACTCATTCTGACGCATTCAATGACTTCAGAGCTAAATAATTTCTAAGACAAGGAATCTCCATAATTTTTTACTCACCAAAAGTCATTTGGCATTTTTCACTCATTTTCCACTCATCCACTCACTAATGACTCAGCCCCCTTGTTATTTTGTATCTCTAATCCTCTATAAAAGGGGGCCTTGGCAGATCATTGAAGGTGTTAGGTGTTAGTTACCAAAATGATGCCATTTTGTTACTAGGTTTTCTTGTAGTAATTTTCCTTTGTTCTAAATTAAAGTCATGTTCTTCTTCTTCTTCTTTTCTCTTTCTTTCTTCTTATCTATGAGTAACTAAGTTTCATTTTACTTTGGTGAAAGGATGAAGCTCTTGGTAATAAAATAAGGTTAGATTTATTCTTCTCTTGTGCTTAAATGATTTATATTTTCTAGTAACCATTATGCGTATTATAATTTATTTCTTATAATTTAGAAATCATCCTTGTAAAGAGGAGTTCTTGATTTGTTGTAGACAAAATATTGGCACAATGAATGCTTTAACTCATTTATAAGTGGTGGTAAGATTTTTAGGAAACATAATATAATTACGTATATTATTTTAAATGGACTTTTAATGTTGTATTTTTCGATTAGAACCTTCATGTTGCGAGGATTCTAATTGAGTTATAAAAGAAATTAATCTTACCTTTATTTTATTTACCAAAGGTGAATCTTTTTATCCAAGTAAATAATTTTAATCGTAGTAACAAAATATTTACTTCACCTTAATCTTCAACAATTCCCTGTGGATCGACCTCGGACTCACCGAGAAATTTATTACTTGAGACAACCTGCACTTGAGTTTGCAAATGTGACAATTAAAAAGTGTGCATCAAGTTTTTAGCACGGTTACCGGGGACTTGATTTGAAGACTGAATTTCTGGTGGAAAAATTTTGTATATATACTAACATACTAATTAGTGGGGGAACCTCTCCCTTTTTAATTTCTGTGAATCCTAACTTGTGGGGGAAACTCTCCCTAATTTCTCTGTAATCTTTAATCATTAATGAAATAATCTTTCTTATTCTCTCCTCTCTCGCTAGAGCAAAAAATCAGCTTGCTGATTCTCTAGTTTTCATATTTTAAATTTACTTTCTGTATTTTATTTTCTCGTATTTATCTTCTCATTTTTTTGTTATTTATTTTTGTCATTTATTTTTTGTTTACTAACTTACTAACTCTCTTACTAACTATCTAACTTTTTACTGTGTCAGCTATCTAACTTTTTACTTTTTCTGCTTCTAACATTTTAATTTATCTGTATACTAACTTTTTAATTTTTTATGCTTATTAACTTATTTGGTGGTTGGTTTATACCACACCTTTATTAATATTTAATGGACGATTTATACTGCTAGCTTGTACATTTTATTTTATATTGTCATTTACTTGTTGTCGTTTGGTTAGAGTTAATCTAGGTACTTTATATATTGATTTGTTTGAATCACAATCACACACATTAAGCACAATGGCTGAAAACAAAAGCATGCATGATGAACATGAAAATCAACCATTGTGAATTATGCGTGAGTATTTGCAACCATCTCGAAATTCTAGTCCATCATGTTTTATCTTTCCACTTAATGCCAACAATTTTAGATTCAAGCCAGGTATGATTTCTTTACTTCCTAATTTTCATGGTTTAGAATCTGAAAGCCCATACTTACATTTAAAAGAATTTGAGAAAGTATGTACTGCTTTTCATGATCAAACTTGCACTGAAGAGGTTGTTAAGCTTAAATTATTTCCTTTTTCTTTGAAAAATAAAGCAAAAACTTGGCTTAATACTTTGAAACCAAGATCAATTGGCACATGGCAAGAAGTGTAAGGTGAGTTTTTGAAGAAATTTTTTCCAACACATAAAACCAATGCTTTGAAAAGACAAATCCAATTTTTTTTCCAAAATTCCAATGAAGCATATTTTCAAAGTAGGGAACGTAAAGATTTGTTGAATTCTTGCCCACATCATGATTTTGAAAAATGGCGCACTATAAGCTTCTTTTATGAAGGGTTAACACCTGAAACCAAGCAATTTGTGAAAACAATGTGCAATGGTGAATTTCTTGATAAAGAACCCGAAGAAGCTTTAGACTATTTAAACCATTTGGCTGAAAATTCTTAATCTTGGCATAGTACAAATCCTTCTGAAAATTCAATTAGATATAACCTTGCAAATGCTAGTAAAGGAAAATATCATCTTAGTCAAGAAGAAGATCTAAATGCTAGGTTTGCTAGTCTGGCTAGAAAAGTTGAAGCCATGGAATCCGGGAAAGTAAAAGAAATCAAATTTATGCAAAATGAAGAAATTTGTGGCATTTGTGATGAATTAGGACACTCAACAAATGAATGTCCAAAAATTCTTATTTTTAAAGAAGTTATGCATGAGCAAGTAAATACAATGAACAATTTTAAAAAGCCATTCACTTCTTCTTTTTCAGATACATACAATCTGGGATAGAGAAATCACCTGAATTTTAGTTGGAGGAACAATAATCAGGCACAATTCATGCAACCATCACCTCCTCAGGCACAGTAAGATTCTCAAAATCCTCAAGGATATGCACCATATGTCCCACCATATAGGAAAAACCTTGAAGGAACATTGCATGCATTCATAGAAAAACAAGAGGCCATCAATAACCAAAACACTCAAGTCATGATTGACATAAAAGACACTCTTGCTATACTTTCTTCTGCACTTGCCATTCATGAGAAAGTAAAGTTTCCCTCTCAACCTCAACCAAATCCCAATGGTCAGTTTAGCCTAAATGAGGGTAGTTCAGAAAGTCAAAAAATAGATCAAGTCAACTCAGTGATAACTCTTAGGAGTGGAAAGGTTGTTGAAAAACAAATTCTTGAACTTTTTGAGAAAGATGATGAGTCAATTCCCAAAGATAAGGAAGGGGTTGATAAACTACCTAGTCAAAAGGAGACCAAACCCTCTCTTTCACCCCCATTTCCTCAAGCATTAAACAATTCAAGTAAAGTGAATCATAACAGTGACATTTTTGAAATTTTTAAACAAGTGAAGGTCAATATTCCTTTGTTAAATGCTATCAAATAGATTCCTTGTTATGCCAAATTTTTGAAAGACTTGTGTATTGTTAAAAGGAAACATAATGTGAAAAAAATGCCTTTTTGACTGAACAGGTAAGTTCCATTATTCAAAACAATAATGAGTTGAAATATAAAGACCCTGGTTGTCCTATAGTTTCATGCATTATTGGAGAACATAAAATTGAATGAGCTTTACTTGATCTTGGTACTAGTGTTAATTTGCTTCCATATTTAGTTTATCAGCAACTCAACCTTGGTGAGTTAAAACTAACTTTTGTAACTCTTCTACTTGTTGATAGATCAATTAAAATCCCAAAAGGAATAGTAGAAGATGTGTTGGTACAAGTTGATAAATTCATATATCTTGTGAATTTTATTGTCTTGAAAAATGAACCTATAGTTGATAGTTCTAAGTCAGTTCCTGTTATTTTGCGTCGCCTATTTTTAGCAACATATAATGCTTTGATAAATTATAGAAATGGAGTGGTGAAGCTAACATTTGGAAATATGATACTAGAGCTTAATGTTTTCAACATGTGCAAGCAACCACATGAAGTTTATGATGATAAGGAAGAGATTGAAGGGATTGAAGCCATTATAGATGATCATCTTCAAATCAGGAGTTTTTCTGACCCATTAGAAATTTTTTTAATTAATTCCTTTGATTCAGGTACACAATTAGGTGATGATATTTTTAAAGTATGTTCTTTACTTTATTATTCACAGGTAATGGAATACAAGGGATTGAAGCAAAAATTCGAAGAGATAAAACCCATGAATGATGATACTCATGAAGAAGTACCCACACTGGAACTAAAGCCATTACCTGATAGGTTGAAGTACACATTTTTGGAAGAAGAACAAAGCTCTTCGGTGGTAATTTCCTCATCCCTGACCAAAGAACAAGAAGGTAGGTTGATAGAAGTACTTAAAAGGCATAAAAGTGCAATTGGATGGACATTAAAGGATATAAAAGGTATTAATCCATTAATTTGTACACATAGAATACATTTAGAGGATAATGCTAAAATATCTCAATAACCTCAAAGAAGATTAAATCCACACATGAAAGAGGTAGTTAGAGCTGAAGTTCTTAAATTACTTGATGTTGGAATTATCTATCCTATCTCTGATAGCCACTGGGTAAGCCCTACACAAGTTGTGCCTAAGAAATCTGGACTAGCAGTGGTTGAAAATGAAAAAGGAGAATTAATACCTACCCGAGTCTCATCTAGTTGGCGTATGTGTATTGATTTCAGAAAATTGAATGCAGCCACTAGGAAAGATCATTTTCCTTTGCCATTTCTTGATCAAATTCTGGAAAGAGTAGCAGGACATCCTTACTATTGTTTTCTTGATGGTTATTCAGGGTATAATCAAATACCAATTGCATTGGAGGATCAAGAAAAGACCACTTTTACTTGTCCTTTTGGCACTTTTGCATATAGAAGAATGCATTTTGGTCTTTGTAATACTCTAGCAACTTTTCAAAGATGCATGCTAAGTATTTTCAGTGACATGATTGAGCATTATTTATAGGTTTTCATGGATGATCTGACAGTCTTTGGAAATTCTTTTAAAAATTGTCTTGATAATTTGAAAAAAGTTCTTAAAAGATGCGAAGAAAAAAGATTTGTGTTAAATTGGGAAAAATGTCATTACATGGTTACCTCTGGAATAGTGTTAGGTCATGTGATATCTTCTAAAGGAATTGAAGTTGATAAGGCCAAAGTTGAATTAATTGCTCATTTGCCTTTCCCAAAAATAGTCAGAGAAGTTCGTTCCTTTTTAGGACATGCAGGATTTTACAGAAGATTTATGAAGGACTTTAGTGCCATATCTAGACCTTTATGTAATCTTCTAACAAAAGACACATCATTTGATTGGACTCAAGATTGTCAAATTTTTTTTGAAAAATTAATCGGTCTTTTGACTTCTGCTCCTATCATGTAATCTCCTGACTGGTATTTGTCTTTTGAGTTGATGTGTGATGCTAGTGATTTTGCTGTTGGCACTGTTTTAGGCCAAAGAATGGAAGGTAAGCCTCATGTAATTTATTACGCAAGTCAAACTTTGAATAGTGCACAAATGAATTACACCACTAATGAAAAAGAACTAATTGCTGTAATTTTTGCATTGGACAAATTTCAAGCTTATTTAATTGGTTTGTCCACTGTTGTTTTCACTGATCATGCTGGTGTTAGATATTTAATGTCTAAATAGGATGCCAAACCTAGGTTGATACGGTGGATCTTGTTGCTTCAAGAATTCAACATCATAATAAAAGATAAGAAAGGAGCTGAAAATATTGTTGCAGATCATTTGTCAAGGCTGACAACAGGCTTATCTTTTGATAGCACACCTATCAATGATTCTTTTTCCGATGAATTTTTATTTTCTATCAATTCCATGCCTTGGTTTGCTAACATTGTCAATTTTTTTGTAACAGGTAAGATGCAGCCTCAGTGGACACACCAAGACAGAAAAAAGTTTTTGATTGAGGTGAAAATTTTCTTTTGGGATGACTCATATTTGTTCAAATATTGTCCTGATCAAATCTTTCGGAGATGTGTACCCGACAATGGGGTAAGTAGTGTCATTAAATTTTGTCATTCAGAAGCATGTGGAGGTTATTTTTCTTCAAAGAAAACAGCTGTAAAAATTTTGCAGTGTGAATTTTATTGGCCCACTTTATTCAAGGACAGTTATACTTTTTGTAAAAGTTATGAAAGTTGTCAAAAATTAGGGTCAATTTCTAAAAGAAATATGATGCTTTTGAACCCTATCCTTGTCATTAAAATTTTTGATTGTTGGAGAATTGATTTCATGGGTTCATTTCCATCATCTTTTGGATTTGTGTACATTTTGATTACAGTTGATTATGTCTCAAAATGGATTGAGGTGATTCTATGTCGGCACAATGATTATAAAACTGTTCTAAAATTTTTAAAAGAAAATATTTTGAGTCGATTTGGAATTCCTCGAGCTATCATCAGTGATGGGGGAACACATTTTTGTAATAAACCATTTGAATCCTTAATAAAGAAATATTGCATTACCCACAAAATTGTAACCCCTTATCATCCTCAGACAAGTGGACAAGTTGAATTAGCAAATATGGAGATTAAACAAATTTTAGAAAAAATAGTTAACCCAAATCGTAAAGATTGGTCTTTAAGACTAAACGATATACTTTGGGCTTACCGTACTGCTTTTAAAACATCTTTAGGCATGTCTCCCTATCGGTTAGTTTATGAAAAACTTTGTCATTTGCCTGTAGCATTGGTGCATAAAGCATTTTGGACCATTAAAGCTTTCAACTTAAGTATTGATGATGCTTCCAAGTTATGCAAATTGTAATTGAATGAACTTGAGGAATTAAGAAATGATGCATATGAAAACTCAAAGATTTATAAAGCTAGAACAAAAGCTTTTCATGACAAATCAATTTTAAGAAAAACTTTTGAAATTGGTCAAAAAGTTCTGCTTTATAATTCTCGTCTTCACCTATTCCCTGGAAAATTGAGATCTAGGTGGATTGGTCCTTATATTGTCAAACATGTGTATTCTTATGGGGCCATAGACATTGAGAATCCTAAGAATGGTATTGTATTTAAGGTCCATGGACAAAGACTCAAACCATTTCTAGAACATCAAGTTATTGAGGTAGAATCCATTTCTCTTTCTAATCCTTGTTATGAGTAGAATTTATTTTAATGTTGTTTCTTTCTTTTTGCAGTTCTTTGTGTTCCCGGTTAAATGGCGGATAACGGTACTCCGTGACTCTCAAGTCGGTTTATTTTTCAGTTTCCCATAATAACTGATTTCTTCTCCTTTTAAAATGGATGTCATTATCTCAAATCTAAGAAAACATTTTCTAATGCTCTAACAAAAGTCTATGAAGTTAGGTGTGAAAGACTGTGACTGTTAATATATAAGGGCATCCCAGAAGATATACGCTAGATAATCGAAGCAAAGGTTTGTTTAGCTGGTGAATCTTCAGATTCATTTGTCCCATACATGCCTGGTCTCGGTAAAAGTTCATTTTCAAAAAGGAGAAAAGCAAAAAGAATGAAAGTTTGTTACAAGTGTGCACGATGGAATTGCAACACGCGATGTTTCTCTTTGGGGATGGTTTCTGTAAACAGAGAAGATAAAATATTCTTCATTAAGAATGGATTGAGTAAGAAGTCATTAGATAATATCTTATTGACTCTTGAGACGCATTCTTGTGGAGTTGTGCAGCGTGAACTTCTTAGTTTGTGGAATCTCTTCAGGGACAAGCAAGAGCATTATAGTCTTGGGAATCTGACTCAAAAAGACCCAGTTTGCCAATTTATAAGAAAATTAGATGGGAAGCTTATCCTCGACTCATAGAAGGCGTTTAAGCCGTTTCTGGACGTGAAACCAAAGAAAGATGTGAGCCACAATCACAATAACATGTATATATTATCTTGTACATCTTCAAAAATAAAAAATAAAAAAAAGAAAAAAAAAAAAAAAGAAAAAAAAAAAAAAAAAAAAAAAAAAAAAAAAAAAAGAAAAGAAATAAGAAATAAATGAAATAAAATAAAAAGAGGGCGAAACTTCAGTTATATTGGTCTTTAATTAGATTAAGAGCCCCTGCCAGTGGCAGACCCATCATTGACTCAGGTGGACCTTTGCACGTCGATCGATAAATAAGGTTCGTGTGTCATGCTCTGTAGAGAGCCGCGCAAGCATTCCTAGGTTTTAACCAAAGGCTCTGCTTGCTGATGGACAGAAAGAAGCATCCCGTGTTTGCATTCTCGTGTGACAATCCCTTTGAGCTGGATCCTGTGATTTAATGTCATGGGCTCTTCAGCGACCTCTCATTGGCTGTGGTTGTTGGTGGTAGCTGTCAGATTTACGCATTTTAATTAGTGGCGTCGTAGCTCAATCCAAAATATCCCACAAGCGGAAGGGAAAAGAATGCCCAGATTAGCTGAGCCGTCTTGGTATTACTGCACTCATGACGCGCAGTATAAAGATCTGCCATGAAACCTGTACATAAAGGTATGTAATCATTTGTTATTATTATTTATCTTTGTATGATTTTATTATATTTGAGTTTTGGACAGACGATCATTTGGATGGGATCCTTCAGGGGTTTCTAGACTTATTTACCCTGATGGTTTTCTTGAAGTAAAAAAAAATAAAAAAATAAAAACAAAAACAAAAACAAAAATAAAATGAAAAAAAAAAAAAAAAAAAAAAAAAAAAATAATTTTGTTTCTTAATTTCAAACTTTTCTGACAACAGCCAACCTACCCATATAGGTGCTATCATTACTTTTTCTATTCTCTTTCCTATTTAAACACTACATTTCCTTCACTTTCCTCCAACTTAAAATCATTCAAAGGGAGTGTGAGTGTAAAATGAAGGGAGCTTCTTCTTCTTCTGTTCGTAGACTTACCAATATCTGTGAATTTTGTGGGTCAACTTATGGGAAGGGTTTAAAGTATGTAGATGTAGCAATCACTCTTGGTCGAACACTTGCTGCGAGAAAAATTCATTTAGTATATGGGGGAGGTAGCATTGGGTTAATGAAGGCTATATCACTTGCTGCACATTTAAAAGGCAGTCAGGTTTTAGGTATCATTTCTAGACCTTTAGCTCAACAGAATATCACTGGAAAAACAATTGGGGAGGAGCTTCAAGTATCATCTATAGATGAACGAATGAGGACAATGCTTACAAATTCTGATGCATTCATAGCCTTACCAGGTGGTTTTGGTACTATGGAAGAAGTTTTTTAAATTGTTTCTTGGGCCCAACTGAACATCCACCATAAACCTATAGGTTTGTTGAATGTTAATAATTTCTTTGATAATTTGTTATCTTTTGTTGACTATGCTGTGGAACAGAAATTTGTCACACCTTCTGCAAGACGACTCCTTATCTCTGCTTCCATTGTTGATGAGTTGATTAATAAATTAGAAGCTTTTGTTTATTAACCTGATCCAGTAACAGCTCAGATTGATTAGTCCGAAGGAAGTGGAGAAGGAAGCAGAATGAAAAGAAAGTCTGCCAAGACACTCCAACTATTTAAATAATTACAAGCTTTGGTTTTATTTATCGTACTTTATTTCTGTTTAAATTTATGTGAGGTTTCTCTTTTCAGTAATTGCAACAACAGGTACTATCTTCTATCCTTTACCTATCTATCTTTGATATTGAGGACAATGTTGTGATCTGGTTGGGGGAAAGGATAGTTGTGTAAAAAAAAATCAAAAAGAAATTTAGAAAGTGTGTGTATGAATATGTTTGTTGTGTTTATATGTTTGTCTGTAACTTACTAAACCAGTTAAGGATGGCAGAGTAAAGAGTAAATTTTACTCTTGAGACGCATTTTAGTTGGGGTAGACAACTAGTTTGTGTGGAAGTAGCAATTCAAATTTAGGAAAATTTGCATGATTGAGTAAATTGTCTTCTTTCTTAAAATTCACATGCTTGGTTATGGATGTTGAATTGGTGGACTGAGAATGATAGAATTATGCTTTGTGAGATTTTGAGCCTATTGATGAATGAATTGAATATTTGTACCATTCTCTTCTTTTTTGTGTGAATTTCACTAATGGAATTGTTACTCTAGAACTTACTTTGATTCTTTTTTAGACTACATTTTCATATGCATACATAAATATGATTGAGACATTTTTCTTGAAATAGCTACTTTAATCAAATAGTCAACCTTGCTTAGCAGCATATTGTCTCAATATGATATCAAGCACTCTTATGACTTTTTAGAAATTCTCTGATTCTTGCTAACGTAAAATATTAGAAATGACCTATTTCCCCTTGCTTAACCCCTTTGAGCTTATTTGACTATTCTTTGTTTCAAACTCATTATGTGTCTTAAATGAAAAACCATGTTCTTACTTGATCTTAGGGAATAAGAGAACATTAGTTTTGTCATTCGATGAGTTCTTGAACAAGTGTGGGGGTGTGTGTGTAGAATGGTTAAAAAAATGTATATATGATGTTCTTTTTGTAAAAAAAAATCAATTAAAAAATGTAAAAAGAAGAGAGTCAACAAGGTAATAAAGGAAAGGAAAAGAATATGTAAAGAGAATTTGTATTAGGTGGAGTTGGGGTGAACTTACATGCTTGTTAATTGAACTCAGCTCTCATGCTCTTTTATTCTCTGGTATTTAACTTGTCATATCCATATTACCTCCTCCTTTACCTTGACCCCATTACAACCTTGAATAAAGTCTTCATGATTTGTGTGTGCATGTGTTCTGAGTAGTGAAGAAGTAGAAGATAAGCAAGCTTATGGTAGTGCAATTTTCATGGGTTGAATTGAGTGAAATGCCTACCTTTTTAAACACTTGAGGGATTGAGAGTGAATCTTGTGAAAATCTATCATTCTTGACTCATACTTTTCAATTGAAATATCTTTACTTGTTGATTTGAGATGTGAAGATATGTTACCTCATGAATGTTTTGATTACTCGAATGATTGGTTGCTCTTCATTTTTAAATATTATTAGAAATTGAGTCTTTTAAAGTGTTTAGCTTTTAAGTCTGTTTCATTTTTTTTTAGTTTTGGCCTTGTGTGTTTTGCCCAGGAGTGCAAAAAGCTAAGTGTGTGGAAATAAGTTTGCCCCAAATGGTTTTATATGTTAAGTTTTGATGATGACAAATACAAGACAAAAAGAATATCTTGCTTATATTCTTTGTTACATCATATATAGAGCATATCTATTAATAATTGATAAATATCTTATTTGGATGTGTATATGAAAGTTTTATATGCATGTTAAACTAACTAGAGTTATACATTTATGAATCATGCATATGAAGACATTGAATTATGATTTTGGATTAACTATGCTTGTTTAAGTGAGCAATACTTTGTAGGATAGTCCAAGTACTAAGAGTGAGCATTGCAACAAGAAAGTAAAAGATCTCAATTAAGCTCAATATAAGGAGAATGTGAATGCCTATTTCATGAAGGTATTAATAACATCAAAGTCATGTCAAAGACCAAGTCCGAAGGAAGATTAAATAGTATAGCTTATAGGACTTAGGGTCTTTATGTACGAAGCCTTATGGATATCTCAAATATGTTTTTACAAATGGCTTTCCTATGCTAAAATACCCAACAAACAAGTTTTGAAAAGTTATTTATGGTGGTAGTTCAAATTTATGAAAAGTAGCCAAGTTTGAGTTTTGTAAAACTGATCTTTGGTCACTCTTTTGATCATATCTTTCAAAATACTTTGAGTTTTGTTTTGAAAATTTCATTTGAAAATAGACTCAAAGATCTATCCAATGACTGGTCATTTGCTTTAAACAGATAAGAAATGAAGAAGTTATGACCATTTAAAGTCAGTTTTCGAAATCAGAGTGGTTTATTCAAATAAAGCATATGTTATTCGAATAACACACCACAAAAATCATACCAGAACGTGTTTTTAAAGGTTTATTTGAATAACTAAAGGGTTATTCGAATAACATGACCCAGAAAACGTTACTGAACGTGTTTTTAACATTTTATTCGAATAACTAAACGTTTATTCAAATAACTAAAGGTTTTTTTGAATAAAAGGTTCCAGAAAACACCTCTTGATGCGTTATAAGTGATTTATTCGAATAGGACTATGTTTATTCGAATAAACTCGATCCAGTTTCACGCAATGACTATTTTCAGAGGCTTTAATGTGATATTAATTTATACCCAACGACTCTTTTTCTTAGAACACTATAAATACATGTTTTTGGGACATCTTTTAGTAACACTCATTTATCTGAAATAATTCTTTCTTACTTTATTTTGTGATACATATTTTACTAAATTTTTGTGCTCTTTTTCACCAAAATTTGAGATATCCTTAGAGAGTTTCATAGAGTTTCAAATTGTATCATCTACTCTTTGTGAGAGTTTCTCTTCATCTATATTTCTATTCTACTATATTGAGGGTGAGGTATCCTTCAAGATTTGTATAAGGGTGAGATATCCCTTCAAGGTTTGTATAAGGGTGAGGTATCCCTGCAGGCTGAGACTTTAGCACAAGGGTAGAGTTTCCCTGTGTGTGAAAAGTGTTTTCTTATGTAAAGCTTACAAGCACCTATTGGAAACTTGTATACATAGTAAAAAATATCGAACTGTGTTTCGGGAACTGGACGTAGACTACAAGTGGTTGGTGGTCGAACCAGGATAAATATCGTGCCTGCTCTTCTTCTCTTAATCTCTTTATTTTATGTAATTTTATTTTATTGCACATTTACTTTCCGCTGTTCTTAAAGTTTCTTTTCTTCATCACGTTCCTTCTGTGCTTTTATTTAAATAGCTTAAATATTTGTATTTATTTTAAGAGCATTTGTGAAAAAGTTTTTATACCCAATTTACCCCCTCTTGGGTAATGGTTGCCATGACTAACAAAGTCTGGAGAAATTTAATGATCACATATTTGATACATTAATAAGCCTTCATTTTTAGTCATTTACACTCTCCATGTACTTAATTGATTGATTTTGATTATGTTTTGTAAGTTTGGACTCAAATTGGACTTAATTAAATTTTTTAGCATAATTTATGTCTTGCGTTATTTATGTATTTGAGCTATATCTTGGGATGTAGGTGGTCAAATGAGGTGAATCTAATGGCATTTTAAAGACAAGAAAAAGCTCTATAACTTTCATGAAGACCTCAAAAGCCCAATCACACGAGTAGATAACTCAAATTGGGGTTGAAGCAAGAACTAGAGTACTGTTCCTGATAGCTTGACCTATGTGTACTGTTCATGTCATTTTTCAGGATAGAAGTTGTCAAATGGGCTAAAATTTTGATAATGAATAGTTGCGACGTATATCTATAACTTTCATGTTGAACACTTTTCCAGAATCGGAGGCCTAATGGGTGATATTAGGCTTGCAAGTTAGAACAGAGGAGCTGTGATTGGGCCTGAGCAGTGTGCAGTAATTTGAACGTATCTGGAGTTATAGAAATGATATTGGACTCAAACTAAAGTCATTTGAAATCTAAGATCAAGGCCTACAACTTTGATGAAAATCATATTTGCTCATTCTGACGCATTCAATGACTTCAGAGCTAAATGATTTTCGAGACAAGGAATCTCCATAATTTTTCACTCACCAAAAAGTCATTTGGCATTTTCCACTCATTTCCCACTCATCCACTCACTAACGACTCAGCCCCCTTGTCTGTTTGTATCTCTAATCCTCTATAAAAGGGGGTCTTGGCAGATCATTGAAGGTGTTAGGTGTTAGTTACTAAAATGATGTCATTTTGTTACTAGGTTTTCTTGTAGTAATTTTCCTTTGTTCTAAATTAAAGTCATGTTCTTCTTCTTCTTCTTCTCTCTTTCTTTCTTCTTATCTATGAGTAACTAAGTTTTATTTTACTTGGGTGAAAGGATGAAGCTCTTGGTAATAAAATAAGGTTAGATTTATTCTTCTCTTGTGCTTAAATGATTTATATTTTCTAGTAACCATTATACGTATTATAATTTGTTTCTTATAATTTAGAAACCATCTTTGTAAACAGGAGTTCTTGATTTGTTATAGACAAAATATTGGCACAATGAATGTTTAAACCCATTTATAAGTGGTGGTAATATTTTTAGGAAACATAATATAACTACATATATTATTTTAAATGGACTTTTAATGTTGTATTTTCCGATTGGAACCTCCATGTTGCGAGGATTCTAATTAAGTTATAAAAGGAATTAATCTTACCTTTATTTTATTTACCAAGAGTGAATCTTTTTACCCAAGTAAATAATTTTAATCATAGTAACAAAATATTTACTTCACCTTAATCTTCAACAATTCCCTGTGGATCGACCTCGGACTCACCGAGAAATTTATTACTTGAGACAACTTGCACTTGGGTTTGCAAATGCGACAATTAAAAGTGTGCATCATGCTACATCCAATACTAAAACCTGGGGCTAAGGCGCCGCGGCGTTCCCAGGTTCGTGCTGCGGTGTGAGACCCTGAAACTCTAAAAATGTCATTTTTGATGTTTTAGAATTTCCTAAGTGATGGAATCACTTATATATGTTTTCCTAAGTGTGTTGAGGCACTAGAGGGAGTAATTATTGGAGAGAATAACCACTTAGCATATATGTTTAAAAGTTGTGAAAACTTAGGCAAATCTTGAGATAGAATGCCTTAAGAATATATCTAAGACCTTGCACAACATGAGGTTGTCTTGGAAATCACTTATGAAGTGACGATGTGAAATTTTAGGTATGAGAACGCTAGTTACATGTTTCTTACTACTTTATTGGATAAGTGAGGTCAAGACTACTATGTGCTAGTATTTAAACATGTGGCTCTGATATTTAGTTTTTAAACTTGGTATTTGCTTGTTTTCCTATATATTGTGACCTTAGATGATGTACACAACCATATGACCTGAGAATGAGGTGTTGGATCTGAATTCTCCTTGCGGTTTTGCTTGTATGGTCAGGGTTACCGGTGTATGGAGTTGGTGTTGGTACTCTTACTTTTGTGAGGGAAACTAGTACACACATCACCAGATAGTATCAGGGCTTGAATGCTTATCCTACTTAGTAAATACAATGAATGTGGTTCTTGGGGGAAAATAAGTAAATAACTTGTGTTTTCAACTTCAAAATCTACATTGGCATTGCATATCCATAATATGTGGACTTTGTTTGAGCATAATCATACTTCATAACATAAAGCGTTGCATGGTTGACACTTGTATGGGCATTTGTCATATGGCTTAAATTGAGTTATTGTTTAATTGCTTGTTCGATAATACCTTAGGATTGTATGAGCGATTCTTTGTTGTTATTGATTGTCGGATATTCTGTTACATCAAATGTTTTTTTGGTGTTCAGTTGTATTATTTATTATGAATGATTAACTGCTGGTATTTGTATGCTTATACTGAGAAATTATAATTTCTCACCCTTGTGTGTTTCATGTAAATCTTGGTAAAGCCCTTAAAAATGGTAAGGACAAGGAAAAGAAGAAGCACAAGGCTTAGATTAGAGTTTTGTTTCTTTGTGGACCAGTTTGTATATGTGTATTTCTGGTTGTATAAAAAAGTTTATGTATATTTTTTGGCATATTAGCCAGTGATAGTTGTACACATGACTTTTTGATCATTCATGACTCTCTATAATGACTATGTACGTTATTTTGAGTTTTTATTTTTTTTCATATTTTTAGAAGTGACATATCTAATACGATTTATTTTAAAATATTTCGTTTGTTTTACGATAATTCATATTAGGGTGTTACACATTCAATCATGAAACAATGAATGGCCTAAGCCATTTTTTTATTTTGATAAATTATAAGTAATTAAAATCTTAATTTTAGAAAAACTTTATGTACATTTTTTGTTAATATTATTAATTATTAATTCACTTATCATGTTAAGGCTGGTCAAAGTATACTATCCACGTAGAAATTTTAAAGATTCATAAGAACTCTTTTTATAGTTTGACTCCAAAAAATTAGTCAAATTAAAATTAAAATTTGCTATAATGCATCTAATTATATGTTATGTGCTATTCTCATTTTCTGAGCTAGTCCATTGAGTTTATATATGATTATGAATGTAATTTTTTATTTTTTATTTTTCATTTCTTATTGAGAGTAATTAATTTCGCATGTATAAAATGTTTATACATAATAGACTAATAAAAAGAACAAAAACCATGCAGTCTAAAATCTTGGACTTAGTGATTGATAGCTTCCAAAACAATTTTTTGCTGAAAAGCTTCCAAAATAATTTTGATCTTATTTACTTCCATCTTTTATTTTATATATATGATTTAATTTTAATGCATTATCAATACAAAAGAAATTTATACTTCTATTAAATTATATATTATCATGTTATTAAAAATAATTGATTCTCACAATAATTACTTCAAAAATTATACATTTTTTTAAAGCAAGGTGATCAAGTCACCATAAAATTATTAAAAAGAAGAAAAATAAAGAAAACAAAACCATGGGGGACATAAACCAAAACTCATGTAAAAAACAAAAATAAATTAAATTTAGGATTAAGTTTTCTGTTCCTTCACAGGTTATACTTTTGAGATTTAGACATAACCATTGTGAATTTATCATCATCAACAACATTATCATTATTCTGCTCTGCTGAAAGAGAGACATTCTCTAGGTCATCCTTGTCCCCATCTCCAAAAAACTTTGCAAGAACTTTCATATCGTGAAAAACATTAGGATGCATTGGTGCTGAACTAATCATGGGAGTCTTACCACTAACATTCAAACTATTATCACCTACCATTCCCATATCAGCGAAACCCAACAAAGGGGTAGAGTCTACCTTATAATCTAATCGATTGGTTGGACTATCATTTGCCTGACCTGACCGAATCAAATTCTGTTGATCATTATTAGTCCCTTGGATAGAATATTCCTGAATAGAATCAGACACGTGCTCTAATGAGTCCTGAACTGAATTGTCAATCTGAATTGATCGAAAAGAGCTATTACCAGGTGAATTCTGCTGTAAAACATTAACCTGACTTTGATCCTCATTAACACCTTGATTTACCTGATCATTAATCTAACCATCCTCAATCAATTATTGTTGATTGACTGAACCATTATTTGGCCCTTCATTCTCTGACTTCTTAGGAACATACTTCTGGACAGGTTTTCGAGGAAGAGGATTAATCTTCATATCTTTGGGCACTTCTTTATCCTTAGCATCAAAAGAAGGCTTACTTCTACATTTATCAACAGTGTGGCGAATAGTTTGGCAAATGGAACAGAAGAAAGGCATATTCTCATATTCTATTCCCACAAAGAAGGCAAAACCTTCTCTTTCCACCATGATTTGTTCACGCAGGCTGCCACTTAAATCAACATCAACAAGCACTCTTGCAAAGTGTTTGAACATCTTCTTGTTAGTTGCCTCATCTAGCGCAATAGGTGTACCAATGCCAGCTGCAATCTCGAAGATTATTTTAGCATGCCAGTACTCTTGTGGCAGTCCTATGTGCGCACCCAACAATTGGCATGAGTCTGCTTTTGGGTATAGGGGTTGAAGTCCGGGGTCCAGGAAAAAAGACGCAGAATTCCAGGTTTTAAACTCCAAGAACTGATCGATAAAACACTGCGAAGGTCTGATGGGGAAGAAAAAGAGAACTCATAAAACCCTTTGCCCAAAGAAACCATGCTCCAAGAACCAATAGACTTCCATAAGGATAAAAGCTTAGATCGCAAGTCCGCCACTTTGATAGGAACATCACCCTTCGATAAGATTAGACGACCATGAAGGTGATTTTTACAGCCTTCGAGGCCGGCTCTATACTCCTCTTTGGGAATCTTAACAGCAATTTCGTTACCCTTCAGACATGGTTTTGGAAGTTGACTGTGATGGACATCACAAGAATTCTCCAAGACTTGCGCAAAGGTTTTGTGCTGAATAGGAGTGGTGGCTGATGGAGAAGAAAAAGATGAAGCCAAGCATTTCCATGGACAAACTAGAACAGCCATGGGGACAAAGAAAATTAGCAAGAAAAATATAGATCAAAGCGAAACAAATAGAAGTAGGACCAGAACGCGAGCGAAGATGGCTTGCTAGAGGCGAGGGGCGTGCTGACGCTATGCTGCGCGATGGAGAGGGTCACCCCTCTGGCGGCGCTCCCATATATGTTTTTTCAAAACCTCTACTTCAGTGCTTCGACAAGTAGAGAGAATTCAAATTAAGAACCTTTATTTGTGGAAGTTCAGAAAACAAGAAACCTTATTTGGTTATCTTCCTACCTGTTCTTGAGGAAGTGATCTGATATTGCCTAACACGCTAGAGAACTCCGCGTCAGTCGATCATGGCAATTCATTGGTAGGAGACAGGATCTCAACTTCAAAAATTATACATATAATAATGTATAATTTATTAATGGTAAAAAAAAAATTAAACTAACATTATATCAAAATTAACCATTTTTTTTAGATGACGCTTTATTGCTTTAGAACCCAATCGTTTAGAAACTATGATAGTTATCGCCGCTTACATCAATTGTCAAACTCAATGAGATTAGTTATATGATCACACTAGTTTGCCTGTCATGTTCCGTTTCCGGAAAAGATATTCCATTTCAATATTAAGGTTCATAATTACACATATTCGTCAACATGATTATTTTTAACCCAAAAAGGAAAGTGAAGAAAAAACTAGGTTGAACATGTTCTTACTTATTTCAAATTATTTTTTTGGTCGTACAATTGTTGCAATCAACTGATATCTCCTCACTTTTTTTTTAACATTATATAGCCTTACTTTAAATTCCCAAAATAAAGCAATCTATCTCACTCACACTCACAATTGCAATCAATTAATATAGTATATAAAAAAATAATTTTAATTTATAAAATTTTGGCAAGTGACAGTTTTACATTGTATTACTAATATTATTTTAATTTAAATTTTAGTAATATCTTATTGAAGAAAAATTAAAGAAAAATATTTTTTTTCCTAATTATCATTTTTAGGTTGTGTCACTAATATAATCTGAATTTGAATTTGAATTTGAATATTATATTTTAAAATAAAAATTAAATGAAATTACAAATTATTTCAGAATTTTGTCTTACAAGTATCATCTATAGGTTGTATCATCAATGACTCATTACAAATATAAATTTAAATATCATTGTTATTATTATCTTATTAATGTAATGTAATATATATATATACACACATAAGCATTATATATGAAATTTTTTTTGAGATTTTGTTTATAGAATAAAATTATTTCTGAACACTCTTTCAATAATTTTTAAAATTTTTAAAATATTCTCAAGATTATATATATAAACTTGATATTTGATGTCTTAAAAAATTACAATAAATATTTGAACCTTAACGTGAAATTTCTGAATTACTTATAATCATTTATAAAAATCATAAATATATTTTTTATAGCAATAATATAATTATTATATATTATTTTTAAATATTTTTCATAATTCTATAGATCGCACTAATGTTATTCTAGTCAGAAGTAAATGAGTCTATTTGGGAAAAAAAAAAGGAAAAGAAAAATGCCACCCTCTTTTTTTTTTTCACCCAAAAACCCATTGTTTTGGTTTGGACATTTGAGGGACTATTAGATCACGTGCATTGATGATTGTGTTTTCAAACAATGTTATTTACATGTCATTTTATTATTTAATTTTTATATTATTTTTTAATAATAAAACATGAGATATATATTCAAACACACACTCTTTATACATTTTTTTTCTCTAAATAGAAGTAATGTAAAGAAAAGTGTGAAAAAGTAGTGTACATTCACCATTTTTCTTGTTTTATTAACAATAATGATATTTACATATAAAAAAAAATTATATTATTTTATATCACTTCTTTTTTAAATAATAAAACAAGAAAATGTAAATTCCAACACACACTCTTTCTATATTTATTTTTCTAAACAAATAAAGTGTAATAATAATAGAAAAAAATTTGATATACAAAAATTATTTTTATTTTATTTACTACTGTATAAGTGTGTAAATAATCGAGTCAGATATCGTGTATTCGCAACTCTATCATGTACTCAAATTAGAAAATGAGAGCAATATATGCCTATGGATATGAGAGCAATATATGCCTATGGATCTATGATTATACCCATTTATTCATACTTATTTGGATTTTTTGTTTTGCCCGTACATACACCTAGCTTCCCTGAGTACATTGGCGGTTGTTGACATTGCCCACCAAACTTTTATTCATCTACTTCATATTATATAAGACCGGCTAACAAAATTATCCGAAAGTCCATCTCAGGAAATATACAATGTCCGGTATGAAAATATTTTTGCATATAAATAAAAATAAAACACTTGTCTTTATATTTATCCAGGTTAGTTACTTAATAAATATTACAACTCAGTCGTAAAACTATTTAAGAAACTTCGTAAGTTATTACTCTTAGTTTATATATATATATATATATATATATATATACACATATATATATATAATTAGATAAATTTTTATTATGAGAGAGTGAAAAGAATAAATTTTGAACATATAATTAAATATAAATGAATAAAATTAAAAATTATATAAAAATCATATAATTACTTAAAATAGTTATATATATTTTTATTCTAATCTTAATTATTTTTGTAAGATCCCATTACCTATTTTCTTTTTTTTTTTTCTGTTTGCATTTTGTACCTTCTGTCTCACTTAGAAGTAAAAGCCCAACATGAGTGACCGATGTGGTAGCTACCAAAATAAATGTAGGATGCTCACTCCCCCCCCTTCATAGTCATGCCATCCATTTAAATTATGGTTAGAATTTAAGGTTGGTATATAATAACATACACACACGTACCTACGTAATTATCGTTTTCCCTCTTAAATATATATGAATGAGTGTTACTATTAACAAATAATTTTTTTTCTTAGCTTTCCTTTCTTGTACATTTCTAAATGATGATCCTTTGCTGCCACAAAAGTACACGATTTTCATCACAATCAATTTAAAAGAAAAAAAAATGATACAGCGATGAATGCTTGAAACAAAAGAAATAGAAGGGAAAAATATATTCATAAAGGTATATTGTAAAAAGTAATGTATATATGATCATTGGATATTGATATAAAAACTAACAGAATAACTGTTTTTTTTATTCTTACTAATCCATATACAAGTTATTAATTCATTAATTTATATTTTATGAACATTAAATTTTTAATTTTTTATTAATGATTATCCACCTTACAGTTAAAAAAAATGCAATTTCAATAGAAAGTTTCTTAAGACGAGAGCTACCTTTTTTCTTAATATATACTTTGAAAAATAAGTCCCTTGTGATGAGCCTGTTGGATCAAAGCAGAGGAAAGATTATAGTTCCGTGAAGGTGAAGTGGTCACTGACTCACTGGTCATGTAACGCTCCTTGACTGTAAAGAACATGAAGCGCTTACTTGCTAGCTTTTTGCTTCGCTGCTAGACGGTGGGTCGGATCGTGTTCGTGAATTCACTCTTTCCTATGTTGCTTCCTTATGTTTTGAATTGATCAACCATTTTGATTTGATTTCCCCCCTTAGTATGACCAGTTTTGCCGTTCTAGCCACGAGTCTTTGATACATTCCAAGTTCTAACCTCCATTCAATCCTGAAACA
Source organism: Ormosia semicastrata (assembly GCA_029884595.1). Lineage (NCBI taxonomy): Eukaryota > Viridiplantae > Streptophyta > Magnoliopsida > Fabales > Fabaceae > Ormosia > Ormosia semicastrata. The sequence continues at coordinate 12,577,653 of JAQQTO010000055.1, read as the reverse complement.
ATGAATGGCCTACGCCATATTTTTTTTATTTTGATAAATTATAAGTAATTGAAATCTTAATTTTAGAAAAACTTTATGTCCATATTTTTTTTGGTTAACATTATTGATTATTAATTCACTTATCGTGTTAAGGCTGGTCAAAAGTATACTATTTACGTAGAATTTTAAAGATTCATAAAAAAATCTCTTTACAGTTTGACTCAAAAAATTAGTCAAATTAAAATTAAAATTTGTTATAATGCATCTAATTATATATTATGTGCTATTCTCATTCACTGAGCTAGTCCATTGAGTTTATATATGATTGTTAATGTAATTTTTCATTTTTCATTTTTCATTTCTTATTGAGAATAATTAATTTCGCATGTATAAACTGTTTATATGGAATTGTACATAATAGACTAATGAAAAGAACAAAAATTATGCAGACTGAAATCTTGGACTTAGGGATTGATAGCTTCCAAAACAATTTTTTGCTGAAAAGGTTCCAAAACAATTTTGATCTTATTTACTTCCATCTTTTATTTTATATATATGATTTATTTTTAATTTATTATTATTGTAAAAAATTTCACACTGTTATCAAATTATATATATATTGTCACGTTATTAAAAAATAATTAATAATTCTCATAATAATTACCTAAAAAATTATACATATAATAATATATAATTAATTAATAGTACAAAAAAATTAAACTAACAGTACATCAAAATTAACCAATTTTTTTGTGATGATATTTTCTTGCTTTAGAACCCAATCGTTTAGAAACTATGGTAGTTACGTTATCGCTTACATCAATTGTCAAACTCGATGAGATTAGGTATATGATCACACTAGTTTGCCTGTCATGTTCCGTTTCCGGAAAAGATATTCCATTTCAATATTAAGGTTCATAATTATACATAATAATTCGTCAACATGATTATTTTTAACCCAATAAGGAAAATGAAGAAAAAACTAAGTTGAACATGTTCTTACTTATTTCAAATTATTTTTTTGGTCGTACAATTGTTTCAATCAACTGATATCTCCTCACTTTTTTTTAAAACATAATATAGCCTTACTTTAAATTCCCAAAATAAAGCAGTCTATCTCACTCACACTCACTAGTGTCTAACTTACATTTACAATCAATCAAATATAATATATAAAAAATAATTTTAATTTGTAAAATTCTGTCAGTTGACAGGTTTATATTGTTTTACTAATATTATTTTAATTTTAATTTTAGTATTATCTTATTAAATAATAATTAAATGAAAATATAAATTATTTTAGGATTTTTTTATAAATATCATTTTTAAGTTGTATCATCAATAGTTCATTACAAATTTAAATTTGAATTTCATTGTTATTATCTTATTATTAATGTAATATAATGTTTATATATATATTAGACCAGCTAACAAAGAATTATCCGAAAGTCCATCTTAGGAAATATACAATGTCCAGTATGATAATATTTTTGCATATAAATAAAAATAAAACACTTGTCTTTATATTTATCCAGGTTAATTACTTAATAAATATTACAACTCAGTTGTAAAACTATTTAAGAAACCTTCTAAGTTACAGTACTCTTAGTTTTTAAGATATATAATTATATATATATAATTTTAATTATATAATTATAATTTTTAATTTAATATAACTTTTCAGAATACATGTGATGTATCATGTACTGTAAAATTCAAGTAATAATACTTAACATATATATATCTTTTTTAGTCTAACATGTGCATGTCTTTAGTCGTCTTTGTTTTCAAACGCCGGTTGCTCTCGTTTAAGGGTGTTTGGAGTCCAAGGTATTCCGTTTCCATTTCCAATTTTTCAACCTTCAAACCATTCGCTGTCAAGCAAATTGAAACTATATTACAAACCAGCTAGCAGATCAAGGACTGGTCAATTCATAGTCCCATCCGAACATATAGAACTCAATTCCAATCCCTATATAAACGTTGTGTGTGTAATATCCCCTCCTTCCACCAAAACATTTCATATCACAAGCTTATTATATTCTATAGTTCTAACTTCAACCAAGGAATCAAACTCCTTTAAAAGCTCCCAAGGGGAGATCGAATACTGATTCAAAGTACAAAAAAGAGCATTTTCTTTCTGCACTTTTTCATTTACTTACAGAGAGAACATAAATATATGGCTTTCTCTTACAGGAGGATCCTCTGCACAGTTCTGCAGCTTCTGCTGATCATCCTCACCATTTTTGTGGCTTCTCCACAATCTGGAGTAGCTTGCAGGCCATTATTATTACATCATTATCAGTGGTCGAGGGAAAATGGCCTTCTTTTACAGTCGCTTCCAAACGCCCCTGCGCCACCGGCACATGGAGGAGATGGCATGCATCCCTAAGCCAGCTTGAAATGGACCAGCAGCTGACGAGGCTGGCAACGAAATATTAATCAAAGTTCTTGATATTTGTATGCAATTGGAGTAATTAATTATATTCCCGTTGTAAAAGTTCAATATGTGTGTAGATTATTTCCATTATTTTTTTTTTCAATACATGTGTGGTTGCATGTTTTCACATGCAAAAGTCTTTCAAATACTAGTTCCATATATTCTTCTGTTCTCATTCAATTTCAATATGCAGAATATATATTAATTCTCTGAAACAAAGATGTAAGAGATTCTTTTAGGTCAATTGTTATTGCAAGTTAATCTTGATGAAAATCAAAATAACCCATTTATGTACTATAAAATTAAGCTCTTTATACGCATGATCATTTATGTACTATATTTGTTTATTCTTTTTAAAAAATAGAGGACAAATAAAAAAATCATTTGACTTTAATAATATTTATTTCAGACTTTTTTTCTTGTACTTCCTCACCAACTCCAGCATGTACGTACTTATTAATCAATTAATTATAGAGCAATAATACATATATAAAGATTTTTCATACAACTCTTCAAATGTATGGCAATAAAGATTTTAAGGGTAAGTTATGCATTACTCTATTAATGTTTAATCTAGGGACAGATAGAGAAAATATTTAATGAATGAGTCATGAATCATATTATTAATTATAGAAAAAAATTTAAGATTAACAAATAAAAATGTATTCACTCTTAAATTATATAGTGAATTAAGATTAAAATATATTATTTTAAATTAAGGATAAATATATTCTTATTTATTCATTTTAAAAGAGTATTTTCTTTTCATTATATAGGAAGATTTATAAATAAAATAAAAAATTAAAAAAAAATTATATTAGATATTAAATGAATCATAATGGTAGTTGTTCTTTATATCATGATTCATAGGTAAAATAAAGTTTTTATATATATAGAATTTTAAAAAGAAGGAATAGAGTGAAACTAAAAGTGAGAGGATGTAGTAAATTTATTATATAAATGTTAAAAATTAATAAAAGATGAGTTGAAATTATAATACTAATATATATAAAATAATTGCGAATTATATGTCAAATACATATCAAGTATAAATTTTTTAACTTCACAATTTTTATCTTTAGTATAATTATACTTGACCTCCCTTCAGGTTAGTACTTATAATATTGATACCCTTTTTGTTTGAAAAATTACTCATACTTCCATTGTTTTGTATTTTTAATGGGACTTCATGTAATATTTGTACGTAAAATAAGGAAGATATATATAATTTCATAAATAAAGAAGGGTGTTGAAGTGTAATAATAATATATAAAATCAGATATGTGAGTATAATTTTTAAATAAGAATGTCAATGTAATAAATATTAACTTTATAAAAAATTAATGTAATTATCTTTTTATTTTTAGTAAATTAAATTAAATTATTAATATCTAAAAAAATATTAGTGAGAAAAGGATGGGTCAAGGGCCATGCTCGTCCCCCCTTACATACGTCACTGGTTTAACCCATTTTTGCTTTTTATACATGAAATTTATTTTTTAATATATAACCCTCTTAAACTATAGTAAAAAAATATAAATATGTATTTTTTTTGTTAAATTTAATTGTGCACTTTATATGCATTTGAGAATAGATTGTTTAAGGATTATATTGAAAAGATTATGATTTTTTAATGTGCATACTCTCACTATTAAAATTGATAAAAAAATACATGTTTACAATTTTTACCATAATTTATAAAAATTATACGTTACAAAATAAAATTCATGTATGAAAAATAAAAATTGACAAAACCTTCAAAAATATAATGTGTAATTTATCCAAATTTTAACCATTAGTTTTCATTGTATATGAAAATTTTCAACCACTTATGATTACGTGTGTGAGTGCGTGAGGGTTCTCTATGTCAAAAGTAAATTCATGAGTATATGAATTTGTTCTGAAATGGATTCAGAGAGATACCCGTAAGAAGTATGATGTGGTGGTTTCCTCCTTGCCCAACTGCACTCAAGCGTGGGGATCCGGTGGGGGTGGTACCTGTAAAAAGACTCCAACGTTCAAGTCAGGTTGTGTACTAGTTGTGTCAATAATCAGATAACCGTTACCTTCTTAGGTTTACTTAGCCTGGTCTTTATGGAGCATGATTCGAGTCATGACATTTAATGTAGGTATTATTAGGATGTGGATGTTACAGTCATTTATTGAGAGGAGTGGTTACAGAACCAGTGAGATCCAGATCAGCAGTTACAAAAGTCTGCGCTGACACACTGATCCTCGTCATAGTTTTGTAGTCCGAGGTCTTACAGACCTTTCCGTGATATTAATGGAGGAGTCCGGTGGAGCGTGCGTTAGGTTAATCCTCCTAGATAGGATCCCGGTCTACGGTTCAGAACAGAATTATATGTGATCTTCTGTTTGACAGGAAAAGGGTAAAAGATTAAGAACAAATTACACATATTTGAGAGGGCTGCTAACATTTAGAGTTAAGTTGAAAAAAGGTTAATTAGGCCGAAATTTGACCCCAATTGGCATTCGATCTCATCTCCTTCATCATGAGTTCATGACTACTAGGTAATTTTGTTTTCCTTTTTCTTCCCCAAAAAGGACGCTTTACAAGTTTTTGATTATTCCCTTCCATTCATGACTGCCACCAAAGAAGACAAGTATCGTGCCTCAGATATACTTATATTGAATATTGAATTATGTAATCATTCAATCAACACTTCAAATATGAGTTATCTTATATTTTTCTAAAATATTTTTTATATAATCTTTTTAATATTTAATAAAAAATTAAATACATTTAATATATTGAGAATATAAAAAATATTTTTTATTTTTTATTTAATAATTAAGAATATTAATTAGTAAAATTTAGAATTATTCTTCAAATATATAGTTGATTCGGGCATGGTACCTGTGTCACCTTCATAGTTTACAACACCGTAGAATCCCTCCACACCCCCTCCCCCACACTTTACGTAATAATAAAAAAAAAAAGCTAAATCTAAAACTTGAGGCATCTGGTCCAATTTCGAATTCAATCTTCAAACAAATGGCTCAGTCATAATTTGATAAATTCTTAGTAAGACCTTAATCTAAACTTAGCAGTTAAACAAACTCATAAATCAACATTATTTCTTTATGAAATAAATCAAAATTTTGAAAAAACTATCCATTAAATATTAATTGCTCTTGAAGAGAAGTGAAAAACCCAATGAGCCCTACATTAATTCTTAATCCAACAGATAAGTTTGGGAGTTGGAAGGAAAAGGGAAACAAAGGAAATCAAAAGAAAAATGAAAGGGGGAAGAGTGTGCGAGAAGTTAACTAGCTAATAAGTGTTCTTCCCCTTATGTTTAAAGTTTTCCAAATTACTCTAAAATTGAAAGAACTTAAAATTATTTATAAAAATTAGTAAGGAAATTTTGATGAATTATATGATAAGAACTTATTTTTCTTTTCTTATTTTAAAAAATTCTCAATGACGTCGTTTGATTCATATAATCAACCCTATTTAATAAGAAAAGACTTGATTATTGTTGTTGTATTTTAAAAAATTTTCAAATAAAGAGAAAAACTTTCCTCCCATTCATTTCCCTCCATTCTTATGCATTTGATCTCACAGCCACAAATAATATCGGGTGCTTAGTCGGACATGCAATTCACAAATGAAAGAACCTATCGCGCTAGAACATGGTATATTAATTAGACTATACCATTAAGCCAATTAGTCATTGTCATTGTGTAACACGACATGTTTACTTCTATATTTAGAATTAACCGGATTGCAGTATAATTTGACTCCATATTTTGAAATTTGAGGTCCTCAGGCTTACATTAATTTTTTTACTCTTTTTTTAGGCATATACATAATATTATATTAGTAAAATTGACCACATGGAAGTTTAATAATATGTGTATCTTTGTTTCTTACTGTGTTTTGACTTTTGAGTTTGACCCACACATATTATTATAATTATAATAACAAAACTCAATCGTTTTCAAACACTGCTTTTCCTGCCTATATGCATGGGTGTTTGGCGACCAAGTTACTTATTTGATTCGTTCTAATTAGTTTCAAACCTTTTTCAAACCGTGAGAAGTCAATCCAACCCACCAGGATACGTTTAGGTACGGTAACCCATTTGGAAACGTTTTTCTTACAGGTGGGTGCATAAACCCACCAAATTACACCGTTGATTTGGCCCAAAAATACATCAACGCGCGGTTGATATATGCTGAAATGCTGAAATGCAGCTTACCAACTGCGATCTCCACTCAGGATCTCTCAGACCTCCATGGGCAACAAGCTTAACCCCATGGACGAACTCCAGTGAAGTTGGCCACACAGATCTAGTCCCAATTTTTTTATTTGATTTTTCGAGCAAATCTGCTCTTAACCACATAATTATTCCCTGTCTTACTAAGGGCTAAGATAAAAGCATAAAAAGATACAGAGACTAACTAGTAAAACTATTTACAAACTAACAAACAACTTAACATAGCCGGTTGGTCATGGAAATCACCGGTGAACCGCTTAAAAAATTGGTCCACTGTAAAACTGGCCCGTTTATCTCTGCTCTGTATATGATTCGACAATTAGCACCCTTGCCTTTCTGTTCCACCAAGTTACGTGGCGGAAAAATCACATCGAGTGTGTTTGGTAACTCTTAATTAACTGTATAAATACTTTTTTTTAAAGTTATTTATATAATATTATAATATGTTTGATAAAATTAAATTTAGTTTTTACACTAAATTTAATATATTATAAAATTTTTTAAAATTAATTTTTATAATGTTAAAAATTGAAACTTATGATTCTAGTTTATAAATTATTCTTTACACTTTGATATGCAAAGATGAGGATCACCTGTCTCTATTCCCTGTTTCCTTTCCTGTATCTCTACTTAAATTCTGACAAGTGTTCTAAACTTAATTATATGTCTCATTCTCACTTAATTTATTTTATACTTGTCAGAATTTAAGTGGAGAGACAGGGAAGAGGACAGGAAATAGAGACAGGTGATCTCCATCAAATATGTAAATACTATCTTATCTTCAATCAAATAATTTTTTTAATCATTATATACTTATTTTAATAATTTAATACATAAAAATAATTCTTTTTATATCATCCAAATAAATCAGATTAACTTAAAATTACTTTTTAACTAATGTATCTAAATATAAAAATAAATTAATTATAACAAAAAAAATTATACAATAATTAATTATTGAACATAATCAAATTTTTATAATTTTTTCAAACACAAAAAAAATACACCTCATTTCAATTCTCCCCAAGAATGTCTCCCAAAATACCCGCGCAATATATCCTTTACGTTTATACTGCAGACTTTATTTGAACTAGCTAGAAGACTAAGCTAATTATAAGCAGCCCAATATTAACTAAATATTCAAAAAATGACACCTCATAATTTTTTTCCCTTAAAAAGTTTCAGTAGAGAAGTCTGATCTCCCAAATCGAGTTACGCTTAATACAAGCCTTCTTAAAATGATGATTCTATTAAGATTCGAATACACATTTATCACTAACAGTCAAAGCCAACTACCACTTGGTGGGCCACCTTGGGTCTTATGATTAAATATGTTACATATATTATTATATAAAAAATATTTTATCCTCTTATTTAATTTTTTATTAATTTTTTAATTATTAAATAAAAAATATTAAATATTTTTTATATTCTCAATATATTAAATATATTTATTTTTTTATTTAATATTTTTTATTTAATATTAAAAAATTATTAAAAAGAATTTGTAAGATGATATATCATTAGTCTTGCTATATTCATCAGGTATATATATGGCTCGGACGAACAGGCAAGCAAAAAATGAACAAGCCGATTGTGGAAACAGGAAATAATGCTATTATAAACCGACATGCTCGCATGCAACACGGCATCTCTTCTGCTTCATTCAATGTTGCTGAATTAACAACCACAATACCATGTGTTGTCCACTTTTGACCTTTTCTTTCTTTTTCGGGTATACAAACGGGGCTGCACTTTAGATTTCTTATCATGCTTCTTAATTTCCCCCGTTTTAGTAAATAGTTTGGCCAATAATTTATCCAAAAACGAAGATTTTTTATTTTTTGCATTAATTAATTGTAAAATTCAAGTGATAAAGAATTTTCTTTCTAAATTCTTAAGTTTATGTAAATCATATGCCTTTAATTAACTTGCAAAAATAATCGAGATTCATGAAAGTTGTTATATATATATATATATATCACCTAACTGGCTTACACTTGAAGGCTTATATTCAATTTTTGTTTTCAAAAATCCTCTTTGGAAACTATTTATAAGTATCACTATCAACTTGCTTTGTAGCATGATTTAGTTTTGGAAATGTGATAGTCTTTCCTTCTTATAAAGTATAATATCCTTTTGTGAATCTTTAAAAAGGAAAAAAAAAAAACCTAGGGATACCAAAAACAAAAGTCTCTAATATGAATAATTTTAGATTTTCTTTAATAACTTTTTAATAATTTTTTAATTATTAAATAAAAAATATTAAATACTTTTTATAAATATAAAATATTATATATATTTATTTTTTTATTTAATATTTTTCATTAAATATTAAAAAATAATTACAAATTATTTTAAGAGAATGTAACAAAACTCCTCTATATAATACTTGGTCATTGTTAGCGAAATGACAACGTTTTTCATACTCTATGATAGGGGTGTTTATGGGTCCGGTTGGTTTGAATTTAAGGGGAAAAAAATCAAAATTAATTAGGTGAGGTAGGGTTGAGTTGGGTCAATTTTAAAAAAATAAATTCAAATAATCCAATCGAATCAACCCAATTATAATTGGATTGGTTTAGGTTGAGTAATCGGATTAGTAGAAAAACTTACCGTTTTGGGCCTTGTACAAACTATGAAAGTAAAGAACAATGCACATAATAATTGACTTTTATATGGACATGACAGCTTTCAAACTAGAAAAACTTCGACTACCATCTTTATAACAAGTTACCACCTTACATTATAAAATATAAACAATCTCAGGCCTAGTATAATAATAATAATAATAATAAAGTTACAGACAGAAACCATCAAATGTGATCATACTTTAGTTTTCCCCTCCTATCAAACCTCGTTGTGGAGTAGCTACCTCAGATTAATCCTGCTTGACACCTACAGTTCCAAGTTTAACATGTTCTATTGGAGCTGGTTTAGCATCTGCCTCAACCTGCTACAACATTGGGATTTGTACTTCAATTTATATTACATTCATGGAAGCTTCACAAATGAAATCATCAACACAAAAGTGGAGTAAACATTATACACCACATGCATGATGCAATCACCCAAAACAGCAAGCAACAACAAAATTAAAGGATAAAAATGCTTAAAAACATGCTTCCTTTTAAGGCCGAAAAATGCTTCTCTTTAATTTCCAGTATTTTCTTTGTCAGGTGTAATAGAGTAATTTTCTATTTGAATCTTAAAGTTGGATATATAGTTATGCTCATAAACGAGTTTTATTTGTCCAGACTATATATTTAGCCCAACAAGAAGTACCCAAAAGTTATATATAGAGAGAGATCCACTTACTCAGATAAGTTTAAAGAGTTACTCTCAATTTTAATCATCCATTTTAATAACATCCAATGTGGTCACAATCTTTAGTCTATCTGAGGATTACAAAGTGAACCGAGTACTTAATGAATAATTCTTACTACTATAAACATGACAACAACAAAAATGAGACAAGTTTTATTAGCCACTAATTTTATCAGAACTCAGAAGCCTCCAAGTCAAGTGGTCCAAAAGCAGAAAATTCAGTACTACATAATAAGTTTTTTGTTGCTACCACACAGGATAGTAAGAACACATTACTCTTGAATATAATTAAATAAATTAATAAGTAATGGCCAAGGATAATGGAGCACTTACATGTATCCAACCTAAAGGAAAAAGTGATAAGCTGTCTTGAACTTCAAATATTTCTTCTTCATTCAATGTTTGACACTGAATAATAAATTCAATAAGATGCACTATTGCTGAATGGAAAAATAAATAAAATTACATCAGAAGCCCATAAATGAGTAAATTTGCATTCATTTTGTGGGAAATGGTATAATCAAACTCATGAAAATACATGGATACCATTTGAGTGTCAAGAATCATAGTTAGTACAGAAAATGAATTTCATGCCATGATAATAAATGCTTGAAATAGAAAGATGCAGATATAATCACTATGTGATCTTTTATTTCATTAACATTAAAAACAAAACGAATCACTTAACACAAATGTCACTTTTGTGTTGAATAACCTTGAGAATATGCCAGAAAAGGTCAAAACATAAAACCTATAATCTATATCATTTAAGAAAAAGTCCTAAAGCTGACATGGAATTTTAGTCAAGTCTAACCACCAGCTTCCACATGATAGTTCTAATAACTAATATGCATAAATGAAATATCGATATATTATTAGCTACCAACCATTAGGTTTTAGGTCCAGTCAATTATCCTAATTATACTTAGTTGCATTCCATTTTACAGTCAAGTTAGCATGAAAAGTAGTCAAAAGATTATCAAAGAGATTAAGTAATTAAGGACGAAAGTACCTGTAAAATGCCTAGCAACCCTATTCTTTCAATGTCAACACCATAAGTCAAGGAAGTTGTTCCGTGAAAATAACCACCTGAAATGAATATATTATATGTTTACTTTATTAATGTTGTGTTGTGCAGATCAGTGGGAGACTGAAAAAGAGAGGGGAAAAATGATAAGAAACAGTTAAAAAGAGAGAAAATGAGAAACAATAATGGCTAACCTCTAACGTCGCGTCGTGGCTGTGTGAGCATGAAATGAGAGCAGCAACGGTGGTCTGGTCTCGAACTCGTCTTCGTCGGTGGTGACTATGCTGAGAAGAGAGGAAGATTCCAGTGAGAGAGGGCTGAGAGCTTGAGATGGCACTTCGAGTTTCAATTTAGGAGAGAAACTGAGAAAGGAACTAGGAAGGACGAAGGATGATAAATTCTAAATTTGGGAAAATGAGTGCTCGAGTTAGGAAGAGTGAAGGAGTAAAGAAAATATTTAAGCAAAACGATATGGTTTTCTCGAGAAGTCGAGTCATCGGGTCGGGTCATCGGATTGATTTTTTGAACTCATCACCCCAATCAATAAATAAATGGGTTATTCAAGTTCAACCCGAACTGACCCGATAACTCAAACCAACCCAAATATTTTATATTGGGTTTGTCGGTCATTGGGTCTAGTTGTTTACCCCTACTCTATGAGAAACTTGGAGTGTCGTTCCTCCAGACCTTACACACCATAGATCTTGTTTTAAAAGTGATCAACGGCTATTATGTTATGCTAGTAACTTGGATAATATGTAATGATTGGTATAATTGGAAATTTGAAAATTGGTCCCTAGAAACATAAAAATATTTGTTTAGGAATTGCAAAAAGATCCCTTAACACATTTCTTCCCTCGTTTACATATACCTGATAAAGGAAATAATTAGTAGGTTCACAAAATATTTTTAAAAAAATTCCATTACTGACAAAAACATTTTTTAAAATACAATAACGTTTTAATAATTTGATTTGTCTAGCATATGCTGATTACTAATTATCAGGCTCCAATACCCTCTAAGGTAAGTCAATAATTTGGGGAAATAATTTTTGAAAATAATTAGTAGGTTCACAAAATATTTTTAAAAATAGTGAGGTGCAGGAATGATGGGAATTTACATTCAAAGTTTAGATCCAGATAATTTGGGAAAGAGAAAATGGAAAAGGTAAAAAGAGACAAAGTTTAAGATTAGGACAAAACTTAGTTCAAGTTTTTTTTTATATTTTTTTATTCAGTTCTTAAATTAAATAATGACATGTAAGTAAAAAAAATTTATTGTTGAGTTAAGTGTGTATTATTGAGTTTAAAAAAATTTACATATCATTATTTAATTTAAAAAATAAATAAAAAATATAAAGAACTTAAGTTAAGTTTTTCCTTAATATTATAGGTTAATTAACAAGCTGATAGGGAACAATAAGTTAAACCTTAAGAAATCTCTCCACTTGCATCATTAAAATTACACTATGTTTGGATGATAGGTAATGAGGAAGAAAACGGAAGAAGGAATTCACAGGAATTGGAAATAACTTAATACTTGTTTGGGAGTTTTAAAATGCGATAAGAACTATAAGCGAACACATTAAATCTGTTCTCCAAAATCATTCACTCTGCAAAACTCTTAAATGCTCTCTTTTTTTTTTGTTTAAAAATTGAGGGGAATGAAGAAGTGAATAACACAGTCGAATGGATAATTAGTTGCTGTAACCCATTCGGAATTGGTTAATGAAACTTCCAAATCTCTTTCGTGCCGCCGTTTAAATAAAACGCTATGTTTTTGCCATTCCATTCTTTTTCTTTTCATTCTATTCCTATCTATTTCGTTCCGTTCCATTAATAAAAAAACATTCAAACATAGGGTTAACGACAACTGCCCAACTGTTCTCTCCCCCTCTCACCATATAGTACCGAAGAAAACAATTGAAGAAGCATCTACAGCAAATTCACACATGCGTCCATTGGAATTTCCATATAATTAATACATTGTAATAAGGAGTTACAACTTACAACCAAAATCAGTTGCAAAATTTGATTTACAACGTCAACAACCATATGCATATATAAACATGTATACAATTAAATCTGGGTCTCTGCAAAATTCCTCTATGCAAAAATCACTCTGCAAAACTCTTAAATCGACATTATTTATTTCTCTCTCTTTTTTTTGTTTAGCCTTTAACGAGAATCTCAACAGAACAAAAATAAAAAAATAAAAATAGTAATATCATCGGCAGCTACCAGAACCTGAAGTGAATAGCAAGGAAAAAATACAGCTTTTTCGAGTCCATAGAATCCACACAACAGGATCTGGATGTTACGTGCTTCTGAACTGTACGTGTGTACCCACTCGGAATTGGTGGAGTTGTGTAACTGGAGCTGAGAGGAGCAGGAGCACCATCTCTTTCGTGCCGCCGTTTAAACCCACAACCCGCTCATGACAACGCCGCCGCGATCTCTATGTTTTTGCCGCACCAAGATCTTGAACGACCCTGACCTCTAGATCTCAGGATCTCTCTTAAAAAAACCTCACTCTCACTCTCTCGGTGTCTTTCTTCCAGATGTTCACGAACTCGACTAGATTCCAGTCCTTTGCAAACTTCAAACCAAGTGGATCTCTTGATCTCAGCCTCTCTCGATCTTTCGTCGAACTAGCATCGAAGAAGAATTTTTCAACCGGCTGCACTTAATTTTCTGTCAATCAAACAACATAAGTTACAGGGATTAAACTACAATAATTAGAAACTTAGGCTTTAAAAATAAATAGTACAACAGTTTCAGAAGAAAAATAACAAAAAGTAAGATCCGGTCAAAATAACCTGCTATCAACAGGTTTTAGCATGTGGTATGGATACTCCACAGTCTAATGGGAGTATGTTAAAAGCCGCCCGTTATTGATATCTATTTCTCGAGGCGGGAAGGGTCTAATATGGACTCAATTTTTTTGGATTCATGATAGATCATTAATGTTTTTGTCATTGATTTATTATTAAAATAAATCAATGACTTAAATTAAAAAATTAAATATTTATAAATTTTAACTAATAATATTTAAATTTGTATAAAAATTTAATTAAATCACACTTTTTTAACGAATAATTGTAAATATAATAAATTTATAGATTTTAATTGATAATTTTTATATATACTCGATATAGATATATATATATATATATATATATATAAATACTGTCAAATAAATTCATGGATTCAAATTTGTTGGGTCCATGATAGCATTGTGACATTGTACATCACTGAGTCAAGCGCGAAACCGTATGAATTCAAAGGACGATGCTATCATAGATCCAATAAGTTTGGGTTAATGAATGAACTTTATTTGATAGTATTTATATACAGATTCAAATGTATATAAAAATTATCAATTAAAATTTATAAATTTCTTGTATTTATAATTATTCATAATAAAAAATTTGACTAAATTTTTATACGAATATGAATACTACTAGGTAAAATCTATAAAAATTTAACTTTTAATTTATGTCATTGATTTATTTTAATAATAAATCAATGGCCAAAATATCAATGGTCCATTCATGGACCCAAAAAATTTGGGTTCGTATTAGACTTTCCCGAATTCAAACCAATGTTATTTAACTACGTACACCATTAGGCGCCTTTTACAATGGACCAATGTGAAAGGGGAGCATTGGTGGTCCATTCAGTTTTACCAGTGGATTGAGACTTTGCAAAAGTAATGGTTGGGATTAAGCACCCACCACCTGTTTGAATGGTAAAAATATAAAAACTTTGAGATTGCATATTGGTTCCTTAATGAGTTGGAATTCTTGTTTCCAAGTCCTTTTACCAAGTCAAGCTTCCGGCGTTCAGAAGCTCAACTTTTGAACTCCAAACTTTAACCAAAATAAACTGTGTATTCTTGTCAAGCTTTTGAACTCAGTTCTAGATCGTGATTCGGGACAATAGTCCCATGGGCCAACCCGACACACATCCAATTGGAATCCGTTGTTGACATCCCAACGGAAATTCATTTGTGACACACTGTTGAGATTTTGGAACAATGGATGTTGGACTGTAATATTGGGTAGCAACAACATTATCGCGATATTTACTTAGTGGATGAATCTCACGATTGTCCTTAACTGTCAATCACAATCTTACGTAATATAGCATTTATAACCATCTTTAACTGCTCATAACTGTAATATCAACATTCTAATTTAATAGGAATCCTCTGCAACAATCAAGGGAACGTGTTTTCCTATTCACCCTTTATATATATTAGGCTCAATCGCCTTCAATAAGTAACTATTACTCTTTTTCTTAAAGTTACTTACTTACGTATGCCGACTTTGAGTGTTAGAGTCTTTAAGGTACAACCACCCTCGCTTCAACACGCCAATCACTTTTTCTAATGATGAAAAACACACATTTGTTCTGACTTAGGTACATCTCAGTATCTATTACTGAACAAAGTCCAAATTAAGTCAAGAGATGTAAATTGTGTATTTTTACAAACTTTTTAGTATGCCTTCCTAGTATAACCCCACTCTCTGAGGTTGAAACCGTTGCTAAGTTCCTTTTCCATGTCGCCGTCGATCTATTCGTCGCCAAACTTGCTATATCACACGCTAGCCAGTACCTCCAACTGCGGGTTCGTGACATTGTGAAGCCCTCTTTCCTCGCATTACCGAGGCTTGCAAAACCCTAAACCCAAAAGAGCAAAGAACAACCCCAAACTCAAGTCACAATCATCTCTCCTTCATCTTGAACCATCTACTGCCACCATCACTATATCATTCTTATAATATCGGACCACCGCACATAGCCAACCCAGTCAAACGACCATTATCGAGCCCACCATCAAGGACACCTTATCCAAGCTCTCCGTCGGGGCTGCCTCATCTTCGCCGAAGAAGAAATCATTATATTTGGGATTTAAGCTTTTTAAATATTATAAATAATTTTATTATTTTTTACAAAGTATAAAAACGCAAGCGACTAACTTGCAAACTATCTACAAACTAACAAACAACTTAGCATAGTCAGTTGGTCCAAAAGACCACCGGTGGACCGCTTAAAAAAAGGGTCCACTATAAAATTGGCCACACCACTATTGGTGATCTGACACATTAAATTTGATGTAACACACTACAAAACAAAATAAGTTTTAAAAAATTATATAAAAGTATTAAATTTGAGCTCCTGACTTCCTGTACACTAATATGATATTTTATGTTGCATATCATACTTTATAAGAAAATATCTTATTAATTATCTTTTATGAATAACACGAATCCTGTAACTTAGGGAACATTGGTCCTTGTTGAACGGACTGTTAGTTTCATTGAAAAATAAATGAACAGCTAGGTAAAAAAGGGAAAATTTAATATTTTAGAATTGATTCCTCTATTTCTACAATTTGCAAATAACACCTTATGCTTTGAGGAGGAGAGTACTATGTAGCTCACACAGCCACCACTTGAACTTGAAACCCTCGTGAACAACTCGTGTGGCGAACCACCTTCCCTGCACGACGGCCTAAAGGTATTAACGGTGGTGGCGCATAGTTAGCGGCGCCAGGACAATGGAAAGGATATTCTTACAAGTTGTCTCTCAAATGCGAATGACTTTTAACCGGCCCAAATCGAAAGGGTTTGTTGGCATATATGCATATCATGAAAAGAATTTCTTTTTCATAATGTTATCCAGCATGATAGGATTCAAGGATCTTATTTTTATTTTTTTGTCATTGAAGATTGAGCGAAGAGCATGAAGGATGTGGCAAAAATGGATAAGCATCATATTTTTGAACCCCTTATCTTTTCTTCTTTATTAAAAATCACCATGAATTAGAGCCACTACCATCTAGCCTCGCCACCACCTATCTTGGGAAATTTTTTAAAACCCATAATTAAAATAAAAAATTAATAAGATAATGCCATTCGGCTTGATATAAAACTTTTTAAAAAAATCCATTTTAAAGTTCAGAACATTGAAATGGCTACAAAATATTTAGCATTTAGCCACGATGGTTGAGTTGTTTAGTTGCGGATCTTAATTGCGGCTCAATGACTCGTGTGTGTTTTTTTAATATTTTGTTGAGACCACCTTAAAAAATAAACCAAAAAGTGAAAAAAAAGAAAAGAAAAATAAAGTCTCAACTTGGCTAAAGGAATTGGAATTTGAGCTACAATCTAACAACTTTCTAGCTAATTAATCTTAAATTTTATGAGACAATCAAATCATATATAGGAGATAACATACAATAAAATGCATTGGCGAAATCAACGTATATACAATCTGGGGAGCGCTAAAACCATCTTCCAACGACATCAACTCCAAACCAAGGGGCCAACATTTGCAAGGAAATCACCACTACAAATGCTTCTTTTTCTGGACCATGATCTGTGTCTTAGTCTTATGGGTCAACTCGACAAGCATGTAGTTGGAATCTATCAATACTTCAGCAGGAGTTCGTTTGAGACACTGTTGAGACCCCATAATAACATTTGTCAGACTACGGCATTGGGCAGCGACAACATGATCGCGAGATTTACGTAGTGGATAAATATCAAATTATCCTTAACTATCAATCATAATTTTATGAAATAATAGCGTTCATAAATGCCTTTGACTGTTCATAACTGCAATATTAATATTCCTATTTTATAGAGATACTCTGTTACAATTAAGGAAACATATTTCTTAATTACACTCTACAAATATCATACTCAATCACTTTCAACAAGTAACTATTGCTCTTTAACTTAAACCCTAATTATGCACAACTTGACTTAAGCGTTGGAGGGCCTTTGCAGGTACCAACCACCTCCGTTTCAACACGCTCCGCTACTGTACAAGGAGGAAAACACCAGTACGTGTTGTCTCAGGTACATCTCAGTATCTATTACTCAACATTTCTCCTTAAGAATGATGGATTTGAAATTGAAGTTGTGTCTTTCAAAGTAAAGAAATGGATTGAGTTAAAAAATTATAAAAGACTAGTGTAGAAATACCAATAATTGAAGAGCTTTGGAAACAATAAAAACACACAACATTTGCTGAAAAATTGAAAACTTATTATAATGAGTAAGGTCAAAGGTCCATTGAATGGGCTTCTATGTAAAAGTGAATAAACCCTTGACTACAAGGTCCACAATAAAGGCACCCAGCCCGATAGGATGGGCTTCTTTGTCGTGGTTCACCTTCTTTAACAATTTATTTCTGTAAGGATAGGTTGCCTACTCCTGTGTAGATGGAGCCTTGCATTTCTAGTTGTAGTTGTTAGTTTTTTTTCCCCTCTTTTTTTTGGGTGCTGTATAGTTGTTCGTTTCTATGTTCATTTTTTTCTTCATTTTTAAAATTTTGGTCGTTTTAGTCTTCAAGTTCTTTTAATGGTAATTCTTCATCTAAACTAATTTGTTAAAGGATAACATGTTAAACATTATTACGTAGTTGTTTTAAATAGAAAAAAATGTGAAAATGTCACAAAAATAGGCAGCAAATACGAAATTAAGCCTTTTTGCTTATTTGAATTGGTCTACTGTGTGGTGCTGGTTGTTTACCTTTTCTATAATAGCTCCGTATGGTTGACCCAAAAATAAACAAATTTAAACTTACTTTTATTCAAGGAAAATAATAAGCAGCCCGGAGTGTAGTTCAAAGCTTCTAGGATGTTTCTAAAGTTGGTGGATCCCTTGCTGCTGCTGGTAGTCTCATCTATGATTGGGACCCTCTTTGATTGTACGACCACCCGTGATGATTTCATCTGGGCTTTATACCATCACTCTTTATTCAAAGTCTCATAAACTTCCAAACTCAAGCTCAAAGTTCTGGTAAGGAGATTATTCTAAACCCCACTTTTTTTTATAAAAAACAAAGACTATCGGTATTTATATTAAGTTGTCTTTATCAAGGACTTTTTCCACCAAGAGAATCAAAGCTGTTGGATTTATGTTAGCCTTATAGATAATTCCATTGATGTGATTCTCCTTAAAGGAAAAAAAAAATTATTCATTCGAAAAGATATAAGAACTTCTCTTTTTGTGAAACTAACAATATTTATAAAAGTTCCTTAACAAGCCCTCTCTTATAAACAAATTTAAACTTACTTTTATTTAGTCTCATGTACTTCCAAACTAAAGCTCAAATTTCTTCTAGTAGGGAGATTATTCTTCTACCCATTATTTTAGGAACAGTTATCAATTGTTGATTATATTTAATAAACTTTTAAAACATATTGTAAGAGAAATTATTGCATCATCTTGGACGAAAGATTTTCTTTTCCCTCCCAGAAAATCACAACTGTTGGCACACGAATGTTTGGCAGGGAGGGATTTAGGAGAGTCCAACACGAGCCTTAGAACCCATGATTCTCTCTCTCTCTCTCTCTCTCTCTCTCTCTCTCTCTCTCTATATATATATATATATATATATATATATATTTTTTTTTTTTTTTAAAGTTATATACACGTTTTTTTATCGTTCATGCACTAATATATATAATTAAGTTATTGAAATTTGATTTTACTCTTATGTACTTTAAATTGGTTATATATATAACTGATTGATTTTAAGAATAAGGCTAATTACTATACTTGAATATTGAATATTTAAATGGAAAAATATATTTTATTTCCTTCAATTTAGGATCATGTGCACTTTAGTCCTTAAATTTAAAAAATGTGTAACACAATCTCTAAACTTTTAAATGTATGCATTTTTGTCTTTTAATTTAACCTTCTATTAAACTCTAATGGCTGAAATCACATATCTAAAGTTTCATGACAAAAGTGCATATGACGTTAAGAGGTAAATTGAGTTTTTCTCATCAATAAAATTAGGTACAAAAAATAGTCATGTGATTTTAGCATGTCAATTTTCATAAAAATTTGACCAAAAATCAAATGGAATGACTAAAATGCACATGTTAAAAAGTTTAGGGATCGCGTTACACATTTTTAAAATTTAAGAATCAAAGTGTACACAACCCTAAGTTAAAAAGGTAAATTAGACTTTTTCCTATTTAAATAGAATCAGTTAACATGTTTAATATATTTAGTGTTTTTTTAATTTTAAAAATCACCCCATTTTATTTATTTGATACCGTTATCATATTTCTTTAATTATTTTTATTTTTATCGCATATTATTTTGAGCATGGTTTTATAGTGGAAGAGAATTGGAAAGTATTTAATATGAAAATGTTTAAAACTATTGAATCAATTTGTTTCATGATTTATATTAAAGAAAATATTGTTAAAAATCTGACACTATATATTTATATCTGATAAATTTCATTATATGAAAAGTGTCATGCTTAACTTTAATTAAAGTATAATACATTTAATTTAAGCAAAATAGGCATTTTTATTTATTTTTTCAATTTGGTCCCATATCAAATTTTTTGTTAATTTGATCTTTTATTTTGCAAATCATTGTCAATGTTGTCTTTCCATTAGGATTTGGTTATCTCCTAACAAAAGTGATGATATATCATTGATTGGTAATAGTTACGTCATAATTACATCATCGTCATGTCATAATCACATCATTAATGTTTGTGACACATCTATCATTTTTGTTGGGGGTAATGAAACTTTAATAGAAAACTATATTATAAACGATTTGTAAAATAAGAGATTAAATTAATAAAATAATATTATGAGACTAATTTTTAAAAAAAATAAAAAAGACTAAAATACCTTTTCTACCTTTAATCTATAAAATAAAAAAATTTATTTAAACATCTTAGCCTTTATAATATCAGTCACCTCAATAATTAATTTTTAGATCCGTCCCGAGCTGTTGAGTTTATGTGGCTCCGATTGATAATTCCATTGATGTGATTCTCCTTAGGGGAAAAAAAAATTATTCATCCGAAAAGGTATAAGATCTCTTATATTGTAATCATAAATAAATATTTAATAACTCATATTAGATGGTGTACTCACAAGGATCCCATAACAACTCTCCTCTAATAAATTATCAAGAGTATATGTTAAATAATTAGTGAATTAGACAGCTGACGGAGTAAATTAGATTTCTAAGTCACCTAAATTGGAAGAAGGAATATAAAGAAAAAATAATGGAAACATGAAAGAGAAAATATGCATGTGACATGGTCCTTGTGATGAAATCAATTAGTAAGTATAAATACATATATGAGATACGGATATCACGTAATATGAATATATTAATATAACAAAATTTTAAAAAATAATTAAAATATATATAAATAAAAATTATTTAAAAATATAAAAATATTTAATATACCATATACCAATATAACAACCATTTTAAAATATAACCGCACGTAACAAATCAATGATCACATTGATCCTAAAATGCTCCTTGTCTAATTTCTTTTTTCCAGCGTGCATTTAATTTGAACCTTCTGTCTCACTGAGAAGTAGAAGCCCAACATGAGTGGCCGACCAGGAAACTACCAAACTAAATGTAGGCTGCTCACCCGTTCATAGTCATGCCATCAGTTTAAAGTATGATTAGACTTTAAGGTTGGTATATAATAATATACACACACGTACCTACGTAATTATCGTTTTCCCTCTTAAATATATGTCAATGTGTGGACTATTAACAAAAAAATTTTTTTTCTTAGTTTTCCTTTTCTTGTACTTTTCTAGATGATCCTTTGCTGCCACAAAAGTACACGATTTTCATCACAATCAATTTTAAAAAATGATACAACGATTAATGTTTGAAACAAAAGGACCAGAAGAGAAAATTATATTCATAAACTTATATTGTAAAAAGTAATGTATAATCATTGGATTTGATATAAAAACTAACAGAATAACTTCTTTTTTTGACCAATCTATATATAAGTTATTAATGCATTTATTTATATTTTATGAAAACTAAATTGTTAATGATTTTTTATTAATGATTATCAACCTTACACATAAAAAAAAATGAAATGCAATTTCAGTAGAATGTTTCTTAAGGCATAGAGCTACCATTTTTTCTTAATATATATACTTTGAAAAATAAGTCCCTTGTGATGAGTCAGTTGGATCAAAGCAGAGGAAAGATTATAGTTCCATGAAGGCGAAGTGGTCATGTAAGACTTCGTGACCGTGAAGAAGATGAAGCGCTTACTTGCTAGGTTTTATCTTATTTGCTACACGGTGGGTCGGGTCGTGTTCATGAATTCACTCTTTTCCTATGTTGCTTCCTTATATGTTTTGAATTGATCAAAGTTTTTTCACCATTTTGATTTGAATTCCCCCCTTAGTATGACCAGTTTTGCCGTTCTAGCCACGTGTCTTTGATACATTTTAATTTCTAACCCCCATTTCAATCCTGAAACAATGAAAAGCCTAGGCCATTTTTTCTTTTATAAATTCTGAGTAATTAAAATCTTAATTTTAGAAAATATTTATGTACATTTATTATTGTTTTGTTAGTATTACTAATTCACTTACCATGTTAAGGTTGGTCAAAAGCATATATACTATGCACGAAGAAATTTAAAGATAAAAAAAAATCTTTACAATTTGACTCCAAAAAATTAGTCGAATTAAAACTTAAACGTGTTATAATGCATCTAATTATATATCATGTGCTATTCTCATTTACTGAGCTAACCAATGAGTTTATATATGATTATGAATGTAATTTTTTTATTTTTTTATTTTTCAATATTTCTTGTTGAGAATAATTATGTGATAAAATCATAAAATTGAATCAGCGTCACTTCTTAGTTTCACTGATTATGCATGATTGGGATTATGTTATTTGAATAACATTAAAGAAAATTAAATGGAGATAATAAGTCTGTAAAGTCATTAGATTGTACATTTGTAAATTTGTTTATAAAAAAAAACAGTTCTGATATGATATTGCACAAATTAAAGATAAAGTTAATGAAACATAACCACAACAACAATCAAACTTTTTCTTACTAGGTGGGGTAGGTTACACGGATCAAATGACACCATTGTACTCTATCATAAATCAAGTTTTCAGAAATATCATTCAAATCTAAATCTTTTTTTATCGTTTCACTTATAGTCTTTCTTGGTCTCCTTCTACCTCTAGCTATTGGGTTATCATCTACCTAATCTACTCTCCTTACAGAGGCTTCTAAGGGTATTCTCCTTACATGTCTAAACTATTTAAAGCGAGATTCTTTTATCTTTTCTACAATAGGTGCTACCCCTACTTTCTCTCTAATACATTCATTCCTAATCCTATTTCGTCTTGTATGGCCACACATTCATCGCAACGTTCTCATCTTCGTGACACTGATCTTATGCTCTTGTTGACTTTTTATCGCCCAACATTCAGTATTATATAACATCGCGAGCTTTATAGTTGTGCGATAAAATTTACCCTTAAGTTTAAGAGACACTTTTCTATCACAAATAACTCCTGAAGCACTCCTCTATTTCATCCATTCAGTTTGAATCTTATGGTTTACATCTTCCTCTATCTCTCCGTCATTTTGTATGATAGATTTAAGATACCTAAACCGTATAACTTGTGGTATGGTATGATCTCCAATTTTCACCTCTAAGCTAGCATTAACACGTTTCTTACTGAACTTACATTTCATATACTCCATTTTACTCCTGCTTAGACGGAAGCCATATTCTTCCAAAACTCGTCTTCATAGTTCTAACTTCTCATTTGTTTCCTCTCTCGACTTTTCAACTTAGATTATATCATCTATAAAAAAATGCATTGTGGCACCGTCTCTTGGATATGAGCAGTAAGCACATCCAAGATCAAGGTAAAAAAATATAGACTCAAAGTTGACCCTTGGTGCAGTCTTATAGTTATTGAAAAATCTTCTGTAACCTCACCCTATGTTCTCACATTAGTTTTAGCCCCATTATACATATATTGGATTGCTCGAATATAAGCGATACGAACTCCTTTCTTCTCTAAAGCCTTCCACAAGACCTCTCTCGGTACCCTATCGTAGGTTTTTTCTAGATCAATGAAAATCATGTGTAGAACTTTTTGCTAAAATGTTTATATAATGTTTTCACATGTATAAAAATGTTTATATGGAATTATACATATGTAATAGACTAATAGTTGCATATGTGACATGAACAAAAAACATGCAGACTGAAATCCTGGAGTTGGGGATTGATAGCTTCCAAAACAATTTTGATCATGTTTATTTCCATCTTTTCTTTTATATATAATGGAGATTGAGGACGATCTACGAATTCGTATGCTTTAATTCAAACTTCATTTACATAAGAACCCAATCGTTTAGAAACAATGATAATTATCGCTTACATCAACTGTTAAACTCGATGAGATTAGCTATTTGATCATACTAGATTGCATCAAACGCGAAGCAACACCACAAGATCAAACTAACTTGCATAGTGTCGGGACCACTCGCTATATGTGCGAGATGAAACTCTTTCGCCTGTCATGTTCGATCCATTTCAATATTAAGGTTCATAACTATATATATATTCGTCAACTTGATTATTTTTAACTCAAAAAAGAAAAAAGAAAAAAAAAAGCTAAGTTGAGCATGTTTTTACTTATTTCAAATTGTTTTTTGGTCGTACAATTATTCCGATTGACTGATATCTCCATGCATGTGTTAATGTTTATAATAATAACCCAAAGGCGAAAGATCATATAAGTTTTTAGGTGTTCTCAAAATAAGAATCTCTTATTTTATATTATTAAATATATGATATATTAATTATAATATTAAAAATATAATTAAAATAAGACACATTGATAGTTATAAAACTAATTTAACACATTTAATTATAAAGAGTAAAAAATTTCTTACTGCAATGCGGCTAAGAATTTCTCGAAAGGCCAATTATAAAGCCTTACTTTAAATTCCCAAAATAAAGCAGTCTATATCACTCACACTCACTAGGCGTCTAAGTCACAATTGCAAGTCAGAATCAGAAGTAAATGCGTCCAATGTGCTGGAAAAAAGAAAAACATGCCACCCTAATGGGTTTTTGGTGACCAAAAACCCATTCGTTTGTTTTTTGGAGGGACTATTACATCACTTGCATTGATGATTATTTTATTAACAATGTTATTTTCTTACTATTTTTATTATACCATACTTACATTATCTTTTAAATAATAAAATAAGATAAATACATATTTTAATATACATTTAAAAATATATATATAAAGAAAAATGGAAAAAAAAAGTGTGGAACCATCATTTTCTTAGTGAGTAATTCTAGCCACACACACTTCCACTCACATCATCACCTCACATCTCAACAGTTTTCATCATCTGATTACATTTGGTCATACTTCATTTTCTGCACACATTCATTCTGATTCTGCTATATATACAGATGTGAAATACACATTACTTAAAGTGATGTGTATCTACCTTTTTGTGAATACTTAATTTTGACCGGTTTTTTAAAAAAATAATAAATATATATATATAAAAACAAAAAAAAATAAAAAAATAAAAAAATAAAAAAAAAAAAAAAAAGACCCTACACGCTTTCTCCTTTTTGTTATCACTCCATCACCTACTCCATTCATTTGTATTGTTCCTGACCCACACCCATTGCCTGATTGCTAAAAAGAAAAAAAAAACGTATCTAATGCCACTACAACTAAAAAGAAAAAAAAGACCTATCCCCTGAATAAAAAAATAAAAAAACCTTACACGTTCACTACAGCAGCCTCACCTTCTTCAATAATACAAAGATAACTCCATCACCAATTATCACGAGATGATCTTAATATCCCATCATCTCTCTCCACTCACGGGCTGCACAGACATATACACACAACATGTTTTTTTAAATTTTCCTTCACACTCACGGGCTGCACAGACATATTATTCACAATATATACATGGATTGTCTAAAAAAAAGGGGGGATCCTCTCTT
Source organism: Ormosia semicastrata (assembly GCA_029884595.1). Classification (NCBI taxonomy): domain Eukaryota; kingdom Viridiplantae; phylum Streptophyta; class Magnoliopsida; order Fabales; family Fabaceae; genus Ormosia; species Ormosia semicastrata. Next base: position 12,551,774 of record JAQQTO010000055.1, on the reverse strand, counting down.
CAGGAAAAGCTCACGAAACCTTACCTACATCATCATCACTTCCCAATAACCTTCATCTCCCTCACTTTGCCACCTTCCACCTTGCAACCACCTCACTTCTCCCTCCACCATTAATCCAAAAACCTACCTCTATAACTACCCATGCACACGTAACCTTCATCCCCCTCACTTCCATTTCAAAACCATCCCTACCATCTTCTTCCTCATCCCTCCACCATTTATGTGAACCCACCTTCAACCACCCATCAACCATCAACAAACAACCACATAACCACCCAACCTTCCATCAACCCATGCACACGTGAGAACCCATCACTACCCATCTCTCGCCACCTCCAAAACTACCTTGCACCTTCAACTTCTCATCACTTTCATCATCAACCACACTCCACTCTCCTCACCGTGAGCTCATGCAAGCCACCATGCCATCCTTTACACAACCACCATTAAACAAAACCCCATACCACCATAACTTCCACCCTCGCCTACCATCTCCACCGTGGTCACCATCCTCCAATAACCCTTCAACTCTAACGTAACAAACTATCAAAACACCACATAATAAGCTCCACCTCAACTTCTTCCCACCGTGAGACACCACTCTCACCCAAACCATCAACAACCACCGCACAACACAATCCAACCATCTCCTCCAAGCCAAGACCGTGAGCTATACTCACCTCACATACAACTTCTTAATCATCCCTCCACATTTACGTGAAACCACCTCCATCCAACCGAGTCAACTCGGTCACCATTCCTCTCCTCAACACATGCAGCAGCAGCCGTAGCCTCCACCCACATGCACCAACCTTCATAACTCCCCTCACCGTGAGCTCAAGCAAGACCACCGCGACCCATCTCTGTCTCGCGCAAAGATTGCCTTAAACCTACAGATCCACGCATCATTCACTTCCAAACCAAACCAAAAAGCTTAGCTCCATGCTGTCAAGCTCCAACTGTGAGCATCCTTCACGAACACCAAACTCCACCACCACGTGAAGCTACCCATAGCCTCCAAAATTTCGTCACGCACAGCCAGCCACTACGCACCTTCGCAGTCCTCCCCGCCGAGTTAGATCCGACTGCACCTAGCCACCGCCATCGAACCTCCTTCCTGAGTTCGTTTTCCTTGTTTTGTTTTCCTGTTTGCTGGTAAAGTTTATCATATTATAATTATATTCTTTATTGTTTGTTTTTGGTTTGCTAAAAGTTGTTTGTTTATTATAATGCATGTTTCTTATTGCTTGTTTTTTATTTAGAATTTGAAATGGAGCTGTTGTTTCTTTTCTTATCTTAGGCCGTACAAGGTTAACTTTTTGAGGGAAATGATTATGTTAATGGGCTCGTTGGACCGAAAAAAAGTGGACAGGAATTAAGATAGAAATAAAATATTAAACCCTCTTGAAAAAATAGGGTTGATTGAGTTGTGATAGATTATTGATCCCATGATCTTATAATCATTCAAGTTATGATAGCTTGATGATTTAATGGGTAATATTTCTAGCGTGACGCGAGCTTCACTTATTCAATCTTGAATTTGTTAACAAAGTCGCGACGACTTGTTAATTTAAATTTTTTTAAAAAAAATAATTAAGTTGTTTCTTTTGAAATAAAATAATAATAATAATAATAATAATAATAACAACAACAACAATAACAACAATAAAATTAACTAATTTTTTTAGATAAATTTTATATAAAAATTTTGTAACAAATTTGATAATTAGTGGGTGACGTTCTCTAGCGTGGCCTCGAGCTTCACTTATTCAATCCTTAATTTGAATAATTGAGTCGCGACGACTTGTTAATTTAAATTTTAAAAAAAAATAATTAAGTTGTTTCTTTTAAAATAAAATAAAATAATAATAATAATAAAAATAATAACAATAATAATAATAAAATCAACTAATTTTTTTAGATAAATTTTATATAAAAATTTTGTAACAAATTTGATAATTAGCGGGTGACGTCTCTAATATGACGCGAGCTTCAACTATTCAATCCTTAATTTGAATAATTGAGTCGCGACGACTTGTTAATTCAAATTTTTTTTAAAAAAATAATTGAGTTATTTCTTTTAAAATAAAATAAAATAAATAATAATAATAATAATAATAATAATAATAATAATAATAAAATCAACTAATTTTTTTTCTAGATAAATTTTATATAAAAATTTTGTAATAAATTTGATAATTAGTATGTGATGTCTCTAGCATGCGACGCGAGCTTCACCTATTCAATCCTTAATTTGAATAACTGAGTCGCGACGACTTGTTAATTCAAATTTTTAAGATTAAAATCAACCAAACCACAATTTTTTTTTTAAAGAACTATGTGACTTTGAATTCCTCATTGCACCAGAGGATACGTAGGAGCGGGACTCTCATTCCGTCAAGCCAAAATTTATTTTTTTGTAATTTATTTGTCGATTTCATTTCATTTAATTTTTTTTTATAGAAAGGGATAAAACAAACATTTTCAAAGATTATTAAGAGTTTGCATAATTAATTTAAGGTACCGTCCTAGGACGGGTGTGTTAGGGGCACTGTGGGATTAAGTTTCCGCCCTTCCCAATGCATAACCGACTCCCGAATTCAATCTGGTTTCAAAGACTATTTTTCTTGGGTTTTTCAATTTTTCCTAATAAAAAATAAAATTGGTGGTGACTCCTAATTAATAATATTTTTTAATTTAAGTTGCTATTCCGCCGCGATCACGGTCGCGACAGATGGCGACTCCACTGGGGACACTTGAGAGTCAAGCCTATAAAAGTTGGTTATACAAATATTGTGATCTTTATGTGTTTGTTTTACCCTTTTTCTTTTTTTTTTTTTTTCTCTTTTTTAAATTTGATTTTTTTTAGTTAATTGTTTCATTATCTAAACTTTAGGGTAGAAAACTTTTGGAGTTTGTTTGTTGCTTTGTTTTGCAGGATATGGGTAGTCTTTAGGATTGTAAATGTCTATATGCTCCCTACACCAACTGCACCTACACGTTTATCACACACGCCTGAGTGGGGCCCTATACCCGGGTCTGAGTGAAGTCTAAGTTAGGCAGAGGTTGCGTAGTGGTAGCCATTTTGGATGTACATTCTGTTTAGTTATCACGAAAACCTCATCTAGAGTGTGCCTTTTTCACGAATGTCCCACACCTAGTGATTTACCCACTATTTCGTGGTCAACATTCTGAAATTGGACTTGACTCTAGAGATCTTTAGAACAGAAGAGCCACCCAATGAAAGTTCTCACGGATCAGAAGGACTCTTAGATCTTTAGGATAGAGAGTTCCAAGTTTAAGGCAATCCCATTAGGACACAAAGGGAGCGTACTTCTTTTTTCCTCATGCCATTTATTCTTGCATTTTTTTAAAAAAAAACTTAAAAAAATACTTTTTCTTGCATTTTCATGGCATTCCTAACATTCTTCAAAAAAAAAAAATATCATCTTACATTTTCATGGCATCTTTAACAGTCTAAATAAAAAATAAAAAAAATAATAAAGCATGCATTTTCATTCCATGCATTTAAAAAATGTTTTCATTTCATGCATGACATTAATCTCATTCATTTCATCTCATTCATTGTATGATATTATCGTGTTCAGCAACCATTGCGCGACCAGGGAAAGAAAACACCGATCAAACCCGTGTTCATAATACAAGGGCTCGAACAAAGTTGCTTACAGCAATGGCAGCTGAGAACGAAGGTAGGAACCTAAGTTTGGAAATGGATGAAGTGAAAGGAAGGATGAATGAGGTGACAGAGTCTCAAAGAAGAATGGAGGAAATGTTGTTAGCTATAAGGGAGACCCTCACCTTGATGGGGGCAGTTGGAGGTACAGGAGTGACCGGGGCACACTCGCACCCACTGAATACCACTTCCACGAGGACAAACCCTGGAGTCACTACTGAGGTACCTTATGTAGGAGGAACCTCAAACACGGCATCAATAATGATTCCTATTGGAGAAGGGTATCATTCATTGGAAGGTACTTGTAATGAGGTACATGGCAATGCTGAGTTCACGTGAGAACCGCCACATATGATGACAACTGGATTTCCTACCGGTACTGGACACGCGAATCTTCAAAATGACAAGATGAAAGAAGAGTGGATGGAAAAAATGGAAGAACAAATCAAGGCGATCAAGGGTCCTAGCACTTACGGTCCCCTTGGGATAGAAGAATTGTGCCCTACTGCTAACATTGTCATCCCCAAGGATTTCAAAGTCCCAGAATTTGTGAAATATGATGGGAGCACCAACCCCTTTTTCCACCTAAAAACTTACATTACCAAAATGTCCATATGGTCAAGGGATTGGAAGTTTCTCGTCAATTTCTTTCATGAAAGTTTGACTGGGCCTGCTTTGGAGTGGTGTATCCAACAGGACCTCTCAAAAATCTCCTCTTGGGATGACTGGGCGAATTTATTTATGGGTCAGTATCGGTTTAATCTGGATACAGCCCCAACCCGGGAGCAGTTGGGAACATTACAGAAGAAAAATGAGGAGACATTCAAACAATATGCCCAGAGGTGGAGAACTCTTGCAGCCCAGGTGCAACCGCCGTTAACTCTGACTGAGATGTGCTCATACTTCTTGGGAACTTTAGGAGCTCCTTATATTGGGACAATGGCGGGCGCCGCTTATAAAGACTTCACTGATTTAATTGCTGCTGGAGAAAGAATTGAAATTTTGGTAAAGGCTGGAAAATTGCCAGCTGGCAATAATGAAAGTAGTTTCAAGAAGAGTTTTCGCCCTAAGAAAAAGGAGCCGAAAGTGAGTTACGTGCAAAATCTGCAACCCCGATATTCGCCATCCTACCCTACATACCGACCACCCCCATACAACCCAAACACTTACCCTCCTATCGACACTGCATCGTCTCATCTACCCGCCCAACCGCTCCTCCCGTAAATATACCTCAAACACAGCCATTCCAAATCAACAATATCCCGGTACCTCAGCCATATGCACCTACTCGCCCAATCTATACTCATTACACACCTTGGCCTCCGTAAAATTTCCAAAACCACCTAAAACCTCGACCAAACTTCCAAAATCAAGGCTGTTTCCGTACCCAAAACCTACCCCTTCCCAAAATTGTCCATCTCAAACGCAGATCTTTTCCAAAGGTTGTTTGATGCTCACCTCATCTCAGGGAACCCCGTACATCCCTTACAACCACCATTTCCAGTATGGTACAACCCGAATTTAACTTGCAAGTACCATATGGATATTTTGGGGCATTCAATCGAAGGCTGTGAGTCTTTCAAGACGGCGGTAAGAAAACTTATTGCTTATGGAAAACTGGACATTCAAGAAGATGTTGGACCTAGTATTGTCAGTAATCCAATTCCTAATCATAGTGGAAGGAATGAGGCGAATACCGTGGAGATTGAAGGACCTCTAATAAGGAATGCCATGAACCTGCGCACGCCAATGACTCAAATATTTGAGGGGTTAAAGAAGGCAGGATACATTATCACGGCACCAGCTTCATCAGTAAAAGAAGAGGAGAAGTATGATGAAGAATCAAGATGTGTTTACCATTGTGGGGGAACAGGACACAATATTGAGAACTGTAGGGACTTTAAGGTTTGAGTCCAAGGATTACTCACTTTGGGAATAATACAAGCCGGACAAAGGGTAGCCACCTCTGAAGAAGTCAGTGTAGTAGAACGCTTTGTGCTGAGGGTGCCACCTCTCAACCAAGCCCCGGCGTCAGGGAAAGTAGTTGTTACAATCAAGAAGCCAATGCCGTTTGCTTATAATGATACTCATTCAGTACCATGGAATTATGAAGCTAATGTGGAAATGAAAGGAGTCGGGGAAGAGACTTCAAAACCCCGAGTTGCTGAAATACTACAGGATGAAGGGTATGTGACTAATATAGTTACAAGGAGTGGGCGATTTTATGGCCCAATAGAAGTAGAAAAGAAAAAAAATGCTAAAGAATGGGGTAAGGAGGAAAGTGCAAGAGAAGAGGAGAGAGGGAAAGAAGAGGAAGAAGAATTTTTGAAGATCATGAAACAGAGTGAATACGATGTGATGGAACAACTGAAGAAGACTCCAGCAAGGATATCCCTTTTGTCACTCGTTTTGACATCTGAGTTACATCGAAAAGCATTGCTAAGAGTACTGAATGAGGCTTATGTCAAACCCGATGTTACCCCTGAGAATGTTGTCAGCATGGTGGACCCGATAAAGCACGTCAACATGATCACATTTATGGATGAAGAGATCACCCCTCGGTCTGAGAAAAACCCACGGGCCTTACACATAACCCTTAAATGCAAAGGGTATATAGTTGCAAAGGTTTTGATTGATGGGGGGTCTGCATTAAATATCCTACCGAAGTCGACTCTAACCTTATTGTCAATAAGTGAGGATGAACTGTCACCTCGAGAAATGGTAGTGCGAGCCTTTGATGGAAGTAAGAGGGGCATTTTAGGAGAAGTGACGTTGCCATTAGAGATTGGTCCAAGTAATTTTCAGGTATTGTTCCAAGTTATGAACATTGAGCCTGGTTACACTATGCTCCTGGGGAGACCATGGATCCATGCTGCTGGTGCTGTTCCTTCTACACTACACCAGAGTGTTAAATACATTGAGAATGGGTCGATTATTACTATACACGGAGAAGAAGAAATCATCGTGTCAAAACTAGTTTCAGTGCCGTATGTGGAAAGCGTAGAGAAAGATGAGGAGAATTTGTGGCACAGCTTTGAGGTAGTTGAAATTGAACTCGGTGGGGGTGAACCCTCGATGCAAACTGTGAATCAGGTGGTGGCCCGAATTATGACTAATAATGGGTACCAAAAAGGAAAAGGCCTGGGCTCAAAATTGCAAGGAACTCGGACACCAATTTCACTTCCAGAAAAACTAGACAAGTTTGGATTGGGATACGAAGCGGCTATGGAAGAGAGAATGGAGAATATGACTTTGGGGAAAAGGAGTGATAAGGGCGAAATGAAGCAAATTCCTCACCTGAGGGAGACATTCCCGGCACCAACCAAAGTAATCATGCCTGAAGAAGTCATTCGTCCCCAATACCATCTTACTATCAATGCATTGCATGAAGAAGACCCTGAAGAGTACAAAGCAATCCGGCCTTTCACTGAAGAGGAGCCATTGGAGAACTGGCAATCTGAATCAACCATTGATGTTATTGCTTCCAAGTAATTGTCTAGTCATGCTGTAACAAGCAGATATTTGTGTCTAGCTATGTTTTTATCTTATATTTATGTTATTTGAGACAATTAACTAAGTAAAGTTGCATGTTTATTCAGTATTCCTCGATGTCACTCTCTTCGCTTATCTTCTTTTTACATTTATTAGTTTCCTTTTCTTGTGTTTCTCTTAAAAAAAAAAGACTTCCTTCTCTTGCTTTATCATTTCTACTCTATTTTATCTTTCCAACTCCCCATAAATTACTTTCCAAGGATGTGAGTCTTGCAGAGAGTTCGTCTCAGGAAAGGGACCTTGAAAACTTGTCAATTGATTCCCCTACAACGTTTAATGAAGAGGATCCTGGACCTGGTGAAGAGGAAGAGATTATTGAAGAATTTGAAAAAATGCTGGAATACTCAGAGAGGGAGTTTGATGTGGGCAATGAGGTAATAGAAGTAATTAATATGGGAACAGAAGAGGACAAGAAAGATTTGAAAATAGTAGATAATCCTGAGCGTATAGAAATGGTGGCACTATTGAGGGAGTTCCTTGATGTGTTCGCATGGTCTTACAGAGATATGCCTGGATTAGACCCTGAAATAGCGTCACATAAAATTCTTTTATATCCATGTGTAGAAGCAAAAAGTCAAAAGTTGAGAAGAATGCATCCTGATATGTCACTAAAGATCAAGGAAAAAGTGACTAAGTAATTAGAAGCTGGATTTATAGAGGTGTCAAGACACCCACAATAGGTAGCAAATATTGTACCAGTACCAAAGAAGGATGGGAAGGTCAGGATGTGCGTGGATTATAGAGATCTAAATAAGGCCAGTCCAAAAGATGATTTCCCGCTCCCTCATATTGATGTTCTTGTTGACAATACAGCAGGAAATCATAGGTTCTCATTTATGGACGGGTATTCTGGGTATAATCAGATCCCCATAGATGTTGATGACAAGGAAAAGACAACTTTTATTACACCTTGGGGAACCTTTTATTACACAGTAATATCCTTTGGATTGAAGAATGCTGGGGCTACTTATCAACGTGCTATGGTTGTATTATTTCATGATATGATGCATAAAGAAATTAAGGTTTATGTAGACGATATGGTAGCTAAATCCAAAGAAGAGGAAAGTCATGTAACAGTCTTACGGAGATTATTTGAAAGACTCAGGAAGTATGGGTTGAGGCTCAATCCTATAAATGCATTTTCGGAGCGTCCACTGGAAAATTACTCAGATTCATCGTTAGCAGAGAAGGGATAAAGATGGATCCAGATAAGGCAAAGGCAATACAGGAGATGCCTCCTCCTAAGACTGAACGTGAAGTGCGAAGCTTTCTCGGGAGACTTAACTACATCGCTAGGTTCATTGCTAACCTGACCAAGACTCGTGAGCCTATATTCAAGTTGTTGAAGAAGCATCACCGGGGCAAATGGGACGAAGAATGTCAAGAAGCTTTTGATAAGATAAAGGCTTATTTGATGAACCCTCCCGTGTTGGTACCCCTACACTTTGGTCGTCCTCTCTCGATATTATACTTAACCGTCTTGTCAACCTCAATGGGGGGCAATGCTAGGGCAAAGACGATGAATCGGAAAAAAAAGAGCGTGCGATTTATTACCCGAGTAAGAAGTTTAATGATTGTGAAGCCCAATACATGGCAATTGAGAAGACTTGTTGTGCTTTAGTATGGACCTCAAAATGGTTAAGGCAGTACATGCTCTATTATACCACTTGGTTGATCTCCCGAATGGACCCCTTGAAGTATATATTTGAAAGCCCTCATGTTTCATTAAGGATTTCAAAATGGCAAGTGATACTATCAGAGTTCGACATCAAGTACATAACTCGAAAATCCGTCAAAGGGAATGCAATTGCTGATCATTTAGCTGAAAACCCTATTGAGGGTGGACAACTAGTAACATCTGAGTTCCCTGATGGAGAAATTTTGATAGTAGAAGGAGAAGAAGAAAGTGAGGATGAGTACATTTGGAAGATGTATTTTGATGGAGCAGTCAACATGCATGGTAGTGGCATAGGGGCCGTGGTTGTTTCACCAACTGGAAAGCAATATCCAGTCGCTATCAAGCTCGATTTTGAATGCACTAATAATGTTGCAGAATATGAGGCCTGTGCTAATGGTTTACAAGTGGCAATTGACTTGGGGATTAAGCAATTAAAAGTATTTGGAGATTCGGCACTTATCATTTATCAGGTGAATGGTGAATGGCAAACTAAAGATCTAAAGTTAGTGCCCTATCAAAAGTATTTGACCAAGTTGACCGAAAAGTTTGAAAATGTGACCTTTTCTCATATGGCTCGAGAAATGAATCATTTTGCAGATGCTTTGGCCACTTTGGCTGTAATGACTAGGTTGGACATCTACAATAATGTCCAACCCATCCAAGTAAAAGTACATAGTGAGCCCGCGTATTGTGCCAATGTGGAGGGCGAGCCAGATGGTAAACCTTGGTACCACGATGTCAAGCAGTACATCCAGCATAGAGAATACCCAACTGGGGCAAGTGAAGTGAATAAGAAGACTATCCGCCGGTTAGTGATGGCCTTTTTCTTGAATGGGGAAGTTCTATACAAGAGAAGCCATGACGGCACCTTGCTTAGATGTGTGGATGCTCGTGAAGCTAGTTTAATCATGACTGAAGTCCATGAAGGAATTTGTGGGACTCATGCTAATGGTCATATGATGGCGCAAAAAATTTTAAGGAGCGGTTATTATTGGTCCACCATGGAAGCAGATTGCATAGAATATGTTCAAAAGTGCCATAAATGCCAGATATATGCCGATCGAGTTAATGCACCTCCATTTTCCTTGCACAATTTGGTATCTCCATGGCCTTTCTCGATGTGGGGAATAGATGTCATTGGGCCAATTAATCCTAAAGCTTCCAATGGTCATCGCTTCATTTTGGTGGCGATTGACTATTTCACCAAGTGGGTAGAAGCTTCCTCGTATGCCAATATCACTCAAAAAGTGTTTGTGAGATTCCTCAAAAGGGATATTGTTTGCAGATATGGGATTCCAGAAAGGATAATAACAGATAATGCCACCAATCTCAACGGTGCTGAGATTCAGAAGTTTTGTGAAAGTTTCAAAGTCAAGCACCATAATTCAGCTCCCTACAGGCCCCAGATGAATGGTGCAGTTGAAGCAGCAAATAAGAATGTCAAGAAAATTGTGGCTAAGATGGTTGTGAACTACAAGGACTGGCACGAAATGTTACCCTATGCTTTACATGCGTATCGTACCAATATACGATCAAGCACCGGGGCAACACCTTTCTCCTTGGTGTATGGGATGGAAGCCGTCTCTCCCATAGAAATTGAAATTCCTTCTTTAAGAGTATTAATGGAGGCAGAGTTAGAGGAATTTGAATGGGTGAAGACTCGGCATGAGCAATTGAATATGATAGAAGAGAAGAGACTGACAGCTATTTGTCATGGACAGTTGTATCAAAGCAGAATGGCCAGAGCCTTTAATAAAAAAGTCCGTCCTAGAGAATTCTGTTCAGGAGACTTAGTATTGAAGAAAATTCTCCCTAACCAAGAGGATGCTAGAGGAAAATGGGCTCCGAGTTATGAGGGTCCTTACATCGTTAAGCAAGCATTTTCTGGAGGGGCCTTAATTTTGCAGAATATGGATGGAGAAGAATTGTCAAAGCCAGTAAATGCTGATGTTGTCAAGAAATTCTATGCCTAAAAAAAAAGATGCTTGAAAGGGCAACCTAAACAAAGTTAGAGTAAAAAAAAAAAAAAAGAGGTCCGTTAGGTCGAAAACCCGAAAGGGCGGCTTAAGCAAAAGTTAGGACAAATAAATAGGCAAAATCTCAAAGGAAGGAGGTCTGAAACTCCAAACTGGGGCAATTTTTATTCTGCGTTCAATTGGCCATACTGGGGGAAAATGTCTGAAAGATTAAAGGAAAGATGTGTTGAAGAAAGTAGTAACAGAGACAGTAATTGAATTATTAAACGTTTACAGGGAATCAAATGAATGAGGAACATGGAACCAAAACTGGGGCAAAATTTTCTTTCCCTTGTAATTTTCTTTTGTTTCTATGTTTTCGTCTTTTAATCATGTGTCTTACCAGATATTCATCATATTACCAAAGTAATGAAAAGAAGTTTGTTCATTTAACGAATTTCTATCCATACATGAATGCATGTTTAACTCATTAAGTTAAGTCTCAAATAACATAAATTTAAGGTCAACAACTTGATTCTGACATTTCTACAGCAATCCTTCAATGATTGAGTTAGATTGAAAGATCCCAGTAGCTCAAAGTATAGTTTGCAATGTGACATTTAGTCGAAGTGATTTGTTGCCGAGAAAGAAAGGAATAGTTGAAAAAAAAATGAAAAAAAAAGAATAAAAAAAGAACTTAAGAGGATTCTGAGATAGCCAATGGATCTGATGAAGAAAAGCAGGTGAACAAGGGTTTGATTGGTCAAAACTTTCCAAAAGTCGTCGTTGGTTCGAATGATTAAAAGAAAGAAAAGAAATGAAAAAGAAAGAAAGAGAGAATAAATATAAAAGAAAAAGAGAGAAGAAAAAAAAAAGAGATTTTAAGGCATTGTCTAACTCATCATGAATGTTTCCATTGTAGCGCATCGGCTCCATGCATTTGCATTTTTAAGTTTTTGAACGCATCGGCTCTATGCATTTGCATTTTAAGTTCCCTGAGCGCATCGGCTCCTGTCTTTTACTTTTTGAGCGCATCAGCTCCCTGTCTTTAATTTCTGTCCTTTATTTTTTTTGAGCGCATCGGCTCCCTATCTTTTAAATTCCTGTCTTTACTTTTAAGCGCATCGGCTCCCTATCTTTAAATTCTTGTCTTTACTTTTGAGCGCATCGGCTCCCTGTCTTTAATTCCTGTCCTTTATTTTTTTTAGCGCACCAGCTCTTTGTCTTTTAATTCCTGTCTTTTACTTTTTGAGCGCATCGGCTCCTGCATTTTAAATTCCTGTCTTTCACTTTTTGAGCGCATCGACTCCTGCCTTTTACTTTCCGAGCGCATCGGCTCCTGTATTTTAAATTCCTGTCTTTACTTTTGAGCGCATCGGCTCCTGTCTTTTAATTCGTCTTTTTTTTTTGAGTGCATCGGCTCCCCGTCTTTTAAATTCTGTCTTTAATTTTGAAATTCCTTTTTAATTTTTTTTGAGCGCATCGGCTCCTGTCTTTAATTCTTGTCTTTTACTTTTTGAGCGCATCGGCTCCCTGTCTTTAATTTCTGTCCTTTATTTTTTTGAGCGCATCGGCTCCCTGTCTTTAATTCTTGTCTTTTACTTTTTGAGCGCATCGGCTCCCTGTCTTTAATTTCTGTCCTTTATTTTTTTTTTTAGTGCATCGGCTCCTCGTATTTTAAATTCTGTCTTTACTTTTGAGCGCATCGGCTCCTGTCTTTAAATTCATGTCTTTACTTTTGAGCACATCGGCTCCACATCGTCTTTAATTCTTGTCTTTTACTTTTTGAGCGCATCGGCTCTCTGTCTTTAATTCTCGTCTTTTACTTTTTGAGCGCATCGGCTCCTGCATTTTAAATTCCTGTCTTTTACTTTTTGAGCGCATCGGCTCCTGTCTTTACTTTTTTTAGCGCATCGGCTCCTCGCATTTTAAATTCTGTCTTTTACTTTTTGAGCGCATCGGCTCCTGCATTTTAAATTCTGTCTTTACTTTTGAGTGCATCGACTCCTGTCTTTTAATTCTGTCTTTTACTTTTTGAGCGCATCGGTTTAAATTCGTATCTTTACTTTTTGAGCACATCGACTCTGTCTTTTATTCTTTTTTACTTTTTGCAGATCGGCTCCATGCATTCCATGCATTTTAAATTTCTGTCTATTTCTTTGAGCACATCGACTCTATGCATTCTATACATTTTAAATTTCTGTGAATTTCTTTGAGCGCATTGGCTTTATGCATTCTATGCATTTTACTTTCTGTTGAGCACATCAGTTACATGCATTTTAAATTCTTTTGAGCGCACCGGCTTATTACATTTTAACTTCCTATCATTGTTTTTGCTTTGTTTTGCATTTATCCTCTTATGCATTACCGAACAAAATTAGAGTTCATGTCTTTACTCGTTTCTTACGATGATAAAATGAAAAACCATAGTTCTTCTTTTTATCTAATAAGAAACAAGTAAAGAGGGGCAACTAATGTGAACACTTAATTTTGACCGATTTTTAAAAAAAATAATAAATATATATATATATATAAAAACAAAAAAAAATAAAAAAATAAAAAAATAAAAAAAATAATAAAAGACCCTACACGCTTTCTCCTTTTGTTATCACTCCACCACCTACTCCACTCATTTGTATTGTTCTGACCCACACCCATTGCCTGATTGCTAAAAAGAAAAAAAAATGTATCTAATGCCACTACAACTAAAAAGAAAAAAAGACCTATCCCCTGAATAAAAAAATAAAAAACCTTACACGTTCACTACAGCAGCCTCACCTTCTTCAATAATACAAAGATAACTCTATCACCAATTATCACGAGATGATCTTAATATCCCATCATCTCTCTCCACTCACGGGCTGCACAGACATATACACACAACATGTTTTTTTAAATTTTTCTTCACACTCACGGGCCGCACAGACATATTATTCACAATATATACATGGATTGTCTAAAAAAGGGGGATCCTCTCTTCAAGAAAAGCTCACGGAACCTCTCATTACCTCCATCATCATCACTTCCCAATAACCTTCATCTCCCTCACTCTGCCACCTTCCACCTTGCAACCACCTCACTTCTCCCTCCACCATTAATCCAAAAACCTACCTCCATAACTACCCATGCACACGTAACCTTCATCCCCTCACTTCCATTTCAAAACCATCCCTATCATCTTCTTCCTTATCCCTCCACCATTTACGTGAACCCACCTTCAACCACCCATCAACTATCAACAAATAACCACATAACCACCCAACCTTCCATCAACCCATGCACACGTGAGAACCCATCACTACCCATCTCTCGCCACCTCCAAAACTACCTTGCACCTTCAACTTCTCATCACTTTCATCATCAACCACACTCCACTCTCCTCACCGTGAGCTCATGCAAGCCACCATAGCCATCCTTTACACAACCACCATTAAACAAAACCCCATACCACCATAACTTCCACCCCTCGCCTACCATCTCCACCGTGGTCACCACCTCCAATAACCCTTCAACTCTAACGTAACAAACTATCAAAACACCACATAATAAGCTCCACCTCAACTTCTTCCCACCGTGAGACACCACTCTCACCCAAACCATCAACAACCACTCCACAACACAATCCAACCATCTCCTCCAAGCCAAGACCGTGAGCTATACTCACCTCACAACAACTTCTTAATCATCCCTCCACATTTACGTGAAACCACCTCCATCCAACCGAGTCAACTCGGTCACCATTCCTCTCTTCAACACATGCAGCAGCAGCCGTAGCCTCCACCCACATGCACCAACCTTCATAACTCCCCTCACCGTGAGCTCAAGCAAGACCACCGCGACCCATCTCTGTCTCGCGCAGCAATTCCTTAAACCTACAGATCCACACATCATTCACTTCCAAACCAAACCAAAAAGCTTAGCTCCATGCTGTCAAGCTCCAACTGTGAGCATCCTTCACGAACACCAAACTCCACCACCACGTGAAGCTACCCATAGCCTCCAAAATTTTGTCACGCACAGCCAGCCACTACGCACCTTCGCAGTCCTCCCCGTCGAGTTTGATCCGACTGCACCTAGCCATCGCCGTCGAACCTCCTTCCTGAGTTCGTTTTCCTTGTTTTGTTTTCCTATTTGCTGGTAAAGTTTATCATATTATAATTATATTCTTTATTGTTTGTTTTTGGTTTGCTAAAAGTTGTTTGTTTATTATAATGCATGTTTCTTATTGCTTGTTTTTTATTTAGAATTTGAAATGGAGTCTGTTGTTTCTTTTCTTATCTTAGGCCGTACAAGGTTAATTTTTGAGGGAAATGATTATGTTAATGGGCTCGTTGGACCGAAAAAAAAGTGGGCAGGAATTAAGATAGAAATAAAATATTAAACCCTCTTGAAAAAATAGGGTTGATTGAGTTGTGATAGATTATTGATCCCATGATCTTATAATCATTTAAGTTATGATAACTTGATGATTTAATGGGTAATGTTTCTAGCGTGACGCGAGTTTCACTTATTCAATCTTGAATTTGTTAACAAAGTCGTGACGACTTGTTAATTTAAATTTTTTTAAAAAAAAATAATTAAGTTGTTTCTTTTGAAATAAAATAATAATAATAATAATAATAAAATTAACTAATTTTTTTAGATAAATTTTATATAAAAATTTTGTAACAAATTTGATAATTAGTGGGTGACGTTTCTAATAAGCGACGCGAGCTTCACCTATTCAATCCTTAATTTGAATAATGAGTCGCGACGACTTGTTAATTTAATTTTTTTTAAAAAATAATTAAGTTATTTCTTTTAAAATAAAATAAATTAATAATAATAATAATAATAATAATAATAATAATAATAACAATAATAATAATAAAATCAACTAATTTTTTTAGATAAATTTTATATAAAAATTTTGTAACAAATTTGATAATTAGTGGGTGACGTCTCTAATAAGCGACGCCTTGAGCTTCACCTATTCAATCCTTAATTTGAATAACTGAGTCGCGACGACTTGTTAATTCAAAAATTTTTTTAAAAAAATAATTGAGTTATTTCTTTTAAAATAAAATAAAAAATAATAATAATAATAATAAATCAACTAATTTTTTTTTTCTAGATAAATTTTATATATAAATTTTGTAATAAATTTGATAATTAGTAGGTGATGTCTCTAGCGCGACGCGAGCTTCACCTATTCAATCCTTAATTTGAATAACTGAGTCGCGATAACTTGTTAATTCAAATTTTTATGATTAAAATCAACCAAACCACAATTATTTTTTTTAAAGAACTACGTGACTTTGAATTCCTCATTGCACCAGAGGATACGTAGGAGCGGGACTCTTATTCCATCAAGCCAAAATTTAATTTTTTGTAATTTATTTGTCGATTTCATTTCATTTAATGTTTTTTTACAGAAAGGGATAAAACAAACATTTTCAAAGATCATTAAGAGTTTGCATAATTAATTTAAGGTACCGTCCTAGGACGGATGTGTTAGGGGCGCTGTGGGATTAAGTTTCCACCTTTCTCAATGCATAACCGACTCTCGAATTCAATCTGGTTTCAAAGACTATTTTTCTTGGGTTTTCCAATTTTTTCTAATAAAAAATAAAATTGGTGGCGACTCCTAATTAATAATATTTTTTAATTTAAGTTGCTATTCCGCCGCGATTACGGTCACGACACTTTTTTCTTTCCTTTTTTTGTTAACTATTGGAAAATGATGTGAATAAGTCAGGTATCGTACATTCGCAACTCAAGCATGTATCACGTAAGAAAGAGTTCTATTATTTGAACACTTGGAATACGACACTCCACTTACATATGCATATGATACATCTATTTTAGTTTTACGTATAGTATATAACAGTATTCAGCCTCACTCATATAGATGTACGATATTTCATAGAATGTCAAATTAGGGTGTACAAAAAACATTATTGAATAAGAAAATAGGGCCTATATATGCCTATGGTTATACCCATTTATTTAGACTCATTCAGATTTTTTTTTTTAGTGAATGAAATGTTAGAATATTTTTTTTAATATGAACTACCACTAATTGATGTTTTGGGTTTTATTAAAATGGGTTAATGGTCGATCCATATAGGAGTAGGAATAAGTCAATGGTGATCCATTTATTTTAGACCTTTACACCTTATGGGGTTGACGTGACAAACGACTATTAGTCTAGGTCAGTTCTTTAGTGGCCCGTGATGGGAGTGCTACCTGAGGTTGACATCATTATAAATACAGGCTAGATCCCCTCTTCGCTTCTAATCACGAATGCTTGATAATCACATATTTGATACATTAATAAGCTTTCATTCTTAGTCATTTACACTCTTTATATACTTAATTGATTGAGTTTTATTATGTTTTGTAAGTTTGGGCTCAAATTGGACTTAATTGAATTTTTTAGCATGATTCATATCTTACACTGTTTCTGTATTTGGGCCATATCTTGGGTTGTAGGTGGTATTTGAAGGTGATTCTAGTGGCATTTGAAAGATAAGAGAGATCTCTATAACTTTCATGAAAACCTCAAAGGCCCAATCACACGAGTAGATAACTCAAATTGGGATTGAAGTAAGAACTAGAGTGTTGTTCCTGACAACTTAACCTATGAGTACTATTCATCACATATTTTGGGCTAGAAGTTGTAAAATAAGCTGAAATTTGGAGGTTGAATAGCTAAGACCCATATCTACAACTTTCATGTTGAACACTTTTCCAGAATCGGACTCCTTGAAGGTGATATTGGGCTTGGAAGTCAAAACAGAGGAGCTGTGACTGGGCCTGGGCAGTGTGCAGTAATTTGAACGTATCTGGAGTTATAGAAATGATATTGAACTCAAACTAAAGCCATTTGAAAGCTAAGATCCAGGTCTAAAACTTTCATGAAGACCACTTGGTTCAAAAATGATAAATGTAATGACTTCAGAGCTGCATGATTTCGGAGACAAGGAATCTCCATAATTTCCCACTCACCTAAAGTCATTTGGCATTTTCCACTCATTTTTCACTCATCCAACCACTAATGACTCACCCCCTTGTCATTTTGTATCTCTAATCCTCTATAAAAGGAGGCCTTGGCAGATCATTGAGGGTGTTAGGTGTTAGTTACCAAAATGATGCCATTTTGTTACTAGGTTTTCTTGTAGTAATTTTCCTTTGTTCTAAATTAAAGTCATGTTCTTCTTCTTCTTCTTCTTCTTCTTCTTCTTCTTCTTCTTCTTCTCTCTTTCTTTCTTCTTATCTATGAGTAACTAAGTTTCATTTTACTTGGGTGAAAGGGTGAAGCTCTTGGTAATAAAGTAAGGTTAGATTTATTCTTATCTTGTGCTTAAATGATTTATATTTTTCTAGTAATTATTATACGTATTATAATTTGTTTCTTATAATTTAGAAATCATCTTTGTAAAGAGGAGTTCTTGATTTGTTGTAGACAAAATATTGACACAATGAATGCTTTAACCCATTTATAAGTGGTGGTAATACTTTTAGGAAACATAATATAATTACATATATTATTTTAAATAGACTTTTAATGTTATATTTTCCGATTGGAACCTCCATGTTGCGAGGATTCTAATTGAGTTATAAAAGAAATTAATCTTACATTTACTTTATTTACTAAGAATGAATCTTTTAACCCAAGTAAATAATTTTTACTATAGTAATAAAATATTTACTTCACCTTAATTAATATTCAACAATTCCCTGTGGATCGACCTCGGACTCCCGAGAAATTTATTACTTGAGACAACTTGCACTTGGGTTCGCAAAGCAACAATTAATCCTACATCAAGTTTGTAGACTTGTTTGAAACTAAAAATTGTGCATCAAGTTTTTGGCGCCGTTGCCGGGGACTTGATTTGAAGACTGAATTTCTGGTGTAAAAAAAAAATTGTATATATACTAACACACTAACTTAGTGGGGGAATCTCTCCCTTTTACTTATTTTATTTTTTTGTAATTTACTTTCTGCACTTTATTTTCTGCATTTTAATTTCTGTACAGTGGGGGTAATTCTCCATTTTATTTTCTTGTACATTTTAACTTAATGGGGTAACTCTCTTTTTTTTTTTTTTTGTACTTTATTTTTTGTATTTATTTTCTGTCATTTTTTTGTTATTTATTTTCTCATCATTTTTTTTGTTTACTAACTTACTAATTCTCTTACTAACTATCTAACTTTTTACTTTTTCTCTTTCTAACATTTTAATTTATCTCAGTATACTAACTTTTTAATTTTTATGCTTATTAACTTATTTGGTGGTTGGTTTATACCACACCTTTGTTAATATTTAATGGACAGTTTATATTGCTATCTTGTACATTTTATTTTATACTATAAGTTACTTGTTTATGCTTAATTGATATCGTGATTTAAATTCTGGTCATTTGGTTAGAGTTAATCCAGGTACTTTACATATTGATTTGTTTGAATCACAATCAAACACATTAAGCACAATGGCTGAAAACGAAAGTGTGCATGATGAACATGAAAATCAACCGTTGCGAACCATGTGTGAGTATTTGCAACCATCCCGAAATTTTAGTCCATCATGTTTTATCTTTCCAGTCAATGCCAACAATTTTAGATTCAAGCCAGGTATGATTTCTTTACTTCCTAATTTTCATGGTTTAGAATCAAAGCCCATATTTACATTTAAAAGAATTTGAGGAAGTATGTCTTGCTTTTCATGATCAAACTTGCACTGAAGAGGTTGTTAAGCTTGAATTGTTTCCTTTTTCTTTGAAAGATAAAGCAAAAACTTGGCTTAACACTTTGAAACCAAGATCAATTGGCACATGGCAAGAAATGCAAGGTGAGTTTTTGAAGAAATTTTTTCCAACACATAAAACCAATGCTTTGAAAAGACAAATCCAAAATTTTTCCCAAAATTCAAATGAAGCATATTTTCAAAGTTGAGAACGTTTTAAAGATTTGTTGAATTCTTGCCCACATCATGGTTTTGAAAAATGGCGCACTTTAAGCTTCTTTTATGAAGGGTTAACACCTGAAACCAAGCAATTTGTGAAAACAGTGTGCAATGGTGAATTTCTTGATAAAGAACCTGATGAAGCTTTAGACTATTTAGACCATTTAGATGAAAATTCTCAATCTTGGCATGGTACTAATCCTTTTGAAAATTCAATTAGATCAAACTTTACAAATGCTAGTAAAGAAAAATATCATCTTAGTCAAGAAGAAGATTTGAATGCTAAGTTTGCTAGTTTGGCTAGAAAGGTTGAAGCCATGGAATCCGGGAAAGTAAAAGAAATCAAATCTATGCAAAATGAAGAAATTTGTGGCATTTGTGATGAATTAGGACACTCAACAAATGAATGTCCAAAAATTCCTATTTTTAAAGAAGTTGTGCATGAGCAAGTAAATGCAATGAATAATTTTAAAAAGTCATTTACTTCTTCTTTTTCAAATACATACAATCCGGGATGGAGAAATCACCCGAATTTCAGTTGGAGGAATAGCAACCAGCCACAATTCATGTAACCACCACCTCCTCATGCACAAAGAAGATTCTCAAAATCCTCAAGGATATGCACCCTATGTCCCACCATATAGGAAAAACCTTGAAGGAACATTGCATGCATTCATGGAAAAACAAGAGGCCATCAATAGTCAAAACACTCAAGTCATGATTGACATAAAAGATACTTTTGCTAAACTTTCTTCTACACTTGTCATTCATGAGAAAGGAAAGTTTCCCTCTCAACCTCAACCAAATCCTAAGGGTCAGTTTAGCCTAAATGAGGGTAGTTCAGAAAGTCAAAAAATAGATCAAGTCAACTCAGTGATAACTCTTAGGAGTGGAAAGGTTGTTGAAAAATAAATTCCTGAACTTTTTGAGAAAGATGATGAGTCAATTCCCAAAGATGAGGAAGGAGTTGATAAGCCACCTAGCCAAAAGGAGATCAAACCCTCGTCTTCACCCCCATTTCCTCAAGCATTAAACAATTCAAGTAAAGTGAATCATAACAGTGACATTTTTGAAATCTTTAAACAAGTGAAGGTCAATATTCCTCTGTTAGATACTATCAAACAGATTCCTTCTTATGCCAAATATTTGAAAGACTTGTGCACTGTTAAAAGAAAACATAATGTGAAAAAGAATGCATTTTTGACTGAACAGGTAAGCTCCATTATTCAAAACAATAATGAGTTGAAATATAAAGACCCTGGTTGTCCTACAGTTTCATGCATTATTGGTGAATATAAAATTGAATGACTTTTACTTGATCTTGGTGCTAGTGTTAATTTGCTTCCATATTCAGTTTATCAGCAACTCAACCTTGGTGAGTTAAAACCAACTTCTGTAACTCTTCTACTTACTGATAGATCAATTAAAATTCCAAAAGAAATAGTAGAAGATGTGTTGGTACAAGTTGATAAATTCATATATCCTGTGGATTTTATTATCTTGAAAACTGAACCTATGGTTGATAGTTCTAAGTCAGTTCCTGTTATTTTGGGTCGCCTATTTTTAGCAACATCTAATGCTTTGATAAATTGCAGAATTGGAGTAGTGAAACTAACTTTTGGAAATATGACACTGGAGCTTAATATTTTCAACATGTGCAAGCAACCACATGAAGTTTATGATGACAATGAAGAGATTGAAGGGATTGAGGCCATTATAGATGATCATCTTCAAATCAGGAGTTCTTCTGACCCATTAGAAATCTGTTTAATTAATTCATTTGATTCACTACACAATTAGATGATGATGTTTCTGAAATATGCTCTTTGCTTGACTGTACACAGGAAATGGAATACAAAGGATGGAATCCAAGATTCGAAGAGCTAAAATCCATGAATGATGATGCCCATGAAGAAGTACCGACACTGGAACTGAAGCCATTACCTGATGGGTTGAAGTACACATTTTTGGGAGAAGAACAAAGCTCTCCAGTGGTAATTTCCTCATCCTTGACCAAAGAACAAGAAGGTAAGTTGATAGAAGTACTTAAAAGGCATAAAAATGCAATTGGATGGACATTAAAGGATATAAAAGGCATTAATCCATTAATCTGTACACATAGAATACATTTAGAGGATAATGCTAAAACATATCAACAACCTCAAAGAAGATTAAATCCACACATGAAAGAGGTAGTTAGAGCTGAAGTTCTTAAATTACTTGATGTTGAAATTATCTATCCTATCTCTGATAGCCAGTGGGTAAGCCCTACACAAGTTGTGCCTAAGAAATCTGGAATAACAATGGTTGAAAATGAAAAAGGAGAATTAATACCTACTCGAGTCTCATCTAGTTGGCGTATGTGTATTGATTTCAGAAAATTGAATGCAGCCACTAGGAAAGACCATTTTCCATTGTCATTTCTTGATCAGATTCTAGAAAGAGTAGCAGGACATCCCTACTATTGTTTTCTTGATGGTTATTTAGGGTATAATCAAATACCAATTGCATTAGAGGACCAAGAAAAGACCACTTTTACTTGTCCCTTTGGCACTTTTGCATATAGAAGAATGCCTTTTGGTCTTTGTAATGCTCTGACAACTTTTCAAAGATGCATGCTAAGTATTTTCAGTGACATGATTGAGCATTATTTAGAGGTTTTCATGGATGATCTGATAGTTTTTAGAAATTCTTTTGAAAATTGTCTTGATAATTTGGAAAAAGTTCTTAAAAGATGCGAAGAAAAATGATTTATGTTAAATTGGGAAAAATGTCATTACATGGTTACCTCAGGAATAGTGTTAGGTCATGTGATATCTTCTAAGGGAATTGAAGTTGATAAGGCCAAAGTTGAATTAATTGCTTATTTGCCTTTCCCAAAAATAGTCAGAGAAGTTCGTTCCTTTTTAGGACATACAGGATTTTACAGAAGATTTGTAAAAGACTTTAGTGCCATATCTAGACCTTTATGTAATCTTCTAACAAAAGATACACTATTTGTTTGGACTCAAGATTGTCAAAAATCTTTTGAAAAATTAATCGATCTTTTGACTTCTGCTCCTATTATGCAATCTCCTGACTGGTCGTTGCCTTTTGAGTTGATGTGTGATGCTAGTGATTTTGCTGTTGGCGCTGTTTTAGGCCAAAGAAAGGAAGGTAAGCCTCATATAATTTATTACGCAAGTCAAACTTTGAATAGTGCACAAATGAATTACACCACTACTGAAAAAGAACTACTTGCTGTAATTTTTGCATGAGACAAATTTTGAGCTTATTTAACTGGTTCATCCACTGTTGTTTTCACTGATCATACTGCTGTTAGATATTTAATGTCTAAACAGGATGCCAAACCTAGGTTGATACGGTGAATCTTGTTGCTTTAAGAATTTAACATCACAATAAAAGACAAGAAAGGAGCCGAAAATGTTGTTGCAGATCATTTGTCAAGGCTGACAACAGGCTCATCTTTTGATAGCACACCTATCAATGATTCTTTCCCTGATGAATTTTTATTTTCTGTCAATTCTATGCTTTGGTTTGCTAACATTGTCAATTTTCTTGTAACAGGTAAGATGCCACCTCAGTGGACACACCAAGACAAAAAAAAGTTTTTGATTGAGGTGAAAATTTTCTTTTGGGATGACCCATATTTATTCAAATATTGTCCTGATCAAATCTTTCGAAGATGTGTACTCGACAATGAGGTAAGTAGTGTCATTAAATTTTGTCACTCAGAAGCATGTGGAGGTCATTTTTCTTCAAAGCAAATAGCTGCGAAAATCTTGTAGTGTGGATTTTATTGGCCCACTTTATTCAAGGACAGTTATACTTTTTGCAAAAGTTGTGAAAGTTGTCAAAAATTGGGGTCCATTTCTAAAAGAAATATGATGCCTTTGAACCCTATCCTTGTCATTAAAATTTTTGATTGTTGGGAAATTGATTTCATGGGTCCATTTCCATCATCTTTTGGATTTGTGTACATTTTGGTTGCAGTTGATTATGTCTCAAAATGGATTGAGGCGATTCCATGTCGGCACAATGATCATAAAACTGTTCTAAAATTTTTAAAAGAAAATGTTTTGAGTCGATTTGGAATTCCTCGAGCTATCATCAGTGATGGGGGAACACATTTTTGTAATAAACCATTTGAATCTTTAATGAAAATATTGCATTACCCACAAAATTGCAACCCCTTATCATCCTCAGACAAGTGGATAAGTTGAATTAGCAAATAGGGAGATTAAACAAATTTTGGAAAAAATGGTTAATCCAAATCGTAAAGATTGGTCTTTAAGACTAAACGATGCACTTTGGGCTTACCGTACTGCTTTTAAAACATCTTTGGGCATGTTTCCCTATCGGTTAGTTTATGAAAAACCTTGTCATTTGCCTGTAGAATTGGAGCATAAAGCATTTTGGGCTATTAAAGCTTTCAACTTAAGTCTTGATGATGCTTCCAAGTTACATAAATTACAATTGAATGAACTTGAGGAATTAAGAAATGATGCATATGAAAACTCAAAGATTTATAAAGTTAGAACAAAAGCTTTCCATTACAAATCAATTTTCAGAAAAACTTTTGAAATTGGTCAAAAAGTTCTGCTTTATAATTCTCGCCTTCACCTATTCCCTAGAAAATTGAGATCTAGGTGGATTGGTCCTTATATTGTCAAACATGTATATTCTTATGGGGCCATAGACATTGAGAATCCTAGGAATGGTATTGTATTTAAGGTTAATGGACAAAGACTCAAACCATTTCTGGAACATCAAGTTGTTGAGGTAGAATCCATTTCTCTTTCTAATCCTTGTTATGAGTAGAATTTATTTTAATGTTGTTTCTTTCTTTTGGCAGTTCTTTGTGTTCCCGGTTAAATGGCAGATAACGGTACTCCGTGACTCTCAAGTTGATTTATTTTTTAGTTTCCCATAATAACTGATTTCTTCTCCTTTCAAAATGGATGTCATTCTCTCAAATCTAAGAAAACATTTTCCTTCTCTCCCTCTAAATGCTCTAACAAAAGTCTATGAAGCTAGGTGTGAAAGACTGAGATTGTTAATGTATAAGGGCATCCCGAAAGATATATGCTGGATAATCGAAGTAAAGGTTCGTTTAGCTGGTGAATCTTCAGATTCATTTGTCCCATACATGCCTAGTCTCGGTAAAAGTTTATTTTTAAAAAGGAGAAGAGCAAAAAGAATGAAAGTTTGTTACAAGTGTGCACGATGGAATTGCAACACGTGATGTCAGTCTTTGGGGATGGTTTCTATAAATAGAGAAGATAAAATATTCTTCATTAAGAATGGACTGAGTAAGGAGTCATTAGATAATATCTTATTGACTCTTGAGACGCATTCTTGTGGAGTTGTGCAGCGTGAACTTCTTAGTTTGTGGAATCTCTTCAAGGATGAACAAGAGCGTTATAGTCTTAGGAATCTGACTCAAAAGACCCTGTTTGCCAATTTATAAGAAAATTGGATGGGAAGCTTATCCTCGATTCATAGAAGGCGTTTAAGCCATTTTTGGACATGAAACCAGAGGAAGATGTGAGCCACAATCACAACAACATGTATATATTATCTTGTACATTTTCAAAAAAATGAAAAGAAAAAAAAAAACTAAAAAAACTAAAAAATAAAATAAAAAAAAAAAAAAAGGGCGAAACTTCGATTGTACTTGGTCTTTAATTAGATTAGGAGTCTCTGCCAGTGGAGTGGCAGACCCGTCATTGACTCGGGTGGACCTTCGCACGTCGGTCGGTAAAGAAGGTTCGTGTGCCATGCTCTGCAGAGAGCCACGCAAGCATTCCCAGGTTTTAACCAAAGGCTTTGCTTGTTGATGGACAGAAAGAAGCGTCTCGTGTTTGCATTCTTGCGTGACAATGCCTCTGAGCTGGATCCTGTGATTTAATGCCATGGGCTCTTCAGCGACCTCTCACTGGCTGTGGTCGTTGGTGGTAGCTGTCAGATTTACGCACTTTAATTAGTGGCGTCGTAGCTCAATCCAAAATATCCCACAAGCGGGAGGGAGAAGAATGCCCAGATTAGGTGAGCCGTCTTGGTATTCTTTACTCATGACGCGCGATAAAGATCTCATGAAACCCGTACATAAAGGTATGTAATCATTTGTTATTATTATTTTATCTTTGTATGATTTTGTTGAATTTTGGGTTTGAATGACGATCCTTTGATAGGATCCTTCAGGGGTTTCTAGACTTCTTTACCCCGATGGTTTTCTTGAAGTAAAAAAAAAAAAACAAAACAAAAAAATAAACAAAAAACAAAAAAAAACAAAAAAAAATTATTTTTAAATTTCAAACTTTTCTGACACCAAACCAACCTACTCAGTATAGGAGCTATTATTACTTTTTCTATTCTTTTCCCTATTTAAACACTCCATTTTCTTCAATTTCCTGTAACTCATAATCATTCAAAGAGAGTGTGAGTGTAGAAATGGAGGGAGCTCCTTCTTCTGTTCGTAGATTTGTCAGTATCTGTGTATTTTATGGGACAAGTTATAGGAAGGGCTTAGAGTTTGTAAACGCAACAAGCATTGTTGGTAGAACACTTGCTGCGAGGAACATTCGTGTTGTATATGGGGGAGGTAGCATTGGGTTAATGGGGGCTGTATCACTTTCTGCACATATAAGAGGTGGTCAAGTTTTAGGTGTCATTCCTGAACCTTTCACTAGAAGGAACATCATTGGAAAGACAATTGGACTGGAAATTCAGGTATCATCTATGCATGGATGAATAAAGGCGATGCTTGAAAACTCTGATGCATTCATTGTCTTACCTGGTGGTTTTGGTACTTTGGAAGAAGTCTTTCAAGTTGTCTCTTGGGCCAATTGAACATCCACCATAAACCCATAGGTTTGTTGAATGTTAATAATTTCTTTGATAATTTATTATCTTTTGTTGACCATACTGTGGAACAGAAATTTGTCACACCTTCTACAAGACGACTCCTTATCTCTGCTTTTACTGTTGATGAGTTGATTGATAAATTAGAAGCTTTTGTTTATGAACCTGATCCAGTAACAGCTCAGATAGATTGGTCCAAAGGAAGCGGTGAAGGAAGTGGTGAAGGAAGCAAAATGAAAAGAAAGCCAGCCAAGACACTCCAACTATTTAAATAATTACAAGCTTTGGTTTTATTTATCGTACTTTGTTTCTGTTTAAATTTGTGTGAGATTTTTTTTTTCTTTTCAGTAATTGCAGTAACAGGTAATATATTCTATCCTTTACCTATCTATGTTTTGACATTGAGGACAATGTTGTGATCTGGTGTGGGGGGAGGATGATTGTAAAAAAAAAACCTAAAAAACCCAAAAAAAAATAAATAAATAAATTAGGAAGTGTGTTTGTTAATATGTTTATTGTGTTTATCATTAAAAAAAACAAAAAAAAATTTCAAAAGTGTGTTTGTGAATATGTTTGTTGTGTTTGTCATTAATTTATTAACAACAAAAGTAATTAGGGATGGCAGAGTAAAGAGTAAATTATTTACTCTTGAGACGCATCAAAAATTAGTGGCAGAGTAAGGAGTAATTAGGGTAGTAACTAATTTATGTGGAAGTAGCAATTCAAATTCAGGGAAATTTGCATGATTGAGTAAATTGTCATCTTTCTTAAAATTCACATGCTTGGTTATGGATGTTGAATTGGTAGACTAAGAATGATAGAATTATACCTTGTGAGATTTTGAGCCTATTGATGAATGGATTGAACATTTGTACCATTCTTTTCTTTCTTGTGTGAATCTCACTCATGAAATTGTTACTCTAGAACTTGCTTTGATTCTTTTTGAGACTATATTTTCATATGCATACATAAATATGATTGAGGCATTTTTTTTCAAATAGCTACTTTAATTAAATAGCCAGCCTTGTTTAGCAGCATGTTGTCTCAATATGATATCAAGCACTCTTATGACTTCTTGGAAATTCTCTGATTCCTGGTAACATAAAGCATTAGAAATGACCTATTTCCCCTTGCTTAACTCCTTTGAGCTTATTTGACTATTCTTTGTTTCGAACTCACTATGTGCCTTAAATGAAAAACCATGTTCTTACTTGACTTTAGGAAATAAGAGAACATTAGTTTTGTCATTCGATGAGTTCTTGAACAAGTGTGGGGGTGTATGTGCAGAATGGTTACAAAAAAATGTATATATGATGTTCTTTTTGTAAAAAATAAAAAATAAAAAATAAAAAAAATGTAAAAAGAATAGGGTAACAAGGTAATAAAGGAAATGAAAAGAATAGGTAAAGGAAATTTGTATTAAGTGGAGTTGGGATAAATTTTCATACTTGTTAATTGAACTCGGCTCACATGCTCTTTTATTCTCTGGTATTTAACTTATCATATCCATATTACCTCCTCCTTTACCTTGACCTCATTACAACCTTGAATAAAGTCCTTATGATTTGTGTGTGCATGTGTTTTGAGTAGTGGAGAAGTAGAAGAGTAGCAAGCTTATGGTAGTGCAATTTTCATGGGTTGAATTGAGCGAAATACCTACCTTTTAAACACTTGAGGGATTGAGAGTGAATCTTGTAAAAATCTATCATTCTTGACTCATGCTTTTCAATTGAAATATCCTTACTTGTTAATTTGAGATGTGAAGATATATTACCTCATGAATGTTTTGATTACTTGAATGATTGATTGCTCTACATTTTTTAAATATTATTAAAAATTGAGTCTTTTAGAGTGTTTAGCTTTTGAGTCTGTTTCGTTTTTTTTTTTTTTTTTGAGTGATCTTGTGTGTTTTGCTCAGGAGTGCAAAAAGCTAAGTGTGGAGAAATTTGATTATCACATATTTGATACGTTAATAAGCTTTCATTCTTAGTCATTTACACTGTCTATGTACTTAATTGATTGAGTTTTATTATGTTTTGTAAGTTTGGGCTCAAATTGGACTTAATTGAATTTTTCAGCATGATTCATATCTTACACTGTTTCTGTATTTGGGCCATATCTTGGGCTGTAGGTGGTATTTGGAGGTGATTCTAGTGGCATTTGAAATATAAGAGAGATCTCTATAACTTTCATGCAGACCTCAAAGGCCCAATCACACGAGTAGATAACTCAAATTGGGATTGAAGCAAGAACTAGAGTGCTGTTCCAAACAACTTAACCTATGAGTACTTTTCATCATATATTTCGGGCTAGAAGTTATAAAATAAGATGAAATTTGGATGTTGAATATCTAAGACCCATATCTACAACTTTTATGTTGAACACTTTTCCAGAATCGAACTCCTTGAAGGTGATATTGGGCTTGGAAGTTAGAACAGAGGAGCTGTGACTGGGCCTAGGTAGTGTGCAGTAATTTGAACGTATTTGGAGTTATAGAAATAATATTGGACTCAAACCAAAGCCATTTGAAAGCTAAGATCCAGGCCTAAAACTTTCATGAAGACCACTTGGTTCAAAAATGACGAATGCAATGACTTCAGAGTTGCATGATTTCAGAGACAAGGAATCTCCATAATTTCCCACTCACCTAAAGTCATTTGGCATTTTTCACTCATTTTCCACTCATCCAACCACTAATGACTCAGCCCCCTTGTCATTTTGTATCTCTAATCCTCTATAAAAGGAGGCCTTGGCAGATCATTGAGGGTGTTAGGTGTTAGTTGCCAAAATGATGCCATTTTGTTACTAGGTTTTCTTGTAGTAATTTTCCTTTGTTCTAAATTAAAGTCATGTTCTTCTTCTTCTTCTTCTTCTCTCTTTCTTTCTTCTTATCTATGAGTAACTAAGTTTCATTTTACATGGGTGAAAGGGTGAAGCTCTTGGTAATAAAGTAAGGTTAGATTTATTCTTATCTTGTGCTTAAATGATTTATATTTTTCTAGTAATTATTATACGCATTATAATTTGTTTCTTATAATTTAGAAACCATCTTTGTAAAGAGGAGTTCTTGATTTGTTGTAGACAAAATATTGGCACAATGAATGTTTTAACCCATTTATTAGTGGTGGTAATATTTTTAGGAAACATAATATAATTACGTATATTATTTTAAATGAACTTTTAATGTTGTATTTTTCGATTGGAACCTCCATGTTGCGAGGATTCTAATTGAGTTATAAAATAAATTAATTTTACCTTTACTTTATTTACCAAGAGTAGATCTTTTAACCTAAGTAAATAATTTTTATCATAGTAACAAAATATTTACTTCACCTTAATTAATTTTCAATAATTCCCTGTGGATCGACCTCGGACTCCCGAGAAATTTATCACTTGAGACAACCTGCACTTGGGTTCGCAAAGTAATAATTAATCCTGTATCAAGTTTGTAGACTTGTTTGAAACTAAAAATTGTGCATCAATGCTTTACTCATTGAGAGTCACATCTCGACTTGGAGACTGAAGGGGAAGACCTAGCATTCAAGATGATCATCCAACCTAATCATGGCCAAGCAAGATACGCGATTTACATAGTCTATATTATATTCGGTGTTCTATGATTATATATAGCATCTATTATTTTGTACATGTGATATTAGAGCCTCCATATATGATTTCAAGATCCAATTTGTTGAATTGTGTGCTTTGATTTAAAATTTCAAAATTCTATTTCGCCTCAAATTTGGGTGTTTTTCGAATCGCTTGATTTCTTTGAAATTGGA
This sequence comes from Ormosia semicastrata, assembly GCA_029884595.1. NCBI lineage: Eukaryota > Viridiplantae > Streptophyta > Magnoliopsida > Fabales > Fabaceae > Ormosia > Ormosia semicastrata. The sequence goes on along the minus strand of JAQQTO010000055.1, from coordinate 12,521,301 downwards.
ACGAATTATCTTAAGACTTCTGTAGATCTCTATTTTTCTGAGTTTATTGACACAAAAATCATTTCAAACTGTGCCCTATGGAGATAGAATTTCTTATTCAAAATTTCATTTTAGAACAAAAACCCCAATTCGTGAATATGTGTTTTGGCATGATTTTTGTTACTTGAATTGATTGTATGATGTTATTTGAGTATTTGCAAGTTGCTTTTCAACCATTAAATTAAACCAAAATCATGTGTTTTGTGTGCTGTAACTCGAAGGAAACTTGCAGACCTAATTCACAATTTTTGTTCTTGATCAAGAATGGTTGAATTCGTGAATTTGTTCACTAGATTGATTCTAAAATGCATGAGGTGTGATTCTGGGCAGAAATCGCATAAAAATGCTCAAAATCGAGTTGGAAGGAGCTCTAAAATGCTATCAATAATAGAATTCATTTTTTAGAAATCGGTCGACCCACTCGATGGAGATGACCCAGCTGCTGGGTGCACGCAAAAAGCCCAGTTGTGGCTTGGAGTGCGTATGTTGTATGGTACTGAATGTTGGGTGGTAAAAAGCCAGTAAGAGTATAAGATCAGTGTCACGGAGATGAGGATGATGCGATGAATGTGTGGTCATACAAGACAAGATATGATTATGAATGAATACATTAGAGAGAAAGTAGGGATAGCACTTATTGCAAAAAAGATGGGAGAATATCTCCTTAGGTGGTTTGGACATGTAAGGAAAAGACCATCAGAAGCCCCTGTAAGAAGAGTAGATCAGGTGGAGGATAGCCCAATAGCTAAAGGTAGAACGAAACCAATAAATACTCTAAGTGAAACGATAAAAAAAGATTTAGATTAGAATGATATTTCTGAAGATTTAGTTTATGATAGGGCATAATGGTGTTGCTTGATCCATGTAGCTGATGCAGGATTAAAAGTTACAAACCCAAGTGTAGGTTATCTCAAGTAATAAATTCTCGGTGAGTCCGAGGTCAAACCACAGAGACTTGATGAAGAAAAATTAATTAAAGTAAAGTAAATATTTTGTTACAACAATAAAGATGATAAATAAAATTATTCACAAGTAAAAAGGAATTGTTTGGGTTAGGAGATCCACTCTTGGTAAATAAATTAAGAACAAAATTAATTCTTTTATAACTCAATTAGAATCAACACATAACGGAGGTTCCAATCAAAAAATACAACGTTCAAAGTACATTAAAAATTATATACGTAATTATATTATGATTCCTTTAATCATCTATTAACATTATCACTCATAAATGGGATCAAGCATTCATTGTGTCAAAATCTTATCTACAACAAATCAAGATCTCCACTTTATAAGGAGAGTTTCTAGCACCACCACCTGTAAATGAGTTAAAGCATTTATTGTGCCAATCTCTTGTCTACAACAAATCAAGAACTCCACTTTACAAGGAGGGTTTTTAAATTAATTGGAAATAAAATAAAATACGTATAATGACTACTTGAAAATATATCATTTAAGCACAAGAGAGAAATTAATCTAACATTATTTCATTATCAAGAGCTTCACTCTTTCACCCAAGCAAAATGAAACTTAGTTACTCATAGATAAGAAGAAAGAAAGAGAGAAGAAGAAGAAAAAAAATATGACTTCAATTTAGAACAAAGGAAAATTACTACAAGAAAACCTAATAACAAACTAGCATCATTTTAGTACCTAACACCTAACACCTTTAATGATCTGCCAATGTCCCCTTTTATAGAGGTTTAGAGATACAAAATGACAAGGCGGCTGAGTCATTAGTGAGTGGATGAGTGGAAAATAAGTGGAAAATGCCAAATGACTTTTGGTGAGTGAAAAATTATAGAGATTCCTTGTCTCCAAAATCATTTAGCTCTGAAGTCATTGAATGCGTTAGAATGAGCAAATATAATCTTCATCAAAGTTGTAGGCCTAGATCTTATCTTTCAAATTACTTTAGTTTGAGTCCAATATCATTTCTATAACTCCAAATACATTCAAATTACTGCACACTACTCAGGCCCAGTCACAACTCCTCTATTCTGACTTGCAAGCCCAATATCACCCATTAGGCCTCCGATGGAAAAGTGTTCAACATGAAAGTTGTAGATATAGGTCTCAACTATTCAGTATCAAAATTTCATCCCATTTGACAGCCTCTAGTCCAAAAAATAACATGAACAATACACATAGGTCTAGCTGTCAGGAACAGCACTCTAGTTCTTGCTTCAACCCTGATTTGAGTTATCTACTCGTGTGATTAGGCCTTTGAGGTCTTCATGAAAGTTATAGAGCTCTCTTTTATCTTTAAAATGCCATCAGATTCACCTCATTTGACCACCTACATCCTAAGATATAGCCCAAATACAGAAATAACGTAAGACGTAAATTATGCTAAAAAATTCAATTAAGTCCAATTGAAGTCTAAACTTACAAAACATAATCAAAATCAATCAATTAAGTACATAGAGAGTGTAAATAACTAAAAATGAAAGCTTATTAATGTATCAAATATGTGATCATCAAATTCTCTCACACTTAGCTTTTTACACTCCTGGACAAAACATACAAGACCAAAACTAAAAAAAAAAAATGAAACAGACTCAAAAGTTAAACACTCTAAAAGACTTAATTTTTAATAATATTTAAAAATGAAGAGCAACCAATCATTCAAGTAATCAAAACATTCATTAGGTAACATATCTTCACATCTCAAACCAACAAGTAAGGAAACTTCAATTGAAAAGCATGAGTCAAGAATGACTCACAAGATTCACTCTCAATCCCTCAAGTGTTTAAAAGGTAGGTATTTCACTTAATTCAACCCATGAAAATTGCACTACCATAAGCTTGCTTATCTTCTACTTCTCCACTACTCAAAACATATGCACACACAAATCATGAGGACTTTATTCAAGGTTGTAATGGGGTCAAGGTAAAGGAGAAGGTAATATAGATATGATAAGTTAAATACCAAAGAGAATAAAAGAACATGAAAGCTGAGTTCAATTGACAAGCATGAAAGTTCATCCCAACTCAACCTAATACAAATTCTCTTTACATATTCTTTTCCTTTCCTTTATTGCCTTATTGACACTCTTTTTCTTTTTACATTTTTTTTATTTTTTTTACAAAAAGAACATCATATATACATTTTTTTAACCATTTTGCACACACAACCCTACACTTGTTCAAGAACTCATCGAATGATAAAGATAATATTCTCTTATTTCTTAAGGTTGGGTAAGAACATGGTTTTTCATTTAAGACACATAATGAGTTCGAAACAAAGAATAGTCAAATAAGCTCAAAGAGATTAAGCAAGGGGAAATAGGCCATTTCCAATGCTTTACGTTGGCAGGAATCAGAGAATTTTCAAGAAGTCATAAGAGTACTTGATATCATATTGAGATAATATGCTGCTAAGCAAGGCTGGCTATTTGATTAAAGTAGCTATTTCAAGAAAAATACCTCAATCATATTCATGTATGCATATGAAAATATAGTCTCAAAAAGAATCAAAGCAAGTTCTAGAGCAATAATTTCATGAGTGAAATTCACACAAGAAAGAAGAGAATGGTACAAATGTTCAATCCATTCATCAATAGGCTCAAAATCTCACAAGGCATAATTCTATCATTCTCAGTCCACCAATTCAACATCCATAACCAAGCATGTGAATTTTAAGAAAGAAGATAATTTACTCATTCATGCAAATTTCCTTGAATTTGAATTGCTACTTCCACATAAACTAGTTGTCTACCCCAACTAAGAAGCGTCTCAAGAGTAAAATTTACTCCTTACTCTGCCATCCTTAACTGGTTTAGTAAATTACTGACAAACATATAAATACAACAAACATATTAATACACACACTTCCTAATTTTTTTTTGTTTTTGTTTTACACAACTATCCTTCCCCCCAACCAAATCACAACATTGTCCTCAATGTTAACAATTAAATCCAGACTGAAGAAATAATCATCAATATACATCAAAGAAATTATTGGGACAAAATTAGACAAAGTAATGGGGAGAAGTCACATACCTGAAATGCTTAGATTAGAAGAGAATAACTACATCTTGACAATGGTTAGCAATGACAAAAAAATGAAATAAAATGAAATAAACAAGCATGCAAACATTTTTTTTTTTTGGGTTCTTTTGTTTTATAATTTTTTTTGTTGGCCGATACTATTTACATCCCCATACAAAGGCTCCAAAATTTGGGAGACACTTAAGCCGACTCAGTAAAAACACGAAATACTAAAAACTTACCTTAGCTTTGGTAGACAGGATCGTCTACCAAAGTCTCTGCTACATCTGGATCCTTCAACTCAAGTTATAGTTTCAACCGCTGACCATTTACCTTCTTCCAAATTAATTTTATAAGAACAGACCAAGGGACGAACACCTTTTTTATCAGTAATGCTCCAACCTTTCTTAAGAAATTCCTTAAACTTTGGTTGCCATGCCTGAGTGTCATGATCTTGAGTTTCATCGAAAATAGTAGAAATATCAACTATATCAGAGGGATTACTGATAGAATCAAACTTAGAATTGACAAGAAAATTCTCAAGGGGATCAAAATCATAGGTTGTAGAAACTCCCTTATCCATGATTGAGTCAATCATGTATGTCTGATGGCCCTTGTCATCATTTTTTGGCTTAACAAGACTTTTTGTCACCTCAAGTTCCTTGGGTAGCTCAGCATCACTACTATCTTGATTTTTTTCCATATCCTCTAGCTCATTCACAGTCAAGGAGTTCATCATTTTGGACACTTGGCTCTTTATCTCCTTACTTTCTTCAATAACATTTCCATTCCTAAGGGTTATCACTGACTTGACTTGATCTATTTGTTAGTTTTTTGAATTACCATCATTTAGATTGTATTGACCCTTGGGATTTAGTTGAGGTTGAGAAGGAAATTTTTCTTTCTCATGAATGGTGAGTGCAGAAGAAAGTTTAGCAAGAGTGTCTTTTATGTCAATCATGGCTTGAGTGTTTTGATTAATAATGACATCTTTCTTTTCCATGAATGCATGCAATGTTTCTTCAAGGTTATTCCTGTATGGTGCGGCAAAAGGTGCATATTCTTGAAAATTTTGAGAGCCCTGTTGTGCCTGAGGAGGTGGTGGTTGCATGAATTGTGTCTAATTGTTAGTCCTCCAACTGAAGTTCAGGTGATTTCTCCATCACGGATTGTATGTATCTGAAAAAAAGAAGTAAATGACTTTTTAAAATTGTTCATTGCATTTACTTGCTCATGCACAACTTCTTTAAAAATAGAAATTTTTGGACATTCATTTGTTGAGTATCCCAATTCATCACAAATGCTACAAATTTCTTCATTTTGCACAGATTTAATTTCTTTCACTTTCGATAATTCCATAGCTTCAATCTTTCTAGTCAAACTGGCAAACCTTGCATTTAGATCTTCTTCTTGACTAAGGTGATATTTTCCTTTACTAGCATTTGCAAGGTTAGATCTAATTGAATTTTCAGAAGGATTAGTACCATGCCAAGATTGAGAATTTTCAGCCAAATGGTCTAAATAGTCTAAAGCTTCTTCAGATTCTTTATCAAGAAACTCACCATTGCACATTGTTTCCACAAATTGTTTAGTTTTGGATGTTAATCCTTCATAAAAGAAGCTTATAGTGTGCCATTTTTCAAAACCATGATGTGGGCAAGAATTTAACAAATCTATAAAACGTTCCCAACTTTGAAAATATGCTTCATTTGAATTTTGGGAAAAATTTTGGATTTGTCTTTTCAAAGCATTGGTTTTATGTGTTGAAAAAAATTTCTTTAAAAACTCACCTTGCATTTCTTGCCACGTGCCAATTGATCTTAGTTTCAAAGTGTTAAGCCAAGTTTTTGATTTATCTTTCAAAGAAAAAGGAAATAATTTAAACTTAACAACCTCTTCAATGTAAGTTTGATCATGAAAAGCAGTACATACTTCCTCAAATTCTTTTAAATGTAAATATGGACTTTCAGATTCTAAATCATGGAAATTAGGAAGTAAAGAAATCATACCTGACTTGAATCTAAAATTGTCAGCATTGAGTGGAAAGATAAAACATGATGGACTAGAATTTCGAGATGGTTGCAAATACTCACACATGATTCGCAATGGTTGATTTTCTTGTTCATCATGCACACTTTCATTTTTAGCCATTGTGTTTGATGTGTGTGATTGTGATCCAGACAAATCAATATATAAAGTACTATGATTAACTTTAACCAAACGACCAGCATTTGAATCACGATACCAATTAAGCATAAATAAGTAACTTAAAATAGAAAAAAAAAATGTACAAGCTAGCAGTATAAACCATCCATTAAATATTAACAAAGATGTGGTATAAACCAGCCACCAAATATATATTAACACTAAGGTGTGGTAATAAATCAACCACTAAATAAAAAAAATAACAAATGTGTGGTATGAACCAACCACCAAATATATATATATAAAGGTGTGGTAATAAACTAACCACCAAATAAAAAAAAATAAAAACAAAGGTGTGGTATGAACTAACCACCAAATAAAAAAAATAACATACAGAAAATAAAATACAAAAAGTAAATTACAGAAAAGTAAAAGGGAGAGTTTTCCCCACTGTTAGTATGTATAAAAAATAAAAGGGAGAGATTTCCCCCACAAAGTTGGTAAAATACAGAAAAAAATAAAAGGGAGAGTTTCCCCCCACTAAGTTAGTATATACAGAAAATAAAGGGAGAGTTTCCCCCACTAAATTAATATATACAAGAAAATAAAAGGGAGAATTATCCTCACTGTACAGAAATTAAAAGGGAGAATTACCCTAACTAAGTTAATAAAGTACAGGAAAAAATAAAAGGGAGAGGTTCCCCCACTAAGTTAGTATGTATAGAAAATAAAAGGGAGAGTTACCCACATTAAGTTAATATGTACAAAGAAAATAAAAGGGAGAGATTCTCCCACTGTTAACAGTTAGTATGTACAAAAAAAAAATTAAAAGAGTAGAATATATACACAAAATATTTACACCATAAATTTGTTCTTCAAATCAAGTCCCTGGCAACGACGCCAAAAACTTGATGCGGGATTAAAAGTTGCAAACCCAAGTGCAGGTTATCTCAAGTAATAAATTCTCAGTGAGTCCGAGGTCGAACCACAGAGACTTGATGAAGAAAAATTAATTAAAGTAAAGTAAATATTTTGTTACAACAATAAAGATGATAAATAAAATTATTCACAAGTAAAAAGAAATTGCTTGGGTTAGGAGATCCACTCTTGGTAAATAAATTAAGGACAAGATTAATTCTTTTATAACTCAATTAGAATCCACACATAACGGAGGTTCCAATCGAAAAATACAACGTTCAAAGTTCATTAAAAATTATATATGTAATTATATTATGATTCCTTTAATCATCTATTAACACCACCACTCATAAATGGGATCAAGCATTCATTGTGCCAAAATCTTGTCTACAACAAATCAAGATCTCCACTTTATAAGGAGAGTTTCTAGTACCACCACTTGTAAATGGGTTAAAACATTCATTGTGTCAATCTCTTGTCTACAATAAATCAAGAACTCCACTTTACAAGGAGGGTTTTTAAATTAATTGAAAACAAAATAAAATACGTATAATGACCACTTAAAAATATATCATTTAAGCACAAGAGAGAAAATTAATCTAACTTTATTTCATTACCAAAAGCTTCACTCTTTCACCCAAGTAAAATGAAACTTAGTTACTCATAGATAAGAAGAAGAAGAAGAAGAAGAAGAAGAAGAAGAAGAAGAAGAAGAAGAAGAAGAAGAAGAAGAAGAACATGACTTCAATTTAGAACAAAGGAAAATTACTACAAGAAAACCTAGTAACAAACTAGCATCATTTTGGTACCTAACACCTAACACTTTCAATAATCTGCCAAGGCCCCCTTTTATAGAGGATTAGAGATACAAAATGACAAGGGGGCTGAGTCATTAGTGAGTGGATGAGTGAAAAATGAGTGGAAAATGCCAAATGACTTTTGGTGAGTGGAAAATTATAGAGATTCCTTGTCTCTGAAATCATTTAACTCTGAAGTCATTGAATGTGTTAGAATAAGCAAATATAATCTTCATCAAAGTGTAGGCCTGGATCTTAGCTTTCAAATGGCTTTAGTTTGAGTCCAATATCATTTCTATAACTCCAGATACGTTCAAATTACTGCACACTGCTCAGGCTCAGTCACATCTCATCTGTTTTGACTTGCAAGCCCAATATCACCCATTAGACCTCCAATTCTGGAAATGTGTTCAACATGAAAGTTGTAGATATAGATCTCAACTATTCAGCATCAAAATTTCATCCCATTTGACAACCTCTAGCCCAAAAAATGGCATGAACAGTACACATAGGTCAAGCTGTCAGGAATAGTACTCTAGTTCTTGCTTCAACCCCAATTTGAATTATCTACTCATGTGATTGGGCCTTTGAGGTCTTCATGAAAGTTATAGAGCTCTCGCTTATCTTTAAAATGCCATCAGATTCACCTCATTTGATCACCTACATCCCAAGATATAGCCCAAATACAGAAATAACGTAAGACGTAAATTATGTTAAAAATTTTAATTAAGTCCAATTTGAGTCCAAACTTACAAAACATAATCAAAATCAATAAATTAAGTACATGGAGAGTGTAAATGACTAAAAATGAAGGCTTATTAATGTATCAAATATGTGATCATCAGTAGCCAACCCCACCTAGTGAGAAAAGGCTTGGTTATTATTGTTGTGGCTTGGAGTGCATATAGCCCACTTCAGGCCCATTTTTCACCATTTTTTACTAATATGCTGTAGAAATTAAATGTGATTTTTTTAATATTTTATATTTTTTTCATTGTTGTGTATATTTATTTTGGAATTATTTCTTTTTCTAGTATTTAATGCATAAGAATATACTTTAAATTTGTGAAATATTTTATAGAAAATATTTTTGGATTGTTCTGGAGTCAATGGTAGTATTCACTCTCCCTAATTAGGATAATTTTATTCATACTCTCGCTTCTTGTTGTATGTTCAAACTTAAATGGAATGCACTATGTCATGATTTAAATCAGTTAAGATGCATGTATATGGAGCTCCCAGATTTATGCTAATTTCATGTATGCTTAACATATACTATTATGATTGAGGCAATTAAAGATTATGTTTATGGGTTTTTATGGATTGGTCTGAATAAATATTTACCAAAGTGATTTTGTTTATACTGGTTCATAAGATTTATTTTCGGAATAGTTCCAAATTATGACATGTAATCGCCTACCCATATGGGATTATTGCGTGTGTTAATTTGAAATGACATGTAATCGTCTGCTCAAATGGAATTATTGCGTGTGTTAATTTGAAATGACATGAATACATTTACGGATTGAGGAATGTTTTAGTCAAGAGAGCTAGTCAATTTGCCCAAAGGGGATAACTTCCTTTCTAAGGCTGGGGCAATCCTATAAGGCTTCATGCACTACGGATACATTATAAGCTCGCATATCTTGTGTAAACATTGTATTTTGTCCCAACCAATATATAATTTTAAAAATAATAAAAATTATTAAATAAAAAATAAAAATATAAGAAAATGAAAAAAATGATAAAATGTGTTTTGGCTATTTCTTAAAAAATAATAAAATATATTCTTAACCCACTTGAACTCAAAGCCCACATCCATTTCACTCACACTTTCGCTCGCATGCATTCCCACTCACGGTCATACACACATTTTCACCTCACTCACAATATGCAATAGAGCAATTTTTCTATGCAATAACTCACATTTTCACCTGTCTGCACTGTACAACTACACAACACTATTGCACCTACTTCACCACTACATTACACACTTTTGCACACTGGTTGCTCCCCACGCCTATTACACACTGTATATCACAATGTTATACCATTTTCACGTACACACACAATACTTTTTTTCTTCAGTACAGTCTAGGCTTTTGATGGCTAAAAATAAGAAAGAGCGGAAAAGGAAAAGGTGGGCGTGCAAATGAAGAAAAAAGGAATCAAGCAAGGAAAGGAAACTTGATACAGACAAAGCATGCAATTAATCTTCAACAGGCCGCAAACTCCCCTTTTAAATACCTTGCTAGTCAACACAAAGAGGGGGGAGTTCAAAAAAGGAGAAGCAGTATTAGAAAGAAAAAAGAAAGACTACAAGATAACCCACAGAAAATCAAACCAAACTGAGACACTCAGACGTTCTGCCATAACCGCCCAAACACCGCTTTGTCAACCACCACCAGGAACTACCACTAGTCCAAAAACCTCCCTGTGCAGCAACCTTTACGCAGAGAAGATGAAGGTCCATGGTAAGTGATGGTGTGCTGTATTACCGTAGTTTTTTTCTTGCTATCTTGTTTTTTTTTTTTAAACTCTTAGTAATTTGCTGTCTTTAGATTTTATTTTAAATTAATTAGTTTTCAAGATTTGTTATTGTGACGTTTCTTATGTGGGTTAAGGTTTGCTGTTTTTAATATTTTTTGAGGATAGAATTGCTAAGTGGTAGGCATGTTTTTCTAAAAAGTAATCGCTAAAGGTTTTTAAAAAAAAAAAAAACAACAACAACAACAAATGATGGCAATAGAAAATTAAAAATAGAAAATGAAAACAAAAATAATGAGTAGATTTAGTAGGAAAAATGTAAAATATAATGAATAACAAATAAGGTCAACTATAAGTAAAATAAAATGAAGAAACTCACTCAATAAATCATGTTTCTTTATCTGGCTATTCTCTTTCTTGTTAATAAGATAATCTATGTTTTATTTTCTTGAATTATCCTATGACCTTATTGTTAGCTTTGTTTAAATATCTCTTAACATGTTTGACTAAACAAATTGTATGATCCATGATTAAACAAATTATTTTCAAATGATTATCTTTCAAATCTTTTTAATTCACATAATGACTAATGATAATAATTGAATAGTGGATGTTATCTTCATTGTCATTTGAATTATAAAGATTTATTGAGTAGCCTAACTTGAACTCTGTGCAATAATGAATCTGTATCCTGAAATTTGTAAATATTTTCTTTGCTTGTTACTTCATTTTAAAAGAGATAAAACAAACATTGTTAAAGTTATAAATAATTTGCATAACTATCTTTAAGGTAATCGTTTTATTACGGATGTATCAATGATATAGTGAGGTTAAGTCTCCACCCTTTCCTATGCATAATCAGACTCCCGAATCCGATCTCTCTTTTAGGACTAGTTTTCTCAAATAAAAGGCTTTTCTAATTATTTTCCTAAAATAAAAATTGTGGTGGTGACTCCATAAAAAACTTTAATAAATTTTAGTTGCCTTTTGTCGTGGCACCCTCCGAGTACGTTGTGACACTTTGCCCAAAGGGGAGGTGTGGTGATTGTTGAAAAACATGGTGGGAAGAAGGGAAAGTTGAGAGAGTTGAGAGAAAATGAGAAACTGAATTTACTGAATAAGGAAAAATAAGTACAATAAGCCAAGAGTGTGACTTATATAGAATGTAAAATAGTAACTAACTTGTAACTAATTATTAACTAAGCAAAAACTAATCTACCTAACTCCAATATACTGTAACACCCCCCGGCAAGCTAGAGGATGCGTACTAGCATTCCCAGCTTGGGATCAACAATAAAATGCTACTAAGTAATCACAAATGAGAAATGAATCGCAAAATACAATCATTATGTCATAATCACATCGAACAACAAAAGAAAATCTAAAAAATCTCAAATATTGGTGACAGACTCTCGTCCCAAGCAAGGATGAAATTGCCACTTTGCAGAAGCGAAATCAAAGCCAAACTAGACAAAGCTAAACTACCAAGGACAGAAGCTAATCTTCATGCTTAACCGCCAAAGGTAGAAGCTAAATCATAGTCATTCAAGGCTGAAACAAAATCTGAACTAAATTGCGAAATCTCCACTTTACAATTAGAGTTTCTAACACCACCACTCATAAATGAGTTAAAATATTTATTGTGTCAATCTCTTGTCTACAACAAATCAAGAACTCCACTTTACAAGGAGGGTTTCTAAATTGATTGGAAACAAAATACAATATGTATAATGACCACTTGAAAATATATTATTTAAGCACAAGAAAGAAATTAATCTAACCTTATTTCATTACCAAGAGCTTCACTCTTTCACCTAAGCAAAATGAAACCTAGTTACTCATAGATAAGAAGAAAGAAAGAAAGAAGAAGAAGAAGAAGAACATGACTTCAATTTAGAACAAAGGAAAATTACTACAAAAAAACCTAGTAATAAACTAGCATCATTTTGCTATCTAACACCTAACACCTTCAATGATTTGCCAAGGCCCCCTTTTATAGAGGATTAGAGATACAAAATAATAAGGGGCTGAGTCATTAGTGAGTGGATGAGTGGAAAATGCCAAATGACTTTTGGTGAGTGAAAAATTATGGCGATTCCTTGTCTCTGAAACCATTTAGCTCTGAAGTCATTGAATGCATCAGAATGAGCTAATGTGATCTTCATCAACGTTGTAGGGCTTGATCTTGGCTTCAAAATGGACACCAGAATCACCTCATTTGGCCACCTATAGCCTAAGATATGGGCCAATTACTGCAGAGTGTTCAAGCCCAGTTCTAGCACCTCTGTTCTGACTTTCAAGCCTAATATTACCTACTAGACCTCCGATTCTTGAAAAGTGTTTAACGTAAAAGTTGTAGATATAAGTCTCAACTATTCAGAATCAAAATTTCAGCCCATTTGACGACCTCTAACCCGAAATATGGCATGAACAGTCCACATAGGTCAAGCTATCAGGATCAGCACCCTAGTTCTTGCTTCAACTCCAATTTGAGTTATCCAAACGTGTGATTTGGCCTTTGAGATCTTCATGAAAGTTGTAGGCAATTGTCTTAACTTTCCTACAAGACTAAAATCACTTCAATCAGATATTTACAACTCAAGTTATTACCATTTTACTGAACACTGCCAAAAAGATAAATTAAGGCTAATTCATGCAATAATTCTTTTAATGATCTAATAAGGTCCAATATCATAAAATGTGTCAAAACCAACCAAATTAAGTTTAATTGAACCTTAAGAAACCTAGTGAGAGATTTATAAAATGTATAAAATACATTATTATCAATCGGACAAGAGTTGTCCCCTTCTCACTGCCTACGTCTGGGAGTTCAGTACCTTTGACACTAGTTGAGACAAATCATCAGACAGTTGTTGAGCCTGCTACTCCTCTTGGAGTTCCTCAATCAGTTGCGCCTATTGCGCTAGAACCTTTGAGAAGGTAAATGAGAGAAAGAAGGTCTGATATTCCAAATTATTATAAGACAGATTTTGTAGGAGACCATGATTTTGATGTAAGACAAGTTGTTGATCCTGTGACATATGTTGCAACTGTAACTTATTCCAAATCTGATATGTAGATAGACACAATGAAAGAAGAAATGCAATCCATGGCTAAAATGGAGTGTGGGAGCTTGTTAAACTTCTTAATGGGTGTAAACCTATTGGCTACAAATAGATGTACAAGACTAAGAAAGATTCCAAAGGCTACATTGTTTCAAGGCTAGATTGGTGGCTAAGGTGAATTCATTCAAAGAAAATGGGTTAATTACGTTTAGGTTTTCTCTTCAGTTTTCTCCAAGGATTTGTTCAGAATTATTATGGCCCTGGTAGTGCTCTTGGTTCTAGTATTTCATTGGATGAGTATGAAAATTATTTTCCTTAATGGTGAAACAACCTGAGGGTTTTGAGGAAAGTGGGAGGGAGCATCTAGTATACAAGTTGAAAAGGTCCATCTAAGGGTTGAAACATGTTTCTCGCTAGTTATATTTAAATTTGATCAAGTAGTAGGCAACCTAGGTTTGGTGGAGAATAAAGTAGATCATTACATATACCTCAAGATCGGTGGGAGCAAGTTCATTATCTTAAAGAGACATCGTTTGTCTTGGGTATTAAAATTAATAGGGATAGGACTTGTGGTTTGTTAAGTCTGTCGTAGAAATTCTACATTGAAAAAGTCCTTGAGGAGTCAAATGTGAAAGGTTGCAAGCCTAAGGATGTTCTTGTTACTAAATGTGACAAGTTTAGCAAGAGTCGGTGTCTACAAAGTGAAATTGAAGAGGAGTCAATGAAGTCAAAGCTATATGTGAGCGATGTAGGGAGTTTGATGAATATTCAAGTTTGCATTAGATCTAACTTGGCTTTTTCTACTAATGTTCTAGGAGATATCACTCTAATTCGGGGCCTGGTATTAGGTTGTTGCCAAGAAAATGAAGATATACTTACGGAAAGCAAATGTCTACATGCCTGTATATGAAAGGGTAGATAACTTAGAAGTGGTTTGATATACAGATTCTGATTTTGGAAGGTGCCTCGATGACTTCAAATCTACTTCTGGTTACATCTTTATGCTAGTTAGTGGTGTCATATCCCAAAAGAGTGTTAAGCAGACCATGACAGTTCCTTCAATTATGCAGGTTGAGTTCGATACTTGTTTTGGTGTTGCTTATCATATCATATGGCTTAAGAATTTTATCTCTGGTCTTCATGTTATTTTTCTATCTCTAGACTAGTAAAGATTTATTGTGATAATAGTGCAATTCTATATTTCAAAAGGAAAAGTAAACCCTCTAGTGGATCCAAGCATTTGGAGCTGAAGTACCTGACAGTTAGAGACTTTGTGAACAAAAGGGATATAGTTGTTGAGCACATAAACACATATTTTATGCTAGCAAATCCATTAATCAAGGGACATAGATCCATAGTTTTGAAAGGACACATTGAACATATAGGAATATTGAGCTCTTTTGATGTGTTTGGTTAGTGGGAGTATTTTATATTTATTTACTGTACTTGTTTGTCTCTTTTAAGACATTTTATTTAGGGCATGATAGGTATTATGATTTATTTGCACGTTGATTATTTTATATTGTGCATTTACTTACCCTGTTTGGTACACTTGGTGATTATTATTATATGCACATATGGCTGATATTTTATACTGTGTACCTTCTGAGATATACCAGCATATGATTTTATGTTAGACAGTGGTTTTCATGATTGGAGTATAGCATGCCAATTATGCATGCTCTATTGAGCATGCCGAATATTCATGCTTGTTGGAGCATGTCAGTTTTCTTGCTTGATGAAGCAAGCCAATTGTTCATGGTCTAATGAGCATGTTAGTTATTCATGCTTGCTAGAGCATCTTAGTTTTTTTGCTCATGATGAGCATGGCAGTGTTTTCTTGCTCTTGGAAGAGAGCAAATGTGTTCAAGAGAAATCATTGAAAATAATATTACTGGATCATAGGTTTGGTGCTATTTTCATGCTACACTATCACATCAGGTCTTACATTAAAGGGTGTAATTGACGTTATGATTTGACATTGCTAGTTGTATAGGTTAGGTCAATTTGAAGGTGTTATCTCATGGATCGTTGTTTTTTTTTTTAATTGTGGCCACATATATTGCAAAAATTTAGTTGTTAACCCGAGAGTCATTTTCAAAACAAAATATTTTTTAAAATAATATTTTTCAATTAATGTTGCCTAAGTGAAAGAATGTTAGAATATTTTTTAATATTGGTTGGGCTACTATTAATTGATGTTTTGAGTTTTATTAAAATGAGTTAATGAGCGATTCATATAGGAGTCGTATGAATAAGCTAAGAGAGATCCATTTATTTTAGGCCTATTACCTTATTGAATTGATGTGTCAGACAATTATTAGTGTAGGCCAATTCCTTGGTGGCCCGTGATGGGAGAGCTAACTAGGGTTGACATCATTATAAATACAGGTTAAGTCATCTCTTCACTCCTAACAGCAAGTGTTTTACTCATTGAGAAACGCATCTCGACTTGGAAATCGAAAAAAAAGACCTAACATTCAAGGTGATCATTTAACATAATCATAACCATACAATATATGTGATTTATATATTCTATATTATATTCGGTGTTTTACGGTAACATATGGCATCCATTATTTTTTACATGAAAAGGCTGGGCTTATTCAGATTATTTTTCCGGTACATAAACCTATCTTACTTGAGTAGATGGCCGGTTGTTAACATTGCCCACCAAACTTTTACTCATTTACAACATCCTATATTAGACCAGCTAATACATGTCAATATATATATATATATATATAAAACACTTTTCTTCATATTTATTGAGGTTACTTACTTAATAAATATTACAACTCAGCTGTAAAAATATTTAAGAAACTTTTAAGTTACACTAGTGTAACATATATATATTTTAATAAAAAAAGTAATTAACCTAATATATTTAAGTAATTAAGATATATATATATATATATTTAGAAGACATATCTAGGAGACATATTTAATGAAAAAAATTTTATTATGAGAGAGTGAAATGAGTAAATCTTAATTATACGACCTTACATAAATGGTCAAGATTAAAAGTTACATAAAGGTCTTGTAACAACTTAAAAAAGTACATGTATTTATGTTTTAATCTTGATCATTCATATAAAATTTAATGGTCAAAATTCATTTATCTCACATCTTACAATAAATACTCATCTTATCAGATATGCTCTCGCTCCATATATATATATATATATATATATATATATATATATATATATATACATTTATTTTTTTTTGACACGTGCCATCACTTACAATGAAAATTATAATTTTTTTACACGTGCCATCACTTACAATGAAATAATTATAATTTTAATATTTATTTTAATTAATTTTACTAATACATGAGATGTGTTGTAAAATTCATGTAATATATTTAGCTAATTTTCTTTTCTAACATAAGTATTCAGTCGTCTAAGCTTTCAAACACTGGCTGCGCGTATAACGGTGTTTGGAGTCCAAGGTATTCCTTTTCCAATTTTTCAACCTTCAAACAATTCGCAGTCAAGCAAATTTAAACTATATTACGAACCAGCACATCAGGGCCGTGTCAATTCATTGGCCCATTTAAGCAAATAGAACTCAATTCCAATACCTATATAAACGTTGTGTGTGTCTCCCCTCCTTCCACCAAAACATTTCATATCACAAGTTTATTATATTCTATAGTTCTAACTTCAACCAAGGAATCAAACCCCTTCAAAAGCTCCTAAGGGGAGATCGAATACTGGTTCAAAGTACAAAAAGAGCATTTTCTTTCTGTAATTCTTCATTTACTTACTTTCAAAGTGAACACATATGGCTTTCTCTTACAGGAAGATCCTCTTCACAGTTCTGCAACTTCTGCTTATCATTTTCACCATTTTTGTGGCTTCTCCACAATCTGGAGCAGCGTGCAGGCCATTATTATTGCATTATCAATGGTCGAGGGAATATGGGCTTCTTTTGCAGTCGCTTCCAAACGCCCCTGCGCCACCTTCAACGGGAGATCCCACTCATCCCTAAAGCCAGCTTGCAATGGACCAGCAGCTGACGAGGCTGGCAACGAAATATATTAATCTAGGTTCTTGATATTTGTATGCAATTGGAGTAATTCATTTCATTCTTGTTGTAAAAGTTCAATATTTGTGTAGATTATTTCCATTCTTGATTTTTTCAGTATATGTGTAGTTGCATGTTTTCACATGCAAATGTTTTTCAAATATTATTTCCATATATTCTTGAATTCATATTCAATAACCTCGCAGAATATATATTAATTCTTTGAAACAAAGAAGTAATAGATTCATTTAGGTAAATTATAATTGCATGTTAATCTTTGGGAAAATCAAAATAACCCATTTATATACTATAAAATTAAGCTCTTTCACTTTGCTTATATAGGTATTAGACTTTATTTTAAAAGATTAATATATCATATATCGAATGTAAAATACTTTGAAAAAAAAATTAAGCTCTTTCATTTGACGCATGATTATTTTCCATCTGGCAGATTATCTCCTGCATATATTTGTTTTCTTTTTTTTATAGAGGACATATATAAAAGAAAAATCATTTGACTTTAACAATATTTATTTCGACTATTTTATTCTTGCACTTCCTCACTAACTCCAGCACGTATGTACGTAATAATTAATTAATTTAAGCATTAATATTCACATAAACACTGACAAAAACAAAAAGATATTCACAAATCCTTCACTGACATCACAAACTTTCACCCATCACTCTTCATTGCTTTTTTTTTTTTTCTCAATATTTTTGTGTGTGTGTAGAAATCTACGGTACACAACCCTCCTAGAAGGAGTATGTTTCTCATTAATTATAGAGCAATAATACATATGTAAAGATTTTCACAGAGACACTAGACAAGATCTTGAAATATTTAGCTATAAAAATTTTAACCATTACTTGTCACTGTATATAAAGATTTTCAACCACATATAATTGAGCGTGTGAGTTAAGGTTTGTTTGGGAAAGTTAAAAATTATAGATTATGCTAATAATTGATTATTGTTATAATTAATTATAATTGATTTATTTTTATATTTAGATCGACAATTGTAAAGTGATTTTAAGTTAATATAATTTATTTGAATGATATAAAAAAATATTTTTGTACATTAAATTATTAAAATAAATATAAAATAATTAACAAAATTATTTAATTGAAACAAAATAAGATTTACATATCAAAATATAAAAATAATTTATAAACTAAAATAATAAATTTTAATCTTCAACTTCAATCTTTAACTTATGATTATTAATTATAAAAATCTTTTTTTTATTAAATTTCAGAAAAGTCTTTTTTAAAAATAATTTTTTTATACAAATATAATAATTATTTCACAAAATAATTTAATTTTTTAAAAATAATTGAATAAAAAATAATTCATCTTTTTCAAACAAACACTTAAAATTATCAGACGGGTTGGCTCACACCATTTTGACCCATTCCGCAACAACCCACTTCTAAACAAATCAGGAAAATGATAACCCACATGGGTTATGGGTTATCAGCGGGCTAATCCGTTATCTTTGTTCTAAAAGTAATATTAACAAAGAAAACATATAGCAAAAAACCCTTTTTCAATCGTTGACAATGCAAAATCAAACAACCCTTCTGATTTTTACCAAAAAAATCAAACCCTTTTGATTTTATTTCCAGGAAACCAAACAGCAATTTCCCAGTTATGGTGAAAGCTTGCAAATCGAAAGAGGAGATTGCGAATGAAGCTATCAAGCATGCTTTGAAGGCTCTGCGATTTGAGTTACGAAGACACTGTCACAGATCCACGCTTACTTCGAAGAACCAACGGCGATGCCGGTGTCAGTGCCGGGTCAGATCCACCCTTACTTGAACGATTCCAGTCCATCCTCGACGTCGTCAATTACGGCAGTTCTTGTGCCACTGCCGCCGCCTTGACGGCTAGATCTAACTCCTCCGCAAACTTTGAGGAGAAGCGGCAACAACAGCAGAGGCCGAAATCGAGTGCGAGGTCGGAGACGCTATCAAATCTTCTGACCGAGAACCTCATCGTAGTCATCCATGCGGCAGCCGGCCAGCTTGCCGGCGTTCCTCTGCGCCGCCAAGGCCTTCAACGACAGAGCCAGAACCTTCACCGGAGCAGATTGCTGATGCTACCGTCGGCATGGACTAGAATCGTTGAAGTCGCTTTTGATTTCTGTTTGCCATTCCGTATACTTTTTTTTTTATAAGCAAAATATATTAAAAAGAAGCACAAGAGGTATTCTAACCCATTACATCAAATTACATAATTAAAAAGTTCGAAGACAATTCAAAGGATTAATACACCAATCTGAGAAAAAGAGTCTTGAATTTCTAGCCTCTCTACAAATAAATCACCCCCAGGATAAAAACTTAATATGAGCAATTACAGAAGAGCAATCAGCAATTGCTCCTTAGAAAATAACATTATTCCTCAATAACCACAGAGACCAAACAACTGCAAACCAAATAATATGTCTTACTTTTTTAAGTTTCTTCCCTCTAAGAAAAGCCAAGTGTTGCAAGAAGTGGTTGACACCATCGTTATGATAAACACCATCAAACCCCAACTAAGCATAAATAGCAGACTAAACATTATAAGAGAAATGACACGTGAAAAAAAGATGACTGCAGCTCTCATATTGGGAAAAACAAAAAACACATGAAATATCATGAGTAGAGGAAATTATTCCCCTAAAGGCCAATACCTCCCTAGTTGGCAGCCGATCTTGAAACATCCTCCGTACAAAAACAATTACTTTGGATGGTACCGCTGTCTTCCATAAAATCTGGTAAACCTTTGCCAAGGTTGGATTAAGATTAACGGACATTTGAAGCTTCAAAAGATGTACATACCCAGATTTCACCGAAAAACCATTTAAGTTGTCTGGAATCCAAATCCAAGAGTCATTCACCTCCTTCTCAGGAGCAACAGAAGCAAGCAAATTTTCAAGTTCCTTCAAAAGCTCCTCCTCCCACACAAATAAGGAGCGTCTCCACCTCCAATTCCACACCCACCTATTACTACTCCAATAACCCATTTCGGCGATAGTCAAAGAATTATTTGCAGCCACCTGGAAAAGTCTAAAGAAGCATTCTTCTAAAGGCACCATACCAATCCACTTATCTCTCCAAAAACTAATATTCGCACCAGTCCTGAGTTTACACCGAACCGCCTCCGAAAATCAGCTAGAGCAACTATCCCTGGCGAAATCCAGCAGCATTAAATCCCTCCACCATATAGAAGAACCATGATTACTAAAAGAACTTGGATCCTGTAAAACACACTTAACCAGAGGACCATATTTGTTGGACAATAAATTGAACCAAATGGCATTTCGATCCATTAAACAACGCCATTTTCACTTGGATAGCAGTGCAATATTAAAAAGCTCAAGATTTTTCACACCTAAGCCCCCCGCTCTTCTTCGGTAAACAAATATTTTCCCAGCAAACCCAATTTATTTTTCGGTGCTCTAGATCTCCTCCCCATAAAAAATTCCTTTGAATCTTTATGAGCATTTTAACAATCTTTTTAGGCACTTTATAAAAGGAGAAATAGTAAAGAGGCATACTTGTCAAAACAGAGTTAATAAGTGTAACTCTACCACCCTGAGATAGGTAATGTCCCTTCCACCAAGAAAGCTTCTTCTTCATAGACTCCACCACCGGTAACCAAGTAGAACACCTCCTTGGATTAACTCCCACTGGAATTCCTAGAAACTTGAATGGGAAAGAACCAATACAACAAGATAAAAAAAGAAAAAGCTACTGCCAAGAAGTGATCATCAACATTAATGCTAAAAAAATTACTTTTGGAAAAATTCACTCTCAAACCTGAAGATAGTTCAAAACTCCTCAGGATCGTTTTAATACACCATAAATTATCCCAAGAGCTCTCACACATCATGATGGTGTCATCTGCAAACTGAAGAATAGGAAATGAAATTTCTTGATTAACCAAATAACCCTTCATCCAACCCGAATCCACAGCTTTACTCACCAGACCAGTCAAACCCTCGGCTGCTATTAGAAATAAGAAAGGAGCCAATGGATCCCCTTGCCTTAGCCCCTTGTTGACTTCAAAATCTTCTGTAGGACTTCCATTAACCAAAACCGAAGATGAACAAGAAAAGATACAAGCCTTCATCCACTTTCTCCAAAGGGAATTAAAATCCAATCTAATCAACATATAGTCAATATAATTCCAGCTTACAGAATCGTAAGCCTTTTCAAAGTCCACCTTCAATAACAAACACTTATCCTTCCTCCTTTTTGCCAAATCAATGATCTCATTAACAACTAGAACATCATCAAGAATCTGCCTACTGGGGAGAAAAGTAGATTGACAAGGAGAAATTACCTTACCCAAAACTTTTTTCAACTTCAAGGCCAGCACCTTAGCAATTATTTTATATAGACTACCAATTAGAGATATTGGTCTATAATCTGAAAGGGATTAGGGGTGATCCTTCTTCGGAATCAACGCCAAAAAAGAAGCTGTTATAGCCTTAGGCAAGCGAGCATTAGCATAAAATTCTTGAATAAAATCACAAACCTCGGAATTGATCAAATCCCAACAAGACTTGAGGAAATTGAAGTTGTATCCATCAGGCCCGGGGCTCTTATTTCCGTCGCAGCACCAAACTGCCTCCTTAATTTCATCAATAGTAAAAGGAGCAGTAAGTTTCGTATTATCTTCATCAGAAAGCTGCTGGAAACTAATTCCATCCAAAACAGGCCTACTAAATTCTGCTTCCGTAAAACTTTGTTCAAAATGTCTTTTAACTTCAGCTTTAATCTCATCCATGCCATCAATCCAAGTCTCGCCCACTTTTAAAGCGACTAACTGATTTTTTCTCCTCTTCGAGTTTAAGCAAGCGTGAAAATACCTAGAGTTGGCATCCCCTTGGAGTATCCATCTAGCTCTAGATTTTTGCAAAATCAAACTCTCCTTAGCATGTAGCTGTTGCCAAAACTGTGTTGTTAAAAATTTCCTTCGTTCTGTATCAAAATTACCTCCCCCCGCAGCCATAAGATCTAGAGCATTAAGATCTTTAACTGTCTTGTCAATCTTCAAGTCCACATAACCGAAAATCTCCTTATTCCACCATTTCAATCTCTCTTTTAACATTTTCATTTTCTCCTTCAACACATAAAACTTCCAGCCCTTCACTTGAAAAGAGTTCTAACACTCTTCCACAAATGGCTTAAACCCCTTATGATCCAACCAGCAATTATTAAATCTGAATGGTTTAGGCCCCCAATTACTATTTGAACACAACAACCATATAGGACAATGATCAGAAATATCCCTATCCCCCACCCACTGAGCTGATACATTCCATTCAGCAATTAATCCTTCAAATAATAGGAATCTGTCAATTCTGCTCATAGAATTGCCATCAGCACTAAACCACTTAAATTCTTTCCCCAGAAGAGGAACATCAACTAATTCCATTTTAACAATGAACTCCCTGAACCCAATTATTTCCTTCTGATTATCCTGACTAGACAACCCCTTTCTTTGACGTTTAGACACAATTGCATTGAAATCTCTAGCTACACACCACTCCCCCTTTTCAAAGCCCCTTTTTGACATAAATAAATCGTCCCACATCTTATGTTTTTCAGCCATATTACACGGAGAATACACATTGACAAAATAATACAAGGAATCATACTTTTTACATAAAGCACATACTCCTAAGAAACCAACTCCTGAAAATGTAAATTTAATAGACAACAGTCCTGATTTCCAAACTGAAATAGATCCACCAGACAACCCTTGTGAAGGCTTAGCTACCCAATCAAAATCATAACCTCCCCAAAGACTTGCTAATATATTTTCATCTACACTAACACGTTTAGATTCTTGTAACATACAAAAATCAAACTTACCGGATAAAACGAGAGATCGCAGTCTCCTTCTTTTTGCTCGATCTCCCAAACCCCGCATGTTCAATGATAGGATCTTCATAAATTCTGGCTATTTTTCCCCCGCAGAGCTCTAGCCTGATGATCACGAACCTCCATTTGATGGATCTTTTCAACATAGACTGAGTCCGCCTCCTTACCGAATACCCCCAATTTCTTAGCAAATTTCCAAACTTTAACTTCAACAGGACCCTCCTGATTCGCCCAAAACTTTTCATTGCATCTATTGATATCTGAGTCAGAAATAGAATCACAACACAAAATAGACCCCCCCCCAAAATGGAGTTTTCTGCGGAGAAAGGTTCTTGGGCACATCCACGATCCTGCTCAGACACGCAGTGATTATCCAAAGAAGAGCACACCTCACATTCGTCACCGGTGGTTTTAGCAAGTATAACGTTAGGTATGGAATTCGGATCACAAGCTGCACTTTGAAGCTGAGTTGGTTTAACAGATCCACTACTGATTATTGGGCCCTTATGGCCCGACGAAGAAACGCGGCTCCCCTCGCCACTTTCAACTTCCAAATAAAAGTCGGATTCGAGATTAGTAAACAGAACCTCCTTACTTTTAACCACTTGCACGGTTTTGTGAGGCCCATCATGAGAGTCTTCAAAAACAACCAAAGGCCCATTCTTATCCCCCTCCAACTCACCGAAGCCATCACTTACAATATCTTCCCTTTCCACTAAAACATTCTCACTCTGTGAGTGTGCAGCAGGCAGTTGCATTAAATTGCAATTATTAACCGTCGCTCTAGTACCTCCCGCGAGACATTGTAAGATTCCTAAATTAGGATTTTCTTCTCCCCGACTCACGTCATTATTCTCATTAAAAAATGAACTCATTAATGTGCCATTATTGATCGTATTTCCATTATCATCGTCTTCGAAACAGACCAACGCTCCCTCTTCCACCGAAAATTTTGACTCACCGCTGTAGGAATCATTGTCAGTACTAGATAGATGATGCTCTTTTCACGGGTCGTAGCCCATTGTAATGGGCCATACCAGTCTTCAACTAATTTAATAGAGAAAACATCTTCATTTATATTCACCTTAATCAGCTTGTTCACCAAATCATGAACCTTTGTTATGAACAAAATTCTAGCGACATCCATCGTGGTTTTCTTCCCCGTATTGGCATCTACATTGACATATTCACCCAAAGCAGAAACCAAAAAGGAAAAAAACCTCTCAGACCATGCGTGAGCAGGAACGCCATAACAACGAACCTATACTAGCCTTTCATTGTCAATTTCTCTAGGTTGCCAGCTACGAATTTCATCAAACCACATTGCCAGCCAATCTTTGGCTTCATTGATAATAGTGTGGACTTCACCTTCGTCTACCACCTCCATAAGAATAAGATTAGATCCCAATGGAGTAACCTTGACTGAAAAAAAACATTGTCTGTAAAATTCTTCTTGTATATTATATGCCATCCCAGGTTTAGAGACTTGCCCAATAACTGCCTTTTTTAATTTTTGAATTTCATCTTCGTCAACATCAAAATGAAGATGTGCAAATTCCTCCTTCATCTTCCTAGAGTTGCCGTCTCTACCGATAGATGGTCTTACTTGAGACCCGGACTTCACTGCCTGAGCGTAGGAAGTCCCTGCCCTTCTCTGCATGTAACTCCTACTCTCCGCAAAAGGTTCCTTCTTGTGCTGCCTAGCCCTTCCCTGAGCCTTGCTCCCCCCCATTTACCTCGTTGATACCTTGGTAAATTGACAAAGATCTTCTAGTCCCCAATGATTATTTTATCAAGATTAACAGCAAATTTATGCGGATCACCTACATCAAAGAAACGGGCAAAATCGAAACGACGACCTCTTATGTTTCTCTTGGCTGGAATGACGACTTCATCAATGTTCCCATATTTTTGAAACACCCCCTCATTTCTCTAGCTCCAAAATTATCAGGTATCTCTGAAAAGAAGAAGGAGACAGCTTCAGCGCCAGCAGACTTCCCATCTTTTACACCTCTGGCTATGTCCAACGAATCCTGCATCCTTCCGAGTGAAGTTGTAACGTTCCATCTTCTTCATCTGCTTACCTACGTCCATTTCATAAGTCTGTCGTGAACATATAATTCAATTTTTGCCATTCCGTATACTTGACTTCACATCCATCGTTTTCATTAATTTCCTTTGACCGTGAGTTTTAAAATATACAAGAGGTGAACGAATTATATAAGGAATTATTTTTTTTAAATGTTTAATTTTTATTTTTCACAAAATTGAAATGAAATGAAAGGAATACATGAATAATAAAATTTTATTTTGTTTATTTATTAATTTTCTAAATAAAAAGAATGATTACTATATTTTATTTATTCTCTTTTATTTTTAGTCTAGTCTCACTTATTTTTTTTCTATTCTATTAATGAAAAAACATTCAAATATATTATAAGGTTTGAGCTAAGAACAGTTACGAAATAGGAATAGGTCATTCGGCCAATAAAGGGCTTGCTATTTAATCTGGTTTAGTCTATTTTAACTCATAGAACTAATTTATTTAACAAACAAACTAAATTTAGATTTTTTGAAATACTTATTTTATTATATTGATTAAGACTTGAACTTTTTAAAAAGTTTATTTAATCTAATAAGTTAATTTATTTTTTAACATTTATATATAAATAAAAATTTATGATTTTTATATAATTTATTAATTGTATATTAATATAAATTTATTTTATATAAAATATTATAATTTTTTCAACAATTATAATTATTTAGAAATTAAAAAATTAAAATTTCTTAACCTATATGAAGGCTTCATATAATGCAGACATTTAGATAAATTTTCAAGTAAGGACAGATTTTTATATTTTCATAAATAAATTAGGTTGAGTCCAAAAAAAGTCTGTGACAAGTAATAAGCTAGGCTTAGACAAACACAAGCCTAGGTATTGTTGTATGAATTGGACTGGTTCGACTAGAAAACTCATGACCATTAGAAGACACTTGTTGTGAAGAAATGCACTCTATCACTACATCACATGCTCTTATTGTGTAATTTTCTCAATTTTATAATTTATATTATTATCACCATTAATATAATATTTTTATATGAAGTAATTTCTTCATATCATATTTTTTTAAAGAAAACTTTTTTTCTTTGTCTGAGTTTTTCGATTCGACAACTTAACCGATGATCAGACCATTAACTGAGGGACCTAATTTTTTGACTGAGTTCATGACTTCTAGTACAAGTTATACAACTATGGCCTAAGTCTATTTATACAAAGCTTAACCTAGCCAAGTTCATTTCTATTCCTAGGAGCAACAAACTATCGAGGAGCAACGAGGGTGTTGACTTTTTCTTTAGGTTGTTTTGGCGAGTTGACAGGTGCCCAACCCGATAAGCTCGCAACCCAAATGAGCTTTTATCTAACCCACTCTATTAAAGGTAAAAAAAATTACATACCCTACTCACTTAAAAAGCATGGCGGGCCAAGCCAACTCAACAGGTCATACTTGTTTTGATAGTTCTAAATATTCTACGTGTGTATGTGTGTGTCTATATATATATATATATTCATGCATGTAAGCTCACGAATTTATGATTCATATGTGATCTTCTTCTATCTGGCAGAAAAGGGTAAAAAATTAAGAACAAATTAAGCATATTTGAGAGGGCTGCCCACATTTAGGGTTAAGTTGAAAAAAGGCTAGGCCGAAATTTGACACCAATTGACATTTGATCTAATCTCATTCGAGTATGACTATTAGGTAATTTTGTTCTTTTTCTTCCTCAAAAAGGAGGATTTATAAGCTTTAGCTCATACCCTTCCGTACATGACTGCCATCAAAGAAGACATGGTGCCTTATTTGCAGTACTTAATTCAACATTAAATTATATTCTCCCCCGACTAAAAAACGCTAAATCTAAAACTTGAGGCAGAGATGACTTCCGGTCCAATGTCTAATTCAATCTTCAAACAAATGGCTCAGTCATATTTTGATAAATTCTTAGTAAGCCCTTAATTTAAACTTAGCAGTCAAAACAAGCCCATATATAAAACAACAATATTTTCTTCTGAAATAAATGAATATTTTGATAAATTTATCATTAAATATTAACTGCTTGAAGAGACAAAGTGACAAACCCAATGAGCCCTATATTAATTCTTAATCCTACATGTATATTTGGGAGTTGGAAGGAGAAGGAAGAGAAGGAAATCAAAAGAAAATGAGCATGGTATGTTAATTAGACTATATCATTATAGTCAATTAGTCATTGTTCTTGTGTAACACGACAGGTTTACTTTTACATTGAGGATTGATTGAGAGTATAATATGACTTTATATTTTGAAATTTTGTCCTCAGGGTTTACACTAATTTTTCTGCTCTCCTTTTTCTTAAAAAAAAATTGATCTCGTGACTTATTCAATAAGGAAGAGAAAAAGTAAAATTCAATCAAGCATATAGATAATTGTGGGATTGACTTAAATTCTTAATTTTAATTTTAGTATTGATATTTTCTTATTTTATTTGTAGATTTATATTTTATAATTAATATAAAGATATATGATAAATATAAAAAAAAAGTGAGAGATATGTAAGATACGAAAATTATTTCGTTTCCAATTCTTCAACCTTCAAACCAATCGCAGTCATGAGGGACGGGTCAATTCATTGCCCCATCTGAACATATAGAACTCAATTCCAATCCCTATATAAACGTTGTGTGTGTCTCCCCTCCTTCCACCAAAACATTTCATATAACAAGCTTATTATATTCTAGTTCTACCAAAGAATTAAACTCCTTCAAATTAAAGCACGCAAGGGGATCGAAAAGCACAACAGTGCGATACTGATTCAAAAGTACAAAAAGAGCATTTTTTGTTTTAATTACTTACTTACAGAGAGAACATATATGGCTTTCTCTTACAGGAAGATCCTCTTCACAGTTCTGCAGCTTCTGTTGATCATCCTCACCATTTTTGTTGCTTCTCCTCAATATGGAGTAGCTTGCAGGCCATTATTATTAAATCATCAGTGGTCGAGGGTATATGAGCTTCATTTGCAGTTGCTTCCAAATGCCCCTGCACCACCGGCACATGGAGGAGATAACATTCATTAATTGCTAAGCCAGCTTGATATATAAACCTAAGTTCTTGATATCTGATAAGCAATTGGAGTAATTAATTACATTCTCGTTGTAAAAGTTCAATATGTGTGTAGGTTTTTTCCATTCTTTATTTTTTCAGTATATGTATCGTTGCATGTTTTCACATGCAAATGTTTTTCAAATATTAGTTCCATATATTATTGTATTCATATTCAATTTCAACAATCTCGCAGAATATATAATAATTCTCTGAAACAAAGATGTAATGTAAGAGATTCTTTTAGATCAATTGTTATTGCATGTTAATATTTGGTGAAAATCAAAATAACTCATTTATGTACTATAAAATCAAGCTCTTAATTTTGACGCACGATCATTTTCCATCTGGCACATTAATTCACCCTCTCCCTCTGTATATATTTGTTTTTTAAAAAAAAAATAGATGACAAATAACTTTTAAAAAAACTATTTGACTTTAATAATATTTATTTTGATTTTTTTGTTCTTGTACTTCCTCACCAACTCCAGCACGTACGTACTTATTAATCAATTAAGAGCAATAATATATAATTTTAAGAGTAAATTAGGCATTATCTTATTAAGGTTTAATTTATTTTTATTTTTTATATATGAATTTTATTTTGTAATACATAATCCACTTAAATTATCATAAAAAATATATGTATTTTCTGCTAAATTTAATTGTGCAATTTACACATATTTAAGAGTTAACTGTTTGAAAATTACGTTAAAAGAAATCACATATTTCTAACATACACACTCTCATTGTTAAAATTTATAGAAAATACATGTTTACATATTTTTATCATAATTTAAGAGGATTATATTTTATAATATTTAACCAACACAATCTATCTCTGCTTTGATCAGAAGGTTCCCGTGATCTAATGAGATCGAACAAAGAGGAAAGATATTGAGATCCATTCTGCAAAAATTGAGTGAGTTGATCAACAGAAGAAAATGTTAATAAAATCATAGTGTCACTCGCCTATGAGAGAGTGCAATTGTAATTCCGTTGTTTAAGAACAAATTATGAGCTGGCTTAGATAATACCCCAATAGCACTATGGTGTAGCCAATCCAGATTTGAAGCAGGGGGATTGAATGTTAAATTTGGGAGCGAGTCGAGTTTGCTGGTAGAACTTGGTTTATAAAGAGATTGACCTTTAGTAACTATTTCCTTATAGGTCTTGGTGTCTCTGAGAGAGGGGACAAATTTGGAATGATGACCACAAGGCCAGAGTTGGCTTTCAGAGCAATAGAAGGAGTTTTCCCCTTATTGTATTTGGCAATGTTGGCCTTTACAGTGCAATTACCAATCCTAAGATTGTTTATCCGGTCAATGATATGGTTGATACGAGTATTTGCCTCAAATCTATTAATTGGCTTGTTTCACAAAAGTCAAAAGCAGGAGGCCGAAATTTTCAACAAAGGCTAGAAGAAAGTCTTTCAAATTGGAGTGATTGTAGTGTGCTTTTGGTGGAGTGATTAGAGGAATGCTTTCGGTGGCTTTTAGGTGAAAATTGGAAGATGGCAAGTGATGCATTTACATGCATTGGACCTCGATAAATAGAGATCCTTTGTTCCATCCGATCATCATCAAATCAAGCAGAGAAGAAGGAGCTTGTGAACTTCTGTGAGTGAGAGAAAAATAGCGAGTGTGAAAAAATTCTGAGTGTAGTGTGTGAGTATATACTGAGAATTTTTGAATTTATTCTCTAATCTCTGTAATACTACAAATTGTAGTAAGAGATGGTCTCACTGGAAAACACTATATTTTTTACCTCTTGTGTATGAGAGTGTAGATAGAATATTGTAATTATCCTTGATATAGTAAAATATTTTTTCGGAGTTTGTCCCATGATTTTTTCCCTCAATGTACAAGAGGGTTTTCCACGTTAAATCTAGTGTGCAGTTCTTGATCTATTTTTATTGTGCAAATAGTACTGATAAATGGGTCCCAACATAAAAATACTATTCACATGGGCCCCACCATAAAAGTACTATTCTCATACTTTACAATTTTATCAGTTCTCCTTCACGGATCTGAGTGCACTTCCACTCACATCCATGAAGTGTTCAAGACACTTGGGGTGTATCCAACTCTGATTTCCTAACAAGTTGTATCAGAGCTACTTGATCAAATTTCAGATCGAAGATGTCAGTGCCAAAATTTGATGTGGAGAAGTTCGATGGATCCAACGACTTCAGTTTATGGAAGTTGAAGTTGCAAGCATTGGTAGATCAGCAAGGCCTATTAAAGGCGTTGGAAGGTGAAAGCAAGTTGCCAGAAACATTGTCATCTGATAAAAAGGAGAAGATAATGACCAAAACACATAGCACAATATAGTTGAGCCTGACAGGCAATGTGTTGCGAGATGTTATGAACGAGAAGACTGCAGATGGACTCTGGAAAGCTTTGGAAGAAAAGTACTCTGTAAAAACTTTATCAAACCAACTTTACTAGAGGAAAAGATTGTACACATTCAAATTTTCAGGAGAAAAACCAATTCGAGATCATATTGACGACTTCAATCGAATGATCTCTGACGTACAGGCGACTGGAATTATAGTTGAAGATATTGATCAAGCTATGATCTTATTGACTTCACTACCTCCGTCCTATGATAATTTCTGTGGTACCATAATATGATAGATCCACAATCTCTGTCAAAACCGTCAAGAAGGTATTGATGACAAAGGAGCATTAGAAATTGGCATCAGGATCCAGTGCTGATAATCCTGCAGATGGGTTGTTTGTGACTAGAGGGCGTAGTCAAGAAAGAGGACCGGGAAGCAAAAGCAAGGGAAGATCAAAGTCAAAAACGAAAAATCCTTAAAGTGTTTTCATTGTCACCAACCAGGGCATATCCGAAAAAATTGCCCTGAGAGAAAGGAGAAACCAAGAAATACTGCCAACATAATAGTTGCAAGTTCTGATGATAGTGATGTTAAATCTGTCCTAACAGTTTTTACTAGTGACTCGAGCAATGAGTGGATCTTGGATTCTGGCACATCTTTTCACATGACACCTAATAGGAGTTTTTTTCTCTTCGCATCAAAAGCGAGAGGGAAAAGTCTGATTGAGAGACAATAAGGTAATTGCTATTGTAGGTGGAGGAGAGGTACGAATCAGATTGGATGATGGTACAGTAAGGACATTTCAAGTATGACATGTACCAGAGCTGGGCAAGAACCTAAACTCTTTGAGTGCCCTAGACAACTAGGGGTACAAGTTCTCTGGAGAGGGTGGTTTTTTGAAGGTGACCAAAGGCTCAATGGTGGTAATGAAAGGAAAACTGTAGAGCGGGATCTATCTATTGCTGGGGAGCACAATTAGTGGTACTGCTGCTGTTCTATCCTCTGAAAGATCTAAAGATGATGTTACAAAGTTGTGACACATGCGGCTTGGTCATATGAGTGAGAAGGGAATGACAATACTTGCTGGAAAAGGACTGCTGAAAGGTGTAAAGAATTGTAAACTCGACTTTTGTGAAAATTGTGTATTTGGAAAGCAGAAACGATTGAAGTTCAGTTTTGTAAAACATACCAACAAGGGCATTTTGGAGTATGTCCACTCAGATGTTTGGGGTCCAGCCCCTATTAACTCATTGGGTGGTGCTTGTTATTTTTTTACTCTGATAGATGACTATTCCAAGAAAGTCTGAATTTATTTCTTAAAGCAAAAAGTTGAAGTGTTCAGAAAATTCAAGCAGTGGAAGGCCATGGTCGAAAAACAAACCGGGCAATCAGTCAAGCGGCTGAGAACGGACAATGGTGGGAAATTCTGCAGCAAAGAATTTGATGAGTTCTGCAGGAATACAGGTATAGTGAGGCACCATATTGTATCTGGAACACCACAGCAAAATGGAGTTGCAGAACAAATGAATAGAACACTTCTAGAGCGTGCACGATGTATGTGGATTAATGCTAAACTTCCCAAATCATTTTAGCCTGACACGATCAATACAACTATATACTTGGTAAACAGATCTCTATCAACTGCAATTGATTTAAAGATTCTACAAGAGGTATGGTCCGGTCGACCTATGAACTATTCTGATTTGAAGATATTTGGTTGCCCTGTGTATGCCTATGTGAGTGATGATAAACTTGAGGTGAGGGCAAGAATGTGTATATTTCTAGGGTATGTATGGGGGGTGAAGGGCTACAAATTGTGGTGTACAAAAAAGGCAAGTTTACCTAAGATCATTGTTAGCAGATATGTCACATTTGACGAAACGACTGTTGGGAATTGCGGATCAAAATATCTCACAGCGGAATAATAGGATTCCTACACAGGATCCATGCGAAAAGTCCATAATCCGAGTTTTTAAAATTTACCTCTTGAAGCGTGATAAACACAAGCGAGGTGAATCACCAATACCGTAATAGCGACGATGTTTCTGCGGTATCCACACGAACAGACTTGCAAAAGGAGTCACGCCTCTGTTTCGCGGTGCTAGCTGCGAATAGAAGAGAAGAACCTTTCACTGTAGTGCGGCTAGGGTTGTGATGTAACATTTATAGCAGCCTCCTTAACAGAACTATTTATAATAGTGGCTGCCTTAAGTGAGTGTGAGCAATAGCAAGGTAAGCTGTGCAACCCTAAAACCCATTTGTCATGAGTTAGGCCCACAATTGAATCCGAGTCCAACTTGGATTCTTATTGCTCCAATTTAGTCTGTTCTAAGTGTGCGACCCTGTAGGTTCTCATGACGTTGGTAGTAATATTAAAATCTCATTTTAATATTACAAACAGTGAGCGGTATCTAGCAACACATCACTGCTACCCAAGTAATGAGAATGTCAGTGATTTGACATAACCAATCCGTGATCAATGTTTTCGTGTAGTTTAGTCCCTTTGTCCAGATATCCAGATTGAACACAAGGCATGGAACGTGTCACCCTTGTTTAATTCAATCTTCAGTTTCCTGATTCCCGAGTAGACATAGTAATAACAAATGAGATCAATATCTCATATTGACTCATTTGAGCATGGCCATGCATTTCATAGTCTCACTCAATCAGGGGGCCCGAAGATATCACTCCTGTTATGTAGGAGGGACAAATCCCATCTAGGTCACTCACATTCCTCCACATGCATCGCAATATGTCTAATAACTAACTTTATAATCATCTTGTTACAGATGACGTTTGATGGCATTTAAAACACACAACTCCTCATGTAGGAATCGTAGTGATTTCAGGTCAAAGAACCACATACACCATTATCACTATGAGAATCGCTTATGACACTCACGTAACGATCCACGTAGCGTTCTCATGGCGGGTCTGTCCAATACATCATTACTCTAATATGTATTCATGTGTAGACTTGATATCTCATATTCATGACCCGTGAGATGTGGTTATCAGTCTACGCACATACTAGTCTCAATGCATTATTGTTGTCCTAATTAACAATAATACTTGACTAGGGACATTTAAGAATAGTATTTTTTTATCCAATAGGATCTCACCATCAAGTCATCCACTTAATGTCCTATAGTATCAAACTTACTATTCTAAGGACTCTATTATGTCTATCAAAAAGAACACAATAAATGAAATGCCTCATATATCAAAAATAGCATAATATAATGTATGTTAATACAAACAAAATGTATTGGCCACTAGGGCATACACCAACAATGACAATAGTGAATCAGAAGCGGGAGTTTGAAGTAGATCAGGTAGAGATAGATCATGGTGTTGAGAAATAGGTGGAGCTGGAGATTGACACTGGAAAAATAAAGTAGGAAGAGGACACAAATCAGTTAAGTACTTCAGGTATTGCTTAACCTGAGCTAGAACAACACGATGAATTTGGAGACAAGGGTACTGATGAAGAAACCAAAGGAGTAGAGCCATATGATATTGCTACTGGCAGAGAAAGGCGACAAATTCAAAAACCTTAGAGATATCTGAATTCTGTTACTTGTGCACTTAACTCATCAGATGCAGATCCTATAGCCTTTACATTGGCTATGGCGGATGGAGTAATAGGAGATGAACCATCTACTACCGTGATGCAGTAGATAGTAAAGAGTCAAAGGAATGGTTAATAGCAATGAATGATGAGATTGAATCTCTTCAGAAAAATCAAACGTAAGAGCTAGTACAACTTCTAAATGGGAAAAGAATAGTTAGTTGCAAATGAGTCTTCAAAAGAAAAGAAGAAATCCTTAGCATTGAACCTCCAAGGTTCAAGGCAAGACTGGTAGCAAAGGGTTATACTCAAAAGGAGGGCATTGACTTCTATGAAGTATTCTCTCCTGTGGTGAAGCATAGCTCTATCCGAATCCTATTAGCTATTGTAAGTACATTTGACTTGGAGCTGGAACAACTTGATGTGAAGACAACATTCTTACATGGTGAGCTAAAGGAGCAGATCTACATGAGTCAATCGGAGAGGTTCGTAGTTCCTGAGAAGAAGAATCATGTTTGCCTATTAAAAAAGTCATTATACGGCTTGATGCAGTCCCCAAGGCAATGGTACAAGAGGTTTGATGCATTTATGATTGGTAATGGATACAACAGAAACTAATATGATAATTGCATATACTCTAAAGAGCTTCCAGATGGTTCTTGCATTTATCTATTGTTGTATGTAGATGACATGCTAATTGTAGCTTGTAACAAGGCTGAAATTAGTATATTGAAAACTCAATTGGGAAAAGAATTTGAGATGAAAGACTTGGGTGCAGTAAAGAAGATTCTTGGTATGGAGATTTATAGGGAGAGGCATTGTGGCATATTGTGCTTGTCATAGTAGAATTACATTATGAAAGTGCTACAACGCTTCAATATGGATCAGTCTAAACTAGTTGGTACTTCTTTAGCTACGCATTTTAAGTTATCTTCAAAGGAATGTCCGAAAACTGAGGAGGAGGTGGAGCATATGACTCATATACCTTATTTTAGTGCAGTTGATAGTCTCATGTATGCCTTGGTGTGAACAAGACTGGATCTTTCATATTCAGTAAGTGTGATGAGTAGATTTATGAGCAAACCGAGAAAGGTACACTGGGAAGCTGTGAAATGAATCATGCGGTACTTGAGAGGTTCGACCAATGTCTGTTTGGTGTTTGATGGTCAACAGACTCGTGGGGTTGTAGGCTATGTAGATTCTGATTATGCAGGAGATTTGGACAAAATGAGGTCATTAACAGGCTATATCTTTACAGTCTTTGGATGTATTATTAGTTGGAAGGCGACATTGCAATCCACAGTTGCATTATCAACTACTGAAGCTGAGTATATGGCATTGACGGAGGCTGTGAAAGAGAGCATATGGGTACAAGGCCTTTTGGGAAGTTTTGGATTTGAGAAAAAGGAACCAATCATACATTGTGATAGTCAAAACGCCATTCATCTGGCAAAGAATCCAGTCTACCATGAAAGGACAAAGCACATTAATGTTAGACTTCACTTTGTCAGAGAAAGTATCAATAATGGTACAGCTACAGTTCAGAAGATAGGCACAGCTAAGAATCCTGTATGCTACAAGAATTTTATGATTTAGCAAGGGAAATTTGCGAGGGAATTGCGAGGGAATAGCTACGAAAATATTATCCCTCGCTAAAATTCAGAAAATATTTAAAAAGGGAAATATGGAGTTAATTGCGACGGAATTGCGAGTAAATTGTTTCCCTTGCTAATTTTAGCGAGTCAATTGTGAGTAAATTATTTCTCTCGCTAATTTTAGAGAGATAATTGCGCGTAAAATATTTCCCTCGCCAAATTAGTGAGGGAATTGCGAGGGATTGCTTCCCTCGCTAAAAAAAGGGCCCGTCCATTTCATGAAAAAGAGCCTACTCAGTAAAAACGAACCAAAACTTAGGTCAGAACCCCCCATTCAGCTCCTTCCCCTCCTTCCCACCTACAGCATGGTAAGTAATTGTGTTTATAGAATTATATATTATACGTTTATTAAAAAATAAATATACATACATATCATTTGTATAGGCTAAGCATCGGTTTACATCTGATGCTGATTGCAGCATGGCGAGAACTGTCTGTGAATGGACTATCTTAGACCGTTATCTAGACCATTTGAACAAAGCATAAGATAAGGCTCTTGAGAGGGCAAATTCAAACAACTTGGCTGATGTTAAGGGCCATGGGCCCAGAGGAATGAAGATGGAAGTGTGGGATGGCCTGGTCGACATTTGGCTGACAGATAAATGGATGACGAGGTCTGCAGCTACTCGAAGGAACAAGGCAGCCAAGCCTGATGCCTTGAAGCATACAGGTGGGTTGATAAGCTTTTGTCAATACAAGAGCAAGATGGTAATATAACTTCTTCATTTAAAGTTTTAATGATAAGCATCTGTGTATGAACATGTTGTAATTACTTGAGTTATTTGCCTATCTTGAGTATGACATAGTATTTTAGAGGGATTGCCTTACTTTTGATATGTGTTTATTATATAACATTCTTCCATATGGGATTACAGGAGGCAGAGTTAAAGCATCTGATTTCTTACAGAGATCTGTATGCAAAATTTCATAAGAAGAAAGATGGAAGCTATATTTCTTAACGCTCGAGGAATTTTATTGTAGGTGTCTTGTTCCTATTCAAAAGTCATATATATTTTAGGTTGTTTATTTTTTTGTTAATATTTTTATTGTTTTGTTATTTTTAGGAGTCATATGACACCGCAATGACAGAAAAATATGGAGAAAACTCTTCCTCTCATCCTATGGTTGACCCGGAGGTCTGGTTGGATGCGGTGGGTCCCAACAAGAAGGGACGTGTGCATGACATAAGTAACAGCTTGCACATTGGTAATAATACCACGCCAGCTTCATCCTCCTCTGTTGCGGGTCCTTCCCACTCTACACCGTTGACACAAGACATATCTGAAGCTGTAAATACAGCAGTGGCAGCAGCGATGGCTTCGTTTGTCCAGAGTCAACTTGTCCCTATGTTAACGCCCTTCCAATCGTTCCTATCTACGATCGGATCAACAAATGTTGCTCCACAACCACCATCACAAGGTTTAGGTAGGGAGGGTCGAGAAGAAGACGAAGACGAAGACAACTTAGACTGATTGCCATTTTTTTATTCTTATTGTCTAATTTGTATAACTTTCAACTATATTGATTGATTATTTGTATAATAACTTTCAACTATATTATTGGATTATTTGTACAAGTTTTTTGTTATAGCAGTTTACAATTATTGGATTGCTTGTTGTTGGATTTTTGTTTGCTGGATTGTGGTTTGATATGCAGGTTTTGGGAAAGTTATATATATATATATATATTATATAATAATATATATATATATATATATAGGTTATAAAAAAAAACTTACTTGATTAGCGAGGGATTAGCGACAGAAGCTCTCATGGTAAATAGCGAGGGATTAGCGAGGAAATAGCGAAAAAAATATCAGTGAGGGATTAGCGACCTAATAACGACGGAATCATACAAGCCATTAGCGAGGGAATAGAGGGAGAATTATTAGAGATGGAATAGCGAAGGAATAGCGAGAGAAATTGACAAAATTATTAAATAATACAGCGACGGAATAGCGATGGAATTTCCCTCGCTATTTTGCGAGGGAATATTAGCGAGGGATTAGAGAGGGATTAGCGAGGGAAATGAATTTTCTAGAGACGGATTAGAGAGGGAATTCTTTCCCTCGCTAATTAGCGATGAAAAAAAAGTGACTAACTTATCCCTCGTTAATCCCTCTCTAATCTCTTGCTAATAAACTTAACGAGGGATTAGAGAGGAATTAGTAAGAGAAATTTTCCTCGTTGATTTCCTGATTTCTTGTAGTGGCAGACATGATGACGAAATTATTACCGATTAATAAGTTCAAGTATTGCTTGGACTTGGTCAATATCTGCAGAGGTTGAAGACTCTTGAGATGCAAGCCAAGATAGAGAATTGTTAATTGGCTTGCATCACAAAAGTCAAAAGTCGGAGGCTGTAATTTTCAACGAAGGTTAGAAGAAAGTCTTGCAAATTGGAGTGATTAGAGTGTGCTTTCGGTGGAGTGATTGGAGGAATGTTTTCGGTGGCTTTTAGGTGGAAATTGGAAGATGGCAGGTGATGCATTTACATGCATTGGACCTCTATAAGAGGTCATTTGTTCCATCTGATCATCATCAAATCAAGCAGAGAAGAAGGAGCTTGTGAGCTTCTGTGAGTGAGAGAAAAATAGAGAGTGTAAAAAAATTCTAAGAGTGTAGTGTGTGAGTATACATTGAAAATTTTTGGGTTTATTCTCTAATATCTGTAATACTACAAATTGTAGTAGGAAAGAGGGTCTCACTGAAAAATACTATATTTTGTACCTCTTATGTGTGAGAGTGTAGATAGGATATTGTAATTATCCTTGATATAGTGAAATATTTTTTCGGAGTTTGTCCTGTGATTTTTTCCCTCGATATACAAGGGAGTTTTTCATGTTAAATCTGGTGTGCAGTTCTTGATCTATTTTTATTGTGTAAATAGTACTGACACGTGAGTTCCAACATAAAAGTACTATTCACGTAGGCCCTATCATAAAAGTACTATTCACGTATTTTACAATTTTATCAGTTCTTCTTTACAGATCTAAGTGCGCTTCTACTCACATCCATAAAATGTTCAAGACACTTGAGGTATATCAAACTCTGATTTCTTAACAAAATCTCACAAAACCAAATCTAGCTCCACTACGAGACACAACTTATTTGGAAGATAAATGTCCAGAACAACACTTAGGCTTGAAAAACACCCATATGCTTCAACTGGATTCCAGTCAATCAGAAGGTTATCGACATAGATATTTACCACACTAGAAGTAAAAGACACAGCCTTAATTCGCTTCGGGTTTAGTTTGGAAAAATATAGAGGTTTAGATGGTAGGAGTGAGATGGCAGGGGGTTGAGGCTGATGAGAAAGGAACGTGCATGGGGGTGAGGAGTATGATGGAGGCGTTTGGTACCTTCTGCGACTGCGGAGTTTGGACTAGAGGTGGTAAGTGCTGCTCGCGGCTGCGAGGGAGGGAGGGGTGTTGGAGGTTTAGAGAAATGGATCTGGGCATAGGCTGGGGTTCAGATTGTAGGGATTTGGGTTTGATTTTGACGCTTTGGGAAGCGACAATGGAGAAGGGTGGTTAGGGCTTTGAGTTTGTGGTCAACATGTTTGATTAAATGCTACTATGAATCACTTCTTAAAACATAAACATTGTTGGCTGCTTTGCACTTGCAAAGACCAGTGGGTAACTGACAAATTGCTTGCAACCACAGGTTCAATTTCTGTGTTTTAATAGTTATTTCCTATGTACAGAGAGAATTTAGTGAAATAGAAAATAGAAAATGAGAATAATATACTACTAGAAAATTCATATTTACAGATGAAAGATTTCCATCTCTAAAATACTAAATTACGTTACATAGCATACTTTATAAGAAAATATCTTATTAATTATCTTTCACGAATAACATGCATCCTATCCTGATAAAAAAAAAAAAAAACATGTATCCTGTCATGTAGGACCATTTGTGAACAAAAAGATCTAAAAACTTATATTTCTGTGAAACTAATAATACTTATACGATAAATTATTACATCATCTTGGACAAAGAATTTTCTTTTCCCTCCAAGAAGATCACTTTGTTTGCAGGGTGGGATTTAAGGGGGTCCAACACGAGCCTGTATATATATAATTAATAAGAGTTTTTTTAAATAGTTATATACACTA
The DNA here is from genome assembly GCA_029884595.1 of Ormosia semicastrata. Taxonomy (NCBI): domain Eukaryota; kingdom Viridiplantae; phylum Streptophyta; class Magnoliopsida; order Fabales; family Fabaceae; genus Ormosia; species Ormosia semicastrata. Next base: position 12,481,103 of record JAQQTO010000055.1, on the reverse strand, counting down.
ATATTTTTTTTTTACAATTCATGCACTAATATATATAATTAAGTTATTGAAATTTGATTTTACTCTTATGTATTTTAAATTGGTTATATGTATACTTGATTAACTTTAAGAATTAAGTCCAATTATTATACTTGATTGTTGAATTAAATATTTAAATTGAATCAGCTGACATGTTTAATATATTTAGTTTTTTTTTAATTCACCCTATTTTTATTTATTTGATACCATTATCATATTTATTTAATTATTTTTATTTTTATTTTTATCACTTATTATTTTATGCATGATGCTATAATGGAAGAGAATTTGAAAGTATTTAATATGAAAAAATTTAAAACTCCTGAATCATTTTGTTTGATCATTTATATTAAAGAAAATATTGTTAAAAAAAATTTTGGTACATAAATATTGTTAAAAATTTGACACTATATATTTCAATTTTTAATAAATTTTATGATATGTAAAAGTATCATGCTTAACTTTAATAAAAGTACAATATATTTAATTTATAAAATAAAAAAATTATTTAAGTATCTTGGCTTTTATAATATCGGCCATCCCAATAGTTGGTTTTTGGATCCATCCTTGCCTCTTGGATTTATGTGGGTCCAATTGATAATTCCATTGATGTGATCCCCCTTAGAGGGAAAAAAAAAACTAATCTTCTGAAAAGATATAAGATCTCTTATTGTGAAACTAATCATCATAAAATATTTAATAACTCATATTAGATGCTGTATGCACAAGGGTACTATAACAACTCTCCTCTAATAAACTATTAAAAGTACTCTCTTTTTTTTATCTGAACTATTAAAAGTACATGTTAAATAATTAGTTTTTGAGTTATGATATTTTTTGGTTATAAATATATATGAAGTAAATTTGACAGCCGACAGAGTAAATTAGATTTCTAGGTTACCTAAATTGGAAGAAGGAATAGAAAGAAAAAAGAATGAAAACGTGAAAAAGAAAATATGCATGTGACACGGTCCTTGTGACGAAATCAATGATCACATTGATCCTAGAGAGCTCCTTCTCTATTTTCTTTTTTGCAGCGTGCATGTACCTTCTGTCTCACTGAGAAGTAGAAGCCCGTTCATAGTCATGCCATCCGTTTAAATTGTGGTTAGAACTTAGGCATGTTTGAATATTTATTGATGAATAAAATGGAGTAGAGTGGAACGAAATAAAATAAAATGCTATATAATTTTTATTTCATTGTTTGAATATTTAATGGTAAAATAGAGCAAAATCACTTTATTATTTGAAAATTTTAATAGAAATGGATGGAATTGTAAGAATTTTTTTTTATATTATGCTTATCTCAAAGATATTATGCTTAATCTTTTTATAAATTTTATAAAAATAAATAAATAATAATAATAAACTTACTTAAAATTACAAATCTTACTATATAGTTTTGGTTATAATTAAGCTAGATAAAAAATATGAGAATTTATTAAATATTAAAAAAATTATGAAAGAAAAGTGAAATACAAATACCAAAATGTGCGAGAAAAATAAAACATCAGTAGTCTATTTACTTGAATCAAGCACACTTTACGAAGGTTTTTTTTTTGGTCTTTCAAGTTATATATAATCTAGTTATAAAAAATTGTACAAGTTATAACACTTTCAAATAGTGTGCTTTCATCAAATTTCTTATGTCGTAGTTTCCTCGATGAAATGTGCATTAGACATGGAGACACCGATGCAGATATTAGTGGCAAAATGGCATACACGAAACCGATAGAAGCTGTATATGGTAGCAAAGAGAAGGCAAATTTGTGGGGTTAACGAAAAAACATATAATTACATCATTATATCAACATCAATATAATAAATGATGACTCTATTTTATTCCTCTCAATTTGAAATGAAAGAAAAATGAGAGTATGAGATGGAATGAAAACCACCACATTCCATTTTATTCCATCTAACTTTTATAAAACCAAACAATAATACCATATACCACGTTATTTTATTCCATCATTTTCCATCACTTTCCATCCATTCAACCATAGCTTCATGCTTGGTATATAATAATATACACACTCGTACCTACGTAACTATCGTTTTCCCTCTTAAATATATTATATGTCAATCAGTGGACTATTAACAAATAAATTTTTTTTCTTAGTTTTCCTTTTCTTGTACTTTTCTAAATGATCCTTTGCTGCCACAAAAGCACACGATTATCATCACAATCAATTTATAAAAAAGAAAATGATACAATGATGAATGTTTGAAACAAAAAGAAACAAAAGAGAAAATATATTCATAAAGGTATATATATTGTAAAAAGTAATGTATAATCATTGGATATTGATATAAAAACTAATAGAATAACTTTTTTTTTACCAATCTATATACAAGTTATTAATGCATTTATTTATATTTTATGAAAACTAAATTGTTAATGATTTTTTATTAATGATTATCAACCTTACACATAAAAAAAAAAAAAATGAAATGCAATTTCAATAGAAAGTTTCTTAAGGCATAGAGCTACCATTTTTTCTTAATATATATACTTTGAAAAATAAGTCCGTTGTGATGAGTCAGTTGGATCAAAGCAGAGGAAAGATTATAGTTCCATGAAGGCGAAGTGGTCATGCAAGACTTCGTGACCGTGAAGAAGATGAAGCGCTTACTTGCTATCTTTTATCTAATTTGCTGCACGGTGAGTCGGGTCGCGTTCATGAATTCACTCTTTTCCTATGTTGCTTCCTTATATGTTTTGAATTGATCAAACGTTTTTTCACCATTTTGATTTGAATTCCCCCCTTAGTATGACTAGTTTTGCCGTTCTAGCCACGTGTCTTTGATACATTTTAATTTCTAACCCCCATTTCAATCCTGAAACAATGGAAAGCCTAGGCCATATTTTTTTCCTTTTATAAATTCTGAGTAATTAAAATCTTAATTTTAGAAAAAAATTGCGTACATTTATTTTTTTTGTTAGTATTACTAATTCACTTATCATGTTAAGGTTGGTCAAAAGCATATATACTATGCACGAAGAAATTTAAAGATTAAAAAAAATCTTTACAATTTGACTCCAAAAAATTCGTCCAATTAAATTTTTTTTTTTTTGATAAGCAAATTATAATTAAAGAGAGCACAAGGGGTGCTCTAACCCATTACATCAAAGGACACAATTACAAAGTCTGAAAGCAGCCCAAAGGATTAATACACCAATCTGAAAAAAACAAACCAGAATTTCTAGCCTCCCTACAAATAAACCACCCCCAAGATAAAGACTTAATATGAGCAATCACATAAGAACAATCAACAGTTGCTCCCTGAAAAATAATATTGTTCCTCAATAACCACAAAGACCAAACAACTGCAAACCAAATGATGTGGCTTACTCTTTTGAACTTCTTCCCTTTGAGAAAATTCAAATGTTGCAAAAAGTGGTTAACACCATCATTATGATAGACACCATCAAACCCCATCCAAGCATAAATAGTTTATAAGAGAAGAGGCACGTGAAAAAGAGATGATTATGAAACGTTATGATTAAGGAAATTATTCCCCTAGAAGCCAAAGCCTTTTGTTGGCAGACCTATCCTGAAATGCTTGACCTCAAGCAAAAACAATTTTGGAAAGTCAAAATTCTTCCATAAGATTTGATAAACCTTTGCCAAGTTTGGAGAAAGAATAACCGACCTTTGAAGCTCCAAAAGATGTGCATGTTTCACAGAAAAATCATTTAAATTATCTGGAATCCAGATCCAAGAATCATTCGCCTCCTTCTCGGGGTAACAGACAAGTAGTGTTTCAAGTTCTTTCACCAGCTCCTCCTCCCACACAAACAAGTGACGTCTCCACCTCCAATTCCACACCCACCTATCATTACACCAACAACCCATATCAGCGATAGACAGAGAAGTATCCGCTGTCGCCTGGAAGAGTCTAGGAAAACGTTCTTCGAGAGGAACCGTACCAAGCCACTTATCGCTCCAAAAACTGATATTTACTCCAGTCCCGAGCTTACATCGAACCGCCTCCGAAAACCAACGAGAATAACTGCCCCTTGCGCTATCCAACCAAATTAAATCCCTCCACCAAATAGAGGAACCGCGATTGAGGGAAATGTGTTATAATGCATCTAATTATATATTATGTGCTATTCTCATTTACTGAGCTAACCAATGAGTTTATATATGATTATGAATGTTTTATTATTTATTTTTCAATATTTCTTGTTGAGAATAATTGTGTGATAAAATCATAAAATTGAATCAGCGTCACTTATTAGTTTCACTGATTATGCATAATTGGGATTATGTTATTTGAATAACATTAAAGAAAATAAAATGGAAATAATAGGCCTGTAAAGTCATTAGATTGTACCAATGTGAATTTATTAAAAGAAAAAAAATCAGTTTTGATATGATATTCACAAATTAAAGATAAATTTAATGATACAGAAATAATTAAAAGTTTTCGCATGTATAAAATGTTTATCTGGAATTATACATAATAGAGTAATAGTTGCATATGTGACATAAACAGAAAGCATGCAGACTGAAATCATGGACTTGAGAATCGATAGCTTCCAAAACAATTTTGATCATGTTTACTTCCATCTTTTCTTTTATATGTAATGGAGATTGAGGACGATCTACGAATTCGTATGCTTTAATTCAATAACTTCCATTACTTAAGAACCCAGTCGTTTAGAAACAAAGATAGTTATCACTTAAGTCAATTGTTAAACTCGATGAGATTAGCTATATGATCAAACTAGATTACATCAAACGCGAAGCAACATCACAAGATAAAACTAACTTGCATAGTGTCGCGACCACTTGCTATATGTGCAAGATGTAACTCTTGTCCGTTTCCGAAAAAGAAATTCCATTTCAATAGTAAGGTTCATAACTATATATATTCGTCAACTTGATTATTTTTGTGAGAGTATAATTTTTTTTTTTTAAAACTAGGTTGAACATGTTCTTACTTATTTCATTTAAAAAAAAATTGTTGAACATATTCTTACTTATTTCAAATTATTTTTTTGGTCGTACAAATATTTCTCCATGCATGTGTTAATGTTTATAATAATGACCGAAAGTCAAAAGGTTAGAGATGTTCATAAGTGCTCTCCAAGTAAAAAAATTCTTTTGTTCTGTACCGTCAAATATGTGACACATCAATTATAATATTAAAAATAGAATTAAAGCAAGAGATGATGATAGTCAAGAAATATATATATAACACACATTCAATAATAAAGAGCAAAATAATTTCTCTTGCTCAAAAGAACCTAAATTTATTGAAAGGCCAATATAGCCTTACTTTAAATTCCCAAAATAAAGCAGTCTGTCTCACTCACACTCACTAGGTGTCTTACAATTGCAACTCAGAATCAGAAGTAAATGAGTCCAATGTGCAGGTGAAAAAAAAATGCCACCCTAATTTGTTTTTTGTCACCAAACAAACCATATGTTTGGTTTTTGGAGGGGCTATTAGATCACTTGCATTGATGATTATTTTATCAACAATGTTATTTATTAACTATTTTTATTATAGCATACCTAGTTATTTTTTAAATAATGAAAATAAGAGAAATACATATTTTAATACACACTTTTTTCTTTTTTTTTCTAAATAGAAATAATATAAAGAAAAATGTAAAAAAGAAAAAGTGTGCAACCATTTTTTTCCTTGTTTTGTTAACTACTATAATGGTGTAAATGAGTCAGTTATCGTACATTTGCAACTCAAGCATGTACTCAAATAAGAAAATGTGACCTATAAATATATGCTTACAAAAATGTTTTTCTAATGCCCAGAATATGATAGATGCCTAGAACATCGTATAACATGTGATTGTTGTTCACTTTTTTCGTATATTATATGTAAACTCAGCGGATTTAGGAATTTTAAATAATAGAGGTAAAGGTAATATTATCAATATAAAAGTATAAAAAATTTCAATAATTATATTTATATATCAAAAAATATATTAATACAAAATTATAAAAGATTAATTTACAATTATTTTTTTTTGCATTTTCATATTTTAAAAATGTTAAATGATTTTTTTATTATTAATACTATTAAATATTTTTCTCTCTATGTATACAACCAAACAATCATTCAACAAAAATAATATATTCTAAAGTAAGGACGTGAGGCAAAAATTACACATATAAAAAAATAAGAAAGATATATTTATATAAGATCAAAAAAAAGTTTTAAAGTAGAGTGAAGACATATATCTCCACAACTTAACACATAGATCTGTCCCTGTGTAAAGTTAGAATGCATGTAACGTATGTAGATATAAGTAGGGTGTTATATTCTAAATGTTCAAATAACAGAACTCATGCCTATGGTTAAACTCATTTATTCATGAGTTTTATTATTTGAACACTTAGAATATGATAACCTGATGACACCCCAACTCATTAACATCTGCATAGGGTACATCTATTTTAGTTTTACATACAATATATGATAGTATTCGGTCCCACTCACATTGGGTACTATTATATTAGAAGTGTAAAAAAAACATTTTATATAATTCATACTTATTCAGATTTTATTATTATTATTATTATTATTATTATTATTATTATTTTTATTTTTATTTTTTGAATGAGAACGGCTTATTCAGATTTTTTTTTCTCGTACAAAAACCTAGATCACTTGAATAGATGGGCAGTTGTTAACATTGCCCACCAAACTTTTACCTATTTACATCATACTATATTAGACCAGCTAACAAAGAATTTTCTGAAAGTCCATCTTAGGAAATATACAATCCCAGGTATAATAATATTTTGCATATAAATAAAAATAAAATTCTTGCCTTTATATTTAAGTAACTTTTAAGTTATACTCTTAGTTTCAAGATATATGATATATTTACCTTTTTTTACACGTGCCATCACTACAATGATATAATTATAATTTTTAATATTGATTTAAATTTTAATTACTTTTAAGAATACATGAGATGTATTGTAAAATTCATGTAATAATACTTAACTTTTTTTTTTCTAACATGTGTCTTTAGTCGTCTTTGTTTTCAAACACTGGTTGCGCGTATATGTTTGGAGTCCAAGGTATTCTGTTTCCAAATTTTCAACCTTCAAACCATTTGCAGTCAACAAAATTAAAACTATATTACAAACCAGCAGATCAGGGACGGGTCAATTCATGGCCCCATCTGAACATATAGAACTCAATTCGAATCGCTATATAAACGTTGTGTGTGTCTCCCCTCCTTCCACCAAAACATTTCATATCACAAGCTCATTATATTCTATAGTTCTAACTTCAACCAAGGAATCAAACTCCTTCAAAAAGCTCCTAAGGGGAGATTGAATACTGATTCAAAGTACAAAAAGAGCATTTTCTTTCTGTACTTCTTCATTTACTACTTTCAAAGTGAACACATATGGCTTTCTCTTATAGGAAGATCCTCTTCACAGTTCTGCAACTTCTGCTGATCATCCTCACCATTTTTGTGGCTTCTCCACAATCTGGAGCAGCATGCAGGCCATTATTATTACATTATCAGTGGTCGAGGGAATATGGGCTTCTTTTGCAGTCGCTTCCAAACGCCCCTGCGCCACCGGCACATGGAGGAGATCCCACTCATCCCTAAAGCCAGCTTTCAATGGACCAGCAACGTGCATGCACATAGCTGACGCACGAAATATTAACCTATGTTCTTGATATTTGATATGCAATTGGAGTAATCAATTACATTCTTGTTGTAAAAGTTCAATATGTAAGTAGATTATTTCAATTCTTGATTTTTGTACTACATGTGTGGTCGCATGTTTTCACATGCAAATGTTTTTCAAATATTGGTTCCATATATTCGTGTATTCACATTCAATTTCAATAATCTCGCAGAATATATATTAAATCTCTGAAACAAAGATGTAAGAGATTCTTTTAGGTCAATTGTTATTGCATGTTAATCTTTGGTGAAAATCAAAATAACCCATTTATGTACTATAAAATTAAGCTCTTTATTTTGACGCATAATCCACTACTAGAAATTTTGATTTTAGAATCGATTTAGAGATCTTTTTATTTTTTTTTTTAATAGAGACAAATAAAAATGATTAAAAAAAATTTAATTTGCTACCGAAATGAAAATGGTTTCTAATTCGGTCTTGTATTTTTTCAGAACTCCAGAATTAGTAGATCAAAATTATGTTATAAAAAAATAAAAATATATCTTATTTTTAGAGAACTACGATATATCGGTCTCTAAATTAAAAAAATTTATCAAAAAATAAATAAATAAATAGCGATTGAATGCAGGGTTCGCTAAAAAATAGTTGAAGATGTTAGAGACCGATATATCGGTCTCTAGACTAAAAATTTACAAAAAGAATTTCCCTTCCATCTCCCTCAAATCCTTCTCAAGCCCTACCCTTACTACCACCCAAATGTGCACGAAGCCACCATTTCGTTTCTCTCTCGCCTCTCTCCATCACCCCCAATCCCACTCTCGCCTCTCTCCATCACTCCGCTCTTTGTCTCTGTTTCGTTGCCAACCGCCGCAAATCGTGCCCCCCGACCCCTCCTCTTCCTCTTCTCTGTTTTGTTACCGCCGCGCTCTTCACCTCCCACCCCGCTCTTCCTCTCTCGCGTTTAGCCGTCACGGAATCACGCCCCCCCCCTCTTCCTCTCTGTTTTGCCGCCACGTCTCACTCTCTCTCTCGCCGTGTCTTATCTTCATTGTAGGGTGAGTTCTCATTTTCCTTCTTCTTCAAATGACAAAAAGCTCTTATTTTTCAAGTTTGGTTTAACCTACTCACTCTTATGATGGGTCCATATTATTTGCATGGATTATGGGTGGAATTGCCTCCAGTGACCACCCTTTATGCCCAAGTAGAGAGGTATTGAAATCAATGACCTTTTGGTCACTTGGTTGATTTACTCGAATTACCTAACAAGAATAAAGGCCCTTTGATTTCAAATGCTTATTATACCTTACACGAATAAGGTAGTAAAATTTACATGAATAAGGTAGTAAATTGTCTCTAAAACTCAAGTTTGATTTTGATAGCAGAAACTATCCCCAGAGTAGCTACCAAACACCCTTATTTTTTCCTTGTAAGAATTTGTTATTTTTCTATTTTAATATGTTCAAGCTCGTCTCTCACTTTCTAAGACTGTTAGTGTATTATCATTTTTGAAATATATATGTGACACTTTTAAAACGTATAATTGCTAGTTTAATAGTGTAGTTGATATTCTGCATTAGTTTTCTATCAGTAAGAGAAATGGCTTGTTGCACGCTCACATGACACTAGGAACTTCTCTATGATTGGAACTCCTTTTGTTTGTCTTTGTTTGTCTTTGAGGATTTTGGTATTAGAAGTGCTTGATAAAAGAAGCATCAAGTTGTTGGGACTTAGGAGATTTGGGAATTTCATTCCTTATCAAGAAACCTAAATTGGAATGGTTAACAAGAGGAAGGATGTGGATTTATTGCATCCTTAGTGCTATGGAATTCACCGATGCTTTGCTTGAAAATTGTTAGTGGCCTCTTTGCCTTTGGGGAATGATGGGCAATGGAAATAGTTGCATGATTTAACGTAATTGGAGCAGTCCATGATTTCAATTTAGTATTGTACAACTTTGCATTTGAAAGCAATGGATAATGTGGTAGATATTGCTAGCTCTTCCAATATGACTTACATTCCCTTTCCCCTTTTAGAACTTAGATAAGAAGTGTTATTGGAAACAGTTGTGACAATGAAGTCCTGTCATATCCTTGAGTGCTTACTTCAAAGTGCTATTTAATGTTTAGTATTTGACCCTTAAAATTTCTGATGGCTTAGATATACAACACATGATGTGAAATACGTTTTTCTAATAAACTCTTGATAAATGTACTGTAATGAATGAACACCCTTAGTTTGTTTTTGCAATTTCATTAGTTGGTACTTGGTTGTCCTTAGTTTGTTTTTGTAATTTCATTGGTTGGTACTTAGTTGTCTTTGATTCTGAATCCTGTTCATCTTTTAGTGTGCATTTACCTGGAAGATGCTCTTCTCATTTTTGGCAGTGGTCATGAAGGGAAGTTCTCTATTTATGTGCATGCATCCAAGACTAAACCAGAAGACTTCATATGAGTCAAGTTATTTTGTTAATCGGGATATATGCGCTTACAGTGCATATGGTCTTGTAATTGTTCAGTTTACTATCACTTGTGAATTGTACTTGTCATGTATGTTTAAATATATGTTCTCTAATGCAAATCATAGTATAAATTTATGTGACTTAATGTTTCTCCTCGTGTTGGACTCATGACTTTTGATTATAGGAAAATAAAATATTATTTGATACAAGTTTAAATTTTTTTTTGTTTGATCTCTTGTCATGCTTATGATATGCAGTTTTGGATGTTTTCATGGTAGATATTATGAATTTTATATTTTTTACCCTTGGCCTTCCATATTACATTGTTTGGCAATTAAATATATATGTCGAGATGTTTATTTCACAGAGTGTATCCTCCATGTCAATTTCTGCTTTGGTGTATCTGGTTGGAGCAAATGCATGCATTTTCAAAGTGTTTATAGTCTTTAATATTACATACATGGGATAGGAGGTTGTGTTTCTCGGCCTTACTTAGCTCAAGTTTTGTGCCTAGTTTTCAAGTGTGTTTCCCTAACTGGTTGATGTTTGAGAGGTTAGACAGTTTGTCCATTTTTTTAGCCTTCTGCTCACTCTTTTTTCTTTTAGTTTTTTTGTTTAGGAAGATGTATTTTCTTGTAATCTTACAAAAATTATTCTTTTATAAAAGTTTAGTTTAAAGCATATACAAAACTTCTTATGAGTTTATTATACATTTATGTGAGAGAAAATTTGAAGTAGAGAATTATGGGAATTGGCCACTTTGAAATAGTAGGACTAGGAAATTTACATTTTTTGGTGCAGTATACATTATCATTTTGTTTAACAAACATGTAATATTATGTACCTACACCCCCCATGTATTAGAAATCTTGTACTATTCATTGTACAAAGTTATATAATTTAAATTTTTTATTTTTCCTTCCTTTGTTTTGAAGTTATGATAGTTTGCATTGATGCATGGTAATGAAATAATTAATTCCGTTCAAATCTCGATTCTTGCCATGTATAAGTTCAAGTGCTGGAAACGCTACTTTGGAGATTTCCAATTTGACAAACTCAATCAATTTTTTTGTCAACACACAACTATAGAATTATTAATCCAATATGCTGAATTCTTCTGCTGGTAATACATGATACCTTTATATATGAGTCTGTAGACTCTAACAATCAACTTAATTTCAGATTACATTTCAAGCATTCTCAAACATTTCCTGTGACTGATGGAGCAGAAGAGGAGGAGGACGATGACAAGGAGGAGTTTTTATGATTACATTTTAGTTTGTGTTGTATTCAACTTTCTTACATTTGAAATGTAATAATGAGATATTGTAGACAATGCTTAATTTTATTATAGAATGTCTTGATTTTTAAATGATATATTCTAAAGATTGAATTAGTTTAGTTTATGCTATTTTTTATTTATATTTTTTGTTATATATGAGATTGTTGATTATTGTTTATTAAGTGTTTTAAAAATTTAAATTTTAATAAATTTAAAAATAATTACAAATTCATATCACATATCACAAATTAGAGATTGCGAATTAGAGACTAATAATTAGAGGTTGATATTTCTAAATGTCCGATTTTATAAAATATATAAAATATTCATAGTTTTAGAGAAATGATTTAGAGATTTGGCAAATAAATCGGTCTACTAGTTTAGAGACTGCTTTAGCGAAAGGTCGATTTTATAAAATAGATAATATATTCATGCTTTTAGAGACTATATGATTTAGAGATCGATTTAGAGATCGAAAAATGGAGGGAGTCTAAATCTTGGTTTCTAATGTACTTTTTTGAAATATGATTGACCAATATTTGACCAAAAATTAGCGATCGATTTAGAGATCGAAATAATCTTTCTTTAAAATCGTGTCTCTAAATCGGCTCTAATATTTAATAGCGACGAGGCTTTTAGAGATCGATTAATTCTTTTCTAAAATCGGATCTCTAATTATTTTAGAGACCGATTTTCTTGATTTAAAGACCGATTTTTCGGTCTCTAAAACTCAAATTTCTAGTAGTAATCATTTTTCCATCTGGCGCATTAAATCGCCCTCTGCCCCCTTTTTATATTTGTTTTTTTAATAGAGGACAAATAAAAATGATCGAAAAAACCATTTGACTTTTAACAATATTTATTTAGACTATTTTACCTTGTACTTCCTCACCAACTCCAGCACGTGCGTACGTATTAATCAATTAATTGTAGAGCAATAATACATATGTAAAGATTTTTCGCACAGCAATTACACAGATCTTCAAAAGTGTGGCTATAAAATTTTGACCATTACTTTTCATTGTATATAAAGATTTTCCACCACATAGGATTGAATGTGTGAGGGTTCTGTATATAAAAAATCTATGTATTTATCTTTTTCCTTTTATATACATATAGGTGGCTTCTTTGGTGTTCATCAAAATGAAAGAGTTTTTGTGTCCTTCTTATATGATTAAATTACATTTAAACATATAGCTAGAAAAGTTAATAAGTAAATATGTTCATATCATTTATTTATTGATGAGGGGTCTATTAACTATTTTATTTACTGAATAATCTTGAAAGACTTATTTAATTTTTAGAAAAAATCTTCACCTCAACCTTTTTCTAAAACAAAATCACATTGAAATCCAAAAATTAAAATCAAATTAATATCTTTAAATCTCAAATTTGAACCCTTAGAAAGAACCTTAATCTTGATTGTTTAGAACTTGACGACCCCCCTTGTACTATTCTTTCCCAGCTCTCTTCACCTCTTCCAGATCCTCACACCCAACTCTGTCGCACTTGACCACCACGCACACACCTAATTTTGCTGCACTTGACCACCATTTCTGAGCTTTCCCAATTCTAAAGCTCATCAGCAAAATCCCATGACAGGAACAACATTACAAAAAAGGTTTTAGAAACCCCTCAAAAAATACAAAAATTTTCTATATAAAAAAAGAAGGAATTTGGAAACTTTTCAGAAAAATTAACAAAATTTTTCAACAACTAAAAGCCTCTTAATTCTTGTAAAAATCTGAACTCAAAAAATTTAAAAAAAAATTGATTGGGGTGTGAAGACCAAAAAGGTATTACTATTACCAACCTGGGATGCAGTTGAAGCTCGAAATTGTGAATTGACTCTATTGGGTATTGCTCTATTTACACGAAAGACAAGGTTTTTACCTTGAAACTCGGATGAAAACAAAGAAGATCTAAGAACTTGAGATTTTAGTTTCTGAGAAGGGAACCTTCCCACACCATAACTGAAGCAACAAGTCTTAGGAAGCATGGAGACCCTGCGATGATGTTGTTGTCTATTCCCATGCCAAGACGAAGAAACCAAGCTGATTTTGGTCAAAACCTCGGTCATTAAGATTTTCCTTCAATTCAAAAGACACAACAAAAAAAAAAACAAGAGCTCCAACAAACAAGCACTCTCCAGCTTCACTTTTCTTTGGATTTTCTCGAGAAAAATGGACAAGAAAACTCTTCCCAAACAGCATAAACGAAGTGCAGAAAAGGATAGGCACAAAAAGCTTTTATCCAAAAGCAATGGCAAATCAACGTAACGGTGGGGTAAAGTTGCGAGGTGTGAGAGATTAGGATTCTTTCAAAAGGTTCAAGTTTGGAATTTAGAGATGTTAATATGATTTTAATTTTTAAATTTTAATGTGATTTTGTTTTAAAAAAAATACCAAAATTCTCTCATTTTGATGGATACCAGAGAAATATATATATATATATATATATATATTCACAACTGTATGAATCAATGTGATCTTCTTCTGTCTGGCAGAAAAGGGTAAAAGATTAAGAGCAAACTACGCATATTTGGGACCGCTGCTGACATTTGGAGTTAAGTTGAAAACAAGGTTAGACCGAAATTTGACACCAATTGACATTCGATCTCATCTCCTTCGATTATGACTATTAAGTAATTTTATTCTTTCTTTTCCCCAAAAAGGAGGCTTTACAAGCTTTAGCTCATTCCCTTCCGTACATGACTGCCATCAGAGAAGACAGGTATGGTGCCATATATGCACTTAATTCAACATTAAATTATGAACTCACTCAATCAACACTACAAATAGTTGCCGTTTGGGCATGGCACCGGTGTGACCTTCACAGTAAAGATGTTTAGAATAAAAGTCAATTGAACTCAAATATAAATCAAGTGAGAGAGTTTATTTTATAAAAGAAGTAGCTACAAGGAGTTAAAGGAGATTTTTTTTGAAAAAAAAAACTACTGAAGATAATATGAAATAAAATCAAACTAAATCTTTAGATAAAATAGTTGTTATCGTCGACTTTACTACACAGTCTACAATTTACTAGAATCCCTCCCACCTCCATCCCTCCCCCAAGAAAAAGCTAAATCTAAACTTGAGAATGACTTCCGGTCCAATGTTCAATTCAATCTTCAAACAAATGGCTCAGTCATATTTTGATAAATTCTTAGTAAGCCCGTAATTTAAACTTAGCAGTCAAAACACGCTCATAAAATAACTTTATTTCCTTCTGAAATAAATGAATATTTTGAAAAGCCTATCCATTGAATATTAATTGCTTGAAGAGACAAAGTGACAAACCAAAAGCTCTACAGTAATTCTTAATCGTCTAGGTATGTTTAAGAGTAGGGAAAGAATGAAATCAAAAGAAAATGAAGGGGTTGAAGAGTATGGGAGAAGTTAACTAGCTAATAAGTATTCTTCCCCTTATGTTTAAAATCTTCCAAATTACTCCAAATTGACAGAACTTAAAATTATTTATAAAAATTAGTAAGGAAATTTTGGCTAATTATATGATAATATCCTATTTTAGTACTCCTCTTTTTTTTAAAAAAAAATCTCAAATAAACATAAATTTTATCTGAAGTTTTTTTCCTCTCATTCTTTTCCAAATTTGGATTTCATATGAGTTTTTCAGATAAAAGAGTAATTTTCTTTTTGTCTACCACAAAAGTATTATGTGAAAAGAGATAGATATAACCCTAAACAAGGTCCCACAAAATTTGTAAGGGCATCACAAAATTTGTCCTATACAAAATATGTGTATGTATCTTTCTCTTCATATATATAATAATAAAACTCACTGAAGATAATTCAAATCCTTCATTTTCCTTCGTATCCATCCAAACATGCCCTTTAGAGACACGTCTGTCTATCTCACATGGATCCGGTTTGTCTCCAGCAAGCTGCACCTCCAACAGCTGCTGGAGCAAATCTTCACCGTTTATCTCTCATCCAACGGTTAATATTAATTTAAAATTAATAAATATTTTAAATATTAAAATATAAAATAAAAATCTTAACCGTTAGATAAAAAATTAATGATTGAGATGCTCCAGCCGCACTTCCAGCGACTGGAGACAATCCAAATCCATCTCACATCCCCATATAATAATGGGGAAATGAAATTCACAAGGAGCCTATTGCGCTAGAACTTGGAATGTTAGACTATACATATACATATGGCCATTGTTCTTGTGTAGAGTTATCAAAACGGGCCGGTCTGACCCAACACATCCACATATAATAATGGGGAAATGAAATTCACAAATGAAAGAGTCTATTGCGCTAGAACTTGGAATGTTAGACTATACATACACATATGGCCATTATTCTTATGTAGAATTGTCAAAATGGGCCGGCTCAATTCGGGTCGGGTTATTTTTGGACTGAGCCACATCAGATCATGTAAGTTTTAGGTTGGCTCAGCCTATTACGGACTGGCTTATTTGGGCCGGCCCATTAAAATTATTTTTAATTTTGAATTGACATTTTACTAATTCAATTTGTCCATTTTGTTGGACTATTCGAACTGATCTATAGGACTTGACTCATTTTGACGGCTCTATTCTTGTGTAAGACGACATGTATACATCTATATTGAGAATTAACTAGAATGAGAGTATAATATGATTTTATATTTTGAATTTTAGTATTCAGGGCTTACACTAATTTTTCTGCTTTTTTTTTTAAATAAGTGGTCTCGTGACTTATTCAGTACGGAAGGGGAAAGGTAAATTTCAATCAGGCATGTCTATAATATTATATTTGTAAAACTGACTACATAGAAATTTAATAATATATATATCCTTGTTTCTTACTGTGTTTCGCCTTTTGAGTTTGACTAAGATATATTATAATTAGAGTAATGATATTTATTAATAAAACATTATCTCATTTTTTATATTATTTTCTTTTAAATAATAAAATAAAAAATACACATTTTAACATATATTTTTTATCTTTATTTTTTTAAATAAATATGATGTAAATTTGATGTAAAATTTTTTATATGTGAATAATGTTACTCTTATAATTATAATAATACAACTCAATCGTTTTCAAAGACTACTTTTCCTGCGTGTATGGATGCAATTTGATTCGTTCTAATTCAAATTCAATTTCAAACCTATTCAAACCATGAGAAGTCCAGAGCTGAGAAGTCAATCCAAACCACCACTAGGGTACGTTCTAGCTTCGGACATAACCCACTTAAGATGTAGGAACACTGATAAATCAAAGATCCAGTACGTATGTGTGAGCAATTGTTACGGCATGTGTGTTGCACCATGTCCATCAAAAGCTCATTTTGTACCAAACAAGAGGACAACTAAGCAGGCAGAAGCACAACTTGAAATACAAAAGAGCAATTTTTGCTTCATGTACTCGGCATGTTGCAGAGATGGCTCCTCTTGGGGGCGGCGGGTAGTGTTTAAGAAAGACATGCTCCAAAATATTTTTAAAATTCCATATTTTCATTTGTATTTTTTATTAAAAAAATCTTAACTAGTCTCTAAATAAAATATTTTTTTCATCTGACCCTAAAAAAATAAAAATCCTCTGGTTGTGTCCCTGATTTAGAGCTAGCAACCATGGCTATTTAATTTTAAGGAATATACTTGGCCTTATGAGAGTCTTGTTTCCTTCCTCTTGATCATTTTCTTTCTTCTTTTCTTTATAAATATGTTTCATAATAGTTTTTACTTTTTTTTTTAAAAAAAAATCTCCTACTAGAACTGGCTACTGGGGATCAGGGAGCGTTTATAACAAAGGGGACAGTCGGATTCCCATTAATGCAACCGTTTTTCTTTTAATTTCATATGATTGTTTTATGAGTAATACTAAATATTACTATTTCAATTTCAAGAATAGTATAACAAGTAAATTTATTATAATACTAGCTTTTGATGGGCACTACATGCCCCTCAATCTGCATTTTTATTTTAATTAAGATTAAAGGAACATAAATAAAAATGAAGACTCCATTATAAATATAATGTTTAACAAAAAAATTGTAATTACTGTGTAAAAACTGAAAAGTTGATGGGTATTTAAAATCAGTTACAATTGTAAAATAAGATGTATTTGTAATTTTATTCTTTTTCTATTTAATTTTAATTAATAATAATAATGATATTTAAAAAAAATAAAATTGTGACTAAATGAGGACTTTCCTTTATAATAGTATTAGCATATTAACTGGTATTACGTGCCTATTAATTTACATGTTTTATTTTTTTGGTAAGGTAAAAAATAAACAACATTAAAGAATGTTTAAATGAATTATAATTATATGATGATGATAAGTTGATAAATGTTTGAAGACAATTGTAATTGAGAGTCAAATATGTATCCTTTTTATGTTTATTTTTAAATCTTTAAATGAGTAATATCTTTGTTATATTTGATTTTTTAAATAAGTAAAAGGATTTGTTTATAATTATTTTTAAATATTTTAAAATATTCAAATAAGTAATTAATAATTAATTTTTAGATACTAAAATAAAAAATATTCATATATATATATATTGCGAATCCCATCTTTCTTTTAATTAATTTACCCTGCTTTTATAACTTATTAAAAATAGGGTGATTGAATCATTCGTGATAAATATGTCTATTCTTTTCGACATTCCATCATTTAATTGTTCGAGGAATGCTATGCTGCTATTTTACGAAATAATTTCTACTGACGGTTTAACAAATGACATGACATACAATAATTGGTTGCTCAATCATAGTATAATAAATAAATATTTGAAAGAAAGCAAGCTAGGTCATAAAATTATTTATCACTTGTAATTTAGTTAATAAATTTAATTATTATATGAGTTAATTTTTAAATTTACAAATTTTGTATTAAATTAATTTATTTTAAGAATTAAAGCAAGATAGATATAAAAAATTAAGTTAATATAAATTTTATAAATTTAAATATTAATTTTATATATAAATAAATTTAGAAAATAAATTGTAAATGAACAATAATTCTAAAGATTAAGTTGTTAATTTACTCGAAAAAGAAAATTACCCCAGCTCCACGACAGCATCTATCATTTGTAAAAATTTTCACCAAAAAACTTTCTTGTTATTGAGCATTTCTCTATATCTACTTGAAATTATAATATTCTTTGAAATAAAATATGAAATTATGTTGGCTAATGATTTCTTTGAAAAGTAATGTTATATGGTATGAAATTTTGTGTACAAAAAGTGATGAATTGGTTAATATGAAGAATCAAGTTACTGGATGACCATACATGGATGGATGAAATAAAAGACAATTTTAAATGTAACAACTCATAATTAGGTTCTTATAATTTTTCGAAAAGAAACTTTCGTACTCTTCACCATTTCCCTTCTTTGAATGGGGACGAAGCCAACACAAATTCTAGTGTCTAAAATCAAATTCATGGTTAGCATAAACGAGGTAGGAGGTGTAAGTAGATGACACTTACCAACTATCCAAAAGCTGAAGCTTAGCTGAAGCTTTTATGTCTATCATCTTCTTTGTGCCGAGAGAGAAAATCACACACCCGGAGTTCTCTGTAGTAGAGATAGAGACACAACCGTGTGAAGCTGGCGAGGCAGAATGATCTATAATTTCTCCTTCTTTCTCTGTTTCCTCTGCTTCTATTTCTTTTCTTGTCTTCTCTATAAGTGCTAATTAATGCCCCTCTTCTTTCCTTTTATGTTGAGTTCTGTCAAAAATAGCGTGGGGAGCAAATGAATGATCGATGCTCCCCATGCATGTATGTACACAGCCTGTACGTGATGCAGATAAGCAAGCAATGTGTTGGTTGACTTGTGACCAAAAAAAAAAAAAAACATTAAGAGAGTCATTGGCTACATTGCGTAGGTGTTTGGTGCTGCAGTGTGTGTTGTGCAGCCTTGGCCAGCGCTTTAGTGTCTGTAAAGGCAATGTCTCCTATACATCTATCCAAGAATGTCTCCCAAAATACCCGTGCATCCTTTACGTTTATAGTTACTTGAGACTTTATTTTATCTGAACTAGTACATGGCTAAGCTAATTATAAGCAGCCCAATATTAACTAAATATTTCTAAATGACACCTCATAATTAAATATGTTACATATGTTGCTACTCAGCAGGTATATGTCTTGGCCTAATATGCAAGTCAACAGGAAATAATGCTACTATTAATCGACATTCTCGCATGCAACTCGGCATCTCTTCACCTTCATTCAATGCTGCTGAATTAACTAGCACACATACCATGTGTTGTACACTTTTGACCTTCTCTTTCTTTTTTTTTGGGTATACAAACGACGCTGCACGTTTGACCTTTTCTATCATGCTTCATAATTTCCCCCGTTTTTGTAATAGTTTGGCTAATAATTGATCCAACAAGAGGAAGACTTTTTTTTAATTAATTGTAAAATTAAAATAAAAAAGATTTTATTTGTAAATTCTGAAGTTTATTTAAATCGTATGTCAAAAACTAATCAAGACTGATGTAAGTTATTTTTTTTTTCGACAGATAAAAATTTAGGATAATGGGACTATGGGAGGCTTTCCCCGTTTTGAGGTGAAGTCAAATAAGTAACTTCAATGATGATCTATAGGAAGATTACAAATCACCTAAAATAGGAGATTCCTGTATTTTGATAAAGCAAAATCTTATCTTAAGATTTAGTTTGATTTAGTTTTGATTTTATTTATGTTATCTTAGGTTATGTTTATTTTATCTTAATTATTTTATTGCAGTTATCTTAGTTTGTTTGCTAGTTATGTAATCACTTCCTCTATACAATAAATTATTATAGTTGTAATTCACTTGAGTTTAACCAATATTTCTATTCAAAATGTTTTCATAGTATCATAATCTACTATGACTGACGCCTTAATTTAAGAATGACAAACACCTTCTCCACCTTTACTATATCTATTAATGGTGAAACGCATGCACCTATGCAATAGATTGCTGTATACTCATATAGCACCTAGAACCCAGAGATGCAATTGGATTCACCTGATCATGACTACTTCCATTGACGTCGGTATGACAAACTTATCCATACATGGTTAACAAGTCATTTCATAGAAGTTATTTCAATAGCAAACACCACATCCACAACTAGAATCTTTGGTGACTTTATTGGAAAAACTTCAATGCCTTTCTCATGATCCCTTCCCCTCGGACATGCACACTTAGTAAGAAGTTTGATCACTTTCAAATTTGATGCACACCAATTCTTAAGATCCAAACTTAGCCTTTGTATAGTGTTGTCCAGATTGAACGGGGTGATAAAGCAAAATTTTATTTTATGATTTAATTTGATTTTGTTTTGAATTTATTTATGTTATATTAGATTATGTTTATCTTATCTTGTTATTATTGTTGTTATGTTAGTTTATTTGTTAGTTATGTAAACATTTCATTTATACAATAAATCATTATAGTTGTAAGTTACAATTAACTTTTCTGTTCAAAATGTCTCCATATTTGAACTCAATTCATACAGTTGTCATAAGCAAAAGTTGAACAGGTAAGCCAAATGGCTAATAAGAATTGATTCAACTCATGATTAATTTTCCCTTTTTACCAATTTTTTTAAAGCGATTTATAACTACCACAATAAACGCTCGTTAATGCTTGTAGCGTGCTTTAGCTTTGAAATGTGATAGTCTTTGCTTCTTCTAAACCTTTTCTGATTTTTCTTTTTAAATCGCTTACTAATTACCCAAAAAAGATTAAAAAAAAGTCTCTAATATACATGACTTAGTCATTGTTAGAAAATCAAATATCAGTAGCCACGTTAAACAATACCGAGTCTGGTGCCAAATCGTATGAATTCAAACAGATGTTATTTAACTATGTATACCACTATTGCTGATCTGACAGCCTAAATTAGAAGTAACATATAAAATAAAAATTTATAAAGCACTAAATTTGGGTTCCTATACACTAATATGATATTTTATGTTGTATAGCATACTTTTTAAGAAAATATTTTATTAATTATTTTTTACTAATATTGATATATCACATAACTATGACATGGATCAACATTGAAATTATCACATAAATCATCCAAAAATAAATACTTATACAAAAATTGAAAGCTCGATATCTATCAAGCACTTTCAAGGAAGCTGGATATCTTGGCGTCCAATTTACTTACTTTGATTCGTCAATCTCGTTTTAGCTAGCTTTCAACCTTCAAGCCATGCCGGGTCAATTCATCAACTACAAGATTCATCCACCATAAGAGGCACCGGTCAATTCATAGCTTGCTCCCTATATATTTATATGTGTGTGTGTGTGGGCAGCTGCCACCTTTCACCATCCATATCCGTTCAAATTGAAAGCCCAGAAGAAGAGCATTGTTTGTTCCACTGATCAGTTACTGTTACAGATCATAGAGATGGCTTTCTCTTACAGGATGATCCTCTTCATAGTTCTACTAATCATATTCACCATTTTTGTTGCTTCTCCTGATTTTGGAGCAGCCTGCAGGTTATTACAGGAAGATCAGTGGTTGAGGGAATATGATGGGCTTTTGTTGCAGTCTCTTCCACGAGGCCCCTCGAAGCCATCAAGTCCCGATCGAATTCATCCCTAAGATACCTTGAAATAGACGAGCATGCATGCACGGCTAATTAAATTTGACGTGTGTTCACCTCTTTTTATACCGAGGGTATATAGCTCTTAAAACAATTAAAGATGACAAAGATAATCGCTCAAAATGTTTCATAACTATTTTCTTTTTGGTTGTGCTTGCTGGGAATAGCCACAACATACTTAGGTTCCCCATGCAAAAATAGTTGGTGTGTATTGCTCATATTATTATTCTTTTCATATTCTATTGTAATCTAATAGAAGTAATGTTCTTAAATTGGAACTAAGACTTTGCGTTAATCACTATATATGTATTCCATTATCTATAAAATTAAGCAATTTATGATCAGTTGATGTTTTCCCACCCAGAATACTAATATAATTGAAACTAAAACACGATATATGATCCAGCCATGGATCGATGTAGAAGAGATGTAATTTAATCACACTTATATTATGAGAAATTTTTAAGTGCTATTACAGCAATAGATTTTTTGTGCTCTCGAAACAAGAGATTTTTCTTATTTTATACTATTTAATGCATGTTATGTCAACTTTGACAGTCATCCTTATCTCCTAATTTAACTACATTATTAATAGTATAACTAATATGATACATTAAATAATGTAGAATAAGGGATTTTTCTTACTTTAATAGCACATAAGAATCGCTTATTATGTTAATAAGCAAAACCGAAACACATACACATGTAACATACCCTCGCTCGAGCTTATAACCTTTAAGAGATCATGACTGCATGTAACTCTACTATTAACAAAGAAAATATAGAGTAGTTTCAATATTCACTTTGTTATAAAAATTATAAAAGTTTCTGTATCCAATTCGAATGTTCTATAGGATGCAATGGTTGTCTTCAATTAACAATGAAAATAGATTATGACAAATTGACTGCAAAATTATATAAGTACTTCGGAAGTTGAATTTTTAAACAATGAATAACATCAGTTTAGTGTTGTTTGGACCGGACGATCCAACCGGCCAAACTGAAAACCAGGCTGGCTTCTAGTTTTGACTTATGCTCAAAGCCATTTCGCTGCTTTGACCGGATTAGACCGATCAAGATCGGTCAAATATCGGATTAGACTGATAAACCAGATCAGACTGGCCGTCCAACTCCTTGCTTTTTACAAATTAAAAAATCTAAAATTGTGATTGTGACTTTGTATTTAATATTTGGCTACATGCTTTGAAACTTAATTATTTAGTTAGTATTATGGTTTATGATGTGAGTTGTGATTGTAAGACCTTATAACCTTGTGTATGTCATTAATTGTAGATGTTTTTATTAGTAAAGCATGTTATGACTTATGACTTGTGAGAAGAATATATATTTGATAAGTAATTATGATTGTCCAAATTTTATATTTATATATATATATATATATATATATATATATATATATATATATATATATATATATATATATATATATATATATATATATATAATTAATGTCATCCTTCGACCGTCTAATCTAACCGGTCGAACCTGAATCACAAACTTTTTTAATTTGCAGTCCAGTCCAGTTTTAACATTACATAAATCTATAGCTGGTGGGCTTGTAGTTGTACTAGAGATCACAATTAGACAGCACATAATCACATAAGTTTACGCATGGTATATATAATACGTACGTACCGTAAGATGATAATGCCCAAGCTTGTTAAGAATTGTAATTAATTGATCAAGAAATTTATTTGAATTACAATGACTCCTGTAGATATACTCAGTAAAGCTATTTCATAGTTCAAACGAAAAAACTCCACATTTCTATATCTGGATTAGTACAAGTCACGCACTTGCTGGCCCGAAATTACTTAATCGTAATATTAAAAAAATTTCAAACTGAAAAAAATAATAATTGCACATATCTATTTCAACTGTATATTTAGGCATTTAATTTCTCCACGCGTGCATATTTAAAAGAGAATTCTTAAAGACATATTTATAAATTAACCTAATCTCAGCATTAAACAGACAAGTGAGAATATGCAAACATAAAAACTGTCAGAGATATAGAATGAGTTTTAAAGAACCAACTAAGGATATTTAGGCGTGGTAAGCAACTTTAAACCCCTAGAACATGTACTGAATATAAGTGTGTAGAAAATAATGTGAAACTTGCTGTAATCAAATGGAGAAAAATATGCAAATATAAAGTGATATGTGTATATATAACATTATTCTACTTTAATTTGATTTTAGGTTGATTATAAGTGTGTAGAAAACAATATGTGACCTACTATAACCAAATGGAGAAAATTGTGTAAATATGAGGTGATGCATGTGTATATAACATTATTCTACTTTTTATTGGGTTTTGTTAACGTAAGGAATAAAAAACGTTTATTACTCATCCAAATTACATAATTGCTAGTGAGTTTTTTGTGTAATGCGCAATTTTATTTTTCAAAATAAAAATTGTCAGAATTTTAAAAATATAAATTGAAAGAGAAAATGTTAAAAATCGAAAAAGGTATTTTAAAAAAAAATGCTAGAATTTAAAAATTTATAGATAAAAAATTAAAACTGAAAAGGAAATATCATATATCATAATTAGATTAAAAAAGAATTTGAATTTCATTTTTTTAATCAGAAAATTAAGTTTAAAATGATACAAGTCATTATTTGAGAGAGAGATAGATTAAGCTACCCTCAAAAAGGATATATATAAAATAACAAAATTCCTTCTTATTCGATGTTTATTTTTATTCCTTAACCAATATTTTAAAAGCACTTGTTATTTAAAAAAAAACTTGACAATTTTTGTACGAAGTGTATTTATAGAATTCGAGGTTAATTTATTACTTATATTATGTGAACGTGCTCCTAGAGCACTAATTAGAATTATATTCATTCTATTTAAATTATGAGATCTAATTTCCACCACTTAAGATTAATTATAATTAAATTTTCTGATTAAAAATAAAAAAATTAATAAATATACTTAAATTATTTTAATCAATAAAGTACTCTTCATTCACTTTTATTTGTCTATTAAGATTAATGTGTATAAATTAAAAAGTTGTTAAATATGTTAAATAAAAAAATATGATCAGTAAATTATCATTTTTTTCAATTAATTAATATTTTCTCTCTCCCTCTCTATCTTCACTAATCTCACATTCTCTCTCACTCCCACTCCATTAATCTCACATATTCCATGAAATAACTATAGTAATTAATTTTAAGAAATTATATAAAAATCAATTAATATGTATTTATTGAGTTTAGTAAAGATAATAAAAGATGAAGATAAAATTAAAAAACACTAATAAATACTCTTTGATTTTTGAAATGAATAAATAATGTTGAACAAATTAAAATTTTTAAATATATAAGTAAAAGTTGACGGAAGGAGTATTAAAAAACTCTAGATCCAAGAGCCTGTGACTATGTTGGGAAATGCCTGCATAATTTTTCTCCTCTGTGAACTCAAAAATAGGCACTATGCGGAAGTGTAAAATAATTATAATAACAACACCAAAAAATTTTTAACGTGGACAACCTTCTCAATGTGAGCAAGAGAAAAAACCACGGGACCCGTAGGCCACTTAAATCTCCACTATAAAATAATGGGAATACAAAATACAATGATATTGTATCTTCAATTTGTGGATATAACTCACAAATTGGCTCTCTATTTTTCTCTCTCAAGAAACTCTCTAGGAGGCTCTCTCTCTTTTTTCTCTCACTATAATCTTCTTTTTTTGATATGAGGATCTTCCATGCATTTTCTCCTTCTCAATCGATGCTTCTATTTATAGAAGCACAATGATGAAAGTGAAAACCGTGTGCATCCGAAAGTGGTTTGTGCAAAACCATGTGCACTAAAGGTGATTTTCAATTATGCACTTGATTTCAAACTTTGCTTTGAAATCTTGCATCGAAAGTTATTTTGTATCTTTCCTTCAATTTCAACTAAAACACATGGCTGGACCCTTACAATTCTCTCCCTCCAGCCAAAGGAAAAATATCCTTGGATCATATCGGGATTGATGCTAAGCCTGCAACTTCTTTACAGACTTCTAACTTCTCTTTAGGTAGAGCTTTTGTCATCATATCTACCCCGTTGTCTTTGGTATGTATTTTCTCAATCTGCAGCAGTTTACTTTCCAACACATCATGGATCCAGTGATACCTTACGTCGATGTGTTTCGACCTTGAATGAAATGTCGAGTTCTTCTCATGATTAGATGTATTGCGCTTTTGACTATCGCAATAGAGAACATAGCTTTCTTGATTCTGGCCTAACTCTTGTAGAAACTTCTTCATCCACAAGATCTCTCCTTGCAACCTTCAAATGATTGCGATGAATTCAATTTATATAGTGCTTAAAGCAATATACTTTTGTAGTCGTGATTGCCATGAGATAGCTCCCCTACAAAAGTAATCGGATATCCCGATGTAGATTTTCTTGAATCCACATCTCCTGCCATATCTATTGCAAGCTCCGAATACCCACAAGAGCATTAGATTTCCATTGCCAAAGCACAAGCACCTTTTGGCAGTTCCTCTAAGATACCTTAGTATCCATTTCACAGCATTCCAATGCTCTTTTCCTGGATTCGATAGGAATCTACTCACAACTCCTACAGCATAAGCAATGTCTGGTCTTGTACAGACCATTGCATACATAAGACTACCAACAACAGAAGAATAGGGCACCTTGCTCATTTCTTCTTTTTCTACGTCATTTCCTGGACATTGTATCTTACTCAGTTTGAGATGACCAGGTAATGGAACATGCACAGGTTTGGCATTATGCATGTTGAACCTTTCAAGAACTTTCTTGATATAGTCTTCTTGTGACATCCACAACATCCTTCTAGATCGATCTCTGATGATCTTCATTCCAAGAATCTTCTTTACTGCACCCAGATCTTTCATGACAAATAATTTGCTCAATGCCTTCTTGAGAGCAACTATCTTTGTCTTATCTTTCCCAACAATCAGCATATCATCAACATACAACAATAGTATGATGGATTCACCATTTTCATAGTTCTTCACAAACATACAATGGTCTGCGGAGGTCTTCTTAAAATTGTGTTGGGTCATGAAGAGATCAAACTTCTTATACCATTGCCTTGGAGCTTGCTTCGTCTTCCACCATAGAGCTTTTCTTGAGACGACACACTAGATGTTCTTTGCCTGGTTCTTCGAAACCTTCCGGTTGCTCCATATAAATTTCTTCCTCTAAGTCTCCATGTAAGAATGCTTTGTTTTAACATCAAGTCGTTTCTATTTCCAAGTCTAGTTTTGCAGCTGACCAAGGATCGCTCTAATGGATGTCATCTTCACCATTAGTGAGAAGATTTCTTCAAAATCTATGCCTTTCTTCTCAGTTGCACCCCTTCACAACAATCCTTGCTTTGTACCAGGGGTTTGGGTTGTTCTCTTCGATCTTGAGTTTGAATACCCACTTGTTTTTCAATGCCTTTCGTCCATCAAAATAATCTCACCAAGTCATACGTCTGATTCTCTTTCAGGGACTGTATTTCTTCTTGCATGGCTTGCATCTATTTCTCTTTATCGTTCGTCTCAATGGCTTCTATGAAACTTTGAGGTTCCCCTTCATCAGTGAGAGTGACATAATCATCTGAGAAATACCTTCTTGATGGTTATTTGACTCTCGTTGATCTTCTCACTTGAGGTTCATGTTCTACTTGATCAGTCTCCATCTATTCTTCATGCATTGCTTTCACGACTTTGTTCTCAGTCGTGCAGTCGGTCGTTGTTCCATCTGAATCGCAGTTGCTCCATCCGACGATGAGGTTGTATTGTCTGATCAGGTTGCTCATTCTTTTGAGGAATCTCTCCCCCTGAATTGTGTACCACAATGGTCTTTGGCTTCTTAGATTGCTGAATATCTTGGATTGTCTGATCTTCATAGAATACCACGTCTCGCTTCAAACAATCTTCTTGTTTACAGGATCCCATAATCTGAAGCCAAGTTCATCACTTGGTGAACCAAAGTATATGCACTCCTTTGTCTTTGCATCAAGCTTTGCTCTTTCATCTTAAGGAATGTGGACAAATGTCCTACACCCAAAGACTCTCAAGTGACCATAAGAGGCTTTCTTTCCAGACCATACTTCTTCTGGAATCTCTCCATTTAAAGGTCTTGAAGGAGACAAATTGATCAAATCAACTGCAGTTTTTACTGCTTCACCCCAGAATGCCTTTGAGAGTTTTGCATGAGAAAGCATGCTTCTGACTTTCTCTGCGATTGTTCTGTTCATTCTTTCAGCTAGTCCATTCATCTGAGGTGTCTTGCACCTAATATAATTATATATAAAAAACACGTATATATTACATTTATATAAATCACGAGTTAATAATAATGAAAAAGATTATTGGGGGTACTTTCTCATGTCTTATCCCATGAGTCTTGCAATAATCCTCAAAAGGACCTCTATACTCTCTGCCGTTATCAGTTCTCAAGCATTTCAACTTTCTTTCAGATGCTCGTTCTACAGAAGCATGGAATTCCTTGAAAGCTTGAAGAACTTGATCTTTCGTCTTCAATGGATACACCCACATCTTCCTAGAGTGATCATCAATGAAGGTAACAAAGTATTGGGCACCGCCAATGGACCTTTCAGATGTTGAGCAAACATCTGAGTGAACAAGATCCAGAGTCTGCTTTCTTCTTCTTACATCATCTGATCTTTGGAAATATACTCTGTATTGTTTGCCTGCTAGAAAGTCTTCACAGGATTCAAGTGGTTGCCCTTTTATGTTTGGAAGATGATCTTTTGCGAGAATCTCCAAACCTTTCTCACTCATGTGGCCTAGTCGTCTATGCCACAATTCCTTGCTTGCATCTTGAGCAACATTCATCTCCCCTTTGCATATCTTTCCCTACATAATGTACAGAGACCCTTCCTTTCTGCCATGAGCAATAATCATGCTTCCTCGGTGAGTTTCCATCTCCGCACCAAACCGGTTTATCATTCCTACATAGCTTCATCTAACTTTCCTGTGAGATAAGGTTCGGACGCATGTCCGAACATGTCTTACCTCATTCAAAGATAAGTTTGTTTCCATTCTCGCAATCATCGTTACTTCACCAATGCCAACAATCTTGCTTGTGACATGGTTGCCCATCTTCACCGTACCAAAATCTCCTTTTTGGTATGATGAGAAAAAAATGCTTCATGAGGTGTGACGTGGAAGGATGCTCCCTAGTCAATTATCCAAATGCAATCATCGAGATGCAACATTCGGATAATTTTCCTCTCCGATAAGAAATATATTCTCATCACATTAATAACAGGCTACTTGCATGAGATAAAGTTCTAGTTGTTCCATCTTCCTTCTTCTTCTTTGGGTTAATTCGACGGTCGGGGTGGACTGCTCCAAAAATAGCCTTGTTGGTCTCTCTTCAAGAATCGCACTCGAGACTTTACGTGGCCGATTTACCACAAGAATAACAACTTAGTCTAGTGCGAGATTTGGATCTATCTTGTGATTTTCCACGACCTCCTTTTTCACGATTCTTACTCCTTCCTCTCGTTGTCAACAACATTGGCTTCAAACTGGTTGTTCACGCCTAGATTTCTCTCCGTCTTGATTCTTCATTCAAAAACTTCTCTAACTTGTAAATTGTTTCCATGCTAAGCTTTTCTTCTGGAGCAGAATTGCTGAGAGTGACAACTAGAGTGTCCAAACTCTTAGGCAGAGAACTGAGGAGTAGAAGAGTTTGCAACTCATTGTCTATCTTCATTTCTGTCTTCGTCAGTTGATTCACAATACCTTTGAAGGCATTCAAATGTTCGATCATGTTCTGACCGTCCGAGTACTCCAACTTCACTAGTCGTCTAACAAGGTGGGCTTTATTCCTGGGCGTCTTCTTTTGAATCAAGGATTCAAGTTTTGTCCACAAATCATACGCGTTGGTATAAGTTGATACATGTTCGAACAAACTTCTGTCAATATATTTTCGGATCATAGCTACTGCTTTCCGATTCTTAAGTGAGCTCCCATTCTTTGTCGGTCTTCCCTTCCCTTTCGATTTATCTTTCTAGGTGATTGGCTCATGCAAATCTTTGCAGTATAAGTGGTCTTCCATCATCGGCTTCCAATAGGAGTAATTATCAGCAGTTAACTTGAACATATCTCCATCATGAGTGACAGCTCCCTCCATCTTAAGTTACACAAGCCAATACCGTACATATGTGAATAGTACCGTTTCTTAAATAGTACCGTATAATAACCGTAGTATGCAAACAAGGTCCAAACACCAGGTGAGGTTCCCGGGAAAGAGAGGTGGGTCACTAATGGACACACTTAAATACCAAATCTTTCCTAGCCGAACTTTCCTAAACAACACTTTCACACCACCACACGTTATTTCTAACTAGCAACGAGAATAATTCTTTTCGATATGGAAGATCGACAATGCTATTGATGCAACCACAGAGCATACTAAGAATTTTCTTATGAATCCGGACCTAGTATCCCGGCTCGAGAGCTCGATACCACCTTGTTGGGAAATGTCTCGCATAATTTCCCTCCTCTGTGAACTCAAAAATAGGCACTATGCGGAAGCGTAAAATAATTGTAATAACAACACCAAAAAAAATTTAGCGTGGAAAACCTTTTCAATGTGAGCAAGGGAAAAAACCACGGGACCCGTAGGCCACTTAAATCTCTACTATAAAATAATGGGAATACAAAATACAATGATATTGTATCTTTAATTTGTGGATATAACTCTCATAAATTGGCTCTCTATTTTTCTCTCTCAAGAAACTCTCTAAGAAGCTCTCTCTCTATTTTTCTCTCACTCTCTTCTTCTTTTGATTGTGGGGATCTGATGCATTTTCTCCTTCTCAATTGCTTCTATTTATAGAAGCACAATGAGTCTTATAAAACATCTAGCACATGTGGATGCGATTTAATGCATCACTAGCTTCATCGAAAGTGGTTTGTGCAAAACCATGTACACTAAAGGTGATTTTTAATTATGCACTTAATTTCAAACTTTGCTTTGAAATCTTGCATCGAAAATTATTTTGTATCTTTCCTTCAATTTCAACTAAAACACGTGGCTGGACCCACAGACTATTCCATTGCATATTCTTCCATGAAACACACTCGATGCTGTGGTTGTTGTGCGATGCAATTACCCAGAAAAGTTAGAAAGCATTCATCACGAAAAGGTCCTATCCTACCAGGCACTCCACTTGAACTCATCCCATGGTTACACAAGTCAACCTGTGGCAACTTCAATTGAATTCAAATATAAATCAAGTGAGAGAGTTTATTTTATAAAAGAATATAATATGTATAGGACAAATTTTTTATTTCATATGGTTATAAGAGTGACGAGATGAATTTAATGAAATAAGCGATAGAGATGAAATCTTAATTTTGATATTATGTGATATTTCAACCTATGGTTACATTAGTCAACCCCAGCAACTTTAATTGAACTCAAGTATAAATGAAATGAGAGTTTATTTTATAAAAGAATATAATATGTATAGGACAAATTTTTATTTCATATGATTACAGAGGTGACTATTCCATTGCATATTCTTCCATCAAAAACTCGATGCTGTGATTGTTGAGCGATGCAATTACCCAGAAAAGTTAGAAAGCATTCATCACAAAAAGGTCCTATCCTACCAAGCACTCCATTTGAACTCATCCCATGGCTACACGAGTCAACCTGTAGCAACTTCAATTGAACTCAAGTATATATATAAATCAAGTGAGAGAGTTTATTTTATACAAGAATATCATATGTATTGGACAAATTTTTCGTGAAATAAACGATGAAAATGGAATCTTAATTTGAATATTATTTGAGATTTCAATTTATGGTTACATGAGTCAACTTGTAACAACTTCAATTGAACTCAAGTATAAATCAAGTGAGAGAGTTTACTTTATAAAAGAAGATAATATGTATAGGACAAATTTTTTATTTCATATGGTTACAGGAGTGACTATTCCATTGCATATTCTTCCATGAAAAACTCGAAAACTCGATGCTGTGATTGTTGTGCAATGCAGTTACCCAGAAAAGTTAGAAAGCATTCATCATGATCTATCCTACCAAGCACTCCACTTGAACTTATCTCATGATTACACGAGTCAACCTATAACAACTTCAATTGAACTAAGTATAAATCAAGTGAAAGAGTTTATTTTATAAAAGAGGATAATATGTATAGAACAATTTTTTTTTTCATATGGTTACAAGAGTCATGAGGAGAGTTTATCGGAACAGATGATAGAGATAAAATTTTGAATTTGATATTATATGATATTTTAATTTAAAATTAATTAAAATTAAATTAAATAATTTGATAAATATATAAATTGTATTCGAAAGATTTAGCCATATCATGCAGGTCTCTAACATTAACTACTTCTTTTATAAATCTCCTTTAACTCCTTTTAACTCTATTGCAAGCTGGCTTTAGGGATGAGTGGGATCTCCTCCATGTGCCGATGGCGCAGGGGCGTTTAAAAGCGACTGCAAAAGAAGCCCATATACCCTCGACCACTGATGATGTAATAATAATGGCCTGCATGCTGCTCCAGATTGTGTAGAAGCCACAAAAATGGTGAGGATGATCAGCAGAAGTTGCAGAACTGTGAAGAGGATCTTCCTGCAAGAGAGAGCCATATGTGTTCACTTTGAAAGTGAGTAAATGAAGTAGTACAGAAAGAAAATGCTCTTTTTTTGCTTTGAATCAGTATTCAATCTCCCCTTCGGAGCTTTTGAAGGAGTTTGATTCCTTGGTTGAAGGTAGAACTATAGAATATAATGAGCTTGTGATATGAATTGTTTTGGTGGAAGGAGGGGAGACCCACACAACATTTATGTAGGGATTGGAATTGAGTTGGGATCTGAGCAAGGGAACGCGAGCCGTCACGAAAGTATGAAAACTAGTAACCCTAGGTCGGTTAGACTCGTACCTGACCTAGAGCCCTTTCAGATGGGGCTATAAATTGACCCCGTCCCTGATTTGCTGGTTTGTAATATAGTTTCAATTTGCTTGGTGACAGTGTACCAACTTAATCAGAAAGCGACAAGAGGCAGCAGTTAATTTACTCCTCTTGCATTAAGATATGAAAGTGGGATGGATTGGCGTGCGTCTTAAAGTATTTGTTTTGATTTGAACGTCACTGACGTGTATGAGACAGAGGAGTGTGTCTTCACATTATTCTTGTTTTTCTGATTAAAATATTGCTAAGTGAAGGAAAAAAATGAATTGAAAGTTTGGCAAGCCAAGTCCGCAAGTTTCGATATAATCAATCTCTTTTTTTATCTTTCTTCTACTTTTTATTCCTTCTTCATGTTTTTCCTTTTATTAATAATAATTAGAATAAATTATTAAATTAATCCTTAAGATTCTGAGTGGAGCAAATTAATCAAGGTAATTTTCCTTAAAGATTAATTTACTCCCACCAAAATACACGCATACTCATAATCGAACGAATATTGAAAATCGCGTAGTTTGTATTATGAGTTAAATAAATTGGAACAAAAGAATTTTTTTTCTTAAAACAATGCCATTATCTCAAAACAATCATTAACATATTCATCCAGAGACATGTATATTGAGCCTTGAGAAACTTTGTGAGGGCGAACGGCCTTACAAAGGGGAAGGCACAATTGATTCCATGCAAGTTGCTTTATCCCTGGCTGTTCCTTTATTGTTTATAATTTTATATATCCATAAAACTCTGAACCCTTTAGCTTTTCCAATTTCTCCTTAATAAAGATTGTTTCCTTTTCCATTTATATAAAGCAGTTGTATAGAACTCATGAATTTACTCTTATGAAGTTTTTCATAAATAGAAAAAAAAATTAAAGTGATTTTATTTGTAAAGTAATATTGAATTAAAACTTTTAAAAAAGGCCATATTCATATTGAATTAAAATTAAATTAAAAATTAATTTACATTAATTTATCAACGAGGGGGAACTTAATGATTTAAAGAGTGAGAAAAGAAGAATTTTGTAAAGTGAATGGAATGTTTGTTATGTAGTTCAAGTTTCATCGAATTAAAGTAGAAAAACTTACATTAATATATTAAATTGAAGTGAAAAAATAGGAAGACATTTTGCATGTATATACCCATTGAATGAGAGGTGTGGCCACCATTGGGAATGCTGCGAATTTTTATACGGTTTTTCTTTTAACCACAAAAGTCACAAATTTAATTCTGGTGATATATTTTTTAAGATTTCAATGTTTTTTTTCCCGAAGTCACATGTTTTTTTTTTTTTTTTTTTCATTGTTTTTAGAAGTACTATAAGGAATATTTAGGTGGTGTTTGATTTTTTTTAGTTGATAGTATGTTTTTCCTCATAAATACAAAAATGTTACTTTGTTTTTATTTTATTTTCTGTTTTTAAATTTTTGTGAAAGAAATGATAAAAACAACTTTACAGAAGTTTCAAAATAAAAAACAAAGTGAAAAATGTGACATTTTTATGATTATGAGTGAAAACATATTAAGTGAAAATAAAAATAAAAAACAAACTAATTGTCTCATAATTTGCTAAGTTTTTATGATTGTTGAATATAAAATGCTTTAAATAAAGGCTTTGAAATTCCTCAAAATTCCTCAATTATATTATAGATATTATCATTTTCTAACATAAGGAGGTTGGCTTAATGTTGGGCTGTTTATAATTAGCTTAGCCTTGTAAAAACAACTTTACAAAAGTTTCAAAATAAAAAACAAAGTAAAAAATGTGACATTTTTATAATTATGAGTGAAAACTTATCAGGTAGTGAAATTGAAAATAGAAAACAAACTAAATGTCTCATAATTTGCTAAGTTTTTATGATTGTTGAATATGAATGCTGTAAATAAAGGCTTTAAAATTCCTCAAAATTCCTCAATTATATTATAGATATTATCATTTTCTAACATAAGGAGGTTGGCTAAATGTTGGGCTGTTTATGATTAGCTTAGCCTTCTAGTAGTTCAGATAAAATAAAGTCTCAAGTAATTATAAACGTAAAGGAGACATTGCACGGGTATTTTGGGAGACATTCTCTTGGATAGATGTATAGGATCCATAACCTTTACAGACACTAAAGCGCTGGCCAAGGCTGCACAGCACAACGCACACTGCAGCACCAGAATCCGGATTCTCTCTAGCTGCTGGAGGTCCAACAACTAAAATCTAGACTATTTATTTTTCATCTAACGGTCTAGTTTTTTTTTAATATTAAAAATATTTTTTAATATTAAATTAATACTTTTTAATATTAACCGTTGAATAAAAATGAATGATCCAGATTGTTTTGGTGGAAGGAGTTAAACCTCACACAACATTTATGGAGAGAAAGTCGGATCCGCAGCACCAAACACCTACGCAATGTAGCCAATGACTCTCTTAATGTTTTTTTTTTTTTGGTCACAAGACAACCAACACATTGCTTGCTTATCTGCATCACGTACAGGCTGTGCACATACATGCATGGGGAGCATCGATCATTCATTTGCTCCCCACGCTATTTTTGACAGAACTCAACATAAAAGGAAAGAAGAGGGGCATTAGCACTGATAGAGAAGACAAGAAAAGAAATAGTAGCAGAGGAAACAGAGAAAGGAGGAAAAATTAGAGCATTCTGCCTCGCCAGCTTCACACGGTTGTGTCTCTATCTCTACTACAGAGAACTCCGAGTGTGTGATTTTCTCTCTCGGCACAAAGAAGATGATAGATATAAAAGCTTCAACTAAGCTTCAGCTTTTGGATAGCTGGTAAGTGTCATCTACTTATACGTCTTACATCGTTTATGCTAACCATGAATTTGATTTTAGACACTAGAATTTGTGTTGCCTTCGTCCCCATTCAAAGAAAGGAAATGGTGAAGAGTACGAAAGTTTCTTTTTGAAAAATTATAAGAACCTAAGTATGATTTGTTACATTTAAAATTGTCTTTTATTTCATCCATCCATGTATGGTCATCCAGTAACTTGAATCTTCATTAACCAATTCATCACTTTTTGTACACAAAATTTCATACCATATAACATTACTTTTCAAAGAAAGCATTAGCCAACATAATTTCATATTTTATTTCAAAATTATAATTTCAAGTAGATATAGAGAAATGCTCAATAACAAGAAAGTTTTTTCGTGAAAATTTTTACAAATGATAGATGCTGTCGTGGAGCTGGGGTATTTTCTTTTTCGAGTAAATTAACAACTTAATCTTTAAAATTATTATTCATTTACAATTTAATTTCAAAATTTATTTATATATAAAAATTAATATTTAAATTTATAAAATTTATATTAACTTAAATTTTTACCTTACTTTAATTCTAAAAATAAATTAATTTAATACTAATTTTATAAATGTAAAAATTAACTCATATAATAATTAAATTTATTAACTAAATTACAAGTGATAAATAAGCTGCTAGCAGCTAGCTTATCCTTTCTTTTTCTTTCAAATATTTATTTATTATACTATGTTGGCAACCAATTATTGTATGTCATGTCATTCGTTAAACCGTCAGTACTTATTTCATTAAATGGTCCATGAATCATGTCATTCCTACACCCCCATTCAACCGTCAGTAGAAGTTACGAAAGTTTTTTTGTAAAATAGCAGCAAATATGCACTCTTTTTTCGAACAATTAAATGATGGATCATTTTTGTACACAAAATTCGAACTTTTTCAGAAAAATAGATAAAAGAATCTTATATATTAACAATAATATGAATTAATGTTTTTGAGATTAACCAACTTTTTATAGAAATAAAGTTGGTTAATGAAACAAAAAAAATATTTAATTTATAAAATTTAATGATTTTTATCACATGATTTCTATGTAAAAATTAAACTAAGAATTAATAATTAAATTTATAACGAATACAAGTTTTTTCTTTTTCTTTCAAATATCCCATAAATATACTATGTTAAAACGGTTATTGTAAATTCGTTAAATTTTATTTCGTAAAATAGCAGCATAGCACTCCTCGAACAATTAAATGATGGAATGTCGAAAAGAATAGACATATTTATCACGAATGATGTTTAGATAATTATAAAAATTAAATTATTTTAATAATTAATTATTGTATAAATTTTTTTTATTATAATTAATTATAAAAAAAATTATGTTTAGATATATTAATTAAAAAAAATTTAAGTTAATTTATTTCATTTGAATAGTATAAAAAATTATTTTTATGTATTAAATTATTAAAATAAATATAAAATAATTAAATTTTTTTTAATTAAAATTAAAAAAATTATTTGATTAAAGATAAAATAATATTTATATTTTAAAATAAAAATAATTTAATAATTTTTTATAAAAATACTTAATCATAAGCTTTTGCTCCAACACTTTTTTCTAAAAAAAACTGTTAATTTTTTCTTTCAAACTGAAACAACCCAAACACATTGATAAAGCATGTAACAGCTTAAATGTTAAAAAATAAGTTATTAGTTCAATTAAAAAAAACTGAACTAAACAAGCTCTCAATCACCTTATTTTTAGTAAGTTATAAAAGCAGGATAAATTAATTATTAAAAAATGGATTTGCAATTTAATATATATATATATATATACATGATTTTTTATTTTTGTATCTAAAAAATAATTATGAATTACTTATTTGAATATTTAAAAATAATTATAAACACATCCTTTTACTTATTTAAAAATCAAATATAACAAGATATTACTCATTTAAAGATAAACATAAAAAGGATACATATTTTACTCCTCAATTACAATTGTCTTCAAACATTTATCAACTTATCATCATTTTTTTTACAGCATCAACTTTTATCAACTTATCATCATTATATAATTATACTTCATTTAAACATTCTTTAATGTTGTTTATTTTTTACCTTACCAAAAATATAAAACATGTAAATTAATGGGCATATAATACCAGTTAATACGCTAATACTATTATAAAAGAAATTCCTCATTTAGTCACAATTTTTTTTTTAAAATATCATTATTATTTAATTAAACTTAAATATAAAAAGAATAAAATTACAAATACATCTTATTTTACAATTGTAACTGATTTTAAATACCCATCAACTTTCCATTTTCCACACAGTAATTACATTTTTTTTTGTTAAACATTATAGTTATAACGGAGTCTTCATTTTTATTTATGTTCCTTTAATCTTAATTAAAATAAAAAAATGCAGATTGAGGGGCATGTAGTGCCCATCAAAAGCTAGTATTATAATAAAATTATTTGTTATATTATTCTTGAAATTGAAATAGTAATATTTAGTATTACTCATAAAACAATCATATGAAATTAAAAGAAAAACGGTTGAAATAATGGGAATCCGACTATCCCCTTTGTTATAAACGCTCCCTGATCCCCACTAGCCAGTTCTAGTAGGAGAATTTTTCTTTTTAAAAAAAAGCAAAAATTATTATGAAACCTATTTATAAAGAAAAGAAGAAACAAAATGATCAAGAGGAAGGAAACAAGACTTTCATAAGGCCGAGTATATTCCTTAAAATTAAATAGCCGTGGTTGCTAGCTCTAAATCAGGGACACAGCC
This sequence comes from Ormosia semicastrata, assembly GCA_029884595.1. Lineage (NCBI taxonomy): Eukaryota > Viridiplantae > Streptophyta > Magnoliopsida > Fabales > Fabaceae > Ormosia > Ormosia semicastrata. The sequence continues at coordinate 12,442,538 of JAQQTO010000055.1, read as the reverse complement.
AGAGGATTTTTATTTCTATTTTTAGGGTCAGATGAAAAAATATTTTATTTAGAGACTAAGTTAAGATTTTGTTAATAACAAATACAAATGAAAATATGGAATTTTAAAAATATTTTGGAGCATGTCTTTCTTAAACACTACCCGCCGCCCCCAAGAGGAGCCATCTCTGCAACATGCTGAATACATGAAGCAAAAATTGCTCTTTTGTATTTCAAGTTGTGCTTCTGCATGCTTAGTTGTCCTCTTGTTTGGTAGAAAATGAGCTTTTGATATGGATATGGTGCAACACACATGCAGTAACAATTGCTCACAAATACGTACTGGATCTTTGATTTATCAGTGTTCCTACATCTTAAGTGGGTTATGTCCGAAGCTAGAACGTACCCTAGTGGTGGTTTGGATTGACTTCTCAGATCTCGACTTCTTATGGTTTGAATAGGTTTGAAATTGAAATTGAATTTGAATTAGAACGAATCAAATACGAGTAACTTGGTCGCCAAACACCCTTGCATCCATACACGCAGGAAAAGTAGTCTTTGAAAACGATTGCGTTGTATTATTATAATTATAAGAGTAACATTATTCACACATAAAAAATTTTACATTAATTTTAAATTATATTTATTTGAAAAAATAAAGATAAAAAATATATGTTAAAATGTATATTTTTTTATTGTTTAAAAGAAAATAATGTAAAAATGAGATAATGTTTTATTAATAAATATCATTACTCTAATTATAATATATCTTAGTCAAACTCAAAAGTCAAAATACAGTAAGAAACAAGGATATGCATATTATTAAATTTCCATGTAGTCAGTTTTACAAATATAATATTATATACATGCCTGATTGAATTTTACCTTTCCCCTTCCGTGCTGAATAAGTCACGAGACCACTTATTAAAAAAAAAAGCAGAAAAATTAGTGTAAGCCCTGAAGACCAAAATTCAAAATATAAAATCATATTATACTCTCATTCTAGTTAATTCTCAATATAGATGTATACATGTCGTCTTGCACAAGAACAATGACCATATGTGTATGTATAGTCTAACATTCCATGTTCTAGCGCAATAGGCTCTTTCATTTGTGAATTTCATTTCCCCAGATAGACCGCTTGTCTCTAAAAGGCATGTTTGGATGGATATGAAGAAAAATGAAGGATTTGAATTATCACCGGTGACTTTTATTATTATACGAACAGAAAGATGCATACACATATTTTGTACTGGACAAATTTTGTGATGCCCTTACAAATTTTGTGAAACTTTGTTTAGAATTGTATCTATCTCTCTTTTCATATAATATTTTCATGGTAGACGAAAAAAAAAAGGCATTACTCTTTTATGCAAAAAAGCTCATATAAAATCCAAATTTGGAAAAGAATGGGAGGAAAAAGACTTTAAATAAATTTTTTATTTGAGATTTTCTTTTAAAAAAAATAAGTGGAGTGAAATAGGATATTAGCATATAATTAGTCAAAATTTCCTTACTACTTTTTATAAATAATTTTAAGTTCTGTCAATTTGGAGCAATTTGGAAGATTTTAAACATAAGGGGAAGAATGCCTATTAGCTAGTTAACTTCTCCTATACTCTTCGCCCCCTTCATTTTCTTTTGATTTCCTTCTTTCCCTTCTCTTAAACATACTGTATGATTAAGAATTGCTGTAGGGCTCGTTGCGTTTGTCACTTTGTCTCTTCATGCATTTAATATTCAATGGATATTCATTTATTTCAGAAGGAAATAATATTGTTTTATGAGCTTATTTTGACTGCGAAGTTTAAATTAAGGGCTTACTAAGAATTTATCAAAATATGACCGTCATTTGTTTGAAGATTGAATTGGACATTGGACCGGAATTCATTCTCAAGTTTAGATTTACCTTTTTCTTGGGGGAAGGGATGGAGGTGGGAGCGATTCTAGTACATTGTAAACTGTGTAATAAAGTCAAGGATAACAATTATTTTATCTTATGATTTAATTTGATTATATTTCATATTATCTTCAATAGTTTTTTTTTTTTAAATCTCGTTTAACTCCTTGTAACTACTTCTTTTATAAACCAGAAAAACAATGACATCAGTTCTTGATATTTGATATGGAATTGGAGTAATTAATTAGATTCTCGTTGTAAAAGTTCAATATGTGTAAAAGTTGATTAATATTTTTTTAAATTTTTTTCTCTAAAGTGATCAATTATAAGAGAGAGAAAATATAAAAAAAAATTATTAATAAAATTTGGTTAAAATATATAAAAAAATTATAATTTTTATATTTTTTTTTTATAATTAACTACTTAAAAAAAATGAAAAGATTCTTATCCGTAAAAGTTCAATATGAAGGTTGGTGATGGCAGCCGCTAGGGTTGGGAGTAATTTAATGGACTAACCCCACTTTCAATACATGTCCTTAATCTAATTTTTACAATATTCAATGGCCGGCTATGAGTTCGATGGTCCACTACTCCTCCATCGACTAAGTAATCCATGTTAAATGTAACACCACTGCATTTACGTGCACTCAAATTTGGCACCATCTTTCACCACTTCAATTAACAAAAACATATGCTTAAAAAGATCGCATAAAGCATAAGAAATAAGCGGGGAATCAGCAATGGCACTACATAGAGAGAGAGGGGGAGCAAAACACCAAAACATAAAAAAGTTTGCCAGCCATCCACAGAAACCACCTTGAAACCTAAATGCCATAACACCTTCACCAAGCCGTAGACAAACCCCCTGTAATCCATCATCAAGCTCTTAAGTTTTCACATTCTCATCAACACAATAACAGTAATAGAATCAATTCCCACACACCCAAAATCTTCAACCTGCAACCAGTGCCGCTCGAGTTCCCACTGCCATGGCCATTCCTGCAACTCAACCCAGCAGCCATCATCTTACCCGGAGCTCCGCCGTCCTACAATGCCACACCAGGACCGTCGACCACCACCCAAACCGAACCCAGAATCGTAACCCAAGCAGCTGGCCAGCCACCGCCACGAACCACCGCGAACCACAGCCCCTGCCATCTTCGACCACTACACCCGTAGCAACTCCCTGCAGCGCTATCACTTCCTTCCCCACCTCAACCTCTGTTCAGTCACCAACAGCGAGCCCCTGCCTCACCATCGTCCTCCGCCACGTCAACCCGCGCCACGGCAAGTCACAGGACTCAGATGCGTCACCCCACCCGTCAGGAGCCACGCATCACCGCAAGCCGCCCTCGTCCCCGATGCCGGCACGGTACGTCACCGTTCTCGTCCTTTGCTGCTGCTGCCCCTATGGGTTGTGAACCCCTTCCCGTCCTTCTCCCGTTTTCCCCTTTTCTTTGTTAATCTACTTTTCTGCTTCAAATCTTCTTATTTTCTTTTTTTTTTTTTATTAATACGGTTGTTGCACATTTGGGCTAATCCTCTTTCATTTGAGTCGGGTAAACGAATTTGGGCTCAATTTTTTTTATAATGTGATTTTTTATTTTTTTTGAATTTGAGTCATTAAGTATCAATTTAACTTCATATTTAGTGTTTTTTATTAGTCGGCAAAGTTTTTTTAGTAGGTTAGATAATTTTAGAATACTTTGTTAATCATAGTAAAAATAAGGAAAAATACAAAATTAAAATTAAAATTATTAAATACTCAAAAAATAAAAAAATAAAAAAAACATAATAAAAAGGAAAAAACAAAAATTAAAAAAATGATAAAATTTCAAAAAATACCAAAAAGTGATGAAAGTAAATTTGTGGGTTGATTTGATTTGAAAATTATTTATCTTTGTCACTTTGTTGAGTTATTTAGTTTGTTGTCTAACTTTTAAGTTAGTTAGAATGTTGCTTGAATTAATCTATTATTAACAAATTTGCTATGAACACTTTAAATTTTTTAATTAATTAAAATTAATCAACTCATACTTATTTTATAAAGAACAATGTGACTTTGAGTTATTCATTACATAAAAAGATACGTGGAAGCGAAAATTATTTTCTGCTAAGTCAAAATTAATTTTTCATAATTTAGTCTTTGATTTTATTTTTACGTTTCCTCATTGTAAATATTTTGATTCCTGTTTTATTTTAGTTAAGCTTATTAATATTGCTATTTTTATTTTTTGGATATTGTAAATATTGTTACTACTAATACTTGTCTTTGTTTATTTTATAAGATAAATTTAATATATTTAGATTAATTTAATTTACACAATTAACTTTAAGTTAATCGTTTTAGGACAAATATATCAATGATGTTGTGAAATTTAGTATTTACCATTTCTTGTGCTTAATCGACTCTCGAACATAACTTAATTTTCGCATATTGGTATTCTAAAAATTTTAAAGAATTTTTTAATTTTTTCTTAACCAATAAAATAAGTGACAATTCTCTCTAAATTTATTTTGTTTTTAAATTTTTTTTTTAGATTGCCTTTCCTTCGCGGTCATGATGGCATCAAGACTCATACTACCTCTTCGTGCATAAGCTGAGATAGCAACATGAACAATAATTTTATATGAGTTCAAAGACAAAGTGGCCCACTTACTTCAATGTATTGGTTAAGGAATTGATCTTGGTATATCAAAAAAGTCTTCTAGCACATCATTTTTATGTTAATTTTCTTGTATAATCACTTATTTGTACAAAATCCACCTCATTTACTTACAAACCAAGTGAACTATTTAAAATGATACAAAATTTTATTAGAGCAAACATCTATTTTAGTCCCACAAAAATATATATGACATCAATTTAGTTTTACCAAAAAATTGATATTAATTTAACTCAATTATAAAAAAAAATCAATTCAGTCAATTAATAATAAAAAGTTGATATTAATTTAGTAATTTAATAATAAAAAATGACATTCATTGTTTTGATAATTTCATAGTATACCCTCAATTTAAACAATTATGAGAGCAAAAACAACTTTGACAACTCATCTTAATCGAATCATCGGCTTACATAGGAGAAATCTACTTCAATGGACTTAAAGAGGAAGAAGCATAACAGTGAGTTATGTCTTAACTCAAAACCTTAAGACAGTATGTTTATAGGTCCAATCATTTATAAAGTTTTCACTTTTTCATTATTTTTTAATATGAGACTTATTTTACTTACATATCTATTTAGAATTCACACTTAAATTTTCAACAGAGATAATATTTTATTGAGAAGATATTTTATTTTCTAAAAAATGTATAATAAAATATAGTTTTAAAAATATTTTGGAGCATAGCCCTTTTTAATTAAATAACGCTAACCTAGCGGTTTTTGTACGGATTTTAACAGTTCTCATGGTGTGAAATTGAATATAGATTTAGAATGAATCAAATACTTAACTTGGACGCCAAACAACTGTGCATACACGGAGAAAAAGTGTTTGAAAACGATCGAGTAATGTTATTGACTTATTATTATAAATTATAAGTACAACATCTGGGTCAAACTCAAAAGTCATAAGTCAGTAACAAATGAAACAAGGATATATGCATATTATATAATTTCCATGTAGTCAATTTTACAAATATCAAATTTATATATGCCTAATTTTATTTTTAAAATTTTACCTTTTCTCTTCAGTATTGAATATGTTATTGGACCAATATACCCCCTCCCCCAAAAAAAAGAGAGCAGGAGAAAAAATTAGTGTAAGCTCTGATCAATATTCACATTATAAAATCATATTTTGTTTTTGATAAAATTATAAAATCATATTATACTCTCAATCTTGTTAATTTTCAATAATAATTTAATAATGTAAACGTGTCGTGTTATTCAAGAACAATGACCATATATATAGTATAACATTCTGTGTTTTAGCGCAATGTGCTCTTTCATTCCTGAATTGCAAATCCGAGTCAAAAACACGATTAAGGAGACTGTGAGATGGATATAATTAATGTAAGACTCTTTGGGTTTGTCTCTTGAACTAAAAGTGCAAAGTAGGGGTGATATGGTCTGGCCTGGCTTGAAATTAATTTAGTTTAGTTGAACTCTTAAAATTAAGTTTGATAAAACTTTTAAGCTGGGTTTAAACTGTACTATAAGTTGGTCTAATCTGACTTGATGTTGCATAATATATCGAAATTTATAATTTTATTAAACTTATTTTAAGGAGAAGACTCTTAAAAATTCTTGTAAGGAGAATAGATCAGATGGAAGATAGCCCAATAATTAGAGGTAGACGGAGATCAAGAAAGATTATAAGTGAAACGATTAAAAAAAATTTAGATTTGAATGACATTTCTAAAGACTTAGTTTATGATAGAGCACAATAACGTTATTTGATCCATGTAACTGACTCCACCTAGTAGGAAAAGACTTAGTTATTATTGTTGTTATATAATTTGCTTCAAAATATATATTATAAAATATCTCATAATTTTTATTTCATACTTTTAGAATTTTATAATTTAATTATATGCATAAAATTCAATTTTATGCATTTTATCTAAATGTTGGGTTGAGTCAATCCCAACTCAATTACTAATCAAGTCATGATTATATCGAGTTTATGCCTAAAAAATTAACCCGATAAAAATATCGAGTCGATTCATGTCCGGTTAAACCCTATCATGAACACACCTATTACAAACAATTAATAATGGATAGGCTTTTCAAAATATTCAATTTTTTTTTTCTTTTGTGTGTTTGTTTTGACTGCTACGTTTAAATTGAGGGCTTACTAAGAAATTATCAAAATATGACTGATGTATTCATTATTTGAAGATTGAATTGGACAGCAAGTCATCTCTGCCTCAAGTCCTACTCTTAGATTTTTATTTTTATTTTTTCCTTTTTTGGGAATTTTACGGTGTGAATGTCACACCGGTGTCATGCCCATTAGCATACTGCAACTATTTGAATTGTTGATTGAATATGAGTACAGATTTTAATGGCCAATTAAGTGAACTAGATAGCTAGGCAATGACAACGCTTTAGTACATCTGTGGCATCGGAGCCACCTTTGATTTACATTTGAAACTTGCAACCACACATGCACAGAACTAAAAATAAAGAATGGAAATAATCGTTAAACTCATGAAACTTTTGCAACGAGATTGTAGTTACTCCAATTGCATATCAGCTACCAAGAACTTCGGGTTAATATTTTTTTCCGGCATCGTCAGCTATGTAATGTGCATGCACGCTGCTGGTCCATTGCAAGCTGGCTTTAGGGATGAGTGGGATCTCCCGTTGAAGGTGGTGCAGGGGCGTTTGGAAGCGACTGCAAAAGAAGCCCATATTCCCTCGACCACTGATAATGTAATAATAATGGCCTGCATGCTGCTCCAGATTGTGGAGAAGCCACAAAAATGGTGAGGATGATCAGCAGAAGCTGCAGAACTGTGAAGAGGATCCTCCTATAAGAGAAAGCCATATATTTATGTTCTCTCTCTCTCTGTATAAGTAATAAGCAAATGAAAGCAAAGAGAAAATACTCTTTGTATTTTGAATGAGTATCGATCTATTGTGCTTTTCGATCCCCTTGCGAGCTTTAGAAGGAGTTTGATTCTTTGTCAGAACTAGAATATTAATGAGTTTGTGATATGAAATATGTTGGTGGAAGAAAGGGAGGACATACACAACGTTTAAATAGACCCGTCTCCGATGTTTTCTGTAAATTTTAAACTTTAAATTGACCGCAAATGGTTTGAAGGTTGGAAAATTATAACCCAAAACCTTGAACTGATCCAAACACCCATACACGCGCAACAAGTGTTTGAAAACCAAGGCGACTAAAGACTTATTTTAGAGAAGTAAATTAAGTTAAATAGTATATAAATTTTATAATACTTCTCATATAGCTATATACTTTTAAAAGTGACATAAAATTAATATTTAAAATAGTAAATAAATTCCAACCTTTCTAATTTGACTAGTGACAAAAAAAGGTAAAGTGTATAATATATATATATATATATATATATATATATATATATATATATATATATATATATTGCTGTTACTAATATACTTTCAGTTTTTTTTTTCTTGAGAAGTAAGTTAGCAACTTATACCTTTTTGTTTTGATAAAGAGAAATATTAATAATATATTTTTTATATATTTATTTTATTATTCTAAAAATAAGTGTTATTAATATTTTTTTAATAATTCTTGTAAGTATATGAGATGAATTAATAATAAAATAAGTGTTAAAAAAATATTTAAAAGAATATGTTGTTAGTTCCCAACTCCTTTTTGTGAAATAACTAGCATTTTATGGGTATTATTGCAATTTGATATTTATCTTTTTTATAAAAAGAAATCCAACTTAATCAAAAAAAAATTCTCTCTCTCTTTCCTGGGTATTTCATTGCCGTTGACTCTCAGACTCCGTATTTATTCTGCTCTACCAATTTGACATTTCTTAGTCGACGTTACGTGCCCTTGATTTTGTCTATTTTCTCCTATTTTTCCATTTTAGAGGTCATAGTGTTTTATTCTCATTCTTATATCAATTATTTTCAGTTTTCTCTTTTAAATTTGAAAAATCATTCTCAACTGGGAACAAAATTTTCATTGCACAAGAACGCCGGAGCTCTGATAAGCAATTCCAGCAATGCTTGAGAAGCTGGGTTCTTCTCCAAAATTTTTATGCATGGACATCACAAGCGATGATGGAAGAAGAAGAAAATACTGGAAGTGTGAGAGACTGAATTGACGAAGTTTTAAACTTTCTTAATGGCAGGAACAAAGACACAGTCTGCGAGAGAGAAAGAGGGGAGAGAGGAAGAAAATTAGATGAGACTGCTAATTTTTTAAAAATAAAAAATATCATATTATTAAAATATCCTTATATTAAGATTGTTTATGATAGAAAGGAATTGGATTTTTTATCCAAAGGAAAAAGTGTAAGTTGTTAACTTACTCCTAAAGAAAAAGAAGTGAGAGTATATTAACACTTTTATAATAATAATGCATTAACATTAAATTATTATATTTTTCAATATTTCCTAAGATATGGCCTTTTAAAATAATCTGTTTGCTGAACTAATAGTATGATGATCAATGTGTATAAGTTTGTCAGTTTGCCAGGAAACTGTGTTTTTTTTATCAAATTATCATTAGTGATAAAATTATTTATTAAATTATCATACGTTTGAAATTATATACCGAACTGTCACATTTTTTACCTATGTAGATTATCCTATTATTTATAATTACGCCAACATGTATGACGTAATTCTATGAAAAACGCTATGACGCTATTCACGTAACAGCGCCAACGTAATTACGCCATACATATTGACATTTTTCACGTAATAACACCACATGTTTTGCCATTACCAGTGAATAACGTCACGTTACCTTTAAAGCTCTCATTTCCTTCTCTATCATAGGATGATGATGATATTTACGTGCAGCATGTGCACAAGTATACATACAGAAATGGAGCTATCCACGTAATAGCGTCAACGCTACTAGTGTTTTTCACGTAATTACGCCATTCATGTTGGCGTTATCTAGCAGGCAATAACGCCTAGCGCATTAGCGCTATTATGTAGCCACTGCAATACTACAATACCGTATAAGAAACTTATTGAAATACTACAACAAGATGCAAGCACTTTCAATCTCGTGCATATTATAGTTTGTGGCTTTGCAAAGCTTCCTATACAAATACGCTAAGATTGCAGATCTCTGACTGTATATCCCAACAATGGTAAAGTTTTCCAACAAGGGAAGGAACATCATGTACACATATTTACCATAATGATCAGGAAATAACAAATACCAAATCAATCCAAGTATATATGTCCGTGTACACTGCTGTACGTAAATATCATCATCGCTTTTGTGGAAGAGAAGGAAAGGAGAGCTCTCTACAGGTAATGTGACATTATTCACTGGTAACGCCAACATGTGTGGCGTTATTACGTGAAAAACACCATTAGTTTTGACGCTATTACGTAGATAGCGCCATCTATGTTGGCATTTTTCATGTAATTACGTCATACATGTTGGCGTAATTGTAAATAATAAAATAATTCATGTAGATAAAAAATGTGATAATTTGATATATAATTTAAAAGTATGACAATTTAGTAAATAATTTTACCACTAATAACAGTTTCGTAAATGAGCCCAGGAAACTGCCCATCTATTGAGGTGATTAAGGTTTATATATATAACATCACATTGGTGCTCTATTTATTGAACATATCAAATTTATTTTTTGATGATAATTAAATGTTATCAATTTTGCCATCTATTCAAGTGATTAAGGTTTATATATTTAACATCACATTGGTGCTCTATTTATTGAAAATATCAAATTTATTTTTTATGATAATTAAATTTTATCAATTTTGTCATTTTAGGGACTAGTTAATGGTATAAATTGACATTGATGGACCAATTATATGTATTTATAAATAGAGAATCAACCTGATGACATGTATATTTTTAGAAGACTAAAATAAATATTTATTCATGTATATGTATTTTAACCACAAGGTACAGCTCAATTAGCAAACTAAGTTTCATATAAACGAACTTTACCTATAATATATAAAAACTTGCTAAATATACTTTATGATCAGGATCAAAATGATGTTGGAATGAAAATTAGTGAAAGACGATAAAAAGGCATAACTATAGGCATATATAAGTCACATTTTCACTACAAGAAATTAGGAAAACAGCGAGAGAAATTTCCCTCTCTAATCTCTCGCTAATTTAATTAGCGAGGGATTAGAGAGGGATTAGCGAGGGAAATTTTAGTCGCTTTTTTTTCATCGCTAATTAGCGAGGGAAAGTATTCTCTCTCTAATCTATCTCCAGAAAATTTATTTCCCTCGCTAATTCCTCTCTAATCCCTCGCTAATATTTCTTCGCAAAATGGCGAGGGAATTTCCCTCGCTATTCCATCGCTGAATTATTTACTAATTTTGTTAATTTGCCTCGCTATTCCCTCACTATTCCCTCTTTATTAATTCCCTTGCTAATTCCTCTCTAACTTCCCTCGCTAATCCCTCGCTAATGGCTTGTATTATTCAGTAGCTATTTCCTCGCTAATTCCTCGCTAAATTATCCCTCGCCATTTCCTCGCTAATCCCTCGCTAACTTATCCCTCGCCAATCCCTCACTATTTGGTCGCTAATCCCTCGCTATTTACAATATGAGTTTCTGTCGCTAATCCCTCGCTAATGAGTTAGATTTTTTTTAATAACCTTTCTATATATATAACTTTCCCTAAACTTGCATATCAAACCACAATCCAGCAAACAAAAATCCAACAACAATCCAATAATTGTAAAATGCTACAACAAAAAACTTGTACAAAATATAGTTAAAAGTTATTATACAAATAATCAATCTATATAGTTGAAAGTTATACAAATTTGACAATAAGAATAAAAAATGGCAATCAGTCTAAGTTATCTTCGTCCTCGTCTTCGTCTTCCTCTCGACCCTCCCTGCCTAAATCTTGCGATGGTGGTTGTGGAGCAACATTTGTTGATCCGATCGTAGATAGGAACGATTAGAAGAGCACCAACATAGGGACAAGTTGACTCTGGACAAATGAAGCTATCGCTGCTGCCACTGCTGTGTTTACAGCTTCAGATATGTCTTGTGTCAACGGTGTAGAGTGGGAAGTACCCGCAACCGAGGAGGATGAAGCTGGCCTGGTGTTATTACCAATGTGCAAGCTGTTACCTATGCCATGCACACGTCCCTTCTTGTTGGGACCCACTGCATCCAACCAGACCTCTGGGTCAACCATAGGGTGAGAGGAAAAGTTTTCTCCATATTTTTCTGTCATTGCGGTGTTATATGACTCCTAAAAATAACAAAACAAGAAAAATATTAACAAAAAAATAAACAACCTAAAATATACATGACTTTTGAGTAGGAACAAGACACTTACAATAAAATTTCTCGAGCGCTCAGAAACATAGCTTCCGTCTTTCTTCTTATGACCTTTTGCATACAGATCTCTGTAAGAAACCGGATGCTTTAACTCTGCCTCCTGTAATCCCATATGGAAGAATATTATATAATAAAAACATATCAAAAGTAAGGCAATTCCTCTAAAATACTATGTCATACTCAAGATAGGCAAATACCTCAAGTAATTACAACATGTTCATACACAGATGCTTATCATTAAAACTTTAAATGAGGAAGTTATATTACCATCTTGCTCTTGTGTTGACCAAAGCTTATCGACCTTTGTATGCTTCAAGGCATCGAGGCATGGCTGCCTGTTCCTTGGGCTACTCTGACCTCGTCATCCATTTATCTGTCAGCCAAATGTCGACCAGGCCATCCCACACTTCCGTCTTCATTCCTCTGGCCCATGGCCCTTAATATCAGCCAACTTGTTTGAATTTGCCCTCTCAAACGCCTTATCTCGTGCTTTGTTCAAATGGTCTGGATAACGGTCCAAGATAGTCCGTTCCCAGACAGTTCTCACCATGTTGCGATCAGCATCAGATGTGAACCGATGCTTAGCCTACACAAAGGATATGTATGTATATTTATTTTTTAATAAACGTATACTATATAATTCTATAGAAACACAATTACTTACCATGAAGTCAGTAAATAATATTTCCTTCATCTCAGCTGGATAACCTCGCCACGTATTAGCTGGAACAGGCATCCGTGTCATGACATTGTACATAATGTCACGTGTCACCCTCGACGGTAGAAACCTCCTCCTGTAAGTACAATAAGATAATGTTAGTTATCTGAAAGTAAATACATGTAATAAAAGAGTTAATGTCACTAGTACTTACGGTTCAGGGACAGGCACCACATATATAAGTTCCCTGCTATCTGTTTCTACATTGGATTCTCCACATGAAGACACCACATTCGGGCTGCTAGTGGGTGGGTCAGCAGGTGGTGGCATAGAAATCGCTGGGTCAGTAAGGGGTGGGACAGAAGCTGATGCACCTCCAATGGTCAATGGACTAGACGCTGGTAGGCCTGCACTGGTCGATGGGCCAGTAGCTAAAGTTGCGCCTAATATAATTATACATAAAAAAAACACATATATATTACATTCATATAAACCACGAGTTAATAATAATTAAAAATATTATCCTACAGGTATACCTGGAGAGAGTGAAAATCTTGTCATTGGTGGAGAATCATAGGTAGATGCAACATTACGGCCTCTCCCACGACTGTGTCCAGCACCTCTACCTCGAATGGTCATAATGGATATCTGCATAAGGAAACATAATAAAACATGACGAGTTAAGAAACTATATATCAATAAAAACCTCAAAATATAATAATGATATTCCAGTGTAAATACCATTAATGAAATTTATTGAACAAACTTCAATTTTAACTACTTGAGTCTGAAGCAAAAGATTCCTCATCTTCATCTGAGAATTCATTAATTTCATTATTTTCGTTGTCATCAATGAACTCATCATCAACCAGATCGTCCATTGGATAATGTATATCACGTATGTTAACTTCTTCCATTTGGGCATGTGCATCGAACAAGGAGACTGCTTCATCATCTATCACAGGATTGTGTGTTCCAAGGGATCCATCATCTTAGTAATAATCAGTGGCAGTTAAGTCATTCAATTCATCACCTTCCTCATTCAATGTCTCAGCCACGAAGAGTTTTGCTCTGACCTTGCAAGCTATCCACCATTCACCATTAGCTCTATTCCCGCTTTGTGGGTATCTTGTATAGTACACTTGTTATGCTTGTTCGGCTAAGACGAATGGCTCATTTGAGTGAAGTCTTGATTTATGCTTGATGTCAACCAACCCATATCTCTCATCAACATTGACTCCATTTATCGGGTCAAACCAATGACATTGTAAAAGAAATACTTTGTTCTGATTTCCTACATATGACAATTCCAATATATCTTCAATGATGCCATAATAGTCGAAGTCAATCTCACCATATATACTACCTCTAACACATACGTCACTATTCATGATAGCTTTATTTTGTCCGTACACCTTGGTATAAAATCTGTACCCATTAACTATTAAGCCATAGTAAGAAGTCATGGACTTGGATGGACCGTAACTTATCTCTCGTATCATTTGATCCTCGACTTGGCCTATATTAACTTGTATCATTACATAGATGGTAGATAGTTGTAACATCTAGCATAATGCACATTGAATTTAATATAATAGATCATTATTATGGATAAAAGGACTCACTAGATGTTTTAGCCACCTACTGAAGTCCTTATCTCGAGCTTCTAATATTTGATCATCAGTTATATTGGGATCTGTATCCCTTAACGAATCCTCGAATTGTCTAATCAATACAATAATTAATATTTAGCATAAGTTTAGCACATTAATAACAAATTCATTAGATAGAGAGAGTAAACTTACGGGAGATAAGGTTCTACTTCTCCACAATTTACAAGCACATATGTCTCAGCAATCTGAAGTTTCACATCCGTCAAGAATCTATTTCGACCTCTCCTGACAGGATGACATGGATGTTTAAAAACAGACAACTATTCATTAATTGTATTTTCCCCACCGTCGTCATTCCGAGGAACTTGAGTGTGCCTGGTCTGTAGGTGCGGATCAAAATACATGGAAGCAAAATTGAAAATTTCTTCTAAAATATACGCTTCACAAATAGATCATTCAACTTTCGCCTTATTTCGGACCTTTCTTTTCAAGTACAACATACACCTCTCAAAGGGGTACATCCACTTGTAATGCACTGGTCCTCCAACCTTAGCTTCATAAGGGAGATGCACAACTAGATGTTCCATCACGTCAAAGAATGCTGGAAGGAAAATCTTCTCTAACTTGTAAATTGTTTCAATGATAGAAAGCTCTGCATTCTCCATGGTGGAAGCACGAATTTCAGTTACGCAAACTTCTTTAAAGAACAAGCTTAGTTCTGTTAACAGTTCTCATATAGGTTTTGGCAAGATATCACGAAATGCCAAAGGAATTAACCTTTGCATAAAAACATGACAATCGTGACTTTTCATTCCATATATCTTCCCGCCGTCTACATTGATGCAACGTGCGATATTTGATGCATACCCATCAGGAAATTTCAATTTATTTTATCCACTCACACACCATCCTTCTTTTATTGGCATCCAAGACATACGTCGCCTTTGGTTTTTTGCACTTGCCATTGTCAACTATTAGCTCCAATGTAGGACGTTTGCATATTATCTTCAAATCTTCTCTTGCATTTGCATTGTCTTTTGTCTTGCCCTTTATGTCCATGACAGTGTTGAAGATATTATCAAACACGTTCTTCTCAACATGCATAACATCTAAATTATGTCGTATTAGATTAGTTGACTAATAAGGCAATTCCCAGAATATGCTCTTCTTCACCCAATTGTGGTGTATACCAAAGCCATCTTGTTTTTGTTTACCTCAATTCAAGCCGAAAATGATTTTCTTAAGTTGAGTCACTTTATTCAAGACATTTGTCCCACTCAGCCGTTGCGGTGAATTCGATTTTTCCACTGTTAATCTCTTAAAAGAGTTTCAATCACAGCGAAATGGATGATCAAAAGGCAAAAATTGGTGATGACAATCAAACTAATAACATTTTCTATCGTGCTTTAACACAAATGACTTACTGTGATTCATACAAAGCGGACAAGAAAGTTTTCCATGAGTGCTCCACCCAGACAACATTCCATAGGCTGGAAAGTCACTTATTGTCTACAACAAAGCCACTTTCATATCGAAATTTTGCTTCTTCCAAGCATCATAAGTTTGCACCCCATCATCCCACAATATCTTCAGATTGTCAATTAGGGGTCTAAGATAGACATCTAAACTTTTACCAGGTGACTTTGGTCCAAGAATCACAAAAGTGAGGAATATGTATTCCCTTATCATACACATACTTGGAGGTAGATTATACGGTGTGACAAAAATAGGCCAACATGAATATGGTGTGGCTGAACCGCTGAATAGATTAAAATCGTCTGTACACAAGCCAAACCTAACATTTCGAGTGTCTAGGGCAAATGTAGGATGGTAGCATCAAATCGTTTCCAAGCCTCAGCATCAGCTGGATGCCTGATCACTAATTCATCTTGACGCACTCCATCCGCATGCCAAGTCATATACTGTGCAGTGTTTTTGGACATAAACAGATGTTGGAGTCTTGGCATAATGGGAAAATATCGCAACACTGAGTGCGGCACATCCTTCTTATTCGATGAACGTCCCGCCTTCGGTTTGAATCATGGGTGTCCACATACTAAGCAAACTGAGTAGAGTCTCTTATCACTGTATTCTTTATAATACAACATGCACTGATTAAGATACGCATTTATCTTCTCATATCCTAATCCCAGCTCACGAACCATTCTCTTCAATTTGTAGAAGTTTTCGAGTAACCTTTCAGGCTCTGGAAGCATGCTCTTAATTATGACAATTATTCTATCATAACAACTCTCACTCATGTTAAACACTGACTTTAAGTTCAAAAGTTGAGTTACAGCTGACAATTTCGTGTGCTTATGGCAACCATCCCATAAAGGTTCGTCAGCGTCTCTTAGCAAGTCATAAAACTTCGCAGCTGACGTATTTGGATCATCTTCTAAATCTTGAGCC
This sequence comes from Ormosia semicastrata, assembly GCA_029884595.1. NCBI lineage: Eukaryota > Viridiplantae > Streptophyta > Magnoliopsida > Fabales > Fabaceae > Ormosia > Ormosia semicastrata. The sequence continues at coordinate 12,425,982 of JAQQTO010000055.1, read as the reverse complement.
TCTGGATTTAATCTATCACCTGCGGCATCCATAACCATATCCACGTATGGATTCCTAGGCTCCACGTCATCATCATGGACAATGGATGTTGAGCCGCTATCTCCCCATATGTCCTCACCATGAATGGTCTAATTTACATAACCATCCACAAATCCGTACTTATACAGATGTTGTTCTACCCCAAATACCTCTCTCCAAGCACGATTCTTACATCTAGCATATGGATAAAGGATGCGATTTAATGCATCACTAATTGTCGGGTCTCCTTGAGCAACCCTAATGAAATCATCAATTCCATCCTTGAATTCTTCATTTACATAGCCTGTAGGATCATTTCTTCGTAACATCCAACTTCGATCGGGTCTTATGATTGCTGAAATTGGTTTAGCACATTAATACAAATCCTTATATCAACTGATCCTTCTTAACATGGTATGGCCTTATCCCATTCGATAAGAAACTTTTTCAACACTTTGTTAATAGTTATTCCTTAAATCTCATATTTTATACTTGACGGAATTTCGGCAACATTTCCCATTGGTCTCCAAGTGCATGACTATAACGCAGTGAGATCTACCGCGTTTAAGTATACACCCAGAGAACAAAAAAGGAAATGTAGCAGACCAAAATTTCAACAAGTATAAAATATGAGATTTAAATAATAACTATTAACCAAGTGAAGGAAAAATTTCTTACCAAATTGTCCCACTTTGACAATTCAAGATTCAATACAATGAGCAGTACAAACAATAAGTATGTGTGCTCATTCATATTGAATCTCAAACGGGAAACTAAGGTTTTCCTCAAATCTTCACTCGAATAAGAAAATAAAACTTTAAGCATATGTTAAAGCACAATCAAAAGTTAAATCAAACCAATATTCTTAACACATAATTTGTTAGAAATTCATAACTTTTATTTTTAACATCTAAGATTTGATGTCATATTTAGATAATCCTAAATGTACCTCATAGGAGAGAAAAATATAAATAAAATTTAAGTTTTCACTGGCCACAATGATTGCTGCTATGCGGCCTGACATAGACAACATTAATGAATATGTCATAAACACTATTGCTGGAGCTTTTAGTGTTGTTGCCTCTGCTCTTTGTATACCTGCACTCTTACCCTACTTGAAGGTTGTTTATAAGAGTAAGAAATCATGGCAAGCTCGGCACATTGGGATTAAGATTGTGCAACAGATTGAGAAGGTGAAGCAGTGTGTAAGGAATTGGAAACCCTATACGCCAGTTGCTATACTAAGGAAGTCATGATCATTCTGATTCGTGAATTTCAGTCGCCTAATGAAAAAATGAACCAAGTTGTTCTGAATGTGGTGAAGCAGTGTGTAACACCCTCAGTATCATGTTAGGCTTGTAAACGGGTTACAAAGGTATTCTAATACTTGTTTAACATGTCAGTTCAGTTTTGTGACAAACTGAATTAATTTAGGCACTTAATTGCAACACAGAAGTTGAAAAGTAGCTTAAAATGACTTAGGAAATAGCTTTAAAGGCTAAGTTGAGAGAAACAAGTATAGAGAAATTATTTTTAGATCACAAATGAGTTAAGTAAGATACAGTTAAAATTTAAGAAGAATCAGAGTCAGTTAGGTATTTTTAAGTATACTGGTTGTGTATTTTAATACCGATTGACTAGTAGTAGATATGGAAAATGAGAATAAAAGTGAACTAGCAATTTAAATGAATCCTAGTATTTATTTTAAAGTTGTTGGGAAGCTGAAAAACTTGAATTAGTATAATTCAAGTGTTCTTAGCATATAAAAGTTCTAAAACTGGAACTTAAGTTCCGATTTTCCCCTTAGCCCACGACCCCCAGCAGAAAACAAAAGAAAAGAATAAAATAGAACAGAAATAGAGAAATGAAAGGGAGAAAGAGAGAAAGGAGAAAAAAGGAAGAGAAGAGGAAAAGAAGAAGAACAAGGCTCCAAGGTTGGTCATCACCTAAAGGTAGAAGATTTCTATTCTTTTTCCCTCTTTGTTCTTTTGAATGGGGGTTAGAGATTTGGAATGGAAAACTGGATTTGGAGAGCAAAATCCTAGCTCGTAGCTTGATTCTTGCTTCCAAGAATTAAGTTAGGATAATTTTAGTCTAATAAGTATTAGTTAGTCATTTATGACTCAAACCAACCATTTTGGTTCATGATAGAGAATCTTAGAAATGGATTGGAGAAAAATGAGAATTAGGTTGTGATTAATTGACTTTGACCATAATCTAAGTTTAATGAGTTAGATACTAGTTAGTTGATGGTTTGGATCTCTTAGAATCCATAGTTTCCTTTTTAATGGTTAGTTGGAAAAAAGTAGGATTTTAGTTGGAAGTTTGAGTTCAAATCCATCATTGGTGAGTTGAATTAGTGTTTAATGATCCTAACGTGATTAAAGACCATGATTAGGGTTGGAAAACACTTAGAATCCATGATTTGAGGATTAGAACTTGGTTAGAAACCAAGATTATGCAATACCCGAATTTGCAGAATCAGGATAGCACCCGAACAGCCCGTGGTACTTGTCGCATAACTTGAGTTACAGATATCGGATTGACCTGATTCTTATGGCATTTTAAAGCTAAGATATAGGGCTACATGTGGTAAGAATTTTAGAATTTTATACTAAGCCAAACAGTACCAGTTTTGGTTTGAATTAGACTTGGATTCTGCAGAAAATGTATTCTGGCAACCAGTAAACCAGATTTCATAACTTCCTGCTCCGGTGTCCGTTTCACATGAAACTAATGGCATTTTAAAGCTAACATGTAAAGCTGCTTACCTGCAAAATTTCATAATTTTCCTTTGTGTATTTTGTTCCCAGTTGCAGTTTTAAGTCAGGGCAGAAACGGGTGAATCAGGGAATTTCCTGTTTTTGCTTCTGCAAAATGTCGCATAAGTTTAGATATGCTTAGCCAAATGAGATGAGGTTTGTGGCATTGGAAAGATATGAGAGAGAGCTATCTTCTCATAAAATTTTAGAATTTTATGAGTTAAGATACACATTTGGTGCAATCAGGAAAATCAGCCTTTTTAGGCAAGTTTTGGAGGTATTTTGGGATGGTTTGAATCCTATAAATACTAGTAACTCCTTTAATAATTAAAGTTGAGTTAGATAGGCAAGTTTGTGGTAAATACTTTACTCTCTTAATAAGTTGAGTTGAAATGGGGTAGTAGCAAGAGTGAATTGGTTCCCTAAGGCAAGTGAGGTTGAGCCTAGTGAGTTGGTTCTTTTAAGTAAGTGAGGTTGGGCCTAGTGAGTTGGTTCTCTCAAGTAAGTGAGGTTGAGCCTATTGAGTTAGTTCCCTCAAGCAAGTGAGGTCGAACCTAGAGTTGGTTCCCTACGGGTCGAATCTAGAGTTAGGCATCTTTAGAAAATAGATTATTAGGGACTTTAACTAATTATTGAAGACCTCTAATCGGTTAGAGAGCTAATTATGCTTAGAGGTGGAAAACCTTTGGGGAGGTGTGGGATTGTGATTTTTGGTTGTTTTCTGCAACATTATGCAGAAAACCCGCAATGTTAAACTAGAAAAATGAGTTATCTTGGCAGTTGGTGATGTTTGTCGCATAAGTTGAGCTACAGACATCGGAATGACATGATTCTTATGTCATTTTAAAGCTAAGACATAGGGCTACGTGTGGCAAAAATTTCAAAATTTTACACTAAGCCAAATAGAACCAGTTTCTATTTGAATCCAAGGCAGATTCTGCAGAACATGCATTCTGGCAGCCAGTAAACCAGATTGCATAACTTTTTGCTCCGGTGTCTGTTTCACATGAACCATTGGCATTTTAAAGCTAACATGTAAGGCTTATTTCTTGGAAAATTTCATAATTTTCCTGTGTGTATTTTGTTCCCAGTTTCAGTTTAAAGTTAGGGCAGAAATGGGTAAACCAGTAAATCCTCTATTTTTGCTTCTGCAAAATGTCGCATAAGTTTAGATACGTTTATCCAAATGAGGTGAGGTTTATGGCATTGGAAAGACATAAGAGAGAGTTATCTTCCCAAAAAATTTTATAATTTTATGAGTTAAGATACACATTTGGTGCAATCTTGAAAATCAACCTTTTTAGGCAAGTTTTGGAGGTATTTTGGGATGGTTTGAATCCTAGAAATACTAGTAACTCCTTTAATAGTTAAAGTTGAGTTAGATAGACAAGTTTTGTGGTAAATACTTTACTCTCTCAATAAGTTGAGTTGAAATGGGGTAGTAGCAAGAATTAATTGGTTCCCTCAACCAAGTGAGGTTGAGCCTAGTGAGTTGGTTCTCTCAAGTAAGTGAGGTTGAGCCTAGTGAGTTGGTTCTCTCAAGTAAGTGAGGTTGAGCCTATTCAATTGGTTCCCTCAAGCAAGTGAGGTCGAACCTAGAGTTGGTTCCTTATGGGCCAAACCTAGAGTTGGTTCCCTACGGGTCAAACCTAGAGTTAGGCATCTTTAGAAAATAGATTATTAGGGACTTTAACTGATTATTAAAGACCTCTAATCGGTTAGAGAGCTAATTATGCTTAGAGGTGGAAAACCTTTGGGGAGATTTGGGAATGTGATTTTTGGTTATTTTCTGCAACATTATGCAGAAAATCAGCAAAGACTCCTTTAAACAAGAAAAATGAGTTATCTTGACAGCTGGTGATGTTTGTCTCATAAATTGAGCTACAGACATCGGAATGACATGATTTTTGTGTCATTTTAAAGTTAAGACATAGGGCTACGTGTGGTAAGAATTTCAGAATTTTCCACGTAGCCAACTTGCACCGGTTTCTGTTTGAATCAGAGTTGGATTCTGCAGAAAATGCATTCTGGCAGCCAGTAAACCAGATTGCATAACTTCCTATTCCGGTGTCCGTTTCACATGAAACCAGTGGCATTTAAAAGCTAATATGTAAGGCTGCTTGCCTGGAAAATTTCATAATTTTCCTGTGTGTATTTTGTTCCCAGAGAGAGCTATCTTCCCATAACATTTTAGAATTTTATGAGTTAGAATGTACTAGCTACTAATATTGTCCTAATATTGTCTTCTGAATCTGATTAAGCAGAAAAGTTTCATCAAAGAATTGAATTTTTTTAGGCCAATGTACACAAAGAGTAAAAAGTGTAAAATAAAGTAAAAAGTGTTCATAGAAAACATAATCAATTCAAGGTCCCTACTCCATATTATCTAACCGTCATCAACAAGAGTAGATGTTATTTAACTTTAAAAGACTTAAATTTGCTAAAAGAGATAATTTGTCATTCATAAAATTAGTTAATTACTCAGAACCATTAAAAAAAAGTTTAGTTGAGTTGTGTACAAAACAGTGAATTGAGTTTCAGTAACTACCGCTAATAGTAGTACAACTGAAGTGGCCTTTATAAGTGGGTTCCAGAGAAGAAGAAATGTAAGAGCTCAATAGAACAACCAACACAAGAATGTTCTAAAGACTTGAGTTTAAGTAAGTATCCCTGTACATATAATGAAAAAGCACATATATCAGTCACGATCACAAGCAGACATTTTCATCATTAGAACATAAACAATAACTAAACGACCATGTACCCAACATCTCACACCTCTCTTCACAACCTTGTTATAGGGATTATGATACAATGATGAACAAGATCTGTTCTTCTTGTGCAAAGAGATTAAAACACATCCAATATCATTGAATAGATTTTAGAGAAGTCTTATATATTTCTCCATGTATTTCAAGCAATGAAAAATTGGGATGTTGTTTATGTCATCTTAAATAATAATTTTCTTTGCAAGTATGATAGTTTGCATAATATTTTTCCTCTCTTCCCTTAGTTCAACTAGAGTTTTATCCCTAATTTGTATTTATTTTGATTTAGGGAAATGAGAAGAAAGAAGATACAGTAAGGGAGATTATTTTCTATAAGAAGAGGGGGCTTTATAAGAAGGCTTTGTAATGTTGTGGTAGCTCTCAGTCTTTGTCTGCTACTGCCAAGCTATATGGATATGCTAGCTCAAGGTATTTTCCATATAGTCCTTATCATATGTAAGTTAACTAAAAATATAGCACTTCATATGTGATATAAATATTTGTTATGAGATGAAATTTAACATATTATATAACAATTTAAATTAAATCTCAACTGCTAAAAGTATAATTACTCTTAATACACCTAAGTACTCTTATATGTGGATGCACTAATTACTCTTTCTTTTCTAAAAAATAAGTAATAATTTTCTAATAACAAAGTAGGACTCAAAAACTTGATCCTGTGAAAATTCCTATCAATATGAGCCACATAAATCCCTATTTTAATCTATTTTTTCTAGTCTAATGTCAAAGTAAACACCTTGATCCTGTGAAAATTAGTTTCACTTCATTTTTTATACACTAGCTAGTTCTACTTCATTAACACTTTAATTTTGCTACATTTCCCCAAATGCAGAGTGATGTGAAAGAAGCGTTTTTCTATAATCACCAATTCACATCCACTCGCTTATTACATTATCACCCCTCATAGTATCTCCCTCAACCCAGCCCTTAAACCTAGACACATTTCTCACCCCCCCCTCCAGAGCTGAATCGTTTTGATTCATTTGAAGTAACTACATCACCTCAAAAGATTAGGTAAGTTGTCAATTTATTTGAAATGGCAGGCAGTGTTCATTGATGCATTTTTAAATGACCTCTTATGTATAGAGTAATAATATCAACATATGCCATAGAGGAGAGTATATTTATCTCTACAGCCAAATAGATTAACTATGTAAACTTCATACACCAACTAGCAGGAAATTATGGTTCAAGACCTTATACATCAAAATAAAATTACATACATACTCTATCAAAACGTAAATAGTAGATGTTATTATTTCATTTCCTTCAATTTAATTTTTTTTTCTGTAAACAAGGAATATCAGATGTTGAAGAACCATTCTAATGCAATAGCTTCAGATTAGAAGTGGTTTAGAATTTTAGTAGAGTAGCAACCACTGCTAATATCCAAAGTAGACCCTCAATCACCATCTCCACACTGTTCTGCCCACAAACAACCACCCTCAACCAAACCACTAAAAAAAATGTCACCACAGGTCCATACTCTCTACCCAACGAAACCCATGACCACCATTACCTACTCTGAATCCAGCACCTGCAGATCCGAGCTCGGGCTCAAGTCACCACAGCGGCTGCCACCACCGTTTCGCCATCACCAAAACTTATTACCAATGACCCCATTCGAACCAACAGCCCCTCACAGGTCCAGCCAACTCACACCCTTTCGAACCCATCACCACTGTAACCGTAAACCACCCATAGAAAGAAGAAGGGACGAAGAAGGAGGCAGAATTGTACCAAAAATAGAAAGGGACGAAGAAGGGGGCAGAATGATGGAAGAAAGAAGAAAACTTGAATGGAAGAAAGAAATAATGGCAGAAGGCTTACCTGCAGAAGGAGGGGAAGTCACTCGTGTCGCGTGGCTGCCGTGCTTAGCTCCGGGGAAGGGCTTAGGTGGTAGAGGGGAAGATCGTACGGCTGTGGGTGGGAAGGAGATTTGATTTGGGGAAGGAGAGTTGAATACTAAACCTAAAGGAGACGTTTTGCAAATCCGCGAGATTTCTAATTTAGCGAGGGAAATTATTCCCTCGCAATTCCCTCGTTATTAGCTCTCTCTCAATTTAGCGAGGAATTTTATACCTAAATCCTCGGCGATTTCAGGCGAAAATATTACCTCACAAATCCTCGTGATTTTAGCGAGGGTTATTCCCTCGTTAATTAATCCTCTCAGAGAAGGAATTAATTTATTCGCTATTGCTTCACTATTTACCAGTTGTGGATTTTGTTTTGAATTTTAGCGAAGGAAAGTGTTTGCCTCGCTAATCCCTCGCAATTTTCTAGTTAATTAGAGAGGAAATTGCGAGGAAAAAATTCCCTCACAAATTTTTGTCACTAATTCATAATTTTCTTGTAGTGTTTGTTATTTGAGAACATGCATGTGTTGTGAGATATTTGCCTCATTTACATTTTTTTTTAATTAGTTCATTTGAATCACTCATGAACTAATAAAACATTTATTAGTACTTTTTTACAATGATCAATATTGGAGCAATGAACTTGTAATTTAATTGGCACTAGCTTCACCTTTTAATATATATATATATATATATATATAACAATGATATTAGAGGTTTACTTCTTCACTACGTATAGAAAGATGAGAGAAAATTATTTTTGATAATTTATGTTAATTTTTTTTAAATAAAATTTAATTTAATAAAACGATAAATATACAATAGATAATATTAAATTAAGATGTAACGTGATCAATTGTATTAATAAGAATAAAATGTAATGAGACTAATAAATTATAGTTAAAATGTATTTAACCGAATTTAATTTAAACAGGATCAAGTTAATGTGAAAATATAGGTACATGTCAACTTTTTTTTTTTTTGGTAATTAGGTATATGACAATTTATTTGAAGCTTGTATCTCTAAATATCACGATGCTATCACTAATTTACTATGTGGACACGTTGGCATGCAACACACGACGTATGTTATGACCTACTTTATATGAATCTACAAGAGAAAGCGTGATATCGACTATATTTTGACTTTTGTATGTTTCACAGATTTACAATTAATTAATACTTTTATTTTTGGGTGTTTCTTCTTTTGAAAAGTACGTTTGGTTGGTTACTTATTCAGAAAGAAAGAAAAATATTGAATTGGAAAGAAAAATATTTTAAAACAATTCAATTATTTTATATTTTGATATCTTTTTGCTATGGTTTGATCTTTATGGAATTTGAAAAACATTATAAATCTTAATTAGTATTTTAGTAATTTATACTTGTACACAACATAACTCGTTTTCATGTTTGATTCTCAAGGCGCAGTATTTGATTCGTTATATACTTAATTACTTATATGTTTTGAAATTTCAGCCCTCAAGTTCAAATCATATTGCTTAGTCAAGATAAACGAGTTTTTAAGCCACTAGAGAGACTCGGTCACTGACACAATCCCAATTACAAAACTAATCGTATATAAATATTCGTGTGTGTTCCACAGTGCATCCACCTGAAATTAAACCTCGTCCATATTAATTCTAGCAAAGAAGCCCTTCCAAGCAAGCACGAAATCAACTCAAGGGGACAGGCGGGATCATTGCCTCTCAAGACTCAAAACACATCTTAAATTTTTTTAAATTTTCTTAATTTGTTTTAAGATTTCGCATAAAATTTTCATGTGATCCCCAAAGAAAATGTAAAATTAATATTTGACGCCCCTGCTTCCACAAGTTCACAAGAGGAAAAAGCATAACAGAACTTAGACTTTACAAGTACAAAAGGAGCATTTTTATTTCATTTACTTATATTACCTAGAGATAATCATGGTCATGTTATTGTTTTACAGTAAGATTCTCTTCACCATTTTGGTTGCTTCTCTTCAATATGGAGCAACCAGTTATGAAGTAAATTTCTTAAAAGTTTAAGCTAATTCTTTTAACAGTTTAAGATATTGAATAAAGGCACATAAATAATTTTATTATATTTTTAACATATTTCGTCATGCAAAAGTCCTTTAAATTTAAATCATATACAATACACAATTCTATTTTTACTATGTGTTGAATTTAACTTTTATTTAAAATAACAAGGGTACAAGGGCCGAACTCTGACTTGATTATAGAGGGTTTATGTCATTTCATGAATTAACGCTTTTAAAAACTTAAGATTTAAGCAAAGACACACAAATTACTTTATTATATCTCTAACAAAACCTTCAAATATCAATGGTTGAGGGAATATGATGGGTTTCTATTGCAGTCCATTACACGAGGCCTTGTGACGCTATCAACTCATCAAGTCCCAATCCAATTCATACATAAAGCCATTGAAAAATCGAAGACCCTGCATATGCATAGTTGCACTGGTGTGCTTTCTCCTCCTCTTTAGTTTTCTATGCTATCTTGGTCATGACACGAGGCTCACAACGATAGAATCGATCGACGAGAAGTTGTTGATACCTAGCTAGCTAGTTGGAGATAATAGACTTGCATTCGGTGTAAATGTTTCACATGCACTTTGTTCATTTTCTGTTTTGCCATTTCACTGCTGGGAACAAAGCACGACGAGTAGAACTTCGTTACCCATGCAATCGTTATGCATGTTTTTGTTTCTCACAAGGATTCTTTTATTCACAATTGAATGCAAAAAATATCTTAATGCAAGTTGTTGTGACTTGTGATATTAAGATTCGTACCATATATTTAAAAATTGAAGATTCAACGCAAGCCCATTATTATCTTGTTGGGTTCTTTTAAACATTCAGTTCTTATTTAGTAACATAAAAGTATATCTCTTGAAAAAAAAACCTAAAAAAAGTTTGAAATATTAATTGTGATTAACTTATCACCTACACGTCGTAGTTTGAAGGGAGGGGGAAAGGTCGTACAAGCTGCCCATTTGTCTTTGAAATGCTAACTTAAAATCTTCTTGTTTTTCCTAGTAAATATCTTCTTGTTTTTCCTAGTAAATTGAAGTCCCGCAAATGGCGCATTGTAGGCATATATATATGAAAAAGGTTTCAAACGTATATCAAGCATACCTATTAGCATTATATTCAGAATAGGTGAAATATTTAATTTTGTGAAACCAAAAAAAAAAAAGTAATGTACTGTTGATTTAACATGTATATTGTATCACATATCAATAACAGGAAAATGAAGTTGTGTTCTTAATTTTGGATGGTCCTTCTAGAGACTTATCATTGCTAATCACAGCTGATGTTGTGGGGATTTCTTAGCCCCGTACGTCTTGTCTCTGTAGTTGTTTAATTTTTCTCCTTTCTTGGGCCTTGGCCCAACAATGTATAAAAATAAATGTGTTCTGTTTATTTCATAAAATTGTACCGTTCAATTTGTCACTAGTAATTTAATCAGCAGCTAAATTACCAACATTATTTACGACCATAGGATTTTATGGGATGACCAGAAGGTACTTGGCGACATCGCCGACAAATTCTGGTGGTCTTCATTCAATTATCTCTGTTAGGCTGCTCCATGCTATGCCTGTGCGTGGATCCGACCAAAAAAAAAAGCAGGTCCGTGGAAAACTGCAAATACATGTGCATGACCGAAGATCATATGGAGGAGCTGGTATCATGTTTGTCCACCGACATCACGTTTATTTAATGGGCCTTAAATACTGACTTATTGTTTTGGCTTTAGGAAAAGAGAAAGAAAGCTTCAATCAGAATTCAGAAGTCACCTAATCTTCAGGATTATCATGACTCTTGACTAAACATGTCAAAGGAATAAATATAAAGTAAAATACTCCAATCACTCTATTATTTATCTGATTATTTATATTTCTTTTTTATTTTGAAAATTTACATAATTTTTTTAATATTTATATTGTATTTTAAAAAAGACACATATAAATTTAATTAATATAATAAACTTTAAATTAATTAACAGAATTATTATTAGTTAACAATTAATAATTTTAAAATAATATTTTTACCCTTCCCAACGGTGGCTGTTTCGGTTGACGATTTCCACTTCCCGTGTCAAAGGTTTCTTTACTCATACATTCTTCTCTCTCCACCGTCACATCTTTTTGCGTTATGTTTGGTGTGTTTCTTCAATTTGCTTTCTTTATTGTTAATTTGTTATGATCTTCATGCAAAATTGAAATTTTGTGGTAGTCTCGATATTGGTACAATACGGGTGAAGTTCAATTCCAGTCTCCATTATCCCAAGTTTACTTCCTTATGACTTTTGTTTGCACACATGTTATGATAATTTCTGTACGATAAGAGTATTTAGTACTACAATTACTGCGATTCCTCGGTTTTCTCTCAGTTACTGTAAACAGCCTACTTTACTATTGTTTTTATGATTCAACAACAATAATAATTTAAGAGAAATGATTTATCCTCTACTCAATCTTCTTACTAATCTTTTAATTATTAAATAAAAAAATAAAATATTTTTTATATTTTTAAGATATTAAATATATTTATTTTTTATTTAATATTTTTTTCATTTAATATTAAGAGAATTAATAAAAAAATTAAATAAAAAATATAAAATTACTCATAATTTAATTATGATATTCTTATCACAAATAATATATATATATATATATTTTACACTTTTTTAATATTATTTATTATATATTTTTTTATTTTTTCTGACTTAATTATACTTATTTAAAATAAATATAAAAAATAATATAAAAACATCATTTTCCATATCAATAACACGGACATCAATTACATAAATTGAATGACGTCTTTGTGTGTGTTTTATCGTAAACATTGTTTTTATTATTCAATATAGATTAATTTTTTCTTGATGTTCCCCCTTTGGGATTTCCCAGGTTTATTTGCCTAATTTTTTAAATATCTCTCACTACTTTTAAAAATTACACAAATTTTTTTAATACTTATATGATTACACTTTATATTTTAAAAAAATCTACATATAAATTTAATTAAACACAATAAACATAAAATTAATTAAAAAAGTCATTAATCAATTATTAATAATTTTAAAATGATATTTTTATTTTTAATTTTACCAGTATTACTTTTAATACTAATAAAATTAAAAATAAAAATATCATTTCAAACAAAAATAATTTAGTATTACAAATAAGAAGTAGCATTGATGAAATTAATGATAAATATGTCCTTTCAAGAGTATTAATATCGACTAACAATTCTATTAATCAATTTTAAGTTTATTACACTTAATTAGATTTATGTGTAATATTTTTTAAAATATAATAGATCTTTATATAAGTGTTAAAGGAGTTTTATATAATTTTTTATAAATGAAGGAGATACATGAAAAATAAGACAAATAAAAAAGAAGTTGATATATTTTACTCATATATATGTGGTTTATGTAAAATTAAGCTTGGGCTCTAATGGCTTGCCTTTGGGAATAAAAACCGAAGGGAGTATGAACTCTGACTCTTTCATGACTCAATATTTTAAAATTAAACTGATTGTTAAATTAGTGATAATTAAATATTTTTTAATATAATATAATATGTTAAGTAATAAATTAATATATTAATATTTTATATTATATTATTTAGTATTTTAAAGTCTTATATTGTATAATAAGTAAAGTATTTAAATATATAACTTATATAAAAGTTAAAATGATGCTACATTTATAAGTTTCACATAGAATAACGAGTAAAATATTTGAGCATATAACTTATATAAAAGTCAAGAGGTAACAAACATTCTTATGTCTTTTTTAGGCCTTATATAGGGGTGAAAACATGCAAGGCTAGAACAGGCTTTACCTTAAATAGGTTTGACATGTATCTTAATTATAAGGTCTGAGTTTTATCTGTGAACTTGTAATAGGTAGATTTTTAAGGTCTGACCAGACTTTTTTAAAAGTCCGGCTTGACCTGAAAACCTATTTAAAAGCCTACTTTACAATAAATTATTTAAATAAGTTAACTGGCCTACTTTTAAATAAGTCAACATGCTTTTACATAAACTAATAAATCTAAGCCTTAAAATAAGTCAACAGGTCTACTTAAGGCCAATAAACATTTGTTATAATTTAACATTCACCTTCTAATTTTATAGATGCTAACTACTTTTTTACTCTAATATTTAATCGATGTGAAACTTAGAGATATACTAAGTTGGTCACTTTCTTACTCTAGTATTTCAAGTCACACATCGATTAAAGACTAGAGAAAGAAAGTAGTGAGTATTTATAAAAGTAGGGAGTGAGTGTTAACTTATTATTTTCATTCTAATAAATATATTATATTAAATATATTAATAAATATATTATTTTTATTCTAACTTACTAACTTAAGTTTTATTTGTTGATTTTTATTAAAATTTAATTAAAAATAGATTAATATATTATAATAAATTAATAATCATAATTATAATAATATATATTATATTATATATAATTAAACAGTCAAACTAAATTTGTCAAACTTAAAAGACTTATTAGATAGTTTGAAACCTGACTTTTTTAATTATACAGACTTTTAAAAAAATTTTAACTTAACTTGTTTAGTAAATCGGTCAGGTCAGGCCAAGTCTCAAGCAAATTAGGCCATAGGCCCCTGACAAGTAGTCTGACCTTTTTCTACCCCTAGCTTTATATGTGAGCCTTTCTAACTTGGCATATTTAGACTTTTATTTGATTCAAAATTTATTTTAAATGAGTTTCATATTTGTTGATAAAAAAAGTTTTATTTAAAAAAAATCGATTCAAACTGGTTTATTACCAATTTAATTAATTTTTGACTGATTTGGTAGACTCTTAATCAATTTTTAAATTGACTAATTTTATAATTTAATTAGATCAGACATGTGATCAGTTCACTGATTTTTCGGTTGGCCAATGTGATCCAATTTTTTCAACATTGCTTTGACTTATGCAGCAAATTTTCGACCAAAACCTCATTTTTTTTTATTTTGAAAATTATACAATCCAAACATTTTTGTCGAATAATACAGAAGTTCTTTTTTTCTTTTTCTAGCTTAGAAATTCTTACTTGCTTTAAATTTTATAATTTATACGTTTACTTATTGAGCGTTAAACCAATCATAAGTGAACAGATTGTTGCCTATTGTTACTTATATATATAACTTCAATTATGGAAAATCGATGAAGTCGATTATAACTTAATTAGAACAAAGTTGGTCGTATATTGTCCAGCGGTTTAATGTGGACTCAAAAATTTTTCTCTCCGTCAACCAAACTTATCTTAAATTTTGTTCGCCCAAATAAATACTGTTTAAAAAAAAATTACACATCCCTTTTGAATTTTTTTCATCTCTTTAGTTGTCAACATTTTTTAATTAATTAATAATATGAAATTGGAGGGATGAAATATGTAACAAAAAATGATAAATAAAAAATTCACGGGAAAAAGAAGTATTGATCATGACATTAATAAATATACACAAGTAGAAGTGTAAATAAGTTAAGCTATTCGTGAATTATTTAGGTTCAACTTGTTAAATACTCGATCAAGGGGTGCAAATAAGTTGAGTTATTCATGAACTATTTGAGCGCAACTCGTTAAATATTCGATCAAGCTCATTTGTTTAATTAAACAAACAAGCTCAAACTTTAATTTAGGTTCAATTATATAAATGAGTTAAGTCTTGTTTTATGTGTTCGACATTAAAAATTTACAAATCACTTGATTTTATATATATATATATATAATGTAGGAAGAAATTATCATAATTAAGAAGAAAACAAAAACTATAAGATTGTTAAAATTATTTATCTTAATAAGTATTTATAAAAGACTAACAACATGTATATACAATTATCAATGAGCTCTATCTCTGTGCACAAAGGAAGAAGATCATTTCATTATGAAAATAAGTTGAACAATTTTAAAATGTTAAAGCTTATTTTAAAATTTATTTTTGGAATGATGGAAGACTATAAATTTTTTATTCTTTTATGTAATGAATTATGAAAAAAGGTCTTTATTTCTATTTTTAATTCATCTTTTACTATAAAGATGTTTAGTAATTATCAGCTTAATAAATTTTAAAAAATAAAAAAGACTTTAAGGAGAGATTTGATAAAATAAAATAAAATAATCAAGACATAAATGAACTGAGCCCAAACTTTCTTATTTTTAAACAAACTAAATTCAAGTTTTAGATTTGACTCATTTAAATAAATGAGTCAAACTTAAACAACTTATTTTTTTACAAGATAAACTTGAATTTCAAGTACTCAACTCATTTACACCCCTACACATAAGGTCCAAATAAGCAAGGTTACATACTGAGTCGAGCCATTCCCAATACTGAATTCAGAGTTGAGAGGGCCAACTGAGTTATTTCATCATTTTCATGAGCTACCCTATTACTATTTCTTCTAACATAAGAGGAAGAACAGGATTTGAAAAAGACTGGAGATCGTGCTAGAGTCCTCCATGATCAATAATTTTTTTGGTTTAATTTCATGTAATTTTTTTAAAAATAAATACACTAAAACATAAAACAAAGTCTAGTGATTTAGAGTCCTCCATGATAACATTTTGGTTACATAATTTGTACAAGAATTTTTTCCATTGACGAATCTTCTTAACTGCAGCAGTTTTAGGTAGGAAGTAAAAGTTCTATTATCCTCTCTGTACATCTTAGCTACATATGCCAGGTGAAAATGAGTTTTGGGAAATCAAATTCTATAACATAATATGAGAGACATGATTATATGCAGCCAGTTAAGATAGCCTATAATTATCCCAGGAAGCAATATCAAGCATATGAACTTAAAACCTTATAACCCCACTTATCACTCCCATACAACTATAGTTTGGATTTTGATGTACTGTCAACGTTTAGTTTAAAGATGGGATTTTTTTTTTTTTTACTGAGTTTAAAGAAGGGAGTTGGAGAATTGTATCAGAAATATATCTTGATATATAAACCTAAGTAAAAGTGTCATTAAATTTTTCAACAAAAAAGAAGAAAAAGAAGTGCCATTATTATTATTATTATTATTTGGGTAGGAAGAGTGCCATTTCTTTTTATTGGTAAGAAAGGTGCCTTTAAATTTAGGGTTTTTGTTAACATGTGCCTTTACATAATAAGAAATTAGAAATACAAATTATTAAATATAAAATAGAAGCATTTAATATCTTAAAATTTTAAAATTATTTAATACTTTCTTATTTAAATAATTAAAATGATTTAATAAAAAAATAATATATACTATTTTTATTTTTTAACCCGTTAATAAAAACCCTTAACTTTAATCTCTAAATGGAAAGAGATATTCCTATAACTCGGCCAAAACCTGAAGACTTAGAGTGTGTTTGGTTTGCTGTTTCCAACCCCCAACGTTTGTTCATCCTCCACAAACGTTGTTCCAAGTTTGTTTGGGTATTTTCCCGTTTGCTCCACTTCAACGCAATTCTTCTCTCAAAGCTTCGTTTGAGCTTAAGTAAGAAAATCTTGCTTTTGCATTATAATTTTAATTGTTGGATAATTGAATGGGAAAATCTAATTCTCAACTACCTTTAGAAACATTTTTAACCTTCATTTGAGCAGAAGGTTGGGGTCTGATACAAGCTTCTCTGTGGTCCATTTTTTTCAAGCTTGAGGTTCAAAAGTCTTCCTATCTGATCCGAGGTTCTCTCTTGTGATCCCTTCAAGTAAATCTAGTCCCTCCAAGTTGGAAGGTTGGTACAAACTCCAACTCCATCTTCCATTTTTCTCCTTTTTGAGTTATTCTTTTTTTCCCCTTTTCTCCCGTTATTGAGCTTCATATTTGTTTTTGGTTTTTGGTTTTCATTTTATTTTATTTTTGGTCAGTTTTGACATTGGTTTAATTTGTGGGGTTGGAAGGAGTTTATGTTTTTTGGGCTATAAAATGTAGGAAAAGTTATTAAGTTTAGCTCTGTATTGAGGTGTACCCCACACATATGTGTGGTTCACTCAGGTACAAAGCATGGATTTTGGCTACTGCTCCCACACATATGCATATTCTTTTTTGATCAGGAATACTACCACCATGCCTAGGCGTGGTCTCTGACTTCACAATTTCTCTTCTAAAGTCTTGGTTGAATTCCTTGATGCTTGATCATCATGTCCATTTATTCATATCTCATTTCCAAAGCTTTCCTTGCCTCATTGAATTCTACAAATTAACATTAATTATGAGTTTAGGGATTTAGGTGTCAAAGTAATTGACTAAAGACAAGGTGAAAATTACTTTGAATCAAGTAACAAAAAGTTACATGCGATTAAGCATTATTTCAAATAAATCAAGGGGAATTATGGACCTAGCACTCATATTTTTATTCAATTTAGGTTGAAATAACTCCACTTTATAGAGTTATCAGCCTGGAAATACTAGAGTTTGATTATGGTTTAAATTTTGAATTTGAAGAATTGTGCTTGGTGATTTTGTTGAGATTACTTTAAAATCAGAAGGCTACAACTGCAAAATTAATATCACAACTCATAAGAAAAGCTCTAAAAATAGTTAGTTGATTATAAGATTGTCTGATGTGGATTTAAAATATTTCATGTTCCTTTGCTAAGAAAAAATTAAAATGATTGAAAGTGTACTTATATGTGGTCTTAAATATGTTGAAAGTGTAAAATATAAATTGTGATTTTTCTTTTGTAATAGAACAATGAGTAACAAAAAGAGAAAAGACACCATGTATAACCTTTCAATAGATAATGAAGCTCATAAGTCAAAGGCTACATGGGATCTGAAGATAACTGAACATTTTATCTAAGCATTGGACCAAGTCTATAAGGGGGAACGTAGTGCAACGACCTTTACAAAGAAAATGTGGAAAACTATTATATCTCAATTTAATGGGAAAAGTGAAAAGCAATATGACAAGAGATAGTTTAGAAACAAGTGGTATAACCTTAAGAAAGAATTAATGGCAACTATGGTACAAGTTGTTTGCCAAAGAGACATGTTTGGGATGGATAGTGCAAAGAATACCGTAGATGCATCGGACGAGTGATGGGAGAAAAATCAATTGGTATGTAGTAAATAAATGTGAAGTTGTAAGTTTTAGATTTATTTTGTGTAATGTGATGTGTTGATAAGTCTATATATATATATATATATATATATAGATAAATCATGATTAAGGAAAAATCAGGCATAAAGGGCTTCTTTGTGCCTATGAATTGACCATATTGTTCAACAATGTGGTGGCTATTAGAAAATGTGCTTGGGCACCCTCATCTGAGATATTGCCTAATGACATTAATGAAGATGACGATGAGTAACGCCTATGCTTTGAGAGTGGTGTAAATCTAGATCAAGGTTAGGAGGATAACGAAGAATCTTTACATGTTAGTGCAGGTGCTAGTGCGGGAACCAGTGTTGGAGTCAGTGTTGAATTCCAACATATGAATTTAAGCACTTCCCAATGAAACAATAGTCAAAGGAGCAATAGGAAGAGGAAGAGGGTTGAGCCTAGTGAAATGAGTGAAAGGAAAAGAAAGATCAAAGTTCCTGCCTCAAAAAAGATAACTGATGTAATAAGTAGAATTGTATCTGCATCTGAGTCACGCTTAGTTGCTATAAATACACTAATAGTACATGGTTCATCTATTGATAAAGTGATGACTGAGCTTTAAAACATGGAAGCTATTACAAGTGATCCAAATTGGCATTCTCGATGCCGTCAACTCATGTTATTTAAGCCTACAAAAAAAATGTTTGTCTCATTAAAAAGATTTGAAGAGAGATTAAGATTGTTAATTTGAGTTAAACATGTAGCTTATAACTCATTCCCTTTCATGAAAAATTAGTTGAAAGACTATATTTAAACTAACTGACTTTAGATTATGCTTTTCTATTAGGCTAGATGTATTCAAGTGACTTATAGTATTCCTATGTATTGCTTATGTTTTTGCTTGTATGTCCAATGTACTGTCAATGTGTTGCTTATGTATTACCTTTTGCAATCGAAATTGTGACAAAATGACAAAAAAAAATTAATTTTGAAAATGGAATATCACCAAGGTTTATTTAAATTAAGAAAACATGAAAAAAAAATTATTGAAAAATTGGTCTTTGAAAAATAAAATCAGTTTCGATAGTCAATTACAAATAAAAAATGTTTTAACACTTTACATTGTTCATTTTGAGAATAGTACCTTAAATTAATTATACAAATTTAATAACTTTAAAAATATTTATTTTATCCCATTCAAAAGATTTTTGTTTTGTTTTGTTTTGTTTTATTTTCTTCTCTCTTTTTTTCAATTTTTTTAGTAGCAAAAAGAACCAAAACCCAAATTTGCCTAGGTCTTACCATTTGAGCCCAATTAATAGGATACCTATAACAACTAGTTTCTGGCCCAAAAAGAGCTAAACTACGACCCAAATAAAAAAAAACCATTACCAGCTTGCAAATAAAAATGAGATGGGTTTAAAAAATTAAAAAAAAAAGGAAAACAATAAAACGAATTCTGGTTTTTTTTCGAGCGAAGCCGAAACAGACATATTCAAATGGGGTTTTCTGTTTTGGGTTTGGTTTGGGTGAGGACCTTTGATGTCTTGGAAGAGTGCTTCTGTGTGATGATTATTGCTATTGTTAGAGTGATTTTTGTGTTGCTATTTTGTTTCAGGGACCACAGAGAGATGGCGAGGTTGGACCGAGACATTGGGACTGTATTGAGCTTGGTTTGTGGTTTGAAGTTTGTGGGTTTGTTTCCAAATTTCTGCCATTTGCACCTGTACCTGCAGTTGCATATTAAATGCTCCCTTCTTTTTAATTAATTTATTTTTTGGTTTTGTTTTCTCTTTTTTTGTTTTTGTTCTCTTTTTTTTTTAAATAAAATAAAGATAAAGTTACATAGAAAGGAAAAGTTAAAACAAAAATGAAATAAGAAAAATTTGCATACATTTAAAGCATTTGTAATAATAGGATTAAAGCATCACAAACACTCAATTATTAGTATTTGACAAAAATGAAAAGTTTATGGATAAATTTCGGTATCAACATTACCTATGAATCGTTTGGATACAATGAGCAGTTATTATGGCTTTATAGTGTGTATCATTTTTTATCTCTAAAAAAAATTCTTAAAGTACTAATTCCTAAATTCTTGCAGATGTTTCATTGAAGTCCATTGCATGCCATGATGGTTCCTTTTTTTGCCTTTATTAATTATTATGGAGACTACCTAATTAGCATTCTTTATTTTCATGAGCATCTATAATTTTGCCAATTAAATCGTCTTGCACTTTGTATTGTATATGTCTAAAAATCAATAGGGGAATGGAATGTGAAGGATTGGAATGAAGAATTTTAAAATATTTTCTATTATAAAAGATTATATGAGGGAAGATGAAGATGTGAGTGCATTAATTAGTATGGTAAAATATTTATGTAAAGAGCTATATAGAATTAGTGAGCAAATAAGTCATTCATGTGTGCAAGAAATTTTGTGAGGGCATCTCATTCGTTGTTATGAGATGTTTCGGATGAAAAAATATGTCTTCTTTTAATTTTACACTAAATTAGTTGAACATGATTTAAAAAGCACTAAACAAATGGAGATTTAAGAGATGGTTGCAATGTTCTTAAATATGATTGACCATGAAGTAAGAAACAAGATGATACAAAAAAAGTTCCAAGATCAATGAGAGATTGTAAGTAGGCATTTCTATAAAATATTAGTTGCCTACATTAGACTGTCCTTCAAATACACGAAGTCACAAGGTTCAATTTCTATTTTTTCTTTCAATACACCATTAGATTTAGGTGAATAAGGGAGTTACTTCATGTATTATGTCTTCTTTCACAAAATTAAATCTAAATAAGATATATTCAGCTACTTACTGTCAGATCTAACCGCTTTTAATTTTTCTATTTAATTGATTTTCTTAGGATTCGGAATATTTATACCAAAACTAGAAATGATAGTCAATATTGACCATTTTTTAAGAATATTATAGGAGCAATTGATAGTAATCATATTTCATGTATGGTTAGCTCCTGTAAACAACTAAAATTCAGTATTAACTGCTAATTCTTTTTAGCGACTAAAGGACTTTTTATAGTAGTGATAGAGCGCACGGACTTGGGCTCAATTTCATGCAAAAACTAAGAAACAATAAGACTGACATACACATATTTATTCAAAATAGACTAGAACTTCACTTTCATGCAATTATCAATTAGTTATTATTTCTCTAATTTCTATTAAAGGTGGGTCTCATAATTAAGTCTTATAATTTGAATAGAATAAGTATAATCCTAGTGATACTACATGAGTACCTAATAATTTCTCTCGAAGAGGATGTTTATGTGTACTTCAACCGACGTGAACTGTGATTTCAGTGCTGCATAAGGAAAAGACTATTTGTCCAGATATTTTGTCAGAATTCCAAGTGCCCGAAACATTGGCCTCGTTTAATATGGCCTCGTTTAATATGGACCTCTTTAGAAGAGGTCCATCGATGCACCTGTATTTTGAAGCCGTTGGATTGGATTTTTTTTTAAGATGAATGGTGTAGATTCCTTACTTGTAACCTGTTGTGTACGTAAAAAAAGGGGAAATTTGACTTTGCAAACTGGTACATGAAAAATTTCTCAAATTGGTTCTCAACCAAACCCTAGTTCCTCTGCCGCCGCCGGCCATTGCGCTGCCCACCACCGTGAATCTCCTCACCACGCACCATCTGGCAGAGACCACCTTGTCAACCACCCCACTACTACCGGAAAACCCACCACCAGAAAATTGAACTAAACCCGTGATTCCACACATATGCACCAAAAATGGCAAATCAAAGCATCATGACCGGAGAGGAAGGAAAGCGGCGGCGACTTAGTGAGTCAAGGAGGAAGTTATTGTTTGATAGGTCTAACAGATCTAGCCACTGTGATTCACTACGAGTCAAGGATTTGGCGGTTTCACAACAGTATTCTTCTTCCTCGTCGTCGCCGGAACCGGTCGCCGCTCCTTCCTCTGTCCCCATCCTGCTTCTCTTGCTCCATTCCCAACCTCCTCCGCTTGATTTGGGCAACCAGTTGAGCCCTAAAGATAAGATTTTTGTCAGATTTGGGAAAAATGACGTAAATGCAAAACTAGATTTCAAAGGGACTTAACTAAATTTCTAATTAACAATTATAATAATTAATTTTAAATATAAAAACCACATCCAGATTATCGCATTAGTTTTTTTTTTTTTTCTGTTTGGGATTCGAGGTGCCTTAAGTCCAAAAAACAGACAAAACACTCCAATTAATACTAGCTTATATTTTAAATTTTTTAGTTTATATTAAATAAAACTAAACACTACATTACAGTTCTTTCCATTTAACTTTTAAATTAAAATGAATTAATAAAAATATTCTCAAAACCAAAACTGAAAGGTGGATGGTTCAATTTGTAAAAGAAAAATACAAGTTGTTGTATAATAAAGATTTTGAACATTTATGAACTAAAATATATTATGTGAGTATCATAATTCTTAATCAAATTTTCCTTATCCATTCTACAACATATTTGGGTTAATCATAAGGATAAATGTATTAAACACTTTGACGTTTAATGATTTATATTCAGGATTAAACAAGATTTTGATCTATATATATATATATATAGGGAATTTTTTTTTGGTACACTCTATATATGGGATTTGGGTTAACATTCCTCTCATTTTTTTTCCTAGGCTTTTTCCTGCACTCGTTAGCCGTTACCTTATGGCAATGCTCCTTATAATTACTAGCGGATTGACTGGCACATTCAATCCACATTTTTAATTTTTTGTTCATATATATAATTATATTATAAGATTTTTTTAACTGAATAATTATATTATAAGTTAATATATTTATTGTTGTAGTATATGATTATATTTTAATTTGTTATTGTTTTATGAAAAAATTATTGACATGCATAAGATTTTGGGTTAAAAAGACAAGAAATTCTATAACAAATTTATTTGACGAAGTATTTTTATGTGAGTGATTGTATATACCGAGTTGATTTAAGAGTTATTTAAGCTATTTATTGAAAACTTACTTTTAACCTTTCATTTGATATAAAACAATTCAACATGTCAATGATCCAATAAGCTTTTACCGTTTTTAGTAATTAATTTGGGTTAGTGCTACTAGGATGGCAAAATTAATAATACGGACTTGTATTTTTTTTAGTAATTAATAAATTTAGAAAAAATATGTGTCAAATGATATAATGAAGTATATTTTTAACAAAAAGAGAGAATAATATTATATTTAATTCTCTTTAAAAAAATTGTAAAATAATTACATATTTTTTTATAAAAATGGAAATGAATGTATTTTTAACAACACATTAAATGAATCATTTGACTCAAATATTTAATAGACTATTAGTTTGTTTCTACTATTTAAGAAAGGTAATTTTAAGAAAATAAGAAAAATAATAATTAGTAGGAAGTGACAATAGATAAATTAGAGTGACAATAATTACTCCAATAAATTTGGAAAATAATTCAGCTCGAATAGCATAACTTGTTGGATAATAACAGACACCATAATATGTACTTTTTTTGACTTTCTGATAGTTGTAATAGTTTTACTTTTTAGTTTTAAATAAGGTTAACTACACAATTATATATATTATTTATATCTTTATAATTTTTATTTTTTAATTATAATTGGTCTTATATTATATTTTGTACATCTCATTTTTTGTGAATTTGAACGAGAATAAATATCATATTAAAATAAATAATTAAATGATGTTCTTATTTTCTATATCCTTAACTTTAATTTATGCCCTGATCTTTGTTGAAATTTTTTGTTTATTTTCTGAGAACTAATCTTGTTGAGTTTTCAAAACCACATGCGACTTAATACATACGTTTCTCTAAAAATGACTAGTGATATAGAAATATTACATTACCTATTTGAAAATAAATACTACAATAATATATTATAAATTGTTAGGATAGGATGTATATTTTGTCAGTGTATCTTTCGGAAGCAAAAATAGTCACATATGTACATACATTACTTCTTCATAATTAATTTTAAATTATTAATAATTTAATTATTTCTAAGAGTGATCAATCGACCTTTATATATTACATTAAAGTATGTCTTTTAAGAGTGATTTAATTTTTTACTCTACTCTCCTTCAAAAAATAACACATGTTACTTCTTTTTTAAAAAAATATTCAAATTCTTTTTAAAATTAATTATACATATCTCTATTATAATTTTAATCATTTTTCATCTTTTAATTTTATATTTTTTTATTCTACTTAAATGCATGAGATACATGCTAGTAAAGTATAATGTTTCAATTAAAAAGAATGTATAATGTTTATTTCCAAGTTAATGCACAATGATATTGCTCTTACGACACATACAAGAGAAAGATACCAACGAAAATAATGGCTTCAACTACTATTTTTAAAATTGGATTGATCATTGAACTGATAATTAAAGACATCAGTTCACGATTTACTGATTTAACCATAGTAGAACAAGTGATAATTAAATATTTTTTTAATATTATAGTAAATAATATACTAATGTATCATATTATATTCTTTAATATTTCAAAGTCTTATATATAATAGGTGAAATATTTAAGCATATAACATATTTAAAAGTTAAAAAATGTCACATTTACAAAGTTAAAAAGTTAAGAGGATGTCAAACTTACAAATATCTTATATGTGAACTTTTGTTACTTAGTATTAGAGTTTTATTTGACTCAAATTATTTTTAAATGTTAAATTTTTTTTTCAACAAACCAGTTTACCGAGTTTTACCAATTCATTCGATTTTTGACCAGCTCTTTATGCTTTTGATTTTTTGGGTTGGTTGGATTGGATTGGACACATGGCTGATTTATTAATTTTTTTGGTCTAATTAGTCGGTTCAGTCCAAATTTTTAATCAATAGTTTCAACAATAAAATGTCTTGAAAGAAAGTATAAGCTCCAACAGATCTAAGGTACATTTAAAAGAGCATGCCATCACAAACACCTTTTCAAAGATGATATCCCTAAATCACATTCTCTACCAAACGCATTTACTCTCTCAATGCCTAAACTTCCATGATTGGAGGAGAATACGTCACAAGTAAAGTTTTTGAAGCTGTAACATATAAACTACAATCAAAACCTCTAACCACCATGCTCATATATACCACCTCTTCGTGCATCAGCCGATATAGCTACCTGAACAATGATTTTATATGATTTCAAAGACAAAGTGGCCCACTTGTTTTTATTTATTGGTTAAGGAATTGGTCTTGGGCTATCCAAAAATCTTCTAGCACATCATTTTTGTTCTGAACTAGATTCAGAGGGTACCTGAAATAGGCACGTTATAATGAGTTCTCCTTCGCGCAGCAGCTGAGCTTGTGACACAGGGGGGTTGAGTACCTGCAAAGGGACTCCAACGCTCAAGTTAGGCAGTGCACAATAAGGTTTTTGGGATGGGGTTTAGAGTTACCTTACTAAGATGACTTAGCCTTGTATTTATAGAGCGTAAGCAGAATCCTAATGGGATTCTTATCGAATACTGAATGCAGGTAGTTTAGGATTAGTATCCTGAAGAGGATTGCCTTCCTGTTATTATCAGATATATCCCTGCAAATCTGGGATTAGGATATGGAAAGTATCTAACCAAAAAGGATATCTATACATCCTATAATATCGTAAGTTGATGATTGGCAGTTACGGATATTTAGGGATTCATCCACTGCGCGAATCTATCAGTCACGATGTCGAATACAGATACTGCTCGAAGACCGTAATCCGTTGTCCGGAGTACGTCGTGAGTCTTCCTCTACGCCTGCTAGGAGAGTCCGGTAATGTGCATGCCGGGTTGATCCCATGGAGCGGGATCCCGGATCACGGTCCAGAACAGTTGCCCCCAGCTTGGCTCTTGGATGAGACAGACCAGAGTCAAGTTTAGATCGGATCAACCATTCTGTGGTAATTCGACGGGTAGGTGTCAGACCTCGGGTTATTACCGATATCCTTGTCCTTATTCAGTTACGAACAAACATCGCTGCCCCCAAGCACGAGTACTAAGGATTCCTGGAGACATATTTGATGCAGATCCCAAACATGATCCCTGACGTAACGGTCTGCGATTTTCTGGGAAACTGATGCTTGGACTTTATTAGGAAGTAGTAATTCTTTAAAGAAAACATCAATTTCATACGAATTTTTTCAACTGCTCCTTATCTTTATGACCAACCAGAGATCAAAGCATTTATTTTGGCTGACTTCATGGGGTCAGGTCACCTTTTACGAGACCAATCGGAATCCTTCATGCATGCTATAAGTAGAGAACATTTCTTCGTGGGTTAGCATTCCTTTCTCCTTTTTCATTGTCGAACAGAGATGATTTCTCCCAAATGAATGAGTGTAATTCTTCCTTCGTTCCCTTCTTTTGTGAAGAGAGCTTTACCATCTGCAGAAACTATATTTTTATTTTTTCCAAAGTTCGCGAAGAGATTTGATTTTCTCCGAGCGTTCATCCTTATTGGACAGGGGCTTTTCTATCTTAGCGTAAAACCTGGTTGCTATGCATTTAGGGAGGCAGAAGCCTTTCTATCCTGGCGTACACGGGGGTGTCTGACCCAACGTGTTGTTAGGATGGAATAATGCTTCCGTCTTCCGTTGCATGGGGACCCGATGGAGCACACTGTTCCTCTCTTCTTCTTCTTGGCAGGCTGCTTGAAAGCACTTGGCCCGTCTTTTTCGGAATAACGGCTGGAAATGCAAGGATGCTAGGTCAAAGGAGTACAGATCCCCTCGGAGCAACCTGGGGTGGTCTGCTTTCTTTGACTTACTTTCAAGGAAGCAGCGCGTATCCGCTTCTGCCGTTATCCGTCGAGAAGGTAGGAGAAGAACGGGCGAACGGGGGATTTCTACTCCGGAGTGGCTTCACTCTGTTTCGGCGTAGAAAGGCCGCTGTAGCTGCTCTGTAACCTGAGGCAACTTGGAATGGTCGAGACCGGCGGAGGATTCTTCAGCTAGAGAGGTCGTACCCCTTCCAACCAGAAAAAAGGATCCTGGTCTTTAGTTGCATCGCGGAGAAGCAGTGCAAAAGACTTTGGCATTTTCCCTAGGGCTATGATCCCAGTTTGCCAATGTTCTGCAAAGCCTATCCACTTTTTCAAAAGACCGTGAATTGGAGATGTGGATGGGGTATGATCCGGGCAGCCGGAGATGTTTTCCCTCGTTCTCGGGATTTCGTTATACATTCCATGTCTCAATATTTTCTTTTTCCTCTTTTTTAATTGTACGACGATGTATGGAATGAAGATGATTCAATAGACTTTACCTTTCCTGTATTTGTCCTGTACTTAAATTATGCATATGCTTTTCCACCGAGGTAACTTTGTCGGGATGAGTCCAACGCTTATCCCGGTATAATAGCCGTAAACACACCTCGGAGCATGATACGTTGTCCGTAGTGTCAATAGTTAATAGGACTTGGAACCCGTGGTAAAAACCCAGGTTCTCATCCAACGTTCGTACGACGCTTTGGATTACTTTGCGTAGAATCCTTTCAATCAAGCTATTACAAAGTGGTGGGCCACGTGTTGCGATTTCATCGGAGGGACGTGCTTAGAGCCCCGCGAGCCATGATGAGCACTTTTTTGAACTTGCGCTGGAGGGGATAGAAATGTCCCTTAACCGTTCAACCCTTTATAAATAAAAGGTTTGTTTTCCTTGCTCCATCGTTTTTGCCCTTCTTAACTGAAAACACCATGCGTTGAAAGTCTTGGTTTCTTTTTGGGTGCTCTTCAATCGCAGCTCCTCCATTGTTCTGACTCAACTTCTCAACTTTCAAGTATCCTGCCTTTACACTGTAAGTTGCTTTCTTTCGGTCATTTTGTTATTTGCACTTTCAGTATATCAATAGTTTTTCAGAAAGTAGGGTAGCTTCGCATTCCTGGTTTTTCTTGCCTTCAAATAGGGCTTAGCGATATAGGCAGATATGGTCGCCTCCCTGAAACACCAACTTCGCCGCGCCACGCGCAGTGGAGGGGTTCCCCCCGAATGCCTTGTTTCGGTGGGACAGGAGGTCGGTAGGGAGGTTAGGATTACCTTGCTCTCCCGTGTCTGAATCTGTAAAGCTATTGATTCTGACAGTTTCTTACCGACTTCTTTGGATGTTCTCAGGGTTTCCATGGCCAAAGGAAAGAAAGCTAGGGTCCAGCCCCCATCTCACGACGTCCGTGATCCGGCAGAAGACGAGCTGGTTCGAGTTCGGCGGGGTCCAGGGTTGGTATGCCCATGGGTAGTGGACGACGTATAGGATCGTCAGTCCCAGTTTTTAAGCGAAGCCGTGCTCCGAGAATTTATATTCGCCTTGGAGTTAACTGTGAACAAGGCTCGAGATGACGAGTTCGAGGTCGTCTGTCCGAACTGGAACGAGAGGGTGTGTTCCTGCCGAGAGGAGGGTTCACATTTCATGTTCCTGTACGAGCCACTTTTCTTCAAGTTAGGGCTAAGGATGCCGTTTTCTGACTTCCAGATGGACGTGCTCCATACTCTCCAAGTGGCCCCTTCGCAGATCCACCCTAACGGTTGGGGCTACATCATATTGTTTGAGAGGTTTTGTCGGTTGATGAGCCTCAAGTGCTCGGCGAACACCTTTTTTTTTTTTATACGAGAATAAACACCCGAGGGACGGTGAGGCAAACTAGTTGGCTTGTCATCCGATCCCGGCTTAGTCGTAAATCCTTTGATGTTTTCGAAGAAAGCTTTAAAGGGTTCAAGACTGCATTTTTCAAAGTAAAGGCCAAAGAGGATGTCAGCCTTTCTTCCTCAAGCCGGACGGGGAGCCAGAATTTCCTCTTTACTGGACGCAGAGGTGCTGGGACGTGCCCATCAACTTGATTGAGAAAGAAGAGGAAGATCTCGACCCTGAGGAACTTCGAACCGCGAGATTCATAACCCGATATGCTGAGAAGCACGGGAACATCAACATTAGAGATGTTCTTCGTATCCCTGGTGATGATCTTCTTTACACTTTGTTAGGTAGGAATTAGGGCGTTTATACCTCTAGTATCCTTAGGTGTTTGTATTGTCTTCATATATCAATGTTTCGTGATGATGTACTGACGGTATCTATTTCTCGCTTCATCCGGTCCAACAAGAACATGACTTCGTGGATCTTCCATGGTTACCCTGCGAACTTCAAGAAACTGGAGGAAGGGGAAGAAGACGGCGACTTCATCCTCCACAGCTATTCCGGACTCATCCGACCGTGACGTTGTTATTGCAGAGCAAGATCAGCCGGGATCCCCTGCCCAGAATCTTAAAGGGAAGAAAAGGCAGGCTGTGGAAGAGCCTCCCGAGCACGATGGAGGGTCGTCAGAGGGCGGTGAAAGGGGATGGACGGACTTCTTGCCAGTCATCGTGGGGCACTCTGACCCCGGCCCCTTCATAGATGGGCGACTTTTGAGTGGCGAGGTGAGGCAGCATATTGCTGAGCAAGGTCTGGCCCAAACCTTAGCCGCACTTCAGAGACAAGCTCTCCGGGCAGCGGCCGAGATCCGTGTCATCGAAGTCACTATCGAGAACACTGATCGCCAGGCGTCGGAAGAGCTGAGGGCCTTGAAGAAAGAAAAGGAGGACATCAACCAGAAGTTGACCGCGTCCTTAAAGGCCAATGAGGATAATAGGGCGAAAGCCATCGAGCTGGAGAAGAAAGTCCCTGAGCTGGAAAAGAAGGTCATTGAGTTGGAGAAAGCGTTGGTGGACTTTGAGGCTGCCAGGAAGGCCGAAAAGCTTGGGGCCGACCGAAGCATTGGCGCTTTGAAGGCCGAGGTAACACAACTCGAAAAGGAGGTCGAGGAACTAGACGGAGTAGCTGGAAGTGTCGGGAAGAGCAGTTCCAAAATCTTGTGAAGCAAATCCAAGATTTCAACCCCGGGTCAACCTTATCTTGGAGGGTGTTACCCCGGATAAAATGTTTCATAATGGCCACTTGTAGCTGTTGAAGAGTTAGCCGCTAAAGCTCTGGTGGCAACCCGGAGGTTATCCGAGATCCCTAAGAGGTCGATGTCTAATCTTTTGCTTGCTTTTTTTTCATTTTTTGTTTTACGCCCCCTGCGTGGGGTTTTGTTACTTGTATGAACAATTGCCTCATGTTTAGGGTTTTATAATTTTAATGATTCTGTTTAACCATTTATTTTTCATGGTCCGACTTGGGTCCAACGCCCATTTTAGCAGTCATTATAATGGACTTAGAAAACTTGTTATCATAGAATACCATGGTCCAGGATCCTTCACTCATACCGCTGAGTGAATGGCATTCCACTTTGACTTAGGTAATAACGCCTTAATCTGTAATCTAACGCTTATAATAATCAAACGTCAAGAAATTTTAGACTTAGGCAAAGTAAAACCTTAATCCATATTCCAGTGCTTGCTATGGGAAGCGTTTGGAATTGCAGATATAGGTAAGTAACGCCTGGCTTAGGGCAGTTTACGCGAGAACCCTTTTGCCTGAGGCATCATCATTATTTAACCTTGCCCGGGGTAGGTACCCCAACAATCATATAGATTTTGGGACCCCTTCTAGGCTTGGGTATAAAGGAGCATGTACATAAGATTCGTACTGCCTCTTATCGACTTGTCAATTTAGAGCAACGCGTTGGATAATCCTGGTTTCCTGAATAACGATTTTATTGATGAAATTAGGAGGATAGGAGTCCGTACATAGCATACTTATTTAAAACGGGAATGGATCAAAGGTAATTCCACTGGAGGGCTAAGCTGCTATGGGCATTCAGCTATAGTATTTTCTTAATTTGTCCGCATTCCAGTAATTCTTGACCAGGGTCCCAGATAACGTTTCCAGGGTGTAGGCACCCTTACCCGTACTAGTGACGACACGATAGGGGCTTTCCCAATTAGGGGCTAATTTCCCTTGGGAGGCATTTTTTCCTCCTATGTCGGCTCTCCTGAGCACTAGATCGCCGGGATGGAATTTTCTTAGGACCACTTTCTTGTTATACAGCGGTACTGTATATGCTCGAGGCGATGATCCCGTATATGGGCCACGTTTCTTCTTTCTTCGAGCAAGTCCAGGTCCTCTCTGATTAGACCAGGGTTGCTGTCGGATGAGAACTATTGGTAACGCCAGCTGGGTTCCCCTATTTCTACCGGGATCATGGCTTCACAGGCATAGGTCAACTTGAAAAGGGATTCTTCCGTCATGGAATGAGGAGTGGTCCGGTATGCCCAGAGAACGTGATCGAGTTGCTCGACCCAATTTCCTTTGGCTTCGTCGAGCCTCCTTTTTAAGCCTCGCACGATGATTCTGTTGGCGGCCTCGGCTTGCCCATTTGTTCTGGGGTTCTCGACTGAGCTACAGTGGTGCTTTATTTTCAATCCGGCTAGTAGCTCTTCAAAAGCTTTGTCTTTGAACTGGGTACCGTTATCTGTGACTACCGATTCTGGTACGCCGAACCTAGTGATAATATGGCGCCAAGTAAACTTCTGGATTCGCACCGACGTGATGGTGATCAGGGGTTCGGCCTCGATCCACTTGGTGAAGTAGTCTACTGCTACCACCAAGTATTTAAACTGTCCTGGGGCCTGAGGGAATGGCCCCAAGATGTCCATACCCCACCTATAAAAGGGCCAGGGAACCGACGTCGTGGACAATTCTTCAGAAGGGGCTTGAAAGTGATATGCATGACGCTGACACTTGTCACAAATTTGAACATGTGCATGAGAGTCAGCCTCCATTGTGGGCCAATAGAATCCTGCCCTTAATACTTTTTGGGCTAAGGCTTTGGCTCCCAAGTAGTGACCGCAGCTTCCTTCATGAACTTCAGCTAGGGCGTACTCTGCTTCTTTGGGGGTTAAACACTTTAGGAGAGGGGAGGAGAAACCACGTCGGTATAAGCGACCGTTGTAAATGGTGTATCTAACCGATGTCTTAACCAATTTGGAAGCCTCCTTGGGGTCCGACGGTAACTTCCCATGTTGCAGATAGTCTTGTATAGGAGTGATCCAGGATGGCTGATGGTCCTTCACTTGGGATATGCTGTGATTCGTAATGGATGATTGGGAGAGGGTTTCTTGGATTACAGCCCGGTTGTTGCCGGGCCTCTTCGTGCTGGCCAGTTTAGACAAAAGGTCTGCTTTGGAGTTCTGTTCCCTTGGGATGTGCTCTATCTTGACCTCTTCGAAGCTTTTCAAAAGTTCCTGGACCTTGTTCAAGTATTTCTGCAGGAGGGGTTCTTTGGCTTGGTATTCGCCTCGGATTTGGGAGGTTACTAGCTGGGAATCACTGCAAAGCGTGATCCGTGTTGCCTCCAGGTCCTTTGCCATTAGCAACCCGGTGATGCAGGCCTCATACTCGGCCTGGTTGTTTGAGGTTGGGAATTCAAACTTCAGGGAGTGCTCTAAGGTCAGACCCTCTGAACTCTCGACAATCACCTCAGCCCCACTTCTTTTGGGGTTCGAGGATCCGTCAACAAAAATGGTCCAGAAGGCTTTCCTTGGGTTGCCGTTGTCTGTTATGAGCTCTGCTAAGAAGTCGGACAAGGCCTGGGCTTTTATTGTCAGTCGTGGTTCGTATGTGATTTCAAACTCTGAGAGATCAATCGACCACGCAATCATTCGCCCAGCCAGGTCTGGTTTGTGTAGCACCTGTCAGATGGGTTGGTCGGTTCTTACCACCACTGGGTGGCATTGGAAGTATTGTCGAAGTATCCTTGCGGTGATGATGAGCGCGAAGGCGACTTTCTCTACCTTTTGGTATCGAAGCTCAGGGCCCTAGAGGACCTTACTGACGAAGTAGACGCGCTTTTGTCCTTCGTTGGTTTCTCTAATCAAGACTGAACTCACGGCCTCGTCGTGGACGGATAGGTACAGGTAGAGCGTCTCTCCAGTGTCTGGCCTTGTCAAGATAGGAGGGGAGGACAAAAGGTTTTTCAATGACGTGAAGGCATCTTCACACTCCTGAGTCCATTCGAAGTTTTTTCCCTTCTTGAGCAATTTGAACAGGGGGAGGGACTTGTGCGCGGCTTTAGCTAAGAATCTTGTGAGGGCCGCTATGCGCCCCGTAAGCTGTTGCACTTCTTTGACGTTCCGAGGACTTCTCATGTTGAGGATGGCCTGGCATTTATCCGGATTGGCTTCAATTCCCCTATGAGTTAGCATGAACCCCAAAATTTATCGACCTGGACCCCGAAAGCACACTTCTCCGGGTTTAACCTCATGTTGTACTTCTGGATTTGTGCAAATACTTCCTCGAGGTCCGCAGTGTGCGATCCGCAGTGTGGGGTCTTTACTATCATGTCGTCTATGTAGACTTCTAGCATCTTTCCCACTTGATTTTCAAAAACCTTGTTCATCATCCTCTGGTAGGTGGCTCCTGCATTCTTTAGGCCAAAAGGCATGACCTTGTAGCAGTAGCTCGCCCTGTCGGTAATGAAAGTGGTTTTATCTTCATCCCCAATGTACATGAGAATTTGGTTGTACCCGGAATATGCGTCCATGAATGAGAGCCATCTGAACCCCGAGGAGCCATCCACTAATTTATCCACGTTGGGGAGTGGATACGGGTCCTTGGGACAAGCTTTATTCAAGTCAGTATAATCTACGCACATCCTCCACTTCCCGTTGGACTTTTTTACTAGGACCACGTTGGAGAGCCATGTGGTATATGAAATTTCTCTGATGAAATTGCCATTCAGTAGCTCTTTAACTTGGTCCTCTACAACTTGTTGCCTCTCGGGCCCGACCTTCCTCTTCTTTTGCGCGACCGGTCTGGTACCTTCTTTGATCGATAATCGGTGGCAAATGAAACTGGGGTCGAGTCCAGGCATGTCGGAGGAAGTCCAAGCGAAAAGGTCTTCATTTTTCGACAAGAGTTCGGAGAGTTGCTGTTTTTCTTTCTCGTCCAGACGAGCTCCGATCTTGGTGACCTGTTCGGGGTTGGCCCCGAGTTGAAGGGACTCTAGTTCACCTTCGGGCTGAGGTCGGGTATCCCGGATTTCTTCTCTAACGCCGAGCTCCGTCATTAAAATTTTAACCTGGTCGATAGCCGGGGCGGATGCTACGGGGCTCGACCGAGGCACTCTACAGATTTTCAAGCTCTCATTATAGCACTTCCTGGCTGCAATTTGGTCACCTTTTACAGTGACGACGTCATTGTTCTTATTGGAGAATTTCATCATGAGGTGGGTGGTGGACACCACCGCTCCGAGGGCGTTAAGAGAAGGGCGGCCCAGGATGATGTTATAAGCCAAGGGGCAGTCCACGACCAGGAACTTCACTTTGACGGTCCTGAATAGTGTAGATGATCCGAGAGTCAGGTGAGTTTCGTAATATCCGACCGGAGTGATCTTCTCACCGGTGAAACCCGTCAGTTCTCCAACATGGGGAGTCAAGTCGGATAGCAGAGCTCCAACTTCTGATAGAGATCTAGGAACATAATGTCGACTAAACTCCCTTGATCGACGAAAATTCGGTGAACTTCAGCATTGGAAATTACCCCGGATATCACGAGTGGGTCGTCGTGATCCGGGATTATTCCGCCGTAGTCCTCATCCGAGAAGGTAATGAGTGACATTTTTCTATCCTCTGCTTGTGTTCTCGGCTCTGAGTGGGCCACGCTGAAAACTGTCATTCTAAGGGCTTTCTTTCGAGCTCCGTTGGATGATCCCCCTCCGGCAAAGCCACCGGCGATGGTATGGATCGCCCTGTTGGGCTCGGCGCGGTGGTCTTCGTTATCGACTGGAGTAGTGTTCCTGGTTCGACCCTGTCGATCGCCGTTATCTCGTCGAGGAAGAGTCCAGGATCTTCTCCTCGGGCTTCTTGTTCTTCTCCTGCGTGTAGGGGATGGACTTCGACGCCTGCTGTCTCTGCGCCTATTGTCCCCTTTGTTGTTCTGTACGCGGAGGATATACTGCTGTAGGCATCCGGCCTTGATTAGAAATTCAATGGCGTCGCGCAACTGATAGCAATCTTCTGTATCGTGGCCATAGGCTTTGTGCCATGTGCAATGTTTGGAATGATCCTTCTGCTTGTGCTTCTTGATAGGGGGCGGCCTCCGGATGTTCTGAAACTCCGTGTTCATTACCTCCCTCAAGATTGTTTCCCGGGGGGTGTTCAAAGGAGTGTAGTCAGCGTAGCTTTTCCGTGGTGGGCTACCCTTTGGGGGCCACGACCTTGAGGAATTTTGGTTGGGCTTTTGGTGAGAAGATTCACCTTTGTCCCACCTTCTATGGTCTTCTGTTGCCTCCTCCACGTAGACATACTTCTCGGATCGCTTCTGGAAGTCGGTCAGATTGTCCGGCTTCTTTTTGCCAAGGACTTGAAAAAATCGGAGCCTATCCGAAGACCGCTCCTGGTGTAATGCAAGGCTATTATGTCTTCAAAATTTTCTATGTTGGTGCAGGCGGCTATAAAACGCCTAACGTAGTCTCGGAGGGTCTCTTCCTTTCCCTGGCGGATCTTAGCCAAGGATTCGATGGACTTAGGCTGTTCCTTACTCGTGGTGTACTGCAGCAGAAAACGCTACTTGAGGTCGGACCAATCCACAATGGTCCCCCGTGGTTGGCTGGTGAACCATTTGAGGGCCTCCTTTTTTAGGGAGAGGGGGAATGCTCGGCACAAAAACTCCATGGAGCCGCCATAGAAACATAGGGACTGCTCGTAAGCATTTATGTGCTCCTGGGGGTCTGTGGTTCCGTCATAAATTTCGAGATTTGGAGAAAACTTGAAATTTCTTGGAACACGGAAATCCATGAGTTGGTCGGAGAAAAGTTGTTCCATAGTTCCTCGATTCCGGTTATTGTCTCCAGTATCGGGAATTCCGTCATCATCGTGGTCCCTCCTTCTGTTATTTTCCACACCAGACGCATTGTCAGTTTTCACGGCGGCGCGGCTTCGGTTGGTTGTCATGCATGGCGCGCTGCATGTCCTCCAGTCTCCTGAATTGATCATTGAGTAAGTCCATATGTTGCTGCAACATATCTTGAAACTGGCGTTGGGAACCCCGAGTTTGATGTGTGCATTCAGAGTGGGACGCACGATCATCGAACTCGTTGTTCGGGATTCCCAGACGTTGGTGCACTGGAATCCTGTGCTCTTGAAGGCTCTGATCTCCTCTCTGAGCTGGGAATTCAAGTCTTTCCCTGACAGAAATCCTGCGTGATGGGTTGGGAGACTCCTCAGAAAAGGAGGTAGAGTGCCCATCACGTCAACTTCTTGTTCCGGGTGCCTGATTTCTCACAGCAGAGGTTTGAGCCACGAATGGAGGCAGTGGTGGCGGTGGACGTTGCATGTCGAGATTTTGCCTCTGATTGACAGAGGCTTGAGCAGCGTCTCTTCTGGAGTTTTGCCTCGTATTCACCATGATTGGGTGGGATTAGAAATTTATGGTTTCCCACAGACGGCGCCAATGTTCTGAACTAGATTCAGAGGGTACCTGAGATAGGCACGTTGCGATGAGTTCTCCTTCGCGCAGCAGCTGAGCTTGTGACACAGGGGGGTTGGGTACCTGCAAAGGGACTCCAACGCTCAAGTCAGGCAGTGCACAATAAGGTTTTTGGGATGGGGTTTAGAGTTACCTTACTAAGATGACTTAGCCTTGTATTTATAGAGCGTAAGCAGAATCCTAATGGGATTCTTATCGAATACTGAATGCAGGTAGTTTAGGATTAGTATCCTGAAGAGGATTGTCTTCTTGTTATTATCAGATATATCCTTGCAAATCTGGGATTAAGATATGGAAAGTATCTAACCAAAAAGGATATCTATACATCCTATAATATCGTAAGTTGATGATTGACGATTCACGATATTTTAGGATTCATCCACTAAGCGAATCTATCACCACGATGTCGAATACGTGATCTTGCTCGAAGACCGTAATCCGTTGTCCGTGCAGTAATCGTGAATCTTCCTCTACGCCTGCTAGGAGAGTCCGGTAATGTGCATGCCGGGTTGATCCCATGAAGCGGGATCCCGGATCACGGTCCAGAACAATTTTTATGTTAATTTTCTTGTATAATCACTTATTTGTACAAAATTCACGTCATTTAGTTACAAATCAAGTGAAATATTTAAAATGGTACAAAATCTTATTTGAGTAAACATTTATTTTAATCTTACAAAGTGACACTAATTTGATTTTACGAAAAGAGTTGACATTAATTTAATCTCTTAGTTATAAAAAAATTATATCAATTTAGTCAATTAATAATAAAAGTTGACATCAATTTATTCTCTTAATAATAAAAAATGACATTCATTGTTTAGATAATTTCATAGTATACTCTCAATTTAAACAATCATGAGAGCAACAACAACCTTGACAACTTGGCTTAATTGAACTATCGGCTTACATTTGAAAAATCTGGTTCAATGGACTTAAAGAGAAAGCACAACAATGAGCTATGTCTTAATTTAAAACTTTAAAGTAATATGTTTATGAGTTCAATCATTTAAAAAGTCTTCACATTTTTTTATTTTTCAATGTGAGACTTATTTTACGTATATATTTATTTTGAACTTACACTTGAATTCTCAACCAAGATAATATTTTTTTGAGAGATTAAGTTAAAGACATTTTATTTTTAAAAAAATACATATAAAAATATAATTTTAAAAATATTTTGGAGCATAGCCCTTCTTAATTAAATAACACAACCCTAGTGGTTTTGTACTGATTTCAACAGTTCTTATGGTTTGAAATTGAATATAGATTAGAATGAATCAAATACCTGGACGCCAAACACCTATGCATACACGCAGAAAAAGTATTTGAAAACGATCGAGTAATGTTATTCACTTATTATTATAAATTATAATTACAGCATCTGGGTCAAACTCAAAAATCATAAGTCAATAACAAACAAGGATATACATATTATATAATTTCCATGTAGTCAATTTTACAAATATAAAATTTATATATGCCTAATTTTATTTTTAAAAATTTTACCTTTTCTCTTCGGTATTGAATACGTTACTGGACCAATATACCCCCCCCCCCCCCCGAAAAAAGAGCGTTGGAAAAAAAAATAGTGTAAGCTTTGATCAATGTTCACGTTATAAAATAATATTGTACTCTCAATCTTGTTAATTTTCAATAATGATTTAATAGTGTAAATGTGTCGTGTTATACAAGAACAATAACCATATGGTATAGTATAACATTCTGTGTTTTAGTGCAATGCGCTCTTTCATTTTTGAATTGCATGTCCGAGTTAAAACATAATCAACGTGACTGTGAGATGGATATAATTAATGTAAGGCTCTTTGGGTTTGTCTCTTGAACTAAAGTGCAAACAATTAATAATGGATAGGCTTTTCAAAATATTCATATATTTTTTTTTATGGGTTTGTGTTTTTATTGCTATGTTTAAATTGAGCGCTTACTAAGAAATAATCAAAATATGACTGATGTATTCATTGTTTGAAGATTTAATTGGACAGCAAGTCATCTCTGCCTCAAGTCCTAGTCTTAGATTATTTTTATTTTTTTT
This sequence comes from Ormosia semicastrata, assembly GCA_029884595.1. Lineage (NCBI taxonomy): Eukaryota > Viridiplantae > Streptophyta > Magnoliopsida > Fabales > Fabaceae > Ormosia > Ormosia semicastrata. The sequence continues at coordinate 12,387,003 of JAQQTO010000055.1, read as the reverse complement.
CTTTTTTGGGAATTTTACGGTGTGAATGTCACACCGGTGCCATGCCTATTAGCGAACTGTAACTATTTGAATAGTTGATTGAATATGAGTACAGATTTTAATGGCCGATTAAGTGAACTAGATAGCTAGGCAATGACAACGCTTTAGTACATCTAAGGCACCATAGCCACCTTTGATTTGCATGTGAAACATGCAACCACACATACACATAATTAAAAATCAAGAATGGAAATTCAGCCAAAATAAATAAATAAAGAATGGAAATATTCGTTAAACTCATGAAACTTTTGCAACGAGATTGTAGCTCCAATTGCATATCAGCTATCAAGAACTTCGGGTTAATATTTTTGCTAGCATCGTCAGCTAAATCATGTGCATGCACAATATTAATGCTGGTCCTTTTCAAGCTGGCTTAGCAATTAATGAATGGGATCTCCCTGTGCCGGTGGCGCAGGGGCGTTTATAAGCGACTGCAAATGAAGCTCATATACCCTCGACCACTGATGATGCAATAATAATGGCTTGCAAACTGCTCCAGATTGAGGAGAAGCCACAAAAATGATGAGGATGATCAGCAGAAGCTGCAGAACTGTGAAGAGGATCTTCCTGTAAGAGAAAGCCATATATGTTCTCTCTGTAAGTAATTAAGTAATTGAAACAAAAACTAAATGCTCTTTTTTGTACTTTGAATGAGTATTGATCTGTTGTGCTTTTCGATCCCCTTGCGTGCTTTTTGAAGGAGCTTGATTCTTTGGTAGAACTAGAATATTAATGAGTTTTGTGATATGAAATGTTTTTGTTGGAAGAAACGGAGGACATACACAACGTTTAAATAGACCCGTCTCTGATGTTGTTTGAAGGGCATTGTACACTTTTTTCTTACACCACTTATAATGATTTATGTATAAATAAGTGATGATTTATTTGTATTACATAATAATTAAAAACATTAATTGATGTATAAATAATTAATAATTAATGTATAAATAATGGTAATTGATATATATTATGTAGTTATTTAATCATTAATTATTTATATATTAATACATATATCTAGTTATTATATAATACACATTAATAACTAATTATTTATATATGAATATGTAAAAAGTGAGAAAAGAAAATTATGTCACCATTATATCACACAAAATTCTTTCCGTGATAGCGGTACCAACAGGCAGCAGGTGGTGCTATATTTTCTTACTCAACAAATTAAAAATATAAAAATAATGGTTAAACTAAAATTTTAATTCCCAAATTTTTACTTATTTTTAATTTAATTTTTATAATTTAATTTTTAAATTAAATCTTACATTTATAAATATTTTAAAATAATTATTGTTATTAATTTTTTGTATAATAATATTATAATACTGTTAATTAATTAACTTAATAAGTATATTTTATCTAATAAATGTTTCTTTAGATGTTCACTTTTTTGTAAAACATTTAATAAATACTTTTGTATTCTAGTAATTGTTGCTGTAAGTATGTTTATTTTGTTAAGTATGTATTTTTTATATATTTTTTATCTTTATAAAATATTTAATAATAATTAGATCAATGATATTATAACAAAAATTGATGATATGAATTATTTTAAAAATGTTTATAAATATAAATACTAATTTAAAAAAATTATAAGTATTAAATTAAAAAAAGTAAACACTATTCATACTAAAGTTTTAATTTAACCCAAAATAAAACATCATCGCATGATTGACGGTGGAGATGCTTCGTGAATTAGTTCATATGAAATCATTTCGTAGGATCCACCATCTGTGTAGTTTTGAAACTTAAAATTGACCGCAAATGGTTTGAAGGTTGGAAAATTATAACTGAAAACCTTTGACTGATCCAAACACCCATACACGCGCAACAATTGTTTGAAAACGAAGACGACTAAAGGCTTATTTTAGAGAAGTAAATTAGGTTAAACAGTATATAATTTTTACAATACTTCTTATACAGTTATATATTTTTAAAAGTGACATAAAGTTAATATTTAAAATAGAAAATAAATTCCGACTTTTCTAATATGACAAGTGACAAAAAAAATGTAAAGTGAGCAATATATATATATATATATAGAGAAGAGATCAAATTATAATGATATAAGTCAAAATAATTCTTATACTATTGAATATTTTTTTATTGAATAAATTTTTCATTAAATCTATCATTAGATTAAAAGTTTCTATCATATAGATTATATCTATAAAATTTTATATTAATCTAAAATCGTTTAGTATTTCATTAATATACATCATATTTTAAAAGTATATATTACGTTAATCTTGATATATATCAATAAAGTATTAAAAGATGTTAGATTAATATAAATTTTTATAAATATGATTTATATGATAAGAATTTTTAATTTAATAATAAATTTAATAAAAAAATTATTTAATAAAAAATATTTAATAGTATAAAAATAACTTTAAATTATACTGATATAACTTAATTCTTCATCCCCTGTATATACATACATATATATGGGAGTTACTAATATACTCCTACTTATTTTTCTTCTGGAGTAACTTAGCAATTTATACTCTCTTTTTTTACAAAATAACCAACTCCTTTTTTGTGAAACAACTAGCATTTACGGGTATTATCGTAATTTAATATTTGTTATTTTAAAAAAAGCCAACTTAATCAAAATTCTTTTTCTTTCTCTCTCTGCACTCTCTCTCTTTCCTGGGTATTTCATTACCGTTGAGTCTCAGACTCCGTATATATTCTGCTCTACCAATTTGACAATTCTTAGTAGACGTTAAGCAAACGTGCCCTTGATTTTGTCTATTTTCTCCTATTTTTCCATTTTAGTGTTCATGGTATTTTAGTCATTCTTATATCAATTATTTTCAGTTTTTCTTTTTCAATCTCATTATTTATCTAATCTTTATACATTTAATTTTTTTTAACTCATTTATAAATTTATTTTATATCTTATGTAAATACTATAATCGCATACAAACTAATTTAATATCTCTCTTATATTAATATATAATACAAATACAATATATATATATAAATTGTACGTAAAACATTTCCCTTCCCATTTAAACATAAACAGTTCAGATTTGTATTAATTAAGAATTGCTCACTCTCAACTGGAAGCAAAATTTTCAATGCACAAGAACGCCGGATCTCTGAAAAGCAATTCCACCAATGCTTGGGAAGCTGGGTTGTTCTCCAAAAAATTTTATGCATGGACATCACAAGCGATGACGGAAGAAGAAGAAAATACTTAAAGTGTGGGAGAGTGAATTGCCGAAGTTTTAAACATTTTTAATGGCAGACACAGTCTGAGAGAGAGAAAGAGGGGAGAGAGGAAGAAAATTACATGAGATTGTTAATTTTTTAAAATAAAAATATCATATTACTAAAATATCTTTATACATATGAAAATTGTTTATAATAGAAAGAATTGAATTTTGTTTTTAAGAAAAAGTGTAAGTTGCTAACTTCTTCCTTAAAAAAAAAAAGGAGTATATTGTCAGCATCCACAAATATACATATATAGAAAAAGGGGAGTATATTAGCAGCTTAACCCCCACCCCCATATATAAAGTGTAACATAAAAATCACTTAATGTTAATATATCTGAGTTAAAACATCAATAAGTAATTAACCTAAAAAAAATCTAAAGATAGGTGTTTTTTTATTTATATGCAAATTATTATATCTTTGGCCATTGTAAATTTAGTTTAATTTTGATGTACTATTATTATAAATTTTTTGATACTATCATTTAATTTTGTATTTACACTTTATCTAATGAATTTATATATATATATATCAATGATATTTGCCCCTAGAGACTTATCATTGCTAATCACACCTGATGTTCCGGGGATTTCTTAGCCCCGTCTTGCCTTTATATATATATATATATATAAATAAGAATGATGAATTTATATCAAATATCTTTTTTTTATATTTATATTTAATTATTAATTTTATTTTTATCTAATAATTATTTTTAATAAAATAATCTCAATTATTAAATAAAAATAAAATTAATAATTAAAAATAAGTATAAAAAAAAAACTTATATTGATAAGTTGATCCTTCCATATATATATATATATGTATGTATGTGTTTGTTATTTTTATTTCATAAAATTATACCCTTCAGTTTGTTCGTAGTAATTTTTCTTTTCTTTTCTTTTTTATAAACAACGGGGAAAAGCTCCAAAGAAAATTAAGAAGCTACAAATCTACTAAATTTAGCAGCTAAATTACCAACATTGTTTACGGCCATAGGGTTATATGGGATGACCAGAAGGTGCTTGGCGACGTCGCCAACAAATTCTTGTGGTCTTCATTCAATTATGCATATTTACCATATATTTTATTATTGTATCAACAGCCTTTTTTTTTTTTTTTTTTCACTATTTATTGACTGTTTGGTAATTTTTATTTTAATTTTTATGAAATTTAATGTATTATAATAAATTTTTTAAGTTTAAAATTTAAAAATTATGATTTTAAATTATAAATTATTTCAAAAAATTTAATATATAAATATTATTATTTTTTCAATTAAATAATTTTTTAATTATTTTATGTATTTTTTAATAATATAATACATAAAAATATTTTTTTATATTATTCAAATAAAATGAATTATTTTTAAATTATTTTTTAACTAATATATTTAAACATAAAATTAATTTTATTATAATCAATTATATAATAATTAATTACTAAAATAAAGAAAAATTTTACTATTCAACTAAACACAGTGTTTGTTAGGCTGCTACATGCTATGCCTCAGCAGGTGCGTGGATCCGACCAAAAAGAAAAAGCAGGTGCGTGTTAAACTGCAAATGCATGTGCATGACCGAAGATCATATGGAGGAGTGGATCATGTTTGTCCGCTGACAACGAGCACTATGTAGAGGAACATATCACGTTTCTTTAATGGGCCTTAAATACTGACTTCTTGTTCTGACTTTAGGAAAAGTGCAAGAGAGCCCGAATCAGAAGTCACCTAATTTTCAGGTTCATAACTCTTGACTAAACATGTAAAAGGACTAAATATAGAGTAAAATATTTCAATCTACTATTTATTTGAAAATAAAACTTCTTTAATATTTATATAGTCACATTTTGTATTTTAGAAAAATATTATACATAAATATAATTAAATATAATAAGTTTAAAATTGACTAATTTTTACTCTTAATTTTATTAATGTTATTTGTAATTATGATGAAATTAAGGGTAAAAATATCATTTAAGGGTATAAATATTATTTTTAATAAAAATAATTCAATATTGTAGGTAACATTGATGAAATTAAGGGTAATAATTAGGGGTATCTGTTGAATGAGTTGAGTGTGTTCAACGACGTTTTTGAACTCAATATGTTCATCAGAGCAATTAGTTGGGTCGAGGAGAATTTTTTACTCAACCCGACCCAACGCAACCCGCTCAAGAGTGAGTTGCGTTAGATCGAACCTGTGAGTCTGATTTTTTTTTAAAAAAATCTTTAAAAAGTCAAAATACAAAATCTAACAAATTAACATTATATAAGTCTTAATCTCAAACATAATAATTCTTCCATCTAACAAATTAACATCATAAGTCTCAACCGACTTTACTCAAACATAATATATCTCAATCTCAAATAAATTAAACATTATAAGTCAATAAGTGCATAACAAATTAACAACTAATAAGTTTTACTAAATTTAAAATAAATTAAACAAAACTAATGATAACTCAAACAACAAATTAATCTAACCAATCGAAGTCAGTGTCATCATGCATGTCATATGTATTGACATAATCATTGACTTCAGTATATTTTTTTTATATACTCTTCCAACCCATTACCCAACTCATACACTGCGAGTTGAAACATTTTTCAACCCAACCTAACTCAACTAGTGAACCCAACCCAACCCACATTTTGTGGGTTAGGATGAGTCAAAACCCACGAGTTCGTAGGTTGACTCGACTTACTAGACACCCCTAGTAAAAATATCATTTTAAGGTCATTAATGGTTGATTAACAACTCTGTTAATCAATTTTAGGCTTGTTAGTGTTTTTCTCAAAATACAAGGGATAGGGGTTTTTTCTGTTTGATTTGGATCAATTTTGAATCAAAAGGCTAACCAATCCAAACAATGTTATTTACATTAGTTTGGATTAGATTGATTACATTATGAAAACTAATCCAATCAAAGCTAATTGGATTAGATCGATTTAATCGATTTTTGGCCAAATCTTTTTTTAAACTTAAAATGCCGTGAGTTAAAAGCAATTTAGTCCATTAAAAAAATAAGAAAATAAAAATACAAATAATACATTTTACATGTCTAAAATAATGTTTGATCATATAAAGTAGAGAATTGTATAAGAAATTAGAGTTATTATAAGTAAAATTATAAACTCAATAATAAATAAATATATTATATAATGTTAATCGGTTTGATTAGATTGGATCGATTTTGAAAATCAAAACTAAAAATTGATCCAATCTAATTGGTTTAAAAAAATAAAAAATAACCAAATTTATTCGATTTTGATTAAATTTCAATTTTTTAGTTTAATTTTTGGTTTGTATTGAATTTGGATACCCATAACAAGAGATGTTTGTGTAAATGTTAAAGGAGTTTTTTATAATTTAAAAAAAAAGGATATGTAAAAATTCTAGCAAACAGAAGAAATGTTAGAGTAGTTTACCCAAAAACATATCTAATTTATGTAAAATTAAGCTAGAGCTCCAATGGCTTGATTTTGAGGAACAAAAACCGACGGGAGTAGGAACTCTGACCCTTTGACCTATGCAGCAATTTTTTGACCAAAGCCTCTTTTTAAAAAAAAAAAAAAATTATACAAATCCAAACATGTTTGTCAAATTATATATAAGTTATTTTTTTCCTTTTTCTAGCTTAGAAACCCTTACTTGCTTTTAAATTTGCAATTTATACGTATACTACTTGAGCGTTAAACCAATCATAAGTGAACAAATTGATGCCTATTGTTACTTATATATAACTTCAATTATTGAAAATCGATGAAGTGGATCATAACTTAATTAGCTAGAACAAAGTTGGTCGTATATTGTCCAGCGGTTTAATGTGAACTCAAATTTTTTTTCTCTCCGTCAACTATACCTATCTTAATTTATTTATTTTTTTATTGTCCAATACTAGTTCATGTATTATTGATAGAATCAAAAGCCAACAGTTCAGCAATACAATCAGGGCTTCATCTAGCCATATGCTAAGGTCATTGTCAACATTACATGAGCGAGGAATAAAACTAGATTTAAAAGGGCTAAATCATGAAGCTATAATATGCAGAGAACTGCTATTTGGCACGAAGTATTTCTCGCGAAAGCCATCCACGAATCCAACTAACCAATCACGGTAAGAGAGAGAAATTAACATGAACAAAATAATAAACAAAACGCAATTGTATTGTTGTAATCTTTATCAATTCGTAGGTCGTTCTACGAAATTATATTCGTGGGATTTAGCATTTTTCTAATATGAATATCGAGGATAGTCCCATTGAAAGATAAGTCATGATCACTTCCACAGATAGCATCGTAAACCTGCTTCGCGTCACCTTTAAGCCACATGTTCCTTATACCCAGCTCCCAGGCAAAAAAGGCAATCCTTCCTTAGCAGCCAAAAATTCCCCATGAAGAGCATCGACCAAGCTTGTACACCTCTTAGATTTAGCAGCAACAAAATTCCCAAACCAGTCACGTATCACAACTCCTATGCCACAGGCATGTTCTGCTGAGAAAATTGCAACATCAACGTTTACTTTATATAGATGCAGAGGAGGTTTTTCCCACCTTAGCTGGTTCGGCTGGGGAGAATCCTGATGGTTCTCTCTTGCTTTGGCTGACTTAAAAGCACGAAATTGCATCTTTGAGTGGAGGGCAACCAATGCTGTAGGTGTGATTGATTTACCTTGCCAGCCTTAATCCTTTCTTTCCACACATTTGCCCAAACCGTGGAAAGCAACTCCAACTCCTTCGTGTTTGCAAATGACCGAACCAGGTTTGGAGAAAATGAAGCCAAGAATCCAAGCCATTAATATTGCTGACTGCCTGCATGCTGATACCACTCAGCTGCACTACCTCTTAACATATATGAGCAATCACCAAATACATGCCACACTGATTCATTTTCTGCGTCACAAAGGTAGCATCCATCACCAGCCTGCACAACTTTTTGGATCAGTCTGTTGGGAAAGAAAACGGGGTTGTGCACAGCGGAAGTAACAACTCACAAATATGTAATAAAATCTTTCCCACTTGAGAGAACCTGTGAGGAGCAAAATATACAGCCAACCAAAAATATCCACCAAATAGATATATCCAAGAATGCACAAAAATTAAATAGGCAAAGAGAACACCAATAATTTTAACGTGAAAACTCCCTCAATGTGAGAGATAAAAACTACGGGACCTAGTCTAGAAAAATCTCCACTATAACAGATCAATGAGTACAGCAAAGTTTCTCCCAATAAACAAGGATATCACAACAGCTCCTACTCACCACTAACAAAATGGAAATCAATAAAGCAACAAAGTTCAAAACCCATAAATGGGTATAAACAGCCCAACAAATAGAGATAGAGAAATAAAATTCTGACCGTACAAGTAGAAGTTCATGATGCAAGGAACAACATACTGAGAAATCATCAAGATCGGACCACAAATGACTATCCGATCTGAGCACGCAAGATCAGATCTAAAATATCCTCTCCTCTCCTCTCGGCTGCTGCGCTATCTGTTTCTTTCAGCAAAATGAAACTGAAAACAGTGAAGAATTGAAAACCCGTATGAAAACTTCAGAAGGAAGTTGTTGTTAAATAAAATATCATTTGTTTTTGTTTTAAATATTGGAATGGGACCCACTTGGGTTGACCCATCCAACAAACTCCCCCGTCAACTCAAGTGGAGGCAAATGCCAAACCGGCAACCAAACGGCAATCTTCAAACTTTCCTCTCGGTAGAGTCTTCGTCAGCATGTCTGAACCATTATCATCAGTATGGATCTTCTCAAGTTCCAACAACTTAGAGTCCAGAACATCACGTATCCAATGATACCTCACATCAATATGTTTAGATCTACCATGGAACATAGGATTCTTGCCAAGATGAATAGTACTCTGACTATCACAAAACAAAACATACTTCTCCTGAGTAAAACCAAGTTCATGCATAAAAATTCTTCATCCAAAGCAACTCCTTACAAGCCTCGGTAATAGCAATAAACTCAGCCTCAGTAGTAGACAAAGCAACACACTTTTGCAACCTAGATTGCCAAGCCACAGCTCCCCCTGCAAAGGTAATCAAATAGCCAGAAGTAGACTTTCTAGAATCAACATCCCCTGCCAAGTCTGAATCTGTATAACCACAAAGAACAGGTTTCCCAATTCCAAAACAGAGCTTCAAACTAGAAGTGCCCCGGAGATATCTCAATATCCACTTCACAGCTTTCCAATGCTCTCTACCAGGATTGGAAAGAAAACGACTAACCACACCAACTGCATGAGCTATATCAGGCCTTGTGCAAACCATTGCATACATCAAACTTCCTACTGCAGATGCATAAGGAACACGTTGCATGTCTTGTTTTTCTTCATCACTAGAAGGAGCTTGTCTAGTGCTAAGCTTAAAGTGTAAAGCAAGAGGTGTACTTACTACTTTAGCTTTATCTAAGTGAAACCGTTGAAGCACTTTCTCAATGTACTTCTCCTGTGATAACCACAACTTCTTGGCTACTCTATCACGAGTAATCTGCATGCCAAGAATATGCCTTGCTGGTCCTAAGTCTTTCATTGCAAAAGACTTATTAAGCTCCTTTTTCAACCTATCAATTCTAGAAGAATTATGACCAACAATCAACATATCATCAACATAGAGCAATAAAATGATGAAATCATTATCAGAAAATTTCTGCACAAAACACAATGATCAGTAGTCTTCTTGAATCCCATTTGAATCATAACAGACTCAAACTTCTTATACCATTGTCTCGGGGCTTGTTTCAAGCCATACAAACTTTTCTTCAACTTGCAGACATAATTTTCTTTACCCTTCATCACAAAACCCTCAGGTTGCTCCATGTAAATCTCCTCCTCCAAATCACCATGAAGGAAAGCAGTTTTCACATCCATCTGCTCAACCTCTAAATCAAGACTTGCTGCCAAACCAAGAACAACTCGGATGGATGACATTTTAACAACCGGCGAGAAGATTTCCTCAAAATCAATCCCTTTTTCGATGGTAGCCTTTGACAACTAATCTAGCTTTGTATCTTGGAGTGGAAGTATTCTCATCATTCTTCAACCTGTAAATCCACCGATTTTGCAAAGCTTTCCTGTCCTTAGGCAACTTGACCAGCTCAAAAGTATGGTTGTCAAGCAAAGATTTCATTTCATCATTCATTGCTACAACCCATTCTGTCTTCTGCTCACTCTCCATAGCCTCTTCGTAGCACTCAGGTTCTCCCCCGTCAGTGAGGAGTACATATTCATCAGATGAATAACGAGTAGAGGGAATAAGATGTCTGGAAGACCTCCTAAGTGAAACAACAGGTTCATCAACAACCTCACGAGCAGGAGCATCTACCTCATCAGCAACATTATCAACAACATCCTCAACCTGATCACCCTGAATATGATTATGCACATCATTATGATTGCCAAAGTTAGCTACATCAAGCATATGAGACTCAGGAACTGGATCAATATCAACCAAACCATCAGTATTCGGAGACTCTGACTTCTTTGCCTTGTCAATATCTTCAATGGTCTGATCCTCCATGAAAATAACATCACGGCTTCTAACAAGCTTCTTTTCAACTGGATCATACAACCTATAGCCAAACTCATCATGACCATAGCCAATGAAGATGCACTGCCTAGTCTTGACATCCAACTTGGACCTCTCATCTTTGGGTACATGTACAAATGCTCTACACCCAAAGACACGTAAGTGGTTATAGGAAACATCCTTTCCATACCACACTCTGTCAGGAACATCAGCCTGTAAAGCAACAGTAGGAGATAAATTAATAATATGTGCAAAGCGATACAAAGCCTCACCCCAAAAAGATCCAGGTAACTTTGCTTCAGAAAGCAAACATCTAACTCTCTCCATCAATGTCCTGTTCATCTTTTCTGCCAGGCCATTAAGATGAGGAGTCTTAGGAGGCGTCTTCTGGTGTCTAATACCCTGCTGCCTGCAGTACTCATCAAATGGTCCACAATATTCACCACCATTATCAGTGCGAACACATTTCAGTTTCTTCCCTGTTTCTCTCTCAACAGAAGCCTGAAACTGCTTAAAAACACTGAACACCTGGTCCTTAGTCTTCAAGGCATAAACCCAAAGTTTCCTTGAATGATCATCAATAAAAGTCACAAAGTAAAGTGCACCACCAAATGTTTTAGTCCTCATTGGACCACAAAGATCTGAATGTACCAACTCAAGCACCTCTGATTTTCTAGAAGGAGGATGACTCTTGAAAGAGACTCTATTCTACTTCCCAGCCAAACAATGAGTACACTTTTCTAAACTTGCACCCTTCAAACCTGAAAGTAGATTCTTTTTGGCCAAAGTATCAAGTCCTTTCTCACTAATGTGGCTAAGTCTCTTGTGCCATAACTCTGACTGATTATCACACTCAGCTATATTAACAGCATCAACAGAAACTGAAGCCTTAGTCCAATACAAACCTGAACACTTCTTTCCATGTGTCACAACCAAAGAACCCTTGGAGAGTTTCCACTGTCCACCACCAAAGGTACTAAAATAGCCATCATCATCAAGAATACTAGCAGAAATCAGATGCAAACGGATGTCTGGTGCGTGTCTGACATTCTTCAAAATTAACTTTGTTCCATTGCTGGTTACCAAACAAACATTGCCAATGCCAATCACCTTTGACATACCATCATTACCCATCTTCAAAATCCCATAATCACCAGGAGTGTAAGATGTGAAGAAATCCTTCCTAGATGTCACATGAAAACAGGCATCACTGTCAACAACCCAACTGGTCTCATCACAAGCAACATTAATCAAATTCTCATTGCAGATAATCACAAGATCTAGTCCAGTAGTGGTGGCAACACGATCATTGTAACACCCCAAATTTCCTATATCTTAAACAGTAATTTTGTGATTAATGAATTTTCTTGTTTAGTAAATTCTGCTATTGTAAAATTATTTTGAATATCCCATCAGTAGTATTTAATCGTTTTGAGTGATTTACTCAGTGTCGGAAAATGATAATTTTTGGTAGGAAATCTTTACGTATTTATTTCTCTTGATTGTTAATTATTTTTAACAATCTGACTTGATTTTCATACGTTTTCTAATTTTTATGATTTTATGTGTGATTTTGAATTTCTTTCTATTTGTGGGCCCCACGAGGGGTATGTGGGCCCAGGTGGCCATACGTGAGCCCAGGTGGGTCCCGCAAAGTGAAAAAATTTTCTACGTATAGAAAAATTTGTACTGTTTAGACGGAGACAGGGGATCTTACTAAACCTGAATCCGGAAACAGTTTTAAAAAAATTTGTTTTGTACTATATTTATTTATCGAAAGATAAAAATACAGTAAATATATTCTTTCGTGAGATTTTTAGTAGATAACAATAGAAATTATATTGTTAAGTCAACATTAGTGGTTTAGATATCCACCATTAATTTAATTAATAGTTAAGAAATAAATTTAATAAAGAAGTATAAGATAATCATCATTAATTTAATTAATGGTGTTAGAATAAAATTAAATGAAACTTCAATATCAATCGTAGATTTAATCAATGGTGTAAAATTGATGATATAAGGTGACCATTTACAACCATTAGATTTAGACTAAATCAAAGGTGGAGATTTAGTCTTAAAAAGTGAAGGAGACCATTTATGACCATTGGATGAAGAATTAATCAAGGGTGGAGATTTGGTCTTAAAAAGTAGCAAAGACTAATTATGACCATTGGATTAAAAGTAAGAAGAAGCAATCTTGACCCTTAATTTTTGGAAATACATCTAATGGTTAGAATTTCAAGTAGGAAGATCTAATGGCCTAGATTTAATCTTCTAAAATAAAATAAAAAAAAATCTACCTAAAATCCTAACCATTGAATTAATCAATGGCTAGGAATGCTTCACATAATTGCATGGAAAAAGATGACCATATTATTGCATGCATAATGGGGGGGACGGTTTTGGCTTGTTAGGAGACAAAAGAAAAAGTTTTGATGACTAATAATAGTTACTTTATGTCATTGTTAAAAAGTCTTGATCAATTATGTACTACATTGAATTATTTGCACACTTAGAATGCATGGAGGGGGAGGCTACGGTGGTGGACATAGAAAAAAAAAGGTTTGATGACTATATTATTTCTATTATTGATTTCCTTTGTTTTCTTCAAACACAATAACTCCTTAAACTATTTAAGCCTAATTTAATTAATCTAATGGCCTAATTAACAAGTTAAGTAAACTAAATTAAATGTTAAATTGTTATAATCTAATTCTTAATTAGATATCCTAATTTTAATTAGAGATTATAATATATGAAATAATATGTCTAATTAATTAGTTATATAATTAGAAAATTAATTAAGATTGATTAGTAATGTTTCAAATAATGCATGAAAAGATAACAAACTTCATGCATGCATGATTAGGAGGGGGGCGGTTTTGGAAGCAAGGAAGAAGGGGAGACATGTTCAAGACATGTTGGAGTAGCCTTTTTAGGCCAAGGAAAAAAAAAGATGACCAAGTGGAGATTCCATGTGCAATTAATTGGTCATATTTTGAATCAATTATGCTAAATAATTTCCTATCTCTCCATTCTCTCACTCTCATGGCAGCAGCTCCTCTTTGTGCACTCTCAATATTCATTTCAACACTTCTCCAAAATCTAAGTCTTCATTTTCTCTCAAACTCTCAAGAACACCAAGAAGCATTTCTCTTCCTTTTTCTTTCTCTATATTCGGTCAACACTAGAAGCCATGTCTCCAAACTCCTAAAATTTTATCTAAACACATTTCCTAAACCTAAACATCATTTTAAGAACATCTCTAGTTATGAGTTTTTCCAAAATCATTCATCTTGAGCTTCAAATCCAAGCTTCAAGTTTCTATCAAAAAAATTCCACCTTTGTACTACAAGAGAAACCATTCGGTCAACCTACCAAAAACCACTCTCCAATCTCTTTTAATTTCATCCAACCATAGATCTTGAATCTACATGATATTCTAAACAACTTTCATGTTGGAGATTTTCTCTAAATCCCCCATCTTCATAGATTTTCTTCAAGGTCAAAGTTCTTGGGTATCTATGGTGAAGTTTACTAATCTTCACTTTTCTTTTGATTTTTAAAGTTTTAAACCATGTTTGATCCATGGTTCCTCTTAATCAAGCTTAGTATACTAATTTTTATGTATTTTGTTTTGGATTTGAGAAGCCTTTGGTGTTGAAGGACTTGGAAAGAGAAGCAAAATCAAGAAGCTTGGAGGATCTTCAAGAGGTAAGAGGGGGATCTATCTCACTAACCAAATATGGTGGTGAGAGATGGTTGTATATTTGATGGATGTTGAATCCATGTGAGGATTCATATCCATGGTCTTGTAATTAATTTGTGGTTGTTTATGTGTTTTAATTATTTGTCTATGCTTGGTATGCTTGCATGAGTTTATGATTTCGATGGTATGCTTATACTATGTATGATTTATTGCTTTTAATTATGGCATGCTTGTGATATATATATGATTATATATATATGTATGTCATGACTTGATGATGGAAAGAAAATCAATTTTTGGTTCCAATGACCAAAGAGATGACTACGATTTTGGCACCCAAGGTTAGGGTTCCATGTTGAAATTTTTCAAGAACAAGGAAATTAAATTTTGATCCTTAGAACAATGAGAATTTTCGCCAAGACACCTCAAAATAGGTGTTTACAAATTAATATGTTATGGAAGAAAAAAATTGGATTGATTTTAGGAGTATGGAAAATGAACTAAAGGTTTATTTTTTTAAGAAAACATGAACACAAATTTTAGAATGAAATTTTATTGATTTATTTTGTGTAGAAACAAGAATGAAATTTATTTAAGTTAGAAGAAAAATATTTCATGGTTCCAATGGCCATCTATAAGGTTTTGATAAATTAGAAAAATATTTTACGTATCTTTAAATTAATATGAAGAATGAAAATGAATTGAAGAGTATAGAAAAATCAACAAAGGGTTTGTTTTTCAAGAAAAACAAGAATACGGTCTTTGAGGAATTTTATTAATTTATTTTGTAAAAAAAAAAAAGATCCTAAGTGTTTTACTAAACATGAGTTTTAAATGAAAATGACAATGTTGATTTCAAGGACTTGCAAAGAAAGTGAAAAATAAAAATGGGCAAATGATTTGATTTCGAAGACTATAAGTCTTAAGTTTTGTAAAGGATTTTTAATGATTTTGTTTGTGTAAAACCATATCAATTTAGAAGGAAAAATGTTTTGATGGTTTCAATAGTCATGTCCACGTTTTTGAAGGCTTGTAATGCCTTGATTTTTATGAACAAAGTGATTCTCCAAGTGGAAATATAATTAATTTAATATAAGAAAATTGAAAAGGGAATCGAGTATTTTAGCACTTGAGAAATGAATTTTTATGTAAATAGAAAAGAGAGTTGCAAGTGAGCCTCAATTTGTTTTAAAAAGAATTTACTAAATCCCGTTAGATTTTTGGAAAGCATTAGTAATTTTTAAAGTTAGAAACATTGATTTAATTCAATGGAATTGTGAATTTGTGAAATATACTATGAAAAAGGATTTCTTGAAATTAAGATTGATTTATTTAAGTCCAAAATAATGTTTGGAATATTGAGGAATTTGGAAATGGAATTAGAGCATTTATCACTTGAAAAATTAAGTTTTTGTAAACGAAAATATTTTTGAACTTCAATTTATTTTGAAGAAGGTTGTGTTTGGAAATGATTTGAGAAAAATGAAGAATATAGTAGTATTATAAAAATCTACTAACGTATAACTTATTTTTGAGTTTTGAAGTACGTTAGAAAATGCTAAGTTTTGAAACGTTGATTTATATCAATGAAAAAGTGAATTTGTGAATTATATTTTGGAAAAGGATTTCTTGAGTAAAGAAAGGTGGGAAAAGATTTTCTTGAGTAAAGAAAATGTGTTAAATAAAGTATAAAGTTATATTATTTTGAGAAAAGTGGAAATGGAATTTTTGAAGAAATGAGAAACATTTTCTAAAATGGAATTGTGGTGAAAAATAATTATTTACGTTATCTTAAAAATGTAATTTTTAAAGTACGTGATTTGAAATATAGTAAAATATTTCCAAGTGTTTGGAAATACAGTAAAATATTTTTATGCGATTTAAAATATGATAAAATATTACTACGCGATTGGAGATGCGTTGAAACATTTTAAGTGATTTGAATTACGTTTAAATATTTCACGTAATTTGAACTACTGTTGAAAAATCACTATGTCATTTAAAAATGATAGAATATTTTTACGGTATTGTGAAAATATAACAGAAATATTTCAGAATTTTGAAAACATAACAGAAGTATTACGATATTTTGAAAACGTAACAGAAACATTTTGGAATTGTAAAAACATAATGAAAATGTTGCGCAATCTTGTGAAAATACTGGTAAAGTGTTTTATAACTATGAAAACATGATAACATGATTTTGTATTGAAAATACAAAGTATAATTATTGTTTAACCAGTGTATGGACAATTTGTATGAGAGAGTGACTTGTTTTGCCTATGATTGGTATTTGGTGCATTTTATATGCATTGGAAAGAGATGCCCGTATTTGAATTTGGTGCATTATACATGCATTGAAAAGATTTGGCCCGTTGGGGTTGGACTTACACTTGATATACTTGTGCATTGTACAAATGAAATTGAAAAGATTTGGCGTTGGGGTTGGACTTGCTGTGATATACTTGTGCATTGTACAAATGAAATTGAAAAGATTTGGCGTTGGGGTTGGACTTACCGATAAATTCGTGCATTGTATAAAAGATAGCTAATAGCTATTATGGCCCATGTGGTTGAAGAGAGAATGAGAATTGATAGTGAGGTCTATGATGGATCTAGGGGGCGTCAAGGCGCGGCGGTCGACCAGTGGACAGTTGGAGAGTACCCTGTGCCACTGGCGATGCAGTCCGTTGCAACGCATTGACGATACCCGACAAGAACACGATTCTTTTCTACTACTGGAAGATTGTCTTTGGAATAAGGCTGAATTGACCAGAGCATTCTTCTCGAAATTTGGAAAACCTCCATGGAGTTGTTTTTGAAAAACTGAGTCTTTGTGCACATGCATAATCTGAACATTTATATCTGTGTGATATATTAATTGAAGAATATTGGTTATGACGATTGTTATGAATACTTGGATGACGATGATGATAATGGTGAGAGCATTGTTCATGATTATTGTTGATGATGATTGAACTGATAAATGATTAGATAATGATAGTTGATTAATGCTGATAGCATGATTATGGTATGATCTATCTGTATGAATTACTGTTTGTGTTATCTCTGTGCTGCCATGTTGGTATTGGTGTAGGTGATCTCACCTCTTTGTTATGTTGTCTTGCTGTGTATGTATTGTTAAAATTATACAGTAGAAGGAATGAGTTGTCTTAGACATAACGGGCGATGGATACACTGAGATTGGTGACAACAATAAAGAGTGAACATTCATGACTTGAAGGTGTGCAGTGTTGACAAAAGAACAGATGTCTGATGCATCAAGATGGACAGAAAAAGAAAGAAGTAGGTTAAGTTTTCTCGTTAGTGTTGTACCGTGCTATTAGGTAGGACCATCATTGGGTTACAACTGTTAAAAAAAAATTGAGAAAAAGAGTCTGTTAGTTTTATACTTCTCTTTAAATTGTGAAATTTCAAAATATTAATCAAGTGTCATTATTGTATATTAAGCTCTTTAAATATATTGTTTGCGGTATGACCTATAAATTTCAAGAATTTATATTTCTGCGAAAAAGAAATTTTTAAAACCACCTTTTATAACTCAAACTTTGTGCAAACTTATTTTCGGAATATGAGTCGGGAGTCGACATGTGATACCCTAAGGAGGGTGTTACATTAGTTGGTATCGAGCACGGTTTGAGTCTTTTTTTGGGTTTGTGGTTAGGTCTATGTTGCTTGTGTTTTTCTCGTGATATTGTTTTCGAAAGGAAACAATGTTATTTATAATGGATATCGATCCATTTTATTTCGATCCGCACGCCTTGAGAAAAAGAAAATGGCTCGTGATAGTTGTACCAGTGTGGAAGTGGAACATGTTACTAGTAATGCGATTCTGACTACAAAAGCATTGTGGAAGAATGATTGGCGTGACAAGACAACAGTGCCAGAGGATCGCCGAACGGTGGGAATTGGAAGTTGAAGTTCGAATCGATGAAAGAGAATCGATCTTGGAAGAATTTGTAATTATGGCACCCGATATTTCTTCTTAGGAATATTGGGAAAGTGATTGATTTTGATGGAAAATATATTTTCGACCATTGAGAAACCAGAAGCAGTAAGTGATGTGGAAAGGACCATTGAGGAAACCAAAAGAAGTAAAAGATGTGAAAGAAAGTGTTTAATGAAGTATAGTATGTCAGGAAAACAACTTATGAAAAGTTTAGACACATTTTTTTAGAGATTGTGTTTCTTTGAAAACAGAGTTTTCTGTTAATAAAAATCTCTGATAGTGGGGAAAGTTGTTACTCTGAATGGAACGGGAGTGTTCCGAGCTGAAGACTTAAACAATGGAGATCGTGTCATTGGAGCTAATGCTATAAACTATCCTGTATACTTCTGGGGAGTAACCTATTCTTTGTGGCATATGATTGAGTAGATCAATTATATGTTAGAGTTATTCGTAATCCTCTGATTTATTTATTTCTAATTCTTTATGACATATGATTGTGTAGATCAATTGTATTATTTGGTATCATGTGTCTTCGTTATCCTTTACCTTGTTTACTTCTATACCTATTCGTAGCCTATCAAACTACTTGTATTATTCAAATTATTGTTATGGATCAAATTTTTGTATTAGTTTAATCTGTTTATTTCTTTCATAAACAGATACGATCTTTGAAAAATGGATTGGTTATTTTCCAACCATATCCTATGAGATTGTCTCAATAAAGTGTTAGTATTCCAGAAAAGTTCATTCCTGAAAATCAGACAAAATCAAATTCTTGTTGAATATGTTTGGTAACATATTTGATCGTCTTGCTATCTTTCAAAATGTTCTTTCATATATTGCATTTGCATGAAAGAATATGTTGCAAGAAAGGATATTCCTAACCATGTCATAGTATTGGAGTGACGCAACGAGAAGCGTGGTGGGTTCTTCATCTTGTGGAGAAGTTTGTCAATGGGAAAAGTTGAAACGATAATGGAAAAATTTTTGGATCATAAGACTTCTCACTTAGCTTATCAGAAAGTGAAGTGATACAAGAATAAGGAAGTTTTACGTGATACGTTACAGTTGTTGGTATCAAAGCTATGGAGATACTTTCTTTCTGGAGTAACATACAATATCTTCCGTAATTATAAGAGTATTGAGATGTCTGTTTGATCAGTAGAAGGGAACAAGAAATAAATGACTTTCATTAGATAAAATCATTTGGAATGACGTAAGAGGTGAAACTACGTGAAAGCTAGAATAAAAGAATAGGAGAAGGATATCCATATTTATTCCGTGGGTGTGAAATCATGTTCATCAAATTTCGAGGACGAAATTTCTTTTTAGAGGGGGAGAATTGTAACACCCAAATTTCCTATATCTTAAACAAGTAATTTTGATGATTAATGAATTTTACTTGTTTAGTAAATTCTAGAATGTGTAAAATTATTTTGAATATCCCATCAGTAGTATTTAATCGTTTTGAGTGATTTACTCCGTGTCAAGAAAATGATAATTTTTGGTGGGAAAATTTTTCTATTTATTTCTCTTGATTGTTAATTATTTTTAACAATCTGACTTGATTTTCATACGTTTTTAATTTTTGTGATTTTATGTGTGATTTTGAATTTCTTTCTGTTTGTGGGCCCCACGAGGGGTATGTGGGCTCAGTGGCCATACGTGGGCCCGTGGGTCCCATAAAGTGAAAAATTTTTCTACGTATAGAAAAATTTGTCTTGTTTAGAGGAGACAGGGGATCTTACTAAACCCGAATCTGGAAACAGATTTTAAAAAATTTATTTTGTAATCTTGTATTTATTTATCGAAAGATAAAAATACAATAAATATATTCTTTCGTGGGATTTTTAGTAGATAACAATAGAAATTATATTGTTAAGTCAACATTAGTGGTTTAGATATCCTCCATTAATTTAATTAATAGTTAAGAAATAAATTTAATAAAGAAGTATAAGATAATCATCATTAATTTAATTAATGGTGTTAGAATAAAATTAGGCAATCTTCAATATCAATCGTAGATTTAATCAATGGTGTAAAATTGATGATATAAGGTGACCATTTACAACCATTAGATTTAGCTAAATCAAAGGTGGAGATTTAGTCTTAAAAAGTGAAGGAGACCATTTATGACCATTGGATGAAGAATTAATCAAGGTGGAGATTTGGTCTTAAAAAGTAAGAAAAGACTAATTATGACCATTGGATTAAAAGTAAGAAGAAGCAATCTTGACCCTTAATTTTTGGAAATACATCTAATGGTTAGAATTTCAAGTAGGAAGATCTAATGGCCTAGATTTAATCTTCTAAAATAAAATAAAAAAAAATCTACCTAAAATCCTAACCATTGAATTAATCAATGGCTAGGAATGCTTCACATAATTGCATGGAAAAAGATGACCATATTATTGCATGCATAATGGGGGGGACGGTTTTGACTTGTTAGGAGACAAAAGAAAAAGTTTTGATGACTAATAATAGTTACTTTATGTCATTGTTAAAAAGTCTTGATCAATTATGTACTACATTGAATTATTTGCACACTTAGAATGCATGGAAGGGGGAGGCTACGGTGGTGGACATAGAAAAAAAAAAGGTTTGATAACTATATTATTTCTATTGTTGATTTCCTTTGTTTTCTTCAAACACAATAACTCCTTAAACTATTTAAGCCTAATTTAATTAATCTAATGGCCTAATTAACAAGTTAAGTAAACTAAATTAAATGTTAAATTGTTATAATCTAATTCTTAATTAGATATCCTAATTTTAATTAGAGATTATAATATATGAAATAATATGTCTAATTAATTAGTTATATAATTAGAAAATTAGTTAAGATTGATTAGTAATGTTTCAAATAATGCATGAAAAGATGACAAACTTCATGCATGCATGATTAGGAGGGGGGCGGTTTTGGAAGCAAGGAAGAAGGGGAGACATGTTCAAGACATGTTGGAGTAGCCTTTTTAGGCCAAGGAAAAAAAAAGATGACCAAGTGGAGATTCTATGTGCAATTAATTGGTCATATTTTGAATCAATTATGCTAAATAATTTCCTATCTCTCCATTCTCTCACTCTCACGGCAGCAGCTCCTCTTTGTGCACTCTCAATATTCATTTCAACACTTCTCCAAAATCTAAGTCTTCATTTTCTCTCAAACTCTCAAGAACACCAAGAAGCATTTCTCTTCCTTTTTCTTTCTCTATATTCGGTCAACACTAGAAGCCATGTCTCCAAACTCCTAAAATTTTATCTAAACACATTTCCTAAACCTAAACACCATTCTAAGAACATCTCTAGTTATGAGTTTTTCCAAAATCATTCATCTTGAGCTTCAAATCCAAGCTTCAAGTTTCTATCAAAAAAATTCCACCTTTGTGCTACAAGAGAAACTATTCGGTCAACCTTCCAAAAACCACTCTCCAATCTCTTTTAATTTCATCCAACCATAGATCTTGAATCTACATGATATTCTAAACAACTTTCATGTTGGAGATTTTCTCTAAATCCCCCATCTTCATAGATTTTCTTCAAGGTCAAAGTTCTTGGGTATCTATGGTGAAGTTTACTAATCTTCACTTTTCTTTTGATTTTCAAAGTTTTAAACCATGTTTGATCCATGGTTCCTCTTAATCAAGTTTAGTATACTAATTTTTATGTATTTTGTTTTGGATTTGAGAAGCCTTTGGTGTTGAAGGACTTGGAAAGAGAAGCAAAATCAAGAAGCTTGGAGGATCTTCAAGAGGTAAGAGGGGGATCTATCTCACCAACCAAATATGGTGGTGAGAGATGGTTGTATATTTGATGGATGTTGAATCCATGTGAGGATTCATATCCATGGTCTTGTAATTAATTTGTGGTTGTTTATGTGTTTTAATTATTTGCCTATGCTTGGTATGCTTTGCATGAGTTTATGATTTCGATGGTATGCTTATACTATGTATGATTTATTGCTTTTAATTATGGCATGCTTGTGATATATATATGATTATATATATATGTATGTCATGACTTGATGATGGAAAGAAAATCAATTTTTGGTTCCAATGACCAAAGAGATGACTACGATTTTGGCACCCAAGGTTAGGGTTCCATGTTGAAATTTTTCAAGAACAAGGAAATTAAATTTTGATCCTTAGAACAATGAGAATTTCGGCCAAGACACCTCAAAATAGGTGTTTACAAATTAATATGTTATGGAAGAAAAAAATTGGATTGATTTTAGGAGTATGGAAAATGAACTAAAGGTTTATTTTTTTTAAGAAAACATGAACACAAATTTTAGAATGAAATTTTATTGATTTATTTTGTGTAGAAACAAGAATGAAATTTATTTAAGTTAGAAGAAAAATATTTCATGGTTCCAATGGCCATCTATAAGGTTTTGATAAATTAGAAAAATATTTTACGTATCTTTAAATTAATATGAAGAATGAAAATGAATTGAAGAGTATAGAAAAATCAACAAAGGGTTTGTTTTTCAAGAAAAACAAGAATACGGTCTTTGAGGAATTTTATTAATTTATTTTGTAAAAAAAAAAAAGATCCTAAGTGTTTTACTAAACATGAGTTTTAAATGAAAATGACAATGTTGATTTCAAGGACTTGCAAAGAAAGTGAAAAATAAAAATGGGCAAATGATTTGATTTCGAAGACTATAAGTCTTAAGTTTTGTAAAGGATTTTTAATGATTTTGTTTGTGTAAAACCATATCAATTTAGAAGGAAAAATGTTTTGATGGTTTCAATAGTCATGTCCACGTTTTTGAAGGCTTGTAATGCCTTGATTTTTATGAACAAAGTGATTCTCCAAGTGGAAATATAATTAATTTAATATAAGAAAATTGAAAAGGGAATCAGAGTATTTTAGCACTTGAGAAATGAATTTTTATGTAAATAGAAAAGAGAGGTTGCAAGTGAGCCTCAATTTGTTTTAAAAAGAATTTACTAAATCCCGTTAGATTTTTGGAAAGCATTAGTAATTTTTAAAGTTAGAAACATTGATTTAATTCAATGGAATTGTGAATTTGTGAAATATACTATGAAAAAGGATTTCTTGAAATTAAGATTGATTTATTTAAGTCCAAAATAATGTTTGGAATATTGAGGAATTTGGAAATGGAATTAGAGCATTTATCACTTGAAAAATTAAGTTTTTGTAAACGAAAATATTTTTGAACTTCAATTTATTTTGAAGAAGGTTGTGTTTGGAAATGATTTGAGAAAAATGAAGAATATAGTAGTATTATAAAAATCTACTAACGTATAACTTATTTTTGAGTTTTGAAGTACGTTAGAAAATGCTAAGTTTTGAAACGTTGATTTATATCAATGAAAAAGTGAATTTGTGAATTATATTTTGGAAAAGGATTTCTTGAGTAAAGAAAGGTGGGAAAAGATTTTCTTGAGTAAAGAAAATGTGTTAAATAAAGTATAAAGTTATATTATTTTGAGAAAAGTGGAAATGGAATTTTTGAAGAAATGAGAAACATTTTCTAAAATGGAATTGTGGTGAAAAATAATTATTTACGTATCTTAAAAATGTAATTTTTAAAGTACGTGATTTGAAATATAGTAAAATATTTCCAAGTGTTTGGAAATACAAGATAAAATATTTTTATGCGATTTAAAATATGATAAAATATTACTACGCGATTGGAGATGCGTTGAAACATTTTAAGTGATTTGAATTACGTTTAAATATTTCATGTAATTTGAACTATTCTTGTTGAAAAATCACTATGTCATTTAAAAATGATAGAATATTTTTACGGTATTGTGAAAATATAATGAAATATTTCAATTTTGAAAACATAATGTAAGTATTACGATATTTTGAAAACGTAATGTAAAAACATTTTGGAATTGTAAAAACATAATGAAAATGTTGCGCAATCTTGTGAAAATACTGGTAAAGTGTTTTATAACTATGAAAACATGATAACATGATTTTGTATTGAAAATACAGTATAATTACTGTTTAACCATGTATGGACAATTGTATGAGAGAGTGACTTGTTTTGCCTATGATTGGTATTTGGTGCATTTTATATGCATTGGAAAGAGATGCCCGTATTTGAATTTGGTGCATTATACATGCATTGAAAAGATTTGGCCGTTGGGGTTGGACTTGCACTGATATACTTGTGCATTGTACAAATGAAATTGAAAAGATTTGGCCCGTTGGGGTTGGACTTGCACTGATATACTTGTGCATTGTACAAATGAAATTGAAAAGATTTGGCTGGTTGGGGTTGGACTTGCCGATATAAATTCGTGCATTGTATAAAAGATAGCTAATAGCTATTATGGCCCTTGTGGTTGAAGAGGGAATGAGAATTGATAGTGAGGTCTATGATGGATCTTGGGGCGTCAAGGCGCGTGGTCGACCGGTGGACCGGTGAAGTACCACTGTGCCACTCGGCGATGCAATCCGTTGCAACGCATTGACGATACCCGACAAGAACATGATTCTTTTCTACTACTGGAAGATTGTCTTTGGAATAAGGCTGAATTGACCAGAGCATTCTTCTCGAAATTTGGAAAACCTCCATGGAGTTATTTTTGAAAAACTGAGTCTTTGTGCACATGCATAATCTGAACATTTATATCTGTGTGATATATTAATTGAGGAATATTGGTTATGACGATTGTTATGAATACTTGGATGACGATGATGATAATGGTGAGAGCATTGTTCATGATTATTGTTGATGATGATTGAACTGATAAATGATTAGATAATGATAGTTGATTAATGCTGATAGCATGATTATGGTATGATCTATCTGTATGAATTGCTGTTTGTGTTATCTCTGTACTGTCATGTTGGTATTGGTGTAGGTGATCTCACCTCTTTGTTATGTTGTCTTGCTGTGTATGTATTGTTAAAATTATACAGTAGAAGGAATGAGTTGTCTTAGACAATAACAGGCGATGGATACACTGAGATTGGTGATAACAATAAAGAGTGAACATTCATGACTTGAAGGTGTGCAGTGTTGACAAAAGAACAGATGTCTGATGCATCAAGATGGACAGAAAAAGAAAGAAGTAGGTTAAGTTTTCTCGTTAGTGTTGTACCATGCTATTAGGTAGGACCATCATTGGGTTACAACTGTTAAAAAAAAAAATTGAGAAAAAGAGTCTGTTAGTTTTATACTTCCCTTTAAATTGTGAAATTTCAAAATATTAATCAGTGTCAGGATTGTATATTAAGCTCTTTAAATATATTGTTTGCAGTATGACCTATAAATTTCAGTAAATTTATATTTCCGCGAAAAGAAATTTTTAAAACCACCTTTTATAACTCAAACTTTGTGCAAACTTATTTTCAGAATATGAGTCGGGAGTCAGACATGTGATACCCTAAGGAGGGTGTTACAATCATCATTATCATTATCCTTCTTTTGTTGTTTACCTTTGTTACTTTTGTTCTCCTTTTTCCATCGGTAGCAAAACATTTGGACATGTCCCTTTTTACCACAATAGTCACACTCAAGATTTTTGTATTTAGACCTTGATTTACTTCTACTCTTGCTTTTGCCTCTATTGCCTTGTCCCTGATCCCTCTCAATGCTTCTCCCCTGTTTTCGAAGAACAAAACCTCATTTGTGAAGAGGGCCTTTTTGAGTCCGTCGTCTGACTTCTTCATTTAAAACAGCAGTCTTTACATAATTCATGGTCACAACACCTCCAGGAGCAGAACTAGTCAAAGTGACTCTGAGATTTTCCCAAGAATCAGGTAGAGTATTAAGCAACCAAAGTCCCAAAATTTCATCTTCAAATTTCACACCCATGCCGGATAACTGGTCAAAGCATCCTTGAAAATCACTCAAGTGATCAGAAATAGAACTACCATCCTTGTAACTCAAGTTCATAGCCTGCTTCAACAAAAATAATTTATTGTTCCCAGACTTGGAGGCATACAAGGTCTCAAGCTTCTCCCACAAAGTTCTAGCATGTGAGTCATTAACAATATGATTCAAAACATTATCATCTACCCATTGCCGAATAAAGCCACAAACCATCTCATGTTCAAAAGCCCAATCTTCATCAGATTTAGCCTCAGGCTTTTCACTAACAAACACCGGTAAATGTAGTTTTTTCACAAATAATAAATCTTTCATTTTTCCTTTTCACTTGTGGTAATTTGTGCCATTTAAACTAATCATTCTACTGTAATTAGGCTCCATCATTCAATCAAGTAAACAAACCAATAAATTTCTCTGATGCCAGCTGTTGGAAAAGAAAACGGGGTTGTGCACAGCGGAAGTAACAACTCACAAATATGTAATAAAATCTTTCCCACTTGAGAGAACCTGTGAGGAGCAAAATATACAGCCAACCAAAAATATCCACCAAATAGATATATCCAAGAATGCACAAAAAATTAAATAAGCAAAGAGAACACAACATAATTTTAACGTGAAAACTCCTCAATGTGAGAGATAAAAACTACGGGACCTACTCTAGAAAAATCTCCACTATAACAGGATCAATGAGACAATGAAAGTTTCTCCCAATAAACAAGGATATCACAACAGCTCCTACTCACCACTAACAAAATGGAAATCAATAAAGCAACAAAGTTCAAAACCCATAAATGGGTATAAACAGCCCAACAAATAGAGATAGAGAAATAAAATTAAATGCATCTGCAGTAAAGTTCAAATGATGCAAGAACAACATATCTTGAGAAATCATCAAGATCGGACCACAAATGACTATCCGATCTGAGCACGCAAGATCAGATCTAAAATATCCTCTCCTCTCCTCTCGGCTGCTGCGCTCTCTGTTTCTTTCAGCAAAATGAAACTGAAAACAGTGAAGAATTGAAAACCCGTATGAAGACTTCAGAAGGAAGTTGTTGTTAAATAAAATATCATTTGTTTTTGTTTTAAATATTGGAATGGGACCCACTTGGGTTGACCCATCCAACACAGTCTAGGACGAGTTTTGGAAGGATTTTCCTGCAAGCTCTCCATAGAAAAATTTTAGTCCTTGGCGGAATTTGGAGGTGCCAGACTTTTTTCCACCAGTTTTTAAATTGCAAAAGAAAATCCCATGAGTGGTGTGGAGCTTAATCTTGGCCTGGATCATAACAAATTGTATTATTCCAAAGAATTTTATGCCACTTCTAACTTAATACAAGCCTTTCATATCATGAGCCCAACATAAGGAATCCCCTTAATTAGCAAAAGGCAGCGGGATCTGTAGGATGGCTTCTGCCACATTTGGTTTAAAAATCTCATGGACAAGGGCCTAATTGCCTAAAGCATCAGTTGTGAAACTACATCTAATTAATGTAATATCCAAAACTTGAGGAGATCCCACCATGAAGTTTGGCAAAGTAGGAATCCAAGAATCTTTCCAGATGTCAACTGCTGTACCATCCCCAATTCTCCCAAAGGATCCTAGTTCTAATACCTTCCTACCCTCCATGAAGCTCCGCCATGTATAAGAAGGATTTGCCCCAAGATGTGCTGAAAGAAAATTCCTAGTAGGATAATATCTGGCCCTCAGAATTCTGGATACTAAGGCATCAAGATATTGCATTAACCTCCAGCCTTGCTTAGCCAACATAGCCAAATCAATAGAATACAAATCTCTGAACCCCGCACCACCCATTTCTTTGGGCCAGCACAATTGTTTTCAGCTTAGCCAATGAATTTTACGGGCATCTGTTTGATCCCCCCACCAGAACCTGCTCATCATACTATTCAACTCACTGCACAAGGAAATAAGAATTTTAAAGCATGCGATGGAATATGTAGGAATAACTTGTGCCACCGCCTTAATAAGGACTTCTTTACCTCCTTTAGATAAGAGTTTTTCCTTCAAACTTCTTATTCTTTTCCAAACTCTATCTTTGAAAGACTTGAAAGCATAGTTCTTGGATCGGCCAACCATGGAGGGAAGAGCCAGATAATTTTCAGAGAAAACCACAGAATGAATATTACTTTCCTGACAAATTTGAGCCTTAGTTGCTAGAAGAACATTCAGACTGAAAAGAATAAATGATTTATCAAAATTAATGCACTAACCTGAAGCCTCACCATATAGATGAAGAGAGTTTAAGATTGCCTTACTATCCAGTTCATAGGACTTACTCATGTCTAATTTCATGGCTAGATAACTCTCCCTACCAGATCTCTTTGACTTTAGAGCGTGCACTAACTCGTAAGTCGTAAGCAATTAGGACACTGTCGATGATATGTCTATTCCGCACAAACGTACTTTGAGATTCTGAAATAATATGTGGGAGAATGATCTTTAATCGGTTAGCCATAGCTTTACTGATGATCTTATAAAGCACATTACTGAGTGATATTAGTCTAAACTAAGTCTTGTACTAAGGAGAAGCAGTTTTTGGGAATAAGAACAATATTTGCGTTATTAATCTCATCCAAAGACTCACCTTCATTTAAGAAATTAAGAGCAACCCGAGTCACATCCTGACCTACTATAGACTAGAATTTCCGATAAAAAAGAGCTTGCATTCCATCTGAACCAGGTGCTTTTGTTGGGCCCATTTAGAACAGAGCTTCCCTGATCTCTAATGGTGTAAATGGCATGGACAAGAAGTCATTCAAATCATCTGTAACTTTATGCAGCACACCCACCAAAGCCATTTCAATATTAAAAGGATTGGATGTAGAGAACAAATTCTGGAAATAATTTTTTGCAAGGTTCTCAATATCCTCAACACCACTTACCCAGTTATCACTTTCATCCTTCAATCTTGTGATTTTATTTTTTTTCTGCCTGGCAGTAGCTCGTCCATGGAAAAAACCTATATTCATATCACCTTCTTTTAACCATTATTATCTCTTGTCTCCGCAGGACTTCGTTTGACTCTCGCTTACTATCCCTTGAAGCCTGCAAATTTGATTCAGTGGGGGACATAGCAGCCAGACTAGCAATCTTTTTTTTTTAAGGTCATCAATTTGTGTATTCACATTTCCAAACTCAACTTTATTCCACAATTTTAAATAACAACTCACCTTCTTGATTGTAGCAGCAACATCCAACAATTTTATCCCATATCCATCAAACCACATGATTCAACCACATCCTTGAAAGCTTCTATTTGGCCAAAGGGTCTCAGAAGGCCTCCTAGTTTCTCAGAGGGATCCAAAATTTCGTTGAAATCCCCCCTAAAAGCCATGGCAATTCGTCATCTGGACTGTACAAGCTCCTAAATATTTGCCAAGCATTATGTCTATCTGCTACCCTAGGAGCACCATAAAACCCGGTAAATCGCCACTCTATTCCATCATCCAGTTGCATAATTTTAGCATCAATATGATGAAAACCAAACGATTGAATTGTAAGGTCAACTTCAGAACTCCACAACCCCAAGCCTCCTCTCCTATCTTCACTACTTACACCAAAACCCTGCTGAAAACCCACCTTCCATTTCAACCTCTCAAACTCGTGACTTGATAATTTTGTTTCATTGAGGAACACCACATCGGGATTATTTCGCCTCAACTTATCTTAAATTTTGTTCACTCAAATAAATACTGTTCAAATAAAAATTACATATCTCTTTTGAATTTTGTTTCATCTCTTTAGTTGTTAACATATTTTTAATTAATTAATAATAAGAAATTGGAGGGATGATATATATTGCTGAGTATTGGAGGGATGAAATATTTTTAACGGGAAAAAGAGGCATTGGTCTTGGCATTAATAAGGACACAGAAGGTCCAAAGTAGCAAGGTTACATACTGACTTAGGGGCCATTCCCAACTATACTGAATTCGGAGTTGAGAGGGCCAACTGAGTTATTTCATCATTTTCATGAGCAAATCTATTACTATTCCTTCCAACATAAGAGAAAGAACAGGATTTGAAAAAGAGTGGAGATCGTGGGAGAGTCCTCCATGGTCAAGCCAAAGTAGGTGAGACTTCGGAGGTTGGGCTTCCTTTAATAGTCTGTGACCATTTGAAGAGAAATTAATGCTTATATAAGATTGGTGTATTAGGCTAATTATAAAATTTATTATAGTAGTTTATTATTAATTAATTGTACTAATTATTTATTGATTAATAATATCATTGATCTAACATAATACATTACGTTTATGTAAATATTTCTCTCGTTTGAATCGTTTAATTTCGGTGAATGGTGGAAATAAAAAGTAAGTGCAGATTTTAGGCTGCCTGCTTAATTATTGACCAAGAGCTATTCTTTTTCATATAATTTTTTTAAAATAAATACACTAAAAGATAATATATAGTTCTAAAATTGCCATTCCTAATTTTCTCTTCTCCATGTAGTGTTTTTCTCTCATTCTGTGGTACTTTGGTCCACTCTTTTAGGCATTTGTTTAATGAGAGTTGCTATTCTAATCCTTCAGCGGTAACCCTCTTTGTTTTCTTTCATGTTTTTCTTTTTTATTTAATATTTTCTCTAATAAAATTATCTAGATCTTTTATATTTATTATTTTTTAGAAATATTTGAAGAGTTTGGTTTTGAGTTTCTCAAATCTATTTAATGTTATGATAGATCTGAAATTTATAATTTTAGTTTTTTCAGGTTAATCTTATGCTTTGACCTTACATAACAGTAAGACTTTCAGATCTATTAGACAAAAGGTGTGATACTCTCTTTATACGGCAATTTGTTATGTGTCAATTTTCATAGTAAAAAATGAGTCACCATCGATAATCTACGGACTAAGAGGAAAGTTGCAAATCATGGATTAATTTTAGGTGAATATTTTCTTATTCTTAATAGGTTTTTTTATTTGACTAAAATTGTAAGTTTTACGGAACTTTTAATTGAATGAATCTATAGTTACACTAAAGCTTAAAAGAAAGCATACAACTGAGTTCAGAAATTATAGTGTAGTAGTGTGTAATAATTCTCGTTTGACATTAGGCTAGTAATATTATATGGTTGCTGCAAAAATACCTAATTTGTGAAGAGTGATAATACTTTCATAAACTTATATTTATACACTTCTCACATGCTCATATAATTTATTGGATAACATATTGGTTACATAATTTGTCCAAATAATTTGTACAAGAATTGTCCAAATAAATATAAAGAACTTAAAAGATATAAAAGAAGTAGAGAGAAGAAAATAGAGAGAGTAAGGGGAATAATTCATTAATCTCAAAGGTGCATAAGGCACTTAAAGGTGTATTTATAACCCAAGGGTGAAATACAAGGTTCTTATCAGATAAAGTCTTTTTATCATCTTATCCTAATTTTAAACAATAAATTTAAACCTAACTCAAGATAAGATAAAGTTTCACATCCACTTTCATAACAATTAATAATCAAATTGTTCAACAAAAATAAATAAAGCAAATTGAAAATGTTTAGGTTGAAAACACATAATAAAGGTGTGAAGAATATTTTGAGATATTTGACTTGCACAGCTGACAGAATGGAATTACACAACTGAAAAAGAAGTTGAATTTAAAGAGAGATTAAAATCTCTATTTGACATGAGATTTATTTGCAAACTCTTAAGTAAGATTGTTTAATAATGAAAAATCAAGCTATATTTCAATTACTAATCAAGAGTAAATGAGATTAATAATTATGTGAACAAGGTTATATTAATTATAAGAATTATATTAATAATTAAATAAATTTAATTTTGATGCATTGTCAGTGTAAAAAAAGTTTTATACTGATATGATAGTCAATAATATGTTGATATATCATTTAATGAGTTAAAACTTAGAGAGATGTCAAACTCATTAAATGACTTGGTTATACAAAATTAGATAGTAGTGCGAAACTTTTTTACACTGTTAATATATCAAAATTTTTTGGTAAACCAAAAAAAGTATTTTTATCAAAACTATTTTGCTAATGTTATAAAAAATTATTTTTGTGAGTTTTGCCAATGGTATACAAATTATTTTTTGAATTTATTACTGTTGCTAAGAATAGTTTGTTGTTTTAGTCTTTATCAATAATTTTCAAATTTAGTGATAGATAAAAATTTGAATCCTTGAGTATTTTTTAATACATTGCTAATCCACATTAAAAATAAATAAAATCTCCAATTTCAGTGGGTCACTGGAAAACTTCTCAGAATTGATCTACTTACCTTCCGTATCTTGTATTCTCCTTGTTGATAACACAAACAAATTGAAAGAATTATCATAACATGTAAACAAGCCTTGACAAAAAAAAAAAAGCTAGGACGATGATAATTACTAATAATAATTTTTTATATATACAATTTCTCATGCTTCAATTTCCCATTCGTTTCTTAAAAACTATTTTTTAGTATCCATTTTTTTTTCTAAATATTCAACTTGGAATTACACTTTTGATCACGATATGTGGTTAAGTTGACTATGTAAGCTTCATGTTAGTGAACTAATAATCCCACGCTCAAAAAATGTGAAGATAGCTCATGAGAGACAATAAAAAAACAAGGAATTAAACTGAGAAAATTGAACCAAAACGTGGTTTGTTTTATTTGACTTAATTAACAAACAAAAAAACTTACATGGTTATGGTTTTTTTTTTACGTGGGTTATGGTCATGATTTAAATTGAAACCAAGTGAATCTAATCAAAGCATTTATGCATATATATTATACATCTAAAGTTGCGTTTAGTATATCGTATAAAAATTATCTGATAATATAAAGTTATATTATCGATTATATCAGATGTTTAATATTATAATATACTCATATAATTATATAATCATATCAAATTAACATTTTTTATCCTATTATAACCTGATAAAATTATCCTCTTCATCCCCATAAAATAAGACCTAATAAAATATTCATTCTAATCTTACCTTCCATCTCCCCCAAGACATCTCTGATTTTGCAACAGCCCACCAATCCTAACCCCTCTTTTCTCCTACTCCTCCCACCTCTAATTGTATTATACAAATACATTATGCATAATATTAGTTATTGTCAGATACACAGTTTTTGGCTACGCATTAATGTTAAGACTTTGAGATTATACCATGCCTTATTGTATAATCTTATTGTAATTGATTTTATTTTACTTTACTGTTGCCGTTGGTAAATGCAACTTGAATGTACTAATTTAAATATTGATAGTATTATGGAAACTATACTTGGTCAGAAAAAGCAAATACGGAAACATCACAAATCTTATATGAACTATTGATATTTAAAAAAAAATGGGGAGAGAATGACAAAAAGAAATGAAAAGTGATAATAATGTATTGTGAGATATTTGTATTAATATTTATTTATTTTTTAGTTTTTAGAATATTCTTACTCGATAGATAAGAGATTAATATCTCAAAATATGATTAAGCATCTAAGTAAGAATCTCTTCTAACAAAATTATTTCCGTACATATAAATATCATAATTAAACTTAAAATTACATGTTTAAAGAATTTAAATTTTTTCCACTCAGATCAACACAAATAATTTTTGCTTAGCGCATTCAGCGCCTAATGTTATCTGTGTATATATCAGTACCATATCAAAAAATATAAACCACCACTAAATTGCGGTTTGAAACTGACCAAACCTTAAAATGTGGTTTGATTTGGTTTTTGATCCTTAAGAACTCATGATTTAGTTTAGTTTATCAAATTTATGAACCAAACACAATTGGACTCTATTGCTAAGCTAATTCTCAAATCCAAATAGAATGAAATATAAAGACTCCAACAGTCAATCATTCAAACAAATATTGTGGTTGGGAGTTGCTATAAGTATGATATATAGTGAGTTGTCAAGCATATAAATGACGATATCATATTGAATGTTTTAAAAATCTATTAAATATATCTAATAAGTAAATGCTTGGTAGGCACCATATTTAGGAAAAAAGCGGTGAGCACCGGAGTAATGCTGAGAAGCATAGATGACCTTCCCCTTATTTATTTGCGCTCAATTTTGTGATTGCATAACACCCCCCCCCCAAAAAAAAAAACAACTCTATAAGAGCTGCTGCATGATACTCCTAAATTGGACTTGTCCCATTAAAAAAAAATTGACTATACAGTGATAACGAGAAATAAACAGTTGGTAAATGCAAAAGCTTGCATTACATTAATAATGGAGGATTCTATATAATTCGACCACTGTTTATGTATAAGCAAGAAAAAAGTTATCACCATGTTATAATATGGATGCAGTGCAATTGTCGCTGCAGTTAGTGAAAGAAAGAAACGAAAAACTGAGTTGCGTGATTTTTGACATACACATCAATTTCCACGGAGAACCAGATTCAGTAGCGTGTTTTTAGCCCAAAAAGGGGAGGAAAGGGGGAGAAAAGTGGGTGGGGGGGGGGGGGGGGATTCTATGCGTTCGATTTACATTGTTCATCTTTTGTCCCATTTTACTCTTCCAATTTTCATAGGCAGCCCATGCAATCTGAAGCGATTTGTCCTGTAATAACCGAAAACAGAAAGTGGGTGCAACGAGGGAGATGTGGCTGAAGTAGAACTGCATTCAGTAGTAATTCATCACTCAAGTACAAAATCAAGCAACAAATTGCAAGTTACATCCATTTCTTTATCCATTACAAATATTCTGTACTTCAGGGTTAACACACTTTAGTAATAGCTGATACAATATGTGTCACTTATATCCAAATTCAGATGGTATCACCTAATAAAAAAATGAACTATACCCAGATCAAGACTAAAGATGTACTACTACATACAGTAACATACAAATAAGCCGCCTAAATGGAACCAGGTGGATCAAATGAAGTGATCCACAAGAAATTAGGCGGAGATTCCTAAACTATACAAATACGATGCACTGAAGTTCACAGACAAATTGAGCTCAATACAGCACTATTAATATTACGGTAATTGAAAGGCGATTTTGTGACAAGGGATCTCCACGTCTTCTTTTTTGGGTTATAGATTTGAATGTCCATTGTTCCTCGCCTCTTTTGGTGTCTGGACCTTCGGGTTTCTGTCCAATCATCAACATATAAATGTGTCAGTACATACAGCTCCCCGTCTACTACTACAAAACCAAATGGCGAACTGTAAGGAGCTTTTCTTGGCACAGCTCTTCTTGGCACACGAGACTCATACAGCCAACGATTTGAAGACATGTCATATCTGCAAAGTGTATTATTCATAAAAAAGTCAATAACAGATTTGTAACTTCAAAAGCTTTGAAATTGTAATTTATAAGTAAACAAGCAGAGCCATCAAGAATGCTGCATGATCTCTACTAAGTATGACAAATGGATTTATAATGAAGGAAACAAATTCAAAAGCACAGAAATCAATTAGGACGCGTGTTTGAATGAATATATAATACATAATAACAGGGACAAAGCAACGTAAAACTCTTAAAATGAATTCCACTTCTGGTACTGCATCGATAAGCAAGCTAATTAACCATTAGTATTATAATTATTTAATTATCTCATAGTATTTTATAGCAAAGCAAACCTTCATCATCCATTCTGCTATACAAAACTGAATAAAAAGAGCTCAAATAGCCAGGCAGAAGGGAAGAACATTCTGACAGAACTGGACTAGAAAATGAGGAAAAAGATATAAAGTTTACTGATAAACTCTCCTCTCTGTATCAGAACCAGAGGGAGATAGAATCAATAGGAAAGATTACAAGAAACTATCAAGAAATGGCAGTCCAAAACCCACTGCAGTGATTTTCATGAGCTGGATCACTCTTGGGTGGTTTCCCACCTCTTGGTTTGAGCCCAATCCACTCTTTCTCAAGATTCGATTCCCTTTCTTTCTTCAATGAGCAGGGCTAGGCCCATTAGTGCTAAAAATAATATTTTTTTAAATTCCAGTTCTTTTCCCTACTGATTTGGGCTTGGCCCATCAAGTCAGAAAATGACCTTAATTGGACTAATCCCACTTCTGTCCCAGCTACCTTCTCCTTCCCATTCGCGGTGCTACTGCCGTGAGGTTGAGATGCAGTAGCCCAATCTGCCTGCACCTCAACTGCAGCTATACCATCGGCCACCATACAAGGGTCCAGGTCCAAGGGTTCCGGTGGTGGAAGCTTGGCTAGCATGCGTGAGATCCAAAGCTCAATCGCAGCCAATGACCCATTCGCCGCAATGGACAAATCCGAGTCCGGTGGTTCCACTGGCGGCGGTTGATTGGTCTGATCACCTGATACATTGAGTTTTGTGGCCATGGCAGGTCAGTTCCCCCTCTATTCACCCACTGTGGTTAATCTCTCCCCATTCACAGCTCCCTCTTCCTCCGATGACTCAGACCTCTTCTCCCTTGGGCTATGACATACTGATTTAGTTCGATCTACACCAAACACTCCTCCATCTCGACCAACACTTCCATCTTCCTTCTCAATCTCCTCCTCTGTGACCACTGTCACCTTCATAAACTCCATCACCATTGCAGGTTTATCCACCTCCTTCATGACGGTCATCCCTTCAAATATCCACCACCTCCTCTCCAAGAATGGTTTTGAGCTCCAAGATCTCTGGTTTCTGGGTTCTTCTTCCTCATACTGGACCCAAACCGGTTGATCTGGATCGTACTAAGGCTGGAATCGTTTGAGTACCGCCTTCACAAAATTCCACCAAGTCGCATTTGGGTTGCGCCAACCTCACCATTGAAACCAGCTTAGCCCTCGACCTCCATGGCCACCATTACAACTCGTAGCCATTCCTCCTTTGTCACACCCCTCACCTGAAAATACCTCTCAATGCGATTTACCTACCCATATGCATCATCTCCCGAGAACAGAGGAATTTCTAGTTTCCTTCACCGATTCTCCCCTTCCTCAAATCTTGATTCCCCGACTGATCTCTCCTTTTCTGTTTCTGAATTACTCATCCGGTTCCCCGAGAATGGGTCCCAATGTACCCTCTCACCAACCTCAGAATTTCATCAATAGCCTCTTCCCTCTTCTTCGTTCTTGCTTCCAGCAACTCCCACCTAGCCTCGTGGAGCTCGCGTTCTCCTTCTGTTTGGCGTCTCCAAGCTTCAAACCCTCTCTCCAAGGCATCAAGTCTGGCCTCCATTCTTGTATGAACCATGAAAAAACTCCCAGGATTTGGGAGCTCTAATACCAGTTGATAGAACTGGACCAGAAAATGAGGAAAAAGAAACTTTATTGATAAACTCTCCTCTCTGTATCAGAACCAGAGAGAGATAGAATCAATAGGAAAGATTACAAGAAACTATCAATAAATGGCAATCACCAACCTACTGTGAACACACTCACTCCAAGGACATTCAAGAGGTCCTCCCTAAACCCTCCTTACAACTCAGAAACAGATTAGTTTCCCTCCATAGAACCCCTCTCTATTTATAAATACTCAAGCCTCACCCTTCTAACAGAATAACCAACGTCTCACCCTTCTAACAGAATAACCAACTAACAACCTACAGTAATAGAATAACCGTCCTCTGATTCTAATCCCCTACTACTTGTTTATTCTTCCTAGTGTACACCCTCTTAATTAGAGGTTTGCTAACACATTCCCCACTGCATAATCATGGATCAGTTAAGCAAAGCTTTTTTTTTGGTACAAGTTAAGCAAAGCTTTTGATTATGCTCTTTTTATTTATCCATTTGTAAATATCTATCAAAGAGAAAAAAATATTTAAAAAAAAAAACCCAAATGAATCATAAAAAATATTTTACTTGCCAAGTTACTATGTGTGATTACAAGCATTTGGCATTAATTTCTATATACCAGCACCAGGTTTCCATAATACAGAATTTCATGTGTTTCATGTTCAAGCCACTCCAAACTTCAAAGCAACAATCTATTTCAATTTCTTAAACATCAGAATATTTTATTCTCCACATTTTTTTTTGGTACATTTATTCTCCACATTTTGCACTTCACACGACAGTATTCATTTAAACGCAAACATTTTCTATACTGAACTCAATAAATGAAAAAATAAATCATGCGATTGACAGACACATGAGGCACTTCTACTGCAACATATAATTTATTTATTTTTTCTAATTACACTGACTTTTTGCCACAAAACCACAATTAATTACAGAGCACAGATACTACGTGCTAATTGTTGTAGTAAGTTGTAAGCAACTATATATACATATTAAAAATAAAAAAGAGGTATGCCAGTTACACTCCTATAAACGTGCACCACTTCTACACCTATACAATTGGTAGAATCAGAGTTTAACTGGATCCTTACTGGAATATCTAAACTTTAACTAGACCAACTGAAACATTTTATACAGTGCTCAGATTTGTGCCCACCAAACAAGTGTCTAAAAAGAATTTAAAAAAATAAAATAAAAAATTAAGGTATTGTTAGAATATTAGCATTTATGTTAAAATATATAGTCAACTATATTTATGTTGATTAGATTAGAATAATCAATTACTTATTATTAGGCTAGAGATTAAGTTTTGTAAGCTTAGATTACTCTTTAATTGATTGCAAATCAATCAATAAATAACAGAACAAGTGTGTAGCGTAACGTAACACAAATTCTCTCAATCATTCTCTCTTTCAACATGGTATCCGAGTCGTATCCTCCATGACCAAATCCTTTCGTTATTCCATTGCAGAATTCTTGGAACTCCTTTGTTTTGTGTCTTATCTGTTTTTGTTTCTAGTGGCTGTTTTCATTTTTTCCAGCCATCAGTTATGGTCATAGTCAATAATTTATTCTCCTTTTCCCTCCTCTGCTGTGTCCTTGTTCCAATCGGCACTTCCCCCTGGATCTTTTGGCCTCTATTCTCCCAGCTGTTCCTTCTCTCTGAGCAATTGATGGTGTTTCTGCATTCGTCACTGTTTGTGACCGAGAAAACCCCAATTTCTCCTGCTGTATTATTTTCTCCAAAGTGCCTTTATCCCATGCTGTTTTTTCATTCACAAATAGTGTGCTTTATCTCCTGTCACTGGAAAAAAAAATTTCTCAGATCCGTGGCTGCCCAGTTAGATCTGTAGCTTCCTAGCTGTTACTGATGCCTATCGCAGACGGTTCTCCATAATCCGATCAGCCTGCCATTGGATGCCCACCATCGTCCAAGCCTCCATGCACTAACCAATTTGTCCTCTCTCACCTTGCCAGTGTGAGGGCATGTGTCTAACCTTTTCTGGCAGCAACTTCAATAGAGATCGTCACCAGCCCCTTGTCCGGTCTAATCCACCCCTTGTGCCTTGGTCCCACAACTCCAAGGGGCTGTTTGGCTGTGTATCCACCATGGCTTATCCTGTGTGAAGCTGCTGCTGTTTGGACGTGTGTTCACCAAATTTTGCGGCCGTTTGGCTTGTATTTGGTCTTATTCCTACATGGGTTGCTGAGTTCTTGAGGTCTGTTTGGCTAGGTTTAGCCATGTTTGCCACTGTTTGGCTGGGTTTATTTGTAACAAGTTGAGAGCTCAATAGCTTTAGCTTGAGGGCAAGTGTTAGAATATTAACATTTATGTTAGAACATATAGTGAACTATATTTATGTTGATTAGAATAAAATAATCAATTACTGATTATTCGGCTAGAGATTAAGATTAGTTTTTGTCAGCTTAGATTACTCTTTAATTGATTATAAATCAATCAATAAATACCAGAACATGTGTGCAGTGCAACACACAATTTCTCTCAATCACTCTCTTTCAACAGGTATAAATATAATGACAAATCAAGCTTAACAAAAAGGAAGAAGCTTCCATCCTAGGTACAAAGTGCAAACTTGTCAAATAACGTAATGAAGTATACTTAATAAAATTACTTATGAATGAAACTTTAAGTGTGCATTAAGAATTACTTGATTGCATATGTACCAAAAAAAATAAAAAATTACTTGAATGCACACAACCAAGATGGCCCATGAGTAGGCCCCTCGTTAAACATTTGCTTTGCATACAGTTGACTTCAACAACAGTTTCCAAAAAATGGCCTAAATAACTAAGGTATTTGTTCCAATTCTAATCAGCAAAACTACAATACAAACTAGCTGAATAGGTCCCTCGTTTGTACGTTAACAAGCCTATTTGTATATGGCACCAAGATTCAACAATACCAAATCAGATAGTCTATCTTCATCATATACTTATTAGTGATCACCTAATCAAAACCATATGTATAATCGCAAGAAACAATTCATTCATATTTCATACCTTAACAACATAGGTCTACACACTACACTAATTAATTACTTACTCCACTTAAAATGAAAAATCAAACATGAAATAGCCAAAAAAATTCAACCTAATGCAACGCAACTTTGAAGCTCAAAGCTGCTGATAGTAACTCATTAATTAATCAGAAAGTACCTCAAAATCTCATTCCTATCAAGCATGAAAACTCCAGGCCAGCCATGACCCTCATCCTCAGCCACAACAATCTTCCCAATCCTCTCCCTTTCTCCATCACCCCACATATCCCCAACCTCCCTCCACGCCCCACCACCACCATTTCCACCCTCCAATCCCATCATCACAGCATCCCTGCAATACTCGTACACCGGAAAAACCCCCGAGATGGTCCTCGAACCACCGTACCCACCCATCACCCAGAACTCCTTCTCCTTCTCCCTTCCATCCCCAACCACAAACCCAACGCAACCCGCACGAAACCCAGGCAACGCATCCACCGCTTCCCACTGGTCCCTCGCGACGTCATAGCGCTCCACGGAACGAATCCGGGTTCCGGCGGCGGCGAACATGGTATGGCGGGAGCCACCGCCAGCGACGATGATCTGACCGGAGCCTCCGGAGGATGGGATTGCAGCGCAGGCAAAGCTACCGCGGGGGGAGAGCATGGGGGAGAGGGCTTCCCACGAGAAATCGTGAAGGTTGAAGCGGAAGGTGGAGGAAGTGGAGGAGGGGCGGTCGATGGGGAAGGAGCGGGTGTCGAAGAGGGAGCCGCCGATGAGGTAGAGGTGGGGGCCGAGGGGGAGGGCGGCGAAGTTGCAGAGGCCGTACACGCTGGGGTTGCAGGGGTGGGGGGTAGGGGGCACCAGGCGTTTTGTGTGGGGTCGAAGAGGAAGGGGTTGGCGATGGAGGGGTCTTGAGGGAAGATGCACAGAAGGTGGTTGCGCCGGCGGAGGGAGGAAACGAAGGCCTTCGAGGACAGAAGGAGCTTCCATGATTTGCAGGTTGGTTTCAGCCGGGCGTGGTGGGAGTAGGGCACCTTGGAGAGGATCAACGATGCGATGTCGTTTGGTAGGCCAGGGATTAGGGTTAGGGATTCGTCGAACGCCGCCGTTGGTGGCGGTGGAGCGGAATCGGAATGAGAATTGATCATTTTGTGATATGCCCTCACTCTCTGTGACTGTGCTTTCTGTCAACGCCCTTGCCTTTTGCCGTGTAGATATAGAATCATAGCCATATATATATATATAGTATA
The DNA here is from genome assembly GCA_029884595.1 of Ormosia semicastrata. Classification (NCBI taxonomy): domain Eukaryota; kingdom Viridiplantae; phylum Streptophyta; class Magnoliopsida; order Fabales; family Fabaceae; genus Ormosia; species Ormosia semicastrata. The sequence goes on along the minus strand of JAQQTO010000055.1, from coordinate 12,345,195 downwards.
TTACTATCTGTATCATCAATTTCTAAAGGAAAAAATAAAATTTAAAAGACACTTTCCATTTATTGCATTTTCTTTTGGGCAAGATATTAAAAGTGGAGCAGTTGACAGTTTACTTGGCTAAATAGATTGGCTTTTGCTTGCTAATACTCGTAAATCATAAATAATTAACCCTGCGCCTTATTTATGTTGCCTTTCTTTTTTTCTTTTTCTTTTTTTGAGTTTTGTTAAGAGTATTATTAAGAAATAAAAATTAAAAAGTAAAAAAATAAAGAGATTTGCGATTGATAGGATATTGATCAAATAAATAAAAATTAAAATAATTTTGTTAACGTGTATTCTAAATGAAAAATGTTAGTCATACACCTCTTTTTAAGAGTATACGATTGTTCACACTTTTTAATGAATGTGATTGAATGAAAAAAAATAATAAAAAATATATATAATAAATGATATTAGATAATGTATGAAAATGAATATATATACTTGTTTGATATAAGAATATAAAAATCAATTCTAAATATACAAGTGAATGAATCAAAAATAAAAAAATACAAATATTTAATACTTTAAAAATCTAAAAATATTTAATAATTTCTTCTTTAAGAAATTTAAATGAATAACAAATGTGTTACATAATAAATGCTTTATTCGTTAACATAAACAAGGAAGAATAACCAATTGATGAAAGAACATGAAACCATTCTATTTCAATAGAGGCACCAGAAACAGTTGGGGACAATGAAATAGGTGAAATGGTTGGATTTTGCGAGCTAACCACAACAATTGCTAGATGTGATTCCAATAGTTAAACGAGAATGAATACCATCACACAGAAGAGTACTAGGCTCCATAATGGAATGTTTAACAAACGAAGTTTACACACCAATCTAAACTCTCTTTGAGCAACAAAATCAGACGGTTGCTTTATATAAACCTCTTCTAGTAAATTATCATGTAAGAAGGCATTCTTTATGTCTAGCTAGTAGGAGGGCCAACGGCTAACAGCAACCATGGCGAGGAAAAGACGTAAAGAGACAATCCTAGCAATTGGAGAGAAAGTGTCACTATAATCAAGATCAAAGAACTTAGTGTTGCCTTTGGCAACTAAACGAGTCTTCAATCGATCAATGGAGCCATTTGGACTAACTTTAATAGTAAATACTCATCTGCAGCCAATAATAGATTTGCCTGGTGGTTTAGGAACTAGCTCCCATGTTCCCTTAGAATGTAAGACAGACATCTCCTCTATCATCGCGTAACATCAACCTGAATGAGACAATGTTTCACATGTGGTTTTAGGAATGGAAACAGAAGACAGACTTGAAACAAAAGGTGTAATGTTGTGAAGAAATACGGTTATAACTAAAAGAGGCATAAAGCAGATGAAGGTTACGAGTAGAACGTTTACCTTTCTGAATAGTAATATGTGAGCTGTCTGATGCAGGAACAAAGGCAGAGGAAATGACTGGTGAAGGTGGTGAATCATTTGGAACTTCCTCTAGAACAGGGTTGGCACCAGTAAGCAGTCGTGGCCGACGTTGATAAGTAACTAGTGGACGAGAATGATCATGGGCAAGCACCGGAGCAAGAACAGGAGTAGAATTACTACTGGAATCAATAGGAGGACTGTAGATAAGAATAGGATAGATTGTGTTTACTTGGGAAACACCTGCAGGTAAAGAATAAAAGGGTTGTTAGTTGAAAAAGGTGAAATCAGCATACACAATATAGTAACCTAAATCAAGAGAGTAACATCGATACCCTTTATGAAGACGAGAGTATCCAAGGAAAAGACACTTGAAGGCCTTGGTAGTGAGCTTGTCCTTTCCTAAAGTAACCTTGTGGACAAAACATGCACAACCAAACACATGAGGAGATACAGGATAAACAGATGTATCATGAAATAATATAGTATACGGGACTTGGTCATTTAGAACAGAGGAAGGCATGCGGTTTATCAAATAATAAGATGTAAGAACAGCATCCCCTGAAAAACGGATGAGAACATTCATATGTAAGAGTAAAGTCCTGGTTGTTTCAATTAAATATCAGTTTTTGTGTTCAACCACTCCATTTTGTTGTGGAGTATAAGGACAAGTTGTTTGATGCAAAATACCTTGTTTAGCTATGAATTCCTAAAAATTAGAAGACAAATATTCACGTGCATTGTCACTATGTAGAATATAGATAATTTTTACAAACTGAGTACGAATTTTAGCATAACTTTTGAAATATTAAAAATAATTCAGAATGATTTTTTATTAAAAAGACCCAAGTGCAACGGGAATAATCATCAATAAATGTTACGAAGTAATGAAATCCTAAACTAGAACTAACACGATTAGGTCCCTATATATCTGAATGAACAAGGGAGAAGGTTGAATAAGCTATTTTATTGACTCGATTAGGAAAGGATGCACAGATCTGCTTCCTTTTTTTACCAGACTCACAATCTAGAGACTGTAAACTAGACAAGTGAGGAACCATTTTATGAAGCTTGGAAAGACTTGGATGTCCAAGATGATCATGAATAAGGTTAATAGAATCTGCCATGGTACATACCACTGGAGAACTAGGCACAACAAGATATTAAAGTCCTCGTGATTCACAATTGACTCCAATTGTCCTCCCTGTACCCTGATCCTGCACAAGAGTAGAGTGTTTAGTGAAGGTAATGTAATAGTTAAGGGCGCGAACTAATTGACTAACAAATATCAAATCGAAAGGACAACTAGATACATAAAGAACAAATGTTAAGGGTAGAAAGGGACATGGTCGAACTTGGCCAATACCGGTGACAACAATTTTGGTTCCATTGGCAATAATATTTAGTGGAGTAAGTAAGAGAGATGAGAAGATCCTTATTACCACAGAGGTGATCAAAAACACCAGGGTCAATTATCCATGGCCCAAAAGATGACTAAGATAAACAAGTAGTGGGTTACTAATTTGTTTAACTAAAATATGTGAAGATGCCTTAAAGCAGATGAAGGCCTCATAGTCTACAGTAGGAATGGTCACTCTGGAGGTGGATGATGATGATTTAATTTGAACAAAGTTGGCGGATGTTAGTTTACCATGTTTTACCCAACAGCTTTCCTTCAAATGTCCCAACTTGTTACAAAAAGAGCAACGTGACCTGCTGCTGCCACCATGACTACTATTAGAGTTATTAACTTGGGAGACAAGAGCAGCAGACTCTTGTATGGTTGCAGAAGCAGATGAGTTTCCTGAAACGCCTGAGACAACATCACCCATTGTGAGAAATCAAAGTAAGATGACTAAAAAATAAAAGAAACACCTAGAATAAGTCCAAAAATGACTAGGCAAGTATGGTATCAACAAAACGCGGCAAAACGTCCAAAAATACGATGGTTGAGGCATCTATGATTTGAAACACCATAGAAACGACCAAGATGAGACTCGAAAAGTCTTGGGACGTCTTCTATAGTGAATTTCGTCTAAGTCTGTGGAAGAACGACATCGGAAAGAACTCTCACGCTCTCTCATGTGCCGGCACGTGGATTCTGGTGTAGCGGAGAGTGGCGGTGTGTGGTAAGGCAGATGACAGCGCGATTTTTGGGATCTGGACGGCTAGGGTGGTACGATTCTGATGCAATGGGTTTCGTACCCAGATATGCAGGTCGGACGTTCGCCGGAAAGTGACATCGCTGAAAAATCTATCAAAAAAAGATGCGGTAGTGAGAAACTCTGTCGAAAGGAGGCGCGACAGTGAGGGTTCACTGGAATTGAGTCACAGCGAGGAAGGAAAATTTGTCGTTGAGCAATGGGCGCAACAGATTAGGATTTAGACAGAGACGGGTCAAAACCCGCTCTGATACCAATTTGAAAAAGAAAGGATAAGCATATCTATTCTGGATCAACCAAATTGATATAGAACTTATAATATGGGAAAACCACATAAAACACAACTTATTTGAATAACTCAGTGACCAACCAATTGTAGAAATAGGATCTTTGACAAGCAATAAGCATTTAAATACTACAATTCGAGTGTATTAAATGAAATGGACAAATATTTAATACATTAAAAATTTAAAAAAAATAATACTTTCATTTTTAAGTAATTTAAATGAGTAATAAATATTATCTTGATTCGTTAGCAGGTGCAACATACGTTAACAAAACCCAAAATTGAAAATATAAATAAAAGTTAAAGTATTTATTACATTAAAAATACAAAAACATTTAATACTTGGTTCTTTAAGAAAATAAAAGCATTTAATAGAGGACATTAAATATTCCTTAATTAGTGCCTTAAGATACTATTAGCAAAATCCTTAAATAAAAATACTTTTTTGTCTACTTTTATCTGTCTATTTAGAATATTGATTTGTCAACATTATCTTTCTATTTAAAAATTAAAGAGTATTTATTAATATATTTTCAACTCTACTTTTATCTTTTATTATCTCCACTAAACTCAATAAATACATATTAATTAATTTTTACAACTTCCTAAATGAGAAAAAAGTAATTTAATCATATTAAAATATATTTAACAATTTTTTTAATCTATGCGCATTAATCTTAATAGACAAACAAAAGTAAACGGAGGGAATAAGAGTTTTATTAACGTGTGCTTTTAATGCATTTGTTAAGGAATAAAAATAGCATTTATTATGCGTTATAATTACTTAAAAAATAAATTGTTGATTTTTTTTAAAAAAATAAGATATTAAATGTTATTACGTTTCATTTGATAGTTCCTATTTTTATTTTTTAACATATGTCTTAATGAGACACTAGTGAACAAAATCCTAAAAGTAAAACTTTTTACCTAACGTATTAAATATTTTATTTTTCTTTTAATGTTTTTTGTGTCTATTATTTAATTAGTGTTCTTAGAATATTTTTAAAGAATAAAAATTAGAAGTATTAAATAAAAGAACTTTATTAATGTCAAAAATAAAAATAAAACCATCCTAATTACCTTAAAAGGAAAAATATTTTTTTTAATTTTTAAGATATTAAACAAATTTTCTTTTTATTTAATAGTTTATATTTTTATAAACCTTAATGTGTGCCCTAAATTACATGATTACAAAACCTAAATAAAAAATAAAGCCTTTTAAATTCATAATTTAGTAAATATTTTACTTTTTATTTAATATTTCTTATGTGTATTCCTTAACCTTTCGTTAGCAAAATCCTTCTCTGTTTTTTTAGGGAAAACTTCAAAAAATTCATTTGTACTATATGTGATATGTATTTTGATCATGTTATTTTAAAAATTTGTAAAATGAATCCGTCACTTTGTGAATTGTGCACGGTGCTACAAAATAGTAATAGACGTTAGTTTTTGAATGGAAATACGCACGTGCAATGCACGTGCACGTCTTAAGCTTTAAATACCAAACATTATTTTCTTTTTTCTCTCACCAAATTCTAAATTCTAGAACTTCATAATTGAACTGCTCAAGCAACATTGAGCAACATCATCGTCATCACTGAAAAATGCATGCAAATCTTATCGAAACCTCTATTGCAATTTGTAGTGCACAAGTAAAGAGATGAGCTCCTTCTTCTTCCTCGCAACGTTGCAACGCCGCCATGGAGGAAACACCTTGTAGATTTCGATTGCAGTCACTGAAACAACCATCAATATTATCGGATTTCACACGAAAACAAACCATCAACAACAACAGAGGAAGTCCACAATGGTTCAAGGGAAAAAAAATCTGACACTTTCATGGCAATTTGCAGCGACCCAAGAGAGGCAGATTTGCTATTTAATGGTGGATGATCAAGCTCCAAAGCGATCCAGCTTTTTCATCCTTGGTTTATGCACGATTTTAATCCAGAATATTCAAGCAGGGCAGATCCAGCATCATTGAAAAATCAAAACTTCTATTTTATGTGTTCTTATCAATTCAAAAAACACTAGTTTGAAAATACATCAGTGCAAAATCTATTTGAACCCCAACTTTTGCAACCAAATCAAATCATTATTATTCGATCTAAGAACTGGAGTTTTTCAAACTCTAAATCATGAGATTGGATAGCGAAAATTATAACCCCCAATTTTTTAACTTTCTATCCCCAAAACATGACCCTCAAATGTTGTTTGTCAAATCGAGACAATGAGGAAGAAAAAACATTTATTATCATTTTGTACACTCAAAAAGTTGATATTTTTAAAGAAACATGACTAAAGTACATATCGCGTATAGTATAAGGATTTTTTTTAAGTTTTCCCTTTTTTATTACTTTTGTTTCTTCTTAAGTCTAATTTTTTTTTTGTAGTTTTTAATTCATAAAAAAATCTAACATATTTTATTGAGGAAAATGCTACTATTTTGTATATTTTCACATCTTTTTAGATAACAATGAATCAAATTGTAAGTGCGTGTTTGAGATAATCAAAAATTAGATTATTTTAATAATCGACATTTTTTTTTTTTTAAATCGTATATATGACTAAAAGTATAAATCGCATATAATATAAGAATTTTTTTTAAAGTTTTTCCTTTTTTATTTATTACTCTTGTTTCTTCTTAAGTCTAATTTTTTTTTTGTAGTTTTTAATTCTTAAATTTAATCCCCTTTTCGACCATTTCCTCTACTTTTATTGAGGAAAATGCTACTTAATTACACTCTTTATATCTTTCACATCTTTTTAGATAACAGAATCAAATTGTAAGTATATAAAAATAAGGTAAGATTGATGGTAATCACAATCAAATGATAAAGTTATATTAACGTAAATTAATACATATGTAATTATGTAAGTATGTGTATGTAACATTATTATTCATTAAAGTTGAAAATACATCAACCTCAATCACTTAAGCATCATTCAAGTAATTCCACTACAACCATATACTTTAATCTAAAATAAATAGGTATAGGTGTGTCTACTTTTAATTTAATTTCAAACATATCATAATTTTAACCCATTAAATAATTTAAAATAGATATACTTTACTTGTTCATTTCACTGATAAGGCTTTCCATTATCCACTATAAATCATATCTACTTCTTACACTTGTTTTAATTAGGAGACAATCATATTCTTCTGTAATTATGAACACGACTTAACAGATATCATATCTACTTCTTACACGTGTTTTAATTAGGAGACAATTATATTCTTCTGTAATTATGAACACGACTTAACAGATACATCTACTCTCCTTAAATTTAAGACGCTCTCCATGCGATCTGGGACTAGCCAGCGGCTTCACGGGTTTGGATCCAGATCATCGCTTTTGACAAAATTGCGAATTTTTTTACTGATGACTTGCAAGAGTGGATTTGCAACAACCTATCCTCCGATTATGGAACTACCATCTGTTTAATTAACTGGCAGGATACATTTATGGTGATTGTTTGGATGCAATGGACATGGAGGAAAAAGGAGCGTTTTGAAGAGAAATTTTCAAGACCTTTTAATGCCAGGTTCAACATTCTAAAGCTACATTAAAGATATGACTAGATCCAGAGAAGTTCACCAACCAAATACTATTAGGAGCAACAACCAGCTTGTCCTTGTAAAATGGAAGTCGCCTCCATATGGTTGGATTAAATTAAACTTGGATAACCAGCTGTGGAGGAATTTTTAGAGATGAAGGTGGGAACTGGAAACATGGTTATGCCCAGAAGTTCATTGCACGACCCTAGTAGCTGAGAAGAATTAGAGCTTGGAAAAATAAAGAATCGATCCTGAAATTCGAGCGTGCTCGCAGGGAAGGGAACAATGGCCAATTGGGCTTTTTCACAGGATTTCACGTTTAAAGAATGGTCCTCTCCATTCAGGATTCTGATGTATCAGGATTCTTTATGCCATGTAATGTCTCTGTAGTTGTTTAGTTTCCTTTTATTTGGGCTTTGGCCCTCCAATGAAAAAACAAAAAAAACACTCATTCATCTTCCACATCACAAGAATACCAAACGAGGTAAAACTTTGCACAAATATATTGGCTCTTGTATATTAAACTTTACCTCCAATTTAATTTTCCACCATCCCGAAATTTACAATAATCAAATCTAAATTTTACCCTCGCTTGAGATTTTTGGATTATCACCAACAACTACGAAGGCCTTACGAGAGTTGGTGACCTAAAACTAAATTTTTAATAAAAAAACTTTTAATTTAATAAAATTAAAATAGTATATGTTGCACATTGCATGCACAATCAATGCATGCTACAACATACGTAGCCTGACTCTAAAGATAATACACGTTACATATACAAGCAGTGCACACATGTCATTTCTCTACACCTTTACCCGCATATATTATTGTAAATAAAGGAAAGAAAGAATGAGATTTATTTATACATTAAATTAAGAAAGTAAGTGGACTTAAATTATTATGAATAAATGTAATTATTATATGAATTATAATTATAATATTATTAAATTATGGGGCCTAATATTTTGAAGAAAAATTCGGGGCCTTAATTAAGGATTTCAACTTTGATATTTTTATTATAAATAATGCATACATATCTTTTTACATATTCTTTAATATTATTCATTACACTTATTTTTTTTATCACTTTCTCTCATTTAATCATAACTCTTAAAAAAGATGTAAATAATAATACATCCTTTTTTAAAGGTGTAAAACTTTTTAAAATGTAAAACTATCATTTTTATAAGAATTTTTATTGACCTTATAATTAAGCCACCCCTACAATTTTTTTTTTTTTTTTTTTGGATTATCACCTGCACCGATACACTGAAAAAAAGATCTCATAAAATTAAAGATCATAAATATTCGTACTGTAGTATATTTATTATATAAATAAGGGTTGTTTTATAGCATTTCTTTTAATAGATAAAATATTAATTTTTTAAGATACAATCAAATAATTAAGTAGAGATTTTTATCAATAATAATATTTTTATACACATGAATATCAAAATCAAACATAGGACAACTACATTGGTAAAAAAATAAGGAATTTTAAGGACTCCAAAATAAGAAGTCATGAAAAGTAAATTTTTTCAATTCTCAATACATTTAATACTCTAATTTTCATGAAAAAATTCTTATTTTAAATCTTTAACAAGAGTCCTTAAGACACTTTTTAATAAAATCATATAAATAATACTATTCACACACATTTATATATACATTATTCTTATTACACTGAGATTTTTGAGAACATAAGGGTAGCATTATTTCTTTTTTGGATAGAGAAGGGTAGCATTATTCTTAATCTTAGTTTAAACTTTAAAGCTAGTTTGGGTTGGTCAGTCCGTATGAGTGAAATGGACCGAGTTTAAAGGTTACTTGAATGTGTTTATTTTAATAAAAAATTAATTTAAAGGTCGTTTAGATTTGTTTATTTTAATAAAAATATTTTTTAATAAAAAAGTGTTTTTTTTTTTTTATTATGTTTAAATGAGTTTTTTCTAAAATACAGTAAAAATGATTATTTTTTAATTAAATTTTGGTGATTCTTAAAAAAGTATTTTTTAACATAAAAATACTGTTTAATCATAAAAAAACTCAAATCTTACTTTTTTTTTATATGAATAGCTTTATTTTTTACAAAAAAAAAATTAAAATAAAATATATTAAATAAAAATCTTATTTTAAAAATTGTCCAAACAAGTCCGGAGTAATATATAAATGGGTTTCTAAGAATATTGGCCATTACTCATCCTTTACAGCTGAATTATAGGGGGTGGCTGTCAGGTTGCTTGGGATACTGGTCACAAAAAGATTGTTCTGGAATGTGCTCTAGTACTTTGATATCCACCCTTTCCAGCAGGAAAAATCTCAAGAATTTCCATCACAATATGGCACTTAGAATTCATTCTTGGCTAGAACGTGACTGGGAAGTCCACATCCAACACACTTACAAAGAGGGTAACAAGTGTGCTGCTGATTGGATGGCTAACTTCAACCTCACACAGGGATATGACCTGGTTTGCTGGGATAGTCCCCCACCAGGGGTGAGACAGTTGCTCCATGCTGATACTATAGGGGTTTCTTACTTTCTTTGCCCCGTCATGATCTTGGTAGCAATTAATTTCGTTTGGGCTTCTGCCCTCCCTTGTAAGAAAAAAGTTATATATATATATATAGTGGATCTTTATTTCGTAAGTGAGGTGTTTATTGTAAGAAATAAGAAGAGTAAATCTTGATCATTAAATTTTTTATGAATAATTAAGATTAAAAAAAAATATATAATTTTTTTTAAATAATTACACGATATTTAAATAATTTTTAATTTTAATCATCTATATATAATTATATAATCAAAATTTAATCTTATCACTTCCTCCGAATAAAACTTCCTCTTACTGTCCCTATATATATATATATATATATATATATATGGGCTCAGAATTTGGTTGAGTTGGGTTAAACGGGCCTCCTACCACACGTTTCTTTTATCTTATGGTTGGTGAATGAAGAGAGAGAAACGTAGATGAAACTTTAAACGGTATCATTTGGTGCCCGCGTACTGGTTCTGATGCGCCACGCAAAAGGAGAGTGACAGTTAGAGTTGCCTTCGGAGACTCGCTCGCTATTTCGAGTCGAAGTTCAATGTTTTCATTATTTGATTCAGTACATAAAGATGGTAATTGAGCTCCCACTTGTTCTATCGCGCGAGTTTTGGTTTATTTTGTTTACTTCAGATTTGTTCAATCACACACTTGTGGTCTTGTTTTCTGAATCACTTATCTTCTATTTTTATTTGCATGTTCATTAGGTTGTTTACCCCAAGGATACAGATGATTCCTTGCTTATGGAGTTGATGACATGGCAAAGCTTGCATATCTGCATGAGAACATTGAACTTCAAATATGTTATTGTTCAAATAATGAACACTAACATTGACTGAAATATATCAAGGGTGAACAATAACATATCTGCATAATTTGGCAACTAGATACAATATCAATGAAATATTGTAAGATTAGCCCCACCTTCAGTTTCAAATATGTTATTGTTCACCTTAGTGAAACAGAATGACTGACTACTGCAGCTGTGGGCGGCTCTATTATAATAAGGGTTTTGTTAACACTGGTTAAGTAATAAAAATAACATTAATTACTCTTCATTAAATCATCCTAATTACATAAAAAGAAGAAAATATTAAATGTTTTTCAAATTTTCAATATATTAAATGCTTATACTTTTCATTTAATTAACCTGTTAAGATATGTGGAGTCCAGGCTAAATTGTTAAGCACCGAAAAGCAAGCCTACGTTTTCAAACCCAGGAAATTTGGCACCAAAGTACAAAATACTTTCGGTGCAGCAATTTTAAAATCAAATGCGGTGCACACGGTTTGCACTGCAGCTTCATTTTTTTCTATAAATAGAAGCAATTGAGAAGGAGAAAAGGCAGCAGATCCTCACAATCAAGAAGGAAGAAAGTGAGAGAAAAATAGAGAGAAGAAAGTGAGAGAAAAATAGAGAGAACCTTAGAGAGTGTTTTCTAAGAGAGAAAAATAGTGTGCTAATTTGTGAGAGTTATATCCACAAATTGAAGATACAATATCATTGTATTTTGTATTCTCATTATTTTATAGTGAGATTTAAGTGGCTACGGGTCCCGTGATTTTTTCCTTGCTCACATTGAGAAGGTTTTCCACGCTAAAAATTTTCCTGGTGTTGTTATTACAATTATTTTACGCTTCGCATAGTGCCTATTTTTTGAGTTTACGAGAGAGAGAAAATTATGCGGGCATTTCCCAACATGGTATGTGGTATCGAGCTCTCGAGCTCGAGATACTAAATGCTTGGATTCATAAGAAAATTCTTAGTATGCTCTGTGGTTGCAAGATTGTCTGATCTTCTACATCGAAAAAGAAATTATTCTCGTTGCTGGAAATAACATGTGGTGGTGTAAAAGTGTTGTCTAGGAAAAGTTCTGGTTAGGAAAGATTTGGTATTTAAGTGTGTCCATTAATCGACCCACCTCTCTTTCCTAGAAACCTACCAGTGCTTTGTTTGCATACTACTAGCTTATTGTATACGGTACTATTTACCATACGGCACTATTCACGTATATTGTATTGGCCTGTGTAACTCAAGATGGAGGGAGCTGTCACTCATGATGGAGATATGTTCAAGTTAACTGCAGATAATTACTCCTATTGGAAGCCGATGATGGAAGACCACTTATACTGCAAAGATTTGCATGAGCCAATCACCCAGAAAGATAAATCGGAGGGGAAGACCGACAAAGAATGGGAGCTCCAGAATCGGAAAGCAGTAGCTATGATCCGAAAATATATTGACAGAAGTTTGTTCGAACATGTATCAACTTATACCAACGCGTATGATTTGTGGACGAAACTTGAATCCTTGATTCAAAAGAAGACGCCCAGGAATAAAGCCCACCTTGTTAGACGACTGGTGAAGTTGGAGTACTTTTACTCGAACATGATCGAACATTTGAATACCTTCAAAGGTATTGTGAATCAACCGACAAAGACAAATGAAGATAGACGATGAGTTGCAAACTCTTCTACTCCTCGCCTTCTCGCCCGAGAGTTGGGACACTCTAGTTGTCACTCTCGGCAATTCATTACGCTCCCGTATGGAAAACTTAGCATGGATTCTCATTATGCATATTTTTTCCGAATGAAGAGTCAAGACGGAGAGAAAGGGGCGTGAACAACCAGTTTGAAGCCAACGCTGTTGACAACAGAGGAAGGAGTAAGAATCGTGAAAAAAGAGGTCGTGGAAAATCACAAGGTAGATCCAAATCTTGCACTAGACTAAGTTGTTATTACTGTGGCAAACCAGGCCACATAAGGTCTGAGTGCAGATTCTTGAAGAGAGACCAACAAGTTTGAACAGTCCACCCTGACCGATTAACCCAAAGAAGAAGAAGGAAGATGGAACAACTACTGCAGTAGCCTTGACTGATGAGAATATATTTCTTATCGGAGAGGAAAATTATCTGAATGTTGCATCTGATGACTGCATTTGGATAATTAACTCAGGAGCATCCTTCCACGTCACACCTCATGAAGGTTTTTTCTCATCATATCAAAAAGGAGATTTTGGTACAGTGAAGATGGGCAACCACGTCACAAGCAAGATTGTTGGCATTGGTGAAGTAACGATGACTACTGAGAATGGAAACAAGCTTGTGCTGAAGGAGATAAGACATGTTCCAGACATGCGTCTGAACCTTATCTCAGCAGGAAAGTTAGATGAAGCCGGAATGATAAACCAGTTTGGTGCCGGCAGATGGAAACTCAACCGAGGAAGCATGATTATTGCTCGTGGCAGAAAGGAAGGCTCTCTGTACATTATGCAGGGAAAGATATGGAAAGGGGAGATGAATGTTGCTCAAGATGCAAGCAAGGAATTGTGGCATAGACGACTAGGCCACATGAGCGAGAAAGGTTTGGAGATTCTCGCAAAAGATCATCTTCCAAACATAAAAGGGCAACCACTTGAATCCTGTGAAGATTGCCTAGCAGGCAAACAACACAGAGTATCTTTTAAAAGATCAGATGATGCAAGAAGAAGAAAGCAGATTCTAGATCTTGTTCACTCAGATGTTTGCTCAACATCTGAAAGGTCCCTTGGCGGTGCCCAATACTTTGTTACCTTCATTGATGATCACTCTAGGAAGGTGTGGGTGTATCCATTGAAGATGAAAGATCAAGTTCTTCAAGCTTTCAAGGAATTCCATGCTTCTGTAGAACGAGCATCTAGAAGAAAGTTGAAATGCTTGAGAACTGATAACGGCGGAGAGTATAGAGGTCCTTTTGAGGATTATTGCAAGACTCATGGGATAAGACATGAGAAAGTACCCCCCAAGACACCTCACATGAATGGACTAGTAGAAAGAATGAACAGAACAATCGCAGAGAAAGTCAGAAGCATGCTTTCTCATGCAAAACTCCCCAAGGCATTCTAGGGTGAAGCAGTAAAAACTGCAGTTGATTTGATCAATTTGTCTCCTTCAAGACCTTTAAATGAAGAGATTCCAGAAGAAGTATGGTCTGGAAAGAAAGCCTCTTATGGTCATTTGAGAGTCTTTGGTTGCAGGTCATTTATCCACATTCCTAAAGATGAAAAAGCAAAGCTTGATGCAAAGACGAAGGAATGCATATACTTTGGTTCACCAAGTGATGAACTTGGCTTTAGATTATGGGATCCTGTAAACAAGAAAATTGTTCGAAGCAAAGATGTGCTATTCTATGAAGATCAGACAATCCAGGATATTCAGCAATCGAAGAAGCCAAAGACCATTGTGGTACACAATTCAGGGGGAGAAATTCCTCAAAGGAATGAGCAACCTGATCAGACAATACAACCTTATCAGATGGAGCAACCTGTTCAGACGGAACAACCTGACCAGACAGAACAAAGTCAGGTAATGCATGAAGAACAGATGGAGACTGATCAAGTAGAACAAGAATCTCAAGTGAGAAGATCAACAAGAGTCAGACAACCATCAAAAAGGTATTTCTCAGATGATTATATCACTCTCACTGATGAATGAGAACCTCAAAGTTTCATAGAAGCCATTGAGACGAACGATAAAGAGAAATGGATGCAAGCCATGCAAGAAGAAATGCAGTCCCTGAAAGAGAATCAGACGTATGACCTGGTGAGATTACCAGATGGACGAAAGGCATTGAAAAACAAGTGGGTATTCAAACTCAAGACTGAAGAGAACAACCCAAACCCCAGGTATAAAGCAAGGATTGTTGTGAAGGGGTGCAACCAGAAGAAAGGCATAGATTTTGAAGAAATCTTCTCACCAGTGGTGAAGATGACATCCATTAGAGCGATCCTTGGTCTAGCTGCAAAACTAGACTTGGAAATAGAACAACTTGATGTTAAAACAGTATTCTTACATGGAGACTTAGAGGAAGAAATTTATATGGAGCAACCAGAAGGTTTCGAAGAACTAGGCAAAGAACATCTAGTGTGTCGTCTGAAGAAAAACCTCTATGGTTTGAAGCAAGCTCCAAGGCAATGGCATAAGAAGTTTGATCTCTTCATGACCCAACACAATTTTAAGAAGACATGCGCAGACCACTGTGTGTTTGTGAAGAACTATGAGAATGGTGAATCCATCATACTACTATTGTATGTTGATGATATGCTGATTGTTGGGAAAGATAAGACAAAGATAGCTGCTCTCAAGAAGGCATTGAGCAAATCTTTTGCCATGAAAGATCTGAGTGCAGTAAAGAAGATTCTTGGAATGAAGATCATTAGAGATCGTTCTAGAAGGATGTTGTGGATGTCACAAGAAGACTATATCAAGAAAGTTCTTGAAAGGTTCAACATGCATAATGCCAAACCTGTGCATGTTCCATTACCTGGTCATCTCAAACTGAGTAAGACACAATATACAGGGAATGAAGAAGAAAAGGAAGAAATGAGCAAAGTGCCATATTCTTCTGCTGTTGGTAGTCTTATGTATGCAATGGTCTGTACAAGACCAGACATTGCTTATGCTGTAGGAGTTGTGAGTAGATTCCTATCGAATCCAAGAAAGGAGCATTGAAATGTTGTGAAATGGATACTAAGGTATCTGAGAGGAACTGCCAAAAGGTGCTTGTGTTTTGGCAATGAAAATCTAATGCTCACTGCCAGAATCAAGAAAGCTATGTTCTCTATTGCGATAGTCAAAGCGCAATACATCTCAGCAAGAACTCGACATTTCATTCAAAGTCGAAACACATCGACGTAAGGTATCATTGGATCCGTGATGTGTTGGAAAGTAAACTGCTGCAGATTGAGAAGATACATACCAAAGACAACTTAGAGCGTATATGATGAAAAAGCTCTACTTAAAGAGAAGTTAGAAGTCTCAGAAGAAGTTGCGTGCTTAGCATCAACCCCAAATTGATCCAATGATATTTTTCCTTTGGTTCGGAGGGGGAGAAATGTGGGGTCCAGAGCCAAATTGTTAAGCATCGAAAAGCAAGCCTACATTTTCAAACCCAAAGAAATTTGGCACCAAAGTACAAAATACTTTCTATCGCAAAGAATTTTAAAATCAAATGCGGTGCACACGGTTTGCTTGTTTTCTGAATAACATCTCAATTTGCTTCTATAAATAGAAGCAATTGAGAAGGAGAAAAGACATCAGATCCTTACAATCAAGAAGGAAGAAAGTGAGAGAAAAATAGAGAGAACCTTAGAGAGTGTTTTCTAAGAGAGAGAAATAGTGTGCCAATTTGTGAGAGTTATATCCACAAATTGAAGATACAATATCATTATATTTTGTATTCCCATTATTTTATAGTGGAGATTTAAGTGGCTACTACGGTCCAGTGGTTTTTTCCTCGCTTATTGAGAAGGTTTTTCACGCTAAAATTTTTTTGGTGTTGTTATTACAATTATTTTACGCTTTCGCATAGTGCCTATTTTTTGAGTTTACAGAGGAAGGAAATTATGCAGACATTTCCCAACAAGATACAAGTTAACAAAACCCTTATAATAATGTGACATCAGGACAGACTTACAGCATATTTGGTTTTGAAAAATAATTGCTTTTTTTTTTTCCAAAGCTATCTGATTATAAACTGCTTGAACACAAAATAAGCTAATCCAAACATACATTTATACTGGAAATATTCTTATTGCCATCAATCTCTTCCAAAGTCTTCCACACTTGTATGATGCTCACATGATGAAACGCTACAAGGGATCAACAATTGGAGATTTAAGCCTTCATGTGTTTGCTATTGCTGGAGCAGCATATAGGTGAGTTTTGCACTGCCTTTGCTGTCAACTTTTCTTTCTCAGATTAGATAGTATTCATATTGCCTACTGTCTGCTTAAATCAGGGCAATGATTACTGAGGAGTGAGGAGAAATGCAACTCTATTCTGGTTAATGGTGAGAGTGATGCTGGTAAGACGAAAACCGCCAAAATGCTTATGCGTTTCCTGGCATATTTGGACGGAAACATTGTATCTGAAGGACGGACTGTTGAACAACAAGTTCTAGAAGTAAGAAGGTTATCTAACTCTGTATTATGGTAGCTATATATTGCATCTACTAGTTTGATTGTGGTATACTGAGACATAGTGTTTAAGCTGCATGCTTTTGCTTGTGGCCAAAGTAAAAACATCAGAGATGCGTGGAAAACATAGTAATTTTATTAGTGTCTAAGACATGTAACGAACAAAAATAAAGACAGAATATATTTGTGATGTGAATGAGAGAAAACTGAAAAAGGATGCATTCAAATGTGAACATTATGATTTGGGTTCAATTAGAATAGCTGATAAACTATTGATTTTATTTACTGCTAATTTTTCTCGTGACTTCCTATTTTGTCTTTTCGCCTCTGCTTGTTCTCAATCATAATCTTCTTTTGTATTCTCTTTCTCATATTTAATGATATTCTTTTCTTATATGTAAAATAGAAGTGTCTTATTTTTTCCTTTGAAAAAATTTGGTATTGATTACTTCTCTTTTCATATGTTAATTAGTTTCTCTTTCAGGGTTTGTATTTGGTAAATGTTTAACTCATCATTCCCTTATTAAAATGGTAATGATGCTGTCAAACCCAGTTCTTGAAACATTTAATAAAGCAGAAACTGTTAGAAATGACAATTCCAGGTAGAATCTTCTTGTTATGCCATATGATGCTTTGCTTTTGATAATTTATATGTTAGAAAATGTATGTGATTTTTAGTATATCCTTTAATTTCATATAGGTGTCTTGTATATGTGGAGATTTGTGAATACTTGACTCATTCTTTCTTCATGCTTTTCACTTTAGCATTGTATACGTATACTGTGCATTTCAGTTCATCATGGATTTGATTGAAAACATTTGGTTCTTCTTGGAAGTGAAAATGGACGATATTTTTTGTTAAAAAAATTCTCTTCAGGATCTATTCAATCCTTTCACGCTAATTATATTCAAGGTCAGTTAGAACTACCTGGCATCATATAGAGCTCTTTCTCATTTTGGAATTTGTGATTTCGGTAACAAGTAGCTGTTTTGAAACTACTTCTGTTCCTTTCATTTTCCAGCGGTCGTTTTGGAAAATCTGTTAGGATTTCATTTGATAAGCACGGATGATTATCTGGTGCAGCCATTTGAACTTATCTCTAAGTGAGATCTTGCGTGTACCAAATCTCAGATCCTGAGCATAACTATCACTGTTTTTACCTTCTCTGTCATGTGATATCTTTCTTTATATTGGTTAACTTATTTATTGAACTTATTCTTATTTCAGGTGTGATCCAAATGCTTCGGAAGATGCACTTTGTACACGTGTGATGATTATCCCAGAAGAAATCATCAAAAGAAGTCTTGATCCTCTTGGTGCAACAGTTAACAGGGATGGTTTAGCCAAGACACTATATTCTCGTTTATTTGACTGGTAATATGGGTTTTTCATGTGTAAATATGAACAAAAAATGTTTGATGTTTGTTTATTTCTATTAGATTATTTAGGTCTGAATGCTTTCTTGTTTCACTAAAAAAGAGTAAAAGAAAACATCAATTACAATTATGTTTTCTTTTTCTTTTTCTTTTTTTGGTTATATCCAAGTCAGCCCATAAAATTAATGTCTGCATTGGGCAGGATCCTAGCTCAAAATGTCTCATTGGCATTCTTGACATGTATGGCTTTGAAAGCTTCCAAAGTAATAGGTGAGAGTAGATCACATCACTGACTATAATCTTGCTATTGCATATTCCTATGCTTTAGTATAGGCACAAACAGATAGACACACAAAAAGTCTCATATAAGCAGCACTCGTTCATGTGAATGTAATGTACACTTATACATTGCACCATTCCTATTGCTCCTTAGCTTCTTTACTTCACTGAGCTTAGGTGGCTTGAACCCCTTATCCTCTCCTTTATCCCTCTCTCTCAATACCATTAATATTGGTATTTGGAAAACAAGTGATTAAAAAACAAGCTTTCCCTTGCATTTTGGTACTTTTGCGAATAAGATAAATCCAAGCTGATATTTACTTCCCTCTATGCAGCTTTGCACAGTTTTGTATAAATTTCACAAATGAAAAGCTGCAGCAATAATTCAACCAGGTATTAGTTTTTCATATATTTTACAATTTCAGATGTAAATTTTGTTCCTTAACATGCAAATTTGAGTTAGATGATGTCCTGCAGCATGTGTTTAAGATGGAGCAGAGGAATACACAAAGGAAGGGATTGACTGCAGCTACTTAGAATTTGTTGATAATCATCATGTATTGGATCTCATTGAAAAGGTTTCTACGTACTTTTATTTTGAGCTTAATATCTCGTCAAGGGACTTATGAAAGCATACTTTATAGCTTTTCTATTTTAGTAATCTTACTGAAACTCACAAGCAAACAATTGCTGACCCACATTTCCAGCGAAAGGACTACTTCCAAACTTAATACAATGGCTTGCTGCTATGTATGAACTTGGTTAGGGTTGTGCTTGCAAGTTGCATAGCATGTGTGTTGCATTAGATCTGTGCAAATGAAAAGTACTAAAGGTGATATTCAGTAATTAATATGCAATTTTGATCATTTATGGACACAGTTCTGGTCTTGATTCCCTTTGGTGTTAGTTGATATTTAGAGAGAATAAGGAACTTTTCTAGATCATTGTATTGCATGCCATGGGGATTCTCGTGTTTGCTTTTATTTTGCTTTATTTTAGTTCTTGAGGATTGCTCATCCTCATGTTATGTATCTGTTCCTTTCTCTGAATAAATTCAGCTTTCAATATAAAAAAATAATTAAAGCTGTTTATGTAAGTATTTACTTCTGAAAATCTTATGAATTATGACAAATACCATTTTCTTGATATACAATAAATACTAGATTGTAAACATAATTTTATGTATTTAACTTATACCATCCAACATAATCCATAACAACCAGGCTGATGTTGCAGAGCTGAAAATGATCTCAAGTACTTCATCAAGATTGAGTTCAACTTTTTGACCTATTGCTAGAGTTGATGTTGCTTCCAGCAGCTCTGATACCTCATCCACAGACTCTTACCTGCTTCTCTTTCAAATCCAGCAGCTTTTTCTTTCCTCAAGCCAAGTTCTTTTCAATTAGTAGTTGAGGATATATCTGCAGTGGATGGATGAGGTCAGTCCAGCTTTCTTCATAAATGCCAATGTCCTAGTTATCTTCCCTTTGATCTTGCATATTGTATTAGGAGAAAACAATTTGGTAGTAGAGGAGTAAAGCCACATTTATATAAAGATCTTGTCGTGTTTTACAAATGGAAATTTGTAGAAGTGCTCTTTTTGAGACCTCAAGACCATTAATCTGCTATTTATTATGGAATCACAGCTAAGGTGGAGGCAATAGGATTTAGTAGCTTCCTATGATTACACACTTATATCTATGATGGTGATAGCAATGGTAAAAACATGGCTTATATGGATTTAGTTGGCTTTTTTTTGTTCAAATTGTGCTCGTTATTTATTAAAAAAGAAAATAAGACATGTCTGACAATATCATTTTTCCTTTTCTTTTGATTGCATTTTTCAGGATCTGGATGTGAAAAGGAGGGTTCATTTGATGATTTCTTTTAGTAAAGCATGTATCTCTTCCTTTTGCCCTGAATTTTCATTTCCTCTCTGTATCTTGGGAAACAATGGGGGTGAAGAGAAAGACAACCGAGGGGCATTGTGGTTGGGCATGTCCACTCCTTTTGTCACATACTCTACGTACAAAGTTGTAGATACAGAGTTCATCTCAGGATCCTGTAGATCAGTCATGTAGACGTAGCAAGAGTCAATGTATAGTGAACTTGTTTATTAGAGTTTCACCTTGTTGACATTCCGTTTGAGTTCATTCTTATTTGACGAGTCAATTGGCAGATAGAGCGAAAATTTTGTATATAACATCTCCTTTGAAAAGGTTTTTCCTTGTTTTCTGTCTTACGGTTTTCATCCTTTAGACATCATCTGCAAGTAGTGACAATAACTCCTCAAACAAAATTGCAGCTGTCAGAACTTTATCCAGCGAATTTCACAGGTTGCCCATGGCGTAAATTTTACCGAGCTTTAATTTTTACATTACCGTTTGTCATTATATCTTCTGAAACCTGAAGCATCTGCACTTTGGAATGGAAACGTTACACAATCTGCTACAATCATTGAGGTATGCTTAGCGCATTGCTTAAGTAGTTTAATCTTGGTGTTTCTAACATCAGAGATGAGAAATATCTTTACAACCTGAGATCCTTTACAAACTTACGGTTTACTCTGTAATTATGACAATTAACCCACTATTAGGTTAATCCCTAACTATTTTGCTGTAAGCTTGAAATCTGTTGTTGATATAGCTTTTATTTGTAGCGTAATGTTGGCAGACATGAGAATGAGTTCTTTCACAAGAGCTTTTCACATGATAAGGTGGTATGAAGAGAGAGAGACATAAATACCCTAAATAGGACCCCATGAATTTTGATAGAATTCTACTAACAGTGAGACCATATTTAGGATCTTTCTTCACGTGACCCTATCTCAATATTGATAGAATCACATAAGAGAATTCATTCCCAATCTCAATATTGTTGTTATGAATTTTTTTTTAATTTTTTTTTCTTTTTACATTAGAAGTAGAAGCACATGAACATGACAGAAAAAAATAAGTTAACTAAGGATCGAACTTCTAATATTAACATTATACAGAAATCTATACAAAAATAAAAAAATAAAGACTTTGGCCAATATTAATTGAGCTACAAGCTCATTAAAAAAAAACCTTAATTTTAAAGTCTGTAATAAATACTTCAAAATTATCTTATTTTATAATATTCAAATGAGCTTTAATTTAAACTTTAAAATTGTTTTTCTAATCAAATTTTTTAACGTTATATTTTTTTATCGTAGAACCCAAAAAGTCTTAGCTTGTAGGTGTTAAACGAAAAATGTTTGCTATTGTCATGGGTCAAAATGCAGGGACTAATGCCCCGAAAGAAAAATCCATTGTGCGGCCCATAAACCAAGGTGTGTATATATATATATATAATATGCCCCTACAGAAAAATCCATTGCGCGGCCCATAAACCAAGGTATATATATATATATATATACACGTTTATGCTATTGATAATGTTTTTGACTATTAAAGGTTTTACACCAATAAAAGTAGTAATTGCTGTCAAGGTTTGATCAATTTGAAGATATTATCACATTGGTCGTTGCGTTATAAAAATTAGTTGTTAACCTTAGAATTGTTTCCAAAACAAAATAATTTTTAAAATGATATCTTTCAGTAAATGTTGCTCAAATAAGACAATGTTATTAGAATATTTTTTAATGTGGGTTGCCACTTTGCAATGTAAAAGATCAACCATGAAGATTACATTGTAAGAGTAAAATAATACTATTGGAATGAGTCTTTGTATTGACATATAATCATAACACAAAAGATTAATTTTTTTATCTATTAAGTGAGAGATACTTTAAAAAAAAAGTTTATCATAAGGTAGAAAAGTAACTTCATTGTAATGTACTGATTCATGCGACTTGTTTTAATAAATGCTTGTAATTAATCCAGATAAAAAAAATAAATGCTTGTAATTAACAGCAAGAATTTAAATTTCTTTACTAACGCAATGCTGCACTTGCAACGCGCTCTAAACTTGAGTTATTTTAACCTTTGGATGAAAAGAAATATTTTGAGATGCTTATGTATTTAAAAGAAAAAATTGTGTCCTAAAAACTTAAGCGCATAATGGCGGTTTTTTTACTAAACTGTCACTGTTAGTAAAATTATTTATCAAATTGTTATTTTTTTAATTATTTATCAAATTGTTATTTTTTTTAACTATTTACCAAAATATCACTCTTTTGAAACTATATACCAAATTGTCACTCTTTTGGCTTACGTGGTATTGTTTAATATTTTTCGGTAACAGGATAGCATTTAGTTTGGCGCGATCCACGTTCCTTTGCGCCAACACGCCATTTGCGCAAATTTACGTGGATGCGCCACCACGTTTCATTTGATCCTGATTGGCCTTGACATCTGAAAGCGCTACCCTTTGTTGCCATTTGCGCAAGCAAGCTTAAATAAGCCAACAAGGGTGGCGTAACCCTAATATATATCCCCACACCCCCTCCTCTCTCGTGCCATCCTAAGCATTTCCTAAATTCTCACTATCTCTCTACAAATTTCTTATCTCTAAACACTCTGAACTCTCACAATTCTTACGAGAAGTGGTGTCAGGATCATTATTTGTGATCAATTTTAGATTGTATTCCTTCACACTGTAAGTATCTCTTTCAATAGTTAAATAGTTTATTTATTATTTGTTGATTACTTTTTAGTAGGTTAGTGTTAATTGTAATTTAATATTATTATACTTTAATATTTTTATTGACTAATGAATAATGAAGTTGTATGATATGTAGTCTAAATTATATGGATAATTATTTTACGTTTAATCGAGTAGGATATATATCTTTGACATGACTTACATTAGTAAATGTAGCTTAATTCAAAATATTTGACTTTGGAATTTTTTTTACATAAATAAGCGTATTGAATATTATAGTTGATTGTTAATATATTGAATAAATATATGTAATACATTATTATACATCGTTATAAATATTTTTACCCTAGTATATATGTCCAATTAATATTGTAATTGATGTTTAATATATTAAATAAATGTGTTGAATTGTTATTGTTCGAATTGGAGTTAACATGACAAAAATCGCTAAATGTGCACATTTACTTCAATGGGACAATGTATGATGGTGAAGAGGATGTCATGTATCGAGGTCCTCCTCCTAGGCCTATTGTGATCACAACCGACATGACTTTGGATGAGTTGAAAACTAAGATCCATTCAAAGTTGAGGCTTCAAGCAAACCAACATGTGTCAAAAGTTGTCTATCGGTGTCCGCAATGCTTCAATCCGTGGAGATGAGTAGGGCTTCCAATAGAAAACGATGATGATGTAAAGTACATGATAGATTCTTTCTGTCTAACTCCGAACATGGCGTCTATGGAGTTGTATGTGGAAGTAGAAACAAGTGGGCAAGAAGAGCATGCTGAAGCTCCTGGTGAAATTGAAGGTCAAGTTGGTCCGTCTAATCAAGTTGAGTCATGCAATATGATCGTTATTGGTGGTGCAATGGTTGAACTCCGATAACCCACTTGTCGAGATACAGTATGGGAGTCAAGTGAAGACGAAGAACAAGTAGTCGAGGGCTTTTCGATTGACATAGAGACGTAAAAACTTTGATGCCGAAGAAAATTTACAGTTCCATTGGCGATTGCTCCTCAATCAATAATTATGCCTCGGGGACCTGAATCCGTGTTTTGCCACCATGCCCTCGCTTTTCTCAAATTAACCGAGATGCATTGAATAATCTGATAACTTGCAGTTAGACACTGTGGGACTTGGAGCATGGGTGATGAATTCTATGTTGGCTTACAATTTCCATCAAAAGATTCAGTGAAGTTAGCTCTCAAACAATATTCCATTCACAGGCATCAAGAGTACAAGATTGAAGACTCTGATTCACGAAGACTGACTGATAATGACCTAATTTTGACGAAGGTTATAGTTAGAGACTTAGAGCCATACAAAGCAGGAGGTCGAATACGTGGCAGATTACAAAATATAATAGACCTCATAGTTGCGTAAACCCATCTATGTCATTAGATCACCAGAAGTTGGACTCTCATTTGATCTGCTCTTGCATATTGGAGTTAGTCAGAACAAAACCCGATGAACCCGTATCTTTAATTATTGAACGGATTCGAAGTCAATTTGGTTACCAAGTTTCATATCGAAAGGCTTAGAAAGCAAAACAAATGGCTATTGTGAATGTTTTTGGGGATTGGGACAAATCTTATGAGGTGTTGCCCAGATGGCTAGCAGCCATGAAGAGAGACATGGAAGGCACAGTGGTGGAGTTGCAAGACGAGGAATGTTTTGTGAATAACCGACTCGATCTTTCAAAAAGAGTCTTTTGTCGATTATTCTGGACATTTAGACCATGTGTGGCTGGCTTTCGATATTGTAAGCCCATCATTCAGATTGATGCCACTCATTTGTATGGCAAGTATCGTCATAAGTTGTTGATTGCAACAACTCAAGATGGAGACAGAAAACCTCTGCCTATTGCATTTGCCATTGTGGAGGGGGAGACCAAGGATGCTTGGAGTTGGTTCTTAGCCCACCTGAGATTGCATGTAACCTAACAAAAGGGCTTGTGTTTGATCTCTGATCGACATCGAGGCATCTTACAATCAGTGGCAAATGAAAATCTTGGATGGCAACCTCCGAATGCATATCATGTCTTCTGCATACGGCATATTGGTTCCAATTTTAACTCCAAATTTCAGAACAAGGAGTTGAAAAGATTTTTGATTAACACAGATACTTTACATTTTCTACTTATATTCTAATTTTGTCGCTAATACTAGTTAGGTTGTAATACTAACCCAAGTTATTCGATGTATCAAGGTATGAACTAATCGCAATAAAGTTTGATGCTAGGCTAGAGAAGCTTAAAGTTATAACGGAGATGGCAAATTGGATTAACGGAATTCCAAAAGATAAATGGAGTTTGGCGTATGATGGTGGTCGCAGATTCGGTCATATGACTACCAATTTGTCAGAGTGCATTAACGGAGTGTTGAAGGGTAGCAGAAATCTACCTATAATTGCATTGGTTCAATTGACATATACGAAGTTAGTAGAATACTTTGTCAATCGAAAGGACGAGGCAAATTCTAAATTGATGACATTGAACCAGGTTTGATATTGTTTTACAATATTAAGTACAACCACAAACAAATTGTTGTTCACATTAAATGCTTACAAATTTGCTTAGTACTATCCGTTAATTAAATGCACACGTGCATCTATTTATGGTTTGATATTGTTGTTTCCATTAATTTAACCAGATCTGGAGTGATGACTTATTGAAGCACTGGAGAGTAAACTTGGCAAAGGCCAGTTCACACCAAGTTCGTCGATACAATAGAGAGAACACAAGGTTCATGGTTGAAGAGGCTTTTAATCTCGTAACACAACAGGGGTGGACTTTCTTATACTTTGAACCTGGAAGAAAGGCAAGCAGTGACTTGTCGTGTTTCAAGCATTGCATTATCCTTGCTCGCATGCGCTTGCTAGCGTGTGCTTCAAGACGCTTGACCCATTCCAACTTGTTCATAGGGTTTACAGGATGGAAAGCATTTATAGGTGGCCTATGAGTTTGACTTTGAACCGGTCCGGTCTCCATGGTGGCCTGCAGCTCCCGACGCCACTTTGGTGCCACCACGTGCATTGCTTAGATCCAAAGGTCGACCAAAATCAACCCGACTCAGAATGAGATGGATTGGCGCGAAGGGGCCGGACGTAGTTGCGTGTACAAGATGCCATCAACGTGGACATAATTGTACTTGCCGTGTTGTGGATCGAGTTCCTTGGGGATGATGGAGCGGGGCCATCGACATGCCCATCTAGTTGATCCCGACCTATTTTCATTTTTCAAAATCTTGTATTAGCAATGATGTGTATTTACGAGTTGTATTGTTTTGTATCACTAATCTATACAGTTGTATTCGAATACTATTCTCCTATATATGTTAGTTGATTCTCAGTGTTATCTTCATTTCTTCCATATTGCATTGCTTGTATAGTTATGATATGGTTATATCATAATTTATTATAATAATAATAGAATCATACTAATTGTTGTTATTGTTTGGCATACAAATGACAGATGGCATTCCTTGTAAACCCCTAACCAGGACGGCTCGATTTTAGAGTTGCAGGAGTACCATGTTTCCCAGCATATATAGCAGGGACATGAGGACCGATACCTGCGTGTTAGACGTGCTCAGAAGACGAAATATATGGACCCCCCTGCTCTAATTATTCCTTATCTTCAGCAGGCTGGTTTCTTGGGAGTTGCCCACATGGGTTATTGCAGTATTGATCACTCCCTGATCTCTGCGTTGGTTGAGAGATGGTGCCCAGAGACGCATACATTTCACATGCCTACCGGGGAGTGCACCATTACGTTGGAGGATATCGAATCATATCGGTCTTCCCATTGATGGCGCCGCAAGCCACCGGCGCGTTACGCATAGGGATGATTGACTGGTTTACAGTGTGCTCATTGTTGGGGATTGATGACACTCCCTCGCTCGTAGTGGGACACGCATTGACATGACATACCTATGGCAAAATTACAGCTGTCCCTTGAGGACGATGATGATGAGTACGTGCAACAGCGTGCACGACATTACATACTTCGCTTGCTTGGGGGTTTCTTATGCCCCGATCATTCAGGTAAGCTCGTGCACTTGATGTTCCTCCCATTATTGGAGGACTTTGTTGTTGCCGGGACGTATAGCTGGGGGTCTGCAATTTTGGCGTACCTGTATAGAGAGCGTTGTAAAGCTACGGACTATGACGCACGCGAGATCGGATGTGCATGCATCTTATTGCAGTACTGGGCATAGTACAGATTCCCCCGGCTTGCCCGTTCACTAGCTGACCATGATGAGCCTGATGTGTTTTACGATGCTGGTCGTGGTCAATTACGTCCCTTAGGATGGGAGTAAGTTTCTATTTCATTTCATATTTTTACATTACTTCCATGACATACTTTGTTAATATTTTTACTTACGTTTGCAATACTTTCATTTACCAAATATGTGGCGCAAACATAAAGTATTGAGTGATACTATAATTGGCGTCCTTACATATTATCGTCAGTTCTTCAATCAGTTGAAGAACGAAGATGTATGTCTTCGTTTACATTCCTTTAAGATATTTACTTATGCATATGTTGTGTTAATGTTTTGTGCATATCTTTTTTTCAGTTTATATGGCAACCATACACGGATGAGCATGTGACAACATTGCCACCTTTTTGTGTGGCTGGTAGGGACATTGCACTGGCAGTGGTCCCTCTCATATGTTTCCACATTGTTGAGTGGCACTAGCCAGACTGCGTCATGCGCCAGTTTGGTCTTGACCAACCCATTCCAGGGAGACCGCTCCACAACAGATTGCACTTTACAAACTTGGTTACTCTGTAATGAGGATTAGCCGCTACACACATGCCGTTTATATAGCCACCAATAGTCGTAGGAGAAGGTTGTTAGGGGAGTCCCATTGGTCGCACCCCTAGCTTTTAGTACATGCGTTGGTATAAAAGAATTGGCAGACGCCGGATTGCTCCCACAAGCACATCTATGGGAATAGTGTAAGCTCTTTACTAATTCGTTAGTGACTATATGTATTTTGTATTCAAGATATAATGACATAAATTATATAATTTATTAGGTGGACATTGCGGAGTATTTGCTCATTCAACTAAATAGACACTCCATGAATTTTGAGAGGTCGCTACACAAATCCTACACTCATTGCGGGAGTATGACCGCATACGATGGAACAACAAGCTTTCCACCAAAGAACGATATTTCGGGGCCGCACCGAGGAGTTGAGCCAACAAGGAACGCGGCGTAGACGGAGGAGAGGATTGGCGAGCACTCGGACATGACTTCGACATCCCGAGGAGTCCAATCTGTTGCCCAAAGATACGACTCGGCCACCACTTGCCATTACTTTTTACATACCCCCCACTCGGCGTCTACTACGCTACACCCCTACTCGGCCACCACACCGCATATTACCCACCATACCCACCATACCCTTACTCACCGTATCCATACCCGCCACCGAGTTACCCTCATATCCTTACCCACCACAGGTTACCCACCATATCCTACCCACCATACCCATCACAAATGGTCCCTCTTCCGAACCATCTCATAGGCCACCGCATTCGATGCGGGCATCTCATTGACATTCAATTATATTTAGTGATTTTGTGTAAAATACTATTGAGAATATCATATCAAAGTTTGGTACCCTAATTAGATTACACTATATATACTTTTCGCCTGACTGCTTTAGATTTTATTAAAGATTGTGGTAATCAAATTGCATTAAACGGATCATTGGCTTTTGGGAGATCTAACATTTAGGGGAAATCTTAAATTTTTACTAATTCAATTACTAAAAATTTAGGAGGAGGATTATCGGGATCGAATCCTACTCACTATCATCTGAATCCTACTCAAAAAATTCATTTAAAAACTTTTTTAGGACTAATAAGCTTTTTTAAGAAGTATTTAATGCTCATATCATCAATACTAACTTTTCTTATGATTTGACTAATAATAAAAGGAAAGTCATCAAGATTGTTTTAAGGATTATATTAACCAAGTATAAGTATAACCTATAAGTATGCGTTTCTTCTACTATTGATATACCATTTAATTTTATGATATGTTGTTTAAAATATTTGTGTAAAAATAATTAAATATATTCAATAACTTCAATAATAAGATATGTACGTTGCGTTTGATTAGATTATTTTTACATTTATTAAAAATCATACATAAAGACAAAATTAAAAGCAAATAATTAATACCTCAATCGTTTTTTAAATTGAACAATAAATTGAAACAATAAATTTTTAAAAATTAACCAAAAAAAACATATGTGTTATGTAATTAATAAATCTTCATAATAACTAAAACAATATTAAATATTACTAACATATTAAATTTGTCACTTTTTTAATTTTATATTATATATTTTATTTCCGTAATTAGTATGGATTCATTAATAAACGCTTTACAAAATTTTATTAAGTAATTTAAATAATTTATATAAATTTAAAGGTTTGCGCCATAAAGGATGAAGTTTTTAAAGAAAAGTAAATCATTGTAATGTGTTGGCACATCCATGTTGCGCCAACACGCTTGTTTTAAAAATGCGTAATTTATCACCACGTGGCGATCCGATTGGCTTTAAAAAAATATTAAAAAATGTCACGTGTAAAAACAGTAAGAATTTAAATTTCTTATATAATTTCAAAAGAGTGACATTTTGGTAAATAGTTAAAAAAATGGCAATTTAGTAAATAGTTAAAAAAATGACAATTTAATAAATAATTTTACTAACAGTGACAGTTTAGTAAAAAAGCTCATAACGGCATAAGCCCTAGCATTGCCCTTTTTACTATAGTTTCTTTTTTTGGAAATTAAACTATTTTTTCACTGTTTAGATTATAGAGTTTATATTTTTTTCATTACATTGAAGGTTCAAGCACCTTAATGAAAGAAAGAGTAAATACGAGCTGTCAATTAGAGAGTCAATAGTAAGAGAATGAGGAATTGAACCTCCTTCTTGAAGTCTATAGACAGGTCCTATTTTTTCGTTTCGGTTCATGCATATGTAAAATGGATAAACATTATAACTATTTCAAATTAAATAAGTAAGTCATCGATGAAGATTTTTCTGTTTTTGGAGTTACATTGGAGGTAAAGTATTTAGGTAGAAAAGGTAGAAAAGGAAAATAGTTGATTTGGAAGATCAAACCTTCCAATTCATTATTACACCTAAGTTTTAAAGACTTAGGCCAGTGTCAATTTAGTTACCAATTTATTAGTTAATGAAGAATTTTCTTTTGTTTTTCTTTTTTTACAATGAGGGTATTATTAGGTCTTTTTTTTAAGTTTTTGTCTTCCTAGATATCCACTCATTTTTTTTAGTGTAAAACTAAATCTCTCTATGGCGATTTTAAAGACATAGCTCCCACAAATCGACAAGATACGATTAGAAAAATTAATTCTCTTAATTAAATATTGACCAATGATTTAAATTAGTTGAGACATAAATAAATACACCTTCTTAACCACGATCATGTACTTTTTTTTTATAGCATGCCAATATAAAATTTTCATCTACGTGATTTCTAGCAAACTATGACTTAAAATATGGTTTATCTTGGAATAATTATTTTTTGTCAAAGATAGAGAGATTTTATTATTAAGAATGAAAAGGAAATTAACGTTTCAATATATACAAAGCAATGAACGTCTACTCAAGTTCTCCTCCTACATACTAGGAAACAAATAAAGAAATTTTACAAGAAAAAAACACTATAACCCCCCATTAAATCCTCCTACATACTAGGAAACAAATAAATAAAATTAAAAATAACCTGAAATTTTACAAGAAAAAACACTAAATAACCCCATTCCAATGGGTTGGCCAAATAACCCGTGGTCCGAATGGGCGCCGCCACGAACACTCCTAATCCTAACCACGAAACTAAGTGAGAGTAAAAAGATGAAATACTGTTTTTCTATTAAACTTTGGGTGTGTTGATTTTGATGGGAAAAAATTTATTTCGTACGTCAAAGCCTCGCTTATTTTATAATAGTTTCATGATTCGTAGTTTTGCTTATTAGATCTGAAAGTCTTACACTTTCATAAGTCAAAGCATGCAGTCTTAGAGTATATTTGGGAAATATTAAATCTTTCTTAAATAGTTATTAATTTTTAGAGGATTAAATTATTTTATGAAATAATTATTATGTTTGAGTAAAAAAATTATTTTTTAAAAATTTTTTACACGAAATTCAATGTAAAATAAAAAAAATTCAGCTAATAATCATAAGTTAAAGATTGAAACTTATGATTTTAACTTATAGATTATTTCTTACACTTTGATATGTAAATACTATTTTGTCCTCAATCAAATAATTTTTTCAATTATTCTATATCTATTTTAGTAATTTAATACATAAAAGTGATTATTTTTTATATCATCTAAACGAATCATATTAGTTTAAAATCACTTTATAACTAATACATTCAAACATAAAAAATGAATCGATTATAATCGATTATAATAATAATTTATTATAGATAACAATAATCGATTATTAAGATAACCTTAATTTTTAATTTTTCTAAACAAGTCCTTACTCTTCCATAAATTAAAACATGTGAAAGAAATTAAAGTTAAAAATTATAAATTTATTATAATAAAAGACATTTTTGATTGTACCTAAAAAAAAGAGACATGTTTAAAATATTCAAAACAAATTCCTCATACATTTAAATTAAATGATTTTATACTGAAAAACTATGACAAATAATAAAGAAAATAGAGATGGCTGAAAGGTAATAACAACAGCTTCCGTGAGAAAAATTCAATGAGAAAGAATCAAAGCACCACTAAAAAAGAGAAAGCACTACAAAGAAAGAGAAAATAGCACAAAGAAGAAAAGGCTTCACAAATGAGAAGAAGAAAAAGCTTCACAAATGAGAATTTGGGCTATCTTGGAATAAGTCTATTGCTCTTGCAATAATAAGAAAATTGATTGTGCTATATCTCTTTTTGAGAAAAAAGAAAAGAAAAAAACATCACCGTGTTTTTTTTTGGTTTTGTTCACTGATTCAAAATTCTAAAAGTTGTTTAGAGATCAACGGCAAAGCATGCAGTAAAGTTGTGTTTTTATTATGGGTGTAAAATGGTGGGAGTACACTGGGTAGGATCATTACAATAATCAATTAAATTTTACATTTTAAAAATGCATCTTATATATTCTTTAGAAGTCAAATTCTGGTAAAAGGTCACTTGAGTGTAATAGTATAGACATTATCTGCGAGAGCTTTCCAGGTTCAGGCAAAAGGGAATACCACTTTCACACAGCTTCTCCATTATACTTGCTAAGCAATATCCAAATACAGTAGCTGCAGACATTGGCAGAAATGAAGTACGCCTTCTGAGATCTACACTTTCTGCCTCACAATATATGAAGGTGAGCTTCAATATGAACATATTCTTGGATCACTTAAATTAATTTCTCTCTCAAGTGTCTCTTGTAAGAGATCCATGCGTCTTAATTTATTCCATGGGAACAAAGTCAATTTTTTTAAATAATATATATTTTTAACTTTTCTTCTCTCTACTTGTAACAGTTTGGACTGAACATTGAACAAGACAAAAAGCTCCATGGAAGGAAATTATGTGACTAGAAACACGCATAAGGAGGAAAATAGCTTTGGCTTTGAGGAGCATACATGGGGAACTTCATGGCCTGCAAGAAACTATGCCTGTAGTTTTTGCAAGAGAGAGTTCAGGTCTGCTCAAGCTTTGGGTGGCCACATGAATGTTCACAGGAGGGATAGGGCAAGATTGAGATCATCTTTAACCTCATGGGTTTCTGAATGTCCTAAACCTAACCCTAGCATTAAGCCTAATAAACCAACTCATCTTTCACCCTCCTCACGATCACATCTATCTGATGAGTTTTTGAATTGTGCACCACTTTATGGCCCTTGTCTGACTTTGTCTTCTTCAGTACTCTCCCCAGCTTCTACCAGTGGAGATAAGAAACCAAGACTCACATCTTCCCAGCTTCCTCTTTTGAGTCATCAAAGCAGGGAAATTAAGATGAGTAAGAGCACAAGGAGTGCTTTAGGAGTTGAGGAATTCAAGGGTTGTGCATTAATGGAGGATGAACACAAGGTTTTCAAGAATGAGCACAACATCACGTTGGAGTTGGGAATAGGATTGCTTAAACACCCAAAAGAGAAGTTAGATTTGGAGCTTCGACTGGGGCATTTCTAGCTATATGTAGCTTGGTGCAAATCATCAAACAAATATGTGAAGATCAAGCACTGCAAGTCTGCAACTTTAAATTTGTTTTATAACTTCTTGCACCAGTAATTTGGTAATCCATTTAAGCTGCTTTTTATATTGTATTCTGCATTTCAAGGACCTTATCATGTTGTGTGCTGAGCTCTTCTAATTTGGTTTGCTTAAGGTTGGAATAGTTCTAATTTTTTCTTTTTGTATTTCTAGCCATTGGATGGTTGATCCAAGGTGAGTAGAAAACCAGTTTGGTGTAATGGACAAGTGATAGAAATTGAAGGCAAATCACAGAGAGAAGGAGATGAAACTTGGGAAAGATCCTTAAAATGCATGTTTGGATTAAATTATTTTTGCAGAAATAATCATTTATTTTTTAAAAAATTATAAGTTATTTTGAATACAAAATAAAATAATCCAAATACACAATAATAATTTTGTATAGGTCTCAGTTGACAGTCAAATTTTGCTCTTGGTCTTCTTCACTCTTCACCTTAAGCATCTGACAGCCAATGAGTAGAGTTCTTGTTTAGTTTGACCGAATATGAATATTTAATATGATTTCCTATAAACAATAATTAATTTCCACAGTCTCTCAAGATAGATGAACATGTGATTCAGATAAATATTCTTCATAATATCCATGCATTTTCCTGGGTATATGCACCCGTAGCCTTTATGTTTCTTGAGGGTAGTTCTTCTGTCATGCTCTTTCTTGGAAACACACAACCATGTTCAAACAGCGATCAATGGGATCAAAAGATTTTTTTTTAATCATAAATTTTTTAATGAGATTGACTATATGTAAGGTGCACATATAAATAAACTGATTAGATAGGAATCCGGACCAGGTGCAGTTCTTTTTTGAACTGCACCTCCAGCAGTTTGTGATCCAATGGTAGGAAATTCATAAGCCATGTTTACTTTTTAACATTTTATCATTAAAAGAAAAAGTTATATAAAGGCATAGATCATCTGTAAATTTTTTAAAACTACATAGGATCCTTATCGATATATATGATATAATTAATTAACTGAACATTTTTCGTTTAAAAACTGAATGTACAGTTAAGTACAACAACTTAGTACCTAGATTAATTACTATCCTAGTTATATTATATATTGCGCAGTTAATCAACCCAGGCTCTATTTTCTCAGTCATGTATTAGCGTACATGCTTATGGGTTTCAATGAACTTACCAAAAAAAATCACACTAATTAAGGTCACATCACAACTTTATCTAAAACTTTAAGCAATAAGTTTTTGACTCCTTACAATTTATATTGTCCTCATTTTCTACATTTATTTCAAATATGACATCTTACTCACGACTCCCACTTAAATCTTTATCACATGCATGTACTAAATATATAATATATAATATCTTAAGCAGGTATTTAATGCTCTTCCTGATTTTGAAAGCGCCGTGCTTTTGGTATGTAATGATTCAGAAGACCAAAAAATATACGAACAAGAAACAAACATATATGAGATTACGTAAGCATAATAATATAGGAGTAGAATGAAAAGGAAGACTCAGAAAATATGTCAGGAGACTCAGGAGGGACATTCAACTTGTTATGAATTTGATGTCTTTTTCAGATAAACTGTCAAACAGAACAAAGAGGATGGAGAAGGAAATGAGAGAGAGAGAGATGAATTTGCTTTGTTACACAGTGTAGTGTAGCTTTATATATAGATGGATAGATGGTAACTCAATTCGTTTTCTTTGTCTAATTTATTAAAGTGAAATTTTTACTAATATGATGGATATTTGGTACATCAAGTCAATTTAGACTTAATATTTTTATTAATTTTTATAAAATTAATTATATAATATAATTATTTATAAAAATATTTAATTATAATTAACTTGATGTACTTAATTAAATGTTCATGATTTACACAAAAATTTTTCATTATTCAAAGTGGTGGTTTTGGTGTCTGCAACCGGCCTTTTCCCGGGAGAGGATTCTTGTGTGGGTTTTCAAGTAGGTCAAGTGAAAATATATGAATTTTTTTTATAATTTTTATATTTATCTCTTTGTTTTACGTAACTTTGTCGTATAAAAAATTATTTTATATTTATTTCACTTCTTTACATAATTTTATCATGTAAAAATTACATTACTGTGTTTCCCAACATACAATATTTTTGCATGTTCCCTATGTGATGTCTGGCTTACATACCATGATGGCCTTTCCCTAAATATAAACGCACAGTTTTTGCCAGTACCATCCAAAACAAGAAATGCTTCTTTCTCTTTATCTCTCTTTTGATTGGTAGTGAATAAGATTATACAAATATTATCTTATATTTATATAATTTATATAATTTAATTAAAATTTAACTCATTTTATTTTTATACATATACATTCTAATTTTTTTACCTAAGTTGATGGGAAAATGTGAGGGACAAAGTGACATGTAATTATCATTTTTCATATGTGAAAATCAGTATCCAAAGATTAATTAAAATAATTTATTTAAGGTCATTGTAATTGTAAGGGGAAGTTTGAAATATGAGACCACTGCAAGAGGAGGGGCTTTTAGGTTTGAAGAATTGAAGTGTACGTGGTGCAATGATGTCACTTAAGTATGAATGAGGAATAATGAAGATGGGGGAAGATGAATGGACATCTGGGTGTACAACACAACCTGCTAAAAGTGCAGTTCTAGTGAAAGAAGGAATGGGTTAAAGTAAGCTAGTCGGCGCACGTCACTATCCTCTACCATTCACTCATCCTTATTTACTTTTCCTTCACCCAAACTGCCTTTGCCATCAAGCACCACACACCACCCCAACCTCTTACCAATTAGAAAAAATTAACACCTTTCTCTCTTCTTTAAATGATCCTCACTTAACCCTTCTTGTATTTGTGTTTTTCTCTTGCTGAAGTTTACACTCTAAATTCTTCTACAGCTTAATTACATGCAAATCCGTCCACAATTGTTGACTACGTTTTTGGTTCAATTTTGTTGTTTTATTTTTGGTCCATGGCCACTAGTGGGCTCAAGGTAGCTGGGGCACAACTAATTGGAATGGGCCAATTTTAGTAATGCTGAGATAGGCTAAGGGCCTACATTGGCTCCAGATGCTTCCAGGTTTTTAACTTGGGCCTCATAACCATATTGGTTTCTTCACTAAAAAATAAAAATGGAAGATATAATAGACTATTGTAATTTGAAGTATAGCATTGGGGGAGAGTTATGAGGAATCTATGGCTATGCATCTATCAAACTAAAGCATTATTTACACACAGACTTTTCCCACACTTTTTTATATATTTTTTAAGTCATTAAATAATATTAATTTTTAACATTTTTTTATCAATTCAAATTATATAAAAAAAATTATAATACACACTTTTACATATGTACACTGTTATTTATTATCATCAATGAGAGTTCATTTACTTTTTCCCATATAAAGAGATCATATTTACTTTGTATTACTTATGCAAAACTATTTATGTATATTCACTTCAATAATAAAATTTGATATGTTAAATCAACTACGAATAAGTCAAAATATATTATCTTATATAAATAAGAATGATAGGATTCAAACCACGAAACTTAGTCTTCCTTTCTTTCTATCACTATTTTATTTTAAGCCTCTCTTTCAAGAGAGTGTTAGAGTGGCAAGGGCTGTTACAGTCTCTAGTGACAATTCCATCGTCTCTTTTTGTTTTATTTTTATAAGATTTGTTTTTAATACCTTGCTCAAATCTGATAGATCTTGAACTTAATTGTAGATTTTGTTATTTTGTTATTTTATTATTTCTTTTATGAATATTTTGGTTTTCGATTCTTAATATGTCTTTTGTTAATTTTCTTGTAATTAGTTAGTCGTATCCTGATGATTTTACAGATAGGGAAGAATTTTTATTTTGAGAAGAGGCGTAATACACTCTTCAAGTTATAATACTTTTTTTGTTGAATTCTGCTATAAAAGATGCTTAGACATTAATAATCTTTTGACAAGGAACAAATTTACATATCATTGACTAATTTAGATGATAAATTATATTTACTTATTTTTTTTTAGATTAGATTTTTTTTTTATTTATAAATGTCTTTGAATTTTGATTATAATAAATTTTCTTTTTTGTAAAAAAAAAAAAGAGAATGATAGGATTCAATAATATATAAACCTATCTTGTACACAAATTATTATTAAATACTAGAAGAGGCTCCAAAGTAAACAATTATGGGACCTTTTTATGACATTCTCCGTTTTAATTATATATATATAGTTTTACTCTAAAGAAAATAAATAAATTAATGCACATGGTTGATTGATTCAAATGGATCAAAGAAGTCGGTCGGTCTATTGTTTTGACCATGACCATCTGTTCTAGATTTTCTTTCTTCTACCTCCCATTCTGTCTCTAACACCATTTTTAAAAGAACTCACCTCGTTTTGCGAGTTAAAAAATTGGTGGCCTGTGAAACTCCATTTACTTGCCACTGCCAAGGAAAAGACACAAAAGTAAGGTTACAATTGGTGCAGAATTTGTTTGCTATAATAATTACTATGGCATCAAAAATAGACATATGAAATCTTAGGCAAAGTAAGTACAAATATATATGGCCTAGTACAATAAAAGAAAAGGATTAAGGAACTTATCATCCCAATTCCTAATTTAGTTGCTTTCTTACTAACAACGCCAAGCGAGCAACCAAAGTGTTGATAAACATCAAGGGGAAAATGTTAGCAAAGTAAAAGACGGGGCAATTTGGTAGAGAAAGCCATGACACTCGCGTTATTATCCTTCCGTTTTCTTGTCATTGTCCTTGTCTTATATCCCATCTCTTTCTGTAACAAGTTTCTTGCTTACTAAGTCAGAAAACTAATATCTGATTGATAACCCAATTTATTTAATATGCCCTCAAATTTAAGGATATAATATTGACCATTAATTAGGTTATGTCTCCTCAATCTCACTATAACATATTCCTACAGTGCACTGATTTCTTTTTAATTAAAATTACGATGATGTTTGGGAAGCAAGTTTGATTTTTAAGTTGAACCATGCCACTTATCGAGTATGTATTGATTACTATGAAATTAAAGTCAGAATAATAATATATACCTCAAGGCTCAAGCCACTAGCTAGAGCAATATTCTAAATGCCTATTACCTACAACTAATTAATTAAAAATATTGTTGCATAAAGAATTTTAAGTGATTTGAAATAATTGGCAGGCCAACACAGCATGCGCTTTTGCTTGAAAAGGAAGGAACTTTGT
Organism: Ormosia semicastrata; assembly: GCA_029884595.1. Taxonomy (NCBI): domain Eukaryota; kingdom Viridiplantae; phylum Streptophyta; class Magnoliopsida; order Fabales; family Fabaceae; genus Ormosia; species Ormosia semicastrata. Next base: position 12,306,527 of record JAQQTO010000055.1, on the reverse strand, counting down.
CTTTTATCCGTAAAGGAGAAAATAATTTGATTCATAAAGCAAATAAACGAGAGTTGAAAATGTAGTCCTCCATTGAATTCCTTATGGATGTTATAACTGATGGTGATACCCATAACTCCATATTCCCAATCAGTAATATTTCACTTTGCACTTAATCAAATGGTACATGCCAAAAATACTTCCTCTATCATTAATTTACCCTTTATAATTAAATTAGTTTTGATTCTCAAATTAAGTGCTATATATATTTAGAGAAGTGGAGAACACTACTACTGCTACATGTATTCCAATTTCCCTTGTGCTCAATCATCTGATGATTAAATTAATAGTAGAGCACTTTGTATGATCCAGACAGCAAAAGGTTAGAAAAAAAACATTTTTCTTAAAATAGGAGATCACATATGTACATCAGATAGATAACACACAGACACAGTAGTGTTGGATTATATAATTCAGACCACAGAGCAACTCTGCTATATGCCCTTGTTTGTAATGAACAGCAGCAGCCAGCAAGCGAGGCTGCTACCAACTAATCAATTCCAGATGTAGGCCAGGGCATTATTAATTATGATGTTGATTGTAATGGCGTATTGATGTGATCTGCTGCCACTAGCAAATTTTGGTGCAGACTTTAAACTTAAGGACAAGTACAAGCTACAAATGACATGTTCTCTTCAACTTCCCCCTTATACCTGTAGGAAGGTTCCTGCATGCTTCCTTGCAAATACTACTATAAAAGGTGGGTGAAGTTCTTCCACAAAGCATATAATTTTCTGTACTTTTCGAGTCTGTGTCATCACAGGTTCTTAGAGATCAAAGTAAGTCGAGTGTCACCTCAATGAGCAGAGTCATGCTGTGTCATACCTAGGGAAAATCCATGTGACACTCTTGTTGAACGTGCGTTCACTGGTCCCTGAAAAAAACAAAACAAAAAACACTTGATCGTGCGGTACAAACAGATATTGACATGTAAAAGTTACCAGAGTTTAATTTTTCCTCTTGCTGAAGGGCCTTTGCATGTAATCCTTTCGGAGCACTTCGGGGCTGTTACTCTCTGATGGATACATTTACTTTGTTCTAAAAGATAACTGAAGGTCACCTACTACGTTAATTTACTGACAAAAATGTTATTTTTACACTTTATTTTTCATATTTATTTTGCTTTACACTTTCTTTTTATAAAAAAAAAGAAAAAAAAAAAGTAAATTTTTCTCTCTTTTTCATAAAAAAGGTGTAGAGTAAAAATAGTTTAAAAAAGAGTTAAGAATAACATTATTGTCTTTAATAATGATATTCTCATTATATTTTTTTTCATATTATTTTTTATATTATTTCTCATTATATTAATTACATTTATTTTTTTTATTTTTTATTTAATCATAATTATTAAAAATATAATAAAAATTAATATATTTTAAAAAATTAATTTGAGACAATCATTTTTCTATTACCTTATACCTTAGTTGTATATTTCAATACAAAATTTTAAAACAAGTTTATCAAAAAGTACTTTCCTTATGTGTCAGTCGACAGTGTGTGATGCAGTCAAACTACTTACCAAGTATAAACCTTACAAGGAGGGATAATTATAACGTTAGTGAACGAACGAAATTTCTAACATGTACTTAACAGTAATGCAAAATAATTAACTTTTCTCTTTTGAATACTGGCCTTATATATATTAGACAGATTACCAATGTACGTACATCAAAATTTTGTTTGCATCACTGTTTCAAATTTTTATTTAAAAAATTAAACAAGAAATCACGATATATCCATTTGGCTTCCCTAAAACTGACCTGTGAGTCAAAAGTTTCGTTCTATTCTTTTCTGAGAAAAAAAAAATGCCAATTCAACTTGTTCTTGCTTTATTTAAGGATAATATTTTTTATAATTAAAATATATATATTATATTTATATTATAAATTTATATAAAAGAGATGTTAAATCAGATTATATATTATTATAATTTTTTTATAAAATACAAAATAAATTTATGAATAAATTAAATAAAAATTAAAATATTTTAATTGAACGAATAACTTATATTCTTTATATTCTTAAATAGTTTTGCTTTGATATGCATAGGAGTTTAAAAGTGCGTGTAAAAAAAAATTTTGCGAAATAGTACTTAATTACTAGCTAGGCTGCTTTGATATACATTATAAACTGCATAAAGGGATTAACATGATCAGGGAGTGGCCAAATATATCTTGGCGATTTTTATTTTTTAAAATATTAGGTAGCTAGAAAATAGTTGATAAAAAAATACTTATTTTAGTTCAAGTGTAAGGTATTTGGATTAAGTATATAATTTTAAGTTTAATATTAAAATTTATGTGTATAAAAATAATATTATTAAAGAAATTTTTTCTTAAATTTTTATTATATTTTAAAGATTAGTCTCTCATCTATTAAATGAGATGATACTCTAAAAAATAAAAAATAAAAAAAATCTCATTTATACATATTTTTCATGAAATTAAAATTTGAATATTTGTGATAAACTTATCTAATTAAGAATTACTCTCATCTTTGATAGAGAATTAATTCATGTATATGACAAGTTATACATGTGAAGAGAAGTACAAGAACTACATAGTAATTAAAGAAATAGCCTCGTTATTTATTTAATTTTATACTTTAATTTTTTTAACTTACTTATAAACTCATATTATATCTCATAAAAATGTTACAATTACATATAATTTAATTAATTTAACATTTTTTGTCATACAAAAATACAATAAAAAAATTAAAATATTTTTTATGAACAAAAAACGTTTTCCTTAAAGAAACTTGTTAAGAAAACCTAGCTAGATGAAAAGCAAAAGAGCCCAAATTGAATGGGAGACATATTAAATCAATCATAATAAAAAATAATTTAGATGAAAAAATATATATATCCCTGTCTGCTAGAGATGAATCATCAAGCCGGCTAACAGAATACTTCTCTAAGCAAACTTCCAAGACTTTTCCACTTCAGACCACAATTCTATTCATTTGACTCTCTTTAGGTAATGCCTATGTCCTTAATTTGTCTCTTCCTCAAACCTTCTCCCACCTTCTCCTTTCTATAATACCCTTCCTTCTGAGTCTCTATTTCTCATATAATTCCCAAAAAGTTATATTCAACTCCAAGTTTACCATGGAATTTAGCTACCCAGAAGAGTACTCCAAGAGCTCCAGTGAAGAAACTGATCGATCATCTGAGCAGAATGATGATACAGGAACTGGCAGATCCTATGAGTGTGTCTTTTGCAAGAGAGGCTTCACCACAGCACAAGCTTTAGGTGGACACATGAACATACACAGGAAAGATAGAGCCAGTAACAAGACCAAACCCAGTTTTCTTCCTCCTTCGAGTTCAAGCAAAGTTGATGATAAGAACTATGCAGATCTCCGGTTCTATTCAGCAATTCCAAGCCATCATCTTGCAGGAGGGAGTTACTATTCCACTGCTCCTCATGAGGTAGATGCTAATAACTATCATCAAGTTTATTTTCCTGCACCCGCGTGTGGTATCAGACCTTCACATGTACAGTATAGTGAGGTCTTATGTGTAGAAAACCAACGGGATCACCTGTTTGGACAAGATTGGAGGCAGAGAAATTTGAGCTTGTATACAAATCAATTATGTGTTCGTGAAATTAAAGACAAGTTTGAAGATAACAATGATGAGGATGGCCTGGATTTGGAGCTGAGACTGGGTAATCACCCTCCATAGCATGTGTATATAGAATTTAGAGAAATGCTAATAATATATTCTTTTGAACACTTTTTTTAATATTTATTTTATTATTGGTTCAAAAATAAATATTGATAACATTCTTCACTTAATAATCTTTTAAGTATATGAAGTGAACCGATAATAAAATAGATGTTAAAATGAGTATTCAAAAAAGTATATTATTAGTATTTTTTTATATTCTATTCTAGAGATATAATAAATCCATTGATGTGCGCTTAATTAATAGTTTATGTTTTTGGAATAGTTGATTTATGACGTAGTATCAAAAACTCTTTCACCAAGTGATTAAGAGTTCAATCCTCACGTGAAAAATATCTACATGTGCGTTATCTATTTATGTGTCTTCACTTCTATAGCTTAAGCTCTTGGATAGTTAATTCATGACATTTTGCCTATCAAGCATATATAGATATATATATCTTGCTTTTTAGGCCCCATCTTCTATGGCATATACTGTATATAGAGAGATGGCTTGAAGCAGCGGGAAGCCATAGCTTGGGGCTTCTTCAAGGGAGAAATAAAGATGGGGTACTCAGGGTTCTGATGAGGAAGGTACTCAAAACAAACTTTTTCTCCAGAAAATGTCTAGCCCTAAATCCCACTATCTAGGGTTCTATATTAGAAGTTCCTAATTATGTAAATGTTCATTTTGGTACTCATTTTTGGTATGTAGATCCTTGCTTGTTGCAATGAAAATAAGGTTAATTCTACAATATATATATTCATATGGTTTTTATTTTTTAAGATATCTATAAGCATATAATCCCAAAACTGTGTCCATAAAATATGAAGATTCTGTCGTTTTTCGGCTGCTCCATCTGCTTTGCATTGTTTGAAGGCAAATGATAACGTAACTGCTCCGGGAGGGTGACCACGATTAGTTATAGAATAGCAATTAATATAGGGGGAATATTAGCTCAAACAATAAAACCATGTAGAAGGAGACATATAGTTCAGTTATGCTATTTCCTTAGATGTTTAATTTCATGCATACGATTGCAGCAGGTTGCATATGAAGTTAATTTTTTTTGTTTACGTGGTATCGAAGCAATAAACAAAAAGACTTATCTTGATTAGAATGTTACACACATCCTGTGGTGTAAATTTACAACAAAAAGTGTCAGTGATCTTTGTGTTCAATTTTACAATAGTCTACCGACCTCTATATCGAGAAAAAAACATTTTGATTGGTTTTTTTCTTTCGGGGAGGAAGCTGATGATGTGGGTTTAAGGCTCTAAGCTTTAATTTTTAAACAAACTTCTCTTGAACAGTTATAGTTTGCTTAAGTTGATAGGCTTTCCCACACTTATCCGATGAAGCTTTAAAATGCTTTAAATAAAGAAGAAAGTACTCCTAATAACATTAAAGATGTATAAATATATGGGAAATTATTCGTGCACACAACTTTTTACATCTTTTGTTACATCTATTTGTTTAGGAAAAAGGAAAAAAAAGAAAATTTATTGGAGATTGAAAAGTGTGATTCTCTTATTTTATTACCTAAAAAATGTGATATAAAAATAATATAATAAAATTAATGTGCAAATAACATTGTAGTACTTATATTTATGTTATATACTTGCCCGAAAATACTTTCCTTGGTTTTTCAATAAATGTATTTTCAAAAGTCTAGCTAGATGTCGTCATCTTCTTCTTCTCTTTTCCTTTTTTTTTCTTTTTTCCATCTTTTGTCTGAAGGGAATTATATGATCTGAACTCTCTAGATTGACTTTTGGTTTGCTGCTTCTGTTTGAAAGAGCTTTTTTTTTTCTTCAGTATACGGAATTACTTATATTAGCATGAAGCTTATTAAGATAATGGAGAGTAAAGCTTCATAGTAAAACTGTTTTCAAACCCACACACGTATTTTTACTTGCAAAATTTGAACCTTTTTTTCTACAACTTCAAATTTACCTATATATGTATTTATGTAGACTGTAGGTTCACAACAAAACTGCTTGGGCATTTATAGTTTGCCACACTTTCGGTTCGGTATTGCTCCTCGGGTGAAATTCCAATGCTACTCTTTCTGCACTATCTACATATAATGTAGCATGGCTTTAGACAAAGTGTAATATGTACGGCTAGACTTTCTTTAATAAAAAATGAGCATTGCTATTGATCGCGAAACTATTTTCATGAAATAATCACAAACATAATATTCAATGGCAGTTATTCATCACGTGCAACTTACGCATTTATGGGACTAATAAAATGTAAGAAGAATTGACTAAGTTACATTGTTATTTTGTATTCGTATGTCGTTCTACGAATTTGAATTCGTAGTATCTAGCATTATTCAAAAAAAAAAAACCCATTCTCTATCTTCATTTGTAAATATTTAGGTTTAAGCAATATTTTGTTATCAATAATTTGTATCCTTGAACAAATTAGAACTACAAATTTACGAGAATTTGAATCTTCTCAAGTTATATAGCAATCGTGTAGGAGAGAAAATGTTTTTTCCCCCTTATTTCTAATCAAATTTAAACTACTTTTATTTTGTATCTTTCTATTTCCAACATAATTACGATATAATATGAGAGGATTCAAATTGATACATAAACTTCATTATACTTCCGGTAGTTAACTCATGACCTTTAGATAGATCAATCAGAACTAACTAGAAGTATTAATCAAAACTATTCCGAGCCGAATTATTTTTACTCTAACACTTAATATAAGCTTTAACTATGATTGGTTCTTTGATATTTTTCTAATGAGAAAAATGCTGTTGCTTAGACAATCCTTCTCAGTACAACTATTTATGTGGTTATGTTAGAATATTTAGAACACATCTTAAAATTAAATTAGGTTTAATTTTGTATTATATTAAGGATCAAATTTTTATATAATTAGATATATTATTTTGATTATATTTTATTATATTTCTTTATTTATATAAATTATCTCTTCTATAAATAAAAAATCTTTTTAAAAATATTGATTAATTTAAAAATTTTATAATTCAAAGATAATTCAGAAAATATACAAAAAAATTCTCTAAATTTTTTTGTGTATGTCCATATTTTTCTATTTCTAACATGTTATAATAAAAAAAGTTTAAATGACATGCTCGGGTAAGTAGCAATACTTATTACATCCGCAGATGTATACAGTTTGTGCTAATAATATGTTGAATTTCCTGTTTGTGTGTCCCTCATATATTGGGCAGTATTCCTGATTCCTGAGCAGCTTATGCGTTCATTAATTAAACTTTCGAAGAATATGGAAGATGCATAAGAACAACATAAAAAATAACGTTTAAAGAAAAGAAAAGAAAAAGGAGCAAATAAATGACCATAATGTTCGCATATATTTGAACATTTGAGCAGGCTATGGACGGAGCTTCTGCTTGACTTGGTCTTGAACATACCTACTGCTTGTCTTTTTTAACATATGTCGCACCCGGTTTGGCCATGCATATGTTTCTTTGTTATATCATATATGCGTTATGCCCCGCAATTGATATCCAACTATCGTTTATCCTATGAAACAATTTTTTAATCCTCTCGGCCGTTTTAATTTTTTATTACAAGAATGTGGCTGGAAAATCTATAGAATCTGAAAAGAAAATTTTATGTACAGGTCCTTATTAGAAATAAAAATAGGGAGATGTTACGGAATATGTTACTTCTCTTATATCATATTAAAAATAGAAACAAGAAAATAAATATTGATAATTTATGTATATTTCTGAATTAATGTATATAGGAGAATTAGTCTCTATTTATAAAAAAGACTGTTGTACAAAAAAAAATAAAATACATTATGTACTAAATTAATCTAATTATATATTAAATCAATTACAATCATCTCTAAAATCGATTATAATCAATCATAATTTCAATTATAATTAATCACGCTAACATTTCCCCCTCAAACTCAAGTGGATATAAAAAAAACTGACTTGATTTTGGAAAGTAAAGTGTGGAATCGACCAGACGATGAATTGAGTCTAGAGTTTAAAGTTTGGAAAATATATAAACTAAAAATATTTACAAGTAAACATACGAAAATAAAATAAACTAAGAATAATCTAAAAACACAACATCAAGATCTTGGAGAAGCCAACAAACTCAAACTGTATTTGAGATGGAATCATCTACATCTGAGAAAATCTACAATGAAAACGGAATCTGAAACAGAGTCTTGCCATTAAAATGAAGTCTGAAATCTAGGACGAAGTCTAAAATGAAGTTTGAAATTTAATACAGAGTCTGAAATGGAATCTGACATCAAAACAGAATTTAGAATCTATGACAGAGTCTAGCTAAAACGGAGTCTGACATCAGAACAGAATTTGAAATTTAAGACGAAGTCTGAAATAGAGTCTGGAGTGATGTTTGAATAGAGCAGACAACGGTGGTCTAAAGTAGCGTCTGAAAAAAAGATGACAGTGAACGGAAGTAAAAAAGATAACACGACATGAGAGACGATTAATCAGAGTTCAATATTTTCAAAAACTATACAACAAAATAGTGATGAATAAGAGTGGAAGGATTGGATGAATAAACATGATCAGATGCAGATACGTACGTACATAAACATGATCAGATGAACATGATCAGATGAATAAGAGTTGTTACTTGCTACTTTGCTAGACAAACCTATGTATTGGTGTCCGTGCACAAAAAAACTTACTTGTAGCATAGCATACTACTACATGCTGCAGATACGTGTTGTTCAGAAAAACTTCAATGGCTATATGTACTCCAAACGCTGTATTGCATATATCAATTCGAATAGAAAAATATTAGCCAGTTTACTCACCTGATGATATTTTTGAGTGTGTTAGAAGAGAATTGGAAGTATGGTTTTTTAACACCACAGTGGTCTAGTGCTGGAATATTAATCCTGCCTTGGAAGTTGGAACAGAGCCGTGTACGATTCCCGCTTGCGCTCCAAGACATATTTTTTAAAAACAAAAAACAAAAAAAAAGGGTCATCGACAAAAAGACAAAGGAACAAATATTTTTGTTTTCATGAAGCTAATACGTACAAAAGGGTCATCGATGTGAACAGAAAAAATTTAACTTCTACACAAAGGATAACACCTATTGCTGCAATGCGAAGCTACTGGTTTCTGAGACTAAGGATCTACCGTAAAGATATTAGTGCTAGGTTTAGTGTACCCGTACTGGTACCTAATGATTTTACTTGGCCTTAAAGTAAATTTGGCTAATTTTTTTTTAAAGTGAATTTATTTATATGAGTAACGGTATATTTATTTTTAATTTAATTTAAAATATATTAAAATCTTAACTAATTAAAATTTAATAATAAATATATTCTTACTTACTCTCTTTAATAAAATTTTAAAGAAGCTTGATAACCTCACAAGTGAGCAACATTCTTTTAGCCCAAAAAAGACCATGCAAGTTTTCCCAAAAAGAAAAATAGTACCATACAAGGTTTTGGGCAAAGAAGAAACAATGAAATTTACAAGAGTAATGTTATTTAGACATTTTATATATGCAAAAATTCATATTTTTCTTACATTATAAATTTCTTAATCTTACAGCATCACATTAATTTCTTTTTTTTCACATAAATTCATATAAAATTTAATGTTTCCACATAAATTATATCTCCTCGATCCATTGTAGACCATAGCCAAATGCAAATGGTTAGGGGGGTTATCTAAGAATAGCCAAAGTCGTCACTGCATAAATAGCAGTAAGCTAGATTTCTATTAGATCAAGATCCTCTCCTGTTCTCATAAAACAGGAGAGGATTCTGTTAGTTAAAAATACATGCATTTTTAACATATATCACATGTGATATCTATAAAAAATACGGCATGCGGTAACATTTTCCCTTTATAAACGAACTGCACCTCTCCTGTAACAGGAGAGGATCCATTTCCATTTCTATTACAGAAGTTCTTAACTCCTCTGATTGTGCCAGTATGGATGCACCTGCAGCTTCTAAATAGTAAATAACACTTCTGATCCAATGTCTGGGTAAAGCGTGCTGTAGTATTTGATTGTTGTCAATTCAACCTTACAGCTTCATTATCTGAATAAATTCTATGATCAATTTCAAACGGCTTATCAAGGGTCATTGCCATGCATTGGCAACAAACTTGGGCCAATCGTAAAGTAGTAAGACATAATTTAATGGTATTCGCTGCATTAATTCATAAAATAATAGTTCGAGTCTGAACTTTGAATGGTTTTTTATAGACGGAAATGTTTTATGTACACTAAAAATACACATATCATATTTACATCGTATATATATATAAGAAAGATGTCAAATCAAATTGTATGTAACTATAATTTTTTTGTAAGATACAAAATGAATTTATAAGTTGAAAAATAAATTAGAGTATAAAAGATAGACAAATAACGAAATTGTTACCATAAAATAACATGCTTAGTTGGGAACTTGGGCTCTACTGGTAGTGTGGCAGATTATGAGCAAGCAATAACAAAGCTACATAAACGCATCAAGAATTGATCCGGACACAAGATTTTGAAATAAATGGCTAATTGAGTAGGTGACAAATAAAAATGAATTTATTTATACAATAATAAAGTCTAGATGAAAACGTTATTATGTCAAACTAAAATATATCTTCATTTTCCACCTTATCATTTTCCACGTGCTCAAACAAGCATACAATAAATCGATAGGAATGGGAAAATATATACAGCAAACCGGATATGGGTTATATGGGTTATGGACATTACTCATTGGGTTCGACGCCTGTTTAAAACGTCAAAACCTTTATACATAACACAATATCTTACAGGCAGTAGCATTCATTATAGTAATAGAGAAAATAGCTTCCTCTTGGATCTAACATAAAGCTGACGGTTGAATGAAAGAACAATTACCTAGTTAGGTAGTATATTATAAGAAAAAGCACAACAAAGGATGCTACAAGCGTAAACATTCTCCCGCTGGATTTTGTCTCGAATACCTGAAAGATGACACAAAATCATCAAAACAGACTAAATATTTGATCCTGACAGAGGGAAGACACATCTCCACTCCACCCAACCCCATCTATTCTCTTTCTCCCCCAACAAAAATGAAAGAAAGCAGAAGACAACAAATAGAAAGGGAAAGGGAAAACTAAAAAGAAGCACTCCTTCAAAAGACATGTAGGATTACTAGTCTACATACCATTTTAAATTTGTCCATAGTGCCTGAGAGGACTCCTCTTGATGCATCCATATTATTCCCCTAAATTAATACCACCAGATTACTAAAGCAGGATAAAGAAACAGTAGAAAAGTTGCCAAATAATTTCAATAGTTTCAATAAACACACCATATGATCCAGCATGCGGTTATGACTGTCCACCTCCTCATGTATATCGCCTGATAACTGTTGAAATCACACCCATTAATATATATATATGCTAGTTGATAAAGCCAACTATTTTGGACCATCACGAAAATGCCTGCTATTTACATCTATATCTATCTATATGAAATACAATTCTAAACACTTCCTAGATCTTTAAACACTCTAGAAGGAGAAGGGTTTTAAAAACCAAATAGATCTTACAAAACTCAACCAAGTTAACAGCAACTATAATACCATTAGAGAATGAGAGATTATAAATACCTCTGGTCAACAGTGAAGAAGATGGAGGTCAACAAGAATTGAAAATTAAGATTACAAACGCAAGGAAAAAAAAAACATTTTTAACGCATATGCAAAATTTCCAATTTCAAAGTCCACAAGATTGCAATTTCTGTGCTACAAATTACCTTTCACCTACAAACAAATAAAATAACAAGACATTAAGAGAAACATTATTGAAAAAATTGAGATGGTTAGCAAAAGCCAGTAACAAAATGATGAAACGGTTATAAGGCAAATTAACCATTTATATGTACTTATGTAGGAAGAACTAAATGAGATTCTAGGCCTCTAGGGCATGTTGCTAGCTATAGTAAACTTACTCTTTTCAGTAGATTCACCCTATCTTGCAATCCATCCATTGCTTGCTCATTATCGTGTTCATCAATTTCATGGGAAGAGGAGTAAAGAGATGATGCTCTGATGCCACCCTCCTCAATACCATCAAAAAGGGCAACTCTGTTGTTACGGTTGTCTCTAAAATGTAAAAGCCCCAATATGGTCACATGACAAACACAAACAAGATAAATTTCCCTTCTAGACATTTGAACTGTTTTAAACTGGAAAGAGTCATCAGACATGAGACATATTGCATAAAATATCAAGATTGATAAATAAAATATAAAGAAAAAAAGGTTGTCACAGCATTTCTAATATCTGAGGTGAAAGATACAAACACCTAGGTATTTCCAAATAGAGTTTGATTTTGATTTTCTATTAGTTTAAACTTTATTACACTATCACCAATCATGTATTGCCACATCAATAAAAGAGTTTGACGTTAGTCTTACAATCAGAGACAGAGTAAATGTTGTACACTATTAGTGGACCAAAATTAAACTCTTATAAATATAGTTTTACAAACAAGAGACTAAATAAATAACCACTGAAAACGGATTGACCACAGCTTCATTATGTTATACGCTCATGTGATAAAACATGGCAAACGAGCAATCATTTAACTACTAGAATTTGACTGCATCTCAATTTAAGGTTGTTTATATAAGGCAAAATAGGCTACCAGTTATGAAATGTTTTTAAGGAAAACAAAAGCAAATGCATAATTCTCAATGTAGGAAATCGTAAAGCTACACCAGCCACCAGTACAGACAGAGATTGATAGGGGGGTGGAAATTTAAAATTAAACAATAAAACAAAATGCTAGGTGAATTTTTATTCCAAACTGCACGTCATATTTCATATATTGCCAACTAAGACCTGGGTAAACTGAAGAGAGACATAAAGCAGAACTTAAAACTGTGGAAGAGAGACCAGGATAACTATAGTAGTTCTCCTTGTCATGTTGCACAGTAAAGAGCCACTGGCACATAAGAACCAAGAAAGCAGTTTACCAAAATCATTCCTGATTTTAGTCTAAAGATCAATGAGGCAATAAATTTTTCCCGTATTTGAATGCCATATGGGACTCTAGTGAATTCCCTAAGAAAATGCAGAAAAAGAATTCTCCCTTAATTTTCTTTACTGGGTGATTAGATTTACTATATTACTTTCACAGTCACTTACAGCACAAGTCGTGTGCAAAATGCAAAACAGTTAACAAGTTAATAACAGCTGTTATAGAAATATGAAAAAGAAATTTGTTGTAAACTACCAGTTATATTCTTGGAGCACATGAAGCATGCTATCAGGAGGGGAACCATGAGTTGTTAAGTTAATTCTATTTTAGAGGAATCTGATTGCAATTTGGCAACCTCACACTCAACCTAATTTTCAAGCCATAAAAAATGACCATACCTAGTTAGATTCAACTTAAGAAATGAGACCAATTAAATCAAAAGACATTTTCCTTCAGACACCACGCCTCATATCTGTTACAGGAAACTACATGCCACTGATAACTCAAGTCATCAGATCAAGGTTATTCCAATAGGACGATGCAAGGATCAGTGAATTGTGGAGTTTGGGAAGCATAATGCATAAGAGCACCTATGCTCCTATCTATTTACTTTTCTGGTTCACCTTTTTCCTTCCACACAATTTCACTCCTATTAGGCAAATACCATGTGTACAATGAAATTGTTCCATAATGAACTAAAATCACAGCTTTGAAACTACTATTTACCAATCAATTATTATACTAATGAAGTCATGATCAGATTGAAATCCAAATCCTATAACCACGGCGTATCCACGGATCTGGAGTAAGCAAACAAATATTGCGATCCACACTAACCGTCTAGCATTCATGGCTCACAAGATCGCAGAATCTATGACCGTCGGCGAGTGCTAGATCGTCCAATTTCTGCTTCCAGGAACAAAATCATCGCAATTAAATAACCGAAAATTATAACGAATGAATACAGAAATCTAAGAAGCGAAGAAAGTTCACAAAACTCGGAAGATAAAAATAAATTGAGGCACGCCTTAAAACAAAAATCAGATCTGAAGAGATCTTTGGGGAACCTGTGGACGTGAAGCTGGAAATTTTGATCCTACTGCGCAGCAATGGAGGTGTGAAATGAACGCAGAAGAGGTGTGGAAACGGTGACGAGTGTTATTAGGACTAGTGATGCAAGCAGGGGGACACTTTACCTCTCTACTAGGCCCACTCCTGATGTGATATCATCTATACTTATCCGTTTACCTCTCTAAATTCCAAGAAAATAAAACCAAAAAACGTTATAAAAAAAAAGCTATCTATTATTGACCCCTTAAATTTTTTCAAGTGATGAATTAAAAAAATTATTGAATTTTATTAAAAAAGAAACCATCAAATACTTTTAAATTTTTAAAATATTAAATATTTATATTTTTTATTTAATAAATTTTATTTTTAATTTCTTGAATGTATTTTAAGTGTACATAGTAACAAAAGTCATACTAGGAGTCTGGCTTATGAAGCCCGATAACTCCAGACTCATGTTTAACAACCTTGTCTTTAAATTTTAAATAAAATAAAAATTATAAAATAAAAGCACACCATCACATCTAAACATTACCCACGGACATCTCTGGGACATTACCATACAGAAAATCTATCGTTTTACTTAACAAAACTCATGAAACAAATTTAAAAAATAAAAATTATCTCATTTTAAAATTAAGACATATCATAAATTTTAATAAAAATTTATAATAATACTTACGGTTGACCTATTAATAAAAATCCATCATCAACAAATCAATTAATTTGATTTAAATGATTGATGCTTCAAATAACAATCATCAAACTTTGGCCACACATAAGATGTCCACATGATCACTTAATGGTCCAACAAAGTACAAAACGTGCTCCAGTAGGATGGGCAATGGCAGATTTTAACATGTTCAGTCACGATAGAACTATTTTGATGTTCACTTTAATTTTTCGAGCAATAACTGATTTTCCCAATTTTTTGAAGACTTAGTGTGTATTTGGTTTATAGTTAGTAAACTTAAGTTTAGTTAAAAATGTGTTTGTAAATTTTAATTTGATTAAAAGTAAGTTTGTAATAACATGATTTATATTTAGAAATTTTTATCTCAAAAGTGAGTTTGACAAAATGAATTATATTTAGATAAAAGATTAAAATCACTTTTGAAATAAGATTAAAGGAGAAAATGTTCTCCAACGAACGTTTACCCAATGAAAAAGTAAGAAATTTTTGCTTTCACTCTAACGCACTTTTAAAAACATTTTTCGTTAAACTCAACTGAAAAATAAAAATACCAAATATGATTTCACGCTCTTCGAAAACTTTAAAAGTGTGTTTGAATTTACTAACTGCAAACCAAACACACACTTAATGTCCTGCATATCTTTAGAGCAGCGCTAGAAAATGGGTTGAGTGTTATGATTGCCGAATAACTTGAAAAATATATATATATGAATTGTGTTTGAAAAATTTAAATTTAAACTTAATTTAACTTCGGCGATCTAATCTAATTTAACTTGGTTTAAAATTGAGTTGGTCTATTTTGGATTGAGTTGGTTCATTTATTCAACTTTTAAATATTTTTTTAATATAATAAGATACATTTAAAAGAATGCTAATATTTTTTTTACTTGAAAAATTAAAATTCAATTAATAATTAAATTTGTATATAAGTTATTTATCATTTGTCAAATACTAAATAACTCAAATTTTTTATTTTTCATTGATTTAATTTTTAAAAAAATTAAATTTATTATTTAAAAAATAAAAAGAATTGTAGAGTTAGTGGGCTGACCAATCTAACCCACAACTCGCAACGGATTAGTTATTAGCCCAAAACATACTTAATCTGACTTAAAAATGACTTAACTCATTTTGTCAACTCTACTTTAAGACCAATTTTAATATTTAATCAAATGTTTTAATGAGAGGAGGCTCACCCTATTTTATTGCTAAGGTGAACCATTAATTAAAAATTATTTATAATAGAATTACAGATCATCAAACAATAGGAAATATCAAACAATAGGAAATAATATGTAAATTCAAAGTTAAGTCATATAGTTATCATAAACAAAAAGTTAACTAGATAAGTCAGCTTCATTATTATTTAATAAATATTGTATTAGCACTCGTGTCATATTCGAAGTTATTAAAAAGTTTAAAAAAATTAAAATTTGAATTATAAGGTATTAATAAATTCATTCCATAAATAAGATATTAATGAAGATTTAGCCATTAGGGTTAGGTTAATGGTGAAGGGATTATTGTTAAAAAAATTGAAGATTCAAAACTTGAATCAATATATAATAATATAATATGTAAATATATAATATATAAAAAAAAGTCTTTGTTTTAAAATTTTTGGCATGTGTTATCTCTGAATTATGACACTATTGTCATTTGTATTTAAATTTAGTTTGAGAAAATTATGACACATGCCATCTCTAAATTGTGACACTACTGACATTTGCATTTGAATTTAAAATTTATTATTATCTTATTAATGAACAAATAGAAGAAAATATAAATTATTTGATAATTCTTTCTTTATTGAAATGTATTTGAACAAGTGTTAAATATGGTAACGAATGAATATAAAAAAAAATGGATTTAGCACATAAAAAATAAAAATAAAAATAAAAATAAATGGATTAATTTTTTTATTCTATCATCAATTGTTTGAATATTAACTCTATTTTGTTACATCAATGTTTTAGTAAAATTATGACAAATGACATATTAATTCGGTGACATGTGTTCTCTTCTATTCTTTAAATACACAAATTCAAATTTTGAATCTGCAAATTTTTTTTAACAACAATATATATATTTATTTCATATTTATGCCATTTATTTATATTGTAATTATGCTGTTTGTCTAAAATTTTGGTTTTTCAATATTTGTTGTATATGGTAATTTTTTTATATGGTATTGTATCCGGTCAATTTCTTTCTTATATTTATTATATTTATTTATTTAAAGTGTAAGTTATACTTTATAGGAATCAAATTCTTTTATATTAACACATACAATGCATGTGTGTAAATCTAATTATTTTTAATAAGACAACAATGGAAATTTAAATTTTATATTTTTTTAATAATTTATTATGCATAACACATGGCACGATAATTTTGATGAACTTCTTAAAAAATATATTTTTTTATGATCGTTTTTTAAAACATCTTTAAAAATGTTAAAATATTTATGTTTGAATGTAATAATTGGAAAGTACTTTTTAAAATTTTTGAACATTTTTCTATGTTCTAAAAAAGACATTTTCTTAGAAACGCAAAAATCTCAAACATAATTTATGTTTTTTAATGCTTCATCATCTTTCCTTTTAAATAAAACGTTCATCCAAATATATTAAAAAATATAAAAAATACTTTTTTAAATAATTGTTTTTAATCCAAAATAATATATCCAAATGAGCTCATCATTTTGATATTGATTATTATATACATCAATAAATATTCATGTAAAACTCATATATAAAATGACTTTGTGTAATGTTTTTTATATGCATGAATAATATTAATGAATGTGAATATCCAGAAAAGTGTGATCACATGAATGAGTACATTAATAATGATAAAAAGTGAATGCAAACTAAAATGAGTATTGATATAGTTGGATTACATATCATTTACATTTTGAACCAAATTTTTAATTAAAAATAAAGTAAAATAAATAAAATTAACTAATAAGAATTAGGTACAATGATAAATAAGTTATTATATAAAAAAAGACCAAAGTTTAAATTATAAATAAATCAACTAATAATCAATCGCAAGTCGCGACAATGTGAGAATAGACAATGGCTTTGGGTCTCAATAAAAATTCCATAACAGAGAGAATAAAATTTACAACATGACTCAGTGCTAAAATGCTTAATTAGTTAAAATGAATTAAAAAATTCATGATAATTTATCAAAAAGTGCATTTGTTATAAAGTAAAATTGAATATAGGCATAGTTGAATTACTGAGAAAAATGCTAGATGCACATGTTTTAGATGCATAATATCACCTCATATCAGGCTTAGGTGACAGAATAATAATATAGTTGTGCAAAAAATAATATGAAATCAATTGTAATTTGATAATAAAATCATTTAAATGTGAAATAATGTATGTGTAAGTTTTTTTTTTTTGTATATGAGAAAACCAAAAAACAATACTACGAACGAGAAAAGAAAACAGCAAGGCAATCATCTATTACATATACATAAATGCTTTTAGAAAATCGAATGTATGTATAAATATTTATGAGTAGCATTATTCAATTACAAATTCTCTACTATGAATAGTCTCATTACAATGTCAATTAAATAATATTTTTTATATTGAAATAATGAAGCTCTCATTATCATATCAAGGTCAATTAACTAAATTTTATTTATTTACAAATAAATAAATTAATAAGAATTTTTTTGGTTACTTAGATAAATATTTTTATATTTATTGATTTTAATTGAATTTTATTTTGTGTATAAATAAATAGTTGTAAACAAGTTTTACAAAATTAACTTCAATAGACTATCATAATTGATACATTATTATACCAAACATATAGATATAAATATTTTTATTTTGAATTTAATGAGTAATAATAATATTTTAATTCAGATAAAAAAACACAATAAAAATAATATGTTTATTTTTTATTGATTAAATCAAATTAATATACACAACTTATAAAAAAATTTATAATTTTTTAATACTATTATACCAACAGAGATGATAATATCGACTAGTAAGATTTTGTTTTTTATTATTATGGTTAGGTGGTTTCAATCAACTTGTGTGTAACTTGAATACTTGATTATTTCATTATCTTGATTTCATTAGAGACAATTTATTCATGTCAAAATTAAGAAAATCAACACTATATTCCTTCACATCTAATTTTAAGAAATTGATATATTTAAGATTTGAACTTATAAAGATACACGCTTAAACCTTACGTAGTGATAATGATAATTTTTTTTTATATATTTGTGATAATGATCAAAATTAAACTATTTTGCCCTGTTTATTATTATTATTTTAAAGAGGAGCTTTATCTTATTTTTTAAGATTAAAATCTTTTATGAGCATAAGAAAAACTAGGAGCGCCTAGCCAGTACCCACCCATCTTCTTAACTTGTTTGTGGGCGGGCGCGTATCGAATTCGGTGGTCCACTGTCGAAGGTGGATACCTAATCAAAGCAACAAGTGAGAACAGAGGTTCTCATTTCTCGAGTGAAAACTTGTGATGGTTTCGTTGAACGACGGCGCTTTCGCTTCCTCGCCGGACATGGAGAAGTTCCTGTGCGACTTGTTGCTGGATTCGACCCAGCCCATCTCTGAGCGCTTCAGAGCCCTCTTCTCTCTCCGCAACCTCAATGGTCCCGCCCCTCGCAACACCCTCATTCAAGGTTACTCATTCTTCTCACAACCCTCTATCCATTAGGACCCTCTGACTCTGTGTGAGAAGATGCAAATTCATGACCTGACCTCTTGTTTTTCTATTCACAGTAATGAATTTTTCGTCTATTTAAATGATACTCAACAAGCATATGCTTTAATTAAGTTACTTATGTACCAATTGGGTGTTTCCTGAATTAACCAATTTTATTATTTTTCTGCTTTGATTAAATACCTTGCTTCATCCAACCAGCTAGTTTTCCTTTGCAGCCACAAGAGATTCATCAAATTTGTTGGCACATGAAGCTGCATTTGCATTGGGTCAAATGCAGGAAATGGAAGCCATCCCTGCTTTGGCCTCAGTTCTAAACGATCTTTCTTTGCATCCCATTGTTCGCCATGAGGTACCCTTTTTTTCTCATGTTTAATATATCTTTTTTCTTCATTCTTGTTTTTGCCATTGCTCCAGTTTTAAGATGATTGAGTTTGTTACAATTGCTTAGGCAGCTGAAGCACTTGGTGCTATTGGTTCAGATGGTAATGTTCCTCTCTTGAAGAATAGTTTAGATTTAGATCCGGCTCAGGAGGTTAGAGAAACATGTGAATTGGCTCTTCAGCGTATTCAGCATTTAAAAGATGCTGGTAATAGTGAGGAATTGTCTGCAACTGATATGTCACCTTTTAAGTCTGTTGATCCAGCCGCGCCAGCAACATCTTGTTCTTCTGTTGATCAACTAAGGTTTGTCTGGTTCATGATATTAGATAGAACCTCGTGTTAATTTAACTAAAGATTAAATAGTAGGTTGCTAACTTGTATTAATCAACATTAGGAAAGTGCTTCTGGATGAAGGAAAAGGGATGTATGAGCGGTATGCAGCTCTTTTTGCACTTCGAAATGATGGTGGAAATGAAGCTGTTGCTGCTATTATTGATTCCTTGGGTTCAAAAAGTGCTCTTCTGCGCCACGAGGTTTGATAAGTACACTCTTATTTCTGCAAATTCTGTCTGCATTGAGTATGATTTGTATGAATCGTCGATAAGTGATAAGTTTCGCACTTTACATGAAGAGACATCAGCTGTGCTCTAGACGGCTACATGGTGATATGCTAGCCTTTTTTTAAAATAAATAAATAAATAAGTATTCGATATTTCATTTGTACTTTTAACTGTAGAACCAATCTTTTAATTCTTTGGAACAGAATAAACATGTAATTATCATGGTAAAAGTAGCCAGTTGTTCTTAAGTATAATAAAAACACTATTATTTAAACTTAAATGAGTAATAATATTAGATGAATGTTTTAAGCATCTAACTTTGATTTGCTTACACCTGTTTGAATCTCTGTATTTTTGAATGCCAATATTTTCTGTAATTTTTAGGTTGCATATGTTTTGGGCCAATTGCAAGACAAAGCTGCTTCAGCTGCTCTATCCAATATACTTAGAGATGTGAATGAGCACCCAATGGTTAGACATGAAGCTGCTGAAGCTCTTGGTTCAATTGCAGGTATTACAACCAAATATTATTGAATGGTGTGATCTCTTTTACTCTCAAAGTAATATAATGTATTAAAGGAGTGCTGTGCTTTCTGGTGCCATCTGTGTATAAAAGGAGAAATGCAATAATATCATATACTGTATGAAATTCATACCTTTATATAGAACTAAGGAGTAGATAGCAGCAGTCCAAGTAAGATATTTTTTGGGGGTAATAAGTAGTCGAAGTAAATTTTTGCAACTTCTAGTCTTTCTAGTGATTCTGTTCATGTGTGTTTGGTTGTGACTGGTCCTGGTCAAAAGTAACCTCATTTGCATCCAGTTGACAAAATAAATTAAGAAAAAATGTAAAGGTGTTGGATAAGGCACCTGTTACTATTGAATTTGGCAATAGTAATACTTACTAGTTATAATCAAAGTGACTTGGAAGTTGTTTGCAAACTAAAATATCATGCAAAATGCTTGTTGGAGTTGGAGGAGATATTATGTGTCACTTTAGAGGAGCATCTTACTATTAGTACATGAATGAAATCACTGTCTTTCAGTTTGAGATGTAAAATCTTTTTCTAACCAAAACCTTTCTTATTTGAATATCGATGAGCTATTTTCCTGTTATCAGTTGTGATATTAATTTTCTGAGTTTGTGTCAGCGACCTGCCGAAAATGACCCTATCTGCCTATGCCCTTCTACCCCTTTCATCTTTATTAAATTCTATAATTAACACATGAATAATATATCCATTCTCTCTCAGAAGTAGTTTTTCTGTCAATCTATGACAAGTATATAATATATGCTAAGCTCAGGTCCAATTTGCAGAGTTCTTATGGGAATCTTTATTTAATTTCTTGGTCTTCAATAAGATGGTTGTGTTCTGCTGAGCCACTTTACAGATAGTAGTTAACTACTTCACCATTTATTACTTATTGTGCTTCTGCAAAGCATTTAAATCTCCTGGTTTAAATTTTGGATTGTTTACATAGTTCTTTTGTTGTATGCCCTTAGATGACCAAAGTGTAGACCTTCTTGAGGAGTTTACGGCAGATCCAGAGCCTCTTGTCTCACAAAGTTGTCAAGTTGCCCTAAGCATGCTAGAATTTGAACGATCAGGGAAATCATTTGAGGTATACGCCATAGTAGTTACTGAAGATTTGCATATTTTGCTTCAATGTTTGTTGACACTTTTTTTTTTTTTGGTTGCAGTTCCTCTTCATGCGCACTCCAACTGTGCATTAACTGTTTTCTCATGGTGATGCCTTCCATCAATGCCAAGACGTGAAGAATGAGTGGATGCATGAGAATGAAGAAAGACACAGAGAGAGAGAGAGAGAGAGAGCAACTGTTGGATTTCTTACTTTTCTTAACTTATGGTTGATGAAATTAAGAAACATTAACCTTATATAAACATACGAATTAAACTATGGTTTTGTTAATTTTGAAAATAAACATTTTGTGATGAACTGGAAGCTTATTATTATTGCTCAAAATAATGTCTCTGTTTTCATATTATGACTCTGCCACTTTAGGATAAGTTTTGTCAACATTTTTTACCGTTAAAAGAATAGGAAAACTATTGGTGCTCTGTAATGATTACAAAGCAATACTTGTTGAAAGAAAATGCTTCCTTCCCTCGGGAATATCAAATCCATTCTAAAATGCTTGCCAAACAACAAAAACTTGGGATAAACAAAAAATCAGTAAAATTTAGGGTTTGTTTGATATCATAAGAAAAGGAAATGAATATAATAGAGAAAAAAAGAAAATAAAAGAAGAGAAAAATAGAGAAGTTATATTTTTCTTTGTTTGATATCAACTAATAAAAAAAAGGGATGTTTTTTGTTGTTGTTTGGTTTGATGAAAGAAAAAAATAAAAATATATGTAAATAAGAGTGAATAAAATGAAAACATGTGAAGTACACGTAAAAGGAGAGATCACAAATCTTTTTCCTCCCAATCCATTCAAAAAGAGGTAAAAAAAATTTTGTGAGAATATTTGTCTTTTCTCTTAATCCCTTTCTTTGCTTTTATTATTACCAAATAAAGAACAAAAATAATCATCTTATATTTTTTAAAAAAAGTGTAAGTATTATTTATATTATTTTTAAGAGATATAATTGAATAAAAAATAATAAAAAATATATATATAATAAATAATATTAAATAAAATATGAAAAAGAATATATATACTATTTAATGTAAAAAATATAAGTGATCAATAAGGAAAGAGTCATGTCATTTTCTCATTTTTTTCCCATTCAAATTAGGGATACCAAACAGGCCATTTTGATTGTCCCGATTCAGGTTCTCTCTCCAAATGAGCCAACACGCGGTGATGGTTTGATTTGATAATTCCCTCTACTAAGTCCGAAGCTTTCGGAGCACACCACATCTATGTCGTTCTGTAATATTCTTACGTTATTGTTACCGAACTAACATGCGTAGCGCACCCACCATTTCTTCACAAAACCCTTTCAAAACCCTTCTCACCTTTTTCTCTTACGCGAAGTTTCTCTCTCTGACACAGCAACTTCACGCTCAGGTCATCATCAACGGCCTTCACAAAGAGGTCCTCTACGGTTCCAACATCACCAACGCCTATGTCCAATCGGGTTCTCTTCCACTGGCCACAAAAGCCTTTGATCAGATCAACGCAAAGAACCTTCATTCTTGGAACACCATCATCTCCGGTTACTCAAAGTACGGTCTCTACGATAACGTTTTGCACTTTTTCAGTCGCTTGCGAAGTGAGGGCAATGCAGTTGATAGCTTCAACTTGGTGTTTGCCATCAAAGCGAGTCAAAGGTTGATGCTTTTGCCAAATGGGAGATTCCTTCATTGCTTGGCCATCAAATCTGGGTTAGAAGGAGACCTGTTTATAGTGCCTATGCTTTTGGAGATGTATGCTGAGTTGGGTTGTCTGAATGATGCCCACAAGCTGTTTGAACGATTTTCTTACAGAAGTTATGTTTTGTGGGGTTTTATGATAAAGGGGTATTTGAAGTTTTCTCAAGAATCCAAAGTTTTTGATTTATTCTTTTATATGACTAACTTTTTTGGTTTCCAATGGGACGCTTTCACAATGGATGGTTTGGTTCGAGCCTGCGCAAACGTCTTGGCCTGGAGAGAAGGGAAAGCATCTCATGGGGTGTGTATAAGGAACAATCTTTTGGTGAATTTCTGTTTGCTGACATCCGTTATAGATATGTATATGAAATGTGGGCTTATTCATTATGCGTTTAGGTTGTTTGAAGAAGCTAATGATAATAAGGATGTGGTTCTATGGAGTGCTATGATTAATGGTTTTGCCAAAAAGGGGAAATTTTTGGAAGCTTTGTCCGTGTTCAAAAGGATGCTGGAAAACTCAATTGCCCTGAATCCGGTGACATTGGTTGGCGTAATTGTAGCTTGCTCAGGTGTGGGGTCTTTGAGGCAAGGAAAGAGTGTGCATGGCTTTTTGATTAGAAACAGGGTTGACTTGGATGTGGTAAATTATACTTCTCTCATGGACATGTATGCTAAATGCGGGTGTGTTAAAACTGCTTACAGAATCTTTTGTATGATGCCAGCAAAAAATGTAGTCTCTTGGACTGCAATGATAAATGGATGTGCAATGCATGGCTTATATTTGGAAGCTCTTGCTATATTTGATCAAATGGCACAAAATGCGTGTGTTATATCAGAAAATCATATGCCTAATTCAGTTACATTTATTTCTGTTCTATCAGCTTGTAGTCACTCTGGAATGGTGAAAGAGGGGTGGAGGATCTTTAATTCTATGAAAGATTATGCCATTTCTCCAACTGAGGAACACTATGCCTGCATGATAGATGTTTTAGCTAGGGCTGGCCAATTTGATGCAGCATTATCCTTTATATCGGACATGCCAATAAAACCTGGTCCTAATGTGTGGGGAGCTCTGTTGAGTGCTTGTAGAATCCATAAACGAGTTGAACTTGCTGAAGAAATAGCAAAAACGCTTTCACTTTTAGAGCCGAATGATTCATCCTTGCATGTTTCACTCTCGAACATATATGCTGATGGTAGGATGTGGGAAATTGGAGAGAGCACAAGGATGAGAATGACTGAAGAGGGGTTTCTTAAGAGTATTGGCTTTTCCTCAATTGAAGTCAAGAATAAGTTATTTGTATTTAGTTCTGATGATACACTTGCCTTCAAATGCACAGAAATCAATCATACATGGAATTCTCTCAGCAGAGAAATGAGAGAAAGTGCTTTGTTATGATTAATCGTTGTGGAGAAATACAGGAAATTTTTGTAGTCCTAGTGTTGCTGATTGTGAAAGAGTGGAGATTTTCGGATGCTCATTCTGAGTTTGTCGTGACTCAGCATACTGAAATTGTGTAGTATAACAGTTCCTGTTTAATCTCCTTCCCTTAGCAGTCAGCTGAAAATTCAGTATGACCAGATGATTGCCCTTAATACACTGCCATTAGGATATAGTAACCAATGGATTATGCCTTCTTAACTCCCTGTATTTCTTCTTTAAATTGAGTAGCATTTGATACAAATATACTAAATACTGTAAAGCTTATGCGGAAACTTCTGCACCTGATGGTTTTCACTTTTGAGAGTGATGATGATTTTCTTTCCATTCTTCTGTTGTCAACAAAACAAACGGGGTTCTCCATGATTGATAGTGATACCATAGCTTGATACTTGTGGCAGTTTGGTGAGAATGTTAACTTGTAGTCTGCTGAAATGGGAAATTCAAGCCTATGATAATACAACCCTTTTATTCTTATCTCAAACAATACATACACTTTTTTTCACACATCGTCTAATATCATTTATTATACATATTTTTTTCTATCACTTTCTCTCACTCAATCACACCCATCAAAACAGGTGTGAATAGTCTTATACCCCTAAAAAGAGGTGTAAGATAAACATTTTCCATGATAATAGGGCTTTGGCAGTCTGGCATTTAGTTGTTTACTTAATATCATGGTTGCTGAAAAGGCTGATATATACTTAAAAGTGACTTAATGGTAAGACTAATGTAAGATTGAAAGTATAGATATATTCATTTTTTATTTTCATGACCAAGATTATTTACAATAAAAAAGTGACCCGGCGTTCATTACCTAAAAAACAAATAATGATAAAGTTAAACAAGTGAAAGCCCCCTAGGCTGGTATGTATATTGAGAATCTCATTATCAATGAAAGATATGACATTATTGCCGTGAAAAAGAAACGATGTTGCTGTTACAAGGAGTGATGCCCCTTACAGCCTCTCTTTTTTTTTTGTTATAATGGTAGGACAAGGTCTGTGTCGGTCCAGTCACTCAAATACAAATTAGAACTTTTTTTTGGGGGGGGGGGGGGGTGGGTTATAATAGTAGGCTAAGGTCTCTGGCCAGGCATTCAAATACAAATTATTCAAACTTCTCACTATTAACTCATTTTTAATGACTTAACATTTTGAATATTGATTTTATCATGAATATTAAGCAAGGTCCCATAAGGGATTAGAAAATTACCATAAAGTCCTTTAAAAAATGTCCCTTTTGTTGAAAGGGTGCAACTTTTTTTTTTTAAATTTTTTCACGAAGGTCATAATTTAATCCCTTAGTAAGTTAGTATTATATAACACATTTTGAGTTTGATTACTAGAATTTATTTTAGGCCTTAAAAGAAAGACTGCATTTTCCTATTATTAATTTTTTCCTTAAGAAAAAAAAAAAGAAAGAGACAATGAGAGGTACGTGATTTGGAGCTTGAGTGGCATTAGAGAAAGCAGAGCAAAATGGAAATTGTAGCTATATAATAATATAATATATGCTAGTGTAGTAGTATATACCCAAAATATATATATATAAAAAAAAGTTAATAAGAAGCGTTGGGCACAAGCTAAGGTAATAGAGTGAAACCCATAAAGGCAGAAACGAAAAGGAGTGAACAGTCTCAATCCGCAAGAGTGTGAGTGTGAGTGTGAGTGTGAGAGCGAGAGAGGAGTGAGGAGGAGCAAGCGAGAATGGCGAACCCTCAAAATCGAAAGCCATGGAAGGTGGATTACGCGAAGTCGGGGCGAGCATCATGCAGGACCTGCAAGACCAACATTGGCGCCGAGACGCTCCGTCTCGGCAAGATTGTCCAATCCACTAAATTCGATGGCCTCATGGCTGTAATATTCCACATTCCCTCTTTCTTCAACAAATATAGCTTCTTCACTCTTTTCCTCTTGTTTTCAAACACCTCATGGTGGCCCCTACATGTTTTTCTAAAAAAAAAACCAAAACCCTCTTTTCCATTATGCTCAAACGATCTTTTTTTGTTGTTGTCTGTGTTTGGAATATTTGTTTATTGTAAGTGGTTGAACATTGCCCAAGTTGAGGGTTTATTGAAACAAAAGCTTAAGGACAGGAAAGGATGAATTTTTCATTCGTGGGTTAATATATGGCCTTGATTTTTATTATGTAAAGATAATGCATAAATTTTAGGGGTTGAGTCTTTTAGCTTTCTGTATCTTCCATACACTTCACTAAAGTTATGTTGCTTAAAACTTACACTACATTTGACCAGATAGTTAAAGTTGTATTGTAATTTCCTTCTACTTTTTGGAGCTTTATTTTAAAAAAAAAAAAAATTACACTGCGTGTCATTAATGTTTTGATCTGTATTTTGTTTTATCAGACGTGGAATCATGCTGATTGCATATTGGAGAAAGCCAACCAGATAAAATCGTATGAAAATTTCTAATGATTTCCTTAAATATGCGTTTGTTTGATGGTTTGACATTATCAACGATTTATTGTCATGTACTGCTGTTCTTCTAGAATTGATGATGTTGAAGACATTGAGTTGCTTCGTTGGGAAGATCAGCAGAAGATCAGAAAATACATAGAGAGTGGCACGCCACCAAAGTCTAATGCCATAAAAGATACTGACTGTGGTATTGAAGTTTCACAAACTTCTCGTGCCACATGCAGACACTGTGGTAAAAAAATTATCAAAGGAGAGGTTGGTTTTTAATGTTTCTTTCTGTGTCATAGTATTCCAAAGGATGACTTCTTAGAATGTGTATGTTAATTGGACCTAATGGATTTTGTGGTGTGAAATTGAGATCATAAGCAAAAACGTATGTTAATATTATGGAAGATGGGAAATATGATAACTTTGGACTTTAATTTATCTTGTTTATTGTAAATTAACTTCTGGAAAATAACTTATTTGGCATTTGGTAATACCCTGATGATGCACTGCAGATTTAAGGGATGAAACTATTAGGATGCATAGTTTATATTTTACTTCCAACATCTAGTGATTCATATTTGAATTCATTCAGAATGTTCCCTAACCATTAATGATCATGTTGATCCATACACGTGTTGTTGGCTTTGGAATATCTCTCCTCGCTGACTTTTTTTATTTTATTTTTAGGTTCGCATATCTACTAAGCCTGATGGTCAAGGTGCTAAAAGTTTGGCTTGGCACCATGCCAAATGTCTCATGGAATTATCACCATCAATTCAAGTGGATAAGTTGTCTGGATGGAATAGTCTCTCATCTTCTGATCAATCAGCTGTCAGTAACTTGGTTAAGAAGCCTCCTATGAAGAAGGGAGGTACAATGATCAATATGCTTTAGATGGGCTGGTTTTTCTATGCTGTAGTGATTGCATCTCTTTTTATTTCCTTTGTAGTTGCTTTCTCACTGTTTTCCTTTCAGGTGGCAGTGGTACAAACGTTGAGGCTGAAGAGGTTAAAGAATCCACACAACAACCCACTTCCAAAGGTGGCACAAAGCGTGGGAAGGATGCTCATGGTGAGCAGAAGTCAAAAGTTGCTAAGGCCAAACGAGACGTGTCTGCGGGCAGGGCAGCATCAGTGAAAAATGCTAATGACTCAGGGGAAGCATGTGATCTAGAGAATAGACTGGAGACCCAGAGCAAAGAACTCTGGGCTCTGAAGGATGATCTTAAAAAGCATGTGACAACAGCAGAGTTGCGTGTAATGCTGGAAGCCAATGGTCAAGATTCAACTGGATCAGAACTTGATTTGCGTGATCGCTGGTAAGTTTTTCTCTCATGCACTTTATGCGCTGATCTTTAAGAAGCTTTTGCCTCCTCCCTGCCTATGCTTTGTTAAGCCTAAAGTTTTCCATTCACTATGTTATTGTTCTTTTCTTCTAAGTTGCCAATGATTTTACTGACAATAGATTATGTTTATCTGTTTGCTGGGTGTCCACTATTATGTATGATCACTTGTATTGAGCTCTATTCTAATTTGTAATGGATAAATCATAATTTATTCATCAAAAGGAAAAACTTAAATGCAAGCAAGTCTAGCACAGATATTACCGTTTGGATGGGAGACAGATTTTCCAGATTCATTATGTTTTCTGCTCTCTTTATGATATATTTTGAAAACATTTTCCTGCAAGATATGATTTATTTCACCAAGTGTGGTCATTATTATTGTGATTTTAGTGCTGATGGAATGATGTTTGGAGGACTCGGTCATTGCCCAATATGTTCTAGTTTTCTGCGTTATTCTGGAGGAATGTACCGGTGCAATGGATTCATTTCTGAGTGGAGTAAATGTTCCTACTCTACCTGCGAACCAAAACGTCTTGAAGGGAAGTGGAAAATCCCAGAAGAAACAAACAATCAGTACCTTAAAAAGGTATATAAGGAAAAGAAAAATGTCATAAAACAAAACCAACAAATTCTGACTTAAGTTTTTACATACTGTTTACAGTGGTTCAAATCTCAAAAAGGGAAGAAACCAGTCAGAATATTGCCTTTACCATCACCAAGGAAGCCTGATGATAGTCAAACTACTGCTTGCCAGCATCAATCATCAAATAGTGAAAGTTTGGGGAATTTGAAAGTTGCTATCTGTGGATTACCTAAAGACTCTATTGTATGACTTCCTTCCATTTTTCCTTTCACATCTATAATTGAATTCTCCCCTCCCCCAATACCATTCTGAGATTCTGTCATGTAACATGTTTAATTTGGTTTTCTAGTATTTAGTATTCATCTTCTAAGAAGTGATTGTGCAGGAGGAATGGAAACGCAAAATTGATGGCATAGGTGGGGTGCTTCATGCAAAAGTGAAGAAAGGTTTCTGCTGCACATACCAATTTATGAAAATTCCAATAAAAAAAGATTTAGAGAAATATATTTTTGCCTCTTCATGTGTGTGATTTTTGTATTCTTTTACTTGACCTGTTTACTTGCAGATACTAACTGCTTGGTGGTCAGTGGAGCGCTCAATGATGAAGCTGAAATGCGGAAGGCAAGGTATGGGTGCACTCAAATTGCCAGTCTCAAGTATTTCTTTTTTCTTTGATTAATTCTAATATTACTGACTTTTGGAAGAGTTTCATCTATAGGAGGATGAAAATACCAATAGTTAGAGAGGACTATTTGGTTGACTGTATAGAAAGAAAGAAGAAGCTTCCATTTGATATGTACAAAGTTGAAATGATTGGTGAGGCTTCTAGCATGGTCACCATCAAAGTGAAGGGGCAAAGTGCTGTTCATGAGGCTTCTGGCCTACAGGATTCTGGCCACATACTAGAGGAAGGGAAAAGCATATATAATACAACATTGAATATGTCTGATTTATCTACTGGTGTTAACAGGTGGGTTCATTGTATTTTAGCTTTCTTGTTCAGCCTTTAGCATTAGCTGGCTAACCAGGAAATAGCAGCTTGGTTTCTGTCATTGAACAAAATTGAACCTAAAGGTATACCTCTTGATTTGGTTATGCTATGCAATGTTTCATACAAAACATCAAGCTGTCAACTGCCAAGAGCTGATATGTCTATATTCTGATTCTGATTTATTTGTTCTTCATATGTTGACTGACATTTCCAGTTGGAACATTAATTGAAACTATGATATTATGTTTCACATGTTGTACAAATCACATCATTTTTCCTTAGATTTCTCAACAAAACAAATTCTAATTATAAACGGCATAGTTATATTATCTACTAATAAATTAACATTGTATATCATGAATTTCGATAAATTTGTATGCAAAATAATGTTTATATTGTTGGTCATTGGTTGGCTTATTTAGACCCAATTTGGGAGTGTTGCGGTGTTTGGTTCTGGTTCTTTTCGACAGGAAAAGTTGCAAATGTGTGTGATGAGAATTCTTTGATAGTGCTTCTTCCAGTGCTTTTTTAAAGCCACAAGTTCTTTTGAGAAGCGCCCTAGGGGAAGCCTTTCAAAGCTGTTGTGGCTGGAAAAAGTATGACATGCCTTAAAAAAATATTTACCTTAATCCTAACTAAATTATTTCCAAAGTTAAAATTGTATCTCTTAAATTCTATAATATCTGTTTCTGTAATTTTGGATACTTATACATTAACTTTTGCCAAACACTCTTTTGAACGAGTTTACATAGCAGCTTTTCACAGCACCTTCATCACAGTAGCTTTTGAAAAGGCAAAATGTTGTGTAATGGGGCCTTCGATTGTCCTAGTGTACTGTATGTAGTTCTGCATGGAAAAGAAATTTTGTGCTCAGTATTTTCCTTGTTTTCTGTCGGATAAATTTGTGCTTTGCGCACTATTAGGTTAGAAATACTTATCACTATTGGTTTTGTCCCCCAAAAAAAAATACTGCATGTTATTGATATTCAAAAGTAAGCTTTTATTTTTTGAGGATTATCCTATAAAATAAGTTTTTGTTTGACTCAAAGCCTTTTTATTATGATTGGGATTTGTTTTTATTTACTTAGTTGGTGAATTCTTAAATATTAGCTTTATGATGATGGAATGAGCATAGTAATTGTGCAGTAACTGCAGCTAGTTAAACTATGACTGTCGCCTTCATCAGCATCTAACTTTTTCTTCCCATGTAAAGCTACTACATTCTCCAAATAATCCAAGAAGATACGGGGTCAGGTTGCTATGTGTTTCGTAAATGGGGTCGAGTGGGAAATGACAAGATTGGAGGAACCAAACTGGAGGAAATGCTGAAATCAGATGCAATCTGTGAATTCAAACGATTATTCTTTGAGAAGACTGGAAACCCTTGGGAGGCTTGGGAACAAAAGAATATTCAGAAGCAACCTGGAAGATTCTTCCCATTGGATATTGTACTTATTTTATCTTATTTTTTTATATTATTTGTTCAATGTAAATCATCTTCACCCATCAGGTGGATATTCAACTCATGGTTGTTTTAAACACTTGACTTTGTAGGATTATGGAGTTAACAAACAGGTCTCAAAGAATAAAAATGATGCAGACAGCAAACTACCCCCTCCATTAATAGAATTGATGAAGATACTCTTCAATGTGGAAACATACAGGTTATAGTCAAATACCTCTTCATGTTATTGGAATATGTTTGATGCAATACTGAATCTTGAATTTTGTAGAGCTGCCTTGATGGAATTTGAGATTAATATGTCTGAAATGCCACTTGGGAAACTGAGCAAAAGTAATATCCAAAAGGGTATGTTCATATTTTATTTTTGTTTTTCATATGAGCTATGGTAGTTTCATATTTCCTTTCATTGGCAGCGTCAAGCAAAATCCCATAGTGTGTATCAAAGTGACATATGTCTGATTTTTTGTTGGTCTGCTCCCTCTTCCCAGGATTTGAAGCATTAACAGATATACAGAATCTGTTAAAATCTAACAATCCCGATCCATCAGTCAGGGAAAGCTTGCTTGTTGATGCCAGCAATCGGTTCTTCACTATGATCCCTTCTATTCATCCACATATTATTAGGGATGAGGATGATTTTAAGTCAAAGGTGTCTAGTACCTTTTGTATTCATTTTTCAGGTTGTGTTTTGGTAATGAAACATGAAATTAGATTGATACTTTGGTTTTGTGTCAGTTTTCTACTTGCAGCCATGTCTCAAGGAAATTAATTATTTTTGGCAGTTGAAGTGTGAAACTCAAATATTGAAATAATTTTATATTTGAATACAGTCACGAAAAATTTATGTTGGACCATCTCATGTCATGATTTTTAAAGTTTGTTTTCTTGCAATTTGACAGTGGGTATAATCTCTAAAGGTTAAATTGGGACACTTAAAATAGTAATGCAAGAGATGTGAAACTTTTTGGTGTGTTCATTGTTATATCATTGTTCAAGGAATGTGAAAGATATGAATGATATACTGATTATC
This sequence comes from Ormosia semicastrata, assembly GCA_029884595.1. NCBI lineage: Eukaryota > Viridiplantae > Streptophyta > Magnoliopsida > Fabales > Fabaceae > Ormosia > Ormosia semicastrata. Next base: position 12,273,759 of record JAQQTO010000055.1, on the reverse strand, counting down.
TAATTCTATCAGGACTTTGGGTGATGACTTTTGCCTCTGGATTAATGCACTTGAGTCTCCTTTGTTATAATTTGAATAATATGTCCTTGCTTTTGTTGTAGGTGAAAATGTTAGAAGCCCTTCAAGACATTGAAATAGCCTCAAGATTAGTTGGATTTGATGCCAATAGTGATGACTCCATTGATGATAATTATAAGAAGCTCCACTGTGATATATCTCCACTTCCTCATGATAGTGAAGATTATCGTTTAATAGAGAAGTTTCTCCATACTACTCATGCCCCCACACATATGGTATGTTTATATTTGGGTACATGAATGTGTGTTTGTGTATTTATGTCTCTGGTGTGATCCCTTTCATTTCTCACAATGTATAAGTTCTCACAATCTTTGTAATCCATCTACACAGGACTGGAGTCTTGAGCTGGAAGAAGTTTTTTCACTTGAAAGGGAAGGAGAATTTGATAAGTTTGCTCCTTACAGGGAGAAACTTGGTAACAGAATGCTCTTATGGCATGGTAGGTTGTGATGCTAGCTACTAGTTCACTCATATGTTTTCTGTTGTGAAATATCCTGCTATGACATAATGAAAGAGTAGGAAAATTGAAAGAAAATAACAAATGGATTTCTTAACAACATAAAAAGAGGATAAAACCTTCCAATCTCTAAATGTCTCTCATGGAATTCTGCTCTGTGCTTATAAATCTGATTACTCCATAGGGGGTCCAAGATAATACTAGACTTGAGCAGTTCTAAAGGCTGAAACTTCTAGGTTAAAAATTCTTTCATCTCTCTAACGAAATTCGTCAGTTTCTGTGGTGAATTACAATCACATGGATGACTATTGTGGTAATGTGCATACTGCAGCTAAATGAAAATATGTACAAATTTGGAGTTAGACACCTATAACAAAAATGTTCTCCATTGTAGGTTCTAGGTTAACAAATTTTGTGGGCATTCTTAGCCAAGGACTCAGAATTGCACCTCCTGAAGCCCCAGCGACTGGCTATATGGTTCTATCTATTACTCCTGCTTCATACCTCTATTTTTATGTTTATATTTTCATGCATGTCATACATAATTACCTTTCTACAGCAGTACTAAATTATGAATATTTTGCATTGCAGTTTGGCAAAGGGATTTACTTTGCTGACCTGGTCAGCAAGAGTGCTCAGTATTGCTACACTGATAAGAAAAATCCTGTTGGCCTAATGCTTTTGAGTGAAGTTGCCCTTGGAAATGTCTATGAGCTCAAGAAAGCCAAGGTCAGTCTGGTTTAATTCAAGTTGTGCATATTGGTTTCTATGGACATGTGGTTGATTGTTTGTAAGTGCTTATCTATTCAAAACGAGCAAAAATGTTGCATTCAACACAAAATTTCTGCCAAATGGATTTGCAATATATATTTTTTGGTTTCATATTGATTGTCTTTGTCCTCTGCCAAATAGTACATGGATAAACCTCCTGAAGGAAAGCACTCTACTAAAGGACTGGGCAAGAAAATGCCTCATGAATCAGAATATGTAAAGTGGAGGGATGATGTCACTGTTCCATGTGGCAAACCAGTGTCATCAAATGTCAAGACTTCTGAGCTCATGTACAACGAGTATATTGTTTATAATATTGCTCAAGTAAGTTTCAAGCTAGGTTGTTGTATTTTTGCGGTTTTGCCTTATCATGCCAATGAAGCAAGCTTGGATACTTGTAGTTCAAGTTGTAATAGAATGAAGAGTGGGAAATTTCTACTGCCATGGCCATTATTGATTTGCAATTTTGATACATTTATGCAGATTAATTGGGATTTTTTTTCCCTATATTGAAGTTTCTTGTAGATGACTTATAATCTGATGAATGACAAACTTTGATTTGATTATATATACAAGTTTTATCCTAGTGGCGTTGATTGATCATGTAACTGACCCCACCTTGTGAGAAAAAGCTTGGTTGTTGTTGTTGTATACAAGTTTTATTATTGGAAACTGTACACAGATAAATGATTATTATCCCAGTTGTTTTTCGTACACAAACTCCCTGCAAGTATGATGCTCGGGTTTGTGGCTGATTAACATGATTCTTTATCTTTTCTTTGTAGATACATTTTTTCTATTGCCATTTGTTGAAACTTGATTCGAGACACACTTGCCTATTGCTCTTTCTGAATATTTTTGGATTTTTCAGAGTTAAAGCCTGATATAGTGATATGTGGTATTTTACTTTTGGTAATCACATATGCTTGTGACTGAATGTGGACTATTTGTGCAGGTTAAGATGCAATTCTTGTTGAAGGTGAGGTTCCATCACAAGAGATGAGGATTGGAAGTGAACTAGAAGTTTGCTGTTTTGGGGTATCAGTTGTACTAAGCTGTTTTTTGACCAGGACTTGTACATAGTACGTCTGGGATTCTCTTAAATTGTCTTGGTAAGGTCACATTTTGGGTTGACTGGAGATCTTTCAACTTTTTTTGTGCTTGTAAGTGCAGGGATCTAGTTGAAACTCGTCACTGATTGCATAAATCTCTTTAATGCAATTTGTGATCTGGTTATGTGTATAGAACCACTATTTTAATCTCAAACTTCTTATTACCGAGCTCTTCCCTTTTTAGTATGCGTTGCATCAGTCTAGGTGCTTTTATCTTCCAAAAAAACAAATGAGGCTTTTTTTTGGGGAAGGGGGGGGGGGGAGTGCATAAAGCTACCTTAAACTTTAGGCTGGTTGTAAATAGTCACCTTCAACTTTAAATTTGTCTTACTTACCCTTAATTTTTCACTAATGTTTCAATAGATCCTTCTCTTAAAGGGGTGTTAATTCCTTAATGGCAAGTTAATCCTAGCCGTTCATCTTCATCGAATCTCATTCCTTCAATAATTTGTTTTATAAAAATTCATTTTATCAATGTTGGTGTTTAGGTTATTGTCATTGCTTAAAGATTAGATGGTACTTTTCATGAACCTTTTTTGCTTTGCTAAAATGTGTTTATGGTTCACATAAAATTTATATAATTAGATAAAATGAATTTTTATAAAATAAATTAATGAATGAATGAGATTTAATGAAGATGTCATAGTTAGGATTAGTTTGTTAAGGAATTAACACTTCGAAGGACTTATTGAAATATTAGTGAAAGTTTAAGGGTCAAATAGAATAAATTTAAAGTTGAAGGTGATTATTTACAACTAGTCTAAAGTTTAAGGTATTTTTGTACAATTTTTCCTTTTTTTTTTCTTCTTAATCTTATCCCAATCTACTCATTTTTCTGATTTTCTGATAAGTATGCATAAATAGCTGTAGTGCTGATTCCCTTCTTGATTGAAGGGGAGGGCACCCAGAAGTTCACGTTCATGGGTTATTTGTCGTTGAGATAAATACAGTGATCTTAATAGTTGTTTTCTTTAACCGTTTCAAGAAATGAGAACCCTAGGTGCAGAAAAGTTTGCCTTTAGCTAGACTGGTGGTAAGGCCAAAAAATTAAAAATAAATCAATGAATAAAAGCTTCCCTGGTTGTGGTGGTTGTGGGGACTTTTTTTGTTGCACAAGATATTATGTGGTCTGCATATGTGTCATGTGAAAGGGTGATGCTGCTAATTGATGCACCAATAAATGTTAATTATGAACATTAGGTCATCCGGTCATGTTTGGGTGGATATAAAAATTTTGCATGCTACTTCTTGCCTATCAATCCAGCTCGTTATGCTCTATCCTCTATGGTGTTGAGAACTTTAACTCAGGCGGCTCTTAGTTAACATGGGACTCTATTCTTGATACAAACAGCCATTTCTCATTGCAAGGATGACGAACTGGTCTCATGTTTCAGTTTTATTCTGCTTGTTAAGATGTATGAGCCACCTTTATATTATTGTGTTTACTGTTTAGAGTTGTGGCTCTTCTTGGTCTTGCATCACTGCCTATGAGAAATTATTGTATATTCTTAAAACGTTACGTAAGATTGTGTTTATATTATTTATATCTTAACATATCAACATTTATTAATGATGGAGTTTACCACTAATTTATATATTTATTATCTTAACTTTATTTTTTATCTTACGTGACGCTCAAGGAGTATATAATAATTTTATCTTGTAGTTAGTAAATAGGTAGTATTGAAAAATTATTATATGCTCATGGAGCTTCACTTAAGATTATTGCATATTTTTGAAGTATCATGTAAGATTGTGTTAATATTATTCACATCTTGACATTTTAGTATTTATTAATAATGGAGTTTATCACTAATTTACATATTTATTATCTCAATTTTATTTTTAATCTTACGTGACATTTTAAGAGCATATAATAATTTCTCCTATCTTGTGATTAGCAAGTAGGTAGTTTTGAAAAATTATTACATATTCTTGAAATGTCATGTAAGATTGTGTTTATATTATTTAAATATTAATATTTTAACTTTTTATTAATAATTGAGTTATATATTTATTTTATTTTATTTTTTAAAAATAAAATATAAGGTTAAAATAATAAATATGTAAATTAGTAGTGGATCTAATCATTAATAAATGCTGATGTCAAAATTTGAATGAGGTGAGTACAATTTTACATGGTGCCTAATAATTTCTCCCAAGATACAGCTGGTCCTTAGTGTGACGAATGTATGAGTAAGTGTTTTTTATTGTCAGTTTTAAGTTTATTTATTGTTTGTTTTGGTGTTTTCTGACAGCCTCTGATCTGAAAAGTGACGTAAAATTGAAAGAAAGGAAGAAAAATATTAAACCATTTCGATACCAATCTCTTAAGCATGACTCAATCAAGAGTGGTATAAGATATGTAACAAGAGTCATTTTTCAAAGTGATTTTCGAAGAAGGCAGATTTGATCTTAGATTTTGGTAACGACCTTAAGATATCTTATATTAGATGAATCTATAAGTACATGCTCCTGCTCAAATAAACAAAACTGCATTAGATTTGAATTTCATGATACGCCACCATGGAGTTAAATAAAGCTACTTCCTGATCGAAAAAAGAATAAATTTTGTTTGTAAATAGTTTAATATAAGGGGCACACGGGTGACAATTAGGGAGGAAAACTTGAACTTTGACGAGTGTGACAAGTGATATGATGGCTAGTTTGTTTGCTTTTTTTAAAGTCTTTACCCTTCCTTTGTCTCAGTGATGAGGAAAGCATAAGAAATTGATAAGAAGCCATGACAAACCTGCCTCAAATGTGAAATGAAAGCTTCTCCAAGCAAAAGCTATTCTCATTAATGTTCGTTTTTTGGCCGGAAAATAATTAAGTTAAAGAATTGGTAATGTCTATTTCAATTACTACCCAATAGTCATACAAATAACAAATGTTAGAATCTTCTATTGCTCTAGAGAAGCCATAACACAAGAGAAGATAAATGCATTAGAGGAATGAAATTATGAAACTTAATAATCATTAACACCCAAGTGTTTAGGTCTTTAGAACAAAGAAAAAGAAAAGGCAAATCCGATATGGCAGCCAGTTATGTATACTTCTACTCAAAAGTAGTTAAGCATTTGGCATTAGTTTTTTTTAATTAATTAATTAATTAATTTTAATCATATCTTAGAGGAATCTAGTTTCCAAGCCAGAAAGACCGAAGAGTTCATCACTGCTGCAATTGTATAAATATTACTCTTTTGATATGTTTTATGTAATATGGACAAACTGTCAAGAAATAACAACTTAGACTAAGCTTAAAGAATTACTATAAGAAGCTTCCGCGTTCATAGTCGCATAAATAACTTTCGAAGACTGGACATTTCACGTTTCATTTGTCCTGAGCTTATGTAGAATGCTTTTCTAAGCATATAACAAAACAAACAATTCTGGTCCGAGAAGAATTGCTTATAAAGGAATAAAGTATTGCACGAGGCTTCCTAATACTTGTATAATAGCAGCACGAATGTTTCTCTCTTCTTTTTTTTTTAAATGCATTTAAATTTCTCACTACTTTTCTACTCTTTTTAATAATGCATTATTGTATAATTTTATAATAGTAATATGTAAAAAATTTATAAGAATAATTAATTAAATTAGGATTTATCTATCGAATACTCTAAGACACATATTAAAAAATCAAAAAATACTTACAACAATAATAATTAAAGTTTTTTTATTAAATAGAATCGGTTATATAAATAAAAAATATTTAATATATTAAAAATTTAAATAATCTTAATTTATATTTAATATTTAGTATTTTTATTTTTTTTGTAAATATAGACTTTTGTTAGTAAAATCTTTAAAATTAAATTTAAAAATATATATATAATTGAGCTCAAAATAAAAGAAAGCTGTCAGTAGAGTTTACCGGCAGGTGGCAGTGTACTAACACACCATAAGAAAGCGACAAAAGGCAGCAGTTCCCAGGTGCGGCGTTCGGCGGAAAAATAAAACACAACTAATTAAACAATTTATTAGTATTTAATAAACTAATAAACTAAACCAAAACCAAACCAACCCCACACAATTACAGGCACACACTAAACAAAACAAATACTAAATTAGCTTCTAAATGATACTGACCAAAAAAAAAAAAAGAGAAATGATTTAAGCATATTCTTTTCACACTCTTTGATACACCTTTTTATTGAATAAAAAATAAAAAAATGTATTAAAAATATTTTTTATTTAAAAAATAATGATATAAAAAAATTAATATGCAAATAGCAATCACCCACAAAAAAAGTAACCATCAATAACAAACCGTCCAAATTACATTAACTTGGTCTAACCCCATTAGACAAACCAGTCCCATATTGCATCTACCATTAAGAAATGTCTCCTTTGAACCCTACATATGAACCTCCCATGTCCCCTATTCACAATTCTTATAAGACCCTTTATGCCCCTTATTCGCAATGTCCCACTTCCCCTAACCATTTCCATCTCATCACTCATTCACTCCCTCCCCCATACCATAGTCCTCAGATTTTTGCACCATTTCCTAGTGTGCCCGTGTGCCTACAAATTTTATTCGCTTGTTTTGCTCTTTCCTCCTTCCTTTCTTTTCACACACATATAATACAACACACGCTTTCTTTCTTTCTTTATTTCTCTCTTTCTCTCTTTCTAGTAGTTTATTATATTAATATACTATGGCTTCTGCAACTGGAAATGGCACTGGAACTGGTTCTAGCTCTGGCTCTGGCTCTCCTTGCGGGGCATGCAAGTTCCTGCGACGAAAGTGTGCAGATGACTGCATCTTTGCGCCTTACTTTTGCTCAGAACAAGGCCCTGCTAGATTTGCAGCCATCCATAAGGTGTTTGGTGCCAGCAACGTTTCCAAATTGCTGTTACATATACCAGCTCATGATCGTTGTGAAGCTGTTGTCACAATTGCTTATGAGGCCCAGGCTCGTATCAGAGACCCTGTTTATGGCTGTGTCTCCCACATTTTTGCCTTACAACAACAGGTACAATTACAATTACAAAGCTCATCAAAAGTCCTAAACTTTCTCCTCTGAAAAGGATGCCCATGGCTGAGGGTTTTTGTTTTTTTTTTTTCTGTTAATGAGTGGAGGTTCAACTTCCAACAATTAACACTTGCAGTAGTCACCCATTCATCAAGTTCTCCTCAGAACTCAGAAATTTTCCAAAAACAATGATAATTACATATTATTTTGAGCTTGCCGCTAATCCCATCTAATATGAGGTTGGAGTGAGTCTTCTAATCCCATCTAATATGATAACACGTGTATATTATTTATTTAATTTGTTATTATATATTATTTTTAATCTCATTTAATTAAATTAATTGACACATAATAATAAATTAAATGAATAATAAACACATAATAATAAATTAAATGAGAGTTAAAGAGACTTTTAACAAGGATTGAAGCCAAATTCTATTTTTATTTTTATTATACCATTCTTAGGCCACTTCTATTTTTATAATAAAATAATAAAAATCACATATTTTACAATTTTGTTATTCACACATCAAAATTTGCACACAATTTTTACATCAATCCTCACATATTATACACTGATAACCACATAATACATCAATTATTAGATAATAGTAATGATCATCCTTAATCATTACTTAATACACACTAATCATTAACTTTTTACAATATTATTTACTTACAACTTTGATTTTTTTACATTATTTTTTTTTATATTACTTTTTATACTATTTTCTATATTATTAATTACATCACTTTCACCATATCACTTTACTAACTTAATCACAATTATTAAAAAATATGATAAAAAAAATTATATATGTAAGATGAAAAATTAACATCATATTTCTTTTTCATTCACTTAAGTAAAAGTAGTATCCAAATATCTTTTCCCCACATCCTAACACTTCCTCTCTATTTGTTTTCATAAATAAGGTGATGTGAAAAAAACTATAAAAAATTAGGTGTGTATATATCATTTTCCTTTTTCTCTATCTCATCTTCCCTTTATTTTTTAATATATGTTGGAAATTTGGAAAATCAGTTAGGTTATTCAAGCACACTACTCCTGTCTTTTTCTCTTGCTTGATGTCTAGCTACGTACGTTTTGGCTTCTATGATGCTTCAAGAGCCAGTCCAAGAATTTATTGGCTGTATAAATACACATGACATTAGTCGATTTATTAATAAACAAACAAAATTTCTAGTCATCTTAATTAATTATGGAACTTCTCTTACATATTTTCATTTTGTTTAAATGTAGGTGGCGTGCTTGCAGGCACAACTGATGCAAGTGAAGGCTCAACTGGCGCAGAACCTGATGGAGTCCAGGAACATAGAGAATCAGTGGCCAGGGAATGTTGCTGGACAACAACCAATGAATCCATTTTGTCCCACTTACATGAACCCCATATCTCCTCAGAGCTCGCTTGAGTCAATTGATCACAGCAGCATCAATGATGGAATGGGCATGCAAGATATACAAAGCAGAGAGGATTTCTCATTCCAGGTTTGTTCTAAGAAAAGATCATATAACAGTGACTTGGGTGAGCTGCAAGAACTGGCACTCAGGATGATGAGGAACTAACTAGGCTAGCAATAAAGCAAGCTAGTCTTCGTTTTCTTGAAGGATGCTCCCTTGATGTTGAGGGATATGCTTTTTGCCTTTTGTTGTATATAATGAGAGTATCAAGAAGAAAAATGGCCATAAATGATAAGCCTAAACTAAGCATTAGGCTTTTTCTGTTTGTGGATTCAATCCAAAAGAAACTAAATTTTTGCAGTCTAGCTAAGTCTTTCTTTCTCTCTCAGTTACTGTGTTTACTCAAATTAGTATAGTGGTTAACTTCCAGTGTAGAAAATAATGTGGTTTTTTTATCTGAACTACAATAACACAGACACTCTTAAACCAAAAAGGAAGCCTACAAAATAGGGGTTGTCTTGAATTATTATGCATTCTTTGCCTGTCAAACTTCAATAATTATGATGCCTACCTTTGAATTATGAGCTGTCCTTCGTCTCTCTCAAGGGAGATCTTTTTCTTTAACAAAACCACACGCTTAATTGAACTTTTTAGGTGACAATCTCGACGCGTTGAACTTAATTTTTTGTTTTATTTTTAGTGGAATCCCCATCTAGGTTAATTTGGATTTGTTACTCTTAAAAGACAACCACATACTGGTCTCAGTTGTCCTTATCCTACTCTAGTGAATAATCTCATTCACGTTTGTGAGGTATTTGGCGATAAAAAATATCAACAATTTTTTTAGACACTAAACTTCAATTTACTGGAAAAATAATTCTACACACTCTTCTACTATATCTGATAATTTATGTTCTTTTTTCTAACCGGAATAAAAAAAGAAAACACAATAAAGGGGACCAAAAAGATATCATGCATGAGCCTTAATCATAGCATATTAGTCCATATGTCTTCAAGGGTTTTTCATTTTTATGTTGCAAAAAATTGGAAACGAGGAACTCAAGTCAAAAGTGATCAAGTTGCTCCATTTCTCAACATGTTCAGATCCAAATGCAATGTTCCCTTGGGTGTATTGATGAGACATCTTTTCAAGAATTTGTTTTGGCAAGGCAGGGGCTAGAGAGGACTTGGATGCGCTATCATTATAGTTAAAGGCAAGCACAACCCTAGGGTGAGTATCCTAAATGGACCCCACTTGACTAAATTTATATTTTAACAGGTAGTAGTTTTACCTAACATTACTATGCTAATCTAATTGTAATACCAATACACTAATGATTTTGTATTCATACAAGTAGACAAAGTGTCTCCTGGATTGAATGCATAGGCTACATCACTAGTTTTATTTAACCCCATTGTATAGTAACATCAAATAGAGAGCCTAAACGTACTCGGCCATGTTTTTGAAAGCATTGTTTTTTTATATGGTAGAGCCATTACATTAACTAAATAAGTCACGTCATTTAGGTGAATAAATTTAGTGGGGGTGTTGACACTACTACGGTAATGATCAAATAATAGAGTTGTAATGATATAAACAGACAGAAACAGAGAAACCGTACTTTATCGAATCGGTTCGGTCTTGCGAAGTGTTCTTCTTGTGATCATAAGTCATAAATGAGCTCCTAGATGTACTTTTAAGTTTAAGTTGACAGTTAATCGTGAAACTACTTTATGATTTCCTAGCATGCCACTCAAATATTATTGGTGAATTCCCTACTATAATTTGGTCGATAAAACTAAGCACGCATTGTGCACCTTATAAATTATTTAAATATAACAAAAAATATAATTTGGTTTCAGATTTCTTCATACCAAATAATAGATCATAATTTGAGTAAGAAGAAGAAGATATCAATATGTCGTGGCTGTGATCTTGTTCAAGATTTTCATTATGGAACTATGGGGACCATATGCAGAGATTCGTAGTGAAGCACAAGAAATTAACTGAAAGAGCAAGAGAAATTAAAGCAGCACCTAATTATGACTCCTAATGAAAATTGCAGTTCTGTAATATATATTGTCCAATTAGAATTTGAGCTATTACGTAATAGTTAGATCAAGGAGATAATCACTCCTAACTCATAAGCTTTAAATAGCTCGTTTCTAATGAGAGTTTGTTTATAAAGTATTTAAGTAAAGATACATTTATTTTTAAATTATTTAATAGATTAAAATTATAATATACTCTATATTAAATTAATGATCGATACACCCTTACCTCCAAAAATATCAAAATGCTTCTCTTTGCAAGTGAGTTTTATATTAAATCTTAATTTTCAATTGGAGCCACGTCAATTTGCTTCTTTAAAATAAATGCTTATTGCTATGTAGAAAGTTATGATCAAGACAGAAGAACTAGAACTAGCAGAAATATCTCCTATAGGAAGGTAGAAAATTCTAAGAAAATGGATTAATTAAGTGCAGGCCATTGAAGGCTGTTGTTTGAGTAATGGACCCCTTCAAAACCTCTGATGAACAGAAAGATTATATGTTGAGTATGGACAATAAATTAAATAACCTCAGTCATTCCACAATTGATTTAATGAATATATAACCTTCAAGATCATTCCCATTTACATAATATATATAATCAGTTCAGTTAAGCGGCCAGTAATTCCATGACTTGTCTAAGCATTAAAGAATGGCAAAGCAGAAAAAGCACAAATTAAAAATGAAAGACTTTAGGCTCTGGACTCCAATTGGCACTTATCCTCCATAAGACTCCGTTACTTGCACCTGGAAAAGTAATTATTCCGAAAGACCATTAGTTTAATTGGAGATGAGTGATGATGATTAGCTGAACGTGAGAGCAAAAGTTGTCCAAAAAAGTGGAATGGAACCTACATTAAGCAAAGAGAAGAAATTGTATTGGTCTTTACTTAGTTTGATTAGTTGCTAAATAATAAATTAAGAAAAAGAAAATCAGGAGTCAAAAAGAAAAGAAAATGGAGAAGACTCAAAAGAGAGTGGTATCTTTCTTGTCATACTTGGCAAGTTAACGGGGAAAAGGTAAGAGTATTAATAGATACCTTTTTGGTGTATTAGACAAAAATTCACCATTCCATGACCTTTGCAGTTCAAGGAGAATATTTTAGATTGAAGTGCAGATTTTATATATGAAACTGAAATTGAAATTGAAATTAATTGACAATATAAAAACAAATTAGTTAAGATTGATATATCAAAAAGTTTAGCTAGCCAAGATAATATAATAAGAGTTATGATAGATAATAGGTAAGGAGTTAGTTATATAATAATATTTATATATATAAATGATCCCCGAGACTTGCCAAAGGACTCCATTCTGTTAATTTACTCCTCTTGCATTAAGATATGAAAGTGGGACACACGTGCAACTTGAAGTATTTGATTTAATTTGAATGTCACTGACGTGTATTAGACAGAGGAGTTTGTCTTCACATTCTTTTTTTCTGATTAAAAAATTGCTAAGTGAAGGGAAAAAAAATGAATTGAAAGTTTGGCAAGCCAAGTCCGCAAGTTTTGATATAATCACTAGGGATGTAAATTGGTTCAGATAATCAACTAATTCGATTAATCCAAACTAAACTAATTAAATTGTTTCAATTTAATTTAGGTATATTAATTAGTTCAGATAAAATCCAAATAAATTAAAATTTAATTGGTTATATTCTCGGATTTAAAATTTCAAAATCGAACTAACTCGAACCAAACTAAACCATATATTTATATATTTTATTTTTAAAAAAATTTTATGCTACAACATTTTTGGGCTACTACTTTTTTTTTTTGTAATACTTTCTCAGTTTCCAACTCCTAAAGCGTCATTTTCGTTCAACACAAAAGGCTAGAAAACTCCTCTACCAAAATGTTAGGTTCTACTCATCGGTATTGCAGTTCTGGCCAAGAATATGCTATCAGGTGCTATTCTAAAAACTCTTGGAGAGGTGAGAGACTTAAAAACTTTGGATCTTTCCTTCAACCAACTATTTGGATCCATTCTTATTGAACTTCAAAATCTACATGTCATTCAACTTTTGAACCTCTCTTATAATGATTTAGAATGAACCATTTCTAATGGTAGAGTTTTTCAAAATCTTTCTGCTGTCCATTTAGAAGACAATAAAAAAATTTACTTGTATTTTGCATGTGAGCCTCATGGCCATGAAAGAAGGCATGTCAGACATTACATCATCATAGCCACAGTGGTAACACTGATACTATGTCTGACAATTTACTTGCTACTATACATAAAGAACAGAAAAGTAAAAGTAACAGCAACAATATCATCTAAACTTGGAAGCTTGAAAACGATGAATTGACTTTAAATGCTCTAGTATTGACTTTAAAAAAAAATGAATTTCTGGTTCTAGTTTATGAGTACTTGAGTAATGGGAGCTTGGAAGATTGGATTAAGGGGAAGAGAAAGCATGCAAATGAAAATGAGTTGAACCTTATGGAGAGACTGAATATAGATATTGATGCTACTTGTGCATTGGATTACCTGCACAATGATAGTGAAGTTCCTATTGTGCATTGTGATTTGAAACCTAACAACATTCTCTTGGATGAAAATATGACTGCAAGGGTTGGAGACTTTGGATTCGCTAGGTTGCTGATTCAAAGTTCAACTAATCAAGTCTTCATTAGCTTCACTCATGTCCTTAGGGGTTCAATTGGTTACATATATACCTCCAGGTTAGTAGCGTCACAACTTTCTCTTAATTAAATAGTAATAGTATATAACTTGTCAAGTTAAATCTCTCTTGAATAATTTTTTAACTTATTCAAATATAATTTCTTAATACAAATATCAATATGTTTTTTATTCCCTCTTTATGAACCTTTGAATACACATTCTGAAATATGAAATAATTATTAGTGTTTAAATCAATAAGTTTGATTCTATTTTTAGAAAATTTTTCATTAGTTTATTTTGTATTTTTTTATGAAAAATTAATTATTTAATTAATTTTTGTATTAAAAAAATAGCAAACCCGATCACTCGAACCAAACCAATCCATAGATGTTCGGTTTGGTTTGGTTCAAATTTGGCTATTAAAAAATACAAAAACTGAACCAAACCAAACCAATTGATTTTGATTAGTTCGAATTTATTTTCTCTCAAAACCAAGTCAAACCATCCACTTACACCCCTAATAATCACTCTTTTTTTTTAAATCTTTATTCTACTTTTAATCACTCTCTTTTTTAATAATAAAAATAAATCTTTATTCTAAGATTTTATTCCTTCTTCATGTTTTTACTCTCTTTATTAATAATAATTATTAGCCATTAAGTAGAATATTATTATAATTATTTTTCCTTAAGATTTTGAGAGGAGCAAATTAATCAAGTTAATGTTCCTTAAAGATTAATTTACTCCCGCCAAAATCTATTGATGGCTAATTTAATAGTTTACTCTAATAATAATTATCTTTCAGTGTCTTATTTGTTGGGCTTTGCCTTTGAACATGGAGTTTTTCGTAATCATCAGGCCTAAGATATACGTAACCAAACACTTATAGAGTAACAAGAGTTAAGTTTTTCATCGCCCACACCCACTAGTTCTTTGACATACTATATTGGGTCTGAAATGTCAAACTGCATTATGAAGGCAACTGTCCTAACGGATTACAGATTGGGATCACAGGCTTGGGCCTATCAGTTAGGGATTCTATCAGCTCAGTTAGATCCTTTAAAAAATATATATAGAATTTTTAAGAGAAGTTGAAAATGTTTAAAATATTTAATTTTAATAACTAGATTCATTTAAAAAATAAAACAAAATAAGCGATCTAAAAAATATCAATATCTAAAGACTTCCTAATCGTAACGGTGTTCGAAAAATTAATTTCACAACAATATTTGTAAAAATATCTTAATCAAAAACTAATAAATAACAGTAACAATAACAAAATTGTAATAAATACACGCATACTCATGATCCAACGAATATTGAAAATCGCGTAGTTTTGTATTACAAGTTAAAAAAATTGAAACAAAAGAATTTTTTTTCTTAAAACAATGCCCTTATCTCAAAACAAACATTAACATATCCATCCAGATACATGCATATTGAGCCTTGAGAAAGTTCGTTAAGGCAAAGGGGAAGGCACAATAGATTCCATGCAAGTTGCTTTATCCCTGGCTGTTCCTTTATTGTTTATAATTTTATATATCTATAAAACTCTGAACCCTTTAGCTTTTCCAATTTCTCCTTAATAAAGATTGTTTTATTTTCCATATATATAAAGCTGTTGCATAGAACTCGTGAATTTACTGTTATGAAGTTTTTAATAAATGGAAAAAGTTCTTTTAAAAGTGATATTGTTTGTAAGGTGATATTGAATTAAAACTTTTAAAAATGGCCATATTCATATTGAATTTAAATTAAATTAAAAAATAATTTACATTAATTTATCAACGGCAAGGAACTTAATGATTTAAAGAGTGAGAAAAGCAGAATTTTGTAAAGTGAATGGAATGTTTGTTTTGTAGTTCAAGTTTCATTGAACTAAAGTAGAAAAACTTGCATTAATATATTAAATTGAAGTGAACAAATAGAAAGACATTTTGCATATATATACCCATTGAATGAGAGGTGTGGCCTCCCTTGGGAATGCAGTAAATTTTTATACGGTTTTTCTCTTTAACCACAAAAGTCACAAATTTAATTTTGGTGATATATTTTTGAAGATTTCAATTTTTTTTCCAAGTCACATTTTTTTTTATTTCAATGTTTTTAGATGTATTTTATGGAATGTTTTGGTGGAATTTGGCTTATTTTTTATTTTTATTTTAGTTGGTAGTATGTTTTTACTCATAAATACAAAAAGTGTTACTTTATTTTCATTTATTTTCTGTTTTCAATTTTTTGTAAAAGATATGATAAAAATAAATTTACAAAAATTTCAAAATAAAAAACAAAGTAAAAAATGTGACATTTTTATAATTATAAGTGAAAACATATCAAGTTCAAAGCCAAGGCAACATAACAAGATTATCTTAAAAACCAAAAAGAATAATGTATTCAAGGGAGAAATGAGAAATATTTTGTTTCACCACAAATAGTTTTTTAATTTTTTTTATTTCAAAGAATTTATGCAATACATAAAAGCAATCGTTTTTAAGATTTAATGATTCTTAAGAGCGGATTCATCCTCTTTAAATACAATCATTTGATTTAATAATAAAAGATAATAAAAATAATAAATAGAAAAAAAAAATATGGCCTGATCATGTATCAATAGTCAATCTTTGATAGAAGAGGAGGTTTTATCAGAACAATTATTTATTTATATTTTAAGATACTTAATTTTTTTTTAATTCTTTTTAAAAAAAGTGTGGAACTAAAAAATAAAAAGATATTGAAACATAACCTTGGGAGAGATGAAAATGAAAACATAAAACAAATCAAATGTCTCATATTTTGCTAAGTTTTTATGATTTTTTAATATGAAATGCTTTAAAAAAAAAGGCTTTAAAATTCCTCAATTATATTATAGATATTATCATTTTCCAACATAAGGAAGTTGGCTTAATGGTTGAGAAAAGTGTTTTCTATTCTGATTGCTTGTGTTCAAATCTTAGACTATAGCACCTAGGTGAAAGGTGATAACCATGGACATTTTTATCGCAAAAGAAATATTATTATTACTATTTTCTCATCTTAATTTATATCCATTTAATTGTGTGATTTTTTTTTTAACTTTCCATAATCCACCAATATTTTTCCACTAACCATTTTATTAACTGATACGAAAAATGCAATAGTTTTTATGACATTTTTACTCAATAATAATTTAAATATTGTTCTTTTACAACAACTTTTCAGAAGTCACAACATTTTCGTTATTATAGGCCCTTTTATATACTCTACGGGAAATCAAGTCGAAATCTAAATCAACTAAATGAAGTTGGGAAGAGAACAACTTTTAAATTATACTAAAATAACTATTCAAAGAGTAAGGACCACCATTAAGTCTAGAATCTGAATCCAATGGAAAAAGCATCTCAATATATACATTTGAAAAATATAGTGAAACACTGTGTCTGATAATGTGTCATGATGATAAAAAATAAAAAAGCATTTTTCTATTATTGTCAAACATGCACCAGCCCATTAAAACTGCAGAAACAAAACGATGCAAGCTAGATGGGATAGCATAGTAGCCTAATATAATTACTGGAACAAGTTATATGTAAGCAAGTGAATGAACTTACCTTACACAAACACATACTATATCACAACAATAACTTCTTTTTCTTTTATTTGGTTACACACAACACAACAATCTGTTCCACACATATATATTTCATATCATCACTAACACGCTTATAAACATTTTAACAATTCCAAATGTAGTTCTTGGCATTAATTATTCAGCATAAAGTTCAAGGTGTTTTCTTTTGGCCAACTGGCCTAGGAAGTGAAAGAGTATTGGATCCTCTCTTTTTCAGCTTTTCGTTTTTGTTCTTGTATGCCTGTGTTTGCTGTCCGGGGCCGGCGTTTATTCAAAACTAAAAATATGTGTAGACTTAAAATACAGTCAGATTTACCTGTTACTACAAAAAGAACTAAGTGAGGGGACATCACTGAATTTGATGCCAGCATTTTCATCTTTCAATTTGAGGAATATACATGCATTTGGATAGCAGAAAGCTATACTAAAGCTTCAAAGTACGTAATGTTGTGCTTGGTAGGAAATGATCAATAACCAGGAGAGAAAGGGAATGCAATGAAACTTGATAATGTATCAAACTATATTAAGCCAACCCCTTTTGGCTATTCCTCATTCTACTTCTTCCACTATATATATATCACAACTACAAGCATACCGTAAATGTTGGAGTTTCATAAAATCCAAACTATTTCTTTTGCTGTAGTTTTGAATTCTAACTTCATATGGAAAGAACCACTAGCTTTGTCATCATCCAAAGACCTAGAGACTGGATAGAAATAGACAAATTATACCTAACATAAGGTTCAAATTAATGTCATTTGGAGTGTCTTGGCAATTTAAAAATATAGCTAGACAGACAAACACATTCATAAATATGCGTATTAGACAATCAAGAGACAATGGGAAAGGAAAATCTCAATTAGTAAGGTGTAAAATCGACCAAGTTGGTTTTCCCACTAGCCAAACAGCTGAGAAAATAGTTATATATATCTTCAAGATCTTATCTCCAAAATCAAGGAACTACAGCATAAATTTGTACTTTAATAATGTAGAACTCAATATAGAATTATACTTGCTTATCTAGTAGCTAAAAACAATGGTAAAATGGGGGAAATGAAGAAATGCAACATCTATTATATTCATAGATCCACCAGCCTAGCCCAGAAAATTCATTCAAGAAGAATGTGTGTGTGTGTGGGGGGGGGGGGGGGGGTCAAGCATAAGCATAAATTTTAGTTGCATTAATTACTCTGAACAATGTGCTCTCTCTGTATGGTCTTTTGTCTCTAATCTATCTTAGGGAATACTTAATAAGAGTAACTTTGCTCCATATAGGGTTTCTGAATTAATATATATCAGTTACTTTGGGATTACCATCACTTAGTCTTTTCCAAATATTTGCCAATGCAAACCTGTTTTATTTAAGAAATGAAAGTAAATGTCAGAAAAGTATCTAGATGACTATATCTATTAGGTCAACATTTAGGATCTTTGCTAGACCCATAAAAAAAACCCAAATTTTAGCTCATACAAAACCATAGTTTTATCTCTAAGAATTACACTATTATTCTACAAATATTACACTAGAGTAAAGAAAACAATACTAGGGTGGATTTCCACACTCCAATTATATATATATAAATATGAACATTTCTAGGCTTCCTAAGCTTATTTATGGCAACAGAGAGAAGTGCATGCTTCACAACAGCAATCAAATTGATGAAGTCTTCTTCACCAATTCTTTCATGCAGACTCTAATCTTTCAAATAAGCTGATCGACTGTGACCAAAAGCCACTTACTGAAGGTCATCCACTTCATGAAAGGCCCACTGCCTTTGCATGTCATAGGACATGGAGTTACAACTCTCCTCAAAGCTAGAAAATGAGATGCTTTCTTCCAGGGTTCCAGAATTTTCATAATTCCCAATAGGGTTTGGGTCCATGAGAGTAGTCGTATTCCCATAGTATTGTGATGTTGAGGGATTATTATACAAGTTAGGAAGAAATTGTGGACCCATGTTGGGATTTTCCATCTGGAACCAACTTTGAAGATCTTGGGGGAAAGCAGTATTAGGTTTTCCAAAGTATTTCTCATTAGGGTTTTCAGCAGCAGAGGCATTGAGACAGCTCTGAGCTGCTAGTTCCCTAAGATAAGCTAGCTGTGCTTGTAAATTAACCACCTACAAAGATCAAAGCAAAAGTGCATATATTAGTTTACAATAGTAACTAGTAAGCACAAATTAGCTAGGGTTTTCAGTTATTACAAACTAAGATTGCTTGTAACTCATCATGAGAGCGCAAACAAACCTGTTTTTGGAGTGCAAAAATATGAGCAACACAGCCATAAATTGGATCTTGAAGTCTAGCTTGAGCTTCGTATGAGATTGTGACTGCAGCTTCACAACGGTCACTCACAGGGAGGTGAACAAGGAGCTTTGAGACATTGCTTGCACCAAAGACCTTATGAATGGCTGCAAAATGGGTAGCACCCTGTTCATGGCAAAAGTAAGGTGCAAAAACACAACCTCTCACACATTTCCTTCTCAAGAATTTGCAGGCTCCACAAGGAGAACCAGAACCAGTCATATTGGCCTTTTGGGGGTTTGTGGTCTTTTAGGATTTTGGTTGTTTCTGGCTCTCTTCAGCTTTGTGCAAATCATAATCATTTATCACCATCTTTATATACACCACAGCAAGAGGAAGGGGTGGAATAGCATAAGGTATATTTAATTACATTAGGCTCCCTTAATGGCCTACAGTGTTCATTATTTTTTCCCCATATAAAACACTATCATCCCCATGTACCAAATTTTTATTTGTCAGAAAAATGAGATTCCATTCAACATCCTTATACGACAAAAGAGCTAGCATTAACCAAACCCATTTTGTTTGATGCTTGGATCTATCTGCTCTTGTCGTATCTTTTCTGAATAATATGTATTGGTACCTTATATATGTGATAGCCGCAAGTACATTCATTGGACTACTTATTTATATATATATGTACTTGACCAAGAGAATATGGAAATGGAAATAGAACTGGGTTAATAATTGTTTACTAATTAAGAACTCATTCTTACAGCTTTACTGCAAGTAACTCATTTATTAATTAATGTAGACAGTTGCAGATTTCTCTCTAGAAAAACTTTTGATTGAAACTTGGAAGCTAGAATTATCTTCCCTTATGCGACAAAAGAATTATTCTAAGAATGCCCAACTGTTACCCAACACATGAATTTTTTCCTCGCCACGTTTCTTAATTATTTATATTATCATATACATCATATTTATGATTGATTTAATTAACAAAACGATAGTATTATGAGGAGTTCCCCATTCTAGAATGTGATGGGGGAGAATGCTTTTGAACAACATAAATATATATTTTTTAACATGATTTTGAAGTCGGGATCTTCTTAAATCTTAATTGTTACTCATAAGCATTTATTTTTATAAGCAAAATCTTAACAAGCTCCCACTCATTGTCAAGTCATATAGTATCAAAATGGTACGCCAATATATATCATAACAAATTGATCGAAGGTCAATTGTATTAATAAAATTGAGTCATACTTTTAACTAGAACAGCGCACAGAAAAACAAGTAACTAAGTTTAATATATTACACAAGGGTCCCCCAAACATTATGTATTGTTCAAGGATAGAACAAACGCGTGTAAATTTTTTGACATCAAAACAGGGGTTTATGTCTAAATATGTCCCATTAGCGCTTTACAGTTCTATAGCATAATTTAGCACATCGCTTCATTAACTTAAATTGAAAAACGAGAGAACGATTGAAAGGCTTAGTTTATTGATGGCGGCACAAATTACTATGGTACTTGTATTGACAGAAAGAGCATAGTGAATTAGGGTTGGAACTTTATGATTATGTATGCCATTTAAGTTCAATACAAGTTTAAACAAATATTTATCCTGGCAGACACTGTAAAAGTTCAATAATCTGGGGACACTTTGCCTCTTCGAGGGACTCTCTAATTAACACGCTAGTGGGGATTGGTGTTTGCAAATGAACAGGCACTGATTATGGTTGTTAATAAGATTGATTAGAAATTAAATATGTGACAAACTAATGATCAACATTTGCTGGTGCCTGGTGGATTCTTGTTATGGGAATAATAATTGTCCTGCAAGTACAGGTAATCAAAATGTAAATCAGGCCAAAAAAAAAAAAGAAACAGAAAAAAGAAGCGGATTCCAAAAATGAATGAAACAAAAGATAGTGACACTAGTTTAGATCACATAGAAGCTAATTAAGACAGAGGGAGGGGCGATGAGATGTGATTTGTTTGCCCTTTCCAGACTTGAAATTGTTTAAGCCTTGAAGGTCATGGTTTGTCGAGCAATACCGTATAATTAATTAATTATCATTAACAAATATTGTGTATACTCATTCAAAACTTTCAATCACTTGCTTGTGTCGAGCATAGGCACCAACATGTAGACCCATCCCAAATGTGTAATGGGCCCCACATTCAACACTAGCTAATAATGACATTCTAACAAAAAGTCACAATAAAATAAAATTAACAGGGATAACTATTTGTTTTAGGGGGAAGGGTGTTGAACAAATAAATTGTATTTCTTTTTAATATTGTGGCAGGTATAAAATCGTTTTTGAGCTTTCTAGCAATTTAAACTTTTAAGAGAATTATTTCTTGACAATAATTAATATAGTATTATTACAAGAGTTTCTTTAATGATTAAGAGATAAAGAGACCAATCCTTGTTAATCTCATTATTCTAAACAAAAGTTAAATTTTAGGTTTTAACACAAGGTAAATATAGACATATGCATAACGGTATGTTGTTTCTCCATGTTGTTGGCACCGTTACGATGCCATTGTTGCTGTTTTGGAATTCACCGTAGTTTCCAACTTTTTCCTTTATTTTTTGTGGAGTCGTCTCTTCTTTTGTGGTGTTTTGGTTCTATCTTATTGAGTTTTCTCATAGGGACTACTGCTAGTATCCTTTGATGACAACCCTATTTGTTTTTTTAATTATTTTTCTTAGTTTTTTTTAATAAATTTATCCAAACTTTTAAAATCTGAATATGTTATCTATTTGATAGATCTAAGGAGTTTGACTTTAAATTTATCAAAGATGTATTTTATTATGGTAAATTTGAAATTTGAAATTTTAATTTTTTAAAATCAATTGTATGATTTGGTTTTATGAAACAGAAAGACTTTTAAATTTATTGAGCAAAGTTATAAATTATGAATGTATGATAGAAAAAGCGATGCTTTTGCATAAAGAAGAAATCCTCTTTGAAATAAGATTAAGATATCCTAAGTTTAATAGAGAAGACTGATGTAACTTATTTTTCATATTTTTATTTTCCTTAATGTTATTGATAGAATTTAAAGAGAGTTATGGTGTTTTTTTGTTTTTACTTATTGTTTCCTTATTTTTTTCCTAACTTATAGAAAATGATCATGAATAGTCATTTATTGCTTTGTATCGATTGAACTTATTTTCTTCTCAATACTTGGTTAATGAATATCTGTTTTTCACTATATATATAGTCTACACTTCAAAGTAAGAGAACTCTTATTTGGTCCTTGATACATTGAAAGTGTAAGTATATGAGTAGAGGAGGGAATTATGTAATCTAATATAAAAGATGAAACTTTTGGCATCATTATTACAATCAAGTCTTAAAATTTTTTAGGCCAGTATTAGTTGAGCTATAATCTCATTCACGGTTCTAATATTCTTTTAAAATTAAAATTTCTTCATAAAAAGAAAGAAGTTGAGAGTGGTGCAAAATAAGAAAACTGATATTTGCAACTATTTTTTTTTTTTAATCTTAGCTGTTTAATGAGATTGGCTCGGATGGCTTGCCGACTTTGAAACTCAAATTATATGGAGGGTAGAAATTTATGATTTTCCCAACAAAGTTCTATATGAGTGACAGCTTTTTATCATGTTAATGTATATGTTTTTGTCAAGAATTATATTCCAGAAATATAAGCAGCTAAACAGAGATTCATGCATAGTTTATATTTTTAATATGTCCAATTGTCCATTAAGTGGAAGTTTTTTCCAACCTGAAAAATGAGAACTAATTAAGTATAAATCCATCATATCTTATGCTAAAAAGAAATTATTTATGGAGGATTGATAACTTGATAGAAAAAACATTTATTCTACCTGACAAACTATTTCAAAAATTTCAACATCTAAAATGATTTACTATATACAATGAATAAGGAGGTTTCCTCTGAAATCTAACTGAATTGAAATAGCTGCTCTCTCAGTAAAAAGAAATTTAGAATACAAAGGGTAGATACCGGGCGTCAATGCCATTGGATGAGACAGATCCATGTGTACACGTCAACAAGGACTTTTAACCCTGCATGGACCTCAATGCGAGAATAAAATTTAACTCTAACTTTTAGTTTTAACTCTTGTCTTCAATCCTATTTAATCTTCTTCTATTTGTTATTTTTAACTTCATTTAATTATGTTAATAGACATATAAAAAGAAATTAAATAAGATTAAAGACAAAAATTAAAGCTAAAAATTAGAGTCAAGTTTTGTTCTCAATGGAATTGGAAGTCATTCTCACCCTCGAAGAGGAATGGTTGTGTCATCAATATACTTGTTTGCACTTACTCATTAGAGCAAAGAGTGCTGTTTGAGACAGCAGGCATATGTACACAATAGGCCCCGTTTTGTTTAATTGAATTATAATTATCCCCATCAGGCATTAATCAAGGTGGGGTACTTCAATTAATTATATATTACAAGAGGAAGAGAACGATGGTATATACACCCATTTGCCTAACCATTAGACATTTGTATCGAGTTTAAACAAAGTTAAAAAAGATTAAGGACCATATGGTCTACCAAGGTACTTTTAAGTGTTATATATATTTCTTTTTATTTCATGTATTTTATACCTGAGCTTTTTCATATTCGATTTTGCAAAGTGCATCTTTATCACAACATTGTGCTTGCTGTGGATTTCATGGTCTTCCCATTTGAAGACACATGAATTCAAAATGATTGACTCAACACAGCACTTTCCAATTGAATTTTCTGTTTCCTGGTCACATGACCCAAAGTGGATCACTACAAAACTCATTAATTTGAGAATATTAGGTGATTCCGGGAAACAACTCTTTATTCACGTTGTATAGTTTAATTAAGTGATAATTTATTAGTTCAATGGTGATAAACAACAGCCCGAAACAAAGGAGAAAAATAATAGACTAGGAGACTGATAAAATAAATTGATCTATATATATATCCGTTGCACAAAAGTTAATTGTTAATGACTCATCTTAACATTTAATTATAAAGAAGAGATCTTAGAATATAATTCTCTACTTCTACGTGTACGAGTTTGTCGGTATTGTCTGACAAAAGATAGAAAAGAATAAATTAGGAATAGATTATTTAAATTAATGTGCAAAAGAGTTATAAATTGAGAAGTTGCCATACGTGCAACCTGTATGTATACGTATGTCTTTCGCTGGTACATAATGCCCCACCAGTACCACCATGTTTTTCTTTACATGATAAATTCAGACAAAGTGCAGTGCATGTTCTACAAAAATTGTACGGGTGTTTGCATAATTTGAGTGTATATGTAAAGCTCGAATCTGTTTGAGTTCTTTTCTATTGTGGAAGTAACTGGAAAGGAAGAAAATGGATACACTTTACAGGAGAAGATGTTCTCCAACTAATGTGCTTGGAAGAAGAATAATCCTTTTCTTTAGTGTCTAGAGACGGATCCGTTTCTTCTTGCCTTCCACCCATTCTTTCCCTCTGCTTTAGATAATAAGCTTGTCTATACTAAATTGTTAACATGCAATTTTCACCTTCTAGCATGTTCTCCTTTCTTTGTTGAGCACTTCATATACATACCAGTTTTTTTGGCATAGATCAGCCACCGAAGAGGGCACAAGCCAGTAGGTCTGGCCATGTTAATTGTATTCACTAATCAAAATGGTACATATGTAACTATTTGTTGCATTGGTGCAATTTCAGTGTTCTTTGTTCTTTCTGTCTAACAATTTCCTTCTTTGTCTGCCATAACTCCGGTTACCTGAAATTCACTGCATACAAGTAAATTCAGAGAGTACGTTTTTAAAAAAAAATCATGATTCATACGTCTTTAACTATAATAAGAATTATAATGATAGGTGGAGTGACAACTGACAATTAACATTGAGAGAAGAAAAGAAATTAAGTGTTCATTTTTATGCCATGCTGTGGGTAAAAGCTCCGATTATAAAAATATAATATAAAAATTGGGGTCTTTCTCTGGTATCTTTATTTTTTTTAAGGGTATTGGTACTTTTTCATTCAAAATTTGTCATTTATATTTATTTATCTAATGAATTTTTATTCTAATTAACTTTTATTTTAATTTTATTTAATTTTAAATTTGATTTCAAATTTTAATATTATAAATTTTAAATTTTTAAATTTTAACTTTACATTCTACATTTTTTATTCTTAGATCTTTCATTCATTGTGTTGCTTAACTTATAAAGGAAATGTGAACAAATCACATAATTACAAATATATGTATGAATTGATTTATTATTGTAAAAATGCATATTTTACATGTGAAGGATGATTATCTTGATTATCCCACAGAAACAGAGAAATTAGTTAAAAGGAATTATAATCCCTAACGGATATTAATCCTAAATAATTGCATTATATAATTAAACCCTAAATTAAATGTCCTTATAAATACTCTGTCAGGTCTCAAAGGTATGAAGATCATCTGATATACATAATAAGATTTTGAGTCCATATTTTCTTATTTTGATCTTTTTATATTTCTCTTCTCAATTTACAAAACATTATCAGCACGAGACTCTACCACATAAGTGATGACTTGAACAACTTAAAGATTCTACGAAAAGAGTTTGTCTTCTTATCACATTCTTTGAATTAATCTAATTAATTACTTTGTTCTTTCTTATAAATTTTTTTTCATGTTAGTCTTAGTATGAAATATTTTCATGTTTCATGTATAGAATTTTTATTATGAATCTTATTTGACTAACACAATTATCATATTTTGTTTTATACTAAATTTGTTACTCTTATAAATTCTGGAAGAGATTACTGTTTAAACATCCCAGAAAGATCGTACAAAACCAATGATTTTTTATGGTCATATTTTATATGAAGATTTATGGTATAGTTCCTGAAAAACTACACATTTAGACTGTAATTGAATCTAAAAAGATCTAATTGATCTTAGCATAATTTGAAACAAAGAAATATAAGAAAGAACATTATCGATCATTTTATGTCTCTCAAATATGTTCCTGTAGTAGAAAAATGAGAATTGTTTTAAGAGATATTTTGAATCAAGTTTATGCATTCTTATGATTGAATACAAAAATGGGTTCGTAATGAAAAATCACAAAAGTCACCCAAGGTTGAACTTCATTTCTTGAAATGAATGTTCCATATTATAATTTTAGGTATGACAGAGGTCGTAATTATGACCATTGATGTGACAAAAATTCAAAAAATTACCATGATCATGGTTATTCTAACTTTTTCAAGAATACATATCAAATGAAGTAGGGAGATATTGATGAGAATTATTCATTTGACCATGGTCTTATAAATAATATGTTTTTTGGTGTGTCTATTTTCGTTAAATATTATGGAAGAAAGTTTTATCGCTAAATTAATAATTTGAGTAGTTGAATTATTTTCTTAGAATTCATATTTGTCATTTCATATGTATTTATTTTATTTTTTATGTGATTTAAAATCATTACGTACACATTTTCTCTTATTTTGTTAGTTTGTAATATTTTAAATAAAATATGTATGATATGATTTATTAGAATTTTTATTTATTGAAGAAAAAATGTGTGTTTCCAATTCTTTATATATATAGATCAATGATAAATTTTGATATATGATAATACAAAAATAATTCAAGTTTTCAAAATAGCTACTATATTTTGTTACCTCAATGAACAAAATTTTATACATTATGCTTTATTCATTATCAAATCAAATAGATATGATTAGTACAATTGAAACACATTTTAGTGTAAATCAAAAGTTTACTTTACTCATGTAAATCAAAAGTTTACGATATTGTTATAAACTAGAAGTTTATTAGTCTAAATAATTTTTTTTATTTGGCATATACCCAAAAATGCTATCTTTAATCAATATTGATAATTCAAAAGGATATCATCGAAAGACTAGAAGATTCTTCAATATAATGAGTTTTTATGTGTAGAGTGTTCTCAATGCAAATTGATTATAAGGCTAGCACTAACTAAAAATAGAGTTAAATTTATTAAATTTTTAGAACGAATTTAAGATGATATTATAGATTATGTCATAAATCATGTGTATCATTTAGATATTTTTATGACTAAAAGTTAGTTGGTCACATATGTACTTATTATCAACTCATAACTTGGTATTTGTGAGATTATGCAAGTTATTTGATTAAGAGCACAAATTTTCAAATTAAGACAATTTGTCTTGATAATGCTAGTGAATTTATTTTTCAATCTTTTAGTGATTATTATATAATTATTGGTAAAATGTTGAACATCTTGTTGCTTATGTTCAAATACCTCTAATTGATAGCTAAATAACACATTGTGAGAACAATATCCCAAGTTTTTGCTTGGGATATGCTTTTTACATGTTGAAATATTTGTTGGTATAAAACTAATAAATAATTATAAGTTCTCCCTCATACAATTGGATTTTGGACTGAAGTCAAATATATATTTCTCACATAAAATTTTCTTGTGTGCGATATAATCACTTCTGCATTATTAGTTATCTTTGCATGACATCTTGTGAGTATGGCAGCCAATGAATTTAAAGCACATCAGAAGCGTGATAGACCTATTAGTGCAAAGGATACTATTCTTAGAAAAAAAATGAAAAAACTTCAAAATGACGCTCTAAAAGAGGTCAATGACACTCTAAAAGAGATCATTAACACTCCTAAAGAGGTCAAAAATAATATAGATCAACAACCCCATATTTCTAAAGAAGTAACCTCAGAAGTGGTTCTGGCACCAACAAATAATGATATCTCATTAAAATCTAGAAATATGAGGGGAAGATATGAAGTTGTTGTTGATAATGTTTTTGCATATACAATTGCTTCTGAAATTATTAATGATAATGAGCTTGAGCCTCAGAGTGTAGAAAAATGTCAAAATCGAAGTGATTGACCAAAATGTAAAGAAGTAATACAATATGA
The DNA here is from genome assembly GCA_029884595.1 of Ormosia semicastrata. Lineage (NCBI taxonomy): Eukaryota > Viridiplantae > Streptophyta > Magnoliopsida > Fabales > Fabaceae > Ormosia > Ormosia semicastrata. Next base: position 12,245,457 of record JAQQTO010000055.1, on the reverse strand, counting down.
GTTAGATTCTTTAGTCAAACGTAATATATTTGGATCAGTAGTCTAGACACCTGAAGATGTCAAACTCGTTGGGTATAAATGAGTCTTTTTATGAAAAAGAAATGAGTTAAATGAAATTATGAGATATAAGGCAATTTGAGCTGAAAGTTCAAATGATAATACATTTGTTAATAAGAGCAAATTAATGAATTGCAAGAAGCATTTTCTATTGCAAAAGGATAAATAAATCCTATACTAGCTATAAATGCTTCATTTAGAATTGGTATCAAATGAGTTAAAAACATGCAAGAAGCATGGTAAACCAATCGATTCCAAAGACAAAACCCAGAAAAGAGAAGGAACAAATAATATTTCTAAGAAGAAAAATAATCCTAAAAAGGATATTATTGAAAAAGAAATTAGAGACATAAGTAGGACTCTTGAAGTAGTCCGAACTCCAGAAGTAGGTCAAACTCCAAAAGAAGTTAAAATACTTGAAAATTGTGAAAATAATGAGATCTCAATAAATTATATCTCTATGGGTAAAATGATAGAATCGAAAAGAAATAGTTGTCGACAACATATTATTATAATGGGCAATACTATGAATAATAATGAGGATCTTGAAATTAGAATCATTGAAGAATATTAACGAAAAAATGATTGGCCAAAATAAAAGAATGTCTTGTAGGTAAAATTGAACTCACTTGTAAAATGTGAAGTTATTGAATTTGTAGCTAAAACTCTAGCAGAGGTTTTAATGGACTTGAAGTCTAAATCTCATAAGGTGCAAAATTTGTTGATACAAATGAATGAGGTGCAAAATATGTTGATACAAATGGATGCAATTACCTTTTGATATTTGAAAAGGTATTTTGCACACAAGAAGTTGAGTACTTCTAATGGATATTTTTACATATTGTTGTTACATTTTATGGATGTTTCCATACATGTTATCTATATGAAAATCTCCGAAGGATTTAAAATATCAACATCCAATGAACTTAATTTACATATGCTAACAATTTATGTTCTTTTACTCATCATATTAAGACTTTCTTATTTAGTATTAGTGTTTGTTGATATGTATTATATATTTATTTCAAAATTTCTTAAAGTACTTTATTTGCTTATGTGTCTATTTAAAGAATTTGAAGTGAAAGATCTTTAAATGATAAAATTTTGTCTCGGCCTACAAATTGAACATTTAGCAAATTAAATTTTATTTATCAAGTTATAGAGAACAAGTTCTTAAGTGATTTATACATTTAAATTATATATATTGAGTACACTAATGCTTGTTAGATCGTTAGATTTAAAGAATATTACAAAGATCTTAGTCCTAAAGCAGTAGCACACCTTAGTGCTATAGAAACACACATGCATATTGCTAAATACTACATGATCTAATATAATATTATTTTCATGAACTTATAGCAACATATAGTTCATCACCAACTAGAAGACATTAGAATGAAATTAAGTATATTATTTTTATTTTTGAGGCACAACTGATGAGATTATTTTATTCACATGAATCTATGTCAAGCTAATTGATTATGCAAATGCAAGATATTTATCTGATCCAAATAAAGTCAGATCCCAAACAGACTATTATTTACATGTGGTGCTATTGCTATATTATGGTGATTCACAAAGCAATCTATAGTTGCTATTTCTTTATATCATGCAGAAATTATAACAATTCATTAAGGAAGTCGTGAATGTTTCTAGTTAAGAGTTATGATTCATCATATTCAAGAATCTTGTAGATCATCTTATGAAAAGAAAATTTCAACTGAATATAGTATTGTTTACAAAGCTCAACTAAAAGGAAGATATATCAAATGTGACAAAGTAAAGTATATTTATCCAAAATTCTTAAGGAGAAATGCTATGAATAATATTGAACATAGATGTTTAAAAGTCATGAGAGTTACAATGTGCTGACTTAAAGACATTTCATGATTAGTTATATTTTGAGGAGAAGTAAGTTAGCTATAAATATTGTACTCTTTTTTCTTCGCTAAATTTTTATCTCACTGAATTTTTCTTAGCAAGGTTTTAGCGAAGCATATTCATAGTGTATAATCATCCAATGAATGTGTTGTAAAACATACATATTTTGCATGTGGTGGATGATTATCTTGATTATCCCACAGAAATAAGAAAATTAGTTAAAAGGAGTTACAATCCTTAATGATACTAATTCTAAATAACTGCATTGTATAAACTCCAAAAACGTTCTTATAAATACTCTATCAGGTCTCAAAGGTATAGAAATCATCTGATATATAAAATAAGATTTTGAATTCATATTTTCTTGTTTTGATCTTTCTATATTTCTTTTCTCTATTTATAACATTTATCAAGTTATATGTTATTATTATTAAAGTATCTTATAAATTTAATTAATAATATTGCAGGACGCTGGTAGCCTTGAAAAAGCAAGGATACCAAAGAAATTCCCTAGAAATTGATAGGTTAAGACAAGATTAAATTCAGTGAAAATAAGGTCAAGTAGCGCTCATCTTTTTTTTTCCCCTGTTTATAATGTGAAATTCATATGCAACAATAATAACAATAATTTGAAAAGAAAAAAAAAGAGATATGTACGTATGTAAGACTATAATGAGTCCTTCTATTTCACGCTTACTTTTATATATATATATATATAAAAATCTTATATCTATTTTGTACTATTTTTTGTTAGAGAAATAATTATTTTACATTACTTTTCAATATTATTTTTTATACTTGATTAATAATATACAAATTCATAGTTAATCACGTATATTAATTAGTTAATGAGTAAATCTATAATAATGTTGAAGTTTGAATTTACTCATTAATCAACTAATACATATAATTAACTATTAATTTGTATATCATTGACAAGATGTAAAAAATAATATTAAAAAATAATGTATCAATATATGAGTTGTTTCTGTTATTAGATTACAAGTGATCATGCACCTCAATAGTTCTATACAAATTTCATAATTCTTCTACTATTTTATTTAAATTTAATAGTCTCCACAACACACAACATCTCTTATACATGGCATTTTATCTAATTCAAAAAGCAATTGTCCACATGTTAATAAGATTAATTACAAATTTGAAAGAGAAATAAATTACAACATTTTAATATTGATGCCTTGGTCATATGAAGTTTTTTATACGAGAATAATTTTTTGTTTGAAAATACTTAGATATCCTTTTCTACAAGTATTTTTCTATTGATGGCTACTTATTTAAAAATATCAAAAAAAAGTTAAATACACATTATTTATGATAACGTATATATTATATCTGTTTATATAATAGAGTCAAAATAAAATATATAAAAAATTAAATTAAATTAAATATAATCAGATAATAAAAATTATATAAATGTGAAATGATATTAGTAAAAATGTATATGATTAAAAATTAAAATTACTCAAAATATCAAATGAGAAAAGTTATTATAATAACCATAAGTATCATATTTGAAATAAATTGTCAAATATTTATGATTTGTTAATTTTAATATAAAGATTTCCTATAACTCATTCGAAATACTCAATACCCTTTTAAAAAAGGAAGATTAACAGAGTAAATGCCTAGCTAAAGCTAAAGGCGAAGAAAACAAGTATGAACAAAAGGTTGGCAGCAGCCGTTTATTCCTCGGGATTGCAGTGCAGGTGCCCAATAGGACATTTCACTGTATTTCTCGTTGAATAATAATTGAATCATGAATGAATGGAAGAACAACCCATTTAGGGTGTGTTTGTTTCGCGATGATTAGTTTTTTTTAGAATAAAAGTTATTATAATAGTATTTAATTATGTTTAGTAAAATTAATTTTTATTTTTGTATAAAATTTAATGCAAAACAAAATAATTTTAAAGCTAATTATTATAATATTAAAAATTAAAACTTATGATTTTTAGTTTATCGATTATTTTTTATACTTTTGATATGTAAATATTATTTTATCTTCAATCAAATAATTTTTTAATCATTTATACCTATTTTAGTAATTTAATACATAAAAATAATTTTTTTTATATCATTAAATAAATCAAATTAGTTTAAAATCACTTTACAACTAATACATCCAAATATAAAAATAAATCGATTATAATCGATTATAACAAAAAACTTATACAATAATCGATTATTAAGTATAATTAAATTTTTACAACTTTTTTAAACACATACTCACTTTGTCTTCATCTTCTTCAATCAGAAATATTGTAATAATAGTAAATATTAGAGTTAAAATATTTTATTTGGTGATTTTTATAAAACTTTTATATTATTAATTTTTTTGTAAGATTTAAAAGGAAGAGAGATTATTGTCCAATGATAACTTATAGTAGTATTTTATTTATAAAATGTCTATAAAAAAGTTGATAACAACATGAGTCGAATTTAAAATTTTAAATGTTACCAACAAAATGCTTTAATTCTTATAAGTTGTATTCGTAAAAAAAATATATAAGTTGAATTAAGTCTTCATATTTTATTTCTTTTGTCATCTTTTATCTATTTATTTAAGAATTTTGTTTTGTTCAAAATTATTTGTTTATTTAAAAAATTAATGAATTATTAATAATTATTTTTTTAATTATACTTTTGGTATTAGTAAGTAAAAGAGAATATTAGTATAGTAATAATAATATTTTAAACATTTTAATAAAGAGTAATTAAGTCAACCGAATTAATTTTGTTTATCAATAGAAAACTTTGAATGACTTTTTTAATTCTTATGCAACAACCTTGATAAACAAATAAAAGTAGACGAAATGAGTATATAATTTAATTCTTATAATTCTTTCGCTAATGTAACAATACATAATTAACAATACATGACTAATTAGCTATTTAGCTCAGCTTATGCTTACCGAATACTGATGTCTGATAGTATGGGGAATTGTACATTGCTCTCTATTGTTTTTTAGGATTGTTGTACAAAAATTAATATTATTAAATTAGTGGTGGAGTTAAATCCTAAAATTTTCATTATTTGAGGCGACTAAGTTAAAGAAAATAAAATAATAAATAACTAAATTATAATTAATTTCAAAGAAAATCTTGGGAGAAGGAGAAAGCCAAGGTACTCTTATATTAAATAGTCTCGATGATAAGTAAAAGTAACTTTATTTTTAATTAAATTATTTTTCATCAAAATATTTAAAATATTATTGTTATTTTATTAATTTTTTAATCACTTATTAATATCAAAGTAAAGTTAAAAAATAATTATTAATTTACAAAAATAACAAATAAAAATCAGCAAAACAAGTTTTTTTATAAAAAACCAGATAAAAAAACGATGGAGTATGTTTTAGTTTCTCTTTCTCTTTCTATCTAACATCAAAACACCAATACATGATTAACTAATTATTAAAAAAATTATACCATTCGTGGATCCAAGTTAAGCTCTAAATATTTATATGGCTACGATATCTGTTGGACTGTTTCGTTTCTAGGCTCATTACATTCATCAAACTCCGCACGAGTGGTAATATTCTTTAGTATTTTAAATTTTTAATATATGATGTCGGGTCCACACCATCCCATGTCCTTGTCATCACCAACCCTACAGTATTTCCTGCTGTAATAATCAAAAGAATAGCAACATTTGTACATTATTATTTTTATATCATTTTTACATCATTTTATTTTATCTTATGGTACATGAGAGGGTAAAGCTCACATTACTTCATTTTTAAGTAATAAAATAAGTAAAATACATCTTTTAACACATATTTATTTATCTTTTATTTCTTAAATAAGTAAAATATAAATATGATGTAAACATTTTAAATATAATTATTTTAATGTGCGAATAACATTTTTGTACAGAATACTTGCTGATGTTTTGGGAATAAGAGAAGAGAAAATCTCTTATACAATACTATTTTACGTGCAGCATATATCAGCTTTTTGAATTTTTAATTTACTGTTTTTTACTTTAATTATATATGTAATGTTATAAGTGAAATAACATACATTACACTGTACTAAAATAACATACATTATTTTCTACCAAGAGATAACATTCATTATATTTTTTTCTGTACTAAATTATACTGTATTTATGCTTCAACCAAATTTTCGGGATAAAGAAACGATCAAATGCACGCGCATATGGATAAATAAAACAAATCATATCAGAATTTAGAAGGCGGAATAATTGCAAAACGATAAAATAAGGGTCAGGCTTTCTTGAAGTTTCCAATTCTTCAACACACGACAAACTGATGATGACAAAACTGATAAGATATATTGAAGACTCAGAAAGAAGCATCCAACGTTTTCAGTCAGTCTTCTCTCTAAACAAATAATTTCCAGCTCTATTACCGGAAAAAAAAATCCAACTTTGAAGAAAATTACATTTAAGGTAAGTTTGGTGTTTCTGACATAAATTTTTTTGAAAAATTATATGAAAAATGAGTTATGATTTTTACTTGCAGTATATTTACAATTATTTATTATAATATATGTTATTCAGCAGTTACTAATTAAGAAGCAAGATTTTATAGTAGACCCATCAATGTACTTTGAAGTTTTAGGTGATCTATCTAGATTTTGAATCTATATATATATAGGATACAAATCTATATGTCATAACTATTAGAATCAAAGAAATTCAGATGATATATATACCGCAAATGATCGAAAATCTCAAGTAATTGATCAATAATGATGGGAAAACCAAGATCATAATACCCCAGCTACATATATATATACACACACGTGCTAGTCAGAACTTAGAATTAGCCCTGAACTAAATTAGATATGTAACTAGTCAAGGTGGAGATCAAGCAGAAGCTACATGCGTAGCTTGGTCCGAGAGGATTACAAGATCATGATCAATCATGTTTCCTTAGCCAAAAGTTATGAAAATTGTTGTTGGTTTGCACTCTGCAGGAGGAGGGAGATCAGAAGGGCATGGACTTGGTTATGGACAAGGATGGTGCCGGAAAATGATGCTGACAAGTGTCTTAGCAAGACCAGTCAAATTAAACCGACACCAAGGGTTCAATAAGGGGCCACTGCACGTGTATGGATGATTGCCAGATATCTAGGGTTTGGATGTTCCTCTTAGCCTGCTTAATCTAGAAGAGGACTGTAAGTAACTTCCACATGTATTAATTACTTTCATATATATAGCACTGTAAATTAATTAATATTCTTTGTATTATTGGCTTTATATATTCATACAATTAATTTGCTATGCAACTTGGTTAATGCGACTTTAAATGATATTATAAACTAATTAGTCCATATCTCAAAAATAATCCATAATGTTGCAACTCAAAAGCAAACTCCCTCTAGAGATCTGAATAATACCAAATACTAAAGAACATGATGTTGCTTAATGATTGAGACACATCTGCAGAAAGCTTCATTTTCAAGCGTATATATAAATAAATATTGGATGTACAATGTAGCTAGTTTTCAGTACTATTACACACACTAATTTATTCACAAGTGACTTTCATTTTTAAAATTAAATCAAATGTAGTTTGAACAGGGGGCAGTTGTTCAAAACTGAGCCTTGATATAGGGACTGGTTTAATCTATTAATTCAAATAAATTACAAAAGCAATGAGAACTAGCATGGTTGTCATTAATTTCAAAAGGTTTAACAATAACAGAAAGCTCGTGACAGAGATGGGGTTTGTCTTTGTTGGATTTTTTTTTTTTTTTGAAAAAAAAAACCTTGTAAAGGACGCAGTTAGAGAACTTCCCATCAGGACTGGTAATCACAGATGGAGACAACCTGGAAAAGCTTAAAGATATAGTTCAAGGCTCAAGTTAACCTAATTTGGAATGGAATTTGACTGAAATGGCTGGCATTATTATGCATATGTGAATGAGCTAGGAGGGGTTGGTCCTACAAATTTGTCCCAGTATCTATATGATTGAAACAGAAAGTCTAAGAATAAAACCATACTCTCCCTCGTTTAGGCTTTGTTTCAAACAAGTTATACCTACGTTAATTTTCGCTTTGGTATTGACTTGACTCTTGGAATATTACAAGGCCCACAGCAAAGCATATAAAGTAATTTGCATATACTAAAAATTCTTAAGTATAATCTATCATATTATCTTTTAAATATTTAAATTATTTTTTCATGTATATAAATATTTTAAAAATTAGTATATTCCTAATAATTTGATCTTTATATTTTTTATATTAAATAATAATTTAAATACATACGATAAATATATTTAATTAAAAATTACTCATTATATATATATTTCGACCCACTTACAATTACTTATGAACTATACTAGCATAGTCGTATAGACTTTAGCTAGGCTTCACGTTAAAACTGTAAGACATTAGTTCCTTGATTTAGTAAGAGATGGCAAATGTCACATCAATTTGTGTCCATACTCCCAATTTGCCTTGGTTTGGTCTCAACTTCCAATTCATTTTGAAAAGTACTTTTTAATACTTAAAATATGAGACACGTATGAAATATCGTATCATATGTAAGTTATGGCATCACATGTAAATATTACTTATTATTCTTATATATTATATAATTGACTTCTTACTTTATATTATATGTATAAATAAAAAAATATCATATAAATATTATATTTCAAGTTCTCAAATAATAAAACTCTTCTATTTTCGCCGTCGACCTGACCCAAGTAATGCCTTTACGAACCTTTTGAACCTCGAGTCTAAATATATAATGACACGTAGAGTCTACTCATATTTATCATGATACCCAATAACAAGTCATAAGCCATTATTGATTTGGGAGAATACTGAAAAGTCAAACAAAGTTAAAATGTTAAGAGTTCTAAGGAAAGTGATCCAAAAAAGAAAATTTTTACTTCCAATTTTGCTAATATAATGTAAAATTTGATATTATTATTATTATTATTATTATTATTATTATTATTATTATACATTTGTCTTTTATTTAATGAGTTGAAGAAAGATATTTCATTTACTCTAGAAAGGAGTAAAAATTTCTCAACAAAAAACCAATAAAAACTCTGAGATCAGTCACGAAACTAGTATATAATTAATTAATTATGTGATTTGATTTATTAACATAAATTATTCATAATTTCTTTTATTTGGACTTCGTATGTTCTAAAAGTCTAACAAAATTTAAGTCCAGGCCAGATCCAGAACCCTATAGTCAGGTCTAGTGATGAGTATTGGAATATAAACAAAACTGTTTTAAGTCTTGCTTTTTGATTTAGGGCACACAGGTACCCGCATTAGCCCAGCCCAAGCAATCTATTTGTTTAAAAGAAAACATGGACCAAGCAACCCATCAAATATATTATATTATAGTATAGCTCAAATACGTGAAAGATGACCCAAAAAAATAACAAAACAAAACGTTAAAAGTTTCTCTGAATTCAATAATCATTTTGAGCTAATATTGGCTCAACCAATATGATTTAAAAGCGTGAAAAAAAAAATCTTGGGTTAAAAAAGTCTTGGGTTTGAGTTCTACTTATATATATATATATATATATATATAAAAACAGTGACGTGTTTTTATTTTGAAATTGGAGAACTTTTTATTCTCTTAAACTTTTAATAAATAATAATAATTATTTAGAAAGCACTACATCCACTCAGCCATTTTGAAAATTCACGGGTCACGGGATGTTTATAGGTCGGGTCTAGAATAGGTTCTATCATACTTAAATAGTGCTTTGCTTTCACTTTTCAGTGGGAAGCTTCGCATTTAGAAGATGTTTTTTATGCCACCATAGAGTACGCTTTTAAATTAATTAATGGCCATTAAAAACTCGAGAAGACTTCTGTATTTTACCTGATGCTATGCTATGACATGACATCCACTTATCCACATCCAAGGGCTGCCTACACTACAAATACAGCCAAAATTTTCCTAGACATACCTTTCTAAGGTGATGCCGCCACATCGAGCATGTTGGTCTGTCCCATTGCCTTAAAAAAAGTAGTTTGCAATCTAGGAGTATTTAAAATCGATCTATTTTGCCTTAAAGTTAATTTAGACATGTTTAAATTTTAAAAAATGGATTTAGTGTATTAGTTGGATTTGGATCACGATTCAAGTTGTTCAAACTTAATTTAGTACTATATAGTATTTTAAAATTTATAATTTTTTAATAAATAATAATAAATAATAAAATATTTTGATTTAAATTAATAATTTTTACATAATATGATAAATATATTTATATTCATATAATTTATTTCAAAACATGTATTACAAAACATGATTTATTTTTAATTTATTATTTTTAAAATTTTATGATTTAATTATATATAATATTTAAATTTATATAATTTACTTAATTATTGGGTCAACCCAATCGTGACTTAATCATTTGTTGAATTATAACTAGGCTAAATTTAAAAAAATTAACCCAATTAAAACATCAGATCAATTTTAAATTTGACCCATCCCATAAACACACTTAATTTGGATAAAAAGATTTTGTAGGGTTTTATAAAAAAAACAGAAGGCGGCTTATTCTTTACTTTAAGTAAATATTCCTTATATTTAAATTTTTTTAACATAAATAAATAAAATAAAATGTTATCATATAATATTTTGATCTTTTATTTAATTTTATAAATATTTTATAACTTTCTCAATTTAAAAATAAAAAATAAACATTTTTTTCATTTTCCCCCTCCAAAATCCTCCATTCAAATATGCTTATAGTCAACTGTAACAACAAAAAGGTTACACATTCATCACTTTAATAAACAATTACATATAATTAAATACTTTATATCTTAGTAATAGTCACAACTAAAGGTTTGTTTGATTTAAATTTTCCTGAACACAAACAGCGTTTAAGGGAAAAAAGAAAAAAAAAGTAACTTCTAGTAAAAATGTCTTAAAGTTCATGTTAATTTTTGTTGAAGAATGAAAAAACCCAAAACAAATAGAGCATCAGTACTCAATTGATAAACAGCTTTTTTTTTCTCGTAAATTACAAACAATCTATTTGGTTAGGCTCATGGGTGAAGCTAGAGATTTTTTAATAAGGGGGCCAAAGAGAACTAACATTTTGTTTTGGGGAGCCAAACTTAACTATTTGCACAATTTTCAGAAAAAATTGCATGTAAAATTATTCTTTTTAGAAAAAAATGCCCCCCTTAAAATACATTACACTCCAGGCCTCCACCCCCGGTTATGCTTTTTCTCTACTGCAAACCGACCTTTGTAAGAAGGAAAACTTTCTTGCTCCAACTTCAAGTGAAAGTGTGCTATTGGATACTATCTAAATTAAGCAAAAAAACCCAATAGTCTGTTGAAAAGGAAAAAATTATCTCTAATTGTACATATTAATAGACCCAAAACATAAGCATATTATCTCTTAGTGGGTTCAGCATTGTAAATTGATCCAAGGGTTAGCAATAAATTGTATATTAACCTAATTGAACCAACTATAGTTCTAGAGGATAACGTTCAACAACACAGACAGGTTTATGATGAAGATCAAAAAGCAATCAAAAGGGCCTCAAATAATCTGATTTCAGGGACGCACTCTTCTTTTGCTTTGGGATTGAGATGATGATTTGACCGAGACGGATAATAATTGCCAAAACAATTCTAACAAACAAAGTGATTGTCATGCAGATAGGCATTAGCAAAAGTAAAAAAGTGCACCACAAAAGTAGTAAAGTTTCACGACAAAGTTACTAAAAGACACATTTACAACTATTTTAAAAGACGTAGGGGATTTTAACTGTCCATTCCATCGGACATCCCCCAAAGCACATTCAATGAAAGAGCTCTTTTTTCTTTTCTTTTCTTTTTTTTCTTTCTTTTTTTTACAAATCGGGAAATAAAAGAGTTCTCTAATGATTGAATAATATTGTATAAATAATAATTTACTTATAAAAATCATATACTTTTATATTGTTAAATTTATGTAAATTTACAAATATATATATATTTTTATTGTATTCACGTGATCCTTAATATTATGCGTTAAAAATGTTAATTTATACATCGATTATTTAATGACTTAAACAAGAGTGAGATGAAATCATACTAATGAGTTATAGTTCAAATGATATTTTTCAATCTTATAAAAAATATTTAGAATTCGGTTTCTTATTTCTCGAATCTAACAAAGTCAATCTCCTAATTATTTTGCAACGAAAAAAAAAAGTGAGATGAAATCATGATTAAATGATCATCCATGCTAAGGGAGTCATGTTGGAGAATCCAATAATCCTGGTGAACCACGAAACGTGTCATTAAATATGGAAATGCATGCACACAAAAATGATTTTGGGAACTCTAGGGTTGAGGTTTCTCTATTTCTTTTTGCAATTACATTTACTTCTATATTACACTAATATTTTTCTTATTTGATAAATTACATCTATTTCTCTTACTTTATCATTTAATATAAAATTTTCATATGATAATATCATATAAAAAAAGAAATAGACACTAAAACTCTAAATAATAGAATCCTTTTAAAATTTGTGGAGCCTTATATTAAATCTTTATATTTATTTTTCTTTTCATAAGATAATGTTATGTGAAATAAGAGGATCCATTCTTTTTTTTTTTTGGTCCCCTTTCTTCTCATCTTTTTGCTATTTTTTATTCAGCATGTTATGACTATATTTGGATATTTAATAATTAATAGAATGAAATAAAATAAAATGAGATGAGATGAGATAAAAATATTATTTTATTATTTAGATATTTTAATATAAAATGAAACAAATATACTATTCTATTATTTGATAAGTGGATAAAATAGTAAGAATTATAATTTTATTTTTTCTAAATTACTCTTATTATAAACACACTAATTTTAAGGATATGAGATTAATGTAATAAAATCTAAATTATAATTATAATAAAAAAGATTATTCTATCCCATACCCCCAAATTAAGGGAGAAGAAAATTAATGATCTTGTGGGATGAAATGAGATTTATCCCACCTACTTTCATTCTATTCCATCATTTTTTAATATAATAAAATAATAAAATTTATCTTCATCACATCCTATTTAATTTCATTCCACTCAATCTCACCAATTCAAACATACTTTTTGCATTTAAAGTCTTACTTTCTTCATTTTAATGGGACGTGAATAGTTTCTGTAAAAAAAAAAAGGTATGAGTAGTTTAGAGAAATAAAACATGAATTACTTAATATACAAAACGGGATAACATGACAGGGATGAAGAAATTCAGAGGCACCGCTTCAAAATCACATCAATCACTTGTAGAGATAAAATATGGATAGCTACAAGATCTTACTCCTCAACGATATTAGTGTAATTAATTATAATTAAGATTATAATTAATTTTAAAAATAATTATAATTAATTTAGTATAAAATTAATTTAATTTATTATATAATTATAATTTATTATTTTCATTTTATATACAACAATTTTTTTATATAAATAAAAGTTAGCTCTCTTGTATTCATTCATTCAAAAATATATACAAATTACATATATTTATTTCTCTATTTCTATTTCTAACTTAATATCAGAGCGAAGTATGAACGGAGCGGAGGAGCACAACGGAGGAGCGCAAATGAGGAGCGCAACAGAAGAACGGAAGGATTGGACCGGAGTAGACAAAGATGAAGAAAATAACAAACTAAATCGTGATTTGATGGTGATTAGTAGTGATTCTAATAAGTTTCACAAACTCTACGTAGCTAAAAGGAGAAACTCTCCTCAAGGTGGATACTATGACTCTGATACCATGTTAAAAGTATAGAAATAGGTAATGATAATTTGTGTATATATCTGAATGAATGAATACATGATGATTAGCCTATATTTTATAGAGGAAGGTTAGTTGTACATAAAAGAAAAATAATAAATTATAATTATATATTAAATCAAATTAATTATGTACTAAATCAATTACAATCATTCTTAAAATCAATCGTGATCAATTATAATCTTAATTATAATTAATTAAGCTAACATCCTCCCTCAAACAAGCACCTCGAACTTGGTTTGTCAAGTTTCACAGTACTATTAGTCAGTTTAGCTTTTCCTTTAGTGCCTATGATTCTGCCCTATTTACTCGTAAAACTGATAGAGGTGCTGTTGTGTTGCTTCTCTATGTTAATGATATGATTACTAGTGGTGATGATACTACGGGTATTACTGAACTTAAACAGTTCTTGAGTCAGCATTTTGAGATGAAAGATCTTGGACCTCTCAGTTGCTTTTTAGGGCTTGAAATCCTTTCTTCTCCCGATGGTATTTCTCTGTCTCAAGTTAAATATGTCTCAGATTTTATCTCTTGAGCCGATCTCTCCGACAATCATATTGAGTCCATTCATCTAGAATCTAATGTCAGATTTACACCTCTAGATGATACTATACTTGATAATCATACTCTTTATCAGTAGTTAGTTAGTAGCTTAATTTATCTTACTGTAATTCGTCCAAACATTTCATATGTTGTTCATCTAGTTAGTCAATTTATGTCAGTTCCGCGCACTACTCACTATGCTGCTGTTTTACGTATTATTCGGTATATAAAAGGAACTTTGTTTCATGGACTTCATTTTTTAGCCAACTCTTCCTTAGTTCTCCAGGGTTATTCTGATGCTGATTGGGGTGGAGATTCCATTGACCGATGATCCATCGCTGACTATTGTATTTATCTTGGTGATGCACTTATTTCATGGCGAAGTAAGAAACAGACTTTAATTGCACGTTCCAATACTGGAGCAGAGTATCAGACATTATCTGACACCACATCTGAGATACTTTAGTTACATTGGCTTCTTAAAGACTTAGAATTTTCTCTGTCTTTTCCCATTACTATTCACTTTGATAATAGGAGTGCTATTCAGATTGCTCACAATGATATTTTTCATGAATACACCAAGCATATTAAAATTGACTGTCACTTCATCTATCAACACATTCTTCGTGGTGCTCTTCGTCTCATTTTCATTGACACTCTTGATCAGCCAGCCAATCTATTCACCAAAGCTCATCATCCTGGCCGATTTCGCACTATAGTTTTTAAATTCAAGTTAGTTTCTTCTATACCCACTTAAGTTTGAGGGAAATGTTAACGTGATTAATTATAATTAAGATTATGATTAATTTTAGAAGTGATTGTAATTGATTTAATATAAAATTAATTTGATTTAGTACATAATTATAATTTATTATTTTCTTTTTATGTACAATAGCCTTCTTATATAAATAAAAACTAAGTCTCTTATATTCATTCATTCAAAAATATATACAAATTATATATATTTATTTCTCTATTTCTATTTCTAAGTAAGGTAACGAACACTAGAATGCTTGAATGTTCCCATCTGAACGATAATTCAGTGTTTATCTTGAGGATAGGAACTACTATCCATAAATCTTATTGCATGTTACATAAATTGCCTTTTAAATCAACTACGTGCCCCCTTACACCTGGGCACCGACTACAGAGCTGTGTCTAAGTGAGGAAAACAAATTGCAAAATATACAGTTTTAGTCAAATTAAATGGCATCATGACATAATACATTGAAGAGAGAAAATATTCGTTATCGAAAAATAACTTCATCACCGCACCGAGTGGCAAACCTTCAAGTATAATCTTGGGGTTAGCCACCTGGGCAGCTAAATCCGGTAAGAGCTGAAATATCGACTTGGGTATACTTTAGGCTCTAATTTCTCCTTTCCGGGGAAAAAATAAAAAAGAAAAAGATGACATAGGTTGAACTTTTGTTTCTCCTGAAATTTGTCAGCAAATTTGCCAGCTACATCTTGCAGCAAAGCTCAACGTGCTTCATTAATTATAAGTAGAGAGTTGCGACTTGCGAGTTTTTAAGGTAAATAAGTGGGCTATTGGATTAAGCATATAGAAAGACAGCTTCAAGTTAGGCTACGAATTATGTGGGTTGAACCTACCCCATGGCCCAAAAGTTAATAGATGAGAGGTTTAGCTTAGACCTAGTTAATGGCCCAAGTTCATGATGTTTAATATTTTTATATTTTTTATTTTATGCAGTTTAATCGGTAAGTTACAAATTGAATTAGTGGCTCATTGACATAGCATCATCACTAATCCGAATTTTATAAGAGTTCTTTTATTTACACATAATTTTCTTATATTAAAATAACATAACTTTTTCTTTAAGTAAAAAAAAAAGGAAACATTTTCTAACATTTAGTCTCTCTCACTTCATTTTACAAAAAAAAAAAAGTTGTAAAAGTTTAATGTGAAAAAATTGATGTGCAAATATGATTTCTCATTTTATACTTGAGTGTCCCTTCTTTCACCAGCCTACGTAAATAGGGCGCTGGGTTGGTATATATTTATTATACATGTGATTATAATTAACAAACAGTTTTATCATTTCTTGTGGGGTGAAGGTTTCAAAGAGTTGGGTCACTTGGGTGTACCTTAGAAGTTTCAAAAGAGTACATAGTCAACCTAATAAATTTGTTAGACAGTTAGACTTGACTGATAAAGTATTTTACCAAACAAATAATACATTAATGACTTAATGCAAATCGTTGCATCAGTTCGTTGAATGCACCATAAACTGACATAATCATCCTTGAATTTTGATATACAAATTTTAAAAAGCTAACAATTTTTGTAAAACTTTGCTCAGCTTTGTAAAACTCAAGATACATCGTGTCTTGATAGAAAGTTTTACAAAAATTTACTTTTGTCCCAGATGTGTTTTTTTAATAAATATTTAAATCATATACAAATATTTTTAAATTTTTAAGACAAAAACAGGAATATTTTAAATAAAAAAAAAGACTATTTGTGGATGTCCGCCCGTTTAAAAAGGAAAAGAAAAAATTAATGCGGCCCATTGGGCCACGTCTCTCATCAATGGAGCCCATTGCCGCCGAAAATAATTGCCAGCAGCACTAGACCGTTCTACCCTTTACCGAACGAAAAGACTATATTACCCTTCTTCGCCATTTAGTTTTCAATTCTCGTCTCGCATCGCTTCGCTCGCTCTGTCTTTCTCTCTCCTCATCCTCTGACCGGGAAAAGAAAAAACACAGCAATTTCAGGCAGGGCATCCTAGATTTCCTCTCTATTGCTTTCTCTCTCTACATCTGCAATCACAATGGCGTTCGCTGCTTTTCTCGGCAGAGTCCTCTTCGCCTCCGTCTTCATACTCTCTGCTTACCAACAGTTAGTTCAAATTTTGCCCTGAGCCTTCTATTTGCATTTTCAATTTTTTTTAGTGAGTTTTTTTTTTTCTACTGATTTGGTTGTTGTGGTACTTGTTCTGCTTGGATCTGTTTCATTCAAGGTTTGAACTCCCTGTCTGAGCAAAACGACTCAGCAGATCTGTGTTTTCTGTCGTTTCAGGCCCGAACGAGTTGTGCATTTGACATGGTTCGACTGTGTTTTTGTGCGATTCTCTGATGTGTCATAGTTTTAGATGAACTAGTTTAGGGATTGTGTATCAGTATTACTTTGTAATAAACGCTGAATCAAGCAATTTAACGGTTTCTCGAGGCTGCAGAGTGCAGATTTATATGCATGCATTCGTTTCCTTAGTATAGTGGTTACTTAGATCTTCTCACGTGACTGGTGTATACTTGCAAGCTTTGATAATTATTGTTGAGGTTAAAGACTCATTTTAATGCATTAAATTAACATAAATTTGTCTTGTCTATCTATCTTTCTGATTATTAACTTGACTATATGTTGTTACTGATTAACAAGTAAGCTGGGCACCAAGTAAATGTTGTAGGTTTTGGTTGTCAAGTAACTCGTGATATTATAGAGGCTATTTATCTATTTATTTTTGTTTATAATGTGTTATTGTAAAACTGGGGAATTAGCGGGGGGAAAAGTCTATTTTAATTAATTAATGGCAGCTGAATGTCAATCAAACTTACTTTTTAATATGAAACTCATCCCTGAAATTTTTGCCCCCAATTTTAGAGTATAAATTATAAAACTCATCCCTAACCTGTTTCTGTAGAGGGTTGGGGCACCCTGATGAGATACCCTGATGAGATTTATCTCGTGTCAAGTTATGGTTCTAAGCAAGAGCAATTGTATGCCCTTGTTTTGGGATTAAGGGATAGATTGAGGGAGACAAATCTATGATCTCTATTACATCTGATTTCCGTTGCTACTGGACTGTGGCTTTCTGATTGAAGTGGAACCATGTGAATACTGCGCCCCCCTTGTTTTCTATGCTTTGCCATGTTTAATTTCTAACTTAATTGGATAACTTACATTTATTAAATATCTGATTTAAGGCTTATTCATTTTAGGTTTTGGAAAGTTGATGGTGTTGCTTGCTAATGTTTACTGTTTACACTTAATCAGAAACTAGAAGCTAAAATTTCTTTCCATTTGACATTTTAATTCTGGAACCACTCGTTTGTTAATTATTTTTTATGGCTTTTCTTTATTTTTCCTCCTTCCCTTTTTATACTGTACTGGCATTTCTAGTTTATCACGTGTTCTGTGCCATACTCATACAGATTTAATGAATATGGAGTTGATGGGGGACCTGCAGCGAAAGCACTCAGACCAAAATTTGATGCCTTTATTTATCGAGTGCATTCTCAAGTTGGCTTTCAACTTCCAGAAATTGATGTTAGTCTCTCTTTATCTCTCTTGCTTGCTTTTTCTCTCTCAGTATTAATGATTTCAGGAAAGCAACTATTAAAACACAACAAAACAGAGAAAAAGAAAGTTCTTGGCTAGAAACAGAAGAACGAGGATAAGCTGGTTAAATTAAACAGGAGAGTGTGGAATGGAGTTGGAGACTGCTTGTGAATTTAATAATGTATTTGCGTTGTTCTGTTATTATGTTAAATGTAGGGCTGATGTCTGATCAATGGTTGATGAAACATCTACCATGTTATTTAATAATGCTTTGCCTTTGTAAACTGCACTGGTTTAAATAAGACTAACATGTAGTTTGGAGTATGGAGAAAGTGTTAACTGATATATGGCTTGTCATTGGCCTTGAGACTTATTGGTGTTTGCCCATACTCAATTTTGGGTTCTCAACAGGCAAGGTGATTGTGTTTGTGTTTGACATGAATCATAAAAGCAAACAGAAAAATAATAAAATAAACCGTATAACTGTTCTGAAAAAAGAAATGGTGGAGGCAGGGGGCAGGTGGTGGAGAAATTATGAAACTTCACAATGAAAAATAATTGAATTTTCTTGCATCATTATATTTATAACTCTTATGCATAATAGTGCATCCTTTTATCAAAATTTATCTGCATGGCTGCTTCCATTCAAGTACTCCTTTTTGCAGGCATATTACATTGTTGTATGCTAGAATGTTTCCTGATATAATTGATGACATGAACAGGTGAAATTTTTTGTTGCTGGGGCTATTGCTCTCAAGGGCATTGGAGGGATTCTTTTCATATTTGGCAGCTCTTTTGGAGCTTTCCTTCTGGTTTGTAGTCTGACTTTTCTCTGTGAAATTGAAATTGGCTTTCATCTCGTGTGCTCAGTTTTTAAAGCTATGGCTCTTTTCTCCCTGTAGCTTTTGCATCAGATGATTGCTACTCCGATACTGTATGATTTCTACAATTATGAGAGCGAGGACAAAGAATTCACTCAACTTTTCATCAAATTTACACAGGTCAAAGCAGTGGGTTAATTTTTTTTTAAATTTAATTTATTTTCTTGTTTGTATGCCCAAATTCAGTTTATTATTACAATGTTACTTCATGTATTGTTGCAATTGTTTACTACTTGCAGAATATGGCTCTATTCGGGGCTCTGTTGTTCTTTATTGGGATGAAAAACTCCATTCCTAAAAGGCAACCCAAGAAGAAGGCTCCCAAAACAAAAACCTATTAGCAGCCGCAATTGAAAGACTCATTTTGCAAGGAGTTCTCGGGCTGTTTCCTGGTTCCCCGTTAAACCCATTCTTCAATTCCCCAATATTTGGCTTGGGTGTTTGTCCGGCTCAGAACCAATCTCTCCCCTATTGAGTACTGTAGCTGTAGCATATGTCACAAGGATTATATTATTGCCTATACATTTTTTTTTGGGAATATTATCTGTTCTTTTGCTTGACATTAGGAACTATTTTCCAATCGCTAAACTTGCCTACCAAGAGGGAAAAAAAGGATGAAAGTCTGGTTGTTCAAACTATGAGTGCCAAATTCACTCTGTCTGGCAAACTTAATGTAAGGTCCTCTAAGTCTGGCACTTGAAGTTGCTACTGAACTAAATTGGATTTCTCCTCGTTGACACTTGGATTTATGTTCCCCAGAAAAAGCAAAAACAAAATTATGATGCCTTGTTCGCTGCTATTGAGAGAGAGAAAGAGAGAGAGAGAGAAGGGAAGTACTCTCAAAAGTATTACAAAATCCTAATTGTGCGGATTATGTGTTCCTTGCCTTTGTACACGTAACACTGCTGCTTTGATTTTTGTGCTGTACTTCGATTCTGTCTAGCGAGCTAAACACGGTAGTCAGCAAATTTATGGTGATTTCTCGGTTTGGATATGGGCGGTTGATATGGTGCACCTTCTATTTTATTTATTATTGTAGATTTTTTTATAAGGTTTTTTATTTTAATTTTATGTTTTTTTAAAATATCACCATCATTATTACTGTGTCATCGGCTATCACCAGCCATCGGCTACCAGCAGCCATTGCTTGGCCATCGCTTGGCCACCACCACAACCTTTGGCCATCGTTAGCAACTATCGGCCATTGTTGGCAACCTCCAGCCACTGTTAGTCATCACTTTTTTAAGGTTATATTATTTATTTATTTTAATTGTATAATTATGTAAAAAATATTCATTAAAATAATTTCAGTTAAAATTATATTAATTTTTATATTTTTTATAAATAATTATACAAATTTTAACTTAATATTTACATATAATAATATATATTTTTAAAAATCTTTACATTTTTTTCCATTTAGGTGTATAAGAGGTTTTAAAAAAATATATAGAAAGTGGTCAGCGGTGAAAGGTGATCGACGTTGGCAAACAATGGTTGGTATTGATAATGATGGTAGTAGTGTGTAAACAAATACATAAAACAAAAAAAAATCTGTAAAAAAGAAAATTTGCTTAATAGATTTTTTGTATTTTTTTCTAAATCATTGATATATTTTATGATAAAATTAATAACTTAAATAGTAAAATGTACTATATACCTTTTTTTAAAAGGTGTATATTAGAAATAGCTTGGTTTTTATTGGAGAATATTAATGACGAATTTTAAGGTGTTCCCCATTTTGCATTGAGAAATACTACTTACCCAGAAAAAGCAAAAATGAAGATATGATACCTTGTTCACTGCTATTTAGAAAGAGAGAGAGAAGGGAAGTACTCTCAAAAGTATTAAAAAATCTCAATTGTGCGGATCTTGTGTTCGTTGCCCTTGTACAAGTAACACTGCTGCTTTGTTTTTGTGCTGTACTTCGATTCTGTCTAGCGAACTAAACACGGTACTAATCACTTATATGAGCGGTTACTATTGTGTATTCTATTAAGTTTAGGTGTAATATGTACTTAATTTTTTTTATATGTAATAGCAAATTTTTTCTTATAGGTTGTCTTTTTTTTTTTTTTTTTATAATTTTTTTTTCAGGTAACCATTAATGGCCACCACATCCGGAGAACTCTCGGCTGCCGTTGATGAACTTCTGGTCACTGTCAGTTGCTGTCTGTCATCGTCGACTAATTTTGCCTACCTCTGGTCATCTTCGACTAGTTATTGTTTATTTTTTAAAAATTACACAATAATATAAATAATATCAATTAAAATTATATTAATTTTTATTTTTTTATAAATAATTGTGTATATACTAATTTTTTTTTAAAATTATAATTATTAAAAAATCTTATAAATTTTAATTGATAATATTTATACAATTATATAATTTAAAAAAATAGAGATGATTGATTTTTTAAAACTATAATTGTATTTATTAAAAAATATTATAAATATTAACTGATAATATCTATACAATTATACAATTTTAAAAAAAAAAAGTGGCCAATGATGGCCGTGAAAGCGTCATGACGACCGCCAACCGACGATCGTGGTAGTAGTAGTATGTAAAAAAAAATATAAAACAAAAAAAACTTGAAAAAAAACTATAAAAAAGAAACTTACTTAACAAGTTTTTTATAATTGATCTAAGCTATTAATTTATTTTATAAATAAATCAATGACTTAAATTTTCATGTGTACCATACGCCCTCCAAAGCAGGGTATATATTGGACTCCCCCCACTTATATGATGATTTCTCGGTTTGGTTTTGATTAGGGAATATTAACGACGAGTTTTAAGGTGACAAATTAGATAGTAATTTTCTATATTTTTTTTCTTATAACTTTGATTAGTTAATAAAATTATAATTTTAAGTAACTTGTGTATATGAAGTTTTCTTCCGTTGGTATGTCAAATTATAACACCTTACTTATAGAGCAAGTCTTCTAATTAACTCTTGATTTAACCCATTGTTGTAAGAATTAGATCAATTTGGTCGATTAACTTGAAAAACTCATGACTTGGGTTTAAGGTTGGTTCTGTCAATTTGTTGAACTAGTTTCTTCAATGATTTGGTCAAATTCGGAATGAGATCCATTTGATCAGGTTGGCGTAGGTTTGCCAATTTTTTGTTTTTTACTAAAACTTAACAAAAATGTAATTTTTAATATTTGAATACTATATTTAAAGGTTTTTGTCATAAAATACATTTTACTATTAGACTATATGTTTTTGTTGAATATTATTATCAATTTCTTAATTTATTATGCAACTATTAGGCTATTACTACCACTTGTTTGAAAGTATTTTTTCTTTAATATTTTTTAATATAATATATTTTATATTAAGTAATTTTTCATATAATATTTTTAAAAAATATTTTTTCTTTATTTGAGTTTTTCGATTGCATCATTTGACCCTTGATCATATTGTTGACCCAACAACCTGACCTTCTGATCGAACCGACCTTTTGACCGGACTGAGCCAAAGGTCGGCCCGGGTTATACAACCATGGTTTAATCGTTTATATCACAACTTATAAGTGCATCAAAGTATTTGTATTAGCATTACAAACTATTATTTAGAAGCAACTAATGTACATTAAATTATCAAATACAATAATTTTTGGATATCTAGTGCTTTCATAATGTACATATTTCATACTTGTAAAACAAATGTATGAATAAATTAAACTCTTTTGGGGATCTAGGTTTTATGAAGAGTTTAATTTTGATCCACTCTTTTTTTTTAAATGATGATGTTATAATAATGGTTGAATCGAAAAAAATTGGGAATTAGTCCTTAAATCAGTTCAATCAATCTTCAAAATCTTGATTTCTAAAAATTGAAACCGGTCTTGAACCGGCCTTTTTTTTTAAGAAAAATATAATTTTTAAAAAAATTAAACTTTTTTAAGGCACTGATTATTTGGTTTATAATTTATAACCAAAACTCATCATTTCTTCACTTAATTTGCCCAATATGAAATAAATAGGAACTTGTAATGTAATAAAACTTTGGCTTCAATTTATAATAAGAAATTTTATTTCTTAACATTTTACTTATTTGATATGAGACTAATATATATTAAAAAATTATATAAGTATTAGTATATCACTTTTAGTTTAATATTTATTTACATAATAAATGAATTTAATTATGTTGAAAATATATTTTAATATTTTTTGGGTATTATATATACAATTAACATATCTATATTATATATTTTTTATATATTGTTATATATTTATATAATATATATGTATATATATAAAATCTCGATTCAACCCAGTTTAATCCTGGTTAAACTTAAAACCTTGACCTTCTCTCTTTTCCATTTCACATGATGTGTCTGATTTTGAAAGCATTTTTGAAGAAATGACTCATTAGAAATATTTACCCTGCATTTTCGGCATTAAATATCTGGCCTTTTCATTTATATAAAACTAGTATGTGCCTTGCGTGAAATGCACGAGTATTTTCATTTTTTTTTTTGTATTAGTATATTTTTTTTCTCATTACATGTATTTTTCCATTGTTTATTTACATATTTGATAATATGTTTTTAATTTGATATTTTATACATATTTATTTGTCTAACACAATTTTTTTACTACAACAATTTATTTTAACTAATTTTTTAAAATAACAGTTAAAAGTGCAACATTAAACTATTGAAATGTATATAAAACATAATTTTCATTAAATATATAAAAAATATTGTTTTGTATATTAATTAATTAATTAAAAATTATTAACATAAACTCTCAATTGAATACAATAAATTTATCTTTTTCATTCAAATTCAACAAATAACACAAACTAATTGCGTTTGACCATCCAAAAGGTAAATGTATACATGGATACAATTTTGTTTCCTAATATAATGATCTATAAATAGAATATGTATATTGTTATTTGGATCCACTCTACACGTTCTAGTTTTGTCTTATTTTGCAATAATAAGAGTGTGATTGGTTGGGATGTTTTCACACACCCAATGGTTTTTTTTTGTTGAAAAATGGTTGTTGCCCACTGTCTTAATGTGTTTGGTTTTTTGAACAAAAAAAACAATAGCTTTTATGATGAAAAAAAAATTATTGGTAATCAAGCAAACATTTTTTGATATAGCTATTGAGATTATTTCTCACATTGAGATGTAAATATCATTTTATTCTCAATCAAATAATTTTTTTAATCAATTAAATAATTTTTTTAATCATTCTATACTTATTTTGATAATTTAATACGTAAAAACGATTCTTTTTTATACAATCCAAACGAAACAGATTAATTTAAAATTACTTTTCAGCTAACATATCCAAACATAATTTTTTTTCTTATAATCGATTATAACAAAAATTTTTTATACAATAATCAATTATTGAAATAATCAAGTTTTCACAGTTATCTCAAACACGCACTAAGTATTAAAATTAAGACTACGTTCTCATTTACAGTTTTAGACAACTTTAAGCTTTTCCACAGGAACATAATGTAGCACTGACCAATGGGTGAGGTGCTTTTAATATGAACCTTTCAGTCAAAGATCCATTACTTACTATAATAAATTTTTAATTTCGTAAAAAAAATTAATTTTTTATTATTTTTAAAATGTTCAACTATTGATATTTTTACTCCTAACACACTCAACACTATCGGTGTCGGCATCGACACCAGTGTCGTCAGGGGGTGTGGATTAGGTAGTTGTGCTACGGAGGCTAAGGCTGCAAGGACAACGACCATGTTTGGGGATGGTGACTATACGCACGGATCTCAACAAAGTACTTGTTGATGGTTTTGGCCACGCGTTGCATCTCAATTTTGAAAAAGTCCATCTCTGAAGTCTCTATTATTAGCGTTAAAACACCAACGTGCTCTTCTCCTTCTCCACGAAATCAAATGGTAGCTCCTCAATTTGAACCCAGTCATCACCCCCAAATTGATTCCAACCTTTGAAACACAATCACTATGAGCACAGTCCCACACCTCCACTACCCAACCACCTTGAACCCCTTGTTGTGAAACCCGGTTGATGTTTGGGATGCGCCTTTGCCAGTCGCTACCCAGTTGATATTTGGGATCCAAACCCAACCACCTTCGAGTGATGCGCCTTTGCTAGCCACAACCCCAACCACCAGCGAGCTCCGTTGTTGGATTCGATGACCACAACCTTCTTTCTCTTGTTTTTATATTTGACCCCAACCGCGTTGTCGCATTATTACCAACTTAGGTTGAAGCAATCTAGCACCACCACTGGTACTTGATTTGGTGTTGTGATTGTTACAAAATTTCTTTTTGTTAAAAGATTAATTTTATAATTACCAAGTATCATGAGTACATTTTTGTAAAGACCAATATCAATTTTTAATTTTTAGCGTTATCCAAATAATTAATAATCAGTCAAAAATCATAGTTATCTATTCCATTTTACATAAATCTAACATTCCATATTACAGGGTCCATGATAAGAACTTTGACCAAACGATCATATTAAGTGTGTGTTTGGTTTCACGTTTGCCCCTCCAAACGTCCGTTCATCCTCCTCGAACAGTTCACATTTTTCGTTTGGCAATTTTCCGTTTCCTTTGCTTCAACACACTTTAGTGTTTAACCTCCGTTGTATCTTGCTTTTGTGTTGACCGTTGGGAGAATTGTTCAATTTGTTTACCTATGGCCTCTATTATTACCAGGCACGGTTTAGGTTGAAGGATGGAGCAATCTTGTTTTATTGGGGTGGAATTGTGGCACCAGGGGTGGTCAGTATGTATGGCGATGGAGTTGTGGTGGCTTTGGGTATAGAATAGAGGCATTTGAAGATGGTGATTATGGCTTGTGTTAGTAAAGGTGAAGATGGAGGTCGGGAGTTATGGCAAGATGAAGGAAAGTGGGCTATGGTATTTTTTTATGTTGGTTGCTCCCTGGTTTTCTTCAATTTTTCTCACTCTCTCCCTTCTTCATTAAAACCCCTTCTCTTAGCCTTACTTACTTTTATGGTTGCATCCAATTTGTCCCTTTTTTGTTTGGTCCATCATTGCAAAAATGG
Source organism: Ormosia semicastrata (assembly GCA_029884595.1). Taxonomy (NCBI): domain Eukaryota; kingdom Viridiplantae; phylum Streptophyta; class Magnoliopsida; order Fabales; family Fabaceae; genus Ormosia; species Ormosia semicastrata. The sequence continues at coordinate 12,218,944 of JAQQTO010000055.1, read as the reverse complement.
TGGAAAGAGCGAAAAAGAATGGAGAAGAATCGGCCTTTGATGAGCAAGATCCAATATCGTGAATTTTGCGTAATTTTTACCCAAGACGTTATCCAAATTTTTCGATTCAACAAAGGTAATGAGTCATCGTAAGCAATCATAGTGGATTCTTATCGTGGATTATATAATTTCTTCATACACACTTAAAAATAATGAAATAAAATAAAATGTAATATTAATATTATAATATAAACTCATACCCTTTTTAGTAATTACACATTAAAAGTGATTTTGATTATTTACATCTAAATATCATTCATTTTATCAAACTCACTTTTGAGGGTTCCATGATAAGTTTAAAACTTTTGACCAAACGATCATATTAAATGCACCCCAATGGACGGGCGTTCACAGTATTCACATTATCTTGTTTGCTTTTGTGAAATTAGACAACTGCAAAAACGAGAGCTATAAAATAGAGAAACGGAAGAAAACAGCAATGAAAACATAAAATAGCGAGCAAGTGAGCGCCCCGAGGGAAAACTTTCAGCAGAAATAATTAAATCTGAATTAGAGCCAGAGATTGCACGAAAACTTTCGGCGGAAATAATTAAATCTGAGGATGTTTGTTTCAGTTTAATTGACTCTTGGATTAGCTTTTTTTTTAACAATATTATAACATATTTGACAAAATTTATTTTAATTTTTATACAAAATTTAATAAATTATAAAATATTTTTAAATTAATTTTCATAATATTAAAAATTAAACTTATAATTTTAATTTATAAATTATTTCTTATATTTTAAAATATAAATATTATTTTATTTTTAATTAAATAATTTTTTAATTATTTTATATTTATTTTAATAATTTAATACATAAAAATAATTTTTTATATCATTTAAATAAAATAAATTAACTTAAAATTATTTTTCAACTAACATATTTAAATATAAAATTAATTCAATTATAATCAATTATAATTAATTATAACAAAAATTTTATATAGTAATCAATTATTAAACATAATCAAATTTTCACAATTTTTTCAAACACACTAAATTAGAACTAGAGATTGCCACATGGCAAGAAATGTTGTTCAATTCGTAATAAAAATATGAAAAGCTGTGTACGTGCGAACTCACGCAATGAATAAATTCGTGAGAAGGCAATAAATAGCAACTTCAAGCTTGCTGTCAGCCGATTAATGCATGCAGTAAACTAAGATGTGTTCAACCCATTCTGTTATTTTCAATGTCAAACCTAAAAACAAATGACAATCACATATTCCAAACAAAACATAAGAAAAATAACAAACGGATTCTTAACACACTATAAAGCTTGTAGAATATAGCTCTCAACAAATGCAGGGCAGTTTTCTTTTCTTTAAGCTTAAGCTTCTGAATCTTACTTCTACACATCATTTACGAAATAGAAGATTCTGAGCATCATTTCAGAGATCAAGAATGAGTTATTGTGAATACACTGTGCTCTTCGATTGCAGTACTTGAACAAGCGGCCACAAGATATCCAATCTGTGTACATTTCTGTTGTTTTGACCCTGTGACATACAATTTGTCATCAATATCAATCGCTTGATAGTTGCATATAAGGAGTTACAGTCATGACTCATGACCCGTGCAAATTTATGCTTCGGTAATAATCATATATTATGTTGTACCAAAAAAAAGAAAAATCACATATTATGCATAATATTTAGAACTTCAGGACATGATTCTCTTAATTAAGAATGTACATGGTTTATATGAAGTTGCTGTTGAATTTAAATTATTTATCAAAGATATAGTTCTACTGAAGCCGAAAGCCATGAATTAAGATATCAAAACCTTGCAAGTTACAACAGCTTCAATCACTATAGTTCTTTTGTAATATTATGAATTAGGTGGCTTCATCTGTAAGGGTCATTCCATGTAATTGAGCAGAACGGATAAAATGGAGAAATGCAACTAAAATTTCCAGTGGTCATAGAACACCTGTCTATATAATCAGGTTTTATTATTGAAGGGGGATGGAATAGACAATTGTTAGAAATATAATAAAGTCATTCATGTTCCTTCACTTATAGCTTAAGCTTTTGGGAGAAATGGTTCATGACATGGTATTAGAGCCTTTATGACTAAGTGGTCAAGGGTTTGAACCTTGCCGCCTCCGCCTCCATTCTTCTAAATAAAAAGTTGAATATAAGCATATTGTAAAAATGAGCCTGTGCATTGTCCACGCTCCAAGTCCAAAGAACTCTTGCGTGAGTAGGCGTGTTAGAAATATAATAAAGTCATGCATATGCAGTCACCCAACAACTTAAACTTTTGGAAAAGATGGTTCATGACATGTGTAAGAGCTAAATAGATTTGAATTTATTATTATTATTATTCTTATTTTTTGGGTGAAGAAATAGATTTGAATCTAACTAATAAACTTCTATGATATTACACTGAAAAAAGAGATGAAAATATGACTAAAGAACATATATTAGAAAATATAGTCCTCCATAGGCTAAATTGGTAGACAAAAATCCATTAAGCAATTTCAATTAATAAAGTATGTATTTTATCCAATGTTTATACAATTAGGACTGAGACTGAGCTAGTTGAATAATTGAATTAGGTGTGCTAGTGGATAAAGGCAGCTTAATTTATCACAATAGAAATATCAGACCTAATTTTAAAGCATGCTAATGAAATTTTAGAGTGTCTCCATGTATTCGATGTTTTCAACCATGGATTAATTCACAATAATTGGTATGTAATAATTTTTACAATATATTTTAATTAAATTATAGACCATGTTTTCAGTAATTCTATATCAGACCTAATTTTAAAGCATGCTAATGAAATTTTAGAGTGTCTCCATGTATTCGATGTTTTCAACCATGGATTAATTCACAATAATTGGTATGCAATAATTTTTACAATATATTTTAATTAAATTATAGACCATGTTTTCAGTAATTCTATGTCAGTTATTCAGTCCTATGAATAAGAAAACAGTGCGGTAAGTTGGTTTAACTGAATAAAAAATACTGAGTTGTGATCCTACCTCAACGACAAAGCGTATCCACATCTTCTCACCATGAGCTTTTGTTGCGCCCTTCAAAATTGTCAGGCCCAAGCTTCTTATGGCTTCTGCTATTTCAAGAAAATGGCTGCACTCCTCACACAACATCTACAACAAAAGCCATAATCAGCGGCAGATTATGGGTATGGACTATGGAGCACTATCTTAGAAGGACCTCCAACCACCTGCTCACTAACCTCCTTCATTTCTCATCAGAAGGAGTTTTACACTTGTTTGTGTATTCTAATTTATAATCAATCATTATTATAGAATAAATCAATGTAATTTTCAAGTTAAACATACCTCAACAAGCATCTGTCCATTCTTGCTAAGATTCTCCACTAATATTGAATGAACTTTCAGATGGCCCCCTACCTCCATTGCCCAACTTGAACCTTGCTCATAACTAGAGGATCCAAGAACGTCTGTTTCCATGTGATGCAACTGCAATATTGCAGTAGTGTTAAACAATGGAGATAAGTCCACATGCAGAAACGTCAGTAGGAAGCAATCAACAGAGTTTCTGAAGGGGTCATTGGCACTCAAATAAATAAATAAAATCTTCTGGTCCTATTGAAGTGTGCCCTAAGGGAACAAGTTAAGAGAAGAAAGGGATTCCAATGTGGGGTTTATATGGCCTTGGGCTCTTCCACCACAATGGCTAACTTTTGTTGTGTGGTTCTCCCAATGTTCGTATCAAAGAATTAAATACCCTTGTTTTAACTATTAAGCCAGAGTGAGAAACCAGTTAATTTGTAGTTAACCATAACCAAATATGTATGCATATCATAAAAGTTCCAATACCAATCCCTACTTGATCAGAAATATAGTCAGTTAGTTTCTTAATAGACCATGGACATGGACCAGAGGATACATTTCTCAAATTCCCTTAAACCTTACCTTTGACTTTGTATCAGCAAATTTAGTTAGCTTGTCAGCATGCTTAGTTATGCTTTGGAGAAAGAGCATGTGCTTTATTGCGCGCTCCAGTAGTGAATCAATGCTGCACTGTTGAAGTTATCATAAAATTTTTAGGCACATGAACCAGAACTGCAACCATCACAAAATGACGGTTTGGAAACAGATTACAGATACCTTTGCTCCATTTGGCACCAGCTCTCTCAACTCCTTAATACGATCTTGGATCAGTTGCCTGTCCCTTGGCCGAGGCCTACAACTTTCCCCAGGCCTAGCCCTCTTCTTGCTGTTCTTAGCTGGTTCAGAAGACTTTTCAAACTGTTCACTATATGAACTAGGACATGTAGATGAAAAACCTTTTGGGGACATCACACCACATATCCCTGATGATGAACTCAAACAATGGTGTTTGTCCTCTCTGACAAGAGAGGACTGATCTATTGAACAGCCTTCTGAATTAATAATATGCACATTGTGAATAGAAGCTTCAGGATTTTTTCTAGAGGCCATTGCAGATTGCATTGATGTACAAAATGATAACTCACTATTAACATCATAATTACTATGACAAATGTTGGCCACCATTGCTTCCAAAAGATGATCTGGACGAGATTCAGAAGTCAATTGGCTAATCTCATCAGGCATATCCACAGTTTTCACATCTTGATTCACCTGTGCCGCCCTATCAAAATATTTACTCCCTTTCAAAAAAGATGGTCCAAGTGCTTCATGTAGCTCACAGCCAGCAGGGAACTTCAACAACGAGCACAAGGTATCCTTGTAACAAGGCTCAGTATGAAACTTTGACTTTTCGGTATGTTTTTGGGAGTTTGCATTTGAAGGTCTGGCGAAATCCAACACCCCTTTTTGGTTAATATCCACAGAATGCAACTTATCGCTTTCACAAACAACAGCATCAAGAAAAACTGAAGGGAAGCATGCAGAATCAACTCTGACTTTTTCTGATGGACGTATTAAATCATTGAAGCTATCATTATTTGTAACAGAATTGTGTAAAAATGATGAGACATTTTTTTCTGATTCCAACCTCATATCTTTGCAGCCACTACTGCCCCCTTCATACTTCCTCCCATTTAGAGATCTCATCTCTTCAAATTCCTGATGCTCCACATTCATCATATTGGATATCGAATGAAGCAAAATGGAACTTTCATCACTGTATAATTCAGGCCCCTCATGCTTGGCCACATTATCAGTCATTTTCTCATAAGCAGAATGAGGTGCGTAATTCTTCCCAGAACATTGAAGGGGCATTAAAACATCCAGTGTTTCACTCTTCATGGTTTTCTCTGTATCATGTAAGCAAATAGGCATAATATCTGAGGACAAATTTGTCTTCGATACATCTGACTGAAAAAAGCAAGAAATCTAGACGTCATGATAATGCTCAATGCATCAGGGTTAAAAAAAATTATGGCATAGCTCCACCTGCTATACTAGTGTGTGCAAAAATGCCCAAACAGACCCCTCACCCAATCACATGTGCACTTTCATCCAGCGTGCAGACACTTGCATATAGAGAGAGGTGAAGACCAGAAGCTTACCAGAGATGGCGAATTCTTCAAATTACTTTGTATTTGACTAGGAACATCGCCTATTGAGTAATCTTGAGTAGACAAAAAAAGATTTCTGATATGAGTTACAACCCCCATATCTTCAATCACCTGCTAAAAAGGAGCAAATTATTAAATATTTCAATAATAAATGGACTTCCATATAACTGCATATCCCGGAAATATTCTACAATCCATCAAAATCATAGAACAGCCCAAGACAAGAGAAAATAAAATTCAACTAAACTATAAACAGGAAATTAAGCACAAGACATAGCAAGGGTTCGGTGGTATATATAAACTCTACTGATTAGGTCGGCATTTCCCCCAACAATTCCACCCACGCCAATATGCTTCACACTTGTAAGCCAGCATTTAAGTAGATAACTGCCTCTCAATAGTAACATCAGACTAATCATGAGTGACGTTGTTATCTACATAATCAGCACTAAAAAATGCCTTAATATTTGATTTTCACACCAAATTCTCTAGTCTTGGTAGCTAGTTTAGTAAATTATAATTAAGTACACTTGTAGCCTGACATAATTACATTATGCCTAAGTTCTCAATTGACATTAGGGATGGATTGTTAATAAGTTCTCACTCATTTATCTTAAAGTTTTTCACTAAATTACATATGCATATTTACCTAGCAACCACATTGTTAATAGAAGCCTTCTTGAACCACATGAGCAACCACAATAACCAGCAACATGGAGTTCAAGCAAAGCAAATAAAAAGGCCATACTCATCTTACTTTATTTAGAGAGCCAAGCTGAACAACGCCAAGTGGGACTACAGCTACAACAACAATGGTCTACAAGGAAAAATAGAAGCTTTGTTAGTGAAAAATCTTAATGCAAACAAATTACAGTGATGCAGCCCAATAAGTTATCTTCTAAAGAGAATCACTAGTTTTCTAACATAAAGTACACTAGAAGTCTAGAACCTAATTTTTTAATTCCCTTTTTTTTGGTACATTAGGAAGTCATTAGACTCATTACCATGACTTTTCTTCCTTTATTACTTTGCAACAATCCATCTATCTTCTATCATAATTGAGAAAAATATATCTCCTTCATTTTTAATTAAAGATAACTCTGAAAACGAACAGTCTCATTTAGCATCAGCTGGAGTACAGGAGCTGACTTTTTTAAGTAAAAAGACAAATATTGTAATGAAATCATTGATACAATACTCTGCATCACCCAAGCAGCCTTCAATGCTCAACAAGGCAATATGAGACCACACATATATTGTCAACTGAACGTACAACTTTTGCAAATATCTTACCCTAAATAAAGCATACAGATGCAACACAGTCCGGTTGCATCAATTGCATCAAGTGAAATAGGAATAATGAGCCAGAGTCCCGTAATGGATTGATAATTTGTCATATTGAGCCTATTATCATATTAACCACAGTTTCCCAAATAGATTATGGAAATTAAATAATGAATTATCCTTAGTATTAGTTATGTATGGCAACTCTTATTTCTGCATAGAAACAGAAAGTTCTCTCTTCCAGTTTTTGTTCTGCATAAACGTTGTAAAGTAGTTAAAAATAATAAAGCAATTAACTTACCCTAATTCCAGCAGAAAACTGAGACTGCCACCCATCAGCAAACTGAAAATCAAACCAAAAAGGGGGAAAGGAATAAGAATGATTAGAAGATTAGTTAGACAATGACATGATACCTATCCAGTACCAATTAGAGACCTTCAAGTCTTGAAAGGCAGAAAGATCATTAGTGACAACATTGAATAACAAGAATCCTCACCTCAAAAGATGAGCAAGAACCTGTAACTTGATTATCTGCACAGATCCAACGATGCTTTCTAGTAGCAGCTACCTGTCCAACAATACTGTAAAGAAGGGATCTTAGGATAAGAGCTACATAAAGGAAATTTAATCTTAAATAGTATCAATGTTACATTAGATTAGTCATACCCTTCCCCTAACAAATACACATGATATGACATCTTTGCCACAGCTAACCCTAGAGCGTTGTGTGAAAATTGCCCACCACCAATCTGTTCCAAGGTCTTCTGGCAGCGCTTATTTTCTGAAGATTCATAATCATAAGGATTATCATAGTAAGCGTCCTCCCATGTTAAGATCCTGCAAGCAAGTACCACACCCAAAAATTTAAGGGAACGCATTATGGAATTTAATTCTTTGTGCTAAGTACACCTGTGACCAACAAATGAATCATCAAATTTAAGTGCAAAATTATATCACTAAACAAACAGTAATGTGTTATATTGCCAACTACACTGAATACAGAATGACAATAACAACAACTTATCCCATTTCAAATACACTACAATGAAAGTAACATAAAGCATTTTGAATAGACTGAAGGATTACAATTCATCAAACAAGATGCGTTTAGAAGTCCAGAGTAGTCAATAGCGCGCTATAGCGGCGGAGCGGTGCGTAGCGGCCCTCTGCCACTACAGGACTCCTGTAGCGTCGCGTTAAAGTGTCACTGCCATCCCGGACGGAATAGCGGGAGGAGCGGCCGCTGTTCTCTGTTCACACATCTTTGTTCTGCAACTCATCCATTTTCCGACCAAATCCGGCAGCCTGCACATATTCCAGCCAAGCTACCCCTTTTCTGGCCAAACCCACCCATTTTGCAACCAAGCTACCCATTTTAAGGCCAAGCTCACCCCTTTGTAGCTTCCTCTGTTCTGCACCCACCTTTCTCCTTCTGTCTTTCATTTTTTTCTTTTGTTGTCTTTCTATTTTTTTTTAGCTGTTGTCTTTCTATTTTTCAATCTAAATCATGTAGACAACCTATTATAGATTAAAAGACATCACTATCTTCTTTTCTTTTGGGCAATTGACATCACTATCTCTTTACATCTCCAACCTTTGTTTTGCTATCCAAAAAACAGAGCAGAGGTAATGGCGTTAACTACTATTGATAACTGTGACATATTGGAGACATCTTCTATATAAATAATAATTTGTTATGGCATAATAGAGGCTTAATGTGCCTTTAGACTATGATGATTGTGTCTTTAAGCTATGACTTTTAAGTATTAATGCTGAAATGTTTTAAGTTTTGAGTAATTTCAGTTTTGAGCATCTATTATGTGTGTATTAGAAATTATTTACATTGTATCTGCTATTTTTGGTATAGCGAGCGCTCTACGATAATAGATAACATCCAAGAGCAAAAACTCCTCAGAATATTGTGATTATGTGGATTCTAGAGTCTAGACACTCAAGACGCATGTCCTTCTTAGCTCACAGGGAAATATCAATGAATATTTTCACACTAAAAGTTGATAAAAAAAAATTATAATAGAATCCAAATAATGTTAGGTAAAAACTGGAAAATGTATCTAACCCATTAAATTAACCCGGTAATTAAAATGGGGGCAATCATGCAAAACTACAACTTTACCTCATTTAACACATTCTGAGGTGTCAACATCCAAAACAAGGGTAGATACAAAGACACAACAATGACGTAATAATAAATGCATTCTCCAAAAATATTTCCATCGTTGATTTTACTTTTATTAAAATTTATATGTGAATATATTTAAGATCAATAGTGAATATCTTCCATAAGTATGCATTTATTGCTGCTTAACATGTAATAATTTATCATGAAGAAATGTAATATATAAGGCATAGAAAGAAAGAATGAATAATAATAATAATAACATACATCCGAGCACGATGTTTGAGCTTCCAAAAGATGGCGTAGTTCCAATGAGTATTGAAACAGAGGCTTCTGAGTAGTTGGTGCAAGTCGGTACCCATCTTCTTCTTCTTCTCCTCAAAAAGTTAAAAACTTTTGACACCCCGTAGGCACCCCCGAGAGAAAAAGGGTCGTTAACCAATCCTCCAAAAAACAACAAAAACCCTCCAATTCCACACAATCACCTTGCCTTGCTAGCTAGCTCCCCCTGTAGGACCCTCTTCCAGCCTGCTTCCTCCGCAACCCTGCTCGCCGTTTTAATGGCGGTCCAACTGTTGGCAACAGCAGACGATCCGCACCCATCACTCCCACCACAAGTTCCCACTATCCCACCAACCAAAGCTTCCAACTTTCCTTCACAATTATCAAAACACTACCAAACCCACCATTGCACTGTACTTGACATCGCAAAACTTGCAACTAGCCATCCAATAACGTGCCCGGAAACACCTCTGTTCTTGAAGGAAGATTCTAGAAGGTGAGTAAGAAGGGGGTAAAAAGGGTGGCAAATAGTCTAGCTTATATCTGACGACATGTGAAAGTGTTGGGGGGTGAATTTCTCTGGAAATGTGAAGGAATTTTCAAATAAAGAAGCGAAACTCAAAAGGGGTTGGCGAAGACGGCAAAAGAGGATTCAAAGTTCAGAGCTTTATAGAGTTTTAGACTCAAAACCAATGAGAAATGAAGCAAAAAGAGTTGTAATCGTTGAGCTACATTTAAGCTCTTTCTTTCCCTGTTTAGAGAGAGAGAGAGAGAGAGAAGCAGTTTGCAGAAGTTGGAAATTGCTGTGTAGAGAGCAGTAGAGAGTGTCAATGGTGGAAAAGGAGAACAGAATGTGCTGCTTCTATATTGGAGTTACGTGCGCACCCTGTTTCATCTAGCTTTTTTACTGGGGGAATGTGCACCGTTGATTCGTACAATCATGCGCACCATGGCGTATCAACATAGTGTGCATTTTAGCAAACTGTTACTATATAAGATATTTAAATAACAATAATAAGAAAACAGAAAAATTGACTATTGAACTTTGAACACAGGAAACTAGACAAAGGGCAAAAGCCCCGAATGGAACACTAATGAAGGGTTAGAGGCTAATTTGAGCTTATATTTAACACTAACAACCCTCCATATGGGGCAAATCCAAGGAGGTTAAAAAAAAGGACTGGGAACAATCCAATTGGGTTATGAGTACACTTTATGGTGGTGTCAATTGATGGCCAACAACATCATACCAAATTGAGGACATGCTTCCTTATCTACCCCTCACATTTTCAATCTTGTTTTTCAAATCTTAGTGAACGAACTCCACTCTTAAGGTCCTTTTCAACAATGATCTTATTGCCCTAATTAAGTTGCGACACCCCCTTCAACCCCCCCCCCCCCCATTTTTTCATTACTTCAACCCTTTTATGCTATTCCACATTATAGTTAAATCTTTCAAGATTTTAGCTGATACTTAATAAATTCAAATTTTTCTCTAGGATTGTTCTCTTTGGGCCAACTCTTGTTTCACTAATAGTAACCATGTCCTATATGATCATATCATGCACCGATTTATTTGTGTGGCTTCAACTTGATCGTGATTCAGACTAGACAAATAAAGCATGTTTATGATCTCATTGAATATGTTTTATTCTCAACATGTTTCTTGTCCTACCACCACCTTAAAATATGTACATTTCCTTGCCCCTCAGCAGCTCAACATCATTTTTGGAATCGCATTATTTGTGTTAACCCTGCATGTTCGAGAGTGATTATGGTCACTGATTTCTATTATATATCTTCAATTCTTTTTAATTTACATCGTTGATTAATCCATTTTTGTAGGACAGTAGGTGGGCTGAATCATAAAGGACAAAAACACAAACCAAGTAAGGTTAAAAGAAAACGATAAGTTGTTCCATTATATATACTAGCAAATGTCGTTTTGGTCATATAGAGATTCAATTTGTCGGAAGTAGTTAACAGCAGTTTACCTGGTTACCTAGCAATATCAAGAGGCATAATCATTCAGATTTGTTTTGTTGCTAATTGGTTGTGTTTTCATCGATGGAATCAAATATCTCTCTAGGTTTCCTCAATTATCGATCATCGATCATAATAATTACCCATCATATGTCATCCAATAATTGACTGCAAGAGGACGTAACTAGTAGTAAAATGGGTCTATATTGCTTTTAGAAGAGGATATAACCTTGTCTAAAACCCACAATCAAAATAATATAAACTATAGAATAAATGAAAAAAAAATCATTACTATTATTCTCCAATGGTGGAATGAATAAAAATCTCTTTGAACGACTATTATTATTTTCGGCAATAAATTTAAGTCTAGGGCAATTAAAAGCTTACTCAGGGGATGGTCATTGGACGAAGTAGGCTAAATGCAAGAATATGCTAAGTTAGTGATTCTAATGATATAGTGTAAGGAATGAGTATTTACTATTATCATGAATGCAAAGAGACAAACAACAATGATTTCTCTCCATTTTTACTTTAAAATGATTTTTTTCTCAATTTCTTACTCGGTGATTTAGTTCCTTGGTCCAATATTGGCACATGAGGTAAGTATTAATTATGCAAGGCCAACACTGGAAGAGTCATGAAAATATCTTTTCTTTAATGTTTTCAATTTGCATTTAGATTCCAAAGGCCACTTTTTATCATGTTATGGTCTTCCTTTTCATTGCTTTCCCTTTTTCTCTTAACGTGGTTGGGAGCCAAAATCGTCCCAAATAGATCTTGTACCTGAGCTTTTCACAAACACGTAATCTAAGAAAGGATGATTCCTTAGCCTCCAAAGTCATGAGTAGTTGTTTGATCTCGTTGTCTCTCACTCACACACTCTCTCTCTCACTAAGTCAACATCGACGAGCATGAAAATGGATCACCCGTATGAAATCCAATTTTAAATATGATGAATAAGTGACTCTAGTGGCCACTACTTGAATAAACTAGCTTTAAGCTAGAAGTTAAGCAACTAGTTGTGCAGGATTTTTCATTTTTAAATGAACTTTGATTGGAAAATCTACCAAGATACATATCTCAAGTAGCAATTGGTTAGAGATTTTGTTTCCACTCCCTGGATGGTGGATGCTCATTAAGTCACCCCAAGCCAGTGATAAAACAGGCATAAGGAATCCAATGATAATCACTACCCCAAAACTCTTACTAAGCCAACTGTTCTTTTATAATTTTGTTTACTGAAGCAATAATGTTTCAGTCCTTGAGTGTAAAAAAGATAGAAAAAAGAAAAGGAATTCTTGTCATCTTGTGAATAATTAGTATCTAAAATATTGAATTTCTTACTTTAATAGGGAATATCATAATTATATTTGTAACAATGTAGTCCATTCTTCAACCACTGATAATGTTATATGATAACTACAACGGTTAATATGGTCTAAAACCATGTTGTCACTTTCAGTAAAGGTCCATTCAGGTGGGGAAATGGAATTACTATTAATTTCTCTTGGGATCTGCCCAAAGAAGACATTGACCATATCCGACAACATGTAATCTTAAATGATACTGTTGCAAGGAAAGTCAAGCATTATGCGTTTTAAAATTGATAAACTTTGTGCTAAAAGAAAGTTATTCCTACCACCATGAAAGGTAGAAATCCTTTTGTAACCACAAGTAAGTTTAGCATGATAAAGTGCTTCATCCAATATGTGCCCTTCAAAGATAAGATTAGATTAGTGGGATTTGTCATTTAATAGAGTTCTCACAAATAATATGTGTGTAATGACGTGTTTTCTTCTGTGTTTCAATTCTTACATGTATCCATCCTTTTCCTTTTCTCCACTGAAATTAATATTTCATGCCAATGATTATTGAAAGGGAAGATCTTCTCATTAAAAATTAAGAATGTGTGGTGAAGGAGTGATCAGTCTAAAATCTTCCATGCGATTAAATGAAACTTTGGCTACCAGCAACGATTCTGATTGAATGTAATTCTACCATTCACAGCACTAATTATATTGAAAGGGTCTCTAGGCTCTAGCCATTGAAAAGACTGTAAATAGTCATAGAAGGTTCTAAATAATGGTTCAACACATACTTTAAAAAAAAGAGAGAGGGAAAGGCTTTGGTTTATACTAGAATACAATTTCTTATTGAAAAAAAAAAGGAAAAAAGAGGATGAGATTTGTCTTCTCGATGAAGCATATATAGTTTATAACCCTGGTCAAGATAGTGTTGCCATCGCTTGGTAGAGAGAAGTAAATTAAATTGACAATTTATCTAAAGGCGATGCATATTACGAGTTATGGTATATTACCAAATTTCACCCATTTTTTCCTCTTCCATTAACCTAACACACTACTCTTGCTTACATTCTGCTGTATACCAACTTTCTTTATACAGTGAGATGAAAAGGTTAAACATGCCCAGAATGGTCATTTTTCACAACTAGATTTCCTTCAAAGCAGGTCAGTCACCTTGTATGCCAAACCAAAGCCATGGAAGTAAAGCTTTGAGTGACAACTGCTCTTTACATTTTTACCCTCTTCGGTGTGAGAATGTGATTGGAAGTGCGGAGACACCATTTTAGTTTTTGACAAAACAATTATACCTTGTTGGTGTTATAGCTAGGTAGCATTTTCTTCCCTTCTTTGAGTGCTGGATTCATCATCCTTGCGTAGGATCAAGCTCACAAAGATATCATCAGCTTAATTCTGAATCACAATGCTTGTCAGTTGTCATTTTGTTAATTTATTCAGTGGATCTGAACTGCTCATAGTGAGGATTCAGCTGTTGTTGTGTCGTCAGACTATTCAACATTCTTTGTGAATGCAATCATGTTAATGGGAAAATGTTCAGGAATGAGGACTATACAGCTGCCAAGCACTAGCCGCCAATCTAGGATATTGAGATTCACCAGTGATTATTTTATACTAGTTTTGAGGCATGGGATTTTATATTTTAACATATTAATGACGTTAAAAATGAAATTCATTGGATCTTAGCAACCAAAGAGAAAGTTGGAGGAGCTGAATGCAAAAGTGAGATGTCTATTCCTCTAGAGACTGATTGTCTGATTACTTTCTAATATTTGCTCTTTAATTTACTTAGATCACAATCTAAACAACAGAGAAAAAAAAAATTTAAGTCTCGTGGACCTAGCAAATAATAGTTAGATAAGTAAAACATAAGTAAGGAAATTACATTCGCACCCTAAACTTTGGAGCAGTTATATATAGTTACCATATTTTTATTAAATCTGTTAACTTTTTTTTTTATAAGATTTAATTGTAAAAATGGAGTTGAAGTGGTTATGAATCATGGGTGAGCATACACTCAACTTTTTGGAATACGTATAAATTCTGTTTCACGCGAGTGAAACAATATGATCATCTCTTCACAGATTTATTAAGAGATTGAATACACGTCTTTTTTTTGAGAATGATTTGACTTTTCTAAAATGTAAGATGTACTTTAGAAAATAAAATATGAAATCCTAATCATTGATAAAAAAATTAAAAAAAAATAAATTATCGCACATGTATGATCTGCTATGCAAGTACATGTATCTTACAAAATCGTAAGTCTTTGATTTTCTCATCAATGACTCATCAATAGTTAGGATTCTTCCTTTACTCTCTAAAGTGCAACTCTCACTTTAAAAGAGTCAAATTCAATTGAGAAATGCAACTCATTTTCACTACACTGTCTCGTACAGGTAAATCTGGTAACCTTTTAACTATGATAAACCATGTAATAAAACTTTACACCTAGGTACTTACCAACAGAACCTTTTAATGTTATAATCACGTGATTATAAAATGCATGCCTTCTTGCAAATTGGTCTAATTAATCATCTCCATGTTCTACTTCTTACTATTGGGATTTCTAAGACAATAGTTGAAGCAAGAAGGACACAAGCAAACTATGCATGCATGGAGAACATTAGTGTATTCTCCGTCTTCTCTGTTGAAAAGAAAATTCTTATTTTGGTGCATCATAAATTCATAAGTTCAATTTGAACCAATAACCTTTACTTAAAAGGAAAATATAATTGCTAAAAAAAAAGTGTCACAAACCTCATATTAGGATCCTCTGCAATTTATTTTCAAATTGTAGAGATCTCTTAGCCCTTAAAAAATAATTTTTTATCATAAAATATTAAAAAAATATGATATATTAAATGCTGGCTGTGAAATTTAAAACTGCACCGTCTACTGTTCTTCTTTGAACTGCAGACGATATAAGTCCCACAAATCTCACAAAACAATTGTGGGCCATTAATATTTTTAAAGAAGTGAAAGACAGAAAATAAGAAGAAAAAATTGAATGTTGATTATGATTTGTGAGGTATTCGTATAAAAAGTATATGTGCAAATAATCGCACTTTTACTTAAATCCTATCTACCAAACTAATTGTAATACTTTTGTTTGCACGCAATGTTATTTAGTCTAATTATGTATCAGTCAACCAACCGTGTAAGCATCTAAAATTCAACATATTATCAAAGCTTGTATCGATCAAGTGGTGGCACTCCAGCATGAGCAGAGTATATATATGCTATGTAGGTTCTAAGGAAGTCTTTGTATTCAAAAAGCCTAATACGGAGGAGGACTGCAGTCATCAACTAGTGCTTTTGCAGGCTCAATATGGCAATTGTGGGATGAATGTATGAAGCTTGTAAATGTTGTCCGGGCAAGTCTTTTGTTTGTCACCAGTGTATGACTTTGCGGTCAGCGGCAAACAATCATCAAACAGATATTCAACTTTGAATTGTGTAAAGATTGAATTTCAAATAAACTGGTTGAACACATTTCTACTGCAAAACCTGAAGTTTTCAACTTAATTGGGTAAAAAGAAAAAAATAAAAATAAAATCATCTCATTTATAACCTTTGAGATTATAAACTTTTGATTAGTGCTTCTAGTAAAATTGAAGTAATATAGATAATGCTTTAGCTTATTTGACAGTGAAATCTTTTGTTATCCTTTCTTTCTTTCTTATCTCGTAATCAAATCGAAAGCCACTGAACTAAAAAATTTAAAAAGCAATATGGATTATAAGTTAAAATAAAAATGGTATCTTACCTTATTTTTATTTAATATTATTTTCTACACCAAAATAAGTAAATGTGATTAAGTAAAAAAAATAATAATAAAAATAAATATAATAAATAATATTAAAAAATATAAAAATATATATATATATATTTATGATAAGAACAGTATTGTTGAAGTTAAAATGTACTACGTACTGTAACAGTTTTACCAAAAAATCAGGTGCTATAAAGTAGATGGAGGACGTTTCTGACACTTGAAGCATCATCTTCACCCCCATAAACCGTAAGATTGTCCCCTCTACTTGCGGTTCCTTTTACAATTTTTATGTCAGGATGCATTGAACTAAGATTATTACACAAAAACCGCCCACCATTTTGAGCCATCTGTTTTTACTTTACTTTTCTAATGAAAAACCAAAATGATAAGACTACTCGTTTACTGTGCAAGACAGAGTGCACACAGAAATAGCTTTTAAGAACCTCATTTTCTATTTTTTATAATGTTTTATAAGTTGAATTGAGAATCAATTGATAAGAATTTTAAATTATGATTCAATTGGTTTAAATAATTAAATTGAATAATATTTAAATCATAAATATAATTGGTTTACAGTCAAATTAAGTCAACTATAAGTTTAATTTTTAAAACATTGATGTTTAGAATCAATTAGGAACCAAACCATTTTATTTTACATTTTTCAACAATAAGTACAAAATAAATTGACGTCTTAGACTTAGTAATCTTGCTAATAACTTCTATATGTTAGACTTGAATTTTGAGAATGTTTTAAATTTAAAGTATTTTTATGTGTATTTTATATAAGTCTAAGTCCTATATTAAGTAAAATAAATGAGTGTTTATGTAAAGACTATGTCCGTGGATAGATACTTTATGATATTGATGTAGATATGGGACTTAGGCTCACCCTTAATACACACACTTGCACACCACGCCTCGCTCGCACGCGTGTGGGATTAGTCTGATTTTACTATAGGCTTATATTTTGTTAGTTCATTTGGAGACTAAAATATATCTTTAGACTGTTAAGATAGATTCGTTGGCTACTTACTTAGTAAGTTACATTAGTTTATTTATCTTTGTTTCACCAAACAGAACATACACATTTGTTTATCAGGTTACATTGCTTACTTCTCACGCCTCTTTTACTCTCACTATTGTTCATGTTCTTCATCTTCTTCTTTGCTACTGTGTGTTCACCCGAGAGTTTCCCTGCACGTTCTATTGTGTCTTTTGGTATTAGAACAGGAGGTGTTGCTGCTCAAAGTACCAGGATCTTCATGCGAACGAGTTCCTGAGGAGACCTACGTCTAATCCTAGAGAGTTATCTGTCGAGGCCATTCCATCGAGCATTACTCTAGGTAGGGCAAAGATAAACCTTTAAGGATAGTGTCTAGTACAATTCGTGGTATACCCGTTCTAATCCTACCTTTTTTCCTATTAATTTCTCTTGTTGGTTCTTTGTTTTTTTCCTAATTTTGGTATTTTAAGTAGTTAAAATACTAGTATCCACACCTATATTTCCAACAATCTAAAGGGTTCATCATGGAAACTAGTATTCTAGCTGCTGCCAAAGTTATTCCCGATGTCTTAAAAGTTGAACCTTTTGATAGAAATAATTTTAAGAGGTGACAAAATCGAATTTTGTAAGTATTTGATTTTAACAAAAAAAAATTTTTGTTGAACCCAAACTAGAGGAAGATTCTGAAAATCATCAACAAGCTTTGAAGGATTGAGAAATGGCAGATAAATTGTGTAGACACACAATTCTTAGAGCTTTATCAAATGATTTGTATGATATTTATTATCACTATTCTCATGCTAAGGATATTTGGAATGCTTTAGTTCAAAAATATATTTATGAGGAAGAAGGTAGTAAGAAATTTTTTGTTTACAATTTGAATGCATTCCAAATGGTTGATGATAAGAATGTTACTTCACAAATTAATGAGTTTACTAAACTTGTAGATGATCTTGCAAAAGAATGAGACATTTTACTCGAAAGGTTTGTTTCTCAAACTCTTGTTGATATATTACCAGATTCTTAGAAGGATTATAAACTAAATTTTATGCAAAAGAGAAATATTATGATTTTGCAAGAAACAATTATGCATATTAAAATTAAGGATAAAAATAGGACTATGACTAATGAACAAAATGCTAAGGAGATGCATGCTAGAGCTAATATTGTTAGAAATGTATATTCTAAGAATTCATCTCATGATCACAAAAATCATAGTTTTAAATCTTTTAAGCCTCAATTTAAGAAGCATGATACTAATTCACCCCCTTCAAGGGAAGAAAGGTGCTTGTTTTATGTGTGGCAAAACAAGTCATTTTGCTTCAAGTTGTATATTCAATAAGAACAACCAAGGAGGAAGAAATGGATGAGGACCATCATCCAAGGCTAGTGCAAATATGGTGGAACACCAAGATGATGTTATAATGGCTGTAGTATCCAAATGCTATTTGGTGAAGGAAGCCAAAAGTTGGATTGTGTGGACTCCGGTGCCACAAAGCACATTTGTGCTAAGAGATAGATTTTCTTCGAGTTTGCTCCCATGGAAGATGGGAAAGACCATGTTTACCTAGGAGATTCAAGCAAAGTTTCGGTACTAGGTAAAGGAAAGGTATCATTGAAAATGATATCTGGTAAAACCTTTGGGTTATCCGATGTGCTCTTTGTACCCGCCATTAAACATTGCTTAGTGTCGGTCTATCTCCTTAACAATGCCATTGTGAAAGTAACCTTTGATAGTAATATAGTTACCTTGTCCAAAAATAAGTTGTATTTTGGTAAAGGTTATCTTACTAATGACTTGTATGTCTTGAATGTAGTTACAAATAATAATTAAGGAAGTTCATCTTTTGCTTACTTGGTTGATTCTCTTGATGTTTGACATGGTATACTTGGACATGTGAATGTATCATATATCTTGAAATTGAAAGAAATGAGACTAATTAATAAGTTGGATAATACAAATTTGGATAAGTGTGAAATTTGTGTGGAAACTAAAATAACCAAGAAACCATCCAAACAAGTAACAAGACAAAGTGAGTTGCTTGAACTTGTCTATAGTGACTTAGAAGACTTAAAACACACAATGACAAGAGGAGGTAAAAGGTTTTTCACAATCTTTGTGGATGATTACTCTATATACACTAAGTTGTATTTGCTAAGAGCCAAGGATGAAGCATTTGAAATGTTTGTTAAGTATAAAAATGAAGTGAAAAACTAACTTAGTGGAAAAATCAATAGGTTAAGAATGGATAGAGGTGGTGAATATGAATCTAATCATTTTAATGAGTTTTGTGAACAACATGGCATAATATATGAGATAACTCCATCATATTCACTCGAATCTAATGCCATAGTAGAAAAAAAGAATAGAACTCTAAAAGAAAAATGATGAATGTCTTATTTGTTAGTTTCGGCATATCTATGTCTATGTGGGGGGCTATTCTTTTGGCTTGTTAAATACAAATTAGGGTTCCACATAAGAAACTTAGTAAAACACTCTATGAGCTTTGGTTTGATAAGCAGCCTAATCTAGGACACCTTAAAGTGTGGGGGTATTTGGATAAAGTTATACTTAGGATCCTAAGAAAAGAAAACTTGGTACTAGAACATGTGATTGTGTGTTTATTGGTTATGCTCAAAATAATGTTGCATATAGATTTTGTTGTGAAAAGTGATGTGCTTGAACATAATTCTATTATTGAATCTTGTAATGCATCATTCTTTGAGCATGTGTTTCCTATGAGAATTAAAGAGAAGCATGTTGTTGACTTTTATGACTTGTATGGTGATGTTGTTGATGAACTTAGTAATGAAATAAGAAGAAGTAAGAGAAATAAGAAAGAAAATAGCTTTGGAGATGATTATTATACATATCTTATTTTCGATGACCCTTTGACTTATAATGATGCTATTACTTCTATTGATACTCCTTTTTGGAAAGATGCTATAAATGCTGAAATTGAATCTATTATGTCTAATCATACTTGAGAATTAGTTGATTTGCCTCATAAAATAAAACCTATTGGGTGTAAATGAGTGTTTAAGAAGAAATTAAAACTGGATGGTAGTGTTGATAAATACAAGGCTAGGTTGGTAGCTAAATGATATAAACAACAAAAGAATATTGATTACTTTGATACATACTCTCCGATAATTAGAATTGCATCCATTGGAATTTTATTTGTCATAACATCTATACATAATCTTGTTGTGCATCAAATGGATGTGAAAATTGTATTCCTCAATGGTGATATTCAATAGGAGATCTACATGGAATAACTCGAGGGATGTCTGGTTAAGGGCAAAGAGAACAAAGTATATAAACTTGTCAAATCTCTTTATTGTTTAAAGCAAGCTCCTAAACATTGGCATTGACATGAGAAATTTGATAGTATCATGATATCTAATGGTTACGTGATTAACAAATAGGATAAATGCATATATAGCAAATTTGATAATAATGTTGGTGTGATTATTTGCTTATATATTGATGATTTATTGATATTTGGAACATCATTAGATATTGTGAATGATACTAAGAGCTTTCTTGCTTTCCAATTTGATATGAAAGATATGAGTGTTGCAAATGTGATTCTTGGAATTAAATTGATTAAGAAACATGATAAATTTATTTTGCCTCAATCACACTATGTTGGAAGCATACTTAAGAAATTTGGATATCATGATTGCACATCTATTTCTACACCTTTTGATCCCAGTTTGCATCTTGTAAAAAATAATGATAATAATGTTTCATAAGTTAAATATAATTGTATCATTGATAGTTTGGTGTACTTGATGAATTGTACTAGACCTGATGTTACATTTGTTCTCAATAGATTGATCAGGTATATACATAATCTTAGTGATATGCATTGGATTGTTTTGAAAAGAATTTTGAAATATTTGAAAGGCACTATAGATTATGGTTTGGTATATTATGGTTATCCTTTAATTTTGGAAGGTTATAGTGATGTAAACTGGATTTCTAACTATGATGAATTAAAATCTACTAGTGGATATGTGTTTATGTTGGCAGGTAGGGCTATCTCTTGAAAATCCACCAAGCAAACTTGTATTACTAGGTCCACCATGGAGTCAAAATTTATAACCTTAAAGAAGGTGGGATCCGAGGCCGAGTGACTAAGGAATTTGTTGGTGGATATACATTTGTGGAATAGAATAGAGACATTTGAGTATATTCATTATGACTGTCAAGTTGCCATTGCTTGAGCAAAGAATATAATTTATAATGGAAAAAGTCGACATATAAGGTTGAGACATAATATTGTGAGGTAGCTAGTTGAGAATAATGTGATATCCATGAATTTTATGAGGTTAGAGAAGAATTTGGTTGATCCTCTTACCAAGGCTTTTACCGTGACGCTGGTAAATGAAACATTGAGGGGGATGGGATTGATGCCCATAAGAAAGGCGGTATGATGGACACCTGACCACTGTAATTGGACATCCTATAAAGGTAGTTTAATGTGGTAAACGAAGTCATATGACACTACAAAAAATATGCTATTTTGTAGCAGTTTTTTTTTTTTCAATTTGCGGGGGTTTTTAACCATTGCTAATTAAATTGTGGCAGTTTTAAAAAATACTGTATTTACGTTCGCCGCAATATATTGCGGCGATTTTTTAGCGACCCCTACAACATTGATTAATTTGTGGCAGTTTTAAACCCCCACAATTTGTGGCGGTTTTTTTTTAATTTGTGGCGGTTTTTAACCTCTACTATCTAGTTGTCTGATTCTATTTATCAAAAATTTATAGAGGTTTAAAACCACTACTATTTGATTATTGTAAACAACATTTTTTACTTTCTTGGGGTTTAAAACCGCTACAATTCATCTGATGATTTAAAAAAAAAGATTTAGTACATATTTAATTTTGAATTCTAATAACGTTTAGGATGCACAATCAAAACAATTAATTTTATAAAACTACTAATATAAATGTAAATTAAATTGCATTAAAATTATTCATAATAACATAAACATCATAAGTTCGAATCAATAATAAACTAAATAGATTCATCCCTTATAACATTAACTTACAACTTAAAATTCTTATAGTGCCACAATAAATGAACATAAAAAATCAACTCTAAATATATTGTTGGTGGTTTGTATTGCCACCACCAGATGATCTTCTTGCATCCAATGACATAGTAGATTCACTTAAAGCATCACTTGGGTGAAATAAATGAACATATAATTAATATAATTACAACACTTATAACACTAGTTCCCAAAGAATCCATTAAAATAAATAAATACGAAGTACCAAAAGTGCAGTTCATGTTTACTACCCAATTCTATTTTTAATATGACATTTTTGTGCCTGTCACTCATAACATGGTAGAAAGAATCAATTGAGCAAACCTAATTAGTAAACTAATGACATAAAGGATTTACTAAAATACCACAAAGCTATAGATTTATTTTCTCAAAAATTTTGGACATAATAAGTTAGTCAGTTTGTTTATTACCATAGTCCCTAAATAAAACCATGCCTCCTGGCTTTAACACAGTAAAACATTCCTTGATGGACCTTGGCATCCTTTCCAGCAGTACTGCTGATAGAGTAAAAATCTGACATTACACATCAAAACAAGCAACTTACACAATGCGAGGTCATTAATTTTTAACTTACACCATTCAGTTATGAGTCTTAAGAATTATTTTATAAATTTAGAGATAAAAACGTTGTGTGAAAGAATTCAGAGAGATGACATAGAAAGAGTAAGCATCACTAAGGCAAAACAATCATAAACCATATGACTATCCCGGAATGCATGGTTTTGGATTAGGAATATTTAGTCAAGAGATATTGGTAGTAAAGAGAAATATATGAAATAATAAATATTAAAATAACTCAAGATGCTGATTTTGGCTCAACGTAAGCTCAAGATCTGGAAGCACCATATCATTGAACTTTATGACAATTTTAAAGGAGAAAAGATCATACCAATGTTACAAAGTCTACTCCGCCAACACAAAAGTCACAATCTTCTGATGAATATGAATTGGTAAAATGTTGTTCATTATCCTCTTTGATATCTGGAGGAAAACAGAAAGAGCTAAGTCTAACTTTTTATGGAGCCGACAATAACATAAACTAGTAGCAAAAATTAGCAGCAAAGAGGTAGAGTGAGAAACCTGACAAGCAATTGGACTAGTTTTGTAAAAATTTATCTTGGCAAGGGTTGCATGCCAACCATTTTGGGAACCCATTAGTGGAAAGATCACAACAGAATGTATGGAAACGATGCTTAAAAGAGACAATAGTGGTGGTACTTATAGTCTCGTTAGCCCTCTCAAGAGTTTCTTCACTTCAGTCGCGTGCATAAACAATCACATCTTTGTTGGCCCTACATGAATAAAAGATGCAAGATATAAAAAACCAATAGCAAATAGCCAAAATGACTAAAAGGAAGCCATTAATTTTAATCTGCTCTGGTAATTCAAAAATTGTAAATGAACTAGACAAAACCACTATTTTGCAATTCTTAATCAAGACGTAGACATAGGTGACGTATATGCATTTCTGTATATATTAGAGCGTATACACTAATAGAAATGCATATATACTGTGAAAAAGCAAGGCTATAATGGGGCATTTCTCAGAGCAACTACTTTTCACTTAAACTGGTATATACACTAATAGAAATGCATATCACATTTAGCACAACAAGCTATTAAAAAAATATCTCTACATTAGACAAATTCTTTCCCTTAACCTGGTATGCACTAATAGGATATGCTGATCAGATTTAGGATAGCAAGCTATAGAATACACACACACACACACACACTTTTACTTGAGCTGGTATATACACTTTTCCTTATTTTTTGAATAGGCACACTTTTACTTAAGCTGGTATATACACTTTTCCTTATTTTTTGAATAGGCAACACAAAAATCCAACTTCATCAAAAACTATAGGGAAACAAAAAATTATCCATAAATTGAGGGTCAATATATATTTTGATAAAATGAAAAAAAAATCTTTATAAATGAAGGCCAATACATTTCTTCTTCAAAGCAAAGTTCAACTTAAAATCAATTCTCATCACAAGGAAAGTCAGAATGATTATGGTAATAAAAAAAAGTACCTTTACCTGAAGTATCTAGTTTAGATACAATAACATAACCATACGAATCCACACTTCCCAACATTAAGTAACCATGACCTAAAAGGCATAGCAAGTTTAAATAAGAATTGATATATTGATGTAAATTTATAAATTTATAATGTGGCTAAACAAAGTATTAAAGGAAGAATTATGATGCAAAATCACATACTCTCCGCTTCAGCAAGAACAATACTCTGAATTTCTGAACAATGAGGGTAGCGGTTGACTAACGAAGAGGCAATAATCTACAAGAGGCCATAATATGCAAACTTACTAAATTAATAAATAATTGGAAAAATAAGAAACCAAACACAAAATAAGATTCCAACATATCCTATAGCAAACATGATCAGAGCATCAAGCATGTAGATTTGCTTTATGAAAAATGAGACTCTATACCCCAGTGTGTTCAGGTATCAAGAGGCTTTCTTTTCCTTTGGTGACTGAAGATTCTTCTAGAGCAACCTAGAGATTAAATATGAAATCAAGTTAAGTAAAACAGAAATCATCATTTGTAGAACTAAAATCAGTCAAATTGAACCAGCAAGATGACATTTCACATTTCAAATCACAAGGCCAATTCCACTAACAGACAACAAGAATTGTTCTAGAATAAATATCTTCTGCCCAAGTCTCTAGTATACCATCATCCATTTGGATGCATTTTAAACTTGAATTCCATTAGTGATTTCCATGCTATTTTCCTACTTGAAATTTTTATCTTTTCAATCATAAATTGATAATGCCCTACACATGTCACATATACTGAAGCAACAGAAACAAAAACAATAGAAACGAAGTTACTCAAGTTCCTGGAACTAAAATCATGAGTCTAGTGTTGCAACATGTGGAAGCAACAGAAACAAAAAAATAACAGAATCGAAAAATAGGAGAGTGAGGTGAATGAGGATGAAGAAAGTAAGAGAACCTTGAATCTGGAAGATTGGCCTTGCAATTGTTGTAGAAGATGGTGCGGTGACTGGGGGCTTGGGGTTGGAGTCGGCCGAGTCAAACCGTTCAAGTAATAGGGACACGCTGGCTCATTATGGAACTATGAACTAGCGATGAGGCAGTGACGAGGCGCAGATCAAGGCAGTGGTGAGACGGATAGAGTGAGGGGGAAGAAATAGGGGCGGCACTCCTTGGAGTGGACTCTGAGTGGGAGGGAGAAATACAAACATGAGACAGAGAGAAGGGATCTAAGAAATCAGAATGAGAGAGAGAGGGACTCTGGGTGGACTTTGGGGGGGAAACGAAATCAGATGGTGGGAACAAAAGGAAAATCACGCTTTTTTTAATCTGTGGGGGTTAATAACTTCTATTGAAAGGAAAAAAAACTCCCACAATTTGTTTTAATTTGTGGTGTTTGATAACTCCCAAAAAAAACTCCCACAATTTAGTCTTTTTTTTGTAGTGCGAGTCTCAGTGGAAAGGGCATTGTCACTTTTATATGTGTGTTCCGCCATCATATGAGATGATTGGTGATGAGTCTCTCCTTATGGTGTATGGCAGTACCAATGTAGTTGGTGTTATAAGATGAATTTTGCTTTTAATGGGTCTATAGTCCTTGATGAGGATGGGGTATCTACTACAGCATACTCCTGATGAATGTCACTTAAGTGAGAGTGGGGATGGTGCCGTCTCCTGTGAGTTTTGGGCATAAAATCTCGAGCTCTTATGATTCCAGGATAGTGCATGACCCGGATAAAGTGCAAAACAGCTAAAAGTAGCATATCACTTGCGAATGTTATGTAACCAGTAGACGTGCTCCAACCATTATCTTTGAAGTGGGTTTAAAGAGGTTACTCTACCACAATTCTCTAGAGTTGTCACCCACCTATGCATAATGATGAAATTCAAATCATTTTGAATACTTTCCTGATGCATGACATTTTTGTTTTACTCTTTTAAGTTTGAAACATGTGGGAGGTTGTTAGACTTGAGTCTTGAGAATGTTTCAAACTTAGAGTACCTTTATATGTGTTTTGTATAAGACTAAGTCCCACATTGAGTAAAATATACTCTTGAAGAGTGTTTATATAGGGACTATATCCTTGGGTAGATACCTTATGGTATTGAGGTAGATGTGTGGACTTGGACTTACTTTAATACACACACGCACACTCTGCCCCGTCTCGTTTGCGTGTGTATGGGTTTGGTTTGGTTTTACTTTGGACTTATCTTTTTCCAATCCACTTGGAGACTAAAATATTTCTTTGGACCATTGAGATAGATTCGTTGGCTGCTTACTTAGTAAGCTACCTTGGTCTATTTATCTTTACTTCACCAAATAGAACATACACACTTACTTATTAGATTACATTGCTTACTTCTCACGCCCTTTTTGCTTCCACTACTATTCATCTTCTTCCTCTTCTCCTTTGCTACTATGCATGCACTAGAGAGCTCCCCTGCACTCTCTATTGCTTTTTCTGGTATTAGAACGGGAGATGTTACTGCTCAGAGTACTAAGATTTGTGTAGACAAGTTCCTGAGGAGACCCACGTCTAATTATGGAGGGTTGCCCATTGAGACCATTCTACTGAGCATTACTTCGGGTAGGACGAAAATAAACCTTTAAAGACAGTGCCTAACACAATTCGTGATATATCCATTCTAATCATTTTTTGGTTCTTGTTAATTTCTCTTATTGGTTCTTTGTTATTTTTAATTTTGGTATTTTAAATAGTTAAAATACTAATACCCATACTTATATTTCCAATACGATCAACTACAAGTTAAAATTTGATTGATGAAAGGTATCTTCAATCAGAACAACTCAGTTGTGGGTTTCAAATGACTTCGGGTGTAAGGTTAAGGTCTTTGGGTATTTTCTCTAAAAGCAAACTAATTTTCGGGTAAGAATGTAGGTGGTGATTAGGATTGAGTAGATATGGGGATGAATTTTCAACAAGTGACCTATATTAACCACTAGTGCCTCGGGAAGAGGCTCATCAACCGTAAATCGTTGTCCATCCTTCAAGACCTGCACTTGCAGCCCTTGTATTTCACCTTCAATAACAAGGGTTATGAGGTTAACATCACTATGCTGAGTATTGAAGAATCATTGCCTTGTTTACATGACCCTGTATGTACCGATATTGAGTAGGCTTATCAGGCCAATTTTGGATGTGTTCTTTCTTGTAAAGGATGACAAGCGTGCCTCAGAGAATCACTCCAGTAGTGTACCTCCTCACTAGCATAGCCAATGCTTGTATATAATCTGCAGCTTTGCTTAGGCCCTCTGCGTATAAGCTTGCCTTGTCTTCTATATAGACAGGTCAAAGAACTCCCTGGCTACTTGTATTGCATCATCCAATAGCTATAAGTATTTGGCCAAATGCCAGGCAAAAGCTAAATACATGGAACTGATCCAAGCCAATTACTTGGATGGGATTATAATAACAATTGTTTTACTTATTTGAATATAAACCAATCTTATGCTATAGGGAGGAGACAAAATGTATACTAGACCTGAAAGAATCCAAGTTCTTGTCTGGCCTTTATAATTTGCTTACTCAGGTTTGAACTCTGGAACAAAATGGAAGTTGTATCTGCTAGAGAGTAGCTTACTCCATGTGTGCCAATTATAAGTGCTTCATTGATTTTAGGGAATGTGGTACCAGAAGCCTACTATAGCTGAGTTGACTCCATTAGTTTGACGGAAAAGAATCACATGTTGCTTAGCTCTGTCAACGAGCATATTCCTGACTCCTAGTAATGATTTCTGAAGACTTGAGTGAATCATGAATGGCAAAGAGGACAAGAACATGGCAGAAAAATAATAAAACATGTCTTTAGAATATGATCGAGTTCTTGATATTTTGTACCACCAGCCATTTTCTTTTTGCAACTTCTTGGCAATAACCCACAAAATAAAATAAATGCTCATCCAATCAATATTATTTAAGGAAAATGTTGTTTGTCACAAAAGCCAATTCGTAAAACGGTTTATGAAGAGAAACAAATTTTTTGCGTTTTGCCATTTAGTTCAGTAATTGTTTTTCTTTTTTTAACAAAATTATAACATTTATTTTTTTAACTCATCCTGATTGGTTAAAAATCTCTTCGTGATGTATTTACGAAACTCACTTCGTATAATATAGCAGTGCTGATTATTTAATTGGTAAAACAATTTTGTGGCAGCCTAGGAGCCTTAACTTAGGCACCAAATCTCTTTGGGGATTACTTGATCAGTTGATCCGGAGATTGAATTCCATTGAGGCAGCTTTGTCACTACTGTAGCTTACTGTTCCCTTCCCACACCACATGCATATTAGACAGACCTCCCTTGTAAAAATAAATAATAGATAAACAATGCTACACACCACATATTCATAGTGGGAAATGTCTCCTCGAGGCCTGGGCTGGCTTTTTGTTTTCTGGGCCATTAAGAATACAGGCTGACCTGGACTGATTTGTTTTCAATTGGTCTCACAAGGGCCGAACTCAGCCCGCTTGACAATACTATATCCGGGGCTCCACTTGTTAATGGATACCACCTGCATGTAAGTAACCTTACTGACTAGGGTTCATGGCCACCATGCACGAGATCCAATTAGAATTTTATGCTATTAACATAGGATTGTTCATCTTCACATTTTCTTTAAGAGCATGATTAGTCTAAGATATTTTAAATACTTTGAGTCTTAGTTATGATCAGTTTCGTGTAGTATATAATATATTTGATTATGGATATGGTTAGACTGAAATTAACTGGTATTCCTAATTACTTGAAAATAAACTTTTCTTATGTAATGTCATGAATTATCTCTCTTAAAAGTTTAAAATATTAGATGAAGACACATTAATTAATAATTTTATATACTTAACATGTCTTCTTACATAAAAGTCTTTTAAATTTAAAGTATGGGATGACAAGAATGACCACTTAGTCATTGAAACTTTGATATTATATCATAAAACATCTCTTTCAAAAACTTAAACTATTAAATGAAGATATATGAATGATTTTATATATATAATATGTCATTATATGCTCAATCCCAAATCTTCAGTACCTCTTGGATATCTGGAAGGGATGGTAAATGGTCTCCATGGAGATTTGACTTTGAGATATCCCACAAAGAAAAAAAGGTTTACCAAGTGAGCTACAAGAATAGGACTAAAGCAAATTTTTGTTGTACAAATAGTACCTAAAACCTTTTAGAAAAAAGAAATTTATTGTATAATTCAAGTGGCATTTTCAAACCACAAGGCAATACTAGCAAGTGGCAACATAAAGACTGTGCCAAAAACGTCCATGGCATGGATGGAACAATAATCAAGCATCAACACCAACCCTGTGGCCACCTATTTTTAGGATCCAATCTGGGAAACCGTATTCTCTTCTTCCAATTCGAACCCAATGTAACTGTCTTCTCTTTCCGCCGAAACAGTAGCTTAAACAGAAGTCCTCTGCCTCTGTTGCAACTCTTGCTACTATGATCCTGCTTGGATGCTCCTGTGCGAGAAGAGCGGTTCTCATAGTAGTCATGATCAGCTGGAAAGATCTCATCACGGGTCCGGGCTGTGTTGAGTCTTGTATACTTCTGTTCAAGTGATTCCTTGGGTATGTTCCTTGCTAACAAAGGAGATACACCTCCCCAATTATTTGTGCCCAAAGATGGGTGGTGGGGTGTTCTAAATTCCGACAGTTCTCTCTGTCTCTGCATCATGCTTTTTTCTTCAGCACAAATACATCCTTCAGCATTTTGTATTGGGTTGGAATCTTCTTATGACCTAATATATATATATATATATATATATATTGAAACATATATATAATGGAGTATACATCATAAAAGAAAAAAGAGTAAATTTATTATACATTAATATAAGATTAAAAGTTACATAAAGGTTTATGATCATTTAAAAAGTATATTTATCTTCTAATCTTGATGATCAAAAAGATCCACTTTAAAATTAATTCTCT
This sequence comes from Ormosia semicastrata, assembly GCA_029884595.1. Classification (NCBI taxonomy): domain Eukaryota; kingdom Viridiplantae; phylum Streptophyta; class Magnoliopsida; order Fabales; family Fabaceae; genus Ormosia; species Ormosia semicastrata. The sequence continues at coordinate 12,188,525 of JAQQTO010000055.1, read as the reverse complement.
CATCTCTCATAATAAAAATTTTTTCACTATAAATGTCATATATTTATATAGGATCTTACTCAGGTGAGAAAAATGTTTATTGTGATAGATAAGATAAGTGAATCTTTACATTGGATATTTCATGAAAAGATGATAAATACACGACTTTTTAAGTAAATCTTCAAGTACTTTTAATCAATCATTCATGTATGATTATATAAGTTAAGATTTACTCTTATTATCCTTCACACTAAACACTTCTCACTAGATATGTTCCCTATATATATATATATATATTGGAGCATATATAATGAAAGAAATATTTATTATAAAATGTTAGATGAGCAAATTTTGATCATTCATGTATAATTGTATAGTCAAGATTTACTCATCTCTTTCTCTCACAATAAAAACTCATATCACTCTCTTACAATAAAAATTCTTCTCACTTGATATGTCTTATATATATATATATATATATATATATATATATAATAAGATGAGTGATTTATTATTAGAAGTAAAAAAAATAAATTTTAACCATTAAATCATATATAAATAATCAAAATTAAAAATAAGTTAAGAGTTACATAATCACTTAAAATAGTCATATTATTTTATATTTTAATATTAATCATCCACATAATATTTAATATTCAAAATTTATTCCATTCACTCAGATAAAAGTATTCACGGGACAAATTGGACCTAGTTTATTGTCGTCGAATCACAGCCCAATATTTGTTTGACACAATTTTTAGACCTTGATGTAATTCGATCATAACCTGACAAATGATTAGACTAGAACTAGATCCACCATATAATTAAATTAAATAAATTCTAAAAAAAAAAGATACAAAGTAACAGCCCAAACAACACGGCAAACCGTGTTTGGTAGTAAGTTTTGAATTTTAGTTTTAATTTTATTTAAATTAAAAAAATTATAATATAAATATAGAAACTCAGACTTCTCCGGACAACCATAACCAAGATGCGTTATTATCTCTTCTTCAATTTTAAACAATATGCATAATTAAATCATATAATTTTAAAAGATGAAAACAAAAAGCAAGGGAATGTTTTACAATACAGATTTTGAATTAAATTATATCAATACAAATATATTATTATATTATGCAAAAAATATTAAATCAAGTCAAGAAATTTTTTTGTTTATCATTAATTATTAAAAAAATTATAAGTTTATAAATATTTTGTAATACTAGGAGCATATTGAGATAATTCAAAGCGTGATCTGAACTTAATCCAAAAATTCGTCGTGTCTACTATTTATAACTCAAATCCGTCTTAATTAATTACAAGAGAAATGAGTTATTAGGCCGGACCGGATTTTTGAACATCTCTAGTCTCACACTAGATCACTCATATATGCTCGTGTGTGTATGTGTATATATATGCCGAAAATTTCTAGGACCCATAGGATTCTTCTCAAAGTTGTAAATTCCAATAAGATGATGTAAAGTAAAAATGCTTAGCCGCAAATTGATCCAATTTCTAGTAAGGTAAGACCAATCCAGCAGCTTATTTCCATTTGATGAAGTTATTCCACTTTGAGAGTATCTAGGATCAGGAGTGGCGGCAGAGACTTAATGGCGACAAAAGCGCGACTGCTTCAATAGCTGGATGATGTAAACGTCCATTTATATTAGGAGAAGAAATAAGATCAGATGTTAACTTAGTGGAACAATCAAAGTTCTTGCCTAGTTTATGGCCCTTGTTTATTCATAAATTGACCATCTAAGTACTTTTAATTATAGCGTATAACAATGAAGTTTTCTTTGATCGAAAGATTTGTATTTTGTAGTTTGGTAGATTTTATTGAGAAATAATATTTGCAATTTTTTTTACATTATATTTATAACTTTGTTTGTTTGAGAAATAAAAGACAGAGAGATAAGATGTTGGGAGGGATTTTTTGTTTTGTTTTATTACCTATAAAAATTATATAAAAATGATATAAAAAAATTATGTGCAAATATATTACTCAATTTTATTTTATCTTATCTTTTTCAGAGTGAAAAATGACAAAACGAATTTCCTTTAAATGGGAAATTTGTGGATGGGTAGATTTTATTCTATCTCATATCCAATCAAAAAATGGCAAAACAAATTTCCTTTAAATGAAAAATTTGTAGATGAACAAGGAGAAAGAACATTTTGAACAAGATACTTCAGGTTAAATTCTGACCACTTGTAAAAAAGATGTTAAAAAACATTTTGTGCAGATAACAAAGATGATGCATTAGAGAAATAATTCATTTTCCATCTTAGTTTTTCTCTGGCCTACATATTTCAAGTGGACGAAAATATATTATTCCTTCAAGAAAGAAATATCAGAGGCCAAAATTTCAAAAAGCTAAGTCCACAAAATGAAAATATTTGTATTGTTTTGCTTCTGTTGGATGGAGGCATAATATTCAACAGCCGTAGTTTTACTTGTACCTATACATATCTCATTGTTTGCAAATCAGGAGTACAGAACATCTTGAGTCGGCTCTTGTTTTCCATATCACAAGTTCCTCAGCGGCGTTTGTATCATAGTTGTTGAAATAGAGAAACTGGGATACAAAAAAAGTCTAAAAAATGTTTTTGTATATTTTGAATCATCTTTGAATATCTAAATTATATTTGAATTAATCAGTGTGTACAAGAAGATTTTCTATTTATAGGAGAAAGAATTTATATAAAGAAGGAAATATAATTAAAATAGTATCTCTAATTATGTGTGAACCAAATATCTAAGATAACACAAAATCAAACTTAATTTAATCTTGAGATATGTTCTAGATATTATAACACTCTCCCTCAAGTTAAAGCTACTAAGTTTTAGCTTATTATAATTAGACACATGAAAATAAAATAAATTAAAAATAATATAAAAATACAACGTCGAGATCTTAGAGAAACCAACAGGCCCAAACTGCATTTGGGATGGAACCATCTACATCTAGAAAAATCTACAATGGGAATGAAGTCTGTCATCAAAATGGAGTTTAGAATCTAGGATGAAGTCTAAAACGGAGTCTAAAATTTAAGATGGAGTTTGAAATACAGTTTGACATCAGAACGGAGTCTGGGATATAGGACAGAGTCTAAAATGGAGTTTGGTATCAGAACGGAGTCTGGAATCTAGGGCGGAGTCTAAAACGAAAATTTGGAGCAATGTGTAAACGGAGATCTAAAAGGGTATCTGAATGGAGTGGACAACAACGATCTGGACCGAGAGCCTAGGTGCTTGATACTAAGTTAGAGAACATCTCATCTCCTTCTACACGTGCTTGCATAGTTACTAGTATTAGGGAAAGAATCACACAAATCATGCATAAAGTTAAACATAGTTCGACCTAATATGCCTACATCTAAGGATGAGAAGAGTTTACTTTCATAATAAAATTACAAAATAATGTCTATAGGCACTCTCAATCTCATCTATTAGCTTGTAATAATTAAATAATTTAATAGTGTGATAGTGTCTGGGACGAACGGCGACAGTGGCTAGTAACTACTGAGACGAAGACAAAGACGAGGCCAGTTCATTTAGGACAAAGATTATGCTAGTGTGAGTCATAACTAATATAAGTTACCATCAGAATGATCGTCGGTAGGAAGAGAAGCCACTGGTATGATCCATTAGTGGGAAAAGAACGACATGACAAACACTGACATTGAAGTATATGTAGAGATGAATTTATTCATATTCTCCCCCTCAATGAGGATAGCGACAACGATGAAGGTTGTTTGAAACCCAGTGATGAAGGTTGTTTGAAACCCAACGATGAAGGCTGACTCTAAATCTAACGATGAAAGTTGGCCTGATAAACAACGAAGGTTGATTAAAACCCAATGATGAAGGTTGATTGAAACCCAACAATGAAAGCTGATTGAAATCGAATGATTATGGCTGGTTTGATCAACAATGAAGACTGATTGCAGCGGAAACAACACAGACTCTGAGATCGAGAACAACAAAACTAAATCTTAGTATGATGGTGGTGAATAATGCTAAGGAGTTCTAAGAACTCTGCAATGCCAAAAGGAGAAATTCTCCTCAATGTAAATATCAAGACTCTAATACCATATTAGAAACAATCAAATAGAGAAATAAGGATACAGAAAAAGTCTAGAGAAAGTTTCTGTATATTTTGAATTATCTTTGAATATCTGAATTAATTAATGTGTACAAGAGGATTTCCTATTTATATGAGAGTAAGTCTATATAAAAAAATACAATCAAATATAATCAAAATAATATCTCTAATTATGTATGAATCAAATCTCTAAGATAATATAAAATTAAGTTTAATTTAATATTAAAATATGTTCTAAATATTTTAACAATAATCAATAAACTTCAAAAATAAATATTAACATAAAATTTATTTTCGCTTAATTCAAAGTTAAAATACGAATTTTCTTTTGGTCTTGAATTACCAACAGTCACTGTACAATGACAACTGCATTTTATAAAAAATAATGTACAATGACAATCCATTTCATCACATATTGATTATCTGTGTTTCTATAAAAAGTATATTTTATATGAGCAATTTTTTTAAAAAATTTCTTATAGAAAATGTTATTTTATGTTTGAATGCATTATAAGAAAAGTTTTTTTTCCTAATTTTATTGTTGTTTGGATAAAATGTAAAAGTCTTTTTTTAATGATAAATTTACTTAAGACAACATGAAAAAGTACTTTTTGGTAAAAGATGTTTTGGATTAAAAAGTACTTATTGAATTAAGTTAAATGCTAAAAAATGTTCTCTTTGAAAATCAGAGAAATGTAACGTTCAGGAGGAGAAGAAAATGTAGACAATGTTCAAATAGCCTTCATAAAAAAAGTCTACATAGGGTATTTGATCAACTACCTCCAGCTTAAGCCAACTTCTACCTTTTCTACCTTTAATAGGGTATTTGATCAACTACCATCAGCTTTCCAAATCTCAACGGCCTTCAATAGGGAAGTTGAGGAGAAGTTGTAAGGTAATTTGAGAGTAATACTCTCAACGGCTAAGATTTGATTTAAAATTATTATATAAAATAATATTTTAAATTTATATGACATGGCTTATATGATTATGTGGTACATGTGTTGTGTTTAATTTTATTGGACTGACACTCAAGAGAACATAAGAATTTCTTGAAGTTGAGGCACATATGCAAGAATAATGTTGGGAAAAAAAGTGGAAGTTGAGGCACATATGCAAGAATAATGTCGGAAAAAGATCTCCCACCTGTATTTATATGTGAAAATTTTGCATCCCAGCTTCACAAATAACCAAGGAGGCCTTGCGTTGAGCTCAAAATTCTATAGTGATGTCTCACAAAGAAAGTGCATTTGGGGTGATATGTAGGAAATTCAAGCCTCACCTTTTCATGGTTCTTATACGGATAGTTGTTACATTTCTCTGTTTAACTATAATTTTCTCACATTATTTTTTTATACTACTTTTTATATTAGTTAATGAAGTACAAATTCATGATTAATCATGTATATAAATTAATTAATAAGTATCCTATTAACTAATCAATACAAATAATTCTCGTTAACTAATCAATATATGTAATTAATTACGAATTTGTACTTCATTAACCAATGTTAAAAGTGGTGTAAAAAAATGATGAGATGATTATTTTTGTTCTCTATTTACTAATTGAGGCTTCATTTAATAAAGGCATGGATCCTCATGTCTTTGTTAATTATCGGCATGCTGTTGGTGGTATAGTAATATTTCCTTTTGCTTATGTTCTTGAAATGTAGATCCTATATCCATCTGTTGATCACCCCCCGTCTGTGCTTCCAATGGCTATACAGTCCCATGCCTTCAAAAGGTTTTAAAAAACAAGCAATGAACTTATGGTAGAGCAGTATAGCACTTGTAAAAGTGGTCATGCGCTAGCTAGTGTTGATACTACATATCAGCAAAATGGTAGCAATTGTAAAAGTAGTCATGCTAGACCTATAACACTGTTGATCGAAAGAACATATGTGCTCATTTCCTGATTTCAATTATAATCCTGAGAGCACGAACTTCTATGAGAAGTGAATACCATTTTGACGTTATAAGTATTGGCTTTCAGAAAAATCTAATTTTCTTCTTTGCACAGATGCAAGGCCAAAGTTGACGGTGACAATGTTCTTTGAGTTATTTTTTGTTTCTTTCATAGGGTATCGTTCTCAAGTACCATTTTTTAAAACAGAAATATAGTAACTTACATATACCATAATCTGGAAGTAACTTACATTTATCTTACTTCTCCTTCATTATGAAAACAGGATCAGTCTTACCCTAAACATGTATTTCGCAAGTTTGAAATACACCTCCCCTTCCTTTGTCACATCGATGGTTAACACAATCTCATCTCTTACATTCATAATTGCAGTTGCACTACGGTGAGTAGCTGAAGTAAGATTGCTTCTAAATTCTAATAATGATGATATTTTCTGAATTATCGTAGTCCTTCTACGAAACAAGAATTCTTCTTCTTGACTAATTTCTTCATGATTCTTTTATATATAGGCTAGAGGCTGTTGACGTTAAGAACCCTCGTGGGCTAGCTAAAATATTTGGAGCCGTACTATGATTGACCGCTGCCTTGACCATGATTTTTCTTTTCACAGAAAAAAGATCATGGTATTAAAAGAAAGAGAGAAAGAGCATGGGGCCAAACCAAAACCTATGAAGAGAAAGAAGCAATTAAGAAAATTTAAAATTTAGGAGATCAGACCTGTTGCGGTTAGAGTCCTCTCAAATAAAATTAGGTGCAGAATCTCATCAAGTAAAACAATGACTAGAAATGTCATGAGAAGCTAATTTATCTGCACAAGAATTACCTTCCCTAAAAATGTGAGAAACTCTAAAATCTATCAACTGAGTTAAATAAATACATTTTTTTCATCTATTCTTCAACTTCCAAGGTACTAAGTTAAGATTAGAAAAGACATCCACTACCAATTTGGAGTCACATTTCAACCACAATTTATGTCATCTTCTTTTAAAAGCAATTTCAAGAGCAATTATGGAACAAAATTCAAAGATTAAGAGAGGTAGAGATGCCTAAATAATCTGAGAAGCAACCGAAGATCTCACCCCATTTTAAAAATACCACCACAAGAGGCATGACCCTGGTTACCTCTAGAAGCTCCATCGAATTACACTTGGTCCACCCACAAAGAGGAGGATGCCAGCAAACTTCAAAGATTTTGGGAGATTTAGTAATATGACCCTCCACTGCAAACAACTTCAAGATTTTAACATCATCAATAGAATTTGAGATATAACTAGCTGAAAGCTTGCCCGACAAAGAAGAGGCAGCTAAAATCAAGTTAATAACATAATTGGAAGAGATAACCTTATTGTGAAACCTTAGTTGGTTTCTGCAAAACCAGATATACCAGAAAGTATGGATGATAGCAGATTTGATGATGTCCTTAATCTGAGAACACCAGTTTCTATTACAAACAGAAAGAGTTGAGACAAAGGAAGAAAGCTCAATATTACAGTTTAGAGTTGCTGAGAGCCAAGACCAGATTTTGGAAGCAAATCTACATCTAAGGAATAGGTGATCCGAGGATTCATCTGACTTGCCACATAGGCTACAAACCGAGACAGTAATCACACCTCTTAATCTCAGATTCTCATCAGTGGATAACTTATTATTCAAGAGTCTCCAAAGTAGAAAAGACTTAGAAGGAGGAATAAAAGAACTCCAAATCAATTTACCCCAACTAACTGCCTGATTATCAAGATTGAGATGAGTAAATGCATCTTTAAAGGTGAGAACACCACTGTTAGTCCCTTTCCAAAGCAAATAGTCCACACCCGAATTGAAGGGAATGTGGATGTGATTAATTTCAGAAACCAGCAGAGGAAATTTAGCTTCTATAGAACTAGGAATGGACCAAGCATTATCTACAATGAAGTCATTAATCGTAGCTTTTAGAGAATGCCGCAGAGAAAGAGGAATCTGTATTAAATCAGCTATTGGCTGAGAGAGCCAGATGTCAGTCCAGAAATGGATAGATTCGCCATTCCCTAACTGCTAGCAGCTCTCATTTTTAACAAATTGTAAATGAAGCCTCAACCCAGGCCAGAGAGAGGACTTGACATAGTGACCAACTAGAGAATTTTTCCTGGGAAATCTTGCTCTCAAAAGAGCAGCCCAAGGTTTATTTGAAGCAATCATTTCCCAACTTAGTTTCAACAGAGCTGCATTATTAATAGATCTCAAAGACCTTAAGCCTAAACCACCTGCATCAACTGGAGAACAAATCTTATGTCAAGCCACAGTAACTACTTTTTTTGAAAGGGTGTCTTCAGACTAAATAAAGTTCCTAATCCACTTATCCATAGTTTTAAGTAAGGAAATGGGTCAGGAGTAAACATGAAAGCTGCAAATCAACATACCATGGATAATGGACTTGACAAGCTGCACTCTACCCAAATTGAGAGGAGGGAACCTTTCCAAGAAGCCAACTTAGCCTTGATCCTGTCTGCAATGTTCTGCAAATGAATAATCCTTGGTTTGCCTTGGAAAATAGGAACACCAAGATAAATGAAAGGAAGATTTCCTGCTAACAAACCAAGAATATTACTAACTTCCAATCTTCTAATAGGAGCCATGGAGCCAACAAAGAATTTACACTTCTCAGTACCTAATTTCTGGCCAGAAGCATTCCATAAACAGAGAAAAGATTTATTAAAGAACTAAGGCTCCTATTTGTACCTTTGCAGAACACCATGATATCATCAGCATAGAACACATGTGATGGGATAGAAATACCTCTAGGACTTGAATTGGCCATAATTACCCGAGTCAACCAAAGAAGTTATGCTCTATTAAGGACATCTTCTCAAACAAAAAAAAGAGGGGAAAGGGGTCACCCCGCCTCACACCTCTTTTCAAGAAAAGAAACCAAGAGGGATGACCATTCACAGATATAAATGAGAGCTTAGCAGAGTGAAGGATGACGTTAACCCAATTACAAAAATTGGAATGGAAGCCAAATGAATGCAAAACCTTTATAAGAAAATCCCAATCAATGGTATCAAAGGCCTTTTTGATGTCAAACTTGAAGCAATATTTCCTCCAAAACACTTATAATCAAGCATATTTACTTTTCTTGCAATACCAACCGTCTTAAATTTGTCACCTTGAATAAAACCCTTTGTTGCTCGTAGATGATCTGGAGCAATTAAGGCAAGCCATTTGATCACATAAGACTTTAGTAATGATTTTAAACTAAAATTAGACAAAGCAATAGGCTTATAATCTTCAATCCTAACAATTTTAGGAATGAGAACCATCATGTTAGAATTTTATGTTTGAATGCATTATAAGAATTGCAAGTTTTTTTTTCGAATACATCCGATTTGATTATTTCCCAGAACTTTTGATAGAAAACACCACCAAAGTCTTTTTTAGGACCGGGGCACCCGAGGCATTCATTGAGAAAATCGCAGACTTGACTTCCTCCAAAGATGGTAAATTGGTGAGGAAAGCATTGTCTTCCATAGAAACCAAATTAGGAATAACCCTATTAATTAAGTCATTATTGATGCACAAGTTCGGAGAAGCATACAAGGAGTTGTAATAGTTTAAAACATGACTTTCTATATCAGTTTGGTTATCTAAAATATAATCACCATGTTACAGAATAGTCATTTGCTTAGAAGTGTGCCTAACTTTAGCAACTTTATGAAAAAAGGAAGTGTTTCTCTCACCTTGAACAAACCAATTGATTCTGGCTTTTTCTCTCCAAAATTCTTCTTGGAAATGCAGAGCTTGCTGTAATTTAGATTGAGCTAACAATTCCTTTTCATGAAGATTATCAGAGTATCCAAGAATAGAGATCCAATCTTGAATGCTATCAACATATTCTTGAGCCTTATTAACCTTAAGATGGACATCTCCAAAAATCTGTTTGTTCTAATTTCTAAGCTCTACCTTTAGGTTCCTCAGCTTTTGAGCAAGAATGTACATTGGGCAACCAAATATAGGCTTATTCCGTGTCCTCAACCACTTTTACAATCAATGTGATCGACACTCACATACTAAGAAATTTGAACTTGAGAAGGAAATGATGAAGTACCTTTCTTAGAATCCAACAAGAAAAAGAAAGTCTCGAGCACCTTCGGTTATATGTGAAAATTTTAGTCCATTAAGCCCAACATCATTACAAATAATCTTTTCTCGCAGGAGGCTCTAGATTTTCTCCTATTGACCAAGTAAAATCAGCAAAATTAGGTGAGTAAGCTTACCATGATCTCACAAGTTTTGAATTCATCACAAGAAGCTTTAGATGGAAGTGATTTCCTCTCATTTCATGAGCCCCAAGAACCACATTGAAGTCCTTATAAGAGCCATAGGGCTGTTATTGTGTTTCGCTAACTCTAACCACAATTTTCTCAAGATGTGAGTAGTACAAGCATAAATAGCAAAGAACATGAATTATTTGATTCATCCAGAAATTGAAAAAGAAATCATATATATAAAATGGAAATTAGATGAGTATCCAAGCTATCATGACAAACACCCCAAAGATTAGGCATAATTTCTATTGTTGACTCGCAAATAATTTAAGATTAATATATAATTAAAACGGGAAACTAATCTTAAGTTGATAAAAGGCTCGTAAAAATAGAAAGTGATGAGATGATTATTTTTGAGCAACATGTCTAGTTGTAGATTACCCAAACCTCTAGCATTCCAATATAAAATCTTCATATCTTTGTTAATTAGTCGCATGCTATATCGGTATTATAGAGGAGATTGAATTCTCCTTTTTTTTCTCAACCGTTTCTTGAAACTTAGACAAAGCCATTGTGAAATGATCATCCGGTGTAACTGTGTTGCTCCTCTTCAACCACATCATTCCAAAACTTACAATCAATCTCATGTCATGACTAACATTTTCGTTTAAGATCAAAGGAAAGGCAATGGAGGATCTACATCATGGTAGAGCTATTATATTAGCACTTGTAAAAGTGGTCAAGAACTACATCACAGTGTTATTATCATTACATATCAGCAACTTCATTGATGGAGTCAATTACATTTCGTAAAAAGTAGACTCATCGCTAGATATTTTCAACACTGTAGAGTCATCTTCATATGCCATTATTAAAAACCTCATTATTCCTTGGAACATCATCAATCCTAGGAGGAACTTCTCTAACAACCTCTTCGATATTTTCGGTCCCTGAAATAGGGTCGATATTTCCATTGAGTACTGGCTCCGTATTCACTGGATCCTGAACCTGAGGCTTAATATTACCTTCTAAAGAATGATCTTCTAGATCTTTATTCTTAGCCACATAGCTGGGCATGAATGTAGGCTTCTTTCCTACCTTAGCCTTTGCTTTCTTGGGATCTTGCAGATTTGCGCTGATCATCTTCTTACAAGTGTCCAAAGAATGGCCAATAAATTGACATGAAGAACAAAACAGAGGCAATTTTTCAAACTTTATTCCAACAAAGAAGTTAAACCCTTCTCTTTCCACTAGAATCTCATCATGCAATTTCTCCTTGAAATCAATATCAACTAGGACTTATGCATAATGACCAAAGATCCTGTTCTTCGTAGCTTCATCCAATGCAATAGGAGTCGCCTATTCCCCAAACTCAAAGAGAATTTTCGCATGCCAGTTTCTTGAGGAAGGTCATGAATGCGGAACCAACATTGTGCATTCGATTGTTTCAATTCTTGGATTAAAATCTGGAACCCATCTCTTAGGCAAACGAAGAAGACCAGACTCGTTGCACTACGCTTCTAAGATCCGTGAGTAGGCAAAGGAAAACTCAAGAACCCCTTCCCCGAGTGGGACCATCCACCTAAAGGGGTTTCCACAACTTCGAAAGGTTGGAACGTAAGTCTTGAAATTTGATCGTAGAGTCACCTTTGGAGAGAATCAACCTACCATGAAGATTGTTTTTGCTTCTTGAATACCTACCATGATTCTTTTATCTTGATGGAGGCTAGATCACCTTTGAAGCAAGGTTAGGGAAGCTGATTGAGGGGAATGTCGAAGGAATTGCTCAAAGCTTGAGCAAAACTTGACCATGACTTTATATAAAGGAATTGCTCAAAGCTTGACCATGACTTTATATAAAGGACATGCAATACAAAGCTTGCAGGGTGCCTCATTCCATATCAGAGGCAAATTTGTTCATAATAACTGGATTAAAGGATCCATTTTGGCTGTTGCAAGTTGCATGTCATGGTGTTTATGGTACATAATGCAGGTACATTTATCTATAATCAAGTTCTATCATCTCAGCTTAGTTTCTCGGATCCTCCTCCATCCCCGAAAAAAAATTAACATAAAAGAAATTGATAAATAATGCACAGATATACTTTTTTCCCCCCTTTATTTATCTTTCTTCAAAGAATATTGGCTTCATTTAATAATGCTCACGAAGCCTCACTAGTCCTGTAATGGTTTTTCACAAAAAGGCCATATTTATCAAAGCTGATGGCTTTTGCATACCTTGTAGGGAATTATAGTGAAGAAATATCCGGCACAATTATCACTAACTGCATGGATAAATTTGATCGGTGCAGCACAGTCTGCTGCCTTTACTGTACTTGTGCAACACAAACCTAGAGCATGGTTGGTTACGTCCAGTATTGAACTCTCTTGCATATTTTATGCTTTAAGTAAAACATGAAGAAGCTTTATTTAAAATGTACGATTAATTCAAAACTAAAATCCTAACTCAATCATCTGTGAGGAATGGCAGGGAGTTATATGTTGTGGTTTGCTTATCTTCATTCAAATCTGGACCATGGAACAAAAAGGACCAGTCTTCGTGAGTATGTTTAATCCCCTTGGAACAGTTTTAGTGGCAATCCTAGCATATTTTGTTTTGGGGGAACAACTTCACATGAGCAGGTAGTGCATTTCCCTCTTCAAGCACAATTATGTCCATGTTTCTGCAGTTTCAAATTTTTGTTTGGTTTTTTCAGTATATTGGGAGGAGTCCTAGTTATCATTGGCCTATACTTGCTACTGTGGGGAAAAGAAAGTAATCAAGATTACAAGAAGTCACAACAACAATCTCTTCCAACACATGATGAGCAGAAAGAATGCAGGACACATGCAGAGACTTCAGCGGAACAAGAGGCATCATAAAAGATCCTAGCAAAGGGCTCCCATTGCAGAAGTTGAAAATAGAATGTGGTGAACCTATCAAGCTGTTATTCATCTTGATGAACTACTGAACTAATCAGCACAATTATGAATAAATATTTGTAAAAGATTATAAACAAGACATGAAAGAATAGTTGCATTGTCTGCCACATCGTATGCAATGGTGATACAAGGAGGAAGTTAAAGTAATGGCAGATACCAATCTACATATACAATCAACTGCTTTTACCTCCAGGAGAAGTAGTTGGCTTCATAATATCATAATCAGGAAGCATGGTTGATTATATTATATAATGCAACTTTTGATGGATTATATGTGCTTATAGAAAGTAATGAACCAACTGGGCAGCAGAGTTATAGGTCTGGTTCAAAGTTTCTAGTGTTAAATGAAATAGGGAATGACAATAATGAGAAGTCACCATGCAATGACCTAATAAGAAATATATAATTGATCAGCCTCAATTAGGATGCTTACAAGAAACATCACCAACGCACATAAAGAAAATAAAAAGCTATTATTTTCCTTTGATCTATTTCATGATGTAGTTGTTTTGTGATATAATTATAATGTATGCAGGACAAAAAAAAAAAAACTGAGTTGATCTGCCAATTTTACCTATCTCATGAATATACTCAAGAAAATAGATTGAACATTTACGAGCAACCCAGACGGAAAAGTGCAATATACGTCATGGCCTTCATAAACCTCCAACGGTACTTCTAAGAACTTTGTCACATTCTTGCTCACTTTGCTTCTTCAAGCCGCATTTGTACTGTCTCAGGGTTCAACATTTTATTTATGCTGCCAAAAAGACAGACAATAGCATCAAAACAATGGGGCTAAGAAAAGCTACATTGTTAGAATTGTAATTCAGAAGAGAATATCTTCAATGGCAAAGAATAGCTACATTGTTAGCTGGGGATGTTTTAGGAAGAGATCTAGTATCCACACTGGGGGAATTCTTCAGACTTGACTCTGAAACTGGAAATGCCAGGGGTTGGAATGAATCTAATGGAAAATTTTGCTGTTCATTTTCCATTGGCTTTGGATTGCAAGTGTCAGGATTTGAAGCTCATTAATAAAGAGCTTTCCAATAACAAATATTATATATCATTATTTACCATCTTATAGGTGTGTTTAGAATGGAAAAAAAATAAAAAATAATTTGATTTGTAAATTAAAATTTGTTTTTAAAATGTTAAATAATAAGAAATTATTTAATTTTTAATAAATAAATTATTTTATTTTTAATAATTATCTCGATAATTTCAATTATGTTTTATAAGAATAAAAATATAAAATAATAAAATTAAATTAAATTAAATCAATTTTATTTTAATAAATTTTAAACAAATAATAATAATTAAAAAAATTTAAATTAAAGACCATTAATAAATAATATTTAATTTTAAAAAATTATTAAAAAAATCATTTAAATTTTAATTAAAGAAAAAATATATTTAATCGTTAAAATTTCCCTTAATAAAATTATTAATCCTCCGCCTAAAGCTGCCGTCGCCAACCTCCTGGCCTGAACTTCCAACAACTCATAAGCCCAATACACCAGCACACCCAACCATCCCTGTAGCGACACCATCCTCGGCAACAAACAGAAAATCAAAACAAAATAAGACTCCAGGAACTCAGCCTCAACCTCCATTTACAATAGCCACATCAATCACCCATAAATAAAAATTACAAAAAAAAAATAATACTGAACTCAAAACAAACCACACCACCACAACCCAAGCAACACCGTCAATGACCACCATCAATCACCCCTAGCCAAACCACCTCACAGTCAAGCCAAACCCATCGTAACACCAAAGCCCAATCCACCATGCCACCACCCATTCCCAAATCGAACCACTGCCAGAGCCTCCACGCACAGCCCAAACCCGTCACCGGCCACCACACCCGCTGTCCAGACCAGTAACCGCATCCTCCGCTGTCCAACTTCCATGGCCACCGAACCCACAGCCACGCACCCAAATAGTCGCCGTCTTTCGCCACCGTTGTGACACAATCTCAAATCCCCTTGTTTTCTTTTTTCCTTTGCGTTGTTTTGTTAGCCAGAGTGTTTGGTTTTTTGGGAGCAAAAGAGCGATCAAAGAGGCTTTTAGGATGAGATCTGAAATTTTTGGGAGTTGGGGATCTTTGGGTCTTTTCCATTTTTCTTTTTATTTTGTTAGGTTGTGGGTTTGCTTTCTTCAACTCTTACATTATGTTCGTATTTTAAGTAAGGAATTTTTATATTTGAGAGGAATAAAAAAAAATAAAGAAATGAAAATAATTTTTTTTATATAAAAAATTTTTTAAAAATATATGAAAAATAATTATATCAAAGTAACACATAAATTGTAATTTTTTTAAAAATATTTAATTTTTAATATTATTTTTATAAATTTAAAAATTATAATATCTTAATATATATCAAGTTTTATTATTTATGACCTAATAAGTTTTTTTAAAAAAGATAAATCATAATTTTTATTGTTTTTTCCAAAATTTCTTTAACTTTCCGCTTAATATCCACATATTAAATGCTTATTTAAAAAAATTAATTATAAAAAACATCTATGTGAAGAAGTTTTGATGACGATGAAATATGAGTGTATTTTAATTTTAGGAATTTTTATATTTGAGAGTCAAAAACACCGTGAAAAATTATAAAATTTAAAAATATACGGATATGAAAAGATAATATAAATATGATATGTAGTACACATAAATTTAAAAAATTATAGTAGACACAAATATGTCATATATATAAAATTAATATCAAATTTTTAAATAACTTAGTTTATATTTATATATATATAATTGTAAAATTAAAGAAAAAATAATTATTCATTAATCGATCATTTTTATAAGTTTGAAGATTTATAATATTTTAATATTTATTATATGTGATAAATATTTACTATCTAAATAAACACATAAAAATATGGAACAAAATTTCTATTAATATTTTAAAAAAGAGATAAAATTGAGAATATCAACAAAATAATTTTTAAATCAATTCAAAAATTTTATAATAATTAGAATAACATTTGATTTTTAAATAAAATTAATTAAAATCAAATTAAACTATTTAAAATTTTAGTTGAATCCAATCATAACTACAGTAAAAAGACCATGAAAATATTGTGGATGTTGGTTGAAAAGATAAAATTTTAAAAGTCTAATAATCAGTGTCAAAAACCTGATAAAACTTTGGGCTTGGTGGGCCTAAAATACGAGGGGAACTATACAGTATGTGCTCGGAACCCACTTGAGTGTAGAATTTGTGGGGCTTCAATTAAACATTATTATGAAAACTAATATTTTTTTTAAATATTAATGAGTTGTGTCGTAGACGTATTTAAGTATGTCCAAAACGTGTTTAAACTGAATTTTTTTTAATCAAACATATTTAGACTTACAAAACATGTATGTCGTACTAATGTCTCTATATGTCTGACATAAATACGTATCCGATATGAATACGTGTCCAACATGTGAACACGCCAAAGAAATGATGTGTGCGTGCTTCACAGGTGAAAAACATTAAAGACAAGAGATAAAAATTGAGAATATCAATAAAGTTAATTTTGATCATTAAATAAAAAATATTTTTTAATTAAGATTTGAATAATTTATATTTTTTAATCTTTTTAAATTAAATGACTTTTTAATAATACTTATTATTAATTTTTTTAAATAATTTTTAAATCAATTCAAATTTTATCTTTTATAATAAATTTTAAACATAAAATTTGATTTTTAAATAAAATTAATTAAAATCAAATTAAACTATTTAAAATTTTAGTTGAATCCAATCATAACTACAGTGAAAATGACCATGAAGAAGGGGATTGTTGGATGTTGGTTGGTTATGAACTCGAAAAAGCAATCAGTGTCACAACAACATGTTCCGTTTGGGCCTGGTGGGCCTACTAGGAGGGGAACTATACAGTATGTTCTCGGAACCCACTTGAGTGTAGCCCAATATTGTGGGGCTTCAGAGCTGTTGCCATTACTACTATTTCGAGTTTGCTATTTCCTTTGGGTAGCCACTTACCGCTCTAAAAAGCTAAAACAAAACTTGTGCAACAGGTTACACAACCTCATTGATTAAAAAGAAAAAAGAAATAAAAGAGGAAAATCGAATGATGCAACTTACATCATGCACCTTGGTATTGTAATGCCATCTAACCCAAAAGAATGGGAAAGCAATAATTTTATTTATTCGTAAAGAAGAATATACACGTAAACAAAATTTTAGGGATTTGCTTAGATTGTTAAACCATGCTACTTCTCAAAAGTGAGGATAGATATTGTTATATTATGAGAGAGATATTAATCTCAACGGTTTTGCACAAAAATAATTAGATTTAATTTCGATTCATTGTAAATATAAAAATTTGTTCACATTCTTCTAATTATGTTTAAGAACATTATTCAAAAATTTAATTATGATAACAAGTTAATTTTTTTTTACAATTAAAAATTTATAGTTAAAGGTAATTGTTCTATCATAATACTTACAAAGATATTTACATATAATCCATAAATAATGACCTTTGACAAAAATTAAATCTAAGCCAACTTAATTGAAGCACCCTTACTAGTTATGCTTACTAGTTGTGGCAATTATTGACACAAGTTAAATCTTTTTAATAATATGTCAACACGTGATTTAATGATAATGTTAAATTTGTATATTTCATAATATGAATTTTTTTTATCTTAAAGAATTTTTTATCTGATAAGTAAGAAATTAATTTTTAAAAATATGATTAAGTGTCTAAGTAAAAGTTCATTCTAATGATATTATTTTTATATACATTAATTCTAATGTGACACTATTTTTTAATTATGCAATCCCTATAGGTACATTCTAATCTCATTTTGCCATTAATTTGGCTTGGTGGTTATCCCTCAATAAAGAGATCTTTGATCTCCAGTTCATGCAGAATTTTTCTTTTAGTTATTGCTTTACATGGACCTCTACCTATTTTAATTAGAGTAAATTATTCTTATAATCATATTATTTCTAAAAAATATGACACTGTTTTGCAAGTAGCAGAAGCCTTTATTTTGTTTTTGTCAAATTTGAGTTTTTTTTATCTATCCTAAAAGATATATTGGACTAAGTTTATAATAGGATTTTCAATTTTCAACTACGTTAGCATTTCATTATTGAATAATAATGAATACAATATTTGTTGCTCTGAGGGAAAAAAAAAAGAAAAGAATTTTTTGATTGTTTAGAATTAGAAGGGCAAGGCAAAGTGAAATTTAGACGTGAGTCAAACACGGCTTTCCTATGTTATTAGACAATCTTCCAAGGAAGAAGAAGCGGAGGAAAAGAGAAACAGAAACTCAATAAAACCTATGCTATGCTCCCCCGAAACGCAAAGTCTTCCAAAATAATTATTATTTATTAATTAATATAATTATTGTCACTGTAATTTCATCTTCCTCTACGCCACTATAACAAATAAAACCCCTCTTCTTCTTCGTTTCCCTTTGTTTTCTTCTCTGCTTCTCCCAATTTGTCTCATTCTCTTTTAAATTCTTCAACTTTCACTTCCTTTACCTCAAATTCCATTACTGCCTTTCATTAACTTCACTCGATTCCTCCGTTACTGCTTCATTATCTAACAACTCCCCATCTTCTCTGCTTTCTTCAAGGTACGTCACTCCATCTGTTTCTTTTCCATCTATATTTACTCCTTTTTCTTTTGTTTTTCCCTTTGCTCTAAAGTCTAAACCCATGTTTTTTATGCTTTAATTATTCTATTTTTGCATTATTTTGCTGATAAGCAACAACAGGTTTGTGTGTTTGGCTCCAAGTCCCAACAGCTTTTTATTTATTTATCCATACCTTTTTGTTTCATTGAATTAGTTTTTGTTGCCAAGATTAGTTTTTAACTTGTCTACTCATGCTTACAAGTGTCAATAAGTCAATGCAGTCGTACTTTAGTGTCTCCCTCACAGAATGAGTCAGTTGAATTTTGATATAGTATATTACTTCCCCTTGCTTTTTCGCCTGTCTTCCAAATCAAACAAAAGAAAAATGAAAATATTTTTATGCTATATAAGATATACACTTGTGTGCTCTTGGTCTCTGCAGTGGGGTTGGCAATGGCATAGGCATGGTCAAGTGAGTGCTATCGTAGATATGTAATAGATTGGCATGATGTGTCTATACAATTTGCTAGTTAGTGAGGAGGTTGTCCAGTGGTTGCATATCCTGTAACATTATAATTGAAGTTATGAATACGTTTGAATGTGTTGTTGGAAGGAGGGGTAATAAAACTGAACTTTTCCTTTTTTGTGTAGACTATAATGAAATGCGGAGCAGTTAGGATACAAAATACAATGATATTAGGAATTTTATTAAGCATCCTAAAGCGAAAAATCTGTGCAAATTGTTGATGTCAATGAAAGCAGTTGCAATCGACGAATAGTCATCCTTTAAAGTTTATCTGGTGCATTAAGGTGGATAAATATAAGTGTTTACTGTCCAGAACTTGAAATTGACATGAAATCTTAAAAAGAATAATATTTCGAAGAGAAAGATTGTTGAAAGTATGGCATGCCATCAAATTGACTCATACTGCACTTACCTAAGTTATGATTATTGGCCCATTGGGTTGTTCAAAACTGACACCAAAAATTTGTGCCATTGATTTTGATTCTTACTGAAGAACACTGAAGACTGCCTATTCTCTCATCAACTTTTGTTTTGTCTGTGCTTTTGGAAAATGGTGTGATGCTGACATTTTAGGATGACACTTTAGGAGCAGCTTCCCCTTCAAATCTTTTTGGAATGTCAGTGTTGATACTGAGATAGATGATGATCAGGTACGATGTTCATTCTTTGGTAGTAAGCCTGGCCTATATACCGTTGACAATATTTTTTGTCTTGCCAACTCCAAGCACATGATATGAGACCTTGTTGAGTTGGCCATATTTGGCTGGTGATTCATGATTTTTTCTTCTCCTTTATTTTTATTTGGTTGTGGCGGGTCAGCAAATAGGATGGCAACTGTGTAATGTCTCGTAATATCTCTTTATGTTTGCCTTTGGAAGATTCTAATATTGATTCTGTCGTATTTGTAGAACCTTGTCGTAACCATTTTGGTCTTTGTGGCATGGACTGGCTGTTTATGCCTACTGTTAGTGTCTGTGAACAATGTTTAGCAGGCCAAGGGGTGCCAGTGCTTTTAGTATATTCAAATGGAAAAATCAAGGTGAACCATCTCTGACAACAGGTTTACTTCAGGATGTTCCACCAGAGATTGAATTGTCTGATTATAGAAGGATCCCAAGTCCAGGCAGTGAGAGCCCTTCAGGGCTTCTTAATGATGAGAGCCAAAATGTAGAACCAATTGCCGATTTGGATCTCTTCTTTGAGAGGCTTTACAGCTACTACTGTGAGAAAGGGCTATGGTGCATCATTATAAAGTGGATTGTTGAACTTCTAAGTCTGGGGTTCACCATATGTTTTTCAGGATTTTTTTTACTATATGTTGATTGGAATGGGCTCCGTAATGCAAAGTGCGGGATGAATGCAGTTGAATCTGGAATTAAGCCCTGTGATCTTGCTAAGGAAGCTCTTCATCAACACCCTTTAACCCCACTAACGCTTACCAAAGCTGTTATTGTTGGATACTTGGGAATATTTTCCATCTATTGGATATTTTGCTTCTTGAGATTCTTCGCTCAACTAAAGGATACTCTGGAAATCCGACAGTTTTACTACAATAGGTAAGTATGAATGATAAACAATTAAAATGCATTGAAGCAAATGAGTAATTTTCCATGGCTCACATGTTTTTGCCATAATTTACCATGATTGTCTTGCAGTCTCCATGTTACTGACAATGAAATTCAAACCATGCCCTGGGCTACAATTATTGGAAAAGTTGTTCTGGTACAAAGTTCTCGACAGCTCTGTGTGGTAAAAGATCTTTCTGCCCATGACATGGTAATGAGATTGATGCGGAAGGAGAATTACTTAATCGGAATGCTCAACAAGGGTGTGCTTGCTATCCCCATTTCTCAGTGGGTTCCAGGTGCTGGTCCTACAGTGAAATCTAGTCCCAATGGAACACAATATCGTCTAATACTAACCAAGACCCTTGAGTGGACTTTGAATTGGTGCATCCTACAAAGCATGTTTGATCGGTATGTTAATTATTATACAAATACCTTTTGTTGTACAATCAGAGTGTTCAATATCATTTGATCCCGTAATTTTGTTGATAATGTGTTTGAAATTTTATCATCTAAGGTGTAATCATCAAATTTTCTCTTTAAACCATTTTGAGAAAATGATTTGTTGGCTTGAAGGATGCAATGACCATTTAGATGCAGGACAGTGCCTCATAGAAGTTTACAATTGATATCTAATTATTTGGTAGCTCTGAAGAGACACATTTCATGTTATTCTGGACATTATGCTTGAAACTTCATTTTAGGATAAGAGTTGGTTGTTGTTGTTGTAGTATTTTGTATGTCTTTGATGTGAATGCATTTTGACTTATGTGGTGATTCAGTTAAGTAATTTGTATGAGAATGTTTAGTACTGTACCCTTTCCAATGATTTTGTTCTCCTTTGAACACAAATTTGCTGCAGAAACTTTTGTGTCAGAAGGGATTTTGTGTCAAATCCAAAAACATTACAGAAGAGGCTTATGGTTGTTGGGTTTGCAATGCTTTTACTCTCTCCATTTCTTGTCATATTCATGCTGGTATATCTCTTTCTGAGGCATGCTGAACAATTTTATAATCATCCAAGCACGGCATCATCTCGAAGATGGTCAAATTTGTCAAGGTGGATCTTTAGGGAATTCAATGAGGTATCATTATTCTTGATCTTCCTTTTATTTTATTAATTTTCCATTTTAAGACCAACGCTCATAACAGCTTAAGCTGTTTGGTGGAGGCCCATGAATGGTTGTATATCTTATGCATGTATTCCCTGTTAATTTCTGAAAAATATCATCATGGATGACAAATTTGAAGTTATAAATAACTATTGATGAAAATCCTTATTGGAAAATAAGGGAAATTACAAGAAAGGAATTCTTGGTAAAAATACTTCTTGTTTAAGAACAATCAACCACTTAACTGGTTAATGATGTTCAAATAGTGGTTAATGAGTAACCACTTATTGACTTAACCACATGAATGGTTACTTGTTCTTACTTCCTAAATTGGAAATACTTTTCCAAGAATTCCTTTTTCTAACTTTCCTGAAAAGATGATATTATTCTAGTCGCTAGTCCTCAGCTTGCTTGTCCTTGCACATTTTTTGAATCAGGGTTTTAATTCTCTATTAAACATTGATGAGTGAAATGAATTTCAAGTTTCTTTAACAGAATTATTTTACCATTTTAATGTAAGTTATTTGAATTGAAGAGAACCTATATATTGCTAAATAGTAACTACATAAGTTGTATATGACATTTTGAAAGTTATGGAGAATGAATTTTATGTT
Source organism: Ormosia semicastrata (assembly GCA_029884595.1). NCBI lineage: Eukaryota > Viridiplantae > Streptophyta > Magnoliopsida > Fabales > Fabaceae > Ormosia > Ormosia semicastrata. Next base: position 12,165,874 of record JAQQTO010000055.1, on the reverse strand, counting down.
GTATATGTGCTTTGTACTTTTGTGATAAAGGTATTAATTGCTGGAAAGTGGTATTTAAGTATTAACTGTTAATAGTTTGAAAGTGATAGTACCTAGTTATCGTTTTTAACATAATCTTACTTGTATTCTTTTACTTTTATGCTAAAGATTATTAATAATTTGTGTTATAGGTGGACCATCTCTTCAAGCATCGGATTAATAGCAGTGTATTGCATGCTTCTGATTATCTCAAGCAATTTCCTTCACCTATCATATCTATCATGGCAAAATTCATCTCTTTTGTATCGGGTGGCTTTGCTGCAATTCTGATCATCATTGCTTTTCTTGAGGAGTCTCTGCTAGAGGGCCATGTAATGGATTTCTGTTAGTTTTGCTTAAGTTATACAGAATGTATGACAGTCATTAAGGATATAAATTTTTTTTTGAACAAAAAAACCATTGCAGATATTTGATCGGAACTTGTTTTGGTATGCTGCTGTTTTTGGAACTATAACTGCCATTAGCCGGGCTGCGATTACAAATGAGCTTCTGGTCTTAGACGCTGAGGGAGCAATGTCTATGGTGGTTCAGCATACACATTATATGCCAAAGAGATGGCGTGGCAAAGAAAGTACCGAAATGGTCCGCATCGAGTTTGAAACATTATTCCAGGTACTCTACCTGAGATGTTTGTTTAATGCATTCACATTAAGCTAGACCCACCCTTATCTATTCTTTGTTTACATGATAGCATAGGTTTGAATACTACTTCTCATGCTCATATATTTTTCTGTGGTGCAGTATACTGGAATAATGTTACTTGAGGAGATGGCCTCAATTTTCCTCACTCCATATTTACTTCTGTTTGTCATCCCAAAGGTCATTGCTGTACTTGGACATAAATTTATTTATACGCCATATGGTATAACCTATTAACTATTGTTTTTCATTTTGCAGCGGGTTGATGATATCTTGCAGTTCATTGCAGATTTCACTGTAAATGTTGAAGGTGTTGGCCATGTTTGCAGGTTAGCATGGAATGTTATGATTTTCATCTTTTTCAATTTGCATCCCTCACCTCTGGCCATGCTTTGAGGTGGCTTCTATGATTATTATTATTATTATTATTATTTGGTTCTCAGTTTTAATGTATATTAATTGTATTTTGTTGTATCCCTGATGTTGTCACAGTTTTAGCACCTTTGATTTTCAAGAGCATGGAAACAGTTGTTATTGTTCCCCATACAATGCACCTCGTAGCCGGAGGAGTTCCCAGGGGAAGATGGAGAAATCATTGTTGAGGTATGGTCTTGGCAGAGCATGTTATAGTCACAAGACTAATCTGATAGAGTTCTATTACATTTTGTATTCATTGAGGTTGTTTCAATGAATCTCTCAGGTCTTGGATATATAGATTTTAGGAAATGTCTCAAGCTTCTTTTATTCAATTTTTGTCCTTTATCCTGCCTTCAAGCTTTAATAGCAGTTGCAATGGGTTAAAGGTTGCTCTTTTTTGGTGGGGGGAAGAAGGAAAAGAAATGAATTCATTGGAAAACAGATAATTAGTTAGTTATCTAACTTCCTTAGCTACAGGAAGGCAAAAGTTCCATCAGTTATCCGTTAATCTGTTTTTGCCTTTAAAAATTATTTCCATTACTGTTGTGATGATTTTGAAACCCATTTTAAAAAATAAAATAAAATTGTATACCAAGTCTTTCTCTTGCATAGAGATAGTCCAACCAGCAAACAATTAGAAAACACCTCAAAAGTTTCTCACTATTCCAAACTTACAATTTTTATTTTTATTTTTTGGAAAATTTAAATCTTCATAAGCCTGAAATTAACAGCTCCATTACTTTTAATCTCCATGTTGTATTTCTCTTGCTTATGTTGCTTCTGATTTCTGTCAATTTTTCTTGTGTAAATGAAGATCATGCAAGAAAAAATAAAAAGACAATTATGATAATTTTAAGAAGCAGAAGGAGGAGAAGAAAGTAAGGAAAATCTGTGGTATGTCATTTGGAACAAAAATAAAATGATGTTTCTACTTCCATAGTTGGATTTTAGTCTAATGTAAATAAAGCTTCTGAGACAACTTATCTCTGAGAAGTCCTTCACTAACTCTCGAAAAATATTTTTGGAACATAGATGTGAACTGTGCCAATATGATTTTTTATTTTGTTTAACTTTTGTTTTCATTACAGCTTTCAGAGTAGTTACCCATCATGGGAACCAAACGATCAGGGGAAGCGGTTTTTGCTAAATCTTAGAACCTTCAGAGACCAAAAGTTACCAGGACATGAAAACAGACATGCATTTTCCCATCCTAGAATGTGGAGGGGTAGTCCCAATATGGGAAGCAATGGAGACAAAAACAGGTTTATATCCAGGGAAATGCCATACAGTACTTTTGTAACTGGCATTCACTTGGGTTCATTGTGGTTGATTGAATCCAACCAAAACAATCATCCCTATCTTCTTGATTGGTACTATACATCTCGACCTCATGAAGCGACTATGAGAGATGTTCCATCAGAACCATTTGGAGTAGCAGAGCATCATTCCAGAGAGTATTGGATGCCCTCCAACTTGACACAGAATGAGCCTGGGTATGAAGAATACTCAAATGAGTATTGTGAGGATCGCACTGCATCTCATCTTGGGGCTTCCACATCAGCTCCCATCTTCAGGGAAAGCCTAATTCAGGGTCAAAATTCCAATGAACTGTCCCACACTACAAGGAGTCATTGGTGGGCTAGAAGTCGCCGGCAGGGTGTACAGGCTCAGGCAAGCTTTTTTGAGCCTCCAGATTTCAATCACCAAACAGCATATAATTATTATGATAAGTTTTCTGATAGAGGGTCAGAGGATCAAGATCAAGAACAAGAACAACGCTTGTACTGGGGAGATCATCACAGATTATCTAGAACAACATGCACAGATGACTTAGAGGCAGGAGAATTTAATCTTCATTTTGATGATGTTTATAGCAGACCTCCAGAAACCCCCACTGTAAATCCCAGCACTGCAAGGTTTTGAGTGTCCCTCATTATTTTTTTGGGAGGTTCTTGCTTTCAAGCATATGGAATGCATGAATTTCCAAGTCATGATTGTCCATGGAAATTCTATTCTTTGCTGTATATAGATTCATTGGAGTGAGGTTAGACTGTTAAATAAGCCTCGGCTTGATGTTGGATGGTCTTAAGGCTGGCTAAAGGGGGTCTGGGATGCCTTCCACTTCCTAGTGTAAGAACCAAAATTAAAAATAATAATAATAATAATTTATTGTGTCCAGTGTCCTAATTCATTGACCCATTTTCTTTCTTTCATAACACTTTGGTCTTCCTATAAAAACAAGAGTGATCAAGAAAACTAACCCCATAACTTTTCACCCCAATTAGGGGGATCCCTAACTGGCCATTGATATCTGAAGTCAGATCAGGTTTCTATGATTTTTTAGCCTGGACATGGTAACATAGATCAAGTTAAAGCAAAGGGTAAATCTTACCTGCTCCTAGGCTCCTAGAGAGAGATGTACGTTGGTCAAAGATCTGGAAAAAAAAACCCTAAAATAAAAAAGTGAGTATGGCTTCTGGTTGCAATTGTGTAAGAAGAGCTAGTCTCACAAAAATAAAAATTGTTTAAAATTAAATTTGGTTTGGTTCAAAAATTGATTCTAATATGAAGTTTTTTTTTTAAAAAAAAAGGATAGAAGTTAAAAAAAAAACTTTTAAAATTAGTTCAACCTCAAATTCAATATAAAAATTAATTTTTAAAATTTAAGTATTTACTAAACATCTTCCATTTAAAAACGGGTCATATTATACCTAAATATCTGATTTTTGACACCCCAAATATTCAATTTGTAATTTTGTATATGAGATAAATTTCAGAGACTTCAGTCTTAAATCCTCCAATGCTTCTTCCGTTTCGTAATTTTACTGCATCACCAGAAGCAAATTCCACGCGACCCCTTCTCGAAACCCTCTGAAACGCCCTCCAGGCAGCGAAAAATCTAGGAAAAGGTCCGAGCTTGAGGAAGCTTTCGACAGTGCAGAATTGAGGGCATTGGAGATGCATATAAAATTTTTTAACGCTGTGTGTTTGCACCTGCCAAGTATCCTTGTGATTGTGGTGAGGCAAAAGGAAACTTGAGATGATTTCCAAGAGGACGTTTGTCATGCTGCTACTTATGGCTTCTCATTGTCTGGGTCCCTCTCTGCTCTGTCTTCCAATTGATAGCTTCTCCCAGTGCCACCACCTCGCTTGCTCTGTCTCTCTCTCTGCATTCTCCTTCCCACCCCCCATACCTTCACATTCACCGGGCCCAAATGACACTCAAAGAAAAGGAAGAGAGATCATGAAGACGAATGAAAGCTGCAGGTAATCGTTTGCTTCCATTTGTAATTTAAGCAATGACACTAAAAGAAGTGCCTCTATTTTTGACAATAATCCTAGTGTCAGACTCACTTTATCATTAACTATCATTGCAAAAATCACTTTACATTCGTTTGTGTCACTCTTCACTGAGCCTACTCAAATTTAAAGATCTCACTGTCATACCTGGAATAAAGTTTAGAAAACAAAAGAGAAAAAGGGAAAGAAATTTTTTTAAGGAAAAAAAAAAGAAAGAAAATTATTTTAACATTAAACCTCGTTCTCTAGAGGAAGGACTGCACTTTTTGATCCCCGACCGTAACGAAATGGAAAGAATGATCTTCTACCTCTGCTATTACAATCATCTTCACTGGCACTAGCCTGATTTTGAAGATGTCTATCTTGTTGTATGATGATGGCTTGAACATCTAAGTAAACTTGTCTATCATTTGCAGAATCCATTGAGAAAGATCTTCGAATAGGCTGAATAGAAAACTGGTCATCTTTCTTTCTAACATCAATACACTCATTTCCCATGATGGAAACATGGTGGCACTTCCTGGGTTTCAAGTGCACAAGCTTCTGCTCCTTCATGATCTTCCTTGTACAGTGACTTCTACTTTGTGCTAGGCTTCCCCCCATTGAATCATTTCTTTCTTGCTGCATCTGTGGCAGTGTTCCCTCATGTTCTCTTCCAAGTTCAATGACCATAAAATCTTCATCACTGCCCATGTTAGAGAATAATTGAGAATCCTGAGGAGAAGAGCTTGGAGCTATGATATGGTCCATTGGACAGCGTGTGTTGCCTGAAATGCTTGATCTCCAAAGAGGGCAATTGGCATTGGTTTGAAGCCAAATATCAATGCAATCTAAGTGAAAAGCATGGCTGCAATTGGGCAGAACTTTTAGCATATCCTGTTCTTGAAACTCAGTCAAACAAACCACACAGCCATAGACTTTTTGATCCTCACATTCTCCTTTTAAGAATTGAGATGTTGGGATTTTTCTGATGACAGATTCATCAAGCCCACGGTTCCACATTCTGGAAGAGTGCTGTGAAGGGATCTTCATTTTCATTCTGTTGAGCTCTCAGAATGGAAATCCATCTCAATGGGCTAACTTGATGCCAGTTTGAGCAACATTTGTTCACAAAAGTTAAGTAGGTGACAAGTATGAAAGCGGTGGCCAAGATGGTGAGAACAACAATGGCAAATATGGGTAGAGCAGAATCTGAAGCAGGTTGTGGTGGGTGATGGATTGTAATAGCTTGTGTTTTGATGGGTGGGAGAGCTTGATATACAAGCTTGTAGGAGTGGTTGTGGTGCCATATGAAAAGGTCTGAATGGGAGATATGGGATGCCTTCTCTTGAAGCTTTATGTGCAGGGCAGAAGTAGGTTTGAGTGTTCCTATCCTAGCAATGTAAAGAAAAGATCTTGTCTTGGATAGAAAGGAGTCATACATAATATTTAATTGAAAGAAGTCGTGATGAAAGTGAAAAACCCATAAAATCAATGCTTTGGATTAGTTCTAACTTGTACTTCTAAAGAACATGCACATGTGCTGGTCACAAGGAAAAGGAACAACACCAAGAGAAGCACGAGGGCTCAGGGTTTGACGTTATAAGGGAGGTAAGTAAACTTTGAGAAATTTTTAAGTAGCACAGTTGTGTCTATTAGATAAATTAAGACTTAATATTTTTATAAATTTTTATAAAATTAATTGTTTGATACAAAAATTTATAAAAATATTAAGTCTTAATTGATATGATATACTCAATTGAATATTCTAAATTTAGACAAATTTTTTTTCATAAACTTATAAAGAACGGTGTGAATAAATGTAATTGTATCCTTTATTTTTATTTTTTGATTTTGTTTTTATGACACTTATTTATTAAAGAATTTAAAATATAAAATTTTAAATAAAAATAAAATATTAAAAAAAATCATTTAAAATATTTTATTTTGACTTTATTAAGGTACTTATTCACAAAACCGTTAATTTATTTTAATCTTTTCATTGTGTGAGTCTGTCACTATTGGATCTTACTATTTTGAATCTTTTCTCTTATCTGAACGTTGCCTTGGTCCCCATCCTCACTAGTCAGCTTAGAGCAGATCGGTGTCTTGGATGATCCTACTACCCTGTAAGCCTACCATAAGCTACAATATACATGGAAAAGACAAAATAGAACCATGTAAACCCACACTAATTTCTGTATCAAGCCAACTTTTATTTTCAACCCGCATTAGGAAAAACAAGAGTCTTTTTTTCTCTTACCAAATATATACTTGTTTCTCCGATAATTTTAAATGACAATTTAATAGAAAATATGATAATGACCTTTTTGTCTTTGATTTTTCATCTATACAGAAATTGTACAAAGAAACTATACATGTCAAAAAAAAAATGGTGGAAGTTTTGTTATTTTTAAAAAATATATTTCAAGGTGCGATGTCACTTATGCCACGTTTTTCTGAAGGTTTGATATGATAGATGCACGTAACATAATATTATGCTTGTCTCTATTGTTTTTCAACCTTAGCTTTTGTTTCTTTGTACTTCCGAGTTCCAACGTTTGTTGTTGTTTGCATCGAAGAAGACCCTTGCAAATTTTCGTTAATTTCATAAAAAAAAGCCACTAAAAAGTGATGGAGAAACTCGTTTCAAGCTGGTTCAAAGTCCGTCCTATTGCTGAGGACTACATATTCCCACCAGAAACAAGACCAGGTAACCTCAAAATCCCCATCAGCAGCAATATCCTTGTGATTGATCTCAGTGAAGCACAGGAAGTTGATCCAACTCTTATAATTCAGTAAATTCTCGAGGCTGCTCAAGAGTTTGGATTCTTTCGAAATTGGTTTTTCTCTTCTTCTATTTTGGTCATACAATAAGATTTTTAAAGCTCAATCAAGTTGATTATTTACAGATAATTATTGAAAGTGAAACAGTTACTTGAATATTTTTTTTGGAGTTATGTCAGCATGATGCAGGTTATCAATCATGGGGTTTCAGAAAATCTGATGAATGAAACAAGGAGTGTTTTGAAGGAGTTCTTTCTGATGCCAGCTGAGTACAAGCAGAAGTTGCTTACAGAGGAAACTAGCAAGAAGTGCGTGCTTTATACTTGCAGTTCAAACTATGCTACTGAAAAGGTTCATCTATGGAGGGACAGTTTGAGACACCCATCTCATTCTCTGGAGCAGTGGCAGCAATTCTGGCCTGAAATTCCAGCTAGATACCGGTAAGTGGTGCAAGAGTAATTTTCATTTAGATACGGTCTACATAAACATTTAAATCATTATTTGACACATATAAGGTGGTAGCATAATAGGGTTATGTACCTATCTTTAACAAAGTTTTTACATATGTTAAATAATAATACAATGTGGTAATATCGTGATGCACCCTCTTATGCCAACATAAATCCAAGCTTTTAAAATTTACCATCCCTTGCAACTGTATTTGTAGTCCTAATTCTAATTGATCTTTGTTTTCAGAGAATATGTTGGGGCATGTTCTGTTGAAGTTAAGAAGCTAGCATCAAGGATTCTGAGGTTGATCAGTGAAGGGCTTGGTCTGAAATGCGGATATTTTGACCATGACCTTAGTGGGGCTATGTTTATGACAGCTAACCATTATCCACCATGCCCTGAACCAAGTTTGACTCTGGGTTTTATGAAGCATGGTGATCCGAATTTCATAACCATTTTACTTCAAGATGATATATACGGGCTTCAAGTCTTCAAGGATGGGGAGTGGATTGGTGTTGAGCCTCTTCCTCATGCATTTGTGGTGAACATTGGCCAACAGTTGCAGGTAGACTTTTTCCATTTTTTCTGTCTAGAAGTCTAATCATATGACTCTAATGTACTACATAAATTCAATAAATATCAAATCAACTAAATTCATTTTTGTCCCAATTCAATGGAATGAAGACATGGACTGATTCCATCTAAAACACTAACCATAGGGGAAGATTTTCTCCCTCTTTTTTTTTTTCGTTTTTGTTTGCTTTGTACTTTGGCAAATCATGTTAATTGTGTTGGATTACATTGGACTGCAGATCATTAGCAATGGAAAGCTAAAAAGTGCTGAGCACCGAGTTGTGACAAATTCAAGTGATGCTCGCACAACCGCTGCCTTTGTTAATCCATTAGATGACACTATCATAGAGCCAGCGAAAGCCCTAAATGATGAACTTCATAAGCCAATTTATAAATCTTTCAAATTCAAGGAGTCTCTTACTCGCTACTTTGCCAAGAATGGTGACAGAGAGTAGGAGCTGGATTCTTTTAAGGCTCAAATATAACAAATGTAATACAAAGCAAAAAATTTTTTAAAAAAAAGTGTCAATCAATGTCAAATATACGATATAGTATTAACACATAAATCAAGTTGCACAATTATGTAATATAATAGGGCATAATATGTAACATATGTCAACTGCAGTTGCAAAAGATGCATGTAATAAACAACAGCCACGATATTAACATCATTGATGATTATAAATGCACTTGCGATATTTACAAACATGTACAGAGAGCGTTCTCTATGAATTTGGTTAACTTTCAGTATTGGAGAGAAAAAAAGAGGTGTGGGTAAAAATTTCGTATGAACTATATTAGGGATAGAGCTACAATCAACAGGGGGCCAATGTCAAAAAGTTCCCTGGAACATAGTTATTAGTAAGGACCTTGCTTTATTGATCCATCCACCTATCTTCGTAGGTGAAATTTCCATAACCACTACTACTACTACAAAAAATGTAAAAATACTGGCCTCGTTATTCCACATATGTCGTTTATTTCTAAAATTTTTCATTTCCACTTGTGGAAAATGGTGATTAATACAGCCCTTAAGGGTTTCATTTTTGTTAGCAACTAGACTCTTGCATGTGTTCTCCTGGATGGACGCGTGTGTAGAGCTCTCACCTAGTCACCTTCCAACTTCTGTTTTCTTGTTCTGGTGCAACTAATTGAGTCGTGTGACCACATCACTTGTGGATATAATCACATCTTTGCTCATAAAACTTGAGGTACTTAAAGTTAACAATAGGAGTTTTGAAATTTAGTATTGCAATTTTTAAGTGTGGAATCTCCTTAAGCAAAATACTTACAATGGTTTTTGTAAGTTCTTCTGCTAAAACACCCCACTTATTAGTTATAAATGTCACAGAAGTATTCACCACAGGGGACAAGGGGGGAAAAGAAGATGGAGATCACACTGCTGCATTTTTATAATTAATTTTAGTTTGACTTACTGTATTCACCTTAAGAAAATTATTTATAAATATCACAGAAGTATTCACCACAGGGGACAAGGGGGGAAAAGAAGATGGAGATCACACTGCTACATTTTTATAATTAATTTTAGTTTGATTTACTGTATTCACCTTTAGAAAAGGTTTGGGATCACCGAAAGCAAATATTGCAGATCAAAGAGGCCACCAGGTTTTAACCTAAAACCATGATGTATGACAATATGACATGATGGTTAAAGGCTTAAAGCAACATTGAAATTCAATGTTTCACATTAGAATATTATTAACCACGTGATGAATTTAATTTAATATTTTCATGTCTCAATCCAACCCTTTACTTAATATATAATCTTATCACCAGAACTTCATTACAGAATTTATCTTTGGGACCAATTGGATCATTAGTTTAAGGAAACAAGTGGCTGGGGCCTAGACAAATGGATGGTTATATATTTTTTTTTTCAAATTTCCATTAGGTATTGCTAATAAATAATAATGATTCGATTAGCATATAACCTTGTGACCCATGATCCTTCTGACCTCAGCCTCATTGATATATTATCAATAGGGTGCCTTTCTTTTTGAATAATCCAAACAAAAATGCTTGAGGTGTGTAACCAAAATGCTTGAGGTGACCTTCCAAGGGCCTTCAGCAATGACCACTATGTGATCCACATACGATGAACTCTAAAACCAATCTCCATCAGGGGGTCCTTCTTCACATTGATAATTTTCCCATCCATTGAATCTATGGTAAATTTCCACACTTGGCCAACTACTAAGTGCACTTTCTGCCCAATATAAAAGGCATAGCCAAGCTAAAATTCTTACTCAAGTGTAACACAATGGAAGATGACTTAAAAGAAAAGGTCAAGGAAGGGGAACCAAAGCAAACAAGGTACAGAGGAGTACGGAGGCGGCCATGGGGAAAGTTTGCTGCAGAGATTAGAGATTCAGCTAGGCATGGAGCTCGAGTGTGGCTTGGAACCTTTAACACTGCAGAGGAGGCTGCAAGAGCTTATGATCGTGCTGCCTTTCAGATGAGAGGTATTTTCGCCATTCTCAACTTTCCAAATGAACATCCTCCATTCAATGTGGTTTCTCCTACCAAGTCCTCTTCAGCATCTTCAAATGTTAAAACCGAGCTTGGTAAACAAGTTTTTGAATTTGAGTGTTTGGATGACAAATTGTTAGAGGAACTTCTGGAATGTGATGAGAATACCATCAACAAAAACTTGCAACAGTAGGACTTGAGTTTAGTAAGTCCCCCTTGAAACCTTAAAATGATGTAAGTGTTGGCTTTATTTATTTAGCGTCTCGATTTGCTGGCCTTAACATCCCGGCCCATGACGTTAACAATGATTGTAGCCCTTCAAGTTAGACGTGGTTTTAAAAAATTTTAAAAAAATAAAATTGTATCCTTATTATTAGTTATAACTTTTGATTTAATAATAAGTGATTGATTCAGTTAATAATATCAGAATGAGGTCACGGGTTTGAATCCCCAAATGACACTCTGAGAAAATTATTGACTTTATTTGATCTTAACATCTCGAATCATAGTGTCTAATGATAACCACATGATCCCATAGTAAGATAATTTGTATGTAGTACTTGTGATCAATTTTTTTTTGGGCTTGTGATCAATTTAATACTATAGTAATGTTGCTTACACAATGTTTATTCATAAATTACATATAAATTGTAAATTGAACTGCGTTTGAGTTTTGAAGAAAAATATTCAAAGGAATCACTATACACATAACTTTCATGCCCATTAATCACCACCAGTCAGCATCATGCAGAAGTGAGGTAGCGGGTTGACTCGCTCGATATAAAGTCATACAGTTATTTCGTTTTCATTTCTGCCTTTCTAGTACGTCGCAGAGCAGTCCACTAGTTTTGGGTAAGGCAACATAAAAGTTGGTGGGAGACACTACATAAAGCTCTTCAGGACCACTAGTGTGGAACCAATTCTCACTTTATTTGTCATTCCATCAATCTTTATAATGTTGTAAATAGAAAAAAAGAGAAAATAAGGAGAGATGATGATAAAAGAAACATGATCACTAAAAGTTTAGTAATTTAAGAATTAGTTATTTCACCAAATCTTTGTTTTATTTTTTTTAATGAAAAAGTATGTCTTTATATAGGACTTTAAATATAAATAGAAAAAAGAGGTTATACTTCTTCATAATATGTAGAAATTATTACACCATTATTAAAAATAATAAAGGTTATAATTAATTACAAATCATATTAATGACCATTTATCACCTTTAATACCTAATGAATATAGTCATCTATTACATGTAAAATATGCATGTTTTACAATATTTTTCCTTGGATGAGTACCCCTATGAATATATCTCGTTAAATTCGTGTAAAGAAAAATCTAGTAGAATAAAAAATTAGTAAAGAAAAAAGAGTACAGTATTCATAGATAACTTAATTTTTCTAAAAAATATAATCAATCATAAAATGTGTCTTTAAGTCGACGCATTGTAACTCTTGTGACGCTTGGACATTCATTTTCAATATTATTCATATAACACTCCCTCTTTAAAATTTTTGGAGAGATATACTTTATTTTGTCAGTGGTTGAGTGGAAGATGATAATGGAGTTGTTTAATGGGTGAGTTGATGGGTGGATGAGTAGAAGATGACAATGAAGTTATTTAATGAGTGGGTGGATGATGGGTGGTTGAGTGGAAGATGACAATGGAGTTATTTAATGAGTGGGTAGATGAGTGTGCAGAGGTCAAGCTGTCAGGATCAACATTCTAACTCTTAGTTCCACTTCAATTTAAATTATCCAAATATGTGATTAGGCTCTTGAGGTTTTCATGAAAGTTGTAGAGAATTATCTTAACTTACCTACAAAACCAGAATCACATTAATAAGATATTTGCAACTCAAATTATAGCCAATTTATTGAATGCTACCAAATAAACAAATTAAGGTCAATTCATGCAATAATTCTTTCAATGATCCAATTAAGCTCAATATCATAAAATGTGACAAAACCAAATTAATTAAGTTCAATTGAACTTTAAGAAGCTCAGTGAGAGGATTATTAAATGAATAAAATATATTACTATCAAATTCTCCCACACTTAACTTTTGCACTCATAGACAAAACTCATAAGACTAAAGTTAGGGAACAAGGAAAAATAACACAAACTTAAAAGTTAAAAACTCTAAAAGACTCAACTTACAATGATATTCAAGAATGCAAAAGTTTATAAGTAAGAAGAGCAATCAAAGATTCAAGGGATCAAAACATTTATGAGGTAACGTTTTTTTACATCTCAAACTAACAAGTACGGAAACTTCAGTTGAAGAGCATGAGTCAAGAATAATAGATCGTCACAAGATTCACTCTCAATCCCTCATGTGTTTGAAAATTAGGTATCTCTCTCAATTAAACCCATGAAAAATTGCACTACCATAAGCTTGCTTATCTTCTATTTCTCTATTACTCAAAACACATGCACGCACAAATCAAGAGGATTTTATTCAACGTTGTAATGGGGTCAAGGTAAAGGAGGGAAGTAATATGAATGTGACAAGTTAAATATCAAAGAGAATAAAAGAGCATTAGGGTTGAGTTTAAATAACAAACATGAAAAGTTCATCCTAACTAAACATAATGCAAATTCCTTTTACATATTCTTTTCTCTTCCCTTTTTATTTTGTTGGCCTTTCTTTACACATTTTTTTTACAATCTTTTTTTTTCAATTGGCGACTCTTTCCTTTTTCACTAACCATTTTACACATACAACCCCACACTTGTTCAAGAACTTATCCAATAACAAAGTCAATGCTCTCTTATTCCATAAGGTTGGGTAAGAACATGATTTTTTTTCATTTAAGGCACGTAATGAGCTAGAAACAAGAAATGGTCAAATAAGTTCAAAGGGGTTAAGCAAATGAAAATATGTAAGGTTGGCTATTTGGTTGAAGTAGTTATTTTAAGAAAAATGTCTCAATCATGTTTATGTATGCATGTAAAAATGTAGTCTAAAAAAGAATCAAAGTAAGTTCTAGAGTAACAATTCCATGAGTGAAAATCACATAAAAAAGAAAAGAATAGTACAAATGTTCAATCCATTCATCAATAGGCTCAAAATCTCACAAGGCATATATCTATCATTCTTAATCCACCAATTCAACATCCATAACCATGCATGTGAAATTTAAGAAAGAAGATAATTTATTCAATCATGCTATGATCCCTGAATTTCAGTTGCTTCAAAGGATGTGAGAGTGCTTTCACTTGAATCTTTCAAAGGAAATAAAATGATAACACTTCGTTACTTTCATAAATCAACACAAAATAGTTACTTCCTCAATTTAGATACATCTCAATAGTAAATTTATCTCAAGGGTATAATTTACTCCTTACTCTGTCATTCTTAATTGATTTTACTGTTAGTAAGTTGTTGACACCTATACTAATAAACATATTACCCTAATTTTTTTGTCATTTTATGTCAACTATCCTTCTCCCTAGCCAGATCACAACATTATCTTCAATGTTAAAATATAGATGAGTAAATGATAGAAGATATTACTTGTTGTGACAATTATTGAAAAGAGAAACCTGACACAAATTTAAACAAAAACAAAGTATGATGACTAAAACTAAAGGTAAAGGGAAGTTATAGATAAAGTGTCAGATCAGTTCCGCGTTCCTTGTTACTTCCCTCTGACCAATCTATCTGAGCTATTACTAGATCAGGTTCATAAACAAAAGTCTGTAATTTATCAATTAACTCATCGACAGTGGAAGCAAAGACAAATAGTCATCTTGTCGAAGGTGTGATAAAGTTCAGTTCCAAAACATGGTTGATCATTCTTTTGCTTACCGCAAATGCACAGGTCACACTTGTATTATAGCTAAGAGTCGGATATCATTCCCACGCGGAATACGTATTTATTATAAAAGACAAGTATTAACCAATAGTCTAATTAATGCTATCCAAAGGCATTAAATTTATAAAGGAATGTTTAAAGAAATATAAAGACTGAAAAATATTAAATCTAAGATAAATAGAGAAATAAGAAATTCTTTTTCATCTCCTATTTCAACTAATGACATGTAATCCTTACAAGCAACATTAATGATTTGTTAAGTTAGCTTGAGAATCTGATTTAGTTAAAAACCTATGTCTAGGTTAATTAACCCTGATTTCATTTACCTAATTCACTATATTTCCATGAGAACCAGTGCAAACTCCACTCATGAATGATCTATTCTCAATCACATACTATGCATGACTAATAGGTATATTTCTATCCTATTAACGAATCATCTCACCTAAACCAATTGAATGAAATTGAACATGCATAAATCATACCTATGATCTAAAATCTAATTTTCTATGTCTTGGTTCATTAGATTTCATCAGATCAATCAAAAGTTGATCAAACTCTCAAAAGCATTAAGATTCATATGATTGAAAATAACTAAACTTCAATATATACTCAAAAGATTACAAAATCATCAGTATCCATAAGAAACTACTAAGAAAAACTTATATACAGCCTAGCTAGCCATAAAACATGAAAGTACAAACAAATAAATCATATTCATGAAGCAGTAAAGAGAGAAAAGAAGAAAGGAAAGGAAGGAAGCTCATTAGATTTCATCCTCTAAGCTTGATTCACCCATATGAAGGATGGCCTCCAACCTTAGCCTTTTCTACTTCCTCTAGGTCTAAAAACCAAAAACCAGCAACTGTTCTCCAAAAAGATGAAAAACTCTCGTACAAAATGGGTACAAATGTATTTATAAGCTGAATAAAATAGGGCAACGCCGCAGCGTCCAACACATCACGCTGCGACGCGCGTGCAATTAGGTCACATGGGCCTGGGCCTTCCACTTTCAATGTCGCGGCCCTCTAGCCTCAGGTTTTAGTGCTGAAGCAGGGTAACGCCGCGGCACTATCATGCCCATGTCGCGGCGTTGAGTGCTGATCTTTATTTTTGGCTTCCTCTTAGGCTTTCTGGTCCAAAGCTACTTCAAATTCTTCATTTTCCTACTTTATTTGAGACCTGCCTATATAAGAGAAATTATCAATTCAATAACTCATGCAAATGTACTAAATTTATCAAAGTTTTGAAAGTATTTACTCAGGATCACAATGGAAGTCATCAGAATGAAATCAAATATAAATGATGCTAAAATCTTCCATTCATGCTTACAAACAAGGACTAAACATGCTATGAAGCATAGATATAGGACACAAATAACTGCACTCTGTGAAGTTATCACACCCCAAACCTAGATTTTTGCTAGTCCTCGAGCAAAACAAAGTACATTCACAAAGATCAACATTATCAACTTACATTCAGCCATTTTTAACATTCCACTTTCACCTAACTTAGGGTAGTGCATGATGATTGCACAAACTTCAAAGAATACATATACCTTACAATCAGTTTCACACATACACAATCCTCATCATGCTAACATTCATGGCTTCCTTTCATACAAGATATTCTTCCCAAAATCATGCAAGGAAAACCTCTTCCATTCAATTCATATTCACCCAGATGAGGTTATGAACATACACACGAACATAATTCATAAAATTCACAAGATTGTAATACAACTCTCTCTCTACTAATGTAAATCATGCAAGATTGAGGATCAAAAGGGTCTTTATTAGCTTATAATGTCAGGTCAAGGGTAATGGGTTACAGAATAAAATGATAGGATTAAACATAAACATTGAGAAACATAAATATGATATTCCAATTCATGAGCCAATAATGACATTAGCAGGGTATTATACAGAGAATACAGAAAACTCGCCAGAACCATTTTCGATGCTTTCCAAACTTTACTTTTCTTATGCTTTGTTTTCCTTTTCTTTTGATTTTCATTCATTTTTCATTCATTTCTTTTCTTTTTCTATTCTTTTCTTTTGCAAAGCAATAATTTTTCTTTAACTGCATCTGGTTCCTTCAGACTTATTTTGTATTGAATATTCATACCCCTAATCATAAGACTCACTTCAAGAAATAACATATATCATGCACTCAACAAACAAAGAAGGTAGGAAGAAAATGCAATGTTTTCACATGCATCAAGATGGTTAACAGGTTAACGATCACAATGGTAGTGAAAAACAAATAAGGCCAAATAGTATAAGGCTTCAAAATGGGCCCTAAGGATATTATCATATCAATGTAAGCTTTTTAAGGCTCAAACGGTTCAAACAATGCCCTAATCATTTTCTCAATCATGCACAATCTAGAATTTCACCTCAAGAGAGTTGCCAAACAATTTCTAGGACAATTGAATTTTTCACATGTATCATCCATAAACTTTCTCTAGGCAAACATTCTTATTCTTTCCAAAGTTCAAAAAACATGCAATTGGGAAACTTACCATGCATAAAAAGAAACTAGAATGCTTCAGCATGCGCCAAAGATTGCATATGGATTCACGGAAAAATAAAAGTCATTTTGCATCCATATCTATCATTGGACAATCATTTACACTAGTTTTTTAAACATTACAACAGCCAATGTGAAAGGGAACGACAATTGTATCTTGAATGAATTTTTCATCAAATTTTCAAGATAACTGCTCCTATAGTTATTATTTAAGCTAAAATACTAAAACACATACATACACTTCAAAAAGAAATATAAAACTAACATACTAATAATACCGAAACATATGCACATAAACATAATAGTCTAAAAATATAATACTACTGCATAAATAGTCAAAACATAAAGTTAAAGACACCCCCCAAACCTGAGGGAAATAGTGTTCCCACTGTACAAAAGATAAATACATAAAGATATAAAAAAGAAATACGATGAAAGAAAATGAAAAGCCTGATAGCAATAGCTAGATAAGTGGATCATCACTGTCAGGGCCCTCAAAATCAGCATCATAATCATCTCTATCATCGCCATCATCAACATCACTATCAGGGACTTCTGCAGTAGGCGCTCTAGAAGGTCCAGCCTGGGAAGGTCCAGCAATAGTAGTGGGCGGGAAATGTAGGACTAGAAAGTCCTCCATCAGCAATCCGAGACATTCCGCCATCCAATGCTGTGTCTGCATCGTGTAACCGAACATGGCCTCCATATGGACTAGCCTAGCCTCCATCCTGGCACACCAATCAGTATCATCTGTAGGTGCAGCCTGCGACTCAGGAACTGCAGCTCTCGGCACTACTGCTCTAGATGCTGGTGCTGCTCGAGGCTCTTTACAAGCCTGTCTCTGATGAGCGGGTGCAGGTTACCGGTCCTCTCAACCTCACAATGAAATACTCATTGAGAGGTTATTTTAAATCATGCTTCTCTTCATGAGGTCCAATCTGAACACCCTGCCTTTGGCACAATGCATGTACAAGTGAAGGAAAGAATAAGCTCCTGGCCTCTCTCACTACTCTGAGAAGCTGGTCATGTATAATTTGAGTAACGTCAATGGATCGGTGCTCTAAAATAGCATATATGAGAATCGCCCGATCCCTGGTCACTTCCGATAAGTTGTTCGACGGGAGGATCCTGTGGATATAAAATGGTACCAGGCCTTCGCCTCTGGCGTCAAACAACTTCTGGGAAAGTAACGAGGCCTGTTCATCTGAATGCTCATAGTCCACTGAACCGGCTGAGACTCAGCTGTGCAAATGTGAGCAGTGACCAAGCTAAGATCAATCCCTTCCTCAGGCTCCCAGTGATAAAAATCTGTATACTCACAAATAAAAGGCGGAGGCTGTAGTTTCAGCACTGCTCGGAGATCCTCCACAGACTAAGGAACCTGGCGTCCCCGTACCTTGATGGTAGTAGATCCCAGTGCGACAAAAGCTAAGTTCATATAAAATTTGCAAACTAATGGTAGCACTGCCACCTTAGGGTGTTTAGCAAAATGACCCCATCCCAACAGACGGATGGTCCTCTCTATTTCCAACCAGTACAACATATTTCTGTTCAGTAGCAGTTGAAACAAACCTCCTCTGATCAAATTGAGGAGAAGGAGAAGGCTCCCTGTTACTCTGACTGCTAGATCCCCTTTGGCGTTTATGAGCCATCAGACCTGAAAAAGAATTTCAAACTGTTAATATTGAATGGACAAAATGAAAAGCATTTGCAAAATAGATCAATTTTGAAAATTTTGGGGCCCAACGCCACGACATGCAACACAACGTCGCTGCATTCAATCTGTTCATACCAACGTCGTGGCATTCAAGATAACGCCGCGGTATTCAACCTGTTCATCTTAACGCCACGGTGCTCAGCCCTAATTTTTCCAGGTACGCAGCACTCAGTGCGTATAATCCAATACAACATGCAATTCAAGCACTATATAACGCTTAAAACTAACAAAAACTTAGCAATAACTAAGTCTAAAATAATTATTTAACACAAAACCTACAATAATACAAACAAAAACAAAGCAACAATAAAAACCTATGAAAAATAAAGAAATAAAAATTTAAAAAATAAAGAAAAAGGCAAGAAACATACCTTACTACTTTGGTAGGAATAGGATGACGAGAACGAACAAGAAGAAAAGAGCAAAAAATTACAAAGAAGAGAAGAGAGAAAGAAATAAAAGCAATGAGGGAAATGGGAGAATGAGAGGGTGTGCGAAACGTCGCAGCACTTAACCCATGTCTGCCCACTGGCGTCGCGGCGTGAAAATAATAACGCCGCGGCGCGCACTAATTCCCACAAGATTTAAAATTTAAATTAATTACTAATTACTATTTTAAAAAAATTTACTTTTAACTTTTTTGTTTTTTTTTTTTAAAATAACTCACAGGGTCGCGGCCTTAGGGTCTGTACAGCCGCGGCCCTGCACTCACTGGATTTAGGCCCAAAACACGGGAATGTCGCGACATTTTGTATCTTGACGCCGCGGCGTGAGGAACCTAACTGCAGAATTCTGCAGCAAGCTCACTTCAGCCATGAGTTTTGCTCAAATGTGGCCTCCAGCAGCTGCAAAACTTGCCTACAAGGTTAATTTACATAATGTAATGCAAAAATATACAAAAACTTAAAAATCAAGATATTTACATATTTAAGACTTAAAATGAAAATTTTGGGTTCCTTCCCAAAAAGGGCCTAATTTATAGTCCCGATAGGACTTGTCTGTTGTTCCAAATGCATTTCTATGAGTGAGGAGGATCTTCCTCCTCATTTACAAAATTAGTTTGATGCATTTGGAATGACATGACTTTTAGCTCCAAATTTGGAGTTTGCTCAATAGGTGCATTAAATAAATTTACCACCATAGCAGCTTTGGGCTGGTCCATTTCACCTTCAAAAATGACCTAACCTTCTCCATGAGCACAGGCTTCACTGACACCTACAATAATACAAACAAAAACAAAGCAACAATAAAAACCTATGAAAAATAAAGAAATAAAAATTCAAAAAAATAAAGAAAAAGGCAAGAGACATACCTGACTACTGGTAGGAATAGGATGACGAGAACGAATAAGAAGAAAGGAGCAAAAAATTACAGAGAAGAGATGAGAGAAAGAAATAGAAAGCAAGGAGGCAAATGGGAGAACTGAGAGGGTGCACGAAACGTCGCAGCACTTAACTCATGTCCGCCCACTGGCACCGCAACGTGAAAATAATAACGCCATGGCGCGCACTAATTCCCATAAGATTTAAAATTTAAATTAATTACTAATTACTAATTACTATTTTAAAAATTTTACTTTTAACTTTTTTTTTTTTTTTTTTTTTTTTTTGAAAATAACTCACAGGGTCGCGGCCTTAGGGTCTGTACAGCCGTGGCCCTGCACTCACTGGATTTAGGCCCAAAACACGGGAACGCCGCGGCGTTTTGTATCTTGACGCCACAGTGTGAGGAGCCTGACTGCAGAATTTTGCAGCAAACTCACTTCAGCCATGAGTTTTGCTCAAATGTGGCCTCCAGCAGCTGCAAAACTTGCCTACAAGGTTAATTTATATAATGTAATGTAAAAATATACAAAAACTTAAAAATCAAGATATTTACATATTTAAGACTTAAAATGAAAATTTTGGGTTCCTTCCTAAAAAGGGCCTAATTTATAGTCCCGATAGGACTTGTCTGTTGTTCCAAATGCATTTCTATGAGTGAGGAGGATCTTCCTCCTCATTTACAAAATTGGTTTGATGCATTTGGAATTACATGACTTTTAGCTCCAAGTTTGGAGCTTGCTCAATAGGTGCATTAAATAAATTTACCACCATAGCAGCTTTGGGCTGGTCCATTTCACCTTCAAAAATGACCTAACCTTCTCCATGAGCACAGGCTTCACTGGCACCTACAATAATACAAACAAAAACAAAGCAACAATAAAAACCTATGAAAAATAAAGAAATAAAAATTCAAAAAAAAAGAAAAAGGCAAGAAACATACCTGACTATTGGTAAGAATAGGATGACGAGAACGAACAAGAAGAAAAGAGCAAAAAATTGTAGAGAAGAGAAGAGAGAAAGAAACAGAAAGTAACGAAGGAAATGGGAGAATGAGAGGGTGCGCGAAACGTCGCAACACTTAACCCATGTCCGCCCACTGGCGCCACGGCGTGAAAATAATAACGCCGCGGCACGCCTAATTCCCACAAGATTTAAAATTTAAATTAATTACTAATTACTATTTAAAAAAAATTACTTTTAACTTTTTTTTTATTTTTTTTTCTTTTTTGAAAATAACTCACAGGGTCGCGGCCTTAGGGTCTGTACAGCCGCGACCCTGCATTCACTGGATTTAGGCCCAAAACACGGGAACACGTGATATTTTGTATCTTGACGCCGCGGCGTGAGGAGCCTGACTGTAGAATTCTGCAGCAAACTCACTTCAGCCATGAGTTTTGCTCAAATGTGGCTTCCAGCAGCTGCAAAACTTGCCTACAAGGTTAATTTACATAATGTAATGCAAAAATATACAAAAACTTAAAAATCAAGATATTTACATATTTAAGACTTAAAATAAAAATTTTGGGTTCCTTCCTAAAAATGGCCTAATTTATAGTCCCGACAAGACTTGTCTGTTGTTCCAAATGCATTTCTATGAGTGAGGATGATCTTCCTCCTCATTTACAAAATTGGTTTGATGCATTTGGAATGACATGACTTTTAACTCCAAGTTTGGAGCTTGCTCAATAGGTGCATTAAATAAATTTACCACCATAGCAGCTTTGGGCTGGTCCATTTCACCTTCAAAAATGACCTGACCTTCTCCATGAGCACAGGCTTTACTGGCACTCCCTTCCTTGGATGTTATCCCATCAATTATGATCACCATTGCACAATGTTCTTGATCTTGAGGGCTTTGTAATGCATTAAAAATGTTGAAAATAACCTCTTAATCATGAACCCTCATGGTGAGTTCACCTTTCTCCATATTAATTAGAGCTCTTCTTGTTGCAAGGAATGACCTGCCAAAAATCAACGGGACGTTACTATCCTCCTTCATATCAAGTATGACAAAATTCACAGGGAAGATAAACTTATCCACTTTGACCAACACGTCCTCTATAACCCCCTTTGGATGAGTAAGGGTTTGGTCTGCCAACTGTAGTTTAACTAAAGTAGGCAAAACTTCTCCCAAACGTAATCTTTGGTAAATATAATAGGGCATGAGATTGATGTTGGCTCCTAAATCACACAATGCATGGCCAGTGAACTTCTCACCAATTGTGCAAGGTATGATGAAACTTCTAGGATCTTTGAGCTTAGGAGGAAGTCTATTAAGCAGAATTACACTGCATTCCTCCGTCAAGGCAACTGTTTCGAAATCACCAAGCTTTCTCTTCTTTGATAGAATTTCCTTCATGAACTTAACATAGCTCGACATTTGTTCTAAAGCTTCTGCGAATGGGATGTTGATATGCAGCTTCTTGAACACTTCCAAGAATTTCTGGAATTGTTGTTTAAGTTTTTTGCTCACTTGCCTATTGGGGAAAGGTAAAGGGTGGACATAAGGCTTGGACTTCTTCTTCTTCTCCTCACCATTCCCATTGGCAATATTTTGAGTTTGCCTGACATTTGTGCTCACTGACTCCTTTTCTTTAACAACTTCAGTTTCCTCTTCAAGCAGCTTTGGTCTCGGATTCCCTTCAATATTTTTCCCACTTCTCAGTGAGATGGCATGACAATGCTCATTTACGGCACCTTTCAGATTATTAAACGTGTCACTAGGGAGGGTGCCTGAAGGCCTATTATTGATGGCATTAGCCAACTGCCCTACTTGGTTTTCCAATACTCGCATAGAAGTAGTTTGACTCTGAAACATCATTTCATGTTTTGCCAACTGAGCATCAGTCTTCATCATATGAGAATCCATCTTGATTATAAACTGTGAAAACATATCTTCCAAAGAGGGTTTCCGATCTTGGCCCTGTTATCTTGATTGGGAAGGAAATCCATAAGGATTATACGGTCTGTCATTCACTGAAGCAGATGAGGAAACTCCTTGATTGTCCCTCCAGGAGAAGTTGGGATGGTTTCTCCATCCTGGGTTGTACTGGTTTGAGTATGGATTATTCTGCTGTGGGCGATAGTTACCAGCATATTGTACAGTTTTTGTACTGAAAGGGCAGCTGTCGCTTGAATGTGTTTCTCCACACTTGTTACACAATACAAATGGGCTTTGTTGATGGCTGTTCCCCAAACGATCCACTTTACTTGATAATGTTGCCACCTGAGCTGATAATGCTGCCATTGGATCAATATCATGCACTCCAGCTACCTTCTTTGAAGTATTTCTTTCCAAAGGCCATTGGTAGCTGTTGGCTGCCAATTCCTCAAGCAGTTGGAATGCATCATCAAATGATTTGCTCAATAAAGAGCCTCCGGCAGCTGCATCTACTATAGGGCGATGGTGGGGTAGTAATCCTTTGTGAAATAAGTAAACTTGGTGCCACAGTGGAATGTCATGATGAGGGCACCTACGAAGCAAATCCTTGTATCTCTCCTATGCTTCATACAAGGACTTTGATTCAAACTGGGTGAATGATGTAATATCATTCACCATTTTAGTTGTCTTGGCCAGTGGAAAATACTTATTTAGGAATTTACCGCATAAATCATTCCAAGTGCTGATGGATCCCATAGGTAGAGACTGTAACCAACACTTGACTTTATCTCTGAGAGAAAAGGGAAAAAGCCTTAAGCGAATAGCATCATCTGAGACACCATTATGCTTGAATGTGTCACATATCTCCAGAAAATTTGAAAGATACGCATTGGGATCCTCCTTCGGTAAACCGCCAAATTGCACAGAAGTCTATATCATTTGAATGATGGCCGGTTTGATTTCAAAATTATTAGCACGGATGGCAGGCCATCTAATACTGGACTACAAGTTCTCCATTTGAGGAGTTACAAACTCCCTCAATGGTCTAGTGTGACTATCATCCTCCAACTGGAGTGTAGCGTTATCGTCTGCCATCTTAGTACCTATATCACAAAATAATCTAAAAACTTAAATTAATATGTACAAGACAAAATTTGAACTAGTATTAATTAGACTCGTTGCTAATATCAGCTAAATAGAAATAACCGTGTTCCCCAGCAACGGCGCCAAAAACTTGATCACTCTTTTGCTTACCGCAAGTACACGGGTCATACTTGTATTATACTAAGAGTCGGATATCGTTCCCACGAGGAATACATATTTCTTATAAAAGCCAAGTATTAACCAATAATCTAATTAATGCTATCCAAAGGCATTAAATTTATAAAGGAATGTTTAAAGAAATATAAAGACTGAAAAACATTAAATCTAAGATAAATAGATAAATAGAGAAATAAAGAATTCTTTTTCATCACCTATTTCAACTAATGACATGTAATGCTTACAAGCAACATTAATGATTTGTTAAGTTAGCTTGAGAATCTGAGTTAGTTAAAAGCTTATGTCTAGGCCAATTAACCCTGGTTTTATTTACCCAATTCACTATGTTTCCATGAAAACCAGTGCAAACTCTACTCATGAATGATCTATTTTAAATAACATAATATGCTTGACCAATAGGTATATTTCTATCCTATTAACGAATCATCTCACCCAAACCAATTGAATGAAATTGAACATGCATAAATCATACCTATGATCTAAAATCCAATTTCCTATGTTTAGGTTCATTAGATCAATCAAAAGTTGATCAAACCCTAAAAAGCATTAAGATTCATATGATTGAAAATAGCTAAACTTCAATGTATACTCAAAAGATTACAAAATCATCACTATCCATAAGAAACTACTAAGAAAAACTTATATACAGCCTAGCTAGCCATGAAACACGAAAGTACAAACAAATAAATCATATTCATAAAGCAGTAAAGAGAGAAAAGAAGAAAGGAAAAGAAGGAAGCTCATTAGATTTCATCCTCTGAGCTTGATTCACCCTCCATATGAAGGATGACCTCCAACCTTAGCCTTTTTTGCTTCCTCTAGGTCTAAAAACCAAAAACCAGCAGGTGCTCTCCAAAAAGATGAAAAACTCTCATACAAAATGGGTACAAATGTATTTATAGGCTGAATAAAACAGGGTAACGCCATGGCGTCCAACACATCACACCGCGACGCGCGTGCAATTAGGTCACATGGGCCTGGGCCTTCCACTCTCAATGCCGCGACCCTCTAGCCTCGGGTTTTAGTGCTGAAGCAGGGGTAACGCTGAGGCACTTTCATGCCCACGTCGCGGCGTTGAGTGCTGATCTTCATTTTTGGCTTCCTTTTAGGCTTCCTAGTCTAAAGTTACTTCAAATTCTTCATTTTCCTGCTTTATTTGAGACCTGCCTATATAAGAGAAATTATTAATTCAATAACTCATGCAAATGTACTAAATTTATCAAAGTTTTGAAAGTATTTGCTCAGGATCATAATGGAAGTCATTAGAATGAAATCAGATATAAATGATGCTAAAATCTTCCATTCATGCTTACTAACAAGGACTAAACATGCCATGAAGCACAGATATAGGACACAAATAACTACAATCTGTGAAGTTATCAATGGTCAAGAAAAGATAATAAACCATCAAAGAAATTATTAACATTCAATAAACCTATGGGTTTATGGTAGATGTTCAGTTGAGTCCAAGAGATAACTTGAAAAACTTATTTCAAAGTACCATAGCCATCTGGTAAGGCAACGAATGCATCAGAATTTTCAAGCATTTTTCTCATTCGTCCATACATAGTTGATACTTGTAATTCCTCCCCAGTTGTCTTTTCAGTGATGTTCTTTTGAGTTAAAGCTCTAGGAATGATACCTAAAACTTGATCATCTCTTAAATGTGCAGAGACTGATACAGCCCCCATTAACCCAATACTACCTCAACCATATACTACATGAATGTTCCTCGCAACAAGTGTTTGACCAAGAATGCTTGCTACTTTTACAAACTTTGTACTCTTCCCAAAACTTGACCTACAAAATACATAGATATTTGTAAATCAACAAACAAAAGCTCCCTCCATTTCTACACTCACTTTCTCTTTGAATGATTATGAATTAGATGAAAATGAAAAAAATAGAGTGTTTAAATAAGGAAAAGAATGGAAAATATAATGATAGTAGCTATATGGATAGGCTAATTATTATAAAAAAAGTTTAAAATTAAAAAACACTGATTTTTTTCTCTTTTTTTAATTATTTTTTTCTTTTTTTTTAATTTTTTGAAAGAAAACAAGAGCTGGAACCAGTCCAAAACTGGAGGCTAAACTCTCATGCCCGTTTATTCAACAAAGATGACATATCTTTATATTGCGTGTCATCAGTACAACATAAGAACTCCACAAGGATTGGGAACACCTTACCAAAACAGGCCACAAAATCTTTAAGCCCTTTCCATCCCGCTTATAAAATAATAGTCATATCTTCCTACAAACCTAATCAAAGGCCTGTATTCTAAGAATGTGGTACTCTGCGCAGCCTGTCAGAACTCGCTATAGAGGCCTACTAATTAAAGTAAGTATATGGCTTAGTGATGTTTCACATGCACTGTAAAGATGAGACACTTCTATCTGTCCATCAATCGTCCAGAGCCTGAGAAAAATCCTGGGAATAGACAATGCAGCTTTCTATAGAGTATGGCACACGAACCTTATTTATAAACTGGCTTGTGAAGGTCCACCCGAGTCAATGATGGGTCTGCCACTAGCAGGGGCTCCACACTCAATTAAGAGCATGGTACTCTTTCGATCGTCCCCCTTTTTTTAGATTAACAAGATAATAATATATATGTTGTTGTGATTGTGGCTCACATATTCCTCTGGTTTTATGTCTAGTAACGGCTTAAATGCCTTCAATGAGTCAAGGATAAGCTTCTTATCTAATTTTCTTATAAATTGGCAAACAATATCTTTTAGAGTCAGATTCCCAAAACTGTAATGTTTTTACTAGTCCCTGAAAAGATTCCACAAATTAAGAATTTCATTATGCACAACTCCACAATAATACGTCTCAAGAGTCAATAAGATATCATTTAATGACTCTTTACTCAGTTCATTCTTAATAAAGTATATTTTATCTTCTCAGTTTACGGAAACCATCCCCAAAGAACGACATTGCTTATTATAATTCTATCGTAAACATTTATGACAAACTTGCATTTTTTCGCTTTTCTCTTTTTAGAATACGAACTTTTACTTAAACCTGACATGTATGAAGCAAATGAATTTGAAGATTCACATGCTAAACGGACCTTTGCTTCAATTATCCAGCGTATATCTTCTGGAATTCCATTGTGCATTAATATTATTAATCTTTCACACCTAACTTTATAGATTTTTGTTAGAACATTTTGAGGAAGAGAAGTAAAATGTTTTCGTAAATTTGACAAAATGGTCACTCCACCTAGATCTCAATTTTCCAGGGAATATGTGAAGACGAGAATTATAAAGCAGAATTTTTTGACAAATTTCAAAAGATTTTCTCAAAATTGATTTGTCATAAAAAGCTTTTGCTCTAGCTTTATAAATTTTTAAGTTTTCATATGCATCATTTCTCAATTCCTCAAGTTCATTTAATTGTAATTTGCGTACTTTACGAGCATCATCAAGGCTTAGGTTGAAAGCTTTAATGACCCAAAATGCTTTATATTCTAGTTCTACAAGCAAGTGACAAAGTTTTTCATAGACTAACGATAGGGTGACATGCCTAAAGATGTTTTAAAAGTAGTACGGTAAGTCCAAAGTACATCGTTTAATCTTAAAGACTAATCTTTATGATTTGGGTTAACCATTTTTTTCAAAATTTGTTTAATCTCCCTATTTGCTAATTCTACTTGTCCACTTATTTAAGGGTGATAAGGTGTGACAGTTTTGCGGGTAATGCCATATTTCTTCATTAAGGATTCAAATGGTTTATTGCAAAAATATGTTCCCCCATCACTGATGATAGCTCGAGGGATTCCAAATCGACTCAAGACATTTTCTTTTAAAAATTTAAGAACTATATGATCATTGTGTCGACATGGAATCACCTCAATCCAATTTGAGTCATAATCAACTGCAACTAAAATATACACAAATTCAAATGATGATAGAAATGGACTCATGAAATTAATTCTCCAACAATAAAAAATTTCAATGACAATGATAGGGTTCAGAGTCATCATGTCTCGTTTAGAAATGGAACTCAATTACTAACAATTTTCATAACTTATGTAAAATTTATAACTGTCTTTAAATAAAGTGGGCTAATAAAATTCACACTGTAAAATTTTTGCAGCTATTTTCTTTGAAGAAAGGTGACCTCTACATGCTTCTGAGTGACAAAATTTAATGATATTACCTACCTCACTGTCGGGCACACATCTTCAAATGATTTGATCAGGACAATACTTGAACAAATATAGGTAATCCCAATAAAAGTTTTTCATCTCATTCAAAAATTTCTTTCTATCTTGGTGCGTCCATTGAGGTGACATCTTTCTTATTACAAGAAAATTGACTATGTTAGCAAACCAAGGCATGAAATTAACAGAAAATAAAAGTTCATTGGGAAAAAAATCATTGATAGGTGTGATATCAAAAGATGAGCATGTCGTAAGTCTGGACAAATTATCTGCATTTTTGACTAATTTCTTATCTTTTATTGTGATGTTAAAATCTTGAAGCAACAAGATCCACCATATCAACCTTGATTTGGCATCCTACTTGGACATTAATACGTAACAGTAACATGATTGATAAAAATAATAGTAGAAGAACCAACTAAATAAGCTCAAAATTTATCCAATGCAAAAATTACAGCAAGTAGTTCTTTTTCAATAGTGGTATAATTCATTTATGCACTATTCAAAGTTTGACTTACGTAATAAATTACATGAGGCTTACCTTCCTTTCTTTGGCCTAAAATAGCACCAACAACAAAATCACTAGTATCACACATCAACTCAAAAGGCAAAGACCAGTTAGGAGCTTGCATGATAGAAGCAGATGTCAGAAGACCAATTAATTTTTCAAAAGATTTCTGACATTATTGAGTCTAATCTAATGGTGCATGTTTTATTAAAAGATTACATAATGGTCTAGATATGAAACTAAAATCCTTAATGAATATTCTGTAAAATCCTGCATGTCCTAAAAATGAATGAACTTCCCTGATTATTTTTGGTGAAGGTAAATGGACAATTAATTTAACTTTGGCCTTATCAACTTCAATTCTTTTAGAAGATATCACATGACTTAACACTATTCTTGAGGTAACCATGTAATGACATTTTTCCCAATTTAACACAAGTCCTTTTTCTTCGCATTTTTTAAGAATTTTTTTTCAAATTATCAAGACAAATTTCAAATAAATTTCTATAAACTGTCAAGTCATCCATGAAAACCTCTAAATAATGCTCAACTATGTTACTAAAAATACTTAGCATGCATATTTAGAATGTTGCCGAAGCATTACAAAGGCCAAAAGACATTCTTCTGTATGCAAAAGTACCAAAGGGACATGTAAAAGTGATATTTTCTTGATCCTCTAATGCAATGGATATTTGATAATAGCCCAAATAACTATCAAGAAAATAGTAGTAGGGATCTCCTACTATCCTTTCTAGAATTTGATCAAGAAATGACAATGGAGAATGATTTTTCCTAGTGACAACATTTAATTTTTTAAAATCAATACACATATGCCAACTGGATAAGACTCACATAGGTATTAATTCACATTTTTCATTTTCAACCACTATTATTCCAGACTTCTTAGGCACAACTTATGTAGGACTTACCCACTGGCTATCAGAAATAGGGTAGATAATTCTAACATCTAGTAACTTGAGAACTTCAGCTCTAATTGCCTATTTCATGTGTGAATTTAATATTCTTTGAGGTTGTTGAGATATTTTAGTATTATCTTCTAAATATATTTTATGTGTACAAATTAATGGAATAATACTTTTTATGTCCTTTAATGTCTAACCAATTATATTTTTATGTCTTTTAAGTAATTCTATTAACATATCTTCTTGTTCTCTAGTAATGGTCGAAGAAAATACCATTGGAAAGCTTTGTTCTTCTCCAAAAAATGTGTACTTCAACCCAGCAGGTAATCACTTTAGTTCCAGTGTGGGTACTTCTTCATGGCTATTATCATTTATGGGTTTTAGCTCTCCGAATCTCAGCTTCCATCCTTTGTATTTTAATACCTGTGTACAATCAAGCAAATAACATATTTCAAAAATATCTTCACCTAATTACATACCTGAGTCAAATGAGTTGATTAAACAAATTTCTAATGGGTCAAAAAAACTCCTAGTTTGAAGATGATCATCTATAATGACCTCAATCCCTTCAACTTCCTCCTTTTCGTCATGGACTTCCTGTGGTTGCTTGCACATGTTGAAAACATTAAGCTCCAATGTCATATTTCCAAATGTTAGTTTCACTACTTCATTTCTGCAATTTATCAAAATAATAAATATTGCTAAAAATGGGCGACCTAAAATAACAAGAATTGACTTATAACTATTAACCATAAGTTCAATTTCCAAGATAATAAAATTCACATGATATATGAATTTATCAACTTGTACCAAAATATCTTCTACTATTCCTTTTGGAATTTTAACTAATCTATTGGCAAGTAAAAGATTTATATAAGTTAGTTTTAACTCACCTAGGTCAAGTTGTTGATAAACTGAATATGGAAGAAAATTAACACTAGCACCAAGATCAAGTAAAACTTGTTCAATTTTATGTTCTCCAATAATGCATGAAACTGTAGGACAACCAGGGTCGTTATATTTCAGCACATTATTATTTTGAAGAATAGAGCTTACTTGTTCAGCCAAAAAGGCTTTCTTTTTCACATTTAGTTTCTTTTTAACAGTGCATAAGTCCTTCAAAATTTAGGCATAAGAGGGAATCTGCTTGATAACATCTAAGAGAGAAATATTGGCCTTCACTTGTTTAAAAATTTTAAAAATTTCAATGTTGTTGTTCAATTTACTTAAATTGTTTAATGCTTGAAGATATGAGGGTGAAGGCGAGAGTTTGGTCTCCTTTTGGTCAAGTGGTTTATCAATCTCTTCATTATCTTGTGGGATTGACTTATCATCTCTCTCATAAGGTTCGTGAATTTGTTGTTCAATAACATTTCCATTCCAAAGAGTTATTACTGATTTGACTTGATTTATTTGTTGACTTTCTAAACTACCCTTATTTAGACTGTACTGACCCTTGGGATTTGGTTGAGGTTGAGAAGAAAATTTTCCTTTCTCGTGAATAGTGAGTGTAGAAGAAAGTTTAGCAAGAGTGTCTTTTATGTCATTCATAACTTGAGTGTTTTGATTATTAATGACCTCTTGCTTTTCAATGAATGCATGCAATGTTCCTTCAAGATTTTTCTTATATGGTGGGACATAAGATGCATATCCTTGAGAAATTTGAAAGTCCTATTGTTCCTGAAGAGGTGGTGGTTGCATGAATTGTGCATGATTATTATTCTTCCAACTGAAGTTTAGGTGATTTCTCTATCTCAGATTGCATGAATCTGAAAAAGAATAGGTAAATGGCTTTTTAAAATTGTTCATTGCATTTACTTGCTCATATACAACTTCTTTCAAAAACAAGAATCTTTGGACATTTATTTGTTAAGTGTCCTAAGTCATCACAAATGCCACAAATTTCTTCATTTTACAAAAAATTGATTTCTTTTACTTTCCTTGATTTCATGACTTCAATCTTTCTACCCAAATTGGCGAACCTAGCATTTAAATCTTCTTCTTGACTAAAGTGATATTTTCCTTTACTAGCACTTACAAGGTTAGATCTAATTGAATTTTTAGAATGATTAATACTATGCCAAGATTGAGAATTCTTAGTCAAATGGTCTAAATATTCTAAAGCTTCTTCAGATTCTTTACCAAGAAACTCGCCATTGCACATTATTTTCATAAATTATTTAGTTTCAGGTGTTAACCTTTCATAAAAGAAACTAATAGTGCATCATTTTTTCAAAACCATGATGTGGGTAAAAATTTAACAAATCTTTAAAACATTCCCAACATTGAAAATATGCTTTATTTGAAGTTTAAGAAAAAATTTGGATTTGTTTTTTCAAAGCACTGGTTTTATGTGTTGAAAAAAATTTCTTTAAAAACTCAGTTTGCATTTCTTGCCATGTGCCAATTGATCTTAGTTTCAAAGTGTTAAGCTAAGTTTTTGTTTTATCTTTCAAAGAAAAAAAGAAACAACTTAAGCTTAACAATCTTTTCAGTACAATTTTAATCAATGAAAGTAATACATACTTCCTCAAATTCTTTTAGATGTAAATATAGGTTTTCAGATTCTAAACCATGGAAATTAGGAAGTAATGAAATCATACCTAGCTTAAATATAAAATTGTTAGCATTGAGTGGAAAGATAAAACATTATGGACTAGAATTTCGATATGGTTGAAAATATTCACGCATGGTTCACAACGGTTGATTTTCATGTTCATCATGTACACTTTTATTTTTAACCATTGTGTTTAATGTGTGTGATTGTGATTCAAACAGATCAATATATAAAGTACCAAGATTAGTTTTAACTAAACAACTAGAATTTGAATCACGATACCAATTAAGTATAAATAAGTGACTTTAAATAGAAAAGAAAAGAAAAATATATACAGAGCTCAACATTCCATAAAAAAAATATAAACAAGTAGGCGGTAAACCTGCCATGGTAACAAAAAATATTAACAAGTAGGCAGTAAACCTGCTATTAAATATAATACAACAGAAAATTAAAAGAGTAGAAAAATAATATATCAGATGGTGAAATTTACTTAAAAAAAGAAAACTTCAATAAACTTGTTCTTCAAATCAAGTCTATGGCAACGACGCCAAAAACTTAATGTGAAATTTGTATTGTTGCAAACCCAAGTGCAAGTTGTCTCAAGTAATAAATTCTCGGGAGTCGGAGATTGATCCACAATGAATTGATGAAGAAAAATTCTTCGAGGTAAGGAAATGATTTGTCATAATGATAAAAGTGATAAAACTTGTTCACAATTAAAAAAGATTTGCTTGGGTTAGGAGATCCACTATTGGCAAGTAAATTAAGGATAAGATTAATTCTTTTTATAACTTAATTAGAATCCATGCATAACGGAAGTTCCAATCAAAAAATACAGCATTCAAAGTTTATTTAAGATTATATATGTAATTATATTATGATTCCTTTAATTATCTATTAATGCCAACATTTGTAAAAGGGTTCAAACATTTATTGTGTCAAACTCTTGTCTACAACGAATTAAATATCTCCACTTTACTAGGAAAGTTTCTAATACCAACACTTGTAAATGAGTTCAAGCATTCATTGTGTCAAACTATTGTCTACAACAAATCAAGATCTCCACTTTACAAGGAAGGTTTCTAAATTGATTAGAAACAAAATACAATACATATAATATCCACTTGATAATATAACATTCAAGCACAAAAAAAAGAAAATTAATCTAACTTTATTTCATTACTAAAAGATTCACTTTTTCATCTAAGCAAAATGAAAATTAGTTACTCATGAATCAAGACAAAAAAAAGAGAGAAGAAGAAGAAGAACACAATTTCTATTTAGAACAAAAGAAAATTACAATAAGAGAAACAAATAACACAAGAACATGATCTTGATCTCTAAACCAAGATGCCTCTAATGAGCAACTAGTGCAACATTTTATAGAGCATGAAAAGTACAATATGACAATGAAGTTGTTTAATGAGTGGGTGGATGATGGGTGATTGAGTGGAAGATAACAATGGAGGTTTTTATTGAGTGGGTGGATGATGGGTAGTTGAGTGGAAGATGACAACGGAGTTGTTTAATGAGTGGGTGTGGTTGAGTGGAAGATGACAACAGAGTTGTTTAATGAGTGGGTGGATGATGGTGGTTGAGTGGAAGATGACAATGAAGTTGTTTAATGAGTGGGTGGATGAGTGCGCAGAGGTCAAGCTATTAGGATCAGCATTCTGGCTCTTGGTTCCACTTCAATTTAAATTATCCAAGCATGTGATTAGGCTCTTGAAGTCTGCATGAAAGTTGTAGAGAATTGTCTTAACTTTCCTACAAGACTAGAATCACATTAATCAGATATTTGAAACTTAAATTATAGTCAATTTACTAAACGCTGCCAAATCGATAAATTAAGGTCAATTCATGCAATAATTCATTCAATGGTCCAATTAAGCTTAATATCATAAAATATGATAAAACTAAATTAAGTCCAATTGAACCTTAAGAAGCCCAATGAGAGGATTATTAAATGAATAAAATATATTGTTATCACCTCCTTTCAATTGAGCTTTGCAAGCAATATTATCTTCAGTTGGAATTTCGTTTTCATAAGACGATATACTATATTCTTGAAAATGATAAATCATAAATCTTAACTAGAAAAATTCACGACTTCCTTCATGAATTGCTATAATTTTTGCATGGTATAAAGAAGTGGCAACTATAAATTGCTTTGTAGATCACCATAATATAGCAATACCATGTGTGCTTCTATAGTACTAAGATATAATACTTCAGGATTAAGATCTTCGTTATCTTCTTTAAATCTAATGATTTAACAACTATTAGTATACTCAATATATGTAATTTATATGTATAAATCGCTTAAGAACTTATTTTCTATAACTTGATAGACAAATTTTAATTTGCTAAATACTTGATTTGCAAGTCGAGAAAAAGTTTTATTATTCAAAGATCTTTTACTTCAAATTCTTTAAATAGACACATAAGCAAATAAAGTACTTTAAGAAATTTTGAAATAAATATATAATGCATATCAACAAGCATTAATACTCAATAAGAAAGTTTCAATATGATGAGCAGAAGAGCATAAATTGTTAGCATATGTAAATTAAGTTCATTATATATTGTTGAAAATTTAAATCCTTCAGGTATTTTCACGTAGATGACATGTATAGAGCCATAAGATATAATAACATTCATTAGAAGTACTTGACTTCTTATTTGCAAATAACCTTATTAGATATTAAAATGTTATTGCATCCATTTGTATCCATAAATTTTGCACCTTTTGAGTTTAGACTTCAAGTCCATTAAAACATCTTCTGGAGTTTGAGCTACAAATTCAATGACCTCACATTTTACAAGTGAGTTAGTTTAATTCTGTCTACAAGGCATTCTTCTATTTTTGGTGAATCATTTCTTTGTTGATATTCTTTAATAATTCTAATTTCAAGATCCTCATTATTATTCTTAATATTGCGCGTTATGCAAATATGTTGTCGACAATTATTTTTTTTCAATTCCATCATTTTACCTGTAGAGACATAAATTATTGAGATCTCATTATTTTCACCATTTTCAAATATTTTAACTTTTTCTGAAGTTAGAACTACTTTTGGAGTTCAGACTATTTTAGGAGTCTTACTTATGTCTCTAATATCATTTTCAAGAGTATCCTCTTTAGAATTATTTGCCTCGTTAGCAATATTATTTGCTTTTTCTCTTTTCCAGGCTTTGTCTTTGGAATCGATTGGTCTATTATGCTTCTGGCAAGTTTTGTTGACTTATTTTATATCAATTCTAAATTGAGCATTTATAGCTAATATAAGATTTATTTATCCTTTTGCAACAACAGAAAATGCATCTAGCAATTCATTAATTTGTTCTTATTCACAAATGTGTTATCATTTGAACTTCCAGTTCAAATTGCCTTGTTCAAGGATTTAATTGATATAATGATGATACATTTTTATTAATTTCCTTTTCTAGCTATTTTTTATTTTCCCGTAATATTGGAAACATCATTTCATATCTAACATATATTCCCAACTTTCATTTAAAGTTCATTTTAATGCGATGTGGTAGAGTATGAATTGCTATATCGCACACAGGAAAATTTTTATATGAGAAATATTTGGCTTCAGGCCAAAATCCGATTGTATAAGGGAGAACTTATAATTATTTGTTGGTCTTATACCAACAAGTATTGGAACATATAAAAGGTATACCCTAAGCAAAAACTTAGGAGGATATTCTGATTTATTTAGCTATTAATTAAAGGCATTTGAACATAACTAACAAGATGTTTAACATCTAACAATGGTCATATAATAATCATTAAAAGATTGATAAGTAAATTCACTAGCATTATTAAGACAAATAGTCTTCATCTGGAAATTTGTACTTTTAATCAAATAACTTGCATAATCTCACAAACACCAGGTTACGAGTTGATAATAAATACACATGTGACCAACTAGTTTCTGGCCATAAAATATCTAAATGATACACATGATTTATGATATAATCCTTAATATCATCTTAATTTGTTTCAGAAATTCAATAAATTTAACTCTATTTTTAGTTAGTGATAGTCTTATAATTAATTTGCATTGATAACACCTTACACGTAAAAACTCATTATATTGAAGAATCTTCTGGTCCTTTAATGATACCCTTATGAATTAGGATAGCCTTATCAGTCATATGCCAAATAACAAAATTATTTAAACTAGTAAACTTCTGGCTTACAACAATATCGTAAACTTCTGCTTTACAAGAGCATAGTAAACTTCTAGTTTACAATAACATGTGTTTCAATTGTACTGATCATATTTATTTGACTTGATAATGAATAAAGCATAATGTATAAAAATTTGTTCATTGAGATAACAAAATATAGTAGCTATTTTGGCTATTTGAATTACTTTTGTACTACTAGATATCAAAATTTACCATTGATCCACATATATAAAGAATTAGGAACACTCATTTTTTCTTTAGTCAATAAAAATTTTAAGAAATTATATCATACATATTTTATTTGAACTATTGCAAACTAACAAAATAAGAGAAAGTGTGTATGTGATGATTTTAAATCACATAAAAATAAAATAAATACATATGAAATGGAAAATATGAATTCCAAGAAAATAATTCAACTACTCAAATCATCAATCAAACGATAAAACTTTCTTTCATAATATTTAATGAAAATAGACACATCCAATACATATTATTTGTAAGATCATGGTCAAATGAATGATTCTCACAAGTAAAATCTTGGAAAACAACAAGTATGACCTATATTATGCTACAACATTAAGATAATTTTACTTTATTCAATATTCTCGTCATTATCTCTCTACTTCATTTGATATGTATTCTTAGAAGAGTTAAAATCATCATTGGAATTATCATTTTTTGAATTTCTGCCACATCAATGGCTATAACCACAACCTTTATCATACCCAAAATTATAATGCGGAACATTCACTTCAGGGAATATTGGGGTTCAACCCATTGGGTGACCTTTGTAGTTTTCATTAATAGCTTATTTTTTGTGTTCAATCATAAGAATGCATAAGCTTGATTCAAAATATCTCTTAAAATAATTCTTATTTTTGCTACTACAAAAACATATTCGAGAGAAATAAAAAGATCGATGATGTTCTCTCTCACATTTCTTTATTTCAAATTATACTAAGATTAAATGGACCTTTTTAAATTCAGTCACGATCTAAAGAAGTAGTTTTTCAGAAACTATACCATAAATCTTTATATAAAATATAACCATAAAAATTCGTTAGTTGTGTGCAATCCTTCAGAGATGCTTAAATAGTAATCTATTTCATAATTTATTAAGAGTAACAAACTCAATATAAAACAAAATATAATAATTGTGTTAGTTAAACAAGATTCAAAATAAATTTTTTATAGATGAAACATGAAAATATTTTATACTAAGACTAACATGAAAGAAGGTATAAGAAAGAATAAAGCAATGAATTAGATTAATTCAAAAAAAGTGATAAGAAGACAACTCTTTCAGTAAAACCTCTAAGTTGTTCAAGTCATCACTCATATGATAGAGTCTTGTACTGATAACATGTTATAAATAGAATAAAAAAGAGGATAAGGAAAGATCAAGATAAAGGAAATATAAGCACAAAAAGTCTAGTTCTTTAGGAACTAGTTATGTCACTAAGTATTCTTCTACTCATTTCTTTATGGGAAAACATGTCCTTATATAGGACTCCAAACATAAATAGGAAGAGGAAGTTACACTTCTTCATAATGTGTAGGAGTTATTACATCATTATTAAGAATGGTAAAGATTATAACTATAAATCATACTAATAGTCCTTTATCACTCTTAATACCTAATGAATATAGTCATCAATCACATGCAAAATATACATATTTTATAATATATAATAATCTTTTCTATGTGACAATTAATACACTTGTCATCACTTGATTTGTCCAAGTCAATTCCTTAATCCATAACAAATAAAATTTAAAAGAGTATATTTAAATGTTTTTCATTTTTTAACTATTGAAATATATAATAAAAAATCTCAAAACTTAATTTCTAAAAATAAAATTTTTACATGATGGTAAGTATACAATAATAATGATGCAAGATCAAGAAAAAGTGTTAAATGGTTTTAAATAAAAGGACACATTGCGATATTTCTTATAATTTGAATGATTAATTGACATACTTAAAATTTTAAAGTGACTAACATTTTTTTTTAACAAATAGTGGCACGAGGTTCATACCTGAAAGTCTGAAACCATCCCTCATATTTTTTTTTAATCATCCTGTTACTAAGGCAGTTTGGGCTACCATGAAGGCTTGAACATTGAACCCGTACCTGACAATCTTCATCCTACTCGCTAATCAAAACCACAGCCTGTAAGACATTTTTTTTATAGAACAAAATTTGGCTCCAATCTTCTTCCTCCAATCCTTCTCCCTAACCACTTTAATCACTCTTCATGTATCTATTAATTTAATGAAGTGAGGTTAAAAGTAACAAATGAAAGATAATTAAAGAAGTCAGAGAAAAGAGTTAGAAAAAAAAGAGATGGAGCCAAGTTTTGTTCTTTCTAATATGAACTCATCTCGTTTCTGTTGTGGTCAACCTGCTTAGCAAGAAGTAATTTTGTTTTAAATTCCAAACCTTTTCAAACAAGTTTGTTATCTATATAGCTGTGAACATGATGGCCTGGCACATGGCAAACCTTTTCCCAGCCATAACAAGAAAAAAAAAAATCAACTTCAACCCATTATAAATTTTATAATCAAGAATCCCTAATTTATTGGTCCCCACCTGTGTACCACTTTGTGGAAGTTAATAGAAATGGGGCTGCAAGTAAGGAAACTGGCTTGGCAGGTGCGGCGGTATTTGCGGATATCCCCAAGACTCATTTATATTTGCTTTTAGAGTATATTGGAAAATCATTAGCAAATAACAACGTTATTGAAGTCTGGGCATTAAGAACAGATTTAAAGTATGCAATCCAGGATGGCATTGATCACATAACTATAGAAACATACTCTAGCAATTATAAACAATTTTCACAGGACCAGGAAGCATCAACATCGATCTTGATCTAGGACAACAAGAACTTTAAGGACTAGGAAACTTACTCAAAGTTCAAACCACAATATGACATGACAAAGAAACTCAATTTCAAAGAGACTTGCTCTGAAAAATTAAGTGAAGTACCTCTCAAATTCAAACCAGTTCATGTAATGTGTCCAAGGTCTGCTTGAACATGCATGGGAGGATCCCAAGTGTCGGGGATTTTAATATGTTAGTGTGATTATGTTGTATTGACCACCTCGTAATGACTAAAAAAAAACACGATAAAGAACAATAACATGAAGAAGAAAGACAAATTCATGTACAATGCTATGCAGACTTCAGCTTATCCGGACACAATCCTGCAATTCTTCTTCTTCTTTTTTTTTAAATTTAAAATAAAAAAATAGGGGATTTCGAAAATTATTGTTTTTAGTTTCAAATTTGACAGTTGACACTTTTTTTTTAATTTGGTGTTTGTCTTAATTTCTTAAATTAATCAATTGATTTTATATTAGAACAAGTAAATATAATTATATCAATTTTAATAATTATTATTCTATTAATATTTCAGTTACTCATTTTTTAACAAAATAATCACACTTTATAATACCTTTTTAGTTGTAATTAGTTTATCGTTGAAAATTATTATTGAAAACTAATTATATCTGTACCTCTTGTCTTGTCCTTGAAAAATGAGTGCATGATGTTTTGAGAATTTAAACGTGAGTTCTAAGTATATATATGAATAAATGAAGTCCCGCATTGTTAATAAATAAATACAATAAGAACTTTATAAGTAACTAGACTTATAAATTAAATGTTTTGTCCACTGTTATTTTTCTTTTTAAGTTTATTTTAGATCTCTCTAATATTTTGACCTCCTTCATTTCTTAACACAATTCTCTTTAATTAAAAATATTAAGGAAGCAATAAAACAAAGCTACTAGAATATTTGGCACAATATTTAATAATAGTGCGTCAATTATCTTTGTCCTTTGCATCGTTAAATAATTCACTCTTATTTATTAAATTCTCTTAAAAGTGGTTTAATTTCTTAGTCAATTCTCTCTTAAAGAAAGATAGATATCATTCTATCATTCTTAACTTCTTCTTCTTTTTATTTTAAAATCAACTCCTCTTTTAAATGAATTATTATGTATATTTCTTATATAATTTTAACTATTTTGTATTTTAATATATATTTTTTAGATTTCATTTAAATTTAAAATATCAATACAATATACGGGATACTTCTAATAACTAATAATTAAGAAATCTCTAGCTTCAACGCTTACCAACATTAGAATATGTTCAAAATGCTTAAGACCTGCTTAACCCTGACTAATAATAGCTGATGGGGTTCCTAAAAAACGTCTACGTACAGCTACAAGGCGCCTTATTAGTTAGTATTACTAAGCACAAGTGGTGCATTTTTAGTTTTTAATACTTACATTTATTATTGCAAATGCATTTTTTTTCTTTTTTAGATCAGCAAATGCTCATTCTTATCAAAGCTTTAATTTGATTATTTTTAATGTTTGTGCTATGCTAGAAAATTTTTATACCCACATAAATAAAATTAATGAATATATCTTTAATCTTAAACTAATCAATAATTAGATTGAGGAAGAGAATTATCAGACCATGAAGAAGAATCCACTTCTACTACCGAAATCAAGAGCATAAGGATTTGAGTATGTGGAGGAGAGAAATTATTCTTATTCTTTGTATGCATATAAAATTCTTGTGATCTTAATGAAGTAATTATAATACATATAGAAGGAGAATATGAATCTCTCTTTGTATTTACAATATGAATTAACCTATTTGTCATAAAAAATTCATAAACAAAACCCATAAATCTAAAAAAACATTATTCACATAAATTTAAGTGTTTATAAGAGTCTAATAATATTATTGATCACAAATAAATTAAGCAAATAAATATTTCACAATATTTGACGTTCAATTAATTCAAATTTTAAAAAATATTATACGAACTCTGACTTAATAAAAAAAGTCTAACATGCTATTGTTTGTACTTCCTTTATCATTTTTAATAAAATGTGGCAGCAAGCATCGATTCTAGTATTATTTCTTATCATATACATAGTAGTTGAATAAAATAAATAAATTCCATTTTTTTTCTTTTGTTTTAGTTTTATCTTGGAAGATGACCTTTTTTTTTATACATATTTTAAGGAAAGTAGTTGAAGTGTCAATACATGCAGTTTTATTGAAAATTCATGAATTTGGACGCCATGTAATTTGCTTTTAATGTATAAAGAGAAATATTAATGTATAAAATTAATAATGAAAAATACGCTCTTGGCCGAGCAGGAGCCGGAAAACGGTACAAAGACAAAACCAAAAGGATGATATAATTTATAAAGTTAGGGATTATTTCAGAATATGCCATTAGTGTCTAAATTCTGCTTGACAATAACATGCATTTTGCAGTGTGGCAGTTCATTTTTTGTTGTTAAGTTGCTGTCGTGACGCATTTCATAAACTCAAAATATATAGAAACGGAATAGAATACACGCAAGACAAATAAATTATGCTTATCGGTTTCCCCAAGAAATTATATCCTGTTATTGCAACATTAATAAATGCATACTTCAAGATAATATTTAACATTAATTTTAAATATATTTACATAAAATAAAATAAAATAATTAATTAAATTAAAATTTTATTTTTTATAATTTTTATTATTTTTAATTTAATCTTTTAATATATATTTTTAAATCAATTCTTACACTTATAAATATTTTTAAAATAATTTTATCATTAATTTTTGTTACAACGCTATCATTACACTGTCAATTGGCTAACTTAATAAATTTTATTTTATCTAATAAGTGTTTTTTATATATTTATTTTTTTATAAAACGTTCAATGAGTGTTCTTGCATATTAATAATTGCTCCTGCATGTACTCATTTATTAAGTGAGTGTTTCTTTAGATACTTTTTTCATTTCTATAATACATTTTATAATGACTAAATTGATAGTGTTATAAATTGATAGTAGAGATTATTTTAAAAATGTTTATAAGTGTAAAATTAATTTAAAAATAAAAAATAATAGAGATTAAATTGAAAATGTGTAAAAATTATATATATTAAAATTTTAATTTAACCAAAATAATTTAAATCAATAGTAAAAATTCTTTTAAAATATGTATTTATTGTTATTTTAATAACATCTAATAATTTCTCGGATCTCCCCAGGCCATAAATCGAAATTGTTCTTTCTTTAACTAATATACACATCGAATCAAAGAAACGCATGCATTACTTGTCGTGTTGCTATGCAAAAATCTAACGTTAGATTCGGAGTATTAATGAAGTACATGAATCTTTTGGCAGTTAGTTCCAATTAATAAATTGAGAAAATTTAGGTGAATTATTTATATACATTAATTTTGTTAACGTGTGTCCTAAACATTTAATACAAACAGAAAATTTAAGTAAATTTTCAACAAGGATACACGTTAACAAAATCTTATATACATATACTTCCACGAATCACAATTAGATAAATTTTTACTTAAATTTAAAATACTACAATTAAGTGTATAAGACCAATTAAAACTTAATATTTTTATAAATTTTTATAAAATTAATTGTGTAACACAAAAATTTATAAAAATATTAAATTTTAATTAACTTAATGCACTAAATTAGATGCTATAAATTTAGACAAAAATTTCTCACTCGACTAAACCTTTCATTAATTAATCCACTCCCGATTTGAACGATTTTATTTTATAAGCCATTTGGTACATCTTCTCTTGATTCCTATGCGCTTCCCTTTTATTTTCAGCGGATATATAAAGTGCAAAGGCACTCAAATCTTCATTGCAGGAAGCTAAAAACCAAAACACAAAGAAAGAAATATTTATCGTACCAAATGGATTTTGATTCTTCTCTTTGCTCGTACCGTAGTCCTGAATGAATCCTCTGCAAATTCATATGCTAATTCATGGGTAGAGTTTTTTCTTTGTTCAACAACCTTCCCTTCAACGTAGTACACAATAATGTGGTGGAGGAATCGTCCTTGAACTCCAAATCTTCATCCTCCACTGCAGGAGTGGAGTTACGAAAACTCACCTCCAATATTATATATGATGGCCTCGTTGAAGAAAAACATGCACCACCTGTTGAAAATAATGCACAATTTCGAGAAAATTCTACACTTATGTAGAAAAAAATGGATGGTTGTAATTATCTACATTATCCTAGAAACTTCATGTAATTGAAAGTTGTATGAGATGTATAAAGAATAGTCTAGAAAGTTCAAAGCCACCTTAGTTTGGCGGTGGTGTTGGCCTATAAATATAGGCATCAAGCACTCTATCTTGAAATCAAGAGAAACAATACTAATTGAACTATTCTCCTACTAAATTAGCACTAGTCTCTCACGTCCCATTTCCTATCCAATTCCATCAAGCTTTATCTACCTTCTTCTTATACGAAAAACTATCAACTATCTTCTACACCAACTAACCTATATTTTCTATTAGTGGCATCAGAGCTACGTTCGGTCATACGCTGGGCGTAGATACATTACCCAACTACTTCACAAAAATTTCCCATCCATCCTAAATTACTTTCAAAATTTTATAGAGTCATGGCAGGCACAACCCAACTATCATCTATGCCTGTCCCAATTTTTTCAGGCGAAAACTATGATTTTTGGAGCGTAAAAATGATGACATATTTTTGCTTCCAAGATTTATGGGACATCATTGAAAAAGGATTTACTATTCCTCAGGATACTTCAGCTCTTACTGCAGCTCAAAAGAAAGAGTTGAAGGAAAATAAGCAAAAAGATTCGAAGGCATTATTCATTCTGCAACAAGCCGTGGCCAACATTATCTTTCCAAGAATCATGGGAGCAGCTAGTGCTAAGGAAGCGTGGAGTACTCTAAAGGAGGAGTTTCACGGCAGTGACAAGGTATGCACCATCAAACTTCAAACTCTAAGACGAGAGTTTGAATTAATTAAAATGAAGGAGTCTGAGACCATAAAAGACTATTACCCCAAGATTAAAGAAATAGTAAATCAAATGAAGGCCTATGGGGAAAATATTCCTGACAACAGAATTGTCGAGAAAATTCTATTTTCCATTCCCCAAAGGTATGATGCAATTGTGACGACTATTGAACAAACCAAAGATCTGTCTACCTTGTCGGTAATAGAACTAATAGGCTCTCTTGAAGCCTATGAGCAAAGATTGAGTAGGCATGATGAAGGTTCAGTTGAAAATGCCTTTCAATCAAAGCTCAAATTACGGTCTCAGAGTGAAGGATGTGAAGATAAAAATAATAATGGTGCAAGAAATTTTAGAAGCAAAGAAAATTCTAGAGGTTTCT
Source organism: Ormosia semicastrata (assembly GCA_029884595.1). NCBI lineage: Eukaryota > Viridiplantae > Streptophyta > Magnoliopsida > Fabales > Fabaceae > Ormosia > Ormosia semicastrata. The sequence goes on along the minus strand of JAQQTO010000055.1, from coordinate 12,121,037 downwards.
CTAGAAATAATAAGTATCCTCTATGTAGCATCTGCAAGAGGACAAATCATGCCGAAAAAGACTGTCGGTACTGTGGAAAGCCACAATGTCGACACTGCAAGCGATTTGGACACGTAGAGAAGAACTGCTACAGCAAAAATAAACATCAAGCAAATTTTGTCGAAGATCAAGACTGTGAGCAGCATCAACATGATCGTGAGCAACATATTTTCTATGCTACCCAAGACTCCAGTGATGAAATGGGTGGAAACTGGTACTTGGACAATGGTTGGTGCGAATCACATGGCCAAAGATGGGAGCATCTTCAAGGATATTGATGACTCATCAAAGTTAAAGTTCGACTAGGAAACAAGATTATATTGTGGAATCGAAAGGCAAAGGCACTGTTATGGTGGAAACAAAGAAAGGTACGCGATTTATCAAAGATGTCCTACTAGTTCCAAATCTCAAAGAAAATCTCTTGAGCATTGGTCAAATGATGGAGAAAGGCTATGCTATTCACTTTGAAGGGGACACATGCATGATATATGGCAACAACAATAGAAGGCAGGAGATAGCTGATGAACCTGCAAAAATTCATATTTTTACGGTTCAAAGTCTTGAGTTTTCATTCTCTTTTAATCTTTTTGATTGAGTTTATTCTCAAGTTTCTTTTATTTTTTAGTTATTTTAATTTATGTTTTAATTGTGTGTTTTTATGTATTTTTGTAGGTAATTACACATAGAGAAGACTGGGCATTTAAAGAAGCAGAAAATAATTCAGAAGCCCGGCCTTGAAGCGGGCCCTCACCGCAACAAGCGCGCAACATGCGTTGGAGGAATCTGTTTTAATGGGTCGGCGCTTGGCCTGAACAAGGAGCGCCTGAGCTGATTGCGTATGCTACACCGTGACTTTAATGGGCCGCGCCGAGCCTTGAAGATGAGCGCTTTGCCCGAGATTAGCGCCGAACGCGTAATGATGAATTTATTATAAAAAAAAAGTTACGCCAAATTTCATGACATTCTGCGGCAGCCGTCAAGACAACTCAATTCTAATTTGGTGTGGGCGCATCAAGACTTGAAGATTAGGGATTCTCTTCAATCTTCCCACTAATTATCAATGGAGTTTGTCATCTTCTATTCTTTGTTTTGTTCTTTCCCTATGTGTAACTAACTTCCCCTCGTTAGGGGGACGATGGATCTTGATACTTTGATGATGTAATTTCTTTTATGGGTTTAATGCATGTTTTTATCTTATGATTTACGTGTTTATCTCTGTTCTTAATGCTTTTCTAAACCTGATCAATTTGGGAATGATAATTTGGGTTTATGTATGATTTGGGAAAATTTGCATGAATCTAGAACTTGTGATAAACACCATAACTTCTGCAATCGCTAGGGATAGACGTTGTGGGTTATGTGGTCTTTCTTTTAATTCCCTCGTGCTTGATAATGCCTTTCTAATTGGAGTTAGACTAAGGGATTAGTTAATTTCAATCAGCGTAAGAGGATTAATATACCAAGGGATTGAGTATTAATTAATGTTGGGAATTGACCATGAATCATTGAAATAGAACATGTTTTAAACCAATATTTAGAAGTGCATTTGAAAGAGTTCAAGTGAAGTCTGAACCCTAACACTTTCTTATTCTTGATTTCATCTCTTGTTAAATTGCTTGATTTTACTTTGTTTAGTTTTCATTACTTTCTTTTAATTATCTTTATTTTAACTTTTTCCAACTTTTATCTTTTGATTGGCTTAAATAGTGTTAATTTAACGAATTCAGTAATTGGCAATATAATCCTCGTGGGACGATTCTCTTTTCACTACTTTATTACTTTTTGCGATTCAGTGCACTTGCCAATTTTCACATCAAGTTTTTGGCGCCGTTCTTGGGATTATTGTTGTTAATATTAAATAGTAGTTAAAAAGACACTAATTTAAGTTTTTTTAATTGTTTAGTTTTATTTTTAATTGCTTATTTTTAATTTTAATTTTATTTTATTTTCTTTAAATTTTCTTTTATTTATAGATAATTTTTTTCTTATTTAATTTCATTTTTTTTCTTCATTTAATTTTCTTTTAATTTGTTTCTTTATTTTTTTAGTCATTTACTTTTATTTTATTTTATTTTATTTTCTTTCTTTACTTCACTCTGGTTTGCTTGTTTGTGTTTATGCAAGATTCTTTGGAATCAGAAGAATTACTTTTTGATCTAGAGATAGAGAGAACAGCTAGAGCAAACCGGAAAGCAGCTAGAGAGAGGAAGAGACTTGAAGAAGTAGAGCAAAAGATGGCAGAAAGAGTTGTAACTGCAGAGCGAAGACATACATTGGCTGACTATGCTACCCCGTCTGCTGAGAATATTTCTACCAGTATTGTGCGCCCTGCTATTTAGGCCAATAATTTTGAGATTAAACCAGCACTTCTACAGCTGGTGCAGCAGAATCAGTTTGGGGGAAGCCATGCAGAAGATCCAAACTTGCATATTGCCAACTTCTTGCAGCTCTGTGATACTTTTAAGTATAATGGCGTTACTGATGATGCCATTAGATTACGACTGTTCCCATTTTCGCTCAGAGATAAAGCAAAGAGCTGGCTACAAGCCCAGCCACAAGGGAGCATCTCTACTTGGGAGGATTTGGTTAACAAATTTTTGACTCGATACTTTCCTCCATCAATGTTTGTGAAGATAAGGAGTGAGATTGCTTGCTTTACTCAGAATCAGGGAGAATCTCTCTATGAAGCATGGGAGAGATTCAAGGAACTATTAAGGAGATGTCCTCACCATGCATTTGAGGTTTGGCAACAGGTACAAATATTTTATAATGGGTTAAATCATTCCACAAGACTTATGGTGGATGCGTCTGCAGGTGGGTCTTTAAACACCAAGACTCCTGAAGAGGCTCAGGAATTATTTGAGGTTATGGCCACTAATGAATATCAGTTGCCTAGTGGGAGAGCAGTAGTCAGACAAGGAGTGATGGAGCTTGGTACTTTCGATGCCTTACTTGCTCAAAACAAAAGTATTTCTCAGTAGTTGGCCAACCTAACTAAGCAAGTGGAGAGTATGCAGGTAAATTCTGTGAACCATCAAAGGTTAATCTGTGATTTTTGTGGAGGTAATCATGCTAATGGTGGATGTGAGGCAATCAATTCTGGTTTTAGTTCTCAAGAGCAGGTAAATTATATGGGTAATCCTTCCAGACCTCAGGGTGTTCTATTTTCAAATACATATAATTCAGGGTAGAGGAATCATCCCAATTTTTCTTGGAGCAATCAAACAGTGCCATTGAATCCTCAACCAGAACAGAAGTCTCCTCTTGAGATTACAGTGGAGAAACTCTCTTTGCAGACCTTTGCTTTTATGCAACAGACTTCAACTTTTATGGAAGAATCGAGGGCTAATTTTAAGAATCATGAGGCGACAATTAGAAGTTTAGAGAATCAAGTGGGGCAGATAGTAAAACAGCTTCAAGAGAGACTTCCAGGCACCTTTCCAAGTGATACTGTTGTCAACCCAAAGGAATAATGTCATGCAATTACACTGAGAAGCGGTAAGACTTTGGATGGACCAATTAAGGAAATTGATGTTCCTGTTGCAGATGTCCCATCTCAAGAGTGCTGTAATGAAGAAGCTAAAGAGGAGCAACCAAAGTGGCAGAGGAAGAAGGAATGTGAGAAGAAAATAGTTGATCCTGCACTTTATGCTAAACTTCCTTATTCTCAAAGATTCAGGAAGGAGATTCAAGAAAAGCAGTTTTCTAAGTTCTTAGAAATCTTCAAAAAGCTGCAGATTAACATTCCTTTTGCTGAGGCACTTGAGCAGATGCCCTCTTATGCAAGGTTCATGAAAGATTTGCTGTTAAAGAAGAGAAAGCTAAAAGAAGATGAAACTGTGGCACTTTCTGAGGAGTGCAATGCTATAATTCAGAGGAAACTGCCACCTAAATTGAAAGATCCAGGTAGTTTCACTGTTTCTTGCACCATTGGCAAATTGACTATTGAGAAAGCTCTTTGTGATTTAGGAGCTAGCATCAATTTAATGCCATTGTCAATTCTCCGCAAGCTTGGGATTGATAAAGTGAAGCCAACTACAATGTCTCTTCAACTAGCTGATCGGTCAATTAAACATCCATAGTGGAAGATTTGCTAGTGAAGGTTGACAAGTTTATTTTCCCAGCTGATTTTGTGATTTTGGATATGGATGAGGATGCTGATATTCCTCTGATTCTTGGAAGACCATTCTTGGCTACTTCAGGAGCATTGATTGATGTGCCTAGAGGAGAGCTTATTTTGAGGGTGGATGGTGATCAGGTGACTATTAATGTTTTTGATAAATCTGCACTGACATCAGATCTCTATGCCCCTGTCAAATGCATTCAAGACAAGCCTCTGGAGGATTTGGCTAATAAGAGTCATTCATCATCAGTCAATGCTGATTTTCCTTCTCCCAAGATGGTTGATGAAAAAAAGAAAGGACCTCTTCTTTCTAAGAGTGTTGTAATTGAAAAAGATCCTCCAGCTTCCACTGATTTATTGAAGATTGATTCCAGAGGCAGTGACAGTGTGTGGAGGCAAAGAGCCGACAAGAGAAAGATGTCATCCTACTTCTCTTGCTTCAAGCCACCATGACTAGTTGAAAAGGCAACGTCAAGCTAATAACGTTAAACAAGCGCTTTTTGGGAGGCAACCCAAATTTTCTCTCCTTTTTCTATTTTATTTTTGTTTTTATTTTGTTATTTCTTATTTTGTTGATTAACATTTTTCTATTTTTGTTTTGAAGGTAGCATTGAGTCGGCTTAGGTGCCTCCCGAGTTCTGAGCCTTTGTAGGGGGATGTATAAAGTCATCGGCCATCAAAAAGATTTTTTTCTTCTTTCCTTTAGCTTTTAATTTTTGTTTTTATTTATTTATTTTATTTCATTTTGTTTCCATCATCCCTATTGTGTTTTGAGTCATTTTTTGCATGCTGGTGTGTTGAATTGAATATCCAATGACTGTTTAAATTATGGATTGATTTGATTTCTTGGGATAGCACATGAGAATTTATGAGTTGTATTTATCTCTATTGTTTCAATTGTGTATGGATTTTCTTCCCATCTTTATGATTGATAGACTTTGGATTTTAATGCATGTCAAGCTTAGAGAAAGTTTATGGGATTGCATGTGTGTGGATGATTTGTATCTAGAAGTTGTTTGATTCTCTCTTGAGGCGAAATCCTAAGTAGTGCATGATTAAGGAAATGATAAGGGCCTTCTTTGGACCGTTTGAGCCTTTTAAGCTAACCTGTATACACAAGTTTATCCTTAGGTCCCTTTTGCAGCCTTGTTATTGTTTGACCTTTGTTTCTTTTCTTTACCCACATTTTCCTTTTCCCATACCCATATCTTAAAAAAAAAATTATCTCTTACATAACCTCTGTTGAGTGCATATTTTGTATTATTTTATTATTCAAGTCTTTGTTATTTTTGTGCATGAAGTTTTGTGGAGCTGAAAATTTTAAAAGAAAAAAGAAAAGAAAAGAAAAAAAAGAAAGTCCACCCAAAGTATTGCAAAAAAAAAAAAATAAGTTTGGGGGTGGAGGTTGTTGAAAAAAAAAAGAAAAAAAAAAGAAAAAAAATGAATGTTGTGTTGTTTCTTATGCTCCGTTTTGCACTTATCTTATATTTTGAGGCTTGAATTGTGAAATTTGCATGATTTTGTATCTCAACTTTTGCTTTCATTATCTTACCATTTCTTTCTTAACCCATACCCTTGGCCTTTCATTACAAGCTTTTAAAGACCCTTTTGATCTTTGATTGTGTGATGTTTACATTAGTGGAGAGAGAGATGAAAAACAACCCTATGGATGTGGGTTTGATGTGCATTTGCAGTTTTATAAACTCATTTGAGCTTGTACTCTATGAGAAGATTGAGTCTTTCATTCATGTTTTTGGGGAAGTCATTTGTGCATAAGAGTTGCATGTGAGAGACGATGTGATAATTGGATTGTTCATGTGTGACACTTTGAAATTAGATTGTGAATTAGTTCTTGAGGATATGAATGATTTTTGATACCCGGTATTGTCATGTTTGAGTTTGTTTTGAGTTTTAGTTTGTTTTGTTTTTGTTTTTGTTTTTGTTTTTTCTTTTTACTTGAGGACAAGCAAAAGCTTAAGTTTGGGGAGTGATGAACTGCGCAAAAATTCATATTTTTACGGTTCAAAGTCTTGAGTTTTCATTCTCTTTTAATCTTTTTGATTGAGTTTATTCTCAAGTTTCTTTTATTTTTTAGTTATTTTAATTTATGTTTTAATTGTGTATTTTTATGTATTTTTGTAGGTAATTACACATAGAGAAGACTGGGCATTTAAAGAAGTAGAAAATAATTGAAGCCAAATATTGAGCCAGTTACAGCTGCCCTCACCGCTGAGCTCGCAACATCTTGGGAGGAATCCTGTTTTAATGGGTCAGCGCCTGAGCGCTGAACAAGGAGCGCCTGAGCGCTGATTGCGTATGCTACACCGTGACTTTAATGGGCCAGCGCCTGAGCGCTGAAAGATGAGCGCCTGAGCGCTGAACGCGTAACAGCAGCGTGAATTTATTATAAAAAAGAAAGTTACGCCAAATTTCAAGACATTCTGCGGCAGCCGTCAAGACAACTCAATCCTAATTTGGTGTGGGCGCATCAAGACTTGAAGATTAGGGATTCTCTTCAATCTTCCCACTAATTATCAATGGAGTTTGTCATCTTCTATTCTTTGTTTTGTTCTTTCCCTATGTGTAACTTACTTCCCCTCGTTAGGGGGACGATGGATCTTGATACTTTGATGATGTAATTTCTTTTATGGGTTTAATGCATGTTTTTATCTCATGATTTACGTGTTTATCTCTGTTCTTAATGCTTTTCTAAACTTGATCAATTTGGGAATGATAATTTGGGTTTATGTATGATTTGGAAAAATTTGCATGAATCTAGAACTTGTGATAAACACCATAACTTCTGCAATCGCTAGGGATAGACGTTGTGGGTTATGTGGTCTTTCTTTTAATTCCCTCGTGCTTGATAATGCCTTTTTAATTAGAGTTAGACTAAGGGATTAGTTAATTTCAATCAGCGTAAGAGGATTAATATACCAAGGTATTGGGTATTAATTAATGTTGGGAATTGACCATGAATCATTGAAATAGAACATGTTTTAAACCAATATTTAGAAGTGCATTTGAAAAAGTTCAAGTGAAGTCTGAACCCTAACACTTTCTTATTCTTGATTTCATCTCTTGTTAAATTGCTTGATTTTACTTTGTTTAGTTTTAATTACTTTCTTTTAATTATCTTTATTTTAACTTTTTCCAACTTCTATCTTTTGATTGGCTTAAATAGTGTTAATTTAACGAATTTGGTAATTGGCAATATAATTCTCGTGGGACAATTCTCTTTTCACTACTTTATTACTTTTTGCGATTCGGTGCACTTGTCGATTTTCACATCAATAGCCCAAGTGAAAATGGAGAAAAGAAATAGAAGTTTTCCAATAAGCTTCAAATATACTACTAACATTGCCATGAAAATGCAAGTACGTTGACGATTCATGGCTATGGCATCGGAGATTTGGTCACTTCAATACTCATGCCTTAAAGCTTCTATATAAGAAAGGTATGATGAGAGATCTTCCATGCCTCAAAGAAAACAACGAAGCATGTGAAGGATGTCTTCTTGGCAACCAACATAGACTACCCTTCCTAACTAACCTAGCATGGAGAGCAAAAGATTTGTTGGAGCTTGTTCATATGGATGTATATGGACCGATGAGGACGCCATCACTTACCAACAACAGGTATTTCATCCTTTTCATTGATGATTTTTCTATAATGACATGGGTCTACTTTATTAGAGAAAAATCAGAAGTTTTTGGAGTATTCAAGAAGTTTAAGGCCTTTGTCGAGAAGAAAAGTGGAAAACATATAAAAGTACTTAGAAGTGATCGTGGCAAAGAGTATAACTCTAACCAGTTTGACAAGTTCTGCGAGGACGAAGGCATCGAGCGTCAACTTACAGTTGCATACACTCCACAACAAAATAGAGTATCTGAAAAGAAAAATTGCACAGTCATGGAGATGGCGAGATCGATGCTAAAGGAGAAGGATCAACCAAATACTTTCTGGGCCGAAGCAGTTTACACTGCTGTTTATATTCTCAACAGGTGTCCAACTAAGGCAGTTCAAGATAAAACTCCCATAGAAGCTTGGAGCGGAAGAAAGCCATCAGCCAAACATCTAAGAGTCTTTGGATCCATTTGCTACATTCATATTCCCGACGTAAATAGACACAAGCTAGAAGACAAGATGGTACGAGGCATCTTCTTGGGATATAGCACACAGTCAAAAGGCTATCGTGTTTACAATTTGGAAACAAAGAAGCTCACCATCAGCCGAGATGTTGAGGCCGATGAAAATGCTGCTTGGAATTGGGATGAAGAAAAAGTTGTCAAAACCAACATCTCCATACCAATGCAACAACCCCAAGAAACAGAAGAAGTTGAAGAAGAAACAACAGAAGATCCAGGTACGCCTATTTCATCTCCGCAAGAGCAAACTTCTACACCAGAATCTACTCCGAGAAGAGTAAGATCTTTGGTGGATATATGTGAAACTTGCAACTTGGCCATACTGGAACCTGAAAGCTTTGAAGCAGCACCAAAGCAACAAGTATGGGTCAAGGTAATGGAGGAAGAGATAAAAATGATAGAGAAGAATAACACTTGGGAGTTAGTAGACTGCCCAAAAGATAACGATATCATTGGAGTTAAATGGGTGTATAAAACAAAGCTCAATCCCGATGGCACTATTCAGAAGCACAAGGCCAGACTAGTTGCCAAGGGCTACTCACAACAACTTGGAATCGACTATAACGAGACATTTGCTCCTGTTGCTCGTCTAGATACGATTAGAGCTCTAATAGCTTTAGTAACACAAAAAGGATGGAAGATTTACCAACTAGATGTTAAATCTACCTTTCTCAACGGCGTGCTTCAAGAAGAGGTCTATGTAGAGCAACCACAAGGACTTGTGAGCAAAGGAAACGAAAACAAAGTGCTAAGGCTAAGGAAAGCTTTATATGGCTTGAAGCAAGCTCCTCGAGCCTGGTATAGCAGAATCGATCAATACTTTATTGATAAAGGATTTAGGAGGAGCAAAAGTAAGCCAACACTATACATCAAGACTCAAGGTCAGGATGACACTCTCATTGTCTCTCTATATGTAGATGATCTTATCTACACAGGCAACAACATGAAGATGATAGCGGAGTTCCAAAAACACATGATGAAGACATTCGAGATGACGGACCTTGGCTTGATGCACTACTTCCTCGGCATCGAGATAAGTCAAAGGAAAGAAGGAATATTTATCTCACAAAAGAGATACACAGACGAACTACTAAAGAAGTTCAAGATGTACGAGTGCAAGCCAGTTGCTACTCCACTAGTGAGTAATGAAAAATTGCTAAAGAACGATGGAACACCAAATGCAGATACAACACTTTACAGAAGTTTGATCGGGAGTCTTCTATATCTCACAGCCACACGACCAGATATCATGTATGCTACAAGTCTTCTATCTAGGTTTATGCAAAGCCCAAGCCAAATTCATTTTGGAGCAGGCAAACGAATTCTGAGATACTTATAAGGCACTAAGGAGTTTGGTATATGGTATGCACCTGCAACTAACTCAAGGTTAATTGGCTACACAGACAACGACTGGGCAGGATCTGTCGATGATATGAAGAGCACGTCAGGTTATGTCTTCACACTTGGATCTGAAGCATTTTCTTGGGCATCGAAGAAGCAAGCAACAGTTGCACAATCAACAGCAGAAGCAGAGTACGTGGCAGCAGCTGAATCTACAAGTCAAGCTATTTGGCTTAGAAAAATACTTGGTGATATGGGAGAACAACAGACAGAACCAACCATAATCTTCTGTGACAACAAATCTGCAATTGCAATAGCAAAGAATCCGGTACATCATAACAGAACCAAGCATATAGCAATTAAATATCACTTCATCCGAAAAGCAGAAGCAACTAAGCAAATCCAACTCGAGTATTGCAAAACTGACCATCAAGTCACTGATATATTCACAAAGCCACTACCAAGACCAAAGTTTTAGCTGTTAAGGACCTTGCTTGGAGTTGTAGAAATGTGCATTAAGGAGGAGTGTTGAAAATAATGCACAATTTCCAGAAAATTCTACACTTATGTAGAAAAAAATGGATGGTTGTAATTATCTACAATATCCTAGAAACTTCATGTAATTGAAGGTTGTAAGAGATGTATAAAGAATAGTCTAGAAAGTTCAAAGCCACCTTAGTTTGGCGGTGTTGGCCTATAAATATAGGCATCAAGCACTCTATCTTGAAATCAAGAGAAACAATACTAATTGAACTATTCTCCTACTAAATTAGCACTAGTATCTCACGTCCCATTTCCCATCCAATTCCATCAAGCTTTATCTACCTTCTTCTTATACGAAAAACTATCAACTATCTTCTACACCAACTAACCTATAATTTCTATCACCACCAAATCCACAATCCTTACCGATAGCACCGGCTTATACAAAAGAGAGAAGAGGCCCTACAGAGGAATAACGAGACGGCCATGGGGAAAGTTCGCAGCAGAGATAAGGGATACAACTAGAAATGGGGTTCGATCGAGTCTTTTGCTACTCTTGACTTTACAAAGAAAGTTGTGAGGAAGTCCCTCATAGACATGAGTTTTAAGACATTTAGAAACGAATGATTTGCTTACCCTTGTTGGAACTCAAAAAGAAGCACATATTGAGAACAAAGTCTAAGGCTAGTGGTAAAAAGTTTAAAAGGACTTGAAGCTGCGGGGAGTTAGGGAGCACTCAAATTGTGTTGGTATTGGAGAATTTGGGTCCTGAATAACTAGTGCAACTTTTGAGCTCCACTTGACTTGAGACTGCTGGTTCTTGGTGCTGAATTATTCATTGGATGATAAAACCAGATACATCACCAGCCCAAAGCCAAGCCCAAACCACTGACACACTCACTCAAATCCATCCTGATAAACCTCCTTAAATCAACTGATCCATTCCTCTTGCAGTTAACTTAATTAATTAGCATCTCATTTAGTTGAATTAGTTAGATTTCCACCAGATTTAGTTAGTCTGTTATGTGCAGTTACTTGTATTAACCTTAGTTAGCTGTAGTCATTCCAACTATAATTAATTACTGAATTGTGTTCTTGTATATATGCTCAGTTGTAACTCATTTTACAGCATCAATAAAAATTCACTCTTTTCCACTTCAGAATCTTGTTACATGACTCATTCATAGCTTGATTTTATTCTTTACTTGTCTCCCTAATCAATTCATTCATTTTCTACACCTGACGTTGTAGTAACAAGAAAATCTCTTATGCAAAATGTTGAACAATAATAATAATAACTAAACATGATCTCATTAGATGGCCAAGGTCAGATGCACATGAATTCATAGCATTGAATTAGTTAAATTAGTTTGCAGGTCTCTATAATTTCGCTGAATTTTCAAATAAATCCCCATAATTGAAAAGTTTTTAATGAGATTTTTATGCTTTTAAAAATTGGGTTTTACTTCAAAAAAGAAAAAAATTAAATGAAAAAAAAACAATACATTGAAAACTTAAAAAAATTATTTTTTATTTAATATTTTTTCCTTTTTAAATCTTTAACAAATACCAACAAATTCTTAAAGATTTTAAAATATGTCACTACTAACTAATCCGTTTAGCTACTGATTAACTATAAATTTTTTCATAGTTAGTCCACAAATTTCTTTTAATGTTTCTTTTATCTTTACCATGTTTTTCAACTGTCCTGCAGCAGAGCGACCGAGCTTCTTATCAAATGACTAATATTTCTTATCATTTCTGCTTCTATGATTCTGTGTTGTGCCTCTCTCGACAAAAAGGTTGTTATGTTGTCACTGCTGTTTTGACAATCTTGTTTTTTCATCTAAATTAAAAATATAACATAGTTACATAGGACAAGCGAACTTCATGGTCCAGCTGGAGTTTGCTCCAACTTAAACCATTATTGGAGAACTAAATTAAAATATTTTAATGCAAACCTGATCTCACACACATGACACATGGGGATGGGGACAATGTTCTTCCTTTGAAAGTAGCCTAAATTGTCGTAATTGTTCAAGACTTAAATTTCTTGGGAGTATCATTTGTTTTTATTTATTTTTTCTGTCTACTTTTATTTGTTCATTAAAATTATTACATAAAAATTATTAATTTTTTATTATAAAAAAATTAATTTAATTGACTGAATTATTTTTTATTAAAATATTTAAAATATTATTATTATTCTACTAATATATTTTTTTATTTATTAATACTAAGTAAAATTAAAAAAATAATTAATGATCCATCTTAACACACCCCACCCCATGTTTGAAGTAATATGAGTTCCTGTTTCTTGCCGCAACCAGATTTAGACATGGAACAAGGCATGGCGCCAGGGTTTGGCTTGGAACTTTTGATAGTGCAGAGGCAGCTGCATTGGCTTATGACCAGGCTGCATTTTCCATGAGAGGCTCAATCGCTGTGCTTAATTTTCCGGTCAAAAGGGTTCGTGAATCTTTGCAACAGATCAAGTATGGTTGCAGCAAAGGGAGCTCTCCTGCTTTAGCACTCAAGGAGAGGCATTGCATCCGAAGAAAACTGTCATTGTAAGGAACAACAATTAATTAACTGAAAGATGGGAAGATATACTGAATAATTCTTCACGGAATGTATTAATGAATAAGTTCAGAACAGCAAGTGCAGATAATAAGGAAACATATAATGGTCACGAGACCTAAAGGAAAATATAGGAAAGATGAGGAAGAAATATGCAGAGAAGAGAAGAATACAGAGATAGAACAACAGAATGATCATACAAAGTCCCCTTTTCCTTTTAGCTCTCCCCTTCCCATATATTCCTCTCACCCCATCACGTAATCATTCAGCTTGGCACTAACCGTCCGCAGCCTTCCTCCCTTTCTCACTTCCTGAATGTGTGGATCATTCAGCACGTGTCTAACCGTTTCTCTGCCACTTTGATTAATGCTGAGCTGGTCTCCCTGTTGATTCTTTCTAGCCTTGTTAGCCTCCACCTCAGCTATTCCTCTAACAGTCATCATCAAAGGCTAAGACCTAAGAGAAGTAAAGGGAAACAGGAATCATCAGAGGCACCAAGTGTGTTGGTGCTAGAGGGCATGGGAATCGAATATCTCAAGTAACTTCTGAACCTAGCTATTGGATCCAAGTGCAAGTGCAAGTCCAAGCACCGGCTACTTGAAATAAATCTCTTTATAGTTACCAAGTTCGCAGTACTCTCAACTAGGCCGTTCGTCACTTCTCGAGGTTGCTGAGAAAATCTAGTAACTGTGATTTGTTTTGCTAAAGTTTCTTGTGATGGGGTACTCAGTAGACACACACTCAGGTAGGGCTAAGATTCACATTGTTTTTGAAAGTTTTACTGTTTGATGATCCGATAACAGATCTTAATTAACTCATGGGAGTGCATCAACTTGTTGATCCTGCACCTGAGTTGAGTTATGTGTTCCTCGGTAATCTGTGTGGTGTCTCGTTGTATATATATAGTCTTTATGCGTTGGTTTCTTATTCGAATACTTGCTCTTACTGAAAAATATCCTCGTCCTTGCAGAAATTTGTTTTTGAGGTTAATTTGGTGTCACAAAAAAATGGAAAAAATAAAATAAAATTGAGGGGTCCCTAATTTTAGGACCTTTCTTTCGGTACCTTCACTATCTTTAATTAGGAGTACCAGTACCCATGAATTACATCCAATAAAAATGCGTCGTATAGATGCATTTACTGGAATGATTTTGACTTCTAATTCATCCAAAGTTCACCTACAACAACAAATATGGTTGTCAATGTCCAAAAACATCTCATGCTCCACAACACCCGCAACTTACAAAATGGCATAACTAGCGTCCTTCAAATTATCAGTTCTCTTCTCAAAACACAAATCCACAATGAAATTCCCATTATTCGTCACAAGGGTTCCTTTTTTAGTCCACAAGTCCTAAGCTTTACAGCACAGCAAGTTATTACTCAAAAAATATATTATAAACTAACCAATTGTAATATTAGTATGTCATGTGAATAGGGTATCGGTACCCTTTAAAATATAAGAATACGGATGAAATTTTCCTAATTTTAAAAATATACCAAACTCACTCTAAGAAATTTATTCACATTAATATTGCACAAAAAACTGATTGAGTTTAAGAAGGAAATGACATTTCTTTTTGGTTTTACAAGTAAGAGACACATTTCATATGTTGGAAGTTTACTTACCTCATTTACCTTTTTTTGGTATATTACAATTGCGCATGTAATTTCAAATTAGAAGTGGTGGTTAGGTACGTAAAGTTCTCGAGTTACAAATTAAATAATGACTCTAAAATCTAAGCTCTTGACATTATAGGTAAGGTTTGTCTGAAATACTTACGTCATTTACATGCTTAGCTAGAGAAATTTTTTATTTTATTTTTGAGAATTTTTTCAGTACCCTTATATTTAAAGGGTACCAATACCCTATCTATGTGGCATATTACTATTGGTTAGTTTATAATATATATTTTTGAGTAATAACCTATATATTCTGTTGCAAAGTTTAAGAATTGTGGAGAAATGGAGGATCATTTTATAAGGAATGTTAGCGTGAATAATTATAATTAAAATTATGATTGATTATAATTGATTTTAGGAATGATTTAGTATATAATTATAATTTATTATTTTTTTTTGTATGTACAACAAATTTTTGTATAAATAAAAGTTAACCTTCTTATATTCATTTATTCAGCAATATATACAAATTTATTAATATTTGTCTCCCTATTTCTGTTTCTAACTTGGTATTAGAGCGTTTAGGCTCTCGATCCAATCATAGATTTCAGACTCTAGACTTCGATCTCTAAATTTCAAACTTCGAAAGTTCAATTTTTTGCGTTTTTCCTTGGTATAATGGAGAAACTAAATATTGCTCATTCTCTTTCAGTTGTGCTCACTGCCCCCAAATGTTGCAGATATTGTAAAGACGCAGAACACTTAATTGAGAATTATCTCACATGTCCTCCAAGGTCTAATCATAATAGGTTTCAACCTCATTCCAGTTGTTCTAAGTTCGTGCTTGTTACTACTGCTACTAAAGGATCCTGAGGTTCTTTAGTCACACCCTAGACTGCCTTTTCTTCTAAGTCATATGATCTTGTGTCTTTCCTTAAGCGTCTATTATCCAATTCTGGAAATACCTCTTCTGCTTTATCAACCACACCAGGTAATACTAAATGGTACTTTGACTCTGCTTGCTGTAACCATATGACATCCACATTTTAGTCTTTTTCATCCCTGTCTGTTAATGACACTACACATTTTATACATACAGCCGATGGATCTCTTATGAATATTAGTCATAAGGGTTCTATCTCTTTACTCACTCTTAACTTACCTGATGCATATCTTATTCCCAACACTTAATTGAGAATTGTTTCACATGTCCTCCAATGTCTAATCAGAATAGGTTTCAACCTCATCCCAGTTGTTCTAAGTCTGTACTTGTTACTACTGCTACTAAAGGATCCCGAGGTTCTTTAGTCACACCCTAGACTGCCTTTTCTTCTAAGTCATATGATCTTGTGTCCTTCCTTAAGCATCTACTATCCAATTCTGGTAATACCTCTTCTGCTTTATCAACCACACCAGGTAATACTAAATGGTACTTTGACTTTGCTTGCTGTAACCATATGACGTTCACATCTCAGTCTTTTTCATCCCTGTCTGTTAATGACACTACACATTTTATACATACAGCCGATGGATCTCTTATAAATGTTAGTCATAAGGGTTCTGTCTCTTTGTCCACTCTTAACTTACGTGATGCATATCTTATTCCCAAATTAAACTTTAATCTTATTTCTGTTAGTTAACTATGTGACCTTGGTTATGAAGTCATATTTTCTTCTTCTGGTTGTCGTGTGCAGGATGTACAGATAGGACAAGTCATAGAGACTAGATGTAAAGTCGGAAGGCTGTTTGAGCTCACCAACCTTCATGTTCCTCCTACCTCAAATCTTTTTGCAGCATCCACATCCATTCAACTGTGGTACCAACTTCTTGCTCATAATTCTCTAGGAAAGTTGTGTCCCATATTATCTCAAGGACTCTAGATTCAGTTAATAGTGAGTTTTTTCACTGCACTTCTTGTTAAACTACTAAACAACTTGCACTTTCCTTCAATAAAAGTACCTTTATTTCTAAATCTCCTTTTGACCTTGTGCATTCTGATGTCTGGAGACCTGCCCCCACACCAACTATGGGAGGTAATTGATATTTTGTAATATTTATTGATAATTTTTCTCGTTTTACTTGGATATATTTAATGAAAAATTGTTCAGAACTTCCTCAAATTACATTAATTTTGCTACTATGATCAAAACTCATTTATCAAAATTAATTAAATTTTTTCATCGTGATAATGCTTATAAATATCGTGATTCAAAACTTCTCATATTTCTTGCTGAACATGGTATACTCTCTGAGTTTTCTTGTCCAGGTACCTCTTAGCAAAATGGTTGTGCTGAAAGAAAACATTATCATATCCTTGACTCTGTCCGATCTATACTCAGCTCCTCCTCTTGTCCTGAACGTGCTTAAGGTGAAGCCGCTCTCAATGTTGTCTATGTCATCAACCGTCTTCCTTCCTCTATTCTGGGTAATATATCTTCCTTTAAACGTCTCTACCATACTTCTCCATATTACAACTCTCTTAAAGTTTTTGATTGTACTTGTTTTGTTCTTCTTCAACCTCATGAGTACACTAAAGTTGAGTTTCGAGCACGTCTCTGTTGCTTTTTTGGTTATGGCACTGAACATAAGGGCTATCGCTATTGGGATCCAATCTCTCAACACATCTGTATCTCCCGTTATGTCATTTTCTGGGAAGACACCATGTTCTCATCACTCTCAAAGTTCAAGTCATTCACGTCCACTTCGACTCTTTTTTTTTACTAACCCCTTTGTTGATCTTTTTCCTAGTGATTCTAATGCAGGTTCCTCCATTGAGTTTCCAGTTGCTTCCGATGTTTCACTCATTCCCGATGACGCTGTTTCAGACGTAGATCCTACACCTATCATTGCACCCCCTCTTCTTTCTAAGCGTCCAACTAGGGTAAGAACTCAGCCTACCTATCTTCGTGATTATTATTATTTTTCTACCATGCTTCACTTACGTGAACTTCAGTTCTATCAAGAAACCCCCACAGATCCTCATGGGCAACATGCTATGCAAGAAGAATTACAGGCTTTACTTGGGACCTTATTGATTCTCTTTCTGGTAAGGCACTTGTGGGATGTAAATGGGTGTTCAAAATCAAGGCTCGTTCTAATGGCTCTATTGAGCGATATAAGGCTCGTTTGGTTGCCAAATGTTTCATTCAGATTTACACATCTGAATGGTACTATACTTGATAATCCTACTCTTTATCGGCAGTTGGTTGGTAGCTTGATTTATCTTACTGTAACTCGTTCAGACGTTTCATATGTTGTTCATCTAGTCAGTCAGTTTATGTTAGCTCCGTGCATAACTCATTATGCTACTGTTCTACATATAATTCGGTATATAAAAGGAACTCTGTTTCATAGACTTCATTTTTCAGCCAACTCCTCCTTGGTTCTCCATGCTTATTCTGATGCTAGTGATGCACTTATTTCATGGCGAAGCAAGAAACATACTTTAAATGTACGTTCCAGTACTAACGCAGAATATCGGGCACTAGCTAATACCACATCTGAGATACTTTGGTTATGTTGGCTTCTTGAAGACTTGGGATTTTCTCAGTCCTCTCCCACTGCTCTTCATTGTGATAATAAGAGTGTTATTCAGATCGCTCACAATGATATTTTTCATAAATGTACTAAACATATTGAGATTGATTGCCACTTCATCCGTCAACACATTCTTCGTGGTACTCTTCGTCTCATTTCTATTGGCACTCTTGATCAGCCAGCCAATTTATTAACCAAAGCGCATCATCCTGGCAAATTTCGCACTCTGATTTCTAAACTCAAGTTGGTTTCTTCTATACTCACTTGAATTTGAGGGGAAATGTTAGCGTGATAAATTATAATTAAATTTATGATTAATCACGATTGATTTTAGAAATAATTGTAATTGATTTAGTACATAATTAGTTTGATTTAGTACATAATTATTATTTTTTTTATGTACAATGATCTTTTTGTATAAATAAAGGTTAATCCTATTGTATTCATTTATTTAAAAATATATACAAATTTATCAATATTTGTTTCCCTATTTCTATTTCTAATTAGGAATAATGAAAATTAAATTGTGATTTGTATTTCAAGAAGAGTATTAATGATTTGAAGGATGCTTGTGATGCCACTATGCAGCTTGCAGTTGTTGTGGAGTATGGGATGTTTTTCGGCATTGGCAACCACAGTTGTTGTTGTTGCAGGTGAAATTGGGGTGAATCGAAAGTGAAAAGTTTTTCAATACATACATCCATGTGACATATTTTTATTGGATGTAATTCAAGGATACCGATACTCTTAAGTGAAGGTACCGGAGAAAGTTTTTTTTTTTCTTAAGCTATTATGTGTCTTCTTTTTCTTTTTTTCAGGATACTCGCATCTGCGATTGCGTCCATGCATTCAAAAATCAAAATAGGGGATCTAGTAATTGTGGAAGGATCACTTTCTAAACGATATGCAGTGCCACGTTTTAATTAACAACTACAAGTTTACTACATATGCTCACTTCACATTCACGAAATGTTGCATCATTCAATGCTCTATTGTCTGCATTTTCTAACTAATTACCATTTTTATTGTAAAAAAACTAATTACCATTTTTAATAACATATATAGCTACATGGGCAGCTATAAAGAAAAAAAGTAGTAAATTTTTTCCGAAATTTTTTTTTGAATGGGCTTATGCCTCTTCCACTAAAATCCTATGCATACTATTGGTGTTCTAGAGAGATTTTTAAGTGAAAACTTTCTACTTTAAATATGCAAATCAAACTTTGACATATGTAAAGTTATATTAATAAGAATATTTATATTTTTAACATGACACACACAATTTTACACATATCAAAAGTTAGTTTAAATGCTTAAGGTAAGAAGTTCTGATGTTCTAATCAATTATCCCCAAGTATTAATGTAATTTATTATTATTATTATTATTATTATTATTATTATTATTATTATTATTATTATTATAATATAAACATAATTTACTAGTTTTGTGCAAAAGCGTTCATCTAATTAATATGGCCTCATTGACACGCAAGCATGAGAAGATCAACAATGGTAGACATACAATTTTGTGCTTTCAGCTATTAGCCTGAGTTTATAAAAGAACAACATGGTATCGGGTCAAAGATTAAGTGGTTGGGAGTTTGATTTTTGTTGCCGCTAATTTTCAACATAGAAAGTTGATTTTAAGTATAAGGTCAAGTGAACTTGTGTGCCTGTTAGAGATATAAAATTAATTTTATGCTTGATATATATGTGTGTAAATTCAATATTAAAAATTAAAAATATTTGCATTGTATTATTCATACCATACTCAAAACTATATATGTGTATAAAATCAAGTTTTGTATGTATTTTAATTAACCATTTTTTCAAGTTAGTCAAAACCATATCATGTATGTTAAGTTTAAAAATTCATACAAAAAACTCTTACAATTTAATTCTCAAAAATCAATAAAGTGAAAATAATTTTTGCAACTCAAAATTAGCAAATTGTATTAATTCTATTGTTACTGTTGTATCACACCTATAGTTTTTGCCAATTTATCTGAATTATTATAGTATATAAAAAATTAAAGTCATGATGAGGTTTTAGGAGAACAATGGTAGACATCATTATAAATTATTCTTTATGAAAGAACTTTTTTTTTTCAAGTTTATGTTTAAACAAATTTGAAAATGGTACCAATTATGTTTGATTAAAATACTTTATACTTATGTACCAAAAAAAAATTATACTTACTAGCGTATTGACAAACATTGATGTGCTTATTAATCCACATTTTTTTCTATTTTGTGTTTTCAAAAGAAAATACGTCTATTATAGAATTTATCGAAAAAATCAATCATGTGAAAAAGAGTTTAAAGTAAAGTGTTGGTGACCGATTTAACACATTTTGATAAATAAAAAAAACAGATAACTTTTTTATAAAAACATCTTCAAATTAACAAAATTGTGACCGAATTCATTTATAATACTCTAAATATATGAATATTTTTCTTATTTTTATGTTTTTGGCAAGTGTTATTTTCAGTTATTCTTGTAACGACAATTTCCGTACATTGTTCATCTTTTTAGTTTGAGAAGATCGACCTGTGTGCATAGTGGACTTGGATTCATATCTCATAATAAATATAATCTATATTGTCTTGAAAATGCTTATTAAGATTTATTAAAAAAATAAAAACACAAATCAAAGAATAAAAAATAAAAAATTTAAATAAAAAATGAATCATTTAATATATTAAAAAATAAAAAAAATATTTAATATTTTTTATTTTTTATTTCTTAACAAAGTGCTGCTAACAAAATAGAAAAGAAAATGTACAACTTGGGTTCTGTAGCTAATTTAATATTGATAATTGAACTCCATTCTTGAACATGCATGTAGAAGTTTCCGTTAAGTTAGATTAACATGTGAATTCACGAATTTTGACTAAAAATAACTCATAAAAGGTGGGTTAAATTTGGATTTACAGATTGAGTTAAATTGAATTTAAAATTCTTAACCCATAGAAAATGGATTGGGTTGTAGTATATGATTTTTTTAAACCTATATAACTTAATCTAACCTGTATATTAATTTTTTTTTAAATAATGTTGTTCTAACTTGTGCCTGAATTGAAGGGTGGTTTTCAAACTACTTGATATCATTAGAGAGCTTTAAGTCGGTCAATCATGGCGCTTCACGGAATGAGGTATCTGCAAATATATTTCGATGCTCAAATTAATGTCAAAGCCAAATGAGAGAGTGCGTAAGTCGAGAAAGTAAACATACCTAAAATATCCCTTAGTTTATGCTTATATAGAGGGTGAGAGCCCTAAGGCCTAAAGTAATGAACCATGTCAACGCGAGAGATAAGAGACTCAGTCTTGGCGCAATGGGCCCTATAAGGTCCACATGCGAACATCTTTATTTTTTTCTTACCCCATTTTATTTTAGAATGCTCCCTCACATTTGTGTGTAGCTAATTAAATTCAAGTGTAGGCATTTTGGTCAAATTGAAATTGATGAATTATCTTACATTTAATTTTTTTGTTTTTAACCAAGATATCTCTATAGGCATTACTTTAGAATTCAAACCCCTAACATATTACAGGTAAAATTTGTCTAGGGTTATAATTTACTTCCTGTTTGTAAGATTTGACCGGCCTACGACTCGACAAACACATGCTTAATACGATCCATCAACGGTCATTAACGTCTTTGCGCCATAATAACTAGATATAACGTCTTTACGCCATAATGACCAGACATAACGTTCAGAATCCTAAATGACTTAAACAGAATGTATCTGGAGAGTCAGTCCTCCAGATCTCTATATAAACCAGGCAACCTAGGCAGACATGTTCATTATTCTCTACTCTTACCTGTACTACTGTCTCGGCTCGGAGACTGGTTGATCAGAGTGTCTTGGCGGAACTTCACCTCGTCTCTAACCAACAAACTGTCAGACGACAGACTTGGGATTCTCCGACGACCACCCCTTAGGTAGAGGACAGAACATCACCCATCAACGGTTGTTAACGGCTTTATGTCATAATGACCAGACATAACGTTTTCGCGTCATAATGACCAGACATAACGTCTTCGAGCCATAAAGACTAGACATAACGTTCAGAATCCTAAATGACCTGAATGGAAGGTATCCCAAGAGTCAGTCCTCCGGATCTCTATATAAACCGTCCTGACAGCCTAGGTCAGGCATGTCCATTCTTCTCTACTCTTACTTGTACTATTGTCTCGGCTCGGAGATTGGTCGGTCAAAGTGTCTTAGCAAAACTCCACCTCGTCTTCAACCAATGAACTGTCAGACAACCAACTTAGGGCTCTCCGTCGACCACCCTTTGAGTAGAGGACAGCACATTAGATGTTCCAGGTACTAACTGGGTCCTCAGTCGAAAAGGATCGACAAGTGGAAAGGAAACTTAGGCAGATCAAAAGAATGATTGCAAGGTATGCTTAGTAGGCAAGTCTGAGTGACTGGGGTAAAAGATGGAACATGGATGACGTTACGTCTAGTTATTATGGCGCGAAATCGTTAACGATCGTTGGTCATTATGGCACCGAACGACCAAAGACCATTAGCCCTTAAAACTAAGCATGTGTTCGACGAGTCGCTACCCGTTTTTATATAAGCCAATCGAATCTAGCAGTATTCGGCCAGGTTGATCCAGACTTGCCTTAGCCTGTTGTTCTGAAATGGACCTACTTACCACAGGCGTTAGGCTTATATGGTCGGTCTTTTAAAGTCTGCCCTAATCGTGGCAGACTTATTATAAAGTGCAGAACGGTTCACAACCTCTCAGCTTGATCATCTGTAAGATGAAGCAAGCTTAAAGGTGGCCAGGTGAGAATTGGGCTAGTAAATGTCAATATCGGCCCCATAAATACCGATGTCAACCCTCTTAATACTGATTAAAAATGTTGATGCCATGTTCAGCCCTATTAATACCCAGGACAGGGCAAAACACTTTCAATGTGATCAACCACTATTAGTAAGCATCTTACTATTAGTAACTCATGTTTTTCTTTTTTGCAAAATTCTTTTATGGCAATTTGACATTCAAATGATGATCAACCACTATTATACCAATTATTAGAATTTCTTTCATATTTAAAATGCTTTATATATATTACAATATCTAAGCAAACAGGTTGCAGGGACAGGATGCTTTGTTTGGATCTAACTTCTTTCTTTCTTTTCTCTTCAAAGTTTGGATCAAACTTCAACGGCATATTATTAGCCAAAAAAAAATTAAAATAAAATTAGGTAAATATGTACATATATCATTGTTTTCTTGGAGAAGTCGCTATTGAGTTCGGTAATAGTGAATAATGATGATAGATTATTTTAGCACTTTAAAGTTTTTTATTTTTTTCCTTTAAATTTTCCTAGGTTAAACGATTAATTTTATTTATTTTAGCTTTGAATCTGGATTTAAAAAAAAAAGTTTTTACGGAGCATTTTCAATTGAGCCGACAAATTTGTCAATTGTCACCCGTTTAAGGCTCGGTGTATTCAATCCTCCACCATCTCACATAGATCCTTAAAAAACAATTTCTATCAAATTAAAAAAAAATCAACTTAATTTATAAAGATGGAGGGACCCACTCATGAAGAGTGGTTCAATTGTAAGCAACATTGATATATAATGAAGATACGAGTTTAAATACAAGTAAAATAATTCTTGTGAAAAAATTATATTATTGTGTTTCTACAGTTAAATGTGAATTAGGCTTTATGAGCAATTTAAATGGACCAAATATATATGAATAATTCGTGTTGTGTGGTGGCGTCTTTCAATAAGACAAATCGCTCGAGGCCAATAAATCATAGACACGAGCATATGATGATGAAGTCATTATTATACAGTATAATTGCCAATCGCATCTTCAAATCAAAGTAATCTAATATGACTTTCCCTTTGTTTCAGCACTCATCAGATTGGGGCATGCCGCAGGATACTTTGTTCGAATCTATTTCAAGCAATGGTATTTATCATCATCATGACCCTATCCATGATTCTCTTTCCTTTGATATGGTTGACCTCTCCAAGGATCATCCACAGGCACCAACTCAAGGGAATGACAACCTGCAGGTGCAGCCAAAGCAATTGTTGGTAAAATCTGAAGCTAAAGAAGTGCATAAGACTAAGGACAAGTCTTCTTATATAGGGGTCAGGAGAAGGCCATGGGGAAAATTTGCAGCAGAGATCAGAGATACAACAAGGCATGGCGCCAGGGTTTGGCTTGGAACTTTTGATAGTGCAGAGGCAGCTGCTTTGGCTTATGACCAGGCTGCATTTTCCATGAGAGGCTCAACCGCTGTGCTTAATTTTCCGGTCAAAAGGGTTCGTGAATCTTTGCAAGAGATCAAGTATGGTTGCGGCAAAGGGTGCTCTCCTGCTTTAGCACTAAAGGAGAGGCACTGCATCCGAAGAAAACTGTCATCATCAAAGGCTCCTAAGAGAAGTAAAGGGAAACAGGAATTGGAGGAATCAAGTATAGTGGTGCTAGAGGACTTGGGAGCTGAATATCTAGAGGCACTTCTAAGCATATCTGATCAAAGTGCAAGCTCTAGCTAATTTAAATAAAATTAAGGTAATGTTTCTTGCCACTAGCAAAAACATCACAATACACATAAATCAGTGGGGAGCCCTTGATTGTTGAGGGAAAGGGTGAAAGAGAAAGAAAACATTAAGTGTGAAGATTCAATATCTGTGTGACTTCTGTAAAACCCTTTTTTGTGCAAACATAATAACCCTTAAATAAATCTGTTTATTAAATTTACTCTCTCTTTCTCTTTTTGTCTTTTTTTTTTTTGCTCTCTTTGATGTTTAAGGTCCTTCATGTTCCTTCATTCTTCTTCTTCAGTTCTTCTTTCTGTTTTTCACCTACAACATCAATTCATAAGGTAGCCTTTCATCCGTTTTAAACTTTATATTACTGAAAAAAAAGTGGTGCCCTTTTTATTCTTCTAATCATTCATTGCAAAAATTACTAATATTTAATCCACTAAGAAATTAAATGTTAGCAATGACTTCAATTGATTGTTGCCGTACAAATTTAGGATCATCACACCGTCAACCAATATCGGGCTATGGAATTCGTTGCCTTTACAAGTGCATCAACTCGTTGACGGCGGTCCTCGAGTTGAATTTGATTTCTTTCTCTTTGCTAATCTATGTGGTTTCTATTTTAACTTGTATTTGCGTTAGTATCTATTTTGAATCCATTCTTGAACCAAAAAGTGACCACCTTCACTCCAGAGACTTTATTTTAGGTGTTGCTTCACACATTCCAATAAAACAATCTAAGATAAGTTCCACACCTAAATAAGAAATATTCACAAAGTAAGACATGCAAAAAGAGGATTGGTTGAGTTGCAAGTATTATAGCAGCATTTGATTTTCTTGTGTTATCCGTTTCAAACTTAAATGTTGCAGCAGTTTATCTGGTATACATATATATCACTTTCTATATATATTCTGTTTCAAGTGGGCAGATTACTTTAGTATATGCATTGAGTAAATGTTAAGAGCTAATTTATTTCATGATTTATAGATATTCTAGTAGAAATGAAAACGACGGTCGAATTTTTTAGCAATACCCCATTTTAAGCAGGAGTAATTCTTTGTAAATCACGGTTAATTGGCAATGGAACTAAATTGTATATATTTTGACAATTATCGCCCAGGAAAGAAAATTTTCACATGACCTGGGGAAAAAGATAAGCGGTTGACTTTACAACTTACATCATTTAGCTTGTGGTGGCTATATTGAAATTTTTTTCTTAGAAGGCAGAATGACAAATTAAGCTGAAAATTATTCATTAGCCATTCCGCTTGATAGATGAAGATACAAAATAATTTGGTTCATGAGACACCCAAGTTCCCTTGGAACCAATAGGGTTCGATTTTCAATGGATATATATCAATGCCCACATCTCTTACTTTGTCGCTCCATTGTACCAAATTAAAACGAACAATACTTAACTAGAATAGTAGAGTTAGAGAGAGGCTGAGAATAATAGTACTCTCAATTCTCTATCTATATTTTTTTATTAACTACTCATAATTTTAAGAAAGAAAATTATAAAATTATGATTAATTAGTAGAGAGTATGGATATGTAATTGAAAGTGTTAATATTTTCACCCCAAAGAGAGTTCACTTATTTAAAGTGCTTTTGTTTGTGTTTTTTTTTTTCAATAAAAAAATATAAAACATGAACATATGTTTAGATAAAATTTTGAAAAAAAAAGTTTACTTTTTTTAAAAGCATGATCGAGTTGTTTTTTAAAATATTCAATTATGGAAAGATACAATAGAAGATAGAAAAAGTAAAAAATACTTTTTATAATTGTTTCCAAACATAAAATAACTTTTATTTTTTATAAAGATCTCCAAAAAATAATCAATTATTTGTACTATTTTATAATTACTTTTTTTAAAAAAAACTTAACCTAACGCATCCATATTTACTCAAAAAATAAAGTTTGTGGTAGTGAAACATTGATTTTGGAAAATAGGGAGATAAAACTATGATTACATATACTAAGTAAATTTATTTTAGTATCCTTAGGGAGATTGACTTATGAATTATCTCAACATCAATATTACAGTGGCATCCGTGGCTTCCTTTTTTTGCTTCGCTTCATGCACTCTTGGAACCGGAGGAAGCATAGATATGTGCTTCAGCTGTTGAACAATGTTTGGCATGTAAAATACTCTAAAACAACAAATAGAAAATTAGTAAACTTACCCTTGTTACATACTCTTAGAGATGAACAAATCCAAAACAAACCAACATGAAAAAATGAAGTTCATAGCAAAAGTATCAAAGACCAACCTTAACAAAAGAAGAGTTAATTAGTATGCACTATGCAAAGTGCATTCAGCTCATTATCTTGTCGCAGCTAGCCCATTTCTCAAGCAAATAAGGAGAACTATATATTTTTTTGAATGAAAATCAACATATTCTCATCATGAAATAATTAATGAATAAGAATATATATGTATTTAACCACCATATAAAAGCAGCAGATCGATCAAAAGCACGATCTGACCAAAGAAAAAACGATATAAACGACATGAAGAATAAGAATGTTTGTACAACTTTCTCCACCTGTATATATTACCGTAATTGCATATTATTTTTTTCTGATAGAAAGCATTTTGTCAAATAATTTAAGCAAAGAATTTTTGAAACAATTCCCAATCTACAAACTATGTGTTGATGACCTCTTAATTGCATTTGAGCCTTCTTTACAAACATAAGACAATAACTCAATAAAGCAGTCATATGAAAGCAAAATAAATTAGTGAAAAAGTTTTAACACTATGCACAGAATATTTATATTGCCTCCTCAAAGTCTCCTTTTCAATTCTCATACTTCTCATGAAATAGATTAAAGTAGTGTGGTATTGCTGCTGGTATGGATGGTATGTTTTTATAGAATTGAAGTTGTTGAAAACCTTTTGGAATTCAAATTCAGGTCAGGGCACAATCAATAATTTGAGCAAGTCTTTTCCCAAAATTCTGATTTTGTAGTATATTTATGTCAGTAACAATTGTGTCTGCCTGAATACAAACTAAAGAGAGGAAGTTGTAGAAAGATGCTTACTATATGGCCCATGAAATCTTAAAGTTAGTAATAATTAAATATAAGTATTGCAGTAAAAATGACAACTGCTGTATAATTTAAATTTGATAAAATAGCATTTCTCAACCACCTCTATATATGTTGCATCAAACAATTAAGACAACAATACATATTCGATTAAAGAACCAGTTCAAGATAGCATATAGATAATTTACCAACAGTTTGGTACCTAGTTTGGTTTTATCTCATATCTCGCTCTCCCCCCCCCCCCTTTTCTTTACATTACATTTGTGATGTAAGCAAAGCAAAGAAGAATTTTTACAGCAAGAACTTAAGAATTATGAAAAAGGATAATAAACAACAAAGAAATACCCTTAAATTCATTGAGAATACACCAAGCTTAAAATGGGAAGCCTCGAATTTCTGCTATAAGAAACAATTACTGTCTCACAAAGATATGTATCGTGATTTACCATCAATGAAAACTTTGGTAAATTACATGCATTCAAAAGGACAAATATAGCACAACCATCACATGTATTCAAAAGGACAAATAGAGCACTACCTTCACTTAAGTAATAAAATTGTCAATAGAACTGGGGCTACAATTTGTTACCTGATCTGGAAGATGCTGAGACTTGAAGATGTCTCTGCTGGTTTTAGATTTTTGGAAGAGGAAAAAAAAAAGGTGAAAGTTTTGTAGGAAAAACGTTATTCATGTCAACACTCAACTATTCTACTTCCTTGCAAGCTTCAACTTATTGATCATATCCAGCCTATCCTCTTGTTTACGAATTACTATGAAAAACTGAGAATGAGGCGAAGGCATTGAGCATTGATCTAAGATAATGACGCATATTGAGAATTCAAAAAATCTGTTAGTTGTACCAGACAAAACAAATTTTAGAAAATGAATAAAAGTGAAAACTTAATTCATAATTCATAAAACTTGTAGACTATTATGTTGGGTAGCTTTCAAATGATATGTAACAATCTTATCGGTATATATTTGTATATTCATATATATAGCTACAAGATTAATATCTATAGTGGGGAAAATTTAACCATAAGAAGTGTATCTTTATTGTTATTAAGAGATTGATAAACCGGAAAAGTCATCCAGAAACCCAAATGTTAGAACTTAAAAGGCATGAACCAAACAATGAACCATGCAAATTTGTAGGCAACATTCGAGAAGATCAAAAACACAAATTAACCATTAAAAAATGATCAAAATATAATACCAAAATCTTCAAAGACAAACTGGAAAACTGTCGAGAGGAAATAACATGAATTGAATTATTTGATGTGCTCCTTCAACCTTCTAACCGGAGTTATACCTAACGGAAGATAGAGAAAATGGACAAGAATTAGAAAACAAAACTCGTCCACAGAAGAAAATTGAAGTGGATATTGACATCATATTCATATTTCTCAAATTATCAAGTATTTTTGTACAATATTCATTTAAGGCAAATCAACCTTATGCTAATTAATTTATAATAATTTAATTAATTGCTACTTATGAGTAATGTACTTATAGGCTATTGCATTTATCTCCAGTGGAAATAAAGAAACTGCAAACACATAGGATCAATTAATCAAACCCAATAAATAGACCTACCCACCAGCAGATACAGATTCTCATTCGAATCAATAGGGCAATTCTCTCACATTATCATCAACCTAAAAAAAAATGCAACTTCTCATTATGAAAATAAAATAATTTTGGTTCCAGAATGCCTGATAATAATTTTGTTTAGAAAAAGAATACATATACCTCTCTTGTCCAGTACTGTATCCGTTGTGCATCTTCTATCACTGAAATATTTTCCTCTGCGGATTTGACAGCTAAAAACCTGGAATCCAGTAACTTCGAAACTGTATGAAGTGCACAAAAATTGTTTTAGCATTGAGAGAAAAGAAAAAAAGACACAAGTGGGGGCTTTCTATGGGTGGAAGATAGGGTTACAGAGACGAAGGGGGAAAAGAGAGATGCAGGTTTCGTGTCCAATCGTGAGAAACGGTAATTTTATGCGACATTAACTGTGTCTGAGAATACGAAATAACTAAAAACACATAAATGCAGAAGAAGGGGGTATATATATATATATATGTTAATGTCAAAACTGTAGGATAATATGGTCATTTTATCACTTACACATTCGTTTGTTATTTAATTAGCCATTATCACGTCCAAAAAACCACAAAAAAAAAATAGCCATTATCACTTTCTCAATTATTCCCTGCTCATAAGTCATAACTCGCGTAAGAAAAACTCAAGACACATTTCAATTAAAGTTTTGCTCTAATAGTTTATACTTAGTTTTAATTTAATTTCTATAATTTTTTTTAAATCAATCCTCACGCTTATAAAAGTTTTTAAAATAGTTCTTGTAATTTATTTTTGTTTTAGCACCATTAATTTAGTCCCTAATAAATAATTTATGGAGAAAAATATAACATTTATTCAGAATAAATAAATATTTACTAGAATGAAGAAACATATTATTTGATATTTTATACAGAAAATGAATATATAAAGAAACACTTATTAGATAAATAAACATTTATTTCATTAGCTAACTGATAATATGATAATGATATTATAACATAAATTAATAACAGAGACTATTTTAATTTTTTTGTAAGTATAAGGATTGATTTGAAAAGAAAAAATTATATGGACTGATTTAAAAATAATTGTATAAGGATCAAAACTTTAATTTAGCCATGAATTTATAATTAGATGCAATAATTTGATTAATATTTCATGAATAACTACAACTGTAATAAAGGTTAATCTTCAGGGAACTTATAATTAAGAAATCTAAATACAATTATAATTATATATCAGTTTAAGTTTTTAACTAAGTTAAACTAAATTAATATAATTAGCTAACTAATTGTTTATTGTAATTTACATGATAAAAAATTTTGTCAGAGTGTATTTGGAATAAAAAAAATAAGAAATAATTTTATTTATAAATTAAATCTTGTGTTTAAAATAACAAAAAATAAGAAATAATTTAATTTGATTTTTAAAATCTCATAAATTTCATATTTTAATTTAAAAATTTCATCAAATTTATTATGATTTAATTTGATTTGAAATAAATAAACTATTATTTGTACTAATTATTTTTAACTACCTCTCATAAAGTTAAAAATATAAAATAATAAAATCAATTCATATTTTAATAGGTTCTAAACATAAGAAAATAATTTACAAATCAATTCAAATTTCATTTTTTAATATATTTTAAATATAAAATTTAATTTCTAAATCAAATCAAATTAATTCAAACAAAATAAAATCAATTTTAATTTTAATTGATTCCAAACACATTATAAATTAAACTCTCTTATTCTCTACGTTGTGTTTATTTTTTCTCTCTTCTCATATTTTATTATTTAGTTTTTTTTTCAATTTTGTCCTTTTCATTTCTAATAAAATTGTTCTATATAAATAAACTCAGGAAAATTATATAAAGCAAACCCTTTTCAAAAGCAACTATAATCTATAATTGTATGAATAGTTTAGAATCTACAATTTAATTTTAGAAGCACTAAAGCTATAGTAAACCTCTTATTAAATTAATCAATTACTCATATCGAAGTCACTTTTAAACTCAAATATTTGGTTGTTCTTAAATCTTATGATGTATCAAAGCAACAAGGTGATAGATCACCACTGATATGTCTAAATTAGATTATACTTAATTAGGTTGAGATAAAAGATAACTATACTATCTAATGTTCTTTATATGTAAGAGTACAAATACAATTTTATAAAGTTGATGTAGGATACCTAAAAATTTGAACAACTTATTAGCTAGGGAAAACTCTTCTCCTCTAGCTAGTTTGTTACTCACAAATTCAGAGAGGCTAATTTCTTTAACTAGGAAGACGCTGGAATTTGAACATATATTATATATTTGTAGTTTTATTTTTTTTAAGATAAAAAAAAAGATGTGAAACAGTGAGAACTAAAAATCAAACCTGAAGAAAGTAAGAAAATTATTAAAAAGACCTCTAAATCATAGATTCATAATAGTATTTGAAGAGTTAGTCTCATAATAACCCTTGTAGCGATACCCTATTAAAACACCAAAAGAAAAGACGGTAAAATTATTGAACAAAATCCTTATTACTTACATGAAATTAAAAAAAAATTCTTGTCTCCATAAACTGTTGTTGACCTTCCATGCATCTTTTTTATTATATCCTGACTTCTATTTTCTTATAAATTGCAAGCAAAAAGTCATGATAGTTTTTGCTATCAACACACATTTATTTTTGTTTTTTTAAGATATTTGTCAAACTAATCCTTTCAGATAAGAAGTGATACAGTCAAGTCATTTTTACAAGTAACATTTTTGAAGGTTCGAATCTTTAATCTATCATAAGAGTACAATTTGTTTATCACTGACCCCACCTTTATAGTATCAGCATACATTTATAAAATTATCACATTATTATTCAACATTTGCAATGGATAAATACTTAAAATAGTAACAGAAAGGGTCAACAAGAAGAGGATTTTAGGGAAATGAGAGAGCGGGCTAAGAAAAGGAATGAATTTTCTCACATAAAATTCTACAAATTTTAAGAAGATCTTACTATTTAAGTCTTAATATTTATCTTTTTTTTATATTATATTGTCATGTGAAAATTTTACACAAAAATATCAATTTTCATAGGAAAAGATATGCCCTGTTTATTCCCTTATATTTATGTGTATCATGTTTGCTTTGGCTTAATAAGAAGAAGAAGAGCTAAGGGACTGAGACAATCAAACAAAGAAAACCAGAAGTAACACTTGTAGCTTGTTAATTGGTACTTACATGTATATACTATATACTGTTCGTGCTCCCTGACGGCCTGAAGTGCTGATCAAGCAATTCGTCGTCTTCTTGATAAAGCCACTGCTATTAGATGCAGAACATGATCAATATATACGAGTTAATTAAGAAGGAGGAGGCAGAGATGACAAAGAGCCTGTGGTATGAGATTTGTACGTGTATATATAGTTCTCATTCAAACATCAAAGTGTAAAACAGATTTGGATAAAAGGAATTCAAACAGATCACACAACTGCTTACGCTAGCAGCCAAACTTAGACATATGCAATTGCCAGTTTATGTAAGTGACAATATAGTAATAGTATTACCATGGTACATGCACTTGTATGAATTTTGAAATCAACAAGTGGAAGAGAGGTGCATGCATGCATTGATTCATGAACATTGAAGAAACTGGAAAGATGATATGAGAGGCTGCGCTAGTTAGCAGGACTTTCTGTGTGTCCAGATACATTTTGCCTCATGTCTCGGTATTCGATCTCATGTATTTAGGTTTACAATCCCTGGAAGAAAAGCAACTTGCTTTCTTAATTCTATCTTTAAAGAAAAAATATAAAGAAAGACAATACTCAATTGAGTATTGTTAATTAGTGGAACTTGAGCATCAAGCCCCAGTACGATGCATGTATCCAGAGTCCAGTATCTAACTCCTATTGAAGCACATACGAAAATGAAGTGATCCATGTACTAGATCGGTAAGTTGTCTTGGAGGAATTATTGTTTCAAGATCTAAAATTTTAATGATAATAAAACAATTAAGAGACTAATTTTTTATTATTATCAATTAAGAGCCATAACTTTATTAAAATATATTTTTACTAATAAAAAAGTTGAAAAGACAAGAATATTTAACTTAATAAATAAAAATAATTTATAATATGAACAAAATATATAACATATTTTTTAATTGATAAATATAATTAAAATATTTTTTATTAAAATTTAGATCCTTAATTATTAATTAAAATAAAATTGAGATGACAAATTTTAAAATTAAAATTTTTAATTAGTTGTCACACTAAAACTGAAGTATTTCTACAATATTTTTCTTAGTTATCTTGTATTAATTAAATGTTGGAGCGTTATTTCTTGCCTTAAGAAATACGAATCATCCATTCCTTTTGAATATTTGTGATAACTGATAACATATAAACAAGCGCAGTAGCGTCCGTTAAATTTTTATCTTGAATCTGGAATTATGAATGGGTTAAAAGAATCCAAAACGGATACGCATTAACAAAAACTTGGGATATATAGATAGCATAAATTTAAGTACTATTGCTGTTGACTAAACAACACAGAACATCAATAATGTCAAATGAATCTAACTGGTCAAATGCTATAAATTTTAATAATAATTTAATTAACCTGGTGCAATATTCTAATGGACTTTATTACAGCATTAGAAAAGGAATCCTATGACCAAACAAGACAGTTTTCTGGCCAGTTTCTTTGGTTAAAACGAGTTACGTCAAGTTAAGTTTTGTTTTAAATGAGTTTAATTTATCTTTTAAATGTAAAATATGAGTATAATTTATTTATTTGATACAAATTATTTTTTAAAGTTTAATTTGGTCTTTTTAAAAATTTAATTTAACTTTAAAATATATTTAAAGACTTATTTTGTAATTAAATTTTTAAATACGTTAATATGTCTATCTCTAAATAAGCTAATGAAATAAACAAATAATCATAAACTTTTATATAAACTAATAGATTTAAATTTTTAAAAATATTATATTATTTATTATATTATATTATATTATATTATATAAATATTAAAATTTTATTATATATAAAATAATAATATATATAATGAAATATATTAGTCTATTAAACTTAAAAGACTTTTACAAAAATTTAAAATTTAACCTAATATTTTTATTAAACGAATCAGACTAGGTTATAGATTCTGATTAAATCGCTTGACTTTTTTTTATATAAAAAACTTTTTTAAAAATTTAAAATTTAACCTATTTAATTAAATAAAAATTTTAAAAAACTTTGACTTAATATTTTTATTAAAAAAATTAAGTTAAATTAAACTTTAAATAAATCAAACTATAAGAGAAATTCTTGCTTACACATAATTATACCACGTCATTTTTACACACACTCACAAAAAATTAAAAAAAGAGAAAAAATGAGTCCCTCTAAATTCACTCATCATAAAAAATTATTTTTTCTCTTCAATTTTTTATGAATATATATAAAAATGACATGATACAATTATGTAAAATCAAAAATTTCTCCAAACTATAGACCTATAATGAATCATTTAACTTATTTTCACCTCTACCACCTAACTACGCCAATTCTAGGGAAAGTCAAAGAGAATTTGGGAAAGTTTCCTTAATCATCATGAAGGGAGAGGTTTCAAGTGTGAGACGTTTCCTTAACAATCCTCTAAATGTGATCCTGGTTTCGAAAATTGGGACCAGCAATGGCTTGTGACGTTTGTCAACTAATGGTTAAAATGCACACAGCTCAAACACTCGATCGTTCTGTAATCTGTATCACGCTCCTATTCAAATTCCAAACCACTTGCTTGCCGCTTTTGGTTATTAATTAATACAAGAAGAACATTTTTATCATATTTTTTTTACATTATTTTTTATATTATTTCTCATATTATTAATTATATTACTTTTTTCTTATCACTTTCTATCACTTAATTATAATTATAAAAATAATAATAATAAGTGTGATAAAAAATGTGATGAAATAAATATTTTCCTAATTAATATTTTCCGTCTAGCTCATTGCGCCTGTCTTCCTACTTAATTTCTTTATTTGCATCCCATTTTTTTTATATTGCCTCAGCAAATGTACTGAACTAAAATTCAAATATAATAATTAGAATTATATATTTATATGAAAAATATTAACAACACATTTTTTTAAATATTTTTTAATATTGATTTTATTATTAATTCACTTCATATATATAAAAAAATTATTAAAAAATGTTAACAATATTTATTTTTAAACTAAAAATAAAATAAATATTAAAAAATATAAAAATATATATTATTAACATTTCTCATATTTATATTGTTGAATATGTACTGCAAAATTGAACTGTACGATGCAATGCACCAACGTGGTTCCGCTTGTCTTTAACCAAAAATTTCAAGCAATCAATGAAAATGGTTATCAGAAAAAGGAAAACGATAACAAATTACAAATAGTGATTCATGTATCTGCATTCGTCCATTCAATAAGATTCGGATGCATTAAAATACGCAACAAGTTCCCTGAATCAAAGGAGGACCTATACTTATTAAGCAAATGGCGCAATATTACTTATTTAACTAACTACTAGTTGATTAATGATTACAATGAACACCCGTTTCACTATATTTTTAAATCATTTCAACGTTCACGTGCGCATTTCCTTTATCATATTTAATTTAAATTTAATGATATATAGCGGCCAGATTCATGGATGCATTTGCATCACCTCTGATGCATTTATATGTAAAACAACACTGTTTAAGAAAATAAAAAATGGCCAGGTACTAGGAAAGGAAGTGATAGAAGAAGACCCACAACGCGACATGGCCAAATTCACAAGACCATCTGGCCTGGCTGCTGATCTAGTACAGTGGTACCGGTACTGGTAATAATAATGGTACAAACAAAAATTGGAGACATTGACAATGACACAATGCTTTTGGACCGGGTTGAAATGACCTTTACGCTGTTTCGGCATGTTTATTGTATCTGCAATATATTAAGTTTACTTAATAATTTCATAAAAAATTGTTTACTTAACCTAGTTAATTGCTGCAAAAGTGGATTATATATAATCCTAAGCAAACTTTATCTGTATTATTAAAAAAATAAATTTTAAAATCGTCATTTTTTAAAAAAATATTTAATTATTATTTTTAATTAAAAAATTAATCTCATAATATTGCATATGAAATTATATTTATCAAAGACCAAAAATAATAATAAAAGTGGTTTTTGAATACAATAAACTAATAGAAATCACTATTTTCTCATTTAAAAATTAATAAACATATCAAGTTATTCTCTTAAAAAATTCAAAAATAAAAAAATTCCTCAACCAGCTTCCCCTATTTGCTAATTCCCGCTACTGGACCCAGGTGCTGAAAATGTAGACACTTGTAAAGAGATTTTGAAATTTAATAAAAAAAATAAAAGACCGAGGCTTCACAATAAATAAAAAAAACAAACAAACTAAATATATCCAACTGTTTTAAGATTTTAAATATATATATATATATAGTCTCTTTAATTATAAATTTGTGCAATCATATTTTCTTATCTAATTTTTTACATGATTTTTTTATTGAATTTCATTGTAATGTATTGTTCGTATAAATTTTCTTTTATATTATCAACTAATAATATATTGTCATATGTTTAAAAATATTTGACTTTTATAATAACTATCTTAAAAGTTATACATGTGATAATATATAATTAGTTCATAATATAAAAAATTTTACACTAACAATATATTAAAATTAAACTCTTTCTAATCTAGATTTTAAAAACACTAAATATAAAAAATTATACATAATATTATCATAATGTATTATATATGTAGACTCATGTTATACTAACCAACTTATT
Organism: Ormosia semicastrata; assembly: GCA_029884595.1. Classification (NCBI taxonomy): domain Eukaryota; kingdom Viridiplantae; phylum Streptophyta; class Magnoliopsida; order Fabales; family Fabaceae; genus Ormosia; species Ormosia semicastrata. The sequence continues at coordinate 12,084,124 of JAQQTO010000055.1, read as the reverse complement.
TATTAATTATAATAATACATAAAAATGGAAGCAGACAATAAAAGAACTTCACAATAGTAATGGGGAACGATTCCACGAAATTTCATTTAATTTCTATTCTATTTTTAAATATCGAAAACTCATTATTATCACTACCATTATTTATATGAATTCATGGTCTTATTATAGATTTAATTTTGATATATTGACACTATCGTTTAATTATATATTGTCATATTATTGAAAATATTAAATTTTTATAATAATTATATTAAAAGTTACATATGTAAAGTTTTTTATTAGTTGGTAGTATATAAAACTTTACATTAATAGTGTATCAAAATTAAATTCTTTTATTATTAGTTGTAACTTGTAAAGTATATTTTAAAATACTTGTGTGTTTGATAACTTGAGTTTAACGTTGACTTAAGATTATTTAATACTAAAAATGAGTTAACATGTTAGTTTAATATAGATTTAAACTAAATAAAATGATTTTAATACCTTCAGCACATAAATCAATTATTAAATATATTTTTAATATAAAAAAGTGATTAAATATATTTAAAATCAACTAAAAATGGCTAAACGCAATGGTAAGTAGGGGTGAAAACAGGTCAGGTCAGGTCAGGCTTTGCCTTAAACAGGCCTGGCCTGTATCCCAATTATAAGGCCTAAGTCTGGCTTATGAGCCTATAATAGGCCGATTTTTAATGTCTGACCTGGCCTTTTTAAAAGTCTAGCCTGACCTGAAAGCCTATTTAAAGGCCTACTTTGCAATGAGGCTTTTAAATAGGCTATAACTCACCTTTAAATAGGCCAACAGACCTTTACATAGATTAACAGACTTACCTTTAAATAGGTCAACATGTCTTACATAAAATAACAGACCTACCTTTAAATAAGTCAATATGCTTTTACACAAACTAACAGGTCTAAGCCTTGAAATAAGTCAACGGGCCTACTCAAAGCCAATAGGCCTTTGTTATAATTTAACACTCACCTTCTAATTTTATAGATACTCACTATTTTCTTACTCTAGTCTTTGGTCGATGTGGGACTTGGAGATATACCAAGTTGCTCACTTTTTTACTCTAGTCTTTCAAGTCCCACATCGACCAAAGATCAGAGTAAGAAAATAGTGAGCATCTATAAAAGTAAGGGGTGGGTGTTATAGATGTTTCCTACTTTCTTACTCTAATTTTTGGTCGATGTGGGACTTGAAAATATACCAAGTTGCTCACTTTCTTACTCTAGTCTTTCAAGTCCCACATCGATCAAAGATTAGAGCAAGAAAGTAGTGAGCATCTATAAAAGTAATAGGTGAGCATCTATATGTTATTTCTATTCTAACTTATTAATTTAAGTTTTAATTATTGACTTTTATTAAAATTTAATTAAAAAATATATTTATATATTATAATAAATTAATAATTATAATTATAATTTATAATTAATATAATAATATATATTATATTATATATAATTAAATAAGTCAGGCAGGCCTACCAAACTTAAAAGGCCTATTAGATGACCTGAGACCTAGCCTTTTTAGTTAAACAGGCTTTTAAAAAAGCCTTGGCCTAACTTGTTTAGTAAACAGTTAAAGTAGGACCAAAATCTCGGCAGTAAGCCGTATAGGCACTGACGACAAGAAATTTCTAACTTATTTCCACCCCTAATGGTAAGTGAGCTGCGTTCTCACATGGAAGAGCAAAAGAAGCTAGGAGAACCTCTTAGTCGTGACAGTCTAGGAAATTAGTTTTATAACAATACTTATGGATATACTCTGATCAATGACCAAAAATTATATAATATATTTAAAATTGAATTTTTTTACTTAAATCATTAAAAGATAAAGATTTATTTAATGTAACCTTATTTATTTAATCTAATAGTTTCTTTTAAAATGCATTCTGCACTTAAAATTAAAATAAACTCAATACTTTATTCTTTTTATCATTATAATCTCAATGCTAAATTTTTAGTACTACATTTTTTAGTTTTATCACACTCCCTTGATTTTTTTTTTAATTAAACCGGAAGTGAGTTACATTAGGAAGAAGAAAAAAGTGCGAGTACATGAAAAAAATGCATTTATTTATCATTTAAAAATTTAATTTGATATTTTAAAAAAAATATAAATATTTCTATTTAATACCTTATTTGGAAATGAAAAATGATAAAGAGTTAGAATATTTTAGTCATAATTTTTTACAGAATTTGTTAGCATATTTTTTGACTTAGATCGATGAGTAATCTCTACCCTTTAAAATTTCATTGAACAACCATCCTTAGTCAAGTTGAATTCTATGAAATTTCTAGCCAATGAGTTTTTTTTAATAGAAAAAGTTTAAAGTGAAGGGAAGTTTTCTCTATTTCAAAATCAGGATAAACAATTAATTTAAGTAAAAATTTATAGTAAAATTATAATTTATCTACCAATAAAAAATCTCAAATTTAACCTCAAGTTATACTATTATGATAATATAATAAGTAGAAGATGGATTAGGTGAATCAACCCTTTAAACAAACTATGCTGAGTTTATTATCCCGGCCCACGCTGCAGTGTTTGTCCCACAACGGCCTCAGTGTCAAAGTTCTCTATTCGGCTCAACAATATATTAATCCAAAGTTCCCACTTCTCACCCCGGCCCCAAACTAGCTCCATATGGAGCCCATCAGTAACCCAAACCCTAAGTGATTGCCAACTACGCTGTGGCCATCTTGATTTCTGGGCACTTTTTAAGATCCTGCACTTGTTTGGTAATTAGTAATGTTCTACGCTCATGGTTCCAATTTGAGTTTTGATTATATCCAAATTGATTTCAAGCTAGCTGTTAGATTATATAAATTAAAATTTAGCCTAAAAATGTATCCCCAAAAAAATAAACCCTAAAAACAAAGTCTCGGACATGGCTTTCTAGCTGTTAATTACTTAAATTTGATATTTCTATATTGATCACACGTTAACATTCAGTGATAATGTTACGAAACTTTACAGTTTCTGCTTAATTTGGGTCTTCATCAACAAATAATCAAGTAATGTACCTAAAAGCAGTGTCATCTCAATATATTATTTCAAGGTCCCTATCCAAGGCATTCTTTTTTTTTTTTTTTTGTGGTACAGCCCTAGCCAAGGCTTTTACTTTACCTAAAGTTTACTATATTCTGAGCAGAGCCTCACCACAAAACTAATTATTGGGACCCATCCCATCAATAATGTAGGCAAGTGGCTAGAAGAGAACATTGTTGTCGTTTTCTATTTCTAGCTACACTTTTACTAAGAAATGGATCCTTAGGTTGTTACTGTATTAGGCCAATGACATGCACGTGATCCATTATCTCTTATAGGCTTCATCATCTGTTTTTTTTTTCTTTTGATATAATGACTTCATCATCTATTTAAGCACATTTAATTATGTTTCCACTTGTCAACTTACAATTCCTATCTCCATTTTCACTTTAAGACTAATTTAAGTATTAGACTATTTTGCAAGTATCTATACCCCATTTTTAACCAATGAACCGCAATGACCGATCAATATAGAGCTCTCCAACGTCATTAATTAACTTCATCACCATCCCTTAAGTAGAGGCAGGAACAAGAAATTACCTACAAAAAATTATCACTTAATTTGTCTGTGTTAAGTTATAAGATTACAATTTGCCAATTTATTTGGTGATATGATTTATAAAATTAAGATCCAGACAAAATAGCCAGGAATTTGAACATCTATAGCCAGTAACTCAGCCATCATAACTAAGACATCCTCATACGTTTCATTCTGAAGCAATGGACCCTATCTCTGGTCTCTTTCTGTACATCATCATCAGTACACTGATAATTGTTCGTTCCTTAAATGAAGCTATGGATAAGCTTCATGTCTACCCAATTATTGGTGCACTATCGGTTAAATTGTCCCAAGAGCTTCTTAAACTGACGAAAGTTTTTATAGGAATATTATGACTTTTTTTTAACTTATGATGAAAATGAGATTTGATGAAAATAAAAAAAACAAATGAATTATTTTAAAAAATAAGTCAAGATCAAATTTTATATTTTTAAAGAAATTAAATTCAAACTTTAAATTTAATTTATTTAAATAAATGAATTAAAATATTCTCATTCTTTCATAAACTAAACCTAAACTTCCAATGCTCGAATCTGGACTCAACTCGTTCTTACGCCAAGTCACCGTCATGCAAAATAAACAAGTGCATTGATTTCGAGGGTGTTTGGTTGGGATGTATTTTGGTTTTTAACAGTTTTTTTCTTGTTGTTCCGTTGAGATAAGATGTATGGCATTTTAAAAGAAAAAAATAACAGTTTTTATGAGGAGAAAAAAGCTGTTACGAAGATAAAAAATTTGTTGCTAATTAAGCTCAAATTTTGATTATTTTAAAAAATTATTAAAATTATTTTTAATAATGAGATATAAATATAATTTTATTTTTAATTAAATAATTTTTTATATTTATTTTAATAATTTAATATATAAAAATAATTTTTTATATTATTTAAATAAAATAAATTAATTTAAAATTATTTTTTAACTAATATATTTAAACATAAATTTTTTATAATCAATTATAAAAAAATTATAAAATAATTAATTATTAAAATAATCAAATTTTTATAATTTTCTTAATAACACTTATATTTTTACATCAAATAATGTATACACCTTTTTTATATCTCATCTAATATCATTTATTATATATATATATTTTTTATCATTTTCTCATTTCAATTGCATCTTTTGAAAATGATGTAAATAGTGTTACACTCCACACTTATATTCTTATATTAAATAATATATACATCTTTTTTATATCTCATTTAATATTATTTATTATATATATATTTTTTATCACTTTCTCTCACTCAATTATATTTTTTAAAATAATATAAATAATATTACACTCTTTTTAAAAATATAAAATGATCATTATTATTTTCTCAAACACACACTTCTTCCTACATCGTAGTAATTCATGTTACGTTTTCACGTTTTAAGCTACGAGGGTCCGGCGTCCACTAGTTTTGGATAAAGCTGAGGGCAGAAGTAGGTGGGGCCGGGTAGTGAGATAAGGATGAGAGCAATGTACAAAAAAAAAAAAAGGAAGAAAAAGCAAGAGCAATATTTTCTTTACATGAGAAGAAACAGTGTGGTGGAACCGTGGAATTTACTCATTCATTGACGAGATGGAGGAAAAATTTAAAAGATGATGGATATTAAAATGGCAAATTAGCATAATTAAAATTTTTTAAAATTGAGCCGGGGGCATCATGTCCCCTCTTAACATAGATCCATTATTGTGAGTTAGCTTGATTGATTTATCAGAGATCTATGACTAAACTTATTTTTGACACACTTCAACCTAACTTATTAATTAAACAAATTAAATTTAAGCTTTAAAGACACTTTTTCTTTTTCTTTTTTTAAAGTTTAAAAAACATATTTAACTAAGTAATCCTAGCCCTAAACCTTTAAAAACTGTCATTTGACCTAACTGCCAGCCTATTCACTTGTTGTGTATATAATGTTTTTTTATAAAGTAAAATACGGAGTAGTAATTTCGATTAATTAAAAGAATAAATTCTTACATATTATTCTTCAAAAATGTCAAGTACATTTTATAAAATAAAATGCAGAGTTAATAACTTGATAAAAAATAAAATTTTAAATAATAAAAAAACAAACAAGTTTTAAATACATTAGCGTTTTAATGATTACTACATGTATCTTAATCCGTATTTTTAATTTTAGTTAAGATAAAAAATAAGTAATAATCAGTATAGAGTTTTATCAAATCAACTACAAAGTAGTCGTAAATAACTACAAAGTAATAATCAGTATAGATTTTTTACCAAAAATCAACTACAAAGTACGAAGTTAAAGAGTATTTAAATTAAAACTAGTCGTAATTATTAAGTAAATAATAATTAAAATTTTAACTTCTATATTCATATTTAATTAAATAATAATAATATTTTAGAAAATGTAATATTAGAAAAAAAGGAACCTCCTTTATAATAGTATAAATGACCTACTCTCTTAATTTTTTTATAACTTTTTTTATTGACAATTAACACTCTACACTTTGTGCACCTTTAGAAAGATAAAATCCAAAAAAAAAAATATTGTACAAATAATTATCCATTATCAACTAGTTGGCCTCCCTTTCTGGTGTTCAAATAATAGAGAAAAAATTAGTTTAAAATTTTTAATAGTTACTTTATACTCAAAACTTGATATTCTATTTTGTCTATAAAGATTACATCCTAAAGTGACATAGGTACTTTTGACAAACCCAAGGGTTGGCCAAGCACTATGTGATGTGTAGATAAATATAAGATTATAATTTTTAATTTTAATTATATTAATTTTTTAAAATTAAGTTATAAAAAATATTTTTATGAACTTTTAATACTAACATGAATGATCTATCTTTTAGTATGTGAATGATCTACTTTTAATTTGACTGAAAAAGTAGATACATATAAATTAATTCAGGCATTACTTTACAATTAAAAAATATTATTGTTGAAATCGGGATCGCGACGGAACGACTGAAAAAAATAAGATTTTTAAAAATTAATAGAGTCGTAACCAATGTTTATTTAAATTAAAAAAACATTAGAAAAATCATTTTAATTAGGAAAATTGATCTTTTAAAAAATGATTTTGAATTCGGGAATTGATTACAGGAAGGAAAGATATTAACACCCTACACTACTCATTTCAAGAACGATACTTTAAGTTAGTTGTGTAAATCTAATAATCTTAAATATATTTATTTTACCCATTTTAAAAATATTGTAACTATAGAAGAAAAGAAACAAGCATAATATGAAAATTTAATTTTTGACTTGACAGAATAGAGATTCTACTCTTACGTATCTTCAGGTGCAATAAAAAAATCAAAGTCACGTAGTTCTTTAGAAAATGATTGTGAGTTGATTATTTTTAATTTTAAAAGATTTTTGTTTTGAAAATTCATTTGATTTTTTTTATGTTAAAAAAAATAAATCATCAAGTTGTCACAACTTAGATGATTCTAAAAATTACAAATTTTAAAAGGTATAAGATTAACAATGATCCATTTCAACTAATCTCAATTCAATTATTTATTTTTGTATTTTTATTTTTATAATTTTTATAATTTTATTTTTATATTTTTACCTCCTTAACTAAATCCATTATGCACAAGTTTTTTTTTTAAAGCACAATTTAAAAAACTAATCCTAAACATAACTCTCAACCCAAAACTAATAAATAACACCTGGCCCACTTAACCACAAAATGACCCAAATCAGAAACATTATAAGAAAGACAAAAGCCCAACACTTAATATCCCAAACTCAAAATAAACAAATGAATAAATATGTAAAAACAAAATACTAAGAATCAGAGAAATGAAAAGCCATTACACAAACAGGGGGTTGTGCTGGAGGGGAGGTCCACGATGGCTTGGCTGCTTGGCGCGGCAGGAGAGCACGATGACGGCTTGGTTGCGAGTCACCGATTCCGGTGAAGATAACGGTGGCTGGCGGGATGGGCGTAGTGGTGGGTTGTTGTACGTGCCGGTTCTAAACGATGGTGCAGGGTAGGAACTGGTGTGGCTTTGGGAGCAGATCTAGTGCAGGCCAACGGCGCGGATCTGGTGAATGGATTCAGTTTTAGGTGGTGTGGGTGGTGGATCTGCGAATATGGCATAGCAGGAAGGTAGCTCGGGGACCGGGATGACGGGCCGTGGGTGGTTTACGGTGAGGTCACGACTACACGTGGCCACGGCAATGGCGGTAGTGCGAGATCTCCATTTACGGTGGTTGCGGCTCGGCTTGTGAGTGTGTTTTTGGCTTTGTTTTTCTCGATGGGTTGCAAGGGTTGTTTAACAAGGGTGGCTATTGGAGGTGATGACTTGGATGCGGTGGTGGCTTTTGTGGGTGGTTGTGGTTGTTTGGGTGGTCGGTGTGTGTTTTGGTGGGCGGTTGGGCGTCGGGGTGGTGAACACGGTGGTGTGTGGGTGGCTCTGTGGCTCTGTTTCGGGCTTAGTTTTTGTGGTAGGGTTAATATGATGGTTTGGATTCGTGGTTAATGGTGGAGAGGCTCCCGGGTGTTTGGGTGATTGTGGCACGGTGGTGATGGTGGCGGGTTGTGCTTGGTAGGTGGCGGCGGTGGTCATAGATGTTGGTTGGTTGGGTAGGTTGTTATGGTTATGGATGGAGGTGATGGATGAAGTGGTTTGTGGTGGAAGAAGGTTGTTGATGGTGAAGGTTGGAGGTGATGGATGAAGTGGTTCTGTCTCAAGGTGCCGAAAATGTTTCTTTGCCCTCGGTGAAAATGGTTTTGAAAAATTGCTTCCCCCTTCTCTTTTTTATTTTGTTGTTTATAGACCATGAAGAAATATCAAGTTGAAACAGTAAGTGTATGGTTTTGAAAAATTGCTTCCCCATTCTCCTTTTCATTTTGTTGTTTATAGACCATGAGGAAATATCAAGTTGAAACAGCAAGTGTCAACATAGAAGAGAAACTGTGTAGCATAGAGTGGCTTATTGCAGGTGTAGCTCAATTTCCTTTTTTATGAGTTTTCTTTGGGTTTGTGACTTTTTCCAAACCTCCATGTCTGCAACCTTGCCATTTTTGTATCTTCCCTTTTTGCATTGAGCTTTGGGTTACAGGAAATTTGACATATGGTTACATTTCAACTAATAGTTAGAAACTTAACAAGATTGGAGTGTGTGGATTTAGACAAGATGGAGTCAATAAGTAAAGGAATAGAAAAGAAACAAGATGCAAAGCCCTTTATTCTCTCTTTTCATTTTTTTAAAATTATTTTTCTCCTTTATATATATATTTTTAAAAAAATTGGTGTATTTTTAATTATCTTAAAAAATTATTTTTCATTTTTATTTTTTGTACAAATAATTAAGAAAAAAGTAGTGATTCAAATAAGATGGAAGTAAATAAAATTTGGAAAAAAAAAGTGTTCAAAATATTACAACTAAGTATCAATTAACACAAAATCATTAGTTCTTGATTAGGCAACAAAAAGGTTATGGACAAAATTGGGTATCAATAACTGTCTTCCTTTGCTTTACATTTAAACTAAATAGAAAACAAAGGAATTGATTCAATTTTGTTCATGAAAATTTTTCTCTGCAGATTGATGCAAAATGCAACGGGCATTAAAACAAGGTAAACGTGGGGGTATGAGTACCTCAAAAGGTAAAGGCCACAGGTGTATGGACCTAGAGACTTAAAAAAAAAGGGTACAGGGGCCCAAAAACATAAAGACAAAAGGGGTACGATGACCTGTTGAAGCTTGATAGAAAGGCAAAAAGCTTACGGAGTTGGGTATCTGCCAAAGCTTAACAAAAGGGTCAGAAAGCTTGCGGAGTCGGGTACCCACCGAAGCTTGACAGAAAACTTGAAGCAGAAAAGCTTGCGAAGTTGGGTATCCACTGAAACTTGACAGGAAACTCAGAGCAGGAAAGGGCAAAAGTTTGTCGAGCTGGGTATCCGCTGAAGCTTAACAGGAAACTTAGAGCTAGAAAGGGAAAAAGCTTGCAGAATCGAGCATCCGCCGAAGCTTAACAAGAAACTTAAAGCTGGAAAGGAAAAAACCTTGTGGAGTCGAGTATCTGCCGAAGCTTGACAGAAAACTTAAAGCAAAAAAAGATAGAAAGCTTGCGAAGTTAGGTATCCGCCGAAGCTTGATGGGAAACTTAAAGCTAGAAAGGGAAAAAGCTTGTAGAGTCGGGTATCCACCAAAACTTGACATAAAACTTAAAGCAAAAAAGATAGAAAGCTTGCGGAGTCAGGTATCCATCGAAACTTGACAGAAAACTTAAAGCTGGAAAGGGAAAAAGCTTGTGGAGTCGAGTATCCGCCGAAACCTAACAGAAAACTTAAAGCAAAAAAGATAGAAAGCTTGCGAAGTCGAGTATTCGCCGAAGCTTGACGGGAAACTTAAAGCTGAAAAGGGAAAAAGCTTGTGGAGTCGGGTATTCACCGAAACTTGACAGAAAATTTAAAGCAAAAAGATAGAAAGCTTGCGAAGTCGAGTAACCGCTGAAGCTTGATGGGAAACTTAAAGCTGGAAAGGGAAAAAGCTTACGGAATCGAGTATCCGCCGAAGCTTGATAGAAAACTTAAAGCAGAAAAGACAAAAAGTTTGCGGAGTCGGATATCCGCTGAAACTTGACAGGAAACTTAAAGCTGGAAAGGGAAAAAGCTTGCGAAGTCGACTATCCGTGGAAGCTTGACAGGAAACTTAAAGCTAGAAAAGGAAAAGGCTTGCGGAATCAGGTATCCAACGAAACTTAACAAGAAACATAAAGCAAAAAAAAAACTTATGGTCAGTATCTCATTTGAAATTTGACAAGAAACTTAAAGCTGGAAAAGGAAAAAGCTTGCGGAGTCAGGTATCCACCGAAGCTTGATAGAAAATTTAAAGCAGAAAAGATAAAAAGCTTGTGGAGCCGGATATCCGTCGAAGCTTAACAGAAAACTTAAAGTTGGAAAAGGAAAAAGCTTGCGGAGTCAGGTATTCGCTGAAGCTTGACAGAAAATTTAAAGTAGAAAAGATAAAAAGCTTGCAGAGCCGGATATCCACCGAAACTTAACAGAAAACTTAAAGGTGATGGGTGCAAGGACCTGGGAAGGAAAAGGCAATAGGCATAAGACCCTGACTTGCCGTGGAAACATAAAAACGATGAGTGTGGGGATCCAGAAATTAAAGACAATGGGCATAAGGCCCTGACTTGTCGTGGAAGCTAAAAGCGATGGGTACAGGGACCTAGAAAGGAAAAGGCAATGCGCATATGACCCTGACTTGCTGTGGAAACTAAAAGCGATGGTTGCGGGGACCCGGAAAGGAGAAAGCAATGGGCATAAGGCTCTAACTTGCCGTGGAAGCTAAAAGCAATGGGTGCGGGGACCCGAAAAGGAAAAGGCAATGGGCATAAGGCCCTGACTTACCGTGGAAGCTAAAAGCGATAGGTGCGGGGACTCAGAAAAGAGAAGGCAATGGGCATAAGGCCCTGACTTGCCATAGAAGCTAAAAGCGATGGGTGCGGGGACCCGAAAAAGAAAAAGTAACGGGCATAAAGGCCCTGACTTGCCGTGGAAACTAAAAGCGATGGGTGCGGGGACCGAAAAATTAAAAGGCAATGAGCATAAGGCCCTGGAAACTAAAAAGAAATTATGTTGATTTTGCAAATGCATATGATGCTTGAGATGATGAATGATGCAATGGATGCATGATGATGCAATGGATATGATGCCAGAGGATAGTGCATGTGATGCCTGAGATAATGCATGATGTAATAGATGTCCTACTGTAGAGATTCTCATGAACAAATTGGGTAAACAAGTTTGACACATCATAACTTTAATTGAGTCGCTCTTGATTCCACAACCCTTAAGGACTTTTCCCACATCAGGATCGAGATTGAACAGTAATGAAATTTGTTGATTAGCCTTATGATTTGCTTGGTGATTATTTCCTTTCTCGTGAATACTCTTATTAGGAATTCATTACGTTTCCCATGACCTTTTGAGATTGTTAAAGCAAATCTAAATGCTTTTGCAATATTGTCACATGTTTTGCATCTCAATATAAAATTATCATGAAAAATGCATATTGAATCAACACTGGGTTGCAACAAAAATGGATTATCATTATAGAAAGGAAAAGTACAGGAAAGGCAGTACAAAAATGATTCTAATTGATAGGTTTACAAAAGAAATGTTGGAATTGAGTTTTCTAGCTCTTCTAGTGATGCTCTCTAGGATGATCAGTGCTAATTTTTCATGTATGCAACCTTAATCACCCCTTTGTTTGTTTCTAAGAATATGATTTGATCCAGTTTTCACACATTGAGAGTGTTCCCTTACAAGACTTCATATATTCAAACTGCCCCAGTTCGGCCTAAATAAACTCAAACTGCCGTAGTTTGTGACTTGAGGTAAGTCCATTTCTTCGGATGTGTCAAGTACCATTTTTTAACCCTAACTTTTGCTTAGGTCGCTCTTTTCGAGTTTTCAACCTAGCAGGTCTCTCTAACTTTTATCTAGGTCACCTTTTTAGGTTTTCAACCTAGTGAGCCACTTTCCTTTTTTTCATCTTTTTTTATTGTTTTGCTTTTTTTTTCTTTTTTTCTTTTTTTAAGCATAATACATATTGACTGCGTCTGAATTTACAGGAAGTGGTAAATTTTCCTCATCCATGTTTGTGAGAATCAAGGCCCCTCCCGAGAAGGCCTATTTTACGACATAAGGTCCTTCATAGTTTGGAGTCCATTTTCCTTGATGATCCTTTTGAATGGGAAGAATCTTCTTGAGTACCAGGTTTTATTCTTGAAACTGTCGGGGGTGCACTTTTTTTTTTGCATAGGCTTTCATCATTCTCTTCTGGTAAAGCTAGCCATGACATAGTGTAGCTAATCTCCTTCCTTTAATGAGGTTCAACTGATCAAGTCGAGTCTGGACCCATTCAGCTTCTTCTAATCCTGCCTCCATCAGCACTCTCAATGATGGGATTTTCACTTCAATAGGGAGTACCGCTTCTATTCCATAAACCAAAGAGAAAGGGGTTGCCCTAGTTGAAGTACGAACGGATGTGCGATAGCCATGCAGTGCAAATGGTAGCATTTCGTGCCAATCTTTGTATGTTACAACCATCTTCTGGATAATTTTCTTGATGTTCTTGTTTGCTGCCTCAACTGTCCCATTCATCTTAGGACAGTAGGGTGAGGAATTGTGGTGCTCAATTTTAAAACTCTCACACATCTCCTTCATCATCTTATTGTTCAGATTAGTTGCATTATCAGTGATAATTTTGCTTGACAAACCGTAACGACAAATCAACTCCCTTTTGACAAACTTGATCACTACACTCCTGGTTGTTAAGAAAAATCCTTAGTTTTCTTGTCATATATACTTACTAGAGTTGTTCCATCTGAGTCTGTGTATCTCAATGCGAATTAGGTTAATCTCTGTTTGGAGGAGGGATCTTTAGGATATGTTCTCTTGTTTTCACTAAGTGCTGAGGTTAAGTAAAGCCTAGGTGAAATACATATGGTCAGTGAATATCCTAAAGTTTTTCCAAATGACATAGTGGAGTTGCCACTTCTACATTTACACAACAATCAATACACACTATGGATGTTGTAACTGGTTTACCAGTAGGTGTAGATACAAATAAGTCATATGAAAGTTCAGACACAGGTAAATCCAGCTCATTCACACAATCATTCGAAACAAAGGAGTGATATGCTCCCGAATCATACAACACAATTAAAAGATGATTGTAAATAATGCATTTACCTTCGATAGGGTTGGAAGACTGAGTCACCTCTTCACCACCTAGAGTATAAACTCTCCCTCTGGCTTATGGTTTTTGGGTAGGCACAACTTTTTTCTTTGATGGACACTCCTTCACAAAATGCTGTCCACAAACATAGCACACCAAGCAAGGTTAGTCTCTGTACTGTTTCCCACACTTGGAACACTTAGGTCCCACAAACTCCGTGTTGTTATCTGTTAATCTAATTTTGCCTTTAAAAATTATTTCCATTACTGTTGTGATGATTTTGAAACCCATTTTTTTTAAAAAAAAATTGTATACCAAGTCTTTCTCTTGCATAGAGATAGTCCAACCAGCAAACAATTAGATAACACCTCAAAAGTTTCTCACTATTCCAAACTTACAATTTTTTTTTTAGTTTTTGGAAAATTTAAATCTTCATAAGCCTGAAATTAACAACTCCATGTTGTATTTCTCTTGCTTATGTTGCTTCTGATTTCTGTCAATTTTTCTTTTGTTTAAATGAAGATCATGCAAGAAAAAATAAAAAGACAATGATGATAATTTTAAGAAGCAAAAGGAGGAGAAAGAAAGTAAGGAAAATCAGTGGTATGTCATTTGGAACAAAAGTAAAATGATGTTTCTACTTCCATAGTTGGATTTTAGTCTAATGTAAATAAAGCTTCTGAGACAACTTATCTCTCAGAAGTCCTTCACTAACTCTTGAAAAATATTTTTGGAACACAGATGTGAACTGTGCCAATATGATTTTTTATTTTGTTTAACTTTTGTTTTCATTACAGCTTTCGGAGTAGTTACCCATCATGGGAACCAAATGATCAGGGGAAGCGATTTTTGCTAAATCTTAGAACCTTCAGAGACCAAAAGTTACCAGGACATGGAAACAGACATGCATTTTCCCATCCTAGAATGTGGACGGGTAGTCCCAATATGGGAAGCAATGGAGACAAAAATAGGTTTATATCCAGGGAAATGCCATACAGTACTTTTGTAACTGGCACTCACCTGGGTTCATTGTGGTTGATTGAATCCAACCAAAACAATCATCCTTATCTTCTTGATTGGTACTATACATCTCGACCTCATGAAGCGACTATGAGAGATGTTCCATCAGAACCATTTGGAGTAGTAGAGCATCATTCTAGAGAGTATTGGATGTCCTCCAACTTGACACAGAATGAGCCTAGGTATGAAGAATACTCAAATGAGTATTGTGAGGATCGCACTGCATCTCATCTTGGGGCTTCCACATCAGCTTCCATCTTCAGGGAAAGCCTAATTCAGGGTCAAAATTTTGATGAACTGTCCCACACTACAAGGAGTCATTGGTTAGCTAGAAGTCGCCGGCAGGGTGTACAGGCTCAGGCAAGCTTTTTTTAGCCTCCAGATTTCAATCACCAAACAACATATAATAATTATGATAAGTTTTCTGATAGAGGGTCAGAGGATCAAGATCAAGATCAAGAACAAGAACAATGCTTGTACTGGGGAGATCATCACAGATTATCTAGAACAATATGCACAGATGACTTAGAGGCAGGAGAATTTAATCTTCATTTTGATGATGTTTATAGCAGACCTCTAGAAACCCCCACTGTAAATCCCAGCGCTGCAAGGTTTTGAGTGTCCCTCATTATTTTTTTGGGAGGTTCTTGCTTTCAAGCATATGGAATGCATGAATTTCCAAGTCATGATTGTCCGTGGAAATTCTATTCTTTGTTGTATATAGATTCATTGGAGTGAGGTTAGACTGTTAAATAAGCCTCGGCTTGATGTTGGATGGTCTTAAGGCTGGCTAAAGAGGGTCTGGGATGCCTTCCACTTCCAAGACTTCCAAGTGTAAGAATTAAAATTAAAAATAATAATAATAATAATAATTTATTGTGTCCAGTGTCCTAATTCATTGACCCATTTTCTTTCTTTCATAACACTTTGGTATTCCTATAAAAACAAGAGTGACCATGAAAACTAGGCCATTGCTAATATACTTTTTCATAAGTTTAGGTGTATGCTACACCTTTGAGTTTACTTGTAGTAGTAGGTTTTTTTCTTTGTTGCAAGTTTTTTTTTTTTTTACCATACCATTACCGCTGCTTTGCGTTTGGCCAATGGCACGCCAGCGCAGAGAGTGACGGTTCAACGGAGTAGGCGATTTCTGGTGCTGCATGCGGCGGGAAGACAACTGGGTCACGTTCGCGGGTCACGTTCCTGGTACGACGCGCGACTCGGTTGGATCTGGTGGGTACGGTTGCGGGTGGAGTGGATCTGGTGGTTTTGGGTCGCGGGTGGCTGGTGGCTGGTGCGATAGGCGGCGTGGTGGTGCGCGATTTCGTGAGTGGACGAAGGAGACAATCAAAGGGTGCGCGGATCTGGCAGAAAAAGAAAATAGGGGTTTGAGGGAGCTTCACGTATCTGGGTAAGGATGGATGGGGGGGCTGTTTGGTGAGTACGGTGGCTCTGTGGTTGGCGTGGCTTTAGGTGGCAGTAACAGAGAGAGGGGATGACGGTGGAGGACGATGGACGGCGTGAGGCTGTGACTTGGACATGGTGACTCGCGCGCTTCGGCGACGGGAGCATGGTCGTGGTGGCCTCGGATCTGGTAACATGAAACAGGGGGTGAAGGTGAAGGTAGGCTATGGTGGAGGTTTTGGGTGGGGTTGTGGCCGCGGAGGTGGTGACCCGACTGTGGTGGGCTGGTGCAAAAGGCGGTGCATGATGGTGATGAATAAAAAAAATCTTAAAACTAAAAAAAAAAAATTAAGAGGTTACAGGTTACAAGTTATGATTCTAATCGTTGGTGTGTTTTTCAACACAATAGCTAGGATTCTCAAAATGTACCACACCTTCCAAAGAACGGTGTATATTAGAATTTGCTTGAAAACTAACCCCATAACTTTTCACCCCAATTAAGGGGATCCCTAGCTGGTCATTGACATCTGAAGTCAGTTAAGGTTTCTATGATTTTTTAGCCTAGACATGATAACATAGATCAAGTTAAAGCAAGGGTAAATCTTACCTGCTCCTAGGCTCCTAGAGAGAGAAGATGTACCTCTGTCAAAGATTTGAAAAATAAAAATAAAAAAGTGAGTATGGCTTCTAGTTGCAATTGTGTAAGAGGGCTAGTCTCACAAAAATAAAAATTGTTTAAAATTAAATCTAATTTGGTTCAAAAATTGATTCTAATATGAAGTTTTTTTTTTTAAAGGATAGAAGTTAAAGAAAAACTTATACAATTAGTTTAACCTCAAATTCAATTTAAAAATTGATTTTTTAAAATTTAAGTATTTACTAACCATCTTCCATTTAAAAACGGGTCATATTATACCTAAATATCTGATTTTTGATACCCCAAATATTCAATTTGTAATACTATATATTAGATAAATTTCAGAGACTTCAGTCTTAAATCCTCTAATGCTTCTTCCGTTTCGTAATTTTACTGCACCACCAGAAGCAAGTTCCACGCGACCCCTTCTCGAAACCCTCTCAAACGCCCTCCAGGCAGCGAAAAATCTAGGAAAAGGTCCGAGCTTGAGGAAGCTTTCGACAGTGCAGATTTGAGGGCATGGGAGATGCATATACAATTTTCTAAAAGCAATTGGAGCAGAATGTAGTGGAATGGAGGGCCATGATAATTGAGAAGACACTAGAGCTATGATGCACGGATATTCTAAAATTAGTGACATATCTATCCAAGTCCAATATTACGATACATCTGCATTCATATTTTTGGCGCGTGTGTTCATATTTTTACTTTTTTTTTGTTTTGTGAATACTCACTACTTTTAAAGTTATGTTATTTGAAAAATTTAAGATATAAACTCTAGTACAGTTAACTAATTACCTCCCTCAAATCATAATCTTGTTCTTACAATCTTGCCCTCCTCAAATTATTTCATAAAATAACAAACTTTCATCTATAAATGTATATTTTATTTAATATATACTACTATACTTGTGTCTTAATTTTTTAAGAAAATTATTGTATTTATATATCATATCATATCGATACTCTACCGATTATTTGTATCCGTATCCGTGCAATAAGAATGTACATGAGATAGGCTTGATTTAACCCAAATCGAATTCGATATTTTGATCAGAACATTTTATTAGACTTGAACTCGATCCGATCAGAGTCTGATAATGACTGAGCCTAAACTAGACAAATTTAATATGTAAACATAATATATAAATTTAAATATTATACATAATTAAGTTATAAAATTATAAAATTGAAAAACTAACACTAATATATATATATATATATATTAAAACATATATTTCAAAAAATATATAAATATAAATATATTATCATATTATACAAAACTTATTAATTTAAGTAAAAAATTTTTTTATAATTAATGATAAAAAAATATAAATTTTAAAATAATTTAAGACACCAAATCTAATTGAAACGATTCAAAATATAATTTGAATTTAACCTAAAAATACATCAAATCTAATTTTTACAATTTAAATTTATTTCAATTAATTTCGATCCGAGGCGAATTAATAAAAAAAAAAATCAGGTCTTGACCACCCGTATCGTGCAACACAGCCCTGGAACATAATGATTTGTGGTGTGCTGAAAATTGATGCTACGAGTACGAATATGCTGATTGCTCTATTGACACTTTGAAGGATGTTGTACAGATGACAGAGGACAGTGACTGAGAATCAGCACTTGAACTCTACTCATATCGAAAGGCAAAAGCATGTGTTATTTTAGCAAGTAACATGAACCATTGGGTGTAATACTAGTACACACTTGAGTACATAAGAATTGTTCATCAATTTATTATATTCTACATAGCAGTCCCTTTAGTGCACTGCCAAACACAAAAGTCAACCTTAAATACAGAAACAGTTAAGTCCAAAATTACAGTTTGTACAAGCTATCCTGCACTCCATTATATATAGTTCTGTGAGTCGTGGAAGGTTATCTCTAGCATACATCTATTGTCGGTATCCTTTGTGTGATATTTTGATAACACAGTATAAGAGTTATATTATTTAAACACTTAAAATATGATATTTAAACGATATTTCATTCGTATTTGTATATAATATATTTATTTTAACTTGATATACGATATACAAAAAACAATGGATCATACTCACATGTAACACAATATATTTTGGGTGTTTAAAAAAATATTTTTGCAATAGAAAAGGGTCTAGGAAGTAGTAACGCCTACGCATAGAGGTGGAATACCAAGTTGGTGTCAAAAGCAAACCATACTTATTGCTGTGTGTTTGCACCTGCCAAGTATCCTTGTGATTGTGGTGAGGCAAAAGGAAACTTGAGATGATTTCCAAGAGGACGTTTGTCATGCTGCTACTTATGGCTTCTCATTGTCTGGGTCCCTCTCTGCTCTGCCTTCCAATTGATAGCTTCTCCCAGTGCCACCATCTCGCTTGCTCTGTCTTTCTCTCTGCATTCTCCTTCCTATTAAGATTAACAATGCATATAAAGAAAAGAAGAAGAACAAGGGAGAAGAGAAAAGTGGTTAGAGTTCTTTATTGTAAAAGTAAATTAGTTAACTTTACAAAAATAAAAAAAAGTAAAAATATATATGCAACAAATAAAAGACTAAACTACCTTTAAGATAAATAAAATAAGTAAAACATAAATGTACCATATTATCTAACATCCCCCCTCAAACTCACGATGCATCAACAGGAAGCATTGGGAGTTTGTTAATCAAGAAATGAAAGCGTGGAGTGGAATGCGACTTTGTAAACAAGTCAGCAATTTGCATAGAAGAAGATACGAAGGGTAAAGTGATGGTCCCATGCTGAAAGTGGTGTCGAGTGAAATGACAGTCAATCTCAATATGCTTGATACGTTCATGGAAGACTGAGTTGCGAGTGATTTGTATAGCACTCATATTATCACAATACATAGGAGTGGGTCCAAGGGAAGTGACACTCATAGACTCAAGTAACCAACGCAACCAAACTATTTCGGCAGTAGTGGATGTCATGGCACGGTACTCAGCTTCGGTAGAAGAGCGAGAGACAACAGCTTGCTTCTTACTCTTCCAAGAAATGAGAGAATCCCCCAGAAAGATGTAAAACCCTGTGGTAGACTTACGATCGGTGGAGTCACCACCCCAATCAGCATCTGGGTAAGCACGTAATTCCAAGGAAGATGATGAAAGAAAGAGAAGACTCTGAAATTGAGTACCCCGAAGATAACGAAGAATGCGAAGAACAGCTGCCCAATGAATTGTAGTAGGAGAAGCAACAAACTGACTAACAACATATATTGCATAAGCAATATCAGGTCTAGTGATGGTAAGATATACTAAACTGCCAATAAGAGTACGATACAAAGTGGGATCTGACAAAGAAACACCATCAGAAGAAGTATACCAAGCATTATGCTCAAGAGGAGTATCCTTTGGTCTAGTGTAAGAAAGATGAGCTTGTTCAAGAATGGTGCCAATGTACTTAGATTGAGAAAGGAGATAACCTCTAGGAGAGTAAGCAACTTCAATTCCCAAAAAGTAACGAAGAGTACCTAAGTCTTTCATCTCAAACTGATGGGCCAATTGGAGTTTCAACTCCACAATCCCGTCAACATCATCTCGAGTAATGATCATGTCATCAACGTATAAAGAGAGCAGGATACAACCATGAGAAGTGCACCTGAGAAACAAAGCAGAATCATGCGGGCTAAAGTGGAAGCCAAGATATGTAATCATAATGGAGAACTTCTCAAACCAAGCGTGGGGAGCTTGTTTAAGCCCGTAGAGAGCCTTCTTCAATTTACAAACTTCACCTAGTGGAGGAACCATATAAACCTCTTCTTGAAGATCACCATTCAAGAAGGCATTTTTAACATCCATTTGAGAAATATGCCACTGGCGGATAGATGCGACTGCAATAAGAGTACGAATAGTAGTCATTTTGGCAACAGGAGCAAAAGTTTCTTCATAATCCATACCATATTGTTGAGAAAAGCCTTTAGCAACTAAGCGAGCTTTGTATCTCTCAACAGACCCATCAGACTTGGTTTTGATCTTATATACCCAACGAGAACCAATTGCAGTTTTTCCTGGCGGAAGAGAGACAAGGTCCCAAGTATCTGTCTTGTGCAAAGCAGAAAGTTCCTCTGCCATAGCCTGCTGCCAAAGGGGATCAAGAACAGCCTCTTTATAGGAAGATGGCTCAGACAAACTGTGAATAGAGGTGAAGAAGGAAGAAAAAGAAGTGGAATAACTAGAATAAACAAAATCTGGTAATTTAGTGGACTTACGATCACAATGAGGATAACGAGAAGGAGGAGGATCCACGATCACAAAAGGTTCTTGGGGAGGTGCCGGGACAGAGGAGGCATCTGAATCTGCAAAACTACTAGTGTCAACCCTGCAAAGCTCAACATCAGAATTATTTTGGTTATGGGTCACAGGAAGAGGAGCGGTGTCAGAATCTGTGTGAAAAGGATCAATGTGGATGAGATCAGATTTGGTAAGGACATGTTAACTAGAAGGAATGGAATAAAAGGAAATATGCTCAAGAAACATAACATGACGTGAGATATAAAGTTTTTGATTTGCAGGATCATAACAACGATAACCCTTCTAACCATCACCATAACCAAGAAAAACACAAATCGCTGATCGAGAAGACAACTTACTACGTTCTACATGAGGATGAAGAACAAAGCAAGTAGAACCAAAGACTCTCAAGGCTGAATAATCAGGAACACAACCATATAATTTCTCAAAAGGAGACAAACCTGAAGTAACAGAAGAAGGAATTCTGTTAATGACATGTACTGCAGTGATGACAGCTTCCCCCCAAAACTCACTTGGGACAAAGGCAGATAGAAGAAAGGAACGAGCAGTTTCAACAATGTGGCGATGTTTTCTTTCAGCAACTCCATTTTGTTCAGGAGTGTCAGTACACGAAGTTTGGTGAAAAGTCTCATCAAAAGCAAGTAATTTAGAGAATTTATTAGAAGTATATTCACCACCTAGATCACATCGAAAGCACTTGATAACAGCATTATGTTGAGTTTTAATAAAAGCACGAAACATATGATAAATGCCAAAAAATTCAGAATGATGTTTCATAAGATAAACCCAACAATAACGAGTGCAATCATCAATGAACGATACATAATATCTAAAACCACCTTTGGTAGCAACTGGTGATGGTCCCCATACATCAGAATGAACCAAGTTAAATACTTTTAGAAAAAGGCAAAGTAGTAAACTTAGCAAGTTTGCAACCACAACAGTCAGAAATATCATTAGATTGCAACTTTCCTAAAGCCCCTGTAGAAGCTAAGTATTTCAGACGGGAAGAGGAAACATGTCCAAGACGAGAATGTCATAAATAAAAACTAGAAGACGAGGAATTCAAACGAAAAGATGACAGGTCAACACTAGAAGCCGCAACATCTGGAACTCTCAGTTCATCCAGAATATAAAGTCTCTCCTGCCTACGGCCTGTCCCAATCAACCTCCTGGATTGCAGATCCTGCACAAAACAAGAAGTGGAAGAAAATAAAACTGAGTAACCAGAATCACATAATTGACTAACAGAAACAAGACTCAAAGTGAGATTAGGAATGTAGTAAACATCTGAAATAGACAAATGAGATGTGGAAATAGACACAGTGCCTGCTAATAGCATAGTGTAACACCTTCCTTAGGGCATCACATTTCTGACTCCCGACTCATAATCTGAAAAAGAAGTTCGCACAAAGTTTGAGTTATAAAAGATGGGTTTTAAAATTTCTTCTTTACTGAAACGTAAATTTACTGAAAATATTAGATAATATTGAAAATCATATTTCAACTATTCATTAAGCAATATTGACACCAATTAATATCACAATTTAAAGAGAAATATAAAATTAACAGACTTATTTTTTTTAACAGTAGCAAACCCCATGACGGGTCCTACTTAATAGCACGGTATAACACTAACATTAAATCTTAACATACTCGTTCTTTCTCTTGTATCAACTTGATGCATCAGAACTTTACTCCTTGTCTATCCGGCACATCTTCGAACTTGAGACAGCCACTTTTCAATGTTTCCATCAATATCTGAGTATCTATTACTCGTTATGTCTAAAACAACTCATTCCTTCTACTGTATAATTTTAACAATACAGATAAAGCAAAACAATATAACAAAGAGGTGAGATCACCTACACTAATACCAACATGGCAGCACAGAGATAACACAAACAGCAATATCATACAGATAGATCATACCATAATCATGCTATCAGCATTAATCAAATATCATCATCTAATCATTTATCAGTTCAATCATCATCCAAGTACTCAAAACAATTGTCATAGCCAATATTCCTCAATTAATATATCATACAGATATAAATGCTCAGATTTATGCATATGCACAAAGACTCAGTTTATCAAAACAACTCCATGGAGGTTTTCACAATTTCGAGAAGAATGCTCTGGTTAATTGTCAGCCTTAGCCCAAAGACAATCTCCCAGTCGTTGAAAAGAATCGTGTTCTTGTCGGGTATCGTCAATGCGTTGCAACGGACTGCATCGCCAAGTGACACAGGGTACTCGCCAATTGTCCACTGGTCGACCGCCGCGCCTCGACGCCCCCAAGATCCATCATAGACCTCACTATCAATTCTCATTCCCTCTTCAACCACAAGGGCCATAATAGCTATTAGTTATATTTTATACAATGCACGAATATATCAGTGCAAGTCCAACCCCAAAGGGCCAAATCTTTTCAATTTCATTTGTTCAATATAATCATATACTTCAACGCATATTTTTCCAATGCACGTATAATGCACCAAATCCAATCACAGACATATCTTTCTAATGCATGTATAATGCACCAAATATCAATCACAGGCAAAACAAGTCATTTTCTCATACAGCATCCATATACTGGTTCTACAGTATTTATACTATATTTTCAATAGGAAAATCATATTATCACATTTTCATAGTTATAAAACTCTTTCGTCGTGTTTTCACAAAATTGCGCAACATTTTCATTTCGTTTTCACAATTCCAAAACGTTTCTGTTACGTTTTTACAATACTGTAACTCTTCTGTTGCACCTTTAAATCACGTATTAAATTTTTCAACATTTTTCTCAATCGCATAAAAATATACGTTTCTCAAATCGCGTAAAAATATTTTACTATATTTCCAAACACTTAGAAATATTTTACTGTATTTCAAACCACATACTTTAAAAATTACATTTTTAAGATACGTAAATAATTTTTTTCACCACAATTCCATTACAGAAAATATTTCTCATTTCTTAAAAAATTTCATTTCCACTTTTCTCAAAATAATATGACTTTATACTTTATTTAACACATTTTCTTTACTCAAGAAAATCTTTTTCACATTTCTTTACTCAAGAAATCCTTTTCCAAAATATAATTCACAAAATCACTTTTCCATTGATATAAATCAATGTTTCAAAAACTTAACATTTTTTAACGCACTTCAAAACTCAAAAATAAGTTATACGTTAGTAAATTTTCAAAATACCATTATATTCTCCATTTTTTCCAAATTATTTCCAAATCAACCTTCCTCAAAATAATATAACTTTCCACTTCATTTAATATATCTTCTTACTCAAGAAAATCATTTTTCAAGTATATTCCACAAATTCATAACTCCATTGAATTAAATCAATGTTTCTAACTTTAAAAAAATTACGTAAAAATATTTTAACGTTTTTCATATCGCATAACTCAAAATTTACGTTTTGAGTTCCGTAAATCATTTTTCACCGTCTTTACCCTTCGTAAAATATTTCTTAACTTTAAAATATTACTTGGACTTTTCTTATAATAATATAATTTCTTACTTTATTCCTTTCTTATTCTTAGTCAAAAATCTTTTCCTTAATATATTTTCTCAAAATCACTTTTTATTGATCTAGTCTTACAAAATCACATTTAGTTGATTTAATTATTGTTTCTAACTTTAAATTTCTTAACATTTTCCAAAACCCAATAAATAAATTCTACGTTAGTAAATTTAAGTTACAAACATTTTCTTTTATATTTCTAAATCACTTCTAAAAATTGACTCTCTTTAAAATAATTTGAAGTTCAACACTTTCAATCTTCTTTTTCTTTTATTTATGAAAATTCCACTTCACTTAATTGATAACACTTTAATTCCCTTTCCAAAATCCTTATTTGAAAATTCTTGTATTTTATAACATCAAAATATTTTTCTAAATTATCAAAACCTTATAGATGGCCATTGAAACCATAAAATATTTTTTTCTTTCTAACTTAAATAAATTCCATTCTTGTTTCTACAAAAAAAATAAATTCATGAAAACATAACTCAAAACCGTGTGCATTCTTTTTGCAAAACAAACCCTTTTGTTTATTTTCTTTACTTCTCAAATCATTCAATTTTATCATCCATGAAAATATAATTTTGTGAATACCAAATTGGTTGGTCTTGGCTGAAATTCACTAAGTTCTAGGACCAAAAATTAATTCCCTTATTCTTGAAAAATTTCAACATGAACTCTAATTTTTGGGAGCTCAAAACCGTAGCCTCCCTCTTGGCCTTTGGAGCCAAAAATTAATTTCCTTTCCACCATCAAATCATAGCATACATATACATATTTAAATATATATCACAAACATGCCATAATCAAAGCAATAAATCATGCAAATCATACTAAACATAGGCAAATAATCAAAGCACATAAACACCCACAAATAATTACATGACCATGGATATGAATCATCACATGGATTCACCATCCATCAAATATAAAACCATCTCTCACCACCATACTTGGTTGGTGAGATGGATCTCCCTCTTACCTCTTGAAGATCCTCAAAAGCTTATTGATTTGCTCCTTTTTTCCAAGTCCTTCACCACCAAAGGCTTCTCAAATACAAAACAAAATACATAGAAATTAGTATACTAAGCTTGATTAAGAGGAACCATGGATCAAAATATGGTTTGGGAGAATATAATGAAACCAATAGTGAAAATTTCACAAACTTCACCTTAGAATTCTAGATCTTGAGCTTGAAGAACAAGGATGAAGATGAATGAATTAAGCTTAGGTTTCTACTACAAGGTATCTTAGAATGATACAAGGATGTAAAGTATTAGGTTGTTTGGAATTATAGAAGAGTGAAAGGTGAATTTGTGGATCTTGGCCGTGAGGTTGGGAAAGAAAGTGAGAAGAAAATTTTGAGAGTTTTTGCTTGTTGATGCTTTAGGAAAAAGATGAAGACTTTTGAAACAAATGAACAAATCTCCTTTAGCTTTTTAAGAGTCTTGGCCGTGGAGTTACTCTAGGAAAAATGATGAGATATTTTTGTTTTGTTTCTTTGTTGATTGATAGAAAGATAATAGAAATAAGTTAAGTGTAATATTTATATTTCACAAGCATGCATGACCGTAGCTTGCATTGGAGAAAGGTGGAAAGTGAAGTTTGAAAAACATGATCATTAATGATCAATAGGAAAAATATTTAATGGTCTTGACACTTGGCTATTGCTTTCATCTTTTCTTTGGCTACTTAAAAAGCCTATTCAAAATTGTCTCCTTAGATTGTCTTAGAAAAACTACTTGGCCGTGCACTCCCAAGAATTGTTGGGTGGTCATTTTTTTTACTTGCAAGCTTACCTTGCTTCCTATTGGTGGCCACTTTCTTTGACTACTCCTAATTGGTTCATGACTTGACTTTGACTTCCTCCACACTTGTTTCTATTGGCTCATTTTAATTACTTATTTACACTTTAATTAAATGATTAATTCATCTAGTTTCTATTAAACTAGTTTAGTTAGGATTTCTAATTACTTTATAACTAATTTATTACATTATTATGTCATGGTATAGGTCATAATAATGTCATATTTCTAGATAATTAAATACTTATCTAGTAATTAGCTTCTAATTATTAAGCAATTTAAATTAGTTCACTTAGTTAATTAAGCTACTAGGATAATTAAGTTAAATTATTTAATTACTTAACTAATTAACCTAACCACTTTTGTTGACTAAATCCTAACCATAAGATGCATCTCCAAAATAAAGGGTCAAGATTACTCCTTCTTACTTTTAATCCAAGGGTTATAATTAGTCATAGCCTTTTTAGAAGACCAAATCTCCACCATTGATTAAATCCAAATCCAATGGTCATAAATGGTCTTTGTCACTTTTTAAGACTAAATCTCCACCCTTGATCAATTCTAAATCCAATGGTTATAAATGGTCATAACCACTTTATATAACTAATTTTATACCGTTGATTAAATCTACTGTTGATATTGAAGCCTTCCTAACCAAGTTTATTCTCGCACCATTGATTAAATCAATGGTGATTATCCAATGCTTCTTTATTAAGTTTGTTTCTTAACCGTTGATTAAATCAATGGTTAATTTTTAAACTAAGTATTCTCATCCAAGGGTACAAATCAAGTCAAGTCCTCTTTGTTGACTACGCAGTATAATTTTTATTATTTTTATCTGTTATAACCCTACAAATAATATTTTTACTGTATTTTTATCACCGATAAATAAATACGATAAAACACAAAAAAAGAAAATTATAAAAACTATTTTCGATTCGGGTTTAGTAAGATCCCTGTCTCCTCCGTCTAAACAAGACAAATTTTTCTATCCGTAGAAAAAATTTTCACTTTGCGAGACCCACCTAGGCCCACGTATGGCCACCTGGGCCCACAAACAGTAAAAATTTTCATAATCACACGTAAAATCACAAAAATTAGAAAACACACAAATATCAAATCAGATCACGTAAAATAATTAAAACCTAACGGTAAAAATTAAATTACTTAAAGTTTTTCCCGACCCAAAAATTTTTATTTTCCTGACACGGAGCAAATCACTCAAAACGATCAAATACACTGACGGAATAATCAAAATAATTTTACAGCATCCAAAAATTACTAAACAGTAAAATTCTATTAACTGTCAAAATTACTGTTTACAAGATAGGAAATTTTGGGGTGTTACACATAGGAGTGCCATCAGCAGTCATGACTGACACAGATGAGGCAGGATGTAAAGACACAAATGATTTAAAATCAGATGACATATGATGAGAGGCTCCAGAGTCAAGGATCCATATGGGTGAAGATATACCTGATGAGCTAGAGGAGGGCAAACCTATATTGGATTGGGTAGACATAGCATGTGGTTGTGTGGCAAGAAACCTCTGGAATTGCTCAGCAAGATCAGATACTGTAGGACTAGAAAATGATGTACTCTCAGCTGATGGAGGAACAACTGCAGCAACATTTGATGTTGGAGGCTTGAAGTTTCGTTGGCTAAACTGATTAGGAGGTCTCCATTGAGATGGTCATTGTTGTGCTTCTTTGCGACTTATTCAACAATTTTGGACATTGGGCTTTCCAATGGCCCTTCTGCTTGCAAAAACTACATTCATCGTAACCAACCTTTCCATGAGATTTACCTTTGTTAGAAGGAACAGCAAAAATAGATGGGTTGGGGAGGATTCCTTTGTCTACATTCCCTTTTTCTGATTGAGACTTCAGTCGAATCTCTTCAACTAACAATTCATTAACAACCGAATCAACAGTTGGAAGAGGATTATGATGCAAAATTGTTCCACGAAGCCTTTCAAAATCATCTCAAAGAGCCATCAAAAACTGAACCAGACGCTGTTCTTCTCTACGGTCAATGTACGACTTAAAAGCTTGTAACTCAGCAAACTCAGTAAGAGCCAACTGGTCCCAAAGATTGCTCATAGCAAAGTAAAATTCCTGTATGCTCATGTTGTTTTGTTGAAGAGCTCGAATATCTATCTCCAACTGATATTGCTTTGCAAAATTAAACTGCACATATAACTTTTTCAAATGATCCTAAACCTCCTTGGCCGTTTCATATTTTGCTAGTTGAACCCCTATAGACTGCGAAACAGAGTTGTTGATCCAAGTAATAATCTTCGAATTATTTACCTCCCAAGTTTCTAGCTCTATTGTATTTTTTCCATCTTTTTCATCTTTTGGCTTAACAGAGGTTCCAGAAACATAACCCCACATTCTCTTGCCTTTCAAAAAATTCTTCAACACATAACTCCAATATGAATAATTCTGCCCATTCAACTGCACACTAATGGATTGAAGAGAATCATCCTTTTCTCCAGCCATTGCAAACAATCACAAAACAGAGAAAAGAAAATCCCAATTTCTGCAAATGGGTCTCTACAAAATCCTAACAGAGAGAACCGCAAAAGGAAGAACGAATTGTTAACAAAAAATCACCTAGGTTGCTGTCGAAATAAACAGAATGGCGTCTGTGGCCAGAATCATCCTTGCTCTTGATACCATATTTAGATTAACAATGCATATGAGGAAAAGAAGAAGAACAAGGGAGAAGAGAAAAGTGGCTAGGGTTCTCTATTGCAAAAGTAAATTAGTCAACCTTACAAGAATAGAAAAAAAGGGTAAAAATATATATGCAAAAAAAAGACTAAACTACCCTTAAGATAAATAAAATAAGTAAAACATAAATGCATCATATTATCTAACATTTCCCACCCCCCATACCTTCACATTCTCCGAGCCCAAATGACACTCAAAGAAAAGGAAGAGAGATCATGAACATGAAGGAAAGTTGCAGGTAATCATTTGCTTTCATTTGTAATTTAAGCAATGACACTAAAAGCAATGCCTCTATTTTTGACAATAATCCTAGTGTCAGACTCACTTTATCATTAACTTTCATTGCAAAAATCATTCTACATTCGTTTGTGTCACTCTTCACTGAGCCTACTCAAATTTAAAGATCTCACTGTCATAACTGGAATGAAGTTTAGAAAACAAAAGAGAAAAAGGGAAAGAAATTTTTTTAAGGAAAAAGAAAGAAAGAAAATTATCTTAACATCAAACCTCGTTCTCTAGAGGAAGGACTGCACTTTTTGATCCCCAACCGTAACGAAATGGAAAGAATGATCTTCTACCTCTGCTATTATAATCATCTTCACTGGCACTAGCCTGATTTTGAAGATGTCTATTTTGTTCTATGATGATGGCTTGAACATCTAAGTAAACTTGTCTATCATTTGCAGAATCCATTGAGAAAGATCTTCGAATAGGGTGAAAAGAAAACTGGTCATCTTTCTTTCCAACTTCAATAAACTCATCTACCATGATGGAAACATGGTGGCACTTCCTTGGTTTCAAGTGCACAAGCTTCTGCTCTTCCATGATCTTCCTTGTACAGTGACTTCTACTTTGTGCTAGGCTTCCCCCCATTGAATCATTTCTTTCTTGTTGCATTTGTGGCAGTGTTCCCTCATGTTCTCTTCCAAGTTCAATGACCATAAAATCTTCATCACTGCCCATGTTAGAGAGTAATTGAGAATCCTGAGGAGAAGAGCTTGGAGCTATGATATGGTCCATTGGAATTTGGACAGCGTGTGTTTCCTGAAATGCTTCATCTCCAAATAGGGCAATAAGCATTGGTTTGAAGCCAAATATCAATGCAATCCAAGTGAAAAGCATGGCTGCAATTGGGCAGAACTTTTAGCATATCCTGTTGGATCCTTAATTCAACATTGGCCTTATATGTGAATAATTATGTATTGTGAACTGTCACTTAAGGTTGAACCCAATTAAAAGTGATCTGATAAGGTTTGGATTATTTGGGCTTTAATGTATCTAATAGGATATGGGCCTTTAAAGTGTAGAGACTAAAGGGTAATTCTATTTTTGCGATGGACTAAAATAGAAATGCCAATAGATAACTCTAGGGTTGTCTATAAAATAGGTGATGGTCCCCAGGTCACACGTATCGTTCTCATCTTTTCTGACACCCCATCATCAGAAAGAAGCACAAGGAAAGTTAAAGGGTTCTCTCAGGGAATACGTGTAGATTTAGAAGACCAAACCGCACGACTTTGAAAAGTTATTGGTCATTATGAATTCAGGTACGCTTCTGTACAATTTCCTAATTATCAATATGATTATTTTCTAGGTTATAGATGATTGTTTTCATCTAAGGGGTTTATTCCAGTTCCAACAATTGGTATCAAAGTCTGGTTATGTTTGATCATTAAGAAATTATTTATTTTCTTTATGAATCTGGTTATGATTTATATGATTTAAAATTGAATTAAGCGGTGGTTTTCTGGATATTTGCGTGTTTTCCAAATGTATATTCCTTGGTGAAACGTGTTACAGCTCCTTTATTATATATGTGTTTATAATGAACAATTATTATTATATTAAAAGGAATATTAAAATTGCTTTAAAGTTATAGTATGATCAGGAACCAATAAAGGCAATAATCTGGTATTGATTGTATGTATATATTATTCTGGAAATCACACGCACAAACGTAGATTGATTTTATTAAATTGTATGTATTGTTTCTGAAAAATTACAAGTGTTATATGTTTATTTTGGGTATATTTTTAGCCATCCTAAATTCAAATATTGGAAAAGTTTATATATATTTTGGGATAAATTAATTGAAACAACATGTCACCAAAGTGACCTCTCTTGTGGAGATTAATTTATTTTAAAATATAAAAGGTTGTGTGCTTGTAATTTATGTAGATACTGATCGGCCCAAAGGAAGGTGAGTATTTTACAGAATTGCAAGTGCATTTGTGGTGATAAATGCGTGATAATTATTCGATTTTACATGTGAATAATGAATCGGCACAAAGGAAGATTTATTGTTTGACATGTTCTTATTATCAGTGTTTGATTACTACACCAAGGTATCACTGAAAAGTTAATATTTTGTCCAAAGATAAAATGTTAATGGATTCCCAGTATCTTGAGATGAGATTTACCTTATTTGAATTTAGTATTACTTTGATTTTGAGACTTATCTGAGCAAGTTTTGTTTGTTTATTGTTCTCTATTCAGCTATGAATGATCCTGCGAGTATTACTGCTAACATTAACTCTATTCCTATGTTGAATGGCTCAAACTTCAAGTCCTGGAAATAAAATATCTTGATAGTTCTTGGAGTAATGGACATCGACCTTGCGTTAAGAGTTGACTCTCCCCCACCTGTTACGGATCAGAGTACCCCTGAAGATAAGAGGGAGATGAAAATGTGGGAGAGGTCAAATCGCATGAGTATGATGATCATGAAGAAGGCCATTCCAGAAGCATTCAAGGACACAATATCTAAAAAGATAACTATAGCTAAGGAGTTCTTTGTAGATATTGAAAAGAGGTTTGTCAAGAACGAAAAGGCTGAAATAGGTACGCTCTTGGCAAAACTAATTTCAATGAAGTATATGGGTAAGGGCAACATCAGGGAGTACATCATGGAGATGTCTCATATTGCTTCAAAGCTGAAAGCACTTAAGCTAGAACTCTCTGAGGACTTGCTGGTGTATCTGGTTCTGATATCTCTTCCGACACAGTTTGGCAAGTTTAAGGTGAGCTATAATTGTCAGAAAGAGACTTGGTCTCTGAATGAGCTCATCTCACATTGTGTTCAGGAAAAAGAAAAGTTGAAGCAAGATAAGACAGAAAGTGCTCATTTTGCCTCTACCTCAAAGTATAAAGGCAAGGGACTGAAGAGGAAGATGGATAAGGAAGCTGCAGATACGGCGCCTCAAAAGAAACAACAAAAGAAACCAAATGAATCAGGAGGTAGTGGTTGTTTCTTTTGTGGAGCTGAAGGGCATGTGAAGAAGCATTGCAGTAGCTATAGTGCATGGCGTGCTAAGAAAGGTATGCTTCTTAATTTAGTTTGTTCTGAGGTTAATTTAACTTCGGTACCTAAACACACATGGTGGATAGATTCTGGTGCCATAACTCACATCAGTGTGTCTATGCAGGGTTGCCTGAATTGCCAAAAACCAAGTGATGGTGAAAGATACATCTATGTAGGTGACGGCAATACGGTTCAAGTTGAGGCAATTGGAAAATTTAGATTATTGTTAAAGACTGGATTTTATTTAGATCTTGATGAAACATTTATTGTACCGTCTTTTAGACAAAATTTGATTTCTATTTCTGCTTTGGACAAATTTGGTTATTCTTGTTCATTTGGGAATGGAAATTTTAGTTTGTTTCATGATTCAAAATTGGTTGGTTCTGGTTCTTTGTCAAGTTACGATAATCTTTATTCGTTTGATACGATTGCTTCGTTTAATGAATCTCTGCAATTAAGTACACAAGGCATAAAGAGGAAATTAACCGATGAGAATTCAGCTGCATTATGGCATAAGAGATTAGGTCACATCTCTAGACGGAGAAGCACTTAAAACTGCAGCATATATCCTCAATAGAGTTCCAACTAAAGCAACTACAAAAACCCCTTACGAACTTTGGACAGGCAAAAAGCCTAGTTTAAAGCACTTGCATGTTTGGGGTTGTCCAGCTGAAGCAAGGTCTTATAGGCCAAATGAAAAGCAATTGGACTCAAGGACGGTCAGTTGCTATTTTATTGGATACTCTGAAAGGTCCAGGAGTTACAAGTTTTATGATCCCACAACTAAGTCAATTTTTGAATTGGGAAATGTCTGGTTCTTTGAGGATGTCGAGTTTACCGGGAGAGATATAGTTAGGGACATTGTCTTTGAAGAAGAATATGTTGATATTTCCACAGGTGTTATTGACATTGTTCAAGAACCTCTTCCTGACCCTGTTGAAGACATAATAGATCAAGACAATGTCGAACCTCCCATGCAAGAAATTATTCCAGAAGAACAAATTCTTCTACCTCAAGAACCTATGCCATTAAGGAGATCCACGAGAGAAAGGAGAAGTGCAATACCAGATGATTACATTGTATTTCTCCAAGAACATGAGGTTGACATTGGAGTGATGGAAGATGATCCGATCAACTTCCATCAAGCCATGGAAAGTTCTAACTCTCAAAAGTGGATTGATGCCATGAATGAAGAGATTAAGTCCATGAAGGACAATGACGTTTGGGATCTTGTCCCATTGCCTGAAGGTGCAAATTTCATTAGTTGTAAATGGATATTTATGATCAAGAGGGATTCAAAAGGTGATGTTGAAAGATATAAGGCTCGTCTTGTCGCAAAAGGATTTACACAGAAAGAAGGCATCGACAATAAAGAGACTTTTTCTCTGGTATCTTCGAAGGACTCTTTCAGGACTATAATGGCATTGGTGGCTCATTTCGATCTTGAGTTACATCAGATGGATGTAAAGACGGTGTTTCTCAATAGTGACATTGATGAGACAATCTATATGGTGCAACCAGAAAACTTTGTTTCGAAAGACTCAAAGAATATGGTTTGCAAACTTAAGAAATCCATCAATGGGCTCAAGCAAGCATTTCAACAATGGTATTTCAAGTTTCATCAAGTAATCATCTCATTTGGTTTTGAGGTAAATTTGGTAGATGACTGTATATATCATAAGTTTTGTGGGAGCAAGTATATTTTTTCTAGTTTTATATGTTGATGACATTTTGCTTGCCAACAATGATATAGAATTATTGCATGAAACTAAGAGATTTCTAGCTAAGAATTTTGAGATGAAAGACCTTGGTAATGCATCTTTTGTGTTGGGCATACAGATACACCGAGATCGTTCTCAGGGTATTCTTGAATTGTCACAAAAAGGCTATATTGAAAAAGTTCTCAAGAGATATGGCATGCAAGAGTGTAAACCAGGTGATACCCTTGTGGCTAAGGGAGATGAGTTTAGTCTCAATTAGTGTCTTAAGAATGGCTTTGAAGAAAAGGAAATGCAGAAGATTCCCTATGCATCAACAGTAAAGAGTCTGATGTATGCTCAGGTTTGTACGCGTCCTGATATTGCATGCATTACAGGGATGTTGGGCAGATACTTGAGTAATCTAGGATTAGACCATTAGAAAGCAGTCAAACGGGTCATGCGGTACTTACAGAGAATGAAAGACTACATGTTCACATATCGGAGGTCAGATAAGCTTGAGATCGTTGTGTATACTGACTCCGATTTTGCTGGATGCCAATATAGTATGAAATCTACATCGGGCTATATATACCTGCTAGCTGAAGGTGCTATTTCTTGAAAGAGTGCTAAACAGTCTCTTATAGCCTCTTCTACTATGGCAGTAGAGTTCATAGCATGTTATGAGGCGTCCAATCATGGAATTTGGCTGCGAAATTTTGTCACGGGGCTGTGCATAGTGGATGGTATTAAAAGACTACTCAAGTTATTTTGTGACAATAAATCAGCAATTCTATTTTCCAACAACAACAGGAGCTCGACAAAGTCGAAGCACATAGACATCAAGTTCCTTATTGTTAAAGAAAGAGTTCAGAGTGGACAGTTGTCTATAGAGCATATCAGAACAAACTCCATGGTTGCGGATCCGCTTACTAAAGGGTTACCACCTAAAATGTTTCATGAGCACACTGCTCATATGAGTGTTATGTCATTAAGTGATGTTCAATTTTAGTGGGAGTTTATAACTTTTAAATGCTTTTATGATGTATACTTTTTTGTTTATGTATGGTTTAAGAATATTTTCTGCAGAAATAAAATTTTGGTGTATTGACACTCTGATTTTGTTATGCTTTGATCTCACTAAGGTTTAAGGAGGACCAATTGGAATTAGGCATGTTAAGATCACATCACATGAAAATTTCATGCTACACATCCATATCATGATCCATGTCATTTATTTGTATCAGCATATGTGACCATTGATGGGTTGAGTTACGATAATTGTAGCGAAGACTGCTTTGATCCTATGTTAGTACGATTGATGGACCGGATTAGTTATAGATACTTTCAGTAATGACAATAACATTGAGCTCATATGGTTAATTTTGCAATACATAATTATAAGGTTGCACATATAGTCCAAGTGAGAGATTGTTGGATCCTTAATCTAACATTGGCCTTATATGTAAATAATTATGTATTGTGGGCTGTCACTTAAAGTTGAGCTCAATTAAAAGTGATATGATAAGATTTGAATTATTTGAGCTTTAATGTATCTAATAGGATATGAGCCTTTAATGTGTAGAGACTAAAGGGTAATTCTATTTTTGCGATGGGCTAAAATAGAAACGCCAATAATAACTCTAGGGTTTTCTATAAAATAGGTGATGGTCCCCGGGTCACACGTATCGTTTTCATCTTTCCTAACATCCCATCATCAGAAAGAAGTAGAGAGAAAGTCAAAGGATTCTCTCAGGGAATACGTGTAGATCTGGAAGACCAAACTGCACGACTTTAAAGAGTTATTGGTCATTATGAATTCAGGTACGCCTCCGCACATTTTCTTAATGATTAATATGATTATTTTCTAAGTTATAGATGATAGTTTTCATTTAAGGGGTTTATTCTGGTTCCAACATATCCTGTTCATGAAACTCATCCAAACAAACCACACAGCCATAGACTTTTTGATCCTCACATTCTCCTTTTAATTAAGAATTGAGATGTTGGGATTTCTCTGATAACAGATTCATCAAGCCCACGGTTGCACATTCTGGGAGAGAATGCTGTGAAGGGATCTTCATTTTCATTCTGTTGAGCTCGCAGGATGGAAATCCATCTCAGCGGGCTAACTTGATGCCAGTTTGAGCAGCATTTGTTTACAAAAGTTAAGTAGGTGGTTAAGTATGAAAGTGGTGGCTAAGATGGTGAGCACAACAATGGCAAATATGGGTAGAGCAGAATCTGAAGCAGGTTTGTGGTGGGTGATGGATTGTAATAGCTTGTGTTTTGATGGGTAGGAGAGCTTGATATACAAGCTTGTAGGAGTGGTTGTGGTTCAGTGCCATATGAAAAGGTCTGAACGGGAGATACGGGATGCCTTCTCTTGAAGCTTTATGTGCAGGGCACAAGTAGGTTTGAGTGTTCCTATCCTAGCAATGTAAAGAAAGATCTTGTCTTGGATAGAAAGGAGTCATACATAATATTTAATTGAAAGAAGTCGTGATGAAAGTGAAAAACCCATAAAATCAATGCATTGGATTAGTTCTAAGTTGTACTTCTAAGGAACATGCACATGTGCTGGTCACAAGGAAAAGGAACACCACCAAGAGTAGCACGAGGGTTCAGGGTTTGACTTTATAAGGGAGGTACGTAAACTTAGAGAAATACTTATCTAATCAAATTAATTAGAATTTAATATTTTTATAAATTTTTATAAAATTAATTATGTAACATAAAAATCTATAAAAATATAAAATATTGATTGACTTAATACACTCAACTGAATATTTTAAATTTAAACAAAAATTTCTCCATAAACTTATAAAGAGCTGTTTGGATAAATATAATTGTATCTTTTATTTTTATTTTTCAGTTTTGTTTTTATAACACTTATTTAAAGAGTTCAAAATACAAAACTTTAAATAAAAATAAAATATTAAAAAAATTCATTTAAAATATTTTATTTTGACTTTATTAAGGTACTTATTCACAAAACCGTTATTTTATTTTAATCTTTTCATTGTGTGAGTGTGTCACTATTGGAGCCTACTCTTTTGAATCTTTTCTCTTATCTGAACGTTGCCTTGGTCCCCATCCTCACTAGTCAGCTTAGAGCAGATCGGTGTCTTGGATGATCCTACTACCCTGTAAGCCTACCATAAGCTACAATACACATGGAAAAGACAAAATAGAACCATGTAAACCCACACTAATTTCTGTATCAACCCAACTTTTATTTTCAACCCGCATTAGGAAAAACAAGAGTCTTTTTTTCTCTTACCAAATACTTGTTTCTCCGATAATTTTAAATGACAATTTAATAGAAAATATGATAATGACCTTTTTGTCTTTGATTTTTCATTTATACAGAAATTGTACAAAGAAACTATACATGTCCAAAAAAAAAATCGTGGAAGTTTTGTTATTTTTTTTACGTCAAATATTTTAAAAAAATATATTTCAAGGCGCGATGTCACTTATGCCACGTTTTCCTCAGGGTTTGATATGATAGATGCACGTAACATAATATTATGCTTGTCTCTATTGTTTTTCAACCTTAGCTTTTGTTTCTTTGTACTTCCAAGTTCCAACGTTTGTTGTTGTTTGCATCGAAGAAGACCCTTGTAAATTTTCGTTAATTTCATAAAAAAAAGCCACTAAAAAGTGATGGAGAAACTCGTTTCAAGCTGGTTCAAAGTCCGTCCTATTCCTGAGGACTACATACTCCCACCAGAAACAAGACCAGGTAACCTCAAAATCCCCATCAGCAGCAATATCCCTGCGATTGATCTCAGTGAAGCACAGGAAGTTGATCCAACTCTTATAATTCAGAAAATTCTCAAGGCTGCTCAAGAGTTTGGATTCTTTCTAAATTGGTTTTTCTCTTCTTCTATTTTGGTCATACAATAAGATTTTAAAAGCTCAATCAAGTTGATTATTTACAGATAATTATTGAAAGTGAAACAGTTACTTGAATATTTTTTATGGAGTTATGTCAGCATGATGCAGGTTATCAATCATGGGGTTTCAGAAAATCTGATGAATGAAACAAGGAGTGTTTTGAAGGAGTTTTTTCTGATGCCAACCGAGTACAAGCAGAAGTTGCGTACAGAGGAAACTAGCAAGAATTGCGTGCTTTTTACTAGCAGTTCAAACTATGCTACTGAAAAGGTTCATCTATGGAGGGACAGTTTCAGACACCCATCTTATTCTCTGGAGCATTGGCAGCAATTCTGGCTTGAAATTCCAGCTAGATACCGGTAAGTGGTGCAAGAGTAATTTGACATCCTTAAAAAAGGTGTCAACACATGCATACACTCTTAAAAAGAATGTATGATGATTTTTTTCCTATACGATATACTGATATAGTATTAACACATAAATCAAGTTGCACAATTATGTAATATAATAGGGCATAATATGTAACATATGTCAACTGCAGTTGCAAAAGATGCATGTAATAAACAACAGCCACGATATTATAAATTAACATCATTGATGATTATAAATGCACTTGCGATATTTACAAACATGTACAGAGAGAGTTCTCTATGAATTTGGTTAACTTTCAGTGTTGGAGAGAAAAAAAGAGGTGTGGGTAAAAATTTCGTATGAACTATATTAGGGATAGAGCTACAATCAACAGGGGCCAATGTCAAAAAGTTCACTGGAACATGGTTATTACTCGAGACCTAGCTTTATTGATCCATCCACCTATCTTCGTAGGAGAAATTTCCATAACCACTACTACTACTACAAAAAATGTAAAAATACTGGCCTCGTTATTCCACATATGTCGTTTATTTCTAAAATTTTTCATTTCCACTTGTGGAAAATGATGATTAATACAGCCCTTAAGGGTTTCATTTTTGTTAGCAACTAGACTCTTGCATGTGTTCTCATGGATGGACGCGTGTGTAGAACTCTCACCTAGTCACCTTCCAACTTCTGTTTTCTTGTTCTGGTGCAACTAATTGAGTCGTGTGACCACATCACTTGTGGATATAATCACATCTTTGCTCATAAAACTTGAAGTACTTAAAAGTTAACAATAGGAGTTTTGAAACTTAGTATTGCAATTTTTAAGTGTGGAATCTCCTTAAGCAAAATACTTACAATGGTTTTTGTAAGTTCTTCTGCTAAAACACCCCACTTATTATTTATAAATGTCACTGAAGTATTCACCACAAGGGACAAGGGGGGAAAAGAAGATGGAGATCACACTGCTGCATTTTTGTAATTAATTTTAGTTTGACTTACTGTATTCACCTTAAGAAAAATATTTATAAATATCACAGAGTATTCACCACAGGGGACAGGGGGGGAAAAGAAGATGGAGATCACACTGCTACATTTTTATAATTAATTTTAGTTTGATTTACTGTATTCACTTTTAGAAAGGTTTGGGATCACCGAAAGCAAATATCGCAGATCAAAGAGGCCACCAGATTTTAACCTAAAACCATGATGTATGACATGATGGTTAAAGGCTTAAAGCTACATTGAAGTTCAATGTTTCACATTAGAATATTATTAACCACGTGATGAATTTAATTTAATATTTTCATGTCTCAATCCAACCCTTTACTTAATATATAATATTCTCACCAGAACTTCATTACAGAATTTATCTTTGGGACCAGTTGGATCATTAGTTCAAGGAAACAAGTGGCTGGGGGCCTAGACAAATGGATGGTTATATTTTGGTTTTTTCAAATTTCTATTAGGTATTGCTATTAAATAATAATGATTCAATTAGCATATAACCTTGTGACACATGATCCTTCTGACCTCAGCCTCATTGATATATTATCAATAGTGTGCCTTTCTTTTTGAATAATCCAAACAAAAATGCTTGAGGTGTGTAACCAAAATGCTTGAGGTGACCTTCCAAGGGCCTTCAGCAATGAGCACTATGTGATCCACATACGATGAACTCTAAAACCAATCTCCATCAGGGGGTCCTTTGTCACATTGATAATTTTCCCATCCATTGAATCTATGGTAAATTTCCACACTTAGCCAACTACTAAGTGCACTTTCTGCCCAATATAAAAGCCATAGTCAAGATAAAATACTTACTCAAGTGTAACACAATGGAAGAGGGCTTAAAAGAAAAGGTCAAGGAAGGGGAGCCAAAGCAAACAAGGTACAGAGGAGTACGGAGGCGGCCATGGGGAAAGTTTGCTGCAGAGATTAGAGATTCAGCTAGGCATGGAGCTCGAGTGTGGCTTGGAACCTTTAACACTGCAGAGAAGGCTGCAAGAGCTTATGATCGTGCTGCCTTTCAGATGAGAGGTATTTTCGCCATTCTCAACTTTCCAAATGAACATCCTCCATTCAGGGTGGTTTCTCCTACCAAGTCCTGTTCAGCATCTTCAAATGTTAAAACCGAGCTTGGTAAACAAGTTTTTGAATTTGAGTGTTTGGATGACAAATTGTTAGAGGAACTTCTGGAATGTGATGAGAATACCATCAACAAAGACTTGCATCAGTAGGACTTGAGTTTAGTAAGTCTCCCTTGAACCCCTAAAATTATGTAACTGTTGGCTTTATTTATTTAGCGTCTCGATTCGATCAACTTAACATCCTAGCCCATGGCGCTAATAATGAGTGTAGTCCTTCTTCAAGTTAGATGTGATTATGAGAAACTTTAAAAAAATAAAATTATATTTTTATCATTAGTTATAACTTTTAACTTAATAATAAGTGTTTGATCTAATCAATAATTTCAAAGTGAGGTTATGAGTTTGAATCTCTGAGTGATACTAAAAGAAGATTATTGATTTTATTTGGTCTTAACATCTCGACTCATATTGTCTAGTGACAAGCACATGATCTAATTGTAAAATAATCTGTATGTAGTACTTGTGATCAATTTTTTTTGGGGCTTGTGA
Source organism: Ormosia semicastrata (assembly GCA_029884595.1). Lineage (NCBI taxonomy): Eukaryota > Viridiplantae > Streptophyta > Magnoliopsida > Fabales > Fabaceae > Ormosia > Ormosia semicastrata. Next base: position 12,043,506 of record JAQQTO010000055.1, on the reverse strand, counting down.
TCGATTTAATACTATAGTAATGTTGCTTACACAATGTTTATTCATAAATTACATATAAATTGTAAATTGAACTTCATTTGAGTTTTGAAGAAAAATATTCAAAGGAATCACTATACACATAACTTTTCAAAAAACGTTTTTCGTATATAAAAAATACTTCAACTTTCTTTTATCATATTTTTATATTAAAAAATATTAAATTAAGTTATATGCAATTATAATATTTTTATGAAATATAATATAAATTTATGAATAAATTTTAAAAAATAAAAATTATACGATAGATCTTAACTTTTCAGCCCATTAATCATCACCAGTCAGCATCATGCAAAAGCAGAAGTGCGGTAGCGGGTTGGCCGCTCGATATAAAGTCATGCAGTTATTTCGTTTTCATTTCTGCCTTTCTAGTACGTCGCAGAGCAGTCCACTAGTTTTGGGTAAGGCAACATAAAAGTTGGTGGGAGATACTACAGAAAGCACTTCAGGACCACTAATGTGGAACCAATTCTCGCTTGATTTGTCATTCCATCAATCTTTATATTGTTGTAAATAGAAAAAAAAAAAGAGAAAATAAGGAGAGATGATGATAAAAGAAACATGACTACTAAAAGTCTAGTATTTTAAGAATTAATTAGTTATGTAACCAAATTTTTTATTACTTATTTTTTTATTAGAAAGTATCTCTTTATATAAGATTCTAAATATATATAAAAAAAGGAGGTTATATTTTTTCATAATATATAAAAATTATTACACTATTATTAAAAATAATAAAAGTTATAACTATAAATCATACTAATGATCTTTTATCATCTTTAATACTTAATGAATATAGTCATTCATCACATATAACATTAATATGCATATTTTATAATATTTCTCCTTTGATAATTATACTCCTATAAATATGTTTCGTTAAAATCTTGTAAATAAAAATTCAGTGAAATAAAAACTTAACAAAGAAAAAAGAATATAGTATTCATAGGTAACTTAATTCTTCTAAAAAATACAATTAATAAAAAATATATCTTTAAGTCGGCGTATTGTAACTCTTCTGATGCTTGAACATTCATCTTCAATATTATTCATAACACTTCTCTTTTAAAATTTTTAGAGAAATATACTTTATTCTGTCACATTTGATATATCTTCCTTTCAATTGAGTTTTGTAAACAATATTATCTTCAATTAGGATTTTCTTTTCATAAGATGATCTATAATATTCTTGAATATGATAAATCATAACTTTTAACTAGAAAATTCACGAATGCTTTCATGAATTGCTGTAATTTTTGCATGATATAAAGAAGTGACAATTATAAATTACTTTGTAGATCACCATAATATAGAAATAGCTTCTATAACATTAAGATATAGTACTTTAAGACCAAGATCTTCGTTATCTTCTTTAAATCTAATGATCTAACAACTATTAGTGTACTCAATATATGTAAATTATATGTATAAATCACTTAAGAACTTGTTTTTTATAACTTGATAGACAAATTTTAATTTGTTAAATGCTCGATTTGTAAGCTGAGACAAAGTTTTATCATTCAAATATCTTTCACTTCAAATTCTTTATATAGACACATAAGCAAATAAAGTACTTTAAGAAAATTTGAAATAAATATATAATGCATATTAACAAGTATTAATGTACAATAAGAAAGTTTCAATCAGAAGAACATAAATTGTTAGCATATGTAAATTAAGTTCATTAGATATTGTTGAAATTTTAAATCTTTCAGGGATTTTCATGTAGATGACATGTATAGAGCCATAAGATGTAATAACATCTATTAGAAGTACTTGACTTCTTGTTTGCAAATAACCTTATCATATACCAAAACGTAATTGTTTCTATTTGTATCCACAAATTTTGCACATCCTGGGATTTAGACTTCAGGTCCATTAAAACATTTTCTGGAATTTAAGCTACAAATTCAATAACCTCACATTTTATAAGTGAGTTTAATTCTATCTACAAGGCATTCTTCTATTTTTGGCGAATCATTTCTTTGTCGATATTCTTTGATGATTCTAATTTTCAATATCCTTATTATTATTCTTAATATTGCGCGTTATGCAAATATGTTGCTGAAAACTATTTCTTTTCAATTCCATCATTTTACTCATAGAGACATAAATTATTGAAATCTCGTTATTTTCATCATTTTCAAGTATTTTAACTTCTTCTGGAGTTAGAACTACTTTTGGAGTTTGGAGTATTTTAGGAGTCCTACTTATGTCTCTAATCTCATTTTCAAGAGTATTCTCTTTAGGATTATTTGTCTCGTTAGCAATATTAGTTGCTCTTTCTCTTTTCTAGGTTTTGTCTTTAGAATCAATTGGTCTATCATGCTTTTGGCAAGTTTTGTTGACTCATTTGATATCAATTCTAAATTGAGCATTTATAACTGGTATAAAAATTATATATCATTTTGCAACAATAGAAAATGCATCTAGCAATTCATTAATTTGTTCTTATTCATAAATGTGTTATCATTTGAACTTCTAGTTCAAATTGCCTTGTTCAAGGATTTAAATGATATAACGATGATACATTTTAATTAATTTCCTTTTCTAGCTACTTTTTCTTTTCTCGTAATATTGAAAACATCATTTCATATCTAACATATATTCCCAACTTTCATTTTAATGCGATGTGGTAGAGTATGAGTGACTATATCACATATAAGAAAATTTTTATATGATAAATATTTGGCTTTAGGCCAAAATCCAATTGTATAAGGGAGAACTTATAATTATTTGTTGGTCTTATACCAACAAGTGCTGCAACATGTGAAAGATATACCCCAAGCAAAAACTTAGGAGGATATTGTGATTTATTTAGCTATCAATTAGAGGCATTTGAATGTAAGCAACAAGATGTTCAACATTTAACAATGGTTATATAATAATCATTAAAAGATTGAGAAGTAAATTCACTAGCATTATCAAGATAAATTGTCTTTATCTGAAAATTTGTACTCTTAATCAAATAACTTGTGCATAATCTCACAAACATCAGGTTACAAGTTGATAATAAGTACACATGTGACCAACTGGCTTCTGGTAATAAAATATCTAAATGATACACATGATTTATGATACAATCCTTAATATCATCTTAAGTTTGTTCTAGAAATTCAAAAAAATTAACTCTTTTTTTAGCTAGTAATAGTCTTATAATCAATTTGCGTTAATAACACCATGCACGTAAAAATTCATTATATTGAAGAATTTTTTAGTCCTTTAATGATACCCTTATGAATTAGGATAGCCTTAACAATCATATGCCAAATAACAAAATTATTTAGACTAGTAAACTTATGGTTTACAACAATATCGTAAACTTCTGTTTACAAAAACATAGTAAACTTCTGGTTTACAATAACATGTGTTTTAATTGTACTGATCATATTTATTTGACTTGATAATGAATAAAGCAAAATGTATAAAAATTTGTTCATCGGGGTAACAAAATATAGTAGCTATTCTGGAGACTTGAATTACTTTTGTATTACCAAATATCAAAATTTACCATTGATCCATATATATAAAGAATTAAGAACACACATTTTTTCTTCAATCAATAAAAATTCTAAGAAATTATTTCATACATATTTTATTTAAACTATTGCAAACTAACAAAATAAGAGAAAATGTATATGTGATTATTTTAAATCACATAAAAAATAAAATAAATACATATGAAATGGTAAATATGAATTTCAAAAAAATAATTCAAGTACTCAAATCATCAATCAAATGATAAAACTTTCCTTCATAATATTTCATGATAATAGACACATCCAAAACATATTATTTGTAGGATCGTGATTAAATGAATGATTCTCACAAGTAAAATCTTGAAAAATAACAAATATGACCAATATTATTTCGTGTATGCTACAACATTAAGATAATTTTACTCTATTCATTATTCTCATCATTATCTCCCTGCTACTTCATTTGATATGTATTCTTGGAAGAATTAGAACCACCATTGTAATGATCATTTTTCTAATTTCTACCACATCAATGATCATAACCACAACCTCTGTTATATCCAAAATTATAATACAAAACATTCACTTAAGAAAATATTGGGGTTCAACCCATTGGGTGACCTTTGTAGTTTTCATTAATAACCCATTTTTTGTGTTCAATCATAAGAATGAATAAACTTGATTCAAAATATCTCTTAAAAAATTATTTTTGCTACTACAGGAGCATATTCGAGAGACATAAAAAGATCGATGATGTTCTCTCTCACATTTTTTTGTTTCAAATTATACTAAGATTAAATAGATCTTTTAAAATTCAATCACGATCTAAATGTATAGTTCTTCAGGAACTATACCATAAATCTTCATATAAAATATAACCATAAAAATTCATTATTTTGTGCAATCCTTCAAGGATGCTTAAATAATAATCTCTTTCATAATTTATTAAGAGTAACAAACTCAATATAAAACAAAACATAATAATTGTGTTGTCAAACAAGATTGAGAATAAAATTTATATAAATGAAACATGAAAATATTTCATATTAAGATTAACATGAAGGAAGCTATAAGAAAGAACAAAGCAATGAATTTGATTAATTCAAAGAAAGTGATAAGAAAGCAAACTCTTTCAGTAAAATCTCTAAGTTATTCAAGTCATCACTCATATGGTTGAGTCCTGTACTGATAATCTGTTGTAAATAGAATAAAAAAGAAGATAAGGAAAGATCAAGACAAAGGAAATATAAGCACTAAAAGTCTAGTTTTTTAGGAACTAGCTATGTCACTAAGTATTCTTTTACTCATTTCTTTATGGGAAAGCATGTCCTTAGGACTCCAAACATAAATAGGGAGAGGAGGTTACACTTATTCATAATGTGTAGGGGTTATTATACCATTATTAAGAATAGTAAAGGTTATAACTACAAATCATACTAATAGCCCTTTATCACCCTTAATACCTAATGAATACAGTCATCCATTATATGTAAAATATACATATTTTACAATATATAATATTTTTTTATGTGACAATTAATATACACTTGTCATCACTTGATTTGTCCAAGTCAATTCCTTAATCCATAACAAATAAAAACTTAATAGAGTATATTTAAATGTTTTTCATTTTTTAACTGTTGACATATATAAAAAAATCTCAAAACTTAATTTCTAAAAAGAAAATTTTTACATGATGGTAAGTATACAATACTAATGATGCAAGATCAAGAAAAAGTGTTACATGGTTTTAAATAAAAGGACACATTGCGATATTTCTTGTAATTTGAATGATTAATTGACATACTTAAAATTTTAAAGTGACTATCATTTTTTTTTTAACAATAGTGGCACGAGGTTCGTACCTGAAAGTCTGAAACCATCCCTCATATTTTTTTGTAATCATCCTGTTACTAAGGCAGTTTGGCCTGCCATGAAGGCTTGAACATTGAACCTTTACCTGACAATCTTCATCCTACTCGCTAATCAAAACCACAGCCTGTAACATTTTTTTTTTATAGAACAAAATTTGGCTCCAATCTTTTTCTTCCGATCCTGCTCCACAACCTCTTTAATTACTTTACATGTATCCATTAATTTAATTAAGTGAAGTTGAAGTAACAAATAAAAGATGATTAAAAGATTTGAAGGAAAGAGTTAAAGAAAAAGAATTAGAGTCAAGTTTTGTTCTTTCTAATAAGAACTCATCTCGTTTCTGTTGTGGTCAACCCGCTTAGCAAGAAATAATTTTGTTTTAAATTCCAAACCTTTTCAAACAAGTTTGTTATCTATATATAGCTGTGAACATGATGGCCTGGCACACGGGAAACCTTTTCCCACCCATAACAAGAAAAAAAAAATCAACTTCAACCCATTATAAATTTTATAATCAAGAATCCCTAATTTCTTGGTCCCCACCTATGTACCACTTTGTGGAAGTTAATACAAATGGGGCTGCAAGTAAGGAAACTGGCTTGGCAGGTGCGGCGGTATTTGCGGATATCCCCAAGGCTCATTTAAATTTGCTTTTAGAGTATATTGGAAAATCATTAGCAAATAACAATGTTATTGAAGTCTGGGCATTAAGAACAGATTTAAAGTATGCAATCCAGGATGGCATTGATCACATAACTGTAGAAACATACTCTCTAGCCGTTATAAACAATTTTCACAGGACCAGGAAGCATCAACATCGATCTTGATCTAGGACAACAAGAACTTTAAGAACTAAGTTCGGAAACATACTCAAAGTTCAAACCACAATATGACATGACAAAGAAACTCAATTTCAAAGAGACTTGCTCTGAAAAATTAAGTGAAGTAGCTTTCAAATTCAAACCAGTTCATGTAATGTGTCCAAGGTCTGCTTGAACATGCATGGGAGGATCCCAAAAGTCGGGGATTTTAATATGTTAGTGTGATTATGTTGTATTGACCACCTCGTAATGACTAAAAAAAAAAAAAACACGATAAAGAACAATAACATGAAGAAGAAAGACAAATTCATGTACGATGCTATGCAGACTTCCGGACACAATACTGCAATTCTTCTTCTTCTTTTGTTTAAATTTAAAGTAAAAAAACAAACGGGATTTAGAAAATTATTGTTTTTAGTTTCAAATTTGACAGTTGACACTTTTTTTTTTTTAATTTGGTGTTTGTCTTAATTTCTTAAATTAATCAATTGATTTTATAATAGAACAAGTAAATATAATTATATCAAATTTAATAATTATTATTCTATTAATATTTCAGTTACTCATTTTTTTAACAAAATAATTATAATACCTTTTTAGTTGTAATTATTTTATCGTTGAGAATTATTATTGAAAACTAATTATATCTAGACCTCTTGCCTTGCCCTTGAAAAATGGGTGCATGATGTTTTGAGAATTCAAGTGTAAATTCTAGGTATATATATGAGTAAATAAAGTCCCGCATTGTTAATGAATAGATACAATAAGAACTTTATAAGTAAATAGACCTATAAATTAAATGTTTTGCTCACTGTTATTTTTCTTTTTAAGTTTATTTTAGATTTCTCTAATATTTTGACCTCCTTCATTTCTTAACATAATTCTCTTTAACTAAAAATATTAAGGAAGCAAAAAAATAAAGTTACTAGAATATTTGGCACAATATTTAATAATAGTGCGTCAATTATCTTTGTCCTTTGCATGTTAAATAATTCACTCTTATTTATTAAATTCTCTTAAAAGTGGTTTAATTTCTTAGTCGATTCTCTCTTAAAGAATGATAGATATCATTCTATCATTCTTAACTTCTTTTTTTTTTTTTTTAATTTTAAAATCAACTCCTCTTTTAAATGAATTATTATGTATATTTCTTATATAATTTTAACTATTTTATATTTTAATATATATTTTTTAGATTTTATTTAAATTTAAAATATCAATACAATATACGGGATACTTCTAATAACTAATAATTAAGAAACCTCTAGCTTCAACGCTTACCAACATTAGAATAGGTTCAAAATGCTTAAGACCTGCTTAATAACCCTGACTAATAATAGCTGATGGGGTTCCTAAAAAACGTCTACGTAGAGCTACAAGGCGCCTTATTAGTTATTATTACTAAGCACAAGTGGTGCATTTTTAGTTTTTAATACTTACATTTGTTATTGCAAATGCATTTTTTTTCTTTTTTTAGATCAGCAAATGCTCATTCTTATCAACGCTTTAATTTGATTATTTTTAATGTTTGTGCTATGCTAGAAAAATTTTAAACTCACATAAATAAAATTAATGAATTTACCTTTAATCTTAATTCATGTCATATATATATATATATATATACTAATCAATAACTAGATTGAAGAAGAGAATTATCAGACCATGAAGAAGAATCCACTTCTGTTACTGAAATCAAGAGCGTAAGGATCGGTGAATGTGAAGGAGAGAAATTACTCTTATTCTTTATATGCATATAAAATTTTTGTGATCTCAATGAGATAATTACAATATATATAGGATGAGAATATGAGTCTCTTCCTATGTTTACAATATGAGTTAACCTATCCATCATAAAAAACTCATAAATAAGACTCACAAATCTAAAAAAAACATTATTCTTATGAATTTAAATGCTTATAAGAATCTAATAACATTATTGATCACAAATGAATTAAACAAATAAATATTTCATAATATTTGATATTCAATTAATTCAAATTTTAAAAAATACTATACTAACTCTGACTTAATAAAAAAAGTCTAACATGCTATTGTTTGTACTTCCTCTATCATTTTTAATAAAATATGGCAGCGAGCATCGATCCCAGTATTTTTTCTTATCATATACATAGTAGTTGAATAAAAAAAATAAGGTGATGTCTGATATATACCTTCAAAAATAGGATGTATAATACACTACTTAATCTAAATTATTGATTTAATTATAAAAATATTAATGGTTTAGATCAAGTACAAGAAACTTGTTAAATAGATTATTTTTTATATTTTTTTTACATACTACCACTACGCACGCAAGATTGTCGATCAATGGTCAGTTGTCAGACGTCGCTTGTTGGCCACCGTAGATCACCGTCGGTCAATAAGAATCTTCCCACCACCACCACCACCACCACCACCTCTAGCTTTTTTTTTTACGTTGTATAATCAGTATAAATATTATTAGTTAAAATTTATAAGATAATATTTTTTACTAGTTAAAATATGATAAAATTATCTATTAAAAAATATTTTTTAAAAAAACTCCTTATACACTGACACAGAGAAAATTGTATTATTGTGTGTAATTATTACCAATTAAAATTTATAAGATTTTTAGTATGCACAGTTATTTATAAAAAAATATAAAGATCGGTACAATTTTAATCAATATTATTTACACAATTGTGTAATTTAAAAAAAATGAACAATTAACTTACCTGTAGTTCTTGGTTTGGAGTTAGCCGCCGATGGTTGGCATGGTAGTTGGTTGGAGCGGTAGCGATGATCGGCCGAAGTCGGGAGGCAAGGGCCGGGCGATCGATGGCGGCTGGCTTGCCAACCGGAGCTTGCCGACGGTTTGTAAAAGAAACAAAAAAAAAGTAATCTAAAAAAAGGTAACTTGGAACAAAAAAAAATTTGCTATTGTAAATAAATTTAAAGGTGTAAGGTGCACCCAAAAATAAGAGGGTGCACCATAGCATTCGCCAAAAAATAAAGTCCATTTTTTTTCTTTTGTTTTAGTTTTATCTTGGAAGATGACCATTTTTTTTTATTTTACATATTTTAAGGAAAGTGGTTGAAGTGTCAATACATGCAGTTTTATTGAAAATTCATGAATTTGGACGCCATGTAATTTGCTTTTAATGTATAAAGAGAAATATTAATGTATAAAATTATAAATGAAAAATACGCTCTGTGGCCGAGCAGGAGGCGGAAAACGGTACAAAGGCAAAACCAAACGGTGGTGGAATTGTAAGTTGGAGCTGGATGTGGTGAAAAATCATATTAAAATATATTAATTAATTAATAGAGAAGATAATATGTCATGATATTATAATTAGAGTGATGAAGGATGATATAATTTATAAAGTTAGGGATTATTTCAGAATATGCCATTAGTGTGACGTTCCATTAGTGTCTAAATTCTGCTTGACAATAACATGCATTTTGCAGTGTGGCAGTTCATGTTTTGTTGTTAAGTTGCTGTCGTGACACATTTCATGAACTCAAAATATATAGAAACGGAATGGAATACACGCAAGACAAATAAATTATGCTTATCGGTTTCCCCGAGAAATTATATAATGTTATTGCAACATTAATAAATGCATACTTCAAGATGATATTTAACATTGATTTTAAATATATTTACATAAATTAAAATTTTAGTTTTTAAAGTTTTTATTTATTTTTAATTTTTTAAAATCAATCTTTACACTTATAAATATTTTTAAAATAATTCTTATCATTAATTTTCATTACAATGCTATTATTATACTGTCAATTTTTTAGTTTAATAAGCTTTCTTTTATCTAATAATTAAGTATTTCTTTATATGTTTACTTTTCTATAAAACGTTCAATGAGTGTTCCTGCATATTAATAAGTGTTCTTACAGATACTCATTTATTAAGTAAGTGTTTCTTTACATATTTTTTTTTATTTCTGTAAAATATTTTGTAATGATTAAATTGAAGATATTATAATAAAATTTGATAGTAGAAACTACTTTAAAAATGTTTATAAATGTAAAAATTGATTTAAAAATAAAAAAATATAGAGAATAAATTAAAAATGTATAAAAGTTATATAGACTCAAATTAATTTTAATTTAACCAAACTAATTTAAATCAATAGTAAAAATTCTTTTAAAATATGTATTTATTGCTATTTTAAGAACATCTAATAATTTCTCGGATCTCCCAGACCATAAATCGAATTTGTTCATGCTTTAACTAATATACACATCGAATCAACGCATGCATTACTTGTCGTGTTGCTATGCAAAAATCTAACATTAGATTCGGAGTATTAATGAAGTAAATGGATCTTTTGGCAGTTAGTTCTAATGAATAAATTGAGAAAATTTAGGTAAAATCTTTATATACATTAATTTTGTTAACGTGTGTGCTAAACATTTAATACAAACAGAAAATTTAAGTAAATTTTTAACAAGGATACACCTTAAAAAAATCTTATATACATATACTCCCACTAATTTTAACTGTATAAATTTTTGCCTAAACTTAAAATATCACATATTTAGGTATATAAGGTCAATTAAGACTTAATATTTTTATGAATTTTTAAAAATGATACCAATTATATTTGATTAAAATACTTTATACTTATGTACAAAAAAATTTTATACTTACTAGCGTATTGACAAACATTGATGTGCTTATTAATCCACATTTTTTTTCTATTCTGTGTTTTCAAAAGAAAACACGTCTATTATAGTATTTATCTAAAAAATCAATAATGTGAAAAAGAGTTTAAAGTAAAGTGTTGGTGACCGATTTAACACATTTTCATAAATAAAAAAAACAGATAACTTTCTTTATAAAAGCATCTTGAAATTAAAAAAATTGTGACCGAATTCATTTATAATACTCTAAATATATGAATATTGTTCTTATTTTTATGTTTTTGACAAGTGTCATTTTCAGTTATTCTTGTAACGACAATTTCCGCACATTTTTCTTCTTTTTAGTTTGAGAAGATCGACCTGTGTGCATAGTATTCATATCTCATAATAAAGATAATCTATATTGTCTTGAAAATACTTATTAAGATTTATTTAAAAAATAAAAACACAAATTAAAGAATAAAAAATAAAAAATAAATCATTTAATATATTAAAAATTAAAAAAAATTATTTAATATTTTTTATTTTTTATTTCTTAACAAAGTGCTGCTAACAAAATAGAAAAGAAAAGGTGCAACTCTTGGGTTCTGTAGCTAATTTAATATTAATAATCGAACTCTATTCTTGAACATGCATGTAGAGGTGTCAGTTAAGTTAGATTAACATGTGCATTCACGAATTTTAACTAAAAATAACTCATAAAAGGTGGGTTAAATTTGGATTTGTAGATTAAGTTAAATTGGATTTAAATTTCTTAACTCATAGGAAATGGATTGGGTTGCAGTTTATGATTTTTTTAATCTATATAACTCAATCTAACATGTATATTATTTTTTTTTTAAAATAATGTTGTTCTAACTTATGCCTGAATTGAAGGGTGGTTTTCAAACTGCTTGATATCATCAAAGTGTTTCAAGTCAGTCAATCATGACGTTCCATGGAGTGGAGTATCTACAAATACACTTTGATGCTTAAATTAATGTCAAAGCCAAATGAGAGAGTGCAAGTAGAGAAAGTAAACATACCTAAAATACCTCTTAGTTTATGCTTTTATATGGGGGGTGAGAGCTCTAAGGCCTAAAGTAGTGAGCTAGGTCGACGCGAGAGTTAAGAGACTCGGTCTTGGCACAATGGGCCCTATAAGGTCCACATGCAAACATCTTTATTTTTTCTTACCCCATTTTATTTTAGAATGCTCCCTCACCTTTGTGTGTAGCTAATTAAATTCAAGTGTAGGTTTGGTCACGTTGAATTGAAATTGATGAATCATCTTACATTTCATTTTTTTTTGGTTTTTAACCAAGATATCTCCATAGGCATTACTTTAGAATTCGAACCCCTAACATATTACAGGTAAAATTTGTCTAAGATTATAATTTACTTCTTGTTTGTAAAATTTGATTGGCCTATGGCTCGACAAACACATGATAAATATGATCCATCAATGGTCATTAACGTCTTTGCATCATAATGACTAGATATAACATCTTCGCGCCATAATGACTAGGCATAATGTTCAAAATCCTAAGTGGTCTTAACGGAAGGTATCTGAAGAGTTAGTCTTCCAAATCTCTATATAAACTGGCCCTGCAGCCTAGGCAGACATATTCATTCTTCTCTACTCTTACCTGTACTACTGTCTCGGCTCAGAGATTGGTCGATCGGAGTGTCTTGGTGGAATCTCACCTCGTCTCCAACCAACAAACAGTCAGACGACTGACTTGCGACTCTCTGACGATCACCCCTCGGGTAGAGGACAGAACATCACCCATCAGCGGTTGTTAACAGCTTTATGTCATAATGACCAGACATAACGTTTTCATGTCATAATGACCAGACATAACGTCTTTGTGCCATAATGACCAGGCATAACATTTAGAATCCTAAGTGACCTTAACGGAAGGTATCCGGAGAGTCAGTCCTCCGGATCTCTATATAAACCGGCCTGACAGCCTAGATCAAGCATGTTCATTCTTCTCTACTCTTACTTGTACTACTGTCTTGGCTCAGAGATTGGTCGGTCAGAGTGTCTTAGCGAAACTTCACCTCGTCTTCAACCAACGAACTGTCGAATGGTTGACTTAGGGCTCTCCGTCGACCACCCTTTGAGTAGAGGACAGAACATCAGATGTTTCAGGTACTAACTGGGTCCTAAGTCAAAAAGGATCGACAAGTGGAAAGAAAACTTAGGCAGATCAAAAGAATGATTGCAAGGTATGCTTAATAGGCAAGTCTGAGTTACTGGGGTAAAAGATGGAACATGGATGACGTTACGTCTAGTTATTATGACGCGAAATCGTTAATGATCATTGGTCATTATGGCACCGAACGACCAAAGACCATTAGCCCGTAAAACTAAGCATGTGTTCGACGAGTCGCTACCCATTTTTATATAAGCCAATCAAATCTTGCAGTATTCGGTCGGGTTGATCCAGACTTGCCTTAGCCTGTTGTTCTGAAATGAACCTACTTACCACAGGCGTTAAGCTTATATGGTCGGTCTTTTAAAGTCTGCCCTAATCGTGGCAAACTTATTATAAAGCGCAGAACGGTCCACAACCTCTCAGCTTGATCATCTGTAAGATGAAGCAAGCTTAAAGGTGGCCAGGTGAGAATTAGGCTAGTAAATGTCAATATCGGCCCCATAAATACCGATGTCAACCCTCTTAATACTGATTGAAAATGCTGATGCCATGTTCAACCCTATTAATACCCAGGACAGGGCAAAACACTTTCAGTGTGATCAACCACTATTAGTAAGCATCTTACATTCAAATGTGATGACACTCCATTTTTTTAAGAATAACTCATGTTTTTCTTTTTTGCAAAATTTAGAATAACCACTGTTAGTTTATGGCAATTTGACCGTTTTTATAATAAAAAAGACTATGTATTCATGGGGGGAAAGCAATGAACATTGAATTATAACATAGATAAGACCAGACAGATCAATAAAATACGGTTCACGGTCGGGAATTATACCAATTATTAGAGAATTTCTTTCATATTTAAAATGCTTTATATATATTACAATATCTAAGCAAACAGGTTGTAGGGACAGGATGCTTTGTTTGGATCTAACTTCTTTCTTTCTTTTTTCTTCAAAGTTTGGATCAAACTTCAACGGCATATTATTAGCCAAAAAAAATTAAAATAAAATTAGGTAAATATGTACATATATCATTGTTTTTTTGGTGAAGTCGCTATTGAGTTCGGTAATAGTGAATAATGATGATAGATTATTTTAGCACTTTAAAGTTTTTATTTTTTTCCTTTAAATTTTCCTAGGTAAACGATTAATTTTATTTATTTTAGCTTTGAATCTGGATTTTAAAAAAAAAAAGTTTTTACGGAGCATTTTCAATTGAGCCGACAAATTTGTCAATTGTCACCCGTTTAAGGCTCGGTGTATTCAATCCTCCACTATCTCACATAGATCCTTAAAAAACAATTTCTATCAAATTAAAAAAAAAATTCAACTTAATTTATAAAGATGGAGGGACCCACTCATGAAGAGTGGTTCAATTGTAAGCAACATTGATATATAATGAAGATACGAGTTTAAATACAAGTAAAATAATTCTTGTGAAAAAATTATACTATTGTGTTTCTACAGTTAAATGTGAATTAAGCTTTATGAGCAATTTAAATGGACCAAATATATATGAATAATTCGTGTTGTGTGGTGGCGTCTTTCAATAAGACAAATCGCTCGAGGCCAATAAATCATAGACACGAGCATATGATGGTGAAGTCATTATTATACAGTATAAATTGCCAATCGCATCTTCAAATCAAAGTAATCTAATATGACTTTCCCTTTGTTTCAGCACTCATCAGATTGGGGCATGTTGCAGGATACTTTGTTCGAATCTATTTCAAGCAATGGTATTTATCATCATCATGACCCTATCCATGATTCTCTTTCCTTTGATATGGTTGACCTCTCCAAGGATCATCCACAGGCACCAAATGAAGGGAATGACAACCTGCAGGTGCAGCCAAAGCAATTGTTGGTGAAGTCTGAAGCTAAAGAAGTGCAGAAGACTAAGGACAAGTCTTCTTATATAGGGGTCAGGAGAAGGCCATGGGGAAAATTTGCAGCAGAGATCAGAGATACAACAAGGCATGGCGCCAGGGTTTGGCTTGGAACTTTTGATAGTGCAGAGGCAGCTGCTTTGGCTTATGACCAGGCTGCATTTTCCATGAGAGGCTCAACCGCTGTGCTTAATTTTCCGGTCAAAAGGGTTCGTGAATCTTTGCAAGAGATCAAGTATGGTTGCAGCAAAGGGTGCTCTCCTGCTTTAGCACTCAAGGAGAGGCACTGCATCCGAAGAAAACTGTCATCATCAAAGGCTCCTAAGAGAAGTAAAGGGAAACAGGAATTGGAGGAATCAAGTATAGTGGTGCTAGAGGACTTGGGAGCTGAATATCTAGAGGCACTTCTATGCATATCTGATCAAAGTGCAAGCTCTAGCTAATTTAAATAAAATTAAGGTAATGTTTCTTGCCCCGAGCAAAAACATCACAATACACATAAATCAGTGGGGAGCCCTTGATTGTTGAGGGAAAGGGTGAAAGAGAAAGAAAAAAATTAAGTGTGAAGATTCAATATCTGTGTGACTCCTGTAAAACCCTTTTTTGTGCAAATATAATAACCCTTAAATAAATCTGTTTATTAAATTTACTCTCTCTTTCTCTTTCTCTATTTTTTTTTTTTCTGCTCTGTTTGATGTTTAAGCTCCTTCCTGTTCCTACATTCTTCTTCTTCTTCTTCAGTTATTCTTTCTGTTTTTAACCTACAACTTCAATTCATAAGGTAGCCTTTCATCCCTTTTAAACTTTATTTTACTGAAAAAAAGTGGTGCCCTTTTTATTCTTCTAATCATTCATTGCAAAAATTACTAATATTTAATCCAGTAAGAAATTAAATGTTAGCAATGATTTCAATTGATTGTTGCCGTACAAATTTAGGATCATCACACCGTCAACCAATATCGGGCTATGGAATTCATTGCCTTTAGAAGAAGTGCATCAACTCGTTGACGACGCTCCTCGAGTTGAATTTGATTTCTTTCGTTTTGCTAATCTATGTGGTTTCTATTTTAACTTGTATTTGCATTAGTATCTCTTTTGAATCCATTCTTGAACCAAAAAGTGACCACCTTCACTCCAGAGATTTTATTTTAGGTGTTGCTTCACACATTCCAATAAAACAATCTAAGATAAGTTCCACACCTAAATAAGAAATATTCACAAAGTAAGACATGCAAAAAAAGGATTGGTTGAGTTGCAAGTATTATAGCAGCATTTGATTTTCTTGTGTTATCTGTTTCAAACTTAAATGTTGCAGCAGTTTATTTGGTATACATATATATCACTTTCTATATATATTCTGTTTCAAGTGGGCAGATTACTTTAGTATATGCATTGAGTAAATGTTAAGAGCTAATTTATATCATGATTTATAGATATTCTAGTAGAAATGAAAATGACGGTCGAATTTTTTAGCAATACCCTAGGACATACATTTTAAGCAGGAGTAATTCTTGGTAAATCACGGTTAATTGGCAATGGAACTAAATTGTATATATTTTGACAATTATCGCCCAGGAAAGAAAATTTTCACATGACCTGGGGAAAAAGATAAGCGGTTGACTTAACAACTTACATCATTTAGTTTGTAGTGGCTATATTGAATTTTTTTCTCTTAGAAGGCAGAATGACAAATTAAGCTGAAAATTATTCATTAGCCATTCCGCTTGATAGATGAAGATACAACATAATTTGGTTCATGAGACACCCAAGTTCCCTTGGAACCAATAGGGTTCGATTTTCAATGGATATATATCAATGCCCACATCTCTTACTTTGTCGCTCCATTGTACCAAATTAAAACGAACAATTCTTAACTAGAATAGTAGAGTTAGAGAGAGGCTGAGAATAATAGTACTCTCAATTCTCTATCTATATTTTTTTATTAACTATTCATAATTTTAAGAAAGAATATTATAAAATTATGATTAATTAGTAGAGAGTATGGATATGTAATTGAAAGTGTTAATATTTTCACCCCAAAGAGAGTTCACTTATTTAAAGTTCTTTTGTTTGTGTTTTTTTTTCAATAAAAAAAATATAAAACATGAACATATGTTTAGATAAAATTTTGAAAAAAAAAAAAGTTTTTACTTTTTTTTTAAAAGCATGATTGAGTTGTTTTTTAAAATATTCAATTATGGAAAGATACAATAGAAGATAGAAAAAATAAAAAATACTTTTTATAATTGTTTCCAAACATAAAATAACTTTTATTTTTTATAAAGATCTCTAAAAAATAATCAATTATTTGTACTATTTTATAACTACTTTTTTTAAAAAAAACTTAACCTAACGCATCCATATTTACTCAAAAAATAAAGTTTGTGGTAGTGAAACATTGATTTTGGAAAATAGGGAGATAAAACTATGATTACATATACTAAGTAAATTTATTTTAGTATCCTTAGGGAGATTGACTTATGAATTATCTCAACATCAACATTACAGTGGCATCCGTTGCTTCCTTTTTTTGCTTCACTTCTTGCACTCTTGGAACCGGAGGAAGCATAGATATGTGCTTCAGCTGTTGAACAATGTTTGGCATGTAATATACTCTAAAACAACAAATAGAAAATTAGTAAACTTACCCTTGGTACATACTCTTAGAGATGAACAAATCCAAAACAAACCAACATGAAAAAAATGAAGCTCATAGCAAAAGTATCAAAGACCAACCTTAACAAAAGAAGAGTTAATTAGTATGCACTATGCAAAGTGCATTCAGCTCATTATCTTGTCGCAGCTAGCCCATTTCCCAAGCAAATAAGGAGAACTATATATTTTTTTGAATGAAAATCAACATATCCTCATCATGAAATAATTAATGAATAAGAATATATATGTATTTAACCACCATACAAAAGCAGCAGATCGATCAAAAGCACGATCTGACCAAAGAAAAAACGATATAAACGACATGAAGAATAAGAATGTTTGTAGGACTTTCTCCACCTGTATATATTACCGTAATTGCATATTATTTTTTTCTGATAGAAAGCATTTTGTCAAATAATTTAAGCAAAGAATTTTATAAACAATTCCCAATCTACAAACTATGTGTTGATGACCTCTTAATTGCATTTGAGCCTTCTTTACAAACATAAGACAATAACTCAATAAAGCAGTCATATGAAAGCAAAATAAATTAGTGAAAAAGTTTCAACACTATGCACAGAATATTTATATTGCCTCCTCAAAGTCTCCTTTTCAATTCTCATACTTCTCATGAAATAGATTAAAGTAGTGTGGTATTGCTGCTGGTATGGATGGTATGTTTTTATAGAATTGAAGTTCTTGAAAACCTTTTGGAATTCAAATTCAGGTCAGGGCACAATCAATAATTTGAGCAAGTCTTTTCCCAAAATTCTGATTTGTAGTATATTTATGTCAGAAACAATTGTGTCTGCCTGAATACAAACTAAAGAGAGGAAGTTGTAGAAAGATGCTTACTATATGGCCCATGAAATCTTAAAATTAGTAATAATTAAATATAAGTATTGCAGTAAAAATGACAACTGCTGTATAATTTAAATTTGATAAAATAACATTTCTCAACCACCTCTATATATGTTGCATCAAACAATTAAGACAACATCACATATTCGATTAAAGAACCAGTTCAAGATAGCATATAGATAATTTACCAACAGTTTGGTACCTAGTTTGGTTTTATCATACATTTGTGATGTAAGCAAAGCAAAGAAGAATTTTTACAGCAAGAACTTAAGAATTATGAAAAAGGATAATAAAAAACAAAGAAATGCCCTTAAATTCATTGAGAATACACCAAGCTTAAAATGGGAAGCCTCGAATTTCTGCTATAAGAAACAATTACTGTCTCACAAAGATATGTATCGTGATTTACCATCAATGAAAACTTTGGTAAATTACATGAATTAGAAAGGACAAATATAGCACAACCATCACATGTATTCAAAAGGACAAATAGAGCACTACCTTCACTTAAGTAATAAAATTGTCAATAGAACTGGGGCTACAATTTGTTACCTGATCTGGAAGATGCTGAGACTTGAAGATGTCTCTGCTGGTTTTAGATTTTTGGAAGAGGAAAAAAAAAAGGTGAAAGTTTTGTAGGAAAAACGTTATTCATGTCAACACTCAACTATTCTACTTCCTTGCAAGCTTCAACTTATTGATCATATCCAGCCTATCCTCTTGTTTACGAATTACTATGAAAAACTGAGAATGAGGCGAAGGCATTGAGCATTGATCTAAGATAATGACGCATATTGAGAATTCAAAAAATCTGTTAGTTGTACCAGACAAAACAAATTTTAGAAAATGAATAAAAGTGAAAACTTAATTCATAATTCATAAAACTCGTAGACTATTATGTTGGGTAGCATTCAAATGATATGTAACAATCTTATCGGTATATATTTGTATATTCATATATATAGCTACAAGATTAATATCTATAGTGGGGAAAATTTAACCATAAGAAGTGTATCTTTATTGTTATTAAGAGATTGATAAACCGGAAAAGTCATCCAGAAACCCAAATGTTAGAACTTAAAAGGCATGAACCAAACAATGAACCATGCAAATTTGTAGGCAACATTCGAGAAGATAAAAAACACAAATTAACCATTAAAAAATGATCAAAATATAATACCAAAATCTTCAAAGACAAACTGGAAAACTGTCGAGAGGAAATAACATGAATTGAATTATTTGATGTGCTCCTTCAACCTTCTAACCGGAGTTATACCTAACGGAAGATAGAGAAAATGGACAAGAATTAGAAAACAAAACTCGTCCACAGAAGAAAATTGAAGTGGATATTAACATCATATTCATATTTCTCAAATTATCAAGTATTTTTGTACATTATTCATTTAAGGCAAATCAACCTTATGCTAATTAATTTATAATAATTTAATTAATTGCTACTTATGAGTAATGTACTTATAGGCTATAGCATTTATCTCCAGTGGAAATAAAGAAACTGCAAACACATAGGATCAATTAATCAAACCCAATAAATAGACCTACCCACCAGCAGATACAGATTCTCATTCGAATCAATAGGGCAATTCTCTCACATTATCATCAACCTAAAAAAAAATGCAACTTCTCATTATGAAAATAAAATAATTTTGGTTCCAGAATGCCTGATAATAATTTTGTTTAGAAAAAGAATACATATACCTCTCTTGTCCAGTACTGTATCCGTTGTGCATCTTCTATCACTGAAATATTTTCCTCTGCGGATTTGACAGCTAAAAACTGGAATCCAGTAACTTCGAAACTGTATGAAGTGCACAAAAATTGGTTTAGCATTGAGAAAAAAGAAAAAAAGACACAAGTGGGGGCTTTCTATGGGTGGAAGATAGGGTTACAGAGACGAAGGGGGAAAAGAGAGATGCAGGTTTTGTGTCCAATCGTGAGAAACGGTAATTTTATGCGATATTAACTGTGTCTGAGAATACGAAATAACTAAAAACACATAAATGCAGAAGAAGGGGGTATATATATACATATATATGTTAATGTCAAAACTGTAGGATAATATGGTCATTTTATCACTTACACATTCGTTTGTTATTGAATTAGCCATTATCACGTCCAAAAAACCACAAAAAAAAATAGCCATTACCACTTTCTCAATTATTCCCTGCTCATAAGTCATAACTCGAGTAAGAAAAATTCAAGACACATTTCAATTAAAGTTTTGCTCTAATAGTTTATACTTAGTTTTAATTTAATTTCTATAATTTTTTTTCTTTTTAAATCAATCCTCACACTTATAAAAGTTTTTAAAACAGTTCTTGTAATTAATTTTTGTTTTAGCACCATTAATTTAGTCCCTAATAGATAATTTATGGAGAAAAATATAACATTTATTCAGAATAAATAAACACTTACTAGAATGAAGAAATATTTTATTTGATATTTTATACAAAAAATGAATATATAAAGAAACACTTATTAGATAAATCAACATTTATTTCATTAGCTAACTGACAATATAATAGTGATATTATAACATAAATTAATAACAGAGACTATTTTAATTTTTTTTGTAAGTATAAGGATTGATTTGAAAAGAAAAAATTATATGGACTGATTTAAAAATAATTATATAAGGATCAAAACTTTAATTTAGCCATCAATTTATAATTAGATGCAATAATTTGATTGATATTTCATGAATAACTACTACTGTAATGAAGGTTAATCTTCTGGGGAACTTATAATTAAGAAATCTAAATACAATTATAATTATATATCAGTTTAAGTTTTTAACTAAGTTAAACTAAATTAATATAATTAGCTAACTAATTGTTTATTGTAATTTATATGATAAAAAATTTCATAAGAGTGTATTTGGAATGAAAAAAAAATAAGAAATAATTTTATTTATAAATTAAATCTTGTGTTTTAAATAACAAAAAATAAGAAATGATTTAATTTAATTTTTAAAATCTCATAAATTTCATATTTTAATTTAAAAATTCCATCAAATTTATTATGATTTAATTTGATTTGAAATAAATAAACTATTATTTGTACTAATTATTTTTAACTACCTCTCATAAAGTTAAAAATATAAAATAATAAAATCAAATAAAATCAATTCATATTTTAATAGGTTCTAAACATAAGAAAATAATTTACAAATCAATTCAAATTTTATTTTTTTAATATATTTTAAATATAAAATTTAATTTCTAAATCAAATCAAATTAATTCAAACAAAATAAAATCAAATTTTAATTTTAATTGATTCCAAACACATTATAAATTAAACTCTCTTATTCTCTACATTGTGTTTATTTATTCTCTCTTCTCATATTTTATTATTTAGTTATTTTTTTTCAATTTTGTCCTTTTCATTTCTAATAAAATTGTTCTATATAAATAAACTCAGGAAAATTATACAAAGCAAACCCTTTTCAAAAGCAACTATAATCTATAACTGTATGAATAGTTTAGAATCTACAATTTAATTTTAGAAGCACTAAAGCCATAGTAAACCTCTTATTAAATTAATCAATTACTCATATCGAAGTCACTTTTAAACTCAAATATTTGGTTGTTCTTAAATCTTATGATGTATCAAAGCAACAAGGTGATAGATCACCACTGATATGTCTAAATTAGATTATACTTAATTAGGTTGAGATAAAAGATAACTATACTATCTAATGTTCTTTATATGTAAGAGTACAAATACAATTTTATAAAGTTGATGTAGGATACCTAAAAATTTGAACAACTTATTAGCTAGGGAAAACTTTTCTCCTCTAGCTAGTTTGTTACTCACAAATTCAGAGAGGCTAATTTCTTTAACTAGGAAGACGCTGGAATTTGAACATATATTTGTAGTTTTATTTTTTTTAAGATAAAAAAAATGTGAAACAGTGAGAACTAAAAATCAAACCTGAAGAAAGTAAGAAAATTATTAAAAAGACCTCTAAATCATAGATTTATAATAGTATTTGAAGAGTTAGTCTGATAGTAAGGCTTGTAGTGATACCCTATTAAAACACAAAAAGAAAAGACGGTAAAACTATTGAACAAAATCCTTATCACTTACATGAAATTAAAAAAAAATTCTTGTCTCCATAAACTGTTGTTGACCTTCCATGCATCTTTTTTATTATATCCTGACTTCTATTTTCTTATAAATTGCAAGGAAAAAGTCATGATAGTTTTTGCTATCAGCACACATTTATTTTTGTTTTTTTAAGATATTTGTCAAACTAATCCTTTCAGATAAGAAGTGATACAGTCAAGTCATTTTTACAAGTAACATTTTTGAAGGTTCGAATCTTTAATCTTTCATAAGAGTACAATTTGTTTATCACTGACCCCACCTTTATAGTATCAGCATACATTTATAAAATTATCACATTATTATTCAACATTTGCAATGGATAAATCCTTAAAATAGTAACAGAAAGGGTCAACAAGAAGAGGATTTTAGGGAAATGAGAGAGCGGGCTAAGAAAAGGAATGAATTTTCTCACATAAAATTCTACAAATTTTAAGAAGATCTTACTATTTAAGTCTTAATATTTATCTTTTTTTTTATATTATATTGTCATGTGAAAATTTTACACAAAAACATCAATTTTCATAAGAAAAGATATGCCCTATTTATTCCCTTATATTTATGTGTATCATGTTTGCTTTGGCTTAATAAGAAGAAGAAGAGCTAAGGGACTGAGACACTTAAACAAAGAAAACCAGAAGTAACACTTGTAGCTTGTTAATTGGTACTTACATGTATATACTATTTATTCCCTTATATTTATGTGCTCCTTGACGGCCTGAAGTGCTGATCAAGCAATTCGTCGTCTTCTTGATAAAGCCACTGCTATTAGATGCAGAACATGATCAATATGTACGAGTTAATTAAGAAGGAGGAGGCAGAGATGATAAAGAGCCTGTGGTATGAGATTTGTACGTGTATATATAGCTCTCATTTAATTATCGAACATCAAAGTGTAAAACAGATTTGGATAAAAGGAATTCAAACAGATCACACAACTGCTTACGCTAGCAGCCAAACTCAGACATATGCAATTGCCAGTTTATGTAAGTGACAATATAGTAATAGTAGTACCATGGTACATGCACTTGTATGAATTTTGAAATCAACAAGTGGAAGACAGGTGCATGCATGCATTGATTCATGAACATTGAAGAAACTGGAAAGATGATATGAGAGGCTGCGCGCTAGTTAGCAGGACTTTCTGTGTGTCCAGATACATTTTGCCTCATGTCTCGGTATTCGGATCTCATGTATTTAGGTTTACAATCCCTGGAAGAAAAGCAACTTGCTTTCTTAATTCTATCTTTAAAGAAAAAATATAAAGAAAGACAATACTCATGAGTATTGTTAATTAGTGGAACTTGAGCATCAAGCCCCAGTACGATGCATGTATCCAGAATCCAGTATCTAACTCCTATTGAAGCACATACGAAAATGAAGTGATCCATGTACTAGATCGGTAAGTTGTCTTGCAGGAATTATTGTTTCAAGATCTAAGCTTTTAATGATAATAAAACAATTAAGAGACTAATTTTTTATTATTATCAATTAAGAGCCATAACTTTATTAAAATATATTTTTACTAATAAAAAAGTTGAAAAGACAAGAATATTTAACTTAATAAATAAAAATAATTTATAATATGAACAAAATATATAACATATTTTTTAATTGATAAATATAATTAAAATATTTTTTATTAAAATTTAGATCCTTAATTATTAATTAAAATAAAATTGAGATGACAAATTTTAAAATTAAAATTTTTAATTAGTTGTCACACTAAAACTGAAGTATTTCTACAATATTTTTCTTAGTTATCTTGTATTAATTAAATGTTGGAGCGTTATTTCTTGCCTTAAGAAATACGAATCATCCATTCCTTTTGAATATTTGTGATAACTGATAACATATAAACAAGCGCAGTAGCGTCCGTTAAATTTATCTTGAATCTGGAATTATGAATGGGTTAAAAGAATCCAAAACGGATACGCATTAACAAAAACTTGGGATATATTAGATAGCATAAATTTAAGTACTATTGCTGTTGACTAAACAACACAGAACATCAATAATGTCAAATGAATCTAACTGGTCAAATGCTATAAATTTTAATACTAATTTAATTAACCTGGTGCAATATTCTAATGGACTTTATTACAGCATTAGAAAAGGAATCCTATGACCAAACAAGACAGTTTTCTGGCCAGTTTCTTTGGTTAAAACGAGTTACGTCAAGTTAAGTTTGTTTTAAATGAGTTTAATTTATTTTTTAAATGTAAAATATGAGTATAATTTATTTATTTGATATAAATTATTTTTTAAAGTTTAATTTGATCTTTTTAAAAATTTAATTTAACTTTAAAGTATATTTAAAGACTTATTTTGTAATTAAATTTTTAAATAAGTTAATATGTCTATATCTAAATAAACTAATGAAATAAACAAATGATCATAAACTTTTATATAAACTAATAGATTTAGATTTTTAAAAAATATTATATTATTTATTATATTATATTATATTATATAAATATTAAAATTTTATTATATATAAAATAATAATATATATAATTAAATATATTAGTCTATTAAACTTAAAAGACTTTTACAAAAGTTTAAAATTTAACCTAATATTTTTATTAAACGAATCGAGACTAGGTTATAGACCCTGATAAAATTGCTTGACTTTTTTTATATAAAAACCTTTTTTAAAATTTAAAATTTAACTTATTTAATTAAATAAAAATTTTAAAAAACTTTGACTAAATATTTTTATTAAAAAAATTAAGTTAAATTTAACTTTAAATAAATCAAACTATAAGAGAGATTCTTGCTTACACCTAATTATCTTCGTCATTCTTACACACACTCACAAAAAATTAAAGAGAGAAAAAAAATGAGTCCTTCTAAATTCACTCATCATAAAAAATTATTTTTTTTCTTCAAATTTTTATAAATATATATAAAAATAACATGATACAATTATATATAATCAAAAATTTTTCCAAACTATAGACCTATAATGAACCATTTAACTTATTTTCACCTCTACCACCTAACTACGCCAATTCTAGGGAAAGTCAAAGAGAATTTGGGAAAGTTTCCTTAATCATCATGAAGGGAGAGGTTTTAAGTGTGAGACGTTTCCTTAACAATCCTCTAAATGTGATCCTGGTTTCGAAAATTGGGACCAGCAATGGCTTGTGACGTTTGTCAACTAATGGTTAAAATGCACACAGCTCAAACACTCGATCGTTCTGTAATCTGTATCACGCTCCTATTCAAATTCCAAACCACTTGCTTTCCGCTTTTGGTTATTAATTAATACAACAAGAATATTTTTATCATATTTTTTTTACATTATTTTTTATATTATTTCTCATATTATTAATTATATTACTTTTTTCTTATCACTTTCTATCACTTAATTATAATTATAAAAATAATAATAATAAGTGTGATAAAAAATGTGATGAAATAAATATTTTCCTAATTAATATTTTCCGGCTAGCTCATTGCGCCTTTCTTCCTACTTAATTTCTTTATTTGCATCCCATTTTTTTTATATTGCCTCAGCAAATGTACTGAACTAAAATTCAAATATAATAATTAGAATTATATATTTATATGAAAAATATTAACAACACATTTTTTTAAATATTTTTTAATATTGATTTTATTATTAATTCACTTCATATATATAAAAAATTATTAAAAAATGTTAACAATATTTATTTTTAAACTAAAAATAAAATAAATATTTAAAAAATATAAAAATATATATTATTAACATTTCTCATATTTATATTGTTGAATATGTACTGCAAAATTGAACTGTACGATGCAATGCACCAACGTGGTTCCGCTTGTCTTTAACCAAAAATTTCAAGCAATCAATGAAAATGGTTATCAGAAAAAGGAAAACGATAACAAATTACAAATAGTGATTCATGTATCTGCATTCGTCCATTCAATAAGATTCGGATGCATTAAAATACGCAACAAGTTCCCTGAATCAAAGGAGGACCTATACTTATTAAGCAAATGGCGCAATATTACTTATTTAACTAACTACTAGTTGATTAATGATTACAATGAACACCCGTTTCACTATATTTTTAAATCATTTCAACGTTCACGTGCGCATTTCCTTTATCATATTTAATTTAAATTTAATGATATATAGCGGCCAGATTCATGGATGCATTTGCATCACCTCTGATGCATTTATATGTAAAACAACACTGTTTAAGAAAATAAAAAATGGCCAGGTACTAGGAAAGGAAGTGATAGAAGAAGACCCACAACGCGACATGGCCAAATTCACTAGACCATCTGGCCTGGCTGCTGATCTAATACAGTGGTACCGGTACTGGTAATAATAATGGTACAAACAAAAATTGGAGACATTGACAATGACACAATGCTTTTGGACCGGGTTGAAATGACCTTTACGCTGTTTCGGCATGTTTATTGTATCTGCAATATATTAAGTTTACTTAATAATTTCATAAAAAATTGTTTACTTAACCTAGTTAATTGCTGCAAAAGTGGATTATATATAATCCTAAGCAAACTTTATCTATATTATTAAAAAATTAATCTCATAATATTGCATATGAAATTATATTTATCAAAGACCAAAAATAATAATAAAAGTGGTTTTTGAATACAATAAACTAATAGAAATCACTATTTTCTCATTTAAAAATTAATAAACATATCAAATTATTCTCTTAAAAAAATTCAAAAATAAAAAAATTCCTCAACCAGCTTCCCCTATTTGCTAATTCCCGCTACTGGACCCAGGTGCTGAAAATGTAGACACTTGTAAAGAGATTTTGAAATTTAATAAAAAAAATAAAAGACCGAGGCTTCGCAATAAATAAAAAAAACAAACAAACTAAACATATCTAATACGGAATATTAGGAGAATATTGCGGCGTTATTATTTGACCGATATATTAGGAGAATATTGCGGTGTAATTACTGTGATCCTAATTGATCTAATACGGAATATTGGGAGAATATTGCGGCATTATTACAACGATATATTGGGAGAATATTGCGGCGTTATTACATGATCCTAATTGATCTAATATGGAATATTAGGAGAATATTGCAACATTATTACAACGCGATATATTGGGAGAATATTGTAGCATTATTACACTTGATCCTAATTGATCCTTTCTTTAATCTTTTTATTTGTATAGTTATTATTAGAATAGCCAGTATCTGGTTTAGGAGTTTTTGTATGAGTGATCTTAGCTAGGTGAGTGGTAGAGCTTGTGTATATATGTCTGTTCCTTTTGTAAAATAACACGGGAAAAATTCATGATTCACTATTTCTTTATGGTATCGAGCAAGGTTACCACTGGGTTAAACATACACAGCGGCGGCTATGACAGGAAAAGAAGAAGGATCAAAATCTTCTATGGAAGGAGGAGGTGACCAATCTCAGAAGAAGAAACCATCACTATATGATCTCAATTCCAGCGACAACCCTGGGAGTGTGATCACGCAGGTACAGCTGCGGGGTGAAAACTATGAAGAGTGGGCCAAGGCTATGAAAACCTCCCTACGAGCACGACGTAAATGGGGATTTGTCGATGGCACCATAAAGCAACCGAAGGAAGGATCTTCAGAGATGGAGGATTGGTGGACCGTGCAATCCATGTTGGTGTCTTGGATTTTGAACACCATCGAAGGATCTCTGCGTTCCACTATTTCATACATGGAAAATGCAAAAGAACTGTGGGATGATATCGAGGGAACGATTCTCAGTGGTGAATGGCCCTAGGATTCAACAACTGAAATCTGGAACTAACTGAATGCAAGCAAGGAGGAATGACCATGGTGAACTACTATGGAAAGTGAAAATGTTGTGGGATGAATTGGCGAACTACCAACAGATACCGACATGCGTGTGTGAAGGATGCAAGTGTGATATCAAAGGGAAGTTAGAGAAGCGGAGGGAAGAAGAAAAAGTGCATCAATTCTTGATGGGCCTGGATGATGTATTGTATGGGACAGCTCGCTCCAATCTTCTGGCTACTGACCCGCTGCCATCATTGAACAGAGTTTACGCTACTCTGATACAAGAAGAACGTGTGAAGACAATTTCCAGAACCAAGGAGGAAAGAGGGGAAGTTGTTGGCCTCGCTGTGCAAACTGGTGGAAAAGCAAGAGGTCATGGAGATGCAAAAGACAAGTCTACAATGCTGGCACTGCAACCGAACAGGACATGATGCCACAAATTGCTTTCGGTGATTGGGTATCCAAAATGGTGGGGAGAAAGACCACGCCATGAACCAAAGACAAGTGGTCGAGGGAGAGGACAACACCAAACACGCGGTGCTCATCAAGGCCGTGGGAGAGGCACGAATGTGCGTGCAAATGCTTTGCTCAAACTTTCAATGGGGGACCAATTTTACCAACAGTGGATGCAGATAAGGGAGGCCTACCGAGGTTTGAGCACCGAGCAATGGCAAACTCGGTGGATCTCCTCGGCGGTCATAAGGGAAGCACCACGAAAGAATGACGGAGGTAAAAATGCGGTATGGATTATTGATACAGGAGCCTCCAATCATATGACTGGAGATTTGAGACTCCTCCGTGAGCTAAAGGTGGTGCAAAGATGCCCTGTGGGACTCCCCAATGGAGAACAAGCCTTTGCAACGAAGGAAGGAACTGTGACTCTCGAAGGAGGGCTAAAACTTGTCAATGTGTTATATGTGCCTGGATTAAATTGCAATTTAATATCAGTGTCCCGATTGACAGATGATACAAATTGTATTGTGCAGGTCACTAACTCTTTATGTGTTGTGCAGGACCGTACTCTGAGGACGCTGATTGGAGTGGGTGAACGAAGAGATGGGCTCTATTATTTCATAAGGATTCGTCATGAGAAAGCTTTCAAAGTTGATGATTTTTCCGTGTTTGATCTTTGGCACAAGCGTATGGGACACCCTTCCATGAAGATCACTCAATTAATTCCAAATGTAGGTAGGAGTGTGAATGGAAATAAAGCATGTGATGTGTGTCAGAGGGCAAAGCAAACTAGGGATAGTTTTCCTTTGAGCAATAATAAAGCTAGTAGTAGTTTTGAATTAATTCATTGTGATTTATGGGGTCCTTACAAAACACCATCTTCTTGTGGAGCTTATTATTTTTTGACTATAGTAGATGACTTTTCTCGAGTGTGTGGATTTATTTGCTTTGCGTGATAAAAGGGAAGTTTCACAAGTATTGTTAAATTTCATTGCTTTAGTGGAAAGACAATATGAAAAACAAATCAAAATAATTAGTGATAATGGAACCGAATTCACATGTTTGAGAATGCGGTTTCTAGAGCGTGGGATTGTCTTTCGGACATCATGTGTAGGAACCCCCAACAAAATGGGAGAGTTGAAAGAAAACATAGGCACATCCTTAATGTTGCACGTGCTCGAAATTTCAAGGTAACCTACCTATCTCATTTTGGGGAGAATGTGTCTTGACAATTTGGATATCTAATAAATAGAACGCCAACACCATTGTTGAACGGAAAAACTCCGTATGAGATGATAAATGGAGAGCCACCTTCATATAATCAATTAAGAGTTTTTGGGTGTCTATGTTATGCTCATAATCAAGGTAAGAAGGGTGACAAATTTGCTAGCAGAAGTAAAAAGTGTGTTTTTGTAGGGTACTCTCATGGTAAGAAAGGATGGAAGCTTTTCGATCTAGATAGTGAAACTTACTTTGTATCAAGAGATGTTAATTTCTTTGAGAATGAGTTTCCTTTTGTCTCTGCTGATGAAACCTTGATCAATTCGTCACAGCATGTTGCAGAAAGGAATGATGAGGCTACCATTGAAAGTGCAGTGAGTGAGCACTTAGAAGAAACCACCGAAGATAGGATTGTAGAAGTAAGGGGGTACCGAATTGGAAAGCACTCAAGATGTTGCAACATCAAGTGAGGTATATCGGGATGATGATGCTTTGAAACTGAATCGAATGATGAAGAATCCCTTGGTCGCGGTAACGTAATAGGATTCCCTCTGTGAATCTGCAAATTATGTCACTTATATCGTCCAACAAATGAGCCCATCCAATTGTTCACTCCTCCACAAAGAAAAATCGGTGCACGCCTATCCTATAACGCATTATGTGAGTTGTGATAAATTTTACGCGAAGCATCGCGGGTTCCTTCTTTGCGGTGATTGCGAAAACAGAACCAACAACATTCTCGGCGGCAAAAGATGAAAGATGGCGATCTGCTATGCAGCATGAAATACAAGCTCTTGAAGACAATCACACATGGTCCATGTGCCTCTTCCAAAGAAATAAAAGGGCCTTGGGATGTAAGTGGATTTACAAGATCAAGTATCGCTCCAATGGCGGTGTAGAGCGGTTTAAAGCTCGCTTAGTCATTCTTGGAAACCATCGGGTAGAAGGAGTGGACTACACGAAACATTTGCTACTGTAAAATGGTCACTTGTTCGAATTGTTTTAGCTATTCTTTAAAGCACAAAGGGTGGGAACTTCATCAAATGGACGTGCATAATGCGTTTCTTCATGGTGAATTGCAAGAAGAAGTGTACATGAAATTGCCTCCGGATTTCGCCTTGCTCCACCAGGTACGGTGTGCAAGGCTACAAAGTCACTTGTATGGATTAAAACAAGCTCCTCGTTCTTTGGTTTGCAAAACTTTCCTCGGCTCTCAAGAAATATGGATTTTGTCAATCCTGTTCGATTATTCCTTGTTCACTTTAATTGATAACGATGTGCAACTTGTGGTTTTGGTTTATGTTGATGATTTGATCATTTGTGGAAATAACATTGCATCTATTACGCGATTCAAGGATTATTTGAGTCAATGCTTCCATATGAAGGATTTGGGATTGTTGAAATATTTTTTAGGAGTGGAAGTGGCCAGATCACCTACTGGGATTTTTCTTTGCCAAAGAAAATACGCTCTGGACATTGTTAGTGAAGCTGGATTACTTGGAGCAAAACCTATGGAAACTCCGCTAGAGCAAAATCATAATCTCAGTCTTGCCAAAGGACAATTTCTTGACAATCCAGACAGGTATCGCAGACTTGTTGGTCGCCTTATTTATCTTTGCTTTACTCGGCCTGAGCTGTCCTATAGTGTCCATGTTCTCTCTCAATTCATGCAAAGAACCACGAGGAGAACATTGGTGTCTTGCCTTGCGAGTGGTGCGGTATCTCAAAGGGATCACGGCAAGGAATTTTTTTAGATAAAGCTGCGATCTGAGATTATATGGATGGTGTGATGCTGATTGGGCTGCTTGTCCTCTTACTCGACGGTCTCTTACTGGTTGGATTATTTTTTTGGGTCGCTCTCCTATATCTTGGAAGACCAAGAAGCAACAAACAGTATCGCGGTCCTCTGCTGAAGCTGAGTATCGCTCGATGGCCAAAACAACATGCGAACTGAAGTGGGTGAAAGGTATTCTCTCCAGTCTCGGTATCAAGCATCCCACCCCTATGCAACTCTATTGTGATAGTCAAGCTGCTCTCCACATTGCCAAAAATCCTGTCTTTCACGAACGTACGAAACACATTGAAATAGACTGTCATTTCGTGCGTAATGAAATAATTCATGGTCATCTCCAGCCCTCTTATGTGCCTACTCGTGTCCAGCTCGCAGATACTTTTACTAAGGCCCTGGGACGTGCACCGTTTCATTCTTTGCTTGGCAAGTTAGGCATTCGAAATCTTCATGCTCCAACTTGAGGGGGGGTAATACGGAATATTGGGAGAATATTGCAGCATTATTACACTGATATATTGGGAGAATATTGCAGTGTAATTACACTGATCCTAATTGATCTAATACGGAATATTGGGAGAATATTGCAGCATTATTACACTGATATATTAGGAGAATATTGCAAAGATTATTACACCGATCCTAATTGATCTAATATGGAATATTAGGATAATATTAAAAATTTATTACACCGATATATTGGGAGAATATTACAAAGATTATTACACTTGATCCTAATTGATCCTTTCTAATCTTTTATTTGTATAGTTATTATTAGAATAGCCGTATCTGGTTTAGGAGTTTTTGTAGGAGTGATCTTAGCTAGGTGAGTGGTAGAGCTTGTGTATATATATCTGTTCCTTTTGTAAAATAACACGAAAAAAATTCATGATTCACTATTTCTTTAATATCCAACTGTTTTAAGATTTTATATATATATATATATATAAATATATATATATATATATATATATATATATATATATAGTCTCTTTAATTATAAATTTGTGCAATCATATTTTCTTATCTAATTTTTTTACATGATTTTTTTTATTGAATTTCATTGTAATGTATTGTCCGTATAAATTTTTTTATATTATCAACTAATAATATATTGTCATATGTTTAAAAATATTTGACTTTTATAATAACTATCTTAAAAGTTATACATGTGATAATATATAATTAGTTAATAATATAAAAAATTTTACACTAACAATATATTAAAATTAAACTCTTTCTAATCTAGATTTTAAAAACACTAAATATAAAAAATTATACATAATATTATCATAATGTATTATATATGTAGACTCATGTTATACTAACCAACTTATTTATTAATTATAATAATACATAAAAATGGAAGCAGACAATAAAAGAACTTCACAATAGTAATGGGGAACGATTCCACGAAATTTCATTTAATTTCTATTCTATTTTTAAATATCGAAAACTCATTATTATCACTACCATTATTTATATGAATTCATGGTCTTATTATAGATTTAATTTTGATATATTGACACTATCGTTTAATTATATATTATCATATTATTGAAAATATTAAATTTTTATAATAATTATATTAAAAGTCACATATGTAAAGTTTTTTATTAGTTGATAGTATATAAAACTTTACACTAATAGTGTATCAAAATTAAATTCTTTTATTATTAGTTGTAACTTGTAAAGTATATTTTAAAATACTTGTGTGTTTGATAACTTGAGTTTAACGTTGACTTAAGATTATTTAATACTGAAAATGAGTTAACATGTTAGTTTAATATAGATTTAAACTAAATAAAATGATTTTAATACCTTCAGCACATAAATCAATTATTAAATATATTTTTAATATAAAAAAGTGATTAAATATATTTAAAATCAACTAAAAATGGCTAAACGCAATGGTAAGTGAGCTGCGTTTTCACATGGAAGACCAAAAGAAGCTAGGAGAACCTCTTAGTCGTGACAGTCTAGGAAATTAGTTTTATAACAATACTTATGGATATACTCGATCAATGACCAAAAATTATATAATATATTTAAAATTGAATTTTTTTACTTAAATCATTAAAAGATAAAGATTTATTTAATGTAACCTTATTTATTTAATCTAATAGTTTCTTTTAAAATGCATTCTGCACTTAAAATTAAAATAAACTCAATACTTTATTCTTTTTATCATTATAATCTTAATGCTAAATTTTTAGTACTACATTTTTTAGTTTTATCACACTCCCTTGATTTTTTTTTTAATTAAACCGGAAGTGAGTTACATTAGGAAGAAGAAAAAAGTGCGAGTACATGAAAAAAGTGCATTTATTTATCATTTAAAAACTTAATTTGATATTTTAAAAAAAATATAAATATTTCTATATAATACCTTATTTGGAAATGAAAAATGATAAAGAGTTAGAATATTTTAGTCATAATTTTTTACAGAATTAGTTAGCATATTTTTTGACTTAGATCGATGAGTAATCTCTACCCTTTAATTTCATTTAACAACCATCCTTAGTCAAGTTGAATTCTATGAAATTTCTAGCCAATGAGTTTTTTTTAATAGAAAAAGTTTAAAGTGAAGGGAAGTTTTCTCTATTTCAAAATCAGGATAAACAATTAATTTAAGTAAAAATTTATAGTAAAATTATAATTTATCTACCAATAAAAAATCTCAAATTTAACCTCAAGTTATACTATTATGATAATATAATAAGTAGAAGATGGATTAGGTGAATCAACCCTTTAAACAAACAATGCTGAGTTTATTATCCCGGCCCACGCTGCTGTGTTTGTCCCACAACGGCCTCAGTGTCAAAGTTCTCTATTCGGCTCAACAATATATTAATCCAAAGTTCCCACTTCTCACCCCGGCCCCAAACTAGCTCCATATGGAGCCCATCAGTAACCCAAACCCTAAGTGATTGCCAACTACGCTGTAGCCATCTTGATTTCTGGTCACTTTTTAAGATCTTGCACTTGTTTGGTAATTAGTAATGTTCTACGCTCATGGTTCCAATTTGAGTTTTGATTATATCCAAATTGATTTCAAGCTAGCTGTTAGATTATATAAATTAAAATTTAGCCTAAAAATGTATCCCCAAAAAAATAAAGCCTAAAAACAAAGTCTCGGACATGGCTTTCTAGCTGTTAATTACTTAAATTTGATATTTCTATATTGATCACACGTTAACATTCAGTGATAATGTTACGAAACTTTAGTCTTCATCAACAAATAATCAAGTAATGTACCTAAAAGCAGTATCTTCTCAATTTATTATTTCAAGGTCCCTATCCAAGGCAATTTTTTTTTTTTTTTGTGGTACAGCCCTAGCCAAGGCTTTCACTTTACCTAAAGTTTACTATATTCTGAGCAGAGCCTCACCACAAA
This sequence comes from Ormosia semicastrata, assembly GCA_029884595.1. Taxonomy (NCBI): domain Eukaryota; kingdom Viridiplantae; phylum Streptophyta; class Magnoliopsida; order Fabales; family Fabaceae; genus Ormosia; species Ormosia semicastrata. The sequence goes on along the minus strand of JAQQTO010000055.1, from coordinate 12,008,342 downwards.
ACTAATTATTGGGACCCATCCCATCAATAACGTAGGCAAGTGGCTAGAAGAGAACATTGTTGTCGTTTTCTATTTCTAGCTACACTTTTACTAAGAAATGGATCCTTAGGTTGTTAGTGTATTAGGCCAATGGCATGCACGTGATCCATTATCTCTTATAGGCTTCATCATCTGTTTTTTTTTTCTTTTGATATAATGACTTCGTCATCTATTTAAGCACATTTAATTATGTTTCCACTTGTCTACTTACAATTCCTGTCTCCATTTTCACTTTAAGACTAATTTAAGTATTAGACTATTTTGCAAGTATCTATACCCCATTTTTAACCAATGAACCGCAATGACCGATAAATATAGAGCTCTCCAACGTCATTAATTAATTTCATGACCATCCCTTAAGTAGAGGCAGGAACAAGAAATAATTACCTACAAAAAATTATCACTTAATTTGTCTGTGTTAAGTTATAAGATTACAATTTGCCAATTTATTTGGTGATATGATTTATAAAATTAAGATCCAGACAAAATAGCCAGGAATTTGAACATCTATAGCCAGTAACTCAGCCATCATAACTAAGACATCCTCATACGTTTCATTCTGAAGAAATGGACCCTGTCTCTGGTCTCTTTCTGTACATCATCATCAGTACACTGATAATTGTTCGTTCCTTAAATGAAGCTATGGATAAGCTTCATGTCTACCCAATTATTGGTGCACTATCTGTTAAATTGTCCCTAGAACTTCTTAAACTGACGAAAGTTTTTATAGGAATATTATGACTTTTTTTAACTTATGATGAAAATGAGATTTGATGAAAATAAAAAAAACAAATGAATTATTTTAAAAAATAAGTCAAGATCAAATTTTATATTTTTAAAGAAATTTAATTTAATTTATTTAAATAAATGAATTAAAATATTCTCATTCTTTCATAAACTAAACCTAAACTTCCAATGCTCGAATCTGGACTCAACTCGTTCTTACGCCAAGTCACCGTCATGCAAAATTAACAAGTGCATTGATTTCGAGGGTGTTTGGTTGGGATGTATTTTGGTTTTTAACAGTTTTTTTCTTGTTGTTCCGTTGAGATAAGATGTATGGCATTTTAAAAGAAAAAAATAACAGTTTTTATGAGGAGAAAAAAGCTGTTACGAAGATAAGAAAATTTGTTGTTAATTAAGCTCAAATTTTGATTATTTAAAAAAAATTATTAAATTTTTTTTAATAATGAGATATAAATATAATTTTATTTTTAGTTAAATAATTTTTTTAATTAATTAAATATTTTTTAATTTTTTATATTTATTTTAATAATTTAATATATAAAAATAAATTTTTTATACTATTTAAATAAAATAAATTAATTTAAAATTATTTTTTAACTAATATATTTAAATATAAATTTTTTATAATCAATTATAAAAAAATTTATAAAATAATTAATTATTAAAATAATTAAATTTTTATAATTTTTTCAACAATACTTATATTTTTACATCAAATAATACATACACCTCTTTTTTACTTCATCTAATATCATTTATTATATATTTTTTTTCTATCATTTTTTCTCATTCAATTGCATCTTTTGAAAATGATATAAATAGTGTTACACCCCACACTTATATTCTTATATCAAATAATACATATATCTTTTTTATATCTCATCTAATATCATTTATTATATATATATATTTTTATTATTTTTTCACTCAATTATATTTTTTAAAAATAATATAAATAATATTACACTCTTTTTTAAAAATATAAAATGATCATTATTATTTTGTCAAACACACACTTCTTCCTACATCGGAGTAATTCATGTTACGTTTTCACGTTTTAAGCTACGAGGGTCCGGCGTCCACTAGTTTTGGATAAAGCTGAGGGCAGAAGTAGGTGGGGCCGGGTAGTGAGATAAGGATGAGAGCAATGTACAAAAAAAAAAAAGGAAGAAAAAGCAAGAGCAATATTTTCTTTACATGAGAAGAAATAGTGTGGTGGAACCGTGGAATTTACTCATTCATTGACGAGATGGAGGAAAAATTTAAAAGATGATGGATATTAAAATGGCAAATTAGCATAATTAAAATTTTTTAAAATTGAGCCGGGGGCATCATGTTCCCTCTTAACGTAGATCCATTATTGTGAGTTAGCTTGATTGATTTATCAGAGATCTATGATTAAACTTATTTTTGACACACTTCAACCTAACTTATAAATTAAACAAATTAAATTTAAGCTTTAAAGACACATTTTCTTTTTCTTTTTTTAAAGTTTAAAAAACATATTTAACTAAGTAATCCTAGCCCTAAACCTTTAAAAACTGTCATTTGACCTAACTGCCAGCCTATTCACTTGTTGTGTATATAATGTTTTTTTATAAAGTAAAATACGGAGTAGTAATTTCAATTAATTAAAAGAATAAATTCTTACATATTTATTCTTCAAAAATGTCAAGTACATTTTATAAAATAAAATGCAGAGTTAATAACTTGATAAAAAATAAAATTTTAAATAATAAAAAACAAACAAGTTTTAAATACATTAGCTTTTTAATGATTACTACATGTATCTTAATCCGTATTTTTTATTTTAGTTAAGATAAAAAATAAGTAATAATCAGTATAGAGTTTTATCAAATCAACTAAAAAGTAGTCGTAAATAACTACAAAGTAATAATCAGTACAGATTTTTTTACCAAAAAATCAACTACAAAGTACGAAGTTAAAGAGTATTTAAATTAAAACTAGTCGTAATTATTAAGTAAATAATAATTAAATTTTAACTTCTATATTCATATTTAATTAAATAATAATAATATTTTATAAAATGTAATATTAGAAAAAAAAAGGAACCTCCTTTATAATAGTATAAATGACCTACTCTCTTAATTTTTTATAACTTTTTTATTGACAATTAACACTACACTTTGTGCACCTTTAGAAAGATAAAATCCAAAAAAATATATATTTTACAAATAATTATCCATTATCAACTAGTTGGCCTCCCTTTCTGGTGTTCATATAATAGAGAAAAAATTAGTTTAAAATTTTTATTAGTTACTTTATACTCAAAACTTGATATTCTATTTTGTCTATAAAGATTACATCCTAAAGTGACATAGGTACGTACTTTTGACAAACCCAAGGGTTGGCCAAGCACCATGATGTGTAGATAAATATAAGATCATAATTTTTAATTTTAGTTATATTAATTTTTTAAAATTAAGTTATAAAATATATTTTTATGAATTTTTAATACTAACATGAATGATCTATCTTTTAGTATGTGAATGATCAACTTTTAATTTGACTGAAAAGGTAGATACATATAAATTAATTCAGACATTACTTCATAATTAAAAAATGTTATTATTGAAATCGGAATCGCGACGGAACGATTGAAAAAAATAAGATTTTTAAAAATTAATGGAGTCATAACCAATGTTTATTTAAATTAAAAAAATATTAGAAAAATTGTTTTAATTAGGAAAATTGGTCTTCTAAAAAATGAATTTGAATTCGGAAATCGATTACAGGAAGGGAAGGTATTAGCACCCTGCACTACTCATTCCAAGAACAGTACTTTAAGTTAACTATACAAATCTAATAATCTTAAATATATTTATTTTGCCCATCTTAAAAACATTGTAACTATAGAAGAAAAGAAACAAACATAATATGAAAATCTAATTTTTGACTTGACAGAATAGAGATTCTGCTCTTACGTATCTTCAAGTGCAATGAGAAATTCAATGTCACGTAATTCTTTAGAAAATGATTGTGAGTTGATTATTTTTAATTTTAAAAAAAATTGTTTTTAAAATTCATTTGATTTTTTTTATGTTAAAAAAAAAACAAATCATCAAGTTATCACAACTTAGATGATTCTAAAAATTATAAATTTTAAAAGTTATAAGATTAACAAGCAGTCACAGCTCAACTAATCTCAATTCAATTATTTATTTTTGTATTTTTCATTTTTATAATTTTTATAATTTTCTTTTTATATTTTTACCTCCTTAACTAAATCCATTATGCACAAGTTCTTTTTTTTAAAGCACGATTTAAAAAAATAATCCTAAACATAACTCTCAACCCAAAACTAACAAATAACACTTGACCCACTTAACCATCAAATGACCCAAATCAGAAACATTATAAGAAAGACAAAAGCCCAACACTTAATATCCCAAACTCAAAATAAACAAACGATAAATATATAAAAACAAAAGACTAAGAATCAGAGAAATGAAAAGCCATTACACAAATAGGGGGTTGTGCTGGAGGGGAGGTCCACAATGGCTTGGCTGCTTGGCACGGCAGGAGAGCACGACGACTGCTTGGTCGCGAGTCGCCGGTTCCGGTGAATATAACGGCGGCTGGCGGGATGGGCGTAGTGGTGGGTTGTTGTACGTGCCGGTTCTGAACGATGGTGCAGGGTAAAAACTAGTGTGGTGTTGGGAGCAGATCTGGTGCGGGCCAACGGCGCGGATCTGGTGAATGGGTTCGGTTTTAGGTGGTGTGGGTGGTGGATTTGCGAAGATGGCATAGCAGGAAGGTAGCTCAGGGACTGGGGATGACGGCTGTGGGTGGTTTACGGTAAGGTCATGACTGCACGTGGCCACAGACAGCGGTAGTGCAGATCTCCATTTACGGTGGTTGCAGCTCGGCTTGTGAGTGTGTTTTTGGCTTTGTTTTTCTCGATGGGTTGCAAGGGTTGTTTAACAAGGGTGGCTATTGGAGGTGATGACTTGGATGCAGTGGTGGCTTTTGTGGGTGGTTGTGGTTGTTTGGGTGGCTGGTGTGTGTTTTGGTGGCTGGTTGGGCGTTAGGGTGGTGAACACGGTGACTGTGTGGGTGGCTCTGGTGGCTCTGTTTCTGGGCTTAGTTTTTGTGGTAGGGTTAATATGATGGTTTGGATTCATGGTTAATGGTGGAGAGGCTCCTGGGTGTTTGGGTGATTGTGGCACGGTGGTGATGGTGGCAGGTTGTGCTTGGTAAGTGGCGCGGTGGTCATGGATGTTGGTTGGTTGGTAGGTTGTTATGGTTATGGATGGAGGTGATGGATGAAGTGGTTTGTGGTGGAAGAAGGTTGTTGATGGTGAAGGTTGGAGGTGATGGATGAAGTGGTTCTGTCTCAAGGTGCCAAAAATGTTTCTTTGCCCTAGGTGAAAATGGTTTTGAAAAATTGCTTCCCTCTTCTCCTTTTTATTTTGTTGCTTATAGACCATGAGGAAATATCAAGTTGAAACAGTAAGTGTATGGTTTTGAAAAATTGCTTCCCCATTCTCCTTTTCATTTTGTTGTTTATAGACCATGAGGAAATATCAAGTTGAAACAGCAAGTGTCAACATAGAAGAGAAACTGTGTAGCATAGAGTGGCTTATTGCAGGTGTAGCTTAATTTCCCTTTTTATGAGTTTTCTTTGGGTTTGTGACTTTTTCCAAACCTCCATGTCTGCAACCTTGCCATTTTTGTATCTTCCCTTTTTGCATTGAGCTTTGAGTTACAGGAAATTTGACATATGGTTACATTTCCACTAAGAGTTAGAAACTTAACAAGATTGGAGTGTGTGGATTTAGACAAGATGAAGTCACTAAGTAAAGGAATAGAAAAGAAACAAGATGTAGAGCCCTTTCTTCTCTCTTTTAATTTTTTTTTAAAATTATTTTTCTCCTTTATATATATATTTTAAAAAAAATTGGTGTATTTTTAATTATCTTAAAAAATTATTTTTCATTTTTATTTTTTGTACAAATAATTAAGAAAAAAGTAGTGATTCAAATAAAATGGAAGTAAATAAAACTTGAAAAAAAAAAAAAAAAAAAATGTTCAAAATATTACAATTAAGTGTCAATTAACACAAAATCATTAGTTCTTGGTTAGTCAACAAAAAGTTTATGGACAAAATTGGGTATCAATAGCTATCTCCCTTTGCTTTACATTTAAACTAAATGAAAAATAAAGGAATTAATTCAATTTTGTCTATGAAAATTTTTCTCTTATGCAAAATGCAACGGGCATTAAACCAAGGTAAACGTGGGGTATGAGTACCTCGAAAGGTAAAGGCCACAGGTGTATGGACCTAGAGACTTAAAAAAAGGGGGAACAGGGGCCCAAAAACATAAAGACGAAGGGGATACGATGACCTGTTGAAGCTTGATAGAAAGGCAAAAAGCTTACGGAGTCGGGTATATGCCAAAGCTTAACAAAAGGGTCAGAAAGCTTGCGGAGTCGGGTACCCACCGAAGCTTGACAGAAAACTTGAAGCAGAAAAGCTTGCGAAGTTAAGTATCTGTTGAAACTTGACAGGAAACTCAAAGCAGGAAAGGGGAAAAGTTTATCGAGTTGAGTATCCACTGAAACTTAACAGGAAACTTAGAGCTAGAAAGGGAAAAAGCTTGCAGAATCGAGCATTCACCGAAGCGTAACAGGAAACTTAAAGCTAGAAAAGAAAAAACCTTGTGGAGTCGAATATCCGTTGAATCTTGACAGAAAACTTAAAGCAAAAAAAGATAGAAAGCTTGCGAAATTAGGTATCCGCCGAAGCTTGACGGGAAACTTAAAGCTGGAAAGGGAAAAGGCTTGCAGAGTCGGGTATCCACCAAAACTTGACATAAAACTTAAAGCAAAAAAGATAGAAAGCTTGTGGAGTCGGGTATCCATCGAAACTTGACAGGAAACTTAAAACTGGAAAGGGAAAAAGCTTGTGGAGTCGAGTATCTGCAGAAACTTAACAGAAACAAAAAAGATAGAAAGCTTACGAAGTCGAGTATCCGCCGAAGCTTGACGGGAAACTTAAAACTGAAAAGGGAAAAAGCTTGCGGAGTCGGGTATTCGCCGAAGCTTGACAGAAAATTTAAAGCAAAAAGATAGAAAGCTTGCGAAGTCGGGTAACCGCTGAAACTTGATGGGAAACTTAAAGCTGGAAAGGGACAAGTATCCACCGAAGCTTGACAGAAAATTTAAAGCAGAAAAGACAAAAAGCTTGCGGAGTCGGATATCCGCTGAAACTTGACAGGAAACTTAAAGCAGGAAAGGGAAAAAGCTTGCGGAATCGGCTATCCGTAGAACCATGACAGGAAATTTAAAGCTAGAAAAGGAAAAAGCTTGCAGAGTCAAGTATCCAATGAAACTTAACAAGAAACATAAAGCAGAAAAAAAAGCTTGCGGAGTCGAGTATCTGCCGAATCTTGACAAGAAACTTAAAGCTGGAAAAGGAAAAAGCTTGCGGAGTCAGGTATCCACCGAAACTTGACAGAAAATTTAAAGCAGAAAAGATAAAAAGCTTGTGGAGCCAGATATTCATCGAAACTTAATAGAAAACTTAAAGCTGGAAAAGGAAAAAGTTTGCGGAGTCAGGTATCCGCCAAAGCTTGACAGAAAATTTAAAGCAGAAAAGATAAAAAGCTTGCAGAGCCAAATATCCACCGAAACTTAATAAAAAACTTAAAGGTGATGGGTGCAAGGACTTGGGAAGGAAAAGGCAATGGGTATAAGGCCCTGATTTACCGTGGAAACATAAAAACGATGGGTGTGGGGACCCAAAAATTAAAGACAATGAGCATAAGGCCCTAACTTGTCGTGGAAGCTAAAAGTGATGGGTGCAGGGACCCAGAAAGGAAAAGGCAATGCGCATATGACCCTTACTTGCTGTGGAAACTAAAAGCGATGGGTGCGGGGACCCGGAAAGGAGAAGGTAATGGGCATAAGGCCTTAACTTGCCGTAGAAGCTAAAGGCGATGGGTGCAGGGACCCGGAAAGGAAAAGGCAATGGACATAAGGCCTTGACTTACCGTGGAAGCTAAAAGCAATAGGTGCGGGGACTTAGAAAGGAGAAGGCAATGGGCATAAGGCCCTGACTTGCCATAGAAGCTAAAAGCGATGGGTGCGGGGACCTGGAAAAGAAAAAGCAACGGGCATAAAGGCCCTGACTTACTGTGGAAACTAAAAGCGATGGGTGCGGGGACCGGAAAATTAAAAGGCAATGAGCATAAGGCCCTAGAAACTACAAAGAAATTATGTTGATTTTGCAAATGCATATGATGCTTGAGATGATGAATGATGCAATGGATGCATGATGATGCAATGGATGTGATGCCAGAGGACAGTGCATGTGACGCCTGAGATAATGCATGATGTAATAGATGTCCTACTGTAGAGATTCTCATGAACAAATTGGGTAAACAAGTTTGATAGATCATAACTTTAATTAAGTCGCTCTTGATTCCACAACCCTTAAGGACTTTTTCCTACATAAGGATCGAGATTGAACAGTAACGAAATTCGTTGATCAGCCTTATGATTTGCTTGGTGATTATTTCCTTTCTCGTGAATACTTCTATTAAGAATTCATTACGTTTCCCATGACCTTTTGAGATTGTTAAAGCAAATCTAAATGCTTTTGCAATATTATCACATGTTTCGCATCTCAATATAAAATTATCATGAAAAATGCATATTGAATCAACACTGGGTTGCAACGAAAAAGGATTATCATTATAGAAAGGAAAAGTACAGGAAAGGCAGTACAAAAATGATTCTAATTGATAGGTTTACAAAAGAAATGTTAGAATTGAGTTTTCCAGCTTTTCCAGTGATGCTCTCTAGGATGATCAGTGCTAATTTTTCATGTATGCAACCTTAATCACCCCTTTGTTTGTGTCCAAGAATATGATTTGATCCAGTTTTCACACATTGAGAGTGTTCCCTTACAAGACTTCATATATTCAAACTGCCTCAGTTCGGCCTAAATAAACTCAAACTGCCGCAGTTTGTGACTTGAGGCAAGCCCACTTCTTCGGATGTGTCAAGTACCATTTTTTAACCCTAACTTTTACTTAGGTCACTCTTTTCGAGTTGTCAACCTAGCGGGTCGCTCTAACTTTTGTTTAGGTTGCCTTTTTAGGTTTTCAACCTAGTGAGTCCACTTTCTTTTTTTTCATCTTTTTTTATTGTTTTGCTCTCTTTTTTTCTTTTTTTCTTTTTTAAGCATAATACATATTGACTGCATCTGAATTTACAGGAAGTGGTAAATTTTCACCATCCATATTTGTAAGAATCAAGGCCCCTCCCGAGAAGGCCTATTTTACGACATAAGGTCCTTCATAGTTTGGAGTCCATTTTCCTTGATAATCCTTTTGAATGGGAAGAATATTCTTGAGTACTAGGTTTTATTCTTGAAACTGTCGGGGATGCACTTTTTTTTTACATAGGCTTTCATCATTCTCTTCTGGTAAAGCTGGCCATGACATAGTGCAACTAATCTCCTTCCTTCAATGAGGTTCAACTGATCAAGTCGAGTCTGGACCCATTCAGCTTCTTCTAATCCTGCCTCCATCAACACTCTTAATTATAGGATTTTCACTTCAATAGGGAGTACCGCTTCTATTCCATAAACCAAAGAGAAAGGGGTTGCCCTAGTTGAAGTACGAACGGACGTGTGATAGCCATGCAGTGCAAATGGTAGCATTTCATGTCAATCTTTGTATGTTACAACCATCTTCTGGATAATCTTCTTGATGTTCTTGTTTGCTGCCTCAACTGTCCCATTCATCTTAGGGCGGTAGGGTGAGGAATTGTGGTGCTCAATTTTGAAACTCTCACATATCTCCTTCATCATCTTATTATTCAGATTAGTTGCATTGTCAGTGATAATTTTGCTTGACAAACCGTAACGACAAATTAACTCCCTTTTAACAAACTTGATCACTACACTCCTGGTTGTTAAGAAAAATCCTTGGTTTTCTTATCATATATACTTACTAGAGTTGTTCCATCTGAGTATGTGTATCTCAATGCGAATTAGGTTAATCTCTGTTTGGAGGAGGGATCTTTAGGATATGTTCTCTTGTTTTCACTAAGTGCTGAGGTTGAGCAAAGCCTAGGTGAAATACATGTGGTCAGTGAATATCCTAAAGTTTTCCCAAATGACATAATGGAGTTGCCACTTCTACCTTTACACAACAATCAATACACACTATGGATGTTGTAACTGGTTTACCAGTAGGTATAGATACAAATAAGTCATATGAAAGTTTAGACACAGGTAAATCCAACTCATTCACACAATCATTCGAAACAAATGAGTGAGATGCTCCAGAATCATACAACACAATTAAAAGATGATTGTGAATAATGCATTTACCTTCGATAAGGTTGGAAGACTGAGTCACCTCTTCACCACCTAGAGTATAACCTCTCCCTCTGGCTTATGTTTTTGGGTAGGCACAACTTTCTTCTCTGATGGGCACTCCTTCACAAAATGCTGTCCACAAACATAGCACGCCAAGCAAGGTCAGTCTCCGTGTTGTTTCCCACACTTGGAACACTTAGGTCCCTCAAACTCTGTGTTGTTATCCGTTAATCTATTTTTGCCTTTAAAAATAATTTCCATTACTGTTGAGATGATTTTGAAACCCATTTTTTAAAAAAAAAAATTGTATACCAAGTCTTTCTCTATAGAGATAGTCCAACCAGCAAACAATTAGATAACACCTCAAAAGTTTCTCACTATTCCAAACTTACAAATTTTATTTTAGTTTTTGGAAAATTTAAATCTTCATAAGCCTGAAATTAACAACTCCATTACTTTTAATCTCCATGTTGTATTTCTAGCTCTTGCTTATGTTGCTTCTGATTTCTGTCAATTCTTCTTTTGTGTAAATGAAGATCATGCAAGAAAAAATAAAAAGACAATGATGATAATTTTATGAAGCAGAAGGAGGAGAAAGAAAGTAAGGAAAATCCGTGGTATATCATTTGGAACAAAAGTAAAATGATGTTTCTACTTCCATAGTTGAATTTTAGTCTAATGTAAATAAAGCTTCTGAGACAACTTATCTCTCAGAAGTCCTTCACTAACTCTTGAAAAATATTTTTGGAACATAGATGTGAACTGTGCCAATATGATTTTTTATTTTGTTTAAATTTTGTTTTCATTACAGCTTTCAGAGTAGTTACCCATCATGGGAACCAAATGATCAGGGGAAGCGATTTTTGCTAAATCTTAGAACCTTCAGAGACCAAAAGTTACCAGGACATGGAAATTGACATGCATTTTCCCATCCTAGAATGTGGACTGGTAGTCCCAATATGGGAAGCAATGGAGACAAAAACAGGTTTATATCCAGGGAAATGCCACACAGTACTTTTGTAACTGGCACTCACCTGGGTTCATTGTGGTTGATTGAATCCAACCAAAACAATCATCCCTATCTTCTTGATTGGTACTATACATCTCGACTTCATGAAGTGACTATGAGAGATGTTCCATCAGAACCATTTAGAGTAGCAGAGCATCATTCCAGAAAGTATTGGATGCCCTCCAACTTGACACAGAATGAGCCTGGGTATGAAGAATACTCAAATGAGTATTGTGAGGCTCGCGCTGCATCTCATTTTGGGGCTTCCACATCAGCTCCCATCTTCAGGGAAAGCCTAATTCAGGGTCAAAATTCCAATGAACTGTCCCACACTACAAGGAGTCATTGGTGGGCTAGAAGTCACCGGCAGGGTGTACAAGCTCAGGCAAGCTTTTTTGAGCCTCCAGATTTCAATCACCAAACAAGATATAATTATTATGATAAGTTTTCTGATAGAGGGTTAGAGGATCAAGATCAAGAACAAGAACAACACTTGTACTGAGGAGATCATCACAGATTATCTAGAATAACGTGCACAGATGACTTAGAGGCAGGAAAATTTAATCTTCATTTTGATGATGTTTATAGTAGACCTCCAGAAACCCCCATCAAATCCCAAAGACTTTTGCAAGGTTTTGAGTGTCCCTCATTAGTTTTTTGGGAGGTTCTTGCTTTCAAGCATATGGAATGCATGAATTTCCAAGTCATGATTGTCCATGGAAATTCTATTCTTTGCTGTATATAGATTCATTGGAGTGAGGTTACACTATTAAATAAGCCTCGGCTTGATGTTGGATGGTCTTAAGGCTGGCTAAAGGGGGTCTGGGATGCCTTCGACTTCCAAGACTTCCAAGTGTAAGAACCAAAATTAAAAATAATAATAATAATAGTTTATTGTGTCCAGTGTCCTAATTCATTGACCCATTTTCTTTCTTTCATGACACTTTGGTCTTCCTATAAAAACAAGAGTGACCATGAAAACTAGGACATTGCTAATATACTCTTTCATAAGTTTAGGTGTATGCTACACCTTTGAGTTTACCTGTAGTAGCAGGTTTTTTTCTTTGTTGCAATTTTTTTTTACATACCATTACTGTTGCGTCTGTCGGCCAATGGCCGCTGGTGCGGAGAGTGATGGTTCTACTTAGCAGGTGATTTCTGGTGCTGCGTGCGGTGGGAAGACAACTGGGTCACGTTCGCGGGTCACATTCCTGGTGCGGCGCGCGACTCGGTTGGATCTGGTGGGTACAGTTGCGGGTGGAGTGGATCTGGTGGTTTTGGGTCGCGAGTGGATGGTGGCTGGTGCGACAGGCGGCGTGGTAGTGCATGATTTCGTGAGTGGACGAAGGAGACAATCAAAGGGTGCACGTATCTGGCAGAAAAAAAAGATGGGGGTTTGAGGGAGCTTCACGTATCTGGGTAAGGATGGATGAGGGGCTATTTGGTGAATACGGTGGCTCTGTGGTTGGCGTGGCTTTAGGTGGCAGTAACAGAGCGAAGAGATGATGGTGGAGGACGATGGACGGCGTGAAGCTGAGACTTGGACGTGGTGACTCGCGCAGTTCCGACGACGGGAGCATGGTCAGGTGGTGGCCTCGGATCTGGTAACGTGAAACAGGGGTGAAGGTGAAGGTAGGCTATGGTGGAGGTTTTGGGTGGGGTTGTGGCCGGCGGAGGTGGTGACCGCCCAGAAGTGGTGGCTAGTGCCAGCGGTGCATGATGGTGATGGATAAAAAAAAACTTAAAACTAAAAAACAGGAATTAAGAGGGTACAAGTTACAAGTTATGATTCTAACCATTGGTGTATTTTTCAACACAATAGCTAGGATTTTCAAAATGTACCATACACCTTTCAAAGAAGGGTATATATTAAAATTTGCTTGAAAACTAACCCCATAACTTTTCACCCCGATTAAGGGGATCCCTAGCTGGTCATTGACATCTGAAGTCAGTTAAGGTTTCTATGATTTTTGAGCCTGGACATGATAACATAGATCAAGTTAAAGCAAGGGTAAATCTTACCTGCTCCTAGGCTCCTAGAGAGAGAAGATGTACCTCTGTCAAAGATCTGAAAAATAAAAATAAAGAAGTGAGTATGGCTTCTAGTTGCAATTGTGTAAGAGGGCTAGTCTCACAAAAATAAAAATTGTTTAAAATTAAATCTAGTTTGGTTCAAAAATTGATTCTAATATGAAGTTTTTTTTAAAAAAAAAAGGATAGAAGTTAAAAAAAACTTATAAAATTAGTTTAACCTCAAATTCAATTTAAAAATTAATTTTTTAAAATTTAAGTATTTACTAACCATCTTCCATTTAAAAACGGGTCATATTATACCTAAATATCTGATTTTTGACACCTCAAATATTCAATTTGTAATACTATATATGAGATAAATTTCAGAGACTTCAGTCTTAAATCCTCTAATGCTTCTTCCGTTTCGTAATTTTACTGAACCACCAGAAGCAAGTTCCACGCGACCCCTTCTCGAAACCCTCTCAAACGCCCTCCAGGCAGCGAAAAATCTAGGAAAAGGTCCGAGCTTGAGGAAGCTTTCGACAGTGCAGATTTGAGGGCATGGGAGATGCATATACAATTTTCTAAAAGCAATTGGAGCAGAATGTAGTGGAATGGAGGGCCATGATAATTGAGAAGACACTAGAGCTATGATGCACGGATATTCTAAAATTAGTGACATATCTATCCTAGTCCAATATTACGATACATCTGCATTCATATTTTTGGCGTGTGTTCATATTTTTACTTTTTTTTTTGTTTTGTGAATACTCACTACTTTTAAAGTTATGTTATTTGAAAAATTTAAGATATAAATTCTAGTACAGTTAACTAATTACCTCCCTCAAATCATAATCTTGTTCTTACAATCTTGCCCTCCTCAAATTATTTCATAAAATAACAAACTTTCATCTATAAATGTATATTTTATTTAATATATACTACTATACTTGTGTCTTAATTTTTTAGAAAATTATTGTATTTATATATCATATCGTATCAGTACTCTACCGATTATTTGTATCCGTATCCGTGCAATAAAAATGTACGTGAGATAAGTTTGATTTAACCCAAATCGAATTCGATATTTTGATCAGAACATTTTATTGGACTTGAACTTGATCCGATCGAGTAATGACTAAGTTTAAACTAGACAAATTTAATATGTAAACATAATATATAAATTTAAATATTATACATAATTAAGTTATAAAATTATAAAATTGAAAAATTAACACTAATATATATATATATATAAACATATATTAAAACATATATTTCAAAACAAATAATATAAATATAAATATATTATCATATTATTCAAAATTTATTAATTTAAGTAATTTTTTTATAATTAATGATAAAAAATATAAATTTTAAAATAATTTAAGACACCAAATCTAATTGAAATGATTCAAAATATAATTTGAATTTAACCTAAAAATACATTAAATCTAATTTTTACAATCTAAATTTATTTCAATTAATTTCGGTCCGAGGCAAATTAATAAAAAAAAAATCAGGTCTTGAACACCCGTATCGTGCAACACAGCCCTGGAACATAATGATTCGTGGTGTGCTGAAAATTGATGCTACGAGTACGAATATGCTCATTGCTCTATTGACACATTGAAGGATGTTGTACAGATGACAGAGGACAGTGACTGAGAATCAGCACTTGAACTCTACTCATATCGAAAGGCAAAAGCATGTGTTATTTTGGCAAGTAACATGAACCATCGGGTGTAATACTAGTACACACTTAAGTACATAAGAATTGTTCATCAATTTATTATATTCTGCATCGCAGTCCCTTTAGTGCACTGCCAAACACAAAAGTCAACCTTAAATATAGAAACAGTTAAGTCCGAAATTACAGTTTGTACAAGCTATCCTGCACTCCATTATATATAGTTCTGTGAGTCTTGGAAGGTTATCTCTAGCATACATCTATTGTCGGTATCCTTTGTGTGATATTTTGATAACACAGTATAAGAGTTATATTATTTAAACACTTAAAATATTTAAACGATATTTCACTCGTATTTGTATATAATATATTTATTTTAACTTGATATACGATATACAAAAAACAATGGATCATACTCACATGTAACACAATATATTTTGGGTGTTTAAAAAAATATTTTTGCAATAGAAAAGGGTCTAGTAAGTAGTAACGCCTACGCATAGAGGTGGAATACCAAGTTGGTGTCAAAAGCAAACCATACTTATTGCTGGGTGTTTGCACCTGCCAAGTATCCTTGTGATTGTGGTGAGGCAAAAGGAAACTTGAGATGATTTCCAAGAGGACGTTTGTCATGCTGCTACTTATGGCTTCTCATTGTCTGGGTCCCTCTTTGCTCTGCCTTCCAATTGATAGCTTCTCCCAGTGCCACCACCTCGCTTGCTCTGTCTCTCTCTCTGCATTCTCCTTCCCACCCCCCATACCTTCACATTCTCCGGGCCCAAATGACACTCAAAGAAAAGGAAGAGAGATCATGAACATGAAGGAAAGCTGCAGGTAATCATTTGCTTCCATTTGTAATTTAAGCAATGACACTAAAAGCAATGCCTCTATTTTTTACGATAATCCTAGTGTCAGACTCACTTTATCATTAACTATCATTGCAAAAATCACTCTACATTCGTTTGTGTCACTCTTCACTGAGCCTACTCAAATTTAAAGATCTCACTGTCATAACTGGAATGAAGTTTAGAAAACAAAAGAGAAAAAGGGAAAGAAATTTTTTTAAGGAAAAAGAAAGAAAGAAAATTATCTTGACATCAAACCTCGTTCTCTAGAGGAAGGACTGCACTTTTTGATCCCCGACCGTTACGAAATGGAAAGAATGATCTTCTACCTCTGCTATTACAATCATCTTCACTGGCACTAGCCTGATTTTGAAGATGTCTATTTTGTTCTATGATGATGGCTTGAACATCTAAGTAAACTTGTCTATCATTTGCTGTGGGGTCCAGCTCAAAGAAAATAAGCACCATAGGTGCAAGTTTTTCAACTCAACAAAAAACTATTTTTGAAGCACATGGTTTTAGAGCACATGGTTTTGCACAAATCACTTTTGGAGCACATGGTTTTGCACTCATTTTGCTTCTATAAATAGAAGCAATTAAGAGGAAGGAAGTGCATCAGATCCTCACAATCAAAAGAAGAAGAGAGTGAGAGAAAAATAGAGAGAGAGCCTCTTAGAGAGTTTCTTGAGAGAGAAAAATAGAGAGCCAAATTGTGAGAGTTATATCCACAAATTGAAGATCAAATATCATTGTATTTTGTATTCCCATTATTTTATAGTGGAGATTTAAGTGGCCTACGGGTCCCGTGGTTTTTTCCTTGCTTACATTGAGAAAGTTTTTCACGCTAAAAATTTCTGTTGTTATTACTCTTATTTACGCTTCCGCATAGTGCCTATTTTTGAGTTCACAGATGAGGAAAAATTATGCAGGCATTTTCCAACAGTGGTATCAGAGCTCTCAGAGCTCTGGGATACTAGGTGCCAGATTCATAAAAAAATTCTTAGTATGCTCTGTGGTTGCAGCATTGTCTGATCTTCCACATCAGAAAAGAATTATTCTCGTTGCTGGAAATAACGTGTAGTGGTGTGAAAGTGTTGTCTAGGAAAGTTCTGGCTAGGAAAGATTTGGTATTTAAGTGTGTCCATTAGTGACCCACCTCTCTTTCCTAGGAACCTACCTGGTGCACTATTTACATACTACAGTTATTGTATACGGTACTATTTACCTGTACGGCACTATTCACGTATATTGTATTGGCCTGTGTAACTCAAGATGGAGGGAGTTGTCACTTATGATGGAGATATGTTCAAGTTAACTGGCACGATAATTACTCCTATTGGAAGCCGATGATGGAATACCACTTATACTGCAAAGATTTGCATGAGCCAATCACCCAGAAAGATAAATCGGAAGGGAAGACCGACAAAGAATGGGAGCTCCAAAATCAGAAAGCAGTAGCTATGATCTGAAAATATATTGACAGAAGTTTGTTCGAACATGTATCAACTTATACCAACGCATATGATTTGTGGACGAAACTTGAATCCTTGATTCAAAAGAAGACGCCCAGGAATAAAGCCCACCTTGTTAGACGACTGGTGAAGTTGGAGTACTCGGACGGTCAAAACATGATCGAACATTTGAATACCTTCAAAGGTATAGTGAATCAACTAACGAAGACAGAAATGAAGATAGACGATGAGTTGCAAACTTTTCTACTCCTCAGTTCTCTGCCTGAGAGTTGGGATACTCTAGTTGTCACTCTCAGCAATTCTGCTCCAGACGGAAAGCTTAGCATGGATTCTGTTACAGACAGTTTGTTGAATGAAGAGTCAAGACGGAGAGAAAGGGGCGTGAACAACCAGTTTGAAGCCAACGTTGTTGACAACAGAGGAAGGAGCAAGAATCGTGAAAAAGGAGGTCGTGGAAAATCACAAGGTAGATCCAAATCTCGCACTAGACTAAGTTGTTATTACTTGTGGTAAACCAGGCCACGTAAAGTCTCGAGTGCAGATTCTTGAAAAGAGACCAACAAGCTGGAACAGTCCACCCTGACCAGATTAACCCAAACAAGAAGAAGGAAGATGGAACAACTACTGCAGTAGCCTCGACTGATGAGAATATATTTCTTATCGGAGAAGAAATTATCTGAACGTTGCATCTGATGACTGCATTTGGATAATTGACTCAGGAGCATCCTTCCACGTCACACCTCATGAAGGTTTTTTCTCATCATACCAAAAAGGAGACTTTGGTACGGTGAAGATGGGAAATCATGTCACAAGCAAGATTGTTGGCATTGGTGAAGTAACAATGATTACTGAGAATGGAAACAAGCTTATGCTGAAGGAGGTAAAACATGTTCCAGAGATGCGTCTGAACCTTATCTCAGCAGGAAAGTTAGATGAAGCCGGAATGATAAACCAGTTTGGTGCCGGCAGATGGAAACTCAGCCGAGGAAGCATGATTATTGCTCGTGGCAGAAAGGAAGGCTCTCTGTACATTATGCAGGGAAAGATATGCAAAGGGGAGATGAATGTTGCTCAAGACGCAAGCAAGGAATTGTGGCATAGACGACTAGGCCACATGAGCGAGAAAGGTTTGGAGATTCTCGCAAAAGATCATCTTCCAAACATAAAAGGGCAACCACTTGAATCCTGTGAAGACTGTCTAGCAGGCAAACAACACAGAGTATCTTTCCAAAGATCAGATGATGCAAGAAGAAGAAAGCAGATTCTGGATCTTGTTCATTCAGATGTTTGCTCAACATCTGAAAGGTCCCTTGGCGGTTCCCAATACTTTGTTATCTTTATTGATGATCACTCCAGGAAGGTGTGGGTGTATCCATTGAAGACGAAAGATCAAGTTCTTCAAGCTTTTAAGGAATTCCATGCTTCTGTAGAACGAGCATCTGGAAGAAAGTTAAAATGCTTGAGAACTGATAATGGCGGAGAGTATAGAGGTCCATTTGAAGCATACTGTAAAGCTCATGGGATAAGACATGAGAAGGTACCTCCCAAGACACCTCAGATGAATGGACTAGCTGAGAGAATGAACAGAACAATCGCAGAGAAAGTCAGAAGCATGCTTTCTCATGCAAAACTCCCAAAGGCATTCTGGGGTGAAGCAGTAAAAACTGCAGTTGATTTGATCAATTTGTCTCCTTCAAGACCTTTAAATAGAGAGATTCTAGAAGAAGTATGGTCTGGAAAGAAAGCCTCTTATGGTCATTTGAGAGTCTTTGGGTGCAGGACATTTGTCCACATTCCTAAAGATGAAAGAGCAAAGCTTGATGCAAAGATGAAGGAGTGCATATACTTTGGTTCACCAAGTGATGAACTTGGCTTCAGATTATGGGATCCTATAAATAAGAAGATTGTTCGAAGCAGAGACGTGATATTCTATGAAGATCAGACAATCCAGGATATTCAGCAATCTAAGACCATTGTGGTACACAATTCAGGGGGAGAGATTCCTCAAAGGAATGAGCAACCTGTTCAGACGGAACAACCTGACCAGACAGAACAAAGTCAGGCAATGCATGAAGAACAGATGGAGACTGATCAAGTAGAACAAGAACCTCAAGTGAGAAGATCAACGAGAGTCAGACAACCATCAAGAAGGTATTTCTCAGATGATTATGTCACTCTCACTGATGAAGGAGAACCTCAAAGTTTCATAGAAGCCATTGAGACGAATGATAAAGAGAAATGGATGCAAGCCATGCAAGAAGAAATACAGTCCCTGAAAGAGAATCAGACGTATGACTTGGTGAGATTACCAAATAGAAGAAAGGCATTGAAAAAAAGTGGGTGTTCAAACTCAAGACCGAAGAGAACAACCCAAACCCCAGGTACAAAGCAAGGATTGTTGTGAAGGGGTGCAACCAGAAGAAAGGCATAGATTTTGAAGAAATCTTCTCACCAATGGTGAAGATGACATCCATTAAAGCGATCCTTGGTCTAGCTACAAAACTAGACTTGGAAATAGAACAGCTTAATGTTAAAACAGCATTCTTACATGGAGATTTAGAGGAAGAAATTTATATGGAGCAACCAGAAGGTTTCGAAGAACCAGGCAAAGAACATCTAGTGTGTCGTCTGAAGAAAAGCCTCTATGGTTTGAAGCAAGCTCCAAGGCAATGGTATAATAAGTTTGATCTCTTCATGACCCAATACAATTTTAAGAAGACCTCCGCAGGCCATTGTGTGTTTGTGAAGAACTATGAGAATGGTGAATCCATCATACTACTGTTGTATGTTGATGATATACTGATTGTTGGGAAAGATAAGACAAAGATAGTTGCTCTCAAGGAGGCATTGAGCAAATCATTTGTCATGAAAGATCTGGGTGCAGTAAAAAAGATTCTTGGAATGAAGATCATCAGAGATCGATCTAGAAGGATGTTGTGGATGTCACAAGAAGACTATATCAAGAAAGTTCTTGAAAGGTTCAACATGCATAATGCCAAACCTGTGCATGTTCCATTACCTGGTCATCTCAAACTGAGTAAGATACAATGTCCAGGAAATGACGTAGAAAAAGAAGAAATGAGCAAGGTGCCCTATTCTTCTGTTGTTGGTAGTCTTATGTATGCAATGGTCTGTACAAGACCAGACATTGCTTATGCTTGTAGGAGTTGTGAGTAGATTCCTATCGAATCCAGGAAAAGAGCATTGGAATGCTGTGAAATGGATACTAAGGTATCTGAATGGAACTGCCAAAAGGTGCTTGTGTTTTGGCAATGGAAATCTAATGCTCACTGGGTATTCAGATGCAGATATGGCAGGAGATGTGGATTCAAGAAAGTATACATCAGGATATCTGATTACTTTTGCAATGGGAGCTATCTCATGGCAGTCACGACTACAAAAGTGTATTGCCTTAAGCACTACAGAAGCTGAATTTATCGCAATCACTGAAGGTTGCAAGGAGATTCTGTGGATGAAGAAATTTCTACAAGAGTTAGGTCAGACTCAAGAAAGCTATGTTCTCTATTGCGACAGTCAGAGCGCAATTCATCTCAGCAAGAACTCGACATTTCATTCAAGGTCGAAACACATCGACGTAAGGTATCACTGGATCCGTGATGTGTTGGAAAGTAAACTGCTGCAGATTGAGAAAATACATACCAAAGACAACGGGGCAGATATGATGACAAAAGCTTTACCTAAAGAGAAGTTAGAAGTCTGTAAAGAAGTTGCAGGCTTAGCATCAATCCCAAATTGATCCAAGGATATTTTCCCTTTGGCTGGAGGGGGAGAATTGTGGGGTCCAGCTCAAAGAAAATAAGCACCAAAGGTGCAAGTTTTTCAACTCAACAGAAAACCATTTTTGAAGCACATGGTTTTGGAGCACATGATTTTGCACAAACCACTTTTGGAGCACATGGTTTTGCACTCATTTTGCTTCTATAAATAGAAGCAATTAAGAGGAAGGAAGTGCATCAGATCCTCACAATCAAAAGAAGAAGAGAATGAGAGAAAAATAGAGAGAGAGCCTCTTAGAGAGTTTCTTGAGAGAGAAAAATAGAGAGCCAAATTGTGAGAGTTATATCCACAAATTGAAGATCAAATATCATTGTATTTTGTATTCTCATTATTTTATAGTGGAGATTTAAGTGGCCTACGGGTCCCGTGGTTTTTCCCTTGCTCACATTGAGAAAGTTTTTCACGCTAAAAATTTCTGTTGTTATTACTCTTATTTACGCTTCCGCATAGTGCCTATTTTTGAGTTCACAGAGGAGGGAAAATTATGCAGGCATTTCCCAACATTTGCAGAATCCATTGAGAAAGATCTTCGAATAGGCTGAAAAGAAAACTGGTCATCTTTCTTTCCCACTTCAATAAACTCATCTACCATGATGGAAACATGGTGGCACTTCCTTGGTTTCAAGTGCACAAGCTTCTGCTCTTCCATGATCTTCCTTGTACAGTGAATTCTACTTTGTGCTAGGCTTCCCCCCAGTGAATCATTTCTTTCTTGCTGCATCTGTGGCAGTGTTCCCTCATGTTCTCTTCCAAGTTCAATGACCATAAAATCTTCATCACTGCCCATGTTAGAGAGTAATTGAGAATCCTGAGGAGAAGAGCTTGGAGCTATGATATGGTCCATTGGAATTTGGACAGCGTGTGTTGCCTGAAATGCTTCATCTCCAAAGAGGGCAATTGGCATTGGTTTGAAGCCAAATATCAATGCAATCCAAATGAAAAGCATGGCTGCAATTGGGTAGAACTTTTAGCATATCCTGTTGTATCCTTAATCCAACATTGGTCTTATATGTGAATAATTATGTATTGTGGACTGTCACTTAAGATTGAGCTCAATTAAAAGTGATCTGATAAAGTTTGGATTATTTGGGCTTTAATGTATCTAATAGGATATGGGCCTTTAATGTGTAAAGACTAAAGAGTAATTCTATTTTTGCGATGGGCTAAAATAGAAACGCTAATAGATAACCCTAGGGTTGTCTATAAAATAGGTGATGGTCCCTAGGTCACACGTATCGTTCTCATCTTTCCTAACATCCCATCATCAGAAAGAAGCACAGGAAAAGTTAAAGGGTTCTCTCAGGGAATACGTGTAGATTTGAAAGACCAAACCGCGCCACTTTGAAGAGTTATTGGTCATTAAGAATTTAGGTACGCTTCCGCACAATTTCCTAATGATCAACATGATTATTTTCTAGGTTATAGATGATTGTTTTCATCTAAGGGGTTTATTCCAGTTCCAACAATTGGTATCAAAGTCTGGTTATGTTTGATCATTAAGAAATTATTTTTTTCTTTATGAATCTGGTTATGATTTATATAATTTAAAATTAAATTAAGCGGTGATTTTTTGGATATTTGCGTGTTTTCCAAATGTATATTCCTTGGTCAAACGTGTTACAGCTCCTTTATTATATATGGATTTATAATGAACAATTATTATTATATTAAAAGGAATATTAAAATTGCTTTAAAGCTATAATATGATCAAGAACCAATAAAGGTAATAATCTGGTATTGATTGTATGTATATATTATTCTGCAAATCACACGCACAAACGTAAATTGATTTTATTAAATTGTATGTATTGTTTCTGAAAAATTACAAGTGTTATATGTTTATTTTGGATATATTTTTAGCCACCCTAAATTCAAATATTAGAAAAGTTTATATATATTTTGGGATAAATTAATTGAAACAACATGTCACCAAAGTGACCTCTCTTGTGGAGATTAATTTATTTTAAAATACAAAAGGTTGTGTACTTGTAATTTATGTAGATACTGATCGGCCCAAAGGAATGTGAGTATTTTACAGAATTACAAGTGCATTTGTGGTGATAAATGTGTGATAATTATTCGATTTTACATGTGAATAATGAATCGACCCAAAGGAAGATTTATTGTTTGACATGTTCTTATTATCAGTGTTTGATTACCACGTCAAGGTATCACTGAAAAATTAATATTTTGTCCAAAGATAAAATGTTAATGGATTCCCGGTATCTTGAGATGGGGTTTACCTTATTTGAATTTAGTATTACTTTGATTTTGAGACTTATCTGAGCAAGTTTTATTTGTTTATTGTTCTCTATTCAGCTGTGAATGATCCTGTAAATATTACTGCTAACATTAATTCTATTCCTATGCTGAATGACTCAAACTTCAAGTCCTGGAAAGAAAATATCTTGATAGTTCTTGGAGTAATGGACATCGACCTTGCGTTAAGGGTTGACTCTCCCCCACCTCTTACGGATCAGAGTACCTCTGAAGATAAGAGGGAGATGGAAAGGTGGGAGAGGTCAAATCGCATGAGTGTGATGATCATGAAGAAGGTCATTCCAGAAGCATTCAAGGACACAATATCTAAAAAGATAACTATAGCTAAGGAGTTTCTTGTAGATATTGAAAAGATGTTTGTCAAGAACGAAAAGGCTGAAATAAGTACGCTCTTAGCAAAACTAATTTCAATGAAGTATATGGGTAAGGGCAACATCAGGGAGTACATCATGGAGATATCTCATATTGCTTCAAAGCTAAAAGCACTTAAGCTAGAACTCTCTAAGGACTTGCTGGTGTATCTGGTTCTGATATCACTTCCGACACAGTTTGGCTAGTTTAAGGTGAGTTATAATTGTCAGAAAGAGACTTGGTCTCTGCATGAGCTCATCTCACATTGTGTTTAGGAAGAAGAAAGGTTGAAACAAGACAAGACAAAAAAGTGCTCATTTTGCCTCTACCTCAAAGTACAAGGGCAAGGGACTGAAGAGGAAGATGGATAAGGAAGCTGCAGATACGGCACCTCAAAAGAAACAACAAAAGAAACCAAATGAATCGGGAGGTAGTGGTTGTTTCTTTTGTGGAGCTGAAGGGCATGTGAAGAAGCATTGCAGTAACTATCACGCATGGCGTGCTAAGAAAGGTATGCTTCTTAGTTTAGTTTGTTCTGAGGTTAATTTAACTTTGGTGCCTAAACACACATGGTGGATAGATTCTGGTGCCACAACTCACATCAGTGTGTCTATGCAGGGTTGCTTGAATTGCCAAAAACCAAGTGATGGTGAAAGATACATCTATGTAGGTGACGACAAGATGGTTCAAGTTGAGGCAATTGAAAAATTTAGATTATTGTTAAATACTAGATTTTATTTGGATCTTGATGAAACATTTATTGTACCGTCTTTTAGACAAAATTTGATTTCTATTTCTACTTTGGACAAATTTGGTTATTCTTGTTCATTTGGGAATGGAAAATTTAGTTTGTTTCATGATTCAAATTTGGTTGGTTCTGGTTCTTTGTCAAGTTACGATAATCTTTATTCGCTTGATACGATTGCTTCGTTTAATGAATCTCTGCAATTAAGTACACGAGGCATAAAGAGAAAATTAACCGATGAGAATTTAGCTGCGTTATGGCATAAGAGATTAGGTCACATCTCTAGATAGAGAAGCACTTAAAACTGCAGCATATATCCTTAATAGAGTTCTAACTAAAGCAACTACAAAAACTCCTTACGAACTTTGGACAGGCAAAAGGCTTAGTTTAAAGCACTTGCATGTTTGGAGTTGTCCAGCTGAAGCAAGGTCTTATAGGCCAAGTGAAAAGAAATTGGACTCAAGGACGGTCAGTTGCTATTTTATTGGATACTCTGAAAGGTCCAGGAGTTACAAGTTTTATGATCCCACAACTAAGTCAATTTTTGAATCAGGAAATGCCCGGTTCTTTGAGGATGTCAAGTTTGCCGGGAGAGATATAGTTAGAGACATTGTCTTTGAAGAAGAATATGTTGATATTCCCACAGGTGTTATTGACATTGTTCAGGAACCTCTTCCTGACCCTGTTGAAGACACAATAGATCAAGACAATGTCGAACCTCCCATGCAAGAAATTATTCCAGAAGAACAAACTCTTCCACCTCAAGAACCTATGCCATTAAGGAGATCCATGAGAGAAAGGAGAAGTGCAATACCAGATGATTACATTGTATTTCTCCAGGAACATGAGGTTGACATTGGAGTAATGGAAGACGATCCGATCAACTTCCATCAAGCCATGGAAAGTTTAACTCTCAAAAGTGGATTGATGCCATGAATGAAGAGATTAAGTCCATGAAGGACAATGACATCTGGGATCTTGTCCCATTGCCTGAAGGTGCAAAACTCATTGGTTGCAAATGGATATTTATGATCAAGATGGATTCAAAAGGCGATGTTGAAAGATATAAGGCTCGTCTTGTCGTAAAGGGATTTACACAGAAAGAAGGCATCGACTATAAAGAGACTTTTTCTCCGGTATCTTCGAAGGACTCTTTCAGGACTATAATGGCATTGGTAGCTCATTTCGATCTTAAGTTACATCAGATGGATGTAAAGACGGCGTTTCTCAATGGTGACATTGATGAGACAATCTATATGGTGCAACCAGAAAACTTTGTTTCGAAAGACTCAAAGAATATGGTTTGTAAACTTAAGAAATCCATCAATGGGCTCAAGCAAGCATCTAGACAATGGTATTTCAAGTTTCATCAAGTAATCATCTCATTTGGTTTTGAGGTGAATTTGGTAGATGACTATATATATCATAAGTTTTATGGGAGCAAGTATATTTTTTCTAGTTTTATATGTTGATGACATTTTACTTGCCAGCAATGATATAGAATTATTGCATGAAACTAAGAGATTTCTAGTTAAGAATTTTGAGATGAAAGACTTGGTAATGCATCTTTTGTGTTGGGCATACAGATACACCGAGATCATTCTCGGGATATTCTTGGATTGTCACAAAAAAGTTATATTAAAAAGGTTCTCAAAGATATGACATGCAAGAGTGTAAACCAGGTGATACCCTTGTGGCTAAGAGAGACAAGTTTAGTCTAAATCAGTGTCCTAAGAATGGTTTTGAAGAAAAGGAAATGCAAAAGATTCCCTATGTATCAGTAGTAAGGAGTCTGATGTATGCTTAGGTTTGTACGCGTCCTGATATTGCATGCATTACAGGGATGTTGGGCAGATACTTGAGTAATCTAAGATTAGACCATTAGAAAGCAACCAAACGAGTCATGCGGTACTTACAGAGAACGAAAGACTACATGCTCACATATCAGAGGTCGGATAAGCTTGAGATCATTGGGTATATTGACTCCGATTTTGTTGGATGCCAATATAGTATGAAATCTACATCGGGCTATATATACCTGCTAGCTGGAGGTGCTATTTCTTGGAAGAGTGCTAAACAGTCTCTTATAGCCTCTTCTACTATGGCAGCAGAGTTCATAGCATGTTATGAGGCGTCCAATCATAAAATTTGGCTGCGAAATTTTGTCACAGGGCTGCGCATAGTGGATGGTATTAAAAGACTACTCAAGTTATTTTGTGACAATAAATTAGCAATTCTATTTTCCAATAACAACAGGAGCTTGACAAAGTCGAAGCACATAGATATCAAGTTCCTTGTTGTTAAAGAAAGAGTTCAGAGTGGACAGTTGTCTATAGAGCATATCAGAACAAACTCCATGGTTGCGGATCCGCTTACTAAAGGGTTACCACCCAAAATGTTTCATGAGCACATTGCTCATATGGGTGTTATGTCATCAAGTGATGTTCAGTTTTAGTGGGAGTTTATAACTTCTAAATGCTTTTATGATATAGACTTTTTTGTTTATGTATGGTTTAAGAATATTTTCTGCAGAAATAAAGTTTTGGTGTATTGACACTCTAATTTTGTTATGCTTTGATCTCACTAAGGTTTAAGGAGGACCAATTGGAATTAGGCATGTTAAGATCACATCACATGAAAATTTCATGCTACACATTCATATCATGATCCATGTCATTCATTTGTATCAGCATATGTGACCATTGATGGGTTGAGTTACGATAATTGTAGCGAAGACTGCTTTGATCCTATGTTGGTACGATTGATGGACCGGATTGGTTATAGATACTTTCGGTAATGACAATAACATTGAGCTCATATGGTTAATTTTGCAATACATAATTATAAGGTTACACATATAGTCCAAGTGGGAGATTGTTGGATCTTTAATCTAACATTGACCTTATATGTGAATAATTATGTATTGTGGGCTGTCACTTAAGGTTGAGCCCAATTAAAAGTGATCTGATAAGGTTTGGATTATTTGAGTTTTAATGTATCTAATAGGATATGGGCCTTTAATGTATAGAGACTAAAGGGTAATTTTATTTTTGCGATGGGTTAAAATAGAAATACCAATAATAACCCTAGGGTTGTCTATGAAATAGGTGATGGTCTTCGGGTCACACGTATCGTTTTCATCTTTCCTGACATCCCATCATCAGAAAGAAGCAGAGAGAAAGTTAAAAGATTCTCTCAGGGAATACGTGTAGATCTGGAAGACCAAACTGCACGACTCTAAAGAGTTATTGGTCATTATGAATTCAGGTACGCCTCCGCATAATTTCTTAATGATTAACATGATTATTTTTTAGGTTATAGATGATTGTTTTCATTTAAGGGGTTTATTCCGGTTCCAACATATCCTGTTCATGAAACTCATCCAAACAAACCACGCAGCCATAGACTTTTTGATCCTCACATTCTCCTTTTAATTAAGAATTGAGATGTTGGGATTTCTCTGATGACAGATTCATCAAGCCCACGGTTGCACATTCTGGGAGAGAATGCTGTGAAGGGATCTTCATTTTCATTCTGTTGAGCTCGCAGGATGGAAATCCTTCTCAATGGGCTAACTTGATGCCAGTTTGAGCAGCATTTGTTCACAAAAGTTAAGTAGGTGGTAAGTATGAAAATGGTGGCCAAGATGGTGAGCACAACAATGGCAAATATGGGTAGAGCAGAATCTGAAGCAGGTTTGTGGTGGGTGATGGATTGTAATATCTTGTATTTTGATGGGTGGGAGAGCTTGATATACAAGCTTGTAGGAGTGGTTGTGGTTCAGTGCCATATGAAAAGGTCTGAACGGGAGATACGGGATGCCTTCTCTTGAAGGTAGGTTTGAGTGTTCCTATCCTAGCAATGTAACGAAAGATCTTGTCTTGGATAGAAAGGAGTCATACATAATATTTAATTGAAAGAAGTCGTGATGAAAGTGAAAAACCCATAAAATCAATGCATTGGATTAGTTCTAAGTTGTACTTCTAAGGAACATGCACATGTGCTGGTCACAAGGAAAAGGAACACCACCAAGAATAGCACGAGTGTTCAGGGTTTGACTTTGTAAGGGACGTACGTAAACTTAGAGAAATACTTATCTAAATCTGCAGAAATACAATTATGCGCATCAAATTAATTAAAATTTAATATTTTTATAAATTTTTATAAAATTAATTATGTGACATAAAAATTTATAAAAATATAAAATTTTAATTGACTTAATGCACTTAATTGAATAATTTAGATTTAAATAAAAATTTCTCCATAAACTTATAAAGAGCGGTTTGGATAAATATAATTGTATCTTTTATTTTTATTTTTCAGTTTTGTTTTTATAACACTTATTAAAGAGTTCAAAATACAAAATTTTAAATAAAAATACAATATTAAAAAATTCATTTAAAATATTTTATTTTGACTTTATTAAGGTACTTATTCGCAAAACCGTTATTTTATTTTAATCTTTTCATTGTGTGAGTGTGTCACTATTGGAGCCTACTCTTTTGAATCTTTTCTCTTATCTGAACGTTGCCTTGGTCTCCATCCTCACTAGTCAGCTTAGAGCAGATCGGTGTCTTGGATGATCCTACTACCCTGTAAGCCTACCATAAGCTACAATACACATGGAAAAGACAAAATAGAACCATGTAAACCCACACTAATTTCTGTATCACCCAACTTTTATTTTCAACCCGCATTAGGAAAAACAAGTCTTTTTTTCTCTTACGAAATACTTGTTTCTCCGATAATTTTAAATGACAATTTAATAGAAAATATGATAATGACCTTTTTGTCTTTGATTTTTCATTTATATAGAAATTGTACAAAGAAACTATACATGTCCAAAAAAAAATCGTGGAAGTTTTGTTTTTTTTTTTTACGTCAAATATTTTAAAAAAATATATTTCAAGGCGCGATGTCACTTATGCCACGTTTTACTGAGGGTTTGATATGATAGATGCACGTAACATAATATTATGCTTGTCTCTATTGTTTTTCAACCTTAGCTTTTGTTTCTTTGTACTTCCAAGTTCCAACGTTTGTTGTTGTTTGCATCGAAGAAGACCCTTGTAAATTTTCGTTAATTTCATAAAAAAAAGCCACTAAAAAGTGATTGAGAAACTCGTTTCAAGCTGGTTCAAAGTCCGTCCTATTCCTGAGGACTACATACTCCCACCAGAAACAAGACCAGGTAACCTCAAAATCCCCTTCAGCAGCAATATCCCTGCGATTGATCTCAGTGAAGCACAGGAAGTTGATCCAACTCTTATAATTCAGAAAATTTTCAAGGCTGCTCAAGAGTTTGGATTCTTTCTAAATTGGTTTTTCTCTTCTTCTATTTTGGTCATACAATAAGATTTTAAAAGCTCAATCAAGTTGATTATTTACAGATAATTATTGAAAGTGAAACAGTTACTTGAATATTTTTTATGGAGTTATGTCAGCATGATGCAGGTTATCAATCATGGGGTTTCAGAAAATCTGATGAATGAAACAAGGAGTGTTTTGAAGGAGTTTTTTCTGATGCCAGCCGAGTACAAGCAGAAGTTGCGTACAGAGGAAACTAGCAAGAAGTGCGTGCTTTTTACTAGCAGTTCAAACTATGCTACTGAAAAGGTTCATCTATGGAGGGACAGTTTGAGACACCCATCTTATTCTCTGGAGCAGTGGCAGCAATTCTGGCCTGAAATTCCAGCTAGATACAGGTAAGTGGTGCAAGAGTAATTTGACATCCTTAAAAAAGGTGTCAACATGCATGCACTCTTAAAAAGAATGTATAATGATCTTTTTCCTATACGATATAGTATTAACACATAAATCAAGTTGCACAATTATGTAATATAATAGGGCATAATATGTAACATATGTCAACTGCAGTTGCAAAAGATGCATGTAATAAACAACAGCCACGATATTATAAATTAACATCATTGATGATTATAAATGCACTTGCGATATTTACAAACATGTACAGAGAGAGTTCTCTATGAAATTGGTTAACTTTCAGTGTTGGAGAGAAAAAAAGAGGTGTGGGTAAAAATTTCGTATGAACTATATTAGGGATAGAGCTACAATCAACAGGGGCCAATGTCAAAAAGTTCACTGGAACATGGTTATTACTCGAGACCTAGCTTTATTGATCCATCCACCTATCTTCGTAGGTGAAATTTCCATAACCGCTACTACTACTACAAAAAATGTAAAAATACTGGCCTCGTTATTCCACATATGTCGTTTATTTCTAAAATTTTTCATTTCCACTTGTGGAAAATGATGATTAATACAGCCCTTAAGGGTTTCATTTTTGTTAGCAACTAGACTCTTGCATGTGTTCTCATGGATGGACGCGTGTTTAGAACTCTCACCTAGTCACCTTCCAACTTCTGTTTTCTTGTTCTGGTGCAACTAATTGAGTCGTGTGACCACATCACTTGTGGATATAATCACATCTTTGCTCATAAAACTTGAAGTACTTAAAAGTTAACAATAGGAGTTTTGAAATTTAGTATTGCAATTTTTAAGTGTGGAATCTCCTTAAGCAAAATACTTACAATGGTTTTTGTAAGTTCTTCTGCTAAAACACCCCACTTATTATT
This sequence comes from Ormosia semicastrata, assembly GCA_029884595.1. Lineage (NCBI taxonomy): Eukaryota > Viridiplantae > Streptophyta > Magnoliopsida > Fabales > Fabaceae > Ormosia > Ormosia semicastrata. Next base: position 11,977,402 of record JAQQTO010000055.1, on the reverse strand, counting down.
TATAAATGTCACAGAAGTATTCACCACAAGGGACAAGGGGGGAAAAGAAGATGGAGATCACACTGCTGCATTTTTGTAATTAATTTTAGTTTGACTTACTGTATTCACCTTAAGAAAAATATTTATAAATATCACAGAAGTATTCACCACAGGGGACAGGGGGGGAAAAGAAGATGGAGATCACACTGCTACATTTTTATAATTAATTTTAGTTTGATTTACTGTATTCACCTTTAGAAAAGGTTTGGGATCACCGAAAGCAAATATTGCAGATCAAAGAGGCCACCAGGTTTTAACCTAAAACCATGATGTATGATACGATGGTTAAAGGCTTAAAGCTACATTGAAGTTCAATGTTTCACATTAGAATATTATTAACCACGTGATGAATTTAATTTAATATTTTCATGTCTCAATCCAACCCTTTACTTAATATATAATATTCTCACCAGAACTTCATTACAGAATTTATCTTTGGGACCAGTTGGATCATTAGTTCAAGGAAACAAGTGGCTGGGGGCCTAGACAAATGGATGGTTATATTTTGTTTTTTTCAAATTTCTATTAGGTATTGCTAATAAATAATAATGATTCAATTAGCATATAACCTTGTGACACATGATCCTTCTGACCTCAGCCTCATTGATATATTATCAATAGGGTGCCTTTCTTTTTGAATAATCCAAACAAAAATGCTTGAGGTGTGTAACCAAAATGCTTGAGGTGACCTTCCAAGGGCCTTCAGCAATGAGCACTATGTGATCCACATACGATGAACTCTAAAACCAATCTCCATCAGGGGGTCCTTTGTCACATTGATAATTTTCCCATCCATTGAATCTATGGTAAATTTCCACACTTAGCCAACTACTAAGTGCACTTTCTGTCCAATATAAAAGCCATAGTCAAGATAAAATACTTACTCAAGTGTAACACAATGGAAGAGGGCTTAAAAGAAAAGGTCAAGGAAGGGGAACCAAAGCAAACAAGGTACAGAGGAGTACGGAGGCGGCCATGGGGAAAGTTTGCTGCAGAGATTAGAGATTCAGCTAGGCATGGAGCTCGAGTGTGGCTTGGAACCTTTAGCACTGCAGAGAAGGCTGCAAGAGCTTATGATCGTGCTGCCTTTCAGATGAGAGGTATTTTCGCCATTCTCAACTTTCCAAATGAACATCCTCCATTCAGTGTGGTTTCTCCTACCAAGTCCTCTTCAGCATCTTCAAATGTTAAAACCGAGCTTGGTAAACAAGTTTTTGAATTTGAGTGTTTGGATGACAAATTGTTAGAGGAACTTCTGGAATGTGATGAGAATACCATCAACAAAAACTTGCATCAGTAGGACTTGAGTTTAGTAAGTCTCCCTTGAACCCCTAAAATTATGTAACTGTTGGCTTTATTTATTTAGCGTCTCGATTCGATCAACTTAACATCCTAGCCCATGACGCTAATAATGAGTGTAGTCCTTCTTCAAGTTAGATGTGATTATGAGAAATTTTAAAAAAATAAAATTACATTTTTATCATTAGTTATAACTTGCTAATAATGAGTGTAGTCCTTCTTTAAGTTAGATGTGATTATGAGAAATTTTAAAAAAATAAAATTACATTTTTATCATTAGTTATAACTTTTAACTTAATAATAAGTGTTTGATCTAATCAATAATATCAAAGTGAGGTTATGAGTTTGAATCTCCGAGTGATACTAAAAGAAGATTATTGTTTTTATTTGGTCTTAACATCTCGACTCATATTTTCTAGTGGCAAGCACATGATCTAATAGGAAAATAATCTGTATGTAGTACTTGTGATCAATTTTTTTTGGGGCTTGTGATCAATTTAATACTATAGTAATGTTGCTTACACAATGTTTATTCATAAATTACATATAAATTGCAAATTGAACTTCATTTGAGTTTTGAAGAAAAATATTCAAAGGAATCACTATACACATAACTTTTCAAAAAACGTTTTTCGTATATAAAAAATACTTCAACTTTCTTTTATTATATTTTTATATTAAAAAATATTAAATTAAGTTATATGCAATTATAATATTTTTATGAAATATAATATAAATTTATGAATAAATTAAAAAATAAAAAAATAAAAATTATACGATAGATCTTAACTTTTCAGCCCATTAATCACCACCAGTCAGCATCATGCAAAAGCAGAAGTGCGGTAGCGGGTTGACTCGCTCGATATAAAGTCATGCCGTTATTTCGTTTTCATTTCTGCCTTTCTAGTACGTCGCAGAGCAGTCCACTAGTTTTGGGTAAGGCAACATAAAAGTTGGTGGGAGATACTACAGAAAGCACCTCAGGACCACTAGTGTGGAACCAATTCTGGCTTGATTTGTCATTCCATCAATCTTTATAATGTTGTAAATAGAAAAAAAAAAGAAAGAGAAAATAAGTAGAGATGATGATAAAAGAAACATGACTAGTAAAAGTCTAGTATTTTAAGAATTAATTAGTTATGTAACCAAATTTTTTATTACTTCTTTTTTTACGAGAAAGTATCTTTTTATATAGGATTCTAAATATATATAAAAAAGGAGGTTATATTTTTTCATAATATGTAAAAATTATTACACTATTATTAAAAATAATAAAAGTTATAATTACAAATCATACTAATAATCTTTTATCATCTTTAATACCTAATGAATATAGGCATTCATCACATATAAAATTAATATGCATATTTTATAATATTTCTCCTTTGATGATTATCCTCCTATGAATATGTCTCGTTAAAATCTTATAAAGAAAAATTCAGTGGAATAAAAACTTAACAAAGAAAAAAAAATATAGTATTCATAGGTAACTTAATTCTTCTAAAAAATACAATTAATCATAAAATATATCTTTAAGTCGACGTATTGTAACTCTTATGATGCTTGAACATTCATCTTCAATATTATTCATAACACTTCTCCTTTAAAATTTTTAGAGAAATATACTTTATTCTATCACATTTGATATATCTTCCTTTCAGTTGAGTTTTGTAAACAATATTATCTTCAGTTAGAATTTTCTTTTCATAAGACGATCTATAATATTCTTGAATATGATAAATCATAACTCTTAACTAGAAAATTCACGAATGCTTTCATGAATTGCTGTAATTTTTGCATGATATAAAGAAGTGGCAACTATAGATTGCTTTGTAGATCACCATAATATAGAAATAGCTTCTATAACATTAAGATATAGTACTTTAGGACCAAGATCTTCGTTATCTTCTTTAAATCTCTAACGATCTAACAATTATTAGTGTACTCAATATATGTAAATTATATGTATAAATCACTTAAGAACTTATTTTTTATAACTTGATAGACAAATTTTAATTTGTTAAATGTTCGATTTGTAAGCTGAGACAAAGTTTTATCATTCAAATATCTTTCACTTCAAATTCTTTATATAGACACATAAGCAAATAAAGTACTTTAAGAAATTTTGAAATAAATATATAATGCATATTAACAAGTATTAATGTACAATAAGAAAGTTTCAATATGATGAGCAGAAGAACATAAATTGTTAGCATATGTAAATTAAGTTCATTAGATATTGTTGAAATTTTAAATCTTTCAGGAATTTTCATGTAGATGACATGTATAGAGCCATAAGATGTAATAACATCCATTAGAAGTACTTGACTTCTTGTTTGCAAATAACCTTATCATATACCAAAACGTAATTGTTTCCATTTGTATCCACAAATTTTGCACCTCCTGGGGTTTAGACTTCAGGTCCATTAAAACATATTCTGGAATTTGAGCTACAAATTCAATAACCTCACATTTTATAAGTGAGTTTAATTATGTCTACAAGGCATTCTTCAATTTTTGGTGAATCATTTCTTTGTCGAAATTCTTTGATGATTCTAATTTTCAAGATCCTCATTATTATTTTTAATATTGCGCGTTATGTCAATATGTTGTTGAAAACTATTTCTTTTCAATTCCATCATTTTACTCATAGAGACATAATTATTGAAATCTCGTTATTTTCATCATTTTCAAGTATTTTAACTTCTTCTGGAGTTAGAATTACTTTTGGAGTTTGGAGTATTTTAGGAGTCCTACTTATGTTTCTAATCTCATTTTCAAGAGTATTCTCTTTAGGATTATTTGTCTCGTTAGCAATATTAGTTGCTCTTTCTCTTTTCTAGGTTTTATCTTTGGAATCAATTGGTCTATCATGCTTTTGGCAAGTTTTGTTAACTCATTTGATATCAATTCTAAATTGAGCATTTATAGCTGGTATAAGATTTATTTATCATTTTGCAACAATAGAAAATGCATCTAGCAATTCATTAATTTGTTCTTATTCATAAATGTGTTATCATTTGAACTTCCAATTCAAATTAACTTGTTCAAGGATTTAAATGATATAACGATGATACATTTTAATTAATTTCCTTTTCTAGTTACTTTTTCTTTTCTTGTAATATTGGAAACATCATTTCATATCTAACATATATTCCCAACTTTCATTTTAATGCGATGTGGTAGAGTATGAGTGACTATATCACATATAAGAAAATTTTTATATGATAAATATTTGGCTTTAGGCCAAAATCCAATTGTATAAGGGAGAACTTATAATTATTTATTGGTCTTATACCAACAAGTGCTGCAACATGTGAAAGATATACCCCAAGCAAAAACTTAGGAGGATATTGTGATTTATTTAGCTATCAATTAGAGGCATTTGAACATAAGCAACAAGTTGTTCAACATTTAACAATGGTTATATAATAATCATTAAAAGATTGAGAAGTAAATTCACTAGCATTATCAAGACAAATTGTCTTTATCTGAAAATTTGCACTCTTAATCAAATAACTTGCATAATCTCACAAACATCATGTTACGAGTTGATAATAAGTACACATGTGACCAACTGGCTTCTGGTCATAAAATATCTAAATGATACACATGATTTATGATATAATCCTTAATATCATCTTAAGTTTGTTCTAGAAAGTCAACAAATTTAACTCTTTTTTTAGCTAGTAATAGTCTTATAATTAATTTGCATTAATAATACTATGCACGTAAAAATTCATTATATTGAAGAATTTTTTAATCATTTAATGATACCCTTATGAATTAGGATAACCTTAACAATCATATGCCAAATAACAAAATTATTTAGACTAGTAAACTTATGGTTTACAACAATATTGTAAACTTCTGTTTACAAAAACATAGTGAACTTCTGGTTCACAATAACATGTGTTTCAATTGTACTGATCATATTTATTTGACTTGATAATGAATAAAGCAAAATGTATAAAACTTTGTTCATCGAGGTAACAAAATAGAGTAGCTATTCTGGAGACTTGAATTACTTTTGTATTACCAAATATCAAAATTTACCATTGATCCATATATATAAAGAATTAAGAACACACATTTTTTCTTCAATCAATAAAAATTCTAAGAAATTATTTCATACATATTTTATTTAAACTATTGCAAACTAACAAAATAAGAGAAAATGTGTATGTGATTATTTTAAATCACATAAAAAATAAAATAAATACATATGAAATGACAAATATGAATTTCAAAAAAATAATTCAAGTACTCAAATCATCAATCAAATGATAAATCTTTCCTTCATAATATTTAATAATAATAGACACATGCAAAACATATTATTTGTAGGATCATGATTAAATGAATGATTCTCACAAGTAAAATCTTGAAAAATAACAAATATAACCAATATTATTTCGTGTATGCTACAACATTAAGATAATTTTACTCTATTCAATATTCTCATCATTATCTCCCTACTTCATTTGATATGTATTCTTGGAAGAATTAGAACCACCATTGTAATGATCATTTTTCTAATTTCTACCATATCAATGATCATAACCACGACTTCCGTCATACCCAAAATTATAATACTGAACATTCACTTAAGAGAATATTGGGGTTCAACCCATTGGGTGACCTTTGTAGTTTTCATTAATAACCCATTTTTTGTGTTCAATCATAAGAATGCATAAACTTGATTCAAAATATCTCTTAAAAAAATTTTTATTTTTGCTATTACAGGAGCATATTCGAGAGACATAAAAAAATCGATGATGTTCTCTCTCACATTTCTTTGTTTCAATTATACTAAGATTAAATGGATCTTTTAAAATTTAATCACGATCTAAAGGTATAGTTCTTCAGGAACTATACCATAAATCTTCATATAAAATATAACCATAAAAATTTATTATTTTGTGCAATCCTTCGAGGATGCTTAAATAATAATCTCTTTCACAATTTATCAAGAGTAACAAACTCAATATAAAACAAAACATAATAATTATGTTGTCAAACAAGATTGAGAATAAAATTTCTATAAATGAAACATGAAAATATTTCATATTAAGCTTAACATGAAGGAAGCTATAAGAAAGAACAAAGTAATGAATTTGATTAATTCAAAGAAAGTAATAAGAAAGCAAACTCTTTCAGTAGAACCTCTAAGTTATTCAAGTCATCACTCATATGATAGAGTCTTGTACTGATAACCTGTTGTAAATAGAATAAAAAAGAAGATAAGGAAAGATCAAGACAAAGGAAGTATAAGCACTAAAAGTCTAGTTCTTTAGGAACTAGCTATGTCACTAAGTATTCTTTTACTCATTTCTTTATGGGAAAGCATGTCCTTATATAGGACTCCAAACATACATAGGGAGAGGAGGTTACACTTATTCATAATGTGTAGGGGTTATTATACCATTATTAAGAATAGTAAATGTTATAACTACAAATCATACTAATAGTCCTTTATCACCTTTAATACCTAATGAATATAGTCATCCATTATATGTAAAATATACATATTTTATAATATATAATTTTTTTTATGTGACAATTAATATACACTTGCCATCACTTGATTTGTCCAAGTCAATTCCTTAATCCATAACAAATAAAAACTTAATAGAGTATATTTAAATGTTTTTCATTTTTTAACTGTTGACATATATAAAAAAATCTCAAAACTTAATTTCTAAAAAGAAAATTTTTACATGATCGTAAGTATACAATACTAATGATGCAAGATCAAGAAAAAGTGTTAAATGGTTTTAAATAAAAGGACACATTGCGATATTTCTTGTAATTTGAATGATTAATTGACATACTTAAAATTTTAAAGTGACTAGCATTTTTTTTTAACAAATAGTGGCACGAGGTTCGTACCTGAAAGTCTGAAACCATCCCTCATATTTTTTTGTAATCATCCTGTTACTAAGGCAATTTGGGCTGCCATGAAGGCTTGAACATTGAACCTTTACCTGACAATCTTCATCCTACTCGCTAATCAAAACCACAGCCTGTAACATTTTTTTTATAGAACAAAATTTGGCTCCAATCTTTTTCTCCCGATCCTGCTCCCCAACCTCTTTAATTACTTTTCATGTATCCATTAATTTAATTAAGTGAAGTTGAAGTAACAAACAAAAGATGATTAAAAGATTTGAAGGAAAGAGTTAAAGAAAAAGAATTAGAGTCAAGTTTTGTTCTTTCTAATATGAACTCATCTCGATTCTGTTGTGGTCAACCTGCTTAGCAAGAAATAATTTTGTTTTAAATTCCAAACCTTTTCAAACAAGTTTGTTATCTATATATAGCTGTGAACATGATGGCCTGGCACACGGTAAACCTTTTCCCACCCATAACAAGAAAAAAAAAATCAACTTCAACCCATTATAAATTTTATAATCAAGAATCCCTAATTTCTTGGTCCCCACCTATGTACCACTTTGTGGAAGTTAATACAAATGGGGCTGCAAGTAAGGAAACTGGCTTGGCAGGTGCGGCGGTATTTGCGGATATCCCCAAGGCTCATTTATATTTGCTTTTAGAGTATATTGGAAAATCATTAGCAAATAACAATGTTATTGAAGTCTGAGCATTAAGAACAGATTTAAAGTATGCAATCGAGGATGGCATTGATCACATAACTGTAGAAACATACTCTCTAGCCGTTATAAACAATTTTCACAGGACCCGGAAGCATCAACATCGATCTTGATCTAGGACAACAAGAACTTTAAGGACTAAGTTCGGAAACATACTCAAAGTTCAAACCACAATATGACATGACAAAGAAACTCAATTTCAAAGAGACTTGCTCTGAAAAATTAAGTGAAGTAGCTTTCAAATTCAAACCAGTTCATGTAATGTGTCCAAGGTCTGCTTGAACATGCATGGGAGGATCCCAAAAGTCGGGGATTTTAATATGTTAGTGTGATTATGTTGTATTGACCACCTCGTAATGACTAAAAAAAAAAAAAACACCATAAAGAACAATAACATGAAGAAGAAAGACAAATTCATGTACGATGCTATGCAGACTTCAGCTTATCCGGACACAATACTGCAATTCTTCTTCTTCTTTTTTTTAAATTTAAAATAAAAAAACAAACGGGATTTCGAAAATTATTGTTTTTAGTTTCAAATTTGACAGTTGACACTTTTTTTTAATTTGGTGTTTGTCTTAATTTCTTAAATTAATCAACTGATTTTATAATAGAACAAGTAAATATAATTATATCAAATTTAATAATTATTATTCTATTAATATTTCAGTTACTCATTTTTTTAACAAAATAATCACACTTTATAATACCTTTTTAGTTGTAATCATTTTATCGTTGAGAATTATTATTGAAAACTAATTATATCTAGACCTCTTGTCTTGCCCTTGAAAAATGGGTGCATGATGTTTTGAGAATTCAAGTGTAAATTCTAGGTATATATATGAGTAAATAAAGTCCCGCATTGCCGGTAGTTGCTGGCTGGAGTTAGCCGCCGATGGTTGGCAGTGGCTGGCCGGAGGCGACTGGCGGTGGTCGACCAGAAGTCGGAGGCCGGCGGTGGCCGATCGATGGTGGCCAGCTTGCCAACAGGAGCTTGCCGGCGGTTTGTAAAAGAAACAAAAAAAAAAGGTAATCTAAAAAAAAAGTAACTTGGAACAAAAAAAAATTTGCTATTGTAAGTAAATTTAAAGGTGTAAGGTGCACCCAAAAATAAGAGGGTGCACTCTGCCAAAAAATAAAGTCCATTTTTTTCTTTTGTTTTAGTTTTATCTTGGAAGATGACCTTTTTTTTTTATTTTACATATTTTAAGGAAAGTGGTTGAAGTGTCAATACATGCAGTTTTATTGAAAATTTATGTATTTGGACGCCATGTAATTTGCTTTTAATGTATAAAGAGAAATATTAATGTATAAAATTATAAATGAAAAATACGCTCTGTGGCCGAGCAGGAGGCGGAAAACGGTACAAAGGCTAAACCAAACGGTGGTGGAATTGTAAGTTGGAGCTGGATGTGGTGAAAAATCATATTAAAATATATTAATTAATTAATAGAGAAGATAATATATCATGATATTATAATTAGAGTGATGAAGGATGATATAATTTATAAAGTTAGGGATTATTTCAGAATATGCCATTAGTGTGACGTTCCATTAGTGTCTAAATTCTGCTTGACAATAACATGCATTTTGCAGCGTGGCAGTTCATTTTTTGTTGTTAAGTTGCTGTCGTGTCACATTGCATAAACTCAAAATATATAGAAAGGGAATGGAATACACGCAAGACAAATAAATTATGCTTATCGGTATCCTCGAGAAATTATATAATGTTATTGCAACATTAATAAATGCATACTTCAAGATGATATTTAATATTGATTTTAAATATATTTAAATAAATTAAAATAAAAAATAAATTAAATTAAAATTTTAGTTTTTAAAGTTTTTATTTATTTTTAATTTTTTAAATCAATCCTTACACTTATAAATATCTTTAAAATAATTCTTATCATTAATTTTCATTACAATGCTATTATTATACTGTCAATTTTTAAGTCTAATAAGTTTTCTTTTATCTAATAATTAAGTATTTCTTTATATGTTTACTTTTCTATAAAACGTTCAATGAGTGTTCTTGCATATTAATAAGTGTTCATTTATTAAGTAAGTGTTTCTTTAGATATTCTTTTTATTTCTATAAAATATTTTGTAATGATTAAATTGACAATATTATAATACAATTTGATAGTAGAAACTACTTTAAAAATGTTTATAAATGTAAAAATTGATTTAAAAATAAAAAAATATAGAGACTAAATTAAAAATGTATAAAAGTTATATAGACTCAAATTTTAATTTAACCAAACTAATTTAAATCAATAGTAAAAATTCTTTTAAAATATGTATTTATTGCTATTTTAAGAACATCTAATAATTTCTCGGATCTCCCAGACCATAAATCGAATTTGTTCATGCTTTAACTAATATACACATCGAATCAACGCTTGCATTACTTGTCGTGTTGCTTCGGAGTATTAATGAAGTACATGGATCTTTTGGCAGTTAGTTCTAATGAATAAATTGAGAAAAATTAGGTAAAATCTTTATATACATTAATTTTGTTAACGTGTGTGCTAAACATTTAATACAAACAGAAAATTTAAGTAAATTTTTAACAAGGATACACCTTAAAAAAATCTTATATACATATACTCCCACTAATTTTAACTGTATAAATTTTTACCTAAACTTGAAACACCATATATTTAGGTGTACAAGATCAATTAAGACTTAATATTTTTATGAATTTTTGAAAATGATACCAATTATATTTGATTAAAATACTTTATACTTATGTACAAAAAAGAAATTTATACTTACTAGCGTATTGACAAACATTGTGTGCTTATTAATCCACATTTTTTTTTCTATTGTGTGTTTTCAAAAGAAAACACGTGTATTATAGTGTTTATCTAAAAAATCAATAATGTGAAAAAGAGTTTAAAGTAAAGTGTTGGTGACCGATTTAACACATTTTCATAAATAAAAAAAACAGATAACTTTCTTTATAAAAGCATCTTGAAATTAAAAAAATTGTGACCGAATTCATTTATAATACTCTAAATATATGAATATTGTTCTTATTTTTATGTTTTTGACAAGTGTCATTTTCAGTTATTCTTGTAACGACAATTTCCGTACATTTTTCTTCTTTTTAGTTTGAGAAGATCGACCTGTGTGCATGGTGGACTTGGATTCATATCTCATAATAAAGATAATCTATATTGTCTTGAAAATACTTATTAAGATTTATTAAAAAAAATAAAAACACAAATTAAAGAATAAAAAATAAAAAATAAAAAAATTAAATAAAAAATAAATCATTTAATATATTAAAAATTAAAAAAATTATTTAATATTTTTTATTTTTTATTTCTTAACAAAGTGCTGCTAACAAAATAGAAAAGAAAAGGTGCAACTCTTGGGTTCTGTAGCTAATTTAATATTAATAATTGAACTCTATTCTTGAACATGCGTGTAGAGGTGTCAGTTAAGTTAGATTAACATGTGAATTCACGAATTTTAACTAAAAATAACTCATAAAAGGTGGGTTAAATTTGGATTTGTAGATTGAGTTAAATTGGATTTAAATTTCTTAACTCATAGGAAATGGATTGGGTTGCAGTTTATGATTTTTTTAATCTATATACCTCAATCTAACATGTATATTTTTTTGTTTTTTAAAATAATGTTCTAACTTATGCCTGAATTGAAGGGTGGTTTTCAAACTGCTTGATATCATCGGAGAGTTTCAAGTCGGTCAATCATGGCGTTCCATAGAGTGGAATATCTGCAAATACACTTTGATGCTTAACTTAATGTCAAAGCCAAATGAGAGAGTGTAAGTAGAGAAAGTAAACATACCTAAAATACCCCTTAGTTTATGCTTTATATAGGGGGTGAGAGCCCTAAGGCCTAAAGTAGTGAGCTAGGTCGACGCGAGAGTTAAGGGACTCGGTCTTGGCACAATGGGCCCTATAAGGTCCACATGCAAACATCTTTATTTTTTCTTACCCCGTTTTATTTTAGAATGCTCCCTCACCTTTGTGTGTAGCTTATTAAATTCAAGTGTAGGCATTTTGGTCACGTTGAATTGAAATTGATGAATCATCTTACATTTAATTTTTTTTGGTTTTTAACCAAGATATCTCCATAGGAATTACTTTAGAATTCGAACCCCTAACATATTATAGGTAAAATTTGACTGGCCTATGGCTTAATACGATCCATCAATGGTCATTAACGTCTTTGCGTCATAATGACTAGATATAATATCTTCACGTCATAATAACCAAGCATAATGTTCAAAATCCTAAATGGCCTTAACGGAAGGTATCCGAAGAGTTAGTCTTCCAAATCTCTATATAAATCGACCCCGCAGCCTAGGCAGACATATTCATTCTTCTCTACTCTTACCTGTAGTACTGTCTCGGCTCAGAGATTGGTCGATCGGAGTGTCTTGGTGGAATCTCACCTCGTCTCCAACCAACAAACTGTCAGACGACTAACCTGCGACTCTCCGACGATCACCCCTCGGGTAGAGGACAAAACATCACCCATCAGCGGTTGTTAACAGCTTCATGTCATAATGACCAGGCATAACGTTTTCGTGTCATAATGACTATACATAACGTCTTTGCGCCATAATGACCAGGCATAACATTTAGAATCCTAAGTGACCTGAACGGAAGGTATCCGAAGAGTCAGTCCTCCAGATCTCTCTATAAATCAACCTGACAACCTAGGTCAGATATGTTCATTCTTCTCTACTCTTACCTGTACTACTGTCTCGATTCAGAGATTGGTTAGTCATAATGTCTTGGCGGAACTCCACCTCGTCTCTAACCAACGAACTGTCGGATGGTCGACCTAGGGCTCTTTGATGACCACCCCTAGGGTAGAGGACAAAACATCAGATATTCCGGGTACTGATTGAGTCTTAGGTCAGAAAGGATCGGCAAGCGGAAAAGAAACCTAGGCAAGTAAGAAGAATGATAGCAAGGTATGCTTGGTAGGCAAGTCTGAGTGTTTGGGTAAAAGATGGAACATGAATGACATTACGTCCAGTTATTATGGCACGAAACTATTAACGATCGTTAGTCATTATGACACCGAACGGCCGAAGACCATTAGCCCCTAAAATTGAGCATGTGTTTAACAAGTCACTATTCGTTTTGATATAAGCCAATTGGATCCTGCAATATTATGTCGGGTTGATCCAGACTTACCTTGGCCTATTGTTATGAAATAGGCTTACTTACTACAGGCATTGGGCTTGTATGGTCGGTCTTTTAAAGTCTACCCTAGTCGTGACAGACATATTATAAGGCGTAGAACGGTCCACAAACTCTCGACTTGGTCATTTGTAAGATAAAGCGAGCTTAAAGGTGGTCAGGTGAGAATTGGGCCAATGAATATCGATATCAGTCTCGTAAATACCGATGCCGACCCTATTAATACTAATTGAAAATGTAGATGCCATGTTCAGCCTTATTAATATCCAGGACGGGACAAAACATTTTCAGTGTGATCAACCACTATTAGTAAGCATCTTACATTCAAATGTGATGACACTCCATTTTTTTTAAGAATAACTCATGTTTTTCTTTTTTGCAAAATTTAGAATAACCACTGTTAGTTTATGGAAATTTGACCGTTTTTATAATAAAAAGACTATGTATTCATGGGGGGAAGCAATGAACATTGAATTATAACATAGATAAGACCAGACAGGTCAATAAAATACGGTTCACGGTCGGGAATTATACCAATTATTAGAGAATTTCTTTCATATTTAAAATACTATGTATATATTATTACAACATCTAAGCAAACAGGTTGTAGGGACAGGATGCTTTGTTTGGATCTAACTTCTTTCTTTCTTTTTTCTTCAAAGTTTGGATCAAACTTCAATGACATATTATTAACCAAAAAAAATTAAAACAAAATTAGGTGAATATGTACATATATCATTGTTTTTTCAGCAGCGTTATTCGTACAACCAAAATATTTCAATTTTCATCCAACCCTCTCACAAATTTATTATGTATCCCGAGAGTAAACTACAGTAACATACAGTTTGATTTGACATCTCTCTCACATAAATATACGGTGAACATACGGTGAATATATTTGAATTGGACAAAAATTATTTCCCTTACTTTTTTGGTGAAGGCGCTGTTGAGTTCGGTAATAGTGAATAATGATGATAGATTATTTTAGCACTTTAAAGTTTTTTTATTTTTTACTTTAAATTTTCCTAGGTTAAACGAATAATTTTATTTATTTTAGCTTTGAATCTGGATGAAAAAAAAAAGTTTTTAAGGAGCATTTTCAATTGAGCCGACAAATTTGTCAAATTTCACCCGTTTAAGGCTTGGTGTATTCAATCCTCCACTATCTCACATAGATCCTTAAAAAACAATTTCTATCAAATTAAAAAAATTCAACTTAATGTATAAAGACAGAGGGACCCACCCATAAAGAGTGGTTCAATTGTAAGCAACATTGATATATAAGCTGAGACGAAGATATGAGTTTAAATATAAAGAAAATAATTTTTGTGAGAAAATTATATCATTGTGTTTCTATAATTAAATGTGAATTAGTTTTTATGAGCGATTTAAATGGACCAATAAGAATAATTCGTGTTGTGTGGTGGCGTCTTTCAATAAGACAAATCGTTCGAGGCCAATAAATCATAGACACGGGCATATGATGATGAAGCCATTATACAGTAATTGCCAATCGCATCTTCAAATCAAAGTAATCTAATATGACTTTCCCTTTGTTTCAGCACTCATCAGATTGGGGCATGCTGCAGGATACTTTGTTCGAATCTATTTCAAGCAATGGTATTTATCATCATCATGACCCTATCCATGATTCTCTTTCCTTTGATATGGTTGACCTCTCCAAGGATCATCCACAGGCACCAAATGAAGGGAATGACAACCTGCAGGTGCAGCCAAAGCAATTGTTGGTGAAGTCTGAAGCTAAAGAAGTGCAGAAGACTAAGGACAAGTCTTCTTATATAGGGGTCAGGAGAAGGCCATGGGGAAAATTTGCAGCAGAGATCAGAGATACAACAAGGCATGGCGCCAGGGTTTGGCTTGGAACTTTTGATAGTGCAGAGGCAGCTGCTTTGGCTTATGACCAGGCTGCATTTTCCATGAGAGGCTCAACCGCTGTGCTTAATTTTCCGGTCAAAAGGGTTCGTGAATCTTTGCAAGAGATCAAGTATGGTTGCAGCAAAGGGTGCTCTCCTGCTTTAGCACTCAAGGAGAGGCACTGCATCCGAAGAAAACTGTCATCATCAAAGGCTCCTAAGAGAAGTAAAGGGAAACAGGAATTGGAGGAATCAAGTATAGTGGTGCTAGAGGACTTGGGAGCTGAATATCTAGAGGCACTTCTAAGCATATCTGATCAAAGTGCAAGCTCTAGCCAATTTAAATAAAATTAAGGTAATGTTTCTTGCAACTAGCAAAAACATCACAATACACATAAATCAGTGGGGAGCCCTTGATTGTTGAGGGAAAGGGTGAAAGAGAAAGAAAAAAATTAAGTGTGAAGATTCAATATCTGTGTGACTCCTGTAAAACCCTTTTTTGTGCAAATATAATAACCCTTAAATAAATCTGTTTATTAAATTTACTCTCTCTTTCTCTTTCTCTATTTTTTTTTTCTGCTCCGTTTGATGTTTAAGCTCCTTCATGTTCCTTCATTCTTCTTCAGTTATTCTTTCTGTTTTTAACCTACAACTTCAATTCATAAGGTAGCCTTTCATCCCTTTTAAACTTTATTTTACTGAAAAAAAAGTGGTGCCCTTTTTATTCTTCTAATCATTCATTGCAAAAATTACTAATATTTAATCCAGTAAGAAATTAAATGTTAGGAATGACTTCAATTGATTGTTGCCGTACAAATTTAGGATCATCACACCGTCAACCAATAGCGGGCTATGGAATTCATTGCCTTTAGAAGAAGTGCATCAACTCGTTGACGACGCTCCTCGAGTTGAATTTGATTTCTTTCGTTTTGCTAATCTATGTGGTTTCTATTTTAACTTGTATTTGTGTTAGTATCTCTTTTGAATCCATTCTTGAACCAAAAAGTGACCACCTTCACTCCAGAGATTTTATTTTAGGTGTTGCTTCACACATTCCAATAAAACAATCTAAGATAAGTTCCACACCTAAATAAGAAATATTCACAAAGTAAGACATGCAAAAAAAGGATTGGTTGAGTTGCAAGTATTATAGCAGCATTTGATTTTCTTGTGTTATCTGTTTCAAACTTAAATGTTGCAGCAGTTTATTTGGTATACATATATATCACTTTCTATATATATTCTGTTTCAAGTAGGCAGATTACTTTAGTATATGCATTGAGTAAATGTTAAGAGCTAATTTATTTCATGATTTATAGATATTCTAGTAGAAATGAAAATGACGGTCGAATTTTTTAGCAATACCCTAGGACATACATTTTAAGCAGGAGTAATTCTTTGTAAATCACGGTTAATTGGCAATGGAACTAAATTGTATATATTTTGACAATTATCGCCCAGGAAAGAAAATTTTCACATGACCTGGGGCAAAAGATAAGCGGTTGACTTTACAACTTACATCATTTAGTTTGTGTTGGCTATATTGAAATTTTTTTCTTAGCAGGCAGAATGACAAATTAAGCTGAAAATTATTCATTAGCCATTCCGCTTGATAGTTGAAGATACAACATAATTTGGTTCAAGGGACACCCAAGTTCCCTTGGAACCAATAGGGTTCGATTTTCAATGGATATATATCAATGCCCAAATCTCTTACTTAGTCGCTCCATTGTACCAAATTAAAACGAACAATACTTAACTAGAATAGTAGAGTTAGAGACAGGCTGAGAATAATAGTACTCTCAATTCTCTATCTATATTTTTTTATTAACTACTCATAATTTTAAGAAAGAAAATTATAAAATTATGATTAATTAGTAGAGAGTATGGATATGTAATTGAAAGTGTTAATATTTTCACCCCAAAGAGAGTTCACTTATTTAAAGTGCTTTTGTTTGTGTTTTTTTAATAAAAAAATTATAAAACATGAACATATGTTTAGATAAAATTTTGAAAAAAAAGTAGTTTTTACTTTTTTTAAAAGCATGATTGAGTTGTTTTTTAAAATATTCAATTATGGAAAGATACAATAGAAGATAGAAAAAGTAAAAAAATACTTTTTATAATTGTTTCCAAACATAAAATAACTTTTATTTTCATAAAGATCTCTAAAAATTAATCAATTATTTATAATATTTTATAATTACTTTTTTTAAAAAACTTAACCTAAGGCATCCATATTTACTCAAAAAATAAAGTTTGTGGTAGTGAAACATTGATTTTGGAAAATAGGGAGATAAAACTATGATTACATATACTAAGTAAATTTATTTTAGTATCCTTAGGGAGATTGACTTATGAATTATCTCAATATCAACATTACAGTGGCATCCGTGGCTTCCTTTTTTTGCTTCACTTCATGCACTCTTGGAACCGGAGGAAGCATACATATGTGCTTCAGCTGTTGAACAATGTTTGGCATGTAATATACTCTAAAACAACAAATAGAAAATTAGTAAACTTACCCTTGGTACATACTCTTAGAGATGAACAAATCCAAAACAAACCAACATGAAAAAAATGAAGTTCATAGCAAAAAGTATCAAAGACCAACCTTAACAAAAGAAGAGTTAATTAGTATGCATTATGCAAAGTGCATTCAGCTCATTATCTTGTCGCAGCTAGCCCATTTCTCAAGCAAATAAGGAGAACTATATATTTTTTTGAATGAAAATCAACATATTCTCATCATGAAATAATTAATGAATAAGAATATATATGTATTTAACCACCATACAAAAGCAGCAGATCGATCAAAAGCACGATCTGACCAAAGAAAAAACGATATAAACGACATGAAGAATAAGAATGTTTGTACAACTTTCTCCACCTGTATATATTACCGTAATTGCATATTATTTTTTTCTGATAGAAAGCATTTTGTCAAATAATTTAAGCAAAGAATTTTATAAACAATTCCCAATCTACAAACTATGTGTTGATGACCTCGTAATTGCATTTGAGCCTTCTTTACAAACATAAGACAATAACTCAATAAAGCAGTCATATGAAAGCAAAATAAATTAATGAAAAAGTTTTAACACTATGCACAGAATATTTATATTGCCTCCTCAAAGTCTCCTTTTCAATTCTCATACTTCTCATGAAATAGATTAAAGTAGTGTGGTATTGCTGCTGGTATGGATGGTATGTTTTTATAGAATTGAAGTTGTTGAAAACCTTTTGGAATTCAAATTCAGGTCAGGGCACAATCAATAATTTGAGCAAGTCTTTTCCCAAAATTCTGATTTTGTAGCATATTTATGTCAGAAACAATTGTGTCTGCCTGAATACAAACTAAAGAGAGGAAGTTGTAGAAAGATGCTCACTAAATGGCCCATGAAATCTTAAAATTAGTAATAATTAAATATAAGTATTGCAGTAAAAATGACAACTGCTGTATAATTTAAATTTGATAAAATAGCATTTCTCAACCACCTCTATATATGTTGCATCAAACAATTAAGACAACATCACATATTCGATTAAAGAACCAGTTCAAGATAGCATATAGATAATTTACCAACAGTTTGGTACCTAGTTTGGTTTTATCTCATATCTCGCTCCCCCCCCCCCCCTTTTCTTTACATTACATTTGTGATGTAAGCAAAGCAAAGAAGAATTTTTACACCAAGAACTTAAGAATTATGAAAAAGGATAATAAAAAACAAAGAAATACCCTTAAATTCATTGAGAATACACCAAGCTTAAAATGGGAAGCCTCGAATTTCTGCTATAAGAAACAATTACTGTCTCACAAAGATATGTATCGTGATTTACCATCAATGAAAACTTTGGTAAATTACATGCATTCAAAAGGACAAATATAGCACAACCATCACATGTATTCAAAAGGACAAATAGAGCACTACCTTCACTTAAGTAATAAAATTGTCAATAGAACTGGGGCTACAATTTGTTACCTGATCTGGAAGATGCTGAGACTTGAAGATGTCTCTGCTGGTTTTAGATTTTTGGAAGAGGAAAAAAAAAGGTGAAAGTTTTGTAGGAAAAACGTTATTCATGTCAACACTCAACTATTCTACTTCCTTGCAAGCTTCAACTTATTGATCATATCCAGCCTATCCTCTTGTTTACGAATTACTATGAAAAACTGAGAATGAGGCGAAGGCATTGAGCATTGATCTAAGATAATGACGCATATTGAGAATTCAAAAAATCTGTTAGTTGTACCAGACAAAACAAATTTTAGAAAATGAATAAAAGTGAAAACTTAATTCATAATTCATAAAACTTGTAGACTATTATGTTGGGTAGCATTCAAATGATATGTAACAATCGTATCGGTATATATTTGTATATTCATATATATAGCTACAAGATTAATATCTATAGTGGGGAAAATTTAACCATAAGAAGTGTATCTTTATTGTTATTAAGAGATTGATAAACCGGAAAAGTCATCCAGAAACCCAAATGTTAGAACTTAAAAGGCATGAACCAAACAATGAACCATGCAAATTTGTAGGCAACATTCGAGAAGATAAAAAACACAAATTAACCATTAAAAAATGATCAAAATATAATACCAAAATCTTCAAAGGCAAACTGGAAAACTGTCGAGAGGAAATAACATGAATTGAATTATTTGATGTGCTTCTTCAACCTTCTAACCGGGGTTATACCTAACGGAAGATAGAGAAAATGGACAAGAATTAGAAAACAAAACTCGTCCACAGAAGAAAATTGAAGTGGATATTAACATCATCATATTTCTGAAATTATCAAGTATTTATGTACATTATTCATTTAAGGCAAATCAACCTTATGCTAATTAATTTATAATAATTTAATTAATTGCTACTTATGAGTAATGTACTTATAGGCTATAGCATTTATCTCCAGTGGAAATAAAGAAACTGCAAACACATAGGATCAATTAATCAAACCCAATAAATAGACCTACCCACTAGCAGATACAGATTCTCATTCGAATCAATAGGGCAATTCTCTCACATTATCATCAACCTAAAAAGAAGTTATTATGAAAATAAAATAATTTTGGTTCCAGAATGCCTGATAATAATTTTGTTTAGAAAAAGAATACATATACCTCTCTTGTCCAGTACTGTATCCGTTGTGCATCTTCTATCACTGAAATATTTTCCTCTGCGGATTTGACAGCTAAAAACTGGAATCCAGTAACTTCGAAACTGTATGAAGTGCACAAAAATTGGTTTAGCATTGAGAGAAAAGAAAAAAAGACACAAGTGGGGGCTTTCTATGGGTGGAAGATAGGGTTACAGAGACGAAGGGGGAAAAGAGAGATGCAGGTTTCGTGTCCAATCGTGAGAAACGGTAATTTTATGCGATATTAACTGTCTGAGAATACGAAATAACTTAAAACACATAAATGTAGAAGAAGGGGGTATATATACATATATATATATGTTAATGTCAAACTGTAGGATAATATGGTCATTTTATCACTTACACATTCGTTTGTTATTTAATTAGCCATTATCACGTCCAAAAATCACAAAAAAAAATAGCCATTATCACTTTCTCAATTATTCCCTGCTCATAAGCCATAACTCGCGTAAGAAAAATTCAAGACACAATTCAATTAAAATTTTGCTCTAATAGTTTATACTTAGTTTTAATTTAATTTCTATAATTTTTTTTCTTTTTAAATCAATCCTCACACTTATAAAAGTTTTTAAAATAGTTCTTGTAATTAATTTTTGTTTTAGCACATTAATTTAGTCCCTAATAGATAATTTACGGAGAAAAATATAATATTTATTCAGAATAAATAAACACTTACTAGAATGAAGAAACATCTTATTTAATATTTTATACAAAAAATGAATATATAAAGAAACACTTATTAAATAAATAAACATTTATTTCATTAGCCAACTGACAATATGATAATGATATTATAACATAAATTAATAACAGAGACTATTTTAATTTTTTTTGTAAGTATAAGGATTGATTTGAAATTAAAAAATTATAGGGACTGAACTAAAAATAATTGTATAAAGACCAAAACTTTAATTTAACCATCAATTTATAATTAGATGCAATAATTTGATTAATATTTCATGAATAACTATAACTGTAATAAAGGTTAATCTTCAGGGGAACTTATAATTAAGAAATCTAAATACAATTATAATTATATATCAGTTTAAATTTTTAACTAAGTTAAACTAAATTAATATAATTAGCTAACTAATTGTTTATTGTAATTTACATGATAAAAAATTTCGTAAGACTGTATTTGGAATGTAAAAAATAAAAATAATTTTATTTATAAATTAAATCTTGTGTTTAAAATAATAAAAAATAAGAAATAATTTGATTTGATTTTTAAAATATCATAAATTTCATATTTTAATTCAAAAATTTCATCAAATTTATTAAGATTTAATTTGATTTGAAATAAATAAATTATTATTTTTACTAATTATTTTTAACTACTTCTCATAAAGTTAAAAATATAAAATAATAAAATCAAATAAAATCAATTCATATTTTAATAGGTTCTAAACATAAGAAAATAATTTACAAATCAATTCAAATTTTATTTTTTAATATATTTCAAATAAAAAATTTAATTTCTAAATCAAATCAAATTAATTCAAACAAACTAAAATCAAATTTTAATTTTAATTGATTCCAAACACATCATAAATTAAACTCTCTTATTCTCTACGTTGTGTTTATTTTTTCTCTCTTCTCATATTTTATTATTTAGTTATTTTTTTCCAATTTTGTCCTTTTCATTTCTAATAAAATTGTTCTATATAAATAAACTCAGGAAAATTATACAAAGCAAACCCTTTTCAAAAGCAACTATAATCTATAATTGTATGAATAGTTTAGAATCTACAATTTAATTTTAGAAGAACAAAAGCTATAGTAAACCTCTTATTACATTAATCAATTACTTATATAGAAGTCACTTTTAAACTCAAATATTTGGTTGTTCTTAAATCTTATGATGTATCAAAGCAACAAGGTGATAGATCACCACTGATATGACTAAATTAGATTATATTTAATTAGATTGAGATAAAAGATAACTATGCTATCTAATGTTCTTTATATGTAAGAGTACAAATACAATTTTATAAAGTTGATGTAGGATATATAAAAATTTGAACAACTTATTAGCTAGGGAAAACTTTTCTCCTCTAGCTAGTTTGTTACTCACAAATTCAGAGAGGCTAATTTCTTTAACTAGGAAGACGCTGGAATTTGAACATATATTTGTAGTTTTACTTTTTTTTAAGATAAAAAATGAAGTGAAACAGTGAGAACTAAAAATTAAACCCGAAGAAAGTAAGAAAATTATTAAAAAGACCTCTAAATCATAGATTCATAATAGTCTTTGAAGAGTTAGTCTGATAGTAACGCTTGTAACGATATCCTATTAAAACACTAAAAGAAAAGACGGTAAAACTATTGAACAAAATCCTTATCACTTATATGAAATTAAAAAAAAAAAATACTTATCTCCATAAACTGTTGTTGACCTTCCATGCATCTTTTTTATTATACCCTGACTTCTATTTTCTTATAAATTGCAAGGAAAAACTCATGCTTTTGCTATCAGCACACATTTATTTTTGTTTTTTTAAGATATTTGTGAAACTAATCCTTTCAGATAAGAAGTGATACAGTCAAGTCTTTTTTACAAGTAACATTTTTGAAGGTTCGAATCTTTAATCTTTCATAAGAGTACAAATAAAATCCTTATCACTTATACGAAATTTAAAAATAAAATCATTATCTCCATAAACTGTTGTTGACCTTCCATGCATCCTTTTTATTATACCCTGACTTCTATTTTCTTATAAATTGCAAGGAAAAACTCATGATAGTTTTTGCTATCAGCACACATTTATTTTTGTTTTTTTAAGATATTTGTGAAACTAATCCTTTCAGATAAGAAGTGATACAGTCAAGTCATTTTTACAAGTAACATTTTTGAAGGTTCGAATCTTTAATCTTTCATAAGAGTACAAATTGTTTATCACTGACCCCAACCTTTATAGTATCAGCATACATTTATAAAATTATCACATTATTATTCAACATTTGCAATGGATAAATACTTAAAATAGTAACAGAAAGGGTCAACAAGGAGAGGATTTTAGGGAAATGAGAGAGCAACCTAAGAAAAGGAATGGATTCGCTCATGTAAAATTCTACAAATTTTAAGAAGATCTCACTATTTAAGTCTTAATATTTATCTTTTTTTTATATTATATTGTCATGTGAAAATTTTAGACGAGAATATCAATTTTCATAGTAAAAGATATGCACTATTTATTCCCTTATATATATGTGCATCATGTTTGCTTTGGCTTAATAAGAAGAAGAAGAGCTAAGGGACTGAGACAATCAAACAAAGAAAACCAGAAGTAACACTTGTAGCTTGTTAATTGGTACTTACATGTATATACTATATACTGTTCTTGCTCCCTGACGGCCTGAAGTACTGATCAAGCAATTCGTCGTCTTCTTGATAAAGCCACTGCTATTAGATGCAGAACATGATCAATATGTACGAGTTAATTAAGAAGGAGGAGGCAGAGATGATAAAGAGCCTGTGGTATGAGATTTGTACGTGTATATATAGCTCTCATTTAATTATCAAACATCAAAGTGTAAAACAGATTTGGATAAAAGGAATTCAAACAGATCACACAACTGCTTACGCTAGCAGCCAAACTCAGACATATGCAATTGCCAGTTTATGTAAGTGACAATATAGTAATAGTAGTACCATGGTACATGCACTTGTATGAATTTTGAAATCAACAAGTGGAAGACAGGTGCATGCTTGCATTGATTCATGAACATTGAAGAAATTGGAAAGATGAATGAGAGGCTGCGCTAGTTAGCAGGACTTTCTGTTTGTCCAGATACATTTTGCCTCATGTCTCGGTACTCGGATCTCATGTATTTAGGTTTACAATCCCTGGAAGAAAAGCAACTTGCTTTCTTAATTCTATCTTTAAAGAAAAAAGATAAAGAAAGAAAATGCTCAATTGAGTATTGTTAATTAGTGGAACTTGAGCATCAAGCCCCAGTACGATGCATGTATCCAGAATCCATTATCTAACTCCTGTTGAAGCACATACGAATATGAAGCGATCCATGTACTAGTTCGGTAAGTTGTCTTGGAGGAATTATTGTTTCAAGATCTAAACTTTTAATGATAATAAAACAATTAAGAGACTAAATTTTTATTATTATCAATTAAGAGCCATAACTTTATTAAAATATATTTTTACTAATAAAAAAGTTGAAAAGACAAGAATATTTAACTTAATAAATAAAAATAATTTATAATATGAACAAAATATATAACATATTTTTTAATTGATAAATATAATTAAAATATTTTTTATTAAAATTTAGATCCTTAATTATTAATTAAAATAAAATTGAGATCTTTAATTGATAAATTTTAAAATTAAAATTTTTAATTAGTTATCGCACTAAAACTAAAGTATTTCTACAATATTTTTCTTAGTTACCTTGTATTAATTAAATGTATGTTGGGGCATTATTTCTTGCCTTAAGAAATAAGAATCATCAATTCCTTTTGAATATTTGTGATAACTGATAACATATAAACAAGCGCAGTAGCGTCCGTTAAATTTATCTTGAATCTGGAATTATGAATGGGTTAAAAGAATCCAAAACGGATACGCATTAACAAAAACTTGGGATATATAGATAGCATAAATTTAAGTACTATTGCTGTTGACCGAACAACACAGAACATCATTATGTCAAATGAATCTAACTGGTCAAATGCTATAAATTTTAATACTAATTTAAGAATTTTGTTATATTTTTTAAAATATTTTCTTAATAATTCATTTACTATCTGATAAAAAAATATTAAATAAAAAATTAAATATAATTAATATCTTAAAAATATAAAAAATATTTAATATTTTTTATTTAATAATTAAAATAATTATTAAAAAATGAGTTAAGAGAATTAACTATTTTTTCTAATTTAATTAACCTGATGCTATATTCTAATGGACTTTATTACAGCATCAGAAAAAGAATCCTATGACCAAACAAGACACCGTTTTCTGGCCAGTTTGTTTGGTTGAAAATGAGTTACCTCAAGTTAAGTTTTGTTTTAAATGGGTTTAATTTATTTTTTATATATAAAATTTGAGTATGACTTATTTATTTGGTATAAATTAATTTTTAAAATCTGATTTAGTTTTTTTAAAGTTTAATTTGATCTTTTTAAAAATTTAATTTAATTTAAAAATATATTTAAAGACTTATTTTATAATAAATTTTTTAAATATGTTAATATGTTTATCTCTAAATAAGTCAATAAAATAAACTAATAAATTTAGACTTTTATGTAGATTAATAAATTTAGATTTTTAAAAATATATTATATTATTTATTTATTATATTTTTATATAAAATAAACAATATATATAATTAAATATGTTAGCTTATTAAACTTAAATTTTTTTAAAAAAACTTAAAATTTAACCAATTTAACTAAATAAATTTTTTAAAAAAAATTACCCTAATATTTTATTAAACAAATCAGGTCATACTAGACCTTAAATAGACTAGGCTATAGATTCATAATAAAATCGCTTGACTTATTTTCACTTAATTTTTTTTTAAAATCCTAAAAATTGATCTATTTAATTAAATAAATTTTTTTAAAAAAATTGACTTTATATTTTTATTAAACAAATTAAGTTAAATTAGACTTTAAATATATTAAATTATAAGCCTATAATAAATCGTCTCACTTATTTCCACTCCTGCCACCTAACTACGCCGACTCTAGGAAAAGTCAAAGAGAATTTGGGAAAGTTTCCTTAATCATCATGAAGGGAGAGGTTTTAGTGTGAGACGTTTCCTTAACAATCCTCTAAATGTGATCCTGGTTTCGAAAATTGGGACCAGCGTTGGCTTGTAACGCTTGTCAACTAATGGTTAAAGTCTCACGGAAATGGACATAGACACGGGACACGATATGAATATAGATACAGAAACATATTAAATTCAAAATTTTTAAGATACAGACATAGTATAGATATAGCACATATATATATAAAATTTTGATTATAAATATTTCAAACACAATTCTTCAATGATAACACAAACATCTTCATTTATAACTAAAAAATAATCAATAATAATTAAAAAGTAAACCATTAGACCAGAGTGAAATTCACTTGAAACTTGAACCATTAGTACACAGTGAACACAATGTTTTGAAGAAGAATAGAATATTTTTCCTGAGGGTGGGTCGGGTGATATTAAATTTATGGATTGTGATATTAGTATACTGTCATACAGTAAATTTTTTTTAAAATTTTAATAGGATATGTCAAATATGTGTCCGTAGTGTATCCGAGATGTGTCATGACCATGTTCGAGCTGTTTCTGATTCAAATAATAATAATTTTTTTTAATTAGACACACTTAAACACGTGAGACACGTGTGTCATATGCATGGCGAAATGTATTTATGTCGGACACGTATTTGAAACGTGGACACACTAATAAAATAGCGTGTCCGTGCTTTCTAGGTTAAAATGCACACAGCTCAAACACTCGATCGTTCTGTAATCTGTATCACGCTCCTAATCAAATTCCAAACCACTTGCTTGCGCTTTTGGTTATTAATTAATACAATAAGGATATTCTTATCGTTCTTTTCACATTAGTTTTTATATTATTAATTATATCACTTTTTTCTTATTACTTTCTATCACTTAATCATAATCATAAAAATAAAATAAAAAATGTGACAAAAAAAATGTAACGAGGTAAATGTTTTCCTAATTAATAGTTTCCAGCTAGCTCATTGCGCCTGTCTTCCTACTTAATTTCTTTATTTGCATCCCATTTTTTTAATATTGCCTCAGCAAATGTACTGAACTAAAATTTAAATATAGTAATTAGAATTATATATATTTATATGAAAAATATTAGCAACATAATTTTTTAAATATTCTTTTTAATATTTATTTTATTATTAATTCATTTCATATATATAAAAAAATTATTAAAATTTAATAATATTTATTTTTAGACTAAAAATAAATTAAATATTAAAAAAATATAAAAAAATTATATATTATTAACATTTTTCATATTTATATTGTTGAATATATACTGCAAAATTGAACTGTACGATGCAATGCACCAACGTGGTTCTGGTTCCGCTTGTCTTTAACCAAAATTTCAAGCAATCAATGAAAATGGTTATCAGAAGGAAAACGATAACAAATTACAAATAGTGATTTATGTATCTGCATTCGTCCATTCAATAAGATTCGGATGCATTAAAATACGCAACAAGTTCCCTGAATCAAAGGAGGACCTATACTTATTAAGCAAATGGCGCAATATTACTTATTTAACTAACTACTAGTTGATTAATGATTACAATGAACACCCGTTTCACTATATTTTTAAATCATTTCAACGTTCACGTGCGCATTTCCTTTATCATATTTAATTTAAATTTAATGATATATAGCGGCCAGATTCATGGATGCATTTGCATCACCGCTGATGCATTTATATGTAAAACAACACTGTTTAAGAAAATAAAAAATGGCCAGGTACTAGGAAAGGAAGTGATAGAAGAAGACCCACAACGCGACATGGCCAAATTCACAAGACCATCTGGCCTGGCTGCTGATCTGGTACAGTGGTACTGGTAATGGTAATAATAATGGTACAAACAAAAATTCATGACATTGACAATGACACAATGCTTTTGGACCGGGTTGAAATGACCTTTACGCTGTTTCGGCATGTTTATTGTATCTGCAATATATTAAGTTTACTTAATAATTTCATAAAATAAATGTTTACTTAACCGTAGTTAATTGCTGCAAAAGTGAATTATATATAATCCTAAGCAAACTTTATCTATATTATTAAAAATTTAAATTTTAAAATCATCATTTAAAAAATATTTAATTATTATTTATAATTCAAAAATTAATCTCATAATATTGCATATGAAATTATATTTATCAAAGACCAAAAAAAAATCAATCATGACTAATACTACACATTTAAAAAATAATAATAAAAGTGGTTTTTGAATACAATAAACTAATAGAAATCACTATTTTCTCATTTAAAAATTAACAAATATATCAAATTATTCTCTTAAAAAATTTCAAAAATAAAAAATTCGACAACCAGCTTCCCCTATTTGCTAGCCAATTCCCGCTATTGGACCCAGGTGCTGAAAATGTAGACACTTCTAAAGAGAGTTTGAAATTTAATAAAAAATTAAAGACCGAGGCTTCACAATAATAAAAAAAACTAAACCATATCCAACTGTTTTAAGATTTTGAATATATATATATATATATATATATATATATATATATATATATATATATATATCTCTTTAATTATAAATTTGTGCAATCATATTGTCTTATCTAAATTTTTTTTACATGATTTTTTTATTGAATTTAATTATTATGTATTGTCAGTATAATTTTTTTTATATTATCAACTAATAATATATTGTCACATCTTTAAAAATATTTGACTTTCATAACAATTGTCTTAAAAGTCACATATATAATAATATATAATTTGTTGATAGTATAAAAAACTTTATACTAAAAATACATTAAAATTAAACTCTTTATAATATAGATTTTAAAAACACTAAATATAAAAAATATATACATAGTATTATCATAATGTATTATATATGTAGACTCATGTTATACTAACCAACTTATTTATTAATTATAATAATACATAAAAATTGAAGCAGACAATAAAAGAACTTCACAATAGTAATGAGGAACGATTCCACGAAATTTCATTTCTATTCTATTTTTAAATATCGAAAACTCATTATTATCACTACCATTATTTATATGAATTAATGGTCTTGTTATAGATTTAATTTTGATATATTGATATTGTGGTTCAATTATATATTGTCATATAATTAAAAATATTTGATTTTTATAATAATTATCTTAAAAATCATATATATGTAGTGTTTTTTATTATTTGATAGTATATAAATTTTTACACTGATAGTGTATTAAAACTAAACTCTTTTATTATTGGTTGTAACTTGTAAATTATATTTTAAAATACTTGTGTGTTTGATAACTTGAGTTTAACGTTGACTTAAAATTATTTAATACTGAAAATGAGTTAACGATGTTAGTTTAATATAGATTTAAACTAGATAAAATGATTTTAATACCTTCAGCACATAAATCAGTTAATAAATATATTTTTAATATAAAAAATAGATTAAATATATTTAAAATCAACTAAAAAATGCTAAATGCAATGGCAAGTGAGTTCGCATTCTCACATGGAAGAGCAAAAGAAGCAAATGTTGAGAGGACTTCTTAGTCGCGACAGTATGGGAGATTAGTTTTATAACAATACTTATGGATATACTCTCATTAATGACTAAAAATTATGTAATATATTTAAATTTGAATGTTTTACTTAAATCATTAAAAGATAAAGATTTATTTAATGTAACCTTATTTATTTAATCTAATAGTTTCTTTTAAAATGCATTCTGCACTCAAAATTAAAATCAACTCATTACTTTATTCCTTTTATCATTATAATCTCAAAGCTAAATTTTTAGTACTACATTTTTTAGTTTTATCACACTCCCTTGATTTTTTTAATTAAACCGGAAGTGAGTTACATTAGGAAGAAGAAAAAAATGCGAGTACATGAAAAAAATGCATTTATTTATCATTTAAAAACGTAATTTGATATTTTTTAAAATATATAAAAATTTCTATTTAATACCTTATTTGGAAATGAAAAATGCTAGAAAGTTAGAATATTTTAGTCATGATTTTTTACAGAATTAGTTAGCATTCTTTTTTTACTTTTAGTTCGATGAGTAATCTCTACCCTTTAATTTCATCGAACAATCATCCTTAGTCAAGCTGAATTATATGAAATTTCTAGCCAATTTTAATTTTTTTAATAGAAAAGTTTAAAGTAAAGAAAAGTTCTCGCTATTTCAAAATTAAGATAAACTATTAATTTAAGCAAAAATTTATAATAAAATTACAAATTATCTACCGACAAAAAATATCAAATTTAACCTCAAGTTATACTATTATGATAAGCATAAGATGGATTAGGTTAATCAACCCTTTAAACAACTTTTATCATGGACTTAAAATATTTGGGTTTATGGATGAATTACTTTTTTTTATCTGATAATATTTATACATAAATTTAAGTGTATAAAAAATTATTAATTAAAATTTATAAATTTTGTATATATATAATTATTCATAAAAAAATAATCTAATAAATTTTTGTATGAATCTAAATATTATTAATTAAATTTAATCATTTAATTTTAGTTATTAATTTATTTTAATAATAAATTAATGACTAGAAACCACTTTGCAAGTGTCCATATTAAACAAATATTATCCCCACTCACGCTGCTGTGTTTGTCCCACAACGGCCTCAGTGTCAAAGTTCTCTATTCGGCTCAACAATATATTAATCCAAAGTTCCCACTTCCCACCCCAGCCCCAAACTAGCTCCATAGGGAGCCCATCAGTGACCCAAAGCCTAAGTGATTGCCAACTACGCTGTACCCATCTTGATTTGTGGTCAATTTTTAAGATCTTGCACTTGTTTGGTAATTAGCAATGTTCTACGCTCATGGTTCCAATTTGAGTTTTGATTATATCCAAATTGATTTCAAGCTAGCTGTTAGCTTATATAAATTAAAATTTAGCCTAAAAATGTACCCCAAAAAAATGAAGCCTAAAAACAAAGTCTCGGACATGGCTTTCTAGCTGTTAATTACTTAAATTTGATATTTCTATATTGATTACACGTTAACATTTAGTCATAATGTTACGAAACTTAACAGTTTCTGTTTAATTTGGGTCTTCATCAACAAATAATCAAGTAATGTACCCAAAAGCAGTGTCATCTCAATTTATTATTTCAACTATTTGTCAGAAAAACACTGCCATGTCCCCATGTCGGAAAATTCACTTTGTTCATGCCGGGAAATCCAAGGCATTCTTTTTTATATTTTAAAATTACACAACTCTAGAATAATACTTTTTTTTTTATTTTTTCATAAATAATGGTATACAGCCCCTATCCAAGGCTTTTAAAAATATTAGAAGTAATCGAGTTTTCTAAAATTATTTACCTAAAGTTTACTATATTCTGACCAAAAAATTAAAAAAATTAAAAGGAAACCTGAGCCTCTTCTTATGTTTTAAGATGTATGATACACCCTCCAAAGGAGGGTGTATATTAGACGTTGCCTCAAGTAATGTACCTAAAAGCAGTGTCATCTCAATTTATTATTTCAAGGTCCCTATCCAAGCCATTCTTTTTGTCTTTTTCTTTTTTTGGTACAGCCCCTATCCAAGGCTTTTACTTTACCTAAAGTTTACTATATTCTGAGCAGAGCCTATTCACAAAATTAACAATTCTTATATTCTTATTTAATATCAAATAAGATATATATATTTTTTTATATTTTATTTAATATTATTCATTAAATATATTTTTTTATTATTATTTTTTATTTAATTATATTTTTAAAAAAAGTATAAATAATAATACATTCTTAAAAAAAAGTATAAGATTATCTTTTTCTAAAACAAATTATTGGAACCCATCCCATCAATAATGTAGGCAAGTGGCTAGAAGAGAACATTGTTGTCGTTTTCTATTTCTAGCTACTTTTTTACTAAGAAATGGATCCTTAGGTTGTTACTGTATCAGGCCAACGACATGCACGTGATCCATTATCTCTTATAGGCTTCATCATTTTTTTTTCTTTTGATATAATGACTTCATCATCTATTTAAGCACATTTAATTATGTTTCCAGTTGTCTGCTTACAATTCTTATCTCCATTTTCACTTTAAGATTAATTTAAGTATTAGATTATCTTTATAAGTATCTATACCCCGTTTTTAACCAATGAACCGCAATGATAGAGCTCTCCAACATCATTAAGTAATTTCATGACCATCCCTTAAGCAGAGGCAGGAACAAGAAATTGCCTACAAAAAATTATCACTTAATTTGTCTGTGTTATTATAAGATTACAATTTTCCAATTTATTTGGTGATATGATTTATAAAATTAAGATCCAGACAAAATAGCCAGGAATTTGAACATCTATAGCAAGTAACTCAGCCATCATAACTATGACATCCTCATACGTTTCATTCTGAAGCAATGGACCCTATCTATGGTCTCTTTCTGTACATCATCATCAGTACATTGATAATTGTTCGTTCCTTAAATGAAGCTATGGATAAGCTTCCATGTCTACCCAATTATTGGTTCACTATCTGTTATATAAATTGTCCCAAGAACTTCTTAAACTGATGAAGTAAAATTGCTGCAATGCAGTTTGGGTCTTGTTTTAAAGTACTTACAATCGAATGTTTCAAGTTTTTAGTTATAAGTTTTAGGTGAGACTCATCGCAATTCTTTCAATTAGTTGCAAATAAAGGTGTAAACGAGTTGAATTATTTGTGAATTATTTAAATTCAACTTATTAAATATTTGATCAACCTTATTTAACTATATAAACAAGATCAAACGTAAACTTAAGCTTAATTATATAAATGAATTAAACTTAAATTTTATAGACTTAACTTTAAAAGCTTATGAATAATTCGTGTATTTGTGTATATATATATTACTTATTCATTTTGTATGGATAAAAATTAAATCACAAAAAAATTATAATTTTAGATTAAAAAAGTATAAAATAATAATAATATTTATTGTTATTATTACCTAAAAGTTTATAGGAATATTATGAATTTTTTGTAACTTATGATGAATTAAAAAAAAGACTTTGAATTCTATGTTTAATTTTTATTCTATCTTTTAATATAAAGATGTTCATTAAATATTAAATTAATAAATCTGAATATTTTAAAATAAGTTTTGATAAAAATAAAAAAAT
Organism: Ormosia semicastrata; assembly: GCA_029884595.1. Classification (NCBI taxonomy): domain Eukaryota; kingdom Viridiplantae; phylum Streptophyta; class Magnoliopsida; order Fabales; family Fabaceae; genus Ormosia; species Ormosia semicastrata. The sequence continues at coordinate 11,944,323 of JAQQTO010000055.1, read as the reverse complement.
AAATTAATTTTTTTAAAAATAAATCAAGTTCAAATGTTATATTTTTAAAGAAATTAAATCCAAACGTTAAATTTAATTTATTTAAATAAATGAATTAAAATATTCTCATTCTTTCGTAAACTAAACCTAAACTTCCAATGCTCGAATCTGGACTTAACTCGTTCTTACGCCAAGTCACCGTCATGCAAAATTACGCAGTGCATTCACTGCATTGACTTCGCCCACAACGAAGTAATTCATGTTACGTTTTGACCTTTTATGGTACGAGGGTCCGACGTCCACTAGTTTTGGATAAAGCTGAGGGCAGAAGTAGGTGGGGCCGGGTAGTGAGATAAGGACAAGAGCAATGTACCAAAAAAAAAAAGAAAAGAAGAAAAAGCCAAGAGCAATATTTTCTTTACATGAGAAGAAATAGTGTGGTGGAACCCTGGAATTTACTCATTCATTGACGAGATGGAGGACAAATTTAAAAGATGATGGGTATTAAAATGGCAAATTAGCGTATAATTAAAAAAAAATTAAATTGAGCGGGGGGCATAATCTCCCCTCTTAACATAGATCCATTATTGTGAGTTAGCTTGATTGATTTATCAGAGATCTATCACTAAACTTATTTTTGACATACTTCAATTTAACTTATTTATTAAACAAATTAAATTTAGGCTTTAAAGATACTTTTTCTTTTTCTTTTTTTAAAGTTTAAAAAACATATTTAACTAAGTAATCCTAGGCCTAAACCTTTAAAAACTGTCATTTGACCTAACTGCCGGCCTATTCACTTGCTGTGTATATAATGTTTTTTATAAAGTAAAATACGGAGTAGCAATTTCAATTAATTAAAAGAATAAATTCTTGCATATTTATTCTTCAAAAATGTCAAGTACATTTTATAAAATAATATTCAGAGTTTATAACTCGATAAAAAATAAAATTTTTAATAATAAACAAGTTTTAAATGTACATTAGCGTTTTAATGATTACTATATGTATCTTAATCCGTATTTTTAATTTTCGTTAAGATGAAAAATAAGTAATAGTCAGTATAGAGTTTTATCAAATCAACTACAAAGTAGTCGTAAATAACTACAAAGTAATAATCAGTATAGATTTTTGTACCAAAAAATCAACTAAAAAGTACGAAGTTAAAGAGTATTTAAATTAAAACTAGTCGTAATTATTAAGTAAATAATAATTAAAATTTTAACTTCTATATTCATATTTAGTTAAATAATAATAATATTTTAGAAAATGTAATATTAGAAAAAAAGGAATCTCCTTTATAATAGTATAAATGACTTACTCTCTTAATTTTTTATATAACCTTTTTCATTGACAATTAACACTCTACACTTTGTGCACCTTTAAAAAGATAAAATCCAAAAAAAAAAAATATTGTACAAATAATTATCCATTATCAACTAGTTGGCCTCCCTTTTTTGTGTTCAAATAATAGAGAAAAAATTAGTTTAAATTTTTTAATAGTTACTTTATACTCAAAACTTGATATTCTATTTTGTCTATGAAGATTACATCGTAAAGTGACAAAGGTACTTTTGACAAACCAAAGGGTTGGCGAACCGCTATGTAATGTGTAGATAAATAAAAGATCACAATTTTTAATTTTAATTATGTTAATTTTTTGAAATTAAGTTATAAAAAATATTTTTATGAATTTTTAATGCTAACATGAATGATTATTTTTTAGTATGTGAATGATCTACTTTTCACCTGATTGAAAAAGTAGATACATATAAATTAACTCAGACACTACTTTACAATTAAAAAATATTATCATATATGCATCGCTCAAGCCAGTGGAATTGCCACTCCAGTATTTTGTTTCATTTTTTTGGTGCAGCACTTTATTTCATTTTTATTTCAAAATAGAGAGAGATTTTTTTTTGGGTACACAAATAGAGAGAGTTTTATAACACTAAAATTAGTGAAATAACTATTCTCTCTCTCTCTCTTTTTTCTTTTCCTTTTCAAGGGTAACTCGAGATTTTATTTATTAAACTATTGACAACAATCAATCTAAAAAGAGTGTACAAAACTGTGCGGAACGCACCCAAGAAATATATAGCAGTAGAGAGAAAAATAAGACACAATAAGGAGCAACACTGTTTAAACATGACAGAGTTCAGATCACTGAGTTCTTATTTCGTCAAGAGTTTGAATTGCAGACCACTTAGAATTATCAAAAAGTTTCAATTCCTCCAAATCCTCCATAAATGGAATTAGTTGAGAAGCTCTAAGGTTTCACAAGTTGTGGCCTCCTTTGTATCATTTTGGCAAACTCTTCCCACCATTAATTCCATAAAATTATAATCCGTTGATATAATAAAGACGGGGAAAGAAATCAAATAGCTGCAGCTTATATACGGGCATTAAACATATTACCTAGGGATGGAATCTCTTGGGTATGAGGGAAATCATGACAGTATGAAATATGGCTTTGACTAGACATTAATTCGGTCTATTCCCGGCACATTCAGGCAAGCAATCCTCATAGCTCCTTTACTACAGATCACCACTGTAACATCGTCGAATGAGAGTCATAGCCAGGAACCATAGAGGGGCTAGAGTGCTGGGTGCTTCACGACGGAGTAATAATTCAAGGATAAGGTTAATTTTAGATCTTTTAATTAAGTAAACTACAACATAATTCATATTTTATAAACGCCCTAAAGACACTAATTGATCCCAAGTTTTGCCGGATTATATTACTAAAAAGTAATGCATTGCTCAAGTTGGTGAAATTTTGGATCAAGTTCCGGCCGGTAGCCCTCTATTGTAAAAACAAAGTAGAGGCTGACCAGAGGCATTTATTTCCTCCAATATATCAGTGTCACGCGCATTATGAGTGTGTTCATCAGAAATCAGTATCATAGCCAATGCTTAGCAAAAAGGGGCCTCTAATTACCAAAACAAAGATACTCTCCATCTCTCTTATTTCCCTTACCTAATTAAATTCCTACAATTATTATAATATCCAATCTTGTTTCAAGTGGAACTCTTAATTGTTAGGAAATTTACGTTTCTTAATTAATGTTGGACATCATATTTAATTGATAATTATATTAGCTAATTAATTTATTGGGTTTATTATTAAGTAATCTAATTTAGTGAGTCTGTAGATTTTACAACTTGATGTGGGCTTAATGAGTAGATATCATATTGGCCCATTAAGGGATTATGAAAATCCTAATTAGTTAATATATGTCAGAAATGGTTATGGTCCCCAATATACCAAATTATAACACAATTTTCATTCTCCCCATCTGAAAGAGAGATGACGGTCCCATTAAGGAGTTAAGGCGATTTGGTTTAGAAAGATCACAAATCATCCCTTTGTTCGTGATTGATTGTCGCAAAGATTTTGCAACAGTTGGTGATCAATAACTATGGATTCAGGTATTTATGAAAATCAAAGAATCCTTGATAATTTGGCATGATATAGATCCTAGGCCTTCTGGTGTTTTGTTGTAGGGTGTATACATCTAGAATTTGTTTTAAATTTTAAAGAATTAAAGAATCAATCTCCAACAAGTGGTATCAGAGCGGTCATCGTTGTTAGATTATTAGGATTTGTGGATTTTCCAGAGCATAGTTAGGATATTTTTTATCTTCTTATAATGATTGTTTCTCCCATTTTTTTATGAACCCTAATTTTGAAATTTAGGGCTTTTACTCTTTTTCTTCTTTTCGCTGCACAAGAATGTATTGGCCAAGAATGTGTGTTGGCATGAATTTCAAATTGGTTTTAGTGGTTTCCCTATAGCCGATAATGTTTTGGTTTTATTATATATTTTATTCAACAAGAATGCCTTCCTGTAGATGAAAGAAAGGCTTGACCAAGAATGATTTACACTTGGTTTTATATATTGCATTTGAAATTGATTTATGTGAATGTCTTTGAAATTTAAAAGATCGATACTAATACTGACATGAAAACAAGGTCACCGTGCAATGGTTTCTTTTTTTTTTTGGTTGGTCTAGTATTTTTAATTAAGTTAATTGAAACAACATGTTGCCAAAGTAACCCCTGTTGTGTAAATTAATTTGATTAAAATTACATAAATGTTTGCGTGAAAATTATTTATGCGAACTGTGCTCGGCCCAAAGGAAGACACAGTTTGACCAAATAATGACATGTCTGCCGTGGTGAATATGTGACGATTATAAAGTTTTTATTTTCATGTGAACAATAGTCGGTCCAAAGAAAGGTTGTTGTTTGACAGAACTTACCATCAATATTTGATCATTGCATTGAGAGTACCACTTACAGTTAATTTCTCTCTCCAAAGACTAGGAATTAGTGTTGTGCTAGGTATCTTGTGATGGATTCTCAATTCTGGATAATTGTTCATGTATTATTTTTACTGACATGTTTATTTATGTGAATATGTTTGTTTACTTTGTTCTTTATCCAATTTATGTTGCTAGTGCTGTAAATATTTATTCTCAAGTCAATATCATCCCAATGCTGAATAGGACGAATTTCAAAGTCTAGAAAGAAGCCGTGGAAATAATTCTCGGCTGTATGGATTTAGATCTGGCACATAGGACGGAGCAACCCACTCCTACTCCGGAAAACCCTGATGAGGTTAAAATTGAGAAGTGGGATCGCTCTAACCGAATGTGCTTGATGATCATAAAACGCTTCATTCCGGAAGCATTTCGAGGCTCTATTGCTGAGAGCAAGAATGCCAAGAAGTTCCTTGAGGAAATTGGGCAATATTTTGCCAAGAATGAAAAGTCAGAGGCGAGTAACCTTTTGGCCAAACTCGTCTCGATGAAATATAAGGGCAAAGGGAACATAAGGGAGTACATTATAGAAATGTCTAATCTAGCATCAAAGCTCAAGTCACTCAAGTTAGAGTTGTCTGAGGACTTGCTCGTGCACTTAGTTTTGATCACTACAAGAAATTTATAAATTAGCTACGGAAAAATCCGTAGCTAATCCGTAGCTAATCCATAGCTGAATTTATTAGCTACGGATTAGCTACAGATTAGCTACGGATTGGTCCGTAGTCTAAATCTTGTAGCTAATTAGCTACCAAAAATTTTTGTAGCTAATTCGTAGCTAATTTTTAAATTTTCGTAGCTAATCCGAAGCTAAGTTGTAGGTAATTTTCGTTTAGAACTTTCTTCATTTCCGTAGGTAACTAGCTACGAAAAAATTCGTAGCTAATCCGTAGCTGATTTTAATAATTTGTAGTAATTCCATAGGTATTTCCTAGCTATTATGTTATTAAATCCATAGCAATTCTGTAGCTAATCCGTAGCTAATTATTCCTAGCAATTTCGTAGCTATTTCCTAGCTATTATGTTGCTAAATTCGTAGCAAATCTGTAGCAAATTCATAGCAATTCTTCCATAGCAATTCTGTAGTTATTCCCTAGCAATTATCCATAGCAATTCCGTAGTTAATTTGTAGCAATTCTGTAATTATTCCTTAGCTAACCAAAATTAATTTTATAATAATAATTGATATGTTTTAAAATTATACCTGTATAAATATTTCAATCAAAATAGAAAAATCTAACAAATAAGTTGTACAAAGCAACAAAATATCATAATTGTATTAATAAGATCAAAACATGTTCTACAAAAAAAGGTTATGTAATCAATGATTCTAAATTAATACAAATAGTTCTAAACAAATTAGCTCTATTATCAACACGTACAACTAATTAATCCAAGTTAACCCCATGATCATCGACTTCATGATCATCCCCGATTGCATCGCTTTGTAATGGTGTCTGCGGCACACCACTTCCTGCTTGGGAGCCAACAATCTCACAGAGGATGGGCATCAGCTGCGTCTGGACAAAGGAAGTCATCGCTTCATTAATAGCTTCCTTTATGGCTTGTGTCGGAACAGTGCAGGAGAAACCACCAACCTGTGAGGATGAACAAGAGCTAGATCTATGAATGCCAATACCTAAATTGTGACTCATGCCATGGACTTGTCCTTTCTTGTTGGAACCTGTCACCTCCATCCACATCTCCTGATCTACCATGTGAAAAGTGAATGTGAAATTTGATTTCAAGACCTCACAATCAATGTAAAAGTCTTTACCAGTTGAGTTAGTAAAAATAAATTTTTATTAATAAAAAATTTAAATAAAATAAAAATATTTAACTTGATACATATGAATTACATTTTTATTTTTAATTAATAAATATTATTAAAAAATTATTAAAGTTGAGATCTTAATTGATAAGTTTTTAAATTAATATCCATAAAATTAAATTCATTTTACAACACTTTTTTTTCTATGATTAGAAAATAAAACAAAGAATAAAATGAAAATAAATTTTTCAACTAAAGAAAAAAGAGTGAAAATGAATTATATTATTTTCTTATATTAATATTTATACTACTTGAATTATCAAAACATAATAAAACAAGCCACAAAGGACTAGTGCATAATGCTAGAAATAGAGAAACCTGATTACGAAAAATAGAAAGATTTACCTTTGTATACAAAAGTGCTGAGCAATATGACAAACAAGCTGGATCCCGGTCTTTAAATGCCTGATCAGAAAATGGTACCACAAATGAATCAAATTAGATCCTAATACAATCCAGACTTATAGAAGACAAACATCACTTCCTATTCCTATACTTGTGAGTTGTGACATGAAGGAAATTACCTGGACATCCAAGCGAATAGATCGTTTGATACCTTTATCAAGCATCATTATATTACAAAATATATCCATCAGCTGAGTTGCCAAAAGAGTAGGATTTTGGAGATGATTGGCAAGAACAAACGTCAATGCTTGCTCCAAGCAATCGTGTGACAAAATACTAGCATATAAGAAGCTACTTAAAATTAGCTCCTTTTCTGCCTGCACACAGTAATGGTATATCATGATGCAAAAAATGTTTAGATGTTCTCCAACACTCATTAAATATTCAAAAATGAAGCATTCAACTGTATATTAAATCACAATTGTATATACTATACATTACACTCACAGAGGAAAAATGAACTGACAAACAATTCATGAACTTCCCAGTTAGTCACATAAATTTTTAGCCCCTAGTATGTAAGAGACTCAGAAAATGAAACCAAAGAAGGAGGAGGAGGAGGATGAAAAGAATCAATTTTCAATGGGAATGAAGCATAAAGAAAACACAAGAAATAAACATTTTGGGTACCTCTAACTTGGCTTCTTCTCTGACAGCGTCCCAAATTGGGTCAGCACCATCCAAATGGTGATGAAGCTGAGATTCCAAGACGGGGAGAGGATCTGAGTTGGGAATTCCCAATTATTTTCTCTTAAAACAAACATAGAAATGCAATACTCAGGAAGGAAAAAACATAATTGAACATGAGTTGTAATGCAACATGGAAAAAAAATAAAGGACAGAATCGAACATAACGAATTGGAGCAATAGAAAAAAGGAAACTTTGAAAGGTTTCAGCATGCTTGATCACAAAAAAATTGAGACAAGACAAAGCACTAACACGCATGATGGATCAATAATTATAATAATAGATCATCATACCTAAGGTAACAGGAAAGCAACACAGACAGACTGGGACGGTGACAAAGATAAAGGCTAAAAAGGTTTCTTTTTGCTTAACCATCCACAAATGATCACAAGAATTAGTAGTTTGTTTGATTTTTTTCCTTCACTCATTTTTCTCATTGGTGAGTTAGGTCAGAGGGAGATTTATAGGCTTAGACTTCATATTATATGAAAACAGAAGAAAAAAAAACATAATATTGAAGAGTAGTAAATCATTTGCTATAAATCTTCCTATCAGAAGAAAAAGAGTAGTAAACAAAAAATTCCATCTGATTTAATTCCTCAATATTGTTTACATTTGGTTAACACGATATTGAAGAGATAAGACATGATAAAAGCAGAGGTCTTTAAAAAAAATAGACACTTGCATTTAGAGAGAAAGAACAGAGAGGTAAATGCCAGAAGATTAGAGAGGTGTGTCATGAGACCAATAAGCCTAATTAGAGGCCCTATAGCAAGAACCTATTTAATAAGTAGCACAGAAATCTCTCAACATCATTGATAAATCAAACTGTCTTTGACATTCAACGAAGACATAGCTAATAAGCTTTTAAAGGATGCTCACCTTTTTCTCTGCAATAGAAAGCAAATAATCTCACAGATCATAAAAATCTTAGATTTAGAATAATGTACTGTCATTCATAATATTCTAGTGCAAAAATAACTATATTGAAGTACTTTTAACAGGAAATGTGTATAACCTTAGTTCCCTTAATAATTTTGTTTGACAAAATAAACATATAAAAACTTATATGCAGAACATATTTCTTCAATTTTAATCAAAAGTTAATTTGTCCAACTTTTTTGTAAAATCACTAACCATTACAGTAGCCCCTGTAAATTAGCAACTGCAACTTCTAATCCTCTGCTAGCAGTTGCATTTCCCATAGCTGATTGTGCCCCATCAGAAAGCTTTGTTCTCTAATTACCACCTATGAGAGAGACAATCATAGACTAGGGGAAGGTGACCTATCTCAACATTGAAGAACATATGGTCCCCTCTCGCTTTGTCTTTTAACCAAACTCACTCAGTTAATGCTGATCAAAATAATTACACCAAGAACTTATCAGTTAAGCTATCTACAAAAATAGTTCATTTGTTAATATATATTATACTATTATGAGCACAGATAAGTAGTTAACCAAGTCCAAATTCAGTGGGTGGCAAGTCCACTTTAAGCAATAACATACCCACCAAACCTAATCTCATCCATAAAAAATTATGTTTAATTGAAATCAATTTAGGGCTCAAATTAATACAATGAAACATACCCACCAAGCATATACTTGACTGTTGACTCAGAAGTAGAACCTCACTTTTAAGGCTAGTAACTGAGTCTTAAGAAACTATACACAATGAGTACTCAATACTCAATAGATTCAAAAGAAAGGCTCAAAATCTAAGTTATCACAAACCTTAATAATCTGCGAACATTTAGTGCTCTCATGTAGACCAATAATTGATTTTGCTGAAACCTACCCGATTATAGAAGATCAAAATCACAAATAGCTATAATTAAATATAAAGTCAGAAGCAATGCAGATTTATGGAGAGTAATATTCAAGATAAGGATAGAACTTACTATCTTGACATATGGGAAGTCACTGTCAATACCAACAATCGCTGCAAGTGCAGTTTTACCACTATAACAACAAAGTAATTAGAAACATTCTATCAAAAAAGTCAAATGAAGATGAAAATTCACATATACCTGCCACTAGAACCTTCCAGAAGACAAGTAACAAGTGGGCTTCCTTTACTCACTTTAACTTGCTCGACAAGCAGCATTGCTCTTTGATAACTATGCTTATGTCGATCACCACAGATCCACCATGCCATGAAGTCTATAAATCAAATAACACAAAATAATATAAGTGAATGCAAATTTGCTGGTTTGTGCAATACTTCCAGACAGACTTAGGTTTCCATTTTGCCACATACACCATAAAACTAAATAACTAATTTTGAAAACAACTAAAACATCATAAAACAGCTGAGTTGCAAAAATATTTGTGATAAATTATCCAAGGGACCTGCACAAACTCCAGCTGCAAGCTCATGTACCATCTCTTTCACCATTAAAATTAGCTAAACCATTTTTGAGAAGCACCTCGCCAGTAGATTACAAGCTCATGTACAACATGGTATTTTATTTAAAAACATTTTATATTAACACCAATAGGATAAGCATGTCATTTAAACAAGTAATTGATAAACAAAGCAATTATATCTTGATTTTCACAGACCTCAAACTCAAAAGAAATCTCATTTCCTTAGCATAAATCAATGCACACACACCCAAAGTTACTAGCAATAAGGATTTGGCAATTTATTAAATAGTAAGCATGCCAACAAGTATTACCAAATCAGCAGAATAGTTGCAAGTTAACACAAATTAGCAAGTTCACACTTAACATCATATTTATTTTTTTGGTACATCACTCAACATCATATTTAATAGTTGCAGATCTAGTTAAATTGAAAACAAACCCAAATATTGCATACATTGAACTCTAACAAGAAACCATTAAGAAACCCAATGTGGAAAATTTTCCAAATTGCAAGAAGCAGAGACGAGAATTAGCTTCGCTTAGTCACAGAATCTTTGATTGCAGTGCTACAGAACAAAAAATAAAGAAGAAAACCAAAAACAAAAAGCCAAGAACAAGTATCAACAAGATCATAGTATATACATCTATACCAATGGAGGTCCTCAGATCAACGAGCTAGGGCTATGGAAGCTAGAAAATAGGAAAAGAAGATAGAGAAATGCAAAGTGCGAACGAGAGAAGAAGAAACAAGGTAATCGATGCTCACTGAGCCTCTGACGAGGTAGCCACAGCCGGTGTAGAAAGTGAGGTTCTCGCCCCAGGATCGGTGCTTCCGGCGAGCCTCCTCGACGAAGAGGAACTCAAGGGAGGTTGGGAGCTGGTAGAGGTCTCGGATGGGGACCTCGAGGTCCTTGTAGAGGCACGTTTGGGTCTCAGGGTCGGACCTTGATTTGAAATAGGGATTTGAGAGATTTGCGATTTGCTGATTTGGTCTGGGCAGAGGGATTTGAGAGAGGGAGAAAGAATGAGAGGGAGGGAAGGGAGGAGAGATTTGAGGATTTGGGAAATTTGAGTACGAGTTTGCTCAATTTTTTTTATGCAATTAGAATTTAGCTACGAAAAAATTTGGTAGCTAATCCGTAGCTAATTAGCTATGGCTTAGCTACGAATTAGCTACGAAATAAATTTTTTTAGTTAAATTTTGTAGTTAAATTGTAGCAATTTTATAGCTATTTATTTGATAAAAATTTTCTTTTCTTGATTTGAAATTTAGCTAAGAAATTTTATTTAGTAGTTAATCTGTAGCTAATTTGCTACGGATTAGCTACCAAAATTTTTTGTAGCTAAATTTTGTAGTTAAATCGTAGCTAATCTGTAGCTATTTATTTGACAGAATTTCATTCCAATTTTAGCTACAGAAATTTAATCTATAGCTAATCCGTAGCTAATTAGCTACGGATTAGCTACCAAATTTTTTCGTAGCTAAATTTGGTAGCTAATTTATAAAATTCTTGTAGTGGATCTCTCTTCCTGCACACTTTGGGCAATTCAAGGTGAGTTATAACACTCAGAAGGACAAATAGTCTATCAATGAGCTTATATCTCACTGTGTGCAAGAGGAAGAGATGCTACAGAGAGATAAGACAAAAAGTGCTCACTTGGCTTCGACCTCTCAGAACAAGAAGAAGAAGAGAGTTAAGGATACTACAGAAGGTTCTTCTCATCAGAAGAAACAGAAGAAGCAGGATGAGGAATTTACTTGCTACTTCTGCAAGAAGTCAGGACACATGAAGAAAGAGTATCCCAAGTACGCCGCTTGGTGTGTAAAGAAGGGTAACCTTCTCACTTTAGTTTGTTCTGAAGTTAATTTAGCTTATGTACCTAAGGATACTTGGTGGGTACGTAGATTCTAGTGCTACTACTCAAATAAGTATGTCTATACAGGATTGCCTGTGGAGCCGACTGCCAAGTGATGACGAAAGATTCATCTTTGTGGGCAATGACAATAAAGTTGCAGTAGAAGCTATATGAACTTTTGGATTACAATTGAAAACTGGATTTCATTTGGATTTGTTTAAGACATTTGTTGCACTGTCATTTAGACGGAATTTAATTTCTATTTTTAGTTTGGACAAATCAAGTTTTTCTTGTTCATTTAGAAATAATAAAGTTAGTCTCTATCAAAATTCATGTGTTGTTGGTTCTAGTTCTTTGATTGATAATCTATATATGCTTGACATTGTTGGTTCCTATAATGAAATATTGCAAACAAGTTCAAAAGGTTCAAAAGGTACAAACATTTAGGTCATATCTCTAAACAGAGAATTCAGAGGCTTGTATCAGATGAAATTCTTGAACCCTTCTATATGTCAAACTTTTAAGTCTGTATTAAGTGTATCAAGGGAAAAAGAACAAACATGAAGAAATTAAGTGTCAAAAGAGCTAAATATGTCTTAGAACTAATACATACGAATATTTGTGGTTCTTTCCCTAAGCCTTCTTGGAATGGACAACAATACTTTATTACGTTCATAGACGATTACTCTAGGTACGATTACCTATATTTTATTATTCACTCATATCACTTAATTGAGTTAATGAACACATGACAATAGATTAAGGAGGATTAAAAGAAGATAACTCTTTCCAAAATTAAAGCTAAGTTCTGTACTAAAAAAAAAATTAAAATCAATTAATGAAATAGAGAAATTAAACCACTGAGCTTTCATGCCAATCTGCAATATACATATACTAGTACATCCGTACATGAATTTTACGGATTTTTTTTATTTTTTTTATATTTTATATTTTTTTATATAATTATACATAATATGTCACAATTAGATGACATGACTGTATGAAAAAAAAAAGCAGTAGCTAGCGAGAAGATGTTGAAATAATAACAATAATAACATTTTTGCCAAAAATAACTTTAGTTTAATTGAAATTAAATATGACGTGTGACAATTAAAAATAGTCCAATTAATTATAGATAATAGATATAGCGGGAGCACTCTCTTCTAGCTAGCTAGCTTGCCATTCGCTTCTGGAGCTGCCTATTGTCTTGCGCCTGAAGGAGTTCTTCCAACAACTTATTGTCCAAGTATTCCAACTCAAAAGTATCACCATCTTCTTGTTGTCTTGACGAACTGGCTTTCAGAAAGCCCACACCAGAATGAGAAGGGAAAGAAGAAGAAGGAGGAGGAGGAAGAGGCAATGAAGTTGAAGAGTTTGGATAAGAAGTTTGACCATACTCATTTGGGAAGTTGAGAATGGCTCTGTGACCACGAAAATGAAAAGCAGCAGCATCGTAAGCCCGTGCAGCTTGCTTGGCGGTGTCAAAGGTTCCTAGCCAAATGCGAGCCCCTTTTCTTGCGGGGTCACGAATCTCTGCGGCAAACTTACCCCATGGCCTCCTACGAATCCCTCTGTACCGAACCTCTGCGTTTCCATTCACAGCTGCTCTCTCTCCTTCCATTAATGATTCTGCCTTCTGCGTTTAAATTAGTTAGAAATTAACAAAAGAAACTGAAAATTGTTTCAAATGAAAATCTATATATGTTACTTTCCTCAGAAACTTAATTGAGATGGCTAGGTGGCAAATGGGCATATATAAGTGGAGTAACTTTTACATAAGCACGATATATCATAAATATTTAAATTATTATTTGATATGTGTAATATAGTAAGATTATTATAAAATTACATAAATTTTTAATAATATATAATATATTAAATAATAATTTAAATATCTAAAAAATAACATAATAGATTGTACTCACCTAAAAATTTCTCACAAGTAATAATCAATATTTATGCACGTGTCCCTGGAAAGCTTGACCACGATGGTCCCAAGTGACGGTTTGAATTTGAACTTCTATAAACTCTATAAATATTAGTTTTGGTATATATGTTGAAGTTGATCTCCCTAAGAATCTAGGAATAAACAATTAACAAAGATAGGTTCATGCATGAGCATGACGAATGCGAGATGCAACTTGTCCCTTTGCGCTCACGATGACGCGCCAAAGTGCATTCTTTTTGCATTAAAATTTTGTGTAGAGATCTAATGTTTTTGTTATAAACATAATACAAATTGAAAGAATGATAGGCTGCTAAACATATCTCAAATTAATTTGGACTGAAGTTTGGGCCAATAAGATGTGACCCTACCTTCGACCAGCAAAAGGAATATTCCCCCCAAAATGTTGAACAATGCCCAACGGGTCATAGGAAGAAAGTTCCAAGAAACTTCCCCATGACACTTAAAAAATCAATCTATTTCTGAGTCCTACTTAGTTCTAGCTCAAAACACTTTCCTCTATAAATAATTACTTGCAGCTTATGAGTAAAGATTATTTCTTTTTACTTTCTACCTTATTGCACTCATACTTACTTGAGTATTAGATTGTCTTGGAAGTGACCAATTCTCCTTTCCAATGCCCTGGGAGGCTCCCTGAGTTATTCAGATATGTTCCCGCAGGCATTCTATTCCCCAAACCTTGTAACCAGATCACAAACAATACAATTATAGGGTGAATGAAAAGTGAAAGGTTTTATCCAACTTTCATTTTTCTTTTGGGTTACAAATGAAGTAAATTACTATAGTCCATAGCATTACCCAACACAGAGAAACGGGCTTCGGACAATTAATTGGTTCTGAACTCATACATATTTTGAAAACAACCAATTTATGGGTGTTTTTGCTTGATTTCTAATTTTATTTTTAGTTAATATATTTTTATTATATTTTTTGGTTTCAAACTTTTATAAATAAAATAGTAAAAAAAATATTTCTTTATTTGGTATACAATTTTGGAGTGAAATGGAAAGAAATATGCTTTCGTAATGAATCAATTCCTTATTTAGTATCAATTTAACAATGAAACGGAAGAGATTTGAGGTGATAGACTTTTTTGGGCCACAAATTTTTTAATGCATCCTTTGTCTTGGGAGGAGAAAGAAGGAATTTACTTACATTCTATGGGCTCAACTCTTGCTTGACATTTATTTATATGCATTTTCAATGTTTTTCTTGATAAAATTAAATAAATAAAAGAAAATTTTACTTTTTTACTATTAGATGATACCAAATAATATGAGTAAACCACACAAAGTAATCTTACTGTTATTTAAAAAATGGACAGAACTTGGTTCAAATTCTGGTTGAAGGGAATCTCTTTAACTCTTATTTAATTTATTGTCACGTGTCTATTATTTATTTAATTTATTATCATGTGTTACTTTTAATCTCATTTAATTAAATTAATCGATATGTGATAACAGATTAAATAGATAATAAACACACGACAACAAATTAGATGGGTTTAGAAAAACTCTTTCTAACGAGAGTTGAAATCAAGTTTTGTTATTAAAAAATTATTAAAAAATCATGCTAACAAGTGCGCACTGGTTTAAAAGCATTTAATATCCTCTAATAATTTTTGTATATATAATAAATGTTTAAAATTGTTTAAAGGATAAAATACTTAATACTTTTTAAGATCTAAATATATTAAATATTTTACCTTTCATTTAATACTTTATATTTTTATTTTCTTCTATGGTACTCGTTTGCAGATGCCTAAACAAAATCCGAGTCTTCAAACAAAACAATTGCACGATTCCACCTTGCACATTAGCAGTAAGGTGACTATATATCTAGCAAATCAGGATGAGTGCTCTTAATTTTTTTTTTCCCCTTTTTCATTGAAGCACGTGATTATCATCTTCCGTTTTTGCTCATTTTATTAGACAACTCTAAATTGGTACAATTGGGAGGTGAAGAAGGAGAAGAAACACCCTTAGTCCCTTATTTGTCCCTTATTTAGTGTTTATATAGGATATTTTTGGTACCGTTGGAAGTGAAATTTTATTTCAAAACTGAACTAGTTAAAAATCAAATTAGTTTTATACTCTAACATTTTTCCGGCCGCATAAGATGTACCTTATGTTTTTATTTTTTAATTATAAAATGAGTAAAAATCAAACTTTTTATATTTTTAATAGGGTTAAAATACAAGAAACCCGTTCAGTTATAGGTCTTTAAAAAAAAATTCTCATGTGATTTAAAACTGAACAACTCAACTCTATGAACTTTACAAATCGTGTGAAGTAGTGTATATTTAACCCTATATATGTATAAAAAATTTCCTTATAAGGAGTCATTATCAATATACACACATTACAAGAAAAATGCGTTTTTGCGGCAGATAGTTTGCAGCGAATTTGAATCCGTCGCAATTTGGAATGGATTTTTGCAACAGATATTTGCAGCGAATTTTTCACCACCAACTTTTTCGGCTACACATTCACCGTAATTTTTTTTTATATAAAAAGAGGTTTTTTGCCACAAAATTATTAAATTGAATAAAAATTTATTTTAAAGTTAAAAAAATAAAAAAAAATTGCTACAGATCCATAATTTTTAAAAAAAGTGGTAGATCTGAAATAACTAGCTCATTAATTAGCTTCTGCCTTACCAAATAGCTAGCGACCCTTACCGCACCATTTCCTTCCTCTGCCACCAAAGGCTCATTCACCCTTACCGCACACCATCGCCACTGCTGCGTCACCCCCCCATTACCGCACCACGTTGCGCCTCCACCGCATCATGGCATAGCACCCCATGACACTGTTTCCCTCTCTACCTCTCCATTTTGCTTCAACATCCCTCTGCTGGCCTGGTTTGTGAATTTCATTTGCTTGTTTTGTAGAGTTTTGTTCTTTCTTCTATGATACAATTGATTGATGCTTCTAGTTGTTCTTGTTGTTGTTGTTGTATATCTCTTTTTTCTTTTGCTTGATGGGTTAAATTTATGTGGTAGAGTTCGTTTGTCTAGTGAATTTTACTTTGTGGGTTGTTGAATTTGATGAAAGATTTTGTAACTTTGAAGATGAAAGTGTTTGTAGGTGATTGAGGGGTGTGGAGGAAAAATCTGCCACAACACCATAACTCCAGCAACGAAAGCCAGCGTATCGTCGGAGAGATTTGTAGTGGCTTTGGGGCGGATATAATGGCCACAAATTTGTGGCAGAAATTAAATCCACCGCAAATTATATTGCAACGAGAGTATTTACGTCGGTCACAAATCCGCCGCGAATTGACAATTAGCGATAGATTTTAGTCTGTTTGCGATAAATTCATCCTTCGTAAATTATGACTTTTCTTGTAGTGACAGTCTGTTATATTTAAGGAGTCGAATTGTAGAATTTTAAAACAATGGAATTTTTTAAAAATGAGTTATAATTCAAGGAGGTTCGCCTTTTCAACAAGAAAGAACTTGTTTCATTTTTACCGCCCCTTAGTTTCACTTTTAATTTTTTAATATATTTGCCTCGTTCAATAATAAAAAAAAGAGTACAGAGAGAGCAGATTTCGCCTTTCAAAAAGTTAAAACTTAAAATGCTTTTTTCCCTCAAAATTGAATATTAAAATTATATAAATTTATATTATGAGTTATTATTTTAAACAATTTTTCTATCATGTACAAGGTTGCACAGGTTAAGCCTTATTAATTACCCACTTTCAATTAATTTTGACCAGCTAATTAATCATGATTCTTTGAAAAAAAAATTACTACCTCTCTCCTATTTATTTTATAGATTCATCTCCCTGTAATCTCTCTCTTCCCACCAAATAATAATAACTATTTGATTCCCACTTTTTTAAGTCTACGTGCTTTTCTCTTCCAAAGACTCTCCTGCAACAAAAGTTGAAAGTTTCTTTTTTCCTATTAGCCAAGTCTTGCACTGCAGCAGTAGAAAAAAATGTATTGTGACTCCTTGAAGTTCCTTTCTATTTCTCTTAAAATAATTTATTCCTTTTTAACTATCTAGTACAGCAGTAGATTTATATTATCTTTTGAGTGGATTGGCTTCAACCCAAAAGTTTGAGATGCTACAAATTCAAGGAAGCAAGCTATCAGAAAGTTGCGATCCTACTGGGTATTTTATTCATTTCTATTTTTTTAGTAATAATAATAATAATACTTCTAATTTTTTTGTATAAAATTGTATATTGTTTATGTTTGATAAAGCCATGACACTACTGAAGATGCAGACACGTTAACAATCCAAATTCAACGTTTCTATTTTTTTTTAATTTACTTGTTTTAAATATTTTATGAAAAACCCAGACTTTTTATGGTCGTTAAGTTTTTTAAATTTAATTGTATATTGTTTATGTTTGGTAAATCTCATTCAACCTGCTTGCAATGTTGTAATAATATGCTATTTGTAGTTAAATTAATTTGTATGGATATATTTTTTATTGTGAAATTTTTTGCAGTCCAATAATAGTATCAATTTATCCATGTAGGTTGAGAGTCACAAATTTGATTGATTTGAACAATCTTCCAAATGATGAACCATGTGATAATTTTGGATGTGAAGTAGTTGATATGAGTAAAGATGACCATGACGGTTCTCATGAAAATGCTCTTGAAAACTATTTTGAACCTTTTATTGGGCAATGTTTTCTAAGTGAGGAAGAAGCTTATAGGTTTTATGAGAATTATGCCAAAAGGAGTGGGTTCTCAATTCGGAAAGGTCGATTTATTAATAAAAATGGGACAATAAATAGGTGAGATTACTTTTGTCACCGTGGAGGATTTCCAGATTAAAAAATTTATGACCCATCTAAAGAGCAATGAAATAGACAATCTTCAAGATGTTGATGTAAGGCTGTCATGACAATCAAATTGAAAAATCCTTTGAGATTTTCCCAGAAGAATGGCAGGTTATTGAATTTATATCTGACCACAATCATGAGTTATTACCTCCAGAGCAAGTGCGCTTCTTGCATCTTACCACAACATTTCTAAGGAAGATGAGAAGCGAATTTTGTTATTAAAAGAAGCTGGTTTTTCAGTCAAGCAAATAATGCATGTTATGGAGCTTGAGAAAAATGTAAAGCATGGGGATCTTCCATTTCTTAAGAAAGACATTCATAACTTCTTCAATAAGATTCACCAACATAATATGGATGATGATGCTAATGATCTTTTGTAGTTTTGTAAGCGTGCAAAGGATAAAAACGCTTGCTTCCAATATGATTTACTGTTGATGAACAAAAGAGGCTAGAGCATAATTTTTGGTTGTCGCCTTATTGCTTTGAATTGTACCAAGAGTATGGAGATGTTGTTGCATTTGATACTACTTACAAGGTGAATTCTTATAATATGCCTTTTGGCATTTTCATTGGAGTCGACAATCATGGCAGGACAATATTGTTTGGTTGTGCACTCCTTTGAAATGAAACAGTGGCTACATTTCAATGGTTAATGAAAGTTACGTTAATATACGTCTCCCTTTTTCTTAAATTTGATGAACTTTTACTTTCACTTTTTTAAATAATAATCTCATGTATATTCTTGTTGACAATTTTTTTTTTGCATACAGACTTTTGTTGCTCTCATGAAGAAGCCTCCAAACACAATTATTACTTACCAAGATCCATGGATGGCTCAAGCAATTGCTCTTGAAATGCCATTCACAAAACATGTCTTTTGTATATGGCACATTACTGCTAAATTTAGTGGTTGGTTTACTTCAATTCTTCGAAATCGATATTCATGGTGTGCTGATTTTTATAGGCTTTACAAGCTTGACAATATTGGTGATTTTGAACAAGAATTGCATGTCATTGTTTCTAAGTTCAATCTAGAAGCAAATAAGCACATAAAAGGCTTGTATGAAGTCAAGCAATAATGGGTACCTGCTTATCTTCGTGGACATTTCTTTGGGGGTATGACGACAACTGGAAGATATGAGAGTATAAATGGGTTTTTGAAACGCTTTACTTCATCTCGCTCGTGTTTAACCCAACTATTCAAACAAGTAAGTATTCATATGATCCTTTAGCTTCTTGTCTATCTTGTTTTGTGGATTATTTTTATAATGGTAGTATTTAATAACTAGTGGCACTTGGATTGCAGTACCCTGTGGAGCAACTTAAATTCTAAATTGATTTTTTTATCCAACATTTTAGGTTGATCTTGCCATTAAGGACATTGGGCAGCAACAATTACATCATACCATGTTGGATACATATAGGGGCTCTTCACTTCGAACTTTATCCCCTTTAGAGGAGCAAGTTTATAATGTTTTCACAAAATTTGCTTTCAAAAAGTTCAGGAGGAGTTTGAGAGGGCAACTCAATTCAAGATATGTGAAGAAAAACATGTGGAATTCATTGTGCAACATTACAAGGAGCAACATTCACAAAAGCATAAAGTCTTATGGGATGTGGTTGGTTGTAGTTGTAAGCATTTTGATTTTTGGGCTATTCTTTGTCGGCATGTAATGACAATATTCCTCCATAAAGATTGTTTTCATATTCCAGTTAGGTACTTGCCATTACGTTGGTGCCGTGATGAATTTCGTAGACTGCTCGAAGCTGTTCCGATGCTTAGTGAAGGAGGATCTACAGATAAAGGTCCATCTATTGATAACGTTGGGTAAGGTTGTTGATTTTATTAGAAATCCTCCAAGTTCAACAGCGAAAGGTCGTCCCAAGACAAAAGATCAAAAGGTGGAAAGGAATTGGTGAAGAAAGCTAGAAGTTGTACCTTTTGCAAGAGAAGTGGCCACAATGTTACAACTTGCCCAGATAAAGAAAATCATGTCCCATCAACAATGACAAAGAAGAGGAAGAAGGAAGCCCAAGCCCAACAAAATTTAAATCCTATTTTTTATCTAAAGTTTTTTATTAAAATTTTGGAGTTATTTCTTGAAACTAGATTGTTTGTTTAACTATGAACATCTATTGCTTTTTGTTTCTTTCGGAGTATTAGATACTACTATTGTTATGTTTTTGTTTCCTTTTGTTTTTATAGTATTAGATACTACTATTATTATATTGAGAATGTGTTTTATTGAAGTATGTTTGTGAGAAACAGCAGTTTGCCAATGGGGGCATCATGATTTTTCTTTTTGGATGTTTGATGACTTCTTTTCTTTTCTATGTTTGTGGCTTTATGGCTGGTTCCTGCTGCATTAATTTTTTCATATATTTTATTTATAATGATAGAAGAGAATTTTTGTACAAAAAATACAATTTCTCATAAATTAATGCATACAGATGTAAATAGATATCACACATGAGAATAATCCATAAATAAAAATAAAAAAGCAGTCTTTGCTGTCAAGAAGACTCCACCGTCAATGGCTTAGAGCATGTTACATGTTACATCCGCAATTAGAACTACCAAATTAGATAGTACCACATCTCCATTTTATCATTCTCACGTGTCCGTAGAATTGTGCTCAATTATTATACTTTCATTTACTAAATGAAAATATAATAATTTTCTACTCTGATGAATTAAAAAACATTTTTATGAAAAAAAAACTTCAAGGAGTCACAATACCTTTTTTTCTGCTGCTGCAGTGCAAGACTTGGCTAATAGAAAAAAAGAAACTTTCAACTTTTGTTGCAGGAAAGTCTTTGAAAGAGAGAGGTGCGTAGGTTTAAAAAAGTGAAAATCAAATCGTTATTATTTTTTGGTGGGAAGAGAGAAATTAAGGGAGGTGAATCCATAAAATAAATAGGAGAGAGATAATTGTTTTTTTCAAAGAATCGTGATTAATTAGTTAGTCAAAATTAATTGAAAATGGGTAATTAATAAGGCTTAACCTGTGCAAGGTAGAAAAATCGTATTTTATATAAAAACCAAAAGAATATATACAGAAAGAGAAAAATTACAATACAATAACCTCTAACACAATAATCAAATGATATATATATATATATATATATATATATATATATATATATATATATATATATATATATATATATATATATATATATATATATATTTGCCAAGTCATGTCAGTTAACAATGTCTTAATGTGGGTTATCAGAGCAACACTAAATTGTATCAAAAAATTAATGACGTCCCTAATAGTTTAGTAAAACATTCTCACAATTATGACGTGGTTTAATGTTTTTTAATTCTTGTACCTTGCATCAGAGTGAAACTTAAAAAAGACTAGAAGAAATAATAAGGAAGGTCTTTGTAATACAACTAAAAATAGTAAGAGATTCAAGACACTACCAATTTTTATCATACCTAAAAAATTTATCTCTATAATTTAAAAAAAAAAAGTTAGAATCAAATTTTGATCTTGTCCAATACTTATCACTTGAGTTATACTCCTATTAATTCCAATCTATTACAAAACAAATATTTTCCTTCTTTTATAACCATCACCAGCGCCGATAAATGTTTGAGTATCTAACCTTTCCTTTCCTTTCCTGTTTATATAGGGCTCGTTTAGATAAATTTCTAAAATAAGATTTTTTTATGTGATTTTTTTAAAGGTCTTTTAAAGAAGTAAATATTATTTTATGTTTGAATGTAATATTAAAGAAGAAATTTTTGAATGTTTGAACCATTTTCTAATGTTATAAAAAAAAGTCTTTTTTTAGAAGCAACAAAATCCAACTTTTAGAAAAAGCAAAAATAGAGTTTTTTTTTTTAAAAAAAGTTCATCTAAACATATTAAAAATGAGTAAAAGTACTTTTTTTAAATAAGATCTTTTTTATCTAAAAAAATACATTCAAACGAGTTCATAATTAATAAATTTGACATTCAAACAGGTGCAAAAACCCAAAACCGGTGGCTGCGCATAATAACTAGTAAGTATTCTGTACATTGCACTAAATTTTTAAATTCAGATAGAATTATAAAAAAATGTATCAAAAAAGAAATTGTTTAAAATTATAAAAAAATATGCATAATTAATTTGTTTAGATAGAATATAAAAAATTAAATTAAAAGAGAAATTTTTTTCTAAAATTAAAAAGGAAATATTCATTATTAATTTAAAGTAAAATTTGAATTTAAAATTTAAAAGAAGAAAAGTTAATAATGACACATGTCATTCTATAAAAATTGTAGAGTAAGAGAATAAATTACACTTAAGAAAGTGTATTCTAATTTATTATATAGGAGTGAATTCATATTTTGCATATATTGATTGTTTGAATTTTCATTTTTACTAGTTGAAGTTACAAAATAAAATATGATTTAATGCCAAATTGATCAAGAAAAAAAACCATAGATCCATGGTACAGCTTAAGTAAAAATTTGATTCACACAAATTTTCCTTTTAAGTAAATTATAGGTAAAAAAGATATTTTGGTCCTTAATTTATTTTATTTTAATTATGATTCGATAACTTTTGCCATTCTGGTCCCTTAATTCTCGAGACGCCATGCAATATTGTCCCATCATGATTCCGTTAAAACAATCAATTGATCTCTTTTACATGACTGATGTGATATTAATGTGGCTTTCATTCTCTATTTTTGTCTTTTTTTTTTTTTAAAATTATCTTTTTATTTAAATTTTAATAAATATTTTAAATTTAATTACATATTTTTTTTGATTTAATTTATTTTATATTTATTAAAATTTAAATAAAAAATAAAAATAAAAAAAAAAAAATAAAAAATAGAGACATGTAATTTCCACCTCTTCTTTTCATTCTATATTGCTCTCCTAACTCTCCAATGTTAAGCAAAGTTGTGCCAAAAAACGATTTCATTAGAATAACTAATTAAGCTCTCCTACGTAACTGATAATGGCGTGGTTTTTTCTCACCGTTAAGCATACATTTGTTTAGGAAGATAGTTAAACGACGTTGTTTGGCAGCAACATCAAATATATTACCGTTGCTTTTCTTTTTCCTTCGTCTCATCTTCTTCTCCTTTCATTACTCTAAGGTTTATGTAAATGAGATGAATAAGGTTTCTGCAAGCAAAATGAATAGCGTTTCTGCAATAGATCCTCAGAGTTTGTTTCTAATACTACAGGGTTAGAGTCATCATTATCATTGCAAGAACTAAGGCCAACTTGGAGAGACTATTCTGGGTTACAATGAGCTTTCGAGTAATGATTCTTTTTATCAGTCACGGATCTAAAAAATTTAGGTAGTGGAGGTAAATGTAATATTATCAATAGAGAAGTATAAATAAATTTTTTTTAATAATTATATTTATATATTAAAAAAATATTAATACAAAATTATGAAAGATTAATTTCTAATTATTTCCTTTGAGTTTTTATATTTTAAAAATATTGAATAATTTTATTATTATTATTACTATTAAACATTTCTCTTTTTATATATGTAACTAAATAATTATTCAACAAAAAAATATATTTAGAAGTGGGAGTATGGGGCAAAAATTATACATATAAAAAAATAAAAAAGACATATATACCTATATAAAATTAAATAAAAGTTCCAAAGCAAAGTGGGGGCATGTGTCCCCACTTACTTGTTCGTAGATCCGTCCCTGCTTTTTATCCTATATCTGGGTTTTGGTTTTTTGACATTGTGGGAGTTGTTCACATTGCTTCACCCTCCTCATTCTTTTTTGTTGTAATGGCAAGGTAGAAGTTATGGATATTTTAATTGGCGCAATGAGAAAACCCCACATGCACCCTACCACCATTAGGAACCCAAAATATACCCTCTCTTTAAATGGAAAACCATTAATACAAACTCCACATGTACCCTATTTATAATGCCACAATGGAACTCAAAACCTAGCACATACCTACAATTTTGTATTAATCTTCTACAACAATTAAAGAAAACGAAATAAACTCCTACCAATCTACCATAACAAACATGAATTGACGAGCGAATTTTGAGTTTTCCCTTTTTTCCTCTAGGCACACCATTTCTCCTCTTGTAAAGATCTAATTTGGCCATTTCAATACCTAGCTTATGCCCTCTTTTAAAACAATAGCATTAATTAATTTCACTAATTCCATTAAGCAAATTATGCTTAATGATCATACACAACCACATCAATGCCGTTATCAACTACATATGACAGATATGTTCTTGTGTGTATACAGATGTATTACATCATATTTGCACACAAAAGATAAAAAGTTAGAGAGAGAATATGAACGAATCCCACTAATCTTATTTATTATAAAAAATTATTTTCTCTCTCTAATTTTTTATCTCTTATGTGTAAATGTGACATGATACATTTGTATGCACACAAGAATATCTCCATATGAGAAATCTATCAATTGTCTAACTGAATCGTGATTTAGGGCAACATTGTCTACTATTTGAGAGTTAGGGAACAATATGGGTAACAAAAATTACGAGACCAAAATAAAATTAGAAAATAAGTTTAGGAACCAAAAGAAAAATATGAAAGCCACATCAGCGCCATTACATTCACATAGGAGAAATTCATTAGTTGTCTTACAGAATCGAGATTTAGGACAATTTTGCCTAACGTTTAAGAGTTAGGGGACCATATTGGAATGAACAAAAGTTATGAGACCATAATGAAAACAGAAAATAAGTTGGGGGATCAGAATATCATTTTTACCAAATGTTATGTGCAATTTATTTTATGTACTTTTAATTGATGTAATCAATTCTTAAACTTGTACGATTTTATAAATTGCATTTTATGTTATTACTTCATTTAAATAAATATAATTACACACGTGACATATACATCGTATGTAAAATAAGAAATTTTAAAAAAGAATGAAAAATTTGTTGGGAAAAGTTTTCCTGATCTTTTTTATTCACATTTGCTCTTTCATTATGAGAAAATTGTGGAAAAATTTTAAGTTTTTAAGTTTAAATCTATTTCAAATATTATGTGTGTATTGCATATATAGTTATATTCATCATTTAGAAAAATAATAAAAATAAATAACTTACATAATGATGAGTTAATTAATTTTTAAATTTAATTTTGATACATTATTATGTTATTAAAAATATTTGACCTTTATAATAATTATATAAAAATTACATATATAGTCATATATAATTGGTTGATGGATACTCACAATACATCAAAATTAGACTCTTTAAACAAAAAGTTAAATTTGATGCAAGTTTAAATTGAATGATAGGTTGGCTCAATTAATTTAAGAGATCTATTTAAGATTATTCATCTCTCATGTGCAATATTTTTAGATATACCTATATACCATTCACCATTGGCATCGTGATTGATAGTCTTCGAGTAATCTACATTTTGTTATAATTTTTTCTGAAAAACAAATAGGTTACGTAATTTAACTTTAAATTCAAAATCAATAATATTAACAAGTTAAAGGCAGCCAGATGACCAAAGGCTGCCGTTTACTTTTGCATATTGATAGATATATTTACTATCAAAACACATAGAAAGTATTGACTTTTTATCCTCAGATTTATATTAATTTTATGAATTCATGACGCATTACCAGTGTCAATTATTACTTGTATCTAATAATGATGTTCCACGTTATTTAATAAGTTTTGCATTTATATTATGTAATTGTTAGTATTGTCAAACTAAGTATGTAGCATAATATTAAATAATAATATAATTTTTTTTACATTAACAA
Organism: Ormosia semicastrata; assembly: GCA_029884595.1. NCBI lineage: Eukaryota > Viridiplantae > Streptophyta > Magnoliopsida > Fabales > Fabaceae > Ormosia > Ormosia semicastrata. The sequence goes on along the minus strand of JAQQTO010000055.1, from coordinate 11,918,324 downwards.
TACATTAAAATTAAACGTTTGTATAAAAGTATATAAATTAATACTTGTTATATTTTTACATAACATTTAATAACATTAAACATTAAAGGGAAAAGTGCATTGAAGCTACCAAAAGTTTTGGACTTTTATAAAGTAGCATCATATTCTTTAAAGTTATCCCAATTAATCTATAAACTTTCAATATTATTTCAATAAATTATTTCATTTGGCTTCTGTTTAGTTGCTAATTAACAGAAGTGTCACGTGACTAAATCCAAGCCTTCCATCTTTGTGTAATCTAAACCCTACATTAATTTATTATTTGAATTCAAATTTTATCAAATTTTAATTACTTCCAAAAATTAAAAATAAAATTCAATTTAAAAAAAATTAGCTGATGCTCTTTTTCTAAACCCCCTCCTTCTTCACTTCATCACTACCCACAATGATGGCGGCCCTCTCCAAATCCCTCTCCACCTTTGCCACCCTCCTCCCTCTGCCCTCTCTTTCCTTTGTTGCCTCCGCAGCTCCGCCTCGTCTCAAAATGAAGAAAAGGAGCCATTCGTGGGTGTGAACATTGGTACAAACGTTTCGAATATGCTCTCACCCTCGAACTTGGTTGTGTTTCTTCAGTTGCAGAAGATAACCCACATTCATATGCTAGCGTGATTAATTATAATTGAGATTATAATGATTACGATTAATTTTAAGGATAATTGTAAGATTTAGACATAATTATATTTTATTATTTTTTTCTGTATAACATTCTTCTTATATAAATAGATGCTAGTCATCCTGTATTCATTCATTAAAAAATATATACAAATTATAAATATTTGTCTCCACATTTCTGTTTCTAATATGGTATTAGACTTATGATATCCATATTGAGAAAAATTTCTAACTTGATATAAGACAGTTTAAGCTCTCGGTCCAATCTTAGATTTCAAACTCCAGACTCTAGATTTCGTCCTAGATTCCAAACTCTAAACTCTAGATTTCGTCTTAAATTCTAGATTCCATAATCCAAACTCCAGATTCAATCATTATCTTGACCGATTTCGCACTCTAATTTTCAAACTCAAGTTAGTTTCTTCTATACCCACTTGAGTTTGAGGGGAGATGTTAACGTGATTAATTATATTTGAGATTATGATTGATCACAAATGATTTTAGAGATGATTGTAATTGGTTTAGTACATAATTAGATTTTATTATTTTCTTTTTCTGTATAGCAATCTTCTTGTATATTTAGAAATATATATAAATTACTAATATTTTATCTCTCTATTTCTGTTTCTAACACCGTATATAATGCTAAGGATGTTGTGGTTCTTGTCAGATAAACTGGGTGGCCTGCCAAGGGTGATTTTCAGGAGCCTTATGCTACCAAAGACAACGCAGATGTGCAGTTACAATTTCAACTTGATTAGGCAATTTTTTTTTTTTTTATCATAGTTGAACCCTTTTGCATCTAGACACTACTTCAAGTGTGTATATATATGAACTGTTCAGCGAGGACTTGAGGTCTCCACCAGTGTCAGAGGCGAATTGGGGTCTGTTTTATGGGAATATTACTCTCACGTATCATGAATTGGAAAAAGAGCAACACATAATTTTTTTTAAAAATTGTTTTTATATTTTTGGAAGTAATTAGAATTTGATAAAATTTGAATTTAAATAATAAAATTTATTAATAAAAATTATACTTTGCATTAAATATTAAAATTAAAAACTTATTCATTTACTATTTTGTAATTATGTGTGATAATAAGTAGTTTCATAAAAAAAAGTTGATGGTAATAAACACTACATGTTTTAACATTGTTTGCCAGTATGTCTCAAGCATGGTAACAAGTCACTTTGGAATAGAAGTTAACATTAACATATCTCATATTATTAACGATTTAATTTGGATGAAAATAAAAAAAAATAAAGGAGAGTTTTCTAACGTTCAATTAGTAAAAATTGAACCACAACGCTCAAATTTAATTTCTTGTTACCAGCAATATTTTTAGTAGGAAATCTAAAAATACTAGTAAGTAGTAACTGAAATTGTTTTGATACCCACATTTTATCTTGAGTAATGAGAACCCATACTTTAATTATTTATCAAATATGTGTTAATAATTAATTGCTAGTAATATTTAATAAACCACTCCTATAAAAAAAAAAGCTTTTCAGAGAAGGATTAAGAATAGGAAAAAAAATTTCCAACCAAAAAAAAAAATTTGGTTGGTAATTCAGTCTCTAAAATTTTCAAAGGTCAAATTAGAGACCGAATGTATTGATAAAAAACAATAAATTTATGTCCTTATTGAGTTTAGAGACCGAAAAAATTGATAAAAAATTGATAATAAGTGGGTATAATGCGTATGAAAATGGAACACCCATGTGGCACAATGGGGATTTGGATTTGGTTATGAGTTCTGGGAATGGAAATGGTGATAGAGATAAGTTGAAGGGTGCTTTTCATTCACGTTTGAGAATAAATTGATTCAGTGTATTGAACTTTTGATTTGTGTGCGGGGTAAATAAAATTAGATTTATCTCGTTAATTTCACAATTTCTACACCAAGAAAATTTGGTGATGGAGGTTTAGGGATCAGATAAAAAAATTACTTTCTAAATTAATAATTAAAATTTAAAAATTAAATTAGCTACCTATAATACAATCGTTAAATTAAATAATTAAAAAATTAAAAGTAAAAATAATGACCGAATATTCAGTAGTTAAATTAAGTTAAATAAATAAATAAAAAAAAAAATAAAATTAGCGATCACAATATCAGTTATTAACTTAAATAAAAAAAAATAGATGAACGACCAATATTATTCGGTTGCTAAATAAAAAAATAAAAAAAATTAGTGATCGCAATATTAGTGATTAACTAAAATAAAAAATATATATTAACAACCAATAGCGTTAAAGAAACAGAAGCCCAATTCGGTTTTCAAACCTTTAAATCTTAAACCTTAATTAAGTATTCATTTTAATAATCAATAATAAATAAAATTTAATAACTTATTCTTAGTATCGTTAAAAAAATAAATAAATAAAACTAAGATAAGGTAACAATGTCAACACCACAGCTATAACCTAACCTTGATGGCAAATTGCCAACATTATAGTTTATTTATAAAGGAGTTAAGTTACCTGCCTCGGTGCCATATTGGTTTAATGGCTTACATAGGCGTCACAAGTTTTCCAAATATCGTGGGTTTATCGTTAATTATTAGTGTCGGCTTGTCGATGCGTCATCATCAGTCACATTCAGCTTTCGGCTTAACCTCCATGGCTTTATTATGGCCGCCACTTAATTATGATCATTTACGAAATAATCTACTAGTAACACAACGCCATCCAAATCTATTAATCTCTCCATCAAATCAAACATCTCCTTTCTCTTCAATAACCTTCCAAAACTGAGGATTCACATACGCCATCCGCATTTTCACTAGGATGTATTTATCTTTTAATTTGCTCCAAGCTGCGTGTAAGCATATTGTAATAAATATTTTTATGGAGTCTCCTTTAGAACGATTTATTTTCAGTATATTTGAACATATTTATTACAATAAACATTAATGAAATAATATTATAGGTAAAAATTATATTTTCGTCCTCCAATTTATTTTTTATTTTCAAATTCATCTTTTAATTATTAAACGTGTCAAATTCGTCTTTCAACTTTTAAAAATTTAACAAAATTATCTTTTCGCCTAACTCTATTAATTCCATTGACGGAACAATCTTAAGTGGTATCCTAACTGGTAATACGATGTTAACTTTCGTTCTATAACTTATTTTCTATTTTTAAATTCGTCCTCAAACTAATAATCATGTAAATTCATCCTCAAACTTTTAAGAACCTAACAAAATTATTATTTCGCCTAATTTCGTTAGAAGAAGGAAAACAAGTTTAAAAGTAAATGAATGTCCTCTATGATACTATCATATCTATGGAAACAAGTTTAAAAATCTTAGATTGTGAGAGAGAACACTTAATTCTTAAAACTTGCTTTTTCAAAGGCTAGAGAAGTAGACAAATGATTGAAAGTTTTAAAAAAAAAGACTAAGCTTCTTCTAACAAAAATGAGCTTCTTATAATGTCTGGTATGATGATTTAGTTTTTGCAAGATAACATTTTAGAAAGAAAGAGAAAAGCAGTGTGTGTGTGAACTAGAGGAGAATGAAGTAAAATGAGTAGAAATGATGAAGGAGAAAAGAGGAAAGCCATGACCATAAGAAGAGGGCAAGTGAACGATGGAACACAATGGAGAACTCCATGAGCAGAACTGAAAGAGAGGTAGCAGAGTAGCTATGTATGTAGTCGTCGACGACAGAGAAACGAAACAATAGCGAGAGGGTTCCTTTGCAATTTTAATTGAAATCGTAGTAATGGGAAGAAGAAGAAGAAGCAAAAATAGAAATCCTAGGCTAAAATGGACGTGAAATTGGGGAAAACCATCAACAACTAATTTTTTATTCATTGACCATATCATATGTCCCTTGCCACATCAAATGTCACTTGTGTTTTTTTAGTCATGTCAGATGCTAACTACGTCATTTTCTGTCATGCATATAGATGGAACTAACGGAGTTAGGCAAAAAGATAACTTTGTTAGGCTTTTAAAAGTTGAAGGACGAATTTAGAACATTTATTAGTTAGATAATAAATTTTAAAACAAAAAAAAAAAAGTTAGAGGACGAAATATAACGTTGTATTGTCAGCTAAGACGCCACCTAAGATTGTTATTACTAGTTAGGACATCACCTAGGATTGTTCCGTATATGGAACTAACAAAGTTAGGGGAAATTATGACTTTGTTAGGTTTTTAAAAGTTAGATGAAGAATTTGGAACGTTTATTAATTAGAGGATCAATTTGAAAATAAAAAATAAGTTAGAGGATGAAAATATAGTTTTTACATAATATTATATTATGTTTGTTTAGATGGATTTATCAAAATAATTTTTAAAATTTATATAAATTATTTTAGACTTATTTTCATAAACTAGATATTAAAACTTTTTAAAATAAGTTGTGAAAACTAGAAAAAAAAATTAAGAGAATAGGATGTTGTCCTATTTCAAGATGTCAATAAGCATCGACAAAAATTTATAGTGATACTTACAGATAAAGTATCAATAAAAGTTCATTAGAAAGAATTACTCTCTCGGTCTACTTTTATCTGTCTATTAAAATTAATGCGCACATATTAAAAAATTGTTAAATATGCTGAGTGACAGAAAAATATAATTTAATATGACTAAATTATTTATTTTCTCACTTAATTAATATTTTCTCTCTCTCTCTCCCTCTAACTTCATTAATTTTACATTCTCTCTCCCCTTCTCACTCCATAAAAGATGAGGGTAAAGTTAGAAAAAGAATAATAGATACTATTTTATTTTCTAAATAAACAGATAATATTAAATAAATCAAAATTTTTAAATAGACAGATAAAAGTGAACAAAGAGAGGAAATCTAAGATTTTTTTATCAATATTGTTTTATTTTATCTGTTGAGTAAACTCATTAATTCTGTTAATAATGATTTATAATAAAATTAATCTTAATAAATTGTCAAAATTTATTTATCGAAATACTTTTACTTATTCCCCCAATCCATTTTAAATGTCACTTTAGTGAAAAAAAATTATTATATTATAAGTGACATTTTTGCATACCAATAAAACATTAATTGGTGTTTTTTCATCTCTCCTCTTCTACTTTAATAATTTTAACTACTTATAAAAATTAGATGAATATAATAAAATGAAATAATTAATTGAAATAAATAAAGATAGTTTAATAAAAAAAATTCTTACATTTAAGACTTATTTGAATGTTTCTTAATTCTTATACTTACCAAAGTAACACTTAGTATGAATTAGATGAAGTAATTTGGACCTTACTTATATAACAAAAATTTATATTTTATTACTCATTTTCACGCTTACGCAATATTTTCAGACATTAACGTTTTTTTTAATGGGAATACATATCTTTCTATTCTCTAACCAAACAAACAGGACAAACAGTTGACGAATTAACTAAACATCATACCCAGTTTTTTTTTTTTCTTTTCTGCGTGAAATGACATTGTGGTGGCAAAGAAGTCAACTTCAATAACCTCCATTAAATTTATAACCAATGAATATATTTTTAAAAATATTAATTTTTACCTCCGTATGTTTTTTAGATGTTAAAATAAGTTTTTATATTTTGAAAATTTATAATTGAGATCATATAATTTTCAAACTTTCAATTTGATTCTCTATTATTTGAGTACTATTAAAATTTTTATAATGATGATTTAATGATAAGTTGAATTCTTCCAATAAAATCTTTTTAAATTATAAATATCAGTTATAATAAAAAATTTATAATTTTAATTTTTTTAGTTAATATCTTAAATCCAGCCTACTGTAAAAAAAATTATCACGAAATCTTAATGATAATAATTAATTAAAAAATTTTAAAACCGTATGAACTCAATTAAATAACCAAAAAAAAAAAAAAAGAATTTACATATTAATTTAACTTGCAAAAATTTGTGCGCTGTCCATTATTTTATTTCAGTCTGTAACAACTCCTTGTCTCAATATTAGGCCATTCAATTCAACAGTGATTGATCATTGTGAAAGTAGACTATAATTTAATGTGAATTTTATATACAATATTAGGAGTTTAAATTTTAAAATTTTTATTTTGAAAAATAATTTATCTAACTATCACCTTGGGCTTCAAAATGTGTGAGTAATTAGTTAAAGACGAAAAATATCATGTCATTCAATTGATAACACTTTTTTGGTTTTCATAAAAAAATTCTAACACTTTAGCTGTTAGCTACTTATGCAATAACATTTTATAATATGCGTCATATTTTTTAAAAAATGAAACGAGTTAATATTTAAAAAAATATATACACCTAAAATTTGGGGGAAAAAAACATAACTTAAAACCACTGTTTTTTTTTTTTGGTAAAGAAAAGCAGTAGAATCTTTTTAACAATAAATTATTATCATCACTTAAACTTATCATTTTTTATCTAAATACTTCCTCATCCTATAACTTGGGCTGAGTACAAATTTCAAAAAAATTAAGAAAAAAAAAGAGTATAAAAACTCCTTAAACTTTGACTCTTCTATAAATTATTATCACAAACTTTAAAATCTTTTTATTTAGTCCTTAAATTTTAATTAATGTCTCAATAGATCTTTATGTTTAATTTGAATTTGTTAATTCACTAATAATAATATTGCATAATATCATTTTATTTATATTAATATAAATTAAAATTATTTGTTAATTAAATTATTAAAATTTAATTTTAAATATATTTTCTTCCTTATAAATATGAATAAAATATTATTACACAATATTATCATTAATGAATTAACATATTCAAATTAAACAGAATTATCTATTTGAATATTAATTAAAATTTAAAGACTAATTAAAAATGACTTTAAAGTTCATAGTAGTAATTTACAAAAAAATTTAAAGTTTAGGGAGATTATATACTCTTTTCTAAAAGAAATTCTAGAAGTAGCGACCGTATTAGAAATAATGAATCAATTTGGCAGATTAATTCATGCCATTCAAACAGAATTTCTTATATATCTCGAAACTCATTCTGATTGAATTTTTTTTTCCTCCCAAGCTCAAAATAATACCAGGAGATTATACTATTCAACAAAGGCTTCTCTACTTTATTCTTCTTGACTTTGAATTTTGAAAGAAGTCCAGACGATCTGATGGACCAACTCATTCTTGTCTTCAACCAAAATATATATTAAGAAAATGTTAAATCGGTACTTATCATGAAAAGAAAATGTCAAATATATGTTTCTGGTTGAGACAAGTTTTAGAGATGCATGTATCTGCTTCCTTTGTTCTTAAAAGCACGAGGCGTCGGGGCCTAAACCTATAAACAATTGCATACATTTAATATCAAATAGCACATAACTTTATTGCAAGTTGATAGTAAAATGCCCATCAACAAAAGTTTTAATCATTCAAAGCAATCGTCTGCATTCTCTTTATCATTTTTTAACCATCATAACGCGCGGTATCCACTAGGGATTCCTTTTCAGCATTTTTTCTTTTGAGATCAGGAAGTATTTTTACAACTTTAATTTATTTAAATTGTTTATGAGAATAATCTTTATTCTATTATAAGAGTATGAGCGCTATATAATCTACTCACAAAAGTTATTTTTTTAAAATTTAAATTTATATCCTTATTTTAAGAGGTTAAAGTTACTTATCACTTCGATCCACTCATCAAGATTTCCTATTCAACATTTGCCTCTATTGCCAAGTTAAAAAAAAATTGTATTTGTCTCTTATGCATAGGACGAATAAATGATTAGAACCAGCATTTTTCGTTAATGAAAATTTATTCAACTATAAGAACTGTATCACTTCATTTAAAAGACTTGAGTTCAATTTTGGCTGTAAATCATTTTTCTTAGTAAGCTTTTACAATAAGAGTTTAAGTTTAATATATATTACGTATAAAGTTTATTATACTATCATCTAATAATGTATTAATACATTATTTAAAAAAAGTTAAACTTCTAAAGTAGTGTTGTAATAGTTAATTTTTTTAATGACTTATCAATACTATTGTAAAAAAGTTTTATACATCAAAATTAAATCCTTAAAAGAACCTCTTCTTTTTTAAAATTTCATTTTTAAAAAATATGCATTTCTTTTTTCATTCTCCCTTCGAATAACCACTTTAAATTAGTAAACAATGTCATCATTTCATGTTTAAATTTAATCGAGTAATATAATAGTTGAATTTATATAGTAAATTTACATTTTATCAGTTAGAATTAAAAAATATTAAGAATCAGTAGGCTCATATATATCCGAATTTTTATGTTTAAAACTTCAATAATATTAAGAAGACATGTGTTTTTATTATTTTTAAGATGACATGTTTATTTTGCATCAGGAAAAAAAAGAAGAAGACAGGTTTACGTGAGATAACTAGATAAGTTATTATTTTCTCTCTATCTTGATGTTGTAGCATAAATTTTGAAGGAAATTAAATATATATCCAGATAAATTATATAGATGAACATTAAAGGCACATTGGTGGAGAAATTCTGCTGAACACCTGTTCTTCTCCACACAAGTCTCAGCCGTTCAAGCAGAATCCAAGGGTGAAAATTTACCTGGCGGAGGAATTTTTTCTACCTCCTATTTAAGAAATTTTCTTGGTGTAGGGCATATTCTGTCGGATGGAGAAAGGGTAATGGCCAACTGAGCGGAGAATCCTAGAGCTCAGTTGACCTGATTGTGGCTGTGAGAAAGAAAAGGATGATAAATTACAGTTCGTGATTTGATTCAAAATTATTTTTTATTCTACCTATGGGTTTAAAAATGACTTTTTTTTTTCCCATTTTCACTTAATCGCCTTGTAATTTTTCATCCATTATTTTAATGAAAAATACATGTTAGAATTTAGAAATATCTTACTAATTAAATCTGAAGTGTGATTGTGCATATCACTTATTTGTTTTATAAAAAAACTGAAGCATTATTATTTTGTAAGATTAAAAAGTCATTGATAATTTGTTTATCTTCTACTTTTATGTAGGATTTGATTCTTTTCCTCTATATTTTTATTATTATTTTTTTATAACTAACACTTCATATTATATATAAAAGTTTTTAAGTCATTTTCATTTATGATTTTTTTTCCATAACTCTAACACATGATTTTCATTAAAAAGTGAGTAAAAAAACCAGCGTGATTATGTGACGATGGATCAAATCAAATGGAGCAATTAAAGCATCACTTTGTAAAGCACAAGAAATAAAGTGATTTTGAGTTAAATCAAATATAATTAGTAATGAGTTTAATTAGGAATCGGCCTAAAATCTCTCATCTTTGCTTTGCTGACGACCTTGTTCTCTTTGCTAATGCCTCTACGGATTAGGTTTCGGTGATTAAAGGTATTCTTAACTTGTTCTGTAATAGCTTAGGCTAGAGAGTTATTGAAAAATCTTGTATCTATTTTTCAAAAAATGTTAATCATGCAAGGAGGCGGGAACTTAGTGATGCTTTTGGTTTTAAATTAACTACGGATTTAGGGAAGTATCTGTTGTGAAAAATGCTTTATTTCAAAAGAATAAATGTCTCACATTAGTTGGAAAATAAGTTTTTGAAGAAGTTTAAAAAATGATTTTGTTTTATCCAAGTTTTGACCTGGTCATATTCCAACGGTCATATTCCAACGGACATATTCCAACGGACATATTTCAACGGACATATTCCAACGGATATATTCCAACGGTCATATTCCAACGGACATATTCCAACGGACATATTCCAATGGACATATTCCAACGGTCATATTCCAACGGACATATTCCAACGGTCATATTCCAACGACCAAAAACTGTTTTCTATAAATACCATCCTTGATTAAGTTTTGTGGTTTGAGAGACACATAGAGAAAACTTCCTCTTCATTATTCTCTACTTCTATTCTCTTTCTCTACTGGGTTACGTGACTTAAATCTCTTGTAGTTCTTGAAGCCACAAGTCAAAAGAAGAAGAACCCTTCCCTGGGGATTTTCGTCTATACCGAAATAATCCTTGAGGGCAGTGCTTTGCACGCTACAGGTTTCACGATTTTCTTTGTCTCATTTATTTGCGGGTTTCGATTAAGGCTCACGGTGACAATAATCTACAACAATCTCAAGGATTATGGAACCACAAAACGCAAACAAGGCCTTTCTCGAACAACGGATCCGAGAATGGTACCCCACAAAACCCACCTCCTCTTGCCAGCTTACATATGCCAAACCATTCCCGGATGTTTCCAAGATCGAAATGTTCGGAGGACAAAATTTCAAAAGATGGCAAGAGCGTGTCTACTCTATTCTAGACATGCACGCGGCGTCGCTATTGCACTCACCGATCAAATGCCCGACACATCTACTGAAAAACACTTGACAATTGGACTTATGCCAATAAGGTATGTAGGCACACAATTCTAACCACATTATCTAACGAATTGTTCGATGTCTACTGCTCATACAAGGAAAGCAACAAAATTTGGGAGTCTATGATTGTCAAATACACTGCCGAGGATGCTGGCAAACAAAAGTTCGTCATTGGGAACTACTACCAATGGGAGATGACGGATGAAATTGATATCAAGACTCAAATCAATCAATACCACAAGTTATTAGAAGAATTGAAGGCTGAGAACATCACCTTGCCTGATGAATTCGTAGCAGGACTGCTCATTGAAAAACTGCCGCAAACTTTGAAGGACTACAAACAACAACTCAAGCATAAAAACAAACAGCTATCCCTTGCTGATCTAATCACGCACATAATCATTGAGGACAAAAACAAAAACGAGATCAAGACTGCAAGGGCAAAGGCATTGGCTTCGAGGGCAAATATGGTACAATTCAATAAGAAAAGGTACGAACATTAACCCAACAAAAGGACTGATTACAATAAACCTAATTACGTGCCAAGAGTGAATAATCCCACTTTCAAAAAAGAGTGGAGGAAACTGTTATGTTTGTGGCAAGCCAGGTCATCGGCCGCTCAATGCAGACTCGGGAAGAGAAATGACAATCCTCCTAAGCCAAATGCAAATTTGGTCGAAGGAGATGATATAATTGCTTTGCGGTCATTTCTCAAGTTTTATTGATGGCCAATGTGAATGATTGGGTGGTAGACTCTGGGGCTACTTATTTGTGCAAACAGAAATATGTTTACCTCCTACACAATGTGGGGATGGAGAAGAACAAGTTTATCTTGGTGATTCCCGAACCACCGAAGTTCTTGGGAAAGGAAAAATTGTTCTGAAACTCACATCTGGTAAGACCTTAGCTCTCAACGAAGTGCTTCATGTACCTAGCATAAGGGCAAATTTAATTTTTGTGGCCTTGCTAGGAAAGGCTGGAGTTAAAGTATCTTTTGAGTCTGACAAAATAGTGATGACAAAAAATAATGTCTTTGTAGGAAAGGGTTATTGTAATCAAGGCCTGTTTATACTCAATATTGCTAAAATTAATGAAAATGCTAATTCTTCTGCGTATATGATTGACTCTATTGATATGTGGCATGCAAGATTAGGACACGTTAGTACTGTTTATATTAAGAAAATGCAATATCTTGGATTAATTTCTAGTTTTAGTGATACATGCTTAAACAAATGTGAAATATGTGCTGAATCAAAAATAACTAAAAAACCATGCTTATCTGTAGAAAGAAAAACAGAAGTTCTTGAATTAATTCATTCTGATTTAGGAGACTTAAAACAAACTATGACTAGAGGTGGTAAAAATATTATGTAACTTTTATTGATGATTTTTCTAGATACACTAAAGTATATTTACTTAGAAATAAAGATGAGGTTTTTGATATGTTTCTAGTGTATAAAGCAGAAGTAGAGAATCAATTAAATAAAAGAATTAAAAGAGTTAGATCAGATAGAGGTGGTGAATACACCTTTAATGACTATTGTGAAAAAGAAGGAATAATTCATGAAATCACACCTCCTTACTCTCCTCAATCCAATGGTGTAGCTGTCTAGGTGAGGGTAATGCACTAACTTTGTGATATGTGGTTTGTTTGATGGAATGCTGGATGTCTATTATCCTTTAGTGTTGCTAGGTGCTATATTTTTAACAATTATTGTTAGTTGACAAAAATGAAAGTGTGCGTTGAACATGTTTGTGGAAATGTTTCATGCATGGGTGCTCTATATGAATAATGAGTCTTAGTTTAAGTTCTTTGTTAGTTCCAGAGGAAGCTTCATTATGTATTGATTGATGCTAAGTGATTACATGTTTTTCATCAATATGATGTACTCTCTATATGTGGGGGTTTTAATGAGAAAATGATATTATAGTAGTAGACTTGGTATAAATATCTTAAAGTGTGGGGATGTCTATCTAAAATTCTTTCACCTGAACCAAGGAAGAGATAATGTGATACTTCTAATTTTGTGAAATAATTTTTAGAAAGATATTTTCTTTTGTTAGATGTGGTGTGTATAACAAGTGAGAATTTTCTCAAATATGTATAATGTGGTGCATCACAATATGAATATGCTCAAATATTGGTACTTTTTGTTATGTAATTGATTTTGCATGTGTTATAATTTGATTGATTAAGTAAATACATACACATAATCCTTATAATGGTTTGTGTAGAGTTTGAAAATTAAAATAGAGCATTGAGTGCTTCATATAATGTCTTACATTATATCTCATATACCATTGTTATCTTTGAGTTACTATTTAACTTGGTTATGTGACATGCATAGTTATATATGTATAGAGTGTGATAATTATGATCTAGATGTACATGATTAAGTATTTGATAATGTTTGCATAAATGAATTCCATGTCCCTATTGCACTATGAGATTAGTTGAGATTGATGAGACTATGGACCAAGAGCCATGGTGTTGAATTTGAAGTGTGGACATGATAATCATAATGTTAAATAAATCATTGATTCAAATGAGATTAAATCCACTAGTGATTTATTTTTAGTCTCAATTGAAGTGATGTCGCTTGGAAGTCATCTAAGTAGACCTGTATAGCCAGATCTATAATAGAGGCATAATTTATTACTATTAACTTGGTAGGATCTGAGGTTGAGTGGCTAAGAAATCTCTTAGCAGATATTCCTTTTATGGAAGAAACCTGAAGACATAGATTTTTCAGAGTCTGTGATTGCCAAAATGGCAAATAGTAAGAGCAAACAAAAAATGTGTATAATGAAAAGTGACATATATGTATACGTCACAATTCTGTGAAGCATATGCTAAAAGATGGAATTAAATCCATAATTATGTGAAGTCATAAGGAAATTTGGCCAATCCTCTGACAAAATCGTTGTGTAGAAATTTAATATATACCACATCGAGGGGAATGAGACTTAAGCCAATTTGAAACTAACATGATGGTAACCTAACTTTTATGAGTGGAGATCCCATGAAAAAGTTCATATGGGTAATAACAAGTCACTTGTTAATCTAAGCTTATTGTCTGTCCCTTCCTATGGTGTGAGAAGCATGAGAAGTGCTAGACTGCATTTATTGTGAGGATAAGCTATATGCTTTTAATGAATTTCATATCCCTTATGGGTGGTGTATAAAGTGCAGTATACACTTGATGAAATCACCTATATGAGTGTGGAGTGAGGCATCTATGAGATAATGGCATAATCTCTAGAGCACTCATGAACAACCAGACAGCACATGGCCGAAAAAGTGCAAAACTGCGTTAACAACAAGAGATAAATAAGGGTGTAAATGTGATCAAGTGGGATTCTAATTTACACGAAAAATGTTTTGGTTCATAGAAGTTTAAACTTCACCAATTACATTGTAAGTTAAAATCCTATTTATCTAGGTCTGGTTCATAGTCCAAAAGACACCAGATTCAAACGTTTGCACTCATGATGTAACCCGATTCTTAAAAAATTATTGATTTTATTTAATATTCTTTTGAAATATGTGGGGGATTGTTGTGAAAAATGCTTTATTTCAAAAGAATAAATGTCTCACATTAGTTGGAAAATAAGTTTTTGAAGAAGTTTAAAAAATGATTTTGTTTTATCCAAGTTTTGACCTGTATATTCCAACTGATCATATTACAACGCATATTAACGACATATTTCAACGGACATATTCCAACGGATATATTCCAACGGTCATATTCCAACGGACATATTCCAACGGACATATTCCAATGGACATATTCCAACGGTCATATTCCAACGGACATATTCCAACGGTCATATTCCAACGACCAAAAACTGTTTTCTATAAATACCATCCTTGATTAAGTTTTGTGGTTTGAGAGACACATAGAGAAAACTTCCTCTTCATTATTCTCTACTTCTATTCTCTTTCTCTACTGGGTTACGTGACTTAAATCTCTTGTAGTTCTTGAAGCCTCAAAAGCAGAAGAACCTGCAGGTATCAGGGGATTTTCGTCTATACCGAAATAATCCTTGAGGCGAGAGTTTTGCACGCTTCAGTTTCACGATTTTTCTTTGTCTCATTTATTTGCAGTTTCGATTAAAAATGCTTTTGGTGACAATAATCTACAACAGTATCTTGGATTCCCTCTCTTCCATGAAAAATACTCCAAGAATACCTTCCAATACATCATTAATAGAGTCTCTTCTAGATTAAATGGGTCGAAGGCTTCTTCCCTTTCTCTAATAGGAAGAGTCATTTGGCTCAAGGTGGCATTATTCGAAATGAGGATGGTGCTTTTGTTACTGCTTTTGTCTCCAATCTTAATTGAGAACTGATCTATTACCATGACTAAGTTGTGGGGTGTTTTGTTGGGTCTCCAAACTGCATATGCTATGGGGTATAGACAAGTGATCTTGGAAGTCGATTCTAAGTGTGCTTTGCAACTCATCAACTCGGTGTGGCAGACTTGGCACCCTTGTGCCATGCTGCTTCATTCTCTGAAGGAGATCCTTGCTAAGGATTAGACTGTTGAGCTTCATTATACTTTTAGGGAGGCAAATTCTTGTGTAGCTGCTCTGGCCAAATAGGAGCGCCATCATCCCTTGTGTATATTTTTTATGTTTTATCTTCTTTTCTTTCTGTTCATTTTCTGTGGGATGTTTATGCTGTTCAATTTTCTCGTATAATAAGTAGTTAGTTGGACTTTCTGCCTTGAAGTTTACCCAAAAAAAAAAAAGAAATAAGTTGAATTTTGATACATTATCATCAGTAAAATTTTTTTTTACACAATTATCTGATCTTGTATTAATAACTTATTTAATAAGTTTGATTATATTAATAATTACATAAAATATTAAATTTATTAAATAATATGATAATATATCATTATATATAAATATAAAATCATTTTACATTGAATATACATCAAATTTAAATTCCTCTGTAGTAGCCAAGAAATAATGCACTGAAAGTCATCTTCGATTGTGGATATGTTGAGGGGTGATAAGTTAAATTTTTTTTTTGCTGTGATATGACACTAACATTAATTAATTTTTGAGTAATACAATCCTTAACAGATTTCTTTTCTTGGATATATACATTGTTATTTTCTAGAAGAAAACGAAATTCAACAATGGTTTACAGAATACAGTATTAATTAACTTATATCATATGGCCTTGAATTATTATTATTTTGGTACATTGGCCTTGAATTATTTACTTGCAAAGTAGAGGGCACGCTGGCGGCTGATGTAACACTAGTACATGTTCTACAGTCTATGCAGGTTAGGGTCTAGAAGTTAGACAGAGACAGGTTCTTGGAAGGGAAAAATGCAGTGTATTCAACACCATTCTCACTCATGGAGCCAACACTAATCCAATTTACATGCCCCATAAAATTAATTTTTGTGAAGTGGACAAAGAAGTTAATCACTATGGGCTTTCCAGATATACAAGCACTAGTGTCTATGTATAGGGAATTATATGGGACAACTCAAATTACTAGCATAATTAGACATTTAATTTGAATGATCGATGTTTTAATACATTATTATTAATATCCGAGTATTTAGGCTCAATGTACAGCATAGTAACGACAATAATAATTGTGATAAATTATTATTATAAATTGAAGTGTATAAGTAGAAGATGTTATCAATTTTTTCATTGAAAAAAGCAATTAGGAATTTGAGTTTGCTGCCCATCGAACACTGAACCTATATCTACCAGTCGTGGTAGTGCATCGCTAAAGTCTCTGGCTAATCTTCACTAACAATAACTGTCACTATTCATTAGTCGTCACTGCTGGGCGTTGTATACGACAAAGCAAGGCAGAGAAACGCTCCTCACAAAAAAAATGTTATTTGTATTATTAAATTTGATATTTTGTATAAATATCATACGTTAATATGAGTATAGGTGAATATTAAAATATACTATATTTTTGGATAAAATAAATATATTATATATATTAACGTGAGAAAAATATAAGTTAAATATCAAATTCTAAAAATACAAATAATAAAATTGAAAGAAAAAAAAGGCTGAGAAATGTTGGGAGTGTGACAGTGACACAATGCCTTTGCTGTATATGCGTATGGGGTTACGCTTAGTAAGAAAAATTAATGAATGAATTCAGCATATTCGTCCATTGTGTGAGTCACACCAAGTTGGTCCAACCTTCTTCCCCAGTAGGAGTAGCCCACGTTGCTTGACTATTTGTTTGACTCACGTGCCTAAATTAATTTATAGTTACCGTTTTTAATATAAATTATACTAAAATGGATTTACTGCTAGATTTAAGGCGCTATATGTCCATTTCTTAATACAAGCAAATGATTAAAATATCCAAAGACATCCTCCTTGCCCAATAATGTCAACATCACTTTTCACTATAACTAATTTATTCATTTTCTTAATTCGAATGATTTATCCATCCATCAATCTTTTTGGTCGTTTTCTTTCCTTCTTTTCAATGGGTATATAAAAGGCGGCAAGCCCCTTAGATCTTCATTCAAACTTCAAAGCACACAAGTAGTAGTAGTTGTACAACCAGGACAAAAGAATAAGAAAAAGAGAAAAACTACGGGCATATATAGAATTCCAAGTGATAAGAGAGAATTTGTTGAGTGAGTGTGCATTTTGATTCCAAGAGATGGATTTTGATTCTCCTTTCTTCCAATACCAAAACCTTCACTTCTTCCCTGCAAATTCCTCTGTTTCTGGAGAACCTTTCTCCTGGGATGACGACTTCTTTTTCTTCAATGATCACAACACCACCCTTCCCTTCAACCTCAGTGACCACTCTCAATCACAACAAACCAAGGAATCATCATCCTCAGCATCCAACTCTTCAGGATCTCTTGGTAGCGTTGAGCCACAAGAAGTCTCCTCCAAATCCAATACAACTTATGCACAAGTCAGAGAAATAGAAACTCATGCATCTTCAACACCACTTTCACAACCACTACTATCACTGCTACCATCACCACCAAAGGAAAGCAACATACAAAAGAGGATGTTCAGAGGAGTAAGGAGGAGGCCATGGGGGAAATTTGCTGCGGAGATAAGAGATTCCACAAGGAATGGGGTTAGAGTTTGGATTGGAACGTTTGACACTGCTGAGGCAGCAGCTTTGGCTTATGATCAAGCAGCTTTCTCTACAAGGGGTTCCCTGGCAGTGCTGAATTTCCCAGAGGAAGTGGTGAGGGAGTCCCTCAAAGACATGGCCAATAAGCCTTGGGAAGATGGTTCCTCACCTGTGTTGGCACTCAAGAGGAAGCATACCATGAGAAGAAAGTCCAGTAAGCCTAGTAAAAAGAAGATCAAAAGGGATGAAATCATCAATGGTTCCCAGAATGTGCTGGTGTTGGAGGATTTGGGTGCTGAATATCTAGAGCAACTTTTGAGCTTGACTTCATCTCAAACTGAAAGTACTTTCTAGTTTTCTGCTTGTGTAAATTGTAATTGTTCATTAATTTTTAACCTTGAAAATTTTTCATGATAACTGGATCGAATGTTCTATTCGGATTCCTCCTTTTTCATCATCTCCCTTACTGATTTTCTTCCATTGTCACTCAAAAGAAGAAAAGAGTATAATAATTATATTAAAAAAATGTGTATAAGAAAATTCATGCACAATCGATGGGGATCGCAATTGCGATGTGATATGGCCGTAACAGTCGCTGGGACTAAAATGTCACCATCGCATCAAGTGATGTTATTTGTGATTTAAAATTATTTTATAAATAATAAAATAAAAGAAATTTGTTTTCCAACATAATTTTTTTTTATTTTTTAATAAAAAAATGTGAGAAAAAGTATAAAATAAATAGTATACTATTCGTTATACTACTTGTAAGGTTGGTAATGAGACGGATTGATGTCGTTAGAGAATTTTGCATCGGTCGATAATAGGGATCATCGGTTAGAGAAGAAATGAAAATAAGTTTAAGGTACGGGTAAAGGTATAAGTAGAAAAAGTAAATATACTTGAAGTAATTTTAAGTCTGTGCTTATATAAAAATTAGAGAATGAGATTCTTGAAGTTTTAAGTGAAGAGTCATATGTAAGTTATAGAGTTTAAATTCAATAAAACATATCAATCATAGCCCCAATTCGATAATTGATGAATTAAGCATATCGAATACCGAGATATATAAATTACAATATTCAATTAACATTTACTAATAAATAATTTAGTCACACACTCACTTGTCCTTATTGTTGTAACCCCATCAGATTAAGATAGAGTGGGTAGCAAGGGTCCAAAAAGCACCTCCGACCCATTAAAAAAAGAAACAATTTTCATGTCAAAATGATTATTATTGCTACTTGACTTGACTTTGCCCCGTTTAATTAGATGGAAATTTGAATAAAGATATTATTTTTAAATAATTATAATAATACTAAAAAGAATCTTAATTATCAATTTAGCTAGATCTTATTTGAAAATCTCAAATTTGGACTTCATGATGGTCAAGAGTCTTACACTGTCTATTGTAATATTTTATGTATAATTTATATATTTATTAGGTCATTTCATTTAATATCAATTAATTTTAAATTAAAATTTTATATAGTATCAAAATTAAAATTTTATTTTTATTATTTATTTTCCTAAGTTTATTTTCGTCTACTTCATACAAATATCTCTAGATGAGAATATTAAGAATTTCACATTTATCTTTATATTTTAAGTATAATTTATATATATATTAAGTCATTTTATTTAATATTAATTAATTTTAAATTAGAGTATCACAAAGATAAATTTGAATTTTTTTAATAAAAAATTGAAAGACAACTGAATTGCTCGAAACCTATACTTTTATATACTAAAATATTAGACCGGAGTACCGGACTCCCTCAGGCTTGGGCCTAACAATAAATTTGTATTTGATCTTTTCATAATTGTAAATAACTTGTTGAATCACATTATAAATCCGTGTCTTCGTTTCGTTTTGATCAATTATGCTTGTTATTTTTGGCTTTTCGCTTTGCGAATTGATGGTATGTATTTTTTTACAACAGAATAGACTACAATATTAGTATAAAAAAGCAATATGCTATATTATTTTATTCATTGTCAGAAATTCCCTAATCTTTATATATAATTCGTTTACATAAATATGGTTAATTAAATATTAATATGTCATTCTTTAAATTTGTTTGTAAATATTTAAACAAAAACTTACTATATTATTTTCACAAACTTATTTTATTTATCAAATCAATTTATGCTATCATATCAGGGATTAAAGGGAAGACTACATATTTTAACCATTTTTATAATTACGATAAATTTTTATAAGAATATTAAATAATTGGTAAGGTTATTGGCCACACAGAATCTGTCTGGTTCTAGGGTTATATTCTTAGGTTCGGGGATCCTGCCCCGCACTGATGAATTGTATTATTTTTTAAGTATGTATTAGTATATAATAGGATATAGGTTTTTTTTTCCGAATGTAGGATTTAATATAAGTTTCTCTGGACTACTTTATCAATAAAGCCAACCGACACTTTAAAAAGGAAATTAATCATATATTATATACCTCTCGAGCAATTGATTATTTGATTTGTACTAATAGAAATGTTTGGAAAAAAAATGCAAAGAAAAAGAAGCGTGTTAATATTTAACATATAAGCCAAAAAAGTTACACGGAAGTTTTTTTTTTTTTAAGGGTACGAAATGGGCTATTCGTAAAAAATGGATTAAAATAAAAGAGTGAATTGTGCATTATACTTAAAAGTGTCATTGTCCTATTTATACGCAGGCAAAGTTAAAAGAGATTTTTGTATAAAAATGTAATCAATTTAAGTGTGTTAAGTTAATAAAGTATTGACATATTATCAATTTTTATTAAACAAATGTAATGTTCATTGATATATTAAATGTGTCAATATTTTACTAATATATTGCACTCAACTTAGGTGCATTAAATCTATACAATAATATTTCAATAAAGTTATCCTATTTATATTATGTCACCACCTCTTACAGGCATAATTCTTTCGGTAAATTTGTGTTGGGCACTGGGGTGCGTAGGTGGGGTTATATAGACATCATTGCTACTGTTTGTGGGGGGAATCACAGCCAAGGAAACTTGTCAGTACTGATCAGTTGAGCTAAAGGATATACAGAAAATAGTAATAGCTAAACCCACCTGGCCACATCCAAAATGAGCTCCTCTTTCTTGGAGTACCCTGATCTCTTATTGGAAATTCCTTCATCTTAGCGATGATTCTCTTTCCTTAGACATGGTGGAGCACTCCGCAGCACCAACTAATTATAAGGAAAAGCAAATGGTTAACTTCGAAGCCAAACAAGTGCATATGCCAGTTTTAAAGTTCATAGGGTTAGTAGGGCGTGGGGTGAATATATGCAGCAGAGATCAGAGTTCCGGGTTTGGCACGTTTGAAAGTGCAGAAACAGCTGCTTTAATTAGCACACATCTATTCCACATATATATATATATAATTTATATTGGAACAAAACACTTGTTGCTCCTTTTATCTTACTATTTTTCAGATAAGTATATCATCCTATAATTTCAAATTGCATTGCAGCAAGAAGTCCACCATTGTGTAACATAACAAATTAACAAATACAAGTACCTACATTTCATTTTTATTTTTTTAAAATTTTTTTTGGGTCCTCTGTTTCTTTGTTTTTTTATTTTTGATCTGCGGATTTAAATTAATAACTTCACACAGATAAAATGGTTTTGGTGTAAGTTTGGGGCCGATATATCTCTAGCCCAAGTGATAATAGGGGTTTTAACAGAAGGCCCATAGATCGCATGGATCACACTCAGCTTAGCCAAGCCCACCTAGTGGATATTTGGGTTAGTGCACAGACAGTTGTTTTTGGGGTAACAAACGGGGTCAGAAACCCAACAAAGAAACAAAGAAACTACAGAGAACGAGATCTCCGAAACACGGAAACCAAGTTCAAGACATATCCGATTTATGTTGTTATTTTTATTTTATTTTTTTATTTTTTAAGGGTAAGACAGGGGGGCCTGATTTACGCTTATATATATATAACTGAAAACCAGCATATTGCCACTTTACAAGGTCGGATAATGTACATATCAAAACCTTGACTTTGCCCCAATATTAGTTTATGTACATAAACCAATATGAGTACATTTACATACTTCAGCCTTTTGTTTGCTATGGGAGGTATACCGACGTATTGAGCTAAAATTATATGTATTCAAATATTTAAGTCAAAGAAAATTTAACCATTATATAAAATAAAATAAATGAATTTCATAATCAGCATACTATAAATAAAAAACACGCTTGACATTGTTTCATGGAAGACTTCTAAAACAAGAAAAGCATCTTTGACTTTGTTTTTTTTTTTTTAATTTTTATGTAATTTTTTATTAATTACTTTTTGTTTTAAGTGAGAATTAGTAAAAATTTCCATTTTATTAAAAAGTTATATTAGAATTGTACTATTTTCAAGGGACCAAACAAGTACATATAAGAAAAAGTTGGGAAGTTTGAAGACTATGGCTCCCGTATGTCCTCGCTCTCTTCGTTATTGAAGATGTAAATGAATTGAGCTAAGTTATACATGTAAAGTTCAAGCTTCATTTATGAAAAAAAATAAGCTGTTTAAATTTAATTTATTTATTTATTGAGAAAAATTAAAGTTTAAGCTTGTTTATTTAAAAATATAAAAACTTAAATTTAATTCATTTAGGTTATTTATGACTTAATTATTTTATTTATTTTTATCAAATTTCTTTTTAAAGTATTTTTTAAAATTTATTAAGCTAATAATTAACAAACATCTTTATAATAAAAACTGAATTAAAAATAAAAATAAAAACATTTTGTTTTTTAAAATTCATTACATAAAATGATAAAAAACTCATAGTCTTCCACCATCACAAAAAAAATTTCAAAATAAGATTTAACACTTAAAAATATTCAATATATTTTTACAATGAAATAGTATTTTTTTTTATGTACAGAGTTAGATTCCATTGATAGTTGTGTATACTTGTTGTTAATCTTTTATAAATATTTATTAAAATAAATAACTTTAACAATTATACAATTTTTATTTTCTTATTAACTATGATAATTTTTATCTTTTTATATATATATATATATATATATATATATATATATATATATATTCAAATTATTCACAACTTTTAATGTCGAACATATAAAATTTAAGTTTAACTTATTTATATAATCGAGTTTAAATTAAAGTTTAATCAAATATTTAACAAGTCAAATTCGAATAATTTACGAATAACTCAACTCATTTACATCCATGTTCATCATTAGTCCGGATTTTAGAAGCCATTAGTCCGGATTTTGGATCTGCATTGCAGAATGAGATCCAAATTCTGTCAATATTATTTGTACATTATTTTTATCACAATATTTTTACACTACTTTTTTTAAAGTAATAAAGTAAGAAAAACATATATTATACCACATTTTCTCTCTAATTTCTTCCTCTAAACAAGGTAATGTAAAGAAAAGCGCGACAATCATTTTCCTCCAAATTCCGTTAATCCCCTTCGAAAAATGAGAGTAGGGTGGGAAACCCTAAATTATCCTACAAATTATAGTCACTAGCATTCATAACTTTGATTATTATTTCATCGGATTCATTTTAAGTGTTATTTTGGTAAAAAAAAATTAGTTCATTATAAGTGTTATTTTTGCATATCAATAAAAATATTAATTTTTATTTTTTCTATCTTTATCCTTATACGTTAATAGTTTCAATTACTCACGAAAATTGTTTGAATATAATAAACTAAAATAATTAATTGAAATGAATAAAGATAATTTAATAAAATATTCTCACGATTAAGACTTAATTTAATATTTATTAATTCTTATATCTTGTACCAAAATGACACTTAAAATAGATTCAAGGAAATAATTTTTATGGTGTACAGGAACTCAACGCAACCAGTGCAGTCCCGGAATTGTCTTGGGTGATAATATCTAAGGACGAAAGGTGAAAAATAAGCGTGTCTAATTTCTTTCACTTCAAATAACTTGACAATTAAAATTTAAGAATGTCAAATAATTTTTGGTAGTTGTTAAGTATATTATTTATATTTGAAGGTGCCAAATAACTCAATTGATAAAATTCTTTATATGTGATTATAATATGTGATTAAATCTCGCATTTACTCCTTTGGTATCATTTGAGCAAAAAGTTCAAGTGAATTTTCCATTTCTCAAGCGTAACATATGCATATTGTTATATTTTACTAATTGAAATTTATAGAATTTTCCAAATCCACTATCTCTGAAAAAAAAATGTATATCATTTATATTTAAAACTATTTATTATTTAATTAT
This sequence comes from Ormosia semicastrata, assembly GCA_029884595.1. Classification (NCBI taxonomy): domain Eukaryota; kingdom Viridiplantae; phylum Streptophyta; class Magnoliopsida; order Fabales; family Fabaceae; genus Ormosia; species Ormosia semicastrata. The sequence continues at coordinate 11,893,994 of JAQQTO010000055.1, read as the reverse complement.
CAAATACTAAATTCAAAGTGATACTCCAAGTAATAAGTAAGTTTGAGCTCATTAGTCATAGCCTCGTAGGGCTTTGCACTGTGTCAAGGGTTTGAGTTTACCCAAAACATTTATGGGGAGTAAGCAGTGATTAGTTTTACACTCAAAAAGTATAAATAAACCTTGTAAGATTTATTTAATTATTAAAAATATATATTTTGATATGTATACTTGTATTAAAGTATATATCATACACACTGTTAATGAAGGTTTCGGTACCACCAGTTGAATGAAGTCTCAAAGACTAAAGACTTCTTGAATGCTAATTTGCTTATCATGCCTTGATTTTGATTATAAAAAACACATTGATCATATAACCAAAAATTAACTTGTTAGAATATGAATAATTGTTCTACCAAAAGAAATGTATTATTATCTCGAAAAAAATCACTTCTACTTTATTATATAATCTAGTTTGATTATTTTCATTATTCAAAATTATTGTTTTGTTACAATTATATTAAGAGGAGATGAACCAATTAATCCAAGTAGTACGCGTTTAATTTCTTTATTTCTAACAATTTTTGGCACAACAGGGTTCTATTAATGTGCTTGATAAATTGATGAAATAATAAAACTTGTTATGAACTGTTGATGTAGATACTTTTAAAGAATCCATAAATATATCATATAAATTAATTTATAATTTGGAGGCAATAAAACTTTTAGATAACATTTTAAAAATAATTACTTAATTTTTAAAAATTGAACCCCATCTTTACCACTACATCTATCAGACTACTAATATTATTACCAAAAAAGGACTAGTGTTGTAAAATATATATATTTTACATGTAGTGAATGATTATCTTGATTATTCCACATAAATAAGAAAATTAATTAAAAAGAATCACAATCTCTAACGAATACTAATCCTAATTAATAATTGCATTATATAAATCCTAAAATACTCTAATAAATATCCTGCTAGGTCTCAAATGTATGGAGATCATCTGATATACAAAATAAGATTTTGAGTCCATATTTTCTTGTTTTGATCTTTTTATATTTCTCTTCTCTATTTACAACACGTTATCAGCACGAGACTCTATCATATGAGTGATGGCTTGAACAGCTTAAAGGTTTTATGGAAATATTTTATCTTCTTATCACATTCTTTGGATTAATCTCATTCATTTGTTCTTTCTTATAGTTTTTTTCATGTTAGTCTTAGTATAAAATATTTTCATATTTTATCTATATATAGAATTTTTATTATGAATCTTGTTTGACTAACACAATTATCATATTTTGTTTTATACTAAATTTGTTATTCTTGATAAATTCTGAAATAGATTACTATTTAAGCATCTTTAAAGGATTGCACAAAACTAATGATTTTCCATAGTCATATTTTATATGAAGATTTATGATATAGTTCATAGAGAACTACATCTTTAGATGGTGATTGAATATAAAATGATCTAATTGATCTTAACATAATTTGAAATAAAGAAATGTGAGAGAGAATATCATCGATCTTTTTATGTCCCAAATATGCTCCTGTAGTAGTAAAATAAGAATTGTTTTAAGAGATATTTTGAATTAAGTTTATGCATTCTTATGATTGAACACAAAAATAAGTTATTAATGAAAAATCACAAAGGCCACCCAATGAGTTGAACTCCATTCCCTGAAGTGAATGTTCCATGTTATAATTTTGAGTATGACAGATGTCGTGGTTATGATCATTGATGTGACAGAAATTAGAAAAATGATCATTATAATGGTGGTATTGTTATATTAATATGGTGATACACAAAGCAATCTATAGTTGCTATTTCTTTATATCATGCAGAAATTATAACAATTCATGAAGGAAGTCGTGAATATTTCTAATTGAGAGTTATGATTCATTATATTCAAGAATCTTGTAGATCATTTTATGAAAAGGAAATTTCAACTGAAGATAATATTACTTACAAAGCTCAACTAAAAGGAAGATATATCAAAGGTGACAGAGTAAAGTATATTTCTCCAAAATTCTTAAGGGAAAATGCTATGAATGATATTGAAGAAGAATGTCTAAGAGTCACAAAAGTTACAATGCGCCGACTTAAAGACATTTTATGATTAGTTATATTTTGAGGGGAAGTAAGTTACCTATGAATACTGCATTCTTTTTCCTTCGCTAAGTTTTTATCTCACTTGATTTTTCTTAGTAAGGTTTTAACGAAACATATTTATAGTATATTGTCATCTAAGGGGAAGTGTTGTAAAACATGCATATTTTGCATGTGGTGAATGACTACCTTAATTATCCAACATAAATAGAAAAATTAGTTAAAAGGGATCATAATCCATAATGGATACTAATCCTAAATAATTGCATTATATAAACTATAAAATGCTTTTATAAATATCTTGTCAAGTCTTAAAGATATGGAGATCATCTGATATACAAAATAAAATTTTGAGTCCATATTTTCTTATCTTAATCTTTTTATATTTCTCTTCTTTATTTATAACATATCGAAATAAATAACAGTGTTAGTTTTTTTTTTAAATCCATTGTAATTAATGGGAAAGGATATAAAAGACCACGAACAGACTATATTAAAGTCATATTTTACTTGTCTTAAATTACAGTCTTCTCATTTTTTTGTTCAGTATAATTACTTTTTGTTTTTTTAAGTTTATGATGGTTACTAACCATGCAAGACGGCTTCTCAACAAATTCTGATCCAAATTCACTCACTCTAACCCATCTAACAGGGTCAGTATTGACTATTATCTAATCCAATGTTTTCCCATACCTCTACTGTGCAATACAAATTCTGTTGAAGAAATTATATTGAGAGCGACCTCGCAATTTCTGCAATAGTGTGTAGCACAATTAGAAATGAACTTTTTGGTAGGTGTGGAAAGAGGAGCCATGAGCAAAAGAAGTAGGCAGTGACAAGACACATACAGAGTGATATAGACACAAACAACCAATTAGTGCTCTCTACTGTTCCTGTTCTAGCTACTTCCATTAGCCCAAGGTTGTCTTTTGAGAATGGGTGGTTTTTTTTCTGCAGACAAAAATATCATCAGTTGATTTGGTCTCCAATATGGACCATGTAACACACAACGCAATCCTCTGTGCCATGTCGACAAAGCCAAATTCACGAGGTAAAAAGCAAAGTTGGGGACTTTCAAGGAAGCTCAGTTGTAATTGCTGTTTGGTAAATGGAGAAAATTAAAGAGAGACGGGCAGAAACTGTATGCGAAGATGGGTGACCTTTTTTTCTTTCAACCTTGTTTAGTTTTTCTCTTCATTATGGTTCCCACTAAGCTATGGTGGTCCACATACATAACATCAAAGAGTTTAAAAGAACAAATCCACCTCCCTGCCTATCATATAACCTTGGAATAGGGCAAACCTTTCATTCTCTAAAACTTTATATTATAGAGTATAAATAAATAACCTAGTCCTTGAAAATATCTTACACTCACAATTTAGTGCTTAAAGTTCGAAAACATATAGCAAATTAGTTATTTTGTTATCTCTTATTCACTAAGTTAAACAATAACGGCCGAAGTAATATATGCCTAGGTGCACAATCCAGCCTGCCTCCTTCCGCCCTTATTGCAATTATTGGAACTAACATGGACCCGTGCTATGCACGGATAACTCATTAACGTTAAGTTAGTCTAATTAATATCATTGGTTCGTCTAGAATATATATATATATATATATATATATATATATATATATATATATATATATATATATAAAAGTTATACAAAAGCCAATTTCACTTATTTACTAAACCGTCTACTATCATTCGAAACACGAATTAACCTCTCACTCCATACACTAAGAAGACTTGGCAAGTTAGTCATTCCAAAAACAGGAGCTATCATTAAACAACACAGTTATAATAAACAACTTGGACTTCGATACAGCATTTAACATTCACATATAAGTGACAAAATATTGCAGCGGTTAAGCAGAGGTCTTAAAAAGACATATGAAGACGATGCCATTTAATATATACAAATTCCACGAAAAAGTATCCCAGCCATGGAACATAACCTACTCTTCGTCTAAATCCATAATCTCATTAATTTAGTTACGGATGATGAAAATGAAGAAAACGTCTTCATTGTTATCTCTCCGCGTTTGAGCTTATTCTTCAGGCAGAACTCATACCAACCCATACCAGTATGGCATTGGTTCTTCCTCTCCAGAGCCCAGAGTAAACTCCAGTGTTTCCTTTTACCATTCGTATCTTGAATACGGATTTTTGATTGATAACGTTCCAATGAATACTCGACATATGAAGTAGGAATGCCCTACCACATTGTTGGTATACAAATAATACTTTTTGATTCTCATAATTTTGATGTGTATTCGAAAGCTTAGTGTGAATGATATTCAATAAGTTATCATGAGTTACATTTGTTAACTTGAATAAACTCAAATACTTTGATTATATTCAAATTGAAATTGTGAAATTTAAGTTAATAAAATGGTAATTTCGACTTAATCTCAAAATTTGAGATTTAGAATGTCAGTAACTACATTTGGAGATTTTTTCTGAAGACAGAAGTGGAGACTTCAATCGAAGGATAGTAGCTGTTTGAAGATTCCAAATTTAGATTTAGATAAGGCAGTTTGAATTTAAATAAGAAGTTAACAACGATTAAAAGTATAAGATCCAGACAATACGAGGATTATTGACAATGATTAGACAATTACTTTGTTTTTAGATACTTGTCAGAATCTTGTAAAGGGAGTAGTTACTTAGGTTGTCTATAAATATCTAGAGGATGAAAATATTTACGGGTTGAAATTCACTTTCACAAATCACACATTTCTAAATACGTTCTTCATCACTATGACACACGAGCAAGCATAAACTAGTCAAGTATGTTTCCATTTTACTTTTCCTCTGTAAACTTTACGATTCCAATACAAATTTAATTCATATTCATTTCCATTTCCAGTCATTTACATTCCTGCAAATTCTCTTCTACTTCTGATCAAGTGACCTTCTTGAGATCATTTGATTTCTTTTACTTACTTTCTTTAATTACTATCGTTTATCATTCTGCTTTCTTTATTCTTCTGCAAGTTTATCTTTCTGTTAACTTTACTTTCTTGCACACTTACTTTTCATTGAATTTAATTGTTTTCCTTTAATTGCTTTCCTCTAATGACTTTCCTTCTATGATGCAATTACTTTGTTTTTTGAGACTTGTCAGAATTTTGTAAAGGGAGTAGTACTAAACGGAAGAAAACTTGTGCAATGCTTGAGACAATGAGCATGAAATCCGATTTATGAGTTGAAATTCACTTACTTTCGTTGCTCATCTTTACTCTTTTTGCTTTTGTTGCCCACTATGAATTTCGAGCATTATTTGAAATTACGAAGATGAGAAAGAGTTTCCATTTTACTTTTCACCCATTGAATATTAATATTATATAGATGACTTTAATTTGTTTTATTTGGTAATTCTTAGATCTTTTATTACATTATATAAGTGACTTTTATCTTATTTGGCAATTGGCATAATGTGATTTTTTATTATATTATTTTGTTTTTGACTTATTCAAAGTTTTATTTGGCAATCACTTTGAACTTTATTTCAAATAACATGTTTTATAATTTTTATAATGATTTTATATGCTTTTTTATATTTTATGAAATTATGGGTATATATATACATGTATATATTTTACACGCTTATCGTTTCAATCTTTTAAAAATATCATATCCCCGTAATTGTTTTCGCTTTAATACTGCTTTCCTGCATCATGACTTTCCTTTAATTGTTTTTTTATTTTACTGCAATTCATTGCATCTTTACTGCTTTTATCTGCTTTCTTTGCTTTTACTTAGTTCTTTACTGTTACAATATGGTTACACTTTATTTTTGATTTCCACATCTTTGTGTTTACTCGAAATTCTTTATGTCATTCTTACTAATAAACGAACCAATAAGTATTTTAGAATTCCTTGAGAAAGATATTTCCTTTCTAGATTAAGAACTGGAATCAAATTTGTCTTTTACTAAAAATCACACTAAACATACATATAACAAAAATGCAAATACTCAAACTACCTAAAACATAATAGCAAATAACAAACCAGATAAAAAAAAATACAAATAACAAACAGCCAACAGGAAAGTGAGATAACAAAGAATCTACACCCAAGTGAAACTTGGTATATAACAAACCAAGGGTTGCTTGCATGAGACCTGATCCTTGGACAAAACTATTCTCCAAGCAAGTCGCATGCCAACATCCTCAACTTCATCAAATTCGGAGTCAGAGTCCAAAACAATAACCTATGCTTCATATATATTCAACCGATTACCATTCCCTATTTAAAACTAAAGATCAGGAGACAATCACTTACCACAAAACCTCTTAACTTCAGCAAACTGAACCACAACAAGAAGTTCATCCAAATCACCACAATAAAAGAAATTTTCCAACTGATCCACAAACTCACACCTAATAGCACACATTCTAATTTGTAACTGTCAAGCAAGAACAACCACCATTCAAACATCCTTCATCTAATATTTAACTTGCGTCTAAATTCAATAAAACCAGACAAAAAAAGGCAAAAATAGTAGAAATAAGGTACCTGCCAGCAGCAAATTCAATGACAACCATCTTTGTGGACTTGCCCTTGCCCTTTCCCTCATACACCATTTGCTTAGCAACACCAGTTAACAAATCAATAACATCTACACACAACAACAACCGATTAGAAAATTAAAACAATATAAAAAACACACACTTTGACGAATCTAATATAACATCTGTTAGAATATTTAGAGCATATCTCAGAATTAAATTAAATTTGATTTTGTGTTATCTTAGAGATTTGATTTCTACATAATTAGAGATACTATTTTGATTATATTATATTTGATTGTATTTCCTTCTTTATATAAACTCTATCTCTTTTAAATAAGGAATCCTCTTATACACATAGATTAATTCAAAAATTTAGAGATAATTAAGATAATATACATAAACATTCTCTAGACTTTTTTTATGTCCCTTGTTTCTCTATTTCTAGCATGGTATCATGGCGGTACCATTCTCCGTGACCTATTTTATCATTATTTTGTTGCATAGTTCTCAAAAATCTGAAACTCTGATTAGTCACTTCTCATGTCGTGTTCTCTTTTTGACTTCATTTCCCTATTTCTGTTCTCTTAGTCCAAACCGCCATTGTCGGCTCTGTTTAGACACCGCTCAAGACCTTCGATCAGGCACTGCTCCAAACCACCATTGTCTGCTATGTTCAGACACCATTCCAGACCTCTGTTCAGACACTGTCCTAGATTTCATAGTTCGTTTGAGACTCTAATTACCGTCCTAGATTTTAGACTCCATTCTAGACTCCAATTATCGTCTTAGATTTTAGACTCCATTCTAGACTTTGATTTTCACCGTGCTCCAGATTGCCGCTGTCCTTGCCTAGTCATCGGTGCCGTTCCTCCGTCATTGTCGAGCCAAAAACTCTCACCATTGTCGTTTTTGGTTCGCCTCTCCTCGGACCTCCATTTTTGACTTCTTCTTTCTATTCCATCCCAAATGCAATTTGGCTCCGTTCCCATTGTAGATTTTTTCAAATGCAGATTGTTTCATCCCAAATGCAGTTTGGGTCTCTTGACTTCTCCAAGATTTCGATGTTATGTTTTTAAAATTTTTTAGTTTATTTTTTTCGTGTCTAATTGTAACAAGCTAAAACTTAGTAGCTTTAGCTTGAGGAGGAGTGTTAGAATATGTAAAACATATCTCATGATTAAATTAGACTTGATTTTGTGTTATCTTATGGATCTAATTTCTACATAATTAGATATACTATTTTGATTATATTTGATTGTATTTTATTCTTTATATAAACTTCTTCTCCTATAAATAAGGAATCATCTTAGACATATTGATTAATTAAAAATTCAGAGATAATTTAAAAAATATACAAAAATATTCTCTAGATTTTTGTCGTGTCATATTTCTCTATTTCTGCATCAACTCCAGAAACAGGAATTTCACCCACCAATTCCCAACAAAATGCATACCAATTAAGACATCACACTCCCCTTTCAAATGTAAAACTTCCTCAAAACGAACTAAGGACAACCCATGATCAGGAATAACTGTTGATTCCAACAGTGTCACCGTGGTCCTTACTATAAACAGCAACTAGAATTAGGTTTGGCATCTGCGTGAGGCGGGGGAAGGGAGTACCTCCTTGCTCCCCATCCCCGCACCCCAACCTCGTCCCCGGCCCGGTTCCCCACCACAAGGGAATTTTTTTCCCTATCCCTGTTCTCCAAATCCCCACGATACCCGATCCTCCGCTATATTAAAAAAATGAAAAAAAAAAAAGATGAAATAAATTATTTTAATATTTTTAATTTTAAATAAATATAAAATTTAATTAAAGATAAAATTACTAAAATTATATATTTATTTATAATAATATATATATATTATAAAGAATATTTTAATAATTTTTTCGAGAGACGAAGATCCTGTGGGGCGTAGAGTATGATCCTTGTCTCCATTCCCGAATATACCACGGGGAGATTTTTCTCCTCATCCCCGCGGAGAGAGAAACCTCGCATTCGGGATCTCATTCGAGATAGTCTCCATGGGGATCCCTAAAGTGCTGGTAGAATTGATATCCCTAAATGGAATTCATGCCTTGTAGTACGGAAACAATCCATATTTGAAACAACTTTGAAGTATGACATCTGATACACATTCCCTTCAGATAAAATGGGAATGAACTTCACCACCAGACTCCTTAGCATAGAAGTTTGAATATTCTCTTCCTACATTTACAAACTCAGCCCAAAATCCTGACAACCAAACCAACCAATTCACAAACGAAATCAGCCAATAGAAACCCAAAAAAAAAAACAAAAAGAACATAAAAATAGCATAGACTTCATCATATAGCATGCATCTCATCTTATAACACTTATAACGTAAACAAAGATCAATAACTTACGGACTCATTCATTACAACCATTATCCAAAGCACACACAGTCCACATTCGCGTAATACGAACCTTCAGACGCCAAGCCTCACGCCCAGGAAAGAATTTCCTCAAAGGATCACACGGAGGTCCCATTGCCAATAAAGAACCCACAACTAAAATAACGAATTCAAAAACACCTAAGACACAACACTATCTGCACCTAGTTACACCCAAAAAGAAGGCCAATATAACACTACCTTCTAAAAGCGCAAAACCTGACAGTGGGTAATAAGAGTGCAATATCCAATATTCAATTAATAGATTCATGAATCAAATGGGCACTTTTACTAAAGTTCACTTCCCCAACACACAACCAATCACAAACACTCAAAGCCTATAACACAAATTATGAACACGGTCTAATAATAGGACCGCCTCATCGCATTAACTCCCCACACTGCTGAAGGCAAAGATATCCTTTAGGAAAGCTATTTTTTAATGGATTTTGCTAACAAATTTCTTTTAAAGGGAGAATAAAATAATTTTTTTTTTCAATTTCTAATACATTGATTATCTTGTTTTTATCTAAAATTTTTCATTTTACCTTCTTTAACAAGTACTTTAAACTTGTTAGTAAAACCTTTTTTAATTAACAACCCAAGTGCAATTAATGAAATCAACCTTTCTAAGGCCGAAAAAGACACTACCCACACATTAACGACTCCTTTCAGTCCGTCAATCTGTCAATATATTTTATCTGTAACCTTTGTCTTTATTCATGAACATTTAACACTAATATAAATATTTTCAATTTATTATTAATTTCTATTAATTAATATGAATATCTTTAAAGTTATTCAATACACCTTTTCCTTGGGAAAAAAAAAGACGAAGGAAATCCAGTGGGGTGACACGTGGCCGTAACAATAGATGAACAGTGGAATGGAACCGGTTGTGGATGTATTGTATATATACTAGATATAGATAGATTTGGCTACATCACCTCACTAAGCAAGGAATATTAAAATAAAAACTGCAAAACCAAGTTGTATTTCAAAGGAAATGGCCAGTAATTTGTCACTGTAGCATTTAACGGTATGCGTAAGTACTTAATGTACCACTTCGATTATTGTTGTTTAATTTAGCAAATAATAGATAATAAAAAGATTAACTTGCTATGGGTTTTAAAATTTTAAGAACCAACTTGTAGTCATAAACATTTTCAGAGACTAAATTGTAAATGGAGGAAGTTTGTTCTACTTTAAATTATGGCCCTAAAAAATGGACATATTTGGACACCAAATTTGTTTAGGAGAAAAAGAATTAAAACGCACAGGGTCTAGTATATCATGGCAGCTATATGGTGGAAGAGATTTGTGAATTTTATGCATTACATATGCCCTATGAAGCAAGGACACGTGTCTGTATCAAATACATGGAGACACTCGTAGAATATATGTATCCTGCATGTCAGAATGTGTCTAATTAAAAAAATTATTATTTTTTAATTTAGATACGTCTCGGACACACTTGAACATGTCTTAGACACGCTTGGATACGTTTCGGACACGTTTGGACATGACTTGGACATGATCCATTAATTTTTTTAAATAGTTTTCATGATTAACGTTCAATTGGTAAGTCCGTAACCCACTCAAACTCAATCACATAACTAATGTCCCAAGTCACTATTTTCACACATCAGTATTTTAAGTTTTATCTTTTCATACATCACTATTAGACTTTTAAGTTTTATATTTTCGCACGCCACTATTTTCATCTGCTCCTTCTATCTTTGCTCATACCAAATCGTCTACTTGGTCATCACTGAAGCTTGCTTCATACCAATATTCCCTTTATTTAAATTTTTTTATGCACATGTACTCATTCATGATTAATTCTATTAGGAGAAGTTGGTTTAAGAGATTTTTTAGAATATATCAATAGGAATTATGTTCTATATTTTTTAGGAGGGACTTATTAGGTAGTAAATATTAGTACATATAATATATATTAAGATATTATAAATCTTCAAGCTTATAGAAATAGTATTAATGAATTACGAATTTTTTTACTTAAATTTTGTAATTATATATATATGTCGTGTTCGTGTCCTATAATTTTTTAATTTAACGTATCTTTGTATCCGTATCCGTGTCCATGTCTGTGCTTCATAGCATATGCCTTTAGAATTACTCCACTTTCTTTGGGCACTAGTGACAACAATCTTTTCTTTCTTCCAAAACAAAGCAAACCCTTGCTATAAAGATGTCTATTATATATGCCCCAATTTTTTTTAGACTTTTTAAAGGTTGGTTTTTTTTTTGGGGGGGGGGGAGATGAATTTATAAGGTAATTGGGTTAAATTTAGATAAATTGATTGTAAAAAAAACTAAATTAAAATTTCTTAAGTTGTTTAAATATTATAAAGTATAGTTACTTTTTCTTTTTGAAATAGTAGCATTCATGTTTGCTTTTAATTCTTGCCAATCAACTTAGCCCTTGAAGAATATGTAAAAGAGAGCAGTATTCCTGTCATTCTTCTTTCTTTGCTTTCTCTTTAGCCTTCGAATAAATTCAGTCAGTAAGTCCTGTGGCTATCCTTTGTTTCCAGTTCCACTTTTTTAAGGGTCTTTTCACTTATCATTTTTTCTTTCTTTTTTCTTCCTGAACTGAATTTATCATAACAGCATAAGGATACAAAAGCAAGTACTCACACGATGGAGGCAAAATGGAACCAATTTCTGCTATGGCATTGAGCTAATTTGAGAACCCTTCCAAAAATAGTTCCAAGTACAAAAAAATCTTTATTATGTGGTAAATAGAACTTGAAAAATATTTCAGCATCGATTAATTATTGTTTCTCTTAACAGATCAATGACGCCTTCTCTATAAGTACCAAGTTTTACCTTCGAGTTTCATTCGAGGGCAAACCAGACACGCACGGGTAGAGCATAAGATGACGTTTTCAGTAGGGTTGGTACATAGAGATAGGAGTGTAGGTAAGGGTGTCAGGGTGAGTTGGGTGAATTTAGTAGCGTTTTTTAACTTGATCTGCTCACCAATGCAGTGAGTTGAGTTAGGTTGGGTCGAAGAAATTTTTTCATTCAACTCGACCTACTCAAGAGTAAGTTAGGTTGGGTTGAACCCGTAATCAGTCTGACATGTTTTTTTTTTAAAAAAAATCTTGAAAAAAAATTAAAATACAAAATCTAACAAATTAACACCATAAATTTTAATTTTAAATATAATAAGTCTCAACCTAATAAATTAACATCATAAGTCTTAATATCAAACATAATAGGTCTCAATCTAACAAATTAATACCGTAAGTCTCAACCGACCTTACTCAAACATAATAAGTCTCAATTTCAAATAAATTAAACACCATAAGTCAATGAGTGCATAACAAATTAATAACTAACAAATCTTATTAAGTTTGGAATAAACTAAACAAAGTTAATCATAACTCAAATAACAAATTAGTCTAACTAATCGAAGTTAGTGTCATCACGCATACCATATGTATTGGCATAAGTATTGACTTTATTCTCTATTTTTTTCATATACTCTTTATCATTTAAACGACTTTTTACTAAAAACAAAACGTGGGTAGATTGGGTTTGTATGGGTTAGACGTATTCTAATCCACTACTTCACTCACACACTGCGAGTTGAAGCATTTTTCAATCCAACTCAACCCAATCCACGAACTCAACCCAACCCAACTTGCATTTTATGGATTGAGTTGGGTTGAGTCAAAACTTGCGAGTTCGTAGATTGACCCGACCCACTGGACACCCTTAGGTGTAAGGTGTTCAATGTCCAATATATCCTATTGATCCGTCTCGATTTGAAGCTAACTTAGACAGGTTCGGGTTCTTAAAATTAGATTTAATGTGTTTTTGGGTCATGTTCGAATCATACCTCTGATTGTTCCAATTCGACTCGATACCGCACATTTTTTTAACTTATATTTTTTTACAATTAATTAGTTATAAATAATAAGATTTTTTGACTTAAATCAATAACTTTTGTATAACATGATAATATATTAATATTAATATTATTTGTTTTAAAGTGTGTGTGTGTGTGTATATATATATATATATATTATAGTATACCTTAGTTTAGTTTACTACTTCTATAATTTTATGACTTAACTATGTATAGTATTCAAATTTATATATTATGTTTACATAACCGGTTCTAGTTCAGTCATTGTCGAGTTATGAATCGGTCGGACTCGAATAAAAAAAATGACTCAATCAAACTATCATACTAAGTTCGAGTCAAGCCAAACTCAATCCAAAAGATATGGCAAAATGAGTCAACCTACCCTATTTCGTCATAGGTTAGCTGAAAATGGAACATGGCGAGTTGACCCATTTTTATTATATAAATTGGAGTGAACAACCCAACTTGTTTTTTGGCGGGTTGACGAGTGAATTCGCTTAAAAATAATTTTAAAAAATGACAAGTTAGCTGATTAAACAAGTTAACTCACCTATAAAGTGAATAAAAAATGATAAGTTAAGTAGGTTAACCTATCTTGCTAAAAAAAGTTTAAAAAATAAAATAAAAATTGACCCGATAAATCAACTCGCTGTACGTGACCTCAACCCACTTATTATGCTAGGTGAGTCAAATTAACTCACCTAAAAAAACAGGTAGACAAATACAAACCAACCCGCTAAATTTGGTAGGTTATGAACACCCCCACATAGAGGAAATAGTCAAATAGGATTGAATGACTCAGGTTAGGAGGTGATCAGTTCAAGCATTGGCATGATAATTATTACTATTTACCTACCACATATGACTTCTTTATTATTATTATTTTTTTAAAAGACCCACAATTTCCCTCCAAACAAACCCAACCATTGAAATTGCTATTCTTTTGCCTAAAAGATATTAGAACCACTGGTCAAGATACCAATTATTGCACTCTTTATGCTAACATGAAAGTTATATAAAAATTACCACGGCATGTTTTGCTCAAATATATAGTTAACAAGGGAGTTTGTTTATCATGATATTCATTAGTGTGTTGTGAATGTAAAATTCTTATAAATTTGCTATGTCTAACGTAGAAAAGTTTGAAATAATGTAGAGAATTTGACTCTTCGATAAAATCAATTTTTTTTTTATTACAATAACCAAATAACTTATAGAATCTCATATATAAAAGGGAGACTATTAATGCTTGTCATAGCAAACAATTTAAGTGTGAGTTAATATAAAATCTATTACCAAAAGAATTAGAAGGTGATTAGGACTAGGTTTTGGGCCAATAAGGACTAGTCCAATGTCTTATAGGGTGTGATCATCCATGCCTTATAAAGGGAATATTTTCCTTTAAGAGAACCAATCATAGATCAACATATAAGTCAAGAAATGTATTGGAAAGTTTCCCATAAACACTTAGAGTGATCAATTTGCCCCTTCCTACTACTTGATTCTTAAGAGACTTTCACTTCTATAAATAGCTACAATAACTTTTAGGGTAAGAATTTTTCCCTTCACTTTCTATCAACTTGCACCATAACTTATTTGAGTGTTATAGTGTTTTGCAAGTACTCAATTCTTTGTTCCAACACTTAAAGGAAGCTGTTACAGTAAGGATTATTTTGTTTAAAAAACTTGCAACGACCTCTTGCAACCGGGCAAAACATAAGGGAATTACCCTGATCAACTAACAAAATTAATTAGTCATTTGTCGGTCATGTGTAAGCTGTCAAAAGAACAGAAATTTTATTATTTGCGGTTTTGATCATGCTTGAGCATCTCCTTTGGTCTATATGCAAATAAAAAATACATATTATATCACCCCAAATAGTAACCCATTTCATAGAATAAAAATAATGCATGAATAACTAATCATTTTGGTTTTAGATCACCAGACTAGTTATTAGAAAAATAACATGAGATCACCAAACGACTCTTATCCAACTATAAAAATAAAGATGGGGTTTACATTTTTTTTTTCTTTTTTCGATGTGCAAATGGGGTTTACTTTGGTATGCCATTGAAAGAATGATATATATTCGTCACCAACAAGTTACATTTTTTTTATATATATTTTTCGATTTCTTTTGGGTGATATGATAAATATGTAATTTTGTCTTTTTTTATATAAAAAACATTTACAACTTTCAGAGGCAGAAGTTACAATTTTATGCATTCACCTTTGCAAGTAACGCTGAAGTTACATATGAATTATATTGCTTTCCATTCTAATTTTATAGTAACCTCACATAGTTTGAATTTTCATCCGATAAGTACCTTCTGTATTTTTATTTTGTACACTTTCTGTATAACATTTCGTAGAGTTTCATACACGTGAAAATACATAGACAAAATAAATACATTTTTACTCTAAAAAAGATATTATTATGGTTTCATCAAATTATAAGGATTGTCAACTTAATGAATTCAAATTTTCAGTTGTAGAAATCATATGTATAACCCTTCATATATTGGAGGGGCCGGGTCACGCTTAGCTCAGTGAATTTTAAATGTTTGGGTTTATATATTAGGGAAAAGAGTATGCAGTCTTTCTGAATTTTAGCATTTTTACAAATTATCATCACAAATTTTAAAATCTTTTCAATTAATCTCTAAATTTTAATTAATATCTCAATAAATCTTTTTGTTTAATTTAAATATGTTAATTCATTAACGATAATATTATGTAATAATATTTTATCCGTATTAATATTTTTTGAACTATTTATAAATTAAATTTTAATAAATCAATTAATAAATAATTTTTAATTAATGTTAATACAAATAAAATGATATCATGTAATATTATCGTTAATGAATTAATGAATCCAAATTAAATATAAAGATCTATTGAGATATAAATTAAAATTTAAAGACTAATTGATAAAATTTTAAAGTTGGTAATGATAATTTATAAAAAAATTAAATTTTAAAGAGTGTCTATACTCTTTTATCTATATATTACATATCAAGCCCTATTTAACTTTACTCGATCCTTAAGGTTGGGTCACAATCCTTTTGTTTGGATAAAGTCTTGAAATGGCTCGGGCCTAAACTCATATTATATATATATATATATATATATATATATATTAATTTATATATATATCTATTTTAATTTAAGGGAAAAAAAAATACATTTGGCAAAATTTTTACTAATTATTATTAGAGCATACATTTATAGGAAAATAAAGTTTCAAGAGAAACAATTGATAAAAAAAAAAAGATAAATTAAAAAAACGATTAGTAATAACGAATGTATTGCGTGGAAATAGATTGACAAATTGAATTTTGATCTAGGCTTAGGTTAAGTTGGGTTGATCCTTAAATTGTCTTGACTCAATAATTGAGCTTGAATTCAAGTTTGATTGACCCACCAGTAAGACTCAAACTTACCCATTTGACTAAGCCAAGAGCCTCAACACGTTTTGGCTTGTAGTTTTCCCAATATATTTTACATAAATTATGGCATAAAGTCAAACCTATAATAGTGGTTAAACGCTTAGTGGCTACATATTTTCTTGTTATAGTTTTTAATTGCCGAAAGAACGATACGAGGAACGGTGGAGCACAAAAGGATGCCGACTCATCTTTATTCTTGTAATTGAATTGGCATCGCCCATAATGGAAATGTTAATCATTCCTTTCTACACTTCCGAAGGTTCATTTCAATCGTCCTTCACCTCTCAGATAAAACATATTTGGTTTTCCTTTTAGCTTATACCTGTCATCCTCGTTTCATGAGATTTATATAATAAAAGATATATATCATGAGTGGAGTCAAGGAGAGTGGGGGCTTAACCAGCCCGGCCGGCCTAGTAAAAGAATTATGAATTAGTTTAAACTAAAAATAATTAGGTCGGTACATTTAATGCATAATTTATTCCAGAATATATAATCAGTTGGTTGAATTATAAAAATGAAAATAAATATTATAAGTAAATGGTTTCAAATAAAACTTATTTTATAAAATGCAAACAATATTTTACATGATGTGGTTTCATAATCATGATTTCATCTCCCTAATGGGTTTTTTTTTTATTAGTTGCATAGTATGATGGCTCACTTCCGATGGATTTTGAAGCATAAAGAAGGAAAGGTTAATTTTCAAAAATCTTAATAGTTGGTGATAATTAGTAGTGGAAATGGATTAAGTCAAGTCATATATTGTCTTAAATAAGTTTGACTTATTTTTAAAATATAAAATTTAAGTCTGATTTATTTACTTGACATAAGTGATTTTTTAAGGTTTAACCTAATTTTGAAAATCAATTTAAAATATTACTTTACAACAATGTCTTTAAATAAGTCAACAAATATACTTTTAGATAAGACTAACGAGATAAGCTAATGAGTAGTTTTTATATGAACAAACAGACTTAAACTTAATAATTATATTATATAAATATTAAAATATCATAATAATTAAAAATACTAATATATATAATTAAATATATTATTTTATCAAATTTAATTTTTTTCAAAATTCTTAAACTTAATCCATTTAATTAAATAATTTAAAAAATAATTTAATTTTTTTTGTTAAACTAGATAAGTCATATCAAACTTTAAACAAGTCAAATCATAAGTCTTACAAGTCCCTGCCTTATTTTTATACATAGTAGTAATTCCTTATGTTATATATGAATTTGGAATAAGGATCTTTTAAATTTAAAATTATTATAAAATGATTAAGTAAATTATATTAATTATTAATTATTAATATGAATCTATTTATTAATAATTGATGTAGACTTATTTATTTATTTTATAACGATTTTCACTTTAAAGAATTATTATTTATAAATTTAAATTTTAAGATCAAATTCTTGCGCTTTATGTGGAAATTGGGTATTATGAAGGGCTTTCCCTTTTTTTAAAGGATCCTTAGCTTGCTCACATACCATCAATTTCACGTTCCCCCACACAAAGCACCAATATTTGTCCAACAATTTGCACATTGATTATTTATCCTACCTAAAAATGCGGACTACAGTGACAGCTACCGCCCAGTGGCAATTCATACGGATTTTTATATTTGCAATGATAGCAGAATGCAGGTTGACCTCCACGATGTTGATCATACAAAATTACAAATGGCATCATGGCAATGAATCATTCTCACAAAATAAACTTTTGGAACCCCATGCCCCCAACAAAGAATTGATCCCTTCTTAATAGTAGCAATTGGACAACTGTTCTGAACTATGGACCGGGATCCTACCCAGAAAGATTAACCCGACACACGCTCCACATTATTCCTCCATCAACATCCTCAAAAGGACTGTAGGACCTTAGAATACAAAACTCTGATGAGGATCAGGAAATCAGCATTGACTTTCGTAACTGCTGTTGCGGATCTCTCTGATTCTATAACCTCTCCTCTCAATTAATGACTGTAACATCCACATTCTAATAATACCTGCATTGAATGCCCTGACTCCAATCATACTCCATAAAGATCAGGTTAAGTAAACCTAAAAGAGGTAACAGTTATTGAATTACTGAAACACTTTAGCACACTGTTTGACTTGAGCGTCGGAGTTCTTTTTACAGGTACCACCCCCGCCGGATCCTAACGGTGGAGCGCAGCTGCAAAAAGGAGGAAACCACTAAACTATACCTTCTACAGGTATCCTTCTGAATCCGTTCAGAACAACAACCATAAAAGTAGAAATAAAATTACTTGTCCAAACACAGTCCACTTGTAGCTTATTATACATTTCTTAAGAAAATATCTAAACCGTTACTCCTAGTGCGTTTATTCAAGGATTACCAAGTTAATTATGAGAAAGTAAATTTGGGAGAATATGACATTTTCATATTTGAGAGAAAGTAAACTTTTGTCTTATTTTTATTCTCATGATGAGGATTAGATGTGTTTTCATATGACATGAGAATAGAAGTTAACTTGTAATTCAACCATTTGCTTCCACTATCACTTCTTTCTCCCATCATCATTTGATTTTTTTATTTAAAAAAACAAATTTTAAAAAATATTCTACAGAGACATTAAATGCTAACCAAACACATTTTTGAATTTGTCTAAGAATAGTATTCTTAGTCATAATATTTTTAAAAATGTCATTCTTAAAAATATAATCATATACCTTAAAACAAACGACACCCAAAATATAAGCAAAAAAAAAAAGTGCCCAAAAAAAATATATAAGCGAAAAATACTCGCTCTCCTAAATAAGAGCAACTTAAACCAATGCATGTTTAAATTGTGAAAAATGCTCATTTATACAAGTAGCTAT
This sequence comes from Ormosia semicastrata, assembly GCA_029884595.1. Taxonomy (NCBI): domain Eukaryota; kingdom Viridiplantae; phylum Streptophyta; class Magnoliopsida; order Fabales; family Fabaceae; genus Ormosia; species Ormosia semicastrata. Next base: position 11,874,740 of record JAQQTO010000055.1, on the reverse strand, counting down.
AATGTTACACATTTCTTAAGAAAATATCTAAACTGTTACTCCTAAATATAAGCAAAAAATACTTGCTTTCCTTTTGATTTCAGCTCAACTGATTCTCACAACTAGCAACTTCAACCAATGCATGTTTAAATTGTGAAAAATGTTCATTTCTACGAATTATTTTTCGTGATAAAATACACAAAAAGAAAAGAGTACCATGCATTTTATTAATGAACCATCTGGATGAATCTTTATGTAGTTTTTTAAACGATTTTTCCTTTATTATTCATTAGCCACATCATTCATTCGAGAAATTCTTATATAAACATAATGCACCCACGTTAGAAATTTTAGGCCAATCAGCACTTATCATTTTCATAGAGATTTATGTTTTTAATTGTGTAGCACAAATCTCTAAGAAAATGCTAAGTGCTTATTGGCTTAATGCACCTATCTGGGTGTATTATGTTTATGTAAGAATCTCTCCATTCATAAAAGACTTTCGTAGAAAGTTTTTGTGTTATATTGCAGTGCTTCACTACTAAAAAAATCAAATTTAGAGACGAAAAATTCTATCTCTAAATGTGTAAAATTTCATCTCTAAATATTTAGAGATGAAATTAGAGACAAAAATTGATCAATCATTAAAAGTGGCATATTTGATTGTTAAAGATAGAAAATTTAATTCTGTCTCTAATTTAGAGACAAATTTTTTCCGTTTCTAAATTTTAAAATTCCATCGATATTTAGTTATAAGATTTGTCTCAGTTTTTTAAATAAAGATGAAAAAAATTCATCTCTATTTTCGTCTCTAAATTAGAGACGAATTTTTTCGTCTCTAAATCTGTCTCTAATATTTTAAAAAATAGGCATCTAGTTGGGATTTGCCACAATTAGATGCCTTCATTTTATATAAAAAAAAAATCTATTCTCCTATGCATATAATTATCCAAAATCAAAATTTACCAAAAATCAGAATAAATCATCAATCATTATAATTATCCAAGTAACTATAAAATATATCAAAATAGTTGAAAGTATATGAAGTAGTTACAATATCTTATGCATATTATTAATTGCTATTAGATTTTGCGAGTAGACTTCACTTTGACTTATACAATTACAAGTAATTTAACTCAAAGTTAAATAAATAAAAAAATCATGTTACCATTTTATTCCCAAAAATATGTTAGCAACTAAGAAATTATTTGATTCCTGCCCACATAAAGTACTGGAAATGACCTACTTTGGAATCTTTGCAGCAAAGTTAATCTCAATTTTAAATGTCTTGGCACGATAAGGGCATCGCATCCTCTTCCTATCACTCTCATCTGGACTTCCATGACCATCAAGACTGCATTTTCCATTATTTCTATAAAAAATAAAAGAAAGAAGTTACAATGCTGGAACAATAATACATAAACCAATATGGAGAATTAACAACAATCACATGTTTCGAGCTTGAAATTCAACATTTTAACCTGTTTGATGTGACATCCTCTAGAACAACTTGAAATTCAAGCTTGTTTCGAGCAAGAGAGCCAATCGTGAACAAAGTTTTTTCACCATCATAGGCGAAGTCCTTTCCGTTTAACTTAGAATCATAAGTTTCCTGCACTTTGTCTATCACTTTGCTCCCTACACCCTTACCTTCAACAAGGCATCCATCTTCATAAGAAACAGACACCTGTTCAAATACAAAGCAAATAATCTCAAATTTGAGTCAATAGTTAGAAGTAACCAGCGATAATAATGGTAACAAAGCAACAGAAAAGTTAGATGCAAGAATTTGACTCTCTCCCTGCATTGTTATCCTTAAGTATAGTCAGTGTGATATAGGAACCTAGCATGCAAATATTTTCTTAGTTAAAATGAAATTTCTAAAATAATCATTATATATAAGTTGGTCCCTTGTTGTTGAGTTTTTTAACTATACTATGTGTGTAAAGAAACCTATTCTAAGATTATAATCTCCCTTTGATCAGTATAATATATTATATATCTTTTGAAAGGGAAGTTTGTAGCAACCTTCACCTTTTCCTCAGATTCTTCAGAAGAAAGTAGTAAGGTGTATGCATCATCCACCTCGTCTTTTGCTGGATTTAGGGATTCTGAGTGTAACATCATAATACAGATATCTAGATATATCCTAGATATACAAAGATAAATAGTACTAAAGACGTCACTTCTACATACTAATTAATACATATATCCATAATTACAACTGAGTAATTATAGAAAGTCTTAAGAGAATGCAAAAAAACTTAAACTCATATATATATATATGGATCGTACTCAGGTGAAAGGAGTGTTTATTGTGAGAGGTGAGAGGAGTGAATCTTGACTATTGGATCTTTCATGAATGGTCAAGATTAGAACATAAATGCATGTGATTTTTTTAAGTAGTCATATGATCTTCAAGTAACTTTTAATCTTGACCATCCATGTATGGTTGTATGGTCAAGATTTACTCCTCTCACCCTCTCACAATAAAAACTCATCTCACTAGATATGCCCCCATATATATATATAACACTTGTCACAAAAGGATATATTATAATACATACTACGTAAAACATACAAAGTAAATATAAACTTATACATAAGCTTTGTCTACTAAAGCATATAAAAACTATACTAGTCTTCATGCTTCATCTTCATTCCCTTAAAAAGGTCTTTACCTAGATTTACATGGAAGAACAATTAAGGTGAGAATTACAATTCTCAGTAAAAGCAATTTCAATACTAGCTAGCCATAACATTATTTAACAAATATAACAATTGATATAACTACCAACATAGGAGTTTCTTCCACTAATTCTCATAACTGCACATTACTAAGTAGTGTGGTCTAAGTCGATAGCCTACATATCGTTAAATATAAACAACTGCCCATACAATTGTAAATACCAACAGCAACAGACAATGTCTATACAACTGTCTGTAAATGTAATGCAGATGATATACAATATGATTATGCCTAAGAAAGATCCTAAAGATATGCTTATGTAATGCTTTATTTTGAAATACATGCAAAATTTTATATTAAAAGCAAAGAAGTTCATTAGGAACTGGTTCAGTATATTATCGCGTGGTGAGAGAGATATCTCCTCACTTCACACATATCCTGGCATGCTGAGATGTTCGATCTAAATCCTGATTCCGAAGAACCTTATGGATCCCTACTTATCTCTTTTGGCCTTGGCACTAACGAAATATCAGGGTTATGTCCTTCCTCAATTGAGTCTATCAGACACTCTTCAATCTCTCATGACCTTCATGAATGCTATCAAAGGATACTCACTAAGATCAATACTACTAGATCATTTTTATTTGCATACATATATACTTATATCTAAACATCACCTCATCACTCATAACTTTTAAGTGAATTCTATGCAACACTATGTTGCTGAAGTGTTAGATACTCACCTATGGCAAACCATTACTCTTGGTTGTACTAAGGTTCTTATAACTTTCACATACAAGCTAGGTTAACTTACTAGTATATGAAAAGCGTAGTGTTATGTTTACCTCTTACATAAACACCCTCTTAACATTCTTATATGTTCAACTCATCATAGTGAAAGAGTCTATCTTAGCTAATGCCTCATTCAACCTTGCTAAAGGAAATAAATGAGCATTTCACTTTAACTTTGCATACTTAGTGAATATAACAAGCTTACAAGTCAACATTCATCTTATTGTGTATTCTACAATGCACAAAGTCCCGTTTAACTAGAGACTTAGCACATAACATCCCCTATTTGGAACTAAATAAATAACCTTATCCCCACTCAAGTGAATCTAACTCAAAGTGGTTCTTACTTGCAACTCTTTATTGCTTAAGGTTTTAGGTACCTTCCCAAGGTAATCCACTACTATTGAATATCTTAAGGCTCATACCTTCCTTATCCTTACTAGAGTGAATCCTACAATCCATCCTAGTATACTTGTCTCCATTGCACTATCTCATCACATCTTGAGTGATATCTAATACAACACTAGGTTACCTAAGGTGCTATGTTCTTACCTGGGGTAATCCTTCACTTTTGGATACTCAAAGGCTTAAGATTTCTCATACATGTTAGGTGATAATTTCCTTCTTGAAAATATCCCCATTTGTGCCTTAGCACACTTTAGGAAACATATATTACTGATCTCATCTAGTAAAGAACTTGAAAACATAAAAAATGACATTTTTAAAAATTGTGGCCTCAGACATGGGTCATGCCTCATTACACGGCCCCCCAGTGTATTTAGACACGGGTTATGTTTGATTATACAGCCCCCTCGTGTCTTGCTCTGTGAGCACTGTTCACAAATTTCAACTGGCAGAGAGGGACACTACCCCCCTGTGTCTTCGGACACGAGCATTGTTTCTCAACCAGAATATACTGCAGCTCATTCTGCAGAATCGTGGCACTGTTCCATAATTCAAAACTTACTTCCAATCATCTAAAATTAGTTTCTTGGTAATTTCTAACACTCATCCATGCCCCTAAACTTATTGTAACTCAATTACAACCTATGGATTATCTTAGGCAAAGATTTAGGTCCAAAACTACAAAACTCTAATCATTATCCAATTCTTAAATCTATGAATTTTAATGGTTAATCTTGAGCCATAAATGACTCTCTTAAGTTTATTAAGCTTAAACTATCCTAACTTAGTCCTTGGAATCAAGAACTAAGCTAAAAACTCATATTTATCTCTCTAAACCCATATTTCCATTCAAAACCCCAAACCTCATTCATAAGAATCAAAGAGGAGATTGATGAATAGAAACCCCTTATTTCTTGATTGGATGATCGATCTTCAAGCTCTATACTTTGATCTTGATCTTCCCTTGGTCTTCGTCTCCTTCTTCTTCCCCCTCTTCCTTTCTTCCCATTTCTCTTTTCTCTTCCTTTGTTTTCATCTTCTCTATTTTTCTTTTCTTTCTTTTGTAGCTTCTACTGCTTATACGTGAGTGAGAGAAATAAAAGAATGACCATCATGTCCCTTAGAATATTTTGCTATAACTTCCTTATCTGCTAAGAACACTCGAATTATGTTAATTCAAGTTTTTCAGCTTCCAATAACTTTAGAATAAATCATAAGATTTATCTAAATTATTGTTTCACCATTTTCATAATTTTTCATATCTGCTGGTAGTCAATTCAGTATTAAATGTACAACCAGTATGTCTAAAAATACCAAATTAACTCATTTCTCTTGAAACTTTAACTGTATTTTACTTAACTCATTTGTGACATAGAAACAAACTCTCTATGTTTATTTTCCTTCACTTAGCAATTTATGTTATTATCTAAGTCATTTTAAGCTACTTTTCAACTTCTGTATTGCAACTAAGTGCCTAAACGAACTCAGTTTGTCACAAAACTTCATAGATATGTTAAACAAGTAATATGCTATCTTTTGTAATCATATACTAGTCTAACATGTTACTAAAGGTATTACACTGAGCATTCCTCCAGGAGTGATTCTAATATCTCCCCTGAAGCCTCTGTTGAAGAATTGGCAAGTGTACCAAATCGTACAAGTAATAAAGAGTGAATAAGGTTGTCGATCCCATGAGGATTGTGTGTCAATTATTAATGTAAACTTAGAAATCACTAATTGAACTGAGAAAATGATTTGATAACTTTAAAGTGTATTGGTTTTTAAACAAGTGTAAAAGGAATGTACTAAAAACAGAGCAATTGACAAATTAAAGAATGTTTTTGGATTTTTAAGGAGAAGAAAATTAATCAAGAAAAGCGGCTAGGGGTCGAATTCCATGTTTACCCTCTTATGCTACTGATTAATTCTCAATACAAGCAATAATCATGCATTTGAAGTTCCAATCAACAAAATTAGGCCAAGATCAATTCCTTGATTCAAAACCCCTTTAACCCAATCACAACTCCCAATTCCTTAGGTAATTGTTAATTCAAGTTAAGCATTAATAACAGTGATTTAATGGAACACATAATTACAATGATATATTCCTATATTCAATCATAATTATGTCAACTCTACTCAGATCCAGCATTAAAATGAATTTTCCAATTTGAAGTAATACCCACATTCAAACCAATAATGATCAAGTATTGATTAGCATTAAGTAAAGAGTAGAATGTTCAAATCCATGAATTAACTTGTAAAGAAAAACAAATCAGATCACATAAGAGTATTTACAATGTTCATCTGACCCTAGCCATAAGAAATTTAGCTACTCATAATGGAAGAAGAAGAGATGAGAGAAATCAAACAAATGGGATAGGAAAAAGCCATTGATTCTTCAAGGTGTTATTCCCAAGCTTGAATCATCAATGGAAGTGGAAGAAGAAGGAACCCTAACAGAGCTATGGGTAAAAACCCTAATATTTTTGAGTTCAGCCACGGAAAAAATAATCAAAAGATCGTAACAAAATGTTTTCTCTGTCTATTTACAATTGCAGGATAACGGCCATCGCCTAGCGATGGCCCAAGCTCGCCTCGCGACGGCCCGTGTATGAAAGGAAGCCCATTGCAGTCTCAAAGATCCTTACATTCCTCATCTCGCCTCGCGATGGATGATCCTCGCCTCGCGATAGCACGAAATCTCGCCTCGCGATGGAAGTTCCTCGCAAGGCGATGGCACGTTCAAAACAAGGAACAACTTCTTCCTTCTTCTTAGTTGAATCCAAACCTATTCATTCAAAAATTGGAACTCATCAAACAGTGAACTCCCAAACTAATCATGCTCAAAAACAATTAAAACTTATCTATTTTCTTCCAAATTTCTTTAATTCTAAGCCCACTTTGACATCAAAAACTCACTTGTGCTAAGGATTTAACACAACCCCAAACTTAGAGTTTTGCTTGTCCCCAAGCAAACAACCAATCTCAAACAAGAATCAAAGGGGGTAAAACTACATTTTTATTCATTGTTCAAACAACCCTTTCAACAAAATCCCAAAATTGAACATTTCACACAAATTGCAACAATCATTGCACAATCAATTCACCTAATCTTTTGCATTCATGCTTCCCATTCATCACAATTTTAGGTAATCAAAACCAATGATCCACTAAGAGCAGCATATCAATCCTCACTACTCCTCTCCAGAATAGATGTTTCACTCAACTCAAGTGTCTAGAGGAGTTATTTACACTCAATTCACATCACAAGCAGCACCCTACCATAAGCTTGACAAAGTTCTAGAGAAGTAAATGCATTGCAATGCACACACACACAAAAAGAGGTCTTTTTGGGTTGTAATGGGGCTTAGGTAAAGGTAGGAAATTATTTGGACAAGAGGCTTTTTGTACTTGGAAATAGACACAAGTCATTTCATGACACTCTTAAGCCATCCTTCAATTTATTCAGAACTAAATTTCCCAAAACAATTCTTCAAAATAAAAGAAATGAAAAACAGAATAAGATGCAAAAAAAAAATTTCATATATATTTTTATTATTATTTTTTTTTATTTTTTTTTTTTTTTTTTTTTGTTTTTGTTTTTTTTTTTTTGTTTTGTTTTTTTTTTTTTTACTTTACACCAGAAAAAGTCCACAACTACCCCAAACTTAAAACATTGCTTGCTCTCAAGCAACCCCAAACTTAAGAATGTACCAAGACATGCCATGAAATGACCCTTACCTAACTCCAAGTAAGTAGGGACAATGGTCTTCCAGTTATTGGCTTGTAATGAGGGTTCAGAGTAAAGACAGGGGCTTAGCAAAAGACAAAAATATTAAGGTGGTTTATTTAGGCCCTAGGTAAACACAAAAAGAATGCCTCAGTGTGTTGGAGCAAGCAAGCAAAAACAACGAAGAACTAGGTCAAGTGCTGAAGAATGCCACATGCAATGGAAGCACACATGAAGAAATGACAGTGTTTAGGCCCAAATGCTCACAGGTGATTAAGAGTGAGGAAAAACATGCTACAATCAATTTTACTTTGATTAAAATCACCATGAGTTGCTGAAGAAGGTACACACTCAAGCAAAATTTCAGCTCCAAAATTATACAACTCATGCACAACTTAAGTGTCAAGTTCTAAATTGTTTTCAAAAATATCAAAATTCAAATCATCATCAAAAATCAAAAAGCAAAACTAAAAACATCAAAGTAAATCAAATCAAACATGCACAAATAAATTGTGTTCAAAATCAAAAATCAATCGAGAGTTTAACCAAGCATAACAAAATCCAAACTAAAACATCCTCGGTTAACTCAACAACTAAATGTCATCATCATGCTCTGCAGCACCACCCTCTGCGATCTCCTCATCATTAGTAGCAGGTTAGTCATCTTGGTGCTCACTAACTCCTTCCATCGCATCAACAAGGTGTTCATCAAAGTTCTACAACATCGCCTAAAAACTCCTCATCATCAATAACTCCGCTTTGAATAGGTCCACCGGCATCCTCCTCAAGAGCATCAACCCCCAAGGTGTTCATCCCTCCGGATGGGTGCATCATACTCGAAAATCGATCGAACAAGAGATACATCACAAAGATAAATCAAATCCCCATTCCGGGGCCCGAGATCGTAAGATCAGCTCCATGTTGAGCATGGACTGGAAACACAAGGCGGCCAGCCTGCCAAGAGAGTGAATGGTCTGACTATGAAGAGTCTGCGCGTCCTGAATAGCAGCCAGTCGCTCTTTGGATAGCCGCCAAAGATGGTGGTTCAAAAACTAGCTCCGGTGCATCGCGGCTCTTCGCTTGTGACTCGGTGCGGGCAGAGCAGATCCAAGGGGCCTAGTGGTTGCTTTCTAATCCACTGCGCTATAATGGGTGCTTTGGGCTTCCCAATAGTGTCAGTATCTGAAGACTTGACACCCTCTTTAGCACACAACAAGCAAATCAAGGATAGGTAAGCCAATGTGCTGGTATCATCATTCGCAATATGTAGCATCTCTTTGTTGGTGTATGCCCTAGAGGCTAATACATTTTCTGTATTTACATATATTCTATTATGCTATTTTATATATGAGGCATTTCATTTATTGTGTTCTTTTTTTATAAACATAATAAAGTCCTTAGAATAGATGCCATAGGACATCAAGTGGATGACTTGATCGTGAAATCCTTTTGGTTACAACACTATTCTTAAATGTCCCTAGTCAAGTATTATTGTTAATTAGGACAACAATAATACATTGAGACTAGTATGTGTAGAGACTGATGACCGCATCTCACGGGTCATGGATATGAGATATCAAGTCTTCACATTGTACATATTAGAGTAATGATGTATCTGGAACCCACATGAGAACGCTACATGGATCGTTACGTGAGTGTCATAAACGATTCTCAAGTGATAATGGTGTTTGTATCCTTTGACTCGAAATCACTACGATTCCTACATGAGAGTTGTGTGTTTTAATGCCATCAAACGCATCTGTAACAAGGTGATTATAAAGTTGGTTATTGGACATACCGCAAATCATGCGTATGGATGTGAGTGACCTAGATGGAATTTGTCACTCCTATATAACAGGAGCGATATCTTCGCCCCCGATTGAGTGAGACCGCGAAATGTATGGTGCTTCAATAAGATATTGATCTCATTTATTGTTACAAAGTCTACTCGAGTATCGTGAAATGAATGATTGGACTATACAAGGGTGACGCATTCCATGCCTTGTGTTCAATCTAGATATCTCGACAAAGGGACTAAACGACACCTAAACATTAGTCACGAAAAGGTTATGTCAAATCACCGACATTCTCATTACTTGGGTAGCAGTGATGTGTTGCTTTCTCATCGTTTGTAATATTAAAATGAGATTTTAATATTACTACCAACGCATGAGAACCTGCAGGTCGCACACTTAGAACAGTACTAAATTGGAGCAATAAGGATCCAAGTTGGACCCGATTCAATTGTGGGCCTAACTCATGACGCGGGTTTTAGGGTTGCACAGGACACACCTTGCTCCACTCACTTAAGGCAGCCATTATTATAAATAGTCTTGTTAAGGGGGGCTGCTATAGAGGTTACATCACAACCCTAGCCGCACCTAAGAAAGTGAGTGAGAGACATGTGAAAGGTTCTTCTTTCTATTCGCACTAGCACCGCGAAACAGAGGCGTGACTCCTTTTGCAAGTCTGTTCGTGTGGATACCGCAGAAACATCATCGCTATTACGGTGTTGGTGATTCACCTTACTTGTGTTTATCACGCTTCAAGAGGTAAATTTTAAAAACTCGGATTATGGACTTTTTCGCATAGATCCTGTGTGGGAATCCTATTATTCCGCTGCGAGATATTTTGATCCGCAATTCCCAACACTCTTTAGCGATGATGTCCCCCACATTAATAGATTCATCTTTCATAATTGCAATGATGAGCTGGGCCTTGTGAACAATGATGTCAGAAGTATTAGATCAGGGAAGGACTGTCTAATGAACAAATGCAGACCAAGCCTTAGCAAGTGGCTTCATATCAACACTTCTGAATCTCTGGGGAATATTGTCCCGGGTTTTGAACCATTCAGCCCTTGGCCTGCAGAGGTACTCGATCAACTTATTGTAATCAATCTCCCCATTCGTTCTGGTCTTGTAAGCACACCCCCGCGGGATAGGAAGACTTAAAACCTCATTAATCCTCTCCCCGGTAAAACTGATTGTTTTACCTTTGACATAGCTGACAAAGACTCGATTTGTGCCCGGAACTCGATAGGCATTGGCATAGAATTCACGTACAATTTCCGGGCAATGATCATTAACATATCGAGTCAACTTTGCCCATTTCCTCCAGGCAATCTCAGCTTGTATTTCAGGTATAGTCTCATTGAGGAAATCGAAAGTCCTGTCAGCGATGATCTTGTTCTTGCTGATTATGGATTTTAACCGTTCTTGGTGTTAAAAGGAATGGTACAGATGGGCTACAAAAGCAGGGTCTTCCTCCACAGCTTGCTTTCTTTTCTTCTGCTTTCCTTGTTTTGAGGAAGAGGCCATGAAATAGGACAATGTAGCATTCATCAACCTTAGGCTCATGCATTACCAATAATCACGCAAGTGACTCCTAAACTTAAGTCAGATTATTCAACAAGCACCTTGGAATCAAATTGGTAGCAGGTTATTTTCAAACACCTGGTGTGTAAGAAACATGCAATGGTGCAATTGGAACTAATAATACCCATATAATACCAAACGTGCATGAACTGGAATCAAAATCACAAATCCACAATTGCAATCATCCACAAAACACAAGAAAATCACTGATTATCAAGCACAACATGTAGTACTCATCATGGTAGCACGATGAGAAAAGGGAAGGAGAAGGACTAGCACAATAATGAACATTTACCATGAGCCCTAGAATGAAGCTTGGAAAGAAGACATACCTGAGAATGAATTGAGGAGGAGTGAGGTGCAAAGAGGGAATTTGGGGGAAAGAAATGTATAAAAGTGAAAGGAGGTGAGGGTTTGAGAGAAAACCCTAACAGAGCTCTGCAAAAATTACGCGTGGGAAAACTTCAAATGAACCTTTTATTTATAAAATACGACCCGTCGCTAGGCGACAACACAGTGTCGTGCCACGAAGGATACAAGTAGGCAAGAAAAAGAGTGGTTCACGAGAAGTCTCCTAACGAAGACCATACATTGGCCTCGCGATGCAAGTCAGTGAGCCCCTACTTAAAATTCGCCCCACGATTGAAGAAGTCTCGCGAGGCGATGAGCCCCTGGGAAAAACTTGAGTATTTACACGTCCCATATCGCCTTGCGATGACCTATCCTCGCCTCGCGATTAAAGTCAGAGGCTGGTGCTTGGAAATTCACCGCGCGATGGTAGGATACCGCGAGGCGATGGATACTGGGAAAAACTTGGAAGAAACACGTCCCATATCGCCTTGCGAAAGCTTTATCCTCGCCTCGCGATATAAGTCAGTAGCCTTTGGGTAGAAATTCACCGCGCGATGGGAGATCTACCGCGAGGCGATGAGCACTGGGAAGAAAACCTTAGATGTACAACTCACATCTCGCCTCGCGATGAAGAACCATCGCCTCGCGATGAAAGTCAGAATCAAATTGGAGGAAATTCACCTCGCGAGAACTAACCATCGCCTCGCGATGTACCCTGCTTCAAAGCTGAACCTTTTTTAAATCAGTTTTTCGCTTAGCGAGATGCTCCTTCTCGCCTCGCGATGAAAGTCAGAATCGAATTAGAGGAAATTCGCCTCGCGATGAAAACTTATCGCTTGGCGATGTACCACTTGAAGTTACATAGAACCCTTTTGTCTTTTACATCGCCTAGCGATAAAGAACTATCGCCTCGCGATGTCGGATCGTGATACAGCTTTCCTTCTTTTTTTTTGTAACTCACCTCGCGATTATGAGACATCGCCTCGCGATGAAGGCTGAAATACTGATTTCGCTGAGTGATAGATCCATCCGCCTGGCGATCTTCATAGCTTCTTCATACTTCAAATCAAATCCCCATCACCTGAGTCCTCTCTCTAAGATCACCGAAATTGCAACCGCATTCCTGTAGCAAAGAAAGCACAAAATCAGCCCTTCAAGAAAATTTATTTATTTATTTATGATTATTTTTTATTATTATTATTATTATTATTATTATTATTTTTTTTAACAAAACAAGGAAAATTGGTATTCAAAATTAATGCAAGAAAGAAAAAAATGTTTGGGTTGCCTCCCAAGGAGCGCTAGTTTAACGTCGTTAGCTCAACGCCTTGTAAATTTTATGGTTCATGCAAAGCAAGAGTAACCTTTGCTCTTTCTACTTTCCCACCAAGATAAGGTTTCAGTCTCTGTCCATTGACCCTGAAAGCCCTTTTAGAAGCTAGATCCTCCACTTCTATTGCTCCGTAGGATATCACCTCCTTAACAGTGAATGGTCCTGACCATTTGGAATTCAATTTTCCCGGGAATAACTTCAGCTTGGAATTAAACAACAACACTTGTTATCCCGGATAAAATTTTCTCTGTGAAATGTACTTGTCATGGTAGACCTTCATCCTCTATTTGTATATCCCCACATTCTCATATGCGTGCACACGCATTTCATCAAGTTCATGCAGCTGATTAACTCTCTTTTCTCCACTCAAAGTAGGATCAAAATTTAAGAATTTTAAGGCCCAAAATGCCTTGTGCTCCATCTCAACTAGCAAATGGCAAGACTTACCATAAACCAGCTGATACGGTGACAAGCCTAAAGGAGTTTTGTAGGCTGTCATATATGCCCAAAGAGCATCATCCAACTTCTTTGCCCATTCCTTCCTTGAATGACCAACTGTCTTCTCCAAGATTCTTTTTATCTCCCTATTTAATACCTCCACTTGGCCATTGCATTGCGGGTGATAGGGAGTTGCCACTTTGTGTCGGACATCATACTTAGAGAGAACATTTTGCAGCTGGTTGTTACAGAAATGAGTGCCCCCATCACTGATCAACACTTTGGGAACTCCAAATCTAGAGAAGATGTTCTTTTTGATGAATTAAGCACTGTTTGAGAATCATTTGCAGGAGTGGCCATGGCTTCAACCCATTTTGAGACATAGTCAACAGCAACTAATATATACTGGTTTGAATAAGAGGAAGGGAATGACCCCATAAAATCAATGCCCCAGCAATCAAACAATTCAACCTCCAGAATGGGATTCAAAGGCATTTCACTTCTCTTTGAGATATTGCCGGTCCTTTGGCATTTGTCACAACCCTTCACATAGTTGTATGCATCTTTAAAGATGGATGGCCAATAGAACCCCGACTGAAGTACCTTAGCAGCAGTACGTTCACCATTAAAATGCCCTCCACAAGGGGAATCATGGCAATGTCAAAGTATCTTCGCCTCATCTTGTGACACACACCTCCTGAGAAGTCCATCGTACAAATTTGAAAAGAAAGAGGTCATCCCAAATGTAATATCAGGCATCTCGAAAGAATTTCTTTTTCTGTTGCCATGTGAAATCTTCTGGTATAACCTTTGCAGCTTTAAAGTTAGTCATATCAGCAAACCATGGCCTTTCTTCAATTGCAAACAACTTCTCATCTGGGAATTCTTCAATAATGTCTCTCTCCTTAGCAGTAACTTCAGAGTTTTCCAACCTGGATAAATGGTTTGCTACCACATTCTCACTTCCCTTTTTATCTTTAATCTCAAGATCAAATTCTTGTAACAACAATGTCCACCTAATCAGTCTAGGTTTTGATTCTCCCTTTGTTAGCAAGTATTTTATTGCTGCACGATCAGTAAACACAGTAATCTTAGATCCAATCAAGTAGGGACGAAAGTTCTCCAAAGAAAATACTATGGCAAGTAATTCCTTTTCAGTTGTGGCATAATGAATTTGGTTCTCATTAAGGACCTTGCTTGCGTAGTAAATTGCATGGAAAAATTTATCCTTCCTTTGCCCCAATACAGCTCCTACTGCATAATCACTCGCGTCACACATAAGTTCGAATGGTAACACCCAATCAGGGGCTACAATAACAGGAGCTGAAATCAATTTTTCCTTCAACAGATCAATTGCATGTAGATAATCATGATTAAAATCAAAAGAAGAATCTTTAATGAGCAGATTGCACAATGGCTTTGCAATTTTTGAAAAGTCTTTGATGAATCTTCTGTAGAAACCAGCATGACCTAAAAAACTTCTCACTCTTTTCACATTTAAAGGTGGAGGCAGCTTCTCCATCACTTCAATATTGGCCTTATCCACTTCTATACCTCTAGCTGAAATCTTATGGCCCAGTACAATGCCTTCCTTCACCATGAAATGACATTTCTCCCAATTTAAGACTAAATTGGTTTCCATGCACCTCTTAAGAACATTAGTGAGGTTAGACAAGCAAGAATCAAATGATGCACCAAAGACAGAGAAATCGTCCATGAACACCTCTATATTTTTTTCAATCATATCAGCGAAGATATAAAGCATGCACCTCTGAAAAGTAGCGGGAGCATTGCAAAGACCGAAAGGTATTCGTCTATATGCAAAGACTCCATAAGGACAAGTGAATGCTGTCTTCTCTTGGTCCTCTAGATTGACTGTAATCTGATTATAACCAGAATAGCCATCAAGGAAACAATAGAAATCTTGTCCGGATAATCTCTCAAGCATCTGGTCCATGAATGGGAGGGGAAAATGATCTTTCTGGGTAGCTTGATTGAGCTTCCGGTAGTCGATACACATACGCCAACCAGTGACTGTTCTAGTGGGAATTAACTCATTTTTCTCATTTTTCACCATAGTCATACCTCCGTTCTTAAGAACAACCTGAACCGGACTCACCCAAGCACTATCAGAAATAGGGTAAATCATTCCTGCTTCAAGGAGTTTCAACACTTCCTTTCTCACTACTTCTTTTATTGTGGGATTTAACCTTCTCTATGGCTGGACCACTGGCTGGAATTCTTTCTCAAGTTTGATCTTGTGCATACAAAAAGCTGGACTAATCCCTTTTAAGTCAGAGATAGTCCATCCAATTGTAGTTTGATGCTCTTGGAGTACCCTTACCAGTTTCTCTTCTTCAAGTTTCGATAAAAAACTGCTGATGATCACGGGATTTGCATCTGGATTGCCTAGAAAAACATATTTCAAGTGAGATGGTAAGGGTTTCAACTCTTGTTTTACTTTTTCTTCCACCTTGTCATTACTAACAGCATTATCTGCTTGATATTCTTCCAGATATCGCAAACACTCCCTAATGACTTCATCATCCATCTCTCCATGCTCTTCAATTGAATGAACAATCACCCTCTCAAGAGCTGCAGTTGGAGTGTTTTGCTGAAAGGATTCTTCAACTGTAGTATCAATCACATCCAACCGATAAGAAGTTTCTTTATCATCTAGGTGCTGCATCGCCTCAAAAACATTAAAGGTGACTTTCTCATCCTTCACTCGCAACATTAACTGCCCTTGCTGAATATCGATGAGGGCTCTCCCGGTAGCTAAGAATGGTCTTCCAAGAATCAAGGGTACTTCTACGTCCTCTTCCATGTCTAACACGACAAAATCAGCTGGAAATATGAATTTATCAACCCTTACTAACACGCCTTCTATGACTCCATACGGGTGCTTAATTGACCTATCTGCCAGTTGCAAAGTCATTCTTGTTTGCTTGACCTCACCTCCCCCAAGCTTCTTAAGCATAGACAATGGCATCAAATTTATGCTTGCTCCCAAGTCACAGAGAGCTTTTCCAATGGTCATGTTGCCAATAGTGCATGGAATTGTAAAACTCCTTAAATCTTTCAATTTTGGGGGAAGTTTCCTTTGAAGTATTGCACTACACTCTTCTGTCAATGCCACCGTTTCATCCTCCTTGAACTTCCTCTTCTTAGTCAACAATTCCTTCATAAATTTAGCATATGTAGGCATTTGTTCCAATGCCTCTGCAAAAGGAATGTTGATTTGGAGACGTTTAAAAATATCCAAAAACTTTACAAACTGCTCATCTTTCTCCTTTTTCTTGTTCAAGTGAGGATATGGTAACTTCACATATGGGGGTATCATTTGAGGCTTATCCCTATCTTGCAAAATCTGACGCTTTGTTCTCCTTAAGATGGAGTCTTCATCTACCAATTTAGAACTCTTTTTATCATCATTTTTCTGACTTTCATTCTTTTCTTCATTTTCTTCTAGATTCACAATGTCACTCATCTCATGTGGCTCTTCATCCAATGTTTTCTGCTCCTCTGTTCCATTAGACCCTGAAACTACTGGCTCCACCATGGATGATGTAACAATCTTTCCACTCCTCCAAGTTATAGCTTTGCAAGACTCATTCTTGGGATTATCCACTGTATTTCCAGAAAATTATCCTCCTGATTGTTCAGCAAGTTGCTTTGAGAGCTGTCCGATTTGGTTTTCAAGGTTCTTGATGGATGCATCTTGGTTTTTGAAATGAGCCTCATGATTCTGAAAATTAGTTTGAGTTATATGCATGAATTGAGTCAATGCCTCTTCTAAGGCAGTAGGCTTATCTTTAGGTTGCTGAAGTTGAGAAGGTTTGCTTGATTGAGGAGCTTCATGTTGCTTCCAAGAAAAGTTGGGATAATTCCTCCACCTTGGATTATAGGTGTTGGAATAAGGAGTCCCTCTTTGCCCTTGAAAATTTCTCATGTAATTAGCTTGCTCATTTGAATCACCTTGAGCTTCACAAGCACTATTCTCATGTCCTCCCCCACAAAAATCACACCTCATACATTGCATCACAGCCTTGGGATGATGAGATTGAGAAGAACCTGCCTGTAAGGCTTGAAGTTGTTTAGTGAGAACCTTCAATTGTTGAGAAACCAACTTGTTTTGGGCTAATAGAGCATTATGTGCGTCCAGCTTTAAAACACTCCTCCTTGATTGCACTCCTCTATCATGCTGAATAAGATACTCATTTGAGACCATCGCTTCCACTAACTTTCTTGCTTCTTCAGCTGTCTTGTTATTCATTGTACCCCCTGCTGAAGCATCTAGCATCATCTTTGTATTTGGTCTCAACCCATGGCAAAATGTTTGTATTTGTGTCAAGTCATCAAAACCATGGTCGGGACATCTTTTCAAAAGCCCTTTGAACCGCTCCCATGCTTCGTAAAGATTTTCTCCATCTTTTTGCTCAAAACTAGTAATTTCAGCCCTTCTCTTGATGAACTTGGAGGTAGGGAAGAATCGATCCATAAATTTGTCCTCCAACTCATTCCAAGTAGTAATACTCCTTTGAGGAAGTGTTTGCAACCAATCCTTTGCCCTGTCTCTCAAAGTAAAAAGGAACAATCTCATCCTCTTAGCTTCCTCAGAAACACCATTCAGCTTCAAAGTACCACAAATCTCAAAGAAATTCACCAAGTGCTGGTTGGGGTCTTCATTATCCACTCCAGAAAACTGATTCTGCTTGAGAATATTCAAAAGAGAAGTTCTGATCTCAAATGCATTTGCCTCCACCGGTTGATACTCAATAGCCAACCTCTGACGGTTGTTCCTCCGGCCAAAATCTCCCAAAGTCCGCCTAGGTGGTGGTTGTGCAGCCATGACTTCTACTGTGAGAGTATTAGAAGAAGAAGAAGTAAATTCTTGTTTTTCTTGAGTTATTTTCTGTTGCTTTGCTTTCTTTGCTTGCTTCCTATTTGCTTTTTCTGTTTTCACAATCTCAAGATTAAGCAAAAATTCAGCTGCCTTTTTCCCTGGCATAAACAGCAACTAGGAGAATGGTAAGTACAAGTCAACTATATGTAAAAATGAAGTAAAATAATGCAGTAAATTTTCTAAACAAACAAACTGAAAACAAAATAAATGTCCAAAGTAGTAACTCCTTTGTCTTGTTGATAATCAACTCAACGATCCCCAGCAACGGTGCCAAAAACTTGTTGAATATTTGGCAACTGTACCAAATTGTACAAGTAATAAAGAGTGAATAAGGTTGTCAATCCCACGAGGATTGTGTGTCAATTATCAATGTAAACTTAGAAATCACTAATTGAACTGAGAAAATGATTTGATAACTTTAAAGTGTATTAGTTTTTAAACAAGTGTAAAAGGAATGTACTAAAAACAAAGCAATTGACAAATTAAAGAATGTTTTTGGATTTTTAAAGAGAAGAAAATTAATCAAGAAAAGCAGCTAGGGGTCGAATCCCATTGTTTACCCTCTTATGCTACTGATTAATTCTCAATACAAGCAATAATCATGCATTTGAAGTTCCAATCAACAAAATTAGGCCAAGATCAATTCCTTGATTCAAAACCCCTTTAACCCAATCACAACTCCCAATTTCTTAGGTAATTATTAATTCAAGTTAAGCATTAATAACAGTGATTTAATGGAACACATAATTACAATGATATATTCCTATATTCAATCATAATTATGTCAACTCTACTCAGATCCAGCATTAAAATGAATTTTCCAATTTGAAGTAATACCCACATTCAAACCAATAATGATCAAGTATTGATTAGCATTAAGCAAAGAGTAGAATGTTCAAATCCATGAATTAACTTGTAAAGAAAAATAAATCAGATCACATAAGAGTATTTATAATGTTCATCTGACCCTAGCCATAAGAAATTTAGCTACTCATAATGGAAGAAGAAGAGATGAGAGAAATCAAACAAATGGGAGAGGAAACAGCCATTGATTCTTCAAGGTGTTGTTCCCAAGCTTGAATCATCAATGGAAGTGGAAGAAGAAGGAACCCTAACAGAGCTATGGGTAAAAACCCCAATATTTTTTAGTTCAGCCACGGAAAAATAATCAAAAGATCGTAACAAAATATTTTCTCTGTCTATTTACAATTGCAGGATAACGGCCATCGCCTAGCGATGACCCAAGCTTGCCTCGCGACGGCCCGCGTATGAAGGGAAGCCTATTGCAGTCTCAAAGATCCTTACATTCCTCATCTCGCCTGGTGATGGATGATCCTCGCCTCGCGATAGCACGAAATCTCGCCTCGCGATGGAAGTTCCTCGCAAGGCGATGGCATGTTCAAAACAAGGAACAGCTTCTTCCTTTTTCTTAGTTGAATCCAAACCTGTTTCATTCAAAAATTGGAACTCATCAAACAGTGAACTCCTAAACTAATCATGCTCAAAAACAATTAAAACTTATCTATTTTCTTCCAAATTTCTTTAATTCTAAGCCCACTTTGACATCAAAAACTCACTTGTGCTAAGGATTCAACAGCCTCCAATTTGATAGAGTCAATACTTGTATTACCTTCTTTGTTGACTTTACTTGAGGAAATCCGCATTATGTTGTAAACATAAGACCATATAAAAATAGCTCCAATCTACAGTTTCCCTAATGAATATCAATTCAGAAAACAAAAAAGAAACAATTATAGCCAAATAAATAATTTTTTCTTCAATTTTTGGTTGGATTACTGCACATTAATACCTACAATTGTAATTTTAGAATTAATATAAAAGGAGCTAATGAAGTGATATGCACATTATTACCTACAATTGTAATTTCTGAATTAATATAAAAGGAGCTAATAAAGTTACATACTGCCATAGAAAGTGAAGCATAAGTCATCCTTAGGAATATTATATCTTCCCATGGATTCTCCCTCCTCTTTACTTAATTAATAGATGTTGGGGAAGAATACAATACAACAAGGTAACAAGCACAATATTTGGAAGCAAATATATTGGCAATTCTTATAGCAGAATTCAACTCATTAAAGTAGATAGAAGAGATTGAACCTAAAATCAATTAAATTATAAGAGCTCTTTTATTTGTAAAGTACCTAAAAGAGAACACTGATCTATGGTGGTAAATTAGCTAAAATTAAAGACACAAGATGGAACTTCGGCAAAGTACTAGGAGATAGTTATTTTTCAATTGTAATTATTGGAAAATGTAACAGTCAGGATGGTGACATAAACATACAAAGTATATCTGTAGGCGTTTGATCTCAATAAGCTAGGCAACAATCATACAACCCATGCCTGAAGATTTGTTTATTTCACATTGTTCCAAGACCAAACAGAACATGTACCATAGTTCGCACACCTGATTCCAAGCAGAATTGTTAAAAACGTCTTCTTCAATAAGTTAGCTACAATAATTAAGTTCATGTTCCCATACTTCTAGTGCTTGAAGAACCCATTGTCAAGAAAAGAAGCAAAATTTTATTTTGTCTTAATAATTACACTAAAATATCGTGCTTAGACTAATGTGCAAAAATAAATTTAACCTTAACACCAAAAAATATGCACAACAAAAATTGTGAGAAATTTAGATTTGTGAAGACAATGGGAGAAACAAACTTGCTTGTGAGACCATGCATGATAATGTTTGGTGTCTGTAGAAAGTATCTTCTTGGTGAACTCAAGTTCATTGTTTCTAGCTTCAGGTCCTAATTTCTCAGTAACCCATCGTCTATGATGCCTACAAACATCTGCCATCAAGATTAATACGATGATGTGTGTGCAAAACAAGTTAAATCATAGTAATCAATGGTGGATTACAGCACGGAGCGGCTGACTCCAAAAATGCTATAGTAGTACAATGGATTAACCACTACACCAAAGATAGTGAATGCAATATAAAAAATTCAATAATTTAATACACACATAATTGACACTCAAAACTAAAAAAATGACATATTTATCATTAATACTCAAAACTCAAATATACATGCATTATTTATCCTAGTCACAGTAAACTTAAAATACCATTAACATGTCTAAGAAGCATAACTAAACAAAGGATGGAAGAGGAGGACCTACCTTCCAAACAGAGGCTGGAAGAGTAGGACTTGCGTCCCAAACAGAGGCTAGACTCTGGAGGAAGATGACTTGCACCCCAAACAGAGGCTAGAGGAAGACCTACACCAAAAATAAAGGCCAGAGGTGGATGACCTCGTACAACACAAAGGAGTTGGCAAGCTAAACGCGACACAAAAGAGCTCATAAAATCAAATTAATCCACCATTGCTTTGTTTGCAAGATTAGTGAATGTGTAGACCATATATGATATCTCAGTTTGCATTACTGTGTCCAATATTGGGTGGCTTGAACCTTATGCATATAGGATTCCTATATAACTTATCATTCCTAGAAGTATTTTTTTTTTTAGAATCTGTAGAACTGTGTTAGAAAGAAAGCATAGTCTTAGATAGAAGACCAAAATACAAAATAAATAGGAAGATAAGCATGTGACAAGTTACTCTGAGCAACTAGTTCCATAATTAAGTTAGAATTTCTTTAACTCTTTAAATTAGCAACTGCTTAAACAGATAAATATGAGCTCGATCTAATACCACTCTCATAGACAAACTGTGAAGCAACATTTTTATGTTAATGAATTTAAGATTTTCTCAGATCTACTATTATTCATTGTTAGTGTTTACTAAGTTATATAGACAAGAAGGTGTCCACAGTGTATGGTATTAACAGAATTCAGAGGGAAGAAAAAATAGTGAAAGCATCACACAAATTACATGTCTGGCTTTCTGCATTCATTTATTTGTGAAGAGAAGGGATCTACCTGCAGAACAGACACCCAAAATTAGACCTTCTATGTGTTTGGGAGGCCTTGTGATTTTGACAAGAATCCATCCTAAGGTTGAGCCAATAATAAATGTACCGAGAATGTTGACTGGCACGAACCACCTAAATGAAAACTAAAATTGTAACAAATCATGAATTGAAATGAAGACAGTCAAACCTATGCTTTCCCACAGAACATTCTAAAAAATTTGCCAAACAAACTATGTAAAATTGAGAGAGAGTTATGAGATTGAGAGTTGACCTGAGCTGTAGTTGTAAAATTGAGAGAGAGCTTTGAGATTGAGAGCTGAAAACGAGCTAGAACGACCTGAGAGATGGAGAGCTGAGAACAAGCTGAGAGATTGAGCGATAACGAGGTGAGAGATGGAGCGAGAATGAACAAGAACGAGGTTAGAGATGGAGGGAGAATGTACCAGAACAAGCTCACGGGGGGTACACAAATGGGTGAGAACGGTGAGGGCTCACGGTGACTTACTCAGATCTAAGAAAAATGGCGGTCGACGACAATGGTGGCGAGAACGGTGGTGCACGGCTGGGTGAGCACGATGAGGGCACGACTGGGTGTGAACAGTGAGGGCGCGGCTGGGTGAGAAGGAAACAGGGGCTGAGTGAGAACGATTAGGGCGCGGCTCGATGAGAAGGAAACAACCACAGGGGAGAAGGAAACAGGTTCAGAAATTGAGTTGTAATTTGGGAATAAGGTTTTTGAAACTAAGTTTAATCATTTTATTTTAAAGAGATTAGAGACGAAAATAATTTGTCTCTATCTTATAAAAAATAATTTTATTAATTAAATTATATAAATTAGTTAGAGACGAAAAAGAAAGGTAATTAGAGATGAAAAATTTAGAGACGGATACATTTTGCCTCTAAATTCCATCTATAAATATATTTAACTTTTTTAAACATCACATTGATTGAATAGAGACGGAAAAATTTGAGACAGGTAAATTCGATCTTTAAAATTCGTCTCTAAGTATATTTGACTTTAAATTGACTAAATAGAGACGAAATTAGAGACGAAAAATTATAAGATAGATAATTTCTATCTCTTAATTCTGTCTCTAAATTTTAAATTTTATTTTCCCTCTCTAATTCATTAATTTCGTCTCTATTTTTATCTCTATTAGAAATGAAATTTTTACTATCTTTAAATTTCGTCTCTAAATCAGAAATTTTTAGTAGTACTCTTAAATTATCATAACATCCTTAAACGTTAATATAACCATGGAGTAATTCTTATTTTCTCCAAGTGTGAGTGAAACATCTTCTACAAAAAATAAAAACATTCAAGGGAACTTTTTTTTTTGTTTTTGAGAAAACTTGAATGCAAAGGAGTCCCACCTAAAACATAAACAAGTGAACGTACGCAATGACCAAATGAAATGAAACCTGGCATTTTGGATAACATACTATTCACTTTCTTTGTCTGTATTCATACGTGCATGACGATGTTATGTATATAAGAAACTAAGATCGGAAACCAAGAATCTTGAATTAGTTTTAAAAAGTGATGTTTAATACAAACTGAATTCTATATTAATCACTAGAATTATGTATACAAGTACGTTGGCAGGAATTGATTATTAACATTAAAAATTGAAGCCAACAATACACGTAACACATACTAGGTTTTTAAATAATATAGTTTAATTATTAACAACAATAATGAAGGTATAAATAATATCTGTATTTTAGTTGAAACTTGGACATGGTGCGAGGGATGGGATCCAACGTCCTTAATATATGCGATTTTTTTAACAACTTGAGTTGCCACTATCTGAATTAGTGTGGGAACGGGCCAACCGTTAACATGATAGCTTTTTTCATATTTTTTATTTTATAAATTTCCATCAAAATAAATGTTGTTATAATTTATTTGGGTAAAACCATGAGGTATCCTGTTTGTGTATCAGCTTAACCCTAATTATAAGGTATTTTTAGTGAATTCTGCCTAATAAAATTAATTTGTCAACTAAGTTAGACCTTTTTGAGTTATAACTTAGAGTATACTTCTCACATATTCTATGCAAATGACTAAATAATATTCTTGCTAGTATCACTGTAATTTTTTGTAAATAATTTAAATTATATATATATCTCATAATTTATATAAGTGTTTTTTTTTCTATAACTTACATGAAAAATAGAATCCTGTCTTCGTTTTTCTAACAAATACGAATTTTATTTCCGTTTGGATTAAGATTTGAAATTTCGTTTTTCTCTTTAATCCTTTTGGCTGATTTAGTATTTTAAACCTCTTGAAATTTCGTATTACTAATGTAGTTGTCTAATTTCTTTTCATTGGGTGTAGGCTTCCTTTGTATTAAACAAAAAACATGTAAAAAAACGTCGCGTATAGGTCAACGGTACATATAGGTCAACGGTAGGCGGCGACAAAGTCAATGTAGCAGACCACCTCATAACCTAGAAATGTGAACCGATGACGCCACATTTGGTGAAAAAAGAGATAGTATTCACACCTTAATTTTTGCACATTACTTTTATATTAATAGTTAATATTTAAATAATTAATAAACAATATGTTAATGATTAGAAATATGAATTAATTATTAATATTTTTATGCTAATTATCAATGTGAAAATAATATGTAAAAATTAATGTAAAAATATCTTTTTCCAAAAGCAAACGTGCTTTTCAAAACAAACAAATACGTCACATTCATTCAAAGTGTTGAAACACTTCCAGTCTTCTACACAGTAAAGTGACACCAAAAGTTCAATACTCAAACACGGAGGACTCTATCTCTAACTATATCACACTAATATCGCAGCTGTAGCTCACCCGTTTTGACCAATTTACACTACTAACGCTCTCGCTGAAGAAAAAAATACTATATAACATTTATGCACCTTTACGTATTTTTTATTTTTTAAATAATTTTTTGTAATTATATTAATATATAAATAATTAATTAATATAACTATTTGTTTAATATAAAAAGTTTTATATGTTTAACATTATTCTTTTCACATTGCACTTTTTATCATAGTAGTTGTGCTAATTTTTAGACAAGTCTATGATTTTTTTTGGTTTTGGTGCAACTATGAGCTCCAATAGTAGCAAACCTTTTTTCTTTATCTTAACAGTTTATATATATTTCTTAATAAAAAAAAATTTAGCCCCTTGTTTAAAATTTTTATTAAACACTAATCGTTGTCAAATTAGATATTTTTATCATTCCAATTTATACTCTTGATGTCAAACTCACCTATCTGTCTATCATATGTTTAGTATGCTATAGTATCACATCACACTAATAAATATAAAAAATAATTTTAACATTTTTAAAAGATGAATTTTAAGTAGGAATACTAATTGATGGGTACATAATATATAAAATACATAAAGCAGTTGTCAATTAAATCAATTAAGTCAAATGTTTAATTAAAAATATATATTGTTGAGATATAAAAATAACCACTAATTGATCAATAATCGACAAACACATGCAAAGTATGTAGTGATATGAATTTGACTAAGTTGAGATGAATTCAGAAAAGGATAAATAAAAACACTGGCACAGCAAATACCACGGATCCCAAGTTTTGGTCCCATACCCATCTGCTGAGCAAATTCAATGCACTAATTCTGTTGAGTATGAACTCCATACTAGGCAAAATAAAATACGAAATTTTTATGAATTTTTTTTTGGTTTCCAGGCACCGCACATACGAAATCTTTTATGAATTTGTGTGTGAATGAATTTTTAATTTTGTTCAAACTAAAATGAATTAAAAAAATAATATTATAATATACACAAGCAATGGGATAATAAATGTCCGTACCCAAAAAAATAAAAAATAAAAGCAGCAGCACTAAGTCACTAAACAGCTGTGGGGAAGGAAACGGCGTCGTAAAAAGCACAAGAACTGGGGTGAAGAGAGGGCATAAAAGCCGGTATATGCGAATATTTGGTTTTGGGAACTATTTTTGTTTTCCATTTTTGTTTCCACTCTGTTCTGTTTCTGTGCTGTTTTGTTCTGTCGTGTTGCCTATAAATCCTTGCCACTCCCTTAGCACACAACACGCCCCATTTCCCATTCTTTCTCTTTCTCATTTGCGCTCTCTCTCTCTCTCACACACACATTCCTATAAGCTTCTCTTGCACTTGCAGGTTGCAGGTCAGTTTTAGAACCCCTACTTTATCTTGTCCCTCCCTCTCTTCGTATTATTATCAACTCTCTCATCTCATGTGTCATCATCCCATGCATGCATCATGCCACTGTCACTCCATCATCCACCGCCACTTTCAACGTTGTTTTTATTTTTATTTCTTTTGTGTTCTTCATTTCATCTGCTGTAGCTTTCATTTACAACCGGGTGCTCAATTTATTTATTTATTTATTTTGAAAAGAAGTTTAAGAAATATTTGTAGTTGCTATCCGAATTTATATTAATTTCATTTGTTTTTCCCTGAATAATCCTGTGCATGATGTTGATTTGATCTTAATTTGTACTTGTTTGTGCCATTCATCAGTTTCAACCCTTCGCTTCAATACTAAAACACTAAAACACAAGTACCTTATCAATCATCATTCGTTATCTGGGTAGCCTGAGAATTTCTGAAATGAGATTATTCAATTATTTGCATGGGTTAATGGTTTTAGCCGAATAAAATCTCTAGAAACTATAGGATTTTATTCAATTTCCCCATGGAGTTTAGAAACTATATGAGTGCCTTGCAGTTTTCTAATATCTGGGGTAACAAAAAGTGCCGTAGCTTGATTACTTTGCTAATTTGCTTGTATTCAGTAGCATGCTCGATCTTTACTTGTATTGGTCACTAGAGGTCTATACAGAATTTCAATTTCTCACAGCTTGAATTGTGAATTTGGATGGTTCAACTGATGGTATAATCATTATTGATAGGTTCTTAATTTCTTCATAGTCAACATGGTAGTTACCAGTTATATCCTGCATAATATTCTCAATTGATCAATTATGCTTATATTCTTAACATAATATTTGTGTGTCTATTGGTTGATGATGTCATTTGATAACATTCTCAATTGATCAATTATGCTTATATTCTTAACACTTTTAATCAAAGATCTCACAATTTGTCAAATCTGCTTCTTGGTTCCACGTTTGCAGAGAAGGCAAGGCTTTGATAAAGAGAGAAACAGAAGGAAGCTTGTAATTTTGGCTTGCCAGTCATGGCCAGGGAGCAAATTCAGGTGCTAAATGCACTTGATGTGGCAAAAACACAATGGTATCATTTCACCGCAATCATCATTGCTGGAATGGGCTTCTTCACTGATGCATATGATCTATTCTGCATATCCCTTGTTACAAAGTTGCTTGGCCGCATATACTACCACGTTGAAGGTGCAGCAAAGCCCGGAACATTGCCTCCAAATGTATCAGCAGCTGTAAACGGTGTAGCTTTCTGTGGAACACTTTCCGGGCAGCTTTTCTTTGGTTGGCTTGGTGACAAGATGGGTCGGAAAAAAGTCTATGGCATGACCCTGATGATGATGGTAATATGTTCCATTGGTTCCGGCCTTTCTTTTGGACATAGTGCAAAATCTGTCATAGCAACTCTTTGCTTCTTCCGGTTCTGGCTTGGGTTTGGTATTGGTGGAGACTACCCTCTTTCTGCTACCATAATGTCTGAGTATTCTAATAAGAAGACTCGTGGCGCCTTCATTGCTGCAGTGTTTGCCATGCAAGGTTTTGGAATTTTGGCAGGTGGTATATTTGCAATTATAATTTCAACTGCATTCAAGGCCAGGTTTGATGCTCCACCTTATGAGGTTGATCCAGTTGGTTCAACTGTTCCACAAGCAGACTACATTTGGAGGATAATTGTGATGGTGGGAGCACTCCCAGCTGCATTGACTTACTACTGGCGGATGAAGATGCCTGAAACTGCCCGTTATACCGCCCTTGTTGCTAAGAATACACAGCAGGCTGCAGCAGATATGTCTAAGGTTCTGCAGGTGGAGATTCAAGCTGAACCAAAGAAAGATGAGTCACAGGCTAAATCATATGGCTTGTTCTCAAAGGAGTTCCTCGGGAGGCATGGACTACATCTACTTGGTACAGCAAGCACATGGTTCTTGCTTGATATTGCATTTTACAGCCAGAATCTATTCCAAAAGGATATCTTCAGTGCAATTGGTTGGATACCTCCTGCAAAAACCATGAATGCCCTTGAGGAGGTTTATAGAATCGCGAGGGCTCAAACACTTATTGCTCTTTGCAGTACAGTTCCAGGGTACTGGTTTACAGTGGCCTTCATTGACAAGATGGGAAGATTTGCTATCCAATTGATGGGGTTCTTCTTCATGACAGTGTTCATGTTTGCTCTTGCCATTCCTTATAATCACTGGACTCTAAAGGAAAACCGAATTGGGTTTGTGGTGATTTATTCCTTTACCTTCTTCTTTGCAAATTTTGGGCCTAATGCTACCACATTTGTGGTGCCAGCAGAGATTTTCCCTGCTAGATTCCGAGCTACTTGCCATGGAATATCATCGGCTTTCGGGAAGCTTGGTGCTATAGTTGGTGCATTTGGGTTCTTGTATTTGGCACAGAACAAGGACAAGAGCAAAGCAGATGCAGGGTACCCTGCAGGTATTGGTGTGAAGAATTCATTGATTGTGTTGGGTGTGGTTAACGTTTTAGGCTTCGTCTTTACTTTCTTGGTGCCTGAGGCAAAGGGAAGATCATTGGAGGAGATGTCAGGTGAGAATGATGAGGAAGCTGGAAGCAGGGAACTGAGGGAAGGATCATCAGAGCAGGCACGTTCTTACAGCAATAGAACTGTCCCATATGTTTAGGTTTATGTCCATCTATAGTGTTATTAAAATAAAGCAGTGCCTTCAATTTGGCTAGGGAAGCACAAGAAGTTTTCCCTTCCCTTCTCCACTCTTTCTGTTAAATATTGCCTGGTCAATGGTCATTATGTAACAGGAACCTGAGGAACTGTTGGTTCTACGGATATTGGGAAATATTATAGAGATTTTCAATTGATATGTAACCATTGATGGAGTGTTACTTTCAATAACCAGTTCCACCCAACGACTGTGTTCTGCGTGTTTTTCTTTATTTCTTTTCCCTTTTGACACTAGTTTCTTTCTCATAAAAGTCCAATGAAAACGATAGTATTATATGTATGAGAGGTAAACGTATGATTAAAATATTCTAAAAAAATTAAAATTGTATCTTGATTACACTCAAAAAATAATGCAATAATTATAACATAATTTTAAAGTATCAATTTCACACATAGATAAATTAAAAGAATAATTAAAAAATAAAAAACTAAAAATATATATTAAATGATTATAAATAAATAAAAATTAATTTAAATGTAAAATTAAATAAAATAAACCAAATAAATTGAGTTTATGTCAAATATAAAATGATTAAAGTTTAAATTTATTTTAATATTAATTATATCAAATTATTATATTTAAATAATTTAACTCATAAACATTTAACGATAAATATGTATTTACAAAAATATTTTAATAAAACATTAAAAATAATAATTAAATATATAATAAATTTATCTAATTAATAATAAATTACTTAAAATATTTCTTAATAAAAATACAATTAATATCTAATAATTATCACTAATATTTAGATAATACAAATAAATTATAAAATATAAAAAATATGACTAAATTCATCTTAAAATTTATTCATATAATTTAATAAAAAAATAAAATTAATAAACATCAAATCTTAAAATTAGATAAAAATAATTTAACATAACAATATCAAAATAATTAAAATTTTATCATCTATTTAATACAAAAATTTAACAAAACATAATATAATTAAAATATAATAAAATTATCTCACTAATTCTCTGTTACAAATAATTTTTTTCTCGGTGCTTTATTACAAATAATTTTAAATCACGTTACACTGCGTATCTTTTCTTTTCTTTCTTTCTTTAACTTCCTCGTGAAGTGTGCATAAATTCTCCAAAATGTTGTGTTTTCTTCTCCTGTCAGTCCTGTGCATCAATTTCAATTTGTTTTTTTTTTAAGTTTTATTATATTTTTTAAAATATTCTTTAATAATTTTTTATTATTTAATAAAAAATTAAATATATATTAATATTTTAAAAATATAAAAAATATTTAATATTTTTTATTTAATAATTAAAAAATTTATTAAAATAATAAATTAAGAAGATTAATCATTTTCTTTCTTTTTGTTGACTGTGCAGCGCTTGCTTTGTTCTTCGAACCGCGTGCAGCCTCTTTTCAATTCACCAATCTGTTTCTTTCATTTGCTGCATAATACTCTTATGGTACTTCAACCTTGTTTCTTTTAGACAGGGATCTTTTCTTAGTAAAAAAATAAAGAGGATTTTATTAATTAAAAATATTTTTTTATTTTTTATTGTATATACCATATGTGATATATAAAAAATCATATATTTTTAACCAATAAAATCTTCTCTTATTTTTAGCTAATAGAAGAAGATCTCAATCCATTTTTTTTTCTCTCACGGCGCAGCACTTACGTCTCCCTCTTTCTTCAATTTATTTATAACAATTGTACAATCCTTATTTAAGATATTTTCAATCCGTTTCTTTGTTTTTTGAGCCGCGTGCTTCTCCTTTTATTTTTTTTTTTTTTAATTTATTTAGACTGTTTTTTATTTAGATTTTAATTAAATTTTCTCTTTATAAATTCTAAAATTAAATATAAAAAATATTTAAAAGTATTTCGAAATAAATAAAAATTCAATTTAAAAATATATATATTAATTTTAATAATTTTTATTCATATTTTAATATTTTAACTTAATAATAAATTATTTAAATAACATTTTCATACACTCATTAAATCTAAAGTGTTATTTGAAAAAGACTTGCATGCAAAAATATAATATAAATATGTAAGAATCCTTACTTAAGGTCTTAATCTGTGTGCCCGTTTAGTGTTTTCAACGGGTTTGTGTGAACACAGATGAAGATGACTTAATTTCAAAGTTGAAAAGACCGCAAAATATGACCCTCATGCTACTTGTTGCGATTCCTGTCTGTTTACAGCAGATGCTTTCAGCAAACTTTGACTTCTACACTTCAAATGTGTTGGCTTGTTGAAACTCGAAAGTAAAAAACCTAGGGGGGAGTTGGTTTGACCTTTACAATCTCACTAACTCACGTCTTCACTTGTACAACCTCCCACATCATTTTGTGGTCAAAACGATCAAGCTATTCTTTGAAAATTTATTTGATCATTTTTTATTTTTTTTAAATTAAAAATCACAAGATCAATTTATTTAAATTTTTTATAAGATTAATTTTTATTCGACTATAAGAATATAATAGTTATACAATTTTTTTACAAAATTTATTTTCTTTAAGATTTAAACTCAAATTCTCATCTCATGAAGTTGAGATTGTTTATCACACCGACATATTTCAAAACTTCTATATGCTTCTTTTTATTTCTTTAATTTCCATTACAACATTTGACTTCCTTTGACTTTTTTACAATATGCTCTTAATGATAAATTTATTTATTAAATTACTATTATTTTAAAATTATTTATTAAAATATTATCATTTTTAACCTATTAAATTTTTTATTCTTTTTTGTTTCACATAGGATACCTCAATGTGTCTGACGCATCTAATACGGATACGCCAAAACAAGTGGTGTGTTCAACATGGTAAAGTCGAACTTGATTACGAATTCACGTTAAATGCGTTAAGCATGTTGGCGTATACCAACCAGATCTTTATAACTCCACCTCTCCTCTCCCTCTCACGGTCACTTCTCTCATTTATTAAATTTTCACCTTTTCTCTAGATTTTTTTCTCTAAACTCTCTCCCAAACTCTCTTTTGACTATAACTTGTGAGAAAGACATTTTTTGATTATATATGTAATTATTTTTATCATTAGATTATTATTGTTGTTATATTTATTGTTGAATATTTTTATTGTTAGAATTATTGTTTATTTTTTAGGGTTTTTATATTAATTGTATATTGTATATTTGTTTTATTGGTAGAACTATTATTATGTATTGTATATTTGTTTTATTGTAAGTTAGTAGGTTTTTGGAATTTGTTTGTACAAAAATTAATAATTTGAATATTATTAAGGTTTTTGTAATTTTTGTTGTTGTTTTTAATTGATTAAAATTATGGGTTTATTAAAATTGAAATTAGTTGGGTATAAAACAAATTTGTTTCAGTTGTCACATGTGTTGATTGATTTCATACGTGTTGTGTTGTTATTATTTAGAAGTTTAAGATGATCAAACACCTTGTTGTTCTCATTTACTACAATAGAAGAATGTATGAAGGTAAAGAGGGTCTAGTGTATAGAGGTCCTCATCCTAAGTCTATCATGATTCAACGTGATACGACTTTTGAGCTTCTAAAAAGGAGAATTCATTTAAAATTAAGATTCCAAGAAAATCAAGTTATGTCTAGTGTTGTGTATAGATTTTCACAATGGAGCAATGTACTGAAATGATAGCTCTTCCATTAGAAAATAATGAAGACGTTGCTTGCATGATTGATTGCTTTGATCAACATCCTAACTTAATTTCTATGGAGTTGTATGTCGAGACAGAAACGAGTGAGTACAATGAGCATGTTGAAACTCCTTCTGAAACAAGGTTACAAGCTGGTCCTTCTAATCTTGTTGAATCATCGTACCCTATCAACACTCAATTCTCTATGACACATGCTCCTGTCCTAGAACAATCTCAAGAAATTGGTACACCTGTAATGCTTGAGGAGAGCTTATTTAGGTTAGACTTTGAAACTGATAACCCGTTTATGACAGATGTAATATCTGACACAAACGATAATGAATGAGATATGCCTAAGGGTGAAGATACAGACGCTGACTTAGAAGAAGATCAATCTGACCCTGAAGTAAATATACAACAACTAGTCCCTCCATTGGTAGTTGCTCATGAATCTACGTTTGTGCCTCTGTGCCCTCAATTTTTTGAAATCAATTGAGATGCGTCGAGTACACCTGATAATCTCTGCCTAAATTAGATTCTCGTAATATTTGCTTTCAAGGTATTGGTGTGAAGAATTCATTGATTGTGTTGGGTGTGGTTAACGTTTTAGGCTTCTTCTTTACTTTCTTGGTGCGTGAGGCAAAGGGAAGATCATTGGAGGAGATGTCACGTGAGAATGATGAGGAAGCTGGAAGCAGGGAATTGAGTGAAGGATCATCAGAGCAGGCACGTTCTTACAGCAATCGAACTGTCCCATATGTTTAGGTTTATGTCCATCTATAGTGTTATTAAAATAAAACAGTGCCTTCAATTTGGCTAGGGAAGCACAAGAAGTTTTCCCTTCCCTTCTCCACTCTTTCTGTTAAATATTGCCTGGTCAATGGTCATTATGTAACAGGAACCTGAGGAACTGTTGGTTCTACGGATATTGGGAAATATTATAGAGATTTTCAATTGATGTGTAACCATTGATGGAGTGTTACTTTCAATAACCAGTTCCACTCTGCGACTGTGTTCTGCATGTTTTTCTTTATTTCTTTTCCCTTTTTGACACTAATTGTTTCTTTCTCATAAAAGTCCAATGAAAACAATAGTATTATATGAACGAGAGGCATGTGTATGATTAAAATATTCTAAAAAAATTAAAATTGTATCTTGATTACACTCAAAAAATAACCGGTAATTATAACATAATTTTAAAGTATCAATTTCACAGAGATAAATTAAAAGAATAATTAAAAAATAAAAAACTAAAAAATATATTAAATAATTAAAAATAAATAAAAATTAAATTAAATAAAGCAAATAAATTAAATTTATATCAAATATAAAATGACTAAAGCTTTAGATTTATTTCAATGTTAATTATGTTAAATTATTATATTTGAATAATTTAATTCATGAATATATAAGGACAAATAAAATATTTTAATAAAGTATTAAAAATAATAATTAAATATATGATAATTTTTTTAATT
Organism: Ormosia semicastrata; assembly: GCA_029884595.1. Taxonomy (NCBI): domain Eukaryota; kingdom Viridiplantae; phylum Streptophyta; class Magnoliopsida; order Fabales; family Fabaceae; genus Ormosia; species Ormosia semicastrata. Next base: position 11,840,837 of record JAQQTO010000055.1, on the reverse strand, counting down.
AATAATAAATTATTAAATTATCAAATATATTTTTAATAAAAAATTATAATTAATATTTAATAATTACTATTAATATTTAAAAAATATATCTTATAATTTATTCATATAATTTAAAAATAAAAAAAAAATAAAATAAATAAAAAATATATCACTAACATTTTTCATTCCAATTTGTTTCTTTTTGTTTACTGTGCAGCGCTTGCTTTGTTCTTCGAACCGCGTGCAGCCTCATTTCAATTCTCCAATCTGTTTCTTTTATTTGCTGCTCAGTACTCTGGTACTTCAACCTTGTCTCTTTTAGACAGGGATCTTCTCTTAGTAAAAAAACAAGAGAGGATTTTATTAATTAGAAATATTTTTTTATACATTGTATATAATATGTATAATATTTTTTATTTTTTATTGTATATACCATATATGATATATAAAAAATTATCTATTTTTAACCAATAAAATCTTCTCTTATTTTTAGCTAATAGAAAAAGATCTCAATCCATTTTTTTTTCCCTCATGGCGCAGCACTTACGTCTCCCTCTTTCTTCAATTTATTTATAACAATTGTACAATCCTTATTTAAGATATTTTCAATCCGTTTCTTTGTTTTTTGAGCCGCGTGCTTCTCCTTTTATTTTTGTTTTTTTTTAATTTATTTAGACTGCTTTTTATTTAGATTTTAATTAAATTTTCTCTTATAAATTTTAAAATTAAATATAAAAAAGTTATTTAAAAATATTTCGAAATAAATAAAAATTTAATTTAAAAATATATATTAATTTTAATAATTTTATTCATATTTTAATATTTTAACCTAATAATAAATTATTTAAAGAACATTTTCATGCACTCATTAAATCTAAAGTGTTATTTGAAAAAGACTTGCATGGAAAAATATAATATAAATATGTAAGAATCCTTACTTATGGTCTTAATCTGTATGCCCGTTTAGAGTGTTTTCAACGAGCTTGTGTGAATACAGATGAAGATGACTTAATTTCAAAGTTGAAATGACCGCAAAATATGACCCTCATGCTACTTGTTGCGATTCCTGTCTGTTTACGTCAGATGGTTTCAGCAAACTTTGACTTCTACACTTCAAATTAGGAATGGCAACAGGGTGGGATGGGATGGGACGGGGCAGGGCTGGGTAATAGTTCCTCGTATTCTGTCTTTGTGAATAATATTTGTCTTTGTCTTCATCTTTATATTTGTGCAGGTACTTATTTATCTTTCTCTTATGGATAAACGGATATTTACGAATATCCATGAATACCTAATAAAGTATTAAAAAATTCAAAAAATAAAAAAATAAAATAAAAAATAAAAATAAAAAAGTATAATACTATAATTTTTTAAAAATTTTTTAATATAACTTAATCTAAAAATAATGTCAAACACCTAAAATATTTTTAATTTATATAATTTTATAATATTTAAATTTATATAATTAAATTTTTAATAATTTTATATAAAATATTTATATAAAATTTTTGCGACTTGACAAATACCCAACTTGACCCGAATGTAACCCGACCCGCAACTTAATTGGTTCGGGTTGGTTGAAATAATCAGTCTGTTTCGGTAAAAATCGACCAACCCGCCCATTAATTGGTTCGGGTGACAGGTTCAGAGAGCCGACCCGATGACCCGATTATCCGATTAAACGACGTCGTTTTGCCTAACCCAACCACTTAAAGTGCACAACCCGACCAACCCGACCAACCCGATTACCCACCCGACCAACCCGATTACCCAACCCGTGAACCCGACCAACCCGACCAGCCCGATTACCCAACTCGATTCCAATCGGGTTGGTTCGGTTCGGGTCGCTCGAAAAAAAATTCCACAACCCGACCCGACCCGACCTCATTTAATTGGTTTGGATTTTTTTTACCCCCAAACCCGACCCAACCCGACCCGTGATCACCCCTAGGGAGAATCACCCTCGCCCCCGCTCCGTTTATTAAACGGAGATAACACTAAACGAGTATTTATATTTACGGGGAGAATTTGATGGGTATTACCCACTCCCGTCACAAGTATTACCTGCAGGTACCCGCGGAGGCGGGTAAAATTGTCATCCCTACTTCAAATGTGTTGGCTTGTTGAAACTTGAAAGTAAAAAATCTAGTGGGGAGTTGGTTTGACCTTTGCAGTCTCACTAACTTACGTCTTCACTTGTACAACCTCCCACATCATTTTGTGGTCAATACGATCAAGCTATTCTTTGAAAATTTATTTTCATCACTTTTTATTTTTTTAAAATTAAAAAATTACAAGATCAACCGATTTAAACTTTTCATAAGATTAATTTTTATTCAATTATAAGAATACAAGAGTTATACCACATTTTTACAAAATTTATTTTCTTAAAATTTAAACTCAGATCCTTGTGTCCTAAAGTGGATATTGTTTATCACATCAACATATTTTCAAAACTTCTATATGCTTCTTTTTACTTCTTCAATTTCCATTACAACATTAGACATCTGACTTCCTTCTGCGTGCTTACACGGACAGCGTGATACCTTGTCTTTCATAACTTATTTTGGGGTTAGTTTATTTATTTTTATCTTTCCAAGTCTATGCTGTTCGAAGCCTAATGGCATGGATGATAATCATTCAGTCAATGGCTCCTAAATTTTGAATTCTATGATATTTTTGGGCTAACCTATTATTAGATTATTCACAAAACCATGTTCTTACTTCCTACGGTTTCCTATATATTTAACACAATCATAATCTTTTGATGTTTCACTAGTCATAGTTCAAAGCCCCGGGAGACCAAATGGCAAGGAAGCAAAGCAATGTGATTATGGTGAAATATACATCTCATTGCTCCCACTATATGACACTTTTCTGCGTTTCTGCAGGAACAGCCCTCAGATAATTGCTGAAAAGTGCTTGTGATAGGAAGGAAGCAATTAAGAGAGGAAATTTATAAATCCGCTTGCTTAATTCGCTTTACATGGCCAAATGAAAATGTTACATTTTGCAACATTCATTATTGCTAGAATGGGCTCTTTTACTGATGCTTACGATCCCTGGTTACTTGATTGCATATACTACCGTGTTGAGGTTAATAAAAACTACTGGCGATTGAAGGTGCCAGAAACTGCTTGTTACACTGCCCTTGATGCAAAGAATGCTAAACAGGTTCATCAGCTATGTCAAAGGTTTTGCATGTCAACATTGAAGCTGAACCGCGACAGGTTGAGGTAATGGTTGAAGATACTCTTCTGCATTTTACAATCAAAATTTGTTCCAAATGAGTATCTTCTGTGCTTTGCAGTACTGTCCCAGGTTACTGGTTCAGTGGCTCATGTCGACAAGATGAAAAAAAAAGGCTTTAGAGGAAATATCTAGAGAGAACGGGGAGCCAGAGCAGTTAGGATCAGCCAGAAGCTCTGATAAACTATAGGATTTTCGTTCAAGTATAATTCTGCTGTTAACTATTTGTTGAGTTTTATTGTACATATTTAAATTTAATTGTATAAATTTATTCTTTTATAAAAATATTTATTTTCTGTAATTTAATTCTATTTTAAAAAAATAATTAGTGTCATTAATTTATATAATGTGTATCAACTTGTATAATTTGAATTAAATAATACACTATCTAAAAATTACTCTTATAAATTAATATCAGAATCAAGATCCCATCTTTATTTTCGCCTACTTCATTAGACTTGTTTTTGTAAAGAACCCAAACATCAACACCTCAAGTCATGCCTTAATTGTAGCAACTAACCAAGACAAATATAGTAAGGAACCATGAAATGATATTAAACCGTTGGAAGCAAATCTCACTAAATGCACAGCCCTGATTCATGGAGTCAAACCAAATCAATCACGTACAGCCTTGATTCATTTAGAGTCTTGATTCATGCTAATATATCTCCTTTTCCTATTATCTCAAATAGGACCGTTGGTTCTATGTGTGTATATATATACATTGTAACTTTTGTACAAAACATTGAAAAAGAATTATCAATAAGAGTGTTCCTTCAATTTCATTATGGTATCAGGGACATCATCCTCTAAAGAACCCAAACTCATTATTCAGTCATTTCACCAATGTTCAAGCCTAGCTTTAATCAAGCTATCCACTTCAAATTTCCTTCTCTGGAAATGCCAGATGTTACCTTTGATTGGAAGCCTGGGCCTTGAACACCATATTACCAGCATTTCAAAACTAGCTGATGAGGTCACCGATTCAGCTGGAACCAAAATAAAAAATCCAAATGCAGTACAGTGGATATTGAATGATGGATTGCTCACCTCATGGCTCCTTGGAAACATGAAAGAAGAAACTCTTAGCATGATCCTTGGAGGGGATACAACCTACTCTATTTGGAGTTCACTTCATGAACAGTTGTTGCCTAACACCGAAGATGGTGAAGCCCAACTCAAAAATAGCCTCTATGCTTTATCAAAGGGAAGTCTATCCTTGGATGAATACATCAGAAAATTCAAAGAATTGTGTGACAAACTCTCAGCCATCGGAAAGCCACTTTCAGATGTCGACAAAGTTTTCAAATTTCGAAAGGACTTGGACACAAATACAAGGAATTTTGAATTGTTGTTTTATCAAAACCTCCATATCCTTCCTTTAATCAATTTATTATGTCACTGCAAAACTTTGAATAGGTTTATCTCACTGAAGAAAAGTCTCATGTTGATCACAACCAAGCCTTTTTTGGCCAGCGAGGACGAGGAAGAAACATGCGTGGAGGAAGACGACAGTGGCTCACACTCCCTTATGCAAAATCGTCCAAATGACAGCAATCAAGCCTCAAACTCCACAGCATTGCCAAAATATAACAATAATTGGAGAGGACCACCAAGACAACAAAACAAGGAACCTTGTCAAATATGTGGAAGAACGAATCATATCGCCCCAAAATGCTACTATAAGTATGAATATAACACTGAAATTGAAAATACCCAAGAAGCATTGGCAGCATTAACTATCAATAAAGAAAGTGACCTAAACTTCTACGCTGATTCAAGAGCAACAACTCACATGACAAACAAAGGAGGTAATTTAAATTTAAAACCTTATTTTGGCACTGACACTGTCTTTGTTAGGAATGGACAAGCTTTACCTATAACCCACATGGGTAAAGCATTACTCAAAACCACTCAAGGTAAGCTTCACTTAAACAATATATTAGTAGTGCCTAAACTCAAAAAGAATTTGTTATCTGAGTCAACTTATTAATGATAATTCATGCATTTTTGAATTTAATACTAATGGTTTTGTTATTAAGGATCAAACACACCTGATCTTGGCCAAAGGACATAAAAAAGGGAGCTTGCATGCACTTGAAGGTGGAAAAATTGAAGCTCTTACTACAGTCAAAGAAGCATCTTCTGAAGTTTGGCATGCTCGCTTAGGACATCCAAATTTCAAATTCTTGCAGATTCTAGAAAATAAGAAAGTTATCAATGTTTCAGACTGGTTGATAAAAAATGCTTTATGTAGTAGTTGTCAGCTTGGAAAACGTTGCAAACTTTCCTTTAATAAATTTGATTCGATTTCAAGATTTCCTCTGGAAAAAATTCATAGTGATTTATGGGGACCAACGCCTACACTTTCCTCTAAAAAATTTCAATACTATGTCATTTTTGTTGATGACTTCACACGTTACACATGGTTATATCCTTTAAAATATAAATTTGATTTTTATACATGCTTTCTTAAATTTCAAGCTCTTGTTGAGAATCATTTTGACAGGAAAATTAAGGTTTTTCAAAGTGATGGTGGTGGCGAATTCACTTCAAAAGAATTATCTAATCACCTTGCTCATTACGGTATCTCTCAACAATTGTCCTGTCCTCACACACCAGAACAAAATGGACTTGCCGAGCGCAAACATCGACATATTGTTGAAATAGGACTGACCTTACTTTTTCATGCTTATGTTCCTTTAAAATTTTGGGTTGATGCATTTTTAACTGCTGTTTACCTTATAAATCGGTTACATCTCTTGTCTACTGGTAAGGAAACTCCTTACTCTAAACTTTTCGGTAAGAATCCTGATTACTCTGGCATACGTATTTTTGGTCATCAATGTTTTCCTTATTTAAAAACACCTGCATTACATAAATTTTCTAGAAAAACCATTCCTTGTGTTTTTATAGGATATAGTCCTCTTCATAAAGGTTATCGATGCCTAGATCCACAAACTCATCGTGTATATATTTCACGACATGTTGTTTTCAATGAAAATCATTTTCCTTATTCACCTCAGAATAACCCAATGACCACATCCACCGATGACTCAACTATCACTACTTTTCCTGAGTTTGATGAATGGTTTTCTGAAAGAACGAAGGATGTCTCTATACATGAAGACCCTTTGGATGACCCTCCCAAACACTTGGACTTGGACTTCCCAGACACACCTCCACCTACTTTAGCCCCTTCCTCCCAATCTTCCTCATCCTCTACATCCATACAGGATCCAAACCCGAACAACGATTCCTCATCACCAACTGACACTACCAACCTACCCATCCCACCACCTACTCGATCTACTCGAGACAAACGCCCTCCATCATACCTAAAAGACTATCACTGTCCCTCTATTCCCAACCTATCACCATCCCATAATGCCCTTATTGTCTCCATTGAAGAACCTAAAACCTACAAAACTGCTCTTAAATACTCAAATTGGCAGGCAGCTATGCAAGATGAAATTAATGCCCTCCACTCTAATAACACTTAGACTCTTGTTCCGCGCCCTCTTGATGCAAATGTTGTAGGATCAAAATGGGTTTTTCGAACTAAACTTAACGAAGATGACAGCATTGATCGGTTCAAAGCTCACCTAGTAGCCAAAGGCTACACACAAATTCCTAGTCTTGACTTTGGAGAAACTTTTAGCCCAGTTATCAAGGCTCCCACCATATGTGTCATCCTTTCTTTAGCTGTACATTTCAAATGGCCTCTTAAATAATTAGATGTAAAAAATGCATTCTTGCATGGTACACTGAATGAACGTGTTTACATGGAACAACCACCAGGTTTTGAACATCCACAACTCCCAAATCATGTTTGCCAACTTCACAAATCTCTTTATGGTCTTAAACAAGCCCCACGTGCTTGGTTTGAAAAGTTGTCCACTTGTCTCATCTCTCTTGGTTTTATTTGTAGTAAAGCTGATTCTTCCTTATTTATTCATCGCCATGACACTAACTTCACTCTTTTACTTGTTTATGTAGATGACAAAATCCTCACTGGCAATGCTCCCTCCTTCATTTCTCACCTTACCAAACAACTTCACTAGAAATTTGCTCTAAAAGATTTAGGACAACTTCATTATTTCCTTGGCATTGAAATCAAGCACTTCTCTGGTGGTATCACCATTTCCCAAACAAAGTATGCCCATGACCTTCTAGAAAGAGCACATATGCTTGACGCCTCAAACATCAACACTCCCATTGCTCCAAAACCAAAACAACTTCCAGATGATGACAAGCCAGTTGACGCTACTGAATATCGTCGTTTATGTGGATCTCTCCAGTATTTCACTTTCACTCGACCTGATCTCACCCATGTTGTCAATCTTGTGTGCCAACGCTTTCAAAATCCAACCCAAAAAGACCTTAGAGCTGTCAAACGCATTTTGCATTACATAAAAGGAACATTAACACATGGTCTTCGTTACTTCAATCAAAGTTCTCTTAATCTTAATGCCTTTTGTGATGCAGATTGGGCGAGTTGCCCAACAACTAGAAGAAGCGCCACAGGCTTTTGCATCTTTTTTGGATCACATTGTATATCATGGGCTTCAAAGAAATAACCCACTGTATTTCGTTCAAGTGCTGAAGCTGAATATAGAGCTTTAGCAACCACAGCAACTGAACTTCCATGGCTTCAATATTTACTACATGGCCTCGGCATCCAACTTGAACATCGTCCACTCATTTTTTGTGACAACCAAAGTGCCATTCACATGTCTTGCAATCCGGTCTTCTATGCCCGCACCAAACACATTGCCATTGATTATCACTTTATCAGAGAAAAAGTTACTGCCGGTGATCTCCGACTGCAATACCTGCCCACGGTTCAACAAATTGCAGATGTGTTCACAAAACCTTTGCCAAAGGATTCCTTTTCTTCCTTTCGTCACAAGCTTGGCGTTCATTCTCTATCACTGCCAAGCTTGAGGGGGGGTGTAAAGAACCCAAACATCAGCACCTCAAGTCATGCCTTAATTGTAGCAACTGACCAAGACAAATATAGTAAGGAATCATGGAATGATATTAAACCGTTGGAAGCAAATCTCACTAAATGCACAACCTTGATTCATGGCGTCAAACCAAATCAATCACGTACAGCCTTGATTCATTTAGAGCCTTGATTCATGCTAATATATCTCCTTTTCCTATTATCTCAAATAGGACCGTTGGTTCTATGTGTGTATATATACACATTGTAACTTTTGTACAAAACATTGAAAAAGAATTATCAATAAGAGTGTTCCTTCAATTTCATTAGTTTTTGTTTATTTCGTGAGACTTGTTTCTGCCTGTTGTTCCATCCAGACATCTATGAAAAAAATATTAAAAATCTTACATCGCCTGTTTTAATATTTCAAATCATTTCAATTGATTTTAGATTGTAATCTCACCCTATCTTTTGAACTTAGTGTCAATCAATTTCACAATATTCCATCACTGCATTTCTCATACATGATCTTTATTTTCTTTTACCTTGTTTAAGAGAGAGTATATGCAAGAACCAGTGAAGACGTTATATTACCAATGACAGTTATGCTTCACTGTCGTCTGCTCTAATAGGTTCATGTTCATCATTAGTTGACTAATGTTCCCTGTGTCTGTTGTTTGCCACATTGAAATACTCATGAAGGAATCATGATAAATTAGCTTTCAAAAGCAACTATTGAGTATGAATGCAAGTTCTGAGATTTTCTACGGATACTTTGCCAAAGTTAACAACGGATTTCTGTATAGACATCAGGTTCCATAAAGTCATGCTCATACAGAACAATCAAGGCCAAGCAAACTGGAATTTAGAACAGTAACTGACAAAAGCTTAAACCCATCAGTCTTCAGATTCATATTATTAGAGGTGTATTTTTGTGGCAAGATGGGCTTTGCACATGATAAAGCATGGAGAGGTAATTCATTAAAAGTAAAACCTAGTAGATTTTGGTAAAGAGAATAAATAACTGCATAAACATTTCAATGTGCACGGTCTCGGAGCACTTCAAGATCCATTTCTGTGGGGTCAGTAGCCTGGATTTCATAGTGGACACCGTCTAGCTCACGTCTAAACCTGTCTTTACTTGTGGCATATAGCATCTTGGCACGGATTCGAGATGTTGAAGGGGACCTGATCAATATCATGCATTGAATAACTAAGAATGATATCTCAATGGCAGAAATCATAGAAAAAATAAATTAAGAAGCACATTGCTGAGGATGGAAGCATATAGGTGAAAGCTGGTACAAATAAAGAAGTCCAATCCGAGTTTGTCCTTCACAAGAACAAGAGAAGGAAGACTAACTCCAAGTGAGATATCGAGGTGATACTTCAAATAATGATGGAAATATGTTGTTAGGAAATAGGAAGTGGTAGTGAAGATGCCTCTCAAACGAGATATGAACAATTATTAGTCAGAGTAGTCTCTGTGTGTACAATCAGGTCCAACAATGCAATAAATAAAATACAAAACCAATACAACCAGAGAAACAATAAGTTTTCTTATCCATATTTATACTTACACTAATTTTTCTGGAAAGGCAAGGTAAATATATCAAGGCATGACTTGCAATTCTAGCTGATGAAGTAAACATGCATAATGGACAAACCACTCGTTCTTTGGCCTAGTGGTATTGACTGTATCGAACTCATGACGCCACCAAAGGTGGGGCAATTCAATTCCCACCCGAAACCCTTTGAAAAAACTTCAGTTGGCAAAAAGCCAGCTGCTCTCATATCTAAAGATATATATATATATATATATATAAAAGAAGAAATGCACAATGGACAGGACATCCATTTCCTTTAAGAGCCCATCATCCAATTTGAGGACACTAAATTATCTCCGCCAGTCTCCAGAAGAAGACAATATTTTAAGGGACATTTTGTAACTAAAGAAAGCACTTACTACAAAATAGCAAGCACACAAAGCTTAACCTCATCAAATTAAGTTTTTTAAATTTCTAAGAAAAGAATGGACTAGAAACATTTGGAGAACTTCTAAATTCTCTAAATATTAATTCTAAAGTTACACCTAGACAAATTACCAAAGAAAAAAAAAAGATATTCAGGAAGCTTACTCTTATATGGTTGAACTCAAGCATGAAGATGTTTGCGTTGTTTTTTGTTTTATTCATGTCACATTGTTTCATATAAACATAAGAACTTCTAGCCAGTAATGCTCTATCTGCAACTTAAATGCGACTGACAGAGGATGCCCCTAAACAAGTTGATTTCTGACAGCAGCAACCAGATTGGAAATGGGGTAATTTAAGATGCAGGGAGCAAAATATCAAAATACTACATTTACGAAAATAGGCAGCCCAATCAGGTTTAAAAAAAAAATTGTATCTAAACAATAAGACAAGAAATTTAGTCCAAAACAATGAAACAATAAACATATGACGTCATAATCAGAGAACAAGAGAGGAATGGCACTACAGCAGTGCAATATGGACATAGGCTTAAAAGAATTGCTGGCATGGTGGGTTTGAGAACCACAAAAGATATGTTCATAGCGCATAAACCATATGTGCTGCAGGGTTTGCTTTGTTTCACAGGAAAATGCATATTAGGTGTAATGTCTTACAAACATCATGGAGCAACAATGCTCTTAATTATAGCCAAAGTTATAGTTTAATTAAAATAGAGAGAAAGAGGTGGGACAAACTAACCATGCAATGAAGAAGATTTTACTCTTTCGACAGTTCTCAGAAGTGACAAAATCAAAGTCATACACAGCATATCTGCAATCGTTCTCAGGCAAAGATGCAGTGAAATCTTCATAGCTCTCAGCTGGACCACCAGTCTTCTCAACCACAACCTCCCTTTTCTTTTCATCAACCTTAAAGATCACATAACGATAGACCTTCTTTTGCTTCAATTCCATGAAGGTATTTTTGCTGTGATCAGCAACACCCATGCCTGATGAAGCATTTCGCTGGAAATCAAACGTATCAGGATCAAAAACCTTTCATCTAAAACTTGATTTTGAAAGCACACACATATTCACAAGCTATTGTTAGCCAAGGTAAGATCAATACCCGGGATGCATAAAGTTGGAGCCCTCAAATTGAATGTACTAAACCAATCATATCATTAATTAATAGATTTATAGTTAATTAATAATTAATTATTATAATCTATTATAATTAATAATATGATCTGCCTAATGCACACAACTTTAAGTGCTCTAAATTTATACAAAAATAAATCTATCAAAAAATTCTTGCGTAAACCTAGAGCACCTAAATTGAATACACAAACCAATCATATCATGTATCATTAATTAATAAATAACTATTATAATTAATTAATAATTAGTCACTATAATCTATTATAATTAATGATCTGATTACTCTAATACACCTAGCTTAAAACTTAAAGTGTTATGGAAGAGTAAATCTACCCTTGTGATGGATGAGTTTCCATAAACTTTTGTAGTTCCCCAATTATTGCAAGTTTACAACTAAGAAATAAGAGCAGAAATTTATAATACCAAATAAAACATGATGTACTCTACCAAAAAAAAAAAAGGAGCAAAGAAACAAAAAACCATATCCATCAGATGATACTCCATCATGATCCAGCAACAGAGTTACAGAGAAAAACTATTCAGAAACTGGTTTTTTTTTTAAAAAGGTAAATAAAAGGTAAAATCTTGCTTCATAGGTGAGAAATGAATGTTACCCGGCTGAGTCCTCTGAAAGACATGAGCAAACTTGGAGCTGAAGAAACACTCACAAACAAAGGAGGGAAGAGGATCAAACACAGAGAAGGGATACTGAATTCAAGTATGCAATGTAACAAAGAGAGTTTATGATTTTTATTTAAGAATTCAGAAAAAGAAAAGGACATAGGGGGAAGGTGCGTTGCAGCAACGCTAAGTGTACTTTTATGCGCTGGGGACCATGAATCCAACACAAAAAGCAAAGATTCTCCACCGTCCATGGGTCCCACTTGTCACTGCTTGCGTCATCCATTCACATCGAATCGCCGCGTATATTACTTTTATTTATTTATTTTATTTTGAGTTTTTCTTACCGACAAAATGGCCTCCTAAATTCTGTGGTTCTAATAATCCTGGCTAGGAAGGGCATTGAACTTTCTGCATAACTTTAAAGTCTTATTTATCTGAAGTGGAATAGGTTCCACAATTATGGCTCATGAATGGTCTTGGTTTGAGTTTGATTTAACCAATGAGATGGCATCTTTCTTCTGTTTTCTTTCTCCCAATTCTGTTTATTCTTGTTCCATTTATTGATTAAGTGTTGGCATCTTCTCACAGAGGTTACTTTTGACTTGTAACATGCATTTTCTTCTACTGTTCACTATAGTATTGGCGGAAGAATTGGAAGACCAGGTTTTGGTCCTGGTCGTTCAAAGGCAGTGAGCCCTCCCTCCACTAATGTGTGTTTGCTATAATCATCTTGTTGAATCATGTAATTTTTTAGTTTACAGAAATCTGTTACACAAATATTGACAAATATGTACATGATACATCCATGCTCTGTGAGCTAAAAATATGCTTGTATGCCATAGGGGTCAACCAAAAAAAGAGGAGGTGGACCTAGAGATGTGAACAGAATGAGGGCTTCAAGTGAACAAGATTTTGATTATGAAGATGATCTTCACTTGACATTGTGATTGAAAGGATGGGCAGTTAGTGACTTAGTGCACTGCGTTTATCTGCATTCTATGTATATATTGTTTAAAAGTCCTGCTAAGTGTGGATTTCATACTTGTCAGGTGAAGAAAGCCCGTGTACTCATCATGTTGTACCAAAGGCACGAGTAACATGTTCTGTTGATACTTGATACTTAGCTGGGCATACAGTGAAATTTCCTTTGTACTTTCCTTTGTTGGCAACTGGGAAAAGTTAATGATTGATTTTAGTAAACCTGTTCTTGTTATTGTGAATTGTAAAATGTTATTTGCTAACCTGTAAGAAAGTGTATGAGAAAATGAGGTCAACTTATTTGAGTTCCAACATGTTGTAATTGACGTTGCCAATTGTGTATGTGAATGTGAAGGGAATACAGGGTACAGAGCACTGCAGCTTAGCAAAGAACATGCCCTTTGCCTCATAAAGTAGAGATGTCTGTTTTCATTTTTCAGAGTTGAAGGTAGGAAATGAACTGGAGGTAGAATGGCTTATATTGAAACCATATTTGAAGATGATAAGAGCTGGAGACTTGAAAGGATTCAATTCTGAGTAGCTTACATTTTTAGAGGGTTGATTCCATATTTGGGACACTGAGTAGCTTGCATGGTCCCTAATCATTATCCCTATCACAATCGGTTAATGAACAAGTCAAAGGTTTCTAGCAAACCAAATTAAAGTTGCCAACGTTGTTAGTTAATGAACCAGAAATCTGATTGGAGGAGAGGTTAAAGCTCTTGAGAGAGCTTAAACTCCAGAAATCTGATGGCAGATCTGTCTATCTATATCCACCAACACCAACACCTTCCAGCAGAGATATCTGGCAAGAACTCCTTCTATCTGCAGAAATTCCACAAAACTGCCATTTCTCAAGAAGCTCATCCTTTCCATCTACTTCTCCTCCACGTGTAGCGCGATTCATAACTGAAGCCCTACTTTGCAAAAACCAATAACACAAGTTCTATCCAACAAATGTCCTTTTTATCATTAAAATATTACATAAACCACTTTTACATGGTAGAGTTTCAAGTGCATCCATGCATCTTTTTATTTCAGGTGCATGCTAAACGGCCCCAATCACAATTATTATATTCTCTCGATAATCCAATTCATGATATTTTATAATATAAAAAATGTCTTATAATTATTTAATATGAAGTGACGAGCCGTATACTCCTACTGGTACTGCATATCTGTACCTGCACCCATATTGCATACCAGAGATTACTATGAACTTGATAACTATGGTCAGAGTAACACTCGCATAAACGGTAAGTATTGGTTTGCTATCAACCGGTGAAAACTATATCCAGTTGACTTCAGAAAAGCAGGAGATTAAAACCATAACATTAATGGGAAATGATAGCGGAACAAACTTATATTCGCACACTCCTCGTAGTCGTACATTTGGGCAAAATGCAATCATTTTCAATTATGGGTCCTGTATAGTCTCATACTTTGAAATTCGCCAAATACGAGTTCTTAAATTATCAAAACAATATATATTAGTGTATATTAACTTTTTTATCAGAAAACTTTTTATAAAGAATCAATATGCACAATTTAATAAATTTAAAATGTTGTGTTAAAGAGTTTTAAAATATATAAAAAAAATTTGTACTTTGACCTATAGTTGGAAGAAATTTACATTTTACCAATATTTTTACTTAAGTCATTAAATAACATGATAATTCTATCCTAACGTTTTCTTAATAATTCAAATTATGCATATTTTATATAGTTTATGTAAGTATTTGTTAATAAGGATTTGTTTGGATAAGTTTTTAAAATAAGACCTTTTTATGTATTTTATAAAAAAATAAAAAAAATTATATGTTTAGATGTAATACTTAAAAGTACTTTTTCAAATTTACTATTATTTGAATGTAAAAATGTAAAAAGACTTTTTTAATAATAAAATTACTTAGAATAGGGTTTTATAATTTAAAGGTACTTTTAAAAAAATCTAAAATTCTTTTTTTTTAAAAATACACAATTTATATTTTTTAATAAAAAATCATTCAAACATGTTAAAAATAAATTTTTTTCTTTAACATGAAAAAGCACTAAAGGGTATGAGTTTTCACCCCGTTGTACTTACTTGACAAGCGAGGCTTGGGGGGTGGGCTAGCCGGTTCCCGCTTGGTTCTAAGTCAAAGGAAAGTCAAGTTTTGTTCATCGCCGAAAGTCTGAACACCACTCCTTGGATTTGTTGGTATGTTATGGTATCTACTCTCTCTTTTTTTTTTTTTTTTTTTTACATTGTGGTTTCAATTTTCTGAAAACCATAGAACAGTAAAATGGAGAAGAAGAAAGAAGCAGAAGCTCCTGTGTTTTGGTTCGAAACCTCTGACTCTGTTTGTCGCCGACACCAGTTCGAACCCGATGGCCATCTTTCCGTATGTTCCTCATTCTCTCACTCTCTCTCCCTCTTTTTCTTTTTTTTTTAATTTTTTCCCCTTCTCTACTGGTAAATGGCTATTGGGTATCTGAATCGGATTGTAATTCTCAAACGGGCCAAATGGCAATTTGGGCGTGCGAGAGATTGGGAATTGGGACTTCCTCTTTCTTACATTATTATTCTTTCTCTGATGGAGTAGAATGATGTTATATCTTTGTACATTCTATCAGTAGTCACTCTCTTAAATGGACAAATAAGTTATACCCTTTTGGAATTTAGGAAGGTTCATCTTCATATGTTGGAACATGTTTGCTGTTTTCAAACAATTATGTGTATGTGTAACCAAGATAGCATTACATTCGTGCTTCATGAAATGCTTTTTTTGATGCATTATCTTCTCAAATGGCCTAAACTGACATAGCATTATTGTTATCTATGTCATTGATAGGGTGACCTTGTATATTGAATCATACTACATCTCAAATAGACACATATTTGGAATTTGCTCAATTCAGTTCAGATGAGAACATGTATCCTCTTCTTAAGTTTATAAATTGATGTATACATAAGCTGCCATGCTGTTGATTTCTTCCTATTGTATCAGATCTTTGTGTCTTTCTGGTTTCTTTCTGTCAATGGAGTACCTACCTGGAGAGGTGGGGCAGCAATAGTTCAGTTCTTGCTGTGTTAAATTGTCACCTTGTCCTTCTTACTGTTTCTCTTTTTTGTTATAAAATCTTTATAAGTTAAAGAAGATGGAAGTTTTCCTGCTAGCTTGGCCCAAGTCAAAACTATGATTATCTTATATTTAATTATGGAGCTAAAATAATTAAGGAGCTTAACTTTTGGCATAAAGTTGTAACATATTTTTTCATCATCAAAGTTAACTTTTGTACAATGTTCTAAAATTTATCATGAATTTTATTGAAAGTGTTTGTTCAGCCAATCCTTTGTTTTTGTCACCCTAACGACAAGTTTTTTTTGTTTCCCTGTAGGTAAAGCTTGTTGATGATTCCAGATCATTATACCAAAGGGTGGCCGAGTCTTTCTTGAATAAATTTTTCCCCTCAGGATATCCATACAGGTTGTTTGAATTTTTCCTGAATGTATGCTATAGTTGTGGCTTAGACAAGCTAGTTCAATGACTCAGATTGTCGGTGTTTCATTTGCAGTGTGAATGAAGGCTATCTTAGATACACGCAGTTTCGAGCACTGCAACATGTTACCAGTGCTGCACTATCTGTGCTATCAACTCAGGTCATCTTCTGATAACTTGAAAATCTCAGCAAAGCATGTAACCAGAAACAAGTTCTTGTCTTTGACATTGGAAAACATAACTTGCTTGCATGATGACTGAGATATAAAATTCTCTTAATTCATACTTGATTTATTCCTTGCACGTTATAGAAATGCACTATGCCTATCTGTATGATACATTTGTTATCAACTGTAACAATGTAATTTTTTGGCAAATGGATCCTCATGAAATAATTGAGTATTAAGTGGGTGTCCTTGGTCTGTATGCTTATTCTTGTGCAGTCACTGCTATTTGCTGCAGGCTTGCGGCCCACTCCTGCTCAAGCAACTGCTGTTAGTTGGGTAATTTGATACTAATTTGCAATTGATTTCTCAGATCAGTAATAGTGACATCAGTTTAATATATAATTTGTTTGTCCTGCTGGCATCCAGATTTTAAAGGATGGAATGCAACATGTAGGGAAGCTAATATGTAGCAATTGGGGTGCAAGAATGGATTCTGAACCTAAACGCTGGAGACTTCTAGGTTTGCATTTAGGCTGGAGCTTTCTTCCCCTTCCCTCTTCTTATATTAGCTCTTATTTGCTAAGTTCTCAAGATGTCTGACTGTGATTAGCTTTACATTTTGCAGCTGATGTGCTCTATGATTTAGGCATTGGCTTGGAAGTGCTTTCTCCACTATGCCCACATCTTTTTCTTGAAATGGCAGGCTTAGGAAATTTTGCAAAGGTTTATATGTTTTTTGAGCTTATTTAAAATAATTTCACATATTAGCATTTGTTGCCATATAAATTTGATTCAGTACTAATTGTTCGTTCATGCCTATGTACGGCATGATAGGGGACTTTAGTATCCTATCCTAGATTTCTAGTGAAAGGAACTCTTCATTCTCATATTTATTTTTTGGGTATTTACTTCTCTTTCTGTTATTTTGGAGTCAACAGGGGATGGCAGTTGTTGCAGCAAGAGCAACAAGGTTGCCCATATATTATTCATTTGCCAAAGAAGGGAATCTCAGTGACCTATTTGCTAAAGGGGAGGCTATTTCAACTCTCTTTAAGGTTGTTGGGATCGGAGTTGGAATTCAATTAGCATCTACTATCTGTACATCAATGCAGGGAAAGGTATAGAGATTATATTTGATTGTTTTTGGGCTTTACTGTTCAATTTTATTTTAAGCTTTTGACTCGTATAATTAGTTTGTGCTAAGTTGTTACTGGAATGCTTGAGGATTGAAAGAGTTTACATTTTGTGCAAACTTCTGAAGTTGGTTGCATTACATGTCAATTTGCAAAAAAATAAAAAGGCAAAATGTTAATTCAAGATAAAAATGGGTAGCAATAGGAGGGCAAACCATGTTTTCGGAGAGATATTTTGTGAAATTGCACTATATATCTTGATATGTTTTCTGTCAACAAGGTTTTGAGGACCTTTCCTTTCAGAAGGACTCACGAACCTTCATGATTATATTTCTAGATAGCACAAGTTGAGCGAGGCAAAGTCTCCCTGTACAATGGATCTTCTTAACATGACAAGTTTGTAGCACTCGGTTTATTAATTCTTGGGCTCCATCAAAATTATTAATGAGATATTAAATAGCAACATTAACCAAAGAGGGATATTGCAATTTCACATTTGATCAATATACTCCCTGGGAAATGAGATCTCGTCTGTTAGACTTAAATGTTTTGGTTGCTAGATTATAAATCCAATGTTGCTTATAGAGTTATACCCTAGGGCATATAGGTCATATATGTTGTTTACTCGCAATCATAACCATTACTCAAAATATGAGACCAATTTTTTTTTTCTTGTTTACCTTCTAGAGATATAATTAATCATGTTGCATATCTTAATGAGAAATATACATTGTATTGTTGATTCCCCACTGATGGATTATGAAATATTTCTTGTCAGTTGGTTGTGGGTCCTCTCCTTTCAATTTTACATATATACAGTGTGTCTGAAGAAATGAAAGCAACTCCTGTCAATACCTTGAATCCACGAAGAACTGCAATGGTTGTGGCTGATTTTCTCGAGGTCTGGTTTGAAGAATTATAGTAAATGAATACTCTCTTGGTTTCCTTTCTTTATTTGAAAAAGTGAAATGCTGTTTGACCGTTAATTGAATTCCAAACCAGGCAGGAAATGTATCAAGCCCTGCTGATCTACGATATAGAGAAGATCTGCTATTTCCTGTGCAACTCATAGAAGATGCTGTAAATGTGAGAGTGGGGAGGGATTTGCACAAGGTTATTAAGCCTTCAAGGCTTCTTGAATTAAAACAGGTGTTCCCTAAGGAGAAGTTTCTCTTAAATCGTGGAGGTAAATGCATAGACATGGTATTGGAGCAAGATGCTAGTGGTGAAGATGCATTGAGAGGGTGGCTGGTTGCTTCATATGCTGCACAAATTAAGAGTTCCTCTCATGAGCTCAGTGCTAGTGTCCTGCAAGAGGCCTACGAGAAAATGAATGATATCTTCCCTGTATTTTTAGAAGAATTACAGAACAAAGGGTGGCACACTGATCGTTTTCTGGATGGAACTGGGAGCCGCTTTGCATTCTAGTGTTCAAATAAATCCTATATTGGCTTGAGCAGGTTTTTACCCATTCTTTGAGAGAAATTTTAGTGTACTCTGGGTGGATTGCATCCAGTGGTTCACATTACTTCTTGAACTTAATTTAACTGTATATCTTAACTATTATTTTCTTCAATAATTCATGTTTGATATACAACACAAAAGTATTTGCCTCATGAATCTGTATAGAGTCACAATAGCTCTTTTCTGCACAAATTCATATAAAATTTAATAGTTCTGCATTTTTTTGGGGTCTTTTTAATAGCTATACAATACTACCTTTCTTTTTCCTTCCTTTCTTATTGACAATATTTTTTAAATTAGAGAAGTAAAAAGTTCAAATTTTTTTATTGTGATCAAGTTATTGCTAGTACTGAAAAGATATTTACTTGCAATTGAAATGTAGGCATTAAAAAAGTTGTTTATATTATGATAAAAGAAAGTACCTTCCCATGTACATTCTTTATAGTTTTTGTCTCTAAAGAATTAATTTCATCAATTTAATTGATAAAATCTTCAAATCTTCAACAATCTCATTCCTTTATTTTCTTTAATTTAAAAAAGTTACTTTAATACTAAGAAATAAATAATATCTATTCTACACTATTATAAAATAGATCATTTTAATTTGATCACATTTTGTTTGTTTCTAAAATGTCAATATATTCAAAAATATATAAAAAAATAAAATAAAATAGTAAAATAACCACATTAATTGTTATTTGAATGGCTTGCCTTTCCTTTGTTATAGGATCTTATATTTTTTAGTACTGTTTTAAAGGCTTTCCTTTTTCTAAGGAATAGCTAATAGTTTCTTGTAGTTTAACATTAGTTACTAAGAACTATGCAAGCACAGCTTACGGTTTTCAAAATTTATTTAAAATATTAAAGTTTAATTGCATTTAAATTCTTTCATTTGTATTTTTTGTTTAGATGAAGTAATTAAATTCAATATTTTAAATTCTTTGTTTGGACAAAGTCATTAAATTTCTTCATTTATAATTTTTTATTTTTTTATCAAAACAAGTATTGTTATTAGAAGTATTCAAAATCCGACTCACTCGAAATTAATTGGGACAGATTCGATCATTCGATTTTTATAAATTAAACTCGATAAATTTTTAAGTTAAGTTTGAGTCACACTTCCGATTTACTTAACTTGACCCGATGTCATAAAATATTTTAAAAATTAACAAATCACACAATCTAATTGCAATGTAAACAAAATGAGATGGAATGAACTTAAATATAACACTATCTAATATAAATTGGACTAGGCAAAAAAAAAAATACAGTAACAAATATTGAAAAAGTACCTCAAAACTAAGCCTAGCAAAATCAATATAATTGTGAGATAAATTGGACACCATGTAAGAAACAAAATAGATCTGTAATTCAATATCTCAATTAATGATATTTTTAAATTTGTAATTCCATATATATAACTAGTAATAGAGATTTAAATAACACTAATAAATTTTCAGTATGTTTTCAACTTTACATCTAATAACTCAATTATTTGCCATGGAATATATACTTATCATTGTACAGCTAGCTCACTTTTTTGTTAATGTGAATAAATGGATAAAAAAGTGTTTTCCGTTAATACATGTGGTTGAATTAGGTTCCCTTGTCATGCAGTGAAAATCTACTCTAACAAGTTTTGTATCTTTGTTTTTAAAGACAAGCTCACTGCGAATGAGGTAATATATGTCGAATATTAAATTGTTGAGGTTTTCAGTAATTGGTGAAAAATTGTAATAATCCATTGCATTACATGTCTATTATGCACTGGTACCTTGAGTCCAAACCAATGCCAAATATGTATGCAGAGGAATGCCCCTCATCCTGACAGATCCATTTTGGCTGTGGGCCTGAAGTATGACCTCACAAACTGCATTGCAATTATGTTTTGCCTTCTTGTTTATTAGTTGTATATGTATAACATGTTTACAAATGGATTAATGGAAAATATTCGACATTATTATAAATGAGAAAGCGTTCATGAAGTCATATGTTCCATGAAGATACATTGCAAATGGGCAGCGATCAATATTGATAATGCTAAGAAGATAGTAGCACAAACAATAATTTGAGATTGGGAGACAAGTTTAAGAACATAGATAAACTCCATAGACAAAACATAACCACGTTCCTCCTCCAATACCCAAAAATCAGATCCTCAATTTTGGTTAACCAACCTGCAAAAGTCAAATCATTTGTAACAACTCATTACCCCTCTAATCCAAATCAGACCCATCAATGAGCCACAGGAAACCATATTCATCAATAAATCTCCCCCCAAAAATAAAATAAGTTTCAGCACCCACAACCCTTCCTGTTGCCTAACCTGGCATACCATCTATATATTCTTAAAAGAAGGAACACCAACAAGTTTACAAACAAAACTTTGCAAACCCTACTTTGCAAAACATGATGGCCTGCATTGGCTATTTGAACCAACCACCAAACCCACAGAAAAATATTGAGTAACACAAACCAATGTGAACAGATTTTTTGGAAAAAATCATTTTATTACTGTATTTCCATTTCCATTTATTGAGTAAGATTGCTTATTCAATCGGCACAGATTGCTTGACTTCTGATTACACAACCTCTTCATCCCCCACCAACACAACCACCTAACAAATTGCAGTAGTAGTAGTAATTAAATCTAAATTACATAAACAATATGTGCACTATATATTGCATTACAAGGAGACTTGAGAAGCTTTTGTTCTCTCGTCTAGGACCCAAATCCACAAGGAGAAAATCAATAGGGAGAAAGAAAAAAAACCAAACAAAAACGAGGGAAAACAAAACCAATAGCAGCTGCCATTAACCATGCAAGTAACATGGCCTTCATATGCCGTTGACTTTTTACATCTTTGGAATTTCCACCAAATCTGTGCATCTGCATCAAGGCATGTGCAATCAATATGTAAATAAACAATGTTAAAGGAAATTAAGAAAGCTATGGCAATTAGGAAAATAATATATGATCATAAAATGTATTATAACCTCAACACCCCTTAACCAAAATGAGAATACCACCAGGTCAAAGACATGATGGCCTGCATTGGCTGTTTGAACCAACCACCAAACCCACAGAAAAATATTGAGTAACACGAACCAATGTGAACATATTTTTTGGAAAGATGAATTTATGCTTTAGGCATCTGATTTCACCGACTAGGGCGCATTATCAGTAACAGTAAGCATAAATTTGACTATGTGAGAACATCAATAGAAACAGATGAAAGTTGTCATGCACAAGCATGAAAAATATTCTTTATATTTAATCATTTACTCGAGTTAATAAAATAAGATCCCATCAATTAGCTAGTTATTAGGCTGTAGATAAATGACTCTGTTTGGGCTGTTGATCTAAACAATATATATGAATATGTGAAAAAAAGCAATATATGAATGCTAGGGAAGTTCTGAGTTTTTTGCTAGGGAAATGTAATATATGAAGGAAACATTGAGTAAGTTATTCCTACAAGCTATTCAACGAAGGGCATGCAACAAGAATAGAGTTGGAGAGTTTAATCATTGGAGATGATGATCAAAATTATACTTTTTTTACTGCACAACTTGAGAATTTCGGGTAAAGAAAGCAGAAAACTTGAGGTGAAGAGTTACAAGTAAGATATAGAGAAGATCAGGCTGATGCCTCAAATTACATATAGGCTTTGAAAAGCTGACTTCGGAAAGCTCTTCATAGTTTATTTATATTACAAGAGAGTAGACAAACACATACTATTTTAGATATTCATCATCACCATTAATTATGACCCATTTGTTTTAACCGTATAATATATTGGCAACCACATATAATACAATTATATATTGTTTGTCAAAATTGAAATTTGAAAACTAACTAGCATGACAAACACAAACACCAATGAGAACCTTGTCGAGGAGATTCCACCTAAGATAGTTGTCATGCTGATACAACCTAGAAATGTAGAAATAAAATACTTAGGCATGAAAAAATTCAAAGGATAAAATTGTATAAGTTGTATTAGGACTACATATTTAATTTATTTGCCTGACAATGAAAACCAAGCATAGTGATATATAATTAATTAGGCAAAGGGGTAACCTCTAAGAAGAGCATTGCGGCAGGTAAAGGACAAAGGTAGAAGAATATAAAAGCGTTAAATTCAAAAAGTTCTGTCCTATTTTATAGGACAGAGTCTTATCTGCCCTGATACGAGCTAGCGAGCATCATGCTCAGTTATACATCTTTGGGATGTGGCTACTCCTTCTAATGGATTGCTGCTTGCTTTTAGTTGATTGGTGAATGCCACTCAAGTCAAATTGGTGATGAAGTTGCTACAAAGTATAAAAAAGTGAATAATTCTCATGGTAGGGATTTGTTTATTGAGTTTTGTCTTCATACATTGTTGTACCAACGGGTCTCTCAAAGGTCTGGAACTAGATTTATGTTAAAGGAGCTTATGATATTTGAATTTGTTTTAGCATGGGGTTAGTTTGATTCATTCCTATTTAAATTAAATGGTAGTTTTTGTTTTGTTACAGTGGAGGATTCCCTCCTAGACTTTCAGCTGCTCAAGCCACTCATGTTACAAGGAAACAATAGTTGCAAAATGATGAACTTTTACTAAGAAAGGTAATTATGTAATGGTTTTAATATTATCTTACCATGGGAAGGTCAGATAGTATATGTTGTTGATTGTTGAATTGGAAGGTCATATAGAAGTTGACAACAATCTTCATATAATATAATATGGTATAAAAACTCACGAAAGCTGCTAACTACAACCATTATAATTTGGTATAATTATACAATTGGTGATGTGCAAAAGCTGCCAACTACAAAAGCACATCTACCACTACAAATCATTATAATGTGGTATAACTATATAATGGGTGATGTGCAAAAGATTGGTAAAGTACAAAAGCTATACAAACCAATGTTTGAAAAACTAGAGTAAACATCAAACCAGAAAGGACACTAGCATTTACAGGCATTTATTTTAGCACGAATGTACTGAAAATCACAAAAATAATCACATAATATCAGAGAGAGGCATTTGTTTTAGCACAAATGTACTGAAAATCACAAAAATAATCACATAATATCAGAGAGAGTTTACCAGAGAGATGATATAAATCAAGCAAGAACCAAATGCAATAGCTGCCATACACAAAACAAGAAGAAGATTCAAAACGAAAATCAACAAAATCAACAGATTCAAAGGTGATCAAAGTGTGATTTGTGTACCTAGTGTTTGCACAAAGTGTACAGATCGTGTGCCGCATTGATGGGTGGCGCACGGTGGATCTGGGCGTGACGATGGTGGCATGGGGCACGGATGGAAGCAGCGGTGGTCGCGGTTGGGTTCGCTGAGAAGAGTAGATCGAGAGTGAGCAAGAGTGAGATCGAGCTATGGAGGTTGAGAAAGTGAGATCGAGCTATGGAGGTTGAGATGAGGAAGCTTCAGCCATGGAAGATTTAGCTTCCACTGAGATGGGAGAGAAAAGAGAGAACGAGGCGAACAGAAGAGTGATGAAGAGGAAATGATTTTAGAAATTCAACCTGTTTAGGTGGGAATTGAAATTCTTTCATTTTGATTAATAAAATTCTCAGTTAAAATTCTCCAGAATTCTTAAAATTCTTTATTTAATTATTCAAACAAAGTATTTTATAATGAAGAATTTTAAATCCCTTAAATAAATACATTACTCTCTTAAAATACTTTATCCAAACACACCCTAAGGTTATTTATAAAAGTCATTCTTCGTATTTAAGATCATTTCAAGCATCATCTTTCGCATAGGAGTTCTGATTTTATAATTACTTCTTTGTATATTTGTGAGAGTTGAGTGTATACACCGATGAGAAAATATTGTGAAGTATTTGGGGTTTGGGTTTTAGTAAAGTGAGATCACTCTTTTGTATTCTCCATCATATTTCGTTATTAGAATATATGATTGTTGCCTTTGCATGTTAATGTAGGTGGCTTTTTTACCAAATTATCATTAGTGGCAAAATTATTTATTAAAATGTCAATTTTTTTAAACTATTTATCAAAATGTTACTTTTTTAAACTATATATCAAACTACTACATTTTTGTCTAACGTGATATTTTTTAATAATTTCTGGTCCACGTAAGATGCGTCAAACAAGGTGGCGAATCCACGTTGCTTACGCCAAAACGTTAGGTGTAATTCACATGGATGCGCCATCCTGTTTGACACATCCTATGTGAACCTGTCATCTATGATGACATTTTAAATAGAAAATGCCAACAAGTTTGGCGCATCAAGGGCAAAAATGTCATTTTGTTTAGCGTAATCCATCAACTGAACTTTGTAACATAAATACTTGTGAGTTGTGATCATCAGCATTATTTTCTTCACGCCCATAAACCTCGCCACTAAGTTTCAGGTTTTAACCTTTTCCATGGAATTCAAATTCCGATAAAAGACCAACTCCAACACCAACCTCGTATCCACCCCCGACTCTCTCCACCATCACCTTCTTCTCAGAGCAATCATTTTGAGATAAACTTTTCTTTCATTCTATCACATTCCTCTTTAGCTTGCATGTTCACTATAACACTAAATTCATTTGCTTGTCATAACAAGAGTCTTGTAAAGTCAAAAAAGTTTTTTTTTCTTTTTTTTTTTGTTTTTGCATGTTTATTTAAAAAAAAACACCCTTTTTATGTTTATTTGGTGAGTACTCTTCCAATCATGACTCTCTCAATTTTGAGGAGTGGCATTTCTTTTATATTTTTGGTTAACGCAGAAGGGCATTTCATATTTCATATTTTCATAAACCTATTTGACATAATTCAACCAAAGTTCTATCATTCGGATTCTATGAAAATTTTGACAGAGTTTCTCCTCAATATTAGACATTTCCAAAAGCACATAAACCTATTTAATTCAACCATAATACCAAGATCATCAATAGAAACTAAGTGGCAAACATGTTTAATCCAATAAGTGTACCAAAATCACAATAGAAAATCATCAATATTAATTTAACCAAAACTACTAAATATAACATTCTCATATACACTAATGACATATAATTGCACGTCAATGATATGAGTCAGCATCAGAATATAGTGGTCTGTGAGAGGGATCAGAAGAAGGACCTGACTGTGATGGGTATAGTGGGTAATCCGGTGGCAGGTAAGGATATGATGTTTAACCCTGTGATGGGTAAGGATATGGTAGGTAACTTGATGGTGGTAAGGATATGGTGGGAAAGGGTATGATGGGTAATATGTAGGTAGTAGCTGAGTGACTGGGTATGTAGCAATTACATTCAGAGTAGTAGCGGTGGTAGGAGGCTAAGTTGTGTGCTGACTTGTAGAAACAGAGTTCTTGGGATGTCGAAGTCGTGTCCGAGCGCTCTCTTATCTTGTCCTCCTTCTACGTCGTGTTCCCTGTTCACTGGACTCCTCGGGTGGCCCTGAAATGTCATATGTTGCTGGAGCTGGACGAAGTTGTTCCATTGTAATGCGATCATGCTCCTGTGTAGGATCTGCGCAGCAACTTCTCGAGCGACAACGTACGTCAGTAGTCGAACTGAACATTGGTTATGCAATGTCCGCCTAAGAAATAGATATAAAATATGTCATTATAATCAATACAAAATACATATAGTAACTGATGAATTGGTAAAAAAACTTACCACATTCTCAGTAGATGCACTGGTGGGAGAAATCTAACGTCTGGTAATTCTTTATACTAACGCATGTACTCAGAATGCAAAGTGAGGGGTACTTACAATGGGATTCCCCTAACAAGCTTCTCTCTTTGACTATCCCATATGGCTATGTAAACAACATGTGTAGCTAACCAATTCTCATCATGCCTACCTGCCAGTGTAATTGAATGCAAACTGTCAAGTTAGAGTGGTCTCCGTGATATGGGCTAGTCAAGACCAAACTGGTGCATCACCCGGTCTGGTTAGTGCCACTCAACAATGTGAAAACATATGAAAGGGATCACTGCTAGTGCTATGTCCCTACCAGTCATACAAAAAGGTGGAAGTGGTGTCACATTCTTATATGTGTATGGTTGTCATATAATCTAGAAAATGATATGTACACAGAATTAAGAAGTCATATACATAAGTAATTAATTCAAACAAATGTAAAATAATATATACCTCATCATTCTTCAACTGATCAAAGACCGACGATAATATTCAAGTATGTCGGTCACATATCAAAACTTTATATTTACGTCACCTATTTGTAAGTCAAAGTATTATGAACGTAAGTGAGAAATGGAGCAAAGTAAACAATAAAGCAAAGTAATGTAAAGAAATTATATGAAAAGAAACTTATTATCATCCTAATGGACGTAATTAACCACGATCAGCACCATAGAACACTTCAGGTTCAACATGGTCGGCCAGTGTAGGGGCAAGCCGGGGGAATCTGTAGCATGCCCAATATTGCAATAAGATGCAAGCCCCTCCGATCTCGTGTGCCCTGTAGTCTGTAGCTTTGTAAAGCTCTCTATATAAGTACGCCTAGACTGCAGACCCCCAACTGTATGTCCCGACAACAACAAAGTCCTCTAACAACAAAAAGAACATCAAGTGCACAGACTTACCAGAATGATCAGGGCATAAGAAACCTCCAAGCAACCTAAGTATGTAATGTCGTGCACGTTGTTGCATGTACTCGTCATCATCATTGTCAGTGACCTCTGTAACAGTTGGCTGCCACAGATATGTCATATCAATGCATGCACCAGATATGAGCAATGGAGTCTCATAAATCCCTAACAATCGATCACATAGATCTAGTCAATCAGTCTGATGGGTAAGGCCAGTAACAGCAACACCGTCAATAGGAAAACTGAAGGCATGGTGGCACAAACACAAATTCAAGGCCTGAAGGTACAAACATGAATTGAGGGGCAACCGACAATGGAAGACCTTCTTCTTATAAATTTTCTTCAACATCAAAGTTTTCTGTCTCTATATCAGTGTCTGAATCATCAATCTCAACTACATGTTCTTCATCTTCACTTGTGTCCCATACTGCATCTCTGACAAGTGGGTTATCAGCTTCAACCATTGCACCACCAATAACAATCATACTGTATGACTCAACTGGATTAGAATAACCAACTTGAGATTCGGTTTCACTAGGAGCTTCAACATGTTCTTCATGCCAACTTGTTTCTACCTTAACATACAACTTCATCAAGGCCATGTTCGAAGTTTGACAGAAGAAATCTATCATGTATTTTACATCATCATCGTCTTCTAATGGAAGACTTATCCATCTCCATGGATTGTAGCATTGTAAACATTGATAGACAACCTTTGACACATATAAATTTACTTAGAGCCTCAACTTTGAATGGATCTTATTTTTCAAGGCATCCAAAGTCATATTGGATGTGATCACAATAGGCCTAGGAGGAGGACTTTAATACATGAGACCCTCTTCACCATCATACATTGTCTCATTGAAGTAAATGTGCACATTAGAGGGTTTCGTCATGTCAATTCCACTTCTAAACAATAGCAATTCAATACATATGCAATCAATTTTCACGTGTCAATTACAATAAAATTACACATCTAACAATGAATTTATATTATTATTTTACATACAAATAACTTCATAAGCCCTACTAATTTGAATTAAACTACATTTAGTTAATTAAAACATGTCAAGTACTTAGGAAAAAAATGCATACTATTATTTTACGTACAAATAATTTATACAATTCACACTATGTATCTTATTAATCATATTATTAATTAGTCAAGCAAAAAAAAAATTGTAAAACCTCTAAATACGTATAAAATAACATAAATATATAATTAACATATAAAAAAAGCCAACAAATCATAAACAAAAAAAAAAAATCAAACATTATAATAAATACTTACATATAAGGAATAATATCTTAATATAATCAAACAGAAGATCCGCAGACACCATTTCTAGCAAAGAATCGTCAAATGAATTAGGTGATAGAGAGTTTAGAGAGAAGAAATTTGTAAAGAGAGTGTGATAATTGAGAAAATGAGGTGAATGACACGGATGGGAGAGGGGGGGTCTTATATAGCCTTGTTGTGCCAAGCTTGTTGGTGTTTTCTATGTAAAAACGTCATCATAGATGGCTGGTTCACTTATGATGTGCCAGTGCATCCACATTGTTTACGCCTATCGTTTTGGCATAACCAACGTGGATGCGTTACCCTATTTGGCGTATCCTACGTGGACTAGAAATTATTAAAAAATGACATGTTGGACAAAAAAGTGACAGTTTGGTATATAGTTTCAAAAGAGTGACATTTTAGTAAATAGTTTTAAAAAGTGACATTTTGATAAATAATTTTGCCACCAATAGCAGTTTGGTAAAAAAATCGAATGTAGGCTCTAAACTGAACAATATTTGTTCTTACACTTTCATTTTATTTGCGCTAATTCTATTTTGTACTCATCATTTTACAACAAATTTGTATCGGAGTGCCTCTAGCGTTCTGGACAGACTTAATAAAATATGTTTAGTACAAAATTTGATATTCAATAATTTGATGGGCACATCAACTTTGGAATGTGGAAGGTTCGTATGATGGTTATTTTGACGCAACAAAATTTGAAGGTTGCAATTTTTGGCAAGGATAAGAAGCCAAAAACAATTAAGGACTCTGAGTGGAATGAGTTTGATGATAAAGCTCTTTCCACCATTCATTTATGAATTACAAACAATGTCCTGCAAGAGGTCTTTTTAGAAAGACGATGTCCTGCAAGAGGTCTTTTCAGAGAAAATAGTAGCAGCATTATGGACCAAGTTGGAGAAATTATACATGATGAAAACAACGGTTAATCGTCTTGGTGTATTGCAACGTTTGTACATGCTTCGCATGACTAAGGAGACGTCCATCAGAACTTACTTACATTTCTAAGTTTACTTCTCTCATCATAGAATTAAAAAATATGGGGCATTCTGGCAAAATGCATTGGCAAGTTGTGAAATGGATACTTTGATATCTCCGAGGTACTATGGATGTTGGCTTGGTGTATGACAAAAGTGATAATACTAGTGGAAGTATTATTGGTTATATTGATTCGTATTATGTTGGAAATATTGATAAAAGGAGATCTCTGATATGATCTATCTTCACGCTTTCGGGTAGTGCAATAAGTTGGAAAGCAAGTTTACAATCCACTATTGCATTATCTACTACAGAAGCTAAATATATGACAGCAGCAAAAGCAATGAAGGAAGCCATTTGGCTTAGAAGTTTGGTAGACAATTTGGGCTTGGAACAAGATACTACAATGATTTACTATGATAGCCAAAGTGTCATACATTTGACAAAAAATAAAATGTATCACGAAAGAACCAAATATATTGACATCAGATATCATTTTATATGGGAAATTATTTCTCAAGGCACCGTTGCAATGAAAAAGGTTGATACTTATAATAATCCAGCAGACATGATGACAAAGCCAAGTACAGTTTCTAGGTTCAAACAATGCTTAGACATAATTGGTGTTCATAATATATGAAACCTTTTGGGCATTTTTGATAAGGCGACATTGGAAATTTGAAGCCTAAAGAAAGTTTAAGCCTATGTGGAGATTCGTTATTTGAATAACTTGCCTTTCCTTTGTTATAGGATCTTATATTTTTTAGTATTGTTTTAAAGACTTTCCTTTTTCTAAGGAATAGCTCGTAGTTTCTTGTATTTTAGCATTAGTTACAAAGAATTAAGTAAGGATAGTTTAAGGTTGTTTATAAAAGTCATCCTTCATAAACATTCATATCTCTCGCACATGAGTTTTGGTTTTGTAATTATTATTTTTTGTATATTTATTGAGAGTTGAGTGTAGAGACCGGTAAAGAAATACTACAAGGTATTTGGGATTTAAGTTTGAGTAAAGTGAAATCAATCTTCTATATTTTCCATCATATTTCGTTATAAGAATATATGATTGTTGTCCTTGCATGTGAACATAAGTTATAAATTAAACTACATTTGTTTTTATACTTCTGCTTAATTATATTTTGTATCCACCATTTTACAGCATTAATTACCACTATTTTTAAATTATTAATTTTTTAAATAAATAAATATAACTCTTAGAATAATTGAATAAAGAGTTTAAGAACTAAGTAATATAACATGTGTTTTCTTTCTAATGCCTATAAATATGCTAATTAAGTATAAAACTCTTATATAGTTTTAAAAATAAAAATATAATACAAAATATACAGAATCATTTAATTTTACATGAATTTGTACAAACAAATATTATTGTGACTCTTCCATATTTAAAACTTTTCATTCCTCAAAGATAAGTGGGTGTTTTACCATTTCTAAATACACACAAAAAAATTGTAGTAATTTAATTAAAGCATGATAAAGAAATTAAATTTGTACCATCACAATAATTTTATAATATCGTTACAATAAATTTTGAACTGTTAAATGTCTCTCTCACATCTTATGGTGGGGCATATTAATAATAGTTAATTATTTTCTTTAATAGAGGGCTAAACATAGCAGGCAATATTATTGCGTCATAAATAAACACTTATGATCTATGTCTGTTCTACTGAGGAGCCTTCTTTTTACGGTTTATCATAGGAATTGCTCTGAAACTGGAGATACTCATGGTCTCGTGGCAACTTGATGTTTCAAAATATTTGACAAATTATAGCATTATTATTGATAAATCCCGTTTGTTTGCCTCTCTTCATTTTGGACTGTGTTCTCAAAGATTAAATTAATGATTAATCACATATATAGGAAAAACTTGAAACTTAACATAAGATTATACAATGTTCGTTAAATAAACCTGGGCTATAATAATATACATAATTTTATTTAATTATAAGCCAATTTAAAAAAATTATATGGAGTCAATATAACTATTTAATAAATTCAAAGGATCCAATTGTTAAGTTTTAAACTACACACATTTTAACCATAAATTCATAAACTTGGGGTCGATCTATAAACAATTGTCAAGAAGTATTCCTAGAACTAAATGATAGAGTGAGAAGTGTGACAAATATATAAGAAACCAAATTCATGTGACAGTAAGTTTATGCATTGATATATTACTTTTTTATATATAAAAAAAAATACACCATGCCCAAAAAGTTAGTAGGCTAGTTTAAGATTTTGCAGACATGTTAAAGCACGGGGATATGAAGAATGAAGGTAGCAGATGAGCATTGAGATCAAGCATAAAAGTAAGATCATTTTTCTAATATTATTCACTTTTTAAATATAAATGATTATCATTTTCTTCTTGAGGTGCCCATTATTAGTCATTAGCTTTAGCTGTTAAAGCTATATTAATTGTTGCAACTTTAAAGCCATAGTAGTAGTAATCCAATTCACTCTTTTGAAGCTTTACATAAAATATGATGCAGATTTACACCCATAAAGCAGAGTCAAGATTTTGCAATTGCATGTGGGTTTTACTGAGTCATATTTAGGTCTTAATACAGTTAATTAGGAAAAAGGTTTTTCAAACATCATATATAATATAACTCCTGATTGAAAGAAAATTGGAAAGATTGAAATTTTTGTCTTCCCTTAGAAGTTAAGGTAATATCTCACAATCAATAATCAACGGTCTAAAGTCAGCTTTAAATTTTCAATCATTTGTTTGTGACAATTTTCCTTCCCCTCGTAAAGTAATTAATTAAGATTTTTCTAACAAATATTTTTAGATACCTAAATTAAAAAAAAAAAAAAAAATATAAATATTTAATATTTAAAAAAGTTAAAAAATATTTTTATTTAATATTTTTAAATTTTAAATTTCTTAGCAAGTACTTTAACAACATCTCTTACCAAAAACCCACGTAATTATACTTGATTGTTTTACATGTAAAATGTTGACGTAGTGGGATTTGGACTTGATATGCATATTAAAATCATTGCATGGTATTATTCATGGAGATCATGAAAACCATGTTCAAATATCTTGAAAGTGTCGCCATCTTTTTTACCAAATTAATAAGTGTCATCATATGTGACAACAGCAATTTGTTTTATTTTATTAGTTTAAGATATATTATAAGGAGATGGAAATTGAAAAAAAAAATAAACATATATGTACGTTTTCATGCTTTGTCAATTTTTTTTTTCATTTTTTTCTTCCTAAAATATATCTTACAAAATTTATGGAATAAGTGGGTAAAAATTGAATAGGAAAACAATAAATATAAAACTGCTAGAAGAGTATACTATTGAGCCTTAGAAGGTGCTGTTGGGTAAATGTAAAAACAACTAAGTTCGGTCGTGTGATGCTCCCACGTATATATCATTATATTTTCCCAATTTTCTAGTTTCATGGTTTCTCTCAAATGCAAAGATATGTAGACCATATTTTTTTATAGAAGACATATAATGTTTTTAACTATCATATAAAAGATTTTATGTATGAATTTATATATAATTTTTGTCATTTTCAATAAAAAAGTTGTATATAGTAGATCATTCTAAAATAAACACAAATAGTTGCAAGACCGAAGTTTTATATAACGGGGAAGAGGAGGGTGCACTTTGCGGTTGCATAACCTCTGCCTCTGCATGCATGCGACCACCCACCACATATTAATAGTCAAACAAATCAACAAACAGTCTGATGCAGGATTTCAAACCAAGACAATAACTTCAACCACACTCTTCCACACACTTACATTCTGGCATTCTGCATTCACACGTATTGAAACTATTACCTCGCATCCATAACAACCCAAAATAGAAACTATAAAAAAAAGATTAAAAATGAAAACTTGATTTGAATCTCCAGCAATTGGATGAACAAATACAAGTCCCAGAACCCAAATCATTGTTAGTAGTGGTGAACAAACAATAAAACCCGTTGACCCACAACCGCAACATCACATAAGAACAATCATAGGCTCGGTTAGGATGGGATAAATGAAATTAAAAAGAATTCCTAAATGGGTATGAGGAGTTCGAGAAAGAAAAAGTAATGGCTAACCTTACCTTAGTTCGCGTCGTGGCTGTGTGAGGACGAAGAGAGAGCGACACGGTGATGGCCACGAACTCGTCGTTCCACTTCCCTGGTGGTTGTTTAGGAGAGGAGAGAAAGGGTTTTGCGCTACGAACGAGCAGAGAGTGAGTGAGGTGTTATGGGTTAGGGCTTGAATGATTTGGGAGAGAAAGTGAGAGAAACTGAGGGGGAGGGGGAGGGAAAATGAGGGCTCGGGTAGGGTAAGGTGGAGAAGTGAAGAAAATTAAGACAAAACGACGTCGTTTCTTCGGGTCATCGGGTCGTCGGGTCGGGTCGTCGGGTCGGTCTTCTAAACCCGACACCCGAACCAATGAGAGAACGGGTCTTTCGGGTTAGACCCGAACTGACCCGATTACCCGACCCAAACCGAATATTTCATGGTCGGGTCGGGTCGGGTCGTCGGGTCGTCGGTCCGGGTTGTTCACCCCTATTAGAAGGTGCTGTTGGGTATAAAAGGTTTGATCTCCCACATATATATAATTTATTTTCCCAATTAGAGAGTCCCTCTAATTCAAATATATATATATATGTAGGATGTTATTCTGGTGAGAAGAGTATTTATTATAAGAGTTGAGAGGAGTGAATCTTGATTATTGGATCTTACATGAATAGTTAAGATTAAAACATAAATATATGTAACTTTTTAAGTGATCATATGACCTTTAAGTAATTTTTAATTTTGCTCATCCATATATGGTTATATGATCAAGATTTATTCCTCTCACTCTCTCACAATAAAAACTCATCTCATTAAATTTGTCTCCTGTATATATATATAGTTGAAGAGGTTTCTTAAATTTCTCAACTTGTTTTTTTTCATTTATTAAACTTCTCCTTTTTTGCTAATACTTTATATATGAGGTAAATAAGTTTTTATGTTTTAGAATTTCCTCATTCCTTTTCCTTTTTATGTCTTTAACATTTTTATTTTAAATTAACTTTGGATAAAAATTTAGTGAGTAACCATAATTTATAATGATTAATTCATTTTAAAATTATTCAATTATAATGTAAAGAGTTTTACAATGTGGAACCAATATATCACTGGCTTTTTAAAAATCCTCTTAGTCAAAACTTTTTTTTTAACTATGGTCAGGTAGTGTTTGGTCAGTCTGTACACACTTCAAATAATTAATTTTTTCAATTTAAAGAAAGGCAACTCATTTATGTTATGATAAAACAATTTTCATAGATATTTTTTATAGCTTGACCATCAATCATCGACATAACTATAATTTAAACTTATGATTATATACATCATATATTACATACTCATCTGCTTCTAAATCAATTCCTAATTTAAATGATTATTTATGCTGATAAAACTAATTAATTTTGGATATGTTAATATTATTATGTGTCATCTCATTTGGAATTATGTACGTCCATGACATTCAAATACGATTCAGAGCACAATCCCACTAAGTGAACTAATTCGTACCTAACAAATGCTACCATTATCATTGAATGGAAACACATTAATTAATAACACAATTAAGAGTTTGAGTGAAATTAACGAAGGTGGTGAAGCAAGAGAATTATACAGTACTTGTGCTTCTCTTTTTCCACTTTCAGATTATTTTATTGGATTAAGTTCCGTAGGTTTTTTACAGTTCTAACTCGATGTTAACACTTGTTAGACACAGGGATTAATTGCATTGGATAAGGTTACGAGTTGGGAAGGAAGATTGAGTTCAAACTTCAAAATAAAGCGAATTACGGAATTGGATGAACCTGCAGGTCCCCAATTATAAGTGAAGGGTTTGTCAACATTGGATGCCCAAAGTCATTTATCTTTGACTTGTCTTGGTACTTCACACCCAACATTGCCCAAATTAGTAGAACTAAAGACTGCCCTAATTCTTTTCTTTTTTGAAAAAAAAATAACATAGAATAATGGACTACCGACTTGATTGCCACAAGTAGCACAAGCCTCTTTCTTTGACTCCCATTTAGACTATGATAAAAAAACGCAATAGCATATGCATAATGATTTTTTTTCATCGCTTGAGTGATTTTTCTTCTGCTAAGCTTTTGTCGTATATTGGTTTTTCTTTTTTCTTTCACAATTAATTGTGGTATATATCGGTATTTTTTATTTGTTTCATCAGTAATATATATGTACTTACTGTTAGAATTGTCAAAATAGGACGGTGAGTATTATGTCACGTGCTACTGTAAAATAAAAAACCTAATTTTTCTTAGATCCCAATAAGGGTAACTTCAATTCTTAAAAAAAATGAAAAACAATTGTCAAAATGGATCAATTTGCCATGACTCGATAGAATAAGTTAGCTTGTTTAGGTGATTGGTTGAGAAAATTCTGACAACCCAATTCGTCATAAGTTACAAGAAAAATGAGCTGATCTGCTTAAGGTTCCTTTATACATACAAATACGAGCAATGGTATCTAGTGCGAAGGGAATTACATGAATTTAATTACGAAAAAGGAAATGCATATGAATATATGGGTGATCA
Organism: Ormosia semicastrata; assembly: GCA_029884595.1. Lineage (NCBI taxonomy): Eukaryota > Viridiplantae > Streptophyta > Magnoliopsida > Fabales > Fabaceae > Ormosia > Ormosia semicastrata. The sequence continues at coordinate 11,804,187 of JAQQTO010000055.1, read as the reverse complement.
GAGTAAAAAATAGGTTTGAAAATTACTGCTCACATCCTTATTCATTAACAACATACCACTTTACATTCTTGAAACTTCAACTAAAAAAATCTTTTTGCACAAACCAACATTTTCCAACAAATATGAAAAGTGAGAATTTTAAAACTCCGCAAGTAATTTTAAAAAAATCTCAAACTCTAAACATGTTAAACTTAACTGATTAAAGCAAAAACAGTACAACCCGAACTATCCAGTCGAGCGAATAGAAACATTGCTAAGATTTGCCTCTTGCTCTCAACTCTGAGTCTTTCCGGTCAATCTCCCGATTAGATATTTGCAAAATTAATTTGGTTTGGGGATGTAGCCTTAGACTTGGTGACTTTAGTTTTCAGCTCTCTTTTTTATTTAATTTTATATGTGTCAACTCGCCCCAAACTCACTTTAACTCGTGGCTAAAATGAGACTGGTTAAAAAACACACTTACAGACAATCTGTTAATTAATTAAAATGTAAATCCAACTTACCTAAATAATATAATGGGGCGGTTCAACTCAACAAGCCTAACCCATCTTTACAACTCTACGTACAACTACATAAAGAATACATAGAGATTCATATAAAGCAAATCTTATCATTCATTTCTTCCATGTGTTTTTCAATTATGGTGTGGTAAGACGAAAACGTTTCCCTGACCATGCACGCAAATAATGTAGTTCCCGACAACTTTTTATATAATTTCTCAACGCGCTTATATAGATTGTGATTATATAATCCTTTCATGTGAATTTTTCATATGCTAAGATTATGTGAGTTTAATAAATTTTGATGAGATTTCCTTAGTGGGATTTTTTTGAAATCTTTGTATTTATCTCTCTTCACATAACTTTGTCTATTTGTGAAAAACTCAAATAAAATGATCTATTACCCTTGTCACAGGAGAAGATTTTCACCACAATGCAACCCTATTATTCACTGTTATGCCGCTTAATTGTTTGTTACGAGAACAAAAATGAAAATCTTTGTCCAATTTTTAAAAATGAGTGCTCATTTTTGTCGTTCCTAAAAATTTAGGGTGATTGCCTCAGTTACAAACCTTTGAATTCAGTGAGTATTTACAAGAGATTTACAAATAACTCTGCATGAATAGGAAATTCTTGGTTTTAAACTCAAGCTATGTGTTCGTCATGAACGACGATCAAGTGAGCCAACTCTTATTGACAAATGAGTGTTCTTTTACAACATATGTTTGTATGTGTGTGCTTTTATTTATTTATTTATTTTTTGGTAACTAGGGAGACTCAGACTACTATTGAGATTTAAGGGGAATGGGGAAATGGCACGCAGGGAATCTAACACAACCCCCCAAAACACCCTAAAAGCAAGCCCCTGATCTTAAACATTAGAGAGGTACCATGTAAGTTAAAGCTCATTGATAAGGGTGGAACCAGACAAAAAAAAATGGGGGACAAAATGTAATTTTCATGAGGTTAAAATCATAATTTATAAAAATATCAAAACATAAAGGTCGTTATTTAAAATTTCAAAAGTTAGGTGGGTGCTCGTCCTGCTCCCCTTGCACTTGGTTAGGGATGTCAACGCTGCTCCCGCCCTGCCCCTGTTTCCGTACTTGTCACAAATATCTATTTGTAATTCTCATAGTAGACAGGTATTTATAAGTATTTATGAATAATTAATAATTTAAAATAAAATTTTAAAAATTATAAAAAAATATAAATAAAATAAACTTTAATATCATATATTAAAATTTTATTCAACAATATATTATTATTATAAAATTAAAAGAATATTATAAATAATAAATTAAATTTAATTATTTTTTGTAATAATTAGTTTACATAAATAATTATTATATGAATGATATATTTTTTAACAAATTTTATTATTATGAGCTCATTCAATAAAATAATTCATTGTAAAATAATATATATATATATATATATATATCTCACCTCAAAGTAAAAAAAAAAAACATAATATATAATATATATTAAATAAAAAATATACTTCATGGGTTTGCGAGTACCCACAAGACAGGTACTATAAACTCGACCCCACCCTCGTCCTCATTTACTAAACGGTATCCATCTACTGCCCTATCACTGGTAATCTCCTCGGCATCCCAATGAACATTGATAATTTTATCATCCCTACGTGTGGTTGTGCCCCTAATAATTTGTTGTGTATGTGTAATTTAATATACATGTATTTTATATAAAAACCTTTCAATACTTTACTCCAAATTAGGGATCAAGTTCAAATGTATAACTATATATATTTTTAGAGATATAATAGACTTATTCATGAACCTTCACAAACCATATCAAAGATGAATTTCTTAAGTGTTTAAGCTGCTCTAATATTATGTCAAGGATCAACTCTTTTAAAAGTTTAAATTGATGAGTGAAGACTCATCAATAATTTTAAAAGAATGATAGACAGCCAAAATTTTTGACGTAATAGTTGTCATGATCGATTCTTAACTAGTGAGTGGTCTCTATACTTTATTCTATCTAACAAGTAACAACCACCCCTGAATGAACTATTTGAGTTAAGAAGTTTAAATTATTTACAAATTTGTCATCGTGTGTTTGTTAGATAGAGAACCAAATAAGCTATGATAAGTGGACAAAAGTTGTAGAAAGTTAGAAACATTAAAACAGTACTTTGCGGTAGTATATTATTAAATTTTGTGTAGATTTATGTGAAAATAAAGTATTTATATACATTAAATATTAAAAATAAATTTAATGACGTATGATATATTATAATTTTCTGTGTTAAGTATTTATCATAGCTCTTTAGGATATGCTTTCATGAAGGGTTTTTGAGGAAAAATAAATAGAAGACTTACTTTTTATTTTTGAATTAAGAGAATTATAAAATATTTATAAAAAAATAAATAAAAGATTATTGAAAAGTTATATGGTCATCTTTGATATAACTCTTTCATTTTAAAAAAATTTAAATATAGAAAATATTTATTTAAAATAAAAAATAAGTTGTCACTTTCTTTTTCCTCCAAAATCCTAATCCCAACTCCCAAACACACTCTTGAAAAACATCTAAAGGTTATTTCATTTTTTTAAATAATATATATAGCTATAGTTTTTAAAAATAGAAAACCAAACAAGTGTTATTTAAAAAAAAATAGAAACAAAACAGACCGGAATTGACCTGAGTTTTTATCCTTTTCATTGAGTTAAATATAGTAATTTATTTGTTTGGGCTTCAACCTATGAGCCAATTAATCAAACAAAAAACACTATATATATTTTTTATATCATTTTTTTAATCAAGACAAGAAAGTTTTAATCAGCTACGACGTTCATATTGAAATACTTATGGACTAAAGGATAGTCAGACAAGGAGTGATTTATAGTATTGAACTGATCAACAAGAAAAAGCATAAAAAAGTGATGAATCCACTTTAGATATGTCATGCTGTTGTGTTGTGTTGTGTTGTGTTGACAGACAGCTATATATTAGGCAAATCCCCACGTTTATTTGACTATATGCCATCGATGATGCTACCGTGTGCTCAACTTGAGAGAAAGAAAAGAAACGCACACTCACACAAGTCGATGAAGAAAATGACTTTCTAGAAAAGTATAAATATATAGTGGGTGAATTAATATTAATATATAGTTAGGAGTTTGAACTGTTATGTCCCCGTACGTGCTAATATATTAAAGCACCTATTGCTCGTGTGAGATTTGAAGTTTCAACTTTCAAGTTTCAAGCACCTATATAAATAGGACAGAGCCTGCAGTTCAAGCTTTCAAGCATCCAAAACAACATATCAGTTTGGCAATTGCAGCTAGCTGAAGAAGTAGTGAGCAAAATGGGGAGAGCTCCATGCTGCGAGAAAATGGGGTTGAAGAAAGGGCCATGGACTCCAGAGGAAGATCAAATCCTCATCAATTACATCAACACATATGGCCATGCCAATTGGCGTGCCCTGCCCAAACATGCTGGTACGTTTGAAAGAGTATACAATTAAGCCAAATCTAATTCATTAGTTTGTGTTAGCTATAAAATGATTCACGAAACTTCACCAAATAGCTTAAACTTTTGGAGGAGTTAGTCGTTGACAGTTTGAAGAAAATAACATAGGAATTCGATTACGCCGTATTCACACGCATGTCTCTTGAATTAAACTCAAGTTTTTCTTACTTTGATCAACAGGGCTGTTAAGGTGTGGAAAGAGTTGTAGACTCCGGTGGACAAATTATCTGAGGCCAGACATCAAACGAGGCAACTTTACCAGAGAAGAAGAGGACGCAATAATCAATTTGCATGAAATGTTGGGAAACAGGTAAACTAATATACTAGCGTAGATAAAAGGTTAAAAGTTAAACTTAAAACTTATAAGACTCCAAGGGAATCTGATTAAGTATAGGCTCAAATAGTGAAGCAAGGTCCCGGAGTATCTTGATTTCTGGTCATGTTGTTTTCTGTTCTGTAGCATGATATTGATGGAGGATAACAGATGCATGTGACTTCATAAACTTGAACTCTTGGAAGTATACAAGTGTATAACAAATTCTTTCTAATGAGCAGCCTCTTTTTCTTTATTTTTTTTTAAAGGAATAGTTTATAGTTTAGTTACTATTCTTTTTCTGATAATGGTTTGGGCCCATTAGCACTTCGATTTTTTCTTCATTTTTAAGGGAAGCAAAATCATAATCAGATGGATATGTCGGTCTGCAAAGATTCGTTTTTTTGCTGCAACATTTTCACGTGCTTTTTAAAAATAATACTATATTCTAACATATCGATTATCCCGTAACATTATTATTGCCGTGACTTTGAGGCAGCTTCCCTGATTAATGAATCTAAAATCATGCAATAGGTTGATCTTGTGCATTACTCTTTGAATAATACTAAACATACACTTTTTAAATATACATCATCTCACATTTATACAATTTTTATCATTTGATTATAACTATTTATATTTTATTTTCTACACTCTAATTTTACAATTTCATTATGATATGAAGTGATGTGTCTCATGATATGTGTATAAGCATTTTCCTTAATCTTTTAATAATCTTGCAGATGGTCGGTTATTGCAGCGAAGTTACCCGGTCGCACGGACAACGAGATTAAAAATGTGTGGCACACCCACTTGAAGAAGAGGCTGCCACAACACCAACAGAGCCACGACACAAAACGAAAACCAAAACAAACGAAGTCCAACCAAGATGCCACCAAACAAGAACAACAAGACCCCGTGAATTTTCCCATTCATGCAACCAAAGACGAGAGCACAGAAGATAGGCCACTGTCTCCTCCACAGTGTTCTAGTGACATGTCCACCCTCACCGCTAGTGACAACAACGACCATAATAGTAGCATTACTACTACTAATCATAATCATGACATGTCCATAAATAATAACAATACTGTTGAATCCCCGGAGAATAGTCTTGCATTGGATGAGAATTTCTGGTCGGAAGTTCTGTCTTCTGATAATTATTCCAATGAGACAAGTGATTATTTTCCAGCTATTAATGGTGCTAATGACATGCAGTTTCAAATTTCATCAAGTATGTGTGATAGCATGAACTTTTGGTACGATGTTTACGTGAGAGCTGACGAATTAACAGAGTTATTGGAATTGTGATGTTAACTATGGTTATCCTTAAATTGTAACCTCCCTTCATTCAAATGGAAAACAAAATCAAAATTCGTGTCTTTGTACGTTCTATTGTTTGGACTTGAATTGGATAGATGTTAGGGATTAGAAAAACTGTGTACATTGATAATTGTAACCCGTGACTTGATGCCAATTAGGGAATAAACAATATTTTGCTTCATATTAATTTGTGTATGAATGTTTGTGAAATACGTACATCAAATTAATCAAATCAAACATAATAAAATCCGCGAATATTAACGCAAGGAATGCATGACACTCGTGCTAGGATGATACTAACTTGTTAATGCGATTGGTGCTTCTTTTTTGTTAATTATATTCCGTTGGATTCAAATTAATGGTAGTTCAAAATTGTCATATTCATAGGTATTGTAATCTTGACAAATTTTTTTTTTTACAGTATATTGAAATATGCCTTAGAATCCAAAGAACATGGTCTGGAGAGTTTAATTCTCCTTTGCAAGGGTTTTAATTAAAAGAGAAGGGTAAATTTTCTACTTTTTAGAGGGATTCATGAAGAATCATATGCAATTCAAATTTCCTTAAAAAAAAAAGCCAGTACTTAAGTTTCCCCACAAGATATTTGGATACTTGAGAATTTGTGTTAACAGCACCACATAGTTATTTATATATATACAATCATCACTAACTGCAATTAACTTTCACTAACTGAACTTAATCATAATTAAGCTGGATGTTATGTGTAGGGTAGCCAGCTGTACAGCTTATTAATTAATCAATTAACTATGTGGTGCTGTTATATGTAGAGGTCAAAAAATTGATCTTCAATTAATGTACCAAAATGAAATTGTCATAGACTTTTTTTTTTTTGACATGTTGTAACATGATTAACTTGGTTGCCCATGTTAATTTTTTTTTTAATAATATGACTAGACAACCGTTTTTTTCAGTACATTGACTAGATAACCTATACTTCTATATGAGCATGAGTTATTATTATTTTTTAAAAAAACTTTATTTTCGAATTGTAATAGTAGAAATTATGTTGAGTTTTCATTGATAGAGTAATTTTTAAATAGGTACGGTTTATCATAAGTACTCAAATTATTATTTGACATGTATAATATGATAGAAATTATCATAAAAATTATATCAATTTTTAATAATACTTTTACATATATCAAATAATAATTTAAATACTTAAAAAATAACATAATAAACCGTGCCTACTTAAAATTTTTCTCACTAATAAGGAATTTTATAAGTTTAGCTCACGTTGGAAATCGAGCGTTTCTTCACATCAAAACTACAAGTTCGATGACATGTTAAACCAACGATGTTGATGGTGATCAAGGATTCTAGCTAATTATATGCCGTTAGACATCTAATTAATCACCACTACAAAATAAGACAAAGATGTTTATGGTATAAAGGAGTATAGACTGCATGCCAACAAAATTGAAAGATTCAGTAAGATTTTATGAACATCAATTATTAAGAGGATATGGGAAAAATGATCATGTGAACTTTGACTCTATCCTTTGACATTATATAGGTAAAGTTTTTGTTAATTTGGATACCACATTATAATATTTTCACTAAAATATAAATCTCTTTTGCCAACGAACTTGTAATTCAGTTGACATGTTACCGACACAAGTCTCTCTTCCATTTTTTATTTTTTACTTTTACTGGGAAACGAGTGTAATGTTGATATAAGAGGTCCCGCTTTTCCCTTTTCTTATCCTAATACTTTCACCTTTAACGTGACTTAAAAAAAAATAAAACTCCTCATTCTCTCTCCCATTTTGCGCGTTGCTAATATTTTAATTTTTAAGTCAACAAGTTTTGGTGCGAATCAAGAAGAATAGGGTTTCGTATCCACATTAATTAAGTAGAAGTAGAATCATTCTATATATATATAGGATCTTACTTAGGTGAGAGGAGTGTTTATTGTGAGAAATGAGAGAAGTGAATTTTGACCATTGAATCTTTTATGAATGGTCAAGATTAGAATATAAATACATGTGACGTTTTTAAGTAGTCACATGACCTTTAAATAACTTTTAATCTTGACCATCTATGTATAATTGTATGGTCAAAATTTATTTCTCTCACCTTCTCACAATAAAAACTCTTCTCACTAGATATGTCCCCGATATATATATATACACATATCACTTCATATTATGTTTATTAATTAATTATCAAATTTATTCAATTAATAATTTACTTATACTTAAACATTTGTTTTGTAAACTTTGTAGTATTTAGAAGTCGTATTGATTCTTAACTAATTTGAAGTCAAGTTTGATCGGATCATAAAAGTATAAAGTTATCATAATATTGATTTTTTTTATTTAAAATACTCAATTCGAAATCTTATTTACAAAAAATAAGTGTCCTATTTAAACTAACCAAACATTAATGCCTATACTTAAACATTTAATTATAAGTTTCACTACTTATAGTTAATTGCAATTTCTACTACAAATTTATTTTAAATTGGTAATTAAATATAAGTAAATTGTTGATGAACAAAATTTGTTAGTTAATTAATTAAAATCATGTAAAATAGTACGTGAATAACCTTACTTGTATCTTTGGGCTATTGGCATTGGCCAGCAGATGCATCCGTACCACCGGCAGCCTCCAAATATTTTCGGTACTGTATTGCATTTTTTTAATTACATGCATTACATGTGTTGAAATTTTTTAAAAAAAAAAATGTGTTGATATTATGCTCACAAGTCGCACCCATCTAGTCATGTTTGCTACATACCCTTCCATAAGTTACGGAAAGAAAAATGATATACACACATTTATATACAAGTTATTTTTTTATTTATATATTTTTTTATAATTTGATTATAGTTGTGTTTATCTAATATTTTTTTATATATTTATATTTTGATTCTGACACTTTAACATATATAAGAGATGTGAGAATGTTAGTAATGTATGATTAGTATTTTTCTTACTAAAAGCATGTAGAGTCGTATAGGTTGTTTGTTGTTGAATAATATTAGACACACTTATACATATCTTATCTTACAACTATATATATATATAGGAGGAGATTTACTAAGATTTATATTCAATGTCTTATTATTAAATTTATTTTAATTTAATAATTTTAAATCATTTAATTAAATAATGAGAAAAATAATAAATACTGATATTAAATAAAAAAGAGAATAATAAAATGTGATATATTAATAAAGAAAAAAATTTTAGTTATCAAGTCTACTTATTAATTTAAAAATAATTTTTATTAAAAATATGTGAAAGTTGCACCATAATATCACATAAAAAAATAATAATCTTCCAAACATGCTTATATTATCACATTAGATACAAACTTTGAAAAATTGTTTATATTATTACAATTGCTTATCAAATAGCAAAAAAAAAAAAAAAACCATGGAGATAAATAATTTTAGAACATAATTGAATTATTATAGTTATTTAATAAAATTATTTATAATTTATTAGTGTCAAAAAATTATACAATGTTTACTTTTTATTCATTTATAATATCTACAATATCCAACTTTTTAGATATTTATGTAAAAAATTATTTTTAATGAATTTATATGCTAAGTTTTAAAGGTTGTTAATTAATTTGTCATGATAAACACGTATAGAGGGAATATAATATTCTTGTATGTTATTATATGACGATTTTATATGCTATTATTATTGATGGTTAAAATTTATGTGATATTTATATGCTCAATTGATATTTATAATTTATAATAATAAACACGTACATAGGGAATCCAATTGTTTTTAGTAGTTAAAATATATAAAAAATAAAAATATTATAAATTATATTTAATATTATATTTTTTAAATCTGTAAATAGATTTAATAACTAAAATTTATTTCTTCATTAAAATTAATTTAATTATCTTTTCTACTTTTCTAATTAAATTAATTTTAATAAAGAAATAAATTTTAATTATTAAGTCTATTTACAATTTTTTTTAAAATATAATGTTAAATATAATTTATAACATTTTTATTTTTTATATATTTTAACTACTAAAAAAATTGGATTCTCTATGTATGTATTTATTATTAGAAATATCAATTGGACATATAAACATCACATGAATTTTAACCATCAATAATAATAGCATATAAAATCACTATATAATAGCACACGAGAATATTATATTCCTTTTATACATGTTTATCATGAAAATTAATTAACGACATTTAAAAACTTAGCATATAAATTCATTAAAAATAATTTTTTATATAAATATCTAAAATGTTGGGCATTGTAGATATTATAAATGAATAAAAGGTAAACATTGCATAATTATTTGACACCAATAAATTATAAATAATTTTATTAAATAATTATAATAATTCAATTATGTTCTAAAATTATTTATCTCCATGTTTTTTTTTTTTTGCTATTTGATAAGCATTTGTAATAATATAAATAATTTTTCAGAGTTTGTATCTAACGTGATAATATAAGTATGTTTGGAAAAAAAATTTATGTGATATTATGGTGCAACTTTCACATATTTTTAATAAAAATTATTTTTTTAAATTAATAAGTAGACTTGATAACTAATTTTTTTCTTTATTAGTATATCACATTTTATTATTCACTCTTTTTATTAATGTCATTGTTTATTATTTTTTGTCATTATTTAATTAGATAATTTAAAATTATTAGATTAAAATAAGTTTAATAGTAAAAAATTGAGTATAAGTCTTAAAAGTGGATCCATTTCCTATATATATATATAATTTTTTATTATAAAATTATAGTTAATCATAGTTAATTTTGGCACAAATACAATTCGATTCTACCACCTCAAATGAGATGTGAGTTGATGTCTTTGATACTGATGTAGACAAATTACTATATGCTCATAGAGCATTCCCACTCCATTGACATTTTGACATCTTCGCCTCAAATAATGGTGTAATCTACCAATCACTTATTTTATTTATATTTTTCATTTTTTTAACAAATAATTAAGATAATTAATATATAAGTGAATGATAATCTCACTATTACTTAAAGTTAAAATGTTTAAATATAAATAAAATAAAAATAATTTTTTAAAATGAAAGGTAATTTTACATGTACCAATTAATTTAATTGTTAAATTTTGTTATGAGTGAGTATAAGAACCTAATTTTAGGTATGTAAGCTAATTATTGATTAAATTTCTAAAGATGAAAAAAGTAGCCTTTATTTTTTTTATTATCTCGAAAAGTAGCCTTTATTAGTTTCTTTCAAACTTTCAGTCATTGACAATGAATTGACGGTGGCCTGTCATCTTTATGTTCAATGAATTGCCGGACCAAGGATATGTTGATATGGAGATTTGTTTTATTCAACTAACAATTTTATTTATACTTAACTATTAATTTTAAATAATTCATGACAAGAATTATGATTAACTATAAATAATTAAATAATTTTTAGAAAAATTATGAATTAAATAAATTTATTTATTAATAAAAATAATATAAAGTAACGTGTATAAATATATATAATTAAGTAACATTATTTCAAAGAAACTGTCTTATAAGAAGTAAAAAAAAAAAAAAAAAGAAAGAAAGAAGCTGTCCTCTAAGAATTCAGGGGCGGCGGCTAACTATCGTACAGACATGTTCTGCTTTCTTAGGTTTGGGAATATTGAAAAACAACGCAAACCTACAACTTTTGCTACAAATTCTGTGAACGTGAAGCCATCTTTCACGTCAAATTAGGATGATCAACTTTTTAAAGGTGGGAAATTTTACGGTACTTGGTTTTATTTTATTTTATTTTCAAGATATTAATAATATTACACATTTATTAATTATTTTTTTAATAAATGCTTGAACTTTGAAGTCTCTAAAGTACAACTAAATAATTGACTCTTTCTATTATGCACACTTAAATTTAAGATACATGATACACTTTACGTTTAGATTATTTATTTATAATTTAAAAATATTAGTGACTTGATTGATCAATTAGATATTAAATGAACATGTTTTCTATCACTCACCTTCTCCCTATTTATGATAACCTTACCTTCCCATCACAGTTCATCGTTGGCATCATCTTAGACTATCACCACCAAGTCATATCCATAAATCCCTGCCCTCCATAGACCTTAGCCACCCAAATTGGAGCCAAGCCCATCATGGTTGCTCCCAGTCACCATGAACTCGCACCCAAACCCACGACAAACGTTGCTATGACCTGAGATCGTCACACTCGAACTTTTTGCCACCATCTAGGCACCAATAATCTTCGATCTTTCTACCTAGATCGCTTCAAAGATCTTATCTTTTTGACTTTTTGAGATGGAATTTTTGGATTCAGGGAGAATAACTCTGGGAATAGATCCAATGGACAGGGGAATTAATTAACCAGAATAATTCCTGGTGTTCAAGGATGAAGGTAACAATAAAAAAAAGTTTTGAGAGAAGAAGTTTGTTGATGAAAATTCTGTATATTCCATTATGGCCGCATGGCTATGCATATAAGTAGTAGGTAGTTACAAATGCACTAAGAATGAAAAAGTTGTAACAAACTTCCCCACTATCCTATTGCCATATTAGCAATTGCATAAAAAGAAATATAAAACGTGAATTGAAAATTAAAGCATAGGTTACAGCATTATAATTGTTGTAACAATACCCTCCCCTTTAAGAGCAGCCTTGACCTCAAAGGTGAAAATTGAGGAACTTCTTGAGGAGATCATAGTAGAATTCCCAAGGGGCTTGATCAGGAGGTAAGTCCTTCCATTTGACCAATACTTTAGTAGCAACAATTCATCCTCTCTTGACCATCTTCCTGTCCAAAATAGCCTCAGGTTCACCTTTCTTGAAGATTAGCTGAGATTGGGGTGGCAAAGGGTGGGCTATAGTAGAATTTGGATCTTTGTAGAGCTTCAGTTGTGAGACATGAAACACATTATGGATCTCTGAAGTAGGAGGAAGCTCCAACTAATAGGCAACTGATCCAATTCGATCCAGCACTGGAAAAGGACCATAGAATTTAGGTAGCAGCTTATGATAGGACTGATGGCGAATTGAGATCTGTTTGTATGGTTGTAACTTCAGATAAACAAAATCACCAATATTGAAGACCCTGTCACTGCGGTGCCTGTCAGCTTGTTAGGACATCCTATTTTGAGCTCGAAAAAGATGAAACTAAAGCAGTTAAATCACTGCCTTTCTTGCACTTAAAGTTCACTCCACATAAGGGTTTGTAGCTTCCCCTAGAAGGTATGGTAAGTGAATAGAAGGTGCTTGTCCATAGACCACCTCATATGGAGTGGTTTGGATGGAAGAATGAAAGTTGGTATTATACCACCATCCAGCCAAGGCTAGCCACTTAGACCATGAATAAGGTTTGTCAGAACACATGCATCTAAGATACGTTTCTAGACATTTGTTGATAATTTCAATTTGGCCATCGATTTGGGGGTGATATGCAGTTGATTTGTTCAAGGAAAACCCTTGGAGCTGGAAAAACTTGGTCCAAACTTTGCTAATGAAGATTGGATCCCTATCACTAGTAATAGTATGTTGAATCCTTAGCACAAGTGAGTTTTTGATGTCAAAGTGGGCTTAGAATTAAAGAAATTTAGAAGAAAATGGATAAGTTTTAATTGTTTTTTAGCATGATTAGTTTGGGAGTTCACTGTTTGATGAGTTCCAATTTTTGAATGAAACAGGTTTGGATTCAACTAAGAAGAAGGATGAAGTTGTTCTTGTTTTGAACGTGCTATCGCGAGGCGATGAACTTCCATCGCGAGGTGAGATTTTGTGCCATCGCGAGGTGAGATTTTGTGCTATCGCGAGGCGAGAAGAGGAGTGAAAGGATTTGAGAATGCACTGGGCTTCCCTTCATACACGGGCCGTCGCGAGGCGAGCTTGGGCCATCGCCCGTTATCCTGCAATTGTAAATAGACAGAGAAAACATTTTGTTACGATCTTTTTCATAGTTTTCATTTTCTGAACTCAGAAATATTTGGGTTTTGACCTATAGCTCTGCTAGGGTTCCTTTTTCTTCCATTTCCATTGATGATTCAAGCTTGGGAGCAACACCTTGAAGAATCAATGGCTTTTTCCTCTCACATTTGTTTAATTTCTCTCATCTCTTCTTTTTCCATTATGAGTAGCTAAATTTCTTATGGCTAGGGTCAGATGAACATTATAAATACTCTTATGTGATCTGATTTGTTTTTCTTTACAAGTTAATTCATGGATTTGAACATTCTACTCATTGCTTAATGCTAATCAATACTTGATCATTATTGGTTTGAATGTGGGTATTACTTCAAATTGGAAAATTCTTTTTAATGCTGGACCTGAGTAGAGTTGACATAATTATGATTGAATATAGGGATATGCCATTGTAATTATGTGTTCCATTAAATCACTGTTATTAATGCTTAACTTGAATTAACAATTACCTAAGGAATTGGGAGTTGTGATTGGGTTAAAGATGTTTTGAATTAAGGAATTGATCTTGGCCTAATTTGTTGATTGGAACTTCAAATGCATTATTATTGCTTGTATTGAAAATTCATCAGTAGCATAAGAGGGTAAACAATGGGATTCAACCCCTAGCCGCTTTTCTCAATAGACTTTCTTCTCCTTAAAAATCCAAAAACATTCTTTAATTTGTCAATTGCTCTGTTTTTAGTTCATTTCTTTTACACTTGTTAAAAACCAATACAATTCAAAGTTATCAAATCATTTTCTCAGTTCAATTAGTGATTTCCAAGTTTACATTGATAATTGACACACAATCCTCTGGGGATCGACAACTTTATTCACTCTTTATTACTTGTACGATTTGGTACACTTGCCAAATTATTAACAAGTTTTTGGCGCCGTTGCCGGGGATTGTTGAGTTGATTATCAACAAGGCAAATGAGTTACTATTTTGGACATTTATTTTGTTTTTAGTTTGTTTGTTTAGAAAATTTACTGCATTATTTTACTTCATTTTTACATATAGTTGACTTGTACTTACCATTCTCCTAGTTGCTGTTTATGCGAGGGAAAAAGGCAGCTGAATTTTTGCTTGATCTTAAGATTGTGAAAACAGAAAAAGCAAATAGGAAGAAAGCAAAGAAAGCAAAGCAACAGAAAATAACTCAAGAAAAATAAGAATCTATTTCTTCTTCTTCTACTACTCTCACAGTAGAAGTCATGGCTGCCCAACCACCACCTAGGCAGACTTTGGGAGATTTTGGCCAGAGGAACAATCGTCAGAGGTTGGCTATTGAGTATCAACCGGTGGAGGCGAATGCATTTGAGATCAGAACTTCTCTTTTGAATATTCTCAAGCAGAATCAGTTTTCTGGAGTGGATAATGAAAATCCCAATCAACACTTGGTAAATTTCTTTGAGATTTGTGGTACTTTGAAGCTGAATGGTGTTTCTGAAGAAGCTAAGAGGATGAGATTGTTTCTTTTTACTTTGAGAGATAGGGCAAAGGATTGGTTGCAAACACTTCCTCAAAGGAGTATTACTACTTGGAATGAGTTGGAGGACAAATTTATGGATCGATTCTTCCCTACCTCCAAGTTCATCAAGAGAATGGCTGAAATCACCAGTTTTGAGCAAAAAGATGGAGAAAATCTTTATGAAGCATGAGAACGGTTCAAAGGGCTTTTGAAAAGATGCCCCGACCATGGTTTTGATGACTTGACACAAATGCAAACATTTTGTCATAGGTTGAGACCAAATACAAAGATGATGCTAGATGCTTCAGCAGGGGGTACAATGAATAACAAGACAGCTGAAGAAGCAAGAGAGTTAGTGGAAGCGATGACCTCAAATGAGTATCTTATTCAGCATGATAGAGGAGTGCCATCAAGGAGGGGTGTTTTAGAGTTGGACGCACGAAATGCTCTATTAGCCCAAAACAAGTTAGTTTCTCAACAATTGGAGGTTCTCACCAAACAACTTCATGCCTTACAGGCAGGTTCCTCTCAACCTCATCATTCCAAGGCTGTGATGCAATGTATGAGGTGTGATTTTTGTGGGGGAGGACATGAGAATGGTGCTTGTGAAGCTCAAGGTGATTCTAATGAGCAAACTAATTACATGGGAAATTTTCAAGGGCAAAGAGGGACTCCTTATTCCAACACCTATAATTCAGGGTGGAGAAATCATCCCAATTTTTCTTGGAAGCAACATGAAGCTCCTCAATCAAGCAAACTTCCTCCACTTCAGCAACCTAAAGAGAAGCCTACTGCCTTAGAAGAGGCATTGACTCAATTCATGCATATGACTCAAACTAATTTTCAGAATCATGAGGCTCATTTCAAAAATCAAGATGCATCCATCAAGAACCTTGAAAACCAAATCGGACAGCTCTCAAAGCAACTTGCTGAACAATCCAGGGGACAATTTTCTGGAAATACAGTGGATAATCCCAAGAATGAGTCTTGCAAAGCTGTAACTTTGAGGAGTGAAAAGATTGTTACACCATCCATGGTGGAGCCAGTAGTTCCAGGGTCTAATGGAACAGAGGAGCAGAAAACATTGGATGAAGAGCCACATGAAATGAGTGACATTGTGAATCTAGAAGAAAATAAAGAAAAGAATGAAAGTCAGAAAAAAGATGATAAAAAGAGTTCTAACTTGGTAGATGAAGACTCCATCTTAAGGAGAATAAAGCGTCAGATTTTGCAAGATGGGGATAAGCCTCAAGTGATACCCCCATATGTGAAATTACTATATCCTCACTTGAGCAAGAAAAAGGAGAAAGAGGAGCAGTTTGCAAAGTTTTTGGATATTTTTAAACGTCTCCAAATCAACATTCCTTTTGCCGAGGCATTGGAACAAATGCCTACATATGCTAAATTTATGAAGGAATTGTTGACAAAGAAGAGGAAGTTCAAGGAGGATGAAATGGTCGCATCGACAGAAGAGTGTAGTGCAATACTTTAAAGGAAGCTTCCCCCAAAATTGAAGGATCCGGGGAGTTTTACAATTCCATGCACTATTGGCAACATGACCATTGGAAAAGCTCTCTGTGACTTGGGAGCAAACATAAATTTGATGTCATTGTCTATGCTTAAGAAGCTTGGGGGAAGTGAGGTCAAGCAAACAAGAATGGCTTTGCAACTGGCAGATAGGTCAATTAAGCACCCGTATGGAGTCATAGAAGACGTGTTAGTAAGGGTTGATAAATTCATATTTCCAGCTGATTTTGTCGTGTTAGACATAGAAGATGACGTAGAAATACCCTTAATTCTTGGAAGACCCTTCCTAGCTACCGGGAGAGCCCTCATTGATGTTCAGCAAGGGCAGTTAATGTTGCGAGTGAAGGATGAGAAAGTCACCTTTAATGTTTTTAAAGCGATGCAACACCCGGATGATAAAGAAACTTCTTATTGGTTGGATGTGATTGATACTACAGTTGAAGAATCCTTTCAGCAAAACACTCCAACTGCAGCTCTTGAGAGGGTGCTTGTTCATTCAATTGAAGAGCATGGAGAGATGGATGATGAAGTCATTAGGGAGTGTGTGCGATATCTAGAAGAATATCAAGCAGATAATGCTGTTAGTAATGACAAGGTGGAAGAAAAAGCAAAACAAGAGTTGAAACCTTTACCATCTCACTTGAAATATGTTTTTCTAGGCAATCCAGATGCAAATCCAATGATCATCAACAGTTTTTTATCGAAACTTGAAGAAGAGAAGCTTGTAAGGGTACTCCAAGAGCATCAAACTGCAATTGGATTGACTATCTCTGACTTAAAAGGGATTAGTCCAGCTTTTTGTATGCACAAGATCAAACTTGAGGAAGAATTCCAGCCAGTGGTTTAGCCACTGAGAAGGTTAAATCCCACAATGAAAGAAGTAGTGAGAAAGGAAGTGCTGAAACTCCTTGAAGCAGGAATGATATACCCTATTTCTGATAGTGCTTGGGTGAGTCCGGTTCAGGTTGTTCCTAAGAAGGGAGGTATGACTTGGTGAAAAACGAGAAAAATGAGTTAATTCCCACTAGAACAGTCACTGGTTGGCGTATGTGTATCGACTACCGGAAGCTCAATCAAGCTACCCGGAAGGATCATTTCCCTCTCCCATTCATGGACCAGATGCTTGAGAGATTATCCGGACAAGATTTCTATTGTTTCCTTGATGGCTATTCTGGTTATAATCAGATTACAGTCGATCCAGAGGACCAAGAGAAGACAACATTCACTTGTCCTTATGGAGTTTTTGCAGATAGACGGATGCCTTTCGGTCTTTGCAATGCTCCCGCTACTTTTCAGAGGTGCATGCTTTCTATCTTCGCTGATATGATTGAAAAAAATATAGAAGTGTTCATGGGCGATTTCTCTGTCTTTGGTGCATCATTTGATTCTTGCTTGTCTAACCTCACTAATGTTCTTAAGAGGTGCATGGAAACCAATTTAGTCTTAAATTGGGAGAAATGTCATTTCATGGTGAAGGAAGGTATTGTAATGGGCCATAAGATTTCAGCCAGATGTATAGAAGTGGATAAGGCCAAGATTGAAGTGACAGAGAAGCTACCTCCACCTTTAAATGTGAAAGGAGTGAGAAGTTTTCTAGGTCATGCTGTTTTTTACAGAAGAGTCATCAAAGACTTTTCGAAAATTGCAAAGCCACTGTGCAATCTGCTCATTAAAGATTTTTCTTTTGATTTTAATCATGATTGTCTGCATGCATTTGATCTGTTGAAGGAAAAATTGATTTCAGCTCCTGTTATTATAGCCCCTGATTGGGTGTTACCATTCGAACTTATGTGTGACGCGAGTGATTATGCAGTAGGAGCTGTATTGGGGCAAAGGAAGGATAAATTTTTCCATGCAATTTACTACGCAAGCAAGGTCCTCAATGAGAACCAAATTCATTATGCCACAACTAAAAAGGAATTGCTTGCCATAGTATTTGCTCTGGAGAAATTTCGTCCCTACTTGATTGGATCTAAGATTACTATGTTTACTGATCAAGCAGAAATAAAATACTTGCTAACAAAGGGAGAATCAAAACCTAGACTGATTAGGTGGATATTGTTGTTACAAGAATTTGATCTTGAGATTAAAGATAAAAAGGGAATTGAGAATGTAGTAGCAGACCATTTATCCAGGTTGGAAAATTCTGAAGTTACTGCTAAGGAGAGAGACATTATTGAAGAATTCCCAGATGAGAAGTTGTTTGCAATTGAAGAAAGGCCATGGTTTGCTGATATGGCTAACTTTAAAGCTGCAAAGGTTATACCAGATGATTTCACATGGCAACAGAAAAAGAAATTCTTTCGAGATGCCCAATATTACATTTGGGATGACCCCTTTCTTTTCAAAATTGGCCCTGATGGACTTCTCAGGAGGTGTGTGTCACAATATGAGGGGTAGAAGATACTTTGGTATTGCCATGATTCCCCTTGTGGAGGGCATGTTAATGGTGAACGTACAGCTGCTAAGGTACTTCAGTCGGGGTTCTATTGGTCATCCATCTTTAAAGATGCATACAACTATGTGAAGGGTTGTGACAAATGCCAAAGGACCGGTAATATCTCAAAGAGAAGTGAAATGCCTTTGAATCCCATTCTGGAAGTTGAATTGTTTGACTACTGGGGCATTGATTTTATGGGACCATTCCCTTCCTCTTATTCAAACCAGTACATATTAGTGGCTATTGATTATGTATCAAAATGGGTTGAAGCCATGGCCACTCCTGCAAATGATTCTCAAACAGTACTTAAATTCATCAAGAAGAACATCTTCTCTAGATTTGGAGTTCCCAGAGTGTTGATTAGTGATGGGGGTACTTATTTCTGTAACAACCAGCTGCAAAATGTTCTCTCCAAGTATGATGTCTGACACAAAGTGGCAACTCCCTACCACCCGCAATGCAATGGCCAAGTGGAGGTATCAAATAGGGAGATAAAAAGAATCTTGAAGAAGACAGTTGGTCATTCAAGGAAGGACTGGGCAAAGAAGTTGGATGATGCTCTTTGGGCATATAGGACAACCTACAAAACTCCTTTAGGTTTGTCACCGTATCAGCTGGTTTATGGTAAGTCTTGCCATTTGCCAATTGAGCTGGAGCATAAGGCGTTTTGGGCCTTAAAATTCTTAAATTTTGATCCTACTCTGAGTGGAGAAAAAAGAGTTAATCAGCTACATGAACTTGATGAAATGCGTGTGCACGCATATGAGAATATGAGGATATACAAACAGAAGATGAAGGTCTACCATGACAAGTACATTTCACAGAGAAAATTTTATCCGGGACAGCAAGTGTTGTTGTTTAATTCCAGGCTGAAGTTATTCTCGGGAAAATTGAAGTCTAAATGGTCAGCACCATTCATTGTGAAGGAGGTGACATCCTACGGAGCAATAGAAGTGGAGGATCTAGCTTCTAAAAGGGCTTTCAAGGTCATCGGACAGAGACTGAAACCGTATCTTGGTGGGAAAGTAGAAAGAGCAAAGGTTGCTCTTGTTTTGCATGAGCCATAAAATTCACAAGGCGTCGAGCTAACGACGTTAAACTAGCGCTTCTTGGAAGGCAACCCAAACATTTTTTCTTTCTTGCATTAATTTTGCATACCAATTTTCCTTGTTTTGTAAAACAAAAAAAAACAAAAAACAAAAAAACAAAAAAACAAAAAAATAATAATAATAATAATAATAAATACATAAATAAATTTTCTTAAAGGGCTGATTTTGTGCTTGCTGTTGTAGGAATGAGGTTACAATTTTGTTGATCTTAGAGAGAGAACTCAGGTGATGAGGGTTTGATTTGAAATCTGAAGAAGTTATGAATATCGCCAGGCGAAGGGATCAATCGCTCAGCGAAATCAGTATTTCAGCTATCATCGCGAGGCGATATTTATTTATCGCGAGGCGATGTGAAGGACAAAAAGGGTTCTATGTACCTTCAAGTGTTCCATCGCCAAGCGAGAAGTTTTAATCGCGAGGCAAATTTTCGCCAATTTGCTTCTGACTTTTGTCGCGAGGCGATGGTTCTTAATCGCGAGGCGATATGTGAGTTGCAAATTCAAGGTTTTCTTCCCAGTGCTCATCGCCTCGCAGTAGATCTCCCATCGCGCGGTGAATTTATTTCCAAAGCTACTGACTTATATCACGAGGCGAGGATGAATCCTTCGCGAGGTGAGTCGGGACGTGTAAATTCAGGTTTCTTTTCCAATACCAATCGCCTCACGATGTTTCTTCATCGCAGGGTGAATTTCCTTCAATTTGATACTGACTTACATCGCCTCGTGGTAATCTTACCATCGCGAGGCGAGGATGGGTCATCGCAAGGCGATATGGGACGTGTAACTATCCAAGTTTTACCCAGAGGCTCATCGCCTCGCGAGAACTCTTCAATCGCGGGGCAAATTTTAAGCAGGGACTCACTGACTTCCATTGCGAGGCGAATGGATGGTCTTCGCCAGGCGATTTCTCGTGAACCATTCCTTTTCTTGCCAATTTGTATCTTTCGCGGCGCGACACTGTGTTGTCGCCTAGCGATGGGTCGCATTTTATAAATAAATGGTTCATTTGAAGTTTTTCCACGCGCAATTTTTGCAGAGCTCTGTTAGGGTTTTCTCTTAAACCCTCACCTCCTTTCACTTTTATACATTTCTTTCCTCCATATTCTCTCTTTACACTTCACTCCTCCTCACTTCCTGCTCAGGTATGTCTTCTTTCCAAGCTTCATTCTAGGGCTCTTAGTAAATGTCATTATTGTGCTAGTCATTCTCCCTTCTTTTTCTCATCGTGCTACCATGTTGAGTACTGATAAATGTCTAATATGCATACCTTTATAGGTGTACATTGAGGTTGTTTATCTCTCTTTTTAGACTTGAGAGGTCATTTTAGTCCATATTTTATGTGTTTTATTGAGTCTTTAAGAATATTTTCTTAATTGATATTTTTTAGATTAGTTAGTGATGTTTTGATGTGTTTTATGTAGTTTGGGTGCAAGCCATTGAAGCCCATTGAAGCCCAATTGGAAGCTGAAGCTCAAGTCCACGTATGGAAGCCAGCGCTTAGCCCCAAGTTTGTGGCGCTTAGCCTGAAGAAGCCAGAAGATTGACTGATACGTGATGCATTTCAGCACATGTGGCGCTAAGCGCCAGTAAGAGCGCTCTAAGCGCAACTACTCATGACGCAGCAGCATAGTCAATTAATTCGCGCTCAGAGTGGATAATTTTGTGCTAAGCGCTGATGCGTCTGGAAGAAATCCTAAAAATAGGATATTGCGCATTTGTTTAGGGGGATTGATTCATTCATTTGGCAGAGAAGATTCGGGAGGAAAGATTGAGAGCTTCTGGACATGGCTGGGAGCCAAGAGCATCAATGGAGTTTTCATCATCTCTTATCTCCATTTCTTTTTATTGTATCACCTTGATCATGTCTAACTAATCATCCATTTGTTGGGGTTAGATGTATCTATTTCTGAATCTCTTATGTATTTGATTTGATCATCCAATATTTTCCTCTACTTCCTTATGAGTGCTTAATTTCTATGCTTAATGCTTGTTGTGGCTTGATTATCCATGGCTTGATGTTTGATTTGGTAAACAATTAAAAAATTGATGCTAGGTCTAGATCTGAAATTAATCACCTAATAGGTCTTGAATCTAGGAATTGGTCTTGATCTATTAGTTATCTTTTAATCCCTAATCTTAATGCAAATTCACTTCTTAAGTCACCTAAGGAATTAGGACTTAATTAGGGGGTTTAGGCTCTTTTCATCTAAGGAATTAGGATTTGAGTAAATAGTAGATTGATTTTCATAATTGAAGTTAGAAATATTATTGTTTATCATGTCATTGTATTTGGGAAAGAATTAGTGAGTCTAACCCCAGCATTTTATCTTAATCAAATTCAATTTCATTTGTGCACACCAAGTGTTTGTGAAAATTATAAAAAGACTTATTTCTTTTAATTTCTGATTTCATCAATTTTTGTTTGAGCTCCCTTCTTTCCAAACCCATCGTTTAGATAGTGATTGTTGTGTTATGTGCTAGTATTTGTCACGATCCTCGTTGGGAACGACAACCCACTCATCTCTTTATTACTTGCATGACTTGGTATACTTGCCAAAGTCTTCTTAACAAGTTTTTGGCGCCGTTGCCGGGGAATCGGTGTTTCAATATTAGCATAACCATTTCAGTTACTAATCTCGACACAAATTTATTTTTCTTTTCTATTCTTTTTGCTTTTGATAATCTCTTTGTGTGCTAATCAATTTTTTTTCTAGCTTGTGTTGTTTATGTGAGGTAAAACTCCAGTCGATCAACTTCTTTACGATCCGGAAGTAGAGAAAACAGCTAGGAAGAATAGGGGTCAGACAAGGAAGAACAAGTTGTTAGCCAAGACTACACAACAACAACAACAAGAAGCTCCATCTTCCCCTTTGGTCCAACAAGTGGAGGAAAAGATGGCTGGCAATGGTGATAGAGCTCGGAGGACACTTGGGGATTATGCCAACACCAATGCAAACTGGCATACCTCTAGCATAATACCTCCTCCGGTGACTGCCAACAATTTTGAGATCAAGCCTGCTCTCTTGAACATTATGCAGCAAAATCAGTTTGCAGGGATGGAAAAGGAAGATCCAAATACTCATATCTCCAATTTCATTGAGCTATGTGATACGGTGAAGATCAATGGTGCCACTGAGGATGCAATCCGCCTAAGGTTGTTCCCTTTCTCTCTTAGAGATAGAGCTGGAGTTTGGCTCCAATCTCAACCAAGAGGGAGCATTACTACATGGGATGACTTAGAAACCAAGTTTCTAGCAAGATTCTTTCCTACATCTAGATTTGTGAAAACATAGGGTGATATCACAAGCTATGTTCAACAAGAGGGAGAGACTCTTCATGACACATGGGAGAGGTTTAAAGAATTACTCAGAAGATGCCCAAATCAAGGGTTTGATAATCTTATCCAAATGCAAACATTTTGCAATGGATTGAGACCGTCAACCAAGCTTATGTTGGATGCCTCAGCTGGAGGTTCTATGAACACCAAGACACCAGAAGAAGCATTGAGATTGATAGAAGCTATGGCATCTAATGATTACTTGATGCACTATGATCAAGGCACCAACTCAAAAAGGGGAGTGTTGGAGTTGGATTCAAAGGATGCTATTTTGGCTCAAAATAAGTTGTTGACTCAGCAACTTGAGGCCATTAACAAGCAACTTATGCAGCTTCCACAGTAAATTCAAGCCATGCAAAGCACCAATATGTCGCAACAACAAGTAATGAAATGTGATTTTTGTGGAGGTGATCATGACAATGGAAATTGTGAGGCTACCCCTAATTCTTTTGAGGAAGCCAATTATATGGGGAACTATGGGAGACAAGGAAACTTTCCTTATTCCAACACCTACAATCAAGGGTGGAGGAATCACCCGAACTTTGGGTGGAAATAAGATGTTGGGTCACCAAGTAAACCTCCAACCACACAACCACCTCAGGACCGGACTTCTGCTTTGGAAAACACTCTCAATCAATTCATGCAAATGTCTATGTCCAACCAGAAAAACACAGATGCTTCCATCAAGAACTTGGAGATTCAAGTTGGACAAATTGTAAAGCAATTGGCAGAACAATTAGGAGGGAGTTTTTCAGGTAACACTCAAAACAATCCCAAAGAGCATTGTAAAGCTATTACATTGAGGAGTGGTAAAATCCTTGAGAATATGTGTTGTGAGCCTTTGACTGAAAAAGAGAAAGATATTGAAAAAAATGAGTTAAGTGATGAAACAAAAAGCAAGAAAAATGAGAAAAATGGCAAAGAGATTGAGAGGGAAGAAACTGAAAAAGAAATAGAAAATGAGAAGAGAGAAAAGTTAGTGGATGAGGAGTCTATATTGAGGAAGAGCAAAAGTCAACTTTTGAAAGATGGAGGTGCACCTCAAGAGATTCCATCATATGTTAAATTGTCATACCCGCACCCAACCAAGAAAAAAGAAAAGGAAGAACAATTTGCTCACTTTCTTGACATATTCAAGCGGTTGCAAATCAACATTCCTTTTGCTGAGACCCTTGAGCAAATGTCAATCTATGCCAAGTTCATGAAGGAACTTCTCACAAAGAAGAGAATGTTTAAAGAGAATGAGACCGTTGCCTTGACGGAAGAATGTAGTGCAATCCTTCAAAGGAAGCTGCCTCCAAAACTTAAAGACCCTGGAAGCTTTACAATTCCTTGCACAATTGGAAGCATTTCTATTGGTAAGGCTTTATGTGATTTGGGGGCAAGTATTAATTTGATGCCACTCTCAATCTTGAACAAGCTTGGTGGTGGTGAGGTGAAACCAACAAGGATGACACTACAACTTGCGGATAGATCAATCAAGCACCCTTATGGCATCATGGAAGATGTTCTTGTGAAGGTTGATAAGTTCATCTTCCCGACAGATTTTGTGATCTTAGACATGGAAGAGGATGTTGAAGTACCTCTTATCTTGGGGAGACCATTTTTAGCAATTGGCCGGGCTTTAATTGATGTGCAACAAGGGCAGCTTATGTTGAGAGTGCAAGATGAAAAAGTGACTTTTAATGTCTTTGAAGCAATGCAACACCCGGATGATAAGGAAACTTCTTATCGGGTAGATTTGATTGATACTACGATTCTGAGAATCTATTCAAGATAATACTCCAACTTCACCTCTTGAAAGAGTGATTGTGAATGCTATTGAGAATCATGATGAGGTAGATGATGAAATCATTGAGGAATGCTTACAGTATCTAGAAGCAAATCAAGCAAAAAGTGCTATTAGCAAGATGAAAGAAGAGCTGAGGAATGACAAGGTGGAGGAAAAAGCAAAACTAGAGTTGAAACCCTTGCCATCTCATTTGAAATATGCTTTTCTTGACAATCAAGATGCAAATCCAGTGATAATCAGCAGTTCTTTGTCAA
The DNA here is from genome assembly GCA_029884595.1 of Ormosia semicastrata. Classification (NCBI taxonomy): domain Eukaryota; kingdom Viridiplantae; phylum Streptophyta; class Magnoliopsida; order Fabales; family Fabaceae; genus Ormosia; species Ormosia semicastrata. The sequence goes on along the minus strand of JAQQTO010000055.1, from coordinate 11,778,651 downwards.
AACTTGAAGAAGAGAAGCTTGTAAGGGTACTCCAAAAGCACCAAGCTGTAATTGGATGGACTATTTCTGATTTGAAAGGAATAAGTCCAGCTTTTTGTATGCATAAGATCAAACTCGAGGAGGAATTCAAGCCGGTGGTGCAGCCGCAAAGAAGGTTAAATCACATAATGAAAGAGGTAGTGAGAAAGGAGGTGCTGAAACTCCTTGAAGCCGGAATAATTTATCCCATTTCAGATAGTACTTGGGTGAGTCCTGCTTCGGTTGTCCCTAAAAGGGAGGTATGACCGCGGTGATGAATGACAAGAATGAATTAATTCCCACTAGAACAGTCACCTACAGGACGTATGTGCATCGACTACCTAAGCTCAACCAAGCTACCCGAAAGGATCATTTTCCTCTTCCATTCATGGACCGGATGCTTGAGAGATTATCCGGACAAGCCTATTATTGCTTCCTTGATGGCTATTCCGGTTATAATCAAATTACAGTCAATCCTGAAGACCAAGAGAAGACAGCATTTACCTGTCCCTATGGATTTTTTGCATATAGACGGATGCCCTTCGGTCTTTGCAATGCTCCTGCTACTTTCCAGAGGTGTATGCTTTCTATCTTTGCTGATATGATTGAAAAGTATATAAAGGTCTTTATGGATGATTTCTCTGTTTTTGGTACTTCATTTGATCATTGTTTGTCTAACCTTGCTAATGTTCTTAGAAGATGCATGGAAACCAATTTAGTCTTAAATTGGGAGAAATGTCACTTCATGGTGCAGGAAGGCATTGTACTTGGCCACAAGATTTCAGTTAGCGGTATGGAGGTAGATCAGGCTAAGATTGAAGTGATAGCAATGCTACCTCCACCATTGAATGTGAAGGGCGTGAGGAGTTTTCTAGGCCATGCTGGCTTCTACAGAAGATTCATCAAGGATTTTTCAAAAATTGCAAAACCATTGTGCAATCTTCTCATTAATAGTTCTTCTTTTGATTTTGATAATGAGTGTTTGCATGCTTTTAATTGTTTGAAAATTAAATTGATTTCTGCTCCTGTTATTGTAACCCCTGATTGGGAGTTACCCTTTGAACTTATATGTGATGCAAGTGACTATGCAGTAGGAGCTGTATTAGGGCAAAGAAGGGATAAAATTTTTCATGCAATATATTATGCAAGCAAGGTCCTTAATGAGAATCAAATTCATTATGCTACAACTGAAAAGGAATTGCTTGCCATAATATTTGCCTTGGAGAAATTTTGTTCCTATTTGATTGAATCTAAGATTACTGTGTTCATTGATCATGCAGCAATTAAATATTTGCTAACTAAGGGAGAATCAAAACCTAGACTGATTAGGTGGATTTTATTATTGCGGAAATTGATTTTGAAATTAAAGGCAAGAAAGGGAAGTGAAAATGTGGTGGCAGACCATCTTTCAAGGCTAGTGAATGAGGAAATCACAGCCAAAGAACAAGAGCTTAGGGATGAATTTCCAGATGAAGTACTACTGATGGTGCAAGAAAGGCCATGGTTTGCTGATATGGCTAACTTTAAAGCTGCAAAGGTTATACCAGAAGATTTCACATGGCAACAGAAAAAGAAATTCTTTCGGGATGCCCAATATTACATTTGGGATGACCTCTTTCTTTTCAAAATTGGCCCTGATGGACTTCTCAGGAGGTGTGTGTCACAAGATAAGGGGCAGAAGATATTTTGGCATTGCCATGATTCCCCTTGTGGAGGGCATTTTAATGGTGAACGTACTGCTACTAAGGTACTTCAGTCGGGGTTCTATTGGCCATCAATCTTTAAAAATGCATACAACTATGTGAAGGGTTGTGACAAATGCCAAAGGACCGGCAATATCTCAAAGAGAAGTGAAATGCCTTTAAATCCCATTCTGGAGGTTGAATTGTTTGACTGCTGGGGCATTGATTTTATGGGGCTATTCCCTTCCTCTTATTCAAACCAGTACATATTAGTGGCTATTGACTATGTTTCAAAATGGGTTGAAGCCATGGCCACTCCTGCAAATGATTCTCAAACAGTACTTAAATTCATCAAAAAGAACATGTTCTCTAGATTTGGAGTTCCCAGAGTGTTGATCAGTGATGGGGGCACTCACTTCTGTAACAACTAATTACAAAATGTTCTCTCCAAGTATGATGTCCGACACAAAGTGACAACTCCCTATCACCCGCAATGCAATGGCCAAGTGGAGGTATCAAATAGGGAGATAAAAAGAATCTTGGAGAAGACAATTAGTCATTCAAGGAAGAACTGGACAAAGAAGTTAGATGATGCTCTTTGGGCATATAGGATAACCTACACAAAACCTTTAGGTTTGTCACCGTATCACTGGTTTATGGTAAGTCTTGCCATTTGCCAGTTGAGCTGGAGCACAAGGCGTTTTGGGCCTTAAAATTCTTGAATTTTGATCCTACTTTGAGTGGAGAAAAAAGAGTTAATCAGCTGCATGAACTTGATGAAATGCGTGTGCACGCATATGAGAATATGGGGATATACAAACAGAAGATGAATATCTACCATGACAAGTACATTTCACAGAGGCAATTTTATCCGGGACAACAAGTGTTGTTGTTTAATTCCAGGCTGAAGTTATTCCCGGGAAAATTGAAGTCTAAAGGGTCAGGACCATTCACTGTTAAGGAGGTGACATCCTACGGAGCAATAGAAGTGGAGGATCTAGCTTCTAAAAGGACTTTCAGGGTCAATGGACAGAGACTGAAACCTTATCTTGGTGGGAAAGTAGAAAGAGCAAATGTTGCTCTTATCTTGCATGAACTATAAAATTTACAAGGCGCCGAGCTAACGACGTTAAACTAGCGCTTACTGGGAGGCAACCCAGGATTTCTATCCCTTTTTGTGTTATTTTTGTTGTTTAGATAGGTTGTTTTATTTTAGTTTTGCATGCTTTCTCTAAGAGCTTTCATGATTGAATTACCATGTTCAAGTGTTATTTTGGGGTTTTGGGTGAGTTTGAGAGAAATGCATGAGTTTGGGGGGTTATTCTGATGGTTTTGAAATACTGTTATTTTTGCATGTGGCGCTCAGCGCCAAAATAGGGGGCTTAGTGCCACCTACGAGCTGGAATAAGTTAGCTCTCTGATGCGCTGGGGCTTAGCCCCATTTTCTTGCGCTTAGCCCCATTTCTCAGTGTTCTTTCTGCTAAACTGGCGCTCAGCGCCAAAATAGGGGGCTTAGCGCAACTCACGAGCTGGAATCAGTCAGCTCTCTGATTCTCTGGGGCTTAGCCCCATTTTAAAGTGCTTAGCGTCATTTCTCAGTGCCCTGTCTGTTGCACTTACGCTCAGCTCCAAGAATGTGCGCTTAGCGCCACTTGCGAGCCAAAATTAACCCATTCTCTAATGCTATGGCGCTTAGCCCCATTTTAAGGCGCTTAGCTCCATTTCTCAGTGGCTTGGCTGAAGCATTCAGGCTTAGCCTCAATCATGTGGAGCTTAGCGCCACATTTCAAAAAAAAAAAAATTAATAAATAAAATCATTTTTTTAAATAAAAAAAAATTTCTACTAACTGGCGCTAAGCGCAATTTTCTTTGCGCTAAGCGCGGGTCCCTCGTACAGAGGCACGTCAATTTTTCCCACTTCCCCATTTCATTTCCCATTTCCCCATTTCTTTCCCACCGCCCTCCACCCCTCTCGCTACCCTCCTTTCTCTCACCCTATTCGCTTCTTTCCCCAATCTTTCCTTCCTCTCTCCTCTCCACGCATCTTCTCCTTCTCCTCCCATTCTCCATTTCTCCTCTTCGTTGCACGTTTCTTTACACGTCTCTCTCTCTCTTTCTCTACCCCTTTCTTCTTCTTCATTTTCATACCCATACCCACACCCACATCCCGACACTCACTTTCATTTTCATTTCCACACCCCCACCTACCCTCACTTCTCTCGCATCCTCACTCACGTCCAGGTAAGTTTTATTTCTTTATTTTTTTTCTTTCCTTTATTTCATTGAATCAATGCTTAACGCTTCTCCGAAATTGGTTTTTTGTTTAATCTGATTTTTTTATTTTATTTTATTTTTCTTTCTTTTATTTCATTTTCTTTTCTTTTCTTTATTTTCTTTGTTTTTGTTATTTGATTCCAACCGTGCTCTCTGCCTATTGATTGGAACTTGGAACTTTCATTAAGTTTGGGGGAGTTACATTTTTCCTGGTGATTTGGGGTTTAGGGCTTCTCTGTCTTTGTGATGCTTCTCTGATTGAGTTACTGTTTTTGGCAGTTCTGCGTAGGGAAATACTGTTGATCCTATTTGATTTATTTATCTGTGCTTATTTGTGGGCATGCTTCTCTGTTGATTTGGGATTTTGGAAATTCTGCCTATGGGGAGCAAGGGGTTTGCCTGTTTACATATGTGTATATGACTCTATAGGTTGCTTAAATCATTTGAGCACGGATTTGTGCATGCTTTTCTCTGCATTTGTGATTGAAGCATCTGTGACTGCATTTTCCCCTGTCTATTTGAAGCATTTGCATCTGAATTTTGTGGTGTTCTGTGTTCTTGATTTTCCAAGTGGTACAGTGCTGAGCGTAGCTATTTAATTGTTTCAGTCATAGCTCTACCTTCAAAGCTTACCTCCAAGAAAAGAAAAGGATCTTCCTCTTACGATGCTGACAGGTTTCTATCTCTTGAGCACCAACAAAGGTATAAGGACATTGAGAATAGGAACCTTCTGACTGAGCGAAAGGTTATCCTTGCTGCTGGTGAATATGAAGAATTTCAAACTGAGTTGAGGAGGCGCGGTTGGCTCAAGCTGTCCACTTACCCTGAAGCAGCTAATGTGGCCATTGTACGGGAGTTCTATGCCAATGCCATTACTGTGGAGGAAGGTTTCCCACAGCACAAGAGTTATGTACGTGGCAAGGCCATTACATTTGATGCCCAAGCAATAAATCAGTTTTTGGGAACTCCTACTCCTTGGGCCCCATTGGATTGTGGGTACACTGATTGAAAGAATCGGAACAAGGACTACCAACAGGTTTTAGACACTGTTTGTCGGCCTGGGGCTGAGTATGTCACTAGTCGATCAGGGCAAAGGCAGAAAATCCTCCGAGGTGACTTAACTCAGCTGGCCCAAATTTGGATGACGTTCCTGCATTCTAACATTTCACCATGCTTACATACTTCTGATATTATCGAAAGAAGATCTCTCATGCTTTATGTCATCATGGCTGGTTTAACAATGGACTTGGGGGAGATCATTTCTTTTGAGATTCGAAGGTCACGTCTTGTGGGGTTGGCGGCACTTGGTCATCCATCTCTGATTACTGAATTGTGTAGAGCTGCTGGTGTTGATGTATCTCAGGGTGCCAAGATTAAGCCCAGGCTCCCAATTACTGTCAAGTTCATCCAGAAAAATTGTATGGGCAGTGATGCACCTGTTTCATCTAGACTGACTCCTCCTGCTCCCCGATCACTCTCCACACGTGTAGATGCCTTGGAATCATCCCATAGCCTGCTTCACCACAAGTTAGATGCTCTTCACAGATCAGATATGATGATGTGGAATATGATGCGAGACTTATCTGCTCATTTGCCTAGTCCACCTGAGGGGTCATTCCACTTTCCATCTGCTAGTGAGGTGGATTCATATGTTACGTGGCTAGAACATCCTGGGGACCAGGATGCTTTTCAAGAGGGGGATGAGCTAGCAGATGAGGAGGATGAAGAGGAGTAGAGTTTGAAGAACTTTGATTTGGTTTTGCTTGATTTGATTTTGAGAATAATTATTAATGTTTTGCTGTGAAGCCTTTGTGACTTTGTCATTATTTTATTGTGTAGACATGGTTATTTTGTTTAGATTTTGTTATTCTGCGTTTAGACATCATTATGGGTAAAACTTTGTTCATTTGAATTTTAATTTGTGTTTATTGAATTTTTATGTGCTGTTTAGTGTTTTAGTTATGATAGAATAATTCAGTATGTTGGTTGAGTTAAAAAAAAATTTAAATATTTGAGTGTGATTTTAATTGGTTCATTTTCATTCATGGATTTTGATAGGATGCCACCTAAGAGGACCACACCGAATCTAGTTCATTATATGAACGAAGATATGGTGAAAGAAGGTCTTGAAATTGCAAGAACTAATCCAAATCAGAATTGGACTTTGGAGGGTCAAGAAATTGATGAAGATTACAAAGAATTCTTGCAACCACTGATGGACTTGTGCAAAAAGGAGAAGGAGCGGGTGTTTCCTCCTCAAGAGGTGGAAGAAGAAAGCAAACTTCCCAAGTGCAGAAAAAGGAAAAAGAAGACACAAAGAAGGGGAAGAAAGTGAAGGCGTGCAAGAAAAAGATTGGAGAGGGTTCCTCTAGGAACCCTTGAGCTAAATTTCTCTTCACTTTGCTTGAATTTAATTTTGAATGAATAAATGTTACCATGTTCTTTCTGTTATTTTTGTTAAAGTGTCTTGTGTTTATGTGGTGTGTAAAAAAAAACAAGTTTTGAGATTATCACTCTTAGCAATTTCATTGTAGTACATTTCTTCCATGTTGTTTCTCTTCCATTGAAGTTGACATTTGTGGTTGCTGTGCTTCTGTGATTTTGTTTTCATAAGGATATCATAGCTTTGATGTTTGGTTTAAACTTTTGTGACTAATGACTATGGCAAGGAAATCTGGAAAATTCAATGGAAATATTCAGCTTTACCTGTGTGAGTTCTTTGGGCCTTTGATGATAAATTCTTTGTGAGTGGCACCATTAGAACTTATACTCTTGATTTTGCTTGAATCTGATTTGAATTCAAAATTCACTTGCATGTCATAGAAATGATCAGGGCACTTCTTTTCTACTAGTCATTCTGACTAAAAAGCTTACCTAAATAGTTTTTATCCTTTGTGATACCCCCTTGAGCTGAAAGACAATGATTAATTTTTGTGGATAACCCATATGCCAAAAAAAATGAAAAACAATGTTCTACCTACACTTTTTTGGAAAAGAGAACATTTTCTTGTGTTTGGGTTTAACATAAGTTTGGGGGAGTATAAAAAAAAAGTGAAAGTAAAAAAAAAAATGACAAAGAAGAAATTCAAAATATATATATATATATATATATATATATATATATATATATTAATGCAGATTTAAAAAGTAAAAAATATATATATATATATATATAAATAAATAAATAGAATGTCAAAGAAAAAAATTCTCTTATTCTCTTTGGTGATTAGTTTGCTTATCCTTCATCATTTTTCCTTTGACCTAACCAAGTTACATCCCAAGTAAAGACCCTTGTGACTATGCATGCATGTGAATTGTGTAAGGAGAATTAAGATGAAAGGCAAAATTGAAGTTGTAGGGTTTTAATGTGTGGTTTTGAGAGGAACACACACTCCATACACTAGAGTGATTGAGGGAAACAGCTACATCTTGTGAGGAGCTGAATTTCCATTGTTTTGACTGTATTGTTGATGCCATGATTATTGCTCTTTCAAGAGTGAAAATAACTGTACATTTTTGCTATGACTTCTTCTGTGTGAGCAAATTCTGGATGCAAGTTCGCTATGGATGGAATTTTCTTTGTGAGTTTTTCATCAGTGGAGTTTGTATTACTTTATCTTGTTGAGTTGTGATGGATCTCATTTTCTTTTGAATTTCGTTCTTTTGTTAGTTAACTTGTGTGTGAGTTATTTTTCTTTATTTTTGAGTTTACTTTTGCTTGGGGACAAGCAAAGTCTTAAGTTTGGGAGAATTTGATAAATGTCTAATATGCATACCTTTATAAGTGTACGTTGAGGTTATTTATCTCTCTTTTTAGACTTGAGAGGTCATTTTAGTCCATGTTTTATGTGTTTTATTGAGTCTTTAAGAATATTTTTTTAATTGATATTTTTTAGATTAGTTAGTGATGTTTTGGTGTGTTTTATGTAGTTTGGGTGCAAGCCATTGAAGCCCGTTGAAGCCATTGAAGCCCAATTGGAAGCTGAAGCTCAAGTCCACGTATGGAAGCCAGCGCTTAGCCCCAAGTTTGTGGCGCTTAGCCTGAAGAAGCCAGAAGATTGACTGATACGTGATGCATTTCAGCACATGTGGCGCTAAGCGCCAGTAAGAGCGCGCTAAGCGCAACTACTCATGACGCAACAGCATAGTCAATTAATTCGCGCTCAGCGTGGATAATTTTGCGCTAAGCGCTGATGCGTCTGGAAGAAATCTGAAAAATAGGATATTGCGCATTTGTTGAGGGGGATTGATTCATTCATTCGGCAGAGGAGATTCGGGAGGAAAGATTGAGAGCTTCTGGAGGTGGCTGGGAGCCAAGAGCATCAATGGAGTTTTCATCATCTCTTCTCTCCATTTCTTTTTATTGTATCACCTTGATCATGTCTAACTAATCATCCATTTGTTGGGGTTAGATGTATCTATTTCTGAATCTCTTATGTATTTGATTTGATCATCCAATATTTTCCTCTACTTCTTTATGAGTGCTTAATTTCTATGCTTAATGCTTGTTGTGGCTTGATTATCCATGGCTTGATGTTTGATTTGGTAAACAATTGAAAAATTGATGCTAGGTCTAGATCTGAAATTAATCACCTAATAGGTCTTGAATCTAGGAATGTGTCTTGATCTATTAGTTATCTTTTAATCCCTAATCTTAATGCAAATTCACTTCTTAAGTCACCTAAGGAATTAGGACTTAATTAGGGGGTTTAGGCTCTTTTCATCTAAGGAATTAGGATTTGAGTAAATAGTAGATTGATTTTCATAATTGAAATTAGAAATATTATTGTTTGTCATGTCATTGTATTTGGGAAAGAATTAATGAGTCTAACCCCAGCATTTTATCTTAATCGAATTCAATTTCATTTGTGCACACCAAGTGTTTGTGAAAATTACAAAAAAACTTATTTCTTTTAATTTCTGATTTCATTAATTTTTGTTTGAGCTCCCTTCTTTCCAAACTCATCGTTTAGATAGTGATTGTTGTGTTATGTGCTAGTATTTGTCACGATCCTTGTTGGGAACGACAACTCACTCATCTCTTTATTACTTGCATGACTTGGTATACTTGCCAAAGTCTTCTTAACAAGTACTACGAGTTGTGCTTGATAGTTAGTGATTTTCTTATGTTGTGTGGATGATTGCAACTGTGGATTTGTGATTTTGGTTCATGCAAGTTCGGTATTATATGGGTAATATTAGTTTCAATTGAACCATTGCATGTTTCTCACACACCAAGTGTCTGTAAGAAAGTTCACAAGGATGCTTGTCTTTTTTTCTTCTTGTTATTACCATGCCATGTTTTTGATGCTGTGCATTCCTTTGTTTGTTCAACTACTTGATGAGTGTACCTGACACATTACTTGCATGTGTGAAAATAACATGATACCAAATTGCTTCCAAGGTGCTTGTTGAATACTCTGACTTAAGTTTAGGAGTCACTTGTGTGATTATTGGTAATGCATGAGCCTAAGGTTGATGAATGCTATATTTTCCTATTTCAGGAACATGGCCTCTGCCTCAAAACAAGGAAAGCAGAAGAAAAGAAAGCAAGCTGTGGAGGAAGACCCTGCTTTTGCAGCACATCTGTACCATTCCCTTGAACACCAAGAACGGTTCAAGTCCATAATCAGCAAGAAGAAGATCATCGCTGACAGGACTTTTGATTTCCTCTCTGAGACTATACCTGAGATACAAGCTGAGATTGCCCGGAGGAAATGGGCAAAGTTGACTCGATATGTCAATGATCATTGCCCGAAAATTGTACGTGAATTCTATGCCAATGCCTATCGAGTTCCGGGCACAAATTGAGTCTTTGTCAGCTATGTCAGAGGTAAAACAATCAGTTTCACAGGGGAGAAAATTAATGAGGTTTTAAGTCTTCCTATCCCGCGGGTGTGTGCTTACAAGACCAGAACAAACGGGGAGATTGACTACAATGAGTTGATCGAGTACCTTTGCCGGCCAGGGGCTGAATGGTTCAAAACCCGAGACAATATTCCCCGGAGATTTAGAAGTATTGATATGAAGCCACTTGCCAAGGCTTAGTCTGCATTTGTTCATCAGATAGTCCTTCCTTGCTTTAATACCTCTGACATCATTGTTCATCGGTCCCAGCTCATCATTGCAATCATGAAAGGGTGTCAAGTCTTCAAATACTGACACTATTGGGAAACCCAAAGCACCCATTACAGTGCAGTGGATTAGAAAGCAACCATCTGGGCCACTGGATGCTGCTCCTGCACCAAAGTCACAAGCAGAAGAGCCCGCAGCACCGGAGCTAGTTTCTGAGCCACCATCTTTGGTAGCTATTCAGCATCAGCTTGCTGCTTTTCAGGACGCGCAGGCTCTTCATAGTCCAACCATTCACTCTCTTGGCAGGCTGACCGCCTTGTGTTTCCAGTCCATGCGCAACATGGAGCTGATCTTACGATCTCGGTCCCCGGAATAGGGATTTGATTTATCCTTGCTGACTGATGTATCTTTTGACCCTTCTACAGATCAGTATTTTCAGAGTATGATGCCAAAGTCCAGAGGGCACAGCCAGGGTGCTGGGGATTCTGGAGTGGCTGCAACAGCTCTTGAGGAGGAACCGGTAGACCAACCTATTCAGGCGGATCAGGTTGTTGATGATGAGGAGTTGTTAGTTGATGAACACCTTGTTGATGCAGAGGAAGGTGTTAGTGAGCACCAAGATGACCAGCTTGCTAATGAGGATGAGGAGAGCGCCGAGGGTGGTGCTGCAGAGCATGATGATGACATTTAGTTGTTTAGTTAACCAAGGATGTTTTAGTTTTTATTTTGCTATGCTTGGTTAAATTCTCTTGCTTGATTTTTGATATTGAACACAATTTAGTTGTGCGTGTCTGATTTGATTTGTTTGATGTTTTAGTTTTGCTTTTTGATTTTTGATGATGATTTGAGTTCTGATTTTTTTAAAAACAATTTCGAACTTGACACTTAAGTTGTGCATGAGTTGTATAATTTTGGAGCTGAAATTTTGCTTGAGTGTGTCCTTTTTCAGCAATTCATGGTAATCTTAATCAAAGTGAAATTGACTGTAGCATGTTTTTCCTCTCTCTCAATCACTTGCAAGCATTTGGGCCTAAACACTGTCATTTCTTCATGTGTGCTTCCATTGCCTGTGGCATTCTTCAGCACTTGACCTAGTTCTTAGTTGTTTTTACTTGCTTGCTCCAACACACTGAGGCATTCTTTTTGTTTTTACCTAGGGCCTAAATAAACCACCTTAATATTTTTGTCTTTTGCTAAGCCCCTCGAGCCTGTAGCCTTGTCTTTGCTCTGAACCCTCATTACAAGCCAATAACTGGAAAACCATTGTCCTTACTTACTTGGAGTTAGGTAAGGGTCATTTCATGGCATGTCTTGGCACATTCTTAAGTTTGGGGTTACTTGAGGGCAAGCAATGTTTTAAGTTTGGGGTAGTTGTAGACTTTTTCTGGTGTAAAATCAAAACAAAAAAAAATAAAAAAAAACAAAACAAAAAATAATAAATGAAATGAAAATGAAAGAAAAAATATATATATATGAAAAAAAAATTTAGCATCTTATTCTGTTTTTCTTTTCTTTTATTTTGAAGAATTGTTTTGGGGAATTTGGTTTTGAATAAATTGAAGGATGACTTAAGAGTGTCATGAAATGACTTGTGTCTATTTTCAAGTACAAAAAGCCTCTTGTCCAAATAATTTTCTACCTTTACCTAAGCCCCAGTACAACCCAAAAAGACCTCTTTTTGTGTGTGTGCATTGCATTGCATTTACTTCTCTAGAACTTTGTCAAGCTTATGGTAGGGTGCTGCTTGTGATGTAAATTGAGTGTAAATAATTCCTCTAGACACTTGAGTTGAGTGAAACATCTATTCTGGAGAGGAGTATTGAGGATTGATATGCTGCTCTTAGTGGATCATTGGTTTTGATTACCTAAAATTGTGATGAATGGGAAGCATGAATGCAAAAGATTAGGTGAATTGATTGTGCAATGATTGTTGCAATTTGTGTGGAATGTTTAATTTTGGGATTTTGTTGAAAGGGTTATTTGAACAATGAATAAAAATGTAGTTTTACCCCCTTTGAATTTTGTTTGAGATTGGTTGTTTGCTTGGGGACAAGCAAAACTCTAAGTTTGGGGTTGTGTTGAATCCTTAGCACAAGTGAGTTTTTGATGTCAAAGTGGGCTTAGAATTAAAGAAATTTAGAAGAAAATAGATAAATTTTAATTATTTTTTAGCATGATTAGTTTGAGAGTTCACTGTTTGATGAATTCCAATTTTTGAATGAAACAGGTTTGGATTCAACTAAGAAGAAGGATGAAGTTGTTCTTGTTTTGAACGTGCTATCGCGAGGTGATGAACTTCCATCGCGAGGCGAGATTTCATGCTATCACGAGGCGAGGATCATCCATCGCGAGGCGAGAAGAGGAGTGAAAGGATCTGAGACTGCACTGGGCTTCCCTTCGTACACGGGCCGTCGCGAGGCGAGCTTGGGCCATCGCTAGGCGATGGCCGTTATCCTGCAATTGTAAATAGACAGAGAAAACATTTTGTTACGATCTTTTTCATAGTTTTCGTTTTCTGAACTTAGAAATATTTGGGTTTTGACCCATAGCTCTGCTAGGGTTCCTTTTTCTTCCATTTCCATTGATGATTCAAGCTTGGGAACAACACCTTGAAGAATCAATGGCTTTTTCCTCTCCCATTTGTTTGATTTCTCTCATCTCTTCTTTTTCTTATGAGTAGCTAAATTTCTTATGGCTAGGGTCAGATGAACATTATAAATACTCTTATGTGATCTGATTTGTTTTTCTTTACAAGTCAATTCATGGATTTGAACATTCTACTCATTGCTTAATGCTAATCAATACTTGATCATTATTGGTTTGGATGTGGGTATTACTTCAAATTGGGAAATTCATTTTAATGCTGGACCTGAGTAGAGTTGACATAATTATGATTGAATATAGGGATATATCATTGTAATTATGTGTTCCATTAAATCACTGTTATTAATGCTTAACTTGAATTAACAATTACCTAAGGAATTGGGAGTTGTGATTGGGTTAAAGAGGTTTTGAATCAAGGAATTGATCTTGGCCTAATTTGTTGATTGGAACTTCAAATGCATGATTATTGCTTGTATTGAGAATTCATCAGTAGCATAAGAGGGTAAACAATGGGATTCGACCCCTAGCCGCTTTTCTCAATAGACTTTCTTCTCCTTAAAAATCCAAAAATATTCTTTAATTTGTCAATTGCTCTGTTTTTAGTTCATTTCTTTTACACTTGTTAAAAACCAATACAATTCAAAGTTATCAAATCATTTTCTCAGTTCAATTAGTGATTTCCAAGTTTACATTGATAATTGACACACAATCCTCGTGGGATCGACAATTTTATTCACTCTTTATTACTTATACGATTTGGTACACTTGCCAAATTATTAACATAGTACTAGACAGCCCATGTAATTTGAAGATGTGATCCAAAAAAATTTGAGTGACATCCATAGCTGTGTAAGGATGGGATAAGGTTAGGAAATGAGCATATTTACTAAGCCTATCCACCACCACAAAAATCACCTATTTCCCATGAGAATGTGGTAACCCTTCAATAAAATCCATACTAATGTCATTCCACACCCTATTAAGGATGGGTAGGGGCTGTAATAACCTGGGAGAGGCAGCCAAATCCTGTTTACACCTCCGATAAATATCATAGTGTCTCACATAATGCTAAATATCCTTAAGCATCCCTTTCCAAAAGAATAAAGATTTTACCCTAGCAGCTGTAACATCACGACTAGAATGGCCCCAAACTGGTGAATCATGTAACAACCTCAGAATCAGCAGCTTGAGATCTGGATTTGAACCAATGACTAACTTGCCTTTTTGTCTAAGCTCACCCTTATGCCAAGAGTATTTCGGGTGCTTGCTAGGATCCTGCAGAATTTCCTTGATCAGTATTTGTATGCTTGAATCTGTAGACCAGTCGTCTTTAATTTGTTCCAATAACCCTTCATTAGCATTATTAAGCATCAGTGGCAACAACTCGGCACCAGGCCTTCTAGACAAAGCATCAGCAACTAAATTTTCAGCACCCTCCTTGTAATGAATCTCAAAATTGAACCCCATAAGTTTGGACATCTATACTTGTTGGAAAGGTGTGTTCAAATGCTGCTCTAAGAGGAAATTTATGCTCTTTTAGTCAATTTTGATAATAAAATGTCCATGAGATAAGTATACCGCCCATTTTTGAACTGCATACACTATGGCTAAGAGTTCCCTCTCATAAATGGACATGGTTTGTTGTTTAGGACCTAAGGCCTTGCTAATGTAAGCAATGGGATGCTTGTCTTGCATTAACACCGCGCCAATACCAGACCTCGAAGCGTTAGTTTCCACCACAAAAGTTTTGGAAAAATTGGGGAGAGCCAACACAGAAGCTGAAATTAGAGCATTTTTCAAAGATTGGAAGGCTGCAATTAAACTTATTGACCACTAGAAGCAATCTTTTTTAAGCATATCAGCCAAAGGTTTGGCAATTTTGTCAAAATCCTTCACAAACCTTCTATAGTAGCCAGCCAGGCCTAAAAATCCTCTAAGTTGTTTAATGTTAGAGGGTTGTGGCCAATCTGCCACAGCCTGTATCTTACAGGAATTAGTCGAAACACCTGCACTAGATATGAAGTGGTCGAGGTACTCCACCTTAGAAGTGGCAAAACTGCATTTACTCTTTTTTAGATAGAGTTTCTGATCCTTGATAACTTGGAAAATTGTCTTGAGATGTACCACATGATCCTCAAGTGTGGGGCTATATATAAGAATGTCATCAAAGAATATGATAACAAACCTTCTTAAGAAAGGGTGAAAAATATGGTTCATCAATGCTTGGAAAGAAACAGGTGCATTTGTTATCCTGAATGGCATAACCAAGTATTCAAAATGCCCTGCTGATGTTCACATATTTGATGCATTAATAAGCCTTCATTTTTAGTCATTTACACTCTTCATGCACTTAATAAATTAAGTTTGGTTATGTTTTGTATGTTTTGAACTCAAAATGGATTTAATTGAATTTTTTAGCATGATTTACGTCTTACACTAATCCTATATTTGGGTCATATCTTGGGCTGTAGGTGGATATTTAAGGTGAATCTTATGTCATTCTAAAGATAAGAGAGAGTTCTACAATCTTTATGAAGACATCAAAGACTCAATCACACGTTTGGATGGCTCAAATTGGCATTGAATCAAGAACTAAAGTGTTGCTCCTGGCAGAATAACCTATGTGTACTGTTCATTACACTGCTCGTGGTGAAAGTTGTAGAGTGGGCTGAAATTTTGATGGTTGATAGTTAAGACTCAAATCTACAACTTTCATGTTGTACACTTTTCCTGATTCAGACTCCTTGGAGGTGATATTGGGCTTGGAAGTCAGAACAGAGGAGCTGCGTCTGGGCCTGAGTAGTGTGCAGTAATTTGAACATATCTGGAGCTATAGAAATGATATTGGGCTCAAACCAAAGCCATTTGAAAGCTAAGATCCAGACCTACAATCTTCATGAAGACCACTTGGCTCAAAAATGACGAATACAATGATTTCAGAGTTGCATGATTTCGGAGACAAAGAATCTCCATAATTTTCCACTCACCAAAAGTCATTCAACATTTTTCACTCATCCACCTACTCCACTCATCCACCTACTCCACTCAACCACCATGACTCAGCCCCCTTTTGACATTTTGTACCTCTAAACCCTCTATAAAAGGGAGGCTATGTAGATCATTGTAACATGTAAAAGCTTTTATGTAGTAGTGTTGTTATAATTAAAGTTTTAGTGTTTCATTTTGGAGAATTCTCTTCTTCTCTTCATCTCCTCCTCTCTCTTTGTTATTTTCATTTTTGTATGGTTCTTGAAGGTTCTCCAATGGTGATGGTTATGGAGAGCTAAACTTCTTTAATCAATCCAAGAGATTGATAAGCTTGATGATTAATCCTGAGATCTTGTTTTAATTGTTATACGTTCATCTATTAATCAAGTTTCTCTTTCTCTTCTTCTCTTGTTTAAATTCTGATTTAATGCTTAATTTGATTGGGATTTGCATATGTTAATTGTGTAATTATCAGATGTCAAGAGATGAATTCAGAGGTTATATAATTTATCAAAGGTGTTTGATGAAATATTTAGCTTGGTTGGATCTTGGTTTTTAAGTTAATTTGGGTTTTGGATGGATGCTTAATTTGTCTAACCTTAATTAATTGAATTTTAGAAGCGTTTCTAGTAGAAGATCCATAGATCATTGAGAGGCGTCTTGATGTGATCTAAGACCAAAGATTTGGTTGATAGTTGAACGGATTTATAAAGATCAAGGATGGATTAAAATCAAGATTTGTTAATTCTCTTGGATTGGTTGTTTTCTCAATCTTGTTTACTCATTTTAATTGTTCTTTGTTGTTTAACCTTGCAAAACTCTTTCCCCCTATTTATTAACCTCTTAATCTGACTTCATAATTAGAGTGATCTACGGGCTCGACCCGAAGTTACCTTATGCTACAAGCAGTTTTGGTAAATCGGTTATAAAATGATTTAAATTTGATAATCTCGACAAGTGTCAAATTTTTGGCGCCGTTGCCGGGGACCATTCTAATTTTGTTCAATCTTATTAAGAGTATATTTAACTACTAATCCCTCACTAACCTTTGTGTTGCTGTGTTTTGGTGATTTTTAGGAGAAAACGGGTGATTACGGGTCATTTTGCAGAATTTCGTATTTACAGAAAATGTGCCCAGAATAAGCTGAAACTTGGTCAGTTGAAGGAAAACGGCCTAATAAACAAGACTCACAATAAATTGTGAGGTCACCCCTGGTTTTTCCAAAATCCATCGTTTAGACCAGTTTTTCAATTTTTTAATATTTTTTATTACATTTTTAGTTTCATTTTTGTGTAGTTTTCATGTTTGTATAAGTCCTATAATTTTTAAAAATCATTTCATTAGTCAATTAGATTTATTTTGATATATTTTTAGAGTTGTCTAGTGTATTTTACTTGTTTACTTATTTTGTTTTATTTTATTTTTATGTTTTGATTAATGCATGACTAGGTCTAATCCTGATATCTTACTTGAATTTGATCCTGAGATTGATAGAACATTGCATAGGTTGATTAGAACTCGTAGGCTAAGTGAAAGAATTGAGTCTGAATTTAGTTGTGACATTGAATCTGAAAGTGCACATGAGAACTTAGGTGATTCTAAAATCATGGCTGATAACAGGCAAAATAGGACCCTTAAAGAACTTGTTGCTCTTGATGTAACTTACCAGTCTTTGTGCATTCAATATCCTAATCTTGATGCTGACTTTGAGTTAAAATCTGGATTGATACACTTGTTGCCCAAGTTTCATGGTCTTACAGGTGAAGATCCCCATAAGCACTTAAAGGAGTTCCATGTGGTCTGTTCAACTATGAAGTCACATGGAATCTCTGAGGAGCATATCAAGTTGAGGGCATTCCCTTTCTCTCTTGCTGATGTAGCCAAGGATTGGTTGTTCTACCTTTCACCAGGTTATGTCACGAGTTGGGATGATATGAAGAAATTATTCTTGGAGAGGTTCTTCCTCGCATCCAGAGCACCGCCATTAGAAAAGACATTTGTGGTATAAGGCAAATGGTGATGAGACCTTGCATGAGTATTGGGAGAGATTCAAAAGCGTGTTCGAGTTGTCCCCACCATCAAATTAGTGATCGCTCTTGATTCAATATTTCTATGAGGGCTTCTTTGCGATGGATAGAAGTATGGTGGATGCCGCATCTGGAGGTGCATTGGTGGATAAAACCCTACTGCAACAAGAGATTTGATAGCAAATATGGCAGCCAATGCTCAACAATTTGGCACAAGAGCCCTTACCTCAACCAGAGGAGTTAATGAAGTTCAATCGTCTCATGTAGATCAACGAGAGAATGGAACATAGACTTGATGAATTGACTTCTTTGGTGAGGCAATTAGCGGTGGGACAACATGTACCAGGTTACGTACAAGAACCTGCGAAGGGTGTGTGGCATTTGCTCTTGCTCATCTCATCCCTACTTGATGCATGCCCCACACTTCAGGATGGTGGTTCCGCGTTTCCCGGCAAACGATCGATTGCAAAGGTGGCATTTTTCCTAGTAGACCTCAATATCGCTAGCGGTCAATGACCAAGATATGATCCATTTTCTAATACTTATAACCCTGGTTGGAGGGACCATCCTAACTTGAGATATGGGAATTCTAGTCGGCAACAATCCCAACAAAGAAGAATTTAGATATCAAGTCAGTAGGTCCTAGCAACAAATACCAACTACCTGCATTCAGACAACAATAAACTGCGTAAATGCGACCACGTGCGGCAAAGACCCTCATGTTGCCAAGTCCAAAGCCAACCACTCCATCCGAGCCATCATTAGAAGATTTGATGAAACAAATGGCTACAAATAATGTTCGGTTCCAACAAAATGTCAATGCCACCATTCGAACACCGCAAACTCGTTGGGCGGTGGCCACCACCGTGAGTGAATTGAAAAGCCAAGGATCAAGCCAATTGCCTTCACAAACAACAAGAACCCAAGAGGCAATGTAAGTGCCATTACCTTGAGAAGTGGCAAAGAAATTGATGGTCCTAGTACGCCTGACGAGCTCCCATTGCAGCAGCCAGAGATTGATCAGACACAACAAAATTCGTATGATGCCCCAGTCCAGAAGAAATGTACAGAGAATTCAGACTTGAACATTCCACTACCCTTCCCAAACAGAGTGACACAATCCAAGCAGAAATGGAAAAGGAAGTCATGGAGACATTCAGAAAGATGGAAATCAATATTCCCCTCCTAGATGCAATCAAACAAATTTCCAAGTATGCCAAATTCCTCAAGGAGTTGTGTACTCACAAGAGAAGATTTAAGGGTACTGAGAAAGTCAGTATGGGCAGAAATGTTTCTGCGATGATTCAGCCAAGCATGCCAAAGAAATGTAAAGATCCTGGAACTTTCACAATTCCTTGCACTATAGGTAATTCCAGATTTGACCATGCAATGCTAGATTTGGGTGCTTCTATTAATGTCATGCCTACGTCAGTGTATAAGTCTTTGAACATTGGCACCTTACACCCCACTGGTATAGTGATTTAGCTAGCAAACAGACTATCTCACCACCTGCAGAGTCTTTGGAAGATGTGTTGGTGCGAGTAAATGAGCTAATTTTCCCAGCAGACTTCTACATTCTGGACATGGAAGATGAGTCTTCAACAAACCATGCTCCATTGATCCTAGGCAGACCTTTCCTCAAGACAGCCAAGACCAAGATAGATGTGCATGCTGGCACCCTTTCCATGGAATTTGGTGACGATGTGGTACAATTTAACATTTTTGAGGCCATGAGACATCTCCTAGAGGAGCATTCTGTTTTCCATGTTGATGTTATTGATATGCTAGTTGATGATGCTTATGCTGATATTTATGCTGAATTTCCTGATATTACTTGATTTTTTGGATTACATTACACATGAAACATGTCTTGACCGTGATATTGTACCATGTGTCTTTGCATGTCTTTGAGATTTATGCGATTATGAGTGGTGACGTAGGCTTTCTTGACTTGAATGATGCGGCATGTGAAAATGAGAGTCGGGAGTATGTCGAATTTAATGTTTCTTGAGTTGCTTGTTTCAAATAGCTTGCTTTGCCTTTCTATTGTGCATCCCCCATCCTTAGAGCTAAAGACTTTGCCAGACCATCTTAAATATGCATATTTGGAAGATGGTGAGAAGCTGCCAGTGATTGTCGCTAAGAATCTGCAACCTGAACAAGAAGAAAAATTGCTGCAGGTTTTGAGGCAACATAAGCGTGCTATTGGATGGACACTTGCAGACATTCCTGGTATTAGTCCCTCCACATGTATGCATAGGATTTTATTGGAGGAAGATACCAAGCCAGTGAGGCAACCCCAAAGGAGACTAAATCCCTTGATTCTGGATGTGGTGAAGAAGGAAGTGACCAAGCTACTGCAAGCTGGCATTATTTATCCCATATCTGACAGTAAATGGGTGAGCCCAGTGCAAGTGGTTCCAAAGAAATCTGAGTCACAGTAATTGTAAATCAGAATAATGAGCTCCTTCCCACAAGAATCCAGAACAGTTGGCGGGTGTGCATTGATTATAGGCGGCTTAACCAGGCCACTAGGAAAGATCATTTTCCATTGCCTTTCATTGATCGGATGTTGGAGAGACGGGCGGCAAGTCGCATTATTGTTTCTTGGATGGATATTCGGGCTATTTTCGATTCATATAGCCCCGAGAAGACCAAGAGAAAACCACTTTCACTGTCCATTTGGAACATTTGCATACGGGAGAATGCCGCTTTGTCTCAGTGCAACGCCTCAGGAACCTTTCAAAGGTGTATGGTCGATATCTTCTTCTCGAATTTTTAGAGAGTTGCATGGATGTGTTTATGGATGATTTTACTGTCTATGGCTCTTCCTTTGATGCATGTTTGGATAGTTTGGATCGAGTTTTGCATAAGTGCATTGAAACTAACCTTGTCCTGAATTTTGAGAAATGTCATTTCATGGTAGAACATGGTATAGTTTTAGGGCATATAGTATCTAGCAAGGGTGTTGAGGTAGATCCTGCAAAAATAGATATCATTTCATGCCTATCTTACCCCACATGCGTGTAGGAGGTTCGTTCTTTCCTTGGTCATGCAGGTTTCTATCGGCGGTTCATAAAGGATTTTAGCAAAATTGCCCTTCCACTGTCCAACTTGTTGCAAAAGGATGTAGAGTTTCACTTTGACCAGAGATGTAAGGATGCCTTCAATCACTTGAAGCAAGCATTGACCAGTACACCTATCATCCAGCCACCAGATTGGACACTTCCATTTGAACTCATGTGTGATGCCTCTAATTATGCATTGGGAGCTGTCCTTGTACAGAGAGTCGGCAAAGTGCCTCATGTCATTTCCTATGCTTCGAGGACTTTAGATGCTGCACAAGCCAACTACACTACAACCGAAAAGGAACTTTTAGCAATTATTTTTGCTTTAGATAAATTTTGATCATATTTGCTTGGTTCTAGAGTGGTTGTATTTTCAGATCATGCAGCTTTGAAGTTTCTCCTGAAAAAGCCCGATGCAAAGCCTAGGTTGATTAGATGGATGTTGCTTTTACAAGAGTTTGATATTGATATCAGAGATAAGAATGGAGCAGAGAACCTAGTGGCAGATCACTTGAGTCGGATTGAAAAAGAGGCTGATTCTGTTCCTATCCATAATGCCTTCCCTGATGAGCAACTTTTCAGATGCAAGGTAACATCCCTTGGTTTGCAGATTTGGTTAATTTCTTGGTTGCTAGAGCACTACCTGCACATTTCACTAAGGCATAGATTGATAAACTGAAAAGTGAGTCAAAATATTATGTGTGGGATGACCCTTATTTGTGGAGATTTTGTAGTGACCAAGTCATTAGGAGATGTATTCCTGATCATGAGTTTGATTCTGTTCTTAGTTTTTGTCATGCACTTTCCTGTGGGGGACATTTTGGACCTACTCGTACAGCTAGGAAAGTTTTGGACTCTGGATTATATTGGCCCACTCTATTTCGTGATGCATATTTGTTTTGTAAATCTTGTGAACAATGCCAGAGAACAGTGAATATTTCTCGTAGGAATGAGATGCCCCAACAACCTTTGTTGTTCTGTGAAATATTTGATGTTTGGGGTATTGATTTTTTATGGGTCCTTTTCCTGTGTCATTTGGTTTTGTTTACATTCTGCTTGCTGTGGATTATGTATCTAAATGGGTAGAGGCAAAAGCCACTCGGACTGATGATTCCAAGGTTGTTGTGGATTTTGTTAAATCACATATTTTCTGCAGGTTTGGAGTTCCAAAAGCCATCATTAGTGATCAGGGTTCGCATTTCTGTAATCGAAGCATGGAAGCCTTGATGAAAAAGTATGGAGTCTAGCATAGAGTTTCTACACCTTACCATCCCCAGACTAATGGGCAAGCCGAGGTTTCCAACAGAGAGATCAAGCGGATACTTGACAGCTTCAACCTAACAGAAAGAGGGAGCAAAAGGCTTGAGGATGCTTTATGGGCTTATAGGACCGCCTATAAGACTCCGATTGGGATGTCTCCTTATCGGATTGTTTTTGGCAAAACATGCCACTTGCCAGTGGAAATTGAGCATCGTGCATTTTGGGCAGTAAAAATGTGTAACTTGGACCTAAATCAAGCAGGCATGGAGCGAAAGCTACAGTTGCAGGAATTGGAGGAGATCCGCTTGGAGGCTTATGAGAGTTCCAAACTTTATAAAGAGAAGACCAAAGCCTTCCATGATAAGAAGATCATGAGAAAAACATTTAAGATTGGTCAAAAAGTTCTCCTCTATAACTCCCGCCTCAAACTTATGCCCGGAAAGCTCAGATCTAGGTGGCTTGGTCTATTTGTTGTTACTAAGATTTTTTCTTATGGTGTTGTGCAGGTTACAAGTGAGACTACTACAAAAGCTTTCACAGTCAATGGACATCGCCTCAAACCATTTTATGAGGGAGCTCAAGAGGATATTTTGGAGGAGGTCCACTTGCAAGAAGTTGTCTACCCCACTTGATAATTAAGATGCTGCCTCAATGAAAAAAAAAAAAAACAGCTGTGTGCCCGACAATGAGGTAGGTAGTCACTCGGAAGCATGTGGAGGTCATTTTTTCTTCAGCGACAACAACTGCGGAAATCTTGCAGTATGGATTTTATTGGCCTACTTTATTCAAGGTCTGTTACACCTTTTGCAAAAGCTGCAAAAATTCGTCAAAAAGTTCTGCTTTGAGATTATCATCTGCACCTACTCCTTGAAAAATTGAGATCTAGGTGGCGCGGTTCTTTGGTTGTCAAACACGTGGGGCCGTAGATATTGAGGATCTTAGGAATGGTAATGCGCTTAAAGTTTATGGACAAAGACTCAACCATTCCTGGAAAACCAAGTTCTTGAGTTCTTTGTGTTGCCGGTTAAGTGGCGGATATGGTACTCCGTGACTCTCAAGTCGGTTTATTTTTCAGTTTCCCAAAATAACTGAATTCTTCTTCTCCTTCAAAATGGATGTTATTCTTTCAAACCTGAGCAAATATTTTCCTTCTCTTCCTCAAAATGCTCTGAGAAAAATCTACAAAGATCGATGTGAAAGATTGAGACTGTTAATGCACAAAGGTATACCAGAAGATGTACGTTGGATAATTGAAGCAAAGGTCCGATTAGCAGGTGAGTCCTCAATTTCATTTGACTCATATATGCCCGGTCTTGGAAGAAGTTCATATTCTAAAAGGAGAAGAGCAAAAAGGTTACAAGTCTGTCACAAATGTGGACGATGGAACTGTAACAAGCGATGTCGTACTTTGGGGATGGTTTCCGCAAATAGAGAAGATAAAATTTTCTTCATTAAGAATGGACTGAGTAAGGAGTCATTAGATGATATCTTATTGACTCTTGAGACGCATTCTTGTGGATTGGTGCATCGTGAAATTCTTAAATTATGGAATCTCTTCAAGGACGAACAAGAGCGTTATAGTCTTGGGAATCTGACTCAAAAAGACCCTGTTTGCCAATTTATAAGAAAATTGGATGGGAAGCTTATCCTCGACTCATAGAAGGCGTTTAAGCCGTTTACGGACGTGAAACCGAGAGGAAGATGTGAGCCATAATCACAACAACATGTATATATTATCTTGTACATTTAAAAAAAAAAAAAAAAAAAAAAGAAAAAAAAAGGCGAAACTTCGGTTGTACTTGGTCTTTAATTAGATTAGGAGCCCCTGCCAGTGGAGTGGCACCCGTCATTGACTCGGGTGGACCTTCGCACGCCGGTCGGTAAAAAAAGTTCGTGTGCCATGCTCTGCAGAGAGCGCGCAAGTATTCCCAGTGTTTTAACCAAAGGCTCGCTTGTTGATGGACAGAAAGAAGCGTCCCGTGTTTGCATTCTCGCGTGACAATGCCTCTGAGCTGGATCCTGTGATTTAATGCCATGGGCTCTTCAGCGACCTCTCACTGGTTGTGGTCGTTGGTGGTAGCTGTCAGATTTACGCACTTTAATTAGTGGCGTCGTAGCTCAATCCAAAATATCCCACAAGCGGGAGGGAGAAGAATGCCCAGATTGGCTGAGCCGTCTTGGTATTACTGCACTCATGACGCGCAGTATAAAGATCTGCCATGAAACCTGTATATAAAGGTATGTAATCATTTGTTATTATTATTTTATCTTTGTATGATTTTGTTGAATTTTGGTTTTGGACAGACGATCCTTTGGATGGGATCCTTCGGGAGTTTCTAGACTTCTTTACCCTGATGGTTTTCTTGAAGTTAAAAAAAAAACACAAAAAAAAAAGATTTTATGTTTTTTAAATTCAACCTTTTCTGACAACAGTCGACCTACCCTTCTAGGTGCAATTATTTCCCTTTCCATTCTTGTTCTTATTTAAACACTTCATTTTCTCCTTCATCTTCAACTCAGAAATACTCAAAGGGAGGAAGAGTATAGAATGGGGCCTTCTATTCGTAACCTCAAAAATGTCTGTGTTTTTTGTGGGTCGAGTTATGGGAAGGGATTAGAGTTTGTAAACGCAGCTAGTACTCTTGGTCGATCACTTGCTGCGAGGAATATTCATATTGTATATGGGGGAGGTTGTCGTGGGTTAATGAGGGTTTCACTTTCTCGCTTTTATAGGAGGCATGATCGGTTTTAGGTGTTATTCCTAAACCTTTAGCTGAAAATAACATCAATGGCAAGACAGTTGGAGAAGAAATTCAGGTAACATCCATGCATGGACGCATGAAAATAATGATTGATAATTCTGATGCATTTCTTGTCTTACCAGGTGGTTTTGGTACTTTGGAAGAAATTTTTCAAATTGTCTCTTGGGCTGAACTGAACATCCACCATAAACCCATTGGTTTGTTGAATGTTAATAATTTCTTTGACCTTTTATTATTTTTTCTTGACAAAGTTGTGGAACAAATTTATCACTCCTTCTAAGCAAGACAACTTCTTATCTCTCGCCTCCACTATTGATGAGCTCATTGATAAATTGGAAGCTTTTGAGTATGTACCTGATAAGGTATTAGCTCAGATAGATTAGTCAACAGGAAGCAGCGAAGGAAGTAACAAGAAAAGCAAGCCAGATCTGAAACTTTCTCTTTAATCGGTTTGATTTTATTGTACTTTGTTTCTGTTTAAATTTGTGTCTGCTTTCTCCAATAGGTAATTTATTCTATCCTTTACTCATCTATATTTTAACATTGAGGACAATGTTGTGATCTAGTTGGGGGGGAAGGAAAATTGACCTAAAACAAAAAACAAAAAAAACAAAAAAAAATTGTTGTTGTTTTGTTTAGAAAACATGATATGATTGTCATGGACTTATTAAACCAATTAGTGATGGCAGAGTAAGGAGTAATTTTTTCTCTTGAGACGCATCTTAATTGGTGGCAGAGTAAGGAGTGTTTTTAGGTAGTAATTAATTAGTATTAAATTGTGGAAGTACTTAAGTTTTATTATTTGATTTCTTTTTAGGGTCTGATGTGGCACTGACGGTGTGTTTCTTTTCCTGCTTGGCGTTGATTCACTTCTTATCAGGTTGTGTTGCTCTTTTCTATCTCTCTCTTTTACATTAAGGACAATGTTATATTAAGTGTGGGGGAGAGATTTTAGCATTTTTTTTGTTTTGTTGTTAAAAAAAAAAAGGGTTCATTGCATGATTGAATAACGTTTCTTCCTTCTTGAACTGATATGCTTGGTTATGGATGATTGAATTGATGAATTGAGTTTGATAGATGCATACCTTGTGAGATTTTGAGCCTAATGGATGGATTCAACATTTATGTCATTCTCTTCTTTCTTGTGTGATTTTCACTCATGTTAATGACCACTCTAGAACTTGCTTTGATTCTTTTTGAGGCTACGTTTCACTTGCATGCATGAACATGATTGAGGCCCTCTTTCTTAGCTAGTTTAACCAAATAGCCAACCTTGTTTTCAATATGATATCAAGCACTCTTTTGACTTCTTGAAAATTTTCTGATTCTTGCCAACCTTGTATATTTTCCTTTACTTAACCCCTTTGAGCTTATTTGACCATTCCTTGTTTCTAGCTCATTATGTGCCTTAAATGAAAAACCGTGTTCTTACTTTACCTTAGGGAATAAAAGAACATTAGCTTGGTTAATGGATGAGTTTTTGAACAAGTGTGGGGATGTGTGTACAAAATGGTTGTTGAAAAAGGAAAGAGTGCCTAAAAAAAAAAAAAAAAACAAAAAAAAAGAGAAAAAAATGTATGTATATAGTTATGTTCATATATATATAAAAAAAAGGATTGAGAAATGAATATGTAAAGGGTTATACATTAGAGTTGGGATGAACTTTTATGCTTGTTATTTGAACTCATTCTCATTTGCTTTTATTCTCTTTGGTATTTATCCTCTCATATCCATTTTACCCTCTTCTGTTACCTTGACCTCACTACAACCTTGAATAAAGTCCTCATGATTTTTGTATGCATGTGTTTTGAGTAGTGGAGAAGTAGAAGATAAACAAGCTTATGGTAGTGCAATTTTCATGGTTGAATTGAGTGAAATACCTACCTTTTAAATACTTGAGAGATTGAGAGTGAATTCTGTGAGGATCTATCATTCTTTACTCATGCTTTTCAATTGAAGTATCCTTGCTTGTTGATTTGAGATGTGAAGATGTGTTACCTCATGAATGTTTTGATTACTTGAATTATTAATTGCTCTTCATTCTTAAATATTATTAGAAATTGAGTCTTTTAGAATGTTTAACTTTTGAGTCAGTTTTATTTTGTTTTTGTGTGTTTTGCCCAGGAGTGCAAAAAGTTAAGTGTGGGGGAATTTGATGTTCACATATTTGATGCATTAATAAGCCTTCATTTTTAGTCATTTACACTCTCCATGCACTTAATAAATTAAGTTTGGTTATGTTTTGTATGTTTTGAACTCAAAATGGATTTAATTGAATTTTTCAAAGATGATTTACGTCTTACACTAATCTTGTATTTGGGTCATATCTTGGGCTGTAGGTGGATGTTTAAGGTGAATCTTATGTCATTCTAAAGATAAGAGAGAGTTCTACAATCTTCATGAAGACATCAAAGACTCAATCACACGTTTGGATGGCTCAAATTGGCATTGAATCAAGAACTAAAGTGTTGCTCCTGGCAGAATGACCTATGTGTACTGTTCATTACACTGCTCGTGGTGAAAGTTGTAGAATGGGCTGAAATTTTGATGGTTGATAGTTAAGACTCAAATCTACAACTTTCATGTTGTACACTTTTCCTGATTCAGACTCCTTGGAGGTGATATTGGGCTTGGAAGTCAGAACAGAGGAGCTGCGTCTGGGCCTGAGTAGTGTGCAGTAATTTGAACATATCTGGAGCTATAGAAATGATATTGGGCTCAAACCAAAGCCATTTGAAAGCTAAGATCCAGACCTACAATCTTCATGAAGACCACTTGGCTAAAAAATGACGAATGCAATGACTTCAGAGCTGCATGATTTCGGAGACAAGGAATCTCCATAATTTTTCACTCACCAAAAGTCATTCAACATTTTCCACTCATCCACCTACTCCACTCATCCACCTACTCCACTCAACCACCATGACTCAGCCCCCTTTTGACATTTTGTACCTCTAAACCCTCTATAAAAGGGAGGCTATGTAGATCATTGTAACATGTAAAAGCTTTTATGTAGTAGTGTTGTTATAATTAAAGTTTTAGTGTTTCATTTTGGAGAATTCTCTTCTTCTCTTCCTCTCCTCCTCTCTCTTTGTTATTTTTATTTTTGTATGGTTCTTGAAGGTTCTCCGATGGTGATGGCTATGGAGAGCTAAACTTCTTTAATCAATCCAAGAGATTGACAAGCTTGATGATTAATCCTGAGATCTTGTTTTAATTGTTATACGTTCATCTATTAATCAAGTTTCTCTTTCTCTTCTTCTCTTGTTTAAATTCTGATTTAATGCTTAATTTGATTGGGATTTGCATATATTAATTGCGTAATTATCATATGTCAAGAGATGAATTCAGAGGTTATATAATTTATCAAAGGTGTTTGATGAAATATTTAACTTGGTTGGATCTTGGTTTTTAAGTTAATTTGGGTTTTGGATGAATGCTTAATTTGTCTAACCTTAATTAATTGAATTTTAGAAGCATTTCTAGTAGAAGATCCATGGATCATTGAGAGGCGTCTTGATGTGATCTAAGACCAAAGATTTGGTTGATAGTTGAACGGATTTATAAAGATCAAGGATGGATTAAAATCAAGATTTGTTAATTCTCTTAGATTGGTTGTTTTCTCAATCTTGTTTACTCATTTTAATTGTTCTTTGTTGTTTAACCTTGCAAAACTCTTTCCCCCTATTTATTAACCTCTTAATCTGACTTCATAATTAGAGTGATCTACGGGCTCGACCCGGAGTTATCTTATGCTACAAGTAGTTTTGGTAAATCGATTATAAAATGATTTAAATTTGATAATCTCGACAAGTGTCACCTGCATGAGTTTTAAATGCTGTTTTGTATTCTTCACCAGCCACCATTCGCACTTGATGATAACCGGATCTCAAATCCAGCTTGGAATATACTCTTGAACCTCCTAATTCATCCATCAAATATTCAATGAGGGGAATAGGAAACCTGTCCTTAACTGTTTATTGATTCAACGTTCGATAGTCCACACATAGTCTCCATGAACCATCTTTTTTTTAAACCAACACTATTAGGGATGCATATGGACTGTTGCTATGTTGAATGACTCCCTGGTCAAATATTTCATCAACTAGATTATTCACTATATCCTTTTGAATGATGGAATACCTATAGGGCCGCAAGTTAAAGGGAATGGATCCCTCCTTCAAAGGAATTCTATGGTCAAAACACAGTTTGCATAGAGGTAAATGTGTTGGCTCCTCAAAGATTGCATTGAACTTTATGATAAGCTCATCAATCTCCACTGGTACTTTGAGACTCTGAACTTCTGCAGAATTGAGGTTGCAAGTAGGGACTTCAAAATGATTATTAGACTTGTTCATGTATAAGAAACACAGTTGAGCACCTTGTTGCACAGCTTGAGTAAAAGTTTTTTTATTGATCAATTTGATGCCAGATGGTTTAGCACCCCTTAATACAAACTTTTTCCCTTTCACAGAAAATTCCATTTGCAGCTTAGTAAAATCCCATATGATTGGGCCCAGGGTAGTCAATCACTACACTCCTAAAACTAAGTCACAGCACCCTAAAAGTAGCACCATCATGTCAGAAGTGAATTTGGATTGTTGTAATTGCCAAGAAAAACCTCTGCAGATGTATGGGGCATCCAGTCGAGTCCCATCAGCCACAACAACTGAAAGTGGAGTGATAACTTCTAATTTACACCCTAACTTCTTAGCTAATTCCAAGTCTAAGAAATTATGTGTGCTGCCACTATCAATTAAAATTTGCAGCAACTTCTTATTATAAAGACCACTTACTCGCATGGTTTGGTAATTGGATGCCCCTGGCAAGGCATTCATAGACAATTGGGGCCTTTCACCTTGAGTAGTGTTCACAGTCACAACTCCACCCTCTTCTATTATCTCTATTTCCTCATCCATTGATTCATCATCATCCATTTTCATCACCAAGAGCTGAGATTTTCTATGTTTCAGTTGGTGTCTAGGTGTAAAGGTTTCATCACAGAACATACATAGACCCTTAGCCCTCCAATCTGCCATGTCAGCTGCATTGTAAGTTCTAGGAGCCTTACTTATGAGGGGTTCAGCTGTCTGGTTTTGATAACTTGGGTTACTTCCATAATTAGATTTATTGGTTGCTGCATGGGTTTAAAAGTTGAGGTATTAGGGCAGTTATTGTACTTATTCCCAGTCAGATTGGATTTTGAGGCCTCATGTAGTTTGGCTAAATTTGCAGCATGTGCTATAGAAGTAGGACTAAACATCCTCACATGCATTTGAGTGTTATGCTCCAAGCCTGCTAGAAATATACTCAGGGATTGCTCTGAGGGTAGTGTCACCTGGGTTAAAGCTAACTCAAACTCATCAATATAATCTTGCACCTTACCAGATTGTTTCACTTGAATTAAAGATGAAAGAGGATCATCATAAGTTTCACCAAAATGCATAGTGATATCAGCTATATATTGGGGCCAGATGGGATAAATGTTGAATTTCGACCTCATATAATTAAGATGCCATTGTAAGGTGCTATCCTCTAAATGGATTGAGGCCAATTGTACCTTAGATTCAGGTGGAGTGTTGTCTAGAGAGAAAAACTGCTCACACTTGTATAATCATTCCTTAACCTTTGACCCATCAAACCTGGAAAATTCTATCTTAGAGATTCTTGTGGAATAGTGGTTTTGGGTTAGATTAGACGTTCTCTAGGTAACACCAGTAGTCCAATAGACCTCATCACGAACTTCAGTTTGAGGCATTCCCAGACTGTTAGCTGAAGAGCCCTCAGGTTGTGGATGATTCAATTGGCTGCTGAACATGGTTTTGAGCTCCGAAAGGCATGCAGTTACATGATCCAGCTTTGCTTGCATTTTCGCATTTGATTTTGTTATCTTCCTTGTCAAAGATCATTCCACCTCTTGAATACTCTATTGACTACGCATTGCGTCCCTCATGGTATGAGCCTCAGGATGAAGCTTTGATACTAGTTGAGATGGAATTTTTGGATTCAGGGAGAATAACTCCGAGAATGCAATAGATTCAATGGACAAAGGAATTAATTAACCAGAATAATTCCCAGTGTTCAAGGATGAAGGTAACAATAAAAGAAAGTTTTAAGAGATGTTTGTTGATGAAAATTCTATATATTCCATTATGGCCACATGGCTATGCATATAAGCAGTAGGTGGTTACAAATCCACTAAGGATGAAAAAGTTGTAACAAACTTCCCTACTATCTTGTTGCCACATCAGCAATTATATAAAAAGAAATATAAAACGTGAATTGAAAATTAAAGCATAGGTTACATCATTATAATTGCTGTAAGACTTTTGGCGAGGTGGGTCGATCCAATTTTAGTCTAATATTATTAGTTTGATATGAATATTGGGAAAAAAAAATTCTTGGTTTTTTTCACCGACAACCCTGGGATCATTTCAAAGTTCTTATGGTGGTAATTGACTGGAGTGTGTCTAAAAAGAAAAAACATAAAATAAAAAAAGACTTATTATAAGTAAAATCAATTAATGCATCATGCACCTTAAAATAATAATGTATATGATAATAATGTATATGATAGCTTTCAGCCTAAATAATTAATAAATATTTCACAACGTATAAAAAAAAGATAGGTGTGATAATAATGTCCATGAAGAAACCTTTTAGCTGTTTATTAGTAACAAGAAAAAAAAAAGGAAAAGAAAGCAAGAACCGAACATGAAGATTCGTGAAGAAGGAGTAATGCCATTCACAATTCAAATTTGTAGGTCAAGGATCATCAGCACTTGATAAAAGCTGGCCTCATGGCCCAAAAGAAAGTAAGAACTTTTTGTAAATGCTAGTGGAACTTACCCCTTGAATCACAACAATGCCTCATGGCCCAAAAAGAAAAACTGGGCTTGAATCTTATCTGGGCTTCTGGAAGTCCAATCTATTTCTGAGGGAAATGTCTCGGTGGGCTTTAATTCAGGCAGCGGAAAGAAAAAGAGCGAAGCGCAGTCGTTTAGCAATAATAACAAGTGAAACACCACCGCCATTATCGTAATTTGCAGTTTTGAGAGGAAAGGAAGACATGCTAAGCGTGTAAATTGCAAAATACCAAATCAGAATCAGTGTCTCTGCTTCCTTCTTCTTCTTTGATTTTCAGAGTGACTCTGCATTTGTTTACAACATGGCCACCGCGTCAGGTATTCCCTTTTTCCATTCAATTTCGATCCCTTTTTTGTGGGAATTCTCATTCTCTAGGGTTTCTGTTATCAATCCCACACTGTATGATTCCACTCTTATTTTTGGTGCACAAAGAACGTAATTTTTTTATCCAATTGGGTTTTTCATCTTTTTTTAAAAAAAATTGGTTCTTTGCTGTTGATTTCTTCATTCATATCCACATAACAATTAAGACGAAATCCCAGCTAGATTTCAATTCAAAGCTGTTACTTCTTCCTGTGTTAGTTAAAGGGATGATATTTGTTAATAGTTAATACAAACAGGATGTTAATACTCGCAGGGTGTGGAGAACATGAAGAATCTAAGTTTTTTTTTTTTTTTTGCTCTATTGGGTTTAGGTTCATCAGTTTGAAACTTTTTTGCATCATTGTTCAATGGGTTGCTTGTCTCTTTTTAGTTGTAATTTTAACATGACTATGTTCCTGCCAATTTGCCTTACCTTAATTGCCCATTGTCTGTATGTTTTTGAAACTTACATGGGGTGGATTTCAGTGGCATTTAAGTCCAGGGAGGACCATCGCAAACAGATTGAGTTGGAGGAAGCGCGTAAAGCCGGGCTTGCACCAGCTGAACTGGATGAAGATGGGAAAGAAATCAACCCCCACATTCCCCAGTATATGTCATCTGCACCTTGGTATCTTAATGCTGAGAGACCTGTAAGTCCTTTTTTCCCCCTCTATTTTGTTGAGATCTGCATGAAATTGTGATATTTGATTTATAAGAACCAACATATTCAACTGTATATATATATTTTTTTGTAGAGTTTGAAACATCAAAGAAAATGGAAATCTGATCCCAATTACACCAAATCATGGTATGATAGAGGAACTAAAATTTTTCAGGCAGACAAGTATAGGAAAGGTGCATGTGAGAAGTAAGTGATCTCTCTCTCTCTCTCTCTCTTGTGTGTGTGTGTGTGTGTGTGTGTTGTGTCTGCGGATGTAATGAATGCTGCTTGTAAACAATTTAGGTTACGTTTGGTACACATGATAGTATAAGACAATAGGATAAAGTCTAATAGTATAAACAATAGGATAAGATCTTATACTATCAAACATTTGGTACAAATGGTATGAATAACTCGATAGTATATGTGACTATCTACTATGACCATACTACCCATCTAATTCCTACACAACCCAAGTCTCTCTCTTTAAGAAAGAAAACAGCAAGAAAAATTTAAGAACCTATTTGAATTATCCTAAAAAATTTAAGAACTTACAAATTAATTTAACCTAAATTAAAACCTGACCCTCATTTTCAAAAAAAAAAAACTAAAATCTAAAAGGATTAAAGAAAAAAAAAGTTAAAAGATGAAACAGAAAAAACGAAAATCAAATGGAGAGAGGCATGGTCTCTGAGACGCATAAAACAGAGGGAGGAAGGGTGGCTTCGCCAATGGTGGCGCAATGGGTGGTCCACGATGATAGTGAACGGCAACGCAGTGGATGTGCAACGGCAAGACGAATCTGGGCGGTGGTCATGGTGACTTGGGTGGAGAACAGTTAGGTCTAGTGGTTTGTGGTGGCTTGGGTCGAGGCTGGTTTAGTGGCTCGCGGATGGTGAGGGACGGCGGAGGACGACGGCTCCAGGGTGGCGTAGTGGGTCATACGGCGACGACTGAGTTTGCTGGATTCAACAAATTGCAAAGTCTTGTTGGCGTAGTGGGTCATACAAATTACTGTGTTTGGTGGTGCTTGCTGGGTTTGCAGGGGTTTGGCTGAGGTGGGGTGGTGCTTGGCCAGTTTGATTTTGATGAGAATATGGTAATTGGGTTGTTGATCTGGGATGAGGTTCTTGCTGGGGAATGATAGGCTTAGATTGAGGGGATGAAATTGAGGGGTAAGATAGGAATAGATATCCTATCAGTTCTAATCAGGGGGGTGGGGAGAAGATAGAGTAATCAGGTTAGAGTAGTAGAAAAATGTTAGACCTGATTTTATTATACTATCATATTAAATCACTAAACACCTGATAAGACTTGATAGTATTAGTTAATACTATCAGGTCTTCTTTATCCTGTCCACCAAACGCAGCCTTAATAGGATCATGAAATTTAGTATTTGGTTTGCATAGGTCTCAGGTCTTCCTTTAGTTTATTTTTTTTTTCCGTGTTTGTGTCTTGACTCTGCTTATGTTTATTGTCATTTTCTGTGACAAGATTAAGTAAGTACTTTAATATTCATTTACTTGTTATAGTTGTGGAGCTATGACGCATGATGCTAAGTCATGCATAGAAAGACCACGGAAAGTGGGAGCAAAGTGGACAAACAAGCACATTGCCCCTGATGAAAAGATAGAAACATTTGAGCTTGACTATGATGGCAAACGGGACAGATGGAATGGATATGATGCATCAACTTATGCCCGAGTCATTGAGAGGTATGAAGCTAGAGATGAAGCTCGAAAGAAGTACTTGAAGGAACAACAGCTGAAGAAATTGGAGAAGAGCAACCAAAATGGTGAGGATGCTGCAAGTGATGAGGATGAAGAGGAAGATGATCTAAGGGTAGATGAGGCAAAGGTCGATGAAAGCAAACAAATGGACTTTGCAAAGGTTGAGAAGCGTGTCCGTACAACGGGTGGTGGGAGTACAGGAACTGTGAGGTAATTTTTATGTTGCCATCATTTTAATAATGCAAGGGCAAGTTAATTGGTCCCGTACTTAAGATTATCACTTCCCTTATTTATCTTAGATGAATTGGAGCTGAAATATCTTTTCCTTCAGGAACCTACGTATTCGAGAAGATACTGCAAAATATCTTCTTAATCTTGATGTCAGTTCTGCACATTATGATCCCAAGACCAGGTCCATGCGTGAAGATCCTCTTCCAGATGCAGATCCAAATGAAAAGTTTTATGGGGTAACTTCCCTCAAGAATCAAAATTTATAGAAAATTCTATAATTTGTTTTTTACAGCTATATGTATGTTAATCTTGTATTTGGATTAAATCTGTTTTTGTACTGTAGGGTGACAACCAATATAGAAATAGTGGTCAAGCTTTGGAATTCAAGGAATTAAACATCCATGCTTGGGAAGCATTTGAGAAAGGGCAAGATGTTCACATGCAAGCGGCTCCATCCCAAGCTGAATTGCTCTATAAGAATTTTAAGGTCATGAAGGAGAAATTAAAGTATCAAACAAAGGAAACCATTGTGGAGAAGTATGGCAATGCAGCTGATGAGGACAAACTTCCAAGAGAACTTCTGCTGGGTCAGAGTGAGAGGCAAGTTGAGTATGATCGTGCTGGTAGAATTATTAAGGGACAGGTAAGATATGCATTCTAAATTTTTACGGTCCAGCTTCAAACTTCAACTTGCATATAAATCTTTCATAAAATGCTTGTTGGTGGTGTAGCTGGACTTTTTACTTGATCTGTTAACACTTCACAATTTCACAATTAGTTTTAGTTTGAACAATTAAGGATTCTGCTTTATGGTTATTGCTCATTTTTAAGATGATAGATATAGTTATCTACCCGATGCTTCCAACAGGAGGCAGCACTTCCTAGGAGCAAGTATGAAGAAGATGTTTACATTAACAACCACACTACTGTTTGGGGCTCATGGTGGAAGGATCACCAATGGGGCTATAAGTGCTGCAAGCAGACAATACGAAATAGCTATTGCACTGGTGCTGCTGGTATTG
Source organism: Ormosia semicastrata (assembly GCA_029884595.1). Taxonomy (NCBI): domain Eukaryota; kingdom Viridiplantae; phylum Streptophyta; class Magnoliopsida; order Fabales; family Fabaceae; genus Ormosia; species Ormosia semicastrata. The sequence goes on along the minus strand of JAQQTO010000055.1, from coordinate 11,743,018 downwards.
AGGCTGCTGAGGCTGCAAGTGATCTTATGAAAGCTAATATTGCCCGTAAGGAGGCTGTTGTAGGTTTGTACACCGACACCTTTCCTTTGTTTATTGTTATTACTTTTTTTTTTCCATGTTTGATCATATTTAGCATCCTCTTTTTTTATTTTTGGTAATTTTTTTTTTGTGGTAAATTTTTTTATCTTCATCTTTATTAATCTTGAATTATTTTCATGAACCTGTACAGAGGATCCTACACCAGTGGAGGAGAAAAGGCTTGCTACATGGGGAACTGATGTCCCAGATGACCTAGTCCTGGATGAAAAATTGCTTGCTGACGCACTCAAAAAGGTAAATATCAGTCTATCATTCATATTTTTCTTTACTCCTTAATATACTATTTGTTATTGTCATTCATTTTGTGTCTTATTCTACCTCCTGCAAAAGTAGTTATTGTTTTGTGCCAATAACTTTGTTGACCTTAATTACCAAGGTGAATACACCATTGGTTCAAACTAAATATTACATGTAATTTCTAGAAACGAAGATGGCATGTTTTAGCTCTAGACTATGGATGGTCATATTATTATTATTATTATTTTCTGGAGCATTCAATCTTTTGAGGTGAATTTTTCAATCATGTATATGTGTGTGTATGTTATGCTGATTGGTGAATTTTGGTCTTTGGCAGGAGGATCAAAGAAAGAGAGAAGAGAAAGACGAGAGGAAGCGTAAATATAATGTTAGATGGAATGATGAGGTATGATTTTTCTTGCCACTGCTTAAGAATTTTATCTATATACATGTCCATTTTGTAGATTTTTAAATCATCTTAATGCTGCAGGTTACTGCGGAGGAGATGGAGGCATACAGGATGAAGAAAGTACACCATGATGATCCAATGAAGAACTTCCTGCACTAAGCTTGGCGAGGGCAAAAAGGCCTGCATCTCTTTCGTTACAAGTTCACAAGCCTTTCTGTTTTCTTACTGCCAGCTGGATTGGCCAGAATGGATTACAACAGTTTGGCATCCTTTGGCCAGTAGTGAGAAAGAGGAGCGGGGGCTTGGAAATGGTGAACTCTTGATATATTTGTACAGCTTTGTAGCAAGTTACTACTGTAAACTGTATTATGAAGCTTTGAGAACCATGGTAGACGGAATCACGTGAATCGGGATTCGATTCATGCGATTCAATGCAGTTCATCAACCCAGTGATTCAAATCGTAGGGAGTTATGTTTTTGTGGCAAAATCGCTATGAGAATTGTTGAATCGTGCAAGAATTGTCCAAATCACGATTTAGATGAAAATTATGTGATTCTTGCACTGCTCAACATTTTGCACGGCATCTCTCGTTTTCTGGTTATTCCTTGTGCAGAGCTCTCTGATGAGGTTTATCCGATAACACCCAACCGTCATCGCTTCCGTTTGTTTGCTCCTAGCTGCTATTTGACTTTGTAGTCGTCACTGTTGTGGCTCTCAATAGATGAAGTGTCGTATAGAAAGAAGAAAGAAGAAAAGAGAGGTAGAGGAAAAGGAGAAAGGAAAGGCAGAGGAAAATGAAAAGTGAGAGAGAGAATACAAACTGACATTTAGTTTAAAAGAAAAACAAAAATAAAAAATGTTAAAAGTTGTTTCTCACTAATTAAAATATACAGTTTGCATTTTCTCTAGTACTTAGGCACACATTTAATATCAGTCTTTTAAAATGGATTAATTAATTAATTTATTTAGGCTTTACTAATAAATTTTATTTGATAATAATGAGTTATTTGACATTAAAATATTAATATTTAAATGTTTATAATATTTTATTATGTAAAAAATATATGTTATATTGTTATTAATAATTAATCATGAATAACTTATTAATGTATTAATGTAAAAAATACGTTTCGATTCATGAATCGAAAAATAATCTTTCCGATTCACAATTCGAATTCCGACTTGATAACCATGTTGAGAACAATAAACCTCTTAATGACTCAATACCGTTTATTGCTCAATGGTTTTGGTCCAATTCTTTATGGATCAACTGCTAGCTTAACACCTGCCCTCGTACACTCACAATGTCTACGAGTAACATTAGGGCCAATAATGTTAATGTTTCCCAGTATTCCTTGATGGATCGATCTCAAGTGAGGCTTATATTGTAGTCACAATTTGTATCATAGTAGTATTGACTCTGTTTTCTAGCTATGTTCTTTCTTAAATCATGAACCAAAAAATTATTAAATGTCAGTGTCAAAGAGCCTGAGGTAAATAAAAGAAATGAATTGCGGCTTGAATCTTCATATACTGGTAACTAGAGTAGGTAAATTAAGCACTACTGCACTTGCTTGATTCTTTTTTGTTTTATGGTATTTTAGAATTGTGACACACCTCTTTCATTTTGTTCATGATATCCGAGTATCTCTATGGATTGGAAAATAATGGACAAAATTTATATAGTTGAGAGAATACCCATACAGAATGGTGGTCAACTATCTAGTAGACTTATACTTGGGCAGTTCTCCTTTATATATATGCATGAAAAAGTGAAAAACGAAGATGGAATTTGTTTCTTGGTTTCTTTCTATGCATCTATCAACGTTACTACACTCATAACCTGACTGAGACCCTCATTTTTGCAACTAGGATTTACAACAGAATTCTAGAACATGTACTACAAATTTCTGGCTAACTTCTCTTGCGCCGCCATCTCTCCTCTGAACCTGGTGATGAACTCCTCAGCTCGTTCATCTATTCCATGCATCAGAGGTGAGGCTAATGGTAGTGACTCCCACATATCATCTGATGTACAGGGTGATCCACCTCCCATGCTTGTTCCCGCTACTTCTTCTTCCACTGCTGGCTGATAAGGGAGCTTTGCAGTCTTTTCAATACGTGGATGGTGTGCTATCTGTGGCTTCAAATGCTCCACCATGTCACAGGAAGGCTCTTTAAAGAGCTTATCAATATAGACAGGTGCAGGCTTTTTGTGGAAGCCATAGATGACACTTCTGATATTGGCTAATCTTTTGTGGTGAGAACGCCTTGTAGCAAGGAACTTAGGGGCCCTGGTAACCTTTGTAGTGGTGGTATTTTGCTGCTTTCTTGGTTTTTTCATGGCTTTGGACCTATGAATCTTATGAAGTTTGCCAAGTGTAGAAGTGAGGCTCTTCCATGCCTTTCTGGCAGGAGGAAGCCTTAGATTTATGCAGGACATGGAAGAGAAGAGCAAGGCTTCAAATTAAAGAGGATAGATGATTAACTTCGTTGGTGAAACTCAAGTGTTAATGGAAACTTGAGTCCCTTATAACATAGATGGGTTAGATTCCTTTTTTCCATTAGCGTTTTACACTATTATTGTATTCATATTTGATGGTGTGGCTTTATAAAGTGGCTTAGTTCTGACGCTGAATATTTTGACAAAATGAGCATAACGTGGGAGTATGTAAAAGGCTGCTAAATTCTCCAGTAGCAATAAACTAACTAAATTATTAAGCTGACACCAACATAAATGTAAAACTAGAATCTTCACCTTTATTTTCCCTTGATATTTGTTTATGGCTTACAGCCTTACACTAATTTTTAGTAAGAGTCAGTGTAATTCAGAAAATCTAAATTCTAACTTTTGCCAGAACATTGGTTTTTTTTTTCCTATGAACTAGGTGGCAGTATACGTCAATCTACTTTTCCATATATCTCAACTGAGAGATTCTATATTTGCTTGTAAAATTTGCAAGTATACACCACCATGTATGCAAAATAGTATCCTAATCTTGACCTACTCTAAATCCAATTATTCACAGTAGTCCCAACAATATATTGCATATTTGGCAAACAGTCAACACAACTAGTTAAGAGTGGATCACGTTAATTAAGATGACTAAGATTCAAATCTTGCTAAAATCTGTTGTTAGACAATTATCTACAAGTATTACTGTAAATGCATGTTAAGTCTAAAAGCATGTTCTAGCTTTGGAATGGGACAACTACCCTTGATCCAAAATTTTTGATAAAAAAAATATTACATATTTGCATCCTCTATTATAGCTACTATTATTATTACTATTTTTTTACTCCTCATAATCATGAAATATATTTACTATAATAGAAACTAATGTATTGACCTAATTCATATTTTTTAAATTTTTTGTTAAGATATTAAAATGAATAATAATAATGAAGAGTGTTTAAAATAAATTACAACTATGTATATATAGTGAAAAGTTGAAGAGTGTTTGAAGATTGTAATTGAAGAGTAATAAGTGCTTATAATTTTATACTTTTTATATTTATTTAAATCTTCAAATAAGTAATAATAAAAATGTTTACAATTTTATCATTTTAAATTTTACCTTTAAATCTTTAAATAGGTAACTAATAATAGTTTTTCAAAAACGATACCGAAATATGTAATCCTTTATAATACTATTCACTTACATGAGGACGTTCCATGGTGGCCTTTTTTTGTGACACCCGTACATCATTGACCATCAGATTCTGTATTATCCAAATTATATATTCAACCGCCAATTTTGAAAACAGTTATCTGAATGAGATATGAATTTTCGCGTTTGCAAGTTTAGAGGCAGAAACGCATAGCCCTTTTTGGTGAACAAGAGCTAAAATTGTTGAAGCAATAAAAGAAAAGTTACCGTACGTACAAATATTTAGGAGGGAAACGCCGGACAATAGTATTATTGTAAGTAACTTGTCCTCACCACATTAACAATTTGCCAGTTCTGGCTTGGGAATATAGTAAAAACGTCGTGATTTACTAATCACGCTAGCTCATCTCACATACATCAATGAACTCAAAAGTGCACATTATTTTTTAATATCATTAGTACAAAAAAATTAAAGGATGTATCACCGGCAGATATAACAATTTGGCCTCAAGAAATTAACTCCATAAACAATAGTATTAGAATATAAAGGCTCAATTATACATAACCCTAAAAAGGCAAGAATGTGAAAAACTAGATGAGGGCTTGGATGCCTTGCTGTTGCATCTCTCTTAGTCTCCACATTAGGTAAATAGCATCTTCTCCACGATCATCGTGGCCCATTTGTTGCAAAGCCCAAAAGTAAAATACAGTGTGGATTGTATCCTAGTAAAAAATCATAGTTAAATATCTGACAAGCAAGGTTGGATTCACTTAATGAAAATGGTATTGCATAGAAAATGGTATTGCATACATGTCCCAGATTATGTTTGTACATGAACTTGGATATTGATGACACTATAAATTAAGTTTGCTTCTCAAATGACGACACAACCAGCATGATCAAGAAAAACCATGAACAAAAATCAAAGCTAAAGCCCTAAATATGAGAGCAGACAGCACTAAGTCATGATGAGGATCGGAAGGGGGGAGGGGTGTGTTATTATGTAAGCCACTCTGTATGCATATCTTTCTTTTTGCAGAACAAACCATTTTATATATAGTGCAAATATGAAACCAAGCACTTCCACATTGTATACATTGAAATATAAAAAGTAAAAGCACAACCTTCACTCCTGTAATTTCTATTAGATAGGTGAGACTTGAGCTAATAATAGCCCCTCAACACCCCAACATAGAATCGAATGGACTAGCACCTCATGAAATTTGAAATTTTTACACTAGTAAGAAGCACCTGTTGTCTCAAATGGGACGTCAAAAAATATATCAAGTTTAACTGATTCCGATTTTGTTAGTGTTGAATAACATAAAAAAAACAACAGCATTTCCACATTGTAGATATTGAAATATAAACAGTAAAAACACATCATTCACCTTGCCTCCTTCTGTAATTGACCCATTCCTATCACGTACACAATAGATTTGCTGTGTTTGAAACTGAAAATTTATTGAACAGAACCATCAGGATAAGCTTTCACTCTACTACATAAGAATAAATCTCGTAAATTAGCAATCAACTTCTGGAAGTAATAACTTACATACCATTACAATAATTACCGGAGATGATCCCATCATCTTGGTCTCTCTTACTTCCACCTCAGATACATGCAAAATCTGCTTAAAGAGTTAAATATTAAAAATAAAACTACACACCCTAATAGGGACAAGCACCTTAATCAAAGCCTTGACTGTAGAAATAATTGTGCATGAAACCACACACTCTAAAATACATAATTACAATCTTCATTTGATTTTGTAAAGATGTGTTTTCAAATTCTAAGTTCAGAAAAGTAGGTTGGGACAGGCTTAACTTAGATAAATTCTACATAATCAAAGAGAAGAAGTATTGAACATAGAATTGCATCATTTCTAAGTAATATTATAATCTGACCTCAGAAAATCCACCTATCATATTTCATTTGCATGATTACAAATTAATTTAGAAGAGATAAAGGATGGAACGGTTGGAAAATAAATACAACTTGTAAAAGTGAAATAAAATACACTGGTGAAACAAGATGGACCACGTTTTTTACACTAAACTACATGGTACTTGGATCAGTCCAGCTTCTCCCTTTACTCCCATCTCGTCATTGAGGTCATTCAAGATCATTAAGAATCTCACGAAAAAGACAAAAAAAAAGTGGCAGGGAAGTGATCTAAAAAACGTGTTATACTCCCAGTCTGTTTTGAGCTACAGCTATTAGTCACTCATTATTTCTTCTGCACATGGAAGCCATGTTACCTGTTTATATTTATCTAGTTGACCAGGACTGAATCTTGGTTTAAGCAAAGAAGACATTAAGGTTATTTCATTATAGGAATTTTTCTTCACTTAACCCTACCAAATCCACTACAAAATGTCAAGATAAAATGAAAGGCTAACACTTTAACGTGCTCAATATGTGATACGGTACTATCAACCTCATATTCAAAACAAAATATGATTGAACTGAAAGCAATAAGATAAGAAATATTCAACAAATTTGCAACCTCACCTTGTTATCGAAGAAGATACCATGACTTTGGTAAGCACTGTGCTCTGCTTTACAACGTTCAATCAGCTCAGGGCTACAGTACTTCTTCAATGTTTCAACATCTCCCTGTACAATAACATACATAATTAAAAACTGATTCAGAAATCATAAATGCATCTGCTTGGACTACAAATAAATTTAGGACAAAACTTAGGCGTAGTGCTTTATCCCTTGCTATCAGGTTTTGCATTTAACAAGTGACACAGGTAACATTTTTTCACAACTCATCATTAGGCAACTTCTTTCCCTTCATTAGCCAACTTCTCCAGCATCAACTGATGTTTGCAACAGCACACTTCAAATCCATGAAATCCAAATCCTCAAACTATCATTCCATGGCAATTGAGCCCCCATATCTAACCAGTACCAAACCATTTTCTTCTCTATTAGGCTATATTTGATATCAATACTTCCCTTCTTTTTCACGCAAATCATTCTCACTAAACATAGCATTAAATCCAAAAGTTGAACATAACAATTGTTTTTTCTTTTCAAAATGATTACTAACAAAAAATGCTCCCATTTAATGATTGAAGATTTATGTCACCAAGTGAGCAATTCAGTCATTATATTTTAAATTATATATATTGCCCAATTATCTATAATCTATACTTAGATCTTAAACTCCAATACCAAATTTGTTGCTCAAACCTTAGGTCCAATACTGCAATTTTTTTTTTTTTATAAAAGAAAATACTGCAAATTATCATCTTCATCCAGCTGTCCCTCTCTTTGGGAGGTAGAGATTAAGCACTTGGCTTGGGACGAAGAATACTCATTTCAGTTACCAATGGTGAAGATGTTGAAGATTTGTTTTAAAAGAAAGATAGCATGCAAAGTGACCAAGTGATGAGATGTAAAAGTGATACATGTGTCACTTGTTAGAACATGATAACAAATAGGTAAAGCATTACACCTAAATTTTGTTCATATATTTATATTTTGTTCAAAAAGGAACCATGATACAAATGCACATAAAAGAGTGCACATTCCCAGCATTCCTGCTCAAGCTTAGCACTAACCTTGATGTAAGCATTAAGCACCGGTTTTATTGCCTCCTGCACTTCCCCCACAAATTCCGGTAATGAAAAATCTCTGCCTCATGTAATCAAAATAAAAGGAAAATGATGTTAACAAGTAAAATAATAATAAAATGTAAGACTAAGAGATAAAAACGAAAGGCATGAAAGCATACGGATCCCGTTGACGTATTTCCTTGTATGAAATCGCAGAATCTGTCTCTTGAAACATACTATCATTGATACTGTAAAAGGAGTGTGGTAAATTAGCACTTAAATACTTAAATTGGCATCATTCATTACTACTATTTAGACTATAACCGGACAAATATTGCACCATGCAATACTATTTACAATAACCAGTCACTCGGTAATTCAAAGTACAAGAAGGAACACAAAGAGAAACTCAGAGACATACTCTTGTATTTTGTGAATAAGGGGGCTGTCACTGGTCTCATATCTTTCCCGCAAGTCTTCTACTATCTGTCAAATTCATTAGACATGTAAAATACCAAGCATATAAAAGGTGATTTGGAAGTTAAATGTGGAATACATGTTTTCTATCCATGATCAAGGCACTATCTCAGAGGATAACATTTATGAATGTAAGTAAAGCAAGCTGTAGAATACATAATTTATAGAACAAAATGACAGGTAAAAAAATATACAAAAGAATTATTTTGGTAGAACATACCTCCTGGCCCTTTGTCTTCACTGGTTCACTATACTTAATAAATCGCTTGGATGCAGGATGGCCTTTCACCTAAAAGAAAATGTAGAAAAGATATCTTAATGGAGAGGTTTTGAAGACTACCCAATTATGAAAGAACTGTAACTAAGTTACCTTCTCCTTGAACTCATCAAACCTCTTACTCCACCAAGATTGTTTCGAGGGCACAACAACAAGTTCTGTTCTTGTACTTGTTTCACCATTTGATGTGAAAGGAACACGCCTTCTCCTAGTTGGATTACTACTTAACTCCTCTTTTACTATGTCATAACCTTTCTTGGCTACATTGACTAACTTTGCTTCCTTTAAATTTTGGAAGGCAGCAGAAACATTTGGAGAGGAAATGGTTGACTTAAATTTGCCAAAAAATGAATCCGAAGCATTACTAGACCCAAATTGCTGGTTTTGCTCTTCCTCAGGTGGTGTATGACTCCCTTGCTTTGCACCAGCACCCTGTTTTGTTGAAGAACCAGTTGATCCCGAAGACTCCTGCTTTCCAATCCCTAACGTTTCTTTCACCTAATTACACATGGGTAAAATCAATAAGCCATCGATTGTGAATCACATTTACTGGCAGATTTGTAAATCATGAACAGACCTCCTCAGTTGCAGCTGAAATCTTCTCTTTTACATTGTAAGAAACCTGCAAAAAGTATAATTACTAATCAAATTCCAGGAAACATGTCAGCTTATTTGGAATAGACAAGGGCTTCCAAAGTTCCCAACCACAAGTTCAATGACAATTGCAATGTGGAAGAATCAAAAGCTTTTGCAGCACAAACAAACATGGGCAGAATATGAACATAAATAGCAATCCTAGGTATACAGCTCTATACCCACCAAAAAAGAAAAAATCAAACCCTTTTTATACCATTAAATTTGCATATAGATCAGTGTAAGGTCACATGAGACTTTTCTACACAAATACACATGCTATCCAATGGCTTGGCACACTAGTTATGCTTTGTTGTATACCCAAGAGTTGTTTATTTTTCTAGCATTTTTCCAACAGGACTATAGTGCATCAGAAGTGATTTTTTTTCTGATAACTAATTTTCATTACTAATCCAGAGCAGAACTTGAAGAAAACTTTGATTATACCTTCTTCGCAGCAGATTCAGCTTCTGTCCACACTTCATCCACCTGCTTGTACAGCCGCTCAGTTTTCTGCTTTGTTCTGCATTCGCCATTTCACCATCTCAGGCCCTCCATTGAAGTATCGTGCCAGCCTTGACATACAAGGGTATGTCTCAGCCTATTAATCAATAACTTAGAAGTTTAATGCTACATCATGGTCACCACAATACAAGACTAACCTTTCTTTCAGGTCTTCTTTTACCCCTTTCAGCTCATCAGCTTTTTCCTTCAGCTCCTTGACAGACTGCTGGAATTCTGGGTTTCTGCAACCATCGAAGACAAGAAATACATACAGCAGACACCAGATAGTAACACCCATAAGTGGAATGAAAGAAAACCTCCGAAAGAAGCAACAGAACAAAATATACAAGGCGATGACATGCATAAATAGGCATTTGAAGGTCATGTTTTGTTATCTCCAAATATGAAAGGTTAGGTCTATTCTTTCCTGAAACAAAAGGAAAGAATAGGCCTTTCACATTTGGAGACAACAACACTTGGTCACGCATTTTTTCAGGAAGAAGATTTATATATCCACTCTTCATAACTAAATTAAAGGATAGCCCAGTGCACGAGGCTCCCATCATATGCCGAAAGGTTGTTTCGGCAACTACAACACATAACCAAGCTTAGTTGTCTCCAAATTCCAATGATCAATTATTTCCTTTTTCAGGAAAGCGATTTATATACCCAGTCTTCGTAACTCAAATTAAGAATGGCTCAATGCAACAAGGCTCCCACAAGAATCGATGAGGCTGTTTCCGCAACTGGGGCAGAGCCAGGATTTATAATTTGGGGTGGCAGAATAATTTTATATTTTTTGAGGGAGGCAAACATTAAAAATCTCAAAAGGAATGTTTTGAGGCTTTGGGGGCCAATGGCCAATGCCAGCCCCCTTGAACCGGTGACCACCCTGTCACATCGCGGCAACCTAACCGGCACGCCAAGACTAACCCTCAATTATATATTTTTTTTAAAAAAAGGAAAAACATTTTAATCCCCTACCTGCCCAAAAGAAAAAAAAACTGTCACAATGCGGCAACCTAACTGACCGCCAAGGTTAACCCTGAATTATAGATTTTTTTTTTTAAAGGAAAAACATTTTAATCCCCCACCTGCCCAAAAAATAATAAATAAATAAAACTTGATGCTCAACTACTGAACTAGTACTACCAATTTTCATATTTTACTGCCATTGTGCATGCAATTATAGAGAACTGATTGCAAATTTTGTAAAATACAGGCAATACACAGAATTTGCAGAAAGTGAGTAACTAGAGAGTGGTGAAATAGTTAGCAATACCTATCTGCTTCGCCTTTAATTTTCTTGGAGAATTCGTTGAAGACACTGTATCTACGAACACTCGAACACCCATCTGCCGAAAGCAAACGCAACCTCGCACTCGAAGCCTGTCATGGCAAACCCCCCAACAAAGTGAAAACAAACAAACAAACAAACAAAATTGGTCAGTTAACAGAAGCTAAAGCTTCACCGTCATCAGAGAGGCGAAGGAAAAAAAGAGACAGATTTTGATATGAAAGGAAGAGAGGAACCTGGTGAGATGTGAATGGAAGAAAAAGAGATCGCTTGGAGAGTAAAAAATCACGAACCAGCTTTCTTGTTGCCATTGGAATCCAAGGGGCTCAATTTTGTGATTGTGTGAGAATGTTTCGGTGCTTTATGGTTTTGTGGTAAGTGAATATAATATGAGAATGAGAGAGGTGTAGGGTAGGGAAGGGTGTTCTGTTCTTGCCTGGCTTCTCGTTAATTTAATTTTGTATTTGTAATTTGTAATGTTATGTTTCCTTTGCTTTGCTTTGCTGCTTGAGGAAGAAGAAATGGAAGGAGGCGAAGCACGTAAGCTTGGCGATTACTAGGGTCCAGAAATATCAAATTAGTGGGTTTATCCCATGTTCAACCCGACCCGACCTAAACCCAATCCTGTTTTGGAAAATCCGGCCCAACCAAAAACAAAAAAAAAATATTGCAGCAAGAACAGACATTTCAAGATTTAAAAAAAAAACAACAAACAACATCTTAAGTTCAGAATTAAGAGGGAATTCCCATAAAAAAAAATTAAGAGAATGTCTATTATTGTCATTTGTCACTCTTTTCCCAACAAGTATTTTTCTTATTTTCTTATAATGTCCTTTGGTGGTATATTGGTCCTAAATCTATCCAAAATTTTTAGTAACAATTACAATATTTTATTTTAAATAAAAATTATTGAAGAAAATAAATCAATTATTCATTTTTTTCTTTTCAATGTTGTTTGGTACCAAACCTCTTTGTACATTTATATACACTAAATTTCTAGAGTTGATTTGCATATTAAAATATTTTGTTTGAGCAAGTTTAAGAAGCCAGTTTTTTATCCCAAAAAATAAATAAATTATGAAGTCAGTATCACGGCTATAGACACCATGTTTACGAGCAGACAAGGATTAGATTACAACTTTATAGTAAATGTGAAGCAATCCATGTGGTTATTCTATTTCTTATCACAAAGACAAACAACAAACAACAGACAAGCAACAAAGATTCTTCACATCCGAGCCAATTTCACACCAAGATAACCTTCAGAACTTTATAATGTGTGATCTTTTTGTAGAAGGTAAGGAAGGACCAATTCCGCCAAGCATAACTTGCTATTATAATTCATTATTTTTGGATCCATAGATGTACTACTTTTTTTTATTTGATAGAATTTATATACAAATTTGAGTGTATATAAGTACTATTTGTTGAAATTTATAAATTTTTTAAATGTACAGTTATTCATAAAATATGTGATTTAACTAAATCTGTATGTGAATCTGAATGTTACTAATTGAAATATGTAAAATTTTAAGTAATCAATTTTAATCGTTGATTTTTTAATTAATAAATTAATAGTTTATTATTGTTGATACATCAATAGACCATATATTTTGAGGCATATATTAGATAAACCCCCTCATAACTTGGATAAAACCAAAACCTAGGATGTAGTAAAGCACTAATGCCCCTAACACTGTGTTTAGATGTTTTTTCATTAATGGAACGGAACGAAATAAGTGGAGATGAACCGGAAAGGGAAGGGAATGAATGAAACATAGTTACCATTCTCTTTGTTTGGAAGATTAATAAGAGAATGAAAAGGTCAAAGAGAATGGAAAGGAACTTCATTAACCCATGTGTTCTCTCCATTTCACCTCAATTTTGGGGAGGGAGACAAAAGTTGAGCCTTTGAGGGGAAGAAAAGGAAAATAGTTCTCCATGAATTCTTTTCACTTTCTATGTATTATAAAATTCTCAAACAATAGAAGTTATATCTCTTCCTCTTATTCTATTTTTCTTCTCTTCATTACTTATCATTCAAACATAGTATAACACTCATAATTTTTTAGGAGAAAGATGTGTAATACCTAGAGCAGAAAGGGCGAGGGGAGTGAGTGTCTGTTGCTACTACCATATGCATATTTTCATTTCTATTTAACTAACTTTTATTTAATGTCTATTACCATTTTTATTTAATGGCTCTAAAATATTCTTCTTTCTCTTTCTTAATTAAACTAATAATCTAAAATTAATTTTTTATTATTACTCCTAATTATATTTAAACTTATTATTATTAATTTATTGAATAATTAATTTAAATAAATTACATTTTTAATAGTGAATAATGATCGCATTTTCTAATTTTTTGTGTGGCCACCTAATACTAAATGTATTTACAACTTACTTATATAATATAATTATTTAGACTCTAAGAATTAAATTATTTTTCTCAAAGTTTACTTGACACAATAAGTACCTAAACAACAATATATAACAGCAAGTAATAATAAAAAGCAATGAAGATTAACTAACAAATTATAATATAGAATTCACGAGTTTATCACCGTTTGATATTTATATAGCTTAAGAAAACATTAAATAAATAATTGATATTAGGAATTGTTGGTATTGAAACTCAATTTCTATTGATTTTTTTTTGTCATTATCTTTGTTATATATGGTTATAACAATTTCTACTGTTATATATATATAATATGAATAAATGATAATGATAATGAGTTTAAATAAAATTAGGAGTGGCAATAATCTAAGTTCGAATTAGGAAAGAAAAAAAAACAGTATTTTAGAGAAATAAAATAAAAATTAGTTAAATAAAAGTGACAATAGACATATAGGAATGACAATAAACACTCCTGAACTAAGATCTAGATTTAAAGTTTGGCGACTCAAGATTCAAATATTGAACTTACATTATTTGGATTGAAAATTCAAATACAAATGGAATGAAGAGATTATATGAAAATCAAATACGAAGAGTTACTCGTTCATACGTGCTTGTCGCTGTCGCTGGTTAGCGTTTGCTATCGTCTGTTCGTTCTCATCGTCATCGTCGTTTGTCAATTTTGAGCAGAGGCATAATATATATACTCTTTAAACTGTAATACTTTTTGTATTAATATTCATTGTAATATATGCTTAGACATTGATAGTCTTAGAATAAAAAGTAAAACTATTGATCATTGGGTTGTTAAGATTATAGAATATATTTTTTTTTTTTTTATCTGATGTATCTTTTTCAATTTGTAAATGAGATTTTGTTAGTAATGAGTTTTCTTTTTTTGTCAAAAAAATATTAATATCGTATTGTATTTGAAATATTTCGTATGTATCACATGAATATTGTTTAATACTTCCATGGTCTGTTTGGTATCATAAAGGAAAACAAAAAGAAAAAGAAAGGAAAGGAGATGTGGAAGAATTATTATCCCCTTGTTTGGTATCATTCATTAAAAAATAATGAATGTTTTTCTTACTTTATTTGGTTTTATAAAGGAAGAAAAATAAAATATATATAAATGAATGAAAATGTATGTAAATATATAATGAGACCTACCAAAGCATTTATCTTCTCTTCTTTTCCCTTCCTTTCCTTTTAAGACGGAGAGAATGACAAAATGGTGAGATCTATTAAAATATCATCTTTTCAAATCCTTTCTTTTCCCATCACAAATACATACTAAGCAAAGTATAACCCCTTTCCTCTACTATCTTCCTTTTCTTCTCTCTCCTCTAAACTCTTACCAAACAAAACCTCAAATTTTACAGCTTTTCGATTATACATATTTTAACAAGTGTGTATGTTCTTATGGTTGGTTGTCCTTATATCTAAAATAATGTGTGTACGAGTAATATATATTTTAAGATAAAAGTCTTATTATCTTTTCCTCTAGTGTCTAAAAAATTATTCTAATTAAAAAAGTGGGCATTACAAATGCATAAATAACCTCAACCTCAATCAAAGAGTTTGTGTGGAAACGAATATATGATATGCAGACATACATTCACAAATTTAAATCTTAATAAGTTAATTTCTTAATATTAAGATGTTAAAAATATTCTTATAAATTTTTTAATTTTAACATAAATAATCTACCTTTAATCGAATCAAGACAAGTTAACCTGAACATCACCTAATCATCTTAAAAAAAATTGTATAGATGAAAACAAGGGAGTAGAGACTAAATTTTGCATTATTACTAAGGGGAGTGATCACAAAATGGTGAGTTAGGTATCATCTTTTCAATTTTCTTTTAAAAAAAATCCAAACCAACTAAATGAGGTAACGGGTCGGGTTCGTTATGAATTTTTTTTCAAGTAACTTAAACTCTTACCAATCAATTAAAATCGGGTTTTCGATTATACATATCAAGTTGTATGTCTTATGGTTGGTTGTCCTTAGTTGGGTAATGTGTTACGCGTTGAATAATCGGTCGGGTTGTGCTTTTCTTAAATGGTTGGGTTAGGCAAAACGTGGATGTCGTTTTAATCGGATAATCGAACCTCGGGTTTGTGTGGAATCGAATATATTATGAACCCATCACCTAAACCAATTAATGGACCTAAGTTGGTCTTAATTTTGTTAAAAAATTCGGACCCGATTATCCAAACCAACCCGAACTAATTAAGTCGGGTCAGGTCGGGTTACTCGGATCGTCGGATCGGATTGGATATTTGTGCACCCTTAATTATTACCAAATATTAACCTAATCCACCCATCATATACAGGCTAGACCCTGTACTTTAAAATAACATTACGCATAATTTTGCTTGAGTTCTAGCTCATAATTATAACATGATTAATAACTAAAAATATAGAAGAATCACTTGATAGAAGTGTCAATTACTTATTAATAGCTACATATCTCTTTTGTCCCCGTAAGAATTAAGCTACACATCTAACCCGTTTCATAAATCAAAATTCAATCAATGATTTCTCAAATAAACTTTGTTTTAAAAGTTTGGGTTTTGAGATATTATTGTGTACACAAAATGTAATTCGATATTTTTACACATAAAAAATAAAAAATTAGATAAAAAAAATTCCACTAAATCCACTTATTACAAAAAAAAAATATTTTCTCTTCAACTTGTGGTGAATGTAGGTAAAAATGTATTAGATTTGTATCCAACCAATAATTTCTCCTCGTTTTAACTTCTGCTGCCAGCTGCAATATTTTTTATTTGCAGGCAATATGTATTAAGATTAATTGAAAAGTGTGGCGAGTAATACAAAATCAGTACTAATTTCCAGTCCATCATATCAACAATCACCCTTTTGATCTTCCAAAATCACATCACAGAGTAGTGATTTACAATCTATCCAAGCAAAACGCACAAAAACACAAAAGTCTACAGATGTGTGTGAAACTAAGAATAAATTTTGATGATTGATGAATGATGAGTTACAAGCAAGAGTTACAAGCAAGCGCGGTTAGCCAACGAGAAGCGCTTGGCTTGAGAGGCAGCAGCAGGCTCAGAGACCAATGCTTGTATCACCAAAGTCTTGACCTGCCAAGGCCTGTAAGGGAAACCCTCCCTCGCGTAAGAGTTGAGCAGTGCTGCACTTCCCTCCTTCACCAACCCTCCGAACGGGTTCTCCTCCTCGTCGTTCCTCGCCGTCGCTTCCAGCAACGTTAGATCTGATCTGTACCGTTCGTACACCCTCGACCCGAATACGTTGGACACCGTTGATGTCTCTGGAACCATCCTTGGCCACGCCTCTCTCTTCCCGCTCCAGAACCTAACCACAACAACATGTAACATTAATTTGACAACAACAACAATCTGAACAGAAACATGTGTTTTCAAGTAACAGATCTTTAATATCTTACTGCGGAGTGCATCTTCCTCTGCTCCTGGTGTAGAGAAAGCCAGGCCTGTTCTGTTTGTGAGTTGCTGCCACTAACTGGGAAGCTGATTCTGAAGATAATAGGAGAATACAAAAGATGGTCGATAATGAAGCCATTCTTGTCATCTTCTACAGCTGATTTTGAAATCTCATTTGCTAAACGTCATTTCTCTGGTAAGGGATCTGAGTTTTGAGATTTCTTGATGATTTGGTTTTTACTAGTTTGAACGTTACACTTACACTGTTGACTCTCTAGTCTCTACTTTATCGGAACACGTGAAGGTACTTAGTAGCATTATTATAGTATTATTATTATTATCAATTTATCAGATTTAAAAACGAATTGAACGAAGACCAACCCATGGCTTATGACCCAAAGAAGTAGCCCAACGCAACTTGTGGCCTATTCGACTACATTACGACACATTGAAGGTTATACAATGGCTGCCCTCCACAATTAACCCACATGTACCCTATTGCTTCGCTTTAAGATTGGCCTTCCACTTGGATATGTTTATATTATTATCTCTCTCAATTCTGTTCATTTAAGTAAACCAAAAAAATTTCGTTTCATTAAACTTTTACCTCAAATCAAATAATAAATAAAATCCCCAGACGAGAAATACTTTTATAGTGTGTTTGGATGAGGTAATTCAAAATTTAAGAGAATTTTAAATGTTAAGAAATATTCAGATCAATTCAATTCTATAAAAAAATATTTTGTTTGATAGTTATATGTTAAATTAGAAATTTAATACAAAATAAAGGATGAAATAATAAAAATAAATCATATAATATATTTTTTATCATAATAAAATGAAAAAGGAAATCCACAAAAAAAATCCTCTTTCTCAACCCATAATCATGTACCCTATTGCTTCGCTTTAAGATTGGCCTTCCACTCGGATATGTTAATATTATTATCTCTCTAATTCTGTTCATTTAAGTAAACCAAAAAAATTCCGTTTCATTAAACTTTTACCTCAAATCAAATAATAAATAAAATCCCCAGAGGAGAAATACTTTGAGTAAGAGATTCATATAAATTGTGTTACGTGTAAGGCATATGTAACATTAACTATATTCAAAACTATTATACTATTATTCATATAATTTATATGAATAACTTAACTTCATTTTTACTATTATTTTCCCAAAAATCAAAGCAATATATTTTAGCAAATTGATGGGAATTGAATTGGACAACTAACGACTATTTCTCTACTCATGAACATGTTACCGAAAAGGATCATACTGATTCTTTGACAGGTCTTTGTTAAACACTTATACACGACTTCTTAATGTGTTAAAAATAGCACAATAATTCAGATAATATATATATATAAACACAATAATTTGCCAAAGTTCATAATAGCATAAAATATATGCAGTTTAATTTTGGGACTTGCTGTAAAGTTTAAACAGAATTGCCATTCTTGTAACCGGCAATTAAATCATGTTCATTTTTAATAAATTCAACTCCATCCTCACAGCCATTAATTAATTGCTGTTAAGTCCCTGTCTCAATATTTCAATGCAATTTATATATTTATTAAATTATTTTAAATAATATTAATTAATTTTAAATTAAAATTTCACATAATATTAGAGACAAAATCTATCTTATTTTTAAATACGGCACTTCGTCTGTCTCAATTCTTCACCGTTGAGAGTTGAAGATGATCCAAATTAACTGGCTAGCTAAGGGAGAGGATGACATTTATACTTTCATATTATCAAGGCCATAATGTATCCAAAGGTACCATAGTATTAGAAAAGTCTTCGGTCGCCACTTACACTCAAATTTATTATTCTGCTAAAACCAAGTATAGTCTCTTAACACCCAAAATCAACGTACGTGGTTATAACATAACATTACACCACGGCAATATAGGCATCATGAGACTGAGAGCGAGGAACAGGGCTGACCAAAACGACCTCGTTCCTATTATTCTTGAGGGCGCTCACCTCCTGTGGACTGAGCCCGTATGCATTGGCAAGCACTTCTGCAGGGATGGCACTGATCGCTGAAGTGGGCCCTACCAGTGTGCTGATCGTGGCTCTGTCGCTTGTTTTGAAAGCTATGTACTCTAATCCTTCACTCCCGGCTTGTTCCGCCACCACAAAGTTCTGTGGCACCATTAGCAGCTGACCCTTTCGTAGCTTGCCATTGAACACTGAGTTGCCTTGACAATTCACCACCTGAACCCGACCTGAACCCCTCGTCACGTAGATCACGCTGTTTGATTTGATGTTCCAGTGTGGCGGATATATAGCATTCTGTAAGCAAGTAATTCACATTAACAAATTTAGTTCGATTCATGCATCATATATTATCAGTTCATTAATCATGTCAAATTAAGTATTTACTGCCACATCGAATAAAAATTTAATATACGAAAAATCTTAGGACAATGTTTACATGTATCATGCATGTAATAGGAGGAAAAATTTAATCATGTCAAATTAAGTATTTACTGCAACATCGAATAAAAATTTAATATACGAAAAATCTTGGGGCAATGTTTACATGTATCATGTATGTAATAGGAAAAATTTTCATTCTATTCTACAGTTAGAAGTTACATGTTATTAGTCCCTTAATCATGGTTAACCAATAATTAATTGTTTAACAGAAGAAAGTGTAGCATTTCATGCAGTAACTTAGAGATTTAGGTGCTTTTGGAAAAAGAATGCATGACAATGTGACACAGGTTCAATGTATTTACGTAGAAAGTGTGAAAAAGATTTACCTTGTAGAGATTAACCAATTCGGCACTGAGTTGGAGCGATTTGAGGAGTGGGAGGGTGTTGCTATTGACAGTGGTTATGCGACCAGCTCTTGGGTTGAAGAGGTCAGCGCGTGCAGGGTTAGCAATGTTCTCATGAAGCTTGAGGGTGCATACAGTTTCCTCCAGGACATTCCTTTCAGATCCTTGTTCCTCTCTCCTTTGTTCTTCTTCCTCTTCTCCCTCCTCACCTCGTTGTCTCCATTCACGGTGTCCCTTGTACCTCTCTCGGCGTTCTTGTCTTCCTCCTTTTTGTTGTTGCTCCACTTCTTCCTCTTCCTCTTCCTCTTCCCCTTCTTCTCTAGGTTGACCCTTGCTTCCTTTCTGCTGCTTTCTGCTTTCTTGTCTTCCTCTTGTTTGTCGTTGTTGTTCCTCCTCCTCCTTCTCTTGTTCTCTACGTTGTCCCGTGCCTCCCTTTTCAGGCTCTCGGCGTTCTCTTCTTCTTGTTTGTTTCTTTTCTTCCTCTTCTTCTTCTCCTTGGCCATGTCGAGTTCTGGTTTCTTTCTCCTTTACCTCCTCCTCTTCTCCTCCTTCTCCTTGTCTGCGTCTCCTCTCTCTTCGCCATTCACGCCGTTCTCGGGTCCCAGGTTGTTGCTCCTCTTCTTCCTCTTCCTCCTCCTTTTCTTCTTTCTTTTGTCCATGTCGTCCTCGTTCTCGGGTCTCACTTCCTTGCTTCTCTTCTTCTTCTCCTTTCTCTTGTTCCAACGGTGGAGTGATAATGCTAAGACCTCTTTTCACCTCTATGATTTGGTTCCTCTGGCCATCTACAGACCGAAGCTTCTTTGCTAAGTCCTCGTTTACGTTGAAAGCTTCTGCCAAGAACTGTGTCTCGAACTCACTGAGCACGTTTTTACCTTCCTGCTTCTGCCCACACTTGTGTCCACCAGGGCTCTTCTTCTGACGTTCTTTCTGGGTTTCTGGGTGCTCTTCTTCTGGGTTCCCAGCAAGATAGAATCTCTGCAATATATAAATTAAAGCAAATTAATAATCAAAATGTAATTAAAGGGAATTAATTAAGGACTCTTAATTAAAATTAAAATCTTTTGCACACAAAACTTTTGCATATATCTTGAGTACATATACATATATAATGAAGTAGTAGGTAGTTGAATTTGCTTACTCTTGGGATTGGATCAAGCTGGTTTTCCAAGTTGGTGGTGTCAAGGAGAGTGATGACAACAAGGGGGCTATCACCGTAGTTGTAGGTCCAATAAGGAGTACCAGTAGGAATTGCGACTATGTCACCCTGCCTCAGGTGACGAATCTTCTGGTGGCGGTCCTGTAGCTGTTGCCTCTGCCCTTGTGAAGTCTGCGCCCATTGTGGCTCTTCATAAGTCTCAGCACAGCCAGGAATTGCAACTCCCAACGCTCCCTTTCCTGTGCGTACATATATATATGCACGTCAATTACAATTTACAAACAAATCAATAGTCACAATATTCTCATGCACGTGGGTACAGTACACCAAGGAGTAGATAGAGCAGTGCTGCACAAAATTAGCTAGCTACAATTTTGATGGAATTCAAATAGATTTTATTTGAGGATATTATTGAATAACTAAGATTCATAAAGCGTTAGGGAGACTTATTCGTTCAGCAGTCATAAGAGTCAACTAGTATCCTAATAACTAATTATGCTGAAAATTTTGATAAATTTTGTTTTCTTACTATCTAGTATTTCAGTTAATTATACATATATAATGTATAGCTCCAATGGCTGTATAATTTTATCAAAATTATAGCTCCTGATTTCGGCTAATTATTATACATATATAAGGTACATGTACATCACAATTTTATAAAGCATGCATTAACAAATTGAGAAGAAATGGATAGAGTGCAAGGAACGTGGTCACCTTGGACTATGAAATGGAGTTCGGGAAAATTAACATAGGATGGCAAGTGAAGGCCCTTGGCGTTGATGGTGCGCTTAATAAAAGCCACACCAGCGCAGCGCAACTCAGGGTGGTTGGAGTTCCAGGTCTCAGTGACACCAGCTTCGGATTCGATGAGGTTGTCAGGTTCCAAGGCATTGATGCTATCGAGTTGGCACTTGTTGAACCGGCTTTGCTGGTGAGGCAGCTGGCGAGCTAAGCTGCAGGCACACGAGAAGATCAGCAGAAAGCAAAGGGAATAATAATAAGCAGGGAGCAGAGAAGGGTTGGCCATGGCGAATATTGAATATTGAAGTGAGGGATATGGAGAGGTTGCTACTTGCTACGAGGTGATTTATACACTAAAGTGATGTGTGAATGAGGGACACGTCATTCAAATTGAGTTGCTGAGGTGTCTGACATTTTTCAGCATGCATGGCTATCAAACTTTGATTTCTTACACCTCATGTAAAGTTTATCGGCGCTGCTGCGGTGCAGCTTCACATAATGATCTAAGAATGAAATTGTATGTATGCTTCACTAATTAATTTCTGGTACCTGCGACTTGTACCTTGAATCTGGCCTCAAGGGACGAGAGAGAAGCGTCTCTTTCCCTCCTATTGAGTTTGATCATATCTACTAATTAATTTATTATTTTGAAGACAAGTAAACATTTACAGTGTCACCCGTGCATTTCCTTGGTCTTATTACTTTATATTTTTAAAACATTTTTTATTAATTTTATTATCTATTTACAGTTGATTTTATAAGAACTTCTGGACACCTAACTTTAATTACGATACCTTATATTGATGTATAGGTATGTATAACAAACACTTTTCATTCGATAATAAAGAAAGTCATGATTTGAGAATCCCTTTCAATATCAACTGTTTTGGTCTACATTTTGTAACTATGTGATATTTAGTAACGTAAAGTCTTATTCTTGTTTCACGTGTAAATAGTGAATTAATTATCATTTTAGATGTAACCAATTCAATTATTTAACTTTTTTTTTTCGTTTTCAAGTTTGTATCCGTACATAATTTTATTTTTTTGTTTTAAAAAAATTATTAGGAAAAATTGAGTCTGAAATTCAAATCAGCTAGAATATATATGCACACTATAAAGGTAGCTGATGGTGAGAGAGACACGGAAGCGAAGATGGATAGATGGATGGAGATCCTCCTCATTGTCAATTAAATTGACCATATCTAGTGAAAAATTCTCAACCCTCCATCAATTATAAAAAAAATCAGCGGTTGCTATTTAATAAGAGAGAGACGACGTCATTTTTCCCTTTTCTTAGAGTCTGAAATTGTCCTTCCCCTTTTTCCTCTCCTTCTCCCCTCCGGCCTCGCCTTTTCTTCAACAATTTCCATCGAGACCATTGACTCCCTCTGACGATCAACCACCACCAGAACACGCTGTACCACGCCGTCTTAGCTTCCGCCATCTCCCCTGCCATAGCCCGATGCACTGCCAAGGAATATAGGCCCTAGAATTTCCATGGCATTCTTCTTCATGAAATTAATTATTGCAAAGGTTGTGAAGCAATATAATTAGATTGGTGCCCTTGAAAATATTTATTTTCCATGGCTAACTTGTGGCTTTGACGCCATTTTCAAAAAAATAAACAAAGATAAAATAAACAAATAAATTATGAAAAAATGGTAAGTTTTTTGAATTTTTTATATATAGGCTTAATCCTATTTTTTGTTTAGTATATTCAAGTTTTTTATTTATTTAACTAGTTTCTTGACTATTTTTATAACACAAGAGCCACTTTATGATACTTTTTTCCAATCATTAAGGTTTGAGTTCAATCATGTATCAATTCCTCTGAGTGATGTATCAAATTTAACAAGCAATCAAACTAGTTTCTAAACTTAAAGGTAATTTTTCAATATATGAGATTCTCATTCATATGTTATTGGTATTGCTCAACACAAGGAAGATACCACAATCTTACTATCCATTTTCAACTTTTGCAAAATAATAGTTGTTTCATAACATTGTGTTAGGTTGGTTGATTTTAATTAAAAACATACTTTGTAATAACAAAATAATTAGAAATAGCAATTTGAATCAATACCAAGGACAATCTAGATGACATGCCCACAATTTCTATAATGCTCCCCAATACTTTCAAACTTTTTGGTTATCTTTACTTCAAAGTATTGAACAACTTCATATTGTTGGGAAATCCACTTTTGGTGCATTGATTTTCTCAATTTTGCAAGCAGGGCATATATATAACAATGAGGCAACAAAGCAGCGTGAGTCCTAATTGTTTTAAGCTGACCTTTTATTTTATTTTATTCTTGTTAAAGCTAAACTTTTAATTTGATGTTATATACTCTTTTTTATATTTTAATATAATTTATTTGGTTAGTTAGCCTGTTAGATCTTATATGTCAATTGTATTCTGACACAATATTTATTTGCTATTCACATTTATAATGACAAGAAGTAAAATTAAGGTAATAAAATTTGATTCATGGTATTAAAGCAAGATTTCATGTCTCCTGTACAAGTTTACATTAATGAACACAATTGCAAATGATATACTTGGACATAAGAGAGATCCTCATATCATATTTTCAAAGATATCTTCGTTGTTAAGCAAAAAAATAATAATAATAATAAAGAAAAAGAAAAAGATCTCTTGTAATGTACAATAAACAAATCCTTCAATCTTGCAAGCATTGTAGTCATTTCTTTGGTATCTTTCCTTGGGAAGTTGTCACAACAAACTTGCAACCTAATGAAACTTCCAATGGAGATATATATTTTGCCCAACTCCTCCACAAACTCCACAAAAACCAACTAGAACATGTTTCTTATTCTTGAATCAAATTTTTTGAGGGGGAAGTAGCCTCTGTTGGTCATATCTCTAGAGTTAAAGCCATTTTTTTCTTGATCTGTAATAGTTGGACAGTAGGTAAATAAGATTTAATCAATTTTTACATACAATGAGCACTACAATAAAATTAAGTGAAAAATATATCATGTAGTATAACTGTGCAATCTATTATCATGACTTGAAATGCCATTTGATGATTATCATGTATATGCTAAGAAGTAAACAACCAAAGCTAGAGAAGTAATTAAAATGACTTGAAATGCCATTTGATGATTATTATGTAAGATGAGCTATGGTTGCAGATTTAGGAGCCAATTTTGTTGAATCTATTGTCATAGATTTTGGATATAGTTTTCTAATCATTGGAGGTGGAGTTGAAAGGTTCCTATCTTTAGGATTCTCAAAATTAGCTGTCATTGCATTAAAGGCTAAAAAAGGTTCTTATCTACCAAAAAATAATAATAATAATAAAGCAATTGTTGTCAATAGTCAAAATTTTAAATCGATTTAAAGTCATATCTTTATGCTATTACATTGAAAAACTTACTGCAGATTTTGCAGACTCCCATTTAGAGAAGTGAGTAAGAAAGGTGGCTCACTACCTTCCATGATAATATATATTGGAGCTACATGAGATAATTTTTTCAAAAGAAAATCATGCTAAAAAATTTCTGTTCAATTCAAAAGGATAAGTTAAGAATTGCACACCTGAATTAAGAAATACTAACAAATGTAGAACACATTGAAAACACTCAACTCAGAATCTTATAGTGTTTTAATGTTTAAGAATTATCATGGTTAAATCCATATTAAAAAACTAAAGACAGAACAATTAACCAAGTAAGAAGTTAGATCGATAATAAAGTCTTCAAAATACTAGTCACTAAATTATATTAGTATGCCTATAACTTCCAGCCAAAGCCAAACCAGTTATACCTCACCAATTGTTAGAGCTTGCAATCTACTCTTGGGGTCAACTTGCTGGCCAACCCATTATTCCATTATTGGCATCATTTTTCCCAATTGTAATCACTATTTTTAAATTTATCCTTTTTTCTTAGCCTTTTTCCCTATTTTTTATGTGTAATAAAGACAATACTCTTGATTGCTAATCATGATGGTCCCAAACCAATTTATATGCAAAGATGATTCTTCAGTTTCAATTTCACAAAGCAATTCATTTATCTTTTTTAGTAGTTAGGCCTTTCATTCTTCCCATTTTTTTAAATTGGCCCACCAAGCCTACTTCACCCATTGAAAAAATCACAAAGCAAAAAACAAAATCTAAATGCAAAAAAATAGCACAAAGATTAGATGACCATCTTAACAAAATTAGAATTCTATTTATATTTTTCTGCACTCAAATATAGTAACTCTAAGTAAGTGAATTCCATCCTTCTTAAGATCCTATTCACTCCACCATTATAATTCCCAATTAAACCAGCTCTAGAATTATGGACCTCCGCTACAAGATCTGGTCCAAATAGCCAACCAGTAAAGTTTACCTTCAAAACCACATGAACTTAGATAGAAATTGCCATAAAGCTACATGTTTTATGCATTATATTTTATAACACAAATTTAATGAAGTACAATTTCAAGCATTGAGAAAATCTCCCTGAATAACCCAATTACAACAACAAACACTACATTGACAATATATTCAAAGTTAAAGAAACTTACCTAGACACGAGAATTGGCATGGAATAGGTTGGAAGAGCTTCCAGAATGCTTCACCTTCTTGTGACTGCCTCTAATGGTATTAACATGATCAATATCCTTATCAGCAAAAGATGAAAAGACATGACTACCACCTATCAGGAAAACATGACATGTTGTGGTGGGTGGTTGATAGCCAGAGGAACTCCTCATTACTGTCGGGTAATGCGGTGACGATGGCATAAGCTAATATGGCATGGGACGATGTGTTTTGGTGGGTGGTTGATTGTCGGAGGAAGAAGCCGTCGGTGTCGAAGAAGAGGGAAGAAGAATAATGGAAAGGGGAAGAAAAATTTCAAGATCAGGAAAAGGAGAGGAGGAGAGGGAAAAGGGGAAGGACAATTTCAGATTCCAGGAAGAGGGGAAAACGACGTCGTCTCCCTCTTGTCAAATAGTCATCGTTGATTTTTTTTTTTATAATTGATGGAGGGCTGAGAATTTTTCACTGGATGTGGTCAATTTAATTGACAATTGAGAGGATCCCCACCAATGGATAGATGTTGTGTAGTCATGCCTAGGTTTAGATGTGCATATAATAGTACTTTATAACCAATATCGAGATGCTTTTTTTTGGGTAATGGCAGAGACACTTTGCTTTTAGCATTTAATATCCTTATTTAACTGCCAATAAATGAATACAATCATTCTTTATGGTAAATTATTTGTTTTTTCCTTATCTAACATTAGGTGTTTTTTAGCAAGATATCTTTAATGGTAAAATTATTTATTAAATTATCATATTTTTAAATTATTTATTAGAATGTTATACTTTTAGTTATGTTGAAATTTTTTATTATTTTATGTTTCATATAAATAGCATCAAAGGAGATAGCATTACTAATAAAAAAACACCAATACTATTGACGTAACACAAGCGGTAACGCTAGAAAGGTTGGCATTTTCCACGTGCTAATGCCACACATGATGGCATTATCATGAGAATAACATCACCTGTGTTGGCGTTATTACGTGTGTTGCGCCAACTATGTTGGCGTTTTCACATACAGCCAACTTGACACACATTTCTTCAGTTTTCCCTTGAAGTTATGAGTTACGACCAGTTCATGGGTTAGAATACTAACCTAGCAAGCCTATAAAAATCAATTAACCTTAATATTAATGGTTCAAACATTCTGATTATATAAAAAATTTGACAGAATATTCCCTAAAAATTAGACGTTCTGAAAAGTATTTCATCCTATATAATATATATTTTGATTTCTAAATTAATAGAGCACCTATAAAATGTATAACAGAAACATTTGTACATATACAAATAGTCATCTCAGATTAAGCAAATGTAATAAAAAGTAGATAAATTAATTTAAGTATAATGATCATATCAATGAGAAGGGTCAGATTCAAAATATAGTGGTCTATGAGGGGGATCAGAAGAAGATTCTGGCTATGATGGGTGATGATATGATGGGTAACTCATATATGATGAGTATGGAAATGATGGTGTAAAGGTAAAGGTCAAAGGATATAATGTGTAAGTGTAAGTAGTTTGATGGAGACCAAGGAAGCTCAAGTGGAACTCCAATGGGCCCAATGCCAAGGAAGCACTGCGAGGACTTGGAGGCCCAATGACAAGGTCAAGAGCTAAGAAGGCTAAGGAGGATTTGGACAAAGCAGTCAACCACTTTCTTTCACTGAAGCCCATTCTAGAAGAAGAAACACTCAAGATGGTCCAAATGATCCAAGTTGATGAAGGGCCCAAATGTGGGGACATGATTTCTTCTTAGTCAATTTTATTTAATTATGTATTTGAACCTTTTAATTTTCTTAGTTTTGGTTCTTATTTTCTTTTTGGGTTAATTTTATAATAAGGGCCTATTGTTTGGGCTTAAGTTGCGTATAATAGAGTTAGAGTTTCCAATTGGGCCTAGGCCACATTTGCACTAGGATTAGGTTTTAAAATGTGCTAGCTTGCGCCTCCTTTAGCTAGACCTAATGTGGGTATTTGGCACTTTTGACTTAGAGAATAATATTGCACTCCTTTGTGGGTTTTGAGAGCTTAGTTCTCTTGGGTTCTTGGTAGAGCCATCTTGGTTCTTATCAAAGGTTTCCTTACCTTTGAATCTTCGCTTGATGTCCGGCGTGATGGTGTGGCTTTTCCTTCACTTTTCCTTTTCCATCTTTTTTTTTTTTCCATTTTTCACTATTCACGGGTCACTATTCATCCTTTTATTGTTTAATTCTTTGAAACCCATAATGGTTCCGTAAAAATAATATGCATCCAACTTCGATCATATCATGGTGGCCCGATTCTTTAGTTGATGGAGTTCTTGTTTTGTTTCTTGTACTTGTTCTTTATTGCTTTCCAAACATCAAGCACCATTGGAATGTCATAATTATACACAATCCCGATCATCATTGATCTCTGTTTCTAAGAATTGAGGTCATTTAAATTCTAGTCTCTTATTTTCTGCCTTTAATTTTTGTTCTTTAATTTCTACGCAATGTTTGGATCTTATCAACTCTATATCCATTCTTGTTATATGTTTTATAGCACCTTAACTTGAATGGTGACATTTTATAGGAGATGGTGGAAGATGATGGTGATTAGATGGTGTGGGTGAAGGTTGGAGAAGATGGAATGGTGAGAATTAGGTGAGTTAACTCACCGAGTTGACTACCTTTCTTTTTGATTAGCTTTTCTTGCTTGTCTTTTAAATTCCTTTGAGTTATGGGAGAGAGGATGAAAGTTTTGGGGGCAATGGCGAGAATGCAAGAGCGTTTTCGTGAGGGAAAAAGTATTTTAGGTGTATACACGAGGCCTAAGTCCTTGATTCTAACTTATTGATTTTGTATGTTAAGGAAGGAGACGATGCCCTTTTCGTGTGTAGCAAGTTTTGGAGGTGTTTTATAGGAGAGGATTAGGCTAAGGTGTTTGAGTTAGAATGACAAATTAGGAGTTTGTTTAGGATAATGATGGGAGGTTTAGGATAAGTTTGTTTTCTCTTAAGATGAGTTTGCGTTAGGATGGGTTTTATGTTAGATAAGTTGGTGGTATTCCAAAGGATGAGTTATAGTTAGTTTAGGATAGGTTTATTTGGGATAAGTTGAGGATAGAGAGTGCTTACAATTAAGGCCGGGAAAAGTTGGGATACCTACGATTAGCTTGTGGAATCAAAGGGGATTCTTCTATTTTGAGGATAAGTGATGAGTTTAAGTGTGAGGATATGAACAAAAGTGAGGTGCAAAAAGCAATCTTTGAAGAGGCAAAAGTTGAAAGAAAAATTGATTGAAAATAAGGAAGTTGAAGAAGCAATTCCAAGGAAGTTAATGGGTTAACCCTGGGTTAACGGGATTCCCCGAAGCTTAAATTCGAGTTACTCTTCAAGAGGTTAATGGGTTAATGATGTCCAATTTAAGGGTTGAAAGATTATTTTTTTTATTTTTTATTTTTATTCTTTAGTTCGTTGGAAAGCAAGGAAATTATCTAAAATCGACCAGAATCGGCTTTTAACATGGGGACAAAACGGAATTTTACTTGGGTGTTCTTTCGACATGATGGAGGGAAGGAAAATGAAATGCCAAGGAAGCACTTCGCGAGGACTTGGAGTTTGGACATGCCACAATGAGCCAAGAAGGCTTATTCTCTCTTTGTTTGGAAGTGTGAAATATACGAGAGAAACCTTTTAATTTTCTTAGTTTTGAAATGGAAGGTTTAAAATATATTTTTATCATTTTACCCTTTATTTAAAAATTAACATTTTATAAAAAAATTAAAACAAAGGTTTCCTTACCTTTGTGGCGAATCTCACTTATCACTCTCCAAGAGTGTTCATATCTTTTTTTTCCATTTTTCTTTCACGTTCTGTTCACATTCTTCTCACGTCACTACTTTTCTTCTCCAAAAACTCAAGAACGATCCGTAAAAATAATATGCATCCAACTTGGATCATATCATCTTGTATCTTCTTATCCGATCCTTCCCCACACCTATTATTCTTGTTAAAGTCTTTCTTCCTCCCCTTCTTTCTTCCTCCTCTGATTTGACCGCTCGACCTAGAATGTCATCTACAGGAGGAGCCGGGTTGGATTATGAGGCACATATACCGGGTCACCATGTTGGAGTCACCATGTTCTTGAATTGACCACGCACCTTATCTCATGGCAATATGTTCTAAATTTGTATGGTCCATAACTTCAAGGAAAAACTAAAGATGGTCAAGTTGGGTCCAACCTGGTGGGTGGTAACGCCTCAGGCGTTATCACGGGTAATGCGGTGGCGTTATCCACGTGGTAATGGCATTACGTGTGGCGTTATCACGTGAAAAACGTCAGCCTTGATGGCGTTACCCCGTTTGTTGCGCCAACTATGTTGACATTTTTCTGTTGGTAGCGTCATCTCCTTTGACACTATCTATGTGAAACGTAAAATAATAAAAAATTCAGTGTGACTAAAAGTGTGACATTCTGATTAATAGTTTGAAAAGTATGATAATTTTGTAAATAATTTTGCCACTAAGGGCAATTCGACCAAAAAGCCTATAACATTATCCAAGAAAATGTAGTGCCGTATCTTTAGGATGAGAAATATTTTATGTACATCAAAATATACATATTGTATTTACATCATATGTTAATGTGAAAGAGATGTCAAATTATTCTGTATGTGATTGTAACATTATCGCAAATACATAATGATTATGAGAGTGAGTTGGATAAAATTAAACGGTCGCAAATAATGTGACGCCTCTCTAAGAATTTATCATTAATTTTTCATATGCGCGTGATTTTTCATATGTTTTAAGGAAACGATCCTGAATCTCATCATGTATATGAATTTTTTTATTAATAGAATGAGGAGGAAGATTAATAATGGAATGGAATGAAACTTCATTAACCTTGTTTGGGAGTGGTGGTGCGATTATAATTTATAACGGGTTGATGGGAGCATATATTAGGACAAAAATCTCATCTTAAAACGTTGGTACTTATTTGTAACCACACAAAAAGTTTGTAACTATGTACGCCCTACTAACAAAATGGACGGGTAACGCACGTGGTCTCACGGTGGTTAATAGTTAAAAATTATTATATACGTTTAAAGTGGGGGATTTAGAAAATGAGTTTTGAAGGATAAATGAGTAATTTTGTACAAAAAATTTAAAAGCCCCTCAAATTGGGGAAAGAAAGAGAGAGATGGGCCAAAGTGGAGGAGTTTGGAGGGCATTGAAAATCCCTCCCTTCCCTTCCCTACACTCCCAAACAAGGGTTTCTCACCTCTAAACCCTTCCTTATCTCTTCATTATTTTTTATTTTAGTCCTTCAAACAAAACACCTCTCCGTCACCGATCCCGTGGGCTTCCCCATTTCCACACCCAATTTTCAATCTCCCAAACAAAGGATGTGGAACCACAGGGCAGGTCCACGGTTCTGTGAAGGACCGAGGAAACGCAATGCCGCAGACGAAGGGAAGGGACATACTGGCGGCTGCTATGCTCCATGTTTGCAGGTTCTTCATGTTTAGGGATCTCCCACCAATCTCTTCTGTCCCCGTCCCCCCATCGGCCCTCTCGTTCTCCTCCATGTTCATTTCTCTCTCCGATGAGGTGAAGCCACTGAACAATTACTTGTTTGAAACAAGTAGTAAATCATAATTTTCAGTCCTTGATTTTTTTCCTGCATTATCAATGGTTACAACCCCATGAAACATCATGCTACAAACTTTTCAGGTATATTTTAAACTTTGCCATGTTTGAAGTCTTAATTCTTAAAGTTATTTTAAAATTATATTTAGATATTTAGTAATTGATGGAATAGAATGAAACGAAATAAAATAAAATATGATAGGATAGAATGAAATGAGATAAAAATATTATTCCATTGTTTAGATATTTTAGGATAAAATAGAATAAAGTTACATTCTATTGTTTAGAAAATAGATGAAATGATAAAAGTTATAATTTTATTTTTTTTAAATTACCATTATTACAAATACATCAATTTTGGGATATGGGATTAATATAGTAAAATCTTAATTATAATTATAATTATAATTAAAAAGATAATTATATCTTATACCCCTAAATTAGGAAGAAAAAAATTGATGATTTTTTGTGGGATTAGATAGATTTATCCCATCTACTTCCATATCATTTCATCATTTTTTAATATAACCAAATAATAAAACTTATCTTCATCTCATCATATTTTATTTCATTCTATTTCACTCAATTCTACAAATCTAAACATAGTCTAACTTTCATTACCAAAAGAATAAAAAGTTAATTTCAGCTTTTTTTAACCTTTTATTTTTCGGATGTAATACTTTAGTTAAATTTTAGTCGTTGCACATCATGTCTTACTTGCTCTTCGGAATGATATCGTCTAGTTTACTTGGACCAACTTCCAACCATAGTGTAACGTGGATTTAACTGACCAATGTTCTGGATAAACACCAACACTGAACAGTGAACATACGCACCTTCCAGAAAATTAAATCTTAAACCTTAAGCCTATATTCTTACGTCATTTTTTTAACATCACTTTTAATAACTGATTAATAATATATAAATTTATAATTAATTATATATATTGATTAATTAATTAATAAATTTAAACTTCAATTCTTAAACTATAAATTTATTTATTAACTAATTAATACATATAATTAACTACAAATTTATTTATCATTAACTAAGTATTAAAAATAGTCTTAAAAAAATGATGCGGGATGATATTTTTTCCAATGATATTTTCCTTTTTTTTTATTTATGCTCTTCCCGCAAAAGGTTCATGGCTCAGGATAAACAGGGTACACATTACACATTAAATTTAATTTTACATTTAACAAAAGGCATCTAAGCTTTTGTTATCTTTTCTATTATTAAAAATATCATTTCACTATTTTTTTAATAATATTTTTAATATTTATTAATAAAATATAAATTTAAAGTTAATTATAAATATTAATTAATTAACAAAAATTATGTGTAATGATTAATTAATAGGATATTTATTAATCAATTTATATATATAATTAATTATAAATTTATATTTTATTGTTAATATAAAAAATGATATAAAAAAATAGTGTGAAAAAATTGAAATTATTATTATTATTCACTAGTGCGTTTTCGCTTGTACGAAGAGACGTTTTAAGCTTTTCTCTGCATTTATCTCACTTTCTGATTATTATTTTTACTTTAATTAATTTTATAAGCTATTTCTACACCACAGCTCATTTTGATCAGCATTTATATTTAATTAATTTAAATTTGATTTCTACACTTAAATATAATTAAACACTTATAATAAAAGGAAGAGATCTATTTACACCTAGTGTAAGTAAAAAAATTTACACTCAATTTCTTACTATTAAATTCATTTTAATTTAATAGTTCTAAATCATCTAATTAAATAATGAGAGAGAATAATAAATATTCAAATTAAAAAGGAAAGAGAATTAATAAATATGATTTTAATGAAAAAATAAAATTTAGCTATTAAATCTATTTATTAACTTAAAAAATATATAATATTGAATATAATTTATAATATTTTTATTTTTATTTAGTATAAGTTATTTTTATTTAGTATAAAAAATTGATAGTTAATTTTTATTAAATTATTTTAAAATATAATAAATTAATACATTATATAAAAACAAAAATATAATAAATAGTTAATTATTTAATATAATTTATAATATTTTTGTTTTTATTTAGTTATAAGTTAATAAAGTATAACTAATTTTTAAAATTATATTTCAAAAATTATAGTTTAAGAATCTTTGGAGTCATTATCTTCTTATATTAATATGCCAGATAATTTTACAAGTACATGTTCAAACTCATCCATCACTTGCAGAACTCTGCTGTCACCAATAAATAAATGGTTTGGATGCCTCTCTTTTTTAATTTGGTCATTTTTATATTTTGCTAATAAAAAAATATATTAGACGTAATTTGCTTTACTTTTAGGTGTTAGTGAAAGATTTGAGTGGAATATAACATTTAGTAAAAATGTTAATTCTTTATCATTTATTCATGATCAAGGAAAAAAAAGAGCATAATGCTCTCTAAGTAAATTAGTTTGAATCCTTTTATTTACTAAAATTATTTATTTTTTTAATTTATTAAAATAAATACACTTTTAAACTTTTAAATGGTTTTCGATAATTATAAATTATACATTATCTGTCCTATTTAATCTAACTCTTTCAAATCATTTTGATAATTTTTATTTAAACATGTCGTATGTAATGTTTACTAAATATTTTTATTCAATATAAAAGTTGATAGTTAATTTTTTAAACTAATTTTAAAATATAATAAATTAATACATTATATAAAAACAAAAATATTATAAATTATATTCAATATTATATTATTTTTTAAATTAATAAATAGACTTAATAACTAAAATTTATTTATTTATTAAAATCAAATTTATAAATTCTCTCTTCTTTTTAATATGAGTATTTATTATTCTCTCTTATTATTTAATTAGATGATTTAGAACCATTAAATTAAAATAAATTTAATGGTAAGAAATTAGGTGTACATCATTTTACTTACACTAAGTGTAAATGAATTCTTCTCTATAATAAATGCTATATGTAGATAATAAATTATTAATTCAATTTAACAGTAGTTAAGATAACGATAAATAATTAATTTCAATGATTAATATATAACCATATATAATTGATAAAAGTTAAATATGATTAAAACAAAAGAGGGGTACCATTCCAATTTTATCGAATGTCCTTGAAGGGACAAGTTATTCTAGCAATTTTTTGCGTAATTTTGAATTAAAAACGATTATTAAGTAATTTTTTTTAAAGTAGTAATTTCAAAATTAAAACTTAAAAAAACAACTATGTATAAAGAAAAAACTTAAAAGACAACAAAAAATAAAAAAGAAAGGTACCAATACAACTGGAAGATCAAATTCAATTATTGAATACTAGAAGCCATCAAACTGTTTAATAATCTTTTCTTTAAACATGTAACTCTTATAGTGTTTTGTTTTATTTTTTTATATTAAGGTCAGATGATATCTGAAGCAATTTGTATACATTTCTACTAATTCACCATTCCGATTAGGTTAAAAACAAACCATCTACACACCAAGAATAAATGATAAAAAGTTATTTATTTTAAGACTACGAGATTCACAAAAAAATTCTTTACAACCTAACCCCAAATAATTAACATAATTAAAATTTAAACATGTAATTATACATCTACTTATACATTAGATACTGGTCCACTAGTAAATCAACCCCCGAGAGGTTAACGATTTTTAATAAAGAAAGACGCAAAACAACTCCTGCACAGGATCTACCCTTAACGTGTTCCCAAAGAAAAGGAAAGAATCCCAGTCCCTTCGTGGCCCTCTCTAATCATAGATCAAGTAACTGCTAAGTGCTAATGCACCTGGTGGGGTGCTTCAAACATGCGGGGCACTTATTTGCTTGTCTACATGCTTGATCAGTTGTCTTCATACTCATTACTGATCCATGAATTAACTACAAGCCTCACTTCTTCCCATTCCTCTCTCATTAATCTAGGGACGAGGATCAAAATGAGGGCATGTAAAACTCAACGACTAGGGACGAACCACATTAACATTATGAGGAACTAGCATGATCTCAAAAGGATTAAATATCACAACCCTCGGGATGAAACTCTTGCCAATTACATACTCGGGGAATATAATCACCCGCGCTGAAGGAACTACAGGTTCTTACATGATATGGACAATGACAAAATACATAATAATGCTAGAAGAAACATGCCACCTTTGCTTTCCTCATTCAGTATTTCTCTTGCTGCTAGATTCAGCATTCTTCTCTTTTGTGCTGTCCACAATTTTGGTTTCAACATGACCATCACCATCGGTTGCATTGACTTCAAGAGTGTTATACTTTTTGGGCAGCTTTCGGTCAAGATTCTGAGCAGCTTCAGACTCTTCAGATTCATCATCACCTTCAAAACTTTCAGGTTGTTCATTGGGATTTTGAACAGCTTCCGCATCATGCTTAGCAGTATCAGCCTTCTGAGGCTGTTGTGCCCCCGACTTCTGAGCAGCTTCCAACTCCTCATATTTGGAAACTACCTGTTGCAGCTCATCATTAAGATACAAAGCCTCAAAAAGTGTCACTTCATCATTTGTGGTACTTTCCACAATCCCCTTGATGACAGAAAGTGACTGCTTGCACTTATCCAACAAGCTCACAGTTAAATCTTCCTGCAACCACACAAGAATATTGTAAATTCTATCAGCAAACAATTATTCTATCTATATAGAGATACAGCAATTATCTGACAGTACTAACTGGATTAGAGGAGGGGGGGGGGGGGGAGAAGGGGAAGGCAAAAACTTTCTGTCAACACCCTTTATCTCCATCCGGATAGTACCCTTGCATAGAAAAGTAACTAACTTATTCAGGAATTTCAATGTTCAAAAATCTGTAAAAGAAAGACTAGATACAAACATCAAGCATCATGAAGTAGTAAAAAAACAGCAATTTATTATTCAGAGAATGATGCTTTTCTTTAACTTCAAAAAGTTTACCTTCAAAGGTTTTGGCTCTGCATCAGAATTTAATATGCTAGAGAGCAATTCAAGACTGTTTCGAGCAACCACAAGATGCTCTTTCTTCTCTTCAATTGATATGTGTTGGTGATCAGAAGAGAAAGCTGAGTCATCCAAAGCATGTAGTCCTGCTTCGGGAAAAGGGTATCTTTCAGGGGGATCTAATGGCTGTTGATCCATATATGACTCCAAGGTATATGGAACAGGTGGTGAATTTCCTCCTCCTATGTCTAGTGGTTCATCTTTTCCTTTCAAACTCTGTCATGAACCAGGGAGGATGTAGGATTCAGTTAAATGTGACAGAGAAGGATGTAGAAGAATCCATCATAGTCAGTGAAACATAAAAATAGAAGGCATTGCATTTAATGAATTAGAGAGTAGAAAATAAGTGAGAACATGAAGCACCATACAGTTATGCACTTCAAAATCAATATTCTGTAAAAGATAAAATTCCCAGGGTCACCAGGGAAATGTCTATTTTGATATACTACACTTTTTCAACAATTTCTAGAAGCTACATATAATAATAGAAATCATCTGAGTACCAAAAACAACAAAGTTGCTGTTCAAAGATAATTACAGGCCAAGAATATTTGCTTACTTTAAACTATTTATACCCTTCAATGATATTTGCTTATCAGAATTTCAGTGTTTTTTATTGGCATCTACGCTGTTTAAATTGAAGTGAATTAATTTTAACATCCTTTTATAATAGTTTTGGACCAGTATGTCCTTATTGGGTTGGATCTACCTAGTCCAGTCCAATTTGATCTCAGTCACCACAACAATAAATTCAGGTATAATTATATTATTAAGTAGTAAACATTCATTGGATATTGCAGCTTATATATATCTCAGCACTCGAGACGCTCGGCTTATCGACTACCAAGTTGAGGGGTAGTGGACAGGTAAGTCCATACAGGGCCCAAACCCAATAGCATGCACACGACCCATTATCTTAGGCTCCAGGGACCTCACCCCTGTATTAAGCACACAAAGGGGAATACCCAAATATGTTCACTTCTCTACCTATACTCTTATTCCCATTTCACTTTAAGACTACTTGTGCGTCGAGTGTCTTTGCAGGTTCTTCCACCCCGTCTCTAATGGATAGACTGCCATGGCCGACTGATCCCAGACCGCCCCCTCAGGTAAAGGCAAGAACAATCCAAGACCGCCCCATCAGGTACAAGCAAGAACAAGTTCTAATTACTAAGGTGAATTTTGCTAGGGTGCAAGAAACTGGAAGGTTTTTTGTTTGTTTCTCTTTATTTGTGATTATAATGCAAACAATTAGATACAGCTTTGGTGGTATTGATCAGCATATAATAAAGCTAACATATTGCAACAATGCATTGCCCGGTTTCCGGTTAAAAAATAAGATCATGAAAAGGCCAATGGTTTGATTGCGTCCAAAATCAGATAACCAACGACTGACAAGCATGGAGTTTAGCTACCATTTAAAAAAACAAAACAAAAGAGAGAAAAAGACACCCTATGGGTTCAACATATAATAACAAGTAACAATAGAGAATGAAAAGACAAGAGTAACTAACAAGACTGGGGTGAATCACATTAATTTAAAAAAAGAAAAGAAAAAAACTCACCATATAAGTTTGACGAAAGACAGGAAGATAGGCAAGATCGTGGGACTCACCCCAAGCCCTGATCAACTGAAAAGCCCTCCTTCTATTATGACCATCCCCTTGGGGATTATCAACCAACCGAACCATATCATCAAGCACCTTCTCAGAAGCCACTTCAGAGAAAACCTTGTCACAGTTCATAGCACAAGCCTCCAACAAGTCAAGGCTGAGCCTCTGGGTAACGGGGCTCTTGTGGTTGATCTTCCTCTTGATGGCTTTGACGACCTCGGTGCCATTGAACTCCTCGCTGTTGATCATGGCACATATCCTAAGGTTCATGCCCCAGTTGGGCTCCTCCAAGGTCTCCAGAGTGGCCTCATCCACCATCTTCGATTCGGGTGTCGGAGCCTGCAATATTTCCTTCATTTTTCCGCTCACGATCCGACCCATCTGAGCCCCACCCGTCTTCAGCCTCTCGCCCAGTTGTGCTAGCTTCAACTTGTCCATCCTTTGTTTTTTCTATTTTTTTTTTGTCTGACAAGGGCAAAGAGGAACAAACAGAAACATGTATTGTATGTATGTGTTTTAGCAAAAGTTAAAAAAAAGGGAAATTGTTTTAGAGAAAGTGACAAACCTGGAATGGAATAGGTTGGTAAGTTTGAGGGGGAGAACCCTAGATCGGATGATGGAGTTTGTTAGTGCAGCTGCGCGTGCTAACAGGAAAGTAGAAACTTGATTCACCTTTGTTTGAAGATTATACTGAGCGAAAGAGAGAGAGATGTTTGACGTTGGGTTACGTGGAATGATTGGAGCCTTGTGGTCGTGGATCTATCGTGGGTGGGTCAGGCTGTCAACTCAACTGGGTCCGTTGTTTCTAGTGGGTCCGCCACATTTTTTTAATATTTCAATCGGTGCTTACTGGGATTTTTATGGGTGAGATTAATTATTTATTAATTATTTTTCACGTTTTTTGTCGCCCTAAATAATATTAAACTCATGAATTGATTTTCTACGGTTCCCACTTCCAACTCCAAGTCGATATAATGGTTTCTTATAAAATTAAGAAAAAATGCTAAACACGTATATGACACACATATTATTTCTTATAAAGTTAGGTACTTGGTTTGAGAATTGGACTGTATATCATTATCAGGCCCACATCTAACCCCAATACCATCAGGATCCTTGGGCCTTTAGCGGGTAGACTCGAGACTCGCTTGTAGGAGGCATACCAGACAGCTCATTGCAAAAAGTATAAATCGTGATTTTAAAGGATACTGCCGAACACGTAGCGGCACTCCAATAGAGAAGATTCTGCTTCTTGCTAGCCAATTACCATCAAGGACAAGGACCTCTCCCATAGTGCTCTAAGTTGATCTTTATCATTGATTTTAAGTATATTAATGTAAATTTTAAACGAAATAACTTAAATCAATTGTAAAAATCTTTATGAAATATGCATTTATTATTGCTCCAAGAGCATAGTATAACTTCTCCCTCCCCCAACCCTTATAAATAGGAGTTCACTATTAATCCATTTTTTTCTTCTTCTTCTTCATGTTCACATAATAGCTTAGACCCTCTATTATCTAGTAGTAAAGATGAATACTGTCATGCTATGGCGCTCGGCCGATTAGCTATGCATGCTATGTCCACTTACCAAACCATCAATATTTCTTGGTGTCCGTCTCCCCATGGATGGATTATGTTAAATGTTGAAGGTTCAATCTTACATCATGCTATTAGAGCCTCTTGTGGAGGCATTATTCACAATGAACATGGGGCGGGCCTACATGGTTGGTTTTGTTGCTAACCTTGGAGGATGCTCCATCACCATGTCTAAGCTTTGGGGTATACCCCTTGGTTTGAAGACTGCATATAGCCTTGGTTTTAAACATGTTATTCTTGAGGTGAACTCTAAATGTGCCATTAATCTTATTCAGTCTCAATAGGATTCTTTGCATCCTTGTGGTGGTCTTCTGAACTCGATGAAGGAATGCATATCTAAGGATTGAACTATGATAGTCCGTCATGTTTTCATAGAGGCTAATGCTTGTGCGGACTCCATTGCTAAGCACGGTCACTCCTATCCTGTTGGATTTCACTTGCATCATCAGTTTCTTGCTTTTATTCATGTTATGTTTATAGCATATAATAGTCTTGTTCATTTCTCTCGCCATGTAGCTTGTTAGTTTGGGTGTTTTGACCTACTGGTTATATATATATATAAAAAATAAAGATAATAAGGTGAATTTAATTATAATCAAATGATAAAAATTACATAATATGAAATGATGTACATATAAAAAATATATTTTGTTCAACTTATTTTAATAAAAATAATTATTTATTTTAAAAATGATTTCAAATTTTTTTATTATAAATATTTTAAATACAAAATAAATTAATACAAATACACATTAAGCGTGTATCTAACATTATTGTAAAATTGTTGTTGGATTATTAATTCACATCATTGTCTATCAACTTACATAAAAGAATTATGATTAGAATGACACCTAATTTTTATAGGGAAATTATATTCGTAAAGTTAATTTATATTATAAAATCATAATCAAACTACCTTTTTTTTTTATATTATACACCTTGAACATAATAATAATGAATATAATGCATATAATACTAACAAAGGTTAAAAGCTGGTAAGTGAGCCACTCACTCACAAAGAAAACTAAGTTCAAATCTTGTACATGTTTTATTAAAAGAAAATTTGAATACATAAGTTAACTATAAATTGATTTAACCAAGAGTAATGTTTTTATTTGACTTTCAATATTTATTCGTGTTATTCTATTTGGAAAAGGATTCAAATGAATACAAAACTTGGGTTTATTCTTCTACATTATTAAACTACTCTATGAAATATTACAAGTTAAAATTTGATAATTAATCGAATAAATTTATTCTTGAAGTTGAAACTGAAAGTCGTTGTATTTGTTTTCATTCTTCATTAACCTTTTACTCAAAATAAAT
Source organism: Ormosia semicastrata (assembly GCA_029884595.1). NCBI lineage: Eukaryota > Viridiplantae > Streptophyta > Magnoliopsida > Fabales > Fabaceae > Ormosia > Ormosia semicastrata. The sequence goes on along the minus strand of JAQQTO010000055.1, from coordinate 11,701,643 downwards.
AAATAAATAAATAAAAGATATATTAAAGAAAAAACAATAGGAACATATTTTTTTTTAAAAAAAAAGAGAAAACAATTGGAAGATGAAAAAGAGAAAAAGGAGAGTAATAAATACGCACTCAAAAGCATTAGATATGAGCAGATCGTGAAGAATAGAGAAACGAAAACAAAAGGGAGAAAATTTGCGGGGGTCTAATTTAATAAAAGAGGGGTTCCTGAAGTGAACTGAGTGCAGTGCAGAGTGGTGTATGCGCAAATGGTTTCGCTGTCAACATGGTTTCGCTACGTTGCCCACAAGCTCCAATACTCCGTCTCTCTCAGCTTGAAGGTCTTCTCCTTTCCTTTCTCACCCTCCAACTCTTTTTTGTTTATTATTATTTATCTGACCATGTATTGTTGCGTCCGATTTTTGCTGATTACTGAATTTTTTAATTATTTTATTTTATTTTTGTTTTCATGGGTAGTTGCTGGTTTGGGGTTTCGAATTAAGCTATACATGGATGTGCAATTTATACGATCCCTGATTAAAAAAAAAAAAACTTTGTTTTATGTGAATGGTGGGAAGCATCAGAAAAACAAGGCATTGGAAGGCATGGACTTTTCCTTTTTCTTTCCTAGTATTATATTATTGTAAATATAGTAAATTTCGCATCTTTAATTTATTTCATTTGAACATTTACTACTTGAAATTAAGATGATTATCTGAGGGGATGTTTGAAGCATAAATGTGTGAAAAGCATATTTGAAGCTTTGATATGAAATGTGAGGTGGCTCCCCTAAGGCCTGCCTTTGTCTATGCTATAATAATAATATAGAACCTCAATGTGAAACATTTCGAAGAATTGTGAAGTTATCAACTAAGCAGAGGCATTTAAACTTTAAAGTAATAGGTTTCCTGGTAGTTCAAGTTCTACAATTGTGCAAATATTATTTGATTTTCCTCCATTCTTCCGCTATGTATCACGACGTTAGCACTTGAAATCCCCTACTTCTAAGACTTTTCTGACTGATTTGATGATGTGAAACAGAACTATAAAGGAGGTGAAATTACAGATAGAGAGGTACGTGATGTTTGGAAGAATTTCTTTCAAGGAAAGTTGACATACTTGCACTGCAATAACGGAGAGCAGATGGCCCCTACTATTGCTGGAAAAGGAGAGACTCTTCTTGTTCGGAAATTACCAACTGCAGACCCAATGTAAATATATTCATCTTGTGCAACATACACTTTGGGTTTTGCAAATTTATTAGCTGCTATTGCAAGTTGGCTAATATGGGCCTTATGCTGGGGATGTTTCATTCTCCTGAAATCACGTATTCATTCCATGTCATCACCTTATTGTTGTCATAAGACGAGTCTTAAAACAGTACATATTTCATATCTTAATTTCAATAATCAATTTCATATTTTGGACCCCTCCTATAATTGGCATCTATATGGAGAAAATAACCTCTGATGAGATTCACTACTCCTATGATTTTTTTTTTCAATAACTAAATTATTTTTATGGGTTTTTTGGAGGAAAATTATTGTCATCATACAATTGTGCTTGTACATAGATGCTATACATAATAAATTTCCATTTGCTTTTATACGCGTACATAGTGTGTTGCTTTATTAGCCACAGGATGTTGCACGACCTTTGTTTGAAAACTCTTTTTAATCACTCATTTTCTTCTCACTATCTGTGGATAGATAAGTGCTTTCCTGTCATATATTGGTCTTAATGGACTTTCAAAGTTGCATAGAGTGTTAAATAGAAGAAGAAATATTTATGCATGCCAATTTCTCTTATGCTGAGTCTGTGTTATTATGAGACACCATTTTCTCTGTATTAATTTTTTGGACTTCTCTTCTTTAGCATTAGTGAATATAAGATATAGAAAACTGTCTGTTTAAACTATGTTTCTGTGAGAGTTTGGAACCCAGTTGAAGCTTCTATTGAGAGCATATTCAGGACTCTTAAATTGAGGTAAAACTTGATTGTATCTTTAATTCCTTGATGGATTCTCGGTTCTTCTTATCCTTTATCTTTTTTTTATTGTTTATTTTCTTCTTGGTGTCACTCTTGTTTAGTCTTTCTGAAAGCAATCTGACATGCATCAATTTCTAAATTTTCACTGAACATAGTTATTCAATTTCAATTGATTTTTGTGTATTGGTTTCATAGTGGCACTAATTAACCATCTTTTTGTTTGATTTCTGCTACCCACTTCATCTGGACCACATTTAACCATAACTTATGTAGTAATGAATGACGTTAATACACATGAAAGTAAAAGATTCTCAGGTCAGGGTTGATGCATCATCAAAAAGTGTATTTTTGGTTGAATGCTTCAGTCTTTGTTATAATCCATTATGTTTTTCATTTTTTTTAAATGCGTAGTCAGGATTGTTAAAATGGTTTCTTGTAGATAAGTGGCCCATTAAGATTAGTGCCCAGGATTGTTTCTGTTCAAATAATTGTTCTTGAATGATTGGAGAAATACATAATAATTGAATCTAGAGTTTGTGACAATGGCATCGTAAATTTGAGTTACCAGGTTAGTGTTGATATCAACTATGAATTTGACTCTTTGTAAATTAATAAAATTCCCTCATTTTATGAAAGTCCTATTATATCTTGATTTGAGCACTAGTTTTTCCGCATTTATCAATTCACGTGGTTCTTACCTGTGACAAATTATATCTTGATTGAGGCAAAGTTCCATTTCAATGACTTGTTTGGTCTTACAAATGTTATTTTTAAATATGGTATCCTCCAGTGGTGTGACAAACTTCATGCTCGTCATGCATGGTAGTTATGTGTAGTTAATTTTTTGTGAAGAAAGACGACAACAACAACCAAAGCCTTTTTCCATTGTGTTCTGTCAAAAACCAAATCTTCAGAGAGGCTGTTTAAATCTAAATCCTTTATAATGATTTCACTTATAATTTTTCTTAGTCTTCCTTTGCCTCTAATTATTGGGCTATTCTCCATCAGATCAACTCTTCTAATTAGGGCTTCTATTGGTCTTCTTCTCACATGTCCAAAGCATCTTAAGTGTGATTCTATCTTTTTTTCCTTAATAGGTGCTGCTCCTACTTTCTCTTTAGTGTATTCGTTGTTGATCTTATATTTTATTTTTTGGTAGAAAGAATTTTTATATTTTGATTTTGTTACCCGTTGGTGCTTATGGTCTATGGATGGTATGATTTGGGTCATGATTATCCCCCCAAAAATGTTGCCTACTGACTGTCAGTTTAAAAATTTGGAAACTAGGTAGTCCTTGCTCCCTTTTGTTTTTGTTATTTTTTAGAGTTCCACAAAAGTTAGTAAGATTTTGACTGATGGTTTTTTTTTCTTAGTAGAAGATTTTGAGTGATGGTTGACTTCTTCATCTGGAGTTCATTACTCAATGCATTCATATTGTAATTATTTGCTAGTGATATACATGTTTCTTTGACAGGCATGTTTTTGTAGGAGATGTAGTGGTCTTGAAGGACCCTGCAAAGCCAGATAACTATCTAGTCAGAAGATTAACTGCCATTGAAGGTTATGAAATGGTTTCTACTGATGAAAAGGATGAACCCTTTGTTCTTGAGAAGGATCAATGCTGGGTAGAGGCTGACAATGAAAATTTGAAAGCCAAGGTATAAACTTCTCTACTTTTCTGATAAACTAATCATTATATTTACATTACCAATTTTACTTGTTAGAATATCTAAAAAATATCTCACAATATATTTATTATATCTTGAAATATTTTAGAGTATCATAGATGATCTATTAGGATTTATTTCTTATTTATTATATTTCCTGATTTGTTTCCTTATTTAATTAGGATTAGGAGTCTAAAATTAGTATAAATAGGACCATTGAGTTTGTCTTTTGTATCACATTGTCAACACATCAAATCAATATCAATATCAGTCTATATTCTCTCTTTTTCTCATTCCCTACCTAAAATCCTCCAATTCAACATAGTATTAGAGAGGTACCATTTTCTGTGACCTATCTCGTCACTTTTGCTGTCGAGTTTCCAAAAATATGGAACTCTGATTAGCTGCCTCTAGTTGCCGAGTTCTCCTTTCGACACCCTCTTTCTATATCTTTTTCCAACCAACCGTGTTTCCACTCTAGTTTGCTTGTAAACACCATCTCCTCCGCGCGTACTCTCTCCTTTGGTTTCTTCACGTTGTTGCTACCGTCTGCCACCGTCGTTCACCAGCAGTTTTTTCGGCCGGCGACCTCACCAATCGCATTGCCAGCCTGAGTTCGGCCAACCCCGAAGGTGCAGCTCCGGCGGCTGTCCGACGTGCTCCCACGCGTGCCCTCTTCTCTCTGTGTGCAGACCCACGCGCCGCCCTTTCCTCCAGCACATCCGGCCACTTTTCCAACAGCCGTTGGTCTCGTTCAACTCACCCTGACCTCCTCTACACAGATCTAAGCTCACCTCCATCAATCGACCTTTGTGTAGCTTTGTACACTTACGCAGAGCCATTCAAGTGTATTGGAGTTTCTGTTTTTGGCAATTGTACACTGACTCATGGTTGTTTCACCCTCTTTCCAGGCTCCTCTGCTGTTCGTTTGCCTCACCACACCATCTCTGACCTCCACGTGGCTGTTTGGCATTTTTTGTGGTAGTTATCTCTGGTTTTGGCTATTGTTTGATTCTTTTCCCATGCTAGCATAGCATTGAGGGGGAGAATGGAAATAAATTCTTCTCTATATATACTTCAATGCCGGTGTTTGTCATGCCATTCTTTTTCCACTAATGAATCATACCAATGACTTCTCTTCTCACCAACGATCGTACCAGTGGTGACTCCTCTTCCACGAATGAATCATATTAGTAGTGGCTTCTCTTCCTATCGATGATCATTTCGATGGTAACTTATGTTGGTTATGACTCACACTAACCTGACTCTTTGTCCTAGATGTTCTAGCCCTGTCTCCGTCTGTCCAGATGCACTGGCCCCGTCTCCGTCTGTCCAAATGCACTGGCCTCATCTCCATCTTTGTCCCAAAAGTAGTTGTCAGTCACCGTCTCTGTTCGTCCTAGCCACTATCACACTATCAAATTATTTAATTGTTACAAGCTCAAGCTTAGGAAGCTTTAACTTGAGGGGGAGTGTTAGAATATCTGAAAAATATCTCAAAATATCTTTATTGTATCTTGAAATATTTTAGAGTATCATAAATGATCTCTTAGGATTTATTTCTTATTTATTATATTTCTTGATTTGTTTCCTTATTTAATTAAGACTGAGTCTAGAATTAGTATAAATAGGACCATTGAGTTTGTCTTTTGTATCATATTATCAACACATCAAGTCAGTATCAATATCATTCTATATTCTCTCTTTTCCTCCTTTCCTACCGAAAACCCTCCAATTCAACATTACCATTACCTCTGCCACCATTTGAAACACACATTAATGTTGAAACTGATATTTTACAGAGTAAAATATCATGTAATCAAGCAATGAGTTATCATTGACATGCAAGCATTTAGGGTTACTATTTGGACCATAAAACTGTATTCCGTTTTTAAAATAAATAAAATTAGGTATAATTTATCAATTTAATGAAATTGCAAGTCCCTAGAATTTCAAATTAACTCTACTTCCTCTCTCTTTTTAGTCTTCATCTTCCTTGTCTCTTTGCTAATAGTTTTTACTTTTTCTTTCTCTACTGGTAAGGATTTCGGATCCATTACTCAAACTCATACGGATTTTATGTATGTTGTCCTACGTCCTCTTGTCACTCTCAATAATAATAGGGAGCAAAGCTCTGCCAATTAAAAAGGATTAAAAAATTGCATTCTAATAACAGAGTGAAATATTGAATAATATTAGTGAAAGTTATTGAACTACTTTGCAATAATTGGGCTAGACAACTTATGCCTATTTCAGTATGGGAGTTTAGTTTGTGGTCATGGATTCCCTTGACACTGCACAGCCTGTGAAACTGTTGCTGGATTAGGAAAGCGCTTTTATGGGCTACTAAAAAGGACAAGGAAGAGCACAGTAGAGTAAGGAGAAAGAGGGTTGGGGGACTTTAGTTCTTTCTTTACATTTTATCACTGAAATCCACAAAAGCGTCCATTAACAGTAGAGAGTGAGAATGGTGAAAAGAACTAGACAAAATGTTTAATAATAACTCTTAATAGGAACAAAAGAAACATCTCTAAAAAAAATTTGCCAATAATGAATTTTAGTGGCTAGCTCTTGAATGTTTTTAACATACCAGCATATGTTTAAGTGGGAATATAATGAATTTTGAACCTTATATTTTTAGTCCTTATTCCTTGACATCTTCCTACAGCTTTGAAATTGTGTAGTATTTGTAAGCTTTGAAGTGAATGTTTCCACAAAGACTGATAGGGTTAGCTGTAATATTTTGGTTATGCGTTTGGCTCCTCAAATGCTTGTAGAACAAGGAATAATTCTTTGTTTAACGTATCAACCCAACTGGCAGGAAGCAAATGACAGTCGAGCATTTGGTCCAGTTAACATGACAGATATTGTGGGCAGAGTCATATATTGCCTACGAAATGCCGTAGACCATGGCCGTGTACAGAACAGGTGAACTAAATTTCTGAGCCTAATTTCTTATGCACAAAGGTGGATGGGTCTTTTAATTATTGATATATTTTACTGCTTTGCTAGCCATTTCAGCATGCAAAAGGATTTGCCGGTGTTGGCAGTGGAACTTGATGTTGATGAGATGTCAAAGAGTCACAAAGCCTAAACCTTTTTTTCCCAGACGAGCACTAACTTGTTTGTTTTGAATGTATAATGCCTTGGTGTTATTGGCTCTTTCTTTCCAACTGGAAAATTTGAAGCGGCCTTTGTTAAAGCTTGAGTTAAACATTGTTTCAGAAAAAAATGTCGTAAGCTGAAGTTCTAGCAAAGGACTACTCTGCTTCTTATTCTACGTACAAGTCATTTGGCTCCAACTGTGGTTGACTAAGGTTTGGTTTATGTGTTGATGGATGGGGACGATAAAAGGCAGCGTTGTTAGAAATTATGTTTCCGACTATTTTCATTTTGTTCCCTGCTTATTGATAAAAGCTCTGAAGTCCAAGTGTCATGAGGCTCACGTAGCTAAGCGTTTACTTCTTGGAAATAATCCTTGATATCTCTTTTTCGTTAGTCATTAGAGCGAGTTCATTTTAGGGGTGTTCAAAATGTGGCCTGTCGTATTAACTCCTCCATATTCAAAGTTAATTAGGACATAGTTTGAGTTTTAAAACTTACATCAAGTGTATTTTCGGGTCAGGTTACGTTTTGAGTTGTCTTGGACTATTAGTGATGAACAATAAATTTTTTTGATTTAAATTAATATTTTTATATTGATATAATTTATTTTAAAATATATATTATAAAATATCTATTATTTTTAATTTTTAATTTTTAAAATTTTATATTTTAGTTATACATAACATATAAATTTATAGAATTTATTTAATTATCAAGTCGATATAATTTTGACTTAGTCATTTGTTAAATTATGATATGGTCAAATTAAGGTCCAATAAATTGTTACAAATAATCGAAATATCGAGCTAGGATTGAATTAGGATAACCATGTCTTTATCAATGTAATAAACATCCCTTATAGCTCTTTTGACTAAGGCTGTTTAAGTTAAACTTAGCTGAATCAAAGGAAAATATCTTTAAAAAAAAATTCAAATCAGTTTATATGACTTCGTGTAAGTTCACAATGCTGAGCGGTGCACTAGTAATGTTGGACCTCCTAGCATTAAACGATCCTTTTTATCTCATAGGTAAATTCCATCCCTTTCAAGATTTGAATTAGATGAATATCTTGTGAATGAATTATTAATGAGTAAGGACCTCTATTTAATGACCTAAACGCATTTCGTCAATCTCGATCAAAATTAGACAAACTGAGTGAAAATTGCTTTGTTTGAACGGATAAAAGTCCAGATAAATTGGTTAATTTTGTGAATTATTTTTCTTCTGTTCTTTTTAATTAAACCAGTGAACTGGGCTTTTGATTTTTAGAAGTATATGCTCTAAGCCATTATAATTGGAAGAATTCTAATATCAGCATGAAATATTAATGTAAATAAAAAATGGATATTTTACATGATTTTATTTTTGGGCCTAAAATAACCAAACGGCGTTTGATGTAACCAAAACAAGACATACAATGATACAACGTTCCTGGGCAAGAATTCTACAACTTTACTTGCCCGGTTGCCGCTGGTGAAAATATTTGTTCCCGAGATTGTCCCTAATCGCTGGGAGTATTAGTATCAGTTATGTACAAAATTTTCAAACAAAATAAACCTGCGACTGCGAGCAGAAGCAAAAAAGAGACTGCATAAACTGAGTGAGTGCTCGGGTCGGGTGGGTTACAATGTCCCAGGCAGTGCATCTCGTGGCCAACAACGTTGTGGGTGAGCATCTTTCTCTCTTTTACTCTAACTATTTCTCTCTCTTCACTCTACCTTAAACCTTGTAATATTCCTTAATAATATTAGCTGTTGCCTCCCTCGTTATCTACGTTCTGTTGGAAAGTGGAATGCCCTTTTCTCTAGTCTAGGGCTTTCTTCTTTCTAAATACTTTCTTCAAATTTGTTTTTCAGTTTTGACTGTGTTGTTTTTGTTTTTTGTTTTTAAATATTATTATAATTATTTCCCTCCTGCTATTTGCAATTGTTGATAGTTTTTAAGACATCGTTTTCAGCTTCTATTTGGTGATATTAGACAATCAAAGTGCTGTAACTAACATAGGAGGAATAGGATGGTCTTCATGGTTATTTCAAGTTCTAGCTCTTAACTTGTATGGTGGACAACGGGGAAAAGGTTCTATGCTATTCATCAGGATGCCTAGATTGGCACTTACCAAAGCAAAGTACACATGAATTTTTTTGTGGGGGAATTACAGCCAAGGACTTGTTTACCACAAATTTTTTGCTCAAGGACCAAATAATCACTTTGGCATAAATTGTGATAAAAATGTCCCCATGATCAATTTTCCCTTACATTTTTTATTGAGGCAATTGTAATATTCTGGATATGTATGTTCTATCTGCGTGCTGCTGGTAGAATAGTCTTCAATATTGCTGTTCTACTGTTGAGTTCCTATGATTAGTCTAAAACAACTGTGATATGTGTATCATTACTTAGTTCAGAGGTTGAGTGCTTGCCTACTTGGTGCCGTATCATAGGTTTCTAAGGTGGAACATGCTGGTTTCTGTCAGAAATAATGCCTTGCTTTAATTTTTCTGCTCTTGTACTTTAGTTCTCTCTTTGTGGTTGTTGAAGTGATTTTGGTGATATTGCAGGTTGTGGAGTGCCAGAAGGTAGGTTTCTCTCATGTTCGGGTCTTTCTCGAAGTACTGCTGCTGTGTATACTTGCTCTTCTCAAGGTCATCACAAAATTCATTCACATATCAAAATTAGAGGTCTAAAGTGTGCTTCTGTGGGTGCATCTTTTGTGTGCAAAGCAAGGAGGAACCCAGATTTCTCAAGGCAAAACAAGCATGGATTCTCCAAAAGCAGGAACTTGCACAATGATGGGAGAGACCGCTTTGAGAACTTTGAAGAAGAAATGTTATCTTCGAAAAATGGTCCATTGATATCTCTTTCTAGCACACCAAAATCCCAGGCCAATGCAGCCCCTGGACCTAGAGAGAAAGAGATTGTTGCGCTATTTAGGCAGGTTCAGGCTCAGCTAAGAGAGAGAGCTGCTGTCAAAGAAGAGAAGAAGGTTGAAGCCTTCCAAGGGAAAGGTAAAGAGAATGGCACTGTCGATTCCCTCCTCAAACTACTGAGGAAACACTCAGATGAGCAAGTAAAGAAAAGCAGTGGAGGTGGCAAAGAAAAAGGTTTTAGTTTGGACCGATTGCAAGATAGTAACCAATACAATGGAGGTCAAAGCACCGAAATTTCTGATTTGGATAGTGCTCTAAATAATGAGTCTCAAGAACCCACCAACATCTCGTCTATAGCTAGGCCTCCATCAAATTTCCAACGAAGGTCTCCTGTTCCTCGTCTAAAGTATCAGCCTATCTCTTACGATGCGAATGCAGTCCCTCTAAGTAGTGGGATTAGAGAGGAGGATCAAGATCAAATATGTCTGAAGCTTGATCATGAGCCAGAAACTGACTCTGAACCAGAACTTGATCCAAAGGATGAGCTTTTCTTCCCAGATTTGGGGATTGCTGACATGCCAGACGATGATTCTCATGATTCTGAACAAACCTATAATGATGACCCTGCGGAGGAGCAGCAAGTGGATCAACATGAGGATTTGAGTGCGCTGAAGCTGACAGAATTGAGGGCACTTGGAAAGTCTCGTGGCCTAAAAGGGTTTTCAAAAATGAAGAAGGGTGAGCTCATGGAGTTGCTAACTGGAAGTTGATTTTGATCACGAATATGTCAGAGAAGCAAAAACAAGAGACAACACATGTCAGATAATACAATAGATGTTTCTTTTTCTGTTTTTTACCCGTTAATCTATCTGTGTGTCTTTGCGCTGTTTTTTATTTGATTCTCCCAAGCACTTGAGGGTTTGTGGATCATTAGAATAGAATAACCATGCTATATTGCTATCCTTGCCTTGGAGGATTTTTGAATTTGTAGTTGTGTTCTCATGATGAGATCTGTGAAATTTTGGTAGTGATTAAAATGCTTAAATTCAGTATGCTAATGCTTGTGGACTCGTAGTCTATTGGTTTTTAACTTTTTATTGCGATTAAGATGACACCCAGTTACAAGGTAGTTAGATATAATCTTTTATCAGGTCAGTGAATTTACCATCCTTGTTTACACCTCCAGCAGTTTTGGTTCTCTCTCTTCCTTGAGTTGTTTAGCTTGTGGAAGAAAATCTCTGAAATTTTCTATTTTTGTGAAAAACCAAAATTATGGCCTTTGTTTTCCAGCATTTCAATGGAGCTCTTATTTTAACACATTTTTGTACAATTATGCTAAGCATGTCTTCTGTGGAAATTTGTTATGTTGTCACATATCAAGCAAAAAGAAATAAAAACAAAGATAAAGAAAAAGAAACAATAAAACTGCAAAAAGTTTAGTGATTACTTCCATTGCTGCACCTCCTATCATACTCTAATCAAACATATAGGGAATTTGATTAATATATATAAGGCTTAAATATATTTTTATGTCTTTGAAAATATAATTTATTTATTTTAGTCTCTTTAAATTTTTTTTATTAGTTTTGGTCCCTTTAATTTTATTTTTTTTAGATCATGACGTTAGTGAAACTTTGATAAGTGCTTACATGATAAATAGAAATTCTATTCACTAATGTCATGTGTTAATGACTCTATTTATCACGTAAGTTTTTAACGAAGGCATAGAGGCTAAAATAAAAAAATTAGAGGATCAAAATTAACAAAATTTTTTTAGAGAAACCAAAATAAAAAAGTACTATGTTTTTAGGGAACAAAAACATATTTAATCTTATATACAAAGGAAAATTACATTGACCTTCCTTGAGGTTTTGTTTAATTACACTCAATATTTTTTTTATTTGCATTCCTATACTGACCTCCAATACAAGAGATGTAAGTGCAATTATTAAGGGGAGATCAATGTAATGACAATATAAACCTGAAGAGAGGTTAGTATAATGAAAATATAAACTTCAATGGAGGTTAGTGTAATTTTCGAAATAAGAGAGGTGTCAGGTGTAATTAAGTCAAACCTTAAGGGAATTCAGTGTAATTTTTCCTATATATAAAATTTTCAACCATTGTTTTGGATATGAAGGGTGTATTTAGTTTAGTTGTGAAAATTTTGATTATTTCAATAATCGATTATTGTATAATCGATTATAATAGAATCTATTTTATATTTGAATATATTAGTTAAAAAATAAATTTAAAATAATTTATTTTATTTGGATGATATAAAAAATTATTTTTATGTATTAAATTATTAAAATAAATATAAAATGATTAAAAAATATTTGATTAAGGATAATGATATTTACATTTTAGAGCTTTTAGAATAATTTCTAATGTAGAATCATAAACTTCAAGCTTATGAAAAAAATTGTTATAATACATTAAATTTTATACAAAATTTATTAAAAAAATTACCCAAATATATTATAAGCAGTAAAAGAAATTTAACTAAAAAAACTATTCATTTAAAAAATAATCTCAACCAAATTTACTCAAAAGGTGACCAAACAGACTCCCTTAAAATGTGGTTAGCAAGATTCCATTTTCAATAGAAAACGAAACACGGACTCGACCCAAGGACAAGGCCGAAACTGGTACTGAGTTGGTCTCTTTTGACGTAGCATGCCCTTTTCGTTGATGTGATGAGTGCTCATCGCATTAGGGCCCAAAATAAAACCAGAAATGCCCGCCTCCCAAAAAAGCCATGTAATTAGCATTTGAAAGCCCATAATTCTAACATCGAATGTCCTTCTCCCACTTTGCTTTCATTCAACATCACATGTGACTTGCCTGCTTCTGCTTGCTTCCAATATAAACATTATCGTCATCACTGTAAGGTAGGACTGGAATCCAGTCAAGTTAGCCTAACTCAAGTTCAGCTAATTTATAAAGGAACTTATTTTCTTAGTTTAAGTTTAGCTCACTTAAATTTCATAAGTTATTCGAGTTTAATGAGTTAATATTAAATTTTATACTATTAAATATTTTAGATTTTATGAATTAAGTTTGAATTTGTAATTTCGTAAAATCTATGTTTTTTTACATATATTCAATTAAAATATAATTTAGTTAAACCAAAAATAAAATTAAATGTTAATATATATTAAACTATATTATTATTATTGTCATTATTTTAAAAAATGTATATATATTTATATACCGAACCAACTCATGAGTTAATTAATCGAATATATAAAAATTCAAGTTCAACTCATTTATAAACAAGACAAAATTTTTAACTTATTAAATTATTAATAAAATGAGATATTAACAGACTCATGAATTTGCTTAACTCATTTTCAATCCTACTCTAAGATAGCAGTTAACAAATGCCCTTAGAAAATATAGTAAGTAGAATATTCACATTACACCTGCAGGGGGACCCCAATTAGAAAGGTTAGCCATCGAAGAAACTTTGACATGAGTTTCTTTAGTCTTTAATGGGTGCTGGTTTGAGTCCGATTCTTTACTGTCTTTTTTTTATATGTAAAAATTATACATATATTTTATTATATTATATTTATTTATAATATATATTTTATTATATTATATTTTATTTATAACATACATATAAAAAAAACACAGAACCCTCCAGTACTGGAGAGGATCCTGGCTCTGCTGGTTTATCCAAATTTAATCACTCACATGGGAAGGAGGAGTGGGGGAAACAAATCCATTTATGATCCACAATACAAACCATGACGTATACGGCAAATAAGTTAAGCAATTAATATGCAATGTAATCTAAGACACATTATGAAGATCTCATTTATTTAGCTTGATATCGGTTGATTTTGAGGTTTTGTGAGGGATAACGAGAGTTGTGATAGAAGGCATCCCTTCATTGTTTTTTTTTGTGTAGAACACAAAATGGAGGCGTATAAAAGTTAGGATTATATTACTAAAGATTTTTTTTTTTTTTTACATTTGATAATCATAAGATGTGGTGAACACTTTTAAAATAAGTGGTGATTCATATGTTAGACATTATGAATTTTAATTAGGCTAAGTTAAGAAGAATAGAAAAAGATCACTACATAAGTAATAAAGATTACCACTTATGATTTCATTGATCACTATATCATTGATTTATGTTAAAAAATATGTCTCAATAAATAATGAATACTTCTAAAATAAATGGTAATTTTTATGTAAAATATAATGAATTATATTCAACTCATTATGTAATAAAAGAAAATCATTATATAAGTATTTGATATCATCATTTATTATCTCATTGATTAATATATCTTATGAGTGTAAAAGTGAATATACAAATAATGAAGTTGTTATATTACACACATCCTGTCATTAGGCTTTTGGTGGCTGGTTACCCATCTAATAATAAGAGAGTGTATTCTCTTTCCTTATTCGAGTTGGAATCCCAATCTTTTTAATTATAAAAAAGTTCTAACCAACGCTTATTAAAAATAAAAAATAAAATATTAAATAAAAAGTAATTTTTTAAAATTTTAATATATTAAATGATTTATTTTTTATTTAATACTTTTTTAATTATTTAACCAGTGTCTTCGTTAAAAAAAAAAATTGCATGCATCCTACTTGGATCCAAAATTCCAAATGTTGGTAGGCTTTCAGCAGAAGAACAAAACCGAAGGAAAGTAAGTGGTTTTACTGGGGCTATGGTTATGGGAGTGTGGGGACTTTGGTGTGACTTTATGAGTACAGCAAAACAACATAAAGATAAAAGCTGCCGCCCGTGAATTGTAAATGATTATTACAGCTATGTGTGAGATATAAAAAAATCTACGCAATAACCATTGAGTCGAATTAAGTTGACATAAGTCTAATTAAGTTCATAGGTTACTATGTGTTTAGTGATAAAAAAAAAATTTGCAGCTGATCACAAGCTATCCTTATTATTTTGTTGGATAAAATATAGCTGATAGGGTACAATTAATCTTCAAGATCAATGCTACTTTCCCAATCTTTTATTAGCATAACCTGGAAATAAAAGATAATTTTAGTATAACTCTTAGATGAAGAATCTTACTTGCATGTAGCCACTCTAATTGTGCACAATTTAGATTGAACTAGTTATGTAAGTATCAAGCTCTATTTGTAGTTTTTTACTCGACTTTTCACGGTCTTTCACTATTATTATTCATTTTGCTCAACGTTAGAACCACAATGCATAACGTGGTAATTCATTGATAATAAATGAGTACACCAAGCAGTACTTAGAGGAAAGAAATCTTGACTTGGAGTCTAAGCGTTGCTGAATAATTCGTGGTCTCTGAAGCGGCCAGTGGATGGAATTGACGAAACAAACATGCAACACAAAGGTCACACACATTTTCAAAGAACAGGAGAGATCAAACTCACCAGTCACATTGTGATGGTCGTTTTGTCTAACTCGAAGCATGCGAAATAAATAGGAAACATAGTTAAGAAAGTGGTTAACATGGGACTATCAACCTGATTGAACTAATTAAAAGCATAAAATGGCCTCTAGCATGGGCAATCTTGAAAATCACTTGAAAGTTACTGGCACTACAATGACACCTAATTCACAGCCCCCATTTGAGGAGAAAGAGATGAACCTGTCAAAAATGTCATGGAATGGTGTAGGCTCACATGCTTGCCACAAATGCCACAAACACAGCTCAATGTTTGAATGTGCTCACGGGGGAGACAGATCTCTATTGGCTATTGGCGTGGATCTAAAGGACGACTTGGTTATTGATACAATTCAATAGCCAGCAAAGATTGCCCCAACCAGGCACTGTCACTCAGTGTAAATGGTACTAGTGATGTTCACTCCCAGCACTATAGAATTTGAAAGTTATATCAAACGGAAAGGGGTAATATAGTCCCTTTTGCTAATTAGTTTTAATGGCTGACCTATCCTCTCTATCCATCAGCACCCAGCTGGTGATTTTACATGGGTTTTACTTCTGTCACATGGCTCTAGCAGCAGAAATTGTACACATTTGCCTTCCCTATTTTGGGTTGTATTAGACAAATTGTACCCAGATAAAATTATGTCTATAATATATAGGTACTATATTCTGTTTGTGTCTTTGTGAGTTTTTTTTTTTTAAAAACAATTATGTTTTGTGCAATTTTCGCTTAAAGTGGCTTTTAACCTTATCTAAAATTTGAAAAAAATTATGTCGGTCAACTCTAAGATTGTGTCCATTAACTCAAGATAAATATAAGAATGTAAGAATTTCTCTAAATGTAAACTGGCAGAGCATGAGATTTGTATGTGTGCAGAAGTGTTAAAGGGTTTCGTTATATAGCCCGGACGACAACATCAACAAAAGATCCCAGGCAGTTAGAATGGGACACTTTTTCTCTCTTCCGGGTCACCCGGGCTAGTTGCCATCCGGAAACTCTAGCATTTTCCGTTGTTAAATTGTATATTTAAGTTTTTGTAAATTTACCGATTAAAAAAAGTATTTGTAAACTTAGTTGAGAATATATATATGTGTATAGAATTGTTATCATCCTCGTTTTGATTTGGATAAAAAAATTGCTCTTTTTTTTTCTAAAATAACTTTAAAATCATTAATACATGTCATTTTCTTTCAAACACAAATATGTCTAATTTAATTATATCTTTGACTTACTTCATACTTAAGTTCAGTGACAGAATTACGAAGTTTTAAATAAGCTTGTTTACATAGAGACTATTAAATTTTCATTGAGAGAGTAAATTTCATCTATTTGAGAGACTTTACGTTAAAAATTATACATAATATTCAAAGAAAATAAATTTTGTTTGGAGGTACAGCTGCACCCCAACTTTATATGTAGCTCCACCCCTGCTTAGGTTTAATGTGCAACAAACCGAAAAACTAGTGAGCAAGATATAATAATTGTTGTAAATATAAGTGAGGATACTAGAAGCTTAGCTTATTATACAAGTTCAAAATAAAACCATAACAGAACGCAAGTCACATATAGAAAAGGTCGTTCACAGCAACCACCCCTGTTCATATGTGTTTAGTTGGACTAAACCCAAGTTTATAACATAACCCAATAATATAAGATATTTATTTATAAAACACATTTATATATAAAGACTCCTCAAAAGTCTTTTCTAAATATGAGATTTATTAAGTCTTAAAACAAAACACACTAAAAACACCAAGTTTTAAACTTCGAACACCCACGGAGTCTAACAATAATTAAGTCTTATTTTATTAGATAAAACTGACCATATAAATCAAATAACATGATTGGACTCTGAAAAAGTACATAAATTATTGGACTCTATAAAAACAAATAATTGATTCAGTGAGGATTTATGTAGAGTCTGTTGACAAAAATCATCCTATCATTTTAGCCATTTCTCACTAGCTAAAAATAGACAATTTTACATTGATTTTTTTTTTGGGTACAGTGTTACATTGATATTTATTAGTACAGATTTATACATCCTTTAATTATTTGTACGAACTTATATATTAGTTGATAATTTAGTGCACAACACTTTTTTCTCTTTTAAAAATTTTCTAACGTTTTCTACCTAACTGTTCAAAGATGAGAGTCAGCGGAAGTCGTTGAGACATGACAATGGCATTAGCCACTATTTCCCTTTTTGTAAAAATGGAAAATGGTATGTGCCAGAAAAAGGGTAGAGAATGAAAAATGGAATATGCAGTCCGCTTTATCCTTCATCTTGAAAAATGCAGGAAAATTCTGAGATATGAAATTTTTATCCCAGATTTGAGGTAGAAAACCTGTAGTATAGATACGGAAGGAATATTGCAACAAACATTCCAGCCAGAAAAAAAAATATAATAATAATAATAATAATAATAAAGAAGGGTTATTATAAAAGATAAAAATGTCCCAACAACAAAAATGATGACTCTTCATTCATTCCATCCATCCTACTCATCTATGTTTGGATATTGTTTCATTAATGGACCATCTGGAATGGACATAATTTTCATTCTTTTTTTGTTTGGAAGTTTATTAATTAATGTCTAAATGGAATTATCCATGTGATCACCTCTTTTGGGGAACAAAAGTTAGTAATTTGAATTTATAAACAAATTTCCGTTTTTCCCATTTCCTTTCCGCTTCAAATAAACATGTAATATGCATCACCTCTAATTTATAAACAAATAAAAAAAATAAAGCATCTCTAAGCTAATCAATGACATCTCAAATCCAGTTTTAATTTTGGTATTATGTTCTTAATTAAATAACAAATCTGCAACCGTATAAGATTATTAAGGACCCACCACATTAACACTTTTTCTGTTTTTTATCATGACCTTTTTTTTCTTTTCTTAATTTGATCAAGATTTCCCTTTAGTTGTTGGACCCTCTGCCTCAGGCTTTCCAGGTAGCTTTGTTGGGAAATACAGGCATGAATGAAGAGGAAGAAGGCCTTCAGTGACCATTGAAATTCAGAAATCACTGCTTTTGGAAACTTCCATTCTCATGGTTTGGAATTGATCAGGATCTGTTTTACCTGTGTAGCATTCGAGTTTCAGAACGAACCATGCATATAGGTATGCAAATGCAATTATCCAAAGCTTCTGTTTTTGCTCAAAAAATGCGTTTTTTAATGGCTTTCTTAGGTGCCCTTTTTTAGTTTTTGATTCATTGGGGATCTTCTATAATTTTTACCAAAAATCTGAGCTTTGGGGTGGCTTCTGGGTTTTGTGTGGATTAACGAGGGTGCTATAAATTTGAGAAATTCCTTAACAAAGTGGGTATTTTTTGCTATGTTGTTGTTGAAGCTCTTTGCAAGTGATTTCTTGCATTGTTCATAGAAAGATATATTCTTTCCATCTGGTTGGTGGTAAAACTGGGGAGAATTTGTCAAGAAGAGGGGGTAATTTGGAGTATTTTATTAATATATGGTTCTGGAAGATGAAGAGTTCTGTCTCAGTGTTGAATTAGGATAATTTTTTAGTTGACATTGTTGTCTTCCCACGATTATTTTATTGGAACTTCTGAAAACTGAAATTTCTTTCTCCTTCAATGGACTTTAACCTGCATGCACCATTTTCATTGGGTAGGCCTGTATCAGCTATTGCATTTGGCCTCTTTTAGTGAATCATTCATAACCTCTTTGTAATTTTGCACTAGACCCGTTTTACCTGCAAGTGAAATCCATCTGATTTTCGTTTTTGTTTCAGTTTGTTTCATGCAAATTTATTTATGTTATCTACCTTACTACGGCATTCAAATATGCTTATGTATTAGAGTAGTTAGTGCTTATCTGTGTTTTTGCATGGAGAGAAACATGTGGTACTAATAGTTAGAATGTTTCTCAATAATGGGGTATTCTTTTATCACTTACTGTTGTTGGACATTCGAAACTGGAATTGAATAAAAAATAAACATGGGACTATCTTATACATCAACTTAATTTCCCAGTACATATTAGAAATGTTTCCTTCTAAAATCCTTTATTGTTTGTGTAATATTAGTTTGTTATATGATTTTGCCAAAGCAGGTCAAACGGATACAACTTCAGTGAAATGTCTTATCAACAGCATTTCTCGATTCATTCATCTTGTTTCTTGCCAAAGAGGGAAGCCTATGCCCCT
The DNA here is from genome assembly GCA_029884595.1 of Ormosia semicastrata. Lineage (NCBI taxonomy): Eukaryota > Viridiplantae > Streptophyta > Magnoliopsida > Fabales > Fabaceae > Ormosia > Ormosia semicastrata. Next base: position 11,682,430 of record JAQQTO010000055.1, on the reverse strand, counting down.
TCAGAAGAACTGTAATAACATGGTTGGTGTCCTGAAGCATTTGAAACCGGTGCTCGATGATGTTGTGGATTACAAAATCCCTTTGGATGAAAATCTGTATAGAGAATGTGAAGAATTGGATATGCGGGTTAATGAAGCTAGAGAGTTCATTGAAAAATGGGGCCCAAAGATGAGCAAGATTCGCAGTGTAAGTAAATACTTATATTCTTATAGTCAAATTAAATTCAGCATCTGTTACTTCAACTTGTTTAAGATCCTAAGCCTCTTTGTTGGCATTTGAAGGTTGAAAGCAAACAATGAACCACCAATACCTCCCCCATCTGTCTTTCTTCTCTGGGAGTGGTTGATTGCAACCTCTTAACTGTTTTGTTGGGATTATTCTATTTTCAGGTACTTCAAAGTGGGGAATTGTTGATCAAGTTACAGAGCGCTTCACTTGAGATTTGTCACATGCTAGTTAGATCCCTAAATTCACATCCATCTGCTTCAGTTTCGGCTAATCTTCAGGTATGTCCAAAGTTGGAAGTTTACTTGTTTCCTGATCATTATTCTTCTACTTCAGTACCCTCCCAACGGAAAATGAGGGGGGAAAAATAAACTCCTATATTTGGCAGGAATAGTTAATGTCAATTTTTTGGGTGTCTAGTTGATCAATAGAATTGTGAGACTAATTGCTAGCAACTTTTTCAGCACTATATGCAGGAACTTCAGTGTCTTAAGAAGGAAACAGCAATGGTCTATATAGAAGAAGCGCTTAGAAACCAAAGGGATAATATTGAACCTTGCTATGAACATCTAAAGGAAATTATTGAGTTGCTTCAATTTACATCAAATCAGGAGCTCTTGAAAGAAAGTATTTCTGTGGAAAAGGAAAGGTTGAACGCTGAAGTCAATAAAATGAAAGGGGACTTGGATGAAATTAACCAAATTGTGAATCTTGTCTGCAATTTACGTAATTATATGATGAAAATTGAGTGCCCTGAAATCAAAAGTGGTGTCTCAATCCCATCATACTTCCGATGTCCTTTATCATTGGAGCTCATGTTGGATCCTGTTATCGTGGCTTCAGGTCAAACATATGAGAGGCAATCCATCCAAAAGTGGCTTGATCATGGACTGACTGTTTGTCCCAAGACTTATCAGAGACTTACCCATACAAATCTCATTCCTAATTATACCGTGAAAGCTATGATAGCAAATTGGTGTGAGGAAAACAAAGTCAAACTTCCCAATAACTCTAAGCACAATAATTCTGCCCATATTTCATCCCCCTCAGAAGATTTAGATCATGTGAGTAGTTTTGGGTCTTTACGTAGTAGCAATTCCACTTCAAGATCGTCTCTTCAAACTGGAAATGCATTTGAGAAGCAAAAGGGTGATAACTCTTTCAGATTAAGTGGAGAATCCAATGGATGCAGGAGTGGAGAGACGGAAAAGTTTGAGCAACAATCCCCAGCACCTTCATGTAGTCACAGCAGAAGTGAATCATTTTCAAGTTCTATTTCTAGTACTGATTATGTACTTCCAGTTTCAAAAAAGGTGTCAGGGATATCTATTAAGCATCAAAATGTGGAGTTTTCTGGAGAAATCACAAATGTGTGTCCTGCTTCTCCTGCAAATAAAGAATCAGGGATTTCTCCTTGGTTATCAAGAAAACAATTGCAAAGCCCTGGATCAAAAAATGGAGGGATGGAGAATGGAAATAATTATAGTAAGAATAATAATAATATTAGTAATAGCCATTCAAAAGTTGATTCCCATCCTGTTTCCAACTTACAATCTGATGAATTGACCACCATATCTCATGTCAATAAGTTGATTGAAGACCTTCACAGTCAATCAAATGAACTGCAAACTGCTGCTGCAGAAGAATTGAGGCTTCTTACTAAGCATAACATGGAAAACCGTATCATTGTAGGGCATGGTGGGGCTATCCTACCTTTACTTTCGCTGCTATATTCAGACGTGAAGATAACACAAGAGCACGCTGTGACAGCTCTGCTGAATTTGTCAATAAATGAAGACAACAAGGCCTTGATTATGGAAGCAGGAGCCATAGAACCACTTATCCATGTTTTGAAGACAGGAAATGATGGTGCCAAGGAGAATTCTGCTGCAGCTCTATTCAGCCTCTCTGTAATAGAAAACAACAAGGCAAAAATTGGTCGTTCTGGTGCAGTTAAAGTTTTGGTGGATCTTCTAGCCTCAGGAACTCTTAGGGGAAAAAAGGATGCTGCTACTGCTTTATTTAACCTATCAATATTTCACGAGAATAAAGCTCGTATAGTTCAAGCTGGAGCTGTGAAGTTTCTGGTTTTGTTATTGGACCCTGCTGATGGAATGGTTGACAAAGCTGTTGCTCTTTTGGCAAACCTGTCAACAATTGCAGAGGGCCGATTAGAAATTGCACGAGAAGGGGGCATCCCTTTACTAGTTGAAATTGTTGAATCAGGTTCTCAGAGGGGAAAGGAAAATGCTGCTTCCATTCTCTTGCAATTATGCCTTCATAGTCCCAAGTTTTGTACCCTGGTTCTGCAAGAAGGAGCTGTACCTCCCCTAGTTGCATTATCTCAGACTGGTACACCAAGAGCAAGGGAAAAGGTATGGAGCTAATTATCCTTTGTCTTCTATTTTGGTGGTTAAATTTTCATTAGTGCGCATATATACCAGTAAGTTTGTTGCATTTCGATAAGCTGTTATCCATCTCTAGGTAAAATAGTGTTCAAGCCTTGGGGTTCAATCATGGTTGCACCTTTGGTTTGTTGAAACTAAGTGCTGAAATCTTGCATTCAGTGTATTCTTCCCCCTTCCTTGCCCCCTTTACCTCAAAAACAATACAACAATAACCACAAACACAGCCTTTTCCCACCAGGTGGGGTCGGCTACATGAATCAAACAATGTCACTGTGTTCTATCAAAAATCAAATCCTCTAATAAGCCATTTAGGCCTAAATCCTTTTTAATGGTTTCACCTAGGGTTTTTTTGGTCTTCCTCTCCCTCTAATCCCTCAAAAACAATGAAGGAGGAAATTCTGGCTCTTTTGTTTGGGGTTCTGTTCAAGATATTTTGCCTTTTGATCTGATAGCATAATGCATGCTAAAGGAAATATTTATTTTCAACATGGAAATTTTCAGTAACACAGAAACTTATGAGAGGGTATCATAACAAATATTGGTGGTCATGGCATACGGTGTCTCAAGTCATGAGCATAATCTGAAATGTGGAAGAAAAGCTAACATGTTGTTCACATACATGCAGGCACAACAGCTTCTCAGTCATTTTCGTAGTCAGCGTGAAGGAGCTACAGGGAAGGGAAAATCATGAAGATAGACAATTTTGGTTATTTCATTGCCCTTTTCTTTCTTGCCTTAGTAACATGTGAAAATCATTTTCCTCCCTCTTCTATTGCTGCTATTGAGGACTTTAGGACTCCTTTCATTACCCTTTTTTTCTTTTTGATGTATCATTTGTGTCACAGCATCGAGCTTTTTTTCTGCTTCTGGCTATCATGGGCTGTTCTCAAGTTCTTCGGTTCTTTCTAGTGGAGAGGTCTGTTTTTAGGAGGAGGTAAGCTATTTCTGAAGCTTTAGCTTGGCTAGATGTAAACTTAAAACACTGTTTTGTTGGAGTCATAAGTCATAACTGATGTGGTCCTAAGTCACTGTTGTACATATTTGTACATATGGTATAGAATCTTGTGATCTACCATAAATTATTGTACCTTATTCTGCTATTTGAGCATTCTGTTTTACTTTTATTTAGTCAACCCTTGTATCAATCTATGCTTTCACTTTGACTTGTGTATATTATATATTGATGCTTGGCAAGTGGATTATTCACCTCTGCATGAAGAAAATACCCAGTTCAGAGGTATGCAAACTTGATAGCAGTCTCAGAACTTGGAGTATAATCCAAGTTGTTGGCTGGCTTCAGGTCATTCTGGCTTGTTTATCAAACAAGTAAAGCTTAATCTAGATTTAAGCACATCTAGAAAATGAGTTAGGCATGGCTTGTGGTTACATATTTTATTTGTTACAAGTTACAACATGTATATGTGAGTCATTTTGAAAAATGAACTGATAAATGAGAAACTCTTGATGTTGGGGGTGATTACATTACCATTATTTATAGGTTATTTTGCCAAATGTCTGGGAATGGAGTTTTATAGGATGATCATTGAAGTTGTCATCCTCTGATTGTATTGCAGAGTTGCAGTCTCCCCCAGACACGGTGCAACTAGAGCACCCAGGTTGGACTTGATGAAATGAGTTGTTCTTTAAGGCCCATTAGTGCATGGCTTAATAGGGACGTGCATGTCTCACATCATACGTACTAAGGTTTTACTGTAAGTATTTAAGTGCTAACTGGTTCAAAAAGTAACGTATAGATTTTGTCCCCAAGAGCTGATAAGCAATTCAGTGGGTTTTATTAATCCTTCGTTAATTTTTTTGTGGGAGGTGGGGGGAGGCAAAAATATAATGGTTAGTCAGAATGTACTCTAACGTAGAAATTTTATTCAAATGCCCCCGGGAAAGAATTGGAAAAACAAAAGTTATCCCACTATGTATCTCACTTTTATTAGAAGATAAATGAATTATGTGTCATAATTTGCTTTCACGTACCTTTCTCAAAGTTCAAGCAAATCTTAACCCAAATACCTTAATCATGATTTAGGAACATAATTCATATAGCTGCACGGATTTGGAAACTCTAAAATGAGAATTATACTTTAAAAAGTAAAATATAAAACTATAACCACTAAAAAAAAAGCAAAGGAATAAATTATTATGTATCTATAATATATTATGTAGGTACTTGTAATTTACAAAATCTTAAATTTTAATTTTTTCATTAATATTATAATTTTATATTTTATTCTCTAAAATGCGTAACTTATTTTAGAGGATCTACATCCCTGCGTTTTGAAAATACTGAAAGAAAACATGGTCAAGGAAACCTCTCAGTTGAAAAACGTACAATGATATCAGTATTATGCTTTGCTTTTCATCGAGAAAAGAGAAACATGAAAGAATGCGGGCAGATTTGCCTCCGATGCGCGTTGCCCATGCCCATGACTTTGATCATCCAATTTGGATGGGAATTTACCTAAACTCAGGGCAACTCGAAATTACAAATTTACCCATTCAATGCACCTATCCGATCCTAATCAATCATATGTGGCAAAAATTAGCAGTAATCAAAACTGAAAAATTCTTACTTAAACCATGAATATTATAGTTGAGTGCATCAAGTTAATTAAGATTTAATATTTTTATTAATTTTTATAAAATTAATTAAGTAACATAATTATCCATAAAAATACTTAATCATAATTAACTTAATATATCTAACTAAATATCCATGATTTAGACAAAAATTTCTTATCAAAACTTTTGATGCCCAAAAGAAAAACATCTTGTCACGTTTTACAACGAGTGCTTTAGTGTACGTGGATAAATAGTTAAACTATGACAAGTTTTGATTACGAAAAAGAATCGAATCCATCATCTTTATACATCTCAATGTCACCTCTCCTTCTCTCTTATTTTCTTGAATTTCTTTTAAGCATATCATATTATTGAAGCAAAGATTTGAAGTTTCCTTTATTTTTTGAAACAAATCAGAAAAAAAAATTTGAAAAACCAATTGATCAGTTTCTCTGGAGTTTTTGCAGTCAGGGGTCAAGGAGAAAGAGCTGCATCAGCTTGGAGAATTCATTAATGAGACAGTAGTTTGAGACTTTGAGCACTTGTTGCCTCCTTAAAGAACCCTGTTGATTGCTTTATGGAACATGAATACACCAACTGTCTATGATTTCTGAAATTGTTTAATGGGTTCAGAGGGCTAAGTCCTAGAGTTGAGTTCCTGAATCCTTAGTACCATCACATAACTAAGATTTGGGTCCAGACCATTAACTTTTGTAATAAAAGTTTTTCTCTCAATAATAAATATAACTTTTACTTGCTTATTCATTTAAAAAAAAACTTTTTTAGAATGAAATTATGTATTAGACATAAAAAAACTCCTTTACTTTAGTTACATAAATAAACAAGAGTTTTTTAACAAGTACCATTAAGAAATTAAAAATAAATTTTTTATATAAAAAGTAAAAAAAAATAATTTCAAATACATTAAATATTCTACTTTTCATAAAAAAAAAATCTCAATATAGATCCTTAACAAAATATCCTTAAGACACTCTTTAAAAAAATTAAATAAATAATCTTGTGATTTCCTTCTATCCTAGTTTTAGGTTATTTCCTCCTATTCTAGTACTCTCAGGTAACTTTACGTTGTATATATGACTAAATTTCATGTGTCTTCCGGAAGAAGATGACATTGAGCAGAGATCCAATAGAGTTGGCTACAAATTAGAGGAGCGTAACTGCGTAAAACAAAAATGCATGCCCTTACAAGTTAGAATTGTACTTCCATCACCGGTACTATTAGTAAATAGAAAGTAGTAACACTAAAGGGAAACAACACCATGGTGACTGGGTCCTCAATCTGTTCACCGTTTTCTACATTTATGAAATCCTGCTTCCCCTCCCAAAAATGACAGAATCAACGGGTTCAATACTTCAATTATTAATGGTTAGCTACCACTACCAGTCTATCATTACTAGGGAAAACATATTAATAACCTGAACCTTGATCACCAAAACATTCACGAGCCTTAATTACATTTTTTTTTTTAACTTTATACTTTTGCCATAATTTTTTTCTTGAGAAAATACTACTATTGTTTATTATCCGTGTTTAGGTGGGGGTGGCAAGTTTAATGGGTAACTAAAAAGGGGGCAAAACAATTGGCTTGCCTGATGTTGTTCTTAATTCTTATTTTTCATATGACTAGTTCATGTTCAGCCCATATAAAAGAAAAATTCTTATATATACCGGAATTAATTTTTTAATAATTTTATAATCATTTAAATCTAATTTAAAAATATTTTATTTTAAATTTAATAATATATGATTATATAATACATGTCATGTTTTTAGTAAAATAATGTAGTACTAGCTCTCAAATTATACAATAATTTCTCTATATAAGGATCCATATAAGGACGGGAACAAGGAAAAGAAACTCAAACGTTCGATGAATGTGATTTCCTATATGTAGGCATTGAAGGATTTGAGAGACTTGGCTTTTTTTCTTATATATATATATATATATATATATATATATATATATATATATATATATATATATATATATATATATATATATAATCTTGGTAACCACACACACACAAAAGAACAGTGAAATTGGCAAACATACAATAGATATTACTGTTCAGTTTCTTAATATATTGATACATTTTTTACAACTCAGAACAGCTGCCTCATGAAAGGAACATCGTCAATCCAGCTTAGAAAATTGACCATATCACCTTCATCCCAGGGTTTCAGGGAATATTATTCATGCGGGTTACCTCATCGACGTTTATCACTTTGTATCAAAATGCATTTTTAATCGTGTAGGTTTTGTCGGGTGAAATAGCGATTGGTACCACTCTAAACATCATTAATTTGACCGTGGATTCTCACCGCATGTGGGCTAAATTTTCAAAGTGCAAGTAACAACATGCATATATGAAGTGTTTGATGGAATTGATTATTATTTTATGATGTGAAAGGCACTTCATGAATTGTCAAGTGTGCTTGAAAGTTACATTTACTTTGAAATTCAATATATAATTTAAAAATAAGATACCCCAAATTCTTATACCAACTGGCTAGAATGGTCCACCCACTAAAGCTTAATTGGTGGGTGTGTTCCTAGCTCATATAATCTTTGATCATGAAATATGAGGTGCCTCCACGCATAAATTTGAAACAATGTTTCTTACTTGCTTTCCATTCTACATGGGTATGACATTTTGCATTTGAAGGATAAGAATATACCTATAAAAAATCTGGGTACTGTTACGATTGGGACAAGAGAGAAGGAAGAGGAACCAATTACACTATTGATTGGAAGAGTTTATTGTAACTTGCATAAAATTGTTAAAAGGCAGGAAGACAGCCTAAGATCATAGTACGAGATTTTGTCATGGACAGCCCAGCAAGAATTAAAAAATAATCGGAGACAAATTCAATTCCCTCTCAAAATCGAATCATTCAATTGCCCCCACTTGGGTGCATGCATTGGCAAAACAAAACCATTTGGTCAACTAACCTAAGCTGAAAAGGAATACCTGCAAAGAAAAGAGAGATAGGGATGTAAAAATGTAGAAGGAAGTAGAGAAAGGCACATAAAAGATGAGAAAGTGGGTATGAATGTATAGCCCCCATTCTCCGCCAGTTGTGTTAAAACAAATTATGCATAATTTTTAATGTAATACATGTGAGTAATGTTACATATGTAAGTGTGTTTCATTTAATTTTTGTTTATTTAACTCAAATCTAACTGCAACAATACAATAATAACATCTAGGTTTTTTTTTAATAAGTGAGGTTAACGACATGAACTCTAGCATGTTATTGTGTTCAATCTTAAACTACTGTAAAGACAATGATTGTGTTACTAATAACGGGGTGGGGGAAGTGGTAAGTGAACATTGCTGTTTGGATGTTAGAGTTTTTGAAGGTTTTGGAGGAAAAGAAAAAGATAATTTATTCTTTATTTTGAATAAACATTTTTTATATTTTAGATTTTTTTTAAATAAATAATTAAAATAAAAAATAATAATTTTGTTCTGAACTTGGTTCAGAGAAATACCTGGATAGATGGTTGAAGGTAAAAACTTTTGTGACACGACAGCAACAGCGGTGGTACGAGCGGGTGAGTACTTATAAAAAATATTTCGACGCTTAAGTTAGACCGTACACAAGGATGATAGTATGTAAAATTAGATGCATACTTTTAAGACTTTGAAGGGTATTTATAGGAACTTTTTAGATGTTAAGAATCGTAGTTGAATCTAAATTGAATGTTATTATTTATAATCAAAATTTATGAGATTGTTATCTCTTATAACAATTTTCTTATTTATGTGAGAGATAATTAGTGTCCATATATATAAGGGATTCTATGAAAGATCTATTCCTCATAAATATGTAGATGTACTTATCTAATAGTGCATAATAATATCTTATATACTATCTTGATAGGTCGTGTTAGTCCTAAATCGCTAACTCAAAACTTAGTCCAGAACATAACATTTAAATTATCTTTTATTTATTTTTATAAACATTTTAAAATTCTCTTAATTTAGAAATAAAAAATAAATTTTCTCTTTCTTTTTTTTCTAAAACTCTATCTAAACATATCCTTAGAAAATAACAAAGGTTCGAGCCTTAAAAATGTCACTTGTAGGGAAAGCCTAATCGTATCGCTCTGTATATGAAAATGTGACTCTCATACTTAAAGAAGTGAAAATTTTCTAAAAAAGAAATGACAATGGCTTTGTTATTGTGCTTAAATTTACAATATCAGCAGTGAGGGACGGATCCACCTTATAAGATACAGGGGCATATGCCCTTATTGAAATTTTAATTAAATTTGTATTATATGTATATATACTAATCTATTCTTCTCATTATATTGTCTTGCTTGTCTATTGTCCACATAAGTAGTTGAAAAAAATAATAATAACTCAATTCATTAAATATTTTTTTCTTGTAATAACTCTAAACTTTTGATAATTACAAGTTAATATTATTTTACTGTTTTGATTTGATTTAATTTTTTAAAATCTGAAAACAAAAAGAAACAGATTTATAGAACATATATTAAATGTTATTTTTAAAGATTTTAAGTTTACGGTTTAAATAATTTTATATGTTATAAATATCATAAAAAATCATATGTATAATATACAAAAAAATCTCTTATTATTTGTATTTTTAATAATAATATATGATATTAAATATAAATATTTAAATATTTTTTTAATATATATACTCTGCTCCCATATATTAAAATTACTAGGTCCCTCATTAATAATAGTGATATTGACAAATATGTTGACAGTGGCGATAATGGTAGAGGCAGTGGTGATACAGCTAACGGTGATGCCGTGCTGATGATAATAACAGTATTACGATGATAGTTATGGCGAGGTTAGTCAAATCACTTAGTGGCTGTTAGTTAAACTTTTACCCGTTGTTGATTTTAAAAAATAAAATAAAATGGCGACAATAGTTAAGTGTCGGCATAGAATATTATTATAATTGTCACAACTAATGTAGGTGATGGTTGCGAATGCGAAATGTAGAATATGCATAACACATGCTTTAATTCTTACTTTCTTAGAATAGGAAATTTAAGGTTATTGTGTTAAGAAACAAGAAGAATTTTATTTGGTTGATTTTCAATTAATTGGAATTGAAATAAGGTATCGAAATTTCTATTTTAGAATGAATACTAAACAAAAAATTTAGAATTTGATGGCCTTATATCAATGTCGATATTAAACTGAGTCAAATTCCAAGCGCCAAATAAGTATACATAATCATTTTTAAATTGGATAAAAGAGTCATGTTACACAATTAGAGTGAATATTGGTCTCGCAAAACGAAGTTCACTGGATATAAATTCTCACTTATTATGAAACAACAGGAGACGAATCTATTACATAACTAAATATACAATTAATTTTAAATGTAACAACTGCCCCTCATAGCTTGGAAATTTTGTGCATAATAAAACTTATTTATTTATCCTTTCAACAGTAAATCATGTGATAGGAGAAGATTCAAATCAGAAACTCGTCTCACTTATATTTATTTAAGGGTTTTGTTAAATAATATCTTAAGTATACTTGTTAAAAATTTAAAAGAAATTTTTTTCATAAAAAACATAATATTTAATATATTAAAAAATATTTTTTATATAAAACTTTTTATTTTAAATTTTTTAATAAGTGTCCTTAAGATATTTATTAAAAAATTCTTTATTTAATACACATTCTGGCTGTATAACTTTGTTGTTGAATAGAAAGGTTGGGTTACTAATAAACTCACCCATTTACATAGCTGATAATTGGTTTACAGAAGAAAGAAATAAGAAAAGAAAAACTACCATTTAGTAATAGGTTTGCGACAATGATAGCTACTTTAGTAGCATTATTACTGGTGAGTATCCTGTGTAAATTAAGTATAACTTTTTTAAAATTAAGTTATAATCTAAGAAAGTATATATAAAAAATTTAAAAAATATATTTAAAGTAAAAAAGGAAGATATGCATAAGTTGAAAGAGAGTAATTTTTTTTTTTTTTTAAGTTAAGAATGACACAAGTATTATTCTTTAATAAAGAGTATAAAAAGAAATTATGTTATCCTCAAATAAAATGGCTCAAATTTAATAGAAATGGATATTAAATTAAATGTTTCATGTGATGAACTTGTAATATATCTTATTAGTTTAATAAGTAATTAAATTAAGTTAATAGGTTAAACTCTTATTAGATAAAAGAAAAATAATAATTTTATAATTATAATAATTGTCAACTCGATAGAAGTTAACAATATTTAAGAAACAATTTCTACGTAAAACTTAAGATATGTTATTGACTGTCAGAATTTTTTTTTCTCTCATCATTATTAAAGTAGAAAAAGTATAAACAAAATGCAAATGAATAAAAATTAAGTTTTTGAGATTTTTCTAATACTCTTAGAATACAGTTTGTTGTTTCTTTATTCATGGGTAAATGTTTGTGTCTTTATACTTTTCTATTTGTGATAATCATGAATTCTAAAATCATAATATTTTAAAGATAATTTTCTATATTAAGATTCTTAGAAAAATTACAAATTAACATGTAATATCATGGAAAATTTATGAAATTTATAATTCTCTATTGATGATGATTAATTTTTTCTAATTTGTATGAATCCTAATTGAAAAAATTGAGAGTTTTTTTATTATATTATTCTGCTGCATTACGTGAGTTAATTTTATGACATATTATTATTTTCGTAAATTACATCACATCTTCGCACATTACATCTCTGCAAATCAACGAAAATTCAACGACTTCAATTTTTCGTAAATCAACGACTTAAGGCATATGATTGTTTGCAATATTTCGTAAATCAATGACTTTACGAAATCAATAATTACGTGATTTATGGCTTTAATGCAAATCTCAAAGTATTAATGCGTAAGTGACTTTACAGCTTTATGGCTTTATTATTTTCGTAAATTAAGAATTACGTGGTTTATTTCATTGTTATAAATAATATGTAGTATTTGATTTTTATGAATAATGTCATTAACTTGATATAATATTATGTGAGATTTGTTAATCACTAAAGTAGTCAAATTTTTAAGTTAATTTAATTTTAAATTTATTGAAAGTTATTCTTTTAATTACCCAAAGAATGGATGTTGTGACGTGATAACTATTTGTATATGAGTAAATTGAAATTTATTATTATAAGACATTTATGGATCGCTCAAAAGTTAATTATCTACCTTTATAATAAATGTACATGATTATTGGTAGTGTAAGTGCACTATTAGTTTTATTTCTATATCAAAAAATAATAAATATTTCTAATTAGTGCATATATCATTGTCAAATAATATTAAATTTGTTAGCATCATTATGTTTGTTGTTATATATTGATGTATCACCTAAAAGAGAACATTAATATACATTGAATGCTTAAGTGATTTGTTATCTGAATCTGTATAGCATGTTAGTTTATAACTCAAAGTATTAATGTTAAACTAGCATGTAATTATTGCAGTATTTGTCCTCATTTTTTTGAAATTCGCTTGCTTCGTCTATTCTAATTTTTAATAAGCTGAATTTCTCTGATTAAAGTGAACAAGTTCATTTTCACCTTGATGTAATGGATCTTGATTTGACATTCCAAGTTGATAAATTTGCTGCTATTACTAATATTAGTAGCAATGAAGAGAAAATCCATTACAAGGCTTGGAAAAGGTCAAAAAATCCGAGCATGATGTTTATGCAAATGAGTATAGCAAATAACATCAAGTTGGTTCTTTTCAAAACTAAAAGTGCTAAAGAATTTATGAGTTTTATGGAAGAGCGCTCTTAAACTGATGACAAGTCTCTCGCTGAGACATTAATGAGTAATTTAATCACCATGAAATTTTATGGTTCTCATACTTTGCATGAGCACGACATTAAAATGACAAATATTACAGTAATATTTAAGTCATTAGGAATGAAAGTAGATGAGAATTTTCTTGTGCAGTTCATTTTGAACTCATTACCACTTGAGTATGATCTATTCCAAATGAACTATAATACCATGAAAGATAAATAGAATGTGCATGAATTGGACAATATGCTAGTTCAGGAAGAAACCAAACTTAAGAATTAAGAAAATCATTTTATCCATTATGTGAACCATTAAGGAACTGGAAAGAAAGCTGAAAAGAAACATAGAAAGGGAAAATGACCATTAAAGATTGATAAGTCTTCTGTCAAAATCCATAAAAAAGAGTCAAACAATAATAGATATCATTTCTGTGAGAAATCTGTACACTTTCAGAATGATTGCCTAAGGCGTAAGACTTTATTCTAAAAGAAAGGTAAGCTTAATGTTTATGTATGTTTTGAATCAAATTTAACTGAAACTCTCCATAATACTTGATGGATTGATTCTGGATGTACAACTCATGTTTTTAATACGATGCAAGGATTCTTTACAATCCAAACCATAAGCCTAAATGAGAAGTTTGTCTTCATGGGAAATAGAGTGAAGGTTCCAGTGGAAGGTGTTGAGACTTATCGTTTAATATTAGACATTGGACATCATTTAAATTTATTTAAAACTTTTTATGTACTTAGTATTTTTAAGAATTTAGTTTTTCTGTCTAAACTTGATATTGCTGGATATTCTTTGTGATTTGATAATGAATGTTTTAGTTTGTATAAGCATACCTATATGATTAGTTCTGTTATACTTTGTCATGATTTATATAAATTAAATTTGGATAATTTATATGCTAAAACTCTTATGACTTTGCATCATAATGTTGGCACTAAACGTAGTTTAGTGAATGAACATTATGCGCTAAACTAAACGTAGATTAAATGTCTCATGTGATGAGCTTGTGACTTATTTAATTAGTTTAATAAATAATTAAATTAAGTAAATGTGCTAAACTCTTATTGGGTAAAAAGAAAAGAATAGTTTTGTAATTATCGTAATTGTCAACTTGATAGAGGTTAAGAGTATTTAAGAAATAGTTTATGTGTAAAACTCAAGGTCTGCTTTTGGCCATCAAAGTTTCTTCTTCTCTCACCATCACTAAAGTAGAATAAACATAAAGAAAAAATAAAAGAATAAAAAGTGAGTTTTTGTAATCTCTCTAACACTTTTGAAATATAGTTTGTTCTTTATTCATAAATAAAATATTAATGTCTTTATACTTTCTTATTTATAAAAATCATGAATTTTAATATCCTAATATTTTAATAATAATTTTTTATATTAAGATTCTTAAAAAAGCAACAAATTAACAATGGGTAGATTTATAAATATAATTTGTATAAGTAAATTATATAAGATAAAAAAAAATAGATAAATAGTTAAAAGCTTGCATATAACTTGTAAACAACTTTTGTCTTTAACCGAGTAATAAGGAAGGATATATGGACTTTTTTTTTAAAGAACATGAGATAGTCTTATTATGAGAATTAAAGAGACAGATGGTGACTTCTTCGAAATAAAAGTTGTGTATTTTTCTCCCATGATAGGATGGTCCCTTCTATATTTCAATTTTCAAGACTAAGGCATGTCACAGGAATCCAATAAAAGCTTACCGAGTTACGATAATACTTATATATTGCATACCAAAAAGAATTGTTGGTTGTTAAAAAATAGAGAAACGGTGACACAAGAAAAGTTTGAAGAAATTTTTTTTATATTTTCTGAATTATCTTTGAATTAATCAATATGTATACGAAGATTCTTTATTTATAGGAAAGAGAAACTATATAAAGAAAGAAATACAATTAAATATAATCAAAATAATATTCTAATTATGTAAAAATCATATCCCTAAGATAACCTAAAATCATGTCAAATTTAATTTTGAAATATGTTTTAAATATTCTAACATTCTCTCTCAAAGTAAAACAACTAAGCTTTAACTTGTTACAATTAGACATATGAAAATAAAATAAATTAAAAATATTTTAAAAACACAACGTCGTGATATTGAAGAAGTCAAGAGGTCCAAATTATATTTGAGATGAAACTATCTACATATGAAAAAATTTACAATGAGAACGAAACCAAATTGCATCTGAGATGAAACCAATTTACATTTGACTGGAGCACTGTGGAGACGCGCAACGGAAGAGCGTGGCAGAGATGGGGCCAACTACGAATAGGAGAGAGAAAGTGACAGCGGAGAGATAGAGAGATGAAGTCGGAAAGAGAACATGAGTCAAGAATGCAGCTAAATAGTGATAAGACAGGTCACGGAAGATGGTACTTTTCTAATACTATGTGAAATTCTAACTTAAAATCAATAGACACTAAGTGAGTAATCCAACATATATAAAAATTACATCTGAAAGATTGAGGCAGACGATATGAGATTCTAAACCTTACTACAAACAAAATGTTTGCATCCTTACTAGTTGAACCGATCCCAATTGCCAGAAGCCTCTATATATATATATATATATAGAAACAGAAGCCTCTCTTCTTAAGCAAAAGGAAAATATCTAAATCCATAATTTTACAGTTACACAAATAGATGGAGTACGCTCACTCATCTAGTTGGCCAAAATTTTGAATACGATTTGCATGAATGTTTAACTTAGCAGGTTCATAAAAATTTTCTTTCCCAAAAGTATATATGACTTCATGATATATGTTCTGAAGGCTGCTTTTTTTTTTTGTGCCCCGAATTGCAATACAGAGTGTTAAGACTTTGTTTAATAGTTCTTGTACGGGCTGGTTCAAACCAATTTTTTTTACTCAAACAGTATAAGATGAGAAACAAACTTTCCTATATTTGAGTTTTTTTTTTGGAGCAGAAAATTAAAGAAATAAAAACAACTAATTCCTAAGAATTTAAATCATATGAATTTAGATATGTCATCTTAATTGAAATAAGAATTTGTCCAACTAAGCAATAATGCATGACTAATTAAGTTATTGTACATTGACCCTAGAGAAGAAAATAATTGGGAGGACCTCCAGTCACAACACTGCTCGACAGTTATTTTCACAGCAATATAAGGTTACTTGGTCAATTACCAAAAAAATTAAGTTATTGTTGGCACATATAGTCTCACAAATAAAATTAACAAAATGCAAAAAATTTCCTTTTATGGGATATGTGTAAAAAAATCTTCCTATACTACAAGAAGAGTTTTCTACACATATCCTATAATTTAAGGAAATTTTTTGTAAAACCGTGCATATTAACTTCTTGTGAAGAGGTTTTTTACACATGCATAGAGAATAAATATACACTGAAATGTGCAATTTAATTAGTCCAAGAGAATCATGTTGATGAGTTTTAAAGTATATGAAAAATTTCCACAAATGACCCATAATTGGAAGAATTTTTTGCAATTTGCCCAATCAAAATCTATAAAGAAAGTCTCATTTTGGTAAATGTTTTGTAAATTGACAATTCATTCTCTCACACATCATTCATATTTAAATAGGTGATGTGCTGCACTTCTCTTTTAGAAAAAATATGCTATATTATATTTAATATGGTAGTAAAACTTATTTCCATAGACACACCACACATGCATGTAATGTAATTTGTTGCCATAGACCCTAGTTTCCGGAATAGATTTCGATACTTAAATAAAAGAATTTTCCATAGATATTAAATTAATGCTATGTATAAATATCATATATTTAGATGTATTACCGTAAGAAATATTTCGTATTCTCTTTAAGTGGTTTTTTTTTTCTTTCCAATCAGAGTTAACTTAATTAATATAATTGAACCTCGTAAAAAAAAACTAATATGATTGAACAGTATCAACGCAAATGTGTTGCATTCCATATATGCTGGTAATTTCTTTTATTAGTAGATTATCTATAAATATAACGATAAATTTTTGCTTTAGGGTAAGCTTTTGCTAAAACTTAATTATGACATGTACTGGCTTTTGAAATGAAACACTTTTTTCCTCCCTAAACTTTTCTTCACAAAAAAATAAAAAATAAAATTGACTCATCCTTGTACTCTTTAAAGCATAGAGATTAAGTCTCGTGGACTATAACGAACCGTCAAAAAGCCAAATAAAAGCTTGAGATTATTCTGACATAATCCTTCCCCTTTTCCTTCATCATGCGTGTAAAAATTAAAAAAACACTTACTGATTAAAATTTATAGGATTCCAGTTCAAATTATCTATAGCAAAAAACATATCCTCTCAACATATATAAATATGCACACATTTGTGTCTATTACGGATCAAAACAACCAAAACACATCAAAATATATGAATAGCATGTAATATGTCATTGTCACCTAGATATATAGGTAAAAAATAATCATTTTTATAAAAAATAAAAAAAAAATATGGTACATGGATCTATATGTCATTTAATCTAAAAATAGTTGAAGCGCACTATCATAATCTTATGTTTTTTTTTTTTTTAATTGTGGTTCAGATAGTATCCGAGTCAATTTGTATAAACATCAATTAATCTAATTTTCTGATTTAGTTAATTTTAAGTTGTGTCAATACTTTTGAATATAAAAAAAATAAATTTACATAATACTTAGTATATAATTATAATATACCAAAGATTTAAGACTATGCACTTACGTACATGTGAAAAAGATATTGAGTGCCCATGCCATACACTTGGAGATTGGAATACAAAATCTGTCGGGGAAATATTATCATAGTTTTCTTTCTATTTATTGACAAATTACATAAATTTTTCATTTGATCAAACAACATCAATTATACTTAAAATTACTATATTACTCCTACAATCTCTTTCATGTCTAGTCAAATTGTAGGAATGTTTTTTTATTTTTATTTTTAATTTTTAATTATATACAAATATAAATTAAGTGAGATCAATTATATCCAAAAATTATTTTTCTTATAATTTTTATCTATGATTACATAATTAATATAATAGAATAAAATCTTAAGTTACTTTAAATTCAAGTTTTATGAAATATGATTTTAGTACAATAATTGTATCTTCAAATATCCACAGAAATCAACATATCCGTATAATTTATTTATATTTGCACAGAAGTAAATGACATATAATAATAGTTAAGATTTCATTAGTTGTAAATTGCAAACTTCACGTGACGAATGACTTAACCTAACATCATAAACTTAGAAGAGAATAGATCATACATTGCTATATGAATCTCTACCACCAAATCGTCTAAGAATTCGATTCTTATTATTAAGTGATGAGTTGAGATGGATTTAATTTAGCTCAAATTCAACTTGATATGGTGACAAGATATTTTTGTGAAAATAGGTTTGCCCCAATGATTTAATCTGTTAAGTTTTGATGATGACAAATACAAGACAAAAAGAATGATGCTTATACTTTATAGTTGTGCTTAATAAATGACAAATGCATCACAAAAGAATGTTGACCATGTTACATAAATGTGTTTAATGAGATATATGTAACATTCATCATATAATATATCCAATAATATTTTATATGAGTTATAAATGAATTAATATTGGATATGTCTATGAAAGTCTTGTATGCATGTTAGACTAACTAGAGTTATACATTTATGAATCATGCATATAAAGATATTGAGTTATAAATTTGGACTAACTATGTTTGGTTAAGTGAGCAATACTTTGTAGGATAGTCTAAGTACCAAGAATAAGCATTGCAACAAGAAAGCAAAAGATCACAACTATGCTCAACTCAAGGAGAATGAAAATGAAAAGATGTTCCAAGCATTTGCAAGTTTTGAAGAGAAGATTTTCTTTAGAAGCTTGGATTACATCAAGAAGTGATGGTGGTAAAAGATCTAGTCCAACATCTTCAAGCTTAGCTTATAGGACTTAGATCTTGTGTAAAGGTAAAAAGGAATCACACTAAACTCAAATAAGTTTTAAACATATTTATAAGTGTTTCTAAAATATTTAAATGCCCAACAAACTATTTTTGGAAAGCTAGTCTTGGTGGTATTTCAAATCTATGAAAAATAGTCAAGTTTGTGTTTTGTAAAACTGACATATACTTACTATTTTGATCATAACTTTTAAAATACTTTGAGTTTTACTTTGAAACTTATCTCATTTGAAAATAGACTCAAAGATCTTTCCAATGACTGGTCATTTGCTTTAAATGGATAAGAAACGAAAAAGTTATGACTAATTAAAGTTTGAGTTTTGAAAATATGACCTTTGGTTATTATTTTGATCATATCTTTCAAAATACTTTGAGTTTTGTTCTGAAACTTCTTTCATATGAAAGTAGACTCAAAGAGCTTTCCAATGAATGGTCATTTTCTTTAATTGGATAAGAAATGAAGAAGTTATGACCTTTTAAAGTCGGTTTTGAAAACCAGAAATGGTGTAATCGATTACACAAGTTATGTAATCGATTACAACGCGTTGGCAATAGTGTAATCGATTACGATATGTAATCGATTACAAAGTGCCCCAAAAGCATGTAATCGATTACACAAAATATGTAATCGATTACAAAGTGCTTTCAGAAATTGTAATCGATTACATGAAGCTTGTAATCGATTACAAAGTGCTAACGTTTCTAACGGCTATAAACGGCTAGTTTTCATAGAAAATCATTTCTAAACACCTCCAACGGCTCTAAAACTCATTGGGCTATAAATAAAAGTGTTTGGGCATCAAAAACAAGTTGGAGAACATTCTGAAAATTACCCTTGAGCATTGAAAACGAAATTCATCATCTTTTTCTCCAAATCTTTGTTTTGAGCTAAGTGTGTAAATCCTTTATACCCATTGAGCTTCAACTTGTATTATCCACTCTTGAGAGAGTTTTCTATCATCTATACTTTGTTCTTCAAGTTGTATATCTACTCTTCAAGAGAGTTTATATTCTTTCTATTCACCTTGAAATCATTGTAAGAGGGTGAGGTATCCCTCAAAAAAAGGAAAAGGGTGAGGTATCCCTTGTAGTGAGACTCAAACACAAAGGGTGAGGTATCCCAAAGGTGTTGTGAGTGCTCTTCATTGTAAAGGTCATCAAGCACACTGTGAAGCTTGAAGAATTGGAGGCTCTAACACAAGGGTGAGGTATCCCAAGGTGTGAGGAGTGCTCTTGTATGTACAAAGGTTTTTCTAGCACCCGTAAAGTCTAGGAGATAGTGAAGAAAATCTCAAGTTAAGCTTGAGGATTTGGATGTAGGCCACAAGTGGTTGGTGGCTGAACCAGGGATAAATTCTTGAGTTTGATTCTCTCTTCCCTACACTCTTTAAATTCAGTATTTGGTAGAATATATTTATTTATTGCATATGTTGATGTTTTGATTGTTATAACTTGATATCTAGCTTATTCACTTAGTTCATCATATATCCCAAGTTGTATTTGAGTAATCCTCAATAGTTGTACATTTATTAGACTTATTCATCTTCATTTATTAATTGAGTTATTCAAAATGCATAATTTGTCAAAGTTGCATTAAAACCGATCATCACCCAATTCACCCCCTCTTGGGTAATGGTTGCCATGGCTAACAATTTTTAGGTACTTGAATTTGACTCAACTATGATGCAACTAATGACTAAATCAGGATCAAATTAACTTGATATTTTGATAAAATGTATAAAATTGAACGTCATGCAAAGTTAAGTTATTAAATTATAACAGTAGAAAACTAAATTAAAAGATATATATTTTACATTGGATATTATGAAATAAATTATATTAATTAAAAATATTATCATGTTATAAAAAATATTAATTTATGTCTAAAAATATTATAATTTATCATTATTTTTTTTAAAAGAAAGTTTTTTAAGCACTATGTAGCACAAGGCATGTTGGGTCAACACGAAGTGTGACTCTAATTCAACCCGAAAACATAGTAAGTCAAATTCTAAGAACTTGAATCTAATCTAATTAGTTTCGAGTTGAGACATTTTATTAGGTAGAGATGGATCATGAACACCCATACTTGTTGTTCCTATTGTTCTAAATAATATTAAATTTTAGCACAAAGTAGAGTGAATTTGCCTATTGTCAACGCTCTAACCCCAAATAACTCTAACTTGAAATTACGCATTAAAGATTAATTTTAACAAAAAAAATATAATAAATTTGTGCATTATTTACATTTCAAGTTCAAAAAATTTTAATATGAAAAAATGTGTAAAAGATATAAAATCATTTATAAATCTTCACCGCAAAAATGTTAAGCTTGTAAGAGAGTTGTTGACCCTTGACAATATGCACAACTCACTTCAATTCAACCACATTGACAGAGAGAAACAGGAGTAGTATTATATATAGAGGGATTTTAGAAACTAGATACCATGTATTGTGGAAACTGGAGGTGAATCATAAGTTCAGTTTCTTTTTTTTTTTAAAAGAAAAATTGAATCGTAAGTTCACTCTAAATGACAAAGTATTTGCATTTAATCTAAAATACTATATTATATTATATAATTTATAAATTTAGTGAAAAATGAATAAACAAAATCCAAAATGTATATTTTGTATAAATTAAATCGTGGCATAATCTTAAATCCTATACAACAGAAATTTCTTAGAAGAAATAAGCATTTATCATGTATTATATCTGATTGTCATAATAATAAAAGACAAGTTTGTTATTTATACACCGTCAAATGCATATTATATTGACAGTGGTTTTAGGAATAACAAAAGTTCGAGCATTAGAAATAGTGAGACGACGCTATTTGTGAAAAGAATTTAAACATATTTCACAATGATAGAAAAAATTAATCTCACATAAAAAAAATAAAATGTTTTGAGAAATAAAAAAATTATATTTATATTTACACATACGATATATAATTGAAATTCAATTAGACACACGTGACTTTACACTTTGTTCACTTTCACTTTTTTTCATATAATTATTCTCTTTTCTCAGTTAAATATAGTCCAAATTTCTAACATTTTTCATAGAAAAATTCCTTTGATTTATTTTCCTGTTTTCTTTATTTTTTATATAATGAAGGTCAGAAAGAAGGCAAAGCAGGTGTCAGAAATTAAAGTTTTATCCATATTTAAAGAGAAAGGAAATTTGAAATAGGGGAAATTGATAGGGGCATTATGGTCAATGCGAAAGGAGCTGTCATTCAAGGCTACAGTGTCAAGAAACAGAATCATGTTATTCCCTCATTTTTACCCCTTCAAACTTTTTCCTGTCTCCATCGCAACCTACTGTCCAACCCTTCTTTCCTATTTCCTCCAAAGCCCTAAGCTCTTCTTTTTCTCTCTCTTCTACCTGACCACACAACACAAGGAAGAATATATTATAACCATTAACAAGGGATGATGGAAGTTTGAGTTTGCTCCACCCTTTTAAGGAAAAAAAACCCAATCCCTTAGCAATCTCAGAAATCAAAGCTACTAAAAATACCAAACGCTGCCACGGCTAGCCTTAGGAGCTTTCTAGTTTTGCTCAATAAAACTTACAACTGCAAAGATCAAAGAGGAACAGTCCACTCACTCTCCCATCAATCTCATCACATTCCCAACATCAAGCTCTTCTTTTGCTTCACCATTTGCAGGTACATATATACATCACCTCTCTCATCCATTACTCTCTCTTAAAATAATATATCATATAGCCTGTAATATCAATCAACAATCAGAGTTTGTTTCCTTCCTTCCCTCTTTCCTTTTTTTTTCCCCTTCAAGGTTGTTGTTTTCATTTACAGTAACTTCTAAAAGGAAAATATATTAACAAAGAACTTATATTATATCAGATTAAGAAAAGAAAAAACTGCTTCTCAACTGTTGTCCATATTATAAGTATAGTAACTCTTTTTTCTCAATTAACCTCCATCCCTCGCACACTTTCACTCTGGTCACTGTCTTAGGAACCCTAGAACATCAACCCTGATAAAAGGTATTGAAGGCTGTAGCAAAGAGAGACACAAAGTCAAAACAACCTTGGATCTGCAAAGCCTAAAGGGTCAAGCTTTCCATGGATTCAATTCAAGAATTTATGGACACATGTAACTCTGACAACACCTGCAACCTCACCAATAATAACACCACCATCGCCACCATCACCGCCACCAGCTTTGCTGCTAGTGCTAGCTCTTCCTCGTCAGCAGCTTCCACCACCACCAGCAGCCGCTACGAGAACCAGAAGCGCCGTGACTGGAATACCTTCGGTCAGTACCTCAAGAATCACCGACCCCCTCTTTCCCTCTCCAGGTGCAGCGGTGCACATGTTCTTGAATTTCTCCGGTATATATATATCCTCTTCTCTTCTTCTCTTAGTTACCATGCACCTCTCTCGCTTTTTATTTTATTGGTCACACAATTCTAAGTCAGGTAGGTAGTGGCCACTTTAGGATTCTAACCCGTAACACAATTTGGTACATATTTTTGTTGATGAAATATTGTTGTTGTTGTGTGTATAGGTACCTGGACCAATTTGGCAAGACCAAAGTTCACACCCCGATCTGCCCCTTCTATGGGCACCCAAACCCTCCAGCTCCTTGTCCATGCCCTCTGAGGCAGGCATGGGGTAGCCTTGATGCGCTCATAGGTCGTCTCCGTGCAGCTTTTGAGGAAAATGGAGGGAAGCCTGAGGCTAACCCATTTGGAGCACGAGCTGTGAGGCTTTACCTTCGTGAGGTTCGTGATCTGCAGTCCAAAGCAAGAGGGATTAGTTATGAGAAGAAGAAGCGGAAGCGCCCACCACATCAACAATCCATGACAGTGGCAGTACCTCATCATCACCAGCAGCTCCCACCTCCAGGTGCAACTCAATAAGCCAATTTCTCATTCCATGGAAAATTCTACTCTCTCTCTCTCTACAAAACCATAATCCCCAAGAGGGGGGGGGGGTCTGAGTTTCTTCATCTTAATCTCAATGCTTTTAGAGTCATCCTCTAGTTTAGTATTATATTTAGGGTTTTATTTTTATTTTTATGTTTTGCTTTTTTTTCTCAGTTAATTTTTATGAAAGCTGCTCTATCTGGTCCATATAGACTGTTTGTCTTTGTATCTTGTTTCCTCTGGCAGAAGCAAAAGTTTAAAGATCTGGGATATTATGCATCTGCTTTAAAAGCAGACAGTGCGGTACTGGAAGTAGACTGCTAGTGGGAGTACTGAAAAAGTGGTAGCTAGTGAGAGTGAATGTACATGGGAGGCCATGATCCTTGTGAGGAACCAAACGCATGGCATTATTCATAGTTCTATTATATATATGTACTTCAATATATATCATCTATATGTCAAGCAAAGACTTGCAGATTATGTGCCTTTGATCATTCTCACTTTTGGGATATATATCATCTTAATTTTCTATTTTTTGAAAGGTTTAATTTTACTTTAGTTGGCAGTTGCTAGCAATTCAATGGCACAAATAGATTATTTGAACATTGAAACTACATGGTAGCTAGTCACTTCCGTACAAGGTCATGTCATGTCTATAACATTATTTGCTTCTTCTGGTTGGCTGGCATATTGATGGTCATTTTTTCATATCTACAAATGAATACAGTACTCCTTTCTCTCTTCCTTTTTCCGCACAGTTGCCACTTTTACTGCTTTACTGTCTCCTCCGAATGTATCTTGTGTGGAGAAAGAATGGTAGAGCCCCAAAAGCTTAATCTTCATGAGTGATCCATTTCAGACTGACGAGTTTTCTTCACTCTCCCATCACGACTAACTGCTAACCGTTAAATAGATCAATTTGATTGATGATATCATGATACTGATTTATATATGCAGTAGTGCTGTCATTTCAACTGAAGGGAAATAATAAAAACAAAGGAAAATTAATGGCAGACAAGGTAATTAATTCCTCAATGACTAATTAAACCTTCTATTATATATTAGCTTAATATATTATATATTTGATCTTAATTAATACCTTATATATATATGTTAAGGGAGACTTACAATTAACCAAAATTTCCTCCTAGATCATGATGCCATTAAATCACTTGTTTTCATTTGAGTTAGGGCAGATTTTATTATTATTATTATTATTATTATTATTATTATTATTATTATTATTATTATTTTATTTTGAATTTTAGGGTGAGGGAAGTTTTTCTCATTTCAAAATCAAGATAAATTATTAATTTTAATGAAAATTTATAATAAAATTATAGATTATCTATTAATAAAATGTTTATATTTAAACACAAATTATGCGGCTGTTATGAAAAGAAAGTGAGCCAAATTATGCTTGCCAGATGGGAGCTCTTTAAACTACACTATTTTGAAACACATAACTTTCTTGAATGATATTCAATTAGTTAAATGCTTATATTTCCAGCTTAGATAGAAGTAGCCAGGGACAGAAAGCCTATTACGTTCAAATCAAATACTTAGCGCTTCTTCTAGCTAATAAGGCAAATCTGTCTAAACAGGAAAGACAATTAAAAAAATAAAGTCAGTAGACAGAAAAAGTGAGAGGCACGCAGGGAGATAATTAGAAAGTACATTGACAGATCTTCAGTAAGAAATTTTCTTAATCAATTTGGCCGACAAACCTGTCTGTAAATAAATATAGTTTGGGTCATCCATCCCCTTTGGATTATGTGATTATTTTGGCTCTCAAAAGGAAGAAATTTCCGCAATCTCTCTGCTCATGAAGAGGCGCCTATTGTACCTCCATTGGCCAAGCCAAACCCAATAGGACACAGGATAGATGCTGAAGAGATTAGCTAACCTTCTTATTTTCCCTTTTAAAGTGATTCTAGTGGGGGTATATATGAGACTACCACTTTGAGACATAGAGGATCTATTCCTTCCTCTAATCATTTAGGTATATATTTCATAATTTTAGACTTTAGGCATAATCTATATATATAAGGAGTTAAGGACTATACGATTTAAAGCATTAGCCTTGTGATGTCATCATTAATCAGTAGGTTAATGCAGTTAACATCGTACTAGATTTAAGAAGTGGACTACTTTGTTATTTTATTACTATTATTATTATCGTTTTATTCTCAAATGATAATTATAACAATCTCTAGCTAGTTTAAAAATAAAATAAAATAAAAAACTCTAGCTAGTGTGGGCTCAACCTCAGAAACATTTGGTTTCACTTGGTATTGCTTGCTCCATATTAAGCACCTCGGAAATGCTTCTTCGTTTCTATGACTGCTTTATATTTTAATTATGAAATCTAAGCAGCCATTTTCCCTAGTTTTTCTCTGTATTCCCCTGATAAATTTATCCGTAATAATTGCTTATCAGATTAATTAAGTACATCTAAATTAATTCCAGGAATTTCATGTTGAATCGTAGTTTTATATCAGTTAATTAATGGAACCCTTTTATTGCAGTAGCTCTTCTTTTTTTTTTTCTGTGATTGAGGGTTGTAATGTTGTGCATGACAACCCTTTTATTTGCACCTAGCTGCATTCAACCCAACACGAGTAGTTCTTCATACAATTTGCCTTTTGAGAATTGTCCATCTGAAAATTGATACATGGAAAGTTACATATTTATGAAATGGACTTTTCTTACATTTCTCAGATAATTTGCCTAGTTAATTGTGATATTTTTGGGAATAATATTCCGAAGCTTATTTATTCATAATTTATCCCGCTCCCATAAATTCCACCCTACCATCCCAAGTGAATTTTAAACACACGGTATCCTCTATAGGATACACCTACAAATAATCAGCCATAGGATTCTTAATTTAGGGGAAAGACCAAGTATTAAAATTTTTAGACTTAAACATTTCTTCCCGGGTGCAATCCCTTAATGATTAATTAATGTGGTTCTAAGAAATTATAAAAATATAGTTACATTATAATCATCAGTTATACACGTCAAAAAATAATCATCAGTTATAACTTTTGGTACTCTGCAAGATGCTTGCGATTGTCATCTGACAATCCTATGACTTTACATACTTATTGTCTCTTTTTTATCTCCTTAAATAGTAACATTATCCTTAAAAGTTATGGACAATGAAAAAGTATTCTTCTCTATGTTGACCTCATTTATTTTGCCTTTCAATGTTCTATGTCAACAGGGATATAACAAAAAAACAAACAAACTATCTAATATTTTAGCTGGAGTAATTTAAATTCGAATCTATCTATATACATAGGAGTATACATATAATATAACAGGTTAAAAACATTGACATTGGTATAGTAGGGTGAAGGAAACAAAACTTTCACCTAAGTATCATTGTTACAGAAACACATTGAAAGGGAGAGAGCTTTAAAGGGCAGCAATATATCATTGGCAGTGAGATTTGCTAAGAGAAAATTGTTTTTTTTTTGGTTTTCTTTGTTTTGTTGAATGCTTCCTTTTTTTACTGATATTAAAGAATAGAAAATTATTCTTTTTGATCTGGGGATCGAAAATGATTTTTGCAATTTTTTTTTACACTCACATTGGAATATTATCACTATTAATTGATGAATGAGAAAGAGATTGAAAGAAAAGAGAAGAATAGATAGAGTTGATTTGATTTATGTGAGTCATAATGTAAGTTGCCTTTTATGTATAACTAACATAACTCAAAGAAATTTGTACAAAAAAAAGGGAGACAGAATGTTGTCATCTAGCAACGATAACAACTTTGCGCGGATAGTTTTCATCTCCAATTCCGCTATCTTTGTTTGGTAATTATTGTCTATCTAAACATAATTCATAACTTGGGTTCAGCTCGAGTAATAACTTAAATAGATGGTCAAAATATTCAGTAGGTAATTAAAATTAAAGTTGTGCTAGTGTGTAACAAAAATGTTTATTATAAGAAGTGAGAAGAGAGAATCTTAATTATTGGATCTTACATAAATGATTAAGATTAAAATATGAATGTATGTTACTTTTTTAAGTAACTTTTAATCTTAACTATTTATGTATGATTATATGATCAAAATTTATTTTTCTTACTTTCTCACAATAAAAACTCTTCTTATTATATATATAATCCTTCGGTGGCAAGGTTTTATTGTACATATATATGCTTGTACTAGTAGCTGCATCTAAATTTTCGTCTGATTTAATTGTAGACTTGTAGTGAAATCATTGATCATTGTTGTTGCCCGACATAAATTTATTAAGGGACCTACCTTTTCAAGTAACAAATGTACAACTAAACCCAACGAATCTTTTCGAATGACACGAGATTTGTTACTATGAATATGGTCTAATAACTTAAGCTTTATGCATTAATCTTGAATGAAATCATTGCTCCAAATCAGTGAAGAGATTGGAATTGCCTTTTTACCACTGAGTTGGGATTTGTCAATATGCTAAAAGCTGGTATTGTTGTGTGCTCTATCTACATGGGGAAAAAGATGTGTCCATAAATGGATAATTGAGTAGAATCAGTACATATTCATGTGTGCGTATAACTGATTTGAACTGAAACAAAAGCCACATAGAAAGTGAATCGCACGTATGTTCAAACTGAACAATATATAACATATCCCTTGTGCCTTTTCTTACAAAATGGGGCAATAGAATATCTTACGGGGGAGACCACTTACACACGAAGGGATACACTTATTTTATGAATAAGTCCTGTACACTTATATTATTAAATAATATTTTGTGTAGAATTAATGTATATTTAATCAATTCAACCATTAAATCACGGGATATTTTCTTGATGATTTTACATATCAAGTTTTAGATAAATTAAACATTTATAAGTACGACATCTAATAAATTACATTTGTGTACTTATATTTTAAAAAATATATATTATGTTAAAATAAAGTCGTGCAATGAATTCGAAATATCTATTTTTTAATTTGTATGAAATTTTATAGACCTGATCCAAAACTTTTAAATTAGCTTTTAACTGGGGGAAAAAAAAAGAACTGTTTAGAACTGAGGACGCAGGAATTGGATGAACTGAAGGATGCTCAGAGCCTTGTTTTGGTTATTTATGTTGAATGTACGAGATAATACTTGATTAATTAGAATATACATACTATAAATATGATACTCTCCGAGAAGGAACATTTCAACCAAACTGCCTATTCAGGATGAGAGCTTGATTATATATTACTTAGTCGCCTGTGAAAGATCAAAATATGTCATTTAAATATGTTCCCCTACGATCGAGACTACAATATATCTGAAGATAGTCTTAACTTGCTGAGATTGATTAATGTCTTATATATGATCAGCAAGACACATGACAGTAGTCTCTCTTGTTTGTTAATGTCTTACCTGGTGATTTTTTTCATAAGATTAGAAGTGTTCCCATATCATTTGTGCGTGAGACACTGAAATTAGTCCTAGTTCAAGGATCGATTTAGCACTGAGCCTTGCAGGAATGAAACTGAAGTCTAACATATAGTTGTAATTACATGCCAGGTCCCAGAAACCTAAACAAACGTACCTGATCATCATCTGGTTACTTACATATGTAAATATATTTAGCCATAATTAATTTAGCAGAAACTACATCAAGAACTCTGTATTCTTCAGTTCTGACACTACAGGATTGGACCAGTCTTACTCGTGTACCTTTAGTAGAAGAAACCGCTTTGCCACATTGAATAATCAAGTAATAAATAGATAAAATCAAGCACAAAAAATAATTAACACAGTCTGCGTGATACTTTGCCCACTACTACAAGTTAAGGCTGAGCTATTTTTTTTTTTTTGAAAAATAATAAAAATAAAAAGTTAACTTATAATTTTTTTTACATTTTATATTTTTACTATTGAATAAATTTAAACTAATTTAATTTCAAACTTTATCTTATACACATGCCCATTCAAGCAGTTGTGTGGTGGTGCATAAGTGAGACGAGATAACAGATCGGGCAATAGAAGCCAAAAGGAGCAGTAAAGCTGCCCAAAGTTTACCTTCCCCATAACTGCGTGATTTAAGCTAGTGACTGCCATTTCTGTTGAACATAAGAAAAGGGTTCCTCCAATCCAAGGGACTAGCCACTGCACCCTGCTGAAGTCTGTACCCCTCCCACGTTATGAACAGTAGTATTTTGCAGATCCAAGTGCAGAAATCACCAGCTGCGTAACACAATAATTGTAGCACAAAATTCAACTCAAGAAAGCAGAGAAGATGTGAAGAAGCTATACATTAATTAATATATACAATACAAGGAAGCATTGCCATATATTCTTTACATCTAATTAAGTATGTATGCATGCATGTCAAAATTATATAAGCAAATCTTCAAAGACAATTAGGATCTCTCTCTCTCTCTCTCGTAGCTACTTTGTATTTGTGCATATGCTAGCTTGTTCTCCAAAACTTGTGTCCCAGGCCAGGGTACCTATTATGTGTAATCTGAATGTTCATCGTTGATAGCTAGGGATCATAATGGTCCGTTTTTTATTTTTGGAAATTCGAATTGAAATTAGGGACGAAGAAAACCTACCGAAGTAGGTGACCACCAACCAGGCCTTTGCCTGATTTCAGGTGTTACACTGATATACGCAATAACTTTTACTTCTTAGAGACCCTTCTTAACGTGTTCAACATTTTTGCTTATGTATAATATGCAGACAAAAATGTTATATAAATATGATATTGATTTGAGTTATATATATATATATATATATATATATATAGAGAGAGAGAGAGAGAGAGAGAGAGAATGTAATTAAGTGAAAATTTAAGTGAAATATAAATACTATTTGACAATTTAAAGAGAAAATTATGAAGAATACATGAAATTTCTGTTTGTCTATGTATGTTAACTCAAAATACTATTCCCTATTTTACAATTATGTATGTCAGAAAATTTTACAACGTCTGCCTTGGGTGATCGAAATTGACAATAAGAGAAAACTTTAAACTTAAAACAAGTATTTGTTGAAATAATAGGAATAATTTAATTTTGATTATTGTTATTGTAAACATACATGTTGTTAAATAATTATAGTATAAAAAAATTTATTTTAACAATTAATGTATCAAAATCAAATGTTAACAGGAGAGGAAGTTGTGAGCGGTACAATTAGAAAGGGACCCTAACTACCATTTAGGAAGCATAGATATATACAATACTGAATATGAATACGACACGATACTAATATAGCAACACAATAAATTTTGAAAATTATATAACATGACGTGGGTAGAATATAACATATAAAACTAATATAAAATTAATAGTAAAAAAATAATTTTCAAAGATATATTTAAGGTATAAACACAAATCTTAACATGAGCACTTGTGCTTGAAATATAAGCATTGTTACTACATAGTCATACTAGCACAAAATCTTAAAGACAAAATTAAACAAAGACATTAATATTTCAAAAGCTAGCGTTAATCACGGTAGATACTGTATATTTCAGACACATTAGTATAATAATTCAGAAAATAATAAGAAAAAAAAACCTATAGTATAGAGATTAGAAGTATCCATACGTGTCCAAAGTGCATCCAACACGAGTGTGCGACACTGGTATAGCAATCATTTGAAAGTGTCCATGCTTCCATTACTACCGTCCACATTTCTTGTTTGCAATAGTTTCATTCATTCAATCATGAAGAGTTTGAAAATTACACAAGAAAACAAAGAAATGCATGCAGATTGTCATTTTTTTAATTGTACATACAACGTTACTAAGCATATGTTACTTTAATACTGATTAGTACATTAGTGATATATATGAGATTGTAGAAGGGCAAGCAAAGGCCGCCCACTAGAGGATTGCCTTCAATTTTTTTAAAAGAAAAATACTCAACTAGCCCCTGGCACTAGAAGATCTCTTGGAAGAAGGATAATCAGCAAGCAAATCTACTAGTCAAACAAAATCAAATTCGTACACATGAAAAGTGCTGAATCTTATTTAATCCTCTCGGCATGCAGATTGTCATATGATTATACATGCATTACACAGTGTGTTTGGAAGTGAGGTTTTATATATTAACACATCCGTCCTTCGTATGCTGTCGTTGCAATTCAACTTGCATGTCTACAAACGTACACTTCATGTACTTATACTTCGAATACTTTTATGAAGGGTAATTAAGGCCGTAGGTGTTTGTCTTCTTTACATGCATATAAGATATATTGGATAAGATAAGTCCTGAAGAAAAAAAATAATTTTGGGATCAAATATTTCTTTAATAATTTAAACGCTATTTAACTACAACAACGTTTGTATTTCTATAGAGGTTATTATTGGCCCATGAAATTAAGTAGGTTCAATTGACACGATATGTGTTAGTGGTGAAACAATTTACTATCTACCTCTTAAATTTTTGTTTACCAAAACAAAACAAAAAAATATATTTTTGTTTCTCTATCTTTTTTCTCTTGGCCTTAGGTAGTTAATTAGTCCTTCTCAATTATTGCTTGACACTTGTACAAATTAAATGATAAGAAATTTATTTAAAAATTTCACCAAACAACTATTCAAAATTAGCTTTTAAGAAAACAGTTTTCTCATCTGTATTTAATTTTTGACTTAATTATTTTTTTAGTTCCTCTAAATATAGTTATTTTTTATTTTAGTTCCTCTAATTTTTTTTTTCTAATTTTGGTCTCTTTAAAATTTGAAACAAGTGAAATTAGTCTCTAATATTATTTTATTTCTGTTAAGTGATGAAGTGGCAAATGATGCTCCACCTCAGTTTTGCCACATATCCTGATCTCATTTCATTTATGTCACGTGGATAACAAGTCATCCACTTGGGTTTCATGTCACGTTCTTCTTCGAACCTCTCCTTTTTCTTCCTCAATGTACAACAAGCCCTAACTTGCAGAGACATTACCATTCTCCCCCCTCCCTCACATGTAACTGCAATTCCAACCTTGATTCTTTCTCTCACAGCTCGTTTTCTTCTTTCCCCACATTTACTTCCTCATTCATAACCAATTTGTTGTCATTTTTGGTCCATCACCCCTGACTTGCAAAGACATTATTATGGCTAGCTAGGGTTTGTGATTTCATCATCAACTTGGAGTATTCCCACTATATCATCACGAAGGAGACTTTGTGGCTGTAGATATAGAATATTGTACCACACCTCAAAGTGTGTGAAGAATCTCGGGAGAGTATATTGGACATGCTTAAACTAGAGAGTAAGTATAAACCATTTTTTGATACAAACATATCTAAGTTTGCTAAAATATGTTTTCAGTCCATATAAAATTTGTGAGTTTTGGTTTTGGTTTTGGTCCATATAAAATGTTTTGATATTGTTTTGGTTCCTCTAAAATTCGAGATAGGTGAAATTAATCTCTGCCCTTATCTCATCTCTATTAAGTAGTGATGAGATTTCTGGGTTTGAGATTTCTAGATATCTAACTCCCCACTCACTCAGTCAATTCAAAACCAACCACAAGAGCTTTCCTTCTGTAAAAAAAAGAAAAAGAAAAAGAAAAGAAAAGAAAAACAAAATACAAGTGGTTGATGAAGTGTTTGGGATTGAGATTTCTGGTCTCGAATGAGGAAGCAAATGTGAGGAAAGAAAAAAAATAGACTGAAGGAGGAAGAATCAATGTTAGAATTGCAGTTATAAGTGAGGGAGGGGGGAAGAATGGTACATAATGTCTCTGCTAGTTAGGGTTTGCTGCGCATTAAGAAAGAAAGGGGGAGGAAGAAGAATGTGACATAGGACCCAGGTGGATGACTTGTCATCCATGTGGTATAAATAAAATGAGATTGATCAAGACATGTGATAAGATCAAAGTAAAGTGTCATTTGTCACTTTATCACTTAACATATATGAGATGTCATGAACTAATTTCACCTGTTTTAAATTTTAAAAGAACTAAAACTAGAAAAAAAAAATTTAAATGGACTAAAACTAAAAATGAATATATTTAAAGATATTAAAAAAATAATTAAACCTTAATTTTTAAAGAGAAAATTAATTTTGTTCATTAATGTTATACACTGTCGCTATGTCATGCATAGTATGCACGTCTCTTTAGACATCACAAATTAGTGACTTTTTTGTCGATAGAATATTATTGGATATTTTTTCCGTTAATTGAAATTAATACTTTAAACAATGTACTTCAGGGCACAGTTTCTTTGTGGGCAAGTGTATGGGAGTGTAGGAAATTAGATCAATACGCGAACTCACGTGTTTTTAACCTAAAATATAAGTTAAGTTGGATTAAAAAATATTTTAATTTACAATATATGAGTTAAATAATGAATTTAGAAAATATTAATTTGTACAAATTCAACTCACTCAAATAACTTTTTTTTCTTTTCTATAAATAAAAATCATTTAGTTATTGTGTCATTTCAAGTTATTTTCATTTTTATTTTTTGTAATACCAATTAAGTTTAGGTATAAACATATTAAACTCACATTGAGAATGTGATTAATAAAATATTAATGAGAAACTCAAAGTATTTAACCGACTATTGCGATAAAAATTTAATTAATTACTTTGGTGACAAAAATATGTTAAAAAAATTAAAAATAAAATAAATGATTATATCAATTCTTATATTAAATATGATGACATTGACTTTCAGCTTAATTAATATGTTTTATTATTTATTATTATTGAGACTTATTAACTTATTTTAGACTTTATATTAACTTAGTAAATTTTGTTATGTTTATTTATCTTATTCGAGACTTCTTATATTTATGTAAGACTAATTATATGACTTTTTAGTTTATTAAAAAATATGTAATTTTAATTAAGATGTATTATATATAATAAATTTTGAATTTTATATTTTAATAATTATTTTAGCATGAAAAAAATAATTATATATGTTGAATCATCAAGTTTAACTCAATTTAATCAAATTTACTCTTGAACAGATCAAATAATTAAAGTTAAAGAAAAAAATTTTTCAATCAAACCAAATTCAATCCACTAATTTAATCAATAAATCAAATCCACAAATATCACAAAACTCACTCGACCCACCAAATCATCGGAGATCCCTGGGCAAGTGCATTTAAATCAATCAATTAATTAATTAAATTTTTTTCTTTTGTAAACTATCAGTCCCTAAGAAGCAAGAACAACTATGGACAAAGACACCCTAGATAAGTCGTTATTTACAATACTCCACGTACCTGGGTAGTCTATCAAAAGGCAAAACAACGCAGAACCAGAAAAAAGTATGACAATGATTATTTAGCCCATCAGCTATAATATTGCCTTCCTTGTAATTAATTTCTTTATATATCAATTTAATCTTTAAACCTAAATAATTAAAACATGGGGCATACCTTCTTTATCACCAAACTAAACTCTTGTTCAAATAATATAGGGATGGCAATAAGACAGGACGGGGTGCGGCGGGACAGGGATAGATAGTAGCCTCTCGTTCTTGTGGATGAATATCTGCTTTTGCCTCTGCTTTCATATCTGCACGAATACTTATTTTTCATTTTTTTAAATAAACATGTATTCACAAATATTCATTGGTATTTAATAAATTAAAAAAAAAAAAAAAAAAAAAAAATATAATATTATAATTTCTCAAAATTTATCCAGCACAATTTAATCCAAATATAAGAAAGAAAATATTGTAGCTTGCCTTTATGTTGTGTTGTAGATTTGAAATAAAGGAATACAATAACATTTCGAAATATAAGTTTCCTTTCATTAGCCTATCTCACTGTCTTGCTTCCACTTTGAGTGTAGTGATGTGAAGATAAGGTCTTGTTACTCTTCTGAGTTTTTATTTTCTTAATGTTTAAGCAAGAACCTTTCTTTGTAATCCCGCATGCTTTGTCTTGTATTTTTCCTTTTTTGAAACTTCCATTTTTATTTCTACTTAAATTATGACTTCTTGGAGATTGGGATCAGGAAGGGAATAGATGAATGGACATGCTATCTTTTTATGCATATAACTTATGTTTCTGTTCTGAAGTGGATTCAGAAGGATACCTGTGAAAGGTATGATGCGGTGGTTTCCTCCTTGTGCAACCGCACTCAAGCGTATTGAATCGATGGGGGGTGGTACTTGTAAAAAGACTCCAACGCTCAAGTCAGGCTGTGCACTAGTAAAGTTTATGTTATAAGATCACAGTTACCTTATTAGGTTGATTTAGTTTGGTCTTTATGGATCATGATTGAAATCGTGATATAAAGTGCAGGTATTATGGGGATGTGGACGTTATGGTTATTCATTGCGATGATAGGTTACAGAGTCTTTAATTTTATAAGATCCTGATTGGTAGTTACAAAAGTCTGCGCTGATTCAGCGATCCTCA
This sequence comes from Ormosia semicastrata, assembly GCA_029884595.1. Classification (NCBI taxonomy): domain Eukaryota; kingdom Viridiplantae; phylum Streptophyta; class Magnoliopsida; order Fabales; family Fabaceae; genus Ormosia; species Ormosia semicastrata. Next base: position 11,646,180 of record JAQQTO010000055.1, on the reverse strand, counting down.
CCATATAGTCCAATGTCGTAATCCGGAGTCTTACAGATCTTTCTGGAGTATTAATGGAGGAGTCTGGTGGAGCGTGCGCCGGGTTGATCCTTCCGGATAAGATCTCGGGGCACGGTTCAGAACAGTTACCCCCAGTTTGGCGCTTTGATAGGATAGCTAAGTGTCAATGAATAAGCTTTATTAAGATAAAGCTCAGTGGACTACGCCCCAGCTTTAAAGCCAGGTTTTGCAATGTCTCATACTGAGGCCGACATCCATTGTATAAAAATACTTCCGGGGTTGGAATGTGGTAAATCTCTACTCCTTGTTTCGGGGTTTGGTTCTTGTTGCCCCTTTGGGTTACTAGGGTCCTTTGCGGTAAGATTCCCTGCAACTTGCACAGATCCGAGTCCTATATTTGGAAACTGTTACTTCTGACTTTATTGAGAGATAAGGATCCTTTAAAGAGGACCAGTTTCAATATTTCCCAAGCACCCGTTGCTCTCGTAACCAATGGAAAAAGGAGAGCATCAAATGCGGCTGATTTTTGCTTTGTGGGGCTAGTCAAAGCTTTTCATTCTATAAATATGGAATGTTAGCATCTGATACTGTCATTCCTTCCTTTTATTTTCCAAAATGGTTCTGTTGTTTCTCTTATGCCTATGCTCATACTCAAAGAGAGCTAGAGTTTTGTCTTTCGCAAAGGTCACCATTTTTCTGTTCCTCCCAAAATATTTGAAGATACTTCTTTTCTTGTCAACAGCCTTTTTTCATTAGGAACTTTTCTTTCCCAGCGTAGTAACGACAAGAACTTTGCTTTCCCAGCGTACGTGGATGTGTCTGAAGTGGATTCAGAGGGATACCTATGAAAGGTATGATGTGGTGGTTTCCTCCTTGCGCAACTGCACTCAAGCGTATTGAACCGATGGGGGGTGGTACCTGCAAAAAGACTCTAACGCTCAAGTGTCAGGTCGTGCACTAGTAGAGTTTATGTTGTAAGATCACAGTTACCTTATTAGGTTGATTTAGTCTGGTCTTTATGGAGCATGATTGGAATCGTGATATTAAGTGCATGTATTATGGGGATGTGGACGTTACAGTTATTTATTGCGAGGAGAGGTTACAGAACCTTTAATTTCATAAGATCCTGATTGACAGTTACAAAAGTCTGCGCTGATTCAATGATCCTCACCACATAGTCCAATGTCGTAATCTGGAGTCTTACAGATCTTTTTGAGGTATTAATGAAGGAGTCCGCTGAAGTGTGCATCGGACAATCCTTTCGAATAGAATCTCGGACCACGGTCCAGAACAGTTTTCAATATGGTAAATTTTCAATCAAAGTTGGTTGTAGGGACATGACTTATGTGGCTTGGTTTCTGTTATTTTTCAATCTTTGATTCTCCTCTGTTCTTTAAGATTAGCTAGAATTATGTACTTAGATAAGTTATCTTAAATTTTTCACACATATCATTTGATATAATCTAAAGGGTGTGTAACAAAAACAAATTAAATGTTGTACTGTCCAAACATGTAACTGATTCTTGCAATCTTGGTTCGGTATTTATATATTTAACAAATTGCAAGAAACCTTCTACATTTTTATTCAATTGACTAATCATTTTCCCTTTAAAGGGTCCTTTTGTCAATGAAAAAGACATATCTGCCACACACTTATCAATTGGAGTAAAGCTTTATCACATTTTAATTTATATAATAAATTTTTTAATAATTTTATATAAAAATATATTTATAATTTTATTTATGAATATCTACAAATATTGGAGAACCACCTTATTTCCTGCCTCGTTGTTTATTAAATAGAAATAACAAATAAATGAGTACACTTATTTGCAGAATTTTTTTTTCTTATATTTATTCCATCACAGGTATTACTTGTAGGTAATCGCGAAACTGATAAAATTATCATCCTTAAATAAATAAATATATATATATATATATATATATTACTTTATTGTTCAAATAATTCTTTGATTGTGAAGTTTGCAATAATAAGGAAGTTAAATGCCGTGTATTGAGCTTGTCAAACAAATAGATATGAAAGTTAAATAGCATTCCGGTCGATTCTCCATGAGAATAGAGTTTTCAAGGATGTCTTTTTCATCACTATTCTTTCTTTTCATAAACGTCATCTTGGACCTATATTATCAGCCTGTTTCGAATAGATTTTTCTCACGGCAGAAGTGAGAATAATGCACGCTTTTTCAATATACATTTATCAAGAAGAAATATTAATTTCTTTCGAACAAACGGACCCCACATTATTCAGTTTCATCGGGCTAAACATTATGAAAAATAAATATTTTTAAAAGACATCTTCAAGCATCGTAAGTGCAGAACAATACCCCTGTGAGCAGCAGCATAGAACAAGTGGAACTACTTGCTCAGGTATCGGTGTCATGCCTATCTTAAAATTAAAGAGGGGCGGGGGAGAAGTAAATCATTGCCATTAAATATCATATGGATTGTTAATTTTTTTTCTAAAAAAAATCAAGTAACTTTATATTTTAATTTTAATTACATTTACATAATTTAATATTTTTTCCCTCACGTTTTCACAATCAATCACTAGTCTCCATGTTAACTTGATTGGTAATGACAAAGAAGCTGGGACGAGAGTGAGAAGGAGAAAAGGAAAGGAGACAATTTTGTTTTGTTTCGTTTTTCACACTGCATGTTTGATAGGGAAATATAAGTGATTTCATACAGTCATTGCATTCGACCAAAAATCTTGTTAACGCGGACCCCAAGCCCAAGCAGAATCTGCGTTAGCACTACAAGACTACACGGTCAGTAACTTAGTCGCCTGTAGCCCGTAGCCCGTAGCCGATGTTACATGTCCTCATAGATTGATTTTTCTTAAAGGATTTTTTAATTAATGTTTTAAGGATATTTATTAAGCAATTAAAAGTAATAGGAATTAAATAAAAAATATTGTATTTATTATAAAATTTTATATTATTATATTATTAAAAATATTTTATTCTCAAATTTTTTTTTTTTAAAAAAATCACACGTGTGATTATATATAAATGATTGATGATGTAAAAAATTTTATATTAATAATATATTAAAATTAAACTCTTTAAAATATATTTGAAATTAGAAATTCAAAAAAATTATTTTTTATTTAATAGTTTTTTATTCTTTAACAAATATTATTAACATTAGTGTTATAAAACCCCTTTTTAAAAGAGGTTGAACAATAAAATTTAAAAAATAAAAATTGAGTGTCTCCGTACAAAAAGAAGTGTGATTGGACGCAGCACGTGGGTCCTGCACTCGTAAACCTCATCTCATGTATTGGAGAAATTTTAAACTATTCTCATAATAATACTTTAGACAATTTTATAATTGTTTAAATTTAATTTTAAAATATTCAATTTTTAATCTATCACGTATAATTATTAGAAGCCAAATGTTTAGTTACTCTAAAACTATAGAAGAAGGATTACGATCTTTTTAATTTTTTAAATAGTTAATTATAAGAGAAAAAATATAAAAAAAGTATTAATAAGATTTAATTGAAGCTTGTAAATTTTTTTATAATTTTATGTCTTTTTTTCTTATAATTGATCATTTTAAAAAATTTAAAAGATCATTATCTAAAAAAAACCTTCTCCATGTATTATCTCATTAGGATGATCTATAGAAAAACTTCCCCATGTATTATCTCATTAGGACTACCTTTGTAGTTTATTTCACCCAAAAAAATATAGAAAAGGAAGGTGAAGGCCTTTGATAGTAACTAAGAGTAAGCACGATATATCAGCCACTTAAATTATTATTAAATATATATAAATTCATTTTTTAAACTTTTGTTACATTTCTAACATAATTTATACAATTTTATAATGTTAAAAAAAATTAAATATTTATGGTAAATTGTGTTTATGTAAAAGAATCTTTTGTTATTCTTAACTTTTGTAGTGGGACCCGAACGTGTCTTGTCAGTGTAGCGGACGTTGGTGACAGGTGTGCACGTGGGGCTTGCACTGTTTGGACTTTGGAGGGTCGTATTCGCGCCTCTTGTTTTTTTTACTTTTTTAACAATATTTTTTTTAATTACGGTAAAAAATGAAAGAAAACTCCAAGTCCAACCGCAATTGATCCAATAAGGAATTGATCAATTGTTTTTTACGATGTTCAAATTAATTAGTTTTCTTAATTCTTATTCGATTCAAGTTGACTTTTTTAAGTTTAATTTTGATGTATTTATATGTAAAATTCTTTACATTTTTATCAAATTTTGTATAGCCATTTTGTTTAATGAGTTTGATTAAATACATGAGATATTTAGACAATTTTAAATGTTTAATGATACAATAGAAGGGTAGTTAGAGATATTTAAGTATTTAAAATTTTTATATTTAATTTAATATAATACATTAGAGATCTAAACATATGTGATGTTATGATTTAATTATATGAGTACTGCAGCGAATGGAGACCACGAATTCTTCTACGAAAAACGTGGTCCAATAACAAGGTAGCATTTACTCTTTTTTTTATCAAGAAAAAAAATAAAAAAGAAAAAAGACACTTAAAACGGTATTCATTTGGTATATTTTAAATCCTTCGTGTGTCGTTTTCACGAATTACGTTAGTGGGAAAAAGCATTTTCCTAATTATATTTAATAATTTAAAATCTATAAAAATATTTTAATTTTATATAAGTATTTATTAGATATGGACTATGGTCAAGTTTTTATCCTCAATAATAATGCACTAAAATACTCTCGCGTGAACAATACTTTTCTGTCGGTATGAAGCCTTTTGCGCAATTGTGGTGTGCTTCTTTTCCCCTGCATCCTCACGTTCGGCCTGATAATTGTAGCGACCCAAATTCTAACATTAGCCCAAAGAGAAACAAATGAATTGCCCAACTGAATGGCAGACCTCATACTGCAAGCCTAAAACAATTGGTACATGGGCCCTTCGCCCACAAATAGACCAATTTGTAATCTAAAATCTGTGAAGGGATTGTTAAAACTTAAAATAGAAAGATCATTTACCATTTTGTGATTGTTTTCATCGCCAAAAAGTCACCAGCAGAGGATATATCATTTTCCAATGCCAAATTTAATGTCATCGCATCTTGGACTATGTATTTAATTTTTGTATTTGAACAGTATCCTGACAAACATTATTGTAAGATTAACTCTTAAATATTATTGTGACTGGAAAGTCCTCCTTATAATTATCTTTTTCAGGATTTAAACTTTATTGATTATATATAAATCTCACAATCTCTTCCACTAATATGTTTTTTTAAGAAAAATCTCAATGCATTTTCAGTAATTTCAAACAACATACAATAAGAAAGTCCTCCCTATAATATTTTTTTTGCAATGTTTTCAATCAAATATTGAAAAGGTTGTATACATTTTCAATAAAACGTATAGTTGTATAAATTGTAAAACTTTAAAGAATGTTTAACCAAAGTTTAGTAATTTTTTCTTCTATTTTAATAAGAACTTCATTTTTACCAAAACTTTCATGAGTTTGGTTTGTGCATGTTGGAAGTCTAACATGCACAAACCAAACTCATTCAAGTAACTTTTTTTCTTTTTTTTTAAAATAAAAGTCATTATGTTATTTTGACATTTCAAGTTACTTTCCTCTAACTTTTTAGTAGTGTCAATTAAGTTTAGGTGTAAACATTGTGGTCACATTGAGAGTGTGACCAATAAAATATTGATGATAAACTCATGAAACATATAACAGACTATTACGATGAAAATCTAATTGATCGCTTGTATGACAAAAAAGTATGTTGAGAAAATTAATAATAAAATAAATGATTATGTCAATTCATATATTATATGTGATGACTTTGATTTTAGTTGGCTAATATGATTTATTTATGGCTTTTGGGACTTATTAGTTTACTTTAGATTATTTTAGACTTATGTCAATTTTGATACTTGTTATGTTTATTTATCATGTTTAAGACATATTATGTTTGTATAAAACTAGTTCTATGACTTTTTAATTTATTTGGGACATATATAATTTTTAATTAAAGTGTGTTATGTATGACAAATTTTCGATTTCATATTTCAACAATTATTTTAGAAGAAGAAAAAAAAATTCTAATATATACCAGACTCACAGATTTGACTCAATTTTGTTGTAAACCGTGACCTGCAATGAGAATTAAATAGCAAAACAGTGTAGCTTGAGGCATTTAAAACACTGCCATCAAGGATTATTTTGATATAATCAAAAATCATCCAGAGTACAGCTGACTCTTTCTGACAAAGTCAAGGCTCCAAGAACAGTAAGAGAATTATGTTAATTATGTAACGCAGCAAAGAAAGAGAAGAAGAGCAGAAAAACTGAGGAAGGAGATAGCATTAGAAAACTTAATAAAATAGACAGCATTTATAGAAAACAGAATATATAACGTTAAGAATTTTGCCCGTTGAAATTTACTTGTTGGAAAGTGCACGTTAAAAATATGTACGTTGTAAAATGGATTTGCACGTTATAATATGTACGTTGGAAAATGGACCAAGTCAAATAAATAAAGGATAATACCAAATCAGTTTTAAACCTCTTTGACAAAAAGATTCAAGCCTCGTGTTATTACGCGTAATGGGGCAAATCATTGCCACGAGCCTTCAGTCCATTTTTGTGCGCGCAAGCCCACCACCTAATTTATTTCTTACCAAATCCAAAACACAACTTGATATATAAACTCTTCCAAAGTCTTACTTCCAACCATGTGGGACTTATTCCTTTTAAAATAAAACATTTTTCACAACAAATTTAACTGACTATCGAGTGAGTCAAATTGAAGAAATTTTTTTCTCGACATAACCCTAACTCACTGGTTTGACAAACGAGTTAGGTCTAAAAGTACTGCAAAACTCACCCAACCTACCTATTAGATACCCCTAACTATGTACACCAGTACTGTTCTGGACCGTGGACCGGGATCCTACCCAGAAGGGTCAACCCGGTACACGCTCTGCCTTATTCCTCCATCAACACCCCGGAAAGGACTGTAGGATCTCGGAATGCAGAACTCATGAGGATTAGGGAATCAACACGGACTTTCGTAACTGCTGATACAAATCTCTCTGATTCTATAATCTCTCCTCTCAATAAATGACTATAACATCCACATTCCAATAATACCTGCATTGAATGCCCTGACTCCAATCATGCTCCATAAAGATCAGGCTAAGTAAACCTAAAAGAGGTAACGGTTATTGAATTACAGAGACACCTTAGCACACTGTCTGACTTAAGCATCGGGGTCCTTTTTGCAGGTACCACCCCCGCCGGACCCTAATGGTGGAGCGCAGTTGCAGAAAGGAGGAACCACCAAACCATACCTTCTACAAGTATCCTTCTGAATCCGTTCAGAACATTTGGCGCCGTCTGTGGGAACTCTGATAAATTACTATTCCCATGTTCATCATGGTGAGTACAAGGCAAAATCAACGGAGAGGAAGTGCTGCACATGCTGCCCCTGCTCACGGATAGGGCCCAGTGGTTCAGCACGACCCTCCTTCCGTCGCACCACCAGAAACCTCCGTCGTAAGGAGCAGGCCTGTTCTGGTAGAGACGCTCAACGGGGGACACGAAACTTCAGCATCAGCTGAAAGCCCAGTCCCCTCGTGAAGGATCTCTGTCCGGGATAGACTTATCTATCCCCCAACTGGAGAGAATAACGCAAATCAAGGTGCAAGGGTCCCAGCGCATGCCCGCTTGGGAATCCCGAACTTGGATGCTGACCATTCGCATTATGAGGACAACTCGCAGTCTGGAATGGCGAGGAATGAACTTTGAGAATTACTGCGCCAACAGACTGCACTGATTGACAACCAACGCCGTCAGTTGGAGGAACAACGCTGTCGTTTGGACAATTTAGAAAGGTTTGCGCAGGCTGGCAATGAGGGTGGGGAGCGGATCGCAGTTCAAAGGGAAGCCCATCATGTCGGTGCCGGGTTCATAGAAAACAATGACCCGGTCCCCAGCCGTTAGCAGCAATTCTCCGACGTCTTAATGGCGTACAGGGTCCCGAGGAACTTCAAGCCCCCAAGCAACTTAGAGCCTTACGACGGGATCACGGATCCGCAAGAGCACTTGGATGCCTATGCTCAGTCCATGCAGCTCTACGGGTATACCCTAGAATTGTTATGCCGTGCTTTCCCGCTCTTCCTGAAGAAGGATGTTTTTCGTTGGTTCGTGACCTTACGGACAAAAATTACAGGATGGGGGGACCTCACGCAGCGATTCTTGTTGCATTATACCACTGCCAAAGAACGACCAAAGTGGATTAATTCTCTCTTTGGAATTCACCAAAAAAGTGATGAATCCCTACGCGAATACATCAAGAGATTCAGTCATGCTTGTGTGGGTATAGAAAGCCTCGATAACAGAATAGCCCACCATTACGCCAAAAATGGCTTACGGACTGATTCAGATTTCTTCTGATCACTAGCTAAGAAGAAGCCGACCAATTTAGATGAGTTCCACTTACAAGCAGACAAGTACGTTGAATTGGAAGAAATTACCAGGGCCAAAGAAAGCCTTGAGAAAGGTGAACCAGTTCAGAAAAAGAATCACAATTCCAGCTAGCCCCGAGATCCCTCCAAGAGTGAGCGGTATAGGCCCAAGTATTCTGAGTATACTCCTTTGAATACCTCTCGAGAAACAATCTTGAAGGAGGTCCTTCAAACCGAGTTCCAGGATATCAAAAGGTCACCACCTGTTAAAAAAAATCCCAGAGGGATCATTCAAAGCACTGCAGGTGGCACAACAGTTACGGCCATGAGACCGAAGATTGTTATCAGCTCCGAGACGTTATCGAGTCCCTGATCAAAGAGGGACGTCTGCAGAAGTACATTAGTGGTTTTCGTGGTAATCAAGACCACAAAAGGAGAAGGAATCAGAGACGAAGCCGAAGTCCATGGTGGAGTCCAAACCAACATCGGCAAAGAACACGCAGCCCGGCCGGAAGAAATCGAGGTCCCGCCGGAAGATCCCGAACCCCGACACGCCGAGATAGGGAGAACAGACAAGGACAGAACCAAGATGCTCAAGGAGGTGGATACCGGAAAGACAAATTAATCCATATCATCGCCGGAGGGTTCGCTGGAGGAGGAATGTCAAATAATGCCCGAAAGAAGGCACTTCGGACGGCGGTCTTAAGCATGTCGAGTTCTTCACGAAGACCACCCGCCCGAGATAGTGGAGCACCTCCCATCTCCTTCTCCGAAGAAGACTACGACGATATTATCCGGGATCATGACGACCCACTAGTAATTCCCAGAGTAATATCTAACGCCGAAATCCGTCGAATTTTTGTGGACCAGGAGAGTTTGGCAGATATCATGTTTATGGACGCCTATGAAAGGTTGAAATTCCCTTTGTCTGAATTGACACCATATGAAGGTGAGCTTATTGGTTTCTCTAGAGAGAAGATCACCCCGGTGGGATATTTTGATATTTTCCTAACCCTGGGTGACGACAACACCTACAGAACAGTAAAGGTGAGATTCTTAGTTGTGGATTGTCCCTCGGCTTACAACATCATTTTGGGGCGTCCTACGTTGAACGACATTGCCGCTGTAATCTCCATCGCCCACTAGGCCATGAAATTCCTTAACCGGGATAATAAAGTGGTCACGGTCAAGGGCGATCAGATTGCAGCCTGTAAATGTTACAACGAAAGTTTGAAAATCAGTAGGGTATCCAGAAACAAGAAGGCGCGCACACCTATCCTAACCCACCAAGTTGATGTTTTAATGACCGAATTGGACGCGCGAGAGGAAATCCGAGGCACTAGACCTTAGCCTGACGGAGACTTGATTTTGTTACAACTTGGTGACAAACCTAATCAAACCACTAAGATTGGGGCAAACCTTGACGAACAGGAGAAAGCTCAGCTGGTAAAACTCTTGCAAAGGAATAAAGATATTTTTGCCTGGACATCTGCTGACATGCCTGGAATTGACCCCGCTTTCATTTGCCATCGTTTATCTATTAAACGAGATGTGAAGCCGGTTTCCCAAAAGAAAAGGAAAGTTGGCCCAAAAAGGCAGCAAGTCATTGAAGGGCAAGTAAAAGAGCTCCTGAATGCTGGATTCATCAGGGAGATCTCGTATACCACCTGGCTATCGAATGTTGTCTTAGTTAAAAAATCTAACGGTAAGTAGAGGATGTGTGTGGATTATACCGATTTGAACCAGGCATATGCCCTAAAGATCCATACCCCCTCCCCAACGTGGACAAGCTGGTCGATAGTTCTTCTGGTTTTCAACTACTATCTTTCATGGATGCTTACTCTGGGTACAATCAGATTCTGATGTACTCCGGAGATGAAGATAAAACCGCATTCATCACCGAAAAGGCAAGTTACTGCTACAAAGTAATGTCTTTTGGGTTGAAAAATGCCAGAGCTACGTATCAGAGAATGATGAACAGGATCTTTGAAAATCAGATAGGAAGAATGCTAGAGGTCTACATTGATGACATAATAGTCAAGATCCCGTCGTTAGGATCACACACCTCGGATTTAGAAGAAGTGTTTGAACAGCTTAGGAAGCACAATATGAGGCTTAACCCAGAGAAGTGTGCATTCGGGGTCCAGGCTGAAAAGTTTCTGGGGTTCATGCTGACACACCAGGGAATCGAGGCAAACCCCGACAAGTGTAAGGTCGTGCTCGACATGCACAGCCCCCGGGATGTGAAAGAAGTACAACTGTTAAATGGACGGATCGCGGCTCTTACTCGCTTCTTGGCTGGAGCCGCTCATAAATCCCTCCCACTCTTCAAATTGTTGAAAAAAGGGACCGAGTTTGAGTGGACTCAGGAGTGTGAAGACGCATTCGTCTCTTTGAAAAATATCTTGTCATCCCCTCCAATTCTCACAAGACCTGAGCCAGGAGAAACGCTGTACATATACCTTTCCATTCACGAGGAAGCCGTTAGTGCAATACTTGTCAGAGAAACCGAGAGCATCTAGAAATCAGTCTATTTTGTAAGTAAGGTATTGCAATGCCCCGAACTCCGGTATCAGAAGATCGAGAAGGTCGCACTTGCACTCATCGTCACGACCAGAAGATTAAGGCAATACTTCCAGTGCCATCCGGTGGTGGTAAGGACAGATCAGCCTATTTGACAGATATTGCACAAATCGAACTTAGCAGGAAGGATGATTGCCTGGTCTATTGAGCTTTCCGAGTTTGGAATCACCTACGAACCCAGAGTGGTGATTAAGGCGCAAGCACTCAGATTTTTTAGCTGAATTAACCTCGGAAACTAGCAGAGCCGAGGAAAAACAATGGACCGTGTTTGTTGATGGGTCTTCAAACCCGAAAGGAAGCGGCGCTGGGGTAATAATAGAAAATCCCGATGGGGTCACCATAGAAAATTCCCAGGTTCGAATTTCCCACCTCGAACAATGAGGCTGAATATGAAGCATGCATTGCCGGGCTAACAATGGCTAGGGATTTGGGGGCTACCAAACCTAAACTTTGTAGTGACTCCCAACTAGTGACTTCCCAAATCCAAGGTGATTATCAAGCTAAAGAGCCACTTTTACAGAGATATTTGGTGAAAGTAAAGCAATTTCTCTCAAGTTTTCAGTCGGTACAGTTAGAACACATCCCAAGGGAGCAGAATTCAAGGGCCGATCTCTTGTCCAAATTGGCTAGCACTAAAAGCCCGGGTAATAACCGCTCTGTGATCCAGGAGATCATCCAACAACCGTCAATCGCCGACATGGCAATTTTCCAGGTTGATGGGCAGGAGCACAATTGGACTATGCCGTTGGTGGAGTACTTACAGTTTGGCAGCCTCCCTGATAACCCAAAGGAATCTTCCAGACTAAAGAGAACCGCAGTCAGATATACTATCTATAATGGGTAGCTTTACTGATGTTGATTTTCCTTACCCATCCTTAAGTGCCTTACGCCTAAAGAGGCCAAATATGTATTGGCCGAAGTCCATGAAGGAAGTTGTGGACACCATCTAAGAGGGAAAGCCCTAGCTTTGAAGGCTCTCAGGGCTGGTTATTACTGGCCGATAATGAAAGCAGATGCTCTTGCACATGTTTAAGTATGTGACAAGTGCCAGCGGCATTCGGATCACTATCACGCCCCACCTGAAGAACTATCCACGATGTCCATACCCTGACCTTTTTATCAGTAGGAAATGGACATCCTGGGTCCGTTCCCTCAGGCTCCCGAGCAGCTGAAGTTTTTGATTGTTGCGGTGGATTACTTTACCAAGTGGATTGAAGCTGAACCCGTGGTCACCATCACCTCGGCTCAAGTTCAGAAATTTACTTGGCGTCACATTATTACCAGATTCAGTGTTCTGGAGTCAATTGTTACGGATAATGGGACGCAGTTTAAAGACAAGGGGTTCGAAGAACTACTTTCTGGGTTGAAAATAAAACATCATTGTAATGCAGTCGAGAACTCCAGGACAAACGGGCAAGCCGAAGCCGCAAATCGGATCATCATCGAAGGATTAAAGAGAAGGTTAGATGAAGTAAAAGGAAACTGGGCTGAGCAGTTGGACCATGTCCTGTGGGCCTACAGAACTACTCCCCATTCCTCGACGGGCGAAACTCCTTTCAAACTCATATTTGGATGTGAGGTCGTGATTCCGGTGGAAATTGGAGAACTAAGCTTGCGTTTTTAAAACTTCTCGTATGATGATAACCCCGGATTAATCAGGGAGGACTTGGACCTGTTGGAGGAAAGGAGACGCATGGCCCACATACGCGATGCCGCGATCAAGCAAAGAACGGCATCCCGGTACAACTTGAGGGTCATTCCGAGAAAATTCCACCCGGACGACTTGGTACTCCGCAGGGCTGATGTCGGCAGAAGGAATGCCTCCCAGGGAAAACTAGCCCTTAACTGGGAGGGTCCTTACCGTGTCGTAATCAGCACCGGCAAAGGAACTTACACCCTAGAGACTTTGACAGGGAAACCGGTAAAAAATTTTTGGAACGCAGACAAACTTAGAAAGTACTACAGCTAAGTGCCTTCAGGCCTAGTCTCCTAGTTAACTTTATTTGACCTGCCCAATTGTTATGAAACGCAATGATATTCAATAAAGTAAATGTTTTTCTATTCTGTTATTTTTCTACTCAATTTTTAAGCTTTTTAAGAGAATTTTGCAATATCCAATCACTTCATGGTACCAACCGAGATGTGCTAGATAGTTCGTGCAGTAGAAAAATCCTATATTGAAAAATTCTAACACCAAACTAAAAGCACGAAAGGACCTCGGGAAGGACCAGTCTTTTAGAACATCATCGTGCGGTATCCTAAAAGGCCAATTTGGTCAAACAGACCCCGGACATTGTTTCTTACCTTTGGCACGGATCTTAAATGCCGGACTTATCTGGACATCGGATCCTAAGCCAAGGTTCAAGCAGTTCTAACAAAGAATAAAGAATATGGCATCTTGATCAACAAGAACAATGATAAGTGATAAAGCCCCAAATCTGGGTTAGTGTTTACAGAAAATCGGGGTACAGATAAACCAAAACCTCGCACAGAAGGTTTAAAAAAAAATCCTAATCTGCAGCTGAGTCCGGACCACGGGTATTAGAGTCTTCAGCCAAATTTGAAGAAGCTACACGGGGAGCTACAAAAGCTCCCTCCCGAACCACCTTCCCAGAGTCAAGCCCATCCAAGACCAATGCAACCCCGGGGTTGAAATGTTGAACTTGGCTGACAGCGTTGTAGAATTGATCTTCTTTTATCTTGGTACACAACGATATCAGCTGATTGACATCGGCCTGCAGAGAGGTAATTTTAGCCTCATACCACTGAGACCTGGCTCGAGAATTATCACTCTCATCCCGGAGCGCGGCAATCTGCTTCTGCTGCTTAGTCAGTGTGTCCTCTTTTGCCTTACCAGCATCCTTCAAAGTAGCTACTTCTGTTTCCAGCTCCCGTATCCGATGTAAAGCTTCATCCTTGGCCTTGACTGAATCCTCCAAGTCCTTGAGAGCTTTGCTTTCACCTCTCTTGGCCGCTGCCAGCTTGTCTGCCATTTCTTGTTCATGTTCCTTGAGGGTATGCTCTAAGAACCGAGCCTCGGCAATAATATGGATTCCCATGTTTTGGAAAGCCTACAGAGCTTCTTTTGGACTACGTCGGGCAAAATAATCCCCAACCTCTTTATCAAGAATATAGAAGTCAATAAACTCCCGGGGATCTGCTTCCTCCCGAAAAAGTTCTATTGGCCCAGAAGTTTCTCCTGTTGCTCTCTTTTTACTCCGGCCACTAGACTGCCCTTCTTCCAATGCCGCCCTCTTGCGTCCACGGGATGATTCGGGAGAATCATCCACATTGATAGGTTCCACCGCCTCAGAAGGAACCTCGGTCACCGTGTTCGTAAGGGACAGCATGAACCCCACTGGAGGACTCATTGGGACGTCAGAATTCCTTGCTCTCAACGCCTCCAAAATCGCCAAAGAATTGTCATCCACCATCTTGGCTAAACTCTCTGTAAAACATAGAAACAAGTCGTCAGATGCATTAAAACATTGGGCATTTAAATATACACCACGGTCGGCCGACATTGCCTAGCACGGTCCAGAGCTCATCGTCATCCGGACTATCTAAAATATCTTTATCGGTAAGCTGGTTTATCTCCCTCTCAAATGATTGAGTAGGGATACTCCATGCCGTCAGGTTCCAGTAAAGGCTGAATATTGTCTCCTCACCATTACCCAGCTAGAAAGGACGACTTCCGCTAACCGCCTTTAATTTGAAAAATTTATCCTTGAAGTCCTTGTAACTCTCTAAGTATGGCAAGAATATAGTCCTTCCTTGCCGAGATCGAACTAAGAGCCAGAACTGCTGTCGAGCACGGGATCCAAGGGTTGAATACCGTGTGTGAAAATAGAAGAATGCCCCGTCAGAGCATCGCAACACCACTACTCGACATATTCTTTCGAAGGTCAGGATGTTTGCCCAACCATTGGGATGGATTTGACTGGGGGCAGCATGAAGAGTCCGGAGAATAGCAATGTGAAAATCGTTTAATGGAAGCCGTAGTCCGAACTGCATGAAAAAGTCTTCGTAAAGATACATGAAGTGCTCGCCTTCTTCGCGGGTCCAGCACACTTGTTCTCTCCCAGGGGACAAAATCACGAACTCATCGTCCCTTTTACCCCCCTCGGTGAGCTCCAGATATTCCTTCAGCTTATCTAGTTCCGCGCCGGACTCATAACGGGATATCCTATTATAAGCATCATCAGCAACTCACATACAGGGTAATAACGGACCTCGGCGAATCCTAATCGCCTGCTCGGCTTGTTGATCCAAGGCCGGGGCAGGGGCTTCAACTCTTGGCCGCCTCCTTCTGGCCATTTAGTTTCCTGGAAGACACACAGAGGCCTAGGGTCAGAACCAATGATGTTCAAAACATCCAAACATGGCAGTGGGTAAGTAGCAAACTGAACACCCACGCACCGACCTCTGCACTCACCGAGACTTAAGCCTCAGAAGGACACCCCGCCAGCCGCACATGGCATAGTTGGGGAGGTGCAACATCAGGCAACGCCGTTGGAAAGGGGGATGAAATAACTATTCCAAAAATCTTTATTAACAGAAGAAAAAAGAAAAACAGTCTACTAGAAGGATGTTCGAACATTCAAGTTATCAATACTGGTGTTTAAAGGATGAAAATACATTGACAAAGGCTAGTAGAAGCTTTGAAACGTCAACAACGCCGCTAACAACCGTGAAGCTTGTTGGATTCCTTCTCAGACCAGTTAAGCAGAAACAGCAAAAGGTGAAAAAATGGAAGGACGAAACCTTATTTATAGAGGCTACAGTTAGGGGATATTTCCGTCCATTTAGTCTAAATTTGAAAAGATGTTCATCATGGCGCGTAAAGTACTATGCACGTCCTCTCAACCATAGCAAGCCACGTGGCCCACGTCGCTGTCATGGCAGTTGAGGGGACGACCACTTAGCAAACCGAAACAACCCTAGTATCTACAACGTTCACAGGATGTTAAATGCCCTGACTCATTATATATCCCGGTAATTTCCCTCATGGTACCAAGTACTCCGGTTAATTTGCTTAAGCTTTGTACTTCATCTGTCTCGGCAAAATACAGAGCTGGGGGCAACATGTTATACAGGGTGAGCTTTGGACTCACCCCGGCACAATATAAATTCCACAGATCAAAAAGATGGTCAAAGAAGTTGGATGATTCAACTAGATTTTTCATTTCATTTCATACATCGTCATACATCAATACAAGGAAAAGAAAAACATGGGATATGAAAAGGTTAAACAGCACTGACGAGCCCGGAGGCCAACTTCTTGCTTGTATTTCACATCCAGATTCTCTATAGCTCACACCGGTCTCTTCCCTGTTGAGGCTTCTTGAAAAAGTGGATAGGCTTCAGAAAATCGAAGATAACCGGAACAGGACACTGCTGCGGGATCAGGGAATTCCAGCCACTCCACTCATCGGTTCCACTCACAAGGATAAGGAAAGACCGGGGTGAACCCTCTTCGGTTGAACGGGGCTCGGGATGATCATGAAGAAGTTCATTCCACCGGAGTTAGACCAGTTTCATGACCATCCCAGGTTGCTTGAAAGCAGCCACCTCAATAGTCCCCCCGGCTTATCTAAAAGGAGGACCAAGAGGGGCTCTATTTCTCCAATTGTCTCCGTCCAACGTGACAGGGACTACAGGGCTTCCTAGCGAAGAAGTATGAATTAGACACACATTCATATGCTGGGAAGGTAAAGTCCCCGCCCTCATTACGCTGGGAAAGAAAAGTTCCTAATGAAACAAGGTTTTCGGCAGGAAAAGAGGTATCTTCAAATATTTTAGGAAAAGCTGAAAAATGGTGGCCTTTACAGAAGGCAAAACTTCTCTAACTCCCTCTAAACATAAGCATAGGCGTAAGAACAGCAAAACCATTCTGGAATATAGAAGGAAAAAGGAATGACTGTATCAGGCGTGAACCTTCTGTATTTATAGAATAAGAGGCTTTGACCAATCCTACGAATCAAATCAGCTGCATTAAATGCTCTCCCTTTCCTATTGGTTACGAGAGCAACGGGTGTTTGGGAAATATTGAAACTGATCCTCTTTTAAAGGATCCTTATCTCCCAATTAAGTCAGAAGCAACAGTTTCCAAAGATAAGGATTCAGATTTCTACAAGTTTTAAAAGATCTCGCCACAGGATCCCAGTAACCCAAGGAAACAACAAGATCCAAACTCCAAGGAAGCAACAAGATCCAGACTTCGGGATAAGGGGTACGGATTTACCGATTTCCAACCCCGGAGGTATCGCGAAACCTGACTCTGAAGTCAGGGCGTAGCCCGTTAAGTTTTATAAAACTAAATACCTTGGCACTTGACTATCCTATCTAAGCAAAGGCTGGAGGCAATCTGTTACGAGCAGTGAATGGGATCCTACCCAGAATGGTCAACCCGGCACACGCTCCGCCTTATTCCTCCATCAACACCACGGAAAGGACTGTAGGACCTCGGAATGCAGAACTCATGAGGATCAGGGAATCAACACAGACTTTCGTAACTGCTGATACGGATCTCTCTGATTCTATAACCTCTCCTCTCAATAAATGACTATAACGTCCACATTTCAATAATACGCGTTGAATCTTCCAATCATCTTTCCATAAAGATCAATTAAAGTAAACCTAAAAGAGGTAACAATTATTGAATTACTGGAGACACCTTAACACACCATCGACTTGAGCATGTCATTTTTGCAGTGTATCACCTTCATGGGACCCTAACTTGGGTAGCCTATTCTGAAAAGGAGAAGCCACCAAATCATACCCCTACTATATCCTTCTAAATCCGTTCAGAACAAGTACTATAATAGTTATTTGATAAAAGATATATTGCTCGTTTGAATGGATTTTAAAAAGAAAATATACACATATTTTATAATATTTTAATGTGTTGAGATGAATATTTTCAAAATTAAATTTCTATGCTGCTAAAAATAGTCTTTTTAATAACATGAGAAAGTTATTCAAACATAAAATAAATATTTCTTAAATATTACATTCAAACATAATTAAAAAAAAAAAAAAAACTCTTCCAAGTTCCAAACCAGGCGATAGATTTTCTACGAGAAAATTTCTAAATTGAAAAAAATAAAACAAAAACCTATTTAATTAAACGCCGCAGAATGACCGCCACCGACACCTTCCCTTTCTTACCGCGTAAATTAACGGAACTCCATTGTTAATCAAAGTATCAAACACAACAACGTTCCTTTCCTTCTTAAAAGCTCCTTCACATCACAACTCACAAAAGCTTCTACTTCTCTTTCTCTCTTTCGAAATGGGTTCTCTGCCTCAATTTCCACACGATCTTTTAACCCCACCATCCAAACACGCCGCTAACGGCACCCACATTGACCAAACCACCCTCGCGAACCTCTTCAAATCCCAGCAAAACCACCTCAACTTCTTCTTTGACCACATCGACCACTCCCAAACCCTAGCCTTCACCCGCACCCTCCTCTCCGCCGCCGGCACCATCTTCTTCACCGGGGTCGGCAAATCCGGCTTCGTCGCCCAAAAGATCTCCCAGACCCTCGTCTCCCTCGGAATCCGATCCGCATTCCTTTCCGCCGTCGACGCCCTCCACGGCGACATCGGCATCCTCGCCCCCGGCGACGTCCTCGTCCTCCTCAGCAAGTCCGGCGCCACCGATGAGCTGCTCCGCCTGGTCCCCTGCGCAAGGGCCAAGGGGGCCCACCTCGTCGCCGTCGTCTCCATCGAAGGGAGCGCGCTCGCGGCGGTGTGCGACATGACGGTGCTTTTGCCGCTGGAGAGGGAGCTGTGCCCGTTCAATCTGGCGCCGGTGACTTCCACCGCGATCCAGATGGTGTTTGGGGACACGGTGGCGATTGCGCTGATGGGAGCAAGGAATCTGAGCAAGGAAGAGTATGCAGGGAACCATCCCGCCGGGAAGATCGGCAAGAGTCTTATCTTCAAGGTGCATTGCTTTTTGTGATTTTGGATTTGGATTTATTGGATTTGTGGAAATTGATGTTTATCTTCTTAAGCTTTAAATTGAGTTAAAAAAGGTTTGTCATTTCCCTTATTAACTTTTCAGCATCAGTTATGTGTGTGTGTGAATATTAGGTGTTTGTGATTTGGTGTATCTTGTAGTGATGGCAATTTTTTTGGATTCTAACTGATGTTATGACTATGAGTCTCTTTCAATGAGGTTTCTTAGGTACAACAATTTTGTATTATTTGTGTTAAAATGTAGCTATTTGAGATGCCGCTCGTAGTCCTCACCAAATTACTTCTTGTCCCATGGGTTTTCTAATGAATAATGCTACTCACACACTTACAATATCTTATATCTGGACAGTTTTCACAATTGGTCCCAGCACGTTTTTTGCACTCATGCAGATGTGAGGTAATGTGCTTGGTGCTTATGTGCACCAAGCATTATTCTTTATCTGATTGTCACATACTACAGTTGATAGGGATGACAACTGAGATCAGTCGGAATGGTGTTCCCTAGATCTAACCGGGCCTAAGATTATATGGTTAGGATCTATGCAAGTGCATTCTTCATGAAGTGATAGTAAATTTTTTTTGTGCCAAAGGGAGAAATTGAAGAAATCTTCTTGGAGTGAAATAACAGAATCTAAAGTATGTGGAATCTGGATTCAATTAATGAGATCAATAGGTTTCCATTTCGCATTAAATTTTCCTTGGCTCTCTACTCTTTTTTCCTTTCTGTGTGTTGACTATATAAGGTAGTGGGACAATGGACAAGTACACTAGTGCAAGATGTAGTAGGCTGCAGGTTATTGTGATTGAATTGTAGTTTGTAACCTTCTTTCTCTCTTGTTTTTTTCCTTTGTATATGTAAAGAAAAAAATTTCAATCCTAAGGATAGAAAATGGGTGAAGGTCATGTAATTGCTTATGGTCTGATAGGAATTGGTGATTGCATAATAACCGTGCGCAGGTTAAAGATGTCATGAAGAAGCAGGATGAGCTTCCCATTTGCAGGGAATCAGATTTAATTATGGATCAGCTTGTGGAGCTGACGAGTAAAGGATGTGGATGCCTGCTTGTTGTAGATGACGATCATCATCTGATTGGAACATTTACAGATGGTGATCTACGTCGTACTCTCAAAGCTAGTGGGGAGGCCATTTTCAAACTCACTGTGGGGGAAATGTGCAACAGGTAAGAGGGGACTGCATAATCATTTGATATACAATTCAGTAATCATCATATAGAAGTTGGGATACCTGTTATAATTGATCTAAAGTTTATTCTTGAGTTTTTGCACCGTCTAAATCAGGAAATGAATGGGACTTCATATGAAATCTTTTGTTTTTCTTTTGTCTGTTTTTTGGCTCTTGTCGGGGTTTTGAGTTGGGGATTAGTTGGTCAGGAGAGAAGGACACATTTAACTTGTTGGAACCATATGAAGATGAATTAATTTGTATATATGATGCTTGGTGCACGACAGATCATATGGACACAAATATAGGGATACCTATTGACATAACACTCTTTTTGGATGTCAGGAAGCCAAGAATTATTGGTCCAGATGCTATGGCAGTGGAGGCCATGAAGAAGATGGAAGCACCTCCGTCACCCGTCCAGTTTTTGCCTGTGATAAATGATGATAATATTTTGATTGGGATTGTCACGTTGCATGGTTTGGTTTCAGCTGGGTTGTGATTATATCAGATTATTCTTAGAGCCTCTTTGTCTATTTGTTCATTGAATCATTCTTTCTCCCTATTAACATTTGAATCCACCCGATTTCAAGTGGGGTTCAGGGGTTCTTCTGTTACTGTATCACCTTAGGTTTTTTTCCTCCTTTTTTTGGTCCAAAAGGATACGAATTATTTGATGCGATATCACACCTGCCGGCCGACATCGTGGGCCTCATTTTGTAGCAGTTTCCGTGTGTCAATTATTGATGAACTTTTTTCAGGAAGTAAGATATTGCAGTAACTGAACTGAACGTGATATTTCGGTCTTTATTTTTGATAATATTATTTTATATTATTTTTCCAGATTTTCAATTTCATACGAACAGTACTTGAACGAAGATAAAAATAATTTTGATATTTTTATCACAAATAATGTATATATATATTTTTTATATTTTATTTAATATTATTTATTATATTTATTTTTTTATTATTTTTTTCTCTTAATCATATATTTTTAAAAAAGATGTGTATAATTTTTATATTTTTTTAGAGATGTAAGATGATTATTTTCATATAAAAAAGGATAATAGCTAGGCAGATTATCAGTGTGATTGGTTCGGATTATTTCTAAGGGTCCAAGAGCTTCTTTTTTGTCTTTTGCAAACGTTTATTAATGTGTTTGGGTAAAATAAGAAAATCTGTTAGATGATTAAACATGGTACGGTAACAGTTTTTTTAAAAAAAATTATTGGTTGAATATTTTTATAAAAAATTATTGGGATTAGTAGTGTAATTGGATTGATTTGATTTGATTTTTTTAAAAAAAAAATTGAATTAATTAAAATTAATTTAGTTTGATTTGATTTTTATATTTTTTGATAGTTAAATTTAAATTAAATTGAATTAAACATTTATAGTTTAGTTAGGTTGATTGAGTTGATTTTTTTTTTACACAAATTAGTTAAATAATTAGTTTTTTTATAAAAAATATAATAAATTTATGAAAAAAATTAAAAATAAAAATAAATTTATTTATTTCAATAATCACAAAATAAAGTACAATAAATAAGCAAAATCTAAACAAATAAATGTAATTAAAAGATACATAATAATGAATATCAGTACAAAAATAAGTGCACAACAACACTCAAACTTAATCTAAACATAATTAAAAGAAAACATAAGTATACAACATAATAATGGTCAACACCTAAAGTTAATCCAAATTTAATCCAAACATAATATATATAGTTTGCTTCAGTTCCGTTCTCGATTTTGAAATTTCAAATTCGAGAACCGAATTAATTAAGCTTTAATTAGTTTAAATTTTGTTCGAACCAATTAATATATTCAAATCAAATTGAACCAAATTAGTTTCGATTAAGATTGATCAGATTGGTCGGGTTATCCGAATTAATTTATACTTTAGTTAAAATTATTTTTTATTTTGATATGTAAATATTATTTTATTCTTAATTAAATAATTTTTTAATCATTCTATATTTATTTTGATATTTTAATGTATAAAAATAAATTTTTTATACTATTTAAACTAAATAAATTAATTTAAAATCATTTATTAACTAATATATCTAAACATAACATTTTTATAATTAATTATAATTAAAAAAATTATATAATAATTAATTATTAAAATAATCTAATTTTTACACTATATCATATATCTGGATGTGCACAAACAAGTTTTGATGTGTAGGAAATCTATATATCTGCGGTGTTGTACGAGAATTAGTTCCAGTGAAAACATTGTGATCTAAAAAGTGATATTCGAAAAAATCATGTGTAATAATTTCTTTTCCTAATATTTAATACGATATCATATTTTAAATAACTAAGTATAACAGTTTTTTTTTTAAAATACAAAAAAGAGAGGTTATGATTCATTATGGCTTAAAGTCTTAACAAAGTTCAAAAAGAGCAAGATTACATATGTTTCCAGGAGTATTCTCTGTCCAAACCTCATCTGTGTTAGTGCCATGTGTGCAAGTGCATGTGCAACCTCATTTTGTTTTTTGATACCTTCTACAGCTGTAAAGCATAGCCTAAGCTCTAAACAGTCGCCTATAATCTGACCAATGTGTCTTGCTGAGCACCCTTAACAAAGCTTGCACCCCTTTCCAGCCAATCACTCCCAGCAATAAACCGCAGGAAACAAATATCCAACGCCAGCTTCACCTTAACACTAATGTGACAATTAACGTAACTTAATATTTTGTTGTGCTGTCCTCAACTTATATTAAGCACTTTTAAAATTATGAATTATAATTTTGAACTGAATTTTTAACAATCTGTAATTAACTTCAATCACGAAATTATAAAAATTTTAATTAAACTTTCTATTTTATAAAAATTATTATTATATATAATCAATTGAGTGCAATCTCAGAAAATATTAAAAGAATTTATTCATATCTTAATTCCGCATTGTCAAACAGAATCAAGGGGTAATTTTAAAGCAGATTTTTCATTTTCATTTATCCATTAATCAATACTTGATTGAAAAGCCGTCCCCTTCTCTCTTATATATGAAGATCCTTTTCCTCTTTAATCTCGAGAAAAAAAGACGTGAGAAATCACCAAAAAAAAAAATCTTTTCCATGGGCTTCAAAAACTCTTCCTTTGAACAGAAATGCCAACGAACAAAGGTATATATCTAATTAGTAACGGAAAAAAAGAAGCATATTCTAATTTGTATTTTAGCAATTAAAGTTATTCAACCATTGCCAGAGTCTGCAAATGAACCAAAGGTTTTCTGTCTATTTTGACAAGTGCTGTTCTTAGCTATTGTTGAAGAATATACTACAATAGTACAATTATCTGGAATTCTGGATGCATGCAACATCCAAATTTCCAGTACTGCTCTTTGCATGATTAATTGATTACCCTGCACAGATAAACCTACAGAAGACTCTCTTAATAACTTCATTTCCTGTATGAAAAATTTGAGCCATGAGCTTCCTATGTGTCATCGGATTCTGAAAGCGAAGATGAGCTCATACTATCAGATGAAACTTCAACTAACATGTCTTCTTGTAGTAAAGACAAGTAACGTGAGTTTGTAACTGAAGAAACTGTAGATACTTTTGGATCTCCTTCTACTTTCTTTGAAATTGAAAACTTACCCCCAAGTGCCTTCATATCAGTTTTGATCCCTCCGCTAATGCATGTTGTAGCAGATTGGCTCCCCAACATTTTCTCTTTTGCTTTCATCTCATGTGAGATTGATGATTGAAGTAAAGTTGTCTTCATTTTTGACTGAATGCCAGAAGCACTACTATAAGGGCCACTAGAAGTCCCCCAGACTTGGGATGCCACTTCATCTAGTTTCCTTTTTGATGCATTTGATATTGTCTGCGACTGACGTTCTTTCCACTTTGAGTATGTATCCAGTATGGTATGGGATATAGAATCTTTCATCTTCAAGTCTTGTGAAGGGCGGGTTGAACCGCTTACATTTTTTGGGGTGTGTGGGGTGTGTTTTGATCCCTTGGAGGCAGCGGAGTGCATAGTTAATCCAAGATCCTCTTTGGCCCATCTATAGACTGCACTTAGTTTTCCATCCAAAGCTTGACAAAGAACATTCAACTCACTGATTTCATACCGGTAGAGGAGAGTTTTGTTGCTCCAGGTGCAAGAACAAAGCTGTTTTGCATGATCAAGACACGCAAACTTGTCTTCTGAACATGAACAACCTACAGCAGATAAGTGTAAATCACGCAGACATATACTGCATTCCCTTTTGCAAGTGGCATCAAAAGTTTCATCCATTCTTTGTGATTTCAAAGAAGTGCAGAGATATTCCCTCTTTAAACTTTCACTCCTGACACGAAACTACACAAAGGAAATAAATA
The DNA here is from genome assembly GCA_029884595.1 of Ormosia semicastrata. Lineage (NCBI taxonomy): Eukaryota > Viridiplantae > Streptophyta > Magnoliopsida > Fabales > Fabaceae > Ormosia > Ormosia semicastrata. The sequence goes on along the minus strand of JAQQTO010000055.1, from coordinate 11,621,608 downwards.
TAATAAGATTGAATGTCAGGCATCCAACGTGAAAGATGCAAACTAAGCAGCCAAATCTGAACTGGGGAACAAAAAAAATAGGAAATGAAAGAGGGAGGGAGACAAGGCCTTTGGAACTTTATTTTATTATTAAAAAGAAAAAGAAATTTGTGCCTGTTTCATCATTTTCATTTCCCAAGATAAATGATTGAATACATGTTAATGACCAACAGGATTTGAAGTTGACTGATAAACAAGTTCACTAACTCTAGGATTTAGGGCTGAAGGACTTACGTCCAAAGCTTTTGCTAAGATCCCATTTCTTCCATAGGCTTCTTTACTTGTTAAGTTATCTGGCGTGCTATTCATACACAGATCAATTTCCCATTGTGCCCTCACAGCTTCCCTGGCTGCTCCCAGCAAAAGCTTATCATATGAAATTAATGTCTTTCTCCTCTGTTCACAATATAGCTCTACAACATTCTGTCCATGAAGCAACCACTCAAGAGGAGCAAAACTTACTGCTTCAGAACAGTTGAAACCACAATCAAATCCCGAATGATATGCTCCTGGGAAAACAAGAACAAACTCACGAGGATACTGAAGACAACGATATACAGGTATACCCTCTGCCTTCAATATGGAGCAGGATAATTGCATCACCTGTACCAAATATTCACGTCAAGACCTCAATGTCTACGTATCAACAAATAGTGGATCACTCATGTGTTTTGAAAGTTGAAACAACAATATAGACCTTATATTTCAGGTGACAGAAGTTTTCCACACTGAGAATTGAACAAGATGAGGAATAACATTTTGTACTTCTATTCTCTCTATTGGAAATTGATGGCTACAATTATTAAACACTACATCAACAGGCGCAAAGAATGCAAGCAAAGAAAGATTATTGGAAGCTCCTACAAGGTTTAGCAGACTTGAAGCCTACAGGAGTTTGAGCTTTATTTTGAAGCTGGTTTTGTGAATGACCATAGCTTTAGCACAAGGTTGGGTTGCTTGGGCTGAACATTGAGTAGAAGGTGCTGTTTACTTTCACAAGAGAACAAAAAAAAATTCTTGACACAAGGTTATAACATTTAGTACTGTGAAACCAGGTTGATTACAAGAAACATGAGCTAAATGCTTAAGCAGGCAGAAATAGAAGTCCTATCAGTTGAACCTATGCTTCCTTCTCTTAGCACCAAAATGAATTTCAGTTGATGAAACAATAGAACATACAATTATTCTTCCTTCAAACCTGGGAATCAGCTAGTTACAAAAAGATATGAAGCAAAATATTAAATAAAAAGCAGTTTGTATGATCAATGAAACTTTTGACATGCAAATTCACTAGATGATATGAAACGCTAGGAAATATGGCATTAAAGCAGGCAGGATGGAGGAGAAACACTTTCCAAAAATGACAATAGTTGGGACCTAATGATTGAAAATGGGTGAAATTAGTATATAAATAATCCAACAGAGTCAGAATCCATGTAACCAATAATATGATATTTGTCAGAAAAGCATGCACAAATGCATATTGTGTTAGATATATAAAACCATTCATGTGCCTTCACTTAACAGCTTAAGCTTTTGGGAGAGTTGGATCATGATTTATTGAAAGGCTTAATCTATGACATATATGAGAAATAAAGTTTGTTCGGTATATATCACTATTACTTTTCAAAGAAAAACAATTCTTTATAACAGGCAGTATATCAGTACTCACCAGATTATCATGCACATCAGGCTGTCCTGCACACAGATCTGGGAGATACTTCTTCTTAATTGTTTCAAAGTTGACAGCAAATCTTCCTGGGATGCTATACCACACTTTAGGTTCGCCCAAATGCATGTAAGATAAGGAGTATAACCTGTGCTCTTCAACTTTCTGTTTTCTCAAATGATTAGAAAGAAAAATGAACAGATGAGATTCATTAATTAATTTTTAAAATTTGTCTGGAAGTTTACCCCACCAAAAAACCATTAGGAAATTAAAGAGATTAAAAACAAAGTTGTGATGTGCATGTAAGTATAAGGCAATATAGCGATGCCATTACCCAGTAGAGTGGAGAAAAGCACATTCCTACATGAATCCGAGGGACAAAATTGCGTGAAGCTTCAGAGCTTTCAAAAGAAAGAAGAGAGCCTGACAGTTTATGTATATTATTTAAGTTCCATCCAGATTTCAAATATTCAGGGTAAGTATAGGCCTCCAAAGGATCAGAAACTGTTGGAAATCCACTGCTAAAAATTCCAGCCTCCAAAGTGTTACCACAAAGCACCTAGAACAACATGGCAGTATTAAATAAATTATTATTTGCACAATATGTCAGAATAAAGACATAGAAGGCATTGCATGTTTCAATTTATTTTCTTCAATATACCTCAATTTCTTCAGTTGGATTTTGAACTATCCGTCCATATTCACCCTCAATATTCTCCACAGACGGCTCCCACTGCTGTTGGCATATAGCTAAATTTATATCAGAATCCATGATCTTATTCTTATCCTTGTAATTGAAGTATTGGGTCTTGAATTCATCTGCAAATTTCTTGAATGTTTTGAGACTGAATTTAGGACCAGGTACAGACTCACAGTCGCAGTCTTCAACATTCTGGTTATTTGTGGTGCAAGCGCTTTTATTGCCAAGATGAGAGTCCAAAGCTACTGTTGTGCCTCTTCTTCTCTTGGTCTTTGTATTTTCACAAGAGCTAGCCATAATTTCTTGTGCATGCTGAACTTGGTGTCCATCAATTCGCTGAAGCTGAGCAACAAATTCGGAGTATTCCCATATGTTCTTTTTTTCAAGAATACATGGTGGTTTCCAGCAATTAGGAGGAACAATACGACAAATTCCATAAGGTTCTGCTCTGGAACATATGCTTGCAATATATTTAAGTGTGTCTTTGAATTCCTTCATAATGTACACAATTACTTAAAATTTTATTCTATAAACTTTACAAGAGTATGAATTCACATTCGATGACATTAATCAAGACTTGTACAAGGAAACAAAAGTGAATGCATACTATATTATGTTTAGGTGGTAGGTACCTCTACCGATGGGTAGAAAATAGGAGCTTCTTCCAGGACTTCTCTTCTTATATCCTCAGAATGCCACCTTGCTGTTACCTGGTTCAAGACTTTGATAAACAAACAAAAACAAAAATATAGGAGACGTGGTCATGTTTGTCACAATGCGGAAAGGTAAAGTGAAAGGTATGTATAACTTCAGACAATTACTGCAGTTTGGACATCCACAAACAGTCCCTTTCGGATGACAAGCATTTAAAGGGAGATCCTAGGAATATAAAATAGTTTTAACCCATAATATTAATTTTTTCTTCATAATTAAAAGGGTTTTGTTATCATGTACCCTTACGGCATATGTTAAGGAATAAAAAATAGAAATTATTAAATAAAAGTTGAAGCATTTAATGTCTTTAAAATCTAAAAAGCATTAAATACTTTCTTCTTTAAGTAATTAATAAAGAGTAATAAATACTATTTTTATTCCTTAACATGTGCGTAACGTGTGCCATTATGGCACACGTTAACAAAACCCTAATTAAAATAGAAACCAGTTATGAGATCATGCTGATTGTCTGTAATTCTGCACAACAAAAGCACATGGAAAATTTGCTATCAAGTAATGCAGTGTAAATCATAATTATGTGTGTGTGTGTGTATAATAGTAATGTTCTACCAGTGCCAGTTATGAGATACTGCCTAATTCACACCTAATTCTTGAACAAATATCTGAGAAATCCTGCAATCCTGTGCCAAACCACCAAACACAAGCACATATGCAGTTTAAATACACTATTCGCATGAAAATCAGAGTCCTAATAAACAATGCAGAACCTAAAAAACAAGATACAATCAGCAAGGATTTCATTGCAATCACTGCAGTTTTCCAAACAGCTAAGAAAATATCAATCATTAAGGTGTCTGATAGTCATTGCTGAACAATTAAGTATTAGTCAATATAAAACAAACAGCAACACCCATTTTTCAAATGACCAAGATCATTAAAATTCATTTATATTTCCATCCCTTAGTTCATGCATCTCATTTCAAACTATATTCTGGGTATAAACTATAAAGTATGAATGCATTGAACTTATGGAGCAGCAAGAACCGTTGTCTGCACATTGGGATTATGCCTTTCAAGTTTGAATTTATTAGTAATCTAATCATTAGAAAAAATAATTTGCAAGATTCCAAACTTAACCATAGGAAGATGCTCTGTGTGAGATTCCTCAGGTTTGTGATTGCTCTGGTTCAAGAGTATCCATGGCCGATGCTTATATGCAGCAATGTCATTCGTCTCAGGTTTAATGTCTACGGAGATTGGCTCACGTTCAGATGCAGTCAGAACGGTCACAGATTTATCAATTTTCTTAACCTTTTCAACCTTTTTCAGAAAGAAAGACGTTAGGGATGCAAAACCAGGGGGAATTGAAAGATTTTCCATCTTCTCCATTTTGGCACAATTTCTTCCGTAGTTTGATTCCTTCATTGCTGTAGGCAAAAACCAGACAAATCATTATTTATGCGAATTACTAAGGATATAAAAATGAGAAGATAGTAAATGAGGTGATCGAAGATTATGAATGGAAATCACTTAGTGCTTGCTTGGCGCAAAAGAAAATGTGGAACTAGTAAAAGAGGAGTGCCGCTCATTCTCACTCTGGGCTCACAAATTTTCACCACTCCTCCTATAGTGTGAAAGTGAGCTGAAAATGAGAGACAGATTGTTTTAATTATGAATTTTCCATAATATTTCCCACCTTCCCTACTTTTCATTCCTACCAAGAAGTGAAAGTCAAAACCTACCCATACCATTCAAAGTTCAATTGTTCACTCCCTTTTTTCCTTTGCTACATTTTCTAATAAGCATAGACTGATATATGAGGAACTGGACCAGTTTCTGCTTTTCCCAATAAAACATCCTTGCATAAATCTTCATATACATAAATTTCGATGAACCTCATACATGAAAATAGCAAGGAAAAAAACATATGCAGAACAGTAGAACACGATGAAAGAAAAACACAGACAACTGAAGTAAAAGCCCAACATGGTCGTTAAAACTAAGAAACAATTCCTAACAAATACCACAGAGAAAAATGCAATTTTGGTACATACCCAGAATTTTAAAACATGGGAAATCCCCAAAAATCAAATGTCGGCAAGGTGGAGAAGATTGAACTGGAAAGAGTAAAGTAGCATGTAGACAGCAAAATAATTTTAAAAAAAATGGCAGAGAATTGAATTGAGGAAATTCAAATTACCGAAAGGGGTTGCGTTGCGTGATTGTGATTTGTGAAATTGAGATTCAAAATTGACAGTATCTTCTCTCTTCCCTCCCCATCTTGCTGCGTCGCCCGAACCCGCAAGACTCTCTGAGTCTCAAACCCGTCCTCTTCCCCTTAAATTACTATTATGCCCTACAACAGGGGGTTTTTTTTTTGGGTACATCCTACAATAATAGCTTTTTTAGTAGAGCTAATTTAAGAAAGAAAAACGTTTATCGTACAACGAAATACTCCAACTTATTTCTACCGTATATCACTTTTATCAGACTAACCGATTAGGAACAGCTCCTAATCGGTTAGGGACATTAAAAATTGACCTAATACTAACCGATTGTTTAGAAACTTGTACTGATTAATCACTTAGACATAACTGATTAACCACTTAAATTAGAGCAGAGCCAAGCAATGAGATTCTCCATTTTTTTCAATATTTTGTATTCAAAACATCATTACACATGTTTATCCACCTAGTGCTTCATTCCTAACTAGTCAATCTCATTTTTGGGAACTCTTTTAGTGAATATCCAGAAACCTGTACTGATTAACTACTTAGACATAACTGATTAACCACTTAAATTAGAGTCTCATAATGTTCTAATCGGTTATCCATCATGTTCTAATCGGTTAGCCCAATCATTCTAACCGATTCTCCAAAAACCTATACTGATTAACCACTTAGACATAACTGATTAACCACTTAGACATAACGTCTTACAATGTTATAATCGGTTATCTATTATGCTCTAATAGGTTAATCCAATCATTCTAACTAATTTTCCAGAAACCTATACTGATTAACCACTTAGACGTAACTGATTAACCACTTAGACATAACGTCTCACAATGCTCTAATCGGTTATCTATCATGTTCTAATCGGTTAGCCCAATCATTCTAACTGATTCTCCAGAAATCTATACTAATTAACCACTTGGACGTAATTGATTAACCACTTAGACGTAATTGGTGAAAGTTAAATTAACTGGTTAATATATTAGAAATAAGTGGTTAATCTATATCAGTTTTTGGTGAATTCAAGAAGTGAGAAATGAAAAATTTGAAATGAAAATATTAACATATGGTGGACAATAGTTAGACGTATTTTTGATGGACAAATAGCGCGACCGTTTAAGAAATTGTAATTAAAAATAGGCAATAAATAACAAATAATAATTAAATGCTCCTTAATTTATTAATTTATATCAGCAAGTGTTGAGACAACAGTTTTGGTAAAATTTTGGGAAGTTACCATTATTAACATTCTTCTTTAAAAGGTATGAGATTTGCTAAGGAATGAAAATAACTAGTTAAGCAAACAAAAATAGAAAATATTAAATAAAAAGTAAAGTATTTATTATATAAATAATTTTAATTTTTTAATAAATTCTTCTAATTACTTAATAAAAAATGTATTGAATATTTTTCTAATATTTTCACTATTTTTAATTTAATATTTTTAATTAATATTATTAAAAAATGTTTTAAGAAGATATAAAAATGATTTAATTTAATGTACTAACAATATTAAAGTCTTTTACACTATCATTTAATCATAAAATGTCATGTTATTAAAAATATTTGACTTTCAAAACATTAACTTGACCTTAAAAGTCACACATGTGATGATATATAGTTAGTTGATGATGTAAAAATACTACATCAAAATTATATTCTATAAAAAAACTCAAATACAAAAATATTTAATATTTACCTTTTAAGAAATTAAAAACTTTTACTAAAAAATACTAAATGCTCCTTATAAACATTTAATATTTTTTATTATTACAACAATACTTATTTTTTTAAGTATTATTACCTTATCTTTCATCACAATGAAAGTACTCATACTAACAAAAATATTCTATTTTTCTTTCTATAAATTATATGAGAGTTAGTTGCCATGAGATTTGGGCCCTACATCACCAAGAAAACCTATCCTAGTACTCAAATATTATATGTATCCTTAGTAAGTCTCTCACAAAAATAATACCAAATCATCGACAACTGGACATCAACCAGTTGAGAAACTGATATAGTCATATTTGGTACTGCTCTGCTACACTATGGACTATTGTTGAGTGTGGCTTGCATTTGTCAACATTTGTGGGAGGACTTATTACCTCACGCACGGGAGAACTTTCAGTGCTTGTTGGTGGGTGGCAGTTGGAAGGCCAAAGCATTAAATGCAAGGCTTGTAAGGGTTCTCTATAAATAGAGAACCATTGCTTCATTAGAAGCATCAAACAGAAGCAAGAAGCAATTCGAGCGTCTGATAGTGAGAGCAAAAATAGAGAGTGTAGTGTATGTGTATACACTGAAATTTTTTAGGTATACTTTATAGTCTATATAATACTAAATTGTAATAGGAGAAGGTCTCATTAGGAAACACTATAGTTTATACTTTTTGTGTGAGAGAGTGTAAAAAAGATATTGTAATTATTATTGATATAGTGAAATATTTTTAGAATTTGGCCTATGGATTTTTCCCTCAGTGTACAAGGGGATTTTTCACGTTAAATTTGGTGTGCATTTCTTAATTTATCTTACTGGTGCAAATAATACTGACAAGTGGGTCCCACTATAAAAATATTATTCATGTGCTTTACTATTTTATCGATTCTTCTTCATAGATCTGAGTACGCTTTCGCTCACATCCATAACGTGTTTAAGACACTTTGGGTGTATCCTATTATGATTTTCTAAAAAGTTGTATCAGAGCCACTTGATCAAATTTTCATATTTTCAAATTTTCATATCAAATATGTCGACGCCAAAATTTGATGTGGAGAAGTTCGATGGGTCCAACAACTTTAGTCTATGCATGGTGAAGCTGCAGGCATTGCTAGACTAGCAAGGTTTGTCAAATGCATTGGAGGGCGAGAGCAAGTTGCCAGAAACATTGTCTCCTAATAAAAAGGAGGAGATAATGGTCAAAACATGTAGTACAATACAACTAAGTATTGTAGACAATGTGTTGCGAGAAGTTATAATGAGAAGACTGTAGAAGAACTTTGGAAAGCTTTGGAAGAAAAGTACTATATAAATACCTTGTTAAACCAACTTTATTAGATGAAGCGATTGTACACATTCAAACATTCATGAGAGAAACCAATTCGAGACCATATAGATGACTTCAATCGGATGATCACTGATGTACAAGTAGTTGGAATTAAAGTCGAAGATATTGATCAAGCTATAATCTTATTGAATTCACTACCTCCGTCCTATGATAATTTCTATGATGCCATGTTATATAGTAGATCCACCATCATCGTCAAAATCGTCAAGGAGGCGTTGATGATGAAGGAGCTTCAAAAATTGGCATCGTGATCTAGTGCTGATAATCCTACCGATGAGTTGTTCATGACGAGAAGGCGTAGTCAATAAAGAGGATCAAGAAGCAAAAACAATAAAAGATCAAAGTTCAAAAATCACAAATTCCTAAAGTGTTTTCATTGTCATCAGACAAGGCATATCCAAAGAAACTGCCCAGAGAGGAAGGAGAAATCAGAAAATTCTATCAATATAACATTTGTAAGTTCTAAAGATAGTGATGTTGAGTTTGTCCTAACAGTTTCCACTAGTGACTCGGGCAACGAGTGGATCTTGGATTATAGCGCATCTTTTCACATGATACTGTGAACACCCAATTTTGACCAGGCTAAAAAAAAGTAAAAAGGAAGAAAAAAAAAGAAGAAACAAAGAAAATAAAAATTTAATTAATTCAAGTTCACATTATTGGCCTTTTTTTTAGCCCAAACACAGGCCCACCTTAGTAAAAAAATAACAAAAAAATGGAAAAGAAAAGAAAAAGTAAAAAAAAAAGGTGTAATGTAAAAACTTGCTGCTTTGTTGTTTTCCTTTTGAGTAAAAATTAGTTTTTCTTTCTCTTAGTCTTTTTTTTTTTCTATTTTTGGCCACACACTGTAGTACACAAAACAGACCACCAAGGGCTGCTTTGCTCCCCACTCACTTTTACATTTCTCCATCTGCACTGACACACACTACTCACTTTCATTTTTTTTTCTCTTTCCACTCACGTAGAAAACCCATTCTCAATTCCTCCTAGCAGAGGTGGTCTGCTCTCTACCTCACCATCTTCATAACCTTCATCCACACCTCCCTCACTCTGGACCTTCACCCAGGGGTCTTCCATCTTCATACCCATATAAACCTCCATCAACCACCGTAATGCACCCAAAAAAAAAACCGTAGCCACCACGTCCAAGCCTTCCTCCATACTATAACCACGTGAAACCACCATCAACAACAAGCTTTTACCTCCACAAATTTACCCAAACCACTCATCTTCACCATCTTCTATTTTTCTTTCTCACCTTCATCTTCACAAGCTTTTATTTCTCATCTTCATCTCCACACAAATGACCCTTCAACCTTCAACCTCCACAACAACAATAAATTTTTATTTTCATCACCCTTCACTATTCATGGGCAGCCATCACAACCTCATTCCACTCTTCACCCTTTTTTTTCACGAGGCAACCAACGAAAAATCCCCTACCCCCACTATTCATCATCTTCCATCTTCATCATTTTCACCACCACCGAGTCAACTCACCTATTCACCACCACCTCCCACAAACACCTTTCACATTCATCATTTTCACCACCACCGAGTCAACACACCCATTCACCACCACCTTCCACAAACACCTTCCATCTTCACCATCTTCACCACCTTCAACCTTGCAGCCACCACCAAAAACCCATCATTTTCAACCTTGTAAACCACCACTAACACTTCATCCTCATAAACCACCATCTCAAAACAGCCCCTTATTCACCATCTTCACCATTAACAAACCACAAAAGCCACCACCAAATAGCCACCATCGTCCTCCACCGGATGGCCCATGCCGACACCACGCAACCCAGTCACGCCTCAGTCGTCGCCACCAGCACGCGAGCCGCTTGATCCTCGCCGTCGTCGTCCATCCTGCGAGCCTAGCCGCTGCGCCGTTCTGAGCTCCCCACGCTCCGCACGAGCCTGTCAGATCTGAGCTCACCGGTGGACCAACTCTGCCCAGCCTCGCCGTTGCTCTCCGCTCCTGTGCTGGACTCATGGCTGCCTCCTCTCTTCCTTTGGTTTTTGGGGTGTGATGTATGTCTCCTGAATCTTCTTTCTCCAGTTTACCTTATGTTTTTGTTCTTTTTTTTTTCTATTTTTTGGAGTCATGTTTCGTTTCTGTGATGGACCAAGTATTGTTGGGGTATGTGTTAGTAGTGTGTGGACTAAGCTTACTTTCAAAGTAGATTTAAAAAAAAAATTAAAGTCAAATTTGTTTTAAGTTTAGTTAGTTGTGTTATTTAGGTTCAGTTTTGGTTTGGTAAAGTGTTCTTTGTCTAACAATATTGTTTTATGTTGTGTCTTGTGACTAATGGAAGGCTAAAAATAAAAATAAAAAAATGAAGAAAATTTAAAATAAAATAAAATAATCTGAAGATTGTTAAGATAAAATTTTGTTTTGGGTTGTTTGATTCGTAAGGCTTATATTAAATGTTTTTTTTGTGTTTATCTGTCTCATGAAAAATTATGTTTACTTATTTGTTCTTGTGTATTCCTTTTTTGTTAAAATAAAAAATGAAAATAAAATGATAAAAAATTAAAAAATAAAAATAAAATAATTGAATATTTTTCAAAAGAATAAAATAGAATTAACGAGTTGTGACAACTTATTAATATTGTATTTTTTTATGATCATCCGAGTTATGACAACTTGATCATTCTTATTTATTTATTTATTGTCTTCAAAATTTTATGTTTTTGAAATAAAACAAATCACTAATTGATTAAAGACTCAAAACCTTTTTTTTTATTTTTTTAATAAACTTTGATGAGTCATGGGTGACGTCTCTAGCGTTACGTCGAGTTTCACCTATTCGAATCTTAACCAGATTAACTGAGTCGTGACGACTTGTTAATTTAATTTTTTTAATTAAAATCAACCAACTCAGACTTATTTTTTATAGAACTACATGATTTTGAGTTCCTCATTGCACCCGATGATACGTAGGAGCGGAACTCCAATTTTGTCAAGCCAAAAATTAAAATTTTCCAAATTATTTGTTTTTTTTAGTGTTGTTTTAATAAAAAGGGTAAAATAAATATATTTGAGATTATCAAGTTTTGTACAACTAACTTAAGGTACCGTCTTAGGACGGGTGCGTTAGAGGTGTCGTGGGATTAAGTTTCCACCCTTCTCTAAGCATAACCGACTCCCGAATCCAATCTGATTTTCAAAGACTATTTTTCATAAGAAAGGTTTTTCAATTTTTTCTAATTTAAATAAAATTGGTGGCAACTCCATTTTCATATTTTAAAATCATACGAATTGCTATTTTTATTTTCCTATCAAAAGCGAGAAGGAAATATTAGATTGGGAGATAACAAGGTAATTGTTGTTGAAGGTGAAGGAGATGTACGAATCAAATTGGATGATAGTACTACAAGGATGTTTCAGGCGTGGCATGTACTAGAGCTGGTTAGGAACTTGATCTTTTTGAGTGCCCTAGACAACCATGGGTATAATAGTTGCTGAGATTATCAAATTATATTAATTTGTAAAGTCGATTTACCAAATTACTTGTAGTATAAGGCATAACTGGGTTGAGCCCTTGGATCACTCTAATTAAGCAATCATATTAAGAAGTTAACAAAGGGGGGAAATGTTGTATAATTAATTAATTGTAAGCAATTGGAAAAAACTATAAATAGAATTAACCAATCAGATTAAGAAGTTAACAAAGGGAGGAAATGATATATAATTAATTAAATGTAAGCAACTGAAAAAAAAACTATAAATAGAATTAAGTAAATAACTAATCCAAGGAAATCAACTAATCTTGAATTTAATTCATCATTAATCACTAGGAATCCATTCAATTGCAAATCAAATTCTTAGTCTTAGATCATATCAAGAAGCCTTAATATGATCCATGAATTCTCTACTAGATAAGCACCCAGAATTTAATTAATCAAGGTTAAAAGAATTAAGCACCTATTTAATCCTAAATTAACCTAAAACCCAAAATTCAACCAAACTTAACAATCTATCAAACAACTTTAATGCATTATTTAGTCTCTATAATCCTCATTAAACACGTGGTAATTATGAAATTATCACATTAACATCCAAATCAAATTAAGCAATTCAATCCAGATTTAACAAAATCAAAAGAGGTAAAAGAGAAACTTGATTAATAAGTAAAAGAGAAACTTAATTAACAAGTAAATGTAAAATAATCAAAACAAGATTTCAGAATTAAACATCAAGATTGTCAATCCCTATGATTGGTTAAAAATAATTTAGCCCTCCATGGATGGACGGAAAGAAAAACAGAAAAGAAAGAAACCTAGAGAGAAAGGAGAGGAAGAGAGATGAAGAGAGAAAGTACAAGTAAGAATGACTAAAAAAAATTAGGGTTGGTTTGTGGTTATTGTTACTGCTTAAATAATTGTCTCTAAAATTAAAAATTCAAGTTTCCCCTTAGTTTAGAGTTAATCCTCTTCCTCTTAGCTTTAATTGGACACTTAATTTGCCTAATTTAGGCTTAAGATGAGATAATTATGTCTAGAATATTCTTAACAGCTATCTAGACCCGTTAGCCAACTTCAAATGCCAAAAACACCATCAAAACGTCATAATTTTGATAAATAGTCTCATAAAAGTTGAAGATTTATGTCTTAACTTTCTAATGACACTAGTCTTAGCTCCATATGACTCCTACAACTAAAATTATGGCCTAATCTTTGCATATCATCCAGGTTCCAAAGAGACAACATCCCTGTTATGACTTTCAGGCCCAATTTGACCCATTAGACATCAGATTCAGTCTTCGAGCTCTTCATCAAAGTTGTAGATCTTTCTCTCATATTTCCTACATGGTAAGATTCATAATTTTTAGAGTCTAGAACTCAAATTATGCCTAAAATACAGAAATAGTATAAAATTCTCAATAATGCTAAAAATTACAATTAAACTCAATTTGAACTCAAACTTATAAAATATGGTCAAGATCAATCAATTAAATACATAAGAGGTCTAAGAGACTAAATATCAGGGTTAACTAATTAATATATGAAAATTGTGTTTATATCAAGGTACAAGTTCTCTAGAAAAGGGTGGTTTATTAAAGGTAACCAAAGGCTCGATGGTGGTGATAAAAGGAAAGCTGCAAGGCGGGATCTATCTATTGTTAGGGAGCACAGTTAGTAGGACTGCTGTTGTTCATCCTCTAAAAAATCCAAAGATGACACTATATGGTTGTGGCACATGCGACTTGGTCATATGAGTAAACAGGGAATGACAATAGTTAATAGCAAATGATTGCTGAAAGGCGTAAAGGATTACAAACTTAGTTTCTGTGAAAATTGTGTATTTGTAAAGCAGAAAAGAGTGAAGTTTAGTTCTACAAAACACACTAGCAATGACATTTTGGAGTATGTTCACTCGGATGTTTGGGATCCAGTCCCTGTTAACTCATTGAGTGGAGCTTATTATTTTCTTACTTTAATATATGACTATTCTATGAAGGTTTGGGTTTATTTTCAGAAGCAAAAGGATGGGGTGTTAGGAAAATTCAAGCAGTGGAAGGCCATGGTTGAAAAGCAAATTGGACGGTTAGTTAAGCGACTAAGAACCAACAATGGCAGAGAATTCTCCATTAAAGAATTTGAAGAGTTCAGCAGGAATGTAAGTATATATAGTAAGGCACCATACTGTACCTGGAACACCACAACAAAACAATGAATAGAACACTTTTGGAGCATGCACAATGCATACAGATTAATGTTAAACTTCCCAAATCATTTTGGGTTGAGGCGATCAATACAACTATATGCCTAATAAATAAATCTCTATCAACTGCAATTAATCTAAAGACTCCGCAAGATGTATAGTTTGGTCGATTAGTAAACTATTCTGATTTGAAGATATTTGGTTGTCCTACGTATGCCTATGTGAGTGATGGTAAACTTGAGATAATGGCAAGAATATGTATATTTCTAGGGTATGCACGAGGGGTGAAGAGCTACAAGCTGTGGTGTATAGAAAAAGTAAGTTCACCCAAGATCATTATTAATAGATATGTCATATTTGACGAGCCAACAATGGTAAATCAGAAGTGAAAATCTGAAGTAGATCAGGCAAATACAGATCATAGTGTTGAGAAATAGATCGAGCTAGAGATTGACACTGAGAAGATGAAGCAAGAAGAAAACACAAATTAGCCAAGTACTTCAGGTACTACTCAACCTGAAGTAGAACAACAAGATGAAATTGTTAACATGAGTGCTGGTGAAGAAACCAGAGGAGTAGAGCCATACTGTATTGCTACTGGTAGAGAACGGTGACAAATTTGGAAATCTCAAAGATATATGAATTCTGTTGCTTGTGCACTTGACTAGTTAGATGCAGATCCTATAGCCTTTGCCTTAGTCATAGCGAATGATGTAGTAGGAGATGAACCATATACCTACCATGAAGCAGTAGACAACAAGGAGTCAAATGAATGACTAATGGCAATGAATGAGGAGATTGAGTCTCCTCAGAAAAATTAGATGTGGGAGCTAGTACAACTTCTAGAGGAAAAAAGAATAGTTTGTTGTAAATGAGTTTTCAAAAGGAAAGAAAGAATCCCAAGTATTGAGCCTCCAAGGTTCAAGGCAAGATTGGTATCAAAGGGTTATACTCAGAAGGAGGGCATTGACTTCTATGAAGAATTCTATCTTATGGTGAAGCATAGCTCTATCTGAATCCTATTAGTTATTATAAGTATGTTTGACTTAGAGCTGGAATAGCTTATGAAGACGATGTTCTTACATGGTGAGTTAGAGAAGCAAATCTACATGAGCCAACCGGAGGGGTTCGTAGTTCCTGAAAAGAAGGATCATGTTTGTCTGTTAAGGAAGTCATTGTACGGCTTGAAGCAGTCCCCAATGCAGTAGTACAAAAGGTTTGATGCATTTATGATTGGTAATGGACACAATAGAAATCAATATGATAATTGCAATACTCTAAGTAGCTTCCAAATGGTTCTCTGATTTATTTGTTATTGTATGTAGAAGACATGCTAATTATAGCTCGTAACAAGGCTAAAATTAGTTTATTGAAAACTCAGTTGGGAAAAGAATTTGAGATAAAAGACTTGGGTGCAGCAAAGAATATTCTTGGTATAGAGGTTCATAGGAAGAGACATTATGGCAGATTGTGCTTGTCACAACAAAGTTACATTATGAAAGTGTTGTAGCGCTTTAATATGGATAAGTCTAAACCAGTTGGTACTCCTTTAGCTGCATATTTTAAGCTATCTTCAAAGGAATGTCCGAAAACTGAGGAGGCGGTGGAGTATATGACTCCTATACCTTATTCTAGTGCAGTTGACAGTCTCATGTATGCCACTGTGTGCACTAGACCGAATCTTTCATATGAAGTAATTGTGGTGAGCAGATTTATGAACAAACTGGGAAGGGTGCATTGGGAAGCTATGAAATGGATCATGCAATACTTAAGAGGTTCCACCAATGTCTGTTTGGTGTTTGATGGTCAACAAATCTGTGGAGTTGTAGGCTATGTAGATTCTAATTATACTGGTGATTTGGATAAAAAGAGGTCATTAACAGGTTATATCTTTACAGTCTTTGGATGTACTATTAGTTAGAAGGCGACATTGCAATCCACAATTGCTTTGTTAACTACTAAAGCTGAGTATATGGCATTGACCGAGGTTGTGAAGGAGAGCATATGGGTACAAGGTCTTTTAGGTAGTTTTGGGTTAGATCAATAAGTACCTATTGTATATTGTGATAGTCAAAGTGTCATCCATCTGGTTAAGAATCTAGTCTATCATGAAAGGACAAAGCATATTGATATTAGACTTCACTTTGTCAGAAAAAATATTAATGATAGTATAATTGTAGTTCAGAAGATAGCCACAACTGATAACCCTGCAGACATGATGACAAAATCATTGTCTGTTGATAAGTTCAAACATTGTTTGAACTTGGTCAATGTTTGTAGAGATTGAAGATTCTTGTAAATATAAGCTAAGGTGGAGAGTTGTTGAGTGTGGCTTGCATTTGTCAACATTTGTGAGAGGACTTATTGCCTCATGGAGCACTTTAGGTGCTTGTTAGTGGGTGGCAGTTGGAAGGCCAAAGCATTAAATGAAGGCTTGTAAGAGTTCTCTATAAATAGACAACCATTGCTTCATTCGAAGCATCAAGTAGAAGCAAGAAGCAATACGAGCTTCTGAGAGTGAGAGTGAGAGTAATAATAGAGAGTGTGAGAAAATTTCAAAAGTGTAGTGTGTGTGCATACACTGGGGATTTTTAGGTATAAGTCTTTATAATACTACAATTGTAGTAGGAGAGGCTCTCACTAAGAAACACTATAGTTTGTACCTCTTATGTGTAAGAGTGTAAAAATGATATTGTAATTATTCTTAATATAGAATAATTTTAGAGTTTGGCTCGTGGTTTTTTCCCTCAATATACAAGGAAATTTTCCACATTAAATTTGGTGGCACTTCTTAATTTATTTTGTTGGTGCAAATAGTACTAATAAATGAGTCCCACTGTAAAAGTATTATTCATGTGTTTTATTATTTTATTGATTCTTTTTCACAAATTTGAGTACTCTTCTACTCACACCCATAAAGTGTTCAAGATATTTGGGGTGTATCCTACTCTGATTTCCTAATAACTATCACTTTTTTCGCAGAGCACACATGGTTGCAAGCTGCAACAACATATCAGCTAGCTAGTTGTGTTAGGCGGGGAGCATAAAAGATGAAGATATTTGTTAATGAATTAAGCGAGAAATTATAATAAGTGGACTTATTATATTACATGGTGAATCAAAAATTTATTAAGGCTTTGAATTTATGAATTTTTATCACTTATATGTTTATCACCTAACTTATTCTTTATTAATTAATGTAATACTTTATCACTCACATTTTAAATTTCTAATATTTTCCTCCTCAAATGTGAGCAACATTAATATGCTCCCCCTCATCAAAAGTCATTTCGAATATTCACAAGGTTACCAATCAAAAGCCAAGCTTGGTTCAATGCTCCACAACGTGATTAGGTATAAGAGATATTCTTGTATGCATACAAATATACCACATCAAATTTAAACACAAGAAACAAAAAGTTGGAGAGAAAAAAAAATGGGTCTCACTAAACTCACTCATTACAAAAAATCATCATCTTTCTCTAACTTTTTGTGAGTATGTGTAAAGATGACATGTTACATTTATATGTAACTAAGAATTTCTCTAGGTACAAACCCGAGCATTAACCATCATCTCTAAATACTCAGCCTAGTTAAACCATCAGTTCTGATATTACTTAAAATATTAAACCATATATTGAGTATGCCTATACTAGAGTTTAGAACACCTCATGCATTTATATGAATATCAAGATGAAATTTAAGGTACGTATCTCTTGAAAACATATTAAAAACCAATTACATTCAAGAATCATGAAAAGAAGGCCTATACAAATGTGTACTCCAAAAGCATAATATTCCCCTCCAACTCCCTTTTTATAATGGAGATCTTGAAGGGAAGAATGCGGTTAAGAGTAAAGAGAGGATCATGCTTCATAACATTCTAACAAGTTGAACACTTTAAAATTCTTTGCCATTGAGGAAAGTCACAGCAAAAGGCTCAAGGGTCATCAAGCTTCAGCCTCAGCCCCTCAAGGAAGAGCTGCTGTGGCCTGTAGAAGAAGACAACAAAACTGGATGTTGAGGAGCTTAAAGTGAAGAAACTCATGGGTAATTAAGTTTTGCATAGCAGTGCTGAAAGCTGTTGCCTGTTGGGGAAACTAGATACCAGAGTCACTTTTCAAAATCAATGTGGAAATTGAGAGATAGAAGCCTGGAGAATAAGCAATGCCAAATGACAGGCGCTAAACGGCAAAACTGAAAATTTGCCTATTTCAAATTGAAAAATGATCGTCTTACAGGAGTGTAAGTATTATTCACACCATTTTTAAGGGATGTGATTGAGTGAGAGAAAGTGATAAAAAAAAATATAATAAATAGTATTAAATAGAGTATGAAAAAGAATATATATACTATTTGATGTAAGAATATAATGATTGTTTCAGATTCTATGCTGTTATACTGTATGCCAATGCCGGCAAGAGAACCTATCTTCATTTGTATTACTATTAATTAGGTATCGTGTCTCTGATGCTCCATCCTAATTTCTTGTTCTCTTGATCAGTCTCAATGTCGACTAGTGGTGGACCAATCTAACTAATAATTCCTGCATGGCTTGCCTCTTGCTGCTTGTCACTAACTTGTGTTTGATTGATATACCTATGGATTATTTTCAATGTGTTACAAGATTTTTTTTTTATAATATTAAATTTTAAAAATAACTTTTATCTTCTTCACAGTTAAAAAAAACAAAAAACTTTCATCTCCTTCAATTATTAAAAAAATATCATAATTCAAATCAATAGTTTTTTATCTTAATTTCTGCTCATCTCAATTATGGGCAGCCTCAATTATTTATGGTCCTTTCGTGTTTGAGAGTGTTTATCAACTGAAAGCTATCTAGGAGGTTGAAGCGGTGGCCATCAATTCCCTCAACATTCAACAAATGAGAGTAATTGGAATAAAATAATGGCAACAGAAAAGAGAAAAAGCAAATTAATTAAAGCAAAAGCAAATCTGGGCTGTGGAATGAAAGAATCTCTTTACCGGCGAGCCCGTAGGCTAAGGTGGCACATTTCAGTGCCAGTAAGTGTGCCGACAAATAACTAACACACAGTGAAATGTGTTAGAAAAAAATTAAAGCACCATGTGACTAGTGCTTCAATGATTAATAAAGTTCCAACCTATAGAAAATAGAAAAGCAAACCAGGAGAGACAAATCAAAATCTAACAAGCTATGTACATACTTTGCTTTCATCTCATGCGCCTTTCTTTAGTTTAATCTCGTGCAAGAGTTAGAGATATGCTTGTATCGCATCAGATCCCGTGTCCTTTTCTGTTAGTATTGCATACATGCACTTTATTAGTACATAAAAGAGAATGATGATAATATATAGTAGATTTACACTAGGTTTCGGAAGATTTAATTTGGCGTACTAGTTTATGTCTATTAAAATGCATGAACAGACAGAAGATTCCCGATATGAAAGGGAGGGCCAGGGAGCTAGATTAGGTCAAAAATTAAGACTCAAAGCTTCATTAATCAAGCTTTTGAAATCTCTCACATGCTTCAAAGTATGTATATATAAACTTATTTAAATTTTGTTTCACAAAAACAATTTACCTACCTATAATCTACTTGTGTGTGTTCTATGCTACTGTGCATGACAAGTTAAGCACGTGGCACACATTTAATAATATAAAATAAGAAAAAAAATTTGAGAGCACATAAAAATCTCTCTTTGATTTGAATGCCTATCCTACCAACGACTAAAATTTTTTTATTGCTGAGATTGGATGAAATGGTGGCTTTGAGTTGCAATATTAATGACTAGAGAACAACAGGCATAATTATGAATCACAGATACATTATTTTATAGGTATGTCTAATTTTTAATTTAGACACATTTCAGACATACTTGAACACGTCTAATACATGATTTGAATACGATCAATTAATATTTTTTTAAAAAAATATTAGTTTTTATAACTAACGTTCACTTAGTAAGCACGTAACTCACCCAAGCTCAATCACATTATTGACGTCTCAAGCCACTATTTTAATATACCAGTATTTAAAGTTTTATCTTTTCATACGTCACTATTAAATTTTTAAGTTTTATCTTTTCATACACCGTTATTTTCATCTGCTCCTTCTACCTCTATTCGTACCAAGTCGTTCACTTCATCATCATTGAAGCTTGTCTCACATCAATGTTCCTTCTAGTTAATTTTTTTTTATGCATATGTACTTGTATATTATTAGTTTTATTAGGAGAAGTTAGTTTAGGAGATTTTTTAAAAAATGTCAATAGAAATTATTCTCTATATTTTTTAGGAGGGCTTACTAGATAGTAAATATTGACACATATGACATATATTAAGATATTATAAATATTTAAGTTTATAGAGATAATATTAATGAATTATGAATCTTTTTTCCTAAATCTTGCAATTATATAGATTTAAACAAAGTTCTTTAATTTACTTATATATATATATATATATATATATAGTGAGATGAGTTTTTATTGTGAGAAGGTGAGAGGAGTAAATCTTAACCATACAACCATACATAGATGATCAAGATTAAAAATTACTTAAAGGTCATGTGATCACTAAAAAAAATCACATGTATTTATCTTCTATTCTTGACCATTCATGAAAGATCTAATGGTCAACATTCACTCCTCTCACCTCTCATAATAAATACTCCTCTCACCAGATACACTCCCTATATATATATGTCATATCCATGTCCTATAATTTTTTGAATTTAATATGTCCTCGTATCCGTATCGTGTCTCGTGTCCGTGGTTGTGTTCGTGTTCGTGTTTATGTTTCATATTGAAGAACTTTGTTTATAACACTTAGGTTCGATTTCTATTAATAACCTTTTTCTGGTAGGCAATTTGTCAGTATTTATAGTAATTTCTTTGAGTTTTTTGTTATGTCTTAACCTTAAAATGGAATAATGTCTCCTATCATTAAACTTTTTCAGAAAAAATAAAATAAAAGGATCAAGAGTGGTAAATTGAAAGAGGAAAGAAAAAAAGTGAAATTGAGAAAGAGAAATAGAGAACGTAGGAGGCTAGAAGGGCTCTCCAATGCCATAATGAAGTGATTTTGAGTTGAATTTTTTTTTTTTAAAGTTTGATTTTATTGGTTTTTCTTCATATCTAGGTTGAGTGGAGATTACGAGATTACGAAAATCGCAATTTATTTTTGTTACAGAAAAAATGTAAGGGGGACAAGAATTTATGGACAGAAGGTCAATAAAGTAAACTAACTCGTAGCCTTATTCATTTAATTTGATTTAGGAGTTTAAAGATCCAATGTAAATTGATAAATTAACCTAGCCTAAACATTTTACAATCATTATATACATAAGGTTAATTGAGTTCATGACTAAACCTAACCCAATAAATTAACAAGCATAGTGAAAACAAACAAATTACAAATACTTTACTGTATCAAAGTTCTCAGAAAATTAGTTGAGTTATTTTGAAAGCCAACCATCCTACATTTTCTTCCATAGAAGCGTAAGCAATGGGGTTAGTGATTTGACCTTAAAAGATCCATCAAGTGCTTCTAAATAAATCAGACAGAAGTTATAGGAGTTTTAGTTGCGAACTTGGGGATATCAATAGCAGTTTTGGAACGGCAGATTTGTATGGTGGTACTTGAATTCTGTGAGACCAATGGCTGTAATAGAGTTAGAGAATATACGATCCCATTCACTTGGCTGAATTGAGTAAAATTGAGAAATTGGGAGAGTTTGTAAGAAAAGGCATCAAGGGCAAAGAACTTGATTTATTTTTTCCTCTCATATATTTTGGATTTGGATCCTGCAGATTAATTTAAAAATAATTGCAGGATGTGCAGTTTATCATCTCACTATTCATTCTATTAAACTGTATGTTTTAAAATTAAAATTATCATATAATGATACACATTTAAAGGATAGGATCTCATACAATTTTTAAAGTAACTGTAGATGATCCTAATCCTATATATGTTACATCACCCTTGAGTCAAGTAAAATGAAACTGCTCGTTAAAAAAAAAAAGAGAGTAAAAATTAATCTCAAAACTAACGCGGGAGAATGTTACTTTACAATTTTTTTTTCTTTTATTTTCCTGATACTCCAAACATACATAAATTTATAAACTCCTAATCTCTTTAAATTTACCTTTTATATTATGAGAAATATTTGTGTAAACCAAACTAATTAATAATTAATACATTATCATTTTTAATATAAAATAATTATATAAAACAATAATTTATGTTATTATCTAAGTGTATAGATTTGCACAAGTAAAACCAAACATATTCTAGTTCTTAATTAATAGAAAATTTTCCACATCAAAGTTGAGTCAGTGGCCATACCTTCATTTTCCTGTTCTTTCCACACATTTCCCTCAACCCAACATATATAAACTTAAGCCAATCTCACAAGTGGAGCTTGTAAAATGTTTAATCATAGTGCTATTCCATGCACATATTCATGACAATAAAAGAAATTAATGAAGAAAGTAAGACAAAATATAAACAGTGCTAATTACCAATTGACAATATTGTACACAAATTAAGGATTATTAATTCCCTACCCCAAAAAAAATATATAAGTAAATAATAATGACGAAAAAGCCTAATTGACCACACTATTACACTAAACACTTGAATAGTATACCACAACCTTGAAACAACTAATCCCAATCTAGCATGTGACTTGCCCCTCGAAGCCAAACACCATAAACACATCACAAATCAACGAATTTTGACAATTTACCAGATATGAACCATATATATATACACATAAGACAATACATGTTTATAAGAAGACCACACTATTATTATTATCGACCTCGAAACTCATTCCGTCCAAGTTTGAGGCCACGCCATCTTCTAAGCTATTTTCTTCCAGATCCATGTCCCATAAGAACCCATATCCATCATCACCTTTAGGACTAATTTGAGTAACAGTGCTACTGTTGATGTTTGTTTCCCGAGAAAACTGAAGGAGATTCATGGAACAGTTTTGGTTCGGGTTTAAATGATGATGCGTTGCCATGGAGGAAGAGAAAGAGGTAAGTTTGTTATACCCAACAGGCATGGTTTGGTTGGTTGGGGATGATGAAGCCAAAGTGAGGGATGGAGCTGTCTTCTCATACACGAGTTGTGTGCTGAGTTTGGCACTGTTATCTTCTTTGCTTTTGTGAAAGACTCTACACAAGACCCAGTCCTCCTGTAATCAACAGAAGTTTGACCTAATGAGCAAAAATAAATGTGAACCCAAATATACGCTTAAAGAAGCTTTATCCTCACACCAAAAATACACGGCAAAGGCAACCTTTTCTTTTCCCCTTACGAATTATTCTTTTCTATCACTGACAACAATATAATACATCTGCAGCAAAGCAATTGAATCAGGACAATCCTCATCACGTATGTTCTTTTTCCTCTCTCTCTCTCTGATGCTAATTAAAGCCGATCAGATCCAACTCCAATATGTACACATGGAAAAAAGAGATTGGAAAATCTATCATGTCTTTTTTGGGAGAATCTATGTCAACTTGTTTAGTCTTCAACTTCCACCAACAAGGCTTAAAACAAAAATAAAATCCATTTAGCTAATTAATTAAACCTTCACTTAACAACTTTACATTCATCGATTTAGATGTTTAAATTGTTCATTGAAATTTTAATCATAAGCTTTTACCTCTAACATGGGAATTCATTAAACTATGATATACATATTCTATTATGGAAAATATTTTTTGAACACCTGTGATACATCTTATATAGACATTATATGTCGATGTGAATGTGGGTGAATCTCGAGATATACAACAGTATCTCAAAGTAGAATAGATACACAGTATATTGATGTGAAAGTGGTGTCAACTTAGTATCGTATTCTAAGAATTCAAATAATGAAATTATTCTACTATACCCTAATCTCATTATAATATAAAAATTGATGTTTGTAGATTATTTTTACACCTGATTAACAATGTTTAAATATCTGATGAATAGCATGTGTTACTAGGTTAACGGAATAGTAATATATATATTAAACCGTAAGATAATCATTATATTCATGTGCAAGTTTGAAAATTGAGAAAGCTACACCGAGCTCGCTAAAGGGAAGTGGAAACCAACCTTAGGAGGCATGTGTGGGGTCTCCAAGCGGAACTCATGCATGATCCAACCCGTTTTGATGCCATTTGGAGCTCTGTTCCTATAGAACACCAATGTCTTCCTCATCCCTACAACCTCTTGCGTGATTGGATCCAGCACCGTACGATCCTTCCCTGTTGCTTTCCAATACCCAGATGTGGTGGCCCGGTTTGTTCGATAGCCAGTGGCATATTTGCGGTCCCTGAAGCTGAAGAAGTACCATTCGTTTGCGTTGAGCTTAGCCACCTCTACAATGTTCATGCATGAACAAATAATGGGTCAGTTTTTGATAGCAAATAGACAATACATGACTAAGGTATAATAGTATATATGTGCAAGTAATTGTCTCCAGCAAATAATAATAAGAGAGATTCTCATGTACTCTTGAAACAAGATATTTTTTTACTCTATTATTAAATATGTGACAAATTAATTATAATATTAAATATATAATTAAAGTAAGAGACATTAATAACACATAAAATTAATATAACATATATTAAAAGAACACCTAATAAAAGAAATCTCTTATTCCAAGAATACCTAATAATTTCTCTAATAATAGTTAGGTCTTGTGTGGAATCACTATCACATGTCAGCTAGTTCATCAATGACATGAAATTTTCAAGTTTCCAATCCCACCAGACAAAGATGACACCAACATAGTGCTTGGATGTTTCAAGGTAATTGCTATATATGTGATTGCGTAGCCTGTTTTTTCCTTTCTCTTTTTCACCAGTTTTCACAGCTTTCATAATGTTGTGCATGAATAGAGGACTAATTAATCTACGCAAGAAAGATCAAGTATGTCCTTTCTTGTATAACAGTTAGCTTTTCTTATATTTCTTGACCGAACATATAATTACTAATTATATATTTATACATATATGAATGCTAAAGAGTCAAAATCATCTAGATAGCGTGTCATGCCCAACAAATAGCCGAGGCGTATATACACGTATGTGTGTGCCAGTGTATATATTTAATACTGTAAAAAACATCAGTGTTGGTTGCTTGGTGGGGATGTATTGCATTGCTTTGTCAACTTCGTTATAATAAATAATAGTTACCAAGTAAACATATGCTGTAAGCGTAAAATTAAAGGGACACTGTAACCAAAAGAAAATAAAAATAAAGTGACACCCATTCTATGCATGAATCAGAACTACTTGCATGAATCTCAAGAAAAATCATTTATGCTCCAGCATCTATAGGACTATAGCTGCTAGCTAGGACACTATATTGCTAAAAAGGATCGGTTTCTCTACTGCATGACAAGGTGGAAATCTAATATTATCAGTCACAAAATTAGTATAGCAAACGAACTCACTCGAGGGAAGTATATCCACAGCATCACATTTTATAAGCATATAATTATATAAAGTATAAAAGAAAATATATCATTAATCCAAAAGAATAAAAGTACTGTGAGAAATTAAATTAAAGTAACTCTTCGCGGTCTTATACTTTGTGTTTTACTGCGAAAGAATAAATATTATCTATAGAAATAAAATGCTCTTTGAAGCCGTTTTAATTAACTTTTAACTGAAGGAAGAAAATGGTAAGAACTAGGAAGAGAATGGACTGAACAAAAAAAAAAAAAAAGACAGATTAGAGACCTTGTGCAGCTGATAGAGCTGAAAAAACATCGCTTCGATCTTCATTTATTTAATATCAGACAGAAAAAATGAACCTGTTTGGTATGCGCTTACAGGAAAAAACAACTATATGCAAAGGACAAAAACAATTATATATACCGACACATATATCAAGTGGTGGTAATAGTATGTTTAATAAATTAATTATTAATATAAAGAACTGAATGTTTTATTTATTGACAGAGACGCGGAGTATTCATCAAGAAGTTGGCATTACCTTAATCATTGATTAACTGAATACACTATATTGTGTCCCTTGTCTCAATTCCTTTTATTTTCTTGTATTCTCAGTTCTCTCTCTCTCTCTTCCTCTCTTCTGGAATTAAACAAGCTTGCCTGCTACTTTTCCGTACTTAACAATATATGCCAGACATGTTTGTTTGAGCAGGTTTATGAACCCAACAAAACAGCTAAAGACACAGGTTTATGAGCAGACTAGGACTATATCTTTTTTGTGAATGTGAAGTAACCCATGTGATTAAACTATTTTGTCAGCATGAGATATTTCGTATAAACAAAGACACAAACAAAAGGAAAACAACAAATTAATAATGGGGAACAAGGATAATTAATCCTCAATATTGTAAAAAACAATGGAAGAGATCATGCAGTGACAAAATATAGATTTTTCAGAAATTTCAGAAACAAATTATAATTAACGAGATCAAGCCAGGAAGATATATAATTCATCAAATAATATATACATATATACACATACCAGGAAGCTGCCATGGTTCGCATATGTGCAAGTCAATTTCCACCAAGGTACCCTTCAGAACTGCCTCATTTGTGATCTTTTTGTAAAGGTAATGACAGACCAATTCCTCATCATTCGGGTAAAACCGAAACCCTGGAGGCAGCGAAGCACCGATGTCTCTAAGACCCATGATGATTTTGCTGTTTGAAGGAAATGAAATGAGACGGTATTGTGAAACAGTTAGAGAGAGAAAGAGAGAGGGAAATCTAACGAATATTTGGTAGAGGTGGATATAGCTATAGGAATGTGGATAATGTATATAATTGAAGCTTTGAGAGATTACTACCACTGGGGTATTTGAAATATTAAGGTATAGAGGCAGAAAGGTTGGTACCCCGTGTATATATATATATATATATATATAGAGTTAGGAAGATAAGAGACTTTGTTATTTAGAATTTCTTGCTACAATATTCCAGCAGGGGCATGCTTATGTAAGTGGTTAGTTATAGTAGGAAGTTTCAAGAAAAACCAAAGTTACAAGAAATCTTCTGACTAATAAGGGTAGAACAATTATGAGAGAAACCCTCCAAAATACCCCTTTCTATTCTTCTTATTAACCTCCATTATCTTTCCTTAGAGAAGAAGCTATTATATAACGGCAACTAATTAAAAAATAATTAAAAATAACTTTTTTAGTATGGCGGATCACAGATTCAGGGGCACTCGCATAGAACCCACACGCAGCTAGGCTGTTAGCGATGATTAGTAGTGAAAATAATTAAAGGAGATTATTTTATATTTTACATTTAGTTTTCTTGCAAATTTATCGTTTAGTTTTGGCATAATTAAATTTAATTCCGACAAATTTTATATAAAGTTACATTATACTTTTATATATATTTATGTATATTTTGATAATTTTTTTTGACGTGGTATATTTTGATATTTTATACTAAAAAAATGTATACCTTTCTATGACTAGACTTTCCCTAGTCTATATCCATGCAATAATACTTTAATGATAATTTTTCTTCACTTTTCTTTAACGACGTTCGTTAATCAGCTTCTGTTGCCTTTAGTTTAAAGTAGTTTTGGGGGCTTTTAGTCCAAAAGGTCAAGCTAGGCCTAGGAGACCTCATTGGTAGTAGTAGTAGTAGTCCAACGCTTTGCTGGCTTTGGTTTTCTAGATTCTTAAGCATCTTAACTAATCAATTGGTTAAGTTTATATTTTCTTTTAGGGTACATTGAATCAAGGTTATTACTTGTAGATCGTCCCAAAATAAATTTTTCCGTTTTATTTCCTTTTCAGTACTTTCCTCACACACTCTTTCTATAATATGTTTAGTCTTTCTCTGTGGTGCACTTAAAATTTTTTTGCTGCAGTTCACAAAGGACAAGTGTGGTTGTATCTGTTTGTTCTACTGGTAGGTTAGCAAACACATAAAAAGCTTCACAGTGGTGCCAATCACAGACCATATTCGTAAAGCTAATTGGGTACTTGTTTATTAATTAATTTAGAATTATATATCCAAAGCCCATGCTTTGCCAATAATTAAATTAATGAAAGTCCCAAGATTCAATTGGGAAGCACGTGACGCATTTGATCAACCTTCTGAGCCCAAGTGAACATGGACAGCTCTAACAAAAACACACTAGAAAGGAAATAATTCATGTTGATAGCTGGAAATAGAATTTAATGGCAATCATGAACTTGGAAGTCCCATCTGTTCCGTTCTCCATCACAGAATGATAGTTTGGAATGATACGGGATGTGGGGCACACATATTGTCTTTGATCTGGGGTCCCTGCCCCTGATGATAGAGGACCTAATAGTAATAGTAATAATAATAAGGCCATGTTGTATACTTATCAAAAATGTAGTTTCTAATATGTGATTTCTATGGTTTTTGTTTCTGGCCGGGTGATGAGGGGATGCAAGCAACGCAATAATAATGTAGATGAGGACAAAAAAGATATTTGTCAAAACATGTATCATCTAAATTAAATAATAATTAGGAGAGAGCATATAACAGATGATGATTCCTTTGGGGTTCCTCCTTCTGTTCTCTCTTCCACTACTTGACGAGAGAAATATTTTTTTTTGGTAGATTGACGAGAGAAATATTTGACCACACATAATAATTATGAGTAATGTTTATATTTACATATTCCATTTAATTACATTCTAAACATTATTATACTTTTTTTAAATAGTTCAAAGTTCTATATGTAATTTAAAATATGTATGTGTAAATCTCAGTTTTTTTTTTTATAATTATTGATCTTAATTATATCACATTTATTTAAGCTTATGCAAGAAAAGCTCTATATATATGAGGTGCGACAAAAAGGGGAAAATAAACTTGGTAACCTACATTAATGTCTAACCGAGGAAGATATACCAGGATTACTTGTAAAATTGGTCACTTTGCACATTCAGATGATGGGCCTTTTTCGCCATTGCAAGAAAGAGGAACTGAGTGGTCCCGTTGCGAAGTTATATGTGGCATGGACGATGAGACAGTTATTGAAATGAGAACTTGGTCATTAGTCGTTCAATATGACCCTGTCGGAGAAACAGTGATTCATGTAATTGAGATTAATCACTGGGACCAATCAAATTATTATTATTGTAATGATAATAAGCTAGAAAAATTAATCATGGCCTAGAAATGTTAAACAGCTGTAGCTAGAGGTAGCAGCAGTACATTAATTTGTAAACCCTGGATGAGTCCCGATTTGTCACTGTGAAATCCTCTTTATGACAGGCTAGGTACTATGCAAAATGAAAATGACTGAGAGGTCTTAGTAGGGCATAACATACATAGTACATAACTTGTTCACAATATATTTTCTTTGAATTGAAACCCTAAATCAGCGGAAGCTGAGCGTGCGTTGGAGGACACATGTGATACGAGCGCCACATATTGAATGTACACGTCATAGGTAGGACGTGACGTAGAAGATTATTCTAAAATAAAATTATGACTATCCCTACCAAAGGAAAAGATAATACAAAAGATTGCCAAGGTTATGGTTTTTGTCTAAGGATGGAACTTTTGTTGGGTGGAGGAGGATGATATGTTGGAGAATGAGTGACGACTTGATATTCCTCTCCTCTCTTTGGGGCCAATAATTTCATCCTTAGCTTTTTCAAGGTGTGTCTTTTAAGTCTTTTTTGCCCTAGCTAGCTAACTAATATAGTTAATTTTACTCGCTTAAGTTATGGGTTAGCTAACTCTGAAGACTATAATCATCTTTCATTTTCCAATTTGCATGATTTGTATATCATTTAGTTTAATTTGAAGTGGAGCCTGGATGATTATTATTAATCAGTCTCAAAGGTTTTTGTATCCGCCAATAAATAGTAATCAATTAATCCCAGCCAAGTCAACATGATGCTGCGCCCAAACCCATGTGGCATTCTCCCACTATCATTGGCCGAACTATTTTCTTTCATGTGGGATATCATTATCAACATCATATTTCCAAGGCCCCACAAATAGTTGTATGTTATTTTCAGCCTAGTTTTAACATTTAAAGAACTAATATCAACGATTAACCTAAGATTTGCATGACAAGCAAATCAATTTATATAGTTTATTACTATTTCATGCTTGTTAGTTTATCAATCTACAGTTAATTAATATTATACTTTTAATTCATTTAACTATTGCACTATAAGGCATTGCTAAGATAATTCTCTTTTTTCTCTTCTTCCTCTTTTATACCATATTCATCCTTGTTCCAACCCCTCTCCACACACACATATAAAGCAAAAGGATATAATTCTCATACTTTTCTTAACATCTTATTCATATAAAGAAAAAGAGCAATATATGTAGAGCATATATTCTGCTGAAGTTATACTTTTACAGTCACAAAGATTCTCAGATCATATTCATATTCAAAAGAATGATATCGAGGAGTTGAGAGTGGAGAGAGAGAGAGGGGGGGGGGGACAAGAGAGAAACAGATTTAACTACTTTTTGTGGCAACTGCTTCCGGAGTAGAAGCATATCGAATAAGTTATTTGTCTATAGAATGAAATAAAATGACTATTGAGGAGTTTAAATAATTTACAGAAAGTTATAAATTCAAATATCCATACTGTAGTAACCAAAAAAAATGCAAAATGTAATTATTAAATAAAAATGATAGATAGCAATTAATCGGATTCAAGATAGTGCTGAACCAGAATGTATATTAATGAGATAACGTTTCCACGACAACTTTAACCATAAAAATGGCCTTCTTTTGCACTTCAATTCCACAACCCACTTTTAAAAAGAGAAGTATCTCGTTCACTTTATATTGGGCGCTTTTTTTGAAAAAATTGTTGTTTTTTTCTGATTAGATCGTGAATTCATGACTGGCCATTACTTTTACCCAACTTTATCATCATCAAGGTAACTTGCTTTCTTTTAGAAGAAAACTAGCCAATATAGTTAGTCCTCCCTCGAAGAATAATTTATAAGATTTCTCCCTTTTACATTGTTTTGCGTTGGGTGATTATATTAAGTGTACTTTTCAATGAAAAATGCCATAACTTATTAGCAGTGTTATTTATCCACAAGCAAATAATTCATATTTGGAAAGCAAAAATGCTGTGAACGCAAAGTGATGGTTTAAAAATATATTTTCTCAAATTAGAAAAAAATGAGCCATTTCTTTTCACTTATTAATTGCCCCTACTCAAAAGTTTTCTAGATTATATTATAAGAATAAAAGCTTGGTCGACTTTTATTAATTGTATATAATCATTTTTTTTCTCATGATATAATTTAATCCTTTAAGAGATAACATTGACTATGAAAAGTACCAAGTAGCTTTAGAATCACTAGCTATTCCTCTAGTCCTCTTTGTCAACAAAGCTAATGTAGCATGTGTATTATTAGTTTAGTAATATTACAGGGAAATCCATCATCATAATGAATTTCACGCAGTGCACCTAAACTAACTGATGATTTGGGAATGAGATCGATGGCTCTCTGAAATGGATAAATGATTCGTGAC
The DNA here is from genome assembly GCA_029884595.1 of Ormosia semicastrata. NCBI lineage: Eukaryota > Viridiplantae > Streptophyta > Magnoliopsida > Fabales > Fabaceae > Ormosia > Ormosia semicastrata. The sequence continues at coordinate 11,590,045 of JAQQTO010000055.1, read as the reverse complement.
CCACAATTTAAGACTTTATGTCATTTTCAGTTTAATAATTTGGTTCAATTTGAAAATAAAAATTAAGAAAAAAAAATATAAACGAAACATCGAAAGATTCTTGCGATAGCTTGAAAACGTAGGAAATTGATTTCTACAAGCATAAGCATCGTCAATCACGTATAGAGACCTCGAATATGATAGATTATTATTAAGAAATAACACGAGCATCATATTTTCTAAGAAAACTAGATAATCATATAAACTGCATAATTACAATATATGTTTAGATTAATCTCAATCCATCTTAATTAATTAGTCAAAAAATTTGAACCGCAGGGCAGGGCAAAGTACATTAATCATTTTCCAAACAACTAGTTTGACAACTCGACATAAGACGCCAGTATATTGAACTAGCTATAGCTCATTAGTGTTAGGCCATCGAAATTCGAAATTAAGAGATCACAATAGATTCGGTGAGTTTCATGTCAACATTTATCTTAAATAAAATAATTTGGTTACAAAAGAAAAATAATACAATAATAATAAGTGAGTTTAAAAATCTAACAAAATCCCTTGTACACACTTTTTCATAACTCTTATGTCTCTCCGACACCTAGGCTTTATTTATAACCAAGCTACTTAACCTTCAAATTTCATAAATTCTGACATATCTCCTAAATTTTGTAGATTTTCAAAAAATTATTTAGATTTTTTAATATTCTTAATTTATTTATTTTTTAAATCTGCAAAGATATTTACTAAAGGTAAATATAAATAAAATTAATTTTTATTAAAACTCATGATTCAATTTCACAACAATTAGTTTTGATTTAGTTTATGAAATATATATATATATATATATATATATATATATATATATATATATATATATATAAAAGGCTAAAATGCAAGGAACCATCTCTAACTATAAGTTATTTTCAGAAAACTTTCTTATGGTTCAAAATTCAACAACTTAGCTCTCTAAACTTACTAAAGTATGCACTGTAGTGTAAAATTAACTCCCTTTGCATATGCAAAAAACTCCCAGTAAGGGTCAACATACATGGTTTAATAAGTTAAGAGATTTAAGTTGTTGAGTTTTAAACAATATAAGATTTTTTTAAAATTGACTAATAGTTGAAGTGGATTTCTTGCATTTTAGAAAAAAAAATAGAATGATATAATTAAAATATGAGTTAATTTTTAGCATATATTGTGCTTTGTTTGGATTGGAAGGAGCAAACGCCCAAAAATGAGAGATATATGATGTTGCATGTGTCTTTTGGATAATTTAGAGTGAGTGGTGTTTATTTTAGAAAGTAAAGTGTAAATAATAACTGTTGATGAAAAATTTAATTAATAGATATTTTTCATGTATCTATCATTTGCTGCAGATATAGTTGTATTTTATTAAATAAATTCTTGTTTTTCTCTTTAGCGATGATTATCATGTTTACACTAATAAAGTACATTATTCACTTTAGTTTTTTCCTTTTTTATTTTGCTTTTTCAATCTGATTCTAAATAATTAACACAATTAAAATCTAAACTTATAATCTTATACCTATTTACATATCATATATTCATTTACCACTAAACTGATCACTAGAGTTAAAAGACCCAAATCCACTGAGAAGTGTGTTTTCCGCCTAATCTAGTTTTGCCGACAATAGATATTTGCTCCAGTTTTGTGATGGTTGGTAGAGATTCTTCTAGTAGTAGTCAATTTTTTGTTCACTAATACTTTATTAATTATTAAATATTTATTGTACTGATTAAATCTAATGAGTTTTAAATATTTATTATAAAAATTAATAAAAAATAATTTAAAAATTAATTAAAAAGGCTGGTATCATAAAATAATTATGATACTAAAACATCAATAAAAATCAAATAATACTATAATATTTTTAAATTTTTCTAATTATTTAAAAAATAAAAAAATTAATATCTTAAGAGTTTTTTATTTTTTATTTTTTGATAAAATGGAAATACAAAAACAACTAATTACGAATAAATAAAACTCTCATAAAGTCAGCTAGTAACAAGAGCGATAAGTTTGGAGAAAACAAGTTCTAAATATGGATACGAACATCAATGGATGCACTGAGCTAGTAAGGTAGTCAGCACTGTTATTGTCCTTATGAAAAGTGTGCAACAAATAGATTTTTCAACTTCTCTGTAACAATAATCACTGATGAGAATAAAATTAGGATGAAAATGAGTGATCTATACTTTGTCACTAAGTGCAAGACATCTATAGAGTCTGATTTACAAAGAAGTAGCCTATAACTATTACTTAGGTAATACGTAACCATTCCTTCAATGCAAAGAGTTCTGCCACAAGGTTGGTGGCCACACCCACCGAGTCAGAGAATCTCATCAACCAGTGGTCATTCTCATCACGTAGTAGCCCACCATAACTTATGTTATTGGGGTTGCCTAAAGAGCTCCTATCAACGTTAAGTTTATAGGGCTCAATTGGAGGAAAGGACCAAAAAGCTAAATGCTGAAGTGTAGGTCTGTCTCTAACAACTAGCAAGCATAAGAATAAACAATATGTGTAGAATAACTTTCATATGAGCTCATTTGAAGGGGTTTGCCTCTCCTGAAACACAACTCTATTTCTACTACACCATATTTTCTCACAGAACGGCAAGGAAGAGACCACCGTGGGAATCAAAGAGATGATGAACCCACTTTTTAGTGGTAGGGGTGAAAAGGTTTGAATGTACTATGAAACCAAGCTTCTGCCAAATAAGGATGGTTATTGGGCAATCCCGAAAGCAGTGGAGAGTGGTCTCATCATAGAGTTAACACCTACTAGTGGTACTGCACGAAGTGAATGCCACAAGTTGGCAGTGAAATCATAATCCAATCGTATAAACAACATCATGTAGCATAAGTCAGACTAGAAACCGTACATTTTCAGGTGATAGTAATCTCCATGGCCAAGACCATAACTACGTGCAGAAAGGTCTCTGCGATTCATATTGATGAGCCATTTATAAGCAGAGGCCGACATATAGCCTCTCGAGAGATGATATTTCCAATAAAAACAATCATATAATACACCAAAAATGTCCAAAGCAATAGTATTCATATGGTTCATAACCCTAATAGGAAGGTAGGTGTGTAAAGCTAAAGTCCCAGCTAGTATCTACCCAGACATTCTCTAAAGCTAGTATTAGAAATATTGACAAAGAGAACTTGAGAGCATAGGGGCTCCTCCTCCATCCAATTATTATACTAAAATGAAACATTCTCTGCCCTAATCTTGATGCCAAAGCCCAATTTAAGTATAGAGTTAGCACGAAAAATAGACCTCCAAATATTTGAATTTAAAAATATTTAATGATTTTCTTTATATAGGTAAAAAGATTTCAATGGGAGTTAGTTCACCTAATCAACCTTTACGAGTGATAATTTTGCATGACTTGGATTCAAATACAGGAGTCTTCCATTGGTAGGCGGTTTATAATTTCATTATAAACCATTGCTGAGGTTAGTAGTTTGTTCTAGACTCTTAACCTTAGAATTGTGAGAGTTTTCTTTCATCCTAAACTTTTAAATGCCAAAAAATTTAAAATATATTAAACGAACTTTTTTTTTCTAAACTGACAAAAATATAGAATTATTCATATAATTATATTATAGTATGCATCGAAAGGTCGAGGTTATGTATTAAATGCTCTAAAAGCTAATCAGACAGGGACATATGCATAGCTTCTTTTTAAATAAAGAAGAAGAATAATAAGAATAAGAAATAAAGTTTTTTTACCAAATTGTCATTAATGATACAATTATTTATCAAAATGTTACTATTTTAAAATTATTTATCAAAATGTAATTTATTTGAAATTATATATCAAATTGCCACTCTTTTGTCCAGTGTGACATTTTTTTTTTTGAAAATGCCAAAGAGAGTGGCGCATCCACATAGAAAACACCAAATGGTTTGGTGTTTTCCAAGTGGATGTGCGCACCCTCTTTGACATTTTTTACGTAGATACGTCATCCACTGTGGTGTTTTCTGTGTAAAAACACCAAACTGTTTGGAGTTTTTTATGTGGATACGCCACCCTCTTCGGCGTTTTTTAAGTGGACAAAAAAAAATTCGTAGCTTGTAGTATGTAACTTTGCAAAGCTCTCTATACAAATATGTTAAGATTGCAAACCCCTAACTATATGTCCCGACAACAACAAAGTTTTTCAACAGTAGAAGAAACATCAAGTGCACTTACTTACTAGAATATGATACCGATGGGTAAGGCCAGTAACAGCAACGTCGTCAATAAGAAGACCTGATATGATATTGATGTCTTATAACGTTATGATGTACTCCCCAGTAAGCATGTGAAATATGTGTCTCTGAACGTCATTTCTCAACTAACGCAGTAATTAAGGAGTGCGAGATCTACGTAGAATGAATTAAGTGCCTTAGAAGCACACGTAATTTTGGCATTTTTTATTTTTTTTGTCCACGTGGAATACGCCAAAGAGCTTGGCGTATCCACATAGAAAACTCTAAACGATTTGATGTTTTTACTAGAAAACGCCACAGTGAATGGCGTATCTACGTGAAAAATGTCAAAGAAGGTGACGCATCTATGTGAAAATGTCAAATGGTTTAACGTTTTTTTATGTGGATGTGCCACTTTCTTTAACGTTTTTCACGTGAACAAAAAAATATTACGCTAAACAAAAAAATAATAATTTAATATATAATTTAAAAAATAATATTTTAATAAATAATTTCAAAATAATAATATTTTAATAAATAATTTTATCATCAATAACAATATAATAAAAAAGTCTAAGAAACGGACTTCACAGATAGTGTGTGAGAATCCGTCCTAGTGTAGCCTCTAGGACAGGTTAACGAGACGTACTCTTTGCACAACTATCACATGACGGATTATTCACAATCACAGGTAAATTATTCAAGACTCGCATCCATTCAATTTCAACATTTATATACGTGGATCTGATTGATAGTATATATGACTTTTTTATATTGTGTATAAGTTGTAACACTTATGCATTATTTGGTTGGTGAGGCTAAACGCCTACTTAAGCCCACCTACTTCCAGAAGCTCTTCCATTTTTTTTTTTTGACAGCAGCTCTTCCATTTTTGTTTCTATCTACACAATTTGGACCACTATCTGAAGGGAACTTTTATGATATTATGATCAATTTGATATTTAAAATAAATTTTCAAGTATTTATTGAATATATAATTTATAATAAATATTTAAAAATAATTAATAACCAATAAAATATTTAACAATCCATTATAAATATTAAATTTTAGAAAGAAAAAAAAGATAGATACTATAAAAATTCTCTTATCTAAAAGCTAAGTTTGAACAATTTATCCTCTAAGCAGTTCTGTTCTTTTCACTCCGTGTGCTCAATTTGTCACATACTCATTACTAACTTGATTCAAATCATATCCTTGCAGCATTTTTTTTCACAAGAGATGTATATAATTTTTTTGTTATAAATGTATACTTTTATTTATTGTTAATGAGCGAGCGAATTCGACTTTCACGAGTCCGAATGGATCCCGAGAGAGAGAAACTCGTTAGGCATCTTGGAAGAGAAAAAGTGAATTTAGATCATCTCAATTTTTTTTTCTTCTCAACTGTACGAGAGAAAAAAATACAAATATTATAAAAAAAAATTCACACTAATAATCGAGTCTTATTAATAATTTTTTTGTATTTTTCTCTCTCTTACAATTGATTACTTAAAAAAAATTGAAAAAATCCAAATTCAGAAAGACAATAATTTATATGTTGGAATGTAGTCAATATCTTTAGAGTCGGGTTATCAATCATTTTCTAATTGAAAATTGCTAGTTGTACATTCCCTGCTCTCACATAATTCATATTTAGATGTATGTAGCAGAATTATAATATAGATGTGCAGAAAATAATGTGAGAGTAATTATAATTATATGATAAAAATTGTTTAGATATGATCAGATGATGTGTAACATTATTCTTTTTAACTTAAATTATGTATGTGTTTACTATTTATTTATGTATTTTACAATGGATTTTTTTGACAAATGGATAGAGGAATTGGAGTTCTTTTTGCAAAGTGAGTAAAAAAATTCACATAATTGGTGGCAGGGGAATAGTTGGGGGTAAAATTACATAATCTAAGCAATACAAATTAAAACTCTAAAACAATGCCAATGTGATTCATAATTTACATTAGGAAATTGAGTAGTGGGGGTGCGACCATCCCTGAAGGCATAACATGGGTGTCTACCCTTAATTGGTGGTCTTGTGTTAGGACTTAAACTTGGAACATAGGATATTCTACTTAACACATGTCATAACTCTTAACCTTCAATGTGATCATTAGGTCAAAGTCGCTATTGGAACTAATTATTTTAGGAAAAATTACATACACACTGTCTAAACTTTAGCCTATTTTTGAAGAGAAAAAGTGATGGAAGTGGAACCAACCCATCATGTAATAATTAGCTGAAAAGATAATTTACATATTGAAATATAGTCAAAATCTTCAAAGTCGGGTTACCAATAATTTCCTAAGCTAAATTATGTATGTGTTTATATATTTATTTATTTATTTTGCAATTTTTATGACAAAGGGATAGGAGAATTGAAGTTCTTCATGAAAGGTGAGGAAAAAAATTCACATAACTGGTGGTCTTGTAGTAGGATTTAAACTTCGAACATAGGATGTTCTACTTGATACTTGGGATGACTCTTAATCTTTACTGTGATCATTAGGTCAAAGCATCAATCAGAATTAATTATTTTAGAAAAAATCACACACACCGTCTTAACTTAACCTTGTTTTGAAGTAGTCCCTTGAATTTTATTTAAATTTGGGTGAGAAGTCCTTAAACATTAATTTTAAGATTTGTAATTGACCATTCAATTCACTAATTAAGTTAAAACTGGTCATGGCATGACATGCTTGCATTATTAATGCATATGTCTATTCTGGACCGTGATCTGGGATCTCGTCTAGTTGGACCAATCAGACACACGTATAACTAGACTCTGTCCCGGACGACGTAGCTGAGGCCTAGAGGGTAGTCCGGACCTCAGACCCATGCCCATTGAGCAACGTTCGACCATAATATCAAGATTACTAGATATGTGCAGAGGATATATCCTGAAATACCGTAACTGTCAATCATCTATTTACGATATTATAGGACTAATGACTGTCTCTGATTGATAAGTAGCTCTCGTATTAAGAGTTCCCAACTTATAGGGATTCATCCCAATAATAGTGGAAAAGTAATCCTTGCTAGGATACTAATTCTAAATACATGTATTCAATAAAGATTGCATGAAGATTCTATACACACTCTATAAATACAAGGCTAAGTAGCCTTAATCAGGTATGAGTAAATTACTTAATATACACTGTCTTATTTGTGCACAGCCTAACTTGAGCATTGAAGTCTCTTTGCAGGTACCCACCCCCTTATCTCAACACGCTCGACTGCTGCTGCATAAGGAGGAAACCACCATATACGTGCCTATCTTAAGTACCCTCTGAATCTACTTCAGAATATTGACGCCGTCTTTGGGAATCGTAAACCTCTAATCCCACGAAAACATGATGAACACACGTCAACACTCAAAAAGTGACGCTGCACAACCTCCTATGGAACAAAGACAGGAACCAGTAGTGCAGCCTCCTCTAGAACCAGCAGCGCGGCCCCTTCCTCAACCAGCTCCAGCGGCTGAAGCTTCAGCTGTTAGGGACCAAGTGCACGTCTCAGAACTACTGCGCAATGGACATGAGACTTCACTTTTTGAAAAAAAATCCTCTCCCGTCGCACAGAAGATCCGTCATGGATAGACTTACCCACCCCGGAGATAGAGCCAATAACATCGCTCAAGTGTCTATGGGTCTAGTGCAATCACGTCTGGGCCCTCAAAATAACAACACTGCTGACCATGCTTCTAGCCGGTCCCCTTCCTGCTCTGAGATGACTAGAAACCGCCTCCAAGAATTGATAGCCCAACAAATGCGGCAACTCGATGAACAACGCTGCCAATTGGATGACCAGTGGTGTCGAATCGACGAGCTAGAATGGTCAATACACATGGAGGATGTCCACGAGAAGCGGAATGTGGCTAACCATCAGAGGAGGCCACCACAAGATGAAGACAACCATGTCGTTGAAAATAACATTCCGATTCCTGATGTTTACAACAGTCCATCTCAGATGAACTAATGGCTCACCGAATCCCTAGAGGCCTTAACCCCTCCTCCAATCTTGAACAATATGATGATACGACAGACCCGCAAGAGCACCTCGATGCCTATGTCCACTCTATGCAGTTCCACGACAGTTCCCCAGAATTGCTTTGTCGGGATTTCCCTCTCTTCTTAAAGAAGGGCGCCCTCCGTTGGTATTCCACTTTGCAATGAAGGTCTATCATTGAATAGAATGACCTCACGCAGCACTTCCTATCACATTACACCACTGCTAAGGAGCAACCCAAATCAGGCGACTCTCTTTCCGGGATTTGTCAAGGGAGCAACGAGTCCCTTCGCAAATATATTAAGATATTCAGTAGCGCCCTTGCTCGCGTGGCCAGCCCGGATGATCGGATCACCCTTCATTATGCCCGGAGCGGCCTCTGGACTGACTCTGATTTCTTTCGGTCTTTGGCGAAGAAGAAGATGGAAACTATGAATGAGTCCCATGCTCGCTCCGCAAAATACATTGAGTTGGAAGAAGCCATTAAGGACAAAGAGACTTTGGAAAATAGTGAATCCACTTACCAGAAAAATAACTGAAGCTCTATCCACCCTCAGAATTTCGCAAAAAGTGATGCTCACCAGCCCAAGTATTCCAACTACACTCCATTGAATGCCTCACGAGGAACTATTCTCAAAGAAGTACTTTAGACCAAGTTCCAGAATATTAAGAGGTCACCACCTCTGAAAAAGGTGAATGACCATTCCAATTACTGTAGTGGCATAAAGGCTATAGCCACGAAACAGAATAATGTCACCAGCTCTGGGATGTCATCGAGTCTTTTATTAAGGAAGGTCGACTTCAAAAGTATATCATCGGGATCCAGAATAATGATAACCCCGGGAGACACAGAGAATGAATACGTAGTTGTAGCCCCAGGCGAAGTCTGATCCAGTGACAGAGGAGGAGGAGGTACGCGTAAAATACACTAAGAGCATGTGCACTCTATCACCAAGTAATATAGGACTTGAGTCTCAGTTATCGATCCCACGAGGAATAAAGAAAACAAAAGCCCTTTGTATCCGTCAAAAGTGTATGAAGAGATTCAAGTTAAAATCAAAATAAACAAATAAAGAAAAATAATGAACAATCAAACAAAAAATAGATAATCAATGAGAGAGAGACTAGGACACAAAGTTCACTTGAATCCAATTATTCATATTTTCTTTCATTTATAATGTAAGGTAATTCTTTTGCCAATATTCTTTTACCTGCTATTGAATTCCAATGGTCATGAATGAAACAATATTTTATTCCTAAATTAAATCACTTATTTGGTCATTTAGTTGAATTAATTAGGAATGCATTAAGTTTCAATTCAAGAGATGAATTAACATACCTGTTAATTCTATTAGTAGAAAAAATTAATGTTTGGTCATTCACCAATCTAATTGATAACACTGTATTTTATACATTTTGTAATCCTCTTACTAGGCTTCTTAAGGTTCAATTAGGCTTAATTAAGTTGGTTTTGATACATTTTATGATTTTGAGCCGAATTGGATAATTAAATAAATTATTGCATAAATTAGCCTTAATTATCTCTTTGGAAGTGTTTAGTAAATTGGCTATAACTTGAGTTGCAAATATCTGATTGATGTGATTTTGGTCTTGTAAGAAAGCTAAGACAATTCCCTACAACTTTCATGTTGAACACTTTTCCAGAATCGGACTCCTTGGAGGTGAAATTGAGCTTTGAAGTCAGAATAGAGGAGCTGAAACCGGGTCTAAACACTCTGCAGTAATTGGACCATATCTTGAGTTCTAGGCATGATTTTGGACTGAAACCAAAGCCATTTTAAAGCAAAAATCCAAGCCTACAACTTTCATGAAGACCACTTCTCTCAAAAATGTAAAAATGACTGGATGCACGGTTGTGTATTTACTCAATTGTTATTTAAAAAAAAAAAAAATAAAAAGAAAATGTCTTAAACGTCACGGATGACGTTTTTCACATAATATAATAAGTGGCTCCTGTAGCCATCAAATTGCCTATAAAAGGCATTGAATTGGAGAAGCACATACACATTCAGAATTCAACGAATTCAATTCGGAGAATTGAGGGAGAGAATTGGTGGGGAGGAGAGGGAGAGAGGCTTTTGGGCAGTGCCCTGCTTCTCTCCTCAGTCTCCCTCCAATTTCTTTTCTCTCTCTCTCTCTCTTTTTTCTCTTTTCTAGTTTATGTGTAAATAAGTTTTAGTCTACTTGGGTCAAAGTGTGAAACTCTTGGTAATAAAATAAAGTTAGATTTATTCCTCTCTTGTGCTTTAATGATTTATATTTTTAAGTAGTTATTATGCGTGTTATATTTTGTTTCTGATAATTTAGAAATTACCCTTGTAAATAGGAGTTCTTGATTTATTGTAGACAAAATATTGGCATAGTAAATGCTTTAACCCATTTACAAGTGGTAGTAATAATTAAAGGAAATATAATATAATCACGTATATTATTTTATTTCGTATTATATTTTGTTTCCTATCAATTTAGAAACGCTCCTTGTAAAGTGAAGTTCTTGATTTGTTGTAAACAAGAGATTGACACAATGAATGCTTTAACCCATTTACAAGTGTTGGTGTTAGAAACTCTACTTATAATGTGGAGATCTTGATTTATTGTAGACAAAATATTATCACAGTGAATGCTTGATCCCATTTATGAGTGATGATATTAATGGATGATTAAAGGAAACATAATATAATTACGTATATTATTTTAATAGACTTTTAACGTTGTATTTTCCGATTGGAACCTCCATGTTGCGATGATTCTAATTGAGTTATAAAAAGAATTAATCTTACTTTTTCTTTATTTACCAAGAGTGGATCATTTTACCCAAGTAAATAATTTTTACCGTAGTAACAAAATATTTACCTTGCCATAATTAATCTTCATCAATTCCCTGTGGATCGACCTCGGACTCACCGAGAAATTTATTACTTGAGATAACTTGCACTTGGGTTTGTAAATGCAACAATTAAAAAGTGTGCATCATTAATCCTAGGCTTACCATATAGATCCACTCATTGAATGCGGATGGTCACTAGTCAAACAATGAATTATCACATGTCAAAAGTGATCAAGTTATGACAAAAATGCAAGCAATGTGATAAACCCTAAAGAAATTACCTTGATCAAATTAGAAATCAAACTCAAATAATTAGGAAAACTAGATCTCACATAGCTCTAGTTATGGGTTTAGCTACTTGTGAACACCCAATTTTGTCCAGTACATTTTGTAAAAAAATAAAAATAAAAATAAAAATAAAAATAAAAAAAATAATAAAAAGACTCATCTTTCACTTAGCAGCCCATTGGCCCATTAACCCCTAAACTAACCCATTAACCCCTAAACCAACCCATTAACCCATAACCCATGATCCATCCCTTTAACCCACAACCCATATGTCAAGACTTATCCTAAACAAACCCCACTAATTATCCTAATTTCTAAGTACTTATCCTAATTTCTAAGTACTTATCCTAACTATCCTTAACAAACTTATTCTGAACTAACCAGTACTTATCCTAAACCAACCACAACTTATCATCCTAAACAAATCTCAATCACACTTCAACTCAAACACTTCAGCCTAATCCCCTCCTATATAAACACATAACCCACACACAGAAAAAATACTCAGAACCTGATATACTTTCAGCCTTGATACACACAGATTACGATCATCACAAGCCATATTTTCTCACTCACGTAGCTTACCCTTACCTCTGCCAAAATTTTTCATAATCATCATCTTCAACTTTTACCATAGCCACCATCTCAGCCAAACAAAAGCCCCATTCACGTTAAACCACCATCTTCATCAACCATTTGGCCATCACACTATAAGTCCTACCCATCACCCCTCACATACATCTTTATCTCCATCCACTAAACAATCATCACCATAACCACCCTCTGTTTACACTTTCATTACAATCTTCCTCAAGCCATTAACCACCTGTCTTTGCAACCTCCACAACAACCGAATCCCACCGTCCTCAACTCCTCCATAAGAACCATGACCCAACAGTCCAGCTAGCCCAAGGCCCGGAGCTCCACCAAAATCGCTGCCACCGTATCTTGCAGCCACCGAACTGCGACCCAAGAACCTCTACCCTTAACTCACTCTGTTTTCGCAAACCTTGAAGACCCAGCCATACCCGATCCATCTATTGCCAGACTCGGGCTCCAGCCGTTCTGCCTCTGTGCCGTAGCCACTGTCCAGATCCGAGTCGTTCACTGTTGCCGCCTCATCGTTCCACGTCGTCAAACTAGAAGCCGCCCGAGCCCGCCGACCATTGCTGTTGTGGTGGGCGATCTTCCGGTGAAACCAGCATCAAGACCAGTGCCGGCAGTCCTCGCTGTCATGCATCAGCTGTTGCACCTTCGTCCCTGCTCTCCGCCGGCCGACGGTCGCTCCCTTGGATCTCTGGATGTTTTCTGCATAATAGCAAAGAAAGGAGCCAAAATAACCCCCCATTTTGTTTAGACCGTAAGCTTTTTTTTTTCTTCCTGCTTTGAGTTTTTTTTTCTTCTTAAAGGGAATTGGGCTAACTTAATGGGCCAAATTAAATTTTTTTTAAATGAAAATAAAGTTAAAAAGAATTGAAATAAAAGAAATAAGAATAGTTAAAAAATTAAAAAAAAATTAAAACGGGGTTTATCTGAGTTGGGACAGCTCGCTAACCCTTGTGATCATCTGAGTTACGATAACTTGATGATTCAATAGGTGATGTCTCTAGCATGACCCGAGCTTCACCTATTGAATCCTTAATTTGATTAACAGAGTTGCGATGACTCGTTAATTCAAATTTTTCTTAAAATATATATATAATTAAATTATTTTTTAAATAAAATCGACCCATTTTTTAAGATAATTTTAAATAAATCTTTTTAACAAATTTGATAATCAGTGAGTGACGTCTCTAGCGTGACGCGAGTTTCACCTATTCAAACTTTGATTTGATTAACGAAGTCGCGATGACCTGTTAATTCAAATTTTTATAAAATAAAAATTATAATTTATTTAATTAAAATCAACCAACCAACATGACGTATATTTTCCTATAACTCATTAATGAAAATTTTGAAACTAATAATTAAGTAACTGAAAAATAAGACACATGTCATGTTTCTATTGGAGACAAGCACCATAAGCACCTAAGGAACTTTACCTAAGTTTTCTCCTTTATTTAATTAAAATCAACCAACCAACACGTATTTTTTAGGGAACTACGTGACTTTAATTTCCTCATTGCAGCCGGGGATACGTACTGCCGCGATTTTTTGGTAGCGACAGATGGCGACTCCACTGGGGACATTCGGAGAGTCAGGCCTGTTGTTGTTAGTTGTGCAAATTATTAATAATCTCTTTTTATTTATTTTACCTCATTTTGTCCTTATTTTTGTTTTCTTATTTATTTGTAAATAGATTTTATTTAGTACTTTTATTTACCACGTTTCATGTTCAATTCATTTCCTAATTCCTAATCAGTTCAGAGACCTAGCTCCACACTTCCACTTTACCTATCCTCTGGCTCTCACTCTCTCAGTCGGCTCAACACTCTCTCTTCTCCTCTTCTCCATGCACCACGCATGCTGGCTCAGTCGCTCACCATCACTGAACGCTCAATCCCTCATCTCCTCTCCTCCTCCACGCGCAGCTGCACGCCCTTCGTGACCAGTCCCTCTCCTATGCTGATTTCTACTAGGTAAGAAGGGTTTCAGGGTTAGATCTGAGGCTTCATAGCATTCCAATCAAATTTTTTGTGATTTTGAGAATGAATCTGCATACATTTAGTTAGATCCATTATAGGCACAAGCCAGGTAAATCAGGTAACACAATTTTTCTTTGATTTTATTCCTGACAGCAGATTGAGAAATGGTCATCTTATTATTGAGAAATGGCCTTCATATTTAGATTTCCTGTATAAAATTGATGAGTCCACTAATTGTATCATGACTTTTATATATGTTCTCAGAATGAATTCCATCAAAACTCTCATTTCTGTTTGAGTAAATCACAGATGAAACCCCCCTACTTGTATTACGGGAAGTAATACAAGTGCATCCCTCTTATTTTTTATATTTCATGGACAACCTTTATCATTATTTATATTTCATCATAAGTCTGATTTTTTTATTTTTATTCAGATATGTGGATCTTAAAGTACACTATGTTCTGGATGCGTTTACTTGAAAGTGGCAAGGCAAAGTAAAAAATCATTGTCAGTGTCTCAGTGGAAGTTCTGGTATTTATTAGCAATGTACTGATCATATCATTAAAGTTAAGATCAATATCAAAATCCTTACTAGGAGACCAGTTGAGTTTCTGGTTTACATCATATATCTCATAGATAATATTGTCTAATTGTTGGGCCTATCTACATACTTATATGTTGACATGACTAAGTTGACTAGGTTTCTATTCACATGTTAGGTTTCTAGGTTCTAGCACATTATTGATTTAAAATCTCTCTGATATAAATTAGTTGCACGCATGCAGCTCCCATTTATAATTTTCCCTTCACAAATCCTCTGCCTTTATTTTCAGGGTGTTAGCCATACCATTGAATTAACAGACCCCACCTTACTATTGACTATTGAGCATAGAGAGCATTGCCTGTTATGTAATTTTAATGAGATTTTTCAGAATATCATATCGTATAATAGTCTGTTTACTAATAATATTTGTGAGGTGGAAATTGCCTATATGGCTGCTTCAACTATTGTTTCTAGAACTAGAAAGGACAAGTAACATGATAAGCTTTTCTTTAGTACCGTAATAAAATATTGCCTTAATTGCAATTCTAAACCCTCTATCTTAACAAAGCAAATGATTTGACCCTTCTAGTTTTAAAATGAACTATTTAATTCTTTTATGTTTATTGACTTATTTTATTTTCATCATAATCCAGAACATATGTCGACAAGAGTTATTTATTATATAAATAGTTGGAATAAGGAAGTCATGTAATTTCTATATAATTTCACTTATATAATTTCACTTAACCTCATTAGAGGTGAATCATTTCTCTTTAAGTCCAATATTGGAATGGCTATGTTATTTGTATCATGATGAGATGCACCTAAGTCCAATGAGTAATTTTTGTTTAGGACACTAATAGGAAAAACTAATTTGGAGTGTATATTTCATGCTTAGCAAAAATTGATTATATGCTGCCACATTAGTTTTGGAGTGTATATTTCATTAAAAAATATTTCGTGATTTAATACTTTTTTGACTTGTTTTATAATAAAAAATTATTATGCTATAATGCTTGGGGGAGCTCTGAAGGACTGTACTATAATGCTTGTGAGTAAGATAGCTAACTTTATTTCCACTCCCTTTGATATTTCCTATGTTGCATTCTGCTAAGTGAAACTTTGTTGATAATGTCTGATTATAGTGTGAGCAACAACATAGAAATTTAAGGACCTTGGAAACTATCTTTATCTATAGAATCCAATATCTTTCTTTTAATACCATGTGGATTTTTTCCTTCTCCTTTTGTTTGTGAGTGTGGGTTGTCTACATATTTAAGATCTTACTTCTATCACGTATGAAACATGTTGTACTTATGATACAGGTATAGTTAATGTTTTCTTCACTTGAGGGAACAATGTCATCTGCTTCTCGTCCCCTTAATGAATTCAATGAACAAGCGCTAATAGATTCAAGTCACCTTGGAGATAATAGAGTTGATAGTGATCAAAATAAAGATCAATATGATAATGGTTGTGCCATTATTATTAAGAAGAAGAGGCAGAAGACATCGGCTGTTTGGAAAGATTTTGATGAAACAGAAGTATCTCAAAGAGTGACGAAAGTTGTTTGCAAGTACTGTAAAGAGCATTTTGCTTGCACAGGGAAGGGAGCTAGCACTAGCCATATGAAGAGACATACAGATTCTTGCATGCAAAGGAGGTTGCACATGGCTTCACAAAAGAAGCAACCCACCATTCCATTTCAAGCTTCCAGCTTAGGTATTAATCCATTTATAGCACCTGGTGTTAAGTATTCAAATGAAAAGATGAGAGAGATAATTGCTACCACAATCATGGTACATGAGTACCCTTTTAGCATTGTTGAGGATGAAGTTTTGATGTGGGCCTTCCAATATGCTAATCCTGAATTTCATAAAGTTTCTCGCAAAAACAACTAGGAGTGATTGTTTAGCAATATATGAGGTAGAGAAGAAAAAATTGAAGGCTTTGTTAAAAGGTGTAAGCAAGATTAGTTTGACTACAAATATGTGGAAATCAAGTCACCAACTAACTGAATACATGGTTATCACTGGTCATTTCATTAATGCGGGGTGGAATCTTCAAAAGAGGGTTTTGAGTTTTGTGAAAGTGTCTGCTCCTAGACGTGGAATTGATGTGGCAGATACTATTTTCAAGTGTCTAAAAGCTTGGGGGATTGAAAACAAAGTGTTTTATGTGTCAATTGATAACGCTTCTTACAATGACTCATGCCTCAGGACTCTTAAGGACAATTTATCACTCAGTAGTAAATTAGTCCTTGGTGGTAATTTGTTTCATGTTAGATGCTGTGCACACATTCTAAATTTATTGGTGCAGGATGACCTTGGTAGAATTAAGGATATCATTCATAATGTTCATGAGAGTGTCAAGTATATTAATTATAACGATTCAAGGTTGAAGGCATTTTGTTATATTGTTGAGCAGAAACACTTGAAAGAAAGAAAGCTCATTATTGATTGTTCAACAAGATGGAATTCTACCAATAAAATGTTGTCTACTACTTTGAAGTTCAAGATTGTCTTTCCAGTAGGGGTGGAAACAGGCCAAGCCAGGCCAAGTTTTGTCTTAAACAGGCTTGGCCTGTATCTCAATTATGAGGCCTGAGCTTGACCTATAAGCCTGTAATAGGCTGATTTTTAAGGCCTGACCTAACCTTTTTAAAAGTCTAACTTGGTCTGAAAGCCTATTTAAAGGCCTACTTTGCAATGAAGTCTTTAAATAGGCTAACAGACCTACTTTTAAATAGGTCAACAGGCCTTTATATAGATTAACAGACCTACCTTTAAATAGGTCAATATGTCTTACATAGGCTAACAGACTTACCTTTAAATAAGTCAATATGCCTTTACATAAGTTAACAGGCTTAACCTTGAAATAAGCCAACGGGCCTACTCAAAGCCAATAGGCCTTTGTTATAATTTAACACTCATCTTCTAATTTTATAGATGCTCACTACTTTCTTACTCTAGTTTTTGGTCGATGTGGGACTTGGAGATATACCAAGTTGCTCATTTTCTTACTTTAGTCTTTCAAGTCCCACATCGACCAAAGATCAGAGTAAGAAAATAGTGAGCATCTATAAAAGTAAGGGGTGAGTGTTATAGATGTTCACTACTTTCTTACTCTAGTCTTTGGTCGATATGGGACTTGGAGATATATTAAGTTGCTCACTTTCTTACTCTAGTCTTTCAAGTTCCACATCGATCAAAGATCAGAGTAAGAAAATAGTGAGCATCTATAAAAATAAGGAGTGAGTGCTAACTTATTATTTTTATTCTAATAAATATATTATATTAAATATATTAATAAATATGTTATTTTTATTTTAATTTACTAACTTAAGTTTTAATTATTGACTTTTATTAAAATTTAATTAAAAAATATATTAATATATTATAATAAATTAATAATTATAATTATAATTTATAATTATTATAATAATATATATTATATTATATATAATTAAATAGGCCAAGCCTACTACTGAGACTTAAAAGGCCTATTAGATGGTCTGAGGCCTGACCTTTTTAGTTAAACAGACTTTTGAAAAAGTCTTGGCCTAACTTATTTAGTAAACAGGCTAGGTCGGCCAGTTCAAGCGGGCAGAACCCATAGGCCCCGACGGCACATGACCTATTTCCACCCCTACTTTCTAGCTTATAAGGAAAGAGAGCCACATTATGACTATAAACCATCTCAAGAGGATTGGGAAAATGTTTAGAAGGTTTGTCAACTTTTAGAAGTGTTCAATCTAGCCACTCATGTCATCTTAAGCAGTGAGTATCCAACTGCAAATTTGTGTCTTCTTGAAGTCTGGAGGGTGAAACGAGTAATTGATAAAGCCGCAGAGGATGATGATTACTTCATGAGAGAAATGGCAGCTCCAATGAAAGCAAAATTTGACAAAATATTAGGGGGAATGCAATATGCTAATGGCCATTGCAAGTATTTTGAATCCTAGGTGCAAATTTCATATTGTTAATTATTACTTTCTGTTGATATATGAACCAGATTATGTGGCTAAAGAGAATGTGGATAGGGTGATGAATGCATTGGAAATATTATATGATGAGTATGTTGACTTCAGTAAGGAAGAGGCATCTGCTAGTGCTAGTGGTGAAGTTGATAATGGTGGCAACAACTTTTCTACCAATGTGCTTAGTTCTTCAATTGTCACTGGATTTGACCAAATCATGAGTATTGTTCGTGAAAAGCAAGCAATTCCCCCAATAAAATCTGAATTAGAAGCTTATCTTGAGGAGGGTCTTTATATTCCTGATGGTATTTCTAACTCATTCAGTGTCTTGGAATGGTGGAAAAATAATAACTTAAAATATAAGATTTTATCAAAGATGGCTACTGACATTCTAGCTATTCCAGTCTCAACAGTAGCATCAGAGTCCACATTTAGTGCTGGAGGAAGAGTTATTGATGAATTTCGTTCTTGATTGAATGAAGAATCTATTGAAGCACTCATTTGTGGTGGCGATTGGCTTCGCAACAAGTATAATTTGAAGAGACAACAAAAGGTACAAATTTTAGATATTAAAATAATACTTCCTTTTTCTTGTAGTTGTTAAATTGTGCTATGATCTAATAATATAATTAATTTGTTTTTTAAAGGTGTTTGAACAAGAAGAAGAGATCACCTTGAAGATTTGACACTTTGTTGGTTGGTTGGCTGGTTGCACGTTGACACTTTGTTGATTGATTGTACTTTGCTATTTAGATTTAGTTATTGTGTTGTGTTGTTGAATTTGATCATGTGATAATTGGATAATTTGGATTTGTCATTATTAAGATGTATCATTGATCTTGAGACTATGATGTTGATGATAATATGATGTTGATGATGAGTGATGACCAATTGGTTATGAATGTGATGTGAGAACAAGCTTGAAAGAGGTGTTTTATGTGCTTGAAAGAGTCCTATTTTTTTTATGCTCAAGTGACTTGAAAAAGGTCTTTGAATTTGATGAATTTTGTGTGTTATGGTTGTGTATGATTTAATTATGTAATTATATTTTATTTAGTCTAATGAGTAATTAGTAATGGTATTTAGAAACAGAAGTTGTACTTAAATGTTAATTTTTTTTTCAATGGCCTTTCAAGGTCTGTTTGAAGGCTTAGGCCTATTTTAGGCCTATATGAAGGGCTTGGTCTGCTGGCCTATTTAGAGGCCTTAATATAAATCAAGTTTTCTAAACAGCCTTCAGGTCAGGTCAGACTTCTTAAACAGGCCAAGTCAAGCCCCAAAAAAAGCTTTTTAATAAGTAACAAGTCAGTCTCAAGCCAAGTATTTGTAACACAGTCGACCTGTTTAGTGTGAAGCCTGACCTGACCTGACCTGTTTCCATCTCTATTAACTACCGATATAAGACCAGATAAGGGGTATGCTTGGTAAGTATTATGGGGTGAAAGATAAAAAAAATGAACATAATAAAAAAAGAAAAGAAAAAAAAGAAAGAGAGAAATAAATGAGTTATTTCTCCGCTTGTTTAGTATCATTAAATAAAAAAGAATGGATAGTTCTATATATATTTTTTAGTTTCATGAAAGAAAAGAATGAAAATTAATATAAATAAAATACATCAAATTATTTTATTACCCTTTATCTAATAAATTTTATTTACATGAAAAAGTTATAAAATAGGTAAAGTAGGGGGGAAAATGTGAGACTCACACAAACACTTTCATTTCCCTCCCAATCCTTCCTATGAGAAAAAGATGTTGAAAACATGGGACCTATGGAAAACTCAGCCTTCCAACTCTCTTCCACCTAACAAACCAAACAAGGGAGTGGTCCTTTTTTTTTCCCAATTTCCTTTCTATTCCAATCAAAAAGTTCATACCAGATCCTACGTGGATTTGAACATTTTTTAAGACCTTTACTAGCTAATATAAATGAAGTTAATTTGAGAAATTTTGTATTGAAGTCATAGAAAAGTCAAGCTCACCAGAGCTCATCAAAGCCGCAAGTCAAGCTCATCACAAATCATCAAAGCCAAGTGCATGATTTCCTCCATTTCAATCAATTCTGTTTCATTCCCTTTAATGTACATTTATGTTCATAATATTGTGTCATCAATTCTTGTATTTGATTTTTGAATCTCTACCATCGTCAACTTGCTGAATATATATATATATAGTGTAACAGTTCCTTAAAAATATATATACAATCATCATTCTTCGAAGTTCTTGTATTTTGTAGGTTAATTAAAAGAGCCAAACATTTCATCATTGATTTGGCTATCAACCTTGGCGTGATATTATTTTTATTTAAGTGGGCTACGTATTAAAATTTACTTCTCAGGTCTCAATAATGGAGATAGGTAGAGACTAGAAAGCAAGAGGGTTGCTACCAGAGTGATACTTAGTACCCGTGATCCTTAAGCTCGGAATTATAAACACTGGATTGATATGGACATGGCATGCAATTTAGCTCCTACAAGGTATATAGTTATATACATAGTCAGAGTCACAGAGAGAAATTAAGAAAAATGTTTGAACTCCATGAGTTAATGCATTCACTGTTCATGCGAGATGACAATATCAATTTACTAACCAGTTGGAGAAAGAGTGACGATAATATGTACCCAGCAGTGCCGGTGTGGTGCAGGAGACAGACTCGCGTCGAGTAATGTTTTGGCTGTCAACATTTATTGACAGACCATGGACACAGGTTATAATCAATCATCAGAGTACTTTCAACAAACGGTAGAAATAAGTTAGACAATCCGTTAAGAGCTTATGACTTGACCTGCATGAGGTTTATTTTTTGAAAAGTTTTTTTTAGTTAAGAAGGCTAAGTCTCAGGTCATTTAATGACCATTTAATAAGTTTTAAGTCTGACAGGTTGATTTACTTATTTAATTATATATAATATAATATATATTATTATAATAATTATAAATTATAATTATAATTATTAAAATAATTATAAATTATAATTATAATTATTAATTTATTATAATATTTTAATATATTTTTAATTAAATTTTAATAAAAATTAGTAACTAAAACTTAAGTTAATAAATTAAAATAAAAATAATATATTTATTAATATATTTAATATAATATATTTATTAAATGAAAATAATAAGTCAACACTTATTTCTTTATTTTTATAGATCTTACTATTTTTTTACTCTAATTTTTGGTTGATGTGGGACTTGAAAGATTAGACTAAAAAAGTAAGCAACTTGGTATATCTCTAAGTTCCATATTGACCAAAGACTAGAGTAAAAAAATGATAAGTATCTATAAAATTAGAAGATGAGTATTAAATTATAACATAGGCCTATTAGCTTTGAGTAGACTCATTGACTTATTTCAAGGTTTAAGCCTGTTAGCTTATGTAAAGACATATGACTTATTTAAAGGTAGGTCTATTAACTTATGTAAGACATGTTGACTTATTTAAAAATAGATCTGTTAGCCTATATAAAAATCTGTTGGCCTATTTAAAAATTGGTCTATTAGCCTATTTAAAGGTCTCATTACAAAGTAAGTCTTTAAATACACTTTTAGGCTAAGCTAGACTTTTAAAAAAATCAGGCCAAACCTTAAAAATCGACCTATTATAAACTCATAAATCAGACTTAAACCTTATAATTAAAATACAAATCAGACTTATTTTCACCCATAACCCCTAACCACAGACTTTCAAATTATTGGCATGAGATTCCCATTATTGGATACAATACAATTAATCACAATGAGTTAATTAATTAATTTGAACTCAGTCTTGAGATGATAATGCTATGGAAGATAACTAATTATATATATAAGCCTCCAGAATGGTTTGATTGATACTCCAAAGTAAAACTGTAGCTAGATAAAGAATTCATTGGATTGATGTTTTTAATCCTAAGTGGTTGATTTAGTTTACACTACAAGAATTTTATAAATTAGCTATCAAATTTAGTTACGAAAATTTTTTATAGCTAATCTGTAGTTACAAATTAGTTATAAATTAAATTTTCATAGTTAAATTTTAAATACAAAAAATAAAATTTTATTAAATAAATAGTTACCGATTAATTACGATTTAGTTATGAAATTTAGTTACAGAATAAAATTCTTTAACTAAATTTTAAATCATAAAAAAAAATTTTTATCAAATAAATAGTTATGAAATTGCTATAATTTAGCTATGAAAATTTAGTAAAAAAAATTATTTTATAATTAATCCATAACTAATCTGTAACAAATCAACTATTGATTAGTTATCAAAATTTTCTGTAACAAATTAGTTACAAGTTAGCTACCAAAATTTTCTATAATTAAAATTTAATTGCATAATATTTTTTTTACCAAATCAGCTCTCTTTGTTCTTTAATCTCATAGGCGCGCCCAAACTCTCTGTAACACTTTCCCAAATCTCAAATCCATTACCTCCGTGCGCGCGCGCCCTCCCTCCCTCCCACTTACGTCTGTCACCTCATCCGTTCCCTCATTACTAGCCATACATATGTACTTGCAAATTCCCATTCTACCTCATTCTCTCACTCAAACCCTAGTGTGACGATTACTGCTTGCTGGTTCGTGTGTGTTCTTCCTTGCTTGCTGTGAGCCTACAACTTCAATTTGTGCTTGCAACTTCGATTGGGTGGTGGTTCGAAGTTGGTTGTGACTTGCTGGTTAGAACTTCAATCTGTGCTTCTCTTTAGTGCTTAGCTAATGGTCTTTTTAAGGGGGTTGCCATTTCAGATTCACATAGAGATTGTTATTGAAAGTGTTGAACTTGTTTTAAGTTTCTATGACCCAGAAATTCGAAGAACCTAATTTAATTGCATTTGGTAGCCTACAGGATCTAATATTGACTACCGTCAGCTTTTGTGTACAAAGTTGGTTTACAGGGTTTATTTGGTTTTCTTTCTCGTTATTCTAACTTGAACAATTTCTCCATTCTAGAAATGGAGATTTTTGTGTTTTAGGCGTGAAAACTTTCCATCTGGAATTTATGGCTCTGCGCTTATAAAAGATAAGTTGTAAGAAGATTTGGTGAAGCCCAAGTGTGGCCAGTCCAAAGACTTGAAAAAAGATTGGCTTGCAACTCTCTACGATATTCATTTCATTTATTTTTTTCAAGGAGATAATATGGTGTATAGAAGGAAATTATTCGTTTGCTATCTCTTAGTTTCTATCTTTTACTTTGAAGATTTGAAGGTCTTCTTAGTCAGTGCTTGTTTGTTAGATTCTCTATTCATTGCTCATGTCTAGACTGTGTACATACTATTTTAAGGTGCACAACCCAACACACACGTGCTGTAAGTTAGGATCACTTGATACCAGTGTTAGAGTAAAGTGTAAAAGTCTTAAAACAAATTTTAGACCCTTGATTTAGTTTTCATGTAATGGTTGAGTCATTGATTAAGAATGACAAACCATTTCTCATGTTGCTTATTTAGAATCTGTTTGTTCTCTCTTACATGATATCTCATTTTCCCTATCCAAAATTTTTCCTAGAGTATATGAATAAGGTAGCAAATTCCATTTCTCCCAGGAATAGATTATGATCTTGCCAAGAAGTGTACATGAATACACTTCCCTTGGAGATTTTGAAACATAGGGAGCTATGTAGTAGTAAAATTTTCTGATCCAGCCCATATGCTTTGCCATACTCTTCTCTCATCAATCCATCCAATTACATATTGAATCTTGTAAAGAGTTCCTTTTCTGTGAGGGAAAGGGGTTGCAGATTCTACAATCCTGCTCATCCTTCCTCCATAGGGATTCCAAATCATCAAGGGGCCATCATCTTGCAGAAAAAATTTCCACAATGCATTGAGTGAATATTCTGGTATCACTTGTCTGACAAAATCTAATTTTGCCTTTAAAAATAACCCATTAAACTAGAAATCAGATCTCTACCATTGTATAAAAAATTACCATTTTTGAGATACCACTTTGATGATATTTGATTTAGGTGGGCTCTCTCAAATCCGGGTGCCCAATGGATTAGTACAACATCTATTTGTGAGCAATTAAAAGCTCTGTTTAGGTTTAATTAATAACCTAATTACACAAGGATGGGGCTTTCTGCTAGAATAATCTCATCGATATAATTTTAAAAGCTGTCCGGCTTTATTTAACAAATCCTATAGAAAATCTGTAATAACATTGATCCTATTCCACTATAATTGTCCCCCAATTAGTAAAGGTAACAGAACATAAACTCAATAAATTAGAGTTAAGAGTGAATCTTACAAAATACTAGTAGTTTAATTACAACTTAAGGTAGTTCCAAGAATAAACCATTATGATATAAGGAGTATGTAGCCTCTGTGATTATAAGAATTTCTTTGTATTTACAGTGTGAATTAATTTAAGGCTCTAAGAAAACTCAATAAGAGAAAAACTTACAGACTTCCAATTGATGGTACTACTGTTTTTGAGAGGACATAGGAAATTGTTTTTCCAAGTGTCCTGTATTATGCTCAATGAGAATTTTATAGGCTGTAAAGAGTACTTTTACAAAGATAACACACAAACAATAACTATTCACCCATGCATTTACCTATATGGTATTAACAGAACAATTTTTTGTAGAAACTTCACCAAATTTCACTTCAGAAACTATATATAGCAGTAGACAGCAGTGATGACAGTATCTTATACCCATGTAAATAGTAGTACTGTCAGCCAAAATATCCTGAGCGTATACACCACCATATACACAGTAAAAGCGTGATATTTTAGTCTCATAAATCCTATATATACAATACAAAGATACAAAATACAGTCTAGAGCATTCACTATGTATTAACTACATAAGTTTCAAGACAAAGTCATTATGTAACAATTTCAGCAGCTGGTCTCCTTCTCAACCTGAGCTCCATCTATGCCTGGATAAATTACTAACTTATAAGATTTTGCTGTCCCATTAAATAACCAAGAATAAGTTAACAGAAAATTCCATAAACATACAAAGAACAATCATAACATCATTATAATTGAAACTAGACTTTCTTGTCAAACTTTATCATCCGATTAGGGGGTGTATGGTGAATCTACTATGATTACACCTTTCACTTAATTCATGCCTCCAACTAAGTAGGGAACTTGAGAGGGGATCCAAGGAGTCCACACTCCCCTTCTGGCCAGTTATCTCAACTTTTGGCATCATAAGATACATTAACATGAATAATAACAATGATTGTATACATGCAAGCATACACAATTTAACAATCAACACACTTTCTGGTTACTTACCTTTAATTTGAATATTATTGGTCTTAAGGCTAAGCTATGGTTCCCTTCTAGCCCTTTACTCCACCCTAACTATCCCAAGGCTTGAGACTTTGCCAATACCTTCCCAAGGAAGTAATCAGGTAGAGAAATTCTTTAAGATTCTAACCATTTTGCTATTTAATTAATATCCTAATTACACAAGGTTTAATTAATTGTTAATTGTGAGCGATATTGTTGTATCAGCCCTCTACCGTAAGAAGTGCTTCTCTTAGTTTATTCTCTCAGATATTCACTTTAGATTTAGGAACTGTCTTAAATGTATAATCATGATCATAATTAATAAAATATATGTTCCAAATTTAGAGTTCCTGGCTCCCTTTTTATGGTGCCAGCCGCTCCAACACTCATCTCAGTCCTATTAAATCTTAATTAATATTAAATTTAACCCTTGTGCCAATGTCTTTTTCCAACTCTTGTCTGAAAAAAGGGTGAAGATAGATGCCTAGTGTACAAGTTGGGAGGTACAGGAATGACTAGGTTTATCTAGTGAGATTCTGAAACTATTATTATCATGTTTATCTCCAATTTTAATTCCCTATGTTTGGTAACTACGTGAATAAGTTCACAGCACCTTAGGTCCTTAACCATATGGAGTAGGGTTGTGGGTAATAATGGAAGCATTTTTTAGGGCTTTATGACTCAATATGAGTAAATGAGACAGTACTAGGGCCTTAAAGTACTTTAAATTGATATTTGTATGGCTTGTAAAGTTATATTAATTTTATGGATAAGCTGTGAATTGGGAAAAAAGAAATGGGTGTTATGCATGTTTCTGAAATAGGAGGTATGCACTGAAAGCATTGCTTAAATTTGTCATCATTTTGAGTAACTGAGACTTAAATGTAGCTTTTTCCACCTCTCCACAAAACTGAAGCTCATTTTTTCCTGCTTTTTTCATCAGGTTAAAGTTGTTATTACTCATTCATGTGTTTTCTCTATGTGTATGTGTGTGTGTGTGTGCGTGTGTGTGTGTGCATGTGTGTTTGCTGAGGAAGCTAATAGTACTTTAAAGTTTCCTTTATATTAACTATTTATGTTTTGAAATGCTTCAACTATTAAAATATTTCAAAAGGAGTGACCCTTGGATGGAAAGAACCGCACCCTACAATTTTGTTAGTTTGGATTCTAGTGTTAAAAATCTAAGTGCATTTTCAGCTGATGAACTTGAGGAAGAACTTTTTAGACTATACCTGAAAATTCGTTTTGAGCCAAGGTGTGCATGTGAGTATATATATAGTATTAACATCTTGCAGTCCTGAAGTAAAAGTTTGTGCAGACATAATTAGACCTGTCTATGTAATATCTACTAGATATCCCATTTTTTCTGATTGTAGCCTGAAAACCTTTTAATGAATTCAAGTATGTATATGCTGAGTCTTGATCATTTAAATGATATAACAAATTCCTTCTTTATAGTTTTTGTTGTGTAGTTCTAGTAGTAATATGTAGCAATGACAGTTGGCCTTTAAAGTGCCATTTTATTGCAGTACTTTTGTGCAATAAAATAGTAGCCATAGACAAATATATATGAAATTGGACCTCACAAATCTCATAGTTCTGATGTCAGAGTTCTCAGCCCCTTTGTTATGTATAAAGTGAGTATGGAATGCAGACGCAGATGAATTGCTAGACTTCTTGCTTACTATCATGACAATCTATCATGCTTAGATTCTAGGTGTCTAGATTATGTGGCATGACTACTGTTGAAAAAGAATATATAAGAGAAATTGTGTGCTTTGTGTACACACTGTCCATCTTAAAGGTGTAGTCATACTTTTTAAATGTGTAGGATGTGTCCATTCACCTGCACAAAGCTCAAGTGTGCTTGCCGTGTTTAGTGGATCACTAACTTGGAGCTGAAAAAAGTATCACTGTCACATGCTAATTCTTTAAATGTCTGTACATAGATCATTTTTCGAGGAAGTTTTGCACATTGATCTATTGCACTGAAGTTTAAATTTACTTTTTTATTTTTTTGTTTTATTTTTGTTTGTTACTTGTTAGCCTTATGGGGAGGGTGTCTAATCCACCTTTTTTGTATTCTTTTAATCCTTATTTTCTTTTCTTCAATAATTTTTTTTAATTGAAAGAAAATTGATCCTGATATCGCCTTCCCTGCAAATAGATGTGGAATCATTTTATAACTCTGCCTATAATAAATTTTCCTATGTTTTCTTGTTATTCAAAGGCAGCCATCTGATTAAAATTTAACACACATAGCACAAAGTCCTTCAAGGATTTTGAGATTATGTATTTGAGAATTCTATGCTGCCTTTTTATTGTGGCGCCTCTGTCCAAATTGGCTATATTGATGATTATTAGATTTTTATTGCTTGAATCTCAATGTAGAATAAAATGATAGGGTACCTTAGATACCTCTTATGAATTTTATTGTCGAAGTTTGTCAGTTGGCAGTTACTAATGTAAGGTTGAAAAGGGTAGGGCTTGAAGTCAAAATAGTGGTTGAATCTATAGGAACAATGGAATATGTTTCAGTTCTTTTAAGTAGATATTTGTTTGGAGTAAAATGTTGATGGGACTAACATGACTTCAGATAGTTTGATAGAAGTTTTGGGGCTTTTGATTTCATGGCAAAGAGAAGGAATATGATTTAGAGTTGTGAAGGAACAAATCGAGGTTTCAGGGGCCTGCTTCATAGGTATGATGACTATGTGTATATATAAATACTCTGTCCGTGCAGAGAAGGCATACATAGGACAAACCTGCCTCACACTCAAATAGTAAATCTCACTATCAAATTTCTTGAAATATAAAGTAGTTTTAAGTTTGAGAAAACGAGAAGTAGTTTTAGACTTGTAAACCTATTAACATACTAATATTTGTTTTCTTCTTCTGGGACCAAATTTCTCACGTAAAAGCTGCTTAATCAGCATAATTAAATCTAATAAATGCACTTGCCAGTCTTAGAAACCCCTTGGAGGCTCTAGATCTTTAATATTTTTTCTTGAAATTTTGATGTATTATGTTTTAGTCTATAAGTAAGAGTAACAGCTTAGATATTAGCATTCATGGATCTAGCATTGCTTCCTCCTCACAGGTTGTTGGTTCCTCCAAAGTTGTTTCGACACAGGAAGCCATAAAAGAAGATGTTAATGGAGTCCATCCTAAGGATTGTTGGCTCCCAAGTAGGAAGTGTTGTACCGCAGGCACTATCACAAGGTGGCGTACTTGGGAAGTATCATGAAGTTGGTGATGATGGGACTAATTTGGATTGATTAGTTGAGTTTATTGATGATAGGATTAACTTGTTTTGAACTATTTGTATTAATTAACTTAGATTAATTATGCTTTTTTCGTAGAACGTGTTTTGAATATATTAATACAATTATAATATTTTGTTGTTTTGCACAACTTTGTTGAATTTTTCTGTTTGGATTGAAATATTTATACAAGTAAAAAATTTTAAAATACACTAATTGTCATTATAAAATTAATTTAGATTAGCTTCAGAATAACTAAGAAATAGCTACAGAATTACTATAAATTTTAATTAGGGAATAATTACGAAATTGCTATAGATTTTAGTTAGAAAATAATTATGAAATTGCTATGGATTTTAGTTAGGGAATAGTTACAGAATTGCTACGGATTTAGCAATACAATAGCTACAGATTTACTATAGACTTGTTACAGATTTAACAACACAATAGCTACAGATTTATTACAAACTTGTTACGAAAATTAGCTACAGAATTAGCTACGAAATATTTTGTAGTTGATTAGTTGTGGAAACAAAGGAAGTTTTGAACAAAAATTAGTTACAGATTAATTACGGATTAGCTACAAAAAATTTTGATAGCTAATTAGCTACCAGAATTTGAGTACGTAAAAATCGATAGCTAATTGGTAAAATTCTTATAGTGTATTACGAGTATGTGATATATAAATAAGTACATAATTACAAGTTTAAATATTAAGAATGTCAATTACTTTGAATCAAACTTAAAGAAATATTCACTGTTTTTGATTTGAATGTGGAGATGAATTAGTTGACATATATAAAAATTGACTTGAATATCATTTTACCACAATATAAAAAAATAAAGATTGTTGTCTACAATTTTCAAACAGGACTTACTGTCAACAGAGCCTAATCTCATGGATTCAATCCAGAACCAACCTGGATGAATTGACTTGATGCTATAAACTAACTTGCTATTGTACTGACATAGCAGACAAGTTAGTTAGAGTTAGTTAGGATAGTTTGTTATTAGTTAGAGTTAGTTGAAGTTAGTTTTTTCTGTTAGTGTTAGTTATGTTAAATGTATATAACCTACACGATGCATTCCCTGTAAGAGAGATTGATTCCTTCAGATAATATCACATTAGTTTTTCTTCATCTTTTTGATATGGTATTAGATGGAGCTCTGCTACATCT
Source organism: Ormosia semicastrata (assembly GCA_029884595.1). NCBI lineage: Eukaryota > Viridiplantae > Streptophyta > Magnoliopsida > Fabales > Fabaceae > Ormosia > Ormosia semicastrata. The sequence continues at coordinate 11,559,867 of JAQQTO010000055.1, read as the reverse complement.
GCTTTAATTGAATTGATTGGAATTAGTGATCGTGCTATTTGATTTCTTGAAAATCATCACAATCACTGTATCATTCTATGGCAAATTTAGTATCCAATCCGATTATGGATCCATCTAGCCTTATTTCATTCATTCGAATGAAAATCCTGGAGTTTCTATTATTTCATCAGTATTGATTGGCAAGAATTATCATACATGGTCATAATAGATGATGATGGCTCTCCACATAAAAAATAAAGATTAGTTCGTGAATGGATTAATTCTAAAACCATCGATTACAGATCTTCTGTATGGTGCTTGGGATCATTGCAATACATTGGTCCTTTCTTGGATCACACAATCTTTGAATCCTTCTATTGTTCATAGTGTTCTCTGGATGAACATTTCTCTTGAAGTATGGAATGATCTCAAAGAACGTTTTCATCAAGGTGTTTGTTTCATAATTTCAGCTTTATTAGAAGAGTTTTATGCTTTTAAACAAGGGGATAATGTAGTAGTAGATTATTTTACTCAGTTGAAGAGTGTTTGGGAAGAATTAGAGAATTTTCGCCCAATTTCTGCTTGTTCTTGTCAGATTTAATGCTGTTGCAATTTGATTCCTATTATCAAAGGTTATAGAGAAAAAGTTATAGAGAAAAAGATTTGTAATCAGATTTTTAAAAAGGGCTTAATGAGCAATATTCTTCTGGGAGATCCCAAATCATGTTCATAGATCCCCTTCCCACCATCAACAAGGTGTTTTCTATGCTTATTCAACAGAAGAGAGAATTATTAGTAACTTTTGATGAACCAAAGATTTTAGCTCACTCAACTGAAGGTTATGCATTTAGAGGAAGAGCCAGAGGAGGTAGAGCATTTTGTGGTCAGTATTCAAATCCTAGAAGAAGTTTTACAAGAAGAAGGAGTTCTTTAAAAATGTGCAGTTTTGTGAAAAAATTGGTCATACATTTGATATATGTTACAAGAAACATGGTTTCCCTCCAAATAATAAACCAAGAAGAAGTGAAATAAACAATTTCACTACAGATGAATTTTGTGAAGAAGATGATGGTGTCTATTCTAAAAACGAAACTCAAGAAGAACCAAGTATGTTCCATAGATTGGAAGAGCAACAGAAAGCTATATTAGCTTTACTTCAACAACAAAATTCAAAGCTTCCTACTCATTCAACTAATCACATTACCTCTTCTTCCTCCAACCTTGTCACTTCAAATCAACCACATGCTTCAAGTATCTTATGTGTCTTGTCCTACAATGTCAAACCTAAGTAGTGGATTTTAGATACTGGAACTATAGACCATGTCTACTACTCTTTATCAGCATTTACATGCTATAAACATAGTAAATTTATCTCAGTCAACCTACCAGACGGAAGTCAAGTTGTTGCTACAATTGTTGGCATAATTACATTTTCTAATTTCTTTTATCTACTAGATGTACTTTATATACCTTCTTTTGCTTTCAATCTAATTTCAGTTTCAAAATTGATATCTCCTCTATAGTGCAAATTAATTTTCTCACATAACACTTGTCAAATTCAAAATCTGAGTTCATTGAAGATGATTGGTGCAACTAGCCTCAGAGATGGTCTCTATGGTTTGGTGTCTCCCAGTTCTAGTCAACAAACTTCATTTGTAACAAATTCAGTTTGTCCTCCTTATTATGTAAATAGTTCATTTTTGTTTTCAGATATGTGACATTTTAGATTAGGTCATCCTTCCTATGCAACAATGTCTTTTTTTAAATAAATCATGCCTTGTTGTTACTTGTACAAATTTAACAACGAATTGTGATGTTTGTTACTTAGCAAAACAAAAAAGTTACCTTTTGTTGACAGTTTTACCACTTCTTTGAATCCCTTTGATATCATTCATGTGGATATTTGGGGTCCTTTTTCAGTACCCTCTATGTTTGGCCATAAATATTTCTTAACAATTATGGATGATAAAAGTAGATTTACATGGATTTACCTAATGAAATTGAAATCTAAAGCTTCTATTTTAATCCAGTCATTAACCAATTTAGTGTCTACTCAGTTTGATAGAAGAATCAAGGTGATCAGGTCAGACAATGGTCCTGAATTTACCTTGAGCTCTTTTTATGCCAACAAAGGCATCATTCACCAACTGACTTGTGTTGAAACTCCCCAGCAAAATGGGGTAGTAGAGAGGAAGCATCAACACATATTGAATATAGATAGAGCTTTGTTTTTTCAATCAAATTTGTCCAAAGTTTTTTAGTCCTTTGTAATAGCACATGCTATTTTTCTGATCAATAGGCTTCCTAGTCCTTATTTGAATCATAAAACTCCTCATGAGTTACTCTTTGGTAATTCTTTTGATTATTCAATTTTAAAAGCATTTGGTTCATTATGTTATGCTTCTACTATGGTAGCACATAGGAAGAAGTTAGATCTGAGAGCCAAGAGGTGTATTTTCTTAGGTTTTAAGTCAGGTACTAAAGGATATTTGTTGTTTGACTTAAAATCCAGAGAAATATTCACTTCTAAGCATGTGATCTTTCATAAAAATATCTTTCCATATTCCAATAGTTCATCTGATTCTCAAGTCATCCTTGCTTCACAACCTTCAAATTCTGCTTCATGTCTTGATCCATTTATTTGTCATTTTCCTGAGTCAACTACTGCTGCATCATGTCCTGATACTATCCCATATTAGTTTGGAACAGTTTCAGATCCCACTCCACCATCTAATCCTATGAGACATTCTACTAGAACAAGGAAAACACCAACATATTTGCAGGACTACCATCATTCCTTGGCATTTCTGGGGGGTTGTGCATCATCTAGTCAACAATATCTAATATCTAAATATCTTTCTCCTAGGCCTAGCCATTTTTCTTTGGCCATTTCCACTAGTGTTGAGCCTAGATCTTATCAAGAGGCTGTGCTTCATGAGTGTTGGAGAACTGCTACGCTTGATGAGTTAAAAGCATTAGAACAGAATAATACTTGGGTTTTGACTGATTTACCAACTGGAAAGAGAGCTATTAGCTGTAAATGGGTTTCAAAATCAAACATAAGGCGGATGGGACAGTTGAGAGGTATAAGGCACGGTTAGTGACAAAAGGGTATACTCAAACTGCAGGTATTGATTACCTTGAAACTTTCAGTCCTATTGCAAAACTGATAACTATTAGAACCCCATTAGCACTAGCTACAACCATGAATTGGCATTTACAGCAGCTGGATGTTAACACAACTTTTCTCTATAGTGATTTATATGAAGAGGTATATATGGTATTGCCACCTAGTCTGACTTCAGCATCTCCAAATCAAGTTTGTCACCTTCAAAAATCATTGTATAGCTTGAAACAAGCTAGCATGCAGTGAAATTCCAAACTTTCTGTCGTTTTGTTAGATTATGGATACAACCAATCCAAAGCTGATTATTCCTTATTTGTTAAGAGCCTATCCATTGGTTTTACTGCTATATTGGTTTATGTAGATGACTTACTTCTAGCTAGGACTAATTTGACTGAGATTAACCATGTTAAAGCCTTACTTGATGAGAAATTCAAGATTAAAGACTTAGGTGATTTAAAATTCTTCCTAGGAATGGAAATTGCAAGAACTGCACATGGTATTGCTTTGTATCAAAGAAAATATGCTCTAGAGTTGTTACAAGATGCAGGTATTTTGGGTTCAAAACCTGTCAACACTTCAATTGATTGTTCTACTAAGTTTCAAAAAGAAACTGAAACTCATTTCTCAGATATAACTGTTTACAGGAGGCTGATTGGTCGTTTGCTTTACTTAACTACAACAAGACCAGACCCGTCTTTTGTAGTGAGTTCTCTTAGTCAATTTCTAGATAGACCAATGCAACAACATTATCAAACAGCAATTTGAGTTCTAAAATATGTCAAAGCCTCACCTGCTAAAGGTTTATTTTTTCCAGCTAATGCATATATCAAACTCACTGGATTTAGTTATTCTGATTAGGGGGCATGTCTTAATACTAGAAGATCAGTAATAGGATTTTGTTTCTTTCTAGGTTCTTCTCTAATTTCCTGGAAAAATAAAAAACAATCCACAGTAGCAAGGTCATCCTCAGAAGGTGAGTATAAAGCTTTAGCTGCAGCTGTTTGTGAAGCTCAATGGCTAGTTTACCTATTGCAGGGTCTACAAGTTCCTAATTCTACACCATTAGTAATCTTCTGTGATAATAGATCAATAATTCATATTGCAACAAATCCAGTGTTTCATGAAAGAACAAAACACATAGAGATGGATTGTCATACAGTAAGAGATAAGGTACAATTAGGTCTAATACATCTGTTACCTATTGCTTCCAAAGTATAAGTAGCAGACATCTTGACTAAGCGATTGTCTCCTGATCCATTTCAGAATTTGCTAAACAAGCTTGGTCTAATTGATCTATATAGTCCAGCTTGTGGGGGGATGTCAACAGAGCCTAATCTCATGAATTCAATTCAGAACCAACCTAGATGAACTGACTTGATGCTATAAACTAACTTCTTGTTGTACTGACATAGCAGACAAGTTAGTTAGAGTTAGTTAGGATAGTTTCTTATTAATTAGAGTTAGTTGAAGTTAGTTTTGTCTATTAGTGTTAGTTATGTTAAATGTATATAAACTACATGATGCATTCCTTGTAAGAGAGATTGATTCTTTCATATAATATCATATCAGTTTTTCTTCATCTTTTTGATACTTACTATAATAAATAACGTACTATAATTAATATACTATAGGCATCACCGTTTATGTAAACAATACTTATATTCTTATATTAAACAGTGTACACACTCTTTTTCATACATCATCTAATATAATTTATTATACATATTTTTTTTATCATTTTTTCTCACTCAATCACATCTCTTGAAAATAGTGTAAACAGTGCTTACATCTCTTTTGAGGGGTGTAAGATAATTATTTTTCTTATGTAAAAGAAAAAGTAATTTATTATTAGGTTGTGAAATGTTAGCAATTATTGCCTGCAATTTTCAAACAGCACACAGTATGATAATATACTGTAGCGTGTGGAAAGGATACTTTCATGTAATATGATGCTTATGTAAGAGAGAGATAAGTACAATTTTTATCATATATGAACTTACAATGATTAATTATAGAACTTATTAGTTATATAAAAAATAAATTATTTCTTTATCTCTTTAATATGATTCTTTCTTATTATTTAAGAACACAAGAGAAATCTGATCTGCTTACAATGATTGTGCATGCACGGCCTCATAAACCATAGTATTAACTTGTTGGAACCGCATGAAGAAGAGTTAATTTTGTAATTATAATAGCTGTTTCTTGGTAGTGGACACACATACATGCATAAATATATATACTGACTACTGAGACAACACTCGTTTTGGACGCCAGGAATCCAATAATTATTGGTCCGGATGCAGTCGCCGTGAAGAAGATGGAAGCACCTCCATGTATCCATACAGTTTTTTGCTTTGATGAATTTGTGAAATTGTAGGTAGGGTCAGGTCTTTCCTTGTAATTAGAATGAGTTTAAATTTTAGAATGTGTGTTTTTAAGTCAGATTTAAATCTTCTGGTATCACATATTATTTTAAATTTAATTATATATAATAAAATTCTTGACTTAAAATATGATAATATATTTATATTAATATTATTTATTTTAAAATATATATTATAAAATATATATTAATTTTAGTTTCTTATTTCTATAATTTTATAATTTAATTGTATATAATATTTAAATTTATATATTATATCTACTTAAAAAGTTAACCTAATTCAAACTTAATTATTTTTTAGTCATGACGCGTCAGGTTTAAGTCAAATCGAACCCGTTCAAATCTGTCTCGTGAACATCCCTAGCCGAAGGGGCTTTTGGTCCAGTATCATCATTTTAGCAACTAGCAAGGTCCAAGTAGTCAGTGACATACATGAACTGTTGCACTGAAGTTAAAATAAAGTTGCATATTGACTAGGGTTATTTGTTATAAATTTTTTATGGAGGGGTAATTAATAAGGATATGGTTGGATTAGATTATTTTAAAGAAAATAAATATTTATTTTTCAAAAAAATTTCACAAAACTTTTAATTATAAATTATTTTAAATACAAAATAAGTTAATCCAAACACTTATTAAATGTTTAATATCTAGCTAGAAAAAAGTTATATGCATAGCGCAGAGATAAAGTTTTTACAAAAATTTCTGAGAGTATATTTTTTACTCTATTTTTTCTTTTACTAAGGAGAGAGAGAAAAGATAGAGAATGGTAGCAAAACTAGGTCCTAAATGTTAGACGACCACTAATAATTATAAAAATTTATAAAAGATATGCAAATTATTTAAGAATATCATCACATATATAAAAGATATACAATAATAAACTATTGCAAGTTGAATAAAGAAAACTTGAGAGGGTCTTTATTTTCTTAGTCTCTTGTTGAGTTGTTGTCTTGCCAACCTGCGTAAGTGAATGAGATTTTAAAAAAATCTTCAATCTATTAGTTATGTTTAAACAAAAAGGATGAAAGTAATTTTTTTTTTAAATTTCAAGAAGAGACTTTGCTGCTCCTCATAAGTGTGGATCTACCACGTAGAGATTTAAAAAAACAAAAATTGAAATTGTGTGATTCTTATGTACATTTGTCAGCTGCATAACTAACATTTCTCATTTAACAGTTGGTATTTGATTTTGACAAGGATAGATATAACAATGTCTCTTGATTCTTTTGAGATAACAATGTTATATCTTTTGTATCCGGTCTGTTTACATAATAAACATCTTGTTAGTGATTTTTTTTTTTGTGAGTTCAAATAACCTTTTATTCGAAATGTCTTTATGGTACAAACTCTATTATAATTAATATCCCTAACTCAAGGAGAAAGATAACAAAGTAGTGGATTGCTACTCTTATGATACCTAAAATCTAAACATGTGTTTGGATCAATTTAATCCTGACTACTTTCATGGTTAACAAGTCAATTCACAGAAACTATTTTAATGACTAAAGCTACATCTAAAATCCTTGATGACTTTATTAATCGGAGAAACTCTCAATCTTGATGGTTTGTGCTCAAAAGTCGTCTCATCGAGAACTCTCTCAATTTGGCCATAGAGAAACTTCATTAGCGAGACACTTACTCAGAATTGCGGCATCTTTCACCTTCTTCATGGCTTGGGCCCACCAATCTAAAAGATGTTATCCTCAGATAGTTTTCCTCATTCTACGATCCAAAAACTTGGCCTTCGTGCGTGCATTGGCATTTAGTTTTAGGGAGGGTGATAAGAATAGAGATGACAATGTCTCTTATTCTTTCTTATCCAATGACTTAGTGTTACTTTATCTTTTAATTGTATTTTATCTTATCTTAATGTTATGCTTTGTATCTCGTGTCATAATAAAATGTTATGTTTTGTATCTAATTTACTTCTATAATAAACATCTCATCAATGACTTTCCTTAAATTCAGCTGGCTTTTTATTTAAAATGTTTTCAGATTTCAGGAGCTCAAATTTTGAAAATGTATAAAACTTCCAGCTAGAGACAAGTACTGTGAGTTGACTCAATTTCTTTTTTATTTTCTATTCTTTTTTGGATTTACGGTGACTCAAATTTTTTATTCCCTCGATGAAATACTTGACAACTAAGGGAGTGGTGTAAATTTTTTTTCTCATTTTAATTAGCTGTATTTTATTGGGTGAAAAGAATTCGGAATTGAAGATGAAAAAAAGTTAATCATATATTTTTAAAAAGGGTGTATGTACTTTTTACATATTTTTTAAAAGTGTATGATTTAATGAAAAAAAATAATAATAATAAAATATGTATGATGAATGATATTGAGAGAAATATAAAAAATAATATGAGAAAAAAATAAGTAAAAAAATCGTAGTTGATTGAAGATTTGAAATCGCTGAGATAAAAGATTGTTTGCTTGGCTTTTCCTTTTTTTTTCGGTCTACGTTGGCTTGACTTTTGAACGAGCATCCCTGACTTTATAAGGCCGGCCGCTAGATCACAACAATATCTTAATTGGTTTTGTGTCATTGCATCATTTGGCTTCAGATGGACTGTGATCCAGGATGAATGAGTACGCCTTATATTGTACTCATACTAAGAAGTATTCAGTACAAGTACACTACTACACGAAAAAGCTTGTTTAATTTTGTCAATAATTGGGCAAAATCTGTCAAAAAATCACAAATTTTTGACAACCTATTAAAGGATATGGACCCATCAGTAAGAACATTTTCAGAAATTGAAAATGTTAACTAGTTTAGTTGATAATTTTTTTTAAGTGATTGTAAAGATTTTAAATTAAATTTTATCTTTATTCTTTTGAAGTCACATGATCAAAAGTTTAAAGTAGTTTTCTCTCTCCTAAAGTGTAGCATGTGTGTATTCTTGATTAAGTGTGTTGTATTACTAATTAAAATTTATAAGATGTTTGTGATATATCTTTGATTAAAAAAAAATCTTCTTTGAAAATTCATTTTTGAGAGAATTTTTCTCAAAATTTTTTTTTTCAAAAAATTAATTGACAGTAGTCTAGCTGCCAATTGATTTTCAGCAAACTAATTTACCATGGGTTAATTTTTTAAATTTTTTAATTTTTAAAAATTATTATATTCTGTGCCCTCGTTTTATTTTATTTTTTAAATGAAATATTAGTAAAGACGACCTACTCAAATACAATCCATTATGACACTAGTGACATATCTAAAATAAAATCTCAAATAGTACTTTGCAATATTGTGATCTATTTCGCCGTATTGGTACAGAAACGCATACTGGTATCTATACAACATATATCTCTAGGTTAAGATTATATCATAGGCAAAAAGTGTATTTACTCTATTAACTTTATTTTTATTTTTAATTTGGTCTCGTATTTTTTTTTTTGTCAATTTAATCTCTTACGTTAAGAATCATTAACTAATATGGGCTTCATTAGTAATATTTCATTACCCCAACTAACGGAACTTAGGATGTGACACTAACGGTAATGATTTGACTTTAACATAATCGTTAAGGAACTAAAATGAAAACAAACAAAAAATTAAAGGACCAAAATATCTTTTTTCCCAAATTTATTACATTTGCTTTCCTTCCCTCTAGGGCTGACAATGAGTCAAGTCGACTCACGAGCTACTCAAAGCTCGGTTCACTAACAGCTCAATAAGCTAGGTTTATAAGCTAGAAATTTTGGCTCATTTGATAAATGAGCCAACCTTGAACTTTCATATGTTCAACTTATTATTTCGTGAACTAACTAGATATATATATATACTTACTTAAAAATCCATGTTTAGTTAATATTTAATATTATTATTTTATGATCTTCACACCTAACCCAAAATGGCAACACCCATTTGAAACCCAAAATGTTATGACCCTTGCTGACCACCCTGGATCTTTTTTAAAGTAATGACATTGTGCTACTATTGGTAAATTAAACTTGGGTAGGAATTCAATTAATTGCTATTCTCCAAGATTGAGGTGGTTGTTTTCTTTACCTTGAAGACATAGTTGAATAATTGGTGGTTGTCTTCATGTTACGAGCTAGCCCGATGAGTTTGAGTTGCTTGTGAGCTCATAGTGAGCTGAGCTTAAACCAACAAAATGAGTTATTTTGCAAAATGAGTCGAGCAAATTTCCAGTGAGTCGAGCTGGGATCAGCTCAGCTCATGGCCAGCCCTACCTCCCTCCCTCGTTCACCATGCAACCCACATTCAACAACCATAAAAAATTAAAAAACCTATTCAGTCATGAATCAACACATACATCTCCAATAAAACTCTCAAGGAATCAAGATCAAATCCTCAAACACACATTATTCAGCCACCCAAAATCTCTCATCAAATTGTCAACGAATTATGAATCAAGACTACCTCCAACCTACATAACAACCTTGAAACCTAACAGTAGATCAACTCACCCAAAGGCACCAATTCCTACAACCCTCACCTCATCCCCTTCACACCAATATCACATAGTAAGAAAGACACCATGCAAACCACCATGCATCATGGAGAAAACCACCAGCACCGGAGATCCAAACATTCCACACGCTGTTTTCCCTCACCCAAACAAACAACCGGTAATCCAAACAGTCATCGCCTTAGCCCCTGGCACTCCTTGCACCACTACAAACACAACAACCCTTGTACCCCAACAACCACCATTGAGCTACATAAAATACCCCCTGCACTACAAACCTCATCATGAATTGTCATAGACGCACCTCACATCCGTTGGCCAAGTCATTGAATCATGAATCTATTTCTCCTATTTACATAACCATTGCGTAAAATAGTACATTAGTGAAGCAAGGGTTAGTCCTAGTTTCTGAGGGAGGGAAAGCCCTAGTCGCTGAAATTCGTAGTGTGGAGGTAAAGCAATAGTAATAAATTAGGGGGGAAAGGATATTTTATACTTTATTATGTTAGAGCCATATCATTGCCGTTTATGCCACGTCTTAAGATTCCATTAGTTGTGGTAATGAAATTGATAACTAGAATCACATTGATTAACAGCTTTTAAATTAAGGGACCAAATTAACCCAAAAAAAAAAAAAGAAGTTACAACAATAAATTGAAAAAGGAAATAAAATTAGGCTTTGCTAACAATTGCCCTTATGGCAAGTTACTTATTAAGGAAATCAAAACAAAAATTTTTAGATGAAAATAAAGTATTTAATATATTAGAAATTAAACAAAATTATTTAAAACTTTTTATTTTAAAATCTTTAACAATTTTTTTTAAGACACTTGTTAAAAAAACTTATAAAATTAAGAAACAAAATTACTCATTTTCCCTATATCATATTATTTTTGGACCCTTCTTTTCTGTTTTTTCATTCTTTCTACCGGTTAACATCTGAATCCTGTTTTTCTGTTAATAATTCACTTCAGGATTAAATGAATTTTTTTGTTTTATAAGGTTGTGAAAATATGAATTATTTGATTTTGATGCGATGTCCCACCTAACAAAAGCGTGGGCCTAATTTAGTAACAATTTTCGTCCGTAAATTATTGTTGAATTTCAGCGAGATATTGACTGACTGAAACTGAACTTTTGATACATTATTGACTGATTGAACTGAACCTAATATTTCGATCTTGATTTTTGTACACTACTTTTCTTTTCTTTTTTAAGCATAATGTTATGTAAAAAATGATTACTAGCCATGTTTCTAGAAAATGAAATAATAATGATATTCATGTTCTATTTTTATTAGGCTTCGTGCAACATGTTCTCTGATCATATTATGGATACTCTTTTTTTAGAAGTTGTTGGATGTGGTCAAATTTTAATCGATGATTGCTGTAAATAATAGGTAATTTGTTGAGCTAGTAAAATTTTAATTTTATATATACTTTAATCTTTTCAATTTCTCATTTATTTCTCATTTTTATTTCTTTCTCCCTTACTCTCTCGGATTCAAAACTTTCTTTCATCACACACGCTCCTTTCTCACTCTTGATTTCTATGTCATCCTTTCAAGGAATCAATGGTGGTAGAGTAAGATATTTTTTAGGTGGTTTTAGAAAGATCTGTTCATAATACTCAATTTTGCATTCAATTGCTAGCTAGCTGCCTGTACTTGGGATTTATATTTTTTTGTGTTATGCTCAAGAGGGATGTTCTAAGGCCATCCATATGCCATATACATCTTCTCCTATTGTTGTTCTTCTTTTTCTCAGATTTGTTTCAGATTCCTGCAATTCATTATGGATCTAGAATTTGTAAAAAGATACGAGGAATTATAAGAGGAAGATTACAAGCATTTCTAGGGAAGATTGATGCAAATGTTTCAGCTTTGATCCAAGATTTGGATTTGGGATTGGGGAAGAACAAAGCTCAACCACAAGGCCAACAATAATAACACAGTGAAAACTAAAATAAATATTTTGTTTGTACCAAGAAAAAAAATGATTTATGATAATCTATACTGCTACATAAAAAAGGTTTCCACCTTCACTTTTCTCCATCACTTCAAATCTAAAATTGCCACAAATTAACACTAGACCATACATTTCTGAACCCACAAAAAGAAAGAGACAAAAGTAGCTAATTTATTTATTTAATTAAATGACTAACTAACAAAGCTTGTTACTTTATATAGTAGGTTAATTAAAGGATGCACCCATACTCTATAACTGAGCAGGGTGCAACATAGAATCAGCCTTTTCATTAGGACTATAATATGAAACACTCAACCTTTGAACGCGTGAGGTTTCATAGGCAAAATTTCACAAACTTTAAAATCTAAAGAAATAAATGTTGATGATCTCAAAAAGCACACAAGCATTGTATGGCTAGAAGTGACGCTCCGCCGTTCTATAACAATTTTTTATTTATTTATCAGAGTATTCTCATTAAATAAGTAAGATTAATTTTTTATGATACAATCAGGTACATAAATAGGGACTCCTCGTAATAGTATTATTTTTATATATGTAAATCTTAATATCGAATTCAAGATCACATGTTTAAGGAACTTGAGTTTCTTCTATTCGGACTAATATATGTTGGTAACAATTTTTTTTTTTTGGTTTCTTAGAGTCCCCACCCAATATATGAGAGACTAACTTCTCATGATACAATCAAGCACCTAAGTAGAGACTCTCTTAATAATATTATTTTTATACAATAAATAAATTTTGAGATCAAATTCAGAATCAAATGCATAAAGCATCTAAACTTTTCCGCTCGGATCATAAAAAACTCCTTTTTTATGCTTTTCTCACACTCTTTCTTCCTTCAGTAATAAAACAAGACAAGCAAACTTTCTAATAGACACTCTTTCTTTCTTCTTATCAAAACAAGTAAAAACGTGACACAAGTATTAAAAAAAGAAAAAAGAAAAAGAAAGATGTGCAACAATAATTTCCTAGAGTGAAAACAGATTACAGTTGCCAAAATGCATCGAAGTCCACGAGTGTATATAACTGGTGCTATTCAACCTTCTCTTTTCTCAAATGATTAGAGAGAAAAATAAACAGATGAGATTCATTATTAAAATCTGTCTACAAGTTGTACCCATATATATATATATATATATATATATATATATATATATATATATATATTTATTTATTTATTTATATATATATATTTATTTATTTATTTATTTTAGTGAGAGGAGTGTTTATTGTAAAAGGTGATAATAGTGAATCTTGACGATTGGATCTTACATGAATGATCAAGATTAAAACATATATACATATGACTTTTTTAAGGGGTCACATGACTTTTAACTTAACTTTTAATCTTGATCATTCATGTATGATTTTATAGTCAAGATTTACTCCTCTCACCCTCTCACAATAAAAACTATTCTCACTAGATATATATATAGGAGACATATCTAGTGAGAATAGTTTTTATTGTGAGATGGTAAGAGGAGTAAATCTTGATCATACAACCATATATGGATGGTCAAGATTAAAAGTTACTTGAAGGTCATGTGACCACTTAAAAATGTCACATGCATTTATGATTTAATCTTAACTATTTATGAAAAATCCAATGGTCAAGATTCACTCCTCTCACCTCTCACAATAAGCACTCCTCTCACCTAAATAAGATTCTATATATAGGGGATATATCTAGTGAGAGGAGTTTTTATTGTGAGAGGGTGAGAGTAGTAAATCTTGACCATACAACCATACATGGATGGTCAAGATTAAAAGTTACTTGAAGGTCATGTGACCACTTAAAAAAGTCACATACATTTATGTTTTAATCTTGACCATTTATGAAAAATTCAATGATTAATATTCATATATATATCATATATATATATAAGATGCACTTAACTTTCACCTGGTAAGAGAAGATCCATATATAGGGGACATATCTAGTGAGAGGAGTGAATCTTGACCATTAGATCTTATATGAATGATCAAGATTAGAACATAAATGCATGTGACTTTTTTAAGTGGTCACATAACCTTCAAATAATTTTTAATCTTGACCATTCATGTATGGTTGTACAATCAAGATTTACTCCATTCATAATAAAAATTCACCACACTAGATATGTATCATATATATATATATATATTGTCTACAAGTTACCCACAAAATTACATTAGATACTGGAAATGTGCATGCAGTACTGGTAATTAAGACAACGCTGGGGTATGGCATTACCGAGTTCAATGTAGAAAAGCACATTCAATTCCTGCATGAATCCGAGGGGGAAAAAATGAGTGAAGCTTAAGAGCTTTCAAAAGAAGGTAACCTTACATTACAATGTAAGTATATTATTTTAAGTTCCATCCAGATTTCAAATAATCAGGATAGGTGGATGTAGATGCCTCCAGAGGATTGGAAACTATTGGAAATCCAAGGCTAAAAACTCCAGCCTCCAAAGTGTAATTACCACAAAGCACATTGAGCAGCATGACATAAATTAGAAGTTGCACAATATGCCAAAGATTACTTGATTAGAAAACATATATAGAAGGCATTGCATGTCTCAAATAGTCAAATCGTTTTCTTCAATACACGTCAATTTTTTCATTTGGACTCTGAATAATCCATCCATATTCATAAATAAGATTCTCCACAGACGGCTCCCACTGCTGTTGACGCGTACTGCTAAATTTATATCCGAATTCAGAATCCATGGTCTTTCTTATCCTTGCACTTAAAGCACTACTTGATTTTGTAAAAAAAAAAAAAAAAGAACTTGATCTATCATTTGCGAATTTCTTATTTGTTTTGAGAATGAATTTAGGACCAGGTTCTGAGCAAACAATTTATACAGTTAAGAAAAGAAAAAAATTATACAGTGAGAATCCCTTTTTCTCTGTATAACTGTCCCCGACGTTGAACTTGCTAGCATACCTATGATTTTATTATATAGTCACGCACATATGCATAGTGCCCTCTATTTAGCAACCCTTTGCACATAAAATTTTAGAAGACACTATATCCTCTGTGATATGTATATTCCAATAAAAAGCATTCCCAGATTGTGAGTTACTGAGTTAGGTTGAGATCATCACATGGAAACTGCGTTCATAGGCGCTTACTTCTTAACCACCATATAAAATAATTAGCTAGATACAGTATAATGGATAATGTAGTTTAATGGATCACGTAATCTAATCACCTTTATTTGTCTTTCCCTAAACAAAAATCAAAGATGAAGAGTTTGCACTTTTCACAAGTAACTGGTGAGTCAGATGAATGCAGTCATTTATGCATGTCCTGAACTAAAAAAGCTGTCCATTAATCTCATGGAACAAAAATAGTATAATTATATAAATCCAATTCATATATGTAATTATTTTAAAAAAATGTCTATCTCTCTTCCCTTTAACTAAATAATATACATTATTAACTAAAATTTTGTACATCATTAACTAGTATAACACTACTGTGAAAATTATGGTGTGCATATATCTGCGTTGTTGCTAATATGCCTAACAGTCCAAAGTAGCTACATATTTAACTTTCACAGTAAGTTATGTGTCAGCATCTCTAAAATTTGGAATATTCCATAGAATTAATAATACGTGAAACCTTAATTGGAATGTTTATATATATATAGTTCTGTCATCGATCAGCTTCTCTGACTCAAATGAAAGTTATAGTAAATTAACAATTATGAATGAATACAAATTCGATAGAGAGGTATAGCCACAAGCCGAAGCATCAAAGAATATATTTAATCTATCCACTTTTATCTGTCTCTTAAAGTTAATATGTACATACTAAGAAAGTTGTTAAATATACTGAATAATAAGAAAATGTCATTTAACATAATTAAATTACTTTTTTTATTTAATTAATAGTTTCTCTCTTTCCCTCTATCTTTATTGTTAAGAGTCTTATATCGTCCGTCTCAATATTTTGAGTGTGATTTATATATCTGTTGAGTCACTTTACTTAATACCAATTAGTTTTAGGTTAGAATCTCACATGGTATCAGAGTCAAAATCTCATCTCCGCCTACTTCACTAGGCTTGTTTATTTCTTTGCCTACTTCGATAGGCTCGCATGTGTTGTCCAGACATCTGTAGAGGAGGGTGTTAAGAGTCTCACATAACCTGCCTCAATATTTCGGGTGCAGTTTATATATCTGTTTGACCACTCCACTTAATGTCAATTGGTTTTAGGTTAGAAGAGTGTTAAGAGTCTCACATTATCTGTCTTAATATTTCGGATATAATTTATATATCTGTTGAGTCACTCCACTTAATGTCAATTGGTTTTATATTAGAATCTTACATTTATTAATCTTATATTCTCTCTCCCCCCTCACTCGATAAAAGATGAGAGTAAAGTTAAAAGAAAATTAATAGATATTCTTTAATTTTCTAAATAAACAGATAATATTGGATAAATTAATATTCTTAAATAGATAAATAAAAGTGGACATAAGGAAAAATGAAGAATGAACTATGCTAGCCTACGCCTCACGAGTCATGCCAGCTTCTTTTATACGCTGATGAACAAAATTTATTTGCACCTTCTTCTTTTATCTCTCATATAAGAACTTTGAAGTGAGGATTTGTGTTGAGCTCTCCTCAATTAATTAGTTTTTTCTTCTATAATACGCAAGAACCTATTGTTTTAAAGAAAAACTAATTAAAGAAAAGGTAGTAGAGAGCTAACAATTCTGAATATGACACATGAGAGAAAGGGAAAAAAGAAAGAAAGAAAGAAATAAACAATATATGCTAATTCATCCAGTTATATACTCCATATGACTTCTAAAAGATTACAATTTAATGGTAACATAACATAATATAATACCTTACTAAAACTCTGGATCATGGGTTTGGCAGTATATTGGAGTTTCCAATTAAAATTGATTAAAGTATTGCATTGTAAGTAAAAAACTGTAGTGATACAGAGGAAAGTAAAGTAAAGCCAGTGAATTTAGCCAGCTTTTTTTTCTTGG
Organism: Ormosia semicastrata; assembly: GCA_029884595.1. Lineage (NCBI taxonomy): Eukaryota > Viridiplantae > Streptophyta > Magnoliopsida > Fabales > Fabaceae > Ormosia > Ormosia semicastrata. The sequence goes on along the minus strand of JAQQTO010000055.1, from coordinate 11,542,948 downwards.
CCTTGGATACAGTCAGCTTATTGAATTCATAAATCAAAACTAAAGTATAGTAATATACTGTTATACTTTCACAAATTCTTAGCTAAGAAAGATACGTGGCATTGAGTATTAGAACAAGAATTCTGATTCTTGGTGACGCATCTTTAAATTTTTTTTAAAACTACAAAGAACGTCGTTTGAGTCGTATGTAGACGAAGAGCTTGGTTGATATTAATAATTTAAGAGGTTTTACTTTGAAAATGTTTTAATATTTGTTATTTTCTAACAGCTGAGGAAAGGGGTCGTCACTTCAGTGCCGTCGTGATTGTTGAGAGGAATATTCCTCCTGTATGTGCATTGTTGAATATTCTAGTAAAAGATTCCCAGGTGAGGTCCAAACTCCATAGCCATTCATCTTCGAGTTCGATTTTGCACTTTCTTTTACTTTAATTTCAACTATGACAATGAAAGTTATCTTTTGTTTTTTATTTTTTAAATGAAGATATCATTTTTATCAATTTCTAATGGTAAGAAGCCAACTGTACTATTAGGATTTAGGAAAATGACCAAATTTTAAACTTTATGGTTATGTTTGAAATGAATAAAAATAGAAAATGATTTAATTTGATTTGATTTGAATTGATTTGATTTGGAAATCAAATTTTATGTTTAGAACTTTTAAAAAAATTAGGATTTGAATTGATTTAGAAATTAAATTTTGTGTTTAAAATTTATTAAAATGAGAATTAATTTGATTTGATTTTATTATTTTACATTTTTACCTTTATGAGAGTTAGTTAGAGGTAGTTATTAAAGATAAAATAGTCTATTCATTTTAAATCAAATCAAATCATAACAAATTCTATCAAATTTGATGAAATTTCTAAAACAAAAGTAATAAAATTCATGAAATTTTAGAAATCAAATTATTTTTTATTTTTTAATACTCCAAACACAAAATTTAATTAAATATGATTTATAAATCAAATTATTTCTTTCTTTTTTTTCATTCCAAACACACTTTATAAAAGATAGTTTAGAAGATAGTTGTTGGGTGAATCACTTGGTCGTGACAGTAGCTGAACATTAATCTCATAACCATACTTATAAAAGTACAGGATAAAAAAAAAAAAAGGCTATTAATGTTTCTACCAAGTTTCCTCCTCTTTCCCACTTCAGATTGTAAGGCACACCACGTCGTCTCATCGTCTTCGTTCCTTAAAATACGCTGTGGAGTTAAGATCATTTGGAAAATACTATTTGTGGACTTTCACTGGATTTGATACATTCCTTAAAATATGTATCAATAAAATCTCAAAATATTTGTATTAAACTATAAATTCCTAAAACTTTGATTCTTTAGAACATATGCCTCTACCAAACATAAATTCTTTGCTAATCAACTTTTATTGATATGTCATTTATAAGTATTATCATAAGTTCTTATTAATAAGGCTTGTTATATATCATAACCGCAGAACAAGACCATCTCTCGTCTTCTTAAATTTTAATTATAAAAAAAAAATACTATCAAACTTAGTGCTCATGCTTTCTTTTACGAAAAATGTTAATTGTGATGTTGAAAATCGGCAAGTGCACCGAATCGCAAAAAGTAATAAAGTAGTGAAAAGAGAATCGTCCCACGAGGATTATATTGCCAATTACCAAATTCGTTAAATTAACACTATTTAAGCCAATCAAAATATGAAAGTTGAAAAAAAGTGAAAATAAAGATAATTAAAAGAAAGTAAATAAAACTAAACAAACAAAGTAAAATCAATCAATTTAACAAGAGATGAAATCAAGAATAAGAAAGTGTTAGGGTTCGAGACTTCACTTGAACTCTTTCAAATGTACTTCTAAAAATTGGTTTAAAACATGTTCTATTTCAATGATTCATGGTCAATTCCCAACATTAATTAATATCCAATCCCTTGGTATACTAATCCTCTTACACTGATTGAAATTAACTAATCCCTTAGTCTAACTCCAATTAGAAAGGCATTATCAAGAACAGAGGAATTATAAGAAAGACCACATAACCCACAACGTCTATCCCTAGCGATTGCGAAATTATGGTGTTTATCACAAGTTCTAGGTTCATGCAAATTTTCTCAAATCATACATAAACCCAATTTATCATTCCCAAATTGATCAGGGTTTAGAAAAGCATTAAGAACGAGAGATAAACACGTAAATCATGAGATAAAAACATGCATTAAACCCATAAAAGAAATTACATCATCAAAGTATCAAGATCCATCGTCCCCCTAACGAGGGAAAATTAGTTACACATAGGAAAAGAACAAAACAAAGAATAGAAGATGACAAACTCCATTGATAATTAGTGGCAAGATTGAAGAGAATCCCTAATCTTCAAGTCTTGATGCGCCCACACGAAATTAGGATTTGAGTTGTCTTGACGGCTGCTGCAGAGTATCTTGAAATTTGGCGTAACTTTCTATTTATAAGAAATTCACGCTTGTTGTTACGCGTTCAGCGCTCAGCGCTAACTCTCCAAATAGCTTCGGCGCCGGCCCACTAAAGTTACGGTGCAAAGATACGCAATCAGCGCTCAAGCGCTCCTTGTTCAACGCTTCGGTACTGGCCCATTAAAACAAGATTCCTCCAACAAGCATGTTGCGCGCTCAATGCGGTGAGGGCCCAGCGCTGCTCAGCCGGGCTTCTGAATTATTTTCTGCTTCTTTAAATGGCCGATCTTCTCCATGTGTAATTATCTACAAAATTACATAAAAACACACAATTAAAACATAAATTAAAATAACTAAAAAATAAAAGAAACTTGAGAATAAACTCAATCAAAAAGATTAAAAGAGAATGAAAACCAAGATTTTGAACTCAGTAAAAATATGAATTTTTGCGGGTTCATCACTCCCCAAACTTAAGCTTTTGCTTGTCCTCAAGTAAAAGAAAATCAAAATAAAAACAAAACTAAAACTCAAAGCAGACTCAAAAAGGCAATACCGGGTATTAAAGATCATTCATATCCTCAAAAACTAATTCAAAATCTAATTCCAAAGTATCACACATGAACAATCCAATTATCACATCGTCTCTCACATGCAACTTTTATGCACAAATGACTTCCCAAAAACATGAATGAAAGACTCAATCTCCTCATAGAGTACAAGCCCAAATGAGTTTATAAAACAGCAAATGCACATCAAACCCACATCCATAAGGTTATTTTTCATCTTTCTCTCCACTAATATAAACAACTCACAACCAAGGATCAAAAGGGACTTTATAAGCTTGTAATGTAAAGCCAAGGGTATGGGTTAAGAAAGAAGCGGTAGGAAAATGAAAACAAAAGTTGAGATACAAAATCATGCAAATTTCAAAATTCAAGCCTCAAAATATAAGACAAGTGCAAAACGGAGCAAAAGAATCAACACAACATTCACTTTATTTTTTTTTTTCTCTTTCTTTTCTTTTTCTTTTTCAACAATCTCCACCCCCAAACTTATTTCTTTGCAATACTTTGGGTGAACTTTCTTTCTTTTTCTTCTTCTTTTTTTTTTTTTTGAAATTTTTCAGCTCCACAAAACTTCATGCACAAAAATAACAAAGACTTGAATAATAAAATAATACAAAATATGCACTCAACAGAGGTTATGTAAGAGAATTTTTTTTTTTTTTTGTGGGTATGGGAAAAAGGAAAATGTGAGTAAAGAAAAGAAACAGAGGCCAAACAATAACAAAGTGCAAAAAGGGAACTAAGGATAAACGTGTATACAGTTGGCTTGAAAGGCTCAAACGGTCCAAAGAAAGCCCTTATCATTTCCTTAATCATGCACTGCCTAGAATTTCGCCTCAAGAGAGAATCAAACAACTTCTAGATGCAAATCATCCACACACATGCAATCCCATAAACTTTCTCTAAGCTTGACATGCAATTAAATTCCAAAGTCTATCAATCATAAAGATGAGAAGAACATCCATACACAATTAAAACAATAAAGATAAATGCAACTCATAAATTCTCATGTGCTATCCCAAGAAATCAGATCAATCCACAATTCAAACAATCATTGGATATTCAATTTAACACATTGGTATGCACAAAATGACTCAAAACACAAAATGGATAATGATGACAAAATCAAAATAAATAAAAACAAATAACTAAATAAAAAAATACAAGAAAGGAAAAAAAACTCTTTTTGGCGGCCGACAACTATATACATCCCCTTACAAAGGCTCCGAACTCAGGGAGGCACCTAAGCCGACTCAACATTAGCAAACTTCAAAACAGAAAAATGTTAGTCAATGAAATAAGAAAATAACAAAATAAAAACAAAAACAAAAATAAAAATAAAAGAGAAAAAGAGAGAAAATTCGGGTTGCCTCCCAAAAAGCGCTTGTTTAACGTCATTAGCTCGACGTTGCCTTTATAACTAGTCATGGTTGCTTGAAGCAAGAGAAGTAGGATGACATTTTTCTCTTATCGCTCTTTGCCTCCACACACCGTCACTTTGCCTCGGAATCAATCTTCAATAAATCGGTGGAAGGCGGAGGATCTTTTTCAATTGCAAAGACTTTGAGAAAGAGGAGGTCCTTTCTCCTTTTCGTCAACCATCTTGGGAGTAGAAAAATCAGCATTGATTGATGATGAAGGACTCTTATTAGCTAAATCTTGTAGAGGCTTGTCTTGAATGCATTTGACACGGGCATAGAGATCTGATGTCAGTCTGCATTTATCAAAAACATTAATAGTCACCTGATCACCATCTACCATCAAAATAAGCTCTCCTCTAGGTACATCAATCAATGCTCCCGAAGTAGCCAAGAATGGTCTTCCAAGAATCGAGAGGAATATCAAAGATCCTCATCCATATCCAAAATCACAAAATCAGCTGGGAAAATAAACTTGTCAACCTTCACTAGCAAATCTTCCACTATACCATATGGATGTTTAATTGACCGATCAGCTAGTTGAAGAGACATTGTAGTTGGCTTCACTTTATCAATCCCAAGCTTGCGGAGAATTGACAATGGCATTAAATTGATGCTAGCTCCTAAATCACAAAGAGCTTTCTCAATAGTCAGTTTGCCAATGGTGCAAGAAATAGAGAAACTACCTGGATCTTTCAATTTAGGTGGCAGTTTCCTCTGAATTATAGCACTGCACTCCTCAGAAAGTGCCACAGTTTCATCTTCTTTCAACTTCCTTTTCTTCAAGAGCAAATCTTTCATGAACCTTGCATAAGAGGGCATCTGCTCAAGTGCCTCAGCAAAAGGAATGTTTATCTGCAGCTTCTTAAAGACTTCTAAGAACTTGGAGAATTGCTTTTCTTGAATCTCCTTCTTGAATCTTTGAGGATAAGGAAGTTTAGCATACAATGAAGGATCAACTATTTTCTTCTCACATTCCTTCTTCTTTCTCTGCCACTTTGGTTGCTCCTCTTTAGCTTCTTTATTACAGCAGTCTTGAGATGGGACATCTGCAACAAGAACATCAATTTCCTTAACTGGTCCATCCAAAGTCTTGCCGCTTCTCAGTGTAATTGCATGACATTGCTCCTTTGGATTGACAACAGTATCACTCGGAAGGTGCCGGAGGTCTCTCTTGAAGTGTTTTGCTATTTGCCCCACTTGATTCTCTAAACTTCTAATTGCCGCCTCATGATTCTTAAAATTGGCCCTCGACTCTTCCATAAAATTTGAAGTCTGTTGCATAAAAGCGGGTCTGCAAAGAAAGTTTCTCCACTGTAATCTCAAGAGGAGACTTCCGTTACGGTTGAGGATTCAATGGCACTATTTGATTGCTCCAAGAAAAATTGGGATGAATCCTCCACCCTGGATTATATGTATTTGAAAATGGAACACCACGAGGTCGGAAGGATTACCCATATAATTTACCCGCTCTTGAGAACTAAAACCGAGAATTGCTTACTTCACATCCACCATTAGCATGATTACCTCCACAGAAGTCGCAAATTAACCTTTGATGGTTCACAAAATTTACCTGCATGCTATCCACTTGCTTAGTTAGGTTGGCCAACTGTTGAGAAATACTTTTGTTTTGAGCAAGTAAGGCATCGAAAGTACCAAGCTCCATCACTCCTTGTCGACTCTTTGCTCTCCCACTAGGCAACTGATATTCATTAGTGGCCATAACCTCAAATAATTCCTGAGCCTCTTCAGGAGTCTTAGTGTTTAAAGACCCACCTGCAGACGCATCCACCATAAGTCTTGTGGAATGATTTAACCCATTATAAAATATCTGCACCTGCTGCCAAACCTCAAATGCATGGTGAGGACATCTCCTTAATAGCTCCTTGAATCTCTCCCATGCTTCATAGAGAGATTCTCCCTGATTCTGAGTAAAGCAAGCAATCTCACTCCTTATCTTCACAAACATTGATGGAGGAAAGTATCGAGTCAAAAATTTGTTAACCAAATCCTCCCAGTAGAGATGCTCCTTGTGGGCTTGGGCTTGTAGCCCGACTCTTTGGTTTATCTCTCGAGCGAAAATGGGAACAGTCGTAATCTAATGGCATCATCGCAACGCCATTATACTTAAAAGTATCACAGAGCAAATTTGCAAGAAATTCACAATATGCAAGTTTGGATCTTCTCGCATGGCCTCCCCAATGATTCTGCTGCACTAGGCGTAGAAGTCTTTGGTTTAATCTCAAAATTATTAGCTTTGAATAGCGGGACGCACAATCTTGGTAGAAATATTCTCGGCGAGATGGGGTAGCATAGTCGGCCAATGTACGTCTTTGCTCTGCCGATTACAACAATTTCTGCCATCTTTTGCTCAACTTCTTCAAGTCTCTTCCTCTCTCTAGTCGCTTCTCTCGTTGCATTTCTAGCGATTCTCTCTATCTCTGGATCAAAAGTAATTCTTCCGATTCCAAAGAACCTTGCATAAACACAAACAAGCAAACCAGAGTGAAGTAAAGAAAGAAAATAAAAATAAAAATAAAATTAAATGGAAAAAAAATGAAATTAAATAAAAAAATAATTATCTATAAATAAAAGAAAATTAAAAAAATAAATTAAAATTAGAAAGAAACAATTAAAAATAAAATTAAACAATTAAAAGAATACTTAAATTAGTGCTCTTTTAACTACTAATTGATATTAGCAATTAATAATCCCCGGCAACGGCGCCAAAAACTTGATGTTGAAAATCGGCAAGTGCACCGAATCGCAAAAAGTAATAAAGTAGTGAAAAGAGAATCGTCCCACGAGGATTATATTGCCAATTACCAAATTCGTTAAATTAACACTATTTAAGCCAATCAAAATATGGAAGTTGAAAAAAAGTGAAAATAAAGATAATTAAAAGAAAGTAAATAAAACTAAACAAAGTAAAATCAATCAATTTAACAAGAGATGAAATCAAGAATAAGAAAGTGTTAGGGTTCAGACTTCACTTGAACTCTTTCAAATGTACTTCTAAAAATTGGTTTAAAACATGTTCTATTTCAATGATTCATGGTCAATTCCCAACATTAATTAATATCCAATCCCTTGGTATACTAATCCTCTTACACTTTGATTGAAATTAACTAATCCCTTAGTCTAACTCCAATTAGAAAGGCATTATCAAGAACAGAGGAATTATAAGAAAGACCACATAACCCACAACGTCTATCCCTAGCGATTGCAGAAATTATGGTGTTTATCACAAGTTCTAGGTTCATGCAAATTTTCCCAAATCATACATAAACCCAATTTATCATTCCCAAATTGATCAGGTTTAGAAAAGCATTAAGAACAGAGATAAACACGTAAATCATGAGATAAAAACATGCATTAAACCCATAAAAGAAATTACATCATCAAAGTATCAAGATCCATCGTCCCCTAACGAGGGGAAGTTAGTTACACATAGGAAAAGAACAAAACAAAGAATAGAAGATGACAAACTCCATTGATAATTAGTGGCAAGATTGAAGAGAATCCCTAATCTTCAAGTCTTGATGCGCCCACACACAAATTAGGATTTGAGTTGTCTTGACGGTTCTTCAGAGTATCTTGAAATTTGACGTAACTTTCTATTTATAAGAAATTCACGCTGCATTACGCGTTCGGCGCTCGGCGCTAACTCTCTCCAGCCTCGAGCACGCGCCCCCACTAAAGTTACGGTGCAACATACGCAATCAGCCTCAAGCGCTCCTTGTTCAACGCTCGGCGCTGGCCCATTAAAACAAGATTCCTCCAGCGCATGTTGCGCTCAATGATGAGGGCCTCAAGCGTCATTTGAATTATTTTCTCGCTTCTTTAAATGGCCAGTCTTACTCCATGTGTAATTATCTACAAAATTACATAAAAATACACAATTAAAACATAAATTAAAATAACTAAAAAATAAAAGAAACTTGAGAATAAACTCAATCAAAAAGATTAAAAGAGAATGAAAACCCAAGATTTTGAACCGTAAAAATATGAATTTTTGCAGGTTCATCAAATTGCATATAAAAATTGAATATATTCTTGCATGTACACAAATGTAACACATCATTCTTACACACAAGACACAAAAAATTAGAGAGAAAAAAATAGGTCTCTCTAAATCATTCATCACAAAAAAAAACTATCATCTCTCTCCAATTTTTTGTGAGTGTATGCAAGGACGGATCCAGAAAATATTCAGTGGAGGGGCTAAAAGTTATTAATCACATTATAAAATTATATCATAATATTTACTAATAAAATTTATATTATAGTATAAAAATAATATATAATATCTTTATCAAAGTCGAGCACGACGTTCCTTTATATCATAAAACTCATCAATGTTAAAATCTATATCAAACTTCTCAGTAATCCTCCTCTCAATATAAGTAATTAAATAATTAGTTAGAAAGTAATCTTCTATCTTATTTCTAAATCTATCTATTCTTCACAATATTCATAGTTAAAAAAGATTTCTCAGTAGTAACAGTTGAAACAGGAAGAATCAATACTAAGCGAATCAAACGATCAATCAAATGATATGATAAAGACATACTATTACAGAAATAAAAAGACAACTAGAAAGTTCAAATTGATAGTAGGCACATTAGACATAGATAAAAAAATTAATAACAAGACATGAAATTAACTCGAACCAATGAAAATAAATTAAAAGCATAAATAAAGGCCAATTAGTAAAACATCAAATCAAAAAGGACGAATCAAAATATAAGGAGGCTAGAGGTATAGTTTTAATAAAATATTAGATAGATGAAGATTTTAAGAAATAAGAGATGAAAACTGTAACACCCCAAAATTTTTTATCTCTTAATCAATAATTTTGACAGTTAACAGAATTTTACTGTTTAGTAATTTCTGAATGCTATAAAATTATTTTGATTATTCTGTCAGCGTATTTGATCGTTTTGAGTGATTTACTCCGTGTCAGGAAAATAAAAATTTTCGGGCCGGGAAAAATTTTACGTAATTTAATTTTTACCGTTAGGTTTTAATTATTTTACGTGATCTGATTTGATATTTGTGTGTTTTCTAATATTTGTGATTTTTGTGAATGATTATGAATTTTTTTACTGTAAATGGGCCCAGGTGGTCCTATGTGGGCCCAGATGGGTCCCGCAAAGTGAAAAAAATTTCTACGGATAGAAAAATTTGTACTATTTAGACAGAGACAGAGAATCTTACTAAACCTGAATCTGAAAATAGTTTTATAATTTTCTTTTACTATGTTTTATCTTTGTATTTATTTATCGGATAAAAATACAATAAAAATATTATTTGTAGGGATATAGCGAGATAAAAATAATAAAAATTATACTTTAAGTAGTCAACAAAGAGGGCTTGACTTGATTTGTACCCTTGGATGAGAATACTTAGTTTAAAGATTAACCATTGATTTAATCAACGGTTAAGAAACAAACTTAATAAAGAAGCATTGGATAATCACCATTGATTTAATCAATGGTGTGAGAATAAACTTAGTTAGGAAGGCTTCAATATCAATCGTAGATTTAATCAACGGTGTAAAATTGGTTATATAAAGTGGTTATGACCATTTACAACCATTGGATTTAGAATTGATCAAGGGTGGAGATTTAGTCTTAAAAAGTGACAAAGACCATTTATGACCATTGGATGAAGAATTAATCAAGGGTGGAGATTTGGTCTTCTAAAAAGGCTATGACTAATTATAACCCTTGGATTAAAAGTAAGAAGAAGTAATCTTGATCCTTTATTTTGGAGACACATCTAATGGCTATGATTTAAAGGAGAAAGATTCAATGGCCTAGATTTAGTCTTCTAAAAATCAAAAGTTTACCTAAATCCTAACCATTGAATTAATCAATGGTTAGGAATGCTTCAAAAAATGGCTTGAAAAAGATGACAATATTATTGCATGCATAATGCAAGGAGGGGACGATTTTTGTAGTATTTTGGAGCTAAAGGTGATTTGATGACCATTATTACTTGTCATGGTCAATATTACATCATTCTTGACCATTATTGATTTGTTTGCATCCTTAGGAGAGTGTTTAGAGGGGAGACAACTTTGAATAGGCTTTTTAGGCCAAAGAAAAAGATGAAGTCAACAATAGTAGCTTGAATTTGATTAGTAACTAATTAAACTTAATTTGGTTAATCTAATAGCCTAATTAACAAGTTAAGCAAACTAATTTAATTGTTAATTTGTTATAATTTAATTCTTAATTAGATATCCTAATTTTAATTAGAGGTTATAATATATGTAATAATATGTTTAATTAATTAGTTATATAATTAGAATGTTAATTAAGATTGATTAGAAAATTTAACCTAACTAATTACCTAATTAATTAGCATACAATTAGGTGTAAATTGAAAACAATTAATTCCCTAAACACTCAAGGAGTCCCACGGTTTTAGCAGCAGCTTGAGGAGGCATCTACATGGTTCTTGAACCATCTAATTAGCCATGAAAGTTAAGAGAATGACATAAGCCATGTGCTACTCCATGTGCACTCAAAAGGGGATATTTTATTCATGCTAATCTCCTAAAATTCTCTACAATCCCACGGCAGCAGCCTACCTATATTCACTCTCACAATTTCATTTTCTCTTTCATCAAAAAGCTTACAGCACTTTCTCTCAAAAATTCCAAGAACCAAAGCACCATTTTTCTTCCTTTTCTCTCCATTTGGTTCGGCCTCCACCACCAAATATACTATCACTCACCTATAATTTTCACTCACATCATTTTCTAAAGCTAAACAACATTCTAAACACTTTCCATTTAGAAAGTTTTCCCAAAATCCCATTCTAAGTGCTTCAAAATCCCACTTTTAGCTTACTTCCTTGGAGGTAAACTTTGATTTCTATGGTTTAAATTTATGTGTTGATACCCAATTTTGTCCATAAAATTTTTTTTACTTAATTACAATATTTTAAAAAGAAAAAAAGAAAATTTGAAAAAAGGGGGCATTGCATGCCTGCACACGTAAAGGAGAATGCATTAAATGCATTGAGGCAGCAAAGGAAAAAGAAAGAAAAGGTTCTGATAAAGGAGGATGGGGGGCTCAACGTAGGAGGCTCACGCAAAGGAAAAAAGAAGGAAATGTCAGGGGAGAAATGATGAAAGAGTGGAGGTATTTAAAAGGAAAGGGCATCAGAAAATGAGGATCCGGATCTTTTTCACACATTTTTTTTCACCTTCAAGAACCAGAAGAACACATTCCATTTTTCACCACCCTCATCACCAAAAACAGCACCTTCACCCATTCTCCACGAAGACCATCGTCTTTGTCATCCTTCATCTCATCTTCAAAGCCTCCAAGAAGAAGAAAACGTGAACCATCTCCATCTTCACGACCACCATCTTTTATCTTCCCAAATCATCCCATCTTCAGCCAAGGAAAGAAGATTGATGATGTTGAGTTAATCTCTGGTGGTAGCTGAAAAAAAGAAAAGCAAGAATACTGGGGAGGCTGCTGGGAACGAAAGGGATTTCTGATTCTTTTGAGTTGAGTGTTACTGGTAGCACAAAAGAGGTATGCCTTTTTTTCATCACTATCCTTGCACTGTTGTGAGTAAAAATGTAATGTTCAAATGCATGCTTGGATACTGGCTGGTTAATTATGTTGCCCATCTTTTTTTTTTCCCTTTCTTTTTTAACCACGAGCACCATACTCACACTGGCACTCTTCCCTTCGCATCACATTTCTCAAACCACCAAAGAATCCATCTTCACCTCCAGAAAAAAGTAACCACCACCTTCAATAACTTCACAAAACACCATCATTCCCCATTCGACCGTCGAAATCCAAAGAACCCCTGAATCCCTTTTCCGACCGTCGAACCCAAGCACGGGATCCATCATACCTCTAACCGACCGTCGAACTACCCCTGAATCCCTTTCCCGACCGTCAAACCCAAGCACGGGATCCTTCATACCTTTAACCGACCGTCGAACTACCCTTGAATCCCTCTGCACCGACCGTCGAACCACTCCACAAAATACCATCTTTCCCTCCATCGACCGTCGAACCACTTCACAAAATACCATCATTCCCTCTACCGACCGTCGAACTACATCACTGACCTTCACCCCATTCGACCGTCGAACCACACCATTGTGACCCTCAACCCCCTCACAAAGCCCACCTTCACTTCATTCGACCGTCGGACCAACAACCATCATACCCTCACCGACCGTCGAATCCCCATATACCAACCTTCACCATCCCCTCTCACTATTACTGTGAACCCACACCACCATCCTTCAACCATCCATTACGCGAAATCACCTCAAAAAAAAACCAACTTATACCCGACCGTCGAACCCCAAAATCCGACCACTTCCCTTTCACCTCCAAAATACTCACTATCTTCAAAGCCTCCATAATCCCCATCACCCAAGCAGTTTCCATAACCTCTCCAAACACTACCGGAACCGACCGTCGAACTGTGAGCTCCACTCCCCTCACCGACAACCCATCCAAACCTTCACACCATCAACCAAACTTCGTCCCATCCGACCGTCGGACTCCTGAATCCCTTTGCAACCGACCGTCGAATCCATCACCACGTCCCAACCGACCGTCGAATCTATCCCATCCTTACCCCCAACCGACCGTCGAACTCCCAAACAGAATCACCCATTTTCAACCGACCACAGAATCACTCAATCTCCACACTCGACCGTCGAATTTCCAGATCCCTCTCCGACCGTCGAATCTCAGGGTCCAAACCCCTCCCCAAACGTCCTCTGTATGTGCTCTGATATTGTTACCCAAGTTTTCAAGCTCTCTTTCCTTTGAATTGAATTGTTGACTGCCTATTGAGTTTGAATTTGATTCACGTGGGCTGCTGTCCATTTCATATTAAGGCAAAATGATACACTTGTTTGGTAAAAAAAAAAAAAGAGAGAAGGGAAAAAGAAAAAAATAAAATCTTTTGATCCAGGCAATGACCAATGATGATGATTGAGTAGTGAATACTACCTTCAATGTCATTTGGATCATAAGGGTTTATTGAGTAGCCTAGTGCTAACTTGAATCCTGTGCAAGAATGGATTCACTTTCAAATAAAATCTTTTAAATAAAATCAACCAACCCACACTTATTTTATAAAGAACTACGTGACTTTGAGTTCCTCATTGCACCCGAGGATACGTAGGAGCAGAATCTCTATTCTGTCAAGCCAAAAAAATAAATTTTCATAATTTGGTTGTTTCTTTTATTTCTTTTCAAAAATAAAAAATGAAAAAATAATAAATAATTACAAAGTCTTTTGTTTAGAGGGTTAAAATAAATATATTTGATATTATTAAAATTTGCACAACTAACATAAGGTACCGTTCTTGAACGGCAAAGATATAAGTGCTAACACCTTCCCTATCTGTAATCGACTCCCGGACTCAAACTCATTTTCAAAAGACCAGTTTTCCTGATAAAAGGGTTTTTCTAATGTTTTCCCAATTTAAATAAACATTGGTGGCGACTCCATTGATTTTATATTTTTTCGGTCGTCCCGTCGCGATCCCGGTTGCGACAGCTGGCGACTCCACTGGGGACTTTCAGAGAGTCAGGCCTGTTGTTGTTAGTTGTGCAAATTTTTAATAATCTTTTATTTATTTATTTTACCCTCTTTGTCTTTGTTTTTGTTTTCTTATTTGTTTGTAAATATATTTTATTTAGTACTTTTATGTAAATATCTGATAGCATGTATATGGTGACTTGTATATATATTTTGTGCTTAATTGTTAAAACCCTAGGGTAGACGATCGCTGGCTGGCTGTTGTATATATGTTTTGCAGGTTGGGGTTAGTTTTATCTTTAAGTTTTTGTACAGGTTTGTATGCTCCTTCACACACGTCACTGATCACTTACCTCACACACTTTTGGGCTCTATACAGTCTGTGCGAACCCGAGGAGTAGGAGGGGTCTCAACTTTTGTTATTGAGGAGCCTTGTGCTCACTTGACATTTGTTGAGACACCACTCAGATTGTCACCAGTATCATGGACTAGTCATATTGAGAGGGTTCATCCCTACTTGTGATTAATTCATGAATTGGATCCTTATCTTTCGAGATAGGGGCAATCTGGGGACCATGACTTTTTAGAAGATAGATCCGTCCTGAAAAACCTTGCACTGGTAGAATGAACATAATGACATAGAAGCTTTAGAGTCATCCATCTCCTTAGTTTGCACCTCATTAGGACACAAATGGAGCATACCTTTTCTTTATTTTTCCTCATGTCATTCATCCATGCATTCTTGTGGTTAAAAAGAAAAAAGAAAAAAAACATATGATATTGCATTGTCATTCTTAGCTTTTTATTTTTTCTTTTCATCATCCATCTATCTCATGTCATTCATTCTTGTCTAAAAAAAATCATCTTGCATTTTCATGGCTGGCATTTTCATTCATTCTTGCGTCTTCATAAGAAAAAATTCAGCAGAACAAAACACACATCATCTTGCATTTTCGTAACAGTCTCAGCATTTTAGAAGAAAAAAAAAAGGAAAAAGAGACAAGGCACCCTTTGGGTTTACGACCCTGTGAGGGCTTCTCCACTTAGACTGTTAATACATTTTCTTTAGAGTTACCTCGATGAGAGGTATCCTTAGGGTGCATTCTTCTTTTTTGTTTTGCTTACATGTTCCCTTCATTACTTCCTTTTTAGGGTGAGTTCTCTTGGCAAAGTGGAAAGGTTAGCACTCGTCAATAGCAAGGGATGGAAGAAACATATCAAGGACAGAACTCCAGCAGTGCAGTCAACCTCAAGAGGAGTATAAGGGTTACAGTAAACGGCAGTGATCTAAGCTATGTGAGGGACATTACCCAACAAATGACCCCTGAGGCTCGATCTGAGTTCTCAAGCAGTTACGGGCAGATTCTGGATTTGTTGCGCATTACAGTTGAGGAGCCCGTCTTGAGTGGCCTTACCCAATTTTGGAACCATTCTCTCAAATGTTTTGAGCTGCCTAACTTGGACATTACACCAACCATAGAGGAGTATGCGATCATGTTGAGACTTCCGATGAATAAGCACCCAAATGTTTATCTTTATGGAGGGTATTACGTATCAGTAGGCAAGATAGCGGAGCTGATAGGGGCTCCAACAAGTCAATTGGGCATGGAAAAGAGGGGAGGAACAGAAGGCTTGAAGAAAAGTTACTTAGAAGCACATCTTCAATATCTAGCACAACAAGGAAAGTGGGATTTCTTCAACAAAACACTGGCCTTAACAATCTTTGGGTTAGTATTATTCCCATTTACCTCAGATGTGGTAGATCAAGCAGCAATGGATGTATTCTTCAAGTTTGAGAAGTATAAAGCAAATCTGATCCCTGCTATCCTTGTTGATACTTTCCTGACGATGGAAATCTGTCATCAAAAGGGTGGTGGAAAAATTCGATGTTGTACACATATGTTGTACGTTTGGATCATGACGCATATGGATGTACAGAATCGCCTGGGACTCCTACCTGACCCGTTGAGGAATTTTGGTCGCATACCAGTAAAGCCACAAAAAGCTTATGAATGGAAGAATGAGTTCATGAGGATGGGGTCAGATTCCTTTAAATGGGTATGCCCGTGGTATCATGGAGAAGAGATAGTCTTTAGTTGTGGTGACTTTCCTAATGTTCCTTTGATGAGCCCTAGAGGTGGTGTATCATACGCGCCAATCCTCGTGCTTAGGCAACTCCGATGGACCCAATACGTGCCCAACGAAGAGCAACTTGAAGGGCTCAGCTTCTTATACCAGCAAGATGGAAGCACTACTAAACAAGAAAAAGAGATTAGAGATGCTTGGAAGAGTGTTCATATGGCAGGAACAAAGGAATTGGGGAAGCATGTGGTGGTTTGTACCCCGGAATACATGCAATGGAGAGAGGCAAGAAGGGTGCAGAATAGTATCCCTCGGACGATTTTAAATGATAAAGGTCATCCTCAAACCATACCTCAAATGGCCACTGAGATTGAAAGATTGAAAGCACAAATGAAAGCCTTGGAACAAGGAAAAGAAGCCGCTGAGTTAAAAATAGTCATCCACCGAGTCGATGCCGAAGCTAGGCGATGAAGTTGAATATCTAAAGGATACGTGTGCGGATATGGTGGGACCCCAAGCCGAGGGAAAAGGGCAAGGAAAGGAAGGGAGATAGAATTTGAAAAGACCACAACGAAGTTTATGAACTACGAGCCAAGATAAGTGCTCAGGAAGAGACAATGGCATTGGTTTTGCAAGAGAAAGAAAAGTTGGAGGCGAATGCTAGGGTACAAGATCGTAGAATGCAAGTCTTACAAGAAGCTCTGACTGAGGCGAAGCGCCACTCAGACCAAGGGCGAGCATTAGCTACCAAATATCACGATGCACTCTCGGAAGCAAACCAAAAGAATGGGTATTTGAAGCTCGAAATTCAAGAGTTGGGGCGAAACCATGAGCAAGTGGAGACTTGAAGCCCAAAGACTATTGAGGCAAAAAGAAGAATGGGCGAAGTATGGCAATCGGTAGCACAAGACCACGAGTGGCCGAAAAAGAAGAATGGAAGAAGAAATTTGAAGACATATCGATAGCTTACGATATCATGCCACGCAACCGATTACTCATTTCCAAGAAGCGGACATTCGAGCTCACACAAACCCACAGTTACGACTACCATCAAAAATCGCTGATTTTATGAAGTATTGTCGAAGTCTCGCTAAGGGTTTTAGAAGAAAACGAATGAAATTGTTGATGTAATTGTGTTATGTTTTGTGGGAACTAAATCTTGTACTTCAAGTTTGAAATGAAAATGGATGCTCATTACTTGTGTTTTGTTATCCTTTTATCAAGATATTGTTCATTGAGGTGTGAATTCTTCCGTGAATAAATTGTCAACTATCTTTCCGCCTCGGGACTATTTGTCTTTGAGTGAAAGTACGGAGAGTTTGGTTCTACGTCTGCATTGCCAGTGAATGGTGTCCATTGAGGAATGAATATTCCCTTGGATTTACCATCAACTACATTTTTGCCTAAGGAGCGATATGCCCTAGTGCTAAATGTAGGGATTTTGCCTTGCTATCGAATGTTTGTACGAACCTTTCCACGGTCACCAAGTTTCCTCACGGGGCACAAACTTGTTCCTTTCGCTAACAAGGAATTGCATGCCGAATCATATTTATCTGCCAAAACAAAAAAAATCATCGGCATAAATAGTCATTGCTTTGCATACATGCATTTTGTCATTTTGGTTTAGTCCATACTAATAATCGCATCATGTTTCCTCGCGAAAAAATAGACACTATAGCGGAAAACAACTTCTACGACACCCTTACAGGACTCGTTCCCAAGCAAAGATCATGGATGAGATAGAGCGACGCAGGATTTGAGGGAGGAAGTGAACCGGCTCGAGGAGCAAATGTCCAAAATGATGGAAATGTTACGGTCCTATGGAGAGTAGAAAGAGCACGGATGGGAATCCTTCGGTGGCAAATGAAGGACATCCACCACACCTCCTTGCCCTTTGGTTTTGCCGCGTTCCCCTTACAATACCAAGGCTTTAATCCTCAAGGATTACGATGCCGCTCACCATTTGCCCAAATGGCACCACTCAACCTTCACGCCAGTTCACAGGGAAACCAGGGACGTCTTTTCCCCGTATGGCCTCCCTCCAGGTTATCTACCACCATTAGCCACTAATTCCCCCAATAATGACATGCCAACAGTGTCCCCAACTCCAAATCCTTCAAACTCTACCCAAAATCAAGCCACTCAGTCAAATGTCAACGAACCCCCGCCAACGCAACACCCATACCCTTTCTTCGTCCCGCCATATGGTCTCCATCCTAGTTCTGTACCACCACAAACTGCCAATCCTCTGGACAGTAGCATGCACCGCTTCAAACTCCTTAAGTGCGCTCAACCACATGCCAGTGGAACCCCACTGGGGCA
Organism: Ormosia semicastrata; assembly: GCA_029884595.1. Lineage (NCBI taxonomy): Eukaryota > Viridiplantae > Streptophyta > Magnoliopsida > Fabales > Fabaceae > Ormosia > Ormosia semicastrata. Next base: position 11,524,603 of record JAQQTO010000055.1, on the reverse strand, counting down.
ACATTCTGTTCCCGCCATCATGCCACAATACCCGTTGAATTCCTCTGTGGAAAACCCCACCCAAGGAGAGGTGGGAAGTTCTTGAAGAAAGACTACGAGCCGTTGAAGGGGCAAGCGGTTATGGCCTTTTGGATGCTTCAGAGCTCTGTCTTGTCCCGAATGTGGTGATTCCTCCCAAGTTCAAAGTCCCAGATTTCGACAAGTACGGGGAACTACTTGTCCAAAGAACCACTTAACCATGTACATCCGCAAGATGGCTTCGCATGCTTACGATGACAAGCTGTTAATCCACTTCTTTCAAGACACCCTAACCTAAGCGGGCAGCTTTCGGGTGGTACACGCATCTTGAGCGTGCCCATATACGATGCTTCAAAGACTTGACTGATGCTTTCCTGAAGCAGTATAAGTATAACATCGATATGGCACCGGATAGACTACAATTGTAGAATATGGCTAAGAAGGATGCTGAGACCTTCAAGGAATATGCTCAGAGGTGGAGGGAAATGGCTGCTCAAGTAGAGCCCCCATTGACCGAAAGAGAGATGGTGGCTACGTTCATTGACACTCTGCAATCACCCTTTTATGACAAAATGATAGGGAGCGTGTCATCAAATTTTTCAGACATGGTTATCATTGGAGAAAGAGTTGAGGGAGGAATGAGAAGCGGGAAGATCGTTGAAAGCTCAACAGGAACATTCAATGCCAAGAGGCCCCCAATGGGGAAGAAAAGAGAGGGAGAAACTCATGCTATTTCCTTTGACCAGAGAAACTTCACCCGAGAGAGATATAGCCAAACACCTGTGAACCACCAATCATCCTTCCAAACTCCTTTGGCACCTTACCACCCGTACTTTCCCACTACTCCTCCAATTCCATATCCCCAGCCGTATCACCCCCATGTCGCCAACGCTTCACATGTTCTCATCCTCAGCCTCATCACCCAATGAGGCCTCACCAAACGTCATATCCTAATCAATACCGGACACCCCTACCTTACCGCCTCAACAAACTCAACCATGGACCCAAAGCCCAAACACAAACCAAAGAAGACCACCATATAGCCAAGAAAGGAGGCATCTTGACCCAATCCCTATGACTTATACCGAGTCACACCCCAGCTCATCCGTAACTCTCTCTTGGCTCCTTGCCCGATGAAGCCAGTGGAGCCCCCATACCCTAAAGGATTTGACCCAAATGCCAAGTGCGACTACCATGCGGGGGCTGCAGGCCATTCCACAGAAAATTGCAGGACGTTGAAGTTTAAGGTGCAAGACCTAATAGATGCTAAGTGGTTGAATTTCAAGACAAATACTCCTAGTGTGGGTCACAATCCTTTACCAAACCACGGAATCCCACGAGTTAATGCTATAGGGGAGTGTTCTACCCAAGCAGCTCATAAGACAAGCGACAGATGTCAAGACCCCCATGAGGGTTATCTTCAAAGAACTGTGTAAATTTGGGATGATGGAAGCTCATATTGAGAAGAAAGGGGGCGACGAAGGTGAAATAATGTGCAATCTCCATGGGAATGTGGGGCATTCTATTGAGGAATGTGGTGAGTTTAGACAAATCCTTCAAGATCTAATGGATATGCATTTAGTGCAAATAGGTCATCTATGGGACAATGGTGGCGTAAACATGATGGATAAATGTGCTATTCCACAATTGCAAGAAAGTCAGGAAGCCGTAAACTCTCTGGTCCCTTCCATTGCAAATCCGGTTATCAAACCGTTGGTTATCTATTATACTGAAGCTGCATATGTGCCATCCCCTTGTGGCCCGAAACCTATCACCATTCAAGTTCCCAGTCCTTTTCCCTTCAAGGACACTCGAGCCGTGCCATGGAATTATGATGTGCAAGTCCTTAGAAGCAATCCCACGAATGATCAGTCGGAAGTTGCGTCTGGTTCGACTTCTTTTGTTACCAATATATCAGGGATTGGGGGAGTGACCCGGAGTGGCCGCGTCTACATTCCTGAGGAGCTGCGAAAGACCCAAGAAGAAGAAGAAAAGGGGAATCGTAAAGGCAAAAGTTCTTGAGGTATATGGGGACTCTGCCTTGGTCATCCATCAGCTAAAGGGAGAATGGGAAACTCGAGATGCCAAATTAATTCCCTATCATGCCCACATCAAGGAGTTGATTGAACAACTTGACGAAGTTACATTCCGGCATATCCCTCGAGAAGATAATCAGTTGGCTGATGCCCTAGCCACATTGTCGTCAATGTTCAAAGTAAGTCAGGATAGGGACTTGCCGCTTATAAAAATGGAAAGTCGAGACCAACCGGCATATTGTCAGATGATAGAAGTGGAACCAGATGGGAAACCGTGGTATCATGACATCAAATACTTCATCAAGAGCAAAGAGTACCCTCCACATGCTTCAGAAAATGACAAAAGACCCTCGAAGACTCGCAATGGGTTTCTTTCTAAATGAGGAAGTACTTTACAAAAGGAACCATGATATGGTGTTGCTAAGATGCGTTGATGCGACGGAGGCAGAGAAGATCATCAAAGATGTTCACGAAGGTTCTTTTGGAACTCATGCAAATGGGCATACAATGGCAAGGAAAATACTAAGGGCGGGGTACTATTGGTTGACAATGGAGACTGATTGCTTCAACTATGTGAAAAAATGTCATAAATGCCAGACATATGCTGATAGGATTCACATGCCACCAAGCACCTTTGAATGTTTTAACGGCACCATGGCCGTTCTCGATGTGGGGAATGGATGTCATAGGACCCATTGAACCAAAGGCCTCAAATGGACATCGCTTCATTCTCGTTGCAATTGATTACTTCACTAAATGGGTCGAAGCTGCTTCTTATACCAATGTCACTAGGAATGTAGTGGTCAGGTTTGTCAAAAAGGAGTTGATTTGTCGTTATGGCTTGCCAGGCAAGATTATTACGATAATGCCACCAATCAATAATAAGATGATGAAAGAGATGTGTGAGAATTTTAAAATTGAGCACCACAATTCCTCACCTTACCGCCCTAAGATGAATGGGGCGATTGAGGCGTGAAGAAACAAGAATATCAAGAAGATCGTCCGAAAGATGGTTGTAACATACAAAGACTGGCACGAAATGCTACCATTTGCACCTTTGCATGGTTATCGCACGTCGATTCGTACTTCAACCTGGGGCAACTCCTTTCTCTTTGGTTTATGGAATGGAAGCGGTACTCCCTATTGAAGTGGAAATCCCATCATTAAGGAGGTGCTTTGATGGAGGCGGGACTAGAAGAAGCCGAATGGGTCCGGACTCGACTTGATCAGTTGAACCTCATTGAAGGAAAGAGATTAACCGCACTATGTCATGGTCGGCTTTACCGAAGAGAATGATGAAGGCCTATGCGAAAAAGGTGCGTCCTCGACAGGTTTCAAGAAGGAGATTTAGTACTCAAAAGATCCTTCCCATTCAAAAGGATTTTCGAGGAAAATGGACTCCAAACTATGATGGACCTTATGTCGTAAAAAGGCCTTCTCGGGAGGAGCTTTGATTCTCACAAACATGGATGGCGAAGATCTACCACTTCCGTAAATTCGATGCACAAAATGTACTATGCTTAAAAAAAAAAAAAAAAAAAAAAAAGAGAAAAATGGCTCGCTAGGGTTTGAAAACACGAAAAGGCGACACAGGGCAAAAGTTAGAGCGACCCGCTAGGTTGAAAACTCGGAAGAGCGACCTAGGCAAAAGTTAGGGTTAAAAATGGTACTTGACACATCCGAAGAAGTGAACATACCTCAAGTCACAAACCGGGCAGTTTGAGAGTATCTGGGCCGAACAAGGCAGTTTGAATATATGAAGTCTTATCGGGGACACTCCCAATATGTAAAAGCGGGTCAAATCATATTCCTAGAAACAGAGACAAGGGGATGTTCAAGGTCGCGTACATGAGAAATTAGCACTGATCATCCAAGAGAGCATCACTGGAAGAGTTGGAAGATTCCACTCCAACATTTCTTTTGTAAACCTTTTCAATTCGAGTCCCATTTGTACTACCTTTCTTGTACTTTTCTTGTCCATAATGATAATCCTTTTTGTTGCAACCCATTGTTGATTTAATATGCATTTTTATGATAGTTTTATATTGAGATGTGAAACATATGACAATATGATAAAAGCATTTAGATTTGCTTTAACAATCTCGAAGGTCATGGGAAATGCAATGAAATCCTAACAAGAGTTGATGAGAAAAGTAAGATTTATCAAGCAAATCATAAGGCCAATCAATTTTGCTGTTCAATTGCGATCCTGCTGTGGGAAAAAGTCCTTAAGGGTTGCGGAACCAAAGCTCTGATAAAAAAAAAAAAAAAAAAAAAAAAAAAAAAAGCAAAAAAACAAGATTTGCTAACTCAGTTTGCTCATGAGAATCCCTACAGTAGGGCATTCATTGCATCATGCATCATTTCTAGCATCACATGCATTGTCCTCAGGCATCACATCCATTGCATCATCATCCATTGCATCATGCACCATCTCGACATCACATGCATTCACAAAACCTTTGCTTTTAGTTTCGGGTCCCCGCATCTGTTGTCTTTTAGTTTCCGGGTCCCCGCACCCATTGTCTTTTAATTCCTGGGTCCCCGTACCTGTTGTCTTTTAGTTTCTGGGTCCCCGCACCCATTGTCTTTTAGTTTCCGGGTCCCCGCACCCATTGTCTTTTAATTTCTGGGTCCCCGTACCCATTACCTTTTAGTTTCCGGGTCCCCGCACCCGTTGTCTTTTAGTTTCTGGGTCCCCGCACCCATTGTCTTTTAGTTTCGGGTCCCCGCACCCATTGTCTTTTAGTTTCCGGTCCCCGCACCCGTTGTCTTTTAGTTTCTGGGTCCCCGTACCCATTGTCTTTTAGTTTCCGGGTCCCCGCACCCATTGTCTTTTAGTTTCCGGGTCCCCGTACCCATTGTCTTTTAGTTTCCGGGTCCCGTACCCATTTGTCTTTTAGTTTCTGGGTCCCCGTACCCATTGTCTTTTAGTTTCCGGGTCCCCGCACCCATTGCCTTTTAGTTTCCGGGTCCCCGTACCCATTGTCTTTTAGTTTCCGGGTCCCCGCACCCATTGCCTTTTATTTTCTGGGTCCCCGCACCCGTTGTCTTTCTTTTTGGGTCCCCGTACCCATTGCTTTTTAGTTTTTGGGTCCTCGTACCCATCGCTTCCAAAGCAAGCAGAGGCCTTGGGCCCGTCACCTTTTTTCTTTTCTGTCAAGTTTCAGTGGATACCCGACTCATGAAGTTTTGTACCTTTCTTTGTTTTAAGTTTCGACAAGTTTCACGTGCACTGACTCATAAACTTTCTACCTCATTTTAATGTCCATTCTTTTCGCGTCAATACGCTTTCCTTTTAAAAAAAAAAAAAAAAAAAGAAAGAAAAAAAAAAAAAAGAAGTGAAAATTTTCATGGACAAAATTAAATCAATTCCTTTGCTTCCCATTTATGTTAAATGTAAAGCAAAGGGGGGCAGCTGTTGATACCCAATTTTGTCCATAAATTTTTTTTTACTTAATTACAATATTTTAAAAAGAAAAAAAGAAAATTTGAAAAAAGGGGGCATTGCATGCCTGCACACGTAAAGGAGAATGCATTAAATGCATTGAGGCAGCAAAGGAAAAAGAAAGAAAAGGTTCTGATAAAGGAGGATGGGGGGCTCAACGTAGGAGGCTCACGCAAAGGAAAAAAGAAGGAAATGTCAGGGGAGAAATGATGAAAGAGTGGAGGTATTTAAAAGGAAAGGGCATCGAAAAATGAGGATCCTGGATCTTTTTCACACATTTTTTTCACCTTCAAGAACCAAGAACACATTCCATTTTTCACCACCCTCATCACCAAAAACAGCACCTTCACCCATTCTCCACGAAGACCATCGTCTTTGTCATCCTTCATCTCATCTTCAAAGCCTCCAAGAAGAAGAAAACGTGAACCATCTCCATCTTCACGACCACCATCTTTTACCTTCCCAAATCATCCCATCTTCAGCCAAGGAAAGAAGATTGATGATGTTGAGTTAATCTCTGGTGGTAGGTGAAAAAAGGAAAAGCAAGAATACTGGGGAGGCTGCTGGGAACGAAAGGGATTTCTGATTCTTTTGAGTTGAGTGTTACTGGTAGCACAAAAGAGGTATGCCTTTTTTTCATCACTATCCTTGCACTGTTGTGAGTAAAAATGTAATGTTCAAATGCATGCTTGATATTGGCTGGTTAATTATGTTGCCCATCTTTTTTTTTTTTTCCCTTTCTTTTTAACCACGAGCACCATACTCACACCGGCACTCTTCCCCTTCTCGCATCACATTTCTCAAACCACCAAAGAATCCATCTTCACCTCCAAAACAAGAACCACCACCTTCAATAACTTCACAAAACACCATCATTCCCCATTCGACCGTCGAAATCCAAAGAACCCCCGAATCCCTTTTCCGACCGTCGAACCCAAGCACGGATCCATCATACCTCTAACCGACCGTCGAACTACCCCCAATCCCTTTCCCGACCGTCAAACCCAAGCACGGGATCCTTCATACCTTTAACCGACCGTCGAACTACCCTTGAATCCCTCGCACCGACCGTCGAACCACTCCACAAAATACCATCTTTCCCTCCATCGACCGTCGAACCACTTCACAAAATACCATCATTCCCTCTACCGACCGTCGAACTACATCACTGACCTTCACCCCATTCGACCGTCGAACCACACCATTGTGACCCTCAACCCCCTCACAAAGCCCACCTTCACTTCATTCGACCGTCGGACCAACAACCATCATACCCTCACCGACCGTCGAATCCCCATATACCAACCTTCACCATCCCCTCTCACTATTACTGTGAACCCACACCACCATCCTTCAACCATCCATTACGCGAAATCACCTCAAAAAAAAACCAACTTATACCCGACCGTCGAACCCCAAAATCCGACCACTTCCTTTCACCTCCAAAATACTCACTATCTTCAAAGCCTCCATAATCCCCATCACCCAAGCGGTTTCCATAACCTCTCCAAACACTACCGGAACCGACCGTCGAACCGTGAGCTCCACTCCCTCACCAACAACCCATCCAAACCTTCACACCATCAACCAAACTTCGTCCCATCCGACCGTCGGACTCCCGAATCCCTTTGCAACCGACCGTCGAATCCATCACCACGTCCCAACCGACCGTCGAATCTATCCCATCCTTACCCCCAACCGACCGTCGAACTCCCAAACAGAATCACCCATTTTCAACCGACCACAGAATCACTCAATCTCCACACTCGACCGTCGAATTTCCCGGATCCCTCTCCGACCGTCGAATCTCAGGGTCCAAACCCTCCCCAAACGTCCTCTGTATGTGCTCTGATATTGTTACCCAAGTTTTCAAGCTCTCTTTCCTTTGAATTGAATTGTTGACTGCCTATTGAGTTTGAATTTGATTCACGTGGGCTGCTGTCCATTTCATATTAAGGCAAAATGATACACTGTTTGGTAAAAAAAAAAAGAGAGAAGGGAAAAAGAAAAAAATAAAATCTTTTGATCCAGGCAATGACCAATGATGATGATTGAGTAGTGAATACTACCTTCAATGTCATTTGGATCATAAGGGTTTATTGAGTAGCCTAGTGCTAACTTGAATCCTGTGCAAGAATGGATTCACTTTCAAATAAAATCTTTTAAATAAAATCAACCAACCCACACTTATTTTATAAAGAACTACGTGACTTTGAGTTCCTCATTGCACCCGAGGATACGTAGGAGCAGAATCTCTATTCTGTCAAGCCAAAAAAATAAATTTTCATAATTTGGTTGTTTCTTTTATTTCTTTTCAAAAATAAAAAATGAAAAAATAATAAATAATTACAAAGTCTTTTGCTTAGAGGGTTAAAATAAATATATTTGATATTATTAAAATTTGCACAACTAACATAAGGTACCGTTCTTGGAACGGGCAGCATAGGGTGCTAACACCTTCCCTATCTGTAATCGACTCCCGAACTCAAACTCATTTTCAAAAGACCAGTTTTCCTGATAAAAGGGTTTTTCTAATGTTTTCCCAATTTAAATAAACATTGGTGGCGACTCCATTGATTTTATATTTTTTCGGTCGTCCCGTCGCGATCCCGGTTGCGACATTATGTTTATGATTTTCTAAGCCATGTTTGTTCCATGATTTGTTATTGTTAAGCTTTGTTTGTGATTTTACTAATTATTTTAGAATTGTTAGGAATTGTTGTGAGCCACACGAAAATTAAGGAGAAGGAGGAGAGCTTGAAAAGCTTGTCTTCAAGAGGTAAGAGGAAGATCCATCTCACCAACTAAGTATGGTGGTGAGAGATGGTCTTATATTTGATAGATGGTGAATCAATGTGAGGATTCCAATCCATGGTTATGTAATTATTTATGTGTGTTTATGAGCTTTGATTTATTTACTTATGCTTGATATGCTTTGTATGATTTTATGGCTTTGATGATATGCTTATATTATGCATGATAAGTATATGGCATGCTTATAGTATTTATGATGAAATATATTTGTGTATGTCATGATGTGGTGATGAAAAGGAATTCAATTTTTGGCTCCAATAGCCAAAGGAGAGGGTTCGATTTTTGATGCCCTTGATTAGGGTTCATGTTAAAATTTTTCAAGAACAAGGGAATTGATTTTTGGGTCCTTAGAACAATGAAAATTTCAGCCAAGACACCTCAAAATAGGTGTTCACAAATTAATATTTTCATGAAAAATAAAAATGGATGATTTGAAGAGTATGGAAAATAAACAAAGCGTTTGTTTTTCAAGAGAACAAGAATACGGTCTTTGAGGAATTTTTATTGATTTATTTTGTGTAAAAAGATCTTAAGTGTTTTTCTAAATATGAGTTTTGAATTAAGCGGGCAAACATTGATTTTAAGAATTTGCAAAGAAAGTAAACAAGGATTTGCATAGAAAGTGAAAAAGGATTTGTAAAGAAAGTGAAAAAGGATTTGAACAAATGAGTTTGGTTTTTTTATAACCATCGGTACTTCGGTTTTGAAAATAAAATTTTAATGGTTTTGTTTGTATAAAATCATATCAATTTAGAAGAAAAAATATTTTGATAATTTTTAATAGTCATGTCCACATTTTTGAAGGTTTATAATGCCTAGATTTTGATGAAACAAAATAATTTTTTAAGTGAAAATATAATTGATTTAATACAAGAAATTTAAAAAGGGAATCAGAGCATTTTAATCACTTGAGAAATTAAGTTTTTGTAAATGAAAATATTTTCAAACTTCAATTTATTTTGAAGAAGGTTGTGTTTGGAAATGATTTGGGAAAAATGAAAAATATAGTGGTATTATGAAAATCTACTAACGTATTACTTATTTTGAATTTTGAAGTACGTTAGAAAATGTTAAGTTTTGAAACGTTGATTTATATAAATGGAAAAGTAATTTTGTGAATTAAAATTTGGAAAAGGATTTCTTGAATTAAGAAATGTGGAAAATGATTTTCTTGAATAAGAAAAATATAAAAAATAAAATACAAAGTTATATTATTTTGAGAAAAGTTAAAAAAGAATTTTTCAAGGCTAAGAAATATTTTCGTAATGAAATTGTGATGAAAAATATTTTATGTATCTTAAAAATGTGATTTTTAAGCTACGCAATTTGAAGAATGTGTTGAAATTAATATTGATTAATTTAAGTCCAAAATAATGTTTGGAATATTAGGAATATTTTACGTAATTGTAAAATGTTGAAAAATATTTTACGTATCTTAAAAATGATTTGAAATACAAGAAAATATTTCTACAAGATTTGAAAAATGTTAACGTATTTCTATGTGATTTGAAAAATGTTAAAATATTTTTACGTGATTTAAAAAGCGTTTAAATATTTTACACTATTAAAAATATTATTAAAAAATCACTACGTGATTAAATAATGAGAGAATATTTTTACGTGATTTGAACTATTGTTAAAAAATCACTATGTGATTTAAAAGTGATAAAATATTTTTACGTGATTGTGAAAATGATGAAAAATTGTTGTGATTTGAAAAGTGTTTTAAATATTTTGAGAATGATGGAAAATGTTTTACGTGACTTAAAAGAATGATTTTTAAGTTACGCAATTTTGAAAATGATAAAAAATTATTACGCGATTTGAGAAACGTATATTTTTATGCGATTGAGAAAAATGTTAAAAAATTTAATATATGATTTAAATGTGCAACAGAAGAGTTACAGTATTTTGAAAACGTAATAAAAATATTTTAAAATTTTAAAAACGTAACAAGAGTGTTACGGTATTGTGAAAATGTAAAAGAAATATTTTGAAATTGTGAAAACGTAACAGAAACGTTTTGGAATTGTGAAAATGAAATGGAAATGTTGCGCAATTTTGTGAAAATACGACGAAAGTGTTTTATAACTATGAAAATGTGATAATATGATTTTCCTATTGAAAATACAGTATAAATACTGTAGAACCAATATATGGATGTTGTGTGAGAAAATGACATGTTTTGCCTGTGATTGGCATTTGGTGCATTATACATGCATTGGAAAGATATGTCCGTGATTGGATTTGGTGCATTATACGTGCATTGAAAAAATATGCGTTGAAGCATATGATTACATTGAACAAATAAAATTGAAAAGATTTGGCCATTTGGGGTTGGACTTGCACTGATATATTTGTGCATTGTATAAAATATAGCTAATAGCTATTATGGCCCTTGTGGTTGAAGAGAGAATGAGAATTGATAGTGAGGTCTATGATGGATCTTGGGGGCGTCGAGGCGCGGTGGTCGACCAGTGGACAGTTAGCAAGTACCCTGTGCCACTTGGCGATGCAGTCCGTTGCAACACATTGACAATACCCGACAAGAACACGATTCTTTTCAACGACTGGGAGATTGTCTTTGGGCTAAGGCTGACAATTAACCAGAGCATTTTTCTCGAAATTGTGAAAACCTCCATGGAGTTGTTTTTGATAAACTGAGTCTTTGTGCATATGTATAAATCTGAGTATTTATATCTGTATGATATATTAATTGAGGAATATTGGCTATGATAATTGTTTTGAGTACTTGGATGATGATTGAACTGATAAATGATTAGATGATGATAGTTGATTAATGCTGATAGCATGATTATGGTATAATCTACCTGTATGATAGTGTTGTTTGTGTTATCTCTGTGCTGCCATGTTGGTATTGGTGTAGGTGATCTCACCTCTTTGTTATATTGTTTTGCTTTGTCTGTATTGTTAAAATTATACAGTAGAAGGAATGAGTTGTCTTAGACATAACGGGTGGTAGATACTCAGAGATTGATGGAAACATTGAAAAGTGGTTGTCTCAAGTTCGAAGATGTGCCAGGTAGACAAGGAGTAAAGTCTGATGCATCAAGATGGACAGAAAAAGGAATAAGTATGTTAAATTTTCTCGTTAGTATTGTACCGTGCTATTAAGTAGGACCCGTCATGGGGTTTGCTACTGTTAAAAAAATAAGTCTGTTAATTTTATATTTCTCTTTAAATTATGATATTAATTGGTGTCAATATTGCATAATGAATAGTTGAAATATGATTTTCAATATTACCTAATCTTTTCAGTAAATTTACGTTTCAGTAAAGAAGAAATTTTGAAACTCATCTTTTATAACTCAAACTTTGTGCTAATTTCTTATCAGATTTTGAGTCGGGAGTCGAAAATGTGATGCCCTAAGGAGGGTGTTACATTAGTTGGTATCAGAGCACAGTTTGAGTCTTTTGGGGTTTGTGATTTGATCTATTTTGCTTGTGTTGTGTTCTCTGTGTGTTTGTTTTTCGAAGGGAAATAATGTTGTTTATAATGGATATTAGATCCATTGTATTTCGATCCGCACGCCTTAAAAAAAAGGAATGGCTCGGGATAGTTATACTTGTGTGGAAGTGAAACATGTTACTAGTAATGCAGTTGCAGCTACAGGAGTAATGTGGAAAGACGACTGCACGAACAAAGGACCGCTGTTCAGTGGAAATTGGAAGTTGAAGTTTAGGATCTGATGGAAAAGAACCAGTCTTGGAATATAAGATTTCGTAATTTTGGAACCTGGTATATTTTTAGGATATTGAGAAAATAATTGATTTCGATGGAAGATGTATTTATAACTATTGAGGAAACCAAAAATAGTAAAGGATGTGAAAGAAAGTACTTAAATGAAAGAATGTACGTCAAGGAAACAAATTGCTGAAAAGTTGGACACATTTTCTCAGAGATTATGCTTTTTGAAAACAGAGTTTTCTATTAGTAAAATTTTAGATAGTAAGGGAAGTTGTTACTCTGAATGGAACGAGAGTGTTCTGAGCAGAAGATTTAATTCATGGAGATTGCGTCATTGGAGCTAATCCTATAAACCATACTAAATATTTCTGTGAGTGACCTATTCTTTATAACATATGATTGAGTAGATCAATTATATGTTAGAGTTATTTGTTATCCTCTGATTTGTTTACTTCTATTTCTATTCTTAACTAATCGAGCTATTCAAGTTATTCAAATTGTTGTTATAGATCAAAACTTTGTGTTAGTTTGATCTGTTTCATAAACAGACGTGATCTTTGGAAATGAATTAGTTATTTTCCAACCATATCTAATGAGATTATTTTAACAGAGTGTGAGTAATCCAAAAAAAAATTATTCTTAAAAATCGGGTTACATCCAATTCTTTGTTGGATATGTTCGATAACAGGTTCAATTCGTTTTGTTATATTCCATGATGTTTTCTTTCATCTCCTGCAATTGAACGAACAAGAAACGATATTCCTATTTAACTCTATGCCATAGTATTTGGTATAGTGCTGTGGAAAGGAGAATTCGGTTAGTGAGACATTTTCTATTAAAAGCAAAAGCAGGAATATGTAGTGATACGAGGATAAGGAAATTTTAAGTAATACATTACATTAGTTGGAAGTTATCTGAGAAAAACTATTCTAGGCATGAATGAAGATTGGTTGTCATTATGTTGGTATCAGAGATATGGAAATTCTTTCTTTCTAGAATAACATTCAACATCTTCCGTAATTATAGGAGTCTGAGATATCTGTTTGATCAGGAGAAGTTGAACATCAGCAAAGAGATTTTGTTGGTTAGAATAGTATAGCAAGATGTAAGAGAGGAAACTTCATGAGAATTGGAAAATAAGATAAAAGAGTAATGTTCATATTTATTTTGAGAGTGTGAAATCATGGTTATTAAATTTCGAGGATGAAATTTCTTTTTAGAGGGGGAGTAATGTAACACCCCAAAATTTTATATCTCTTAATCAGTAATTTTGATAGTTAACAAAATTTTACTGTTTAGTAATTTTTGGATGCTGTAAAATTATTTTGATTATTCCATCAGCGTATTTAATCATTTTGAGTGATTTACTCCGTGTCAGGAAAATAAAAATTTTTGGGCCGAGAAAAACTTTACGTAATTTAATTTTTACCGTTAGGTTTTAATTATTTTACGTGATCTGATTTGATATTTGTGTGTTTTCTAATATTTGTGATTTTTGTGAATGATTATGAATTTTTTACTATATGTGAGCCCAGGTTATCAGGTGGGTCCCGCAAAGTGAAAAAATTTTCTACGGATAGAAAAATTTGTATTGTTTAGACGGAGACAGAGGATCTTACTAAACCTGAATCTGAAAATAATTTTTATAATTTTCTTTTACTGTGTTTTGTACTGTATTTATCTATCAGGTGATAAAAATATAATAAAAATATTATTTGTAGGGTTATAGCAGATAAAAATAATAAAAATTATACTGCGTAGTCAACAAAGAGGGCTTGACTTGATTTGTACTCTTGGATGAGAATATTTAGTTTGAAGATTAACCATTGATTTAATCAACGGTTAAGAAACAAACTTAATAAAGAAGCATTGGATAATCACCATTGATTTAATCAATGGTGTGAGAATAAACTTAGTTAGGAAGGCTTCAATATCAACCGTAGATTTAATCAACGGTGTAAAATTAGTTATATAAAGTGGTTATGACCATTTACAACCATTGAATTTAGAATTGATCAAGGGTGGAGATTTAGTCTTAAAAAGTGACAAAGACCATTTATGACCATTGGATGAAGAATTAATCAAAGGTGGAGATTTGGTCTTCTAAAAAGGCTATGACTAATTATAACCCTTGAATTAAAAGTAAGAAGAAGTAATCTTGACCCTTTATTTTGGAGACACATCTAATGGCTAGGATTTAAAGGAGAAATATTCAATGACCTAGATTTAGTCTTCTAAAAATCAAAAGTCTACCTAAATCCTAACCATTGAATTAATGCATAATGCAAGGAGGGGGCGATTTTTGTAGTATTTTGGAGCTAAAGGTGATTTGATGACCATTATTACTTGTCATGGTCAATATTACATCATTCTTGACCATTATTGATTTGTTTGCATTCTTAGGAGAGTGTTTAGAGGGGAGACAACTTTGAATAGGCTTTTTAGGCCAAAGAAAAAGATGAAGTCAACAATAGTAGAATTGAATTTGATTAGTAACTAATTAAACTTAATTTGGTTAATCTAATGGCCTAATTCACAAGTTAAGCAAACTAATTTAATTGTTAATTTGTTATAATTTAATTCTTAATTAGATATCCTAATTTTAATTAGAGGTTATAATATATGTAATAATATGTTTAATTAATTAGTTATATAGTTAGAATGTTAATTAAGATTGATTAGAAAATTTAACCTAACTAATTACCTAATTAATTAGCATGCAATTAGGTGTAAATTGAAAATAATTAATTCTCTAAACACTCAAGGAGTCCCACGGTTTTGGCAGCAGCTTGGGGAGGCATCTACATGGTTCTTGAACCATCTAATTAGCCATGAAAGTCAATAGAATGACATAAGCCATGTGCTACTCCATGTGCACTCAAAAGGGGATATTTTATTCATGCTAATCTCCTAAAATTCTCTACAATCCCACGGCAGCAGCCCACCCATATTCACTCTCACAATTTCATTTTCTCTTTCATCAAAAAGCTTACAACACTTTCTCTCAAAAATTCCAAGAACCAAAGCACCATTTTTCTTCCTTTTCTCTCCATTTGGTTCGGCCTCCACCACCAAATATACTATCACTCACCTATAATTTTCACTCACATCATTTTCTAAAGCTAAACAACATTCTAAACACTTTCCATTTAGAAAGTTTTCCCAAAATCCCACTCTAAGTGCTTCAAAATCCCACTTTTAGCTTACTTCCTTGGAGATAAACTTTGATTTCTATGGTTTAAATTCATGTTTATGATTTTCTAAGCCATGTTTGTTCCATGGTTTGTTATTGTTAAGCTTTATTTGTGATTTTACTAATTATTTTAGAATTGTTAGGAATTGTTGTGAGCCACACGAAAATTAAGGAGAAGGAGGAGAGCTTGAAAAGCTTGTCTTCAAGAGGTAAGAGGGAGATCCATCTCACCAACCAAGTATGGTGGTGAGAGATGGTCTTATATTTGATGGATGGTGAATCCATGTGAGGATTCCAATCCATGGTCATGTAATAATTTATGTGTGTTTATGAGCTTTGATTTATTTACTTATACTTGATATACTTTGTATGATTTTATGACTTTGATGATATGCTTATATTATGCATGATAAGTATATGGCATGCTTATAGTATTTATGATGAAATATATTTGTGTATGTCATGATGTGGTGATGAAAATGAATTCAATTTTTGGCTCCAATAGCCAAAGGAGAGGGTTCGATTTTTGATGCCCTTGATTAGGGTTCATGTTAAAATTTTTCAAGAACAAAGGAATTGATTTTTGGGTCCTTAGAACAATGAAAATTTCAGCCAAGACACCTCAAAATAGGTGTTCACAAATTAATATTTTCATGAAAAATAAAAATGGATGATTTGAAGAGTATGAAAAATAAACAAAAGGTTTGTTTTTCAAGAGAACAAGAATACGGTATTTGAGGAATTTTTATTGATTTATTTTGTATAAAAAGATCTTAAGTGTTTTTCTAAATATGAGTTTTGAATGAAACGGGCAAACATTGATTTTAAGGATTTGTAAAGAAAGTGAAAAAGGATTTGTAAAGAAAGTGAAAAAGGATTTGAACAAATGAGTTTGGTTTTTTATAACCATCGGTACTTCGGTTTTGAAAATAAAATTTTAATGGTTTTGTTTGTGTAAAACCATATCAATTTAGAAGGAAAAATATTTTGATAATTTTCAATAGTCATGTCCACATTTTTGAAGGCTTATAATGCCTAGATTTTGATGAAACAAAGTAATTTTTCAAGTGAAAATGTAATTGATTTAATACAAGAAATTTGAAAAGGGAATCAGAGCATTTTAATCAATTGAGAATTAAGTTTTTGTAAACAAAAATGTTTTCGAACTTCAATTTATTTTGAAGAAGGTTGTGTTTGGAAATGATTTGGGAAAAATGAAGAATATAGTGGTATTATGAAAATATACTAACGTATAACTTATTTTGAGTTTTGAAGTACGTTAGAAAATGTTAAGTTTTGAAACATTGATTTATATCAATGGAAAAGTGATTTTGTGAATTATATTTTGGAAAAGGATTTTTGAATTAAGAAATGTGGAAAAAGATTTTCTTGAATAAAGAAAATATGAAAAATAAAATACAAAGTTATATTATTTTGAGAAAAGTTAAAAAAGAATTTTCAAGGCTAAGAAATATTTTACAGAATGAAATTGTGATGAAAAATGTTTTATGTATCTTAAAAATGTGATTTTTAAGCTACGCAATTTGAAGAATGTGTTGAAATTAATATTGATTTATTTAAGTCCAAAATAATGTTTAAAATATTGAGAAATATTTTATGTAATTGTAAAATGTTAAAAAATATTTTACGTATCTTAAAAATGATTTGAAATACAAGAAAATATTTCTATGAGATTTGAAAAATGTTAACGTATTTCTACGTGATTTGAAAAATGTTAAATATTTCTACGCATTGATTTGAAAAGCGTTTAAATATTTTACACTATTAAAAATATTATTGAAAAATCACTACGTGATTAAATAATGAGAGAATATTTTTACGTGATTTGAACTATTGTTAAAAAATCACTATGTGATTTAAAAGTGATAGAATATTTTTACGTGATTGTGAAAATGATAAAAAATCGTTATGTGATTTGGAAAGTGTTTTAAATATTTTGAGAATGATGAAAAATATTTTAGTGACTTAAAAGAATGATTTTTTAGTTACGCAATTTTGAAAACGATAGAAAATTATTACGCGATTTGAGAAACGTATATTTTTATGCGATTGAGAAAAATGTTAAAAAATTTAATACGTGATTTAAAGGTGCAACAGAAGAGTTGCAGTATTTTGAAAACGTAATAAAAACATTTTGGAATTTTAAAAACGTAACAAGAGTGTTACGGTATTGTGAAAATGTAAAAGAAACATTTTGGAATTGTGAAAACGTAACAGAAATGTTTTGGAATTGTGAAAACGAAATGGAAATGTTGCGCAATTTTGTGAAAATACGACGAAAGTGTTTTATAACTATGAAAATGTGATAATATGATTTTCCTATTGAAAATACAGTATAAATACTGTAGAACCAATATATGGATGCTATGTGAGAAAATGACATGTTTTACCTGTGATTGGCATTTGGTGCATTATACATGCATTAGAAAGATGTCTGTGATTGGATTTGTTGCATTATACGTGCATTAGAAAAATATGCGTTGAAGCATATGATTACATTGAACAAATGAAATTAAAAAAATTTGGCCCTTTAGGGTTGGACTTGCACTGATATATTCGTACATTATATAAAATATAGCTAATAGTTATTATGGTCCTTGTGGTTGAAGAGGGAATGAGAATTGATAGCGAGGTCTATGATGGATCTTGGAGGTGTCGAGGCGCGGCGGTCGACCAGTGGACAGTTGGCGAGTACCCTGTGTCACTTGGCGATGCAGTTCGTTGCAACGCATTAACGATACTCGACAAAAACACGATTCTTTTCAACGACTGGGAGATTGTCTTTGGGTTAAGGCTGACAATTAACCAGAGCATTCTTCTCGAAATTGTGAAAACCTCCATTGAGTTGTTTTTGATAAACTGAGTTTTTGTGCATATGCATAAATCTGAGTATTTATATCTGTATGATATATTAATTGAGGAATATTGGCTATGACAATTGTTTTGAGTACTTAGATGATGATTGAACTGATAAATGATTAGATGATGATAGTTGATTAATGCTGATAGCATGATTATGGTATGATCTACCTGTATGATAGTGCTATTTGTGTTATCTCTGTGCTGCCATGTTGGTATTGGTGTAGGTGATCTCACCTCTTTGTTATATTGTTTTACTTTGTCTATATTGTTAAAATTATACAGTAGAAGGAATGAGTTGTCTTAGACATAACGGGTGGTAGATACTCAGAGATTGATGGAAACATTGAAAAGTGGCTGTCTCAAGTTCAAAGATGTGCCGGGTAGACAAAGAGTAAAGTCTGATGCATCAAGATGGACAGAAAAAGGAATAAGTATGTTAAAGTTTCTCGTTAGTGTTGTATTGTGCTATTAAGTAGGACCCGTCATGAGGTTTGCTACTGTTAAAAAAAATAAGTCTGTTAATTTTATATTTCTCTTTAAATTATGATATTAATTGGTGTCAATATTGCATAATGAATAGTTGAAATATGATTTTCAATATTACCTAATATTTTCAGTAAATTTATGTTTCAGTAAAGAAGAAATTTTGAAATCCATCTTTTATAACTCAAACTTTGTGCGAACTTCTTTTCAGATTTTGAGTCGGGAGTCGGAAATGTGATGCCCTAAGGAGGGTGTTACAAAAACTTACAACAAAGTTAGGAATGTAAGATATTTCTTGTGCTTGAGACTCAGCTCCCTCAAATTGAACTTGTTAAGTCGGTGAGTCCTTACTATATGGTTACAAACTCTCTGCTCACGACTCACTCACTCCCTTTGGGTCATAAATGGATAATAAAATTAATTAAGAGAAACAAAGAGAACAAATGTAGAGATAAGCCTTAATTCTTATACGTCTATGTTGTGCTATGTGGGAGCCTAGAAGGTAATGAGACAAATTAAAAAGTGAATGATATTTTTTTCTTTATAATTTAAAAATATTTTCTTGTAGTTGTAAGACTTTAATTACCTAATATTAGTAGCAGTCTAACTACCAAAACCCACGTGAAAATAAGATTGATAGATTTCACTTATTTTCTTTTAAGCATTTTAGCAAAATAGCTTCTTAATATTAATATTTGTCATCAAATAGACTTTATTATTTAAACTTTAACCTTTATTTCACATTATAGGTATCTAATAAAATAATTTTTTTGGATTATTTTTTTGGAGGGACCGTGGCCCATGCACGCCCTCTCTCAATCCATTCCTGAATAGGTATAAAGATGATGTATTACATTTGTATACAACCAAAAATTTTTCTAAAAATTGTGCATATAATTTCACATAGTATAATTCACACTGTTAATTTTGATGAAGAAAAAGAAAAAGAGAGAAAAAAAGAAAGAAAAATGATAATGATTGATATTATTTGAGTTATGTATATTGCTTTTTATTTGCAACTAACATAACTCTTCTTTTATTTGTTACTAGAGTACATTATTAAAAAAAAAATGCATCGATAAGTTATTCAACCATCACCAAATAAGTTATAAGTTTTTTCATATTTTTTGAAAAAAAAGTTTGTGATTTTAACTTCTTTCATTAAAAAGTATACTTAAAATCTTTATACAAAGAAATCAAAACTTGTTGCACTTACAAGTAACAGTTAAAATTGCATACTTTTATATAAGAATTTATATCAAAACATTCAAAGTTGACAACTTTTAAACAAATATCAAACTTGATCTACCAATATACTAATTTTATACTTACTAGGAAAAATAATTTAACAAATGTCAATTCTGTTTCGAGGAAAAATAATAGAATAATACAGACTCTTTATTTTGCGCTAAAAAAGTATAGGAGAAAAGAAAGTTATCTTCTCATTATCACTTTTTATTTCTTGATTAGGCAAGAAATGGGCCCAATAGCCAGAAGCCACTACTCGTAACCCAATGTCTTATTGTAATTAATCCCTACGGCAGTACGGCCCACTTCAATGGCAGCTAAAAGAGTAGTGCATCTTCAAAAAGTGGCTAAATTAACTAGCCTCGAAACATAGTGATGGCCCATAAAGACCTTTGGACAAAAATGGTAAAGGTAAAGCTCAATGCTCAATATTCCCAACAGCATAAAAAACTGCCCAACTTTACCAACACACCCAACTTTACCAACACAATTAATTCCTAGGCATGGAAAGATTGTCAGGGTGGCTAACAAAAATCAGCATGGTTTGAAATGTTACCATTACATATAGGGCATGGGACTGAAATTCAGTTCTGGAATGATATTTGTGAACCAATGAACCTCTAGTTAAGTACTTTTTTGGTTAATAAACTCCCTTCACACATTATCTCCTCCATTAAGAAAGGCTGTTAAAGAAGACAAACTAGTTTGGAAAGCTACTCCTTCTGGCAAACAAAGTGTGAAAACGGTCTACCAATTTCTTTGCCATTTCTCAGGAAACACAAGAGTAAGTTTATTTCATGGGAAGAGATACACACTACATGGATGATACTCGCAGCAATTCCAAAACTGATTTTGCTGAAGTGTACCTCGCTGCTTGTTAAGGAAGATGTGCTTACCAATTGCAAAACAACACTTTATTTATTTATTTATTTTAGTTTGTTCATTTTAATCAATCTATTAATTAAATAAGGATAATCTTTTATTTAAATTATTTTATTAAATGGTTACATATTAAAAAGTTATTGTTAGATAAAAAAAATAATATGAAAAGTCATAATTCAAATATTCAACTGAAGGTGTTAGTTGGCCCAACTAATAAAGATTTATGCACTTGATTGTGATGTCTGAAAATAAAATCATGTTTTTACTCATTTGCGTCACTTGAGTAAAATTCAGTGTGACCTCCCTCTCTTTAAGAGAATTGAAATCTGAAAAATTTTCTAATAATCAACTATATAATTACCAAAATAAAATATTTCAAGTATTCAACAAAAAAATTTGGATAAAAATTCATTATAAAATCAACATTGAATGTAATTGAGAAAGTAAAATAAAATAAAAAATTAAAAATATAGAGACTAAGTGTGTCACCAATTCAACTGGGCCCTTGAAAGTGGGAGCTCCTCCATGCCACAACTAGGCACTAGCTCCAACTCCCTCAATTGAATGAATACAGTGTCCATGGGAGTGATACTTAGTTATCTACCCTTCCTTTGCAGCTGCAAACCAAAGCACAACACTTTGGTATTAGATCTCAGTCATAAGGAATTATTAGTATCTTGTGCTATTTTGGATGTTTCTTCTGTTCCAAATCCAATAGCATTACTTACTAATGCTAATAGTAATAGTAATACCCCCCCACTAACACTGCACTGCTATCACTCTCTCTTGCATCCTGTGACAGTCTGAGGCAAGGTAAGTACGATACTGTCTTTGTCTGCCCCGTTTTGAACCTCATCCTATCTTGAATCCCTGAAGAGCAAAGCTTGGATCTGAAACCACCTCCCCCCCCCCTCCCCAAAAACAACATTGGTCATTAGCTTTTGGATTTCAATTGCCAGTGACGTTTGCACTCTGTGTAGTGTGTGTTACCCTTTTTTCCTTTTCAATAGGTATCTCTCTCTCTCTCTCCCCCTCTGGGACCTCAAACTACGGTTCCTTGAGATGGGGTCTTGTTTTTTCAGTCACTTTCAGTTATCCCCTATCATATTCATATCATCCCTACCCTTTGAGGTATCATCACATTGACGTCAATAGCTGGCAACTGTCGGTAATTCCCTTTCATTTATCCTTTATGCTTTTCCCATTTGGCCTACACTCCGCCCCACTTGCTCTTATGCTTCCTTTGCACCATTTTTACCAATTTCATTTGCATTTAGTCCTACTTGGTGTGAGAACCACCTATATTTGCTTCTCTTCACTTTTGGAATATTTTTACTTAGATTTAATTTTGCTGTTGCTCTCATTTATTACTCTCATTCTGTCAAGAAGGTTTTTTCTTTATTAAATTATTATTATTATTATTATTATTATGTGTATTTGATTTATCAGTGATGTTTCTTTCTGAGGGATGTGCTGCCGGTCCCACAACGAGCTAATGAATGATGTTTCAGTCATGTTTATTCTTTTGGGGTGTTTCATTGATTTTATTTTATTTTATTTTTTTAGTAATTTCAACTTTCTGTGCAGTTCTTGTTTCTCACCTGGATCACGTAGATGCTTTGCAGGAGCATAAGTCATTAAACTTTGAATCAGTGAGTGTGGTGAGAAAATTTTGTGATGGCCATTTGACTAAGCGGTTGCTTTGCCTTTTGAGCTCTTGAAATTTTTTTATTTTATAATCTTTCTGCCAGTTGAAGTCATACTAGAATTTAAGGTGATTCTTTTGCAGTGGCAAGAATGACAAGAGGAAGAGCAGATGGGAACTCAAGAAAGCGGTTGGTCACAACTGTGTTGGTTTTGGTGATTGTTGGTGCTTTCTTCTACTTTTATTCGCGGGATAGTGGCTCATCTCCTCTTGACTATGGTAGTAAATCTTTGAAAAACTTTGGTTGGGGAGGGGACCAAGATGTTGATGAATCTTCCTTCATACCTGGAGGAGGAGAGGACATTGCTGTACCAAAGACCATTCCAGTGAGTTAAACTCATGATGCAGGAGCAAGTGCAGACCAAATTAATCATGTAATAAGCAAGACAACTTCAATTAATGTCTTGAATTTAATGGTATTCAAGACATTAATTGAAGTTGTCTTGCTTATTATGTGATTAATTTGGCTTGTACTAGCTCCTGCATCAACTCAGATTCTGAACTGAACAAGTTCTAAGTTTTCCCTTCCCACTAGCCTAGAATGTTAGTTTCTACTATGAAACATTCAAGTTGTTTTTGCTCTTCTATTTACTTTTTTAAGGTCTGTGATGATCGTCTATCCGAGCTGATTCCCTGCCTGGACAGAAACCTCATATACCAAACAAGATTGAAGCTTGATTTGTCTTTGATGGAGCACTATGAGCGACACTGCCCGATACCTGAGAGGCGTTATAATTGTTTAATTCCTCCTCCTCCAGGGTACAAGGTGACTCTCCACTCTCCAGACATTGCTTATTAGTTGGAACTAAGAAAGTTATGATATTTGGAAATTTTCTATGCAAGCTTTTGATTTCATATGTTGTTCTTGATAATGATAGACTCCAATCAAGTGGCCCAAAAGCAGAGATCAGGTATGGAAGGCAAATATACCTCATACCCATCTTGCAACTGAGAAGTCTGACCAAAACTGGATGGTTGTAAAAGGTGAAAAGATAGTTTTTCCTGGTGGAGGAACTCACTTCCATTATGGTGCTGATAAATATATTGCATCAATTGCTAATGTAAGCTCTCTATCTGGATTGAGAATAAAATAATCACAAAAACATAAAAGTTTCTTACATAACTGAGAGTATTATAAAATTAAATTCACGATTGTTGTTACAGATGCTCAATTTTCCAAACAATAATATAAACAATGGAGGAAGACTCCGGTCTGTTCTTGATGTTGGCTGTGGAGTTGCAAGCTTTGGAGGATATCTTCTTTCTTCTAATGTAATAGCAATGTCATTAGCACCAAATGATGTTCATGAAAATCAAATCCAGTTTGCTTTAGAGAGAGGAATTCCAGCATATCTTGGTGTCTTAGGGACCCTAAGACTCCCTTACCCCAGTAGATCATTTGAACTTGCTCATTGTTCTCGCTGTAGAATTGACTGGCTTCAAAGAGATGGTATACTTCTCCTTGAGCTGGATAGGCTACTCAGGCCAGGAGGTTACTTCACGTACTCATCTCCTGAAGCCTATGCACAGGATGAAGAGGATCGGAGAATATGGAGAGAAATGAGTGCTCTTGTAGGGCGGATGTGCTGGAAAATAGCTGCTAAGAGGAACCAGACTGTTATATGGGTCAAGCCTCTGACAAATGACTGCTACTTAAAAAGAGAGCCTGGTACTAAGCCTCCATTGTGCAGATCTGATGATGATCCTGATGCAGTTTGGGGAGTTAAAATGGAAGCTTGCATTTCACGTTACTCTGATCGTGAGTGATACTTCTCCTATTTCAAACAATTTTAATCTGTTTTTTAATCGTTAGATCATGAGATAAACTGCTGAAGAGAATGTTCTCAGATCATTAATAGTTCTAATATATTATTATGAAAAAAAAAATTGAAGAAACAGCAACTGCAGCAAATGCACTGCCTCATGATTGTGCAGTTGTTTACAAGAGTTCACTTAATGAAATTGCTTTTGCTTTTGATGTTCTAGATAGTCCCATGTTCTCTCTGGATACAATATATATGACGATACTATTGCATTTTTGCATGGTCCATCAGCTATTGCTGGTAATAGTTAATAACTCTTGATAAAATAACCACATTTTCTGCTGGTCTATACAGAAATGCACAGAGCAAAACGAAGTGGTTTGGCTCCTTGGCCAGCTCGATTGACTACTCCACCTCCTCGTCTTGCAGAAATTGACTATTCTGCTGAAATGTTTGAGAGAGACATGGTAATTTAAAATCTATCTTGTACATCATTTCTAATATCTTCAATAATGAGTTCTTTCAACATCAGAAGGAAGTAGCAACAAAGCCTGCAGGTAACAGTAAAAACAGAAGAAGAATATGAAAAAAATTACATGAGATTGGGTGGGGGAAGGCCCAGCTGGAAACCCTGCATTAGTCAACTGAAAATATAAACAAAGATAACTAAGATCACACGTATTACTTGACTAAAATTGAGTATGGACTGGTTAAAAACCCCAACTGCTGCCCAGGTGTGATTTTTCCCCCTTCATCATTTTCTTTCCACAATGGGTGCCTATAGGAAGACAATCTAAATGTGACACCGTATGAACAAATTTTTTTAATTGGTTGAGTTTGTGGAAAATTTTGTAATTTTATTCTCCAGCTCTAAGATGACCACGGACACAAAATGAATAAAGCTTTAAAAGAAGCAATTGTTCTAGAACTGAATCTAAGGCAGGATAGCTTGATTGGCTGGCTGTCTGATAATCTTGAAATGAATACTGGCCTGAACAAGCAAATGAATGTTTACTAGCTTTTGGTATATGACAGAACTAACTTTGTGCAGGAAGTTTGGCAACAACGAGTTAATATTTACTGGAGCAAGCTAGGCAGTAAGATTAAGCCGGACACAATACGGAATGTGATGGATATGAAGGCAAATTTGGGTTCATTTGCAGCTGCTTTGAAGGACAAAGATGTTTGGGTTATGAATGTGGTGCCAGAAATTGGGCCAAACACTCTCAAGATAATATATGACAGAGGACTGATAGGAACAGTTCACAACTGGTATGGCTCGTATCTTTATAGAAAGAATTATCTTCACAAGGTTATATTATGCCAACCCCTATAAAATTTGTTTTTTCATATTTGAAAATACTCTCCTTGGGGTAAATGATGAGCATAAAATGCAAGATACCAATTCAAAGCACTACTGTAATTTTTACAGCCACACTCATGGCGGTCTTAGCAACAGGAAGAAATTATATATGTATATAACTTTTCTACCATTAACAAAAAGAGGCCCATTATATAGTTATGATCTTGTCATTGCATTTTCATGGGAAGAATAATCTGGTCATAGTCCTCTAGGAGTCAAATTAAAAATCAGTTCAGAACTGTTTTAGTTAAAACAAATTTCTTAAAATTGTTCAACTTTGAACTAGTTTACATATAATTGATTTGTCTAAAATTTGGCTTTGAATGAGTTTAATATCAAATATTGTGTGGTGAATCATTTTTTGAAGAAAAAAAAAAGAAAGGAAAGTTTTGGTTAAAAGATAAACTGAATTAGGTTAAAACCAACACTATTTCATTGATGCGAACTAGTTTTGACTCAATATGATCTGATAAAAATTGATTTGTCAAAATATGAATGATCATCAAGCAAGTGAAATCTTCATTGTACCTTGTTATTTAGATTTTGGAGTTTGGCACCCCCTTATGCTTCAAAATTGTGAACAGACTAGTAGTACCTTTTTAATTTTTTTGTCCTTATATTAATGATGTGTTATGGTGGGTATGAATAAATGTGACAGGTGTGAAGCTTTTTCAACCTACCCTCGAACTTATGATCTACTCCATGCATGGACTGTATTTTCTGAGATCATTAAGAAAGAATGCAGTCCAGAGGATTTATTGATTGAGATGGATAGAATCCTGAGGCCAAAAGGTTTCATCATTGTCCATGATAAGCGGTCAGTGGTGGAGTTTATAAAGAAGTACTTGCCAGCATTACACTGGGAGGCAGTGACCATATATGATGTGGATCAAGGTGAGGATGATGCAGTGTTTATAATTCAAAAGAAGCCGTGGCTCACAAGTGATAGCATCCGGGTTTCAGAATAATGGTATAATATTCACTTGCAAGTTAGAATCTCAGCAATGCAGGGTGTAAGATAGCCACACTATGTTATTCCTATTTTCTTCACTTATAGGCGCAAGTCAAAGTGAAATCTCACCAAATCATCTTATTCGAATTTATTTAATTTAGGACACTTCAACATTTTCATCCTGTTATTGTTAGAGGAATCAGAGGAAATTTGCTGTTTTTCAAATTGGATTTTTTTTTTTCATTTTTCTTCTGCTTGGGAATATCCCTCATACCAAAGAAAATAAATAAATAAAAGAAATAGAGCTTCCGTACTCCTTAGGCATCCATCCGAACACAACCATAGGCCTAAATGGAATTGCATGCAGTTAATAAAGTACTCAGCATCTAGAGCACTTTGATGATAACTTAAAGTAGTGAAGTCACTTCTAGTCTTTTTTTTTTTTTTTTTTGGGCTGCAATTGTCTGAACTATGTACTCGTCAAAAAATTTCTTATGAATTTGGAACTTACAATTTAAATGAGAATTCCCTTTCAGTAGGAGAAAAAACATATAAACGATTGATAAACTGATCAAATTTTGTATTCACCTAAGTAACAGTTTTAGTTTTCAAGCATTTATTATTGAATCGAAATCACAGATTTTGATGCAGTGGTAGGCGTAATATGAGAACCTTGAAGAGCATAACTCCAGCTATAATTTCGAATTTTCTGCTTAATTTTCTCTATGCTTATCTCCAATCAGTATTCTTGCATTTAAAACTTCAAATTTCTTTTTCTAAAAGAAACAAACAGAAAAGAACGACTAGCTAGTTGAATCCATCACCAATGTCTAATGCCATTTTTGTTTGGGCAACCATGTCTAAAAACAAAAACTTATTGAAATTGCATAATTTAGTATACCAAAAAGATTTGTAGGCCAATCATGATCCTATTCAACTAGTTATGAAGCCTTTTTAATTCTTAAATTCAAAGATTCTTTATCATAGTCAACTTAAAACAACCAAAAAGACACTGCTTATAACAAACTTCATCCTAGTCATAGTAGCATTTGCACGATCCACATGTTCATAAAGGGGCCAAAGCCAAATCTACATCAACATATCAGAAACTGTCCAACCTTTACAGTAAGCTGAAATTGGTAGACAGTAAATAATAATCCTCAACATAATTACAACACACCTAACCCGAACGGATGTGGCGCAGTTGAACCGAGTGGCATCTCTCATGGAGAAGACGAGTGTTTAATCCTTGGATAAACCTTGCGAGAAGAAGGCCATATCATTTCATTCCCAACCCGAAGGGAGTTGGGATCCCAGATTAAACTGTAGTCATCATAACATGGATCCGTGATTGCTGTAACTCCTTTTAAGTAAATAAAGACAATACAATATTTTTGACCTGTAAAATGCGATACTGACTAGTAGATGATGAATAGGGTAGGTAGAGAATACATGCGATGGACCATGAAAGCATAAAGCGTTTAAAAAAGGAAAAAAAAAACTATGCCTACTAAAATGTCACGAAGAGGTAGAATATCCTAAAACATCGGTGGTAGGACAATGGGTTTAATCAGGATAAAGCCAGATCAAGATAAAGCCAGATCAAGATAAAGCTTCTCTCTTTCGATATAATTGAGCTCTCTAAATTTCTCATGAGCTAGTACAACAAAGGTCCTACAAAATTGGATTAGCACAATTCTTTTCAAGGAAAAACTCAAACTATCTTGTCATCTCTTTATATATAGACAATCTTCCTTTTACTCATGCAGACTTCAACTTGGCTGATGCTGAAGCGAGATGGGAAAGAGTTGTGTGTCCCACAAACATCAGAAAGGCTCCCAAAAGACCTACTGTTTTGAGTGTAGTGAACAAGTCCAGCTGCAGATGAACAAAAATGTCAAGAGACAAGCACTTCATATAGAAAAAGTTAGAATAAACTGTCTGACAGTATTGTCCTGCCAGAAGAGAAATGGAATGAAAAGGAACATTGTTCCACCAAAAACCATTATGGATCAACGTCACCAGCTCTGCTAGTTAAGCATATTATTTAATCAATATCACAGGAGACAGTTCTTCTCATTGATAATGAATCACCTCTACATGGACCAATAAATATCACCACAGAAGAACCTGATTGAAACATGTTCAATAGGATCGCTGAGTGGACATACCTTCAACCAGAAAAGTACAAAAAGCAATAGAACTGAAGCAATGCCAAGATGGAATAGGATGGCATATGTAGCAGGTACGGCTGAAGCAGGAAAATTCTTCAAGTTCACCCGCAAGTGTAATAGCTGCAATGATATCAAAGAGAATGACAAATATTAACATAAACCCACAATTTTGTACAAGTAACTTCAATGTTGCGAGAACATTGAAGGAACCTGCCCAGACAATCACCTACACTTTGTCTCTCCTCCTTTCTATACATAAGAAGCGAAGTAAATATACCTATATATTAACACATACAATTCCAAGCCTTTAGACTGAAAATAAACAACTTAAACGTTTAGCAATAACAACCTAAAGCCATCAGACCAGGCTCCCATAGAGGCCCAATTTCATGCAGATAACTATAGAAGTCTTGTGAGTTTAAAGCAGTCTTTCAAATATTAAATACTGAATCTTTACAAATATTATCCTCTTAACTCTTAAGACAAGATTCCAGTCAACAGTGCTCTACATTTAAAATACCTTTTTTGGTGTTCTAAGCAGATAAGACCCCTTGCTCTCATTTTAAACCATCTCCATTTCCCAAACAGAAATATATCTTAATGAGGGAGTGAGTTCGAAAGGTGATGAGAGAAACAGACAGTTCAATTTGGGACCAGCTTATCAAATTCGGATAAGAGTTCTTTTGTCCTAATTATAAGGAAAAATAAGACAAAACAAGGAGGCCATTTTCAGTCTTCAGTTTTTATCCCAAAAGTTCCAAAAAATATCATATTACCTTATTCAAATGAATGTTAACGAATAAAGATTAGTCATAAAAGCAAATTTAAAGTAAGAATAAATTAACATTTCTAGATAACTTCACTGCATTTTCTCTTTCCACTTCTCTTATTTTTTCCATTATCTCCACTGCCTTTTATCTTAAAGGCATAAACATATGTGTGTCGCTTTCTAGTGAAAATTATCATGACTTACCCCAACCAGAAAGCCAATGAATGGCAAAAGGGTCAAACTCAAGAAAGTAAGAGAGAGTTTCTGGGGTGGTCGCTTTTCAGGAGCCCTGAATAAGTGGGTTATCTCTGCTTTGGGCCCATATCTTGAGGAAGAATCAACAGGTAGTGGAGGAAGACGGGCTGCCTTCTCAGGTGCTTCTGGAAGATCTACTTCGACATGGCCAAGTGGCTGTAAGAAAGAGTTCTCCTGAAATTACACATAATTTTTGCTCAGATTGCCTATATTGTATTATGGGGGAGAGGGAAAATTAAGCAAAGCAAGCAGTGCAAGATACCATGACAGCATCACCAACAGTCAGCTCAATGTCATATCTGCCCGAGAGATAATAAAATTTCTCCACCAAGCCAAGAAAATCCTAAGAGCCAAAATTACAAATGTGAGCAAAGCAAGAACAGCTATATTGGTAGATGAGACTGAAATGACTTTCACAGTCCTCAAAGAAGCATAAGGGTCACACAAAATTATAAGCACCTCTATCACACTCCAGCTCAAAAGCAGTTAGAGAAGGTCGATTTATATTGTAATTACATGTAGTTCCAACTTAATAGATAAAAAACCCAGCTCCCTTACAAGTGGTTAAAGGTGCAATGTATTAAAACCATTATATAACTTTTCCACTCAATGATGCACTTGATTTTTTATATTCAGCGTGACAGGCACTAAGACAAATTATCCGAATTCAGTATATCTGTAATAGCTGTTTCTTATGATTTATAACAAACTCAACGAGTACTCAAGAATGGAACTCTGAACCTAGATAATGAAATATGTAATAAGAGATACTTAACAAGAATAATCTCAAACTTCTTGCCGGTATTTCCAACCACAAAGATGTGTTCATACTTTGTCTCATGCCTCAACTTGAAAAATGCCTGCAGAACAATAATTCCTCAATAAACAGAGCATTGAAATGACATTTATTTAGAAGGTCTAAGGCAACTACTACAAACCTGATGAGGCTTAAAAGCATGACCACGAGGTGTTGTCAATTGGAAAGAAAAACGCAACTTTTGCAGGTGGTTAGCTGAGAGTGAAACAACATCATTTCCAGCCAAATCTAGCCTGGATGGCAAAATGGGAATTGAAAATGAAGAAATAAAAAACATGCAAAAGAGTTACTTAAAGAAATACAACACACAGATGTAAATTCATATGTATTAAGTTCAGACTTCAAACACTATAAGAATGACACGCATATGACAATCACGTGTACTAATCAGTAATCAGTAGACATATCCTAAATATAACAGCAGAAAACTTTTTAAACCAAAAATAGAAACCTACCTTTTCTGGGTTTCAACACTTCCAAGGTCACTGTCCAGAACTGCAATTTCTGCATTGCTAACTTTAATAATTCCAGTGACATATATTGGCACATGAATTTGGCCTCCAGAGGCATAAACTTTCTTGCTAGCAGAATCATGAAGCACCATCTACAAAATAGGCTTAACATATTATAACTGACAGGCAGATACAAATACACCTTGATGCAACTGAAAGGAAAAATAATCACTAAACTAAACAAACAGGAATACCTCAAAAACAAACACATAAGTTCCCACATCCACGTTATCTGGGAAAACATCCAAGACATGAAGTCCACTATTTTGGTCATATTGGAGCTCCTGTATCATGCAAAAATGGGCAGTATTCAAACAACGGAAAGTAGCACACACCAGAGATAAGAAAGAAACTCGCAAACCAAATGATTGTATTATACTTATACGGGGGAAAATTACCAAGCTTCACTGCTCAAAATAAGTAATTGACTCATCACTCACCTTGCTCTCAATAATAACTGAATCTTTAGCACCAGTACTGAAAGCACGGACAAGCTTAACTGTTAGAGGTGGTGCAACTGAGCCAAGTACTGTATTCACCCTAACCTGATTAATTTTGAAATAGAAATTCATCATGTTTTCCCAACAGTAAGTGAGACGTAGAAACACTGCACAATCACAAAAGGCTGATGAATAATTAACATATCCAACTGATGCTTGAGATGTTAATTTAGTACTGCATGTAAAAGAATCAGAAAGAAATAAATGGGGAAAAAATGCAAATGGGAGAGCTTGTTAAGCTCCATAACAGAATATAAGGCAATGGCACAAAGGAGAGCATAACATAAAGAATTTAAAAGAAATTATTCAAAATGAAAGAACTAATAATAACACTTAGTAGCCTATGGTGACAAAGGAAGCCTAATCAGAACTAAGAACTGCATTAGTAATCTTTTTAGAGATTTGACTCATCGTTAAGAGGATTATGGCAGGAGAAGGTGGTAAAAATTTAAGCTTACAGGATGGTTGAGGCCCAAAATGGATAGAAACCAAAGGGCTATGGACTATTTTCTACTCTTCTTTTGTTAACCAAGAATTTGCAAATTTCATTATAAGGCACTGGGACAGAAACCCAATGTACACCAAAAACTAGTCATCAATTCCTAAGAGCTATTAATTATGATAATCCCAAAATAGGGGCTTTAAACACTTTAACTTTGTTACATACCTTGAGCTGATCTTTATTGGACAATGAATAAACTGTTGCAGGAAGTGACAGTACCAATGGGATGGAAACCCTAGACCACAACAAGAAATCCAAGGTATACATTGTTACTGAATATTAAAGAGGTCAATGTATCAGCAAAGAAGAAGAAACAGAAGAAAAGAGAGATATTGCTATAAAGCTGCACTTTACAATAATAGATTGTTCTTAAAAAGCACTTGCCTATTGCTCTCTAGAAGGGCTAATGATTCAACTTGATTGAAGAAGTCCTTGGCATCTCCTGGGATTCCAATGCCCAGGAAAAAATTTGCTAAACCCAATATTTTATCCCCTGGAAGCTGGAAATGCAAAGCCAAAACATTAACAGAAAATTCTGATAGATTAAAAAATTTGAGAGTAATCCCTTACACTCCACGCACATTTATTTTTCCAGAAGTTACAGCAGCAAATGCTGTAACCCCTCGAACAACTGAAGAAGTTGTGGAAATAGAACCCTGATGCTCACGTCCACCAACAAATTTCTCATCAAAATAAAGGGTTCCGTCATCTGAAAAGAGATAATGTGTTCATCTAAGACCAGTATGATGAAGAATGTGCTATAAAGAATAGCAGAACCACTTAATGCAATAACTTACATTTAGAGAAAGGTTTTGGGATAAAAAAAAATTCAATTTAGAGGGATGGGGCATAAAAGTGTTCTTAATGCACAAGAGTCTTCAAGCAGATTATGTCACTTAATGTCAAATGCCACTTTGCAGGACTGTAACGCACTAAAGCAAACATGAAACAGTTATACCCATACTCAACTCTACAAATATGTAGAATTTGATTACCATCAAAAAAGGTCCTTCAAGATTCAAGCATTTTGAAGAGGTGCATCTTCTGTCTTCAGGTCATTTAGTTCATAAAAGTAGGACATTAAGTTGATCAACAGTAACAATTAAAAACTAGGTCCCATTGCATGCAACTGAAAAAGGCAGTCAACCCCTCAAGAAAAGATCCATAGTACCAAACAGAAATTTGCAGTTAATATTGTTAAAATTTAAGAACGTTAACATTTTTTAGTGTATTGAAGAAGAAAAGAAAAATGAGACTATCAGGATGATAACTGATAATAGCCCAAATTTTACATATTTTTCTTATAAAAAATAGGCATTATTATATCTCAACATATTTGATTTTAGTGACTTTGTGACAATATTGATTTATTTATTTAAAGAAAGTCATTAATTTAATTATGGTGATAAATGTCAGGATTAAATTCATTTGTTGTTTGCCTCCTTGTATCTATTGCATAATGATACTTGCATTGGTGAAAGAATGGAGACCACATTAAGTTATGATTGACGAAGAATCAAGCAAAGAAGTAAAAAGAAAATTAGCTACCGTATTGCATGAATTAGAAGCCACACACGTGACCAATTACAAGAGAGATAAAAAGCTGCTGGGCCCACCGTGCAATAAGACTATGAAAAGAAATTGAAGTGTGCAATGCACAAAAACGCCAGGGAAGAGCTAGGCCCACATGCAAAGAAGAGAAAAAGTCCAATGCACAACTTTAAATGAAATGGTGCGCACAGTGCCAAACCTAATGGGAAGAAGAATTGAGGCGGTTCAAAAGCTTATAAAAAAGGACAACACACAGAACAGAAGGGAGGAGACAGAATTAGGAGAATGCTGCAACTGCAGGAGAAGAAGAGGTGCAAGGGCAGTACTGATGCTGCCCATAGAGTTTTCTGGTTAGATTTTCTTGTACTAAGTTGAAAATGAAGCCCTGATTATTTTAGTATGAACTATTGTTGAATTATTATTACTCAGTTTTTGGATCTTTAATGTTTATTGTTTTATTTGTCTCTCAATAGTGTGAATAAATCTTAGATGAGTTTAGTCATGTTTTGCGATTTGTTTATGCTATCTGAGTTTTGATGGTAATTATTGGATATCAATTGTGATTTCCGGATACAGGTGATAATTTGAGAAATTACTGCTAATTAGGAAAATAAAACATACATTTGATTTTAGGTTTTTAGCGCCTCATTGCTAGATCTTCCGTGAGCACATGCTTTACCGCTAGATTTTCATGAGATAAATTATTTGGGTATAATAATTTTACAAAGGTAGTGTTAAAATTAATCTAAGTGGATTCTGATCCTTAGTCAATTTAAATTTGGTTTGTTTGATTTTATATTTGTTCTAGTTGTTTTGATTTAATTTTGATTTACTTTATTTTTACATCTTATTTATTTTTGTCTAACAAGATTAGAAGAATTTAATAAATTTCTAAAACTTAACTCTAAGTCTATGAGGGATCAACCTCGTACTTGCTCGATTGTACTAACATACGATTCATGCACTTGCGAGGATTTTTAAGGCTAGAAAAAGTCACAACAATAACGTCCAATGAGGTGATTGTAAAGTAGTCAACATTTAAACCGAAAGGGGGGAAAAAGCAGCAAAGAACCAAATAAGAAACAAAATGTAATGAAGCATAAAATGCACTAACATAGGGAGATATTTCGAATCTACCATTTACCAAAGAACAAACTCTATTAAAGGACACCATGGCTGCTACATCAATGCTAGGGAATTTTAAATTTATAAATGAACATCAACAGTCTCACTTTGAAATTTGAATGAGGTAAAAGCAAAGCTACACATACCATATTTCTCAATGCTGTCAAAAAGCTTCAATATATCACTTTTCACTGTATTGACCTGACAATATGGAGCTAATATAAGATATCGATAGAAGTGCCAGGAGACCCATGACATTGTATGTTTAGCAAGATGCATCATAAACAACAAAAGCAAGTACAGGAAAAGCTAAACAGATAAATTATCAGAGAAATGCAGCACTGATAAGTTTAACATTAGATTCACTACATATCCAGGGAAAAAAAGGCTACTTTTCCAGCCTTTAACTTGATTTTTATCACTTTGCCCCACCACTTTAAATTCATTTCCATTTAACAGTTCCTGGCTGGTATTTTATCTTTAGTTTACAAACATTCTAATCAAAATTTCTAGACAAAAATCTTATATAGCATACTATTATAATAAAAATAATTTCATCTGCATGCATTTCTAGACATTATATGAAACTTTTTCAACTAAACAAGCTTTAAATTTAAAATAATGACGAGTGAAGCAAGTCAAGCAACCAATTTAAGACCCAGAACTTTACCCTAGACTGATCAAGTTCAGAAGATGCTAATGAGATCACTCCAGCCAGTGCTTCAAATGCTAATCCTGGGAAATACATGAATAGCTTAAGTTGTCATTATAGATAAACGACAAAATTTCGAGGGATTCTGTAATGCTAGTTTCAGCACAGAAAATATTATGTATATAAAGAGAGAAATAAAAACTCAAGTCTCAACACATTTCCATATAAATCATTACCAGCAGCATAGGTACTAGACTCTGGATTATCAGAACTGTAGCGCCATCTTCCGTCACTTTGGCTAAGAGCCTGTCAATAATGCAGGACATGAAATCAAATTGCACGTCACAGTTTGAATTGCAATTGCAGCAACATCAATCAACAATTGATGTAAGTTATGGAGAAAAGCAAATAAAAGTGATGTGCAGTTCTTATACAGAATCGCCTATCACCACATTAGATGAGACCATAATGTTAGTTATCAAGAAGCAAACCTAGTTCCGACCTTATTCAATACCAAAGACAATAAAAACGGACCTTGATTGAATGAAAAATGCCATCAGCATCAGCAAGAAGCACATCAACTTCAGAAGTCTGATCCTGTATACAAAGAAGGGGACGATCAAAAGCAGGAAAGAACCATAATGAAACGTAATATTACATTGCAATCTGCAAGTCACAATAAAAAAGCACAGTCCTCAAAAGAGAGACTATAAAAATAACGTAAGAAAATTGGGCATATTCGAAGAATATTAGAAGGACCAGAAGAATTTTTGCATATCAACTATATAGGCAGGATGACTAGGAACCAAAGCCCAATGTATTATGAGTAGAAAGGACAAGAAAATAATCTTCAACAATGCACCAGCATCCCCAGAGGATTCTAAGAAAAACGCATGTAGCATAGCCCACTGGGCTTACCAAGTTAAGTAGAGTCCAAAGAATTACCTTTATAAGAACCAAACTTCCTGTTGAATAGTACATGTCAACCAAAGTACTTGCATCATTGACAGTGGCTTTAAGTCTTGAAGCAATATCCTTTACAAAAAGATAAATAAATTCTAGCATCAATTTTCAAACTTGCTAATTAAAAACACACCAACAGAAATTTCCATAAGCAATGACATTCAAGCTGCAACCTAATCATAATAATAAAATACCCATAGCACAAAAATACCTTGAAAACATCCCCATTAACCTTGCATTTTAATATGCCATTAACTTTCAAGGCATAGAACAAATCCTTCAGAGGGGATGACGACCCAAGATTTTCCACTACTTTCTGACACGTGATTGCGCGCACGTCAGGCTTCTTCCCAATTGCAAGAATCTCAAAAACCCTTAGGGCCTCATAGGCGTCTTCTAAACTGGTAACAAATAATAGGATACTAATTAGTTGCCTTATATAGA
Source organism: Ormosia semicastrata (assembly GCA_029884595.1). NCBI lineage: Eukaryota > Viridiplantae > Streptophyta > Magnoliopsida > Fabales > Fabaceae > Ormosia > Ormosia semicastrata. The sequence continues at coordinate 11,487,842 of JAQQTO010000055.1, read as the reverse complement.
ATCATCTAGAATTTCAACAAAGTGATACAGACCTAAAATATTAATTGATGACATTTATCATGACATAGAACACTTAACACCAGAACTAAAATAATCTTTAGATGTCTCGGGATGTGCTTAGACCAGAACGTTGCATTTCAAACAAATATACAAAAATCACTTTAAAATAGTTTTACGAAATTAAATCACTACGAAACTATAGATAGAATTTTGGAGGCCTATAATATAAGGATCTTTCATATATGTGCATATCAGAACCAAGCTAAGCATGTATGAATTAAAAGCAAGTACACGTGAAGAAAGAAAGTAGTGTAGGTGGTAAGGTAGTAGAGAGGGTTGAATTGACCTTGGAAATGATGCATGAGTGGGGGGCGAAGAGCTCTAAAGCAGCGGAACGGTGAGAATCAGAGATGGGATCGGGAATCGTGAGGGCTTGGCAGATCGAAATGGCGAAAAGCAGCAGCAGTAACGCTCCTAGGTTTGTGGCCATTCCTGCACCAATGCATCACAGAATTTCAAAATTACAGTTACAATTTGGGTGCGGATCAGCGTAGGTTAGGCTTTTGAGATCGAGAAGATACGCGGAAGCAACATGTTGCACTTCGCAGGTGACGACTTCCACTGATGAGAGTGAGAGTCTCTTGTGCGACTGAACTAGCAGTACTCACTCAGACATCAAGTCATGGTCATGGCATCAAATTCAATTCCCAAAATGTCCCTCACTCCATGTTTTAATACCTCTCTTACTCTCCCCAACAATCCAACTTAATGCCACAATGGGTCCATTTAGCTCGGTCCATTACATCAGAAGTCATTGCATATTAGGATGCATTTGAACTAACTCCTAAGAAAGACTAGTATAAGGATATATTATCAAATTATTCTAACACGTGTTTAAGACTAACACATGATAGGATAGTTACATTTGGTTGGTCAATTTTATCCCATTATAACATATGATAACTCTATCATTTCTTTCACTCTGACATAAAATCTAATAGGATAATTATTTTTACATTATCTTTTATCTTCATATCTCTCGCTCTGATCACTCCCTCTACCAAGACCATCGTCAGACTACCACTACAATCAGATAACTTTCGGACCACCACCGCCATAACCATTCTTTCCAACCATCACCACCATAGTCATTTTTTCTTCTATATTTTTTTTGGGGTTCTTGTGTTTACTTACCGATATCGTAGAAAATCACAGCCATCAGAGTCACCTTAGTGAGGGCCATGAACACCACCGTTGAAGTAGAGGGTGTCGCCACCACGACCATCAACCAGAGCCTGCCTTTGCCACCACCATCGCCACCCATGGAGAGAATGGGAGTGTCATTGTTGATGTTGGTGTTGTTTTTGTTATTGGTGCTTTTTAACCACCTCCATGGCCAACCTTTCCCAACTCTAGCCGCCACCATCATGGCCATTCTTTTTGGCCACCAACCATCATATTTATGGCCACTACAACAGTGGCGGTGAGATCTGTTGATAAGGGTGTTGAAAGATGATCTAGGCTTTGAATCTAGATCTAGGCATTTAGCCATGAATGGGGTGTCGAACAATATGGATTTTGGACTTTTGGAAAAAAAAAGTTGTTTCTTCTATTTTCAGGCTTGAACAATGAGGTTTTTTTTTTTTTCCACCATGGATGAAGGTTTATGTTTTGTTGTTGCTGTTTTTTTTTAATTATGTTAAAAGATAATATAACCATGATAAATAATTATATATACTATCATATTGTTTATAATTATGATAAATAATTATATATACTATCATATTATTTATATTATCAAATGCACCAGACCGAGTCTTAGATTATTAAGAATAAACCAAATAATGGATCAAGATATTTCCTTTTCATGGGGTATTAGAATATTGTCATGATTAATAAACATTGACATTTTATTTTCATTAAAGCCTAATCTCTATTCATAAAACTCATCATTTACTTACTTCCTTTCTCAAAATTTTCCCATTTTTTGCCATATTTGTAGCGCATCATTACCTCCATCCCTGTCCTTCTCCTTCCTTTTCATTCTTCTCATGCCTTCCAACCTAGTTTCCCAATGGCTACTAAAAAAAGCTCATAAACTATGCTAAAGAATCAGAGTGAGTGAAAGAGAGAGTTATTGTTCCTCATTTGTCCTCAGCCAACAAACCTTCAATTACCCTTTCCCTAACCACAACAGCTGCTACCATGTTAAGGAGTTGAGGGAAACAAAAAAACAAAAAAAAAGGAGTGCATGTGTGGAGTGGAGTGGAAAGAAAACACATATACAAAAACCACATAGTACAATAATTTGAAGAAAGATTTTCAAGTAGTTGTCGTGGTCTAAATCTCACTACCAATTCTCAACCAGCATTCAAAGCTTAAAACCCAGCAAATTAATTCAATCAACAGTTGTGGATTTGGTTTTTATTTTATTTTTTCCAATACAACAATGGCGGGTTTATTCTCGTTAGGCAGTGGAGGGAAAGGGAATACTGTTGAAACATTTCCAAGCTTATGAATCTCAGCTTCTCATTCCCAACTCCTAAGCCAATTTTCCTTTTTGCTCCTCAAAGTTTGCAAATAAACCTTCCCATTGTTGAAACAAGAAAACTCACCTTGAACCTCAGCTTCCAAAGAAAGCATAATCCACATGGACATTGAAAAGAGGAGGAAGCTAGGGGTCTGTAAATCTAATTCAAACCGAAAATTGAATCGAAAAATCAAGAATGAATCAAAAATTGAATAAATTTAGTACTTTTTTGTTTGTTTTTTTGAAAACTAATTGTATTGGATCGGTTTTCGATTTTAATTTTTAAAACCAATTCAATCAATCCAAATTAATTAACATTATATAATATATTTATTTGTTATTCAGTTTATATTTTTACTTATAATAACTCTAATTTATCACATATTTCTCTCACTTTATGTGATCAAATATTATTTTAAACATGTAAAATGAACTATTTCTATTTTTTTATTTCCTTTATTTCTTGTTTTTTATTTTTAATAAACTAAATTGCTTTTAATTCATAACATTCTAGGTTTAAAAAATTTTGGTCAAAAATTAATTAAATTGATCCAATCGAATCCAAATTAGTACAAATAATATTGTTTAGATTGATTGACTTTTTTATTCAAAATCAATCTAAACCAAACTATGAACACTCTTAAGAGAAGCGGTGCACTCCAAAGGAAGGAAAATAATTGGAAAAGAAACTTAGTAAAACAATCATTTTGTGAAGAAGTGACATGTTATATTCTAAGCCATAGATGGGGTTTAAAAATAATAATAATTTAGATTTAATGAATATAAAACCCTTCTGTTATCTCTAAAAGGAAAGGAGAGGATCCTGACCCCAAAATAAAGTACCACTAACATGAATTTTATATTTGATGAGTTAAAAACTTGAAAGCGCTCATTTATGTTATTTAAAATTTACACACAAAAAAAGACAAAGTGGTAAAATAAATAAAATAATGTATAATAAGTTTGAAAGTTAAAACATATAATTAAGAGCGTGTTTGGTTCCGCTTATTTTGATGAACCAACAGCTTTTTTCTTGCCTAACTTTTTTTTGCTAGCAATATCATGTTTGGTTGTGAAAATTAAAAGTTGTTGATTAAATTTTATGGCCATCAATAGCTTTTTTCCAAAAGCTAAAAGTTGAGCATTTTTTGAAAAAATTGTTGGGATTATTCTATATTTTGATATGTAAATATCATTTTTATCTTCAATTAAATAATTTTTTAATTAATCAAATAAATTTTTTAATCATTTTATAGTATTTTGATAATTTAATGCATAAAAGTGAATTTTTTATACTATCTAAATAAAATAAATTAGCTTAAAATCACTTTTCAAATTAACATATCTAAATATAAAATTGATTCTATTATAATCAATTATAACAAAAAAATTTTATATAATAATCGATTATTAAATAATTAAATTTTCACAATTATCTCAAATACGTTGTAGAAGGTGTCTAATTTGACAATTGGCTTCTGACATATGTTAAACTTAGAATAAAAAAACCTTCCATTCTCATAAACTTTAATTTTTAAAAATTAATTTACAATACTTAATAACCAGATAATTATATTTAAAATACAAAAAATGAGTTAATAAAAATGAAAGTGTTTAATTTACAATACTCGATAACATGACAATTATATTTTTAACAAAATAATGAAGGGCACCTCATCAAAATGCTAGTATTGAATTATATAATTGTTGTAGAATTGTGATTTTTATTTTTGAGATTTTAACAATTAAGTTTAGGAATTTTCCATTATAATGAAGTATAAAATCAACCATGCATAACTATTATTTCTATTTATAATATTTTACTTGACGCTAACACTACATGTTTAATATTCGTGTTATATCTCTTCATCATTGGCACTAACTTTTTTTTTAAGCGTTGGTACTAACTTTTTTTTAAGCGTTGGTACTACTTTTTTTATTACAGGATCAATCCTGAAACTGCCCACTTAACTCTTTACTGAAAGTGAAGGGTAATTCGTTTGCTGAGAAGATTGTAAAACCCTTACAAAACTCTGCCTCTCATGAGATAGAGCTCAAAGTTGAGATCAAGCCATCCTCCGCTAGTGTCATTGCACGTAGTGTATAAAAATAGATATAATTTCTCTAAAATGAACTTGTTTGTAAAATAAATTAGTAAATATATATTTACTCTTAAATTATTTAATAAGTTAAGATTATATTACACTTTAAATTATATCAAAGATAAATATACATTTAATTGTTTACTTTATAAATAAATTCACTTTAAAAAAATTTTTCTTATAAAAATATAGAAGGCAAAAAAGGTTTCCAACTTTTGAAGTTGGAAACTCAGAGGCTACAGGGACAATGAAAACCTAAAAAGTCATGATATATTTATTAGTGTAGAAGAATGTTAACAACATAAGTATTTTAATACTTATTTTATTATTAATTCATTTTATATATTAAAAAAATTATTAGAAAAAAATGTTAATAATATTTACTTTTAGAATAATAATAAAATAATTATTAAAAATAATATAAAAAATATATTACTAACATTTTTCATGTAGTGTAAATCACACTCGGTACATCCCTTTTTTGGAAAAGGGACTTGGTAAATAATTTGCATAATTCAAGCTTATCACGTTGATTCTAACTCTTGCCACAATGGGAGAGCAATTCAGAAATATGGTGATTGAGTGATTCTTTGAGAATTCGTCATGAGTTGAGACGAAGACTAATGCTATTTATGCATAAAAATTTATACAAAATTCAATACAAGATACCTATTAGATTAAAATATTAAGTGCAATAATTTTGTATATTTAGATCTTAAAAATCTTAAATTTCAAAAACAAAGAATTATAGATAAATCGATTAGTGAACATAAATCTAACATGACACATCATTCTGTATTTTTCTTTTCCACATATTTAGCGTTTATCTAAGTCCATAAAAAAACTCCTACTACCTAACTAAGATAGACATTCTCCATTTTGATCATAGTGAAATATATGCATCCCTTTCATATTAGGACAAAATTTAGCTCAAATTTTTCATATTCTTTCTATTTAATTCTCAAATCAAACAATAACATGTAAATTTTTTTTTAACTAACCACCGTTTAGTAGTGTTAAATGTTTATTGCTAAATTAGAAAAAAAAAATTCACGTCATTATTTAATTTGAAAATTGAATAGCAAGAATATAAAAAACTTGAACTAAGTTTTATCCTTCATATTATTGGTGGTTCAGCATTTTCATGTTTCAGTACCAGTAAAGCTTTATATTGCGAGAAACAAGAGTTCAAATAAATCTTTCAGATGATCTTTAGAAGAATATATTAATTGCAAACATCAACTTAAAATCCCTCAGTGTATTTCAACACTCGTTAATTCATTCTAATATTTGAGCCAGATTTTGACGTAATTGATTCAAAAGGGAAACATAAATGGCTCAACTACTTAATGCATTAGATAAGAAAACACTACTAAGCACAGAATGAAAGACGCGAATAGTTAGAGCAAGCATATCACTCAATACTTTAGAGGTGACTGCTGGGTTGGTAACAATCCAAAACGCTTCTTTAGAAGAACTCTCTGCCTTGAAAATTTGTCATCAGGTGAAAATCGGGCTGCAATTCAGGACAACCAAGAAATATGAATAATAGCTATAGAAAATGGAGCGTGAATAGTAAATAACATTCGACATCTATTTGTAAGAGTTGTCCAAACAGGGAAAGTGTGATTTTCTTTCAATAAGCAGTGACAATTTCACCAATGACGAATCAAGGGAGTGAAAAAAAAGACCTTCATAATAAATATATAATAACAAGAAGAAGAATAAGAAGAGAGGAAGTGTGCATAGCCTAACAATTCACAAAGTCAAAACATTTGTACTTGTTAGCATTATTTGCCTCACACCTTTGTCTTATTTGTAGGCAAACAAAGACAAAGAGAGGGGTAAACTAAGCTAACAAGTTCCACATCGTATGGTTAAAGTTCTTAATTAATCAACCACAATGATGATGTTTCTCAGGCAATGGTTTCCTGCAACATGCATTCAACATGTAATCTCCTCCCAATCTTACAACAAGTTGAAGATTGTAATATAATGACAAAGGATAGGCAAAAAACAGAAAATAGGGCATGGCATGCTCAAATTGACTCAGCACTTGAGGCAAAACGACTAGGTGGAGTAGGTCTAATGGTGTTATTTTTGTTCGTCCTTTATAAAGAGGTAGACACTAGAAGAGAATAGAAGTAAGCCCTCGAATAAAAAATACCAACAATACTACAGTATATTTTAAGACCAATAAAGAAATTGTAAAGGAAGAAAGCAACATGAGTCTAGAACCACCACCACCCCCCCAAAGCAAAAAAAAAATCATTTTTTAAAAAAATAATTCACAAGCATGTATAATATATTTTGAAAGACAGCATAAGTATCAATAAATTGTAGTTAACCGAGCAAAATACCTGGATGAGCAGATTGTGTAGCTAACCCAAGCGGTGTCTCTTTCTGGAAAAGAGAAAAGCAACTAAAGTGTCACTTTAAAACATAACGTATGACTACGAGTGAACCACCCAAATTTATACTTATTATCGATCACCTATGCAAGATGCAAATTTAAGCTAGGAGTTTTAAAAACAATAAATAAAAAATGCATCATAAGAAGCAGTACTTAAGTTAAAATTAAGCTAGGAATTACCAGTTGAAACTTAAACAATCTTTCAATACTTCAATTCAAATTATAAAGAAAATGCCAAAAAGCCTTTCAAACTCAATCCTTGATTTAAGGTTCCAAAGAGGTAAATAACAGGAACTATTGTAGAAAGCTGACCTTAGTGGTGTAGACTTTGTCACCATTCTCATTAATGTAAAACTGAAGATACATGGTCACTGATAGGTTATCACTGCCGAAATTGAAGTAGAGATAACATTATCACTTGTCAACGGAAAAGTTGTATAAATTATCAGCACAGCAATTATAGGGTGTAATACATAATAGAAGTTGCTAGAAACAGAGGTCGTGTCGGAACTAAGAACAGCACATACAGATAAACATAAAAGTACACCTGATTGAACAAAAACAGCAACAGAGGGAGACTCGAGCGAAAGAGAGGAACCCTTGTTGTGATGGAGGCGAGGAGTGTCGAAGGTTGGTGGAAAAGGGTTTAAGGTCTTGTGCTCCTCTAGGAGCTATCAAAAAGGCCCAACCCACCCCATCAAGCCCCAGCCCACGTGGGTTAGGGCCAAAAAGCCCACAAGATAAAAGAGCACACAGGGCCAAAAGCCCATAGGGTCAAGTGGACTAGGGCTAGCCCATGGGCTGGCCCACAACAAAAAAAAATAATTTGGCCCACTTAATTAATGGGTTGGCCCTGACCCATCCATGGGCTGACCCACTAAAACAAACTTGACACGTATTTTAAATAGTTATATTAATCATGGATGAGATAGAGGCACGTTAACTAGTGCAGTTATAATAAATAATAATTAAACTAATTATGATGCCCAAAATTAAAAAAAAAAGTCCAACCTTGAAAGGCTCATTGTTTGTTCTAAAAGCAATACCAGGAACATACTTGAACCAAATAGGAAATCCCCTGAACAGGAACATACCAATGCAGGAGATGAACATAAAGGCCAGCTTGCTGCACCAGCTTGATGAACTTAGTATGGTAAAAGTAAATATAACAGCTATATTAATAAATAGTCTTTTTAACATTTAGGCTTCTCAAGCAATGCTTTGACCCAACTACTACTTAGCAGAAATTTGCAGAGTGACCTCACGTGCAACATCCATCCTGCCATTCTAGGAATGATTGTAACTGTTTCAAGCATCATTGCATTGCAACCATACCGTTTTTGAAATTTTTTTATGGATTATGATGAGGGCCAAATACAATAGACACAACTCCCATGAAGAATATCTTGACAAAATATTCTAATGAAGCTGCAATATATCAGTAAACATATTACTGATATAAAAGGAGAAATAGCAGGCAACCAGAAAAGCTATAACTCAAATTAAGATATGAATTATGCATGAACAGGGATATGATGTGAAAACAGAATAATGCACATCTATAATACTACCTCCTGACATACTTTTCACTGTAGTATGTAGTGACCAACCCAATGCCAAAAATTTAGTAGTCAACTATTCAACACAAACAGATAAAAGGACTATTCTTAGCTAGAGAGCACATATTACCGCAGATCAAGTTATCAGTTATCAGCACCAAGACATTTCTTATTTTTGAGTGGGGGATAAGATTTGAAAATTTATGAAAGGTAACAGTGCAATATATCTAGAAAAACATATTTAGTATTAGTAACATTTGAAATTCTAAATTTATGCAATTATTAACATAGCACAAACACACAATAACAGTAGAACCTTGAGCTCAATTCATTGAATTCCAGATTAGAATGTCAGACTTAACAACAAAAAATAATGTATGTATAACACACATTTAACTTACATCAACTGCCACTCTTGCTTTTAAGGAGGCATTTGAAATGCAGGCATTTTCACGCCAGTATGTAAAATACCCCGGTATCTTACATGCCTACCTTTGGTATCTTTAAATATATATATATATATATATATATATGCTCAATTATTATCCCAGTTGTCTTCTTTTCCATTTTATTTGAACATAAAGATTTAAGCTAGAAACCATATAGAAGTAGAACTAAAAGCGTTAACCAAGTACCAACATTGCATGTAAAGAGGAAAATGCCAAAATTAGACATCAACTACATGACGACATAAAAGCAAAGAATTCCAAAAGGAACAATAAGAGGAGATTGTTCTGCGGCTGGTTATCCTCTGCATTTTCTTGCATTATCGAATAACAAATCCAGTGCCCAATGCATATGCATTGTGGTTGGTATCGGTTATATGTGAGATTTGGTTTGCCATATCTTGGATATTGGATCAATTCCCTAAGTGTTATATTTACGAAATTCTGATAAAACTAAAATACACTCCATTATGATGATATGCTGTTAAATTATATTAGCATAAACCATTATTAAAAGTATCAAGTGTATTTTACAATTCACATAAGGCAGCATGCTAATTCCAAGAACTGAGCAGAGATAAAAACTCATCTTATATGTAAATTATTCTACACTTAAAGGCTTAATCACTCAACTCATTATCACAAATAAACAGACCCAACTTAATACTAGCAGGTTCAATAGGAAATATAATCACAATCCAAAAAAAAATCCAAAGCAAAGCCAAACACTGAAAATTAACCCATAATTTGCAGACTCAATAAAAACATCACCAAACTCTGCAAAGTAAACTGAAACTGAGCCAAACCAATGGAGATCCCCAACTCTTGTCCCACAAATTCCACATCATCATGAAGCATTACAGCCCATAGGGACAGCAAACAGAAACTGAAATTTTGCCAGGGATTCAACATCTCAAATAAGTCAACATGTAGAAAAGCAACTCAGACATGCACACCAAGTAATCATTTGAGATTACATACATTTATGGAACAAATAAGATGACACAAATTCAAGTAAAGGAAAAAAAAATAGGACAGATACACTAAGACATATGGAAAATCAAAGCTTCACATAAAAACACAAACAGGAACATAGACTGCCCAACTGCTATTCCTACATTGTCCCAGAACATAATCCATCACTTTCTTAACCCTGCAAATTTCCCAGCAATGAATCCTATGCATGCCACTAATGAACAAGTGCTGAATTCCTCTCAGTTACAGAGTTTCCTTATTTTATCCTCATTCATGATTAAATCAGTTAAATCCACTGTTTTTGCAAGTTATACAGTTCAGTGACTTAATTCAATAATGGAGCCAAGGACAAAGCACAAAAAGGGCTAGACATTTTCAACATTTAAGCAATCGAATAACCATGCTTTACCCTTTTTAATGATTCAATTTCAGGTTCCCATTCTGGCACAACAGAGCCAAACACAAACACATTGGAATGTGCCTCTGATGATTTTCCTTTAAATTAGCAACTTTAATTCCCATTTAAGTGTTTTTCCTTTTTAAAACATATAGGATAATGAATTTTCCAGTAAGAGTTAGTATCACAACGCAAAGACAAAGGAGCCATCAACTTGGCTATATAAGCATGTACACAGAATGTAAATCAGTAAGTGGGATTATTTTGGTTCAAGATATTGAAATCAAATAAGCTAGAATCGCAGGTTAATGAATATACCACCAGAAATTAGTATCACACTCCCAATATAAAGTACTTTTTTTTGCCAATATAATCAAATAACACCATCACAGATTCACAAAGCGATAAATAAACAACCATAACAATAGCTAAACAAATTGAAATAATTGAAGAACAATTGAAGAACCTGAGCTGAAGTTGTAAAATTGAGAGAGAGCTATGAGATTGAGAGCTGAGAGATCGAGCGAGCTTTGAGATAGAGTTAAGAGAGCTAGATTGAGCGAGCTCCAAGATCGAGCTCCGAGATCGAGAGTTGAGAGGGAGTGAGAGGAGCGAGAACGAGCAAGAAGGGAGTTATCACTGCCGAAATTGAAGTAGAGACAACATTATCACTTATCAGCACAGCAATTATAGGGTGTAATACATAATAGAAGTTACTAGAAACAGAGCTCGTGTCGGAACTAAGAACAGCACAGACAGATAGACATAAAAGCACACCTGATTGAACAAGAACAGCAACAGAGGGAGACTCGACCGAAAGAGAGGAACCCTTGCGGTGATGGAGGCGAGGAGTGTCGAACGTGGTGGAAAAGGGTTTAAGGTCTTGTGCTCCTCTCTCTACGAGTCCCTCAATGAGTCAATGCCGTGGGCTTTCTTTTGGGTCGTTTTATGGCCCACTGTTGCCCATACCTAATAGGTCCTAACTGGACTTTTTTCACATATGCCCATTCGGTACATGGCCTGAATCATTTAACCTTGTCTTAGTTTTGTTTCCCCGAATCATTAGGAATTTTTAGACCAAAAAATAATAATATATATATATATATATATATAGGAAATCAATCTAATAAAAATAAAATTGTTGTAAAAAATTTAATAAATTCAGTATAAAAAATAAAACCAAATTAAAAACACTTGAGCTATTTCAACATAAAATCAAATGTTTTGATTACATGTAATAAATACTTGAGCTATGCTTAAATTCGTAATATTTAAATTAGTAAAACTAGATTAACACAATTAGAAATTAGAAATTTTAAAACATAATTATGTAATATAAGATATCAATGAGTCCTTTCCATAAATAAAATATTAATGAATGCTTAAATTTCAAATTGTTTGTAATAAGATAGTAATCAAAATTTAAATTTTATTTTTTTAATAATTTATTGTGCATGCCACATGACACAATAAAATTATGATATATATAAAAATTTTGTTAAGATATTAGTGTCACAAGCTCGAATGATCACTTAACAAATTTTTACAATTCTGGTTCTCCTCTTATATATTATATATATTGAATATTAATATTGAATTGATATAATACGCTTATTTAATAATATTTAAAATTATTATAACTACTTAAAAAAGAGACAATAAATATATAAATTCCAATAATTTGAATGGTGAGATTAGTGGCTTAAAAGGTTTTATAAAAGTGGGTTAATGAGTTTTAGAAATAGTAAAGTATAATTAGTACTAGTTATCATGTACATGTTATGGGTTAATAATACATATAACATTGTATTCTTATAATGTTAGTTTAGATAAATAATTCTCATGTACGTGTTTGGTGAAAAAAATAATAATGAAAAATATATTTAGGGGAAGTTATGTTCCGAGAAGAGCTGTTTATATGAATTGATGTATTGTTAAATATAAACTATCTTAAAACTATACCTCACAATATTTTATCATAATCATTATTTTCTTTTTTTCTTCTCTCCCTTTCTCTTTCTTCCACCATTTTCTCTACATCCAATCCAAATGCTCACTCACACCTCTCTTGTGAGGTTTCTGTATACATAACTTATGTATAAACAGCATTTTTTTTCCCACTAAAATGGTCGTATTTTTTTTATTCCATATGTAATTATTTATTATTAAATAGATATTGAATGTACACTTAACGAACTTGGGATTCAATTGGTACCGGCTCAAGTTATCAAAACTTGAGTATGATAGTGTTGTGTTGAAGGTTCGATTCTCTGCTAAGACACCTTTAGCTAGTGAAAAATTGAATGTCTAACATCACCGTTATACCTAATATATACTAGATATTGAGACTAATTCCAATTAAGTTACAAGTTAGTTTTTAAAGTTATTATTTAGTTTGAAAAAGTTTTAGTCCAGTTATGGTTTATTTCATCATCACAAGATCATTCAAACAAATCAAATTGACAGCAATAAATAAAAAAGTAAAACCTAAAATCTTTCTAAAGCTTTTTTTCGTGTTTCACACTTTGAGTTTTCAAAAGACGTGTTGCATCATTTCCTCTTCTCTTCCATAAGCGTTTTCTCTCTTCTTTCGTAGGCATGCTTGTTCTTCTTCTTATCTTGCTATGCTCTCAACGGTTGGGGTTTCTCCACACCAATGGCGTTTCTGCTGTTCACTCCACTGTCTTTCAATAATTATTTTGAAATGAGCAATAATATATAAACAGACTTTTTTCTTACAAGAACCACACAAATCATCAAAGGAGTGGTTAAAATAATTTTAAACATTATTTTACATATAAGTGGATGAATGAATATGAGTAGATTTTTAGGAAAATGAATATGTTTAATTCGAACAATGATATTTTAAAGTGAGTATCCTTATAAAGTGAGCAAGTAAATATACATCAACCATTGACATTAATGATTGATGTATGTAACTTATTTTTAACTTTATAAATATTTATTTTGATAATCACTTATTCTTAACGTTTGATCCATTAATATTAAAAATTGAAAATTTTTATCCACAGGTTAATTCATTAGGACCAAAATTCAAATTATGAACCAGGTTGATGATGCACAACTACAGACTAGTTAAGAAGAGATATCAGCAAAATAGTGTAAATATGTAACCTAGGAATTTCACATTATGAATGAACCATACCACATCAGTGCGAATCAAAGATATCTCCCATTTTTGCAAAATTCAATAGTCAATCAACTGTCAAATTGCTAAAAAGGGAAAATTTACATATGAAGATCAACAATAAACATATATAATAATTTTAATTTATATTTCATTACATCACGATATTCAGTTAAGTCCTCAACGACATGTGTGAAAGTCAAACGCAAATCAGTTTGGTCAAGAAGCAAGACCACGACCACTCCACAGTTAAAATGGCGCAAAAACGAATGAGTCATCGTCTCTGGGAATCAACGCTTCTTTATTTTGATTTTCCTCTTTTGGCAATTGAATTCTTTTTTTCTTTTTTAATCTCCGAAATTGGTTATTCTTCTTGTTAAGGAAAAGGAAATGATATTCGAGGTGGGTTTTTTTTTTCTTCTTGTAGTCTTTCCATTCTTATAATTAAAATTATAATTATAACTAAGCTTGCGCCCTTGCCATTTCCATGCTCGGTGCCCCCATCCTCTATTTAGATTATTCATATTTATTGTGCCAACTTTGAAACTGATAGAATATATTTTTTGAAATTTTTAAACAAAAAATCCCATTGACTAAATAATATGATGCTCAGTTGGATTCACAAAAATAGCTGGCTACCATGAAAGAAAAAGACAAAGACGAAGAATATTAGGGCCTCTTTGGAAATTGGAAGAATAACACTATATACATTTTTATAAAAATATTATTTTATATTTATATAATTTTCATTTGATCCATTTATACTTTTAAATAAAAATATTCTAATTCTATCATATATCATTTGTACAAGTAAATGTGCATACATGTAATATGCAACAAACTCTATCCTATTTGGAATTGTTTTAAATTTTTGTTTTGAAAACTTATTTTTAATATTATTTTTAAAACTTTCGTAAGGGTAAATATATATGTATATAAATACAGAGAACACAAACATCACAAACAAGGAATGAGTAGGTGAAAATCTGTTTTGCTTATGGCTATGTTTAGTGTCCACTTCAAATTTAAGGGTAAAATTATTATTGTAGTAATGATTTCTTTAATATAAATTAAAGGAATAAATATTTTACTCCCATAAAAAGTAAATATGTTTGGTATATACAAAAAAATAAAATAAAAAGAAAGTCAAGATTTTTTTAACATTGTATTATCGCACAACAGCAATAAAATTGTTCCAAGGAGCAAGTTTCAATCGAAGAGATCGGTGATGAAGCAAATCACATAATCAGGATTGGAAATATGCAACTACAAACTATGTCTTGGTTCAAGATTGCAGGAAAAAATCGAAACATCTTGAAACAATGAGGAGAGAGAAAGAAAACAACTAAGAGAACGTATAGAGAAAGAGAGTTGGAGAGAGAAAATGAGTTCCAAAGAAGAGAGAGAACCTTTGAAATCCAATGATGACGGGAAAGACTAGAGTTTAGAAAGAGTGAATGAGAAGTTTTAGAGAAGAGGAGTGTAGGAGAAACTTTTATCCTACTTAAAAGTGGGGCAACATTTATTGCTTACTTCCATGAATTTTTTCATTCAATCCCCGTAATCTTATCCATTTTTGGAAATCATTTTCTCTCTCCAACTCTCTCTCTCTCTATACGTTCTCTTAGTTTTTTCTTTCTCTCTCCTCATTGTTTCAAGAGGTTTTGATGTAAAAGTTAGTTAATCTTGAACCAAGACATAAAAAAATAGTTAATGTTGCATATTTCCAATTAACCTGATTATGTGATTTGCTTCGTCACCGATCTCTTCGATTGAATTTATACTTGCTCCTTAACAATTTTATTAATGTTAAAAGTGCGATAATATTATTTAAAAAAATCTTGATTCTTTTTTTATTTCTATTAGTATAAAAAAACAAGATGATGTGAGACTTTTCTCATTCCAAAGTCATGAAAGATTACAAATCGTCCAATAATAAAGAATTTCAAAATTCAAACCTAAATTATGCTATTGACATGAGAGAAATGTTGATCATATAACAAGAGGTTGTTGTTCATAAAATTTAGAAACACGCTCCAGAGCTTTCAGTCCTCTGATAATTTACTTTTTTGATAGCTTTCATTGTACAGATTCTTCTTTTCATATAACAAGTATTTGACATGCTTTGATCAATTTAATTTTAAATGTTAATATCATTGCTAATATCTAGGGAGATGTTCCACTCCAGAGAGATTTTTCTACTGAACATATGATCTTTAGAGGTGGGTTTTATTTTAAACCATAATTTTCTCTTTTTTACCAAATGCAACTGCATTCCATTTTCAAATATCATGGGAAAAGTGAATCTTACCATAACTTGGATCTTTGAATCCTCCAAGCAATCCCTATTAAGGACCCAAAAAGTATAAAAATGGCATTTGAAGTCAAGTCATGTCTTCCACTAAGTTCTATAGTATTGCATGTAGGTTCTTCATCATGTCTGTCAATTTAAGGGTAGGGCTATTGGTATTCTCAATTGTCTATCTACATTCTTTATTAATTACTCATGGTTTTATAAAATCCAAAATAAATTATGATTATTTAGTCAATGAGATTTTTTGTTTAAAAATTTCAAAAACCTATATTCTAAATACTATTGTCTTTTGGTCTTAATGTATAGTAGGACTAAGGTATTCCCTAACTTTGGCAGTTGAGGGCACTGATCCTGATAGGAGAGAGAGGTTGATTGAGCTGCTTGATATAGATCTGCAGTGGTGAATGCATAAGGTACGTATCTGATGGGCAGCGGCGTTGAGTGCAAATCTGCATGGGTTTTCTTCAGCCATACACCTCATGGAATTGAAAGCCTAGAGAATGTGTATGTTTTTTTTTTTTTTTATGTAGAGTCATTTAACATCATCAAAGTTTGATTTTTATTACATGATATGATACCCACGTTATCATGGAATTGCTTTAATTTTAAACTTCGAATTTTGACAATGTGTTAATGTCTTTTGCATGGCTTTTTATATTTTTAGTGCTGCAGTTCAAATCCAACCTGATATATAACTGGAACCCTTTATTGCCTTTGTAAGTTCTCTTGCTGGATGAGGTTACTGTCGACCTAGATGTTGCTACTAGGTTGGATTTATTGGATTTCTTCAGGGAAGAATGTGAATAGGTATTCACTGGCTCTATCTATTTGCATGCGAAAAGTGTGGAAAATTGCAACATGGAGGATAATTAACCCCAATTCAACTTTAGATTCCATGTCAAAAGTGTTAAAATACTATTAATCTTATTCTCATATCAATCAATTGACAGTTGATTAAATTCCATGTCAATTTTTGTTCAAAAATTTAAGATATTTTTGATTTCAATTTCTAAGTTCAATTTATATATTTTCAAGTAATTATAATTCATTTCTTGATTATTCATATATCTAAGATCATATAAATATGCTGATATATACTACTTAACTAGTCATTAAATATACTAACATCATCAACCTGGTTCAATAATTTGAATCAAATCAAATATCCAACATATAAGAGTAAAGAGTTGTTCATTCATAAAAAATATAAAATTAGTCACTCATAGAAATTGTAACCTCAAATAATTACAATTTTGAGAATAGACAATTAACATGATTCTTATTTTCATATAAGAAAACAAAATTTGACATGAAGAAGATCAATTAGAATTTTAAAATTAAGATGTCTAATTGTCTCATTTCTTTGAACTCGTCTCAAACCTTGTGCCTCTAACCCTTGGTGAAATGTTGTCCAATCTTTTCATTCTTGCTCTATTTATAAGAGATGTAACCTAATAGAAGTGTATCATGCATTAAAGCTCCTTACTTAGTCCACAAGTAATTTTAATTGGCTTCCAAGTAATAAAAAGATAAAATTAAATAGAGGAAATTAAATTTAAGAAACTTAATATTCTTAATTAGTCCTCAATTAATGAAAACATCTAGATTAGATTTAGGAAACCAATTTTTGGAAACTTAATATCATTTTATTGAAAGTTGTTAATTTTTTGTATTTCTCTCTCTTTATTCTTCTCATCCTTCAAATAACAGAATTAGCCTTCAAGGTCAATAGAAGAGTTGTTGCATTTTGTGTTAGCTTTCCAACGTCACAAGAATCACATTTTTTCGATTTCTATAACCTAAGATATGATTTAAATACAGCAACAAAGTCAGAAAATACGAGTTGAATTTGAGATTGCAACAAACTCCTTGCTCTTTAATGATCCTTATCCAATCTTCAATTATTATCTTCAAGTTTCTACACTCAATTGAGATTTTGGAAGACACTTAAAACTTAGATAATATTTCTTCAAAACTCTATTTTCAGGATTTTCTTATTAATCTAAAATCCTCTAAATTTATCTTAAAATTTAAAATATTAATAAAATATTAGGGAAGAGATAATTATATAAAACTCAAATAAAATAAATAAAAATAAAAATAATAAATAAAATCAATATATATATATATATATATATATTATACTCATCAACCATCGTACTTCCCATTTTCAAAAGACTTCTTTTGCTAGGTCTCCTTTTGTTTCATTCAGACACATGACCTCCTATTGCTAGTCTGTTGCACAAATTTCTTGCAAAAATAGTTCAAGTTAAGAGACAAATAATACAAGTAATTGATTCTTTCATGCATGTCTACTTTCAATACTTGCTAGTGAGTTTCTAGCTCAATTGGCATCCATCCAAGTCTTTAAGACTTAAGTGTGATGATGATATCAGAGATTTGATTCTCCACCAAACCATTGTTGCCCTCCCTTACCTAGGTGTTTGCACCTCCTATGCAACAAAAAAAAAAAAAAACTCTCAATACTTTCCCCCCTCAAATTAGCTATACAGAATACATGTTAATAGCATTCTTTGTATTTAGTTGGATGCCCCATGAAAGTCACACGGGCTAGGGGTTAGGGTGGTTTGCCAATAATATGCTATATTCAATGATCATGCCATAAATTATAAATACCTATACTTCAACTAAGTTTTCAATTAGGCATCTATCATGCAATTATAATTAAGTTATTGAAACCTATAACAACAATATAGAATAGTCCGTAGGTAACCGTAAACATTCATTAACAGAGTCTAAATTATTGTTAGTTATTAAGAACCTATTTAACAAATTTTAGATGTATGGGAATCTTGTTAAAAGCTTTTAAATTATAGGGATATTTACTTGAAAATTCAAAAAATTATAGAAACGTATGGAGTAATTTTTTTATTTCTTTTTTAAGTTTTAATTATAGAGCCATGCATGTCAAGAATACAAAATGAAATCAAGGATGTAAACGTCGAGTGCATATGAAACCGGAATAAAAATTTGTAAGAAATAAGTCACGCGCCTTTAAAAAATGTAGCTATGATTAAGACAAAAATCAAAAATAAAAAATAAAAAAAACTAGTGATTTTAGTTTTGAATCTTTTGATTTGGACTTCAGTGTATGATCAACTAATGTGGACGATGTCATCTTCTGAAAATTTTTGGTAGCCAGCATTCAGTTTTTTTGGACTTTTATAGCCAGTAACTTCATGGTTGGACGGGTGTTAATCATACAGTAAAAGGAAGTGAGAGGCTGGACCAGCACACCTCATTAATTTACATCAGAAGTAAATTTCGTCTTCTTCTCAGTCAGGAGAAATTCTAAATACTGAGTATTTAAATGGGTGTATCAGATTTTTATAAATCTTTATATCACATAATTAATTTTATAAAAATTTATGAAAATATTAAATTTTGATTAGTTTGATACACCCAACTTGCGTACCTAGAGTTTAAGTAATAATTTCTACAACTACTGTATCTGTTGTCACATTTTGATGGCAATGCTTCTCCAACTCTCTTTTTCGCAACCACCTCAACAGAAGCAATACTTGTTCTTAATTGCGGTCTTGTTAGTCTATATCCACTCCATCCTATTGGCCTTACTGGGACCATATCATAACAAATAAAACAGTTTTGCACATTCAAAATTATTACGTCAATTCATACCACGTAATTTTTTTAAATAATGCTACATAAACTTTCAGTCATAATAGTATAACAAAGTCATATATATATATAAATGCTCGTAATTGTGAAGATAGTATTGTGTAAATAACATTATATCTCTCTTTAACCCTCCCAACATTATATATATATAAAAAAATCTGCAATAAACATGAAACATTTGGGATGGTGCTAACTTGCAGCTAAGACTGTCTTATCTGCAAAGATCAGGGGAATTGGTTTGTAAGAAGTCATGGTTTTCGTTTGATTGTGGTTTTGGGTATGCGAATTTTTTATGAAGACAGATTGGTTGTTAGTTAGTACATAGTAGAAGAAGAAGGCAATTGGTAGTTGAGTTGTTATGTCAATTTCCGCTTAGGAGACAAGATGAGATTTCTACAAAGTGCAAAACATGAGCTTTCGTTTTGCTTTGAAACTTGTAAGAGACCAAACTTCGGTCCGATAAAGACGTGGGTGACCCATGCCAATAAAATCTAAATTGGCCATGCTGCCTTTAAGATATATTTGTTAGAAGATATTAATTTTTATGAAATTATTATAATATAAATAGGAATATAAATGCAAAAGTTTAGAAGGGAATGATCATTTTTGTTCCAGTACTTGATTTGTTCAAGTATAAAATTCATTTTATTTCATTTTTTTTATATTTGACACAAGAAATTAATATAAAATTAAATCATCAAATAAGACGAAAGAAAATAAATATAGAAAGCAAACAAGCATTAATTAGAAAGTCATTCCAACATCTCCAAAAAAAAAAGGAATGGTTATTCTTGTTTAAATTGTTTTCGCATAATTAAGGCTAGAAATATATTTGTTATTTCTTGTTTTTCAATATATACCAAAATAAGGAATTAATATTAATAATATATCTTTTTTAATTTCTTATAATATTTTTTACTTGAAAAAAAATTAATCTTAAAAACGTAAAAATATTTCCTAACAAATTTTTTTATTAACATAAATCAATATCAATAATTTATATATGATAGAGAGAAAACGAAATTGCCATTTTATGTATAAAATAATATGGTTCATATTTTATTGATAAAACTAAAGTGGAGCCCCATAACGTAATCCTTTTAGGCAGGTTCAGTTTTCGCGTGATCCAAAGTAACTAATTTTTAAATAGTGTTCTCCCATCAGACAAATACTTCAAAAATAATCGTTATATATGTATCTAATAATAATTATCTTTTAATTATTTTTATTAAAAAATAATTATTTCATTATTTTTTATATTAATTATTAAAATATAAATTTATAATTAATTATGTAGATTAATTGATTAGTAAACATTACATATATTAATTAATTAATAAAATACTCATTAATTAATTATAAATTTATATTTTATTAATTAATATAAAAATTAATGTAAAAAAATTGAAGTTGTATTTTATATGTGTTGGTATCTTGAGGGGCCACAACCCATTGCACTCCGAAATTGCTGGACCCACACCCTCTCTCTAGTGTTCCGCGGAATCATAATTTATTTTTCTGGCCCCAACTATTAATTACGCGGTAATCCGAATTCTCAGCTTCTTCTTACAAACGCATTTCTTCTCCATCCCCATTCCCATTTCTTCCTCAATCTTCCTTAATCCACAAACGAAAATATATATTTAATTTTATTTTTTTGCGGTTTTTGCTTCCCAATCCCAAATGCTTCAATTGAAACCGAAGAGGCAGGAAACTCTTTCGTGTTTCTCAAGTCAATTTTGATGCAATTGTAATATATCTGTCATTGTACGAAAACGACACTGAATTTTGTTTTACTTTTTCCCCCCATTTTTTTTTCTGATGTTTCATTGTTTAATGTAGAAATCGTAGTTTTGATTTATGCTATGGTTGATGCAGATTTATTAAAATTGGTTTTGTTTTTTTGGGATTTGAAGCGAGCGATTTTCAGAAAGGGCGGTTTTTTTTGGCTTGTTTGTGATGATAGTCATTGAGCTTTGGTGGTGAGTAAAAATGGATTCTGCGAGGAGTTGGTTTCAGAAGTTTCAGCCACGGGATAAACTGAGGGCGTCTACAAGGAAGAAGGATGATACTAATGGAGGGAATGAAGATTCGAATGAGCCCGTAGATGAAGCATCTCTTTCCAGTATCACAAAGCAGAAGGTTGCAGCAGCTAAGCAGTACATTGAGAATCATTACAAGGAGCAAATGAAGAACCTTCAGGAGAGGAAGGAGCGGTAATGTTTCATTTCATTAATGCTCATATGGTGATCATTTTTTATTGCATGCCATCTTTATTTCCTGCTCTTACTTCAATTCTTTATAGCTGCCTTTCTCTCGGAATGTTTCTTTGAGGTGCAAGCTGAGATGACCTTAGTGATAATTACTAATTCCCTTCCCAACTTGACTGAAGCATGTCAAAACTGTTGGAAGTATTGTCTGTGCTTGAATGTTAATTTGTATTATGTTAGTTCCATTGGCAAATATGTTGTAGAATTTTCTAATACCCCACTTATAACAGCCGAACCATCTTGGAGAAGAAGTTGGCTGATGCTGATGTCTCTGAGGAAGATCAAAACAACCTACTAAAATTTTTAGAGAAAAAGGAAACTGAATATATGCGCCTTCAGAGGCATAAGATGGGTGTTGATGATTTTGAGTTATTAACTATGATTGGCAAAGGTGCATTTGGGGAGGTATGTATGTGCTTACATATGATATGGGTCATGTGACATCATGATCAACTGTTCCTTCTTCTTCCATTTTACAATTCTTTCTACTTCTGGCTAAAATTTGAATTTGTTGCAGGTCAGAGTCTGCAGGGAAAAGACTACAGGTCATGTATATGCAATGAAAAAGCTAAAGAAATCTGAGATGCTTCGTAGAGGCCAGGTTTGTAGTCATTTGTCTTGCTACATTATACTTTTCTACAGAAGAGCAGCTTTTATGTTGGTTAATGAAGTCATCATACTTATTTCCAATTTTGTTAATCTTTTCAGGTAGAACATGTTAGAGCTGAGAGGAATCTCCTTGCAGAAGTTGACAGCAATTGCATAGTCAAACTGTATTGTTCTTTCCAGGATGATGAGTATCTGTATCTTATTATGGAATATCTACCGGGTGGGGATATGATGACTCTACTTATGAGAAAGGATACCTTGACTGAAGATGAAGCCAGATTTTATGTAGGAGAAACAGTTCTGGCTATTGAATCTATACATAAACACAATTATATACATAGGTATCTATAGAATTGTTCATTTACTATATATTAGTCTTGCATCCTCTATAATGCTGAAGTCAACTGTTCTATGTAGGCTTAGGTTTTAATGGACCTGGTATACAAAGCCCATTGTTAGAAATAAGTCTTGTCATGATTGCATTCCGCATCATTTTCAAAATGATCCAATACTGAAAATGTTTGATGTATGAAGTCAAATTTATTTTTCTGTATAACAGTATTTATATCTGTTTGAAACTAAAACAACCTTAGTCAATTGTACAGTATAAATTAATCTTATCAATATTTCATGTTGCAGGGATATTAAGCCAGACAACTTGTTACTTGATAGATATGGACACTTGAGACTGTCAGATTTTGGACTATGTAAACCATTAGACTGTAGTACACTTGAAGAAACAGATTTTTCTGTAGGTCAGAATGCGAATGGATCTACACAGAATGATGAACGTGCAGCTCCAAAACGCACACAACAAGAACAGTTGCAACACTGGCAGAAGAACAGGAGGACACTTGTAAGTTCATTGCTGTAATGTGTTGGTCTCTTTTTTATTTATTATGACAGTGGGTGTTACTGTAATTCTTGATGGGGCGTTTTCTTTATGATCTAGTGAAATATTGAAGTATATATTTTTTGTGTGCATGCTTGTAATTGTGAAGGTATAAATGTTGCAGGCTTATTCTACTGTTGGTACACCAGATTATATTGCTCCAGAAGTTCTATTGAAGAAAGGTTATGCGATGGAATGTGATTGGTGAGTTTTATGCATGTGAATGTTAGCATCAAAACTGATTTCACTCTGCTCCTTATGGCACATTTATATCATGGCATCCAAGTTTATTCTTTTCATTTAGTAGTAGGTGATCATTTCAAAATGTTGCAACATATTTTAACATTCAAGTTTTTTACTTCTATACTTGGGATGTTGTTTTGTAAGCATATTGGATTCTTACTTCATTTATGTGGAATTTATGAATAAACCTTAATGAGTTCTGGTTACATATTTTATTCTGACACAATGACGATTGTTATAAAATTCACAGGTGGTCACTTGGAGCTATTATGTATGAAATGTTGGTGGGATATCCGCCTTTTTATTCTGATGATCCAATGTCAACGTGTAGGAAGGTAATCTTTCTGATAGAAATGTTTACTGAGACTAACATTTGTTTGACATTTGCTTTTGGCTCTATAAACCTCTGCTGGACACTCTTGCTATCCATTATAACTTGTGCAGTTTGCTTTTGATATTTAACTTTCAGTAAAGCTATTTGTCTCTTTCGTTTGCTTTTTTTTTAATCAAACTCTATATTATAGTGTCAAATTGGCAGTGTTTTAAAAACCGGTCCAACCAGGTTAGATCGGTTGGACTGGTTGAACCGTTGACCGGAATTCATACCGGTCGAAATTTGACCATAAAAACCGTATAAGCGGTTAAACCTGTTAAAACCAGATAGAACCGGATGAGCCGGTAAAATCGGCCCATGTAAAACCAGCCGGTTCTACGAGGGAAGAGAGAAATTATTATATTTATTAAAAAAAAGTTGATGAAGAATGAGAATATCGATGGAGTCTTCGTCAGTTTTCACTGATTTATTCATTGTTGAGGAGTCTGAATTCAGAAACCACAGCACAAACGCATTTCTGCCGTGCTCCATAGTCTTCTTTCGAGAGAGGTTTCGCTGGTGAGTAGGTGACTTTATCCTTCGTCATTGAGTTTCCGGCGTCAGCCGTCATCACCTTCGTCTGTGACCTCAAAATTTTATGACTCCGTTCACCACGGACAAGGCCTTCAGCCCATCTCCTGTAGAGGGTGGGGAATCGTGAGGTGGTTTTTCCATTATCAAATTTAATAAACCACTTTTGCTTGGTTGGAGTGTCACGTGGTGTTGTCACTTGTCTGCAAATAAAAAAATTCTTTTCAAGTATAAAATACTAAAACGTTAAATTTAGTTTTTTTAATGAAGACTTGTGAAAATGTTACACATGTTTTTATTCTTTAATTTATAAAACTGTATATATAATTATGTAAGATTATTTACTAATTATATATTTTATTTTTATTTTAATTATATTTTAAATATCACCCAGATCAACCGCCACCTTAACCGATTAAACTGGCTAAACCATGAACCACTCTTCTTTCCAGTTAGTCGGTTGAACTGGATTTTAAAACATTCCAAATTGGTGGCTAGATTATTTACACATTGATAATTTCTAGTTCATATCACTGATTTACATTTGAATCATATTTTTGACTTTGTATTGTGTTCTTAGTTTCTTTGGATGGATCTTCATGATACCCAGGATCTTACTTAATCTAAAATTTGTGTCCATGTTACTGTATTAAATGCAATTTTTACTGATGTATAAACAAATGGTGCCATATAATTTTTACAGATTGGCTAAAATTGTTTTTCTTCCCGTCCTTTTAATCCTTTGGCTGTGAACTTTCCAGCTATTAACTAAATAGCAATTATATAAGTGTTTCTGCCCCCAAAGCTTCTTGCACAGCATCACCTGTGCCCCTTCTGGATGTTTCATGTGAACACTTCTTTATTTTCTTTTGTTCTGTAGACAGTTTAGGCTTTGGTTTTAACAGCCTTGATAATATAGTGGCTTGTGACCTGAATCATGATGTGCATGATGAATCTGTCACTGACTGTAGTCTTAACTGAGTGATTGTTGATAGTCAAATAATCAATGCTTTCATTCTAAAGAAATGAAACTTGTGTTCTTATGAGCTATACTTCATCTTGTTCGTTTTTAAAGTATTGAGAGTATGGAAACCTGAAAAGGTTTTTCAAGTGACGAATATACGTCAGTGCTAATTGTCTTATTCAAGATTTTCTATCCATGCATCATCAAGTTTTCGTTTTTTCTTTTTCTTTAACATGTTATGTTTTACTGCTTCATCTGATGTATTTTGACAATTTTGATTGTAAACATTATAGTTTAGAGATTTTAATTTTTGTATTGCATGATAACTTTATCTAGTTTCCTGTTTTATGCAGATAGTAAACTGGAAATCTCACTTGAAATTTCCTGAAGAAGTAAGGCTATCTCCGGAGGCTAAAGATCTTATTAGTAAACTTTTGTGTAATGTCAACCAGAGGCTGGGGTCAAACGGCGCAGATGAAATAAAGGTGTTGTATGGTGTGTCCTTTTCTAAATTCGTAGATTTGTTATATAGATATTTGGATATAGAGGTTACCTTTCCGTTGTATTCCTCTTCAGGTTCACCCATTCTTCGAAGGTATTGAATGGGAAAAGTTGTATCAAATGGAAGCTGCATTCATTCCTGAGGTCAATGATGAGTTAGATACTCAAAATTTTGAAAAGTTTGAAGAGGTATTTCAGTCTTTCAGATTCTTGCTTATTTTGTAAAGCTACTTATCCAGGCCATTCACCCTGTTAAATCATCCTCGTTTTACCATTTTGCATCTGCAGTCCGACAGCCAGATTCACTCATCATCAAGAGTTGGTCCATGGAGGAAGGTAATCTTAGGTGTTAGGTGTTTGTTTCTTGATTGGCAATTGTCACCAACTTTTCTTCAGAGTCATAATATGAATTATGTCTAAATATTGCATCAGTAATTGCTGAAATTTGGAATATAACATGAATACACTTTTTTCCTGAATTCCTAGGAAGCTTTAAGTCATTGCTTTACCAGGAGTGTGTATTTGTTGGGTTGCTAAAATGAATATAATGGAACATGTTCATACTAGGGTTAGCAAAAAGAAACATAAGGAAAACAATGGGACATTTTTGTAATTATTAGTGAAAACATATTAAGTGAGAATGAAAACAGAAAACAAACTGATCACCCTCTTAATTTGTATTCAAGAGGATTCTTGTCAGCCCTAATTAAAATATTATTAGCATTTAACGTGCAATTAGCAAGAAAAAGGGACATTTCTTTCTCAAGTTCCAGTTGTTGGTTGTCTTGTTCATAAGCTGATATCTGTGAAGACTTTTTAAAAATATTTTTTCTTGTTGTCTTATAGTTCTTGATCTTCATGTTTCCAAGTTGTTAGCTGTTATTCCTCCCCTGTATGTTTCCTTTTTCTCATTCTTCTTTTGTCTTGTTTGTCGGGCTGCTACAGATGCTTTCATCTAAGGACTTGAATTTTGTGGGATATACATACAAGAACTTTGAAATTGTCAATGACTATCAAGTTCCTGGGATGGGTACATCTCTTTTTTCTCTTTTTGGTTGTGAATGTTAATTTATAATGTTAATAATGTTTGCTACAAGGTTATATTTTGGCTATGGTGTAGCTATTATGCTCATTTGACATATGTCATTTTTATTATAAGAGGGATATTTATATTTATTTTTGAGAGAATTATGATTCAGGAACTCTTGGTTAAGATATTTCCAACTTAGAAACATGAATCAAAAGAATGATTAATTAAGTTCAATATATGGGTGTCACATTAACAACTCTGTTAACATTGTAAACCACTATTGTTAATATTGTTGACTAAGGGAATATTTGTTAAAACTGAAAATTTTAGCACTGAAAATACAGCACTTGAATTTCTAGTTTATGCAAAATTAATCACTGAATTTATTTTATTTGAACTCAATTTATTAAATAGACCCTAACTATAGCTCATATCAGATTCTACTTCCTTATATAGATTTCATGTTGTTCTAGAATCATTGAGTGAAAAAGGTTTTAGGCCATGATTTGTCTCTGAAAGAATGTCAATAGTTTCTTTTATATATATATTTTAGAGAAAAGAATACAAAGCTGGAAGATCAGCAATCTCCTAACAGCAAAAGAAACACGAGAAAAGATAAATAAAAGCCATTAGCTCAAAAGAGTTCCCATCCCATTTTTAGAAATCTGATTACAATAATGGATATTAAGTTTCATTAATTATTAAAATGCATCACATACATGCATGAATTGCTTATGACTTGAAGGAAATTAACCACTTTGAGTATATAAAAGTATGTTGTTGTCAATCCAGTATACTTTATTAATTGGCTGCCTATGGTTTCTTCACAATAGGCAGAAAATTAGATATTTTTTTGAAACTCATTTCGGCGAGCTCCAAAATTCTCAAGGGAAGGTAGAGACTTGGCTCAACAATGGCTCCTGCTAAGATTTTTTTTGGCCCTTAATTGCTTCAACATTTCTTAAGCTTAAGCTGTGTCTTTCTTTTTTTTGGTTGGGGCGAGGGTGGTCTTAATAATTTTAAACTATTCATCCCTTCTCAATTGTACAAAAATGTAAAATGACAGTAAACTCTATTAAGTGCTTTCCTTTTTTTGTTAAACCAAATAAAATTTGAATCTGTCCCTTTCCTTTCTTTACTTCTTTACCTAACAAATAAAAAATAGATTTCTTCTACTCATGCTATAACCATGTTATGTGCTCAACTTGGCCAAGATGAAGGAATTTGGCTGATCTTGCTTATGATTCATTTAATCTATCTTTGGTCGGAAATATTGGAATTATATATCAAATAACAGTTTCACATCAATGGTGGCATAGCTTTTCAGGAAGGGATGTAGAACATAAATTGGTGGGTTTTTGTTGCAAATAAAAATATTTGGATTTTTGTGTGTATGCAAACTTAGTGTGTTACATTTAAGAATGTTCTGGAAGTAAATGATTATTGTTCTCTTGTGTTGATTTTGCTTTCCTCTTGCCTTGCAGCTGAATTGAAGAAAACCTCCAAATCAAAGAGGCCATCGGTCAAGTCGCTGTTCGGTAGGTTTACTTCTTTTTGACCATTTGATTCCTTCAAACTTTTTCTGTAGTTTGTGTTGTCGTTTGTATACATTTCTGTTTCTTGCTTGTAACACTTTTTTCATCTAATCAAACTGGGGTAACATATAATAGATTGTGAGTCAGAGACATCCGAGGTTTCTGAGGCTTCAGATGCGTCTGCAAGCAATCAATCTGCTCAAGGAAATTAAGTTTTTTAAAGCCCTTACCATCCCAATTAGAGGTATCTCAAAGCGAGAGGGAATCTTCCTCATAACAAGGCAATCTGATGATCTATCTGCTCAGGCAGTATAGGAGCCATAACTCAAGCCTGTTGCATTCGTTTGACAATGTCCATGTTTAATATCATTCTTGATGCTATTCAACGTTTGGATTTGTTCTTGGCAACATTAATGGGTTACTAGATGGCTGGCTTGAGGAAAGGCATGAAGAAAGTGGTGTGTCTAGAATCAACTGATGAGCCTCAAGCTGGCTTGGACGAGTCTTGCAAGCTTTGTTAGTCACCACAACTATTGAATTGTAAATTTATTCTCGGCCTGTTGTCAAATATGCAACACCCTGTAAACAGATACCGAATGGATACCATGTATATTCGTGTTATTCCGGAAGGAATAAAATTCTTAAATCTATTTAACTCTAAATTATGGTATGTATAAAATATAATATACAAGAGATTGAGTTATAAAATCACCTGAAAAGGACAAATATGAACGTGGTCATGCCCGATCTTTAAAAGAAAATCTTGAATGGTGCGTGTGTGTAGAGGAGAGAAATTATCCTCATTTCCTATATGCGCAGAAAATCTTTGTGACCTCAATGGGACAATCACAATACATATAGGATGAGAATAGGGACATCTCCTTGTGTTTATAATATGGGTTAACATACCCATCATAGAAAATTCATACACAAAGTTCACAAACTCAACAACATTATTCACATGAGTTTAAGTGCTTATAAGAGCTCAATAACAAAATTGATCATAAATGGGCTAAATCAATAGATGCTCAACAACATTTGACTTTCAATTAATTTGGATTTTAGAAAATTGGTGATTATGTTAGTCCACACATATTAAAAAATCTATCAATCTCCCACTTGAACAGTATAGACACTTAACTTTAAACAAAATAACTCTCCAGATTAACGTGACCACAAAAATGTCAACTATGAGTAAGCACTTCCAACCATCGGTCCAAAATAGAATTACAAGCATCTCAACAATGTAGAAAATCATACTCGATAGGAGTATTGATATCATACATGTAAGATACGTATAACTCAATGACCTAACAAAATGTGGTATGTGGGTCAAAGGGAAAATACAACAAAATTGCATGCCAAAAGTGTGATCAATGTGCAATTCCCTACAAAATGACCTCGACATCTACCAAGGATGCCTATTAAGATTCAACAAAATATCTCAAAGAAAGTATCTCAGTATAACAAAATGAGACCGAGTACTAAAATCTCCAACAATACGTCATATCATCACAAAAATGTGCACAACAACAACATATGACAGTAACAATTTCAATGAGTCTCGAGACAATATAATAATTACAATTATAATATACATTCTCCCACTAATCCAACATATCAAAACAAAACAACAATAACAACCTCATTAGAATCCAAAAGTTCCAAAATACTCTAATGATAATATCATTATTAGTGGGACTATCAACTCTGTGGTAAAGTACTCAATGTGAGTCTGAAACTCCCTATCTCTCTTCAATGACATAAATACCAAAATAGAGAGAAACATAATATTGCAGAGTTATTCAAAATGTGGGCATAACAATAGAAATAATATTAAGCTAATCTATACAAAATTTATCAATCATAGAGTCTCACAAATTATTTCATTATCAACCACAAACTCTATTTTTATAATTGAGAAGATTACAAGTGTCCATATGAGA
Organism: Ormosia semicastrata; assembly: GCA_029884595.1. NCBI lineage: Eukaryota > Viridiplantae > Streptophyta > Magnoliopsida > Fabales > Fabaceae > Ormosia > Ormosia semicastrata. Next base: position 11,457,404 of record JAQQTO010000055.1, on the reverse strand, counting down.
CTTCATAATAAGTCAACTCCTCTTTGTCATCGCAAACACAAAACCACAAAATAATTTTCACAAATAAGGTAATCTATACTTCACAAAATCATAATGACCACTTAAAAGACTTGACAACATACGAGTGAGTTTAAAATCTCAAATGTTTTACACATATTATAGGATCACTTGCAAGTTTTCAACAACTCACTCAAAACTCAAATGTCACAATGACAAAAAAAAAGCACATGCACACTTGAGCACAACATTAGATTACCAGCAGTGGAAGCACATGAGACGTATACTTAACCATTATTGAGGACATAACCAAAAGACAGTCTCCAACTCCCACTATAGTAAACATTAATGTGCAATAAGAACACAGACACATTTCAAAATTTATAACAATATGTGACTTGTGAGACAATCCGTCAATATATTATGATTTAAAAGGTCTTTATACCTTAAACATAAAATAACATCTCTAAAATTTTTCACATGATAGAAATAATTTAATATAGAATATTATCTCCCATTTAACAATAATAGCAATATTGGCCATCAATATACAACTAGCACAAAACACATTAATAACAAATTTGCTCTCACTTACTTATGGCAACACCCATTGATGTAAACAACATCAAAATCAATATTAAACAATAATACCTGACAGCCCGTATCAAGTCAATTTAACTTGCACTTAGGCATTTAATTGCCTTAATATTAGGCTTTATACATAGTAGCTATGAAGCACCGGTACGGCTCTCAGGCCGCCGTACCGGTGTCCGATGCGAACCGGGAACAGAGATGCGTACGGCACGCCGGAAAACGTATTTCCTTGCTCGAAGCTCTTCTCTCCCTATCGAAGCTCGTCCGCCTTCCCTCCTCCATCTTTGTGTGACTCTGTTTTGAGGCAAAACAGAGACTCCTCGTCGTCAATCTGCCACACCAAACCACCTCGCCACCACATCCAAATCTACGGTAGCCCTACGTGCTCCATCACCGGCCACCCATCGACCAAACACAGCAAATCCGTTTGGTCGCCATCCTAGCCGATGCCGCCACCTGCGCTGGCTCTCCACTATTGAACCTTGCATTCTTCGCCCATCTCTGTGTGCATTTCCCTTATGCAAGCTTCCATTTTCATTCCTTTTGTTTTATTGCTGTTTGGTCTGTTTCTTTTCTTTTATTAATTCTTTTTATTTTTTAAATATTTATCAATAGAAATGGGTAGTTTCTAGTCATTCGTGAGTGACTGTGTAAATAAGCTTTTTAAACATATTTATTTTGTTTATAACATATTTGTGACTTTGTAAATTTTTTAATTTTTTAATTATTTATATTGTAATTTGAATATGATTTATTTGTTGATATTTAATACTTTGAATTATTTAAAATGATATATTTTGTGATTTTTTATATATATGTTAAGTTGTATCCTATCGTACCAGTATCTTAATTTTTAAGAAATTATCGTATTTTTGTATTATACTCGTATCGTATCGGATATTCGTACCCGTATCCGTACATCATAGCATAGTAGGCTTCAAAAATTTTCAACAAGTATTTCAAAAGAACAACAGTTACAAAATTGCTTTCTTCTTATAAGAAACGAAGAGTTTTAATTCATATTGATTATCAGGTAATTTACAAAATTAAAATATAAATACATAAGAATTAAATATACACATTCTTTTACTTCAATCCAAAAGAAAAGAAATTTCACAAAGTGAATGTCATAAGTATAATAGGTTTAACTCAATGTATTCATTATAAATTTTGTATCATAGACAAAAAAAAAAAAATTTATTTTATTTTTTATTTATTTATTTTTATTCTAAAGTTGAACTAATCAACATAATAAATTAGGCTTAAAAAAATAAATTCTCGCAAAATGATTAAATCTTAATTGGAAGAACGTTTTTCTCACAACAATACCCGAATAATTTTAATCGCAAGATTTTTCTCAAGAAAATTAGCAAAACTAAAAAAAAAATCCTTGGAGGATTTTGACATTTGAATAATATAAAAGGAAATATTCAAATTTATCATTTCAAGATATTAAGCAAAAATAATTATCACTATCATATCGACAAAATAATATTTCCCAAATTATTATGATAATACTTATAACAAAATAAATTCAACAGACTAGTGATTTAATATAGTATAAATAATGGTACAAAATAGAAAAATTATTTATACTTTCAACATGTCTTATTAAGACTAAAGCATATCAACACAACATGACAATTATAGGGAATTCACTATATTACAACATACTTTAGGAGACTCAATAATGTCCTCAATAGGTCCCAACAAACAACAACAAAGCGATGACAAATATAAAAATTAGAGAAAATCATGCATTAAAATATTTATTATATTTAAGCAACCATAATTGTATTGGTTTTCTCTTGTTCAATTAGTTGGGCAACAATCCTGCCTAAGGATTCCATATTACAATATAGAAGTCTCTCTCACTTGATAAAGTAAAATAGTTGAACCAATATTTTCATAATTTATGCACAAACAATATTTTTCAAGATTTTCAAAATAAAATTTAAACTATTTTCTCTATCACACAAATGATTATGCCAAATAATGTCACACCGAAGGGTATGTCTATTACTTACACAATCCAACATTAATTGCAATCCATTCAACATTATTAATTTTTTTTATTTGACAAAATTACATATCCAAATAAAAAAATTAGATTGCTATAGAATGCCTAATTATCTCATTCGTCAAGTTTCATAAAACAATACAAATATTCAAGGTTACTTAATTCAATTCGATAAAACACTTGACAATGAGTAACATAATATATATGTCACAACAATTTGAGCTGCTATGTCATTATAATCCCGCCTAAGGGTCCTAGATTATAATAAACAAACAAACTCCCCTAAACCATTAAATATCATGTTCCTAAAGTTAGTATCGAGAGGATACTGAAAATTCTAATAGCACAATCATTTAATGCATTCAACAAAACATCAAAAATCAAATTAATAAAGACAAACAGATAGGGTAAGTGCATTATTAACATAATTTTCAATAAAAATACAACTACATTATTAACAATATAACACTTTGTCGTAATTGATCCCGCGAAGGCGAGCTCACAACTATACAAAATATTCAAAATAATTATAAATATTCTGGATGGAATTCTTAGAGATAAGATCTCACAAGATTTACTAAACACAATATTGGTCTTATAATAGGTGAACATATGACAATAAGAAATTACAATAATCAATGACAAAATTGCTCATAAAGTTTTAAAATTTTCATACCACATCAATCATTTCCACACTCTCATATACAATTGCATATTTAAAAAAAATAGGCATGAAAAGAGAGAAGAATACCTTAAGAACAAATTTTTTCACTTATGCAATTATACAATATGTCAATAACCATATAAGTTTTATAACTAACCTCAGATAGTGTGTTGCTCATCTTTGTGCGTAGAGCCAACAAAAGTGGATGCTAACTTAATAAGATTTAAATCACCAGAACTTTATATAACTTTCACAAATTAATGGCTCACAAAATAAACTTACAAGATATATAAAACTTAACCACAATAATGACTTAATATAAACTTGTCATTGCCTTAAATATTTCTCAATAATCAAAATTATTTTAAATAATATTCTCATAATAGTCACATTGAAACTAATTTATTTAAATTTGCAATGACACAATATACAATAAAATTAATCACATAGAATTGTACTTTAATTCTTAATAATATATATCAAAGCACTTTAATATTGTCAATGTACAAATGTCTGATACTAAAATAATTATATGCAGCACATGATACATTATCATGCTCTTATAACGAAAAAATTATTTCAAGAATAACTCTCAATATTAGATTGCACAATTTACGGAGTTCAACAAGCTCAACTAATAAAATTCGTATCAACAATTAAAGAGGAACAAAATATGCATAAATAAATAAATTTTAATATGCTCAAACTTATTTTAATAAGTCTTCCATTTAAAAAAAATTTCTCAACAACAATAAATGGCATGCAATCAACATAAATTTCTTGGCATCAAAATAATATATTTATCAATATCAATGCTCCTTATCATACAAAATAAAATATCCAAAATTACCATTTTAATTATAATTCTCACTTGTCTATTATATGTAGTGAAAATAATTTCAATAATTACCAAGCATCATAAAAGATAATATTTAATATCAAAGTATCTATAGCTATAAAAGAATTAATTACAAAATTTTATTTCAAGATTTTGATGAGACATCACACGCTTAGAACATGAGGAGCTACTACTTTATTTATTTAGTTATTTATCCACGATTTAAACAGTAAGTAGGAGCAAAATTAGTCAAAACAATTTTAAATATACCAAATGAACTCCTAAATTTTAATTTGCACAATAATTTATTAAAACGCAGCAATTTCAACATATATACAATATTATACACTTAAAACAATCTAAAAAAAATTATTTTGGTAATTATTTAAACAAACTCTCACAAATTTAAATTGTATAACAATTTAAAAAATATAATAATTTCAATATAGCATAAAACAACACAAAAAAAATTATTTGAACACTCAGAATATCACATGTGAGAGTATGAAAATTATAACATGCCCAATTTTACAATTTTTTTTTAAAAGGCGAGTTATGAGATTATCCAAATTTATATATATAATTCGAGTCGAAGAAAAAACAGTTGCGACACATTTTTTCAACACCTCACAGTAGTTATTCTCATGGAACTTTGAAACCATTCAAGATTCGTCAAAATTACCAAAATTAATTATTGCGCACATGGAGTACATTCCAAAATCAGAATTGAAAATAATAATAATAATAATAATAATGCCTAAGGAAAACCAAAATCATAAATGATGTTCTTGTATGGTTTAAAAAATTGCACAAAAAATACACGTAAATTACGCATTAAAAAATTGCTAAAACTTCAAACAACGGGAATCGAAATCAATTTTGAGTTTTGATTAATTTTTCAAAAAGAAAAAAAAGATGTTCTTGAATTGACCAAAATTCTCATTCTCAACAAGAAGAAATTTACAACTGTAATTAGGATTAAATTGGCTCTAATACCAATTGAAGGAATTTGGCTTTTTTACTAAACTACCACTGTTGGTAAAACTATTTACCAAATTGCCGTTTTTTTAACTATTTACTAAATTGTCCTTTTTTTAACTATTTATCAAAATACCACTCTTTTGAAACTATATACCAAAATGCCACCTTTTTGTGATATGTGACTTTTTTTAATATTATCCTGGCCATTAGGATCGCCACGTGGTAATGTGGTGCCGCGTTCACGTGGGTTGGCGCACTTACAGATCTTGCCACGTGGTGGCGCGATTCACGCAGTTGCGCTAACACGCTTGGCGCAATCTACGTGAATGCGCTACCACGTACATGCGCATCCTAGTTGGCCATATCACTAAAAACATCACCCTTGTTGGCGTTTTCCTTGCATTATACATAAAATTTAAATTTAAATTTTTATAAATTATTTAAATTATTTAATAAAATTTTGTAAGAATTTATTAATGACTCCATACTAATTACGGAAGTAAAATATAAAATATAAAATTAAAAAAGTGATAAATTTTATATGTTGGTAATATTTAATATTGGTTTAGTTATTATGAGGATTTATTAATTACATAACACATATGCTTTTATTTTTGTTTTTTTTGAAAAATTTATTGCTTCAATTTATTTTTCATTTTAAAAAAGAAATGAGGTATTAATTATTTTCTTTTAATTTTGTCTTTATTTATGATTTTTAATATTTAAAAAATACTAATCAAATGTACGTACATATCTTATTATTGAAGTTATTGAATATATTTATTTATTTTAACACAAATATTTTAAACAACATATAAAAAAAACTAAATGGTATATCCTCTAGAAGAGACGTATCACTTATAGGTTATATATGGTTAATATAATCCTTAAAACAAATTTCAATGACTTGTCTTTTATTATATGGGCTTTAAATGCTTCTTAAAAAAGCCTATTATTGGTCATATCAATTGAATTACTCTTGCATTAATTCAAATAAATAAATAAAATTTTTTGAGTAGGATTCAGACGATAATGAGTAGGATTCAGATTCCAATAATCTCCCTCCCAAGTTTTTAGTAATTTGAATTAGTAAAAATTTCGACAAAGTTTCCCCTAAATGTTGGACCTCCCCAAAAGCCAATGATCCTGTTTAATGTAACCAGTTACCAAAATCTTTAATAAAATCTAAAACTGTGCGAAAAACATATATAGTCTAATCTAATAAGGGTACCAAACTCAGAAGAAGATATTATCAATAGTCTTTTATACAAAATTACTAAATATAATTGCATGTCAATGTCAATGAGATGGGCTCGCATCAGAATGCGGTGACCTGTGAGATGGTTCGGAAGAGGGACCTGGCTGTGATGGGTATGGTGGGTAACCTGGTGGTGGGTAAGGATATGGTGGGTAACCCTGTGGTGGGTAAGGATATGAGGGGTAACTCGGTGGCGGGTATGGATACGGTGGGTAAGGGTATGGTGGGTATGGTGGGTAATAGGCAGGTGGTGGCTGAGTAGGGGGGTATGTAGCAGTGGTAGGAGGCTGAGTGGGTGGGTATGTAGCAGCGGTAGGCGGCTGAGTCGTATGCTGGGTAGTAGAGCTGGACTCCTCGGGATGTCGAAGTCGTGTCCGAGTGCTCGCCAATCCTCTCCTCCGTGTACGCCGCGTTCCCTGTTGGCTGGACTCCTCGGGCGGCCCTGAAATGTCGTCTGGCTTTGGAGCCGGGCCTTGCACTGTTCCATCGTAATCTTTGTCATGCTCCCGCAACGAGTGGAGGATCGTGTAGCGACCTCTCGAGCGACAAAGATGTCGATGGTTGAACCGAGCAAATACTCTGCAATGTCTGCCTAATAAACAAATATAATTTATGTCATTATACTGAATACAAGATACATATAGTCACTAACGAATTGGTAAAGACCTTACCGCATTCCCAATAGATGCGCTAGTAGGAGCAATCCAATGTCTGGTAATTCTTTTATACCAACGCATGTACTCAGAACGCGAACTGAGGGGTGCGACCAATGGGACTCCCCTAACAAGCTTCTCCCTACGACTATCCCAAGTGGCTATATAAACAGCATGTGTAGCTGGCCAATCCTCATCATGCCTACCTGCCAATATAACCGAGTGCAATCTGTCTGGCTGGAGCGGTCTCCGTGGAATGGGCTGGTCAAGACCAAACTGGCGCATGACGCGGTCTGGCTGGTGCCACTCGACAATATGGAAACATATGAGAGGGACCACTGCCAGCGCTATGTCCCTAGCAGCCACACAAAAAGGTGGCAATGCTGTCACCTGCTCATCCGTGTATGGTTGCCATATAAACTGAAAAAATGAGATGCACAAAACATTAAGACGGCATATGCATAAGTAAATATCTCAAAGGAATGTAAACGAAGACATACCTCATCGTTCTTCAACTGATCGAAGAACTGACGATAATATGAAAGGACGCCAATCATAGTATCACTCAATACTTTATGCTTGCGCCACCTATTTGGTAAATGAAAGTATTGCAAACGTAAGTTATAATATTAACAATGTATGTCAAGGAAGTAATGTAAAAATACGAAATGAAATAGAAACTTACTCCCATCCTAAGGGACGTAATTGACCACGATCAGCATCGTAAAATACATCAGGCTCAGCATGGTCAGCTAGTGAAGGGGCAAGCCTGGGGAATCTGTACCATGCCCAGTACTGCAATAAGATGCATGCCCCTCCGATCTCGCGTGCGTCATAGTCCGTAGCTTTACAAAGCTCTCTATACAGGTACGCCAAAACTGCAGACCCCCAACTATACGTCCCAAGAATAAAGAAAGTCCTCCAACAATGGGAGGAACATCAAGTGCACGAGCTTACCCGAATGATCGGGGCATAAGAAACCCCCAAGCAAGCGAAGTATGTAATGTCGTGCACGCTGTTGCACGTACTCATCATCATCGTCCTCAAGGACTGCAGTAACACTCGGCTGCCACAGGTATGTCATGTCAATGCGTGCCCCAGCTATGAGCGAGAGAGTCTCATCAATCCCTAACAACTGAGCACACAAACTGAGCCAATCATCCCTATGCGTAACGCCAGTGACTGCAGCGCCATCAATGGGAAGACCCGATATCATTCCGATATCCTCCAACGTAATGGTGCACTCCCCGGTAGGCATGTGAAATATATGCGTCTCTGGGCGTCATCTCTCAACCAACGCAGAGATCAGGGAGTGATCAATGCTGCAATAGCCCATGTGGGCAACTCCCAAGAAACCAGCCTGCTGTAGATACGGAATAATCGGAGTGGGGGGGTCCATATGTTTCGTTTTCTGAGCAAGTCTAACCCGCAGGTGTCGGTCCTCATGTCCCTGCCATACATGCTAGGAAACATGGTACTCTTGCAACTCCAAAATCGAGCCGTCCTCTGGTCTGGGGTTTACACGGAATGCCATTTGTCAACTGTATACCAAATAATAACAACAATTAGTAGGATTCTATGATTACTATAATAAAATATGATATAACCATATGATAACTATGCAAAAATATAATATGGAAGAAATGAAGATAACACTGAGAATCAACTAACATATATAGGAGAATAGTATTCGAATACAACTGCATAGATTAGTAATACAAAACAATACAACTCCTAAATACACATGATTACTAATACAAGGTTCTGAAAAATGAAAATAGGTCCTAAATCAACTACACGGCCCCAGTTGATGGCCCCACTCCATCATCCCTTAAGGAACTCGATCCACTGACACGACAAGTGTGAGAATTATGTCCAGGTTGATGGCATCTTGTACACGTCTGTCCTGGCCCTGCTTCACGCTAATCCATCTCATTCCTAAGTCGGGTTGATTTTGGTCGACCTTTGGATCTAAGCAATGCACGTGGTGGCACCAAAGTAGTGTCGGGAGGTGCAGGCCACCATGGTTCAGCCCGGACCGGTTCAAAGTCAAACTCATAGGCTCTATAAATGCTTTGCATCCTGTAAACCCTATGAACAAGTTGGAATGGGTCAACTGCCACTGAAGCACACGCAGCAAGCGCATGCGAGCATGGAATATGCAATGCTTGAAACACCCCACAGTCACACCGCTTTTCTTCTAAGTTCAAAGTATAAGAAAGTCCACCCTGTTGTGTTACAGGATTAAAAGCCTCTTCAACCATGAACCTTGTGTTCTCTCTATTGTACCGGCGAACTTGGTGTGAACTGGCCTTTGCCAGGTTGACTCTCCAGTGCTTCAATAAGTCATCACTCCAGATCTGCCCAGATGTCATCAATTTCGAATTTGCCTCGTCCTTTCGGTTAACAAAGTATTCTACTAACTTCGTATATGTCAATTGAACCAATGCAGTTATAGGTAGATTTCTGCTACCCTTCAACACTCCGTTAATGCACTCTGACAAATTGGTAGTCATATGACCGAATCTGCGGCCACCATCGTATGCTAAACTCCATTTTTCTTTTGGAATTCCGTTAATCCAATTTGCCATCTCCGTTGTGACTTTAAGCTTCTCTAGCCTAACATCAAACTTTATTGCGATTGGTTCATACCCTGATACAACAAATGAATTGGGTTAGTATTAGAACCTAACTATTATTATCGACAAAATTAGAATACAAATAGAAAATGTAAAGTACCTGTGTTAATCAAAAATCTTTTCAACTCCTTGTTCTGAAATTTGGAGTTAAAATTTGAACCAATATGCCGTATGCAGAAGACATGATATGCATTCGGAGGCTGCCATCCAAGATTTTCATTTGCCACTGATTGTAAGATGCCTCGATGTCGATCAGAGATCAAACACAAGCCCTCTTGTTGGGTGACATGCAATCTCAGGTGGGCTAAGAACCAACTCCAAGCATCCTTGGTCTCCCCCTCCACAATGGCAAATGCAATAGGCAGAGGTTTTCTGTCTCCATCTTGAGTTGTTGCAATCAATAACTTATGACGGTACTTGCCATACAAATGGGTGACATCAATCTGAATGATGGACTTACAATATCAGAAGCCAGCCACACATGGTCTAAATGTCCAGAATAATCGACAAAAGACTCTTTTTGAACGATCGAGTCAGTTATTCACAAAACATTCCTCGTCTTGCAACTCCACCACTGTGCCTTCCATGTCTCTCTTCATGGCTGCTAGCCATCTGGGCAACACCTCATAAGATTTGTCCCAATCCCCAAACACATTCACAATAGCCATTTGTTTTGCCTTCCAAGCCTTTCGATATGAAACTTGGTAACCAAATTGGCTTTGAATCCGTTCAATAATTAAGGATACGGGTGCATCGGGTTTTGTTCTGACTAACTCCAAAATGCAAGAGCAGATTAAACGAGAGTCCAACTTCTGGTGATCTAATGACATAGATGGGTTTACGCAACTATGAGGTCAATTATATTTTGTAATCTGCCACGTATTCGACCTCTTGCTTTGTATGGCTCTAAGTCTCCAACTACAACCTTCGTCAAAATTAGGGCACTTGGCAGTCATTCTTCGTGAATCAGAGTCTTCAATCTTGTACTCTTGATGCCTGTGAATGGAATATTGTTTGAGAGCTAACTTCACGGAATCTTTTGATGGAAATTGCAAGCCAACATAGAATTCATCACCCATGCTCCAAGTCCCACGACTGTCTAATTCAGGCAAGTTATCAGGATTATTCAACGCATCCCAGTTAATTTGAGAAAACTGAGGGCATGGTGGCACAAACACGGATTCAGGTCCTCGAGGCATAAATATGGATTGAGGAGCAACCGCCAATGGAACCTGTAAATTTTCTTCGGCATCAAAGTTTTCTGCCTCTATGTCGGTGTCCGAATCGTCGCCCTCAGCTACTTGTGCTTCGTCTTCACTTGACTCCCATACTGCATCTCTGACAAGTGGGTTATCAGGTTCAACCATTGCACCACCAATAACGATCATATTGCATGACTCAACTTGATTAGACGGACCAACTTGAGCTTCGATTTCACCAGGAGCTTCAACATGCTCTTCCTGCCCACTTGTTTCTACCTCCACATACAACTCCATCGACACCATGTTCGGAGTTTGACAGAAGGAATCTATCATGTACTTCACATCATCATCGTCTTCTATTAGAAGCCCTACCCATCTCCACGGATTGAAGCATTGCGGACACCGATAGACAACTTTTGACACATGTTTGTTTGCTTGAAGCTTCAACTTTGAATGGATCTTAGTTTTCAACCCATCCAAAGTCATATCGGCTGTGATCACAATAGGCCTAGGAGGAGGACCTCGATACATGACACCCTCTTCACCATCATACATTGTCCCATTGAAGTAAATGTGCACATTTAGCAGTTTTGTCATATTAACTCCAATTCTGAACAATAACAATTCAACACATTTATTTAATATATTAAAGCCATCAATTACAATATTAATTGGACATATAATAATGTATAAATATTTATAACAATGTCTAATAATGTATTACATATATTTATTCAATATATTAACAATCAATTATAATGTTCAATATAGTTATTTATGTAAAAATAAATTTCTAAACTCGATTATTTTGAAAACTACTTGAGAAATTAGTCAAGTACTTAACAAAAGATATATATCCTAAACCCTAATATAAGCAACATTTCTTAATGTAAATCATGTCAAATACTTAACAAAAGATATATATCCTACTCGATTACCTACAAAATAATGATTCATACAATTTAGACTACATATCATACAATTTCATTATTCATTAGTCAATAAAAATTTTAAAGTATAATAATATCAAATTACAATTAACACTAACCTAGTAAAAAACCAATTAACAAATAATAAATAAATTATTTAACTATTGAAAGAGGTACTTACAGTATGAAAGAATAAAATCTAAATTCATTGATCACAAATAATGATCCAGACACCACTTCTAGGTTCAGAGCGTTTAGAGAGAAGAAATTTTTAGAGAGATAGTGAGAATTTAGGAAATGGTTTGAATGTTACGCACCGGGGAGGGGTGTTGGGGATATATACTAGGGTTACATCACCCTTGTTGGCTTTTTGGGCTTGATTGCGCCAACAAGGGTGGCGTTTTTAGTGATATGGCCAACCAGGATGCGCCACGTAGGCTGGCGCATCCACGTGTAGGTTGCGCCAGGCATGTTGGCGCAACCTACGTGGATGCGCCAGCCTACGTGGCGCATCCTGGTTGGCCAGATAATATTAAAAAAAGCCACGTAGGACAAAAGGGTGACATTTTGGTATATAATTTCAAAAGAGTGACATTTTGATAAATAGTTTAAAAAAGGGTAATTTGGTAAATAGTTTTACTAACAGTGGCAGTTTAGTAAAAAAGTCGAAGGAATTTTGTTTCAAACTGATTAATGATATGTCAAAATTTCTAAATCCATTTAACTCCAAATTATGACTATAAAATATAATTTACAAGAGATCGGGTTATAGTATCACCTGAAAATGACAAATATGAGTGTGACCATGCCCGATCTTTAAAAGAAAATCTCGAACGGTGCATGTGTGTAGAGAAGAGAAACTATCCTCATTCCCTATATGCGCAGAAAACCTTTGTGACCTTAATGAGACAACCATAATACATATAGGTTGAGAATAGGAACATTTCCTTGTATTTACAATATGAGTTAACCTACCCATCATAGAAAACTCATACACAAGGCTCACAAATTCAAAACAATATTATCCACATGAGTTTAAGTATTTATAAGAGCCCAATAACAAAATTGATCACAAATGGACTAAACTAATAGATGCTCAATAATATTTAACATTCAATTAATCTGGATTTTAAAAAATTAGTTACTATACTAATCCACACATATTAAAAAATCTATCAATTTCTTTACATTAACGATAGCAAAGCATTTGTCCCAATGGGTGACAATGACATTGAAGATGTGGAACTGGCTTTATCTCTAATGAAGCACTAGTTACTTCTGCGCAATTGAGTTGTGTAAAGTAAAATTTAATTAATGTTAATATCAAAGCTAGTGAACTTCTCTACCAAAGTGGAATGAAAGTAGAAATTAATATATTCTTGTATGGCATGTGATTTTTTTTTCCACGTTAATAGATCAAGCCTGAAAGAACCAGTTTGTCGTGCTTCTCTATCGTTTAGTTTATCTAGCACCGTGGCAAAGTATGAGATAATCTCAGAGGCATATCGAGATCTGCATATACCATGGCTGGTCGGTGACTCCTCATGCCATGAATAGCCATGTTTTGCTTCACGACCGAGATTAGCAGGAACCATTCAAAGGTCATTAACAAAATCTCAAGGTCAAGTTCTTCATAAAGCATGTCGTAGCATGGATCTTCTATGCTTTCTGGTGCACAGGATCCTCATTTAGAGGCAAGTGCATAGCATACTTGCATTACAGGATATCTATGGCATAAGCTTATGAAGTCTGGCTTTCAGGAAGAAGAGAGAATTTAGAAGAAACTCATAATTGAACACCAAGAAAATTTTTATTTGGATTTCATTATGCTTTCAAACGGAGAGCTTTCTTGTATATATAAAGGGAGCTGAGCATTACAAGCGAAGTACACAAAAGCAGATGGGCTGCTTTCTTAAGGCTGACAAAAGTCTCATACATACACCTAGCATAATATAACAAAGACACGTAACACACCTCGTGGCATATCTGCATGAGTTACTAAACTTTTACATAAGGCACCTAACAAACATATAAGACACGTGGCACTTATTGAAAATATTTTACAAAGGTGCACATTGGCACACACTTTACTACATTTTATCACATTTGGACCGACAACAGGAGGAATCTTCTCACATGTTATTCTGACTACTTGCAAGAAAATCTTTTCATATGCTATTCTACCTTAGAGAAATATTGTAATTCCTGTACTTGTTTGAGTCATATTATCCATACCTTGAATACTATCAAGGTTTATTTCTGATTTCAATGTCATCTGATAGTGGGTTGTTAGTGGGAAAAGGGTCTTGAGAGTCATGGAAGATTTCTCTATCTGAATTTGTTGGATTGCTGGAAGGCTGATATGTGAGAGGAGGTACCTAATTTGTGAGAGGAGGACAGGAGTATTATGATAGAATGAACTGTTTTGGGATGAAGGCTGTGCAAGTGAGGTTCTATGTCTGTGGGACATATCAATTAATTTCACAAAGAAAGGCCGTGCAAGTGAGGTTCTATGTCTGTGGGACATATCAATTAATTTCACAAAGAAAACTGGCAAAGTTTTTTCTCATCTAATCTTTATTTTTTTGAAAAATTAGGAATTGTTTGCTATTGATATGTGTGGTTCTGTGTCCAGAGGAGCTTGGTTTCAGGATTGCTGAAATAAAGACGATGGATGATGAAGATGGTGGTGACATTAAGTATCTCTATGGATCTCATTTTCTAAATATTATGTAGACTAATAATCTTTGTGAGTTCTTTTTGCCACCAAAAGAGTGGAGAAAACCATTTTAAAAAGGTTCATGGGATTATTCCTTATTTTGACACATCATGGAGATTCTAGTACAATTCTATGGTTGGCCAGACAAAAGAGACATTATAAAGGATCGTAGAACGCCCTAGGTACCAAAGATCATCTTCATTAAAAGACTGATTTGAATAGATATAATAACGAATGAGAAAAGGTTATCCCACATCTGGACTCCACTCATAAAATAGAACCCACTTGTTTTCTAAAGGATTCAGACAGACTCGGAATTTGAATATCACGATACGTAACAACTTTTCTAAGAATATGATAATGATATTATATAAACAATTCTTTAGATATATAAAAATTTAAATTTTACGTCATTAAATTTATCCTTATATCATCACATACAAATATTTTCACACAAAGCTACTTAGAATCTAAATTTTATCACTCATTGTCTTCTTTTAGTATTCACATTGCCAAATTATGATTCATTCCTTTAGCTGAGTTTGAACATTTGACTTCTCCACATTGATGCTTTCTATTTTATATTTTTATGCATTGAAATGCTTTCCTTTTCATTTTCTTTTAATTTATTGGATTTAATTGAAATATAATATTAGTGTAAATATTTTTTATACTGTTAACTAATCATATATTATCATGTTATTAAAAATATTTAACTTTAATAATAAATATTTTAAAAGTCACACATGTAATATATATTAGTTGACAATACAAAACAAAATTTATACTATCAGTAAAATAAAATTAAACTCTAATTTATTTTTGTCTAAAAATTTAATTAATTAGATTCATGTGAAGATATGAAGTAGTCCTAGATTTAGTTACCATTTTTCCAAGTGCCTGTCGTTTAGGCATATTGGCAAAAAATCTGAACCTCTGACCGACAACAGTACACAACTACACGTTACAAGTTGGCAAGCTTACAAATCAATCATCATTTAGTAGATGTTCTTTATTTATCAAGATTCAAGAGGGTTGCGTTCTAAGGAAAATTGAAGTAATAACAATAAGCTTTGTATATTAAACTGTCGTTGTGGCTTGGTAAAATGAATTGGAAGGTTGTTCCATGCTCCCTTTAACCAAAATAAATTAACATATAGACATCACTTTTACCTAAATAGTTGTTTAACAAATGATAAAAAAGAAAATAGTTGTTTAACAACTGATCAATTAATATATGTTAATAATTTTGTAGTCCAGTGGCACATACCTAATTTTAAGGCTTGAAGAGATATGCATGAATTCTGATGTAAATTTGGTAACCACATCTTAAAATTAAATCTTCTTTGCAGTATATTCTAATAATTTTTTTCTCGTTTATGTTATTCATACCAAAAAGGTTGTAAATATATTTAGTAATTAATGCAAGGCATTAATTGTCCTCATCAAGCAAGTAATCTATTACCTGGAAATATAATTATTGAAGTAGCTAGCTCGGTTCTTGATGGCCAATTCATTGAGCATATACATAAACACTTCATGAGCAATTTTCACTAAATCTTTACATAACATTAAAAATTTTATATAGTGGTAGTTGCTTCTATTCCATCATCAAGACAAATCAAAATGTCCCTCTCCAGGCTGTGTACATCAGTTTTGTAAACAGCCAAATGGTTAGGCCAATATTAAGTCTTGAAAATATTTAGCTTCATTAATATAATAATATGAAAATCACTACCAAACTGATGTGTAATGATTTGCTTCTACTTATATATATATATATATATATATATATAGAATGAATTTTCTGTGTAAAAGTTATATCAATCAATCCTCATACAAATTAAAATAATGTAAATCTTCTACCGCATACTTTGTATGATGCTCGGGCCTTGTTGGAAAATGTTGAGGCTTGATGATGAGCAGGATATATTTCCCATATATGGAGGGTCTTTTTGTTGGCTCTCCTTGCACTAACTCCACCCGTTTTAATTCTCTTGGAGCATATATATTTTCCTAGCGTCGACGCTAGCAGGCACTGTGTTGAACATGGTCTTCTCTCCTCTCTCTAAAGAGATCAATAATATATTGGCCATAGGAGGCCCTACCAAGAGTGGGGAGAGAAGGACAAGAGTTTATTGTAGAACTTATACAGTTGTTACAACAATGCTGTAACCATATGTTTTTACTATTTCCCTCAAATCTAGTGTGCTTTTGTCAACTTCAACAGTCTAGAAAAGAGTTTATTGAGGTTATGAACTTTTTCTTTTTTTGGTTTCAGAAGGGACTGGAATCTTTCTAATTTCCTTCTGCTTGTCTCTCTTTGGAATCTGGATGCTTCCATACCTTGTTAGTTTAACTACATGCATATGACCAACCCAAGCATGGAAGAGAAATACTATACTACACTATTATCAGGACTCTTACTTGTTTCTTTCGGTGGTCCCAAAAATATTAACTAAATTAAGGCACATAATGACGAAGGCCATTTCTCTACTTGGATATAGACACGATTCCTCAAACATCAACAGCACAAGAACAGATTAGTTCCAACTTTCATTTAATTAGTGTTGTTTCACAAACTTTTGTACATGTATCTCATGTGGATCTTGGTCATGACCAGCTAGGAGTGTACCCAATAATAGTCTTGCACTGTGTTATACTCGAAGAATAGATGGAGAAGAAGCGTAAACATACAAATATTTTTGATATATTCGACTGTGATAAGACATATCACTTCTCTAGTAAACATGATACACAAAACATGGAATCGTTTCTTATTTTTGCGTTTATACAAGCAAACAAATGAAAGAACTTTCCAAGTAATATAGGATTAGATTCCTAAATGGATTTAAATTTGAATCCAAAAGTAAATAGGAAAATAAATTATATTCTATAAATTTGGGACTCCCTAATTAGCATGAAGCTAGGAGCCCTTCACAACGTTCCTAACAAGATTTTTAACATGGATGTTCTATTCGTTTTACCCATTGTAGTAGGTTTTTACCGTTGACTTAATATTTTTTTAAGCATAAAAAAAAACTTGTTAGAAGAAATCAACCAGCTTGAACTTCCTTTTCTTCCCCAAGTCTCATAGCTCTCCGGTGCTACCACCACATGACCACCCTCCTAAGCGTCGATTGTCATACCATGAACACTGTAGGAAACAATGCCACCTTCTGCTGTTATCTCCACCACAAAAAGGCAAAATTTGGACTTGACTTGGTGTTGTCTTTTGTATAATATTTTGGCTTGACATAATCATTGATGATTGGTCAGGTTTGTAATTTCCGGCGGAATAGTTCCGTCAAGCTCGTTACCAGAAACAGTTAGGTACTTGAGGTGTTCCTAGTGTTCATACTCCGACTAGATCTGGTCGGAGAAGAAGTTACCTCCAAGATGCATATGGCGGAGGTTCGACATCTCGGTGATGGTGAATGGAGGCGCTCCGATCATGTTATTGTTGTAGAGGTCTAAGACTTGAAGTTTCTTGAAGAGGGAGAGGTCGAAAGGGAAGGTGTCTTTGAAGTCATTATTGGAGAGGTTGAGGAAGCGGAGGCCGGAGACGACAGAGAGCGACGGAGGGATGGGACCAAAGAACCTATTGTCAGCAACGACGAGGGAGAGGTTGAAAGAGAAAGAGAAGGTTGCAAGTTAATTTATATGAATTTGAGTTAATTTTAAAATTTTGTTAAAATTAACTTGTTATGCAAATTATTAATCTTTAATCTAAGTCATTGATTATTGAAGTATATAAATCAATAGTCATTACTCCATTCATGCGGTTTTAGGAACATTTAAAACTTTTCTGAGAGCTAATACTAGATTAGAATAAAAATATATAAGCAAAATTTCAAAATTACATCTATTACATGAATCTCGACGAATCTGCAAGAGCCCCAACTGTCTTATGTAAAGGGACTACGAAAAAGAAAGGTCGAAAAGAAAATCTTATTCAATAGGACAGATGTCCAACGAAGTTACCAACCCCAAAACAATACATTGGCACAATAATAGACTTTCCTATGCCAACCTCATATATGATAAAGATATAATTTCTTTTTTATCTGGATAAAGATATAAATTTAATCATTGAGTTACCTAACAATTTAAACTTTTTAGGAACGTTGATTATTGACTTTGTATTAAAGCTTTTATGATTATTGTCAAGCGTATCAGAGAAATAAAACCAATCATTGAACCCTCACCCCCCCCCCCCCTCTTAACAATATGTACTACATCCCTGTTAAAAATGGATGAAAGTTATGCATACTCGTATTGATTTATACCCCAATTACAATTACATTTCATTTTCAACTAATAATAATTTATCTACTATATTAATCTCTGCATATGTCTCAATCATTAGGTGTGAAATTCTCAACATCATAATTTCATATTCATATAGAAGCCCTATAATAAGTTTCACAATCATTGTAAAAAAAAAAAAACCTTCATAATTTCTATCAATTCTTGCAAATAGTATAGTCTAATAATAGTAAAAAGTCTTCGTCATTATGTTCGTGTTGGCCAATTCATTAGTTGCTAGATTGCTTTTCTTGGGTGGAATAGTATGATTTATAATTGATCGCATCTGCCACTCTTTTATTAGCTATAATACTTTCTTGGACTTAAAATTATCGCTTTTACTTTATTTAATTTATCCAGTGCATCCACGGGTATAATTTTTATGCACTCGTGGCACATCCATTGAAAAATCATTGTACTAATCTTTTGATAGGTCCCTTTTCCGCACTGTAACTCATAAATTATGCAAAGAAATGTCATAAATTTTTACATGCCACAATATATAAGGGTATATATTGTTAAGGCGTTGGTTTTATAATTAAGGAAATGTAATCCTTACTTTGATTATTTGGGTTTTGAACCTTAAGCCAATCATATTTAAAAAAAATTAATTTTTGTTGAATGCACTGGACTAATGCAGCAGGTGCACTCCTTTTAATTTTTAATTTTATTTTTGGTTAAATTACTTTTTTAGTCTCTATAATTTCATTGAATAGTTAAATAAACTCCTATTATTTAAAAGTTTTTAATGGAGTTTCCAAACTTTCAAAAATCTTAAATAGATTTCTATAAGCTAATAACTATTAAACTCTGTTAATGAAGTCATTTGTAAGTTAATTTGTACTTTTGTTACAAATTTTTAGGATTTAAGTACAAAACTTTATAATTAATATGAATTTAATTAAAAATTTATTTAAAATATATGGATATATTTACAAATTTATATATATATATATATATATATAAATCCCGTTAAAAATTTTTAAACTATAAGAACATATTTGAAATCTAATCAAGCTATAACAACCTTAAGAATCATTTAACCTTTTGTCCTAAGGACATTCTGAAAATTGTTTAGAAAGAAATTTAATTTCATTGACATAAAAACTTATCTAAAAGTACTCTTTTAATGTATTGTATAACTAAAAAATACAAAAAAAAAAAAGAGAGAGGAAGAAGCAATCACCAAATAAAAAGAACCAACAAAATATATGCATAGAAAGATGAGGAAATAGAAAAAAAAATTAAATAAACAAAAGCAAAAAGAAAACAAAAGATTTTTTTAAAAGAAAAAAAGGAAAATAAAAGAAAGGAACTAGTGAAGCAATTTGACAGCCCAAACGTGAGCAGCAGACAGAGAGGGTATCGGTTTGTCATATTCTTCAAAATTTGGAAGACAGTTCAATTTCACCAAAAAAAAAAATTGTGGATAAAAGAGTAAAGAATAATTTCAATAAAAAAATACAACCAAAACATATCAACGATTACTATAATCTCCTGCCTGCTTTTCCCTTCTCATTCTTCTCTCTCTCTCTCTCCCCCTCTCCCTCTCTCTCTCCAAACTCTTGATTTGTGGAATTACTTTGGTTCCTACCTGATTCAACACAACCTCCTCAATCTCCTCCTCTTGTCCCCTCTTCTTTTCCAAAAAGGTTCAGTTTTTCTGTTCTGTTATTGATACTCATTAGCATTTTGTTTTCTGGGGTCAATGCGGTCATGTTCTCCTTGAAATTAGGGCTTCAATCCGTGGTCTGGGGTGATTGATTTGGGTTATGTTTGGTAAAGGAATGTAGCTGGAGAAGTTGGTATTGAATTCTGAATAAAAAGGCTTCATCTTCATTGCTGGGGATGTTACAATTTTTGTAAATTTGGCTCCTTTTGATTTACCCTTATCCTGGATTTACACCATATTGCGATTTCACAACTAATCGGATGAGAAGATTGGGAAATCTCATTGGATTTGAGTGGATTCTGGAATAAAGCTCGGAATTTTGACCTGCTGGACCCCTTAATCAGGTGAATCCGTGGAGAAATCAGAGGGATTTTGGCTCTGTTTGAGGTTATCCACAATTAGGTGCTGAATTGAGCACAAATCTGAGCAGAAAAGGCTCGTTATAGTTACTGGGTGTGGGTGTATTGAAGATCATTTTATAATGGATCATGTTATTGGTGGGAAGTTTAAACTGGGAAGGAAAATTGGGAGTGGGTCTTTTGGGGAGCTTTATATAGGTATGTATGTTCATGTTTCTTTCTTTTTTTTAAAAAAAAAAATAATTGTAATATCCCTTTTGCAGCTTTGTCTTATATTGTTATATTGTTGTTAACATATTCCTTCTATTCTTTATGTCAGCTGTTAATGTACAAACTGGAGAAGAGGTAGCTATCAAGCTGGTATGTTATGAATTCCTAGAGATTGATTAATGTTTTCCTGTTTCTGATTGCTTTTTTAGTATCTTAAATGTGCATATATGATCAAATCACCTTGATTTACCTTGTGGAACATGTTTTTTAGACTATAATATATAAATGTATTGTGCCCGTTGGGGTATTTTATAATTCTATGTTGTCGACATTGTCACTTCAGAAGATGAAGCGTCCTATATTATTTTTTTATCAATGCTATTGGAGTTCTATAAGGATACATGACATTTAATTTGAGATATATTTTATTGCTGGAGTAAATAACAAAGGAAATGACATTTCTCTCTTACTCTCTTACTGTTAACTTTGGGACAATAGTTGGAGCAGTATTTGAAGTTTTGAAGAAATCAATAAGATCTCCTTATGGATTGAAGTGATGTGTGAAATGCTGCACTATCTCTTTATGGATGCACACTTTGGTTCACATTGTTATGTTGCAGTTTATTAGGATTGTGCATCATATTCTTTCTTTTACTGTGTTTTGAGAAATATTTTTTTGGTACCAGTTAATTATATTAGTCTTCTCATGATATTCTATGTTTTAAAATTTTAACCATCACCTCCTGCCCCCCAAAAATTTCCAGGAACCTGTGAAGACTAAGCATCCACAGCTTCACTATGAATCAAAATTGTATATGCTTCTTCAAGGAGGAAGTAAGTCTATATCTCTATTTCTTTTTAGCATTTTGGCTACTAAAAGTATTAGCTAATTCCTAATGCTAAAGTTTCACATGGAAATTATTTCTCAATCATTCTATTATATATTCTTGTTCCGTTTTCTCGATTCTGGAGGATAACCTGATTGATGCCGAGAATCTTCTTCTGTTAATGAAATCAGAACCATTAGTCTTAAACCATGCCCTCAAAGTAAAATTAACTAATTAAGACTGAAAAAGTGTCAGAAAATGATTGAGATGTTTCCTTTTGTGTAATCCAATTTTGTTCCTTATTGAAGCGGGGATTCCCCATCTCAAGTGGTTCGGAGTTGAGGGAGACTACAATTGCATGGCTATTGATCTTCTTGGACCAAGTCTGGAAGATTTATTCAATTATTGCAACCGGAAGTTAACATTGAAGACAGTGTTAATGCTTGCTGATCAATTAGTAAGTCTACATGGCAACTATTATCAAATAAAGTATTTTAAATAGTGATACTAATGTTTTATTTGATTCATATTATTGTTCAGATTAACAGAGTTGAATATATGCATTCAAGAGGTTTCCTTCACCGTGACATAAAGCCAGACAATTTTCTAATGGGCCTAGGACGTAAAGCAAACCAGGTATGTTATTTTGTTGAAGATGCTTCCTTTCAATTTTTTTCTGCTTTTCCTTTTTTTTTTCCTTCCTTTTATTTCCCTTATTTATTTTAGAATATTTTGGTTGTTATTTCGTTGTTATTCATATGAGTGGAAAGGAATTATACATTGTAGTGGTTCTTATACAGTCAAAACAGTTCTTGGAATTCAAATAGCACATGACCATTAAAGTACCTCCAAGAGAAAACTGAGTTATTCTAAAAATTGTCAGGAAAAGTTGTAAAATAATGACATTATGCCACTAGTATGTGTAAGAAGCTAAGTTTGCATGAGTTTGCTACAGGTTGAAAAAGAAAGAAAAAGGAGTAGAATGTGTATCTCGGCTAAGATGAGAGAAGAACCAAAGAAAAAGACAATAGTCAATTGAAATCTGTGAAAACCCACTTCAGTTAGTCTTTTGGCACTGTCTGTCCATGAATGAACTGCTGGTTTTGCCTAGAAGTTTCAGACCTTCAACCTCCTAAAACTCTCCCTCGCAGCAACACACAAATCCATTGAACCTTTTTTTTTTTGGGTTGCTTTTTGCCTTTATTTTCCAGGGCATATTGGCTATTCTGTCCCTTCCCATTTGATACCCAATTGGTTAAGAGTGATTAAGTGAAGGTTTAAGATCTGCAAAAAACTAGGAGGCACTGAGGTGGGCACCTCACCCCTCTTCCCACCTCAGGTTTTGGTACCTCATGGCCATGCTTCCACCTTGAATCTACTTGGGCCATCTGTGGTGCTAGCCTAGAAACCCACAGGAGTTTTACTTTATTGTCAGATATGCAAAGTGATTGGGCAGCATTTTGAGTCAATATACTTCCTCTGGCTCTTTTTCTTGTCAGAATTTCTTGTTTGCCAATCTTTAACTTCTATTTTAAAGGAATCCTTTTCTTTGGTGCAAAGATTGATAGATTCTGATAAGAAGTATTATAGTTGAACATGCAAATTTCAGTTTCTTTTAACTATATATCATGCTGGGTATCTCATTTCAGGTGTACGTCATTGATTATGGCCTCGCGAAAAAATATAGGGATCTTCAGACTCATAGGCACATACCATACAGGTAAATTTTGTCATCATTATTTCAGGATATTAAGGTGCAGTATTTATTTGTGCAACACATTTTGTAGGAGGCAACAACACTTTGGGGCAAACCCAACCTTATGTTGCCTTATTAATTGCACTGGTCTTCCTTGGATTTAAGCATTTACATCACTTTAATTGGTATTGCACAGGTCTTGTCTTCACCTAAATGTAGGTAGTATCATCATGATCATGATAATAATAATAATAATAACAACAGCAACAATAATAATAATAACAACAACAATAACAATCAAGATTGTTGTAAATTATCTAAAGTGTGGTTGTGTGTGCAAGCATGTGTGTATGTTGATCACAAATTTGAACTGGTATCTAGTACAATCTGTGCCATAAATACCATAGTGGAGCAAAACCTATTTTTGATCTGTCATCTATGACTTGTTTCAGGTATCTATTGCCTTGTGTCTGTTCTCTCATTCTGATACCAAATACTTCACAAAGATGTTCTTTTACTTTAATTTTTGTTATAGTTTTATTTCTTAGTTTTTGTAAAATTCCTAATTTTTTAATTATGAAAAGCTTTGTCTTTCTTGCATAGGGAAAACAAGAACCTTACAGGCACAGCTCGATATGCAAGTGTCAACACTCATCTTGGAATTGGTGAGTAATATGTTGTGGTATTTATTCCTTTTTGTTTTGACAATCAATAAATAGAAGTGAATTACTACATAATTACACTTGAATGCTTTCTTTTGTTAATTGTATTTTGTTTTGCTCGCAGAACAAAGCAGAAGGGATGATCTGGAATCTCTTGGTTATGTGCTCATGTACTTCTTAAGAGGAAGGTTGGATACTTGATAGACACATCTATTTACCCCCTACTAGATTTGGATATCTTTACAATATTAGTCTCACTATCACCTTCCATTGTACAATTTTTTTTTCAGTCTTCCTTGGCAGGGACTGAAGGCTGGCACCAAAAAACAAAAATACGACAAAATCAGTGAGAAGAAGATGTCAACTCCCATAGAGGTATTATGACTAGCTGGATCGGTGAGGCTTTTGGAGAAATTTGATATTCCATCTGGATCTATAGTTTGATGCTTTGAATTTGGTTTGATGTTGGCTGGCCTGATCTTTAGTTGGACCTAGACGTATGATGCCATAGAGGTTTAGAATAGAAGACAGGCGAGGCCTGAGAGCCAGTCCCACAGTAGTTTGTGCCTTTGCATGTGAATACTTATTCAAGCCCAAGTGCATGTTTCTCTTGTGCATTAGATCTAGGTTTACTTATTCTACTAATATTGGATGCTACAATCAACTAAATGCTTTAAGGTTGATTTTTCCCTTTTAAGTCTTAATCATATATTCTTTGCATTCAACAGTTGGCATAACTTTTGCATTTTGCCCTCTTCCTTTCCCCTTATGTTTCAGTTCTCAATTTTATTGGTCCTGTTGTTTTATTGTTAATTTTGTGCTTGTATAACAGGTGCTCTGCAAATCATATCCCTCAGAGTTTGTATCATATTTCCACTACTGCCGATCATTGCGGTTTGAGGACAAGCCAGATTATTCATATTTAAAGAGGCTTTTTCGAGATTTATTTATTCGAGAAGGTCTGTTACCCTAAACATCTAATTTTGATATTAGCATTCTGTATATTTTGCTGGAAACTTAGTGTGTTTATTGATTGCAAATTGATCTGGATATTGTTAGTGCAGGCTATCAATTTGACTATGTTTTTGACTGGACTATATTGAAGTATCCGCAGATTGGTGGCAGCTCTAGAGGGCGGGTTAGTACTTCTATAACTTGCTTGTCTGGATTTTGATTTCTATTAGAGGTCACTTACTATAGTTGTTTTAATAACAGCATGGCAGTGGCAAGGCAGCTATGAATGCAGGACCATCTGTACAGAAGCCGGAAAAGATCTCAGGTTCGCTCTCTTTCAGCCAAATAAGATAATGAAATTCGTTATTCTACTAAATTCTTAATGAGCCTGATATTGGGTGGTCAGGAATTTTGAATTTAATATATGCTGTGATCTTCATCTTTTGAATTTCAGAAAATGATACCCTCAAAAAAGCATTCAACTATAAATATCATTTTTATCACTCACATCAATGGTGGTCAAAACTACTGTGCTTTTCCCAAATTTCTTTTTGTATAATCCTTGGTCGTGCAATTGCTTCTTTCAGTTGGGAAAGAGATTCGAGAGAAATTCTCTGGTGCTGTTGAAGCATTCTCCCGGAGGAACCCAACAAGTTCTAGTCCCCGTGGTGATCACACCAAACATAGGACTTTTGAGGAAGTAGCAGTACACAAGGATGTGGTAAATATTGTTTTCCAACAATAAGAATCTATAAATCATGACCTGAAGATTCCCTATTCTAAGAGTATTATTTATCTAAACATCTAGCCGTGAAGATGCTGCATGCTATGAATTTTTTTGTCTGGAGGTTTATAGTTGTTGAGTACTTCCATCATGGAAGAAATGGTGAAAGTTGTCACTTAGAGAGTGAATTGATTTACTTTTTCCCATAATCCTTTAATTTGGACTTGAGCTAGATATTTTAGATAACAGCTTTGGTTTTTAGTAGGGCATGTGCTGGGATGAATTTCATTTTAACTGTCTTTATGTTGTTAAGTTATATTCTGCTTCGATAACCCAACAACTGAGTGTTAATTTGAAATTCACTGGCTTTTTTATTTTTGTTAGTCCAATTAGATTTAAATGTGTAATTGAGTCTCTAGTGTAAACAGTTGCAGTTAGATTCCCCACATCAATTCCTAACAAAACAAGTAATCAAAATGAAATTGAAAGGAGTAAAAGAAATAACAGAAACAATAGGAAGAAAACATTTTAAGCGGATTCACCAAAAAAATAAACATTTTAAGCGGGAAAAAGAAAACAAGGGAAAAGAAGGGGGGTGTTGAAGTTGAAGTTGATGATAATGCTGTTTGTCCTCAATTGATTGATGATTTTGGTACTGTTTTATTTGCATGATTTGATTATCTAAAAGCAATAGAATCTATCATTTGCTGTTATCACACTTTAATTGTTTGTCTCTCTTTTCCTGTTTTACTGATGGCCAACACTATATACTTGTTTATATTTTCTACTCAATTATGGTTTTTCAGTATCATGATCAAGAGAAAGGACGCAGTTCCTCTCGATATGGCAGCAGTTCAAGAAGAGCCATAATCTCATCAACCAGACCAAGTTCCTCAGGTGACCATACTGACAGTCGTACCGGCCGGCTGACCTCAAGTGCTAGCCGTCCATCTACCGCACATAGAGTTCAACCTATGTATGAGACTAAACAAGCATCTTTCACACGCTCTGGATCTATAAGAGGCAATCGCGATGATCCTCTGCGGAGCTTTGAGCTCCTCTCCATCAGGAAGTAACTAAGTACATGCATTTTCGTTTTGTCACAAGACATTTTCTAAATTTTAACGCACCTTAAGTGCTAAATCAGCTTTTATTCAAGAATGATCTCAAGCATTATGGAATCATGTTCATGTATATTACTGAATTACCATGAGGTCATAATCCACTTCACTTCCGGATATCATTTTCTGGACCAAGGTGGACTTTTTTCTGCCCCCATATTGTCTTCTGAAGATTTCTCAGCTGCTGTAACATGTTCCTAAAACGTGCTCCAGAGAACTCAACCAGGGTTCTTTTTTTTATTTAAATTTCCCTAGAAAAACGTGTTTTCTTTTTTTTTTATTTTTTGGGAAAAAAAGAAAAAAGATGAAACTAGACTTGTAATTTATGATACACTTGTTATTGTTTCTTCACAATTGAGACCCAACACCACCTATGTCACTATTAACACTTGCCCTTGTTATGAGTGGAATTTAATCAATTTATTGAGAAGCTAGAATTTGGTCTCAAACTAACTACATGTGCAGTATGAGATCTTCCATTCTTCATATCTTCTACAGCCCCTGCTCACATGGCGGATATTGTTAAACTTGGATTTGTCTTTCTAGGCCTAGAACTCGTGAATGCGAGTAGGGTATTTCAAACCAAATAAGTTAAAACTAGCAGTGAGTAAAACATTTCAAATATTGCTTTATGAGAAATTTTCAATTGAGGAACAGTTCGGCATAATAACTACAGTTAGTAAACAAATAACTACATATTTACGGTGATAATTTAGTTTATTTTTGTTATTCTTCTTTAACGGAATAACACTTTCTAAGTTAATTGGACACTTATTATTTACTAGTAGTATAAAAACAATTTATATAACAGCAAAGGATCAAATTTAAACTAAAAGGCACCAGAGGATACTTGTATTTTATGTCACAAATGGTTCTTCCAAATTTTGGTTAATTTATTTATGGGAAAACCTTGGTAGTTTCTGAAAGCAGCTCCTGATAAAACAAGGTCCACGTGAGCAATTAACTAGCGTACAGCAGTTCCCTTCCGCAGAACCAATGAATCTATCTCATTTACAAATAATCATTCTGAAGTTCCACGTGTTAGGAAAAATTCACATATCTTACATCTAATCTATTATATAATTTTTAAAACATATTGTAATTATTTTATTTTTTATAAATAACATGACATTTAATTTATTTTATCATATTTATTATTTAATTATTTAATTAATATGACAAAGTTATTGATTAAATTTAAACACTTATTATCATGATAAAGATCATAAGAGATAAGTTTTTATTTATAATTTAATCTAAAGTGTTCTTAATCGTAGAATTATTGAGAATAAGATATTAATAATCCGGATATATCAATATATGTATGATTATCTTTATTAGATAGAGATTGATAGATCTCATTTATTAATTTATATACATAGATGATGCATATAGAGATATGATCATTGAATTGACTCAAATGAGAATTCTTAATGGCTTATATTATTGTTAAACTGTTAATATGATACTCTCATGAAGAACATGGTGTAAACTTTTTTTTTACCTGAGATTATCAGAGTAATTAACAAGTTATTTATTATACTTTGATTTCGAACACCTAATACCCTAGGGCGCTAGTTGAATGAATATTGAGTACGATTAAATACTTGTAGAATAAATGATATATCAAGAATAAATTCATCAACTCTTGTCAATGAGTTTGAGCTCTATGATTATAACAATAAAATTAAGACCATGATCAGAGCAATTGAATGAATAAAGAAATGAGTTTCTTAAGTCATTCATTAGTTGGTTATAAAACATAAAGGGAGTTTGACAATTATATCATATTCTAAGGTTAACTTCAGAGCTGGAATGAAGGAAGGAAATATTGCATTATTCTTCTAAATGTTATTGAAGAGAAAAAATGTTACTTCATGTTATCTGGTGGTTAAGGAGTATTGCTAGACACCAACATTGGTTAATAATTTGGTTTGACTAATTTACTATCGGCTTAGTATTGAATCTGTGGGGTCACATACTAACGAGTGTTCCAATCATTGCTAAAAGATTATTTAATTTATTATTTGATAATTAAATTAGAGGATTTAATTTAATCAAATAAATAAATTTTTGATCCAAATGAAATATTATTATATTCTTTGTTAGCACTTATAATACAATTATATGAAGAAATTCTATTTGGAATAGAAAAATCAAAAGTTTCCAAACATTGTAGCTGCTAATGTTTTAAATCCTATTGAATAGGATTTATTGCTGCACATTATCTTGATAGATAAGATTTATTGTTGCATATTATCTTGATAGATAAGATTTATTGTTGCACGTTATTGTGAAATCCTATTAGATATGCACCAAAAGTCAAGAACGTGATACAAGCAGCAATCAATGGTTGGTTAAATCCTATTAGATACGAATCTGATATGCTATACGTTGGACTTGATATGCTGCATGTTAGAAAAGATATATTGCACATTAAGTAAGATTTGACAAGTTGCCTATTAGATAGGATTTGATAATACTGCACGTTATTTATTTTTGAAATAAATAAATAAAATAATTTTTATGACTATTTAAGGTGTGCATTAAAGAAACTTTAAGATATACTAATATATCATAAACAAAAACGTTGTGTTTTTCTACTCTATTTTTTTTATTCTCAAATTTTTGTATGAGTTTCATATTTCAAAAGTGTTGATAACAAGACTTAGTCTCAGTGTGGATACACATAGAATCTTCGTACATTCAAAGAAAATTTTTTAAAGTATCAAACACCTTCTACCAAGTAGGGGTGTAAATTAGTTCGGATAACTGACCAACTCGATCAATCCAAACCGAACTAATTTAATTGGTTTGGTTTGATTTGGGTATATTGATTGGTTCGGATAAAATCCAAACCAATTAAAGCTTAATTGGTTCGGTTCTCAGATTTGAAATTTCAAAACCAAACCAAACCAAACCATATATTTATATATTTTATTTTTTTAAAAATTATGCTACAACATTTTTTGGCTACTACTTATTTTTTTTTTATTTTTTGTAATATTTTCTCAGTTTCTAACTCCTAAAATGTCATTTTCGTTCAATACAGAAGACTAGAAATCCCTCTGCCAAAATGTACCGGCACTGCAGTTCTAGTCAAGAATATGCTATCAGGTGTTATTCCAAAAACTCTTGGAGATGTGAGAGATTTGAAAACTTTGGATCTTTCTTTCAACCAACTCTTTAGATCCATTCCTATTGAACTTCAAAATCTACATGTCATTCAACTTTTAAATCTCTCTTATAATGATTTAGAAGGAACCATTCTTAATGGTTGAGTTTTTCAAAATCTTTTTATTGTCCATTTAGAAGGCAATACAAAACTTTGCTTGTATTTTGCATGTATTTATGGTAGTGGAAGAAGACATCTTGCATGATTACAAATAGATATATTGACAATTTGCTTATTACTATACATAAAGAACAAAAAAGTGAAAGTAACAGCAACAATATCATCTAAACTTGAAAGCTTGAAAATGATGAATTGATTTTAAATGTTCTAGTATTGACTTTAAAAACATTGAATTTATGACTCTAGTTTATGAGTACTTAAGTAATGAGAGCTTGGAAGATTGGATTAAGGGGAAGAGAAAACATGCAAATGAAAATGAGTTGAACCTTATGGAGAAGACTGAATATAGATATTGATGTTGCTTGAAATTACATAAATAATAAAATTTGAAACCCAACAACATTTTGAAAATATGACTACAAAAGTTGGAGATTTTGGATTTTCTTCAGGTTGCTAATTCAAAGTTCAACTAATTAAGTCTCCATTAGTTCCACTCATGTCCTTAAATTGGTTACATATATATATATAATTGAATAAAAAATATATAACTTTTAAATCTTTCTTGAAAATTTTTTTAACTTATTAAAATATAATTTCTTAATACAAATATCAATATGTTTCTTTGTTCCCTCTTTATGAACCTTTTATACATTAAAATTTAAAATAATTATTAGTTTCAAATTAAAAGTTTGATAAAAAAAATTTCAAGATTTATTATGTATTTTTATTATTATGAAAAACTAATTATTTAGTTAATTTCGTATTAAAAAATAATAACTTTCATAAATGTTTGGTTCGGTATTGAAACTATCAAAAATCTTCAAACCAAACCAATTTTTTAAAAATATCAAACACCTTCTACCAAGTATTTCAAATTTATCTTCGTAATACTAAAATAAATTTAAACACAAACGATTATTTTTAGATTGCTATTACATTGTTTCACTGCATATTTTGATCAATATGCAATCCTTCACCACGTGTGTTGTCCAAGAGTATTAACACATCAATCTCATTCCCAAATGATCATTCTAAAGTTCCATGTGCATTCTTGAAGAGTATTAAATAATTTAAAACACTAGAAAGCCAGGTTTCAAGTACCTGATAGGAGTAAAAATTGGTGGAAAGAGCAGACAAAAAATAGTGATATATCTAGACATATACCATGTTCAATCATAATCATTCTTCATTCTCCACTTGCCTAAATTCACTCCTACCAAGCACCCATAGGTAAAGCTTCTCCGGCCAGCCAGAACATAAATCGACTTTGCACTTGCATTTACAAATAGTATCAAACTACATATATTGTTTTGAGTTATGTTATTCTTTCCATCCCCAACTACAACTTTACAAGTAAATTGTCCATCTCAGCTTAGAACCCACTCGAATGCTTTGCAGTAGCCTCAAGGCACGAGAAAATTTAATAGATCATACATAATAATTTCAAGGGGGTATATAGTATATACACGCTAAACTTCTGAAATCCCAAGAAAACATAGTTCTAAAAGGAATTCTAGTTTACAACTTTGAGATCGAGAATCACATAATCTCATGCAAAAATTATGGGTTTCTAAGAGCCGCCAAACGCTTCTCAAGGTCATCAATGCCCGAGCTGCAATGGCATCAAATTTCCAAGGTCAAACAAACTTACAAAGAAAGCAAACAGGTAAAGAAGTTTTAACATGTTCATGCAAATACATAAGGAGCCAGAGTAAATTATTCATGACTTTACAAGTTACACAGAATTTCATATCTTCCTTTCTCTTAACTTCCTTTTAGACTAAGGATGGGAAAATTAAAAATAGTAATGATACGGGAAAAAAATTGTTAGATGGCAGATACCTGCTGACATTTTCAGTGTTCTTTGTTGCAACTCTCCCTTTGGGAGCTGCTGATAACTGCCAAAGAGTTCAAATACAACACAAATTAGCTTGAGCAAAAGCATTATGACAGATGATAGGAGTGCAGAGATTAATAACAGCTGATTCCTACCTGTGAGGCAACATCCACACCAATTTCATCAAGCACCTGCCAAAAAAGGTTAAGTGAAATTGTGATCAGTTTCTTTTTATAATTTCAAAAGCTAATGTAATCCCCAAACAATAAGATCTTGAAGTTCTGCCCATCTAGACTCGCCACTCTTTGTGAATTAGAAACCATTCCTTCTAAACCTTGTAAACTAAGCCACAAGAAATCATAACGTATTCAGAATTTAAAAGTAGTTTCAAGTCTTGAGAAGGATACATGATGGCAAATAAGCCATGCTCTTCTCTTGATTTATTTATTTTATTTATTTTTTAAATTTGGGGGCTATGAAGGAATCCTAAGCTTTTCATTGATTAGTCCCAAAATTATCTCCACCAGATTATGGACTAGCCCAATGGCATTGATTGATCTATATTGCTGACTACACCTAGTGAGATAAGGCTTGGTGGTGGTTGTTTTTCATTCTGGATTGCCCCAAGGGTGTTATTGCCGAAGTTAGGATCCAAATTTGGACCTATGATTCCAAGCACCGCTAATCCTTAGGAATTGTGACAGAAGATATACTCGTTATTCCTCCTACTAAACTGCTTCATGTGAAATAAATTGGCCATGTCAAATACAGTAGATGCCTTTAATTATTTGAGAAATCAAGTAAAAAGCCCTGCAAACATTGCAGCATTAATTTTTTTTTT
The DNA here is from genome assembly GCA_029884595.1 of Ormosia semicastrata. Classification (NCBI taxonomy): domain Eukaryota; kingdom Viridiplantae; phylum Streptophyta; class Magnoliopsida; order Fabales; family Fabaceae; genus Ormosia; species Ormosia semicastrata. The sequence goes on along the minus strand of JAQQTO010000055.1, from coordinate 11,424,404 downwards.
TAAAAAAAATGCAACAAAAGAAGGTAATTTAAGGAGTACCTGATTTGTCAGCTCTTCAGTCTCCTCTTCAGCTTCATCATTATCCAAGGCATCATCTATGGTATCTGACATCATTTCAGTCTGCACATAAATTATATACCATTAAAGTCCAAAAGCTATGGAAACAAAAACAATGATTTCCTGTTTTTTTCCCACTAGTAAAATTACTAAAACCACAGCATCATCTTACAGTCATATCCATCTGTGCCGATTGTTTCTGGAAGTCCCGTATAACTTTGGCTTGCTTTGCAGGTTCCATTTGCTGCAAATGAAACTTCTAATTTAGCACAAGGGAAAAAAAATTAAAAAATGGTGCAGAAATTAATTTATGGACTCCAACGTCAATGTTTTGTTGAACTCAAAGGAAGTTAGAAGAACTGTTATTATCATTGCTGCTTTTCTGATGCAGCATTTTTCCTTTTAGTTTCTGCTCAAAGTTGGATATATCCACTCCATCCATTTTCCCCCTTACCTCCTTTGTGTGTGCATGTGACTGGAGGGGACGGGAGCGAGGGAAGCAATATCTTCTACAGTATTTAGCTAATAGCAAAAGAACAATCTCATGTTCATGACTATTCTGTGGAAACTTTACAACCTCACGAACCCCACAGAAACCCCTAAATATCAACTTTATGCCTCACCCCCTCAACCTTGTACAAACTTGCACCCCGCTTCATGAATAAACATCAAGCTGAAAGCATTCATGCACTCAATAACATTGTCTCTAAAATCATCAGAACCTTGTCCCAAAAAAAAAAAAAAGCTTTACTTTCTTGTTTTGAATAAAACCAAACAAAATGTTGCTATCATGGCCCAGTCAAAAAAATTGTTACAAATATATTAAGTATGGACATGAAATATATTTAAAATATAAGATTGAACATGCTACCTTATTCATAGCTGCCATTGCCTTACTAGCACCTTTCATGCCAACAGCAACAGAAGAATGGGCATGCATTGCCTGCATGAAATGACGAGCACAGCTAAGATCATAAAGCATCTACCTGCTCTAAAACAAGTACCGAAAAAACACATTGCAAAAGCAAAGGCATCAACAATCTACCTGCGTGTGAGTTGCTATGCCTCTCATCTGAGCTCGACTACCTTGAAGATTAGCAATTTGTTGCCTAAGCCTGACCAACTGGCGAGCTAGAATTTTAGTTGCTGCCTGAAAAATGCAAGGGGAAAGAAAATATCTAGTTTTAAACTCCAGTCAGCATATCAACAACAGATCAAGGATACAGCTTCTCAAGTCTGTCTGCATGATATCAGCAGAAAAGAAACCTATGAGCAAATGCAGATCATACCTCATTTCCCATCTTAGCAGTTCTCTTTATCTCGGCAACGAGCTTTTTTTCCTAATAACACAATAACCCCATGTTAGATATAACACCAAAAGTTCAGGAAGAGGATAATCACTCGTCAGTAACTGTTTGACATACTTCCAATTGTAATGCTCCAATTTCCCTCTCTATACCTGGAGTATATCATAAAAGAAGAAACAAAAATATAACATATCAATAGATAGCCCGAAATGTCATACTTCCTCTAACTTATTATGACCAGAAAGAATCATAAGTTCATAACCACATGAAATTCAGAGGTGATTGATTTGAATGTTTCCCTTGTGTATGTTTTTTCCATCTAGGTCAAGAAAACTATACTGGTGTATAGTGTCCGGATAGAAGCATCTAAAGTGGATCCAACAGTTAGAAAAAGTGTTTATGGTAGCTGGATTATTTAAGGCTAATAGTAATAATTGAGTAATGCAAAGTAAGAAACTGAAACATTAGTTACCTCTAGAAGCGGTTGTCATTTCTCGTTTACTCTCCCGAAGAGCCTCTGCATGAAACAAAACATGAGAAAAGGGGCATAAAAAAAAAAGGACTTTTTAACCAAAATCCAATATGGGATTTCAATTTGAAGACCAAACCAAACATCAAAATTGAGTGAACAATGATCCGAACCGCATCCAAAACATGACGCTAATTAGCTTAAAAAAGACAAAAAAAGAAGAGAAGAAAGCAATAATTGAGCATATGGGAAGGTGATGGGGTTGTGAGATGAATGAGAAAGAAGAAGAAGAAGAAGAAGAACCTTTGGCGGTGGGTTTCTTGGTGAAGATGTTCATGATGATGATGATGAAAGGTGTCACTGTCAAACGAAGCAGAGAAACCCCAATACCAAGTCTTGGTCAAAGGCAATTAGAGATGGAGGATGCTGCAGAAACCCAAGATGGAGAAGGAGAAGGCGAAGGATCCTTGTAACTGCTAAATTGATTAATCTTAATTTTCATGTTTCTTTATATAGTTTAGTACTTTCGCCCCAGTTTCAGTTTTTACATCCAATATGGTTTTTTTTTTTAAAAACTTTAATTGAAACCGCGTTGTTCCACGTATTTAAGCATAATAATTAAATGATGTGATTATTTAATTTAAAATAAAAACGAAAATAATTGTATTAAGTAGTTATTTGCACTTTATATATATATATATAAAAGCTCACTGTGGTTTTCAACTTTCTATAATTTTTTTCAACCATCATCGATTAAAAGCTTTATCTTTTTTTTCTATAAAAAAAATCATAATTGAGCGTCAAATTAAGCACCTAAATCAAATTGATATTTAATTTGATGCGAAATATAGTTTTTTATTTTCTTATTTATTTAACCAACGCAGCCCAGAAGTTATTCACCATGTTCCTTATACGGAAGACTTAGTATAAAATATAAAATATTAAAAATACCCGTAAGTTGTGCATGTTTGTTTTAAATTAACTTAATTTTTTTTGAAAAAAATATATATAATAGTATTTAATCATGTTTAAAAAATTAGTTTAAGTTTTTATACGAAATTTAATATAAAATAAAATATTTTTAAAAGTAATTTTTGTAATACTTGAAAATTGAGTGTGTGTTTGGAAAAGTTATAAAATTTTGATTATGCTTTAATAATCGATTATTGTATAACTTTTTTTTTTTTATAATCGATTATAATCGATTCATTTTTATGTTTAAATACATTAGTTGTAAAATAATTTTAAGTTAATCTAATTCGTTTAGATGATATAAAAAAGAATTATTTTTATGTATTAGATTAATAAAATAGATATAGAATAATTAAAAAATTTATTTGATTGAGGACAAAATGATATTTACATATCAAAGTGTAAGGAATAATTTATAAGCTAAAATCATAAGTTTCAACCTTCAGCATTATGAAAATTAATTTTAAAAAACTTTTATTTTACATTGAATTTCGTGTAAAAATTAAAACTGATTTTGTTAAATATGATTAAACACTGTTACAATAAATTTTTTTTTTCAAAAAAAGTTAGTGTTTGGGATAGCTGTAAAAATTTGATTATGCTTAGTAATCGATTATTGTATAAAAACTTTTTGTTATAATCGATTATAATTGATTCATTTTATGTTTGGATGCATTAGCTGTAAAGCAATTTTAAGTTAATCTAATTGCTTAGATTATAAAAAAGAAACGCTTTTATATATTAAATTACTAAAATAGGTATAGAATTTATTTGATTGAAAAAATGGTATTTAAAAAATGTAAGGAATAATCTATAAAGTTAAATCATAAGTTTCATTCCAACATTATAAAAATCAACTTTAAAAAGCTTTTATTTTACATTGAATTTCGTAAAAAAAGCTAATTTTACTTTTTTAAACACTTTCAAAAAAATTTTTAAAAAAAAAAGCTGAATCTTTTACCAAACATGCACTTAATCATAAGCTGAAACAAACATACTCGAGCTTATTATTCTAACTTATATATTATTCTTTACACTTTTATATGTAAACATCATTTTGTCCTCAATCAAATAATTTTTTTAATTATTTTATACTTATTTTAATAATTTAATGTATAAAAATAATTCTTTTTTATACTATCTAAACAAATCAGATTAACTTAAAATTATTTTTAACTAATGTATCCAAACATAAAAATAATTTGATTATAATCAATTATAACAAAAAAAATTTATATAATAATTAATTATTAAGTATAATCAAATTTTTATAATTTTTTCAAACACACGCTAAGTTTGTAACTCAATTAACACCCATGTGTCCGTACCACATCCAAATTAGTGTAAACCTATACGATTGCTTAGGAAAGGACATTATACTTTACAACAAGAGTGTATCCCTTACAAAACCCCATTAATTTTTCCCACCATTCTCCAAGATGAGAGATTCTTCTAGCAAGCAAATCTCAAGCCATTTAATTCATTTGAATCTTACAATGGAACATACAATATCAGTGAATTAATGGATAAACATTCACTTGGAGCCGCTTGTGGATATAAGAATTTTCCCTCTATGATTTCAAAAGGAGCGCGTTCAACAGTCCAAATTGGTCTGATATTCAAATTACAAGGAATAGAAGAAATCAAAATGTATTTGGTACACTCACTTTAAATACTTATAAGATAAGTAATAATTCTTATGTTAAATATGTTAAATTTTAATTAGGCAAAGTTAGAAAAAAAAATGAGATCGTCACAAGATCGTCACTTATAGTCTTATTGATTATTACATTTTTAATTTATATTAAAAATTATGTTTTAATAAGTGATAAATATTTTAAAATAAATAATAATATATATGAAAGATTTGATAAATTTTAATTTTAATTCATTATATATAATAAAATAAAGTTATCATATAAGCAATTTGAATTATCACTATTGTCTAATTGATAATAACATTTTATGAGAGTTAAAATTAAGTATAAAAAGTGAGTATACAAATAATGAATTGTTATAACAAAATAACCTCCAAATACTACTAGCAGCACTAATGATTCTACTGTTCCATCGACATCATTTTTTAAAAAACGATAGTATTGACGGTAATCAAACTATTCCACTGACTTTTTTTTACAAATTTCTAATCACATCTTGAAAACAATAGTAAAACCAAATACCAGATATTTAATTCCTGCTATTAATGAAAGTATAAAACAAAATCAGAAACACTGAAATGCGGGGAAAATAAAAGAAAAGATAAAAGCATAAAATTGTCAGATCTCATGCTGCACTCTCCTTTTTAAGTTTAACAAGCTCCCACCTACCTGGTCAGCCCTCCCCTCTGCAAAGAAAAGACATCATATTAGAAGTAGGAGAAAGAGAGGCCGGTAACTTCTTGTATGTTGAATAAGACAACAGAACTGCTAGGTGGGAAATTTCTCACATGTAACAACGTATCTTTGATCGGGTTCCAAAAATATTGGTGGATTCCATCACCTACCGAAACCAACCAACTATAACCAAGATTTTTTGTAATTTGTCACCAATATAAACCCATTCAACCGGAATCTTGTGTGTGTGTGTGTTTGGTTTTGGGCAGATTGTCCATGAAATTCTGCTCACCCCTACTTGTATAAACCTTTAAAAAGTCACATACAATATTTCTTTGATTTCCACCACAGATTGAAAAATGAGAAAATAGATACCGGGGAAAAAAAAAATCCGACGTATCACTCACCTTGATCTTTGCCAGCATAACCTTATACCTATCAAAGTCAGTAAGGGAAGCCCTTCTTTTCTGCACAATCAGCTTCCTGCCCCAGGAACTGTTCTCCCATTTGTTCTTCACATCTACATCACAATCCATTCCAGTGACTCAGTGACTCAAACATGGGTAAATTGGGCAAGAACTAAATTCTTCATATCTAGAAGTTGTTCACTTAACACCCACCGGCGGCCTCAGTTGCCTGAATCAAAGTTTTCTTCTTAGGAACCCTATTGATGTCAACCTTGATATCTGTCAGTGAGAGCCTCTTGAAATTCATTTGACTCCTAACTATATCAGGGGCATCATCAAGAGCCCATAGGTAAAAATAAGGTGAGTTAAAAGGCAGGAATTGAGGCAATATAATTATCACCAGTTCAATAGAACAAGGAAAGAATAAAATTTCAACTCTCTACCACAGTTTAGTTTCAAAGGAGACGTTTACAATGCTCCTTAAATATTTTGGAGCATCAAGAATTTATCAACATTTGACTCAATATATGTGCCTTTTTTTTAAGTGTAAATTTTGTATAAATACAAAATTGACCCTAAATTTGTTGTTATTTTTATTTAGTCCTTTCTTCTTTCTCAAACCTCAAACCCTACAACCTTAGGTCCCTCCAAACCCTCCTCATGCCCCACTCGAATCCCATCCTAATCTGGGTTGACCCGTCACTGCACTTTAGTTGGCGACCACCATTACCTCCACCTCCAAACCAACACCACCACCACCCAATGGATCGTCAATGGTGCCTCGATCACCCACTTGGACGCCGTGACCTAACCCAACAGTGTCATTCACTCCTCGTTGACCTTCCCCCCAATGCCCACTGTACATTGCTCTTACCCTTTGGTTTCGGCGGCGATTTCACCTTGCTTGCCAGAACCTCTTTTTTGTAGATAAAGTTCAGCATCGACACCACCCACGACCACTTCTTCTCCGACGCAATGTTTCCAAAACTCAGAAATCCCCTTTCGCCATTATTAGGCTACTAAACCAATCTTCATTAACGCGCCTAAAACGGCCAAGTGTCGCCACCAGCACCGTCAAATCCAGTAAATGAGCCACCAATGGTTCCCTTTCTTTCTTTTTTTTGTTATTGAATCTTATTAATATGATCCCAATAGTTCCCTTTATGATATTCAAATTTATTCTAAGATTCAAATTTTGTTATGGGTTTGTGAACACCCAATTTTGACCGGGCTAAAAAAAAAAGTAAAAAAAAATAAATAAATAGAAAACAAAACAAAACAAAATAGTCACACTCACTCTGATTTTTCTCACCTGCACACACTCAGGTTGCTCACTGCACACGTAAAAGAAAAATGATGAAATAACCATACATTAAATGCATTAAGGCTGCACAAGCAAATAAAAGGGGGGCTGAAGGGACTGAAGAAAAAAAGGTTCTGATAGATGAAGCAATGAGGGGCTCAATGTAGGGGGTGGTTCACGTAAAGAGAAAAAAAGAAAAAATGTCAGCAGCAAAAATGATGAAAAGGAGGATTTTAGATTGCTAGAAGGGAAGAGAATTTTGAAAAAGCCACCGGAGAGCTGGGAGTTTTGGGAGAAAAAGATCCTCTCAGAAGCTCAACACAACTCCTTCCTCCAAGCTCCAACCGTGAACCACCCCTCATCACTTGCATACCAGCAACCACCATCTTCATCACTATCCCTCCACTTCACCAATACTCACTTTTCCCAACCGTGAGCAACCTCCATCACCTTTCCATAACAACCATCACCAACCTCACCAAACGGTGACCACCCTGCAACCCCAAAACAGAACCATCCCATCTTCACCATCAACCCTGCTGCCCTCCCCAAACCGTGAAACCACCATTTTTCCCCACAAATCACCAACTGTGAAGGACTCTAATCATCTTCATCACTATCCCCCCACTTTACTACCACCACTGATCACCAACTTCATCATCAAGTTCGTCCCCTGCCATCCCACATTTGGAACAGCAGCCATCCTCCACATCATAACCCACCATTCATCCAAAAACCTACCTTCACCCATTACCCCTCAATCTTCCAAACCCCTCAACCGTGAACCTCCATCTCTCACCACCCTCACTCATCAAACCATCAACCATCTTCCATCTCCCTTCAACCTCCTAAACACCTACCTTCCGGAATCACCATCCTAACTTCCAGGGCCCCCCACGTAAACCCGTACCAACCTTCACCACTTTCCTAACAACTCATCCATCCCTCCATAGCAACCAAAAAAACCAAACCCACCAAGGAAGCAGACCAACAACCAACGTTCAGTCTCCACTATCCTTCATCCTCACCTCCAAGCCTCCAAACCGTGGCCACCATCATGGTTGCACCTCCATAGTCTCACCCATCTTCAACTTCCACAACCAACCTCACCACAACCCATTACCTCAGAACCGACCGTCGGACCTCAGAAGCCCGCACCGACCGTCGGACTTCAGAAGCCCTCACCGATTGTCAGACCTCAGAAGCCCTCACCGACCGTCAGACCTCACAGAAGCCAGATCCTTCCCCTCACCGATCGTCGAACCTCACAAAATCAGAAGCCCTCACCGACCGTCAGACCTCACAGAAGCCAGATCATTCCCCTCACCGACCGTCGAACCTCACAAAACCAGATCCCTCTCCGCACCGACCGTCGGACCTCACAGAAGCCAGATCTTTCCCCTCACCGATCGTCGAACCTCACAAAGCCAAATCCCTCCCCGCATCGACCGTCGAACCTCACAGAAGCCAGATCCTTCCCCTCATCGAGCGTCGAACCTCACAAAACCAAATCCCTCCTCGCACCGACCGTCGAACCTCACAAAACCAAATCCCTCTTCGCACCGACCGTCGGACCTCACAGAAGCCAGATCCTTCCCCTTACCGGCCGTCAGATCTCAGAAACCAGATCATTCCCCTCACCGATCGTTGGATCTCAGAAACCAGGTCCCCTTTTGCACCGACCGTCGGATCTCAGAAACCAGATTCCCCCTGCACCGACCGTCGGACCTCAGAAACCAGATCCCTTCCCAAACGTCCCCTGGTGTGTACTCTGTTATTGTTGCCAAAGTCTCCAAACTTTTATTTCTTTTAATTGAATTGTTGATTGTCTTTTGGAGTTTGAGGTTGAATCACGTGGGCTGCTGCCCATTTCACATTAAGGCAATAATGATACATTTTGGTAAAAAAAAAAGGAGAAGTGTAAAATAATATAAAAATGGCAAATAAAAAAATAATAATAATAATAAATCTTTTAATCAATACAATGATCAATGATGATGATTGAATAGCAGATGCTATCTTCAATATCATTTGAATCATAAGGGTTTATTAAGTAGCTTGGTGCTAACTTGAACCTTGTGCAAGAATGATTTTGTTTTTCAAATAAAAATCCCCTTTCAAAAATCTTTTTCTTAATTAAAATCAGCCAATCCACACTCATTTTCTAAAGAATTACGTAACTTTGAGTTTCCCATTGCATCAAGGGATACGTAGGAGCAAAATTTTATTTCTGTCAAGCCAAATTTAAATTTTCACAATTTTGTGGTTACCTTTTTTTTATTATGAATAGTTATAATATTTTGCAAAATGGGTAAAATAAATATTTCCAAGGATTGTTAAGAATTTGCATAATTAACTTAAGGTACCGTTTTAGAATGGGTGTGTTAGGGGTGCTGTGAGATTAAGTTTCCGCCCTTCCCTATCCATAATCGACTCCCGAATCCAATATGGTTCCAAAGACCATTTTCAAAGAAGGGTTTTCCAATTTTTCCTAAGTTAAAATAAAATTGGTGGCGATTCCATTTCCATTTTCTAAAATCCAATGAGTTGCTATTTTTCGCCGCGATCCCGGTCGCGACAGATGATGACTCCACTAGGAATATTTGGAGAGTCAGGCCTGTTATTGTTAGTTGTGCAAATTATTAATAATCTCTATTTATTTATTTTACCCATTTTTGTCCTTTTTTTATTTGTTTGTAAATAGATTTTATTTAGTATTTTTTATGTAAATATCTGATAGCATTATTTTGTGTTTCTTTTAACATTATTTACTTGTATATATTTTGTATTTAATTGTTGAAACCCTAGGATAGATGATTGCTGTCTGGCTATTGTATATATGCTTTTGCAGGTTTGGGTTATCTTGGTCTTTTAAATTTTTGTATAGGTTGGTATGCTCCCTCACACATGTCACTGTCACGTACCTCACACACTTTTTGGGCTTTATACCCGAGTCTGTGCGAACCCGAGGAGTAGGAGGAGTCTCAGCTTTTGTTATTGAGGGGCTTTATGCTCACTTGACATTTGTTGAGACACCACTCAGATTGTTACCATTATCATGGATGGATCATATTGAAAGGGTTTGTCCCAACTTGTGATTAATTCGTGAATTGGGTCCTTGTCTTTCGAGATAAAGGCAATCTGAGAACCATGACTTTTTAGAAGTTTAGACTGTCCTGAAAAGCCTTGCACTAATAGATTGAACATAATGACTGTCAAATCTTAGGTTCTACCTGACTAGGGCACAAAAGGGAGTGTACTTCTTCTTCTTTATTTATCTGTTTCTCATATCATTCATTCTTACATTTTAAAAAAAAATCAAAAAAAAAGAAAAAAAAAAGCTATTCATTGCTTGCATTTTCATAACATTCTTAGCATTCTAAAAAAAAAAACTTGCATTTTCATGACATTGCATTAAAAAAAAAAGATATATCATCCTCCATTTTCATAGCATTCTAAAAAAAAAAATCATCTTGCATTTTCATAACATTCTAAAAAAAAACTTGCATTTTCATGACATTGCATTAAAAAAAAGATATATCATCCTCCATTTTCACACCATTCCTAGCATTCAAAAAAAAATTAAAAAAAAATTGCATTTTCATAACATAACGTTTTTTAAAAAAGGGGAAGAAAAAGAAAAAAAAGTGTTTTCAAAGTTCATTCATTTTATTCATCTCATACATTTCATCTCATTCTTTGTTAAATGTTATTGTGTTTTAATAAGTCAAATTGGTTTGAACCGATCTGCAACCTAGAAAAAAAGGGGACCAATCAAACCCAAATTCACAATCCTAGATCTCGGACCAGAATGACTGCTGATAACCCTGGGGATGAAGGAAGAAATCTGAGTATGAAAGTAGATGAGATGAAGGAGATGATGATTGAAATGGCAAAATCCCAGAGAAGAATGGAGGAAATGTTGTTGGCCCTGAGGGAGACTATCAACTTGATTGGGGCTACTGGAAGTACAGGAGTGACTGGGGCACATCCGCACCTACTAACTATCACTTCCATAAGGACAAACCCCGGGATCACCACTGAGATTCCTGTTGTGGGAAGGACCTCGAACACTGCACCGCTAGTGCTTCCTATCGGAGAAGGGTGTCGTTCTTCAGAGGATACTCGAAATGAGGTTCATGGTAATGCTGAATTCACATGGGAACAACCACCATATAACCCTAACCTTCACTTTCCATACTAAACACCTACACCTACATTTCCTTATTATCCCTCCTACCAATTTGTTCTAACCTCAAATAACACCCCAACTCCACAATTCCAAACCAAGAATGGTCCCATACCATCACCATATGTACCGACTCGCCCATCTCATATCCGATATCCACCTGTACCTCCACAAAATTACTCAAACCTCCAACAGCCTCAACCAAACTTCCGAAATCGAGGTCGCTTCCATCCTCAAAACCTACCTCCTTTCCCAAGATTATCCATATCAAACGCAAACTTGTTCCAAAGGCTGTTCGATGCTCACCTCATATCGGGAAGTCTCGTACGTCCTTTAGAACCACCATTCCCAGCATGGTATAATCCGAGTTTAACTTGCAAATACCACAGGAACATCCCAGGGCACTCAATTGAAGATTGTGAATCTTTCAAGATTGCAGTAAGGAAGCTAATAGCTTATGGGAAGTTTGACATTCAAGAAGTAGCTAGGCCTACTGTTGTCAACAACCCAATTCTTGATGAGGTAAATGCATGGGAGATGGAAGGATCACTCATAGGAAAGATCAGAAGCTTGCGTGCGCCAATAGCTGAAGTGGTCGAGGGGCTGAAGAAAACAGGTTGTAGTATCACTGCACCGGCTACAACTATGAAAGAAGAGGAGAAACAGGATGAAGAATCAAGTTGTGTTGAGAGTTGTTGGGACTTTAAGGTGCGAATCCAAGAATTACTCGCTTCAAGAGTGATACAAGCTAAGCAAGACATAGCTTCCTCTGAATAGGTCAATGTAGAGTTAGAGGAAATGGTGAGGAGCATAACTCTGGGAAAAGAAAATGATGCAGCGCATTCCTCATCTGAGGGAAATACTCCCCGCACTATTCAAGATAATCATCTCTGAAGAAGTCGTTCATCCTCCAGCAATTTGGAACCTCTGAACAATGGGAGATCTGAGGAATTGATTGAAGTAATTGCCATAAAAAAAATCAGTGATGATGGACTTATGTTAACTTTCTTGAAGCATTAATGTAATAAATTTGCATGGATATCTTGTTTCCTTTCATTTTCAGCGTCTTTCTTAACATTTATTTCTCTTTCACTTCTTCAAAGTGTCTTCCTCGTATTTGGGGCCCATCGGACTCCAATTCTTGGTAATTCTCATTTTGGTAGATGTCAATAAAGTTCACGTGTGTAAGTATCCTTTGCCCAAAAACAAAAAAAAAACAAAAAAAATAAAAAAAAAGAAGAATAAGAAAAAAAGAGAAAAATAAAATGGAGCAAAGAAATAATCACTTGGTGTGCATTATCCTTTTTGTCTCTGAATTAAAATTTTGGAAAATGAGCACTCAAGATTTGAAATGAAAATTGACCATGTTTCTTTATCTTTCACAAGAATTCATCTTTTCATTATCTCTCGATGTCCCTTTTTGAGCTTGAAATTTTTTTTCAATAAACCTTGGACAAGGATCACCCTTATACTAGGAGATGACACAAAGCAAATGTTGATTATTATGGTGACTATTTTGAAACATAATGGAAAAAGAAAAAAAAAAGAAAAAAAAAGAAAAAAAACCAAAAAATGAGATAAAAGAAAAATGAGATGAAATAAGTCATGACAAGGGCGAATGAAAGAAAGTGAAAAGAAAAAAGAAAGAAATGAAGAGCAGTAAGAGAAAAGTGTGCTTGAAAGTACAAAGGTAATTGACAAAGTTTAACTTTGAACAAGGATCCTTGGTACCATTCAAACCCTTAAACAATTGTTTGAGCCTTATACCTTTCCCTTCATAACCCCTAGCCTTGGCCATGTTACAAGCCTCAAAAAGTCCATTTTGATCAATGAAGGATTGTTATCATTTTCATTAACCTTAATTTTGAGACAAATGTTATGCTCATCTAAGTATCTAGTTCATTGCTCTTAAAAAATAAGAGGAAAAGAAAAAAAAAAAAGACTTTCACCAGGGCAAGTTTCTACCATGTTCGAGCTGGCCCTACACTGGGGCATTCTTTTCCCTAGTTCAATTTGACCTACATCGGGACAAATCTTTTGGGTCATTAGGGCGAGTTTCTGCCCTATTCAGTCCTAGACTAAAGCAAATTTCTCTTGGTTCAATTTGACTTACATTGGTGTAGCTTCGTGACTCACACTGGGGCAATTTTTGTTCACAAGTGACATACTCTGAGCCAAATTCCTTTGATACCCTACATGAGGGAAGATTTTTGTATATACCTGATAAAATAATAGTCATGATGTCCAGTTGTCGAGTCTAGATCAATCACGATAAAATGAAAAAAAAATCTTTTGACTTTCTTGTTATCCTACTTCTTGTGTCTTTACCCTTTGTAAATAATACCCTTTCTGTAGTCAAACTTCCAATAATAATCTGAAAGTTATTCGCTTCTTCTCTGTTGTACTTTTTGAATTCATGAGTGTCTGTTACGTAATGCTTCAGGTAAGGTGAACATGAGTACAACACTATGATTTGACCATCTAATGATAATCTCCTGATGAACAATTCAGATTGAAGAGATCTTGGAAATCCCATTTGATGGAAGAGGAGGTACCTAAAAAAAAGGGAAAAGAGAGAGAGAGAGAGAGAGAGAAAGAGAGGGGAAAAGCTCGTTAGGTTGAAAACCCGAAAGGGCGGCCTAAGCAAAAGTTAGAGCAAAAGAAAAAATGGAAAAGAGCCTGTAGTCTGAAAACCCAAAAGGTCGGTCTAAGCAAAAGTTAAGGCAAATAAATGGGCAAAATCTCAGAGAAAGTTGGCCTGAAATGCCTTGAAGGGTGCACCAAATTGGAGCAATTTTGAATTACATTTGATCAGTTACACTGAGGCAAAATTTTCTCTCAAGAAATCAGTCAAGCAATGATTCATCTCATTTCTTGAAAGGAGAGTTGAAAGTGGAAAACAAGGAAAGAGAAAGAAGAAGAAAGGGGAAATAAAGGATGAGTAAGAATGATCGAGGTTATCAGGTCCAACAAGCAAAAGCATGTGAACAGGGATTTTGATTGGTCAAAGCTTTTCAAAAGTCGTCGTTGGTTCAAAGGACTTTTAATAAAATAAAATAAAAAAAAAAGAAAAGAAAAAAGAGAGAAAAACAAAGGAAAAACAAAGAAAAGAAAATGAGAAAAATGAGAAAAAAGAAGAAAAAATCTTTTTGGATCAAGATGCTTATTGTCTTTTAAATTTCGGGATGCAGTTGCTCATTGTCATTTAAATTTCGGGACACAGTTGCCCATTGTCTTTTAAATTTCGGGACGCAGTTGCCCACTGTCTTTTAAATTTCGGGACTCAGTTGCCCATTGTCTTTTAAATTTTGGGACGCAATTACCCATTGTCATTTAAATTTCGGGACGCAGTTGCCCATTGTCATTTAAATTCCGGGACTCAGTTGCCCATTGTCTTTTAAATTTCGGGACTCAGTTGCCCATTATCATTTAAATTCCGGGACTCAGTTGCCCATTGTTATTTAAATTTTGGGACTCAGTTGTCCATTGTCATTTAAATTTCGGGACTCAGTTGCCCATTGTCTTTTAAATTCCGGGACGCAGTTGCCCATTGTTTTTAAATTTTGGGACTCAGTTGCTCATTGTCTTTTAAATTATGAGACTCAGTTGCCCATTGTCTTTTAAATTTCAGGACGCAATTGCCCACTGTCTTTTAAATTTCGGGACTCGGTTGCCCATTGTCTTTTAAATTTCAGGACGCAGTTGCCCATTATCTTTTTAAATTTCGAGACTCAGTTGTCCACTGTCTTTTAAATTTCGGGACTCAGTTGCCCATTGTCTTTTAAATTTCGAGACGCAGTTACACATTATTTTTAAATTTCGGGACTCAGTTGCCCATTGTCTTTTAAATTACGGGACTCAGTTGCCATTGTCATTTAAAATTCTGGGACTCAGTTGCCCATTGTTATTTAAATTCCGGGATGCAGTTGCTCATTGTTTTTAAATTTCGGGACTCAGTTGCCCATTGTCATTTAAATTTTCGGGACTCAGTTGCCCATTTGTCTTTTTAATTTCTGTTAATTCTGTTGAGCGCATCGGCTCCATGCATTTTAATTTCTGTTAATTCTGTTAATTCTTTTTGAGCGCACTGGCTCCATGCATTTTAATTTCTGTCTATCCTTTTGAGCGCATCGGCTCCATGCATTTTAATTTCTGTTAATTCTTTTTGAGCGCATCGGCTCCATGCATTTTAATTTCTGTCTATTCTTTTGAGCGCATCGGCTCCATGCATTTTAATTTCTATCTATTCTGTTGAGCGCATCGGCTCCATGCATTTTAATTTCTGTCTATTCTTTTGAGCGCATCGGCTCCATGCATTCCATGCATTTTAAATTCTTGTAATTCTTTTGAGCGCATCGGCTCATTGCATTTTAACCTCCTATCGTTGTACTTGCTTTGTTTTGCATTTATCCTTTTATGCATTGCCAGACAAAATTGGAGTTCATGTCTTTACTCGTTTCTTACGACGATAAAATGAAAAATCACAGTTTTTCTTTTTATCTAATAAGAAACAAGTAAAGAGGGGCAACTGTGAACACCCAATTTTGACCGGGCTAAAAAAGTAAAAAAAAATTAAAAAAAATAGAAAACAAAACAAAACAAAATAGTCACACTCACTCTGATTTTTCTCACCTGCACACACTCAGGTTGCTCACTGCACACGCAAAAGAAAAATGATGAAATAACCATGCATTAAATGCATTAAGGCTGCACAAGCAAATAAAAGGGGGGCTGAAGGGACTGAAGAAAAAAAGGTTTTGATAGATGAAGCAATGAGGGGCTCAATGTAGGGGGTGGTTCACGTGAAGAGAAAAAGAGAAAAAATGTCAGCAGCAAAAATGATGAAAATGAGGATTTTAGATTGCTAGAAGGAAAGAGAATTTTGAAAAAGTCATCGGAGAGCTGGGAGTTTTGGGAGAAAAAGATCCACTCAGAAGCTCAACACAACTCCTTCCTCCAAGCTCCAATCGTGAACCACCCATCATCACTTGCATACCAGCAACCACTATCTTCATCACTATCCCTTCACTTCACCAATACTCACTTCTCCCAACCGTGAGCAACCTCCATCACCTTTCCATAACAACCATCACCAACCTCACCAAACGGTGACCACCCTGCAACCCCAAAACAGAACCATCCCATCTTCACCATCAACCCTGCTGCCCTCCCCAAACCGTGAAACCACTATTTTTCCCCACAAATCACCAACTGTGAAGGACTCTAATCATCTTCATCATTATCCCCCCACTTTACTACCACCACTGATCACCAACTTCATCATCAAGTTCGTCCCCTGCCATCCCACATTTGGAACAGCAGCCATCCTCCACATCATAACCCACCATTCATCCAAAAACCTACCTTCACCCATTACCCCTCAATCTTCCAAACCCCTCAATCGTGAACCTCCATCTCTCACCACCCTCACTTATCAAAGCATCAACCATCTTCCATCTCCCTTCAACCTCGTAAACACCTACCATCCAGAATCACCATCCTAACTAACTACTTCCAGGCCCCCCCACGTAAACCCGTACCAACCTTCACCACTCTCCTAACAACTCATCCATCCCTCCATAGCAACCAAAAAATTGAACCCACCAAGGAAGCGGACCAACAACCAACGTTCAGCCTCCACTATCCTTCATCCTCACCTCCAAGCCTCCAAACCGTGGCCACCATCATGGTTGCACCTCCATAACCTCACCCATCTTCAACTTCCATAACCAACCTCACCACAACCCATTACCTCAGAACCGACCGTCGGACCTCAGAAGCCCGCACCGACCGTCGGACCGCAGAACCGACTGTCGGAGTTCAGAAACCCTCACCGACCGTCGGACCTCAGAAGCCCTCACCGACCGTCGGACCTCATAGAAGTCAGATCCTTGCCCTCACCGATCATCGAACCTCATAAAATCAGAAGCCCTCACCGACCGTCGGACCTCACAGAAGCCAGATCCTTCCCCTCACCGACCGTCGAACCTCACAAAACCAGATCCCTCTCCACACCGACTGTCAGAGCTCACAGAAACCAGATCATTCCCCTCACCGACCGCCGAACCTCACAAAACCAAATCTCTCCCGCACCGACCGTCAGACCTCACAGAAGTCAGATCCTTCCCCTCACCGACCGTCAAACCTCACAAAACCAGATCCCTCTCCGCACCGACCGTCAGAGCTCACAGAAGCCAGATCATTCCCCTCACCGACCGCCGAACCTCACAAAACCAAATCTCTCCCCGCACCGACCGTCAGACCTCACAGAAGTCAGGTCCTTCCCCTCACCGACCGTCGAACCTCACAAAACCAAATCCCTCCTCGCACCGACCGTCGGACCTCACAGAAGCCAGATCCTTCCCCTCACCGACCGTCGGATCTCAGAAATCAGATCATTCCTCGCACCGACCGTCGAATCTCAGAAACCAGGTCCCCATTTGCATCGACCGTCGGATCTTAGAAACCAGATTCCCTTTGCACCAACCGTCGGACCTCAGAAACCAGATCCCTTCCCAAACGTCCCCTGGTGTATACTCTGTTATTGTTGCCAAAGTCTCCAAACTTTTATTTCTTTTAATTGAATTGTTGATTGTCTTTTTGAGTTTGAGGTTGAATCACGTGGGCTGCTGCCCATTTCACATTAAGGCAATAATGATACATTTTGGTAAAAAAAAAAAGGAGAAAGGTAAAAGAATATAAAAATGGTAAATAAAAAATAAAAAAAAATATTTTAATCAATGCAATGATCAATGATGATGATTGAATAGCGGATGTTATCTTCAATATCATTTGAATCATAAGGGTTTATTGAGTAGCCTGGTGCTAACTTGAACCTTGTGCAAGAATGATTTTGTTTTTCAAATAAAAATCTCCTTTCAAAAATCTTTTTCTTAATTAAAATCAGCCAATCCACACTCATTTTCTAAAGAATTACGTAACTTTGAGTTTTTCATTGCACCAGGGGATACGTAGGAGCAGAATTTCATTTCTGTCAAGCCAAATTTAAATTTTCATAATTTTGTGGTTACCTTTTTTTATTATGAATAGTTACAATATTTTGTAAAAGGGGTAAAATAAATATTTCCAAGGATTGTTAAGAATTTGCACAATTAACTTAAGGTATTATTTTAGAACGGGTGTGTTAGGGGTGTTGGGGGATTAAGTTTCCGTCCTTCCCTATCCATAATCGACTCCCGAATCCAATATGGTTCCAAAGACCATTTTCAAAGAAGGGTTTTCCAATTTTTCTTAAGTTGAAATAAAATTGGTGGCGACTTCATTTCCATTTTCTAAAATCTAATGAGTTACTATTTTTCGCCGCGATCCCGGTCGTGACAGGGTTGATTTCTTTTTTTTGTTGCTGAAATGAAAATGTTGGCTGCGATTTACAAATTTGTTCAAATCAAAGACAAGTTTCTGCTGTTCAAATTTTTTCTAGGTTTACTGCCCATACCATGGCTTTTTGGATTTATTCAAATCAATCACAAATTTTTAGAATGGCTAGCGTGAGAATTGGACCCCAAACAATAGCAAAATAAACCAAATAACCAAATAATATAAGATGACTAGTAACCAAATAACCAATATTACTGGTAACCTTCATTTGGTGTTCATGGAGGTAGGGGGCAATGAAATTGCTAGACGGGGAAGGAGAAGGAGAAAGAAAGGAGAAAAAAGTATAAGAGAAAAAAAAAAGGAGAATGAAAAAATAGATAAGAATGTGACCGGTTATGAATGTTACCGGTAATCAATGTTAGTCATTGATATATTTTTTGACAATATCAACCATTTGAACAATTGGAGTATGGATGCTCAAAAAAAATTTAAGAACATTTAAAACTTCTCCTCAAACAACATATCAGTAGCCAATATGAAGCTTTAGTGGTATAATGCAAGAGGTGTACAATTACAAATATTCAAGCCCCTATTTTATATACTAACATGAATTGGACTGTTATGTGCTTTGGACTATGCTTTCTCACATCCACCAAAGAAAAAGGCATAGTAGTATGAAATTAAAGGCAAGGCTGCAAAGAAGACATGTCATGGCAATATTATGCATCACTCTGCATGCCCAAAAATAACACAAGGCAACTGCTAGAATATTGTAAAACAACCACATGCATGTTGGGCGTCTACTAGTCTAAATCTGTAAGCAGTGGCGTGACAAGAAACTGACTGCACCAAACATTCAACATGAATACACAGAGCACAAGCAAAGGAATTCATCCCCAACACCATGCAGCTTACAAATCAAGTAAAGCAAATAAGGAAGCACAAAGAATTACTCATAATGATGTACATCTGCAGTTCCATTTTGTGCAGTTCCTACACCACCATGATGCATATACAAACATTAAAAGGCATATCATATCAATCACTGCCATCTTCTGCTGATTTTTAACTTAATAAAAATTACAAAGAAAATTTAAAACAAGTAAGATTTAAATGAAAATATAATTGTAAAACCCTATAAAAATGCTAGTCCTATTCAGATCCAATATTATTAAACTAACTAATGGGATGCGTTGTGGAACTGACACGCGTGTACACTTTTGATGTGTCTGTCTTTGGGCGACAGACACCAGCAATTGCTGCTCGTCGCTGTTGGTCGACAGGTTTGTGTCTGTCGGCTTGGCCAGACCAGCTTGCCACCATGCTTTGCTTTGTTCAGTTACAGTATGGACCCAATGGGATCGGAGTCTTGCATTGCAACAAGAACAAAAGGCACTGTCGGAAGTCAATCTTTATTTTATCCGAGCCCCTTTAATTAATAATGTGGCGTCGTTTGTTTTTGTTCACGCCACCCCAGCTGGCTAGTTCGTTACTCAATTTTGGCATCTGTCACCTCTCATTACTATGCTGCCTCTCTCGCCCCACCTTAGCATCTTTTTTGTGTTCTTCTCTTACTTTTTATGTTTTGTGGGTGCATGTTCTGCTCTCACTTACTTTTACATGCTCATATTATAACCTGTACTGTACTACCTAGTCTGACCCCACCGCCTCTGCCCACTCCTACTCCTCTGCCCTATTCTTATTCTTCATTTTCATTTTTGTTTTATTTTTCCCTATTAAAAGAATAAAACTACTTTTCTAGTTTCCTTGTTCTACTGATTATTACTTTTTTTTAATCTTTCATTAGGTGGGCAAAATCAATATTAGTCCATTATTATTACATTTTTTTTGTCTGTCAATTTTTTTTATATATTGCAGTGGTATTTAGACCAATTTATGCATATTTTAACTAATTTATATTTTAAATCTGATTAAAGACAAATTATCTAAGTTGGAATAAAAAAATTCAAAAAAATAATCTTGCAGTTTAGTCCGAGTCCGAAAAAATTGTAGATTCGTAATTATCTTCTTAATTGTGTGTGCTTGGCCAATATTCGATCTTAGTTAGTGAGTTAAGTTTGTTTAGATACACTATTATAAAAAAAACTTTTTTATACTTTATATTTTAGTAGTATTTTAAAAAAATATTTAAATACAATATTTAAAAAGTATTTATTTTAATAATACTTTTATAAAATTGTATTAAATATTCATTTTTTCACTTTTTTTCAGAAGCAATAAATTATGAATTTCAGAATTTAATGATTTTAGTGTTTTTACTTTTATTTTTATTTTTTTAGAGTGATATTCAAACACAATTAAAAATATGTTATAGTGCTTTTTTTCAAAAAAAAAAACAGTGAATGCAAACGAGAGCTCCTAGTCTGTAATTATGTTGTAATAATGATATTTTTATATTAAACAGTGTATATATTTTTTTATATCTTATTAAATATTATTTATTATATATATATTTTTTATTTTTTCTTATTCAATTACATTTTTTAAAAAATATAAACATTCTTACACTTCTAAAAAAAGATGAATGTAAAACAAATATTTTTCTTCTGTTGTACCCAACAGGCCAAGAGTAAGATAAGGTCACTTTTGGTAACAAACCCTGCAAAACGTTACAGTAACAACAGAACACAGGAGGACAGGCTACTAGTACTCCCTCTATGCAAACGGCAAACCAATAGCACAGTACTCACCGCCAATACGAATAGTAATAATAACAGGCAATGCTATCATTACCAATTTTACATTACCAATAGCCCAAGTTGAAAAAAGTTCACTCCCTTCTTCCCATAGACCACTGGCACTAGCCGTATGGTTTTGGTTCCACACTTTCTGCCTCCTGTGTCTTCCTCTTTTCACCATTCAAGCCCCAACATTCCCTGCCCCTTCCCACATTTTCCATCACACACACCCCATTTCATTTGAGCTTCATCTACAAGACAAGATTGTCCATTTAAGTATTTAACCACATCCACATCTTGTGATAACCTCATTCATTCACCATTCACCCTTCTCATCCAAATCCAATGGCTCTGTTTCCTCTGTTTTCCACTTTCTTAACCCTCTTCTCCATCTTCGTTCTCTCACACCAGCAACCACCACTAGACTCATCCGAGCAGGAATCGGTGTACCGGGTGCTCCACTCCATCAACCCCACCATCCCCTGGCGCACCCTCTTCCCCGACGACCTCTGCCTCTCCGCTCCACACGGCGTCGTCTGCGACTACTACCCCTCCCAACAACCAAACGGCACCGTCTCCGAAACCACCCACATCGTGGAACTCAGCTTCGGCTACGTCTCTGACGAAACTCCCAACCCACCGTGCTTCCCCAACGCCACCCTCAACCCTCTTCTCTTCACCTCCTTCACCCACCTCCGAAAACTCTTCTTCTACAAATGCTTCAACCAATCACACCTCTCATTCCCTAACGTCACTCCCAGTTTCTCTTCCACACTGGAAGAGCTCGTCTTCATCGACAACCCCTCTTTCCTTGCTCCTTTGAGTGCCATGCTCAGAAATTTCACGAATCTGAAGAGGCTGGTTTTGATGGGGAATGGGTTTTATGGTGAAGTTCCTTACCAAGTTGGTGACTTGGTCAACTTGGAAGAGGTGACCCTATCGGATAATCAACTTGGTGGTGAGGTTCCAACAAGTTTGGAGAGGCTGAAGAAGCTCAAGGTTCTTGATCTCAGTCACAACAAGCTTCAAGGGTGTGTCCCACAAACTCTTGGTAACCTCACGAACCTTGTGAAGCTTGACTTGAGCCACAACGGGTTCGGTTGTAGGATACCAGAAAGTTTTAGATACTTGCAGAGTTTGGAGCTTTTGGACCTCAGCTTCAACCGTTTTGGTAATTTTGGGGTCCCTTTGTTCTTAGGAGAGATTCCCAGGTTGAAAGAAGTGTACTTGAGTGGGAATTTGCTACGTGGGGAGATTCCAGAAATATGGGAAAATCTTGGGGGTGTGAATGGAATTGGGTTTTCAGAGATGGGTTTGATTGGGAATATCCCTGCCTCAATGGGGGTTTATCTTAAAAATTTGTCTTATCTTGGGCTTGATAACAACAAGCTTGAAGGGCCTGTGCCTGAGGAGTTTGGGCTTCTGGAGTTTGCAGATGAGATCAACTTGGAGAACAACAATTTGAGTGGTAGGGTCCCATCTTCAATAAAAGTTGGAGAGAAGCTTAAGTTGGCAGGAAACACAGGACTCTGTATGGAAGACAAATTGAGGTGTACTGAAAACAGATGCAGCTTGAGCCAACTGAAGCTTTGCAACAAACCAGATATTACTGATGCTGTCCTTTTCAGTGGGGATGGGGTTTCTTCTGTGCTTTTTGATCCTCTTATGTTGTTTGTGTTTTTGGGGTTTGTGTTTTTCTTTACTGGATTATGATGGTTCATAGTTTCATACATATCAAGAGTAGGTCCTAGTCTAACGAATTAGGGCAATTTGTGTTTGGCCATTAAAGAAAGACAGCGAAGTTACATGTTACTAGTTAGTATGACTAGAAAAGGATATTGTAAGTGTAAAGTGGAAGTGATAGTGACGGTAGAGAAAAAAATGTTTATTGTTTCTCGTGACATTAGTAGCATTAACTAATAGTATAAATATTTGTACATCAATGATTGAAGTAGAGTACTAAGATATATTACACATTGAGGGGGGGAAATAGAGCCCTAATTTCAATTCTTAACTATGCACACTCTAACTAATGGTATAAAATTACTCTAATTTGAGTAATTAGAGTAATTTATCAAGATATTTTCGCTAGATCCTCTCTCAACTTGTCCATCTTCTTCAAAGGGCCTCTGATTGTTCCTAGATTGGGAAATGGATGTAGAAATTCCTTGATTCAAATTGGGGTACTTGGGTTGGACTTTTAATCTTGATTTAGATGAGCGAGAGCCACCAACATTGGAAGCATTTTCTTTTGTCATCTTGGAGCGAGACTTTTTAGGAATGTCTGATTCGCTCCTAGGAGGCAAATCACTCCCTTGGAGTTGGAGAGAATCCGTATCCATGGGCATGGGTTGCTCAGTGGATTTGGATACATTGGATGAATCCTTTGGTTGTTTAGATGACTTCTTTGGCTGCCTTGGCTTGTCTGACTTTTCCTTTGCTTGGGACTCTCTCATGTTTCCCGTTGATTGCCGCTTAGATGATTTAGGCAACTCGGCCAAGTCCTTCTCTTGACCTTGACAATCGATAGACCTTGAACCTCTTCTGGTTGAATCTGCGTGGGATCATTCTTAAGCATTAGATTCCAATAAATTTTATTACTAATTTGTTTTTTCTTTTCATGTATGTTTCGATTCAATCCAAAGAAGAGAGAGAGAGAGAGAGAGAGAATTGTAAAGCCAAACCAACTTGTTAGATTGGTAAAGAATTGGGGAATGACAAGTGATTAGTTATTATTATTTGTTAATTTGTTAATTTTATAACTTCAGAACTTTCTTGTCATTCACTCATTTTATCTTGTCATGGACTTATAAATTCACAAAAAAAAAACTTCCATTTTGTATGTCAAGCTCAAAGCATGAAAACATAATAATATGTACCTTCAGGGACCCGTTTGACTGAATTGTCGGGTCCTTTACTATGAAAGTCTCTATTAAGATTTAGAGATGATGATGAAAATCCTGGGACAGATTCAAACTCGTTCATCTGAAACAAATCAAATAATGCTCCAAAGGCTTTTTTTAAATGATGGGAAATTTACACAAACAGACACATAGAATGATAGAAGCCTTTATATTTTACAGTGCATTAAACAAAGAGTAATTAAGTAGTTAATTAATCTTCAAAAAGTTTGAATATGTTAACTAACAGTTAACAATTTTTGAGGGAATAGAGAATTACCCAGCTGGGAGAATTGTCAGAGTGATGACCTTCCCATCCGATATGGGCCACATGCTTTACATCTGTGGGATGACCAATCTCAATTTCTGGTTCTTTTTCATTATCTGCAAAGTGGTATTCCTTTAATTAATCGTTATCATGCTTTCTTCTACTTTACATATGTGCATGGAAAGAGATACAATAAATCGTTAGGAATAAAATAATTAACTACAAGAAGGGGAGATATACGTCACGTACCAAATATCTGAGAAATGAATCTAAGGCCTTTAAGAAGGCCCTTCACCTTACTGTTGTTGGACATGTTAAATAAATCTTATGCGTTGGAATTCTCTTTACACAAGTTATAAAGCTGTACTTAGCCTTTAGTAAAACCTGAAAGATAAGAATGCAACATTGAATTTGAGACTCAGAAGAGAAAAAGGAATTTCAGCTTTAATAAAAATGAGAGGGGAAAAAGAAAAAGAAAGGATTTTCTCTGTTGATGAGGGCATTAGCCATAGTTTCACCTATTAAAGTTCTCTCTGAAAGGTCAGCAATTCAAGAATCCATTCATTGTTGAATTGAACAAATGTTCCAAAGAAAACCCATCTATGAGGATAAGACCTATATTTTTACTATTTTTTTCTTTTTCCTTGTCAGGACATGCAAAAATGGTCTTATGATTGTTATGTCATTTGAAGAAAGAGACTAATTGTTCAAAAACTCAAGGCAGTTTTTGACAAATGTGTCATGGAAGTGTTTATGATGAGAAAAGGGACTAATCTAGCAAATTCAATTCTGTTTAAAAGCATACCCATTTTTAATTTCGTTAATTCTACGGCAATAGTTTGCTTGTTGATTTTCTCTTTCAATCAAAACCAGGAGCTGATCGAAATTGTAGGTGTGGCAATGAGAAGAATTGAAAGGAAAAGAAATCAATCTTAAAGGTGCTAAATTTAGGAATGATGTCAACATGAATTAGTTATCCACAAAGAGCGCTATTTAGTACCCAAAAAAAAGTTGATGAAATTGTTAGGGATGGGCCGTGAAAAAATCAGATGATTAATGATTATATATGGTGGATAACAATTTTAAATGTAATTGCAAAAACGAGAAAAGAATGTGAGTGTCACGTCATTAATATGCAGAGTTTTATTTGAAAAGTCATTCGTATTATTTAACATTGTTCTTACTAAAAACACGCTGATTGAGCTCCCACGCCCAAAGCTATGTACATCTAGTACTCTTCTCTTGTCAAAACATGAATGGGAAGGAGAAATTCTTACTTAAATTTTGGACATTTAAGTTGAGTGTATCAGATCAATTAAGATTTAATATTTTTATAAATTTTTATAAAATTAATTATGTGATACAAAGATTCATAAAAATATTAAAATTTTAATTGATCAAGTACACCTACTTGAGTACTCAAGATTTAAGTAAAAATTTCTCATGGACAAGAATACAAAAATGCTTGGATGTTAATAACTGGAATGGTATTTTTTTTTTCATTGTCAGGATCGAATCCCCTCCAGATCTTCTCCTTTTAGCCGCTAGCAGAAGAGTCTCTTATTCCTTAAATTTAGATCATACATTTTAGTTAAGCTCTCATCAATGGTTCAGATTATAACACATTACTATTATCAAAACTCACCATTTTATTTACTTTCTCTCCCCAAATTCTTTTCAACCTCAAACGCTGGACACCCAAATATCTATTACTCAACAAGACGTTTGGTTACTGTTGTTGAGGATGCTGAGAAATGTTGGTCTTGGTTACTGTTGTTCTTGATGATCTTCCTTCTCTTGGGCGAACGTGTAGGTAACATTGCAGCAGCTCCCATGCCAATGTCTCTCTCCTTCTTGCTCGGTTTTTGGGATTGAAATTTTCTTGAGGTGAGGGGCTTTTAAGGGAGTTTGTGAGAACAATGAACTTGGCAATATATTTTGGTGTTTTCTTTCATCGAGAAGATGAGAAAGCATTCAACACATTTTCTTTCTCCATGTCCCTTGGGCTCAGTGAAGAGAGGATCAAATTCTTGTGTTGGGGTGGTTTTGGGATTGGAATGATGATGGGAGGCGACATATGGGGTGTTAGTGGTGGCCCCCCTTCCAAATCAATGCACCGAAAGTGCAGTAATTGATTGAAGCAATTTGTCAATTGCCTCAACTGCCATATAAATAGCCACCATTCTAACAAAGAGAAAAAAACTCTAGAAGAGAAACCTTAGAGAGAAAAGCTTTAGTTTTGGGTGTAATATGCACCTTTTATATTTCATTTATCAATAAAACATTAAAGAAATTGAGACGTAGGCCATCGCCGATTAATTTTGTGTGTGTTATTATTCCTTTATTTCGACAAATCTAATGATAAGAAAATTTTGCGTAATTTCTCAACAACTGGTATCAGAGCTAGTTGGTTATTTCTGCTAATTTTGAAGTGAGTACTATTCACATGAATAGTGAATTTTATGAATAGTAAAATTCATGAATAGTAAATTTCATGAATAATAATTCATGAATAGTAATTTTATGAATAGTAAAATTGGTCAATGCCGCCACTGTTCTAAACACAATGTGTCATCGAAACGATCCTTCGTCGTTGTGGTCACAGGCACGAAAATTGAAAAGTTCGATGGTGCAGACTTTGGCTTTTGAAGATGCGACAAGATTATCTGTCGTCTCAACCTCACTAAGGGTATGATAAAGCCCCAAGCTTTCTAGACCAAGCCCTTAGAGTTATTCGATTGACGCTATCCCGCAATGTTGCTTTCAATATAGCAAAGGAAAAGATCACGGCGGGTCTTATGGCGCTCTCCCGGTATGTATGAGAAGTCGTCGGCCTCTCAAGTGTACTTGATGAGGCGGTTATTCAATTTGCGAATGACCGCATTTTCTCAATGAACTCAATAAGAGTTCGGTTGTTGAATTTGATGAAGAAGTGGCATTGATACTTTTGTTTCTCTACTATGGCATAAGTCAGTAGCTCATCGGTCTAAGTTGATGATGATATTCGTGATGAAGAGATCCCTTGAGAGAGTCGGGTGAATCGTCAACCTCTTCAGCATACGAGTCAAGAGGAAGAAATTTAACCAGGAAATGGACGCAGCAGATCGAACTACCGAGGTAGATCAAAGGACAGGAGGTCCAAATCTAGGAATCCCAATAATTCCAGTAGCTCAAAGATCATCGAGTGTTGAAATTGTGGGAAGACCAGACACTACAGAAATCAGTGCAATAGTGCACCAAAGAATCAGGAGGCGAAGGACGAGGCAAATGTTACTTCCACCGCAGGAGGAAATGATGCGTTGATATGCTCTTTGGAGAGCAAGGAAGAGTCTTGGGTGTTAGACTCTGGAGCATCGTTCCATGCTACTTAAAGAAAGAATTCTTCGAGAGGTATGTCCCCTGAAACCTTGGAAAAGTATACCTTGGTGATGACCAACCTTGTGCTATTATTGGTAAAGGTGTAGTGAAGATTAAGTTGAATTTTTGGGAGCAAGGACGTAGATATTCCCGAAAAAGAACTTAATCTCGCAGGGGCAAAAGCGAAGGCTACACTACGATCTTTCACTGATTGGAAGATTTTAAAGGGTAAAATGACGGTTCTCGAGGTAAAAGAGAGTGGTACTCTTATTACATGAAAAGGGCAGCCGCAATGATGCGTAGGAAACGAAAATCAAATCAGTGGCACCATTTAGACTCCATATGAATGTGAAAGGGATGAAGATCATGCACTCAAAGGGCAAATTACCGTGTCTTCGTTAGTGAAAATTGACATGTGTGAAGATCGCATACTTGGAAAGCGAAAAGAGTCACAAGTGGAAGAACCCCAATGAAAGAAAGACTTTGTTCACTCGATGTTTGGGGTCCAACGACCTCATCAATTGGTGGAAAATACTACTTTGTGACCTTCATCGATGATCACTCTCGGAAGGTATGGGTTTACTTTCTAAAGCATAAATCTGATGTTTGAGGCTTTCGTTATATGGAAAGCCATGGTTGAAAAATGAGACGAATTGAAGATCAAAAAGCTCGAAAATGACAATGGTGGTGAATATGAAAACACTAGATTCAAGAAGTTTTGCTATGAGCACGGGATCAAAATGGAAAGGACTGTGCCGGGTACGCCTCAACACAATGGTGTAGCTGAGAGTATGAACCGAACGTTGACTGAAAGAGCCAGAAGCTTGCGTGTGCAAACCACCGAAGGCTTCGGGCGTAAGCCGATCAACACGGCGGCTTATTTGATCAACCGAGGTCCATCGGTACCATTGGAGCAAATACCGTAAGAGGTATGGAACGGAAAAGAGACAAAACTCTCACATCTTAGAGTTTTCGGTGGTAGCATATGTGCACTTCAATGATCAAGGTAGAAATAAACTTGATCCCAAATCGAAGAAGTGCACATTCATCGGTTATGGTGAAGATGAGTTTGGCTACCGCCTTTGGGATGATGAAAATAAAAAAATGATCCCCAGTAGAGATGTGATCTTTAATGAAAGAGTGATGTACAAGGACGTTTTATTACTACACCGGTGACTCGAACAGAGTGGGCCGGTGTATATGATGTCCCGGATGGTCCTATAGTTGAGAGTCCTTAGTTAGAGGAATCACCCGAAGAAAGGCGGCTTAATAAAAAACACCATAGTCTTCTACTCCAGCTCCTATATTGAGAAGGTCTTCTCGCCTCATGTGCTTAATAGGAGATACATGAACTATCTGTTGTTGACCGATGGAGGGGAGCCCGAATGCTATGACGAAAACCGGAGATGCTAGCAAGTGGGAGCTTACCATGAAAACGAGATAAAGTCTCGATCTCCAACCGATAACTAGTATTACCCGTGGGGAAGAAAGCACTTCATATCGGGTGAAGGAGGAGCATGATGGCTAAGAGATACAAAACACTAGTTGTCAAAGGATTCCAAAGAAAAGGAAGGAGTCGACTACACTTCTTTGTCCGGTTGTGAAGCTCAATACTATCGATCTGTGTTAAGTATTGTTGCTAGTGAAGAGCTCTACCTTGAGTATCGTGAAGACCACATTTCTTCACAGACTTAGATGAGGAGATATACATGCACCAAATAAATTTCTCGAGAAAAGGGAAAGAAAATATGGTGTGCGATTAAAAAGAGAGCTTGTATGGCTTGAAACAAGCTCCAAGACAATGGTACAGAAGTTCGATGGCTTTATGCACAAGGAAGGTTTCCGAAGTGCAATGCAGAAAGATATAAGTCCAGTTATATCATTTTGCTACTTTACGTCGATGATATGTTAGTAGCATTATATGGACGAGATCTTGAAGATAATAAAATAAATTTAATGAAAGATTTAGGTCCATCCTTGGAATGCAAATCACGGATAAGCAAGTTTTGTAATTATCTCGGATTTACATCAAATTTTCAACATGAACGCCAAATGACACCTTTGGTCGAGCATCCAAGGATCGTGGAGGAAGAAAGAGAATTTATGGCTAAAATTCCGTATGCTTCAAGTACATTGAAGTTTGATGTACGCAATGGTTGTACGCGCGAAAAATAAGGCCGACATTGGCTATGCAATTTATGGGAGTTTCAAACAGAATGTGGGCTTATGTCAATCCAGGCAAAGCTTTGGGAAGCAAAGAAAGTGAATTTTGATGTATCGTTAAGAATTGTTTGCACTTTGGTAAAGGAGAATTAAAAGTGCATGTACTTTGGAGGTGAAGTTGATCATCGAAAAGTACCAGATTGAACTAGCTAGTTGGATGTCCATACAAAAGATTGTTGCTTTATCCACTACAAAAGTAGTATGTGGGAGTTTGATATGGCTTTTATTGACGAGTTGGGACTCGTCTAGGAGAAAAGTATTTTGCATAGTGATAGTCGAGTGCGATACATCTTGATTTCATTCTATTGACTTCGTTATCACTTCATTAGATCTTTATTAGAAGATGATGTGTTAATGCTGAAAAAAAAATCCAAGGAAGTAAGAACCCAAAGATATGTTAACAAAAGTGTGCGACAATGAAGTTGTGACCTTCTCATGTAACTTAAACTTGATCAAGAGTAAGATGATTGAAATCGGTCTTCAGTGGGAGTTAGTTCCAAATCAATGCACCGAAAGTGCAGAATTGATTGAAGCATTTGTCAATTGCAGAAAGGTGCAACAATTGGCAAAACGCGTAAGGAAAATCACGCTTTTAATTAAATAGAGTCTCTGAAGAAGAAGAAATCATTCCAACAAAGAGAGAAAAACTCTAGAGAGAGAAATAGAAAAGTTTAGAGAGAAAAGTTTTAATTTTGGTGTAACATGAGTGTTTTGTAAACACCTTTTATATTTCATTTATCTATTTGCAAGAAGACGTAAACCTGAATTTGCCGAACTCCGTTATCAATTTTGTGTGTGTTATTATTCCGCATTTATTTCACTTTCTACAAATCTGATGATAAGGAAATTTTGCGTAATTTTCCAACATACTGGCCAACAAACTCAACTGCCATAGCCACTACAACAAAGCCCTTGTAATATGCACCAAAACGTGACTTAAAGCCCATCGCCGAACCTAGAAACTGAACAAACTACACGGTCAACAACCCAAGAGCGAAGAAGACATCATCGTAACCCCAGTAGGAACCCTAAGCCGCACCGCCACTAACTGTCATCCTTCCTTGTCGTTGTTGAGGCACGACTTGCAACAGAGCTGACGATACCCTCAACTGTCGTCTGAGTCACTAAATCCATGGCCCCAAGCTTCTCACCTCCCCGCACTCCACACGATGGCTAAAGCCTTCCCCTTTTGAATCATTTTTGCACTAAAAGTGTTTTTGAGTGGGTCTTGTTGTTTCTCTACTATGGCATAAGTCGGTTAATTGGTCTTGATGAATATAGGATGAAACCCTTAGGTAGAAGGTGGTTCTCAGGTTGGAATGGGAGTTAGGGTGAAAAGAGGATGGAAGATGATATAGGTCAACGATGGGAAGAGGTGGTTCACTTTTGAGGGTAGAAAAATAAAAAAAAAAGGAAGGTAAGTGAAACGATGAGTTTTAACTACAGTGACATGTTATAATTTCAAACATAGATAAAAGCTTAAAAAAATCGGAATGTCTAAATTTGAGGAAAAGTTCTCCTCTTATTAACAGTTAAAAGGAGAGGATAATGATCCGTAGAATAATCCCAAAACAAATATACATTCATTTATATCACTTATCACAGCATATATGAAAATTTATATAATAATAGTTAGCATTTAGAGATATAATAATACATCTTTAAGTTTATTTTTAACGACCTACTTTTTAAAATGATATTTGACAAAGTAAAAAAATTGATATTTGACGTTATATCTGAATGTAAAATAAGTCAATCAGAATAATAAAAGTCAATTTTTAAACTCCAAAATGCCCACTTCGCCAAATAAGGGATTGTTAAAGGAGTGAAGACATAAATAAAAAGTAGTTAATGGGGTAAAAATATAATAATAAAGGTTTTATTAACTAATGCTTTAAAGATACTGGTTATGAAATAAAAAATATTAAGTGTTAAATAAAAAGTAAAATATTTAATATATTATAAACTTGAATTATTACTATTTAATACTTGTTTTTTTAATAAGTATCCTTCATATATATATTTATTAGCAAAACACTAATAATAAGATAAAGTTTGTTATATATCATTTAAGTATATATCTTTCACATATAAGAATACATGACAGAATCATAATATAAATGTGTAAAATAAATAAATAATATACAAATAAAAAGTAGTGTATATATGGGTAGCATTATTTCTAATAATAATAATAATAATAATGGATAACTAGTACGGATTTAAGTGAAATTTTTGAAAATGAACAGCAACTGGTGCTACGTGAAAAATATAAAGCGGACAAACAATTATAAGTACATGAATTAAGCATTTTATTGTTTCAAACAGAATGTGGGCTTTCTTAATGGCAAAGCTTATAATTTTTAATATCGTTAAGGTAAAAACATACTTGTCGAAAACCAGTTGACTAGCTGGGGCCATGGTCTGCCCTATTGTGTTTCTGTTTTTGAGCAACTCCCACCCCTCTTGTTTCCTTTGATGTGGGAAGAATGGAAGGTGCTATGGGGTGACCTCCTCTCATGCTTAAACTTAGATATGTAGAGTGTAAAGTTTGTAGCATTAGATATTTGTAAGTACCTTAATTAAGATAAGCTCTGATATTATATTAAAATAAGAGAATTAGAAAGAATGAACATTTTGAATTTTATTACTAGAGAAGAAACCTTCTATATAAGCATTCAGTTAGTCAGAGTAACTAACTTTTGCAACTAACTAACTTCAACTACTGACAAACTTCAACTACAGTTAATTGATTAATAACTGAAAAAACTAATTTAACTTAACTAACTAAATTTAATTAAGCTACTGTAAACAATTCTCTCATTCTAATACTTATCTCATTTTGTTGTCTAGTTCTTCTGGTTTTGGGCTTTAGCGCCCCGTAATAATAATAAAAAATAAAAGTAAATAAAAAAACCTAGTTGAGACATTCCGGAATTCAATCTCGATAATTTCCAATTGTAATAGGGATGAAATTTCTAGAAAAAGTTTTTGGTTCTTTCTTAAATTCTTTTCAGAAAATGATTGTCAATTTGAATCGACTTACTCATTGTTTGGATGATAAGAGAAAATGAAAAGAAAAAAAATGGAAAGAGAGAACATAGATAGAAAAATAGGAATGAAAATTGCTTGCAATAATGAAAAAAAAAAAGATTTAAAAAAATATTTTTTTTCACTAACAAACAAAAATGCATCCTCACCCATCCCTGACCCTCACCTTTTCGCATCCCAGCCCCCAACTCCTTTTGCCAATTTGGATTTTCTTAATTTTCTCACTTGTTGAATTTTAACTATGGGTCGCATTTTTTATTTTCTCTCTTTGCTGTTTTCCAGGGTCTTCCAAGCAAGAGAAAATTAATGATATTTTCTTTTCGAAAAATTTTTATGATATTTTGATGAGTTTGTTATTAAAGTGAATTATTACATAGTTATTAAATATTAAATTCATAAAATGTTGAAAAATAAGTCTTTTGTCTTGTGGTAATGTACTCGTATAAATGTGAGTGCAATTCTTAATATGACTTATTCTTGTTTTGACACATGTCTAATTATTGTGACATTTCATTTAAGTGAAATTCTACATCATTCCCAATAAAAAAGAATCTAATAAAATCTCTATTTATTATATGCTCCCTAAAAGATTAAATATTCTTAATTACAATCGATTAAAAATATTTTTAATCATTAATAAAAAATATAAAACATTAAAATTCCTAACTACTAAATTAACAATAAATCTAAAGAACCCTAACTCCAAATCTTCAAATTAAAGAACCCTAACTCAAAAAAAAAAATTTCTGTTGTTCAACTTTATTACATTGAAATATTAAAATCCTATTACATAAATGGGAGTTACCATAATCTATCATTATCAACAGGTTTCTTTCTGATCATGCAGCAGCATAAATCTTCACCACCCCTTTCATCTTCAACTATCAATCAACTGTTTCGCTGATTAAGCTCCTTCAATGGCCTAGAGATGCTCATAGAGGTTGGTTCATCACTACTGGGCAATGCTGATGAAAAGCACTTTGTCTCACCCTATCTCACCCGTCAAAAACAAAATTCTCACACAGTCAGCAATTATAAATACAAAATGAAGTATCTATAAAATTTTGAGAGATAACAAAAATGTAGAAAAAAAGGAATTAAAGGCAACTTCTCTGTCAAAGATCACGAAAAAAGAGAGACCCAGATAAACTTGAAAAAAAAAAAAGATTTCACATAGAATAAAAAATAAAAGAAAAAATACATCAGAATCGACAGAAAAGGAGTTACCTCGTGACCGCTTCAATGCAAAACCAACACTAGCAGGTGGCGATGACGAAGCAGAAGCATAGGACATTGGCACCACCTGGTTCTCTCCCTCTCCATCCTCCTCCTCTTCCTCCTCATCATCATCATTGTCATCATCATAAACATGATCAGAATCCGCATCAGAACTATACTCCCCATCATCATCCACACAATTATGATGATCATCATCTACCACGCATTGGAATCTGGCGCCTCAATTTGTCACGCAGTCGTGACAGAAGGAGACGGTGGGAGTGAGCTTGGAGCCATTAGGCTTTCCATAGAGTGGAAGAATGGCGAGGCGGCATAGAACAACCCTCGTGTGCTTGGCCACCAAGAAATTGGTGATGGGTGATGAGGTCAGGGTTCTTCAATTTGGGGAGGGTTCTTAAAATGTGTTTTAGTTTTAGAGTTGGGGATTTTAACCTTTTATTTTATTTTTTATTAATGATTTTATTTTGATTTTGATAAATAATTTCATTTAATCATTATTTCTTATTTAAAAATTTTAAAATGTAAAAATGAATCATTGAGGGACTATGTAGCAATTAAATATTTTAATAAATATTTCGCTAATGTGACAATTCACTTAAATGAGAGCTATCAAATGATGAAGTGTAAATATGTTAAAATATGACTCATCTATGTAAGTAATGCGCAGATGTATTCACTTTTACATATCATATAATTCACTTTAAAAATAATCATAACCAATAAAATATTTAATAACTCATTTTGAGTACTAAACTTTTAAAAAAAATTAATATTATAAAAATCTCCTTCTCTCTATTTAACCTCTCATTTTCTCTTGAACTAAACAAAGGGTTAGAGTCTAATAGACATTGAAAGCAAATGCTCCTAATTTAAGATATTATACATAATTATCCTTTTCTTGTCTCTACTTAATCTGTTCTCCCAAACATAACTCGAAATACATAAAATCAAAATTCAAATCATTCATATACATAAATTTTGTCACTAGGATTTAATCTATGCTAGTTATTTTATCCGTGTTACACAGTTTATATTATATTTAATATTTATTTTTTTATTAAATTTTTTGAGATAATTTGATTAAATTTTCTCACTAATATTATACCTCAATATTGTTGTCATTTTTTTAAAAATAAATGTACTATTTCTTATCATAATTACCTTAACTATTTTTTCTTACCCCAATTTTTCTATATATTATCATTATTACATAATAATTAATATTATTTTTAGTAACACTTATATTTTGTCTTTTTTTTTATTTCACTTCACATTATCTTAAGATAGAAGAAATTAAGAGTTTTTGGATATCAGATCAAAAAAAAAAATTTAAGAGTTTTTGTATACATTGTCTTGTAATCTTTTTGTGGTGTTTTTCTAACAACAATTTATAAAAGTATATAGAGGATTTATTTTCCATCACATATACTTGAAACTCATTCAAATTTTATAGGACATTTAGGTGCATGCTCCTTGCATATTGCAACATCCATGTCATTTGGTAATTTTGGTTGCATGCTACTTACATGTTACAACATGCTATTTACATGGTTGAAGATATTTCTCAAGATAATTTTATTATATGATATTTTTACTACTTGATTAAAATTTTTTTTATCAACACTTACATCTTAATATTATTATCCTTTTTAATTTTATTATTTCATTATTTTCTTTTAAAAAATCAACATAATAAAATTGTGTTATTTAATTTCACCATTTTATTTAAAAAAAAAGTAACATGCATTTAATGATATTAATAATTTTTTAAGGCAGTTTTGCTATATAATATAGATAGTTGGATTACTAGGTTTGAATTCAACTGGTCATACTTTTTATTTTACTGAAAATAACTCATGTTATAATTATAGGTTAAGAGTCAAAACCTATGAAGTACTATATTTTAAAATGGTTTTCGTATCAATATTGGATATATATTGTATTAAATACATTTTAGATACTTTGGAATATTTGTAGTTTATATTTTTTAATTATTTTTTGAACTTTTGTATTATTACAAATGAGATATCATATTATAATGATTAGATAAATAATAATATTTTATTATGTCAACAATGACTAAAGTTGACTTATAAAACATTGATATATTTATTATAATTTAAGAATTATGATTTTATGTTAATATTATATTAATTTTATATATTGTATTTTAGTCATATCGCATCTTATCATATCCACGTATCGATGATGTGTAGAATTCATATTCACATATCTATATTCGTGTTCCTATGTTAAGACTGCATTTTCAACATTGTCCAATAGTAAGCCTAGGTAAAATTTGATTATCTAATGTATATGTGATTAAAACAAGAGTTTAATTTTAATGTATTTTTAGTGTAAAATTTTTTATATTATTAATCAATCATATATTATTATATATAGACTTTTTAATATAATTATTGTGAGAGTCAAATATTTGGTATGAAGTAACAATTTGTTACACTAATAATGTATTCAAATTTAATTTTGATCAAATTTTAACTCTTAATACAATTCCAAGTTCCAACAATTACTCATAATACATTTTTCTTAAATCTTATAGGTAAATTGTCCCAAAAAAAAGGTATAAAAAAATTATGGATGAGCAGTTTGAGTTGGATATAAAATGAAACGCCTAATTGCAATTGTTTCAATATATCCATGTTTAATTGCTACAGGAATGAAAATTTAAAAACTGAGAAAATTTATAGAGCTGAATCAGCATTATTCAAATACATACAAATCACTTTGAAGTTTATGACAACCTATTCAACATTTTGTATATGGTGTATTCTGCAAGTACCAATAATCTTATAATATCAGGACAAATAATAATGAATAACATAATAAGATTGTAGTGAAAGAAGGAAAAACCGCTCAACTTCAGATATTCAGTTTGTGCATCAAGCTTTTAAATTATCCATTCCAACACTAGCCTGCAATAAGAATAAAATCAAAGCATTAAATGAAATCATTTCTAAACCTGTTTCACATTCTATAAATTCAGAATTGTGCTAAAAACAATTTTATAAGGTAAACTTCAACTTGACATAATTTTTGGATTACATTACATTTAGTATGGTAAAAAATCATACCAGGAATTTATGATTCTCTGCAAGCACTGAAGAGAAACTGGCACAGAATTTTTCCATATCAGACCCAATGTCCCCTGTACCGCTGGCACTGATTATCTCCATGAATTTTTTCCTCTCTGGAGCAAGCTGCATTGCAACCTGGAATTCAATTGAAGGGTGTTAGAATACTGAACAGATTAATTAAAAAATGAAATAATCCACTTCTGAGCACCATTTTGGAATTTATACTTTTCCAACATTGCAAAAATATGTCCAAGATTTTAAACATGAAAGATCCCACAAAATAACAAAACCACGTGGTATGAGACTCAATAATAACAATTAGAGCATGAAAGTATTCTGTGTAGTGTGAAGCTCAAATGCTAAATGTAGAAATCTCATCTCATGATATGTTTAAGACAATTATCATCTCAAAGCAATAAATTCTCTCCCGGTGAATTTTTGTGTATCTGATAAAGCTCATTCAGGCAGAAATTAGACCAGTGCCTTTTATTAAATGAAGGGGCGATTAAATTTATTTTTTGTCATAAAAATATAAGCTGTTATCCTTTGATAATTCTTTTCTTTTTTTGGTATTAATAATTCTATTAAATAAGAACGTGGTATTTACAGTGAAACTCGAACTAGCTAGCCAGCCATGCCACTTTTTCAATGTCTTCTTGTATGAATCAGTACAAGCATGTTGCATGGTCCAATCCTGATGTTCCTGTAAGTTGCTGAACAGTTGTACCGTGTAATCCATGCTCCTAAAATGTTGTAAAGAAGATATCACTAACAGCTTAAGGTTAAAAAGCTAAGCAACACTAATACAGGCATTAAGATCGAACAGTACATACCTTGTCAACCATAGCAGGCCATTTGTGCAGCTAGATGAAGCTTTTTCTGTTTTAGCTTCAATTTCTTTTTGCACTAAACTGAATAAGAATTTGTATTCAGAAGGGTCGGACTGATACTTAGACTCCAACCTCTGCAAGGATCAAGGATGAATTATATAAGTTAATATTACAAGAATATGCATGTTGTTAGGTGATAAATCTTAATTTTGAATTCGACAGAGAAAATGCCTCAAGTGTACAAATGTGAGGTTACCTTTCGACAAAACATGACATGACAGAGAATGATGAAAGATGTCAGCCATAATGTGACTTAGTGATGAAAATGGCTAAGTTACAATTCGACAGAATCAATGCTGACAGGAGAACATTATTTGACAAGAATGGCTAAAAGCCAAGTTCTGTTGAATGAAGATCAATTCTGTCGAATGAAGATCAGTTCTGTCGAATGAAGATCAGTTCTGTCAAATGAAGACCAGTTCTATCGAATGAAGATCAATTTTGTCGAATGAAGATCAATTCTGTCGAATGAAGATCAATTCTGTCGAATGAAGATCAGTTCTGTCGAATGATGTATAAAGCTGTCGAAGATACTAGAAGATCAGCAGAAATTCTAATTCGACGGATGGATGTTGATATTGGAAAAATTTCTCGAGTGTTGAATCGACGAAAGTGCTAAATGGTCAGAAGTTGGTTTTGTCAAAAGTTGAGCAAAGTACTAGTGTCGAATATGTGACATATAACTGCCGTATACGTGTCTAATTTTTAGGAGTCAGTTATTTTCATAATTTACCTATAAATATTAGGATTCATGATGTACAAAGGGTTGTATACTTGATTGAAATCCTAAACATCTCACTCAAGCAGATACACCGATACAGATCAAGTATTCCTTCCACTCTTTACTTTCAAGCAAGTTAAATTTTCATGCAATTTACATTCAACTTTTTTACATTTCTGCACTTGTTCTTTATATTTCCTTTACTTTTCCTCTACGTTGCAATTTGCACGTATGCGATCTTGATCCTTCGATCTGGATCTGGTACGGGTACGAAATTTTTTAAAAAAGTAGGGTATGTAATATATATATATAATAATAATAATAATAATAATAATAATATAATATATATATATAATAATAATAATAATAATAATAATAATAATAATAATAATAATAATAATAATAATAATAAAAACTAAAATCTTGCACAATAAAATATTATTACGTAACATAAAAATTAAAGCATACTAATTTTAACATAAAACATAAAGAGAAACTTACATTCCCTTCTTCTACTTTTTTACTTTACAATATAATCACATAAGCTTAGGGCAATTATTTTTAACTATTTCGGTTACATATTTATAACTATTTTTTCCATGATCAATTATTAATAACAATATAAAATATATTTTTTACATAATAAAACATTATAAACATTATAATATTAATATTTTAAAATCAAATATGTTATTAATGTCAAATAATTTATTAGTAAACTTTAAATAAATGAATAAATAATTCATTTTAAAAAATTAATATTAAATTTTTATATATAACAAATGTAAACAAATTTAGTTTAAACCAAATGTATTTCCTATTTTCTCTCCCATTTCGTTTCTACGCAGGCCTCCTCCACCTTTTCGTTTTCTTCTTTCTCGCCATTTTTGTTTTCCCGGCGGCCTTCTCTGCTTTTTCGTTTTCTCTTTCTCTTCCTTTTCGATTCTCTCTGAAATTCTTTCTAAACACTTCATCTACTCCATGGCGTGACGGATAGAGCCAAACAAAGGTGGCTAGGAGCGAGATCAAATGGAGGTGGTGACTAGTGTTATCGGAAAAGCTTCCTTCATCAGGACTTTGTGCGAGGAATGATCGGAAAACACAGCCATGGCGTGGACTTTCAGCCAAACAATGGCTTAAATTTTCATGCATCGGAAAAGCCTCGTCGGAGGGCTCTACGCAGGGAAACGACCGGAAAACAGCGGAGATGCCGTGCGTAAGCGATCAAGCGATGCCGCACCCAAGCAACTCGCACCCAAGCCAAAAATTCAAAAAAAATTGGGTACGTACACGCACCCAACGCACTTGTTCTTTATATTTCCTCCTTAGGAGTACCCATGCTTCGAAGCTTTTCTGCACTTTAAATTCACGTTTTTTTACATTAACGTTCTTTACTTTCATTGCACATTTAAACTTTTTGCACTTTATTTTTCTTGCACTTTACATTCTATTGTCATTTACATGCTTTCTTTTAAACTTCTGCTCTTAATTTCTTGCATCAATTTCTTTAATTTATCAAAGCTTTCTTTTTTGAACTTCTGTTTATTTCTTTAAACTTGCATTAGAGCTTCTTTTATTAATTTTAAGTTAATTCTCAAATCTTACAAGATTACCGCATAACTCGAAATTCACATTCCTCTGATTTTCATTATTTGTTTTTCGGACTTGGTCTTAACTAAAAAACACCGTAAACACATGTAAACTGACAATTGAAGAGCATCAATCGAGGCAACAACCTAATTGTTAGCTTACCGATATGTTGCCACCAACATCAGATTTTACAATTGAAAATGCTCCTCCAAACTTGTCTGAAATCACACAAAAACATCAAAGATTCAACGTTATTATAATGCTCTTGAAAATTGAAAGTTGAAACTTCGAGAAATTAAACCAGAAGTATGACCAGATTTGTGTCTCTCATAAGGCTTAAGCCTCAAGTACAAATTGTATGTAACAGCAATGGTTATTGAGGGTAGCCAGGGAAAGGGGCTTGTGTTGGAAACCACATACAGAAAGTCACGCGCTATACTCCATTTGGAAAAGGAATCTCTAAGTCTATCATGTATGGCACTTGCTCTCAGTAGACTAGTGTAAGAGAAAACTAATGATACAAATATGTGTGTGAGTGTGTGTATAGCATATTAGCATTTTTGCAGTATATTCTGATCTCAGTAAGGTTAAACATCTTAGCAGCTGAATGATATGTTTATCTATCTATCTATAGCATTCAACGATTCAAATCAAGCCTCAGCAGTCAACAGCCACAGACAAGAACCTTTGTAAACTGCATAAGTCATCACCGAGTTTTGGAAGAGAAATTCTTAGTTAGGCACTGCCTATCACATTATCTCTTAGGCACTCCATTTAATAGTTGACATGTATAAAAGTAATTTTTAGAGATTGGTACATTTTTAATGCGAGCTACATAACCTCACACGTGTTTAATATTGAACAGAGTGCCTGTGGTGGGCGCTGCCTACCTAAGAATTACTCATTTTGGAATTCATCTGTGAAATCTAATAGTATATTCATTCATTTCATATCATAGTTTATAAAGATTACTTTTATTACCTAGACAAAACCAGAAAGGCACGAAGGGTCTTTTGTGCATTTCTTGGCAATAAGAGAGAATCAACAGAAAAGATGATGCAGAAATGTCAAGCCAATGATCCTTAAGTTCCCAATCAGCATGGAAATAAAGAAAAACATCTGCTTGAATGACTAAGGAATAAATTTCCGTACATTTTGAACTGAAAATATATAGTCATTGAACCCATGGAAAAAATTGATACCATCACATACCTAAAACAGGTAATAAATTCTTGCATACATCCAAGAAAGGTTTTGTGAGTATCTTTCCCTCTTCAGACCTAACACGCGTCAATCCCTCCAAAGGGGAACTGAATACTGATCCTTCCATTCGTGTGCTGTAAATATCAATATTGGAGCACCACTTATTATGCAAGGGGGAAAAAAACTGATCCCAAAAAGAGTAATGCTTCATAGCCAAAAAAAAAACAGCCAGAATTTTGACAAAATATAAGAGTGGTTGTACGATAAAAATAAAATGGTAGGGGACACTCTCCCATCTAAGAGTCAACAAGCATGCCACACCATTCTGACAAAATAATTCAGGCAAAAGTTCTGACTCTCTAGCATTTTTCTACCAAGAATAACAAAAATATTCTCCTAATTGTGCAATATTCAGTTTCTTATGGCTCTCCATCTAATTTCAATGTCTATGGTATCCCACAATCTGCAATATGTCATTAGCTGCAAATATGGAGGGGCATGCACAATTAATCTAAGTAGACCAATCTACCCTCCCCTACAAAACCAGAATTTCATCATCTCCACCATTCTCCATGGACAACTTATCTGCCAAGCAAAAACAAACACTTGAAAAAATAATTAAATAAATAAATAAACTGAATGTGTCTAAACATTAATTATCAAGCCCCTAGAAGACAGCACCAAAAATGTTTATTCGAGAGATAACTCATCTAAGCCAGAAAACAACACATGCAGTATTTGTATTGCGATCCTTTTCCAATTTTAAGACTAAAACATAATTTAGATTCATGCATAGCGAACCAACCAATCATCAGGGTTAAAATTATACAGAAGATAAATAAATAAAAATTTAATGGGAATTGTGTTCATAAAGAAGAAGCTGTTCAGGATGTGAGCATTACCGTTTCTGTTTGCGACTTCTCAGAAGCAGAGACCGTTTTTTCTGGTACTTCGGTTTCATTGTCTATAAGCACCACAGACAGACAACATTGTTTTCGGTAGTTTGGGCCATTCGCAATTCGGCCTCAAAATTATAACCAATGATTATTATTATTTTTAATTATTTTAAAATAAAAGTATAAGTCTTACTTTCTCAATAAATAAATAAGCAAGATATATATTTTCAATTTTGTGAATATAGGTAACAATTAAAACTATGTATTTTTAACAATAAATTATATCAAAACGTAAAATATTTATAATTTTAACGAATGTTGTAAGTGACTTGCTGATATGTTTCCTATAAATGCCTACTGTAATAAACTTTAAAAATAATAATGTACATTACTAATTTTCATTCTACTTTTCTTTCATACTTATTTTGTCTTCAAACAATTCAAAATAGAGTTACAAAGTGGATCATTGGATTATTGGAGTCATAATTAACCACACTTGCATATGTGACAATACAGTAACAGAGGTTACTGGTTTGTGTGACAAAATCGAAACCATAAGTGAGAAAGTGATATATATATATATATATATATATATATATATATATATATATATACACAGCAAGTGCATCAGCGGCTTTATTACAACTTCTTTGGCTGTGGGCATACCCACAATCAAAATTGAAGAAGCAGGATGCATAGGCAAATATATATTGGAGAATGGCACCATTGTACGTGAAGTCCTCTGTCA
This sequence comes from Ormosia semicastrata, assembly GCA_029884595.1. NCBI lineage: Eukaryota > Viridiplantae > Streptophyta > Magnoliopsida > Fabales > Fabaceae > Ormosia > Ormosia semicastrata. The sequence goes on along the minus strand of JAQQTO010000055.1, from coordinate 11,381,146 downwards.
AGCCTTTGATACTGTGGTATACTCTTTGAGCGTCTCCCTCCAACTGAATTTTCCATACACCCACATTCCAAGCAAAAAGGAGACCCTCCCTAGCTGCCATAAGTTCTCCTCTGTAGGTATTAACATCACCACTGACATTAGCAGAGGCAAAATCAGCATTCACCTTGTATTTGACCTCTGACTAGGAGCAGCATCATTTTGATTTCCTGATCTGGATGTCCCTCTAGCTTCTTGGAAATCAATGAGGATGGTCTCGGAGTTTTACCATTCCAAGCAGAATTTCTCTCACTCCAAACACTATACCAAATCATATCATATTCGCATATATTGTACTCATTCCATATTGTGTTGCCAATTTGCCAACATTATTCGCTTTAAAGAGCTAGCCATTATAACAATCAATTCTTAAAGTAGCACATAATGGTCCATAAACCATTGGCCATGCCTTTAGCTTTCACAAGTTTCGCGGCGTAATGGCCATTTACTACTCTTAATGCTTGCTTTTAACCTTAATAGGGGTTTGGTGATTTTATTCTTAATGGTTTTCTCTGTTTTACAAAGTTTTATAAAATTACTCTTTCTAAGATAAATTCTAATAATGTTCTTAGAATACAATTAAATACATGCTCTAGAAATAATTTCCACCTTTCATTTTAAATAAAATTTTATAAAATTTAAATCACTAATTTAAAATTAATGGTAGAGATTTATTATGAAGGGTACATCTATTGTATTCCAAAAAACATGTGATTCACAAGATGTAATTGAAAAACGACCGTTATATTTCCTCTTTTATCATTACGATCCTGTTATTCGCTTAACTAAAATATTTCAATTTTTTTTCACTTTTCTTACAAACTCATTTTGTATTTCGCGAGAATATTATAATTATATATGATTTTGATTTTCAGAATATTATAATTACATCTATTTAATATCTTTCTTACATAAATATATTATGTAAATATAATGTACATATTTGTATATTTTGGATGTACAAGAAACGTTTTCCTTATCATTATCCATCCACGATTCTGAGAATAAGTTTGAAAATTCTGATTGACCCTGTCCCTTGGCATAAAAACCAATTAGGGGAGGGGGCACCCTCATATTTCATTCTCTCTATTGGCTCCCTTCTCAGCTCTTCTCTATTCCCTTCTAATAACCCGACAAATTAAAAAAGAGAAAAAGAATGAATGGATTTTACAAACGATCCCTTCCATCACCTCCTGCAGTTGATTTCGTTTCGGACGAAGGCAAGGTCAGTGTGTGCTTCAAACCTTTCTCTGTGACTGTTAGTCACGTCATTCTTTTCTTTTGTTGAGTCTGAACTCTTAATCTACTATTCTTGGTTTGTGGTTTGGCTATGCATATGCATGTTACATTATTGTTACTGTTACGATTTACGCACATAAGATGACGTTGACTGTGTTTAATCTAATTATTTTATGAGCTGGTGGCGTTCATAAGGAGTTGATCATATCATATATTATATGAAATTAAGGTTATAAATTAATCGTCACTTTTCTTTTGCTTATCTTTTCGTGGGAACGGAAACGTCTAAATCAGTCTTGAATGTTATAATTATAATCATAACAGTAGGTTCTTAAAAGTTAAAACCATAATATTGCATTATTGCCTATAAACATCGGCAGGAAACAGAATCTTTTAATGAATGACGATTATGCATAAAGTGCAATGTCCTACGAAAAAGGCACATTACAGAAGGGCAAATAGTATGAATAACGCGTTAGTATATGAAATTGTCATAGAGAATTAGAGACATTAATCTGATATATACGGTTACAATTTGAAGCCGAAGGAGCAGATTCTCTGTTTCTTTTTGTATTTGGTTCTCAGTATACGTCTTCAAAGAAAACCAAAATGCAGAACGTAATGTAGTATTCTCTCAATCAACATTGATTTTATTAGAAGTCTCGAAAATTTGAAATTCCACAAAAAATGAAAGATTTCTTACAGATCGTTGTCAAACTTCCAAAGCGCGTCCAACTTACTTGGCCTCCAAAGACAGACTAGCATTATTTTGACTTACTTGCGTAACTTGACCAATGAATATATATAGATAGATATAGATAGAGAGAGAGAGAGAGAGAAAAGAAAAACTAATGACTAGATTTTCTTTCTCTGTGCATGAGCTTGGAATCATAAAAATTAGATTTTGATTTGATTTAAATTAAATTAATTTGATTTACATATTTTTTCTTGAAATCTAATCTAGAAATTAGGATTAGAATTAATTTATAATTTTTTTAAATTTTAAACACATTAAAAATGAATAGAAGTCATTTTGCTTTAATAATTTTATTTTATTTTATCTTTAATTAGAATATATAGAGTGCGTAAATAAATAAGGATAAAAGTATCATTCAAGTATTTAAAACTAACATCAAATTAAATCCAACAAAATTTGAGCAGATTTTCGAAAACACAAATCATAAAATAAAAATATGTCAAAATCAAATCAATTCATATTTTAAAGTGATTAAATAAAATAAAACACGCGGGGTTCCTTTTCTTTCCTTTTGGGTTGGGTTCCAAATTAGTTGTAGTTGGTGTTGGTGTTGTGGTGGTGGAATCAGCCGAGAGCTACTGATACTTGCAATTCCAATGTCCAAAGCGTCAACTTAAAGCCATGCCTTTCCTTTCAAGACTTGTCATCACTTCCGTTTAGGTTTTTCAATCAAAATCTCTCTTCTTCTTTATTTTTACTGTGTTGTGTTGTGTTGACTATTCATTCATTCTCTGCTCTATGATCAAGAGAATGGCGACGGCGGGGTTGTATCGACGCTTTCTTTCTTGTCCCCCTGCTGTCGAATTCGCTTCTTCTCGAGGCAAGGTTCGTTTCCTGTTTCCCTTTTATTTCTCACATTAATCAATCAATCCACGTTTTTTCCTTTTTCTAAAGTTTCATCACAATGCCTCTCTCTCTCTCTCATCTATGCTTATCAATGTATGTATTGTAAAGTGGGTGGCAAGGTGGTGTTTATTATCAATGAGAAATGAATGAATGAATGATAACATAGTTACCTTGTTGAGGTGTAGGAGAAAGTACTGTATGATGTTCAATTCAATGTTTGTTTATGCCAACAGTAGCTGTGCTGTTTAGATATAGGACTTGGTGCTCTTATTTGGTCTCTTTCATGTGCTGAATAGTTCTCTATTTTTTACCTACTTTTGTTTGTGCTTGAATGAATCTCAGCAACTTTTTCTTGAAGCCATTCAAAATGGAACCATGGAAGGCTTTTATAGGTTGGTTTCCTATTTTCAAACGCAATCCGAGCCTGCCTATTGTGGCCTCGCAAGCTTATCCATGGTCTTGAATGCTCTTGCCATTGATCCTGGCAGGAAATGGAAAGGTATGCTTACATTTTATTTATTTATTATTTGCTTATATGTAGATATGATTGATCACTCATACATATGATATCTTAGGACTTTTTCACTCTAGCTGATTCGTACCCCTTCTTTTCCAATCTCGTTATTAGGATCAGATCAGGTGAGGGGGTGGTGAAGCACTCATTCAATGTAATTATAAATCTTTGGTATCAATACTGTGCAATTTTTTGCTGTTGTGCTAAATCACAATTTCCCCAAGCCTTTCATTCATCTCAATTGATACCATTCTTGATAAAAAATAATGCTTTGAACTCCATATATTTTCTAGAAATATTTGTGCATTATAAGAGGAAGTTATAGCTACTCAGTTGATCTGTTGCCAACAAACTCCATTTATATATTGCTTCTTGCTTCTTTCCCCTATTTCCTTGGCCACATGTCTCCTCGATTGTGTATTCCTAACATTTTTCTGTCTTCTTCTAAAGCGGCTGCTATTTTTTTTTTTAATTCAATAGCATAATATAATATCTGCAGAAAAATAAATGCCTTTTATATATTGTGAGCTTTTAAAATCTCATAGATTTCAAATTATAATTAGAGTTTAAATGGTTGAATTAAACCAATCTAGTTTTTTGCTTCTGTTGTAAAATGTATTTACCTCTTTGGGTAATTTATCTACAGGACCTTGGAGATGGTTTGATGAATCTATGTTGGACTGTTGTGAACCTCTAGAAAAGGTCAAAGCTAGAGGCATCTCATTTGGGAAACTTGTATGTTTGGCTCATTGTGCTGGAGCAAAAATTGAAGCCTTTCATGCAAGCCATAGCAGCATTGATGATTTTCGAAAATATGTCATGAAGTGTTCAACTTCTGATGAGTGTCATGTAATCTCATCATACCACAGAGCTGCTCTCAAACAAGTCTGTGTTATGGTTTATGGAACTCTGACATAATAGGAAATACAAAAACTTTCTAGGTTTTATCATTGATTTTTTACCACCTTGCACTCTAAGTAGTTCATATAATTGTTCATTATTGAATCTGCTTCTTCCTATAAAATTTATTTTGGTAGACAATATTGATGCACATATTTGATTCTAGAAAAAAATGGTGAGAATGTTAACTAAATTTTCGTGACAGACTGGAACTGGTCACTTTTCTCCTATTGGAGGCTATCACGTTGGAGAGGACATGGCACTTATTTTGGATGTTGCACGTTTTAAGTATCCTCCCCATTGGGTCCCACTTACACTTCTTTGGGAAGGCATGAACTATGCTGATGAAGCCACTGGACAATCCAGGGGGTAAATTTTCTTGTATAAATTTTGTACTGTTTTCCATTGATCTTGTAGTCTGATTAATCCTACTTTTAGAATGTTAGTGAAGGCTGAGATCAATGACTTCAAATCCTTTTGCCCAAGGGTGGGTTTTAATCAAAAAGAAGATTTGAGTGATTTTTTATTAAATAAATTATATATCTATGACTGGACCTGGCCAATTTAAGCAATGAGGAAAATTCATGGTTTCTCTTTTCTTTACATGGTTTAAATATTGATTGCTCATCTTTTTACGTTAATTATACATGTAACTTTGCTGATTATCCTCTTCAGATTCATGCTTATATCAAGGCCTCACAGGGAACCTGGCATGCTTTATACACTGGTATTTTTCTTCCCGTTATATAGTGAGTCTAAACTTGACATTTTAGCATACAGTAAAAAATGTTGGTGTGGGTGTTAAATTGTTGAAAAGTCAATGTTATTGTGCATTATACTTCTCTGTTTTTTTTTTATAAGATGAACTTGTTCATAGGAGCAAGTTGGTTTATTTCTAGTCTGTGTGATCTTCTGGTGAGCGATTACCTTTCTTGTGAAGTGAACCACAATTTCCAATTCTGAACAGAGGATAAAGCATTTTCCTTTTTTGTAATAGACATGAATTCGTTAGTTTGTCTCTTCAAAATATACAGGGAAATTGTGGTCAGAAGATACCATGTTCGTCGTCATATTCCTATGATTACAATGTTCTATGTGCAAACATCCATTCAGATACTTTCTTTTTGTGATGTTATTTCGTTGTCAGTTGAAATGTAGATGCTAATAAGCATTTTAAAAAAGTTGAGTGAGCCAGTGAGGTGTGATTGGATATGCTTTATGTGGTAAATTCATACAGCAAGTCGAGAAGTCAATTTGCACGTTGGTCCATGTGTGCTGTTGAACATGTATCTTTTACATTGCAGTCCCCTTAATTTATCAGTCCTATGAATTCTGCAATTCTGTGAATGTAAAGCTTGTGTGAGTGTAGTGTGTTTGCAGTATGTCATGCGTGTGTTTTTTTTTTTTTTATGTTGGTCTGCATTGAATGTATCATGTACTTCTGCTGATCTTGCAGAGCTGCAAACATGAGAGTTGGATTAGTATTGCAAAATTCCTAATGGATGATGTTCCTCTTCTATTAAAATCAGAGGATGTGAAAGACGTTCATAAGGTTCTTTCAGTTATAGTCACATCGCTTCCATCTAATTTTGAGGAATTCATCAAGTGGGTCGCAGAGATCAGGAGGCGAGAGGATGCTGGTCCAAGTTTAAGTGCAGAGGAGAAAGCAAGGCTTGCTGTCAAGGTTTAATATGTTTCATCTCAACTTGTCATGATTCTCTCCAGCATTGTATGATCTACTGCAGTGTATTCATTTTACCCTCAAGAGTCTCAAGTGGTAACTTTTTTTGTTATGCAGGAAGACGTATTGAAACAAGTGCAGGAGACAGGGCTTTTCAAACATGTGGCCTCCTTTTTGTCAAATTCTTGTGGCAGGCAGTCACCAACTTCAGGTGATAGAGACACCTTACCTGACATTGCTGCAAGTGTTTGTTGCCAAGGAGCAGAAATTTTAGGTGGGAAACTTAGCTCATCGGCAGGGTATTGCTGTCAAGAAACATGTATGAAATGCTGGAAAGCTGAAGATGAGAAGCCAATAACAATGGTCTGTGGGACTGTGGTAAACGGTAACACTGAGCAAGGGGTTGATGTGCTGATTCCTTCATCTCCTAGGAAACCATGTTGCACTTGCTCTAGCCCTAGTAAGTACATTAGGATGCACCCAGCTAGCACTGATGTGCTAACAGTGCTTCTACTGTCCTTACCATCTACAACATGGGCTGGCATCAAAGATAGGCAGCTTTCAAGGGAAATAGAGGGCCTGGTTTCAATTGAAAATATTCCTACTTTGCTTCAAGAAGAGGTAGCTATCTTTCTTTTTTATTCATTAATATCAATATATTTTGGAAAATATGAAAACATGCGTTTGAGTATGAGGAAATGCTTGTGACATGACACATGCAAATTCTATACAAGACTATATTCTCCCTTTGCTGCAAGGGCGTCCAAAATGTCAGTAGCAAACCTGAATCTTGTGCCTCAGATTGGTGTACTGAGTTAGAGTTCGTTTCAAACTGCTCAACAAAAATATTTTTTTTATCATGCATGGCAGCACTCTGATTTGTGCTAATTCTACTCTATCTTCATTCTTCAACTTCAACTTATTATAAAAAAATTGCATTGCAGGTTCTGCACTTAAGACGGCAGCTACATCTTCTCAAGAGATGTCAAGAGGGTAAGGTAGATGAGGATCTTGGTGTGCCTTTCTCTTAGGATCTCCCCATTTTCTGATCAACCATATCGAGGCTGAGTCTGTAAGCCAGGATCTCGTGAATAAGGTTAATTTTTATTACAGAACCTGAACACGTTCAACTTGCTTTATGACAAGTCGAATAGTGTAGAATCACTCAAGTTGGTGACTACCTATGTACCGGCGACCGAAGAAATTTAGTATATAATTGATAGATTTTTTTTTTTTAATTTTATAAGATTCATTAGTCCTTTGACATGTCAGTCAAATTGCCTTGTTCTAGTAAGCAGCTGTTCTAAATTTCTTTCCCCTTTTATATCGCATTCTATTCACCTCTGATTTAAGAAAAGAGTATTGCAGAAGAAAAATTGAAGTTGTTAAAAAGAGAAAAATTTAAGGATAGACTTTATGTATAAAAAAATTGTATAAAAAATGTGATGCAGAAGCAAATACTATCCTTTACATCCCAGTGCAGTGTGTCTTGAGGCAAAAATGGTTATGAGCTTGTTCAAAGCTGGGGGAGAAGGTTAAACCATACCAAGAGAAAATTTGATGGATTGATACACGATAATTCTTCCAACTTTCTAAAGACTTGGTGGAGTGGTGTGTACTCCTCTTATGGTTTATAGGGCATGAAAGGAATGGCGTGATTCATCGTCAGAATCCTAAAATGTCTTCAATCGTTTTGGGCTTGTTACAAAGATACCAGATTGCAGGACCACTTCCTCAACCAACAGAAAAGTAGGTGGGTCTCTCCTTCATATTCATATAGAGTTTTCGTTGATGCATCATATTTTTAGAGGAGAATAGAGACCGTATGAGAATGATTGATAAAGAATATGATTGTAATTTTCAAGCTATGGTTTCAAAATATTGTCTTATATGTATTCTCCTCCAATACATGAGATATTGGCAATCCAGCAAACGAGTGACTCAAAAATTTAGACTCACATGAATTGAGTTTCTAATGAATCAGGATGAAAAGAGGTGATAACATGTGTTGAGCTACCTTATGCACTTAAAAGTTGGGTTCCGTTTTCAATACACCAACTACTGGTTGTTGCAACAATCAGTTCGCACCGTTGATCTTTTCAAAAAATAGATCTACGGTGCAAATTGGGTATAGGTGACCCATTCAACCAATTTTTATTTTTATTTTGCAATAAGTAAATATAAGTACAGGAAATTATACGCACAATACACATAGAAAATTTAAATCATTTTTTATAGATAATTGTATATATAAAAAAATTTATAAATTTTAATTAATAATATTTATATACACTTAGATCTGTGCACAAATCCAACAAAATTAATTTTTTAATAAATAATTATATATACAAAAAATTATACAAATTTTAACGAGCAATATATATATACTCAAATATGCATATATACCCAACCAAATATAAAAAAAAGAACAAAAAGAAACAAACTAGAAAACCGATGATTAAAATTAAAATAGGCTATTGTATGGTTGTTGTATGCTAAGCGACTCCAAAAAGTTGGGGTGTGTAGCATTGCTCTATAAGTCTAATCTTAAAAAAAAAAAGGTTAAAATCCAAGAGCTTGTTTGATTTGTTTTTTGTTTTTTTGTTTATATTTTTATTTTTAGTTAATCTATTTTTATTAATAATTAAAAAATGAAATTTTGTTTTCATTTTGTTTTCTATTTTTAGACTTTTGTATAGGAAATAATGAAAATAAGAAAAAGTTATTTTTACTATTTTCTTAACAAAAGTATGAAAACAAGAATAAAATAAAAAGCAAAATGACATTTTTATAATTATTATTAAAAATAGTTCAACTAAAAATGAAAATAAAAAACAAACTAAATAGGCCCTAAGGTAGTGTTTGGTTTGTTTCTTGTTTATATTTTCATTTAATATTTTTTATTTTTAATTATAAAAATAATACATTATTTTCATTTTGTTTCCTAAAATAAAAATAAGATAGTGTTTTTGTAATTAAAAGTGAAAATACATAAACTAAAAAATAAAAAATACACCAAATACTACCTAAATTAGGTGCATTTGGATAAGATTTAAAAAAGAAAGTGATTTTAATATAGCATAAAAATTAATGTTTTTAGAAATTTTTATGAAGAATGGAAGTTATTTGTGTTTGATTATAATTATAAAAAATACTTTTTACTTTCTTTTTCTTTTTTGTATCTCTTCTGAAACTTTTTTAAAAAGAAGTTTCGGATGTATTTGGATAAGCTCTAAAAATAATAATTTTAAGATAAAAAATATTATTTTCTCTCTCTTCAACTTTTCTAAAAGTAGGTTTTTCTTAACTTTTTATAAAAAGTAGAATTTTTTTATTCTACATATTTTAATAATTTTATTCAAATAATTAAAAAAATTATGAAATGTTTTTGAAAAAAATATTTCTCTTATAAAAAAACACAAACAAACAAACATGAGCATAATTCTTTACCAAAACACCTTTTTGCTTAAAAAAATATTTCAATTATATTTGGGAATTTTTACTTTAATTTTTATACGAAATTCAATGTAGTATAATAATTTTTTTAATAATATTAAAATTTGAAGGTTTTAATTATAGATTATAAATTATTCTAAATTTTTTGAGATATAAGTATTATTTTATTTTTAATCAAATAATTTTTTTAATTATTTTATATCTTTTTAATAATTTGATATATAAAATAATTCTTTTTAAACTATTTAAACAAAATAAATTATTTTAAAATTACTTTTCAATTAATATATTTAAATATAAAATTAATTTTATTATAATTAATTATAACAATAATTAATTATATAATAATTAATTATTAAAAAAATCAAATTTTCACAATTAATCTAAATACACATTACAACTTTAAGCTTATGATTAAAAGCTGAGAAGGGGATTATTTTTATATTCTAATTTTTAGCGTTACTGTAAAATAAATACTCAACACAATGGCTTAATTATTATTTTTGAAAAAAAAAATAAAAACAACATCAGCAAACAACTGTATCAAAACTCAAAACTTATTTGAACAGTAATAGAAATTTGACTTGATTATTTTTCGCGTTTTTTCTTTGAACTGAAAAGAAACAACTTTGATATTTTTAAATAGTATATATATATATTTTTATACCTCATTTAATATTATTTATTATATTTATATTATTTATTATTATTATTTTTAATTACACATTCTTAAAAAATATGTGTATAATATTTATACATTTAAAAAAGATGTAAAATCATTTTTTTCTGAAAAGAAAATAACATCAACGGGCAATCTACAAAGTACCACAAAAAAAAATCCACTAAACAACAATTTTCACGAAAAGGTTGACAATGTTGAGGAGTAGTTTGAAAAGAAAAAATGATCATCTTTCATTCTTAAAAAGAATGTAAATATTATTTATATATTTTTTAAAGATGTGATTATTGTATGAAAAAAATTATAAAATAAAATATGTATAATAAATAATATTAAATAACATATGAAAAGAAATATATATATTACGTAAGAATATAATGGTTGTTTAACAAGTGCTACCGTGGTTTAAGGCCAAGCTTCACAAATTCACAAGAACAAGAAAGAGTAATAGTAATAGGAGCAGTAGCTGTAATGCATGGCAAGCCCAGGTCTTTACCGCAGAGTCCTCCCTTCTCCCCCAGCTATCGAGTTCGCTTCTCCCGAAGGCAAGGTCAATATCAATAACCCCCCCATTTCATTAAAATCCCTAATTTCCCCTCTCTTGTGTGCCATGCACAGTGAATGTGATGTTGAATTGAAATTTTTTACTTTTATTTTTATGACTTTGTTTGTACAGAAGATCTTTGCTGAAGCTCTTGCTCAAGGAACCATGGAGGGCTTCTTCAAGTTAATATCTTACTATCAGACACAATCAGAGCCTGCTTATTGTGGACTTGCCACCCTTGCTGTTGTCCTCAATGCCCTTGCCATCGACCCTGGTAGGAAATGGAAAGGTATGTTTTTTCTTTCAATCCTCATTTTAATTTTATCATGTTTTAGCATGTTTGGTTTTCCTTATTTTTGGAGAAAAAATCGCTTTCCCCCCACCCCCTTTTTAAATGCTCTCTCTTATAAGCTGTTTTGAACACAAAATAAACTAATTCAAACATACTAGAACATTTCTTGAATTATTTAATGGCATAAAAGGGTAAAAGAAAAACTTGCTTAACAGGCCCTTGGAGATGGTTTGATGATTCCATGTTGGATTGCTGTGAGCCTTTGGCCAAAATTAAAGAAAAAGGCATTACATTTGGAAGAGTTGCGTGTTTGGCTCGATGTAATGGTGCTAAAGTTGAAGCTTTTCGATCAGATGAAAGCACGGTCGATGATTTTCGCAAGCGTGTGATTTCGATTTGTTCTTCTGAGGATTCTCATGTGATTGTGTCTTACCACCGGGCAGCATTCAATCAGGTGTTGTAAAGGTCATTCCTGTTATCTATTTATAACTAATAGCTTTAAATATTCTGCTGCTTCCTGCATAGCATTCTTTTAGTTGAGTTCAGTTCACAGTAAGTCCACTTCAAGGCCTGTTTCACTTTTAACAGATTTGGTAAATTGATAGATTTAAGATCTTTCATATACTAAGATTGAGATTGTTGGGTAGGTAAAGGCAATCTAAATATGTTTATAGAAATGATAGAAATTTGTCATATTGTTGGGTACCAGACTGGAACCGGCCATTTTTCACCACTTGGAGGATATCATGCTGAAAGGGATATGGTCCTCATACTGGATGTTGCTCGTTTCAAATATCCTCCTCACTGGGTTCCCCTTACCCTTCTCTGGAATGCCATGAATACCATTGATCAAGCAACTGGACATCATAGGGGGTAAGATATTTTACATTGTTAATTAAAGTGTAATAGTTAATAGTGTGTCTCATAGAATTTTGTCAAGACTACTGCCTTTACTGTTATTTCCTTCAAATATGTTGTACTTTTCCTTTGGCCGAAACTAAACATTGTTATACCTTTTGTGAGTATTGAATGATGGCAATATTTTTCTAGTCATAAGATTTTCACCTTATGTGATGTTTTCTCTTTCTACAAGTTTATAAACTTTTCAAGGAGGGTAGTTTTCTTGGCAAGCATGCTATGCTACAAAGAACTAAATTATTATTTATGCCCTAGTGTATATTCACATTAAAAAAAAGAAATCAGAAAATTAAAACTCTGGACAATGATTGTTTGTTTAAAATTAACAAAGATCATATTCAATGATTTCCAAGTTTTGGTGAATTAGGTGGATGCATCCATACATGTACATCTTCTGAATCCTTCTGTCATTCTTTTTTTTTTTGGGGAGGGGGGGAGGGGAGGATAAGTTTCATTATAGTCATGTTCTAGAACTTAATTTGTGAGGGAAAAGAGTGAAAATAAAATATCCTTACCTCATATCATAGGCATAATTATTGCATACGCTGAACTTTTGTTTATCTCTATATTCGTCCACCATATTTGTTTAATTAGTAGTTCTCTGCTGACGTAATTTGGCTTATCTTTGATAGCTATTTGAAAATTGAACTATTTGAATTTATCAGTATCATTAAAGTCTGCTAACTGTTTGGATGAAAAGGTCATGATTTTATGAACTCTTTTAGTTTTTGGAGCCAGTTCAACAAATGTTGTTGCCCTCCATTTACATTTGGAAATTTGTATTTCAGGTACATGATTATTTCAAGGCTTAACAGGGCACCGTCAATACTTTATACGGTGGTACTGTATTGCTAGTTGATTCTTTGTCAAACCATTGGAGAACATAGATAACATAAAGTTTCTAAATTCAAATTTTAAATAGAGGGAAAAGTAATCTGACTCACTGTAAAACTATAATGGCAAAGTCAAGTAGAAGATAATTTTTCTCCTGCAATTATATTGGACAACAAGAAGTCTTAGCCCTCCATAGATCTTATTAAAGGTATGGAGTGTCATTTGGATGTCTAATTGGGATCCTGCCCAGTTGGCTTGAGAGTATGCTGAATTTTATATAAGCTTCATCTCTATACCCCCCCCCCCAAAGGAACTGTCATGGTTGAAAATTTGTATTATTATAATTTAACCAGAAATTTTATATTTTGAATCTTCAATTGTTTATTTTGTTTATGTTTCAGGCAAATCATCTGTCTTTGTAGATTATAGTAATACTTAACTTAAGACTATCTGCAGAGTTGTAGACATGAAGGTTGGAACAGTGTTGCCAAATTCTTAACTGAAGACGTCCCTCTCCTTCTAAAGTCAGAGGATTTAAAAGACATTCAAGAAGTACTCTCTGTTGTATTTAAATCTCTCCTAGTGAATTGAGAGGATTAATCACATGGGTTGCTGAAGTTCGCAGGCAAGAAGATGGGACTCTCACATTGAGTGAGGAGGAGAGTGGAAGGCTAGCTATCAAGGTTTTGGAACTTTTTTCCTTTTCCTTTTTGGTAAAAAGAATTTCACTCTTGAATTTGATAAACGTCTCATTTGCATAATCAGAGACGTCATCTCATTGAAGAAAATCCAATAAATCAAGAATCATAATGTTTGAGAGCTTTGAAATTTCAGGCAGACATACTGGAACAGATTCGTACAACTGCACTCTTCAAACACGTGACCAGTTGGCTGGATTCAGAATGTTCTTATTGCGATACTATTGCAAACCTTGGTGACAAAGATATGTTACCTGCACTTGCTGCAAGTATTTGTTGCCAAGGGGCAGATCTTTTGGCTGGTTGTGGTAGGCTAGGTTTGTCAGGTGCAAAATGCTGTAGTCAAATAGATGTAAAGCATCTGAATGTTGATAGTGAAAATCCAGTAACATTGGTTTCTGGAACTGTTACAACTGGTGGCAGTGAACAAGGAGTTGACGTGTTGGTCCCTTCCTCTCAAAGGGAGCTGAGTAGGTTGTGTCTTTCTAATGAAGGTCACTGCATTGGAATGCATCCATCTACTGCGGATGTCTTAACGGTGCTTTTATTGGCCTTGCCCTTGCGTACATGGTCAGGCATTAAAGAAGAAAAGCTGCGTGTGGAAGTTACGAGTCTTCTAAAAACTGAAAATCTCCCTCCCTTACTTCAGGAAGAGGTAATGTCCAATTATTTAGGACCCTTTTTCAGTTTTTTTCTTTAAATATAAAATTTGAAAATTACTAAAAAGTAACTCTTGATAAAAATATCGACAACAAAGGAACAAAATGTGGCTATTTTTCCTTCATGGTAGATGTTTTATATGGAGTTCATTTTTAGTAATTTTCCCTATAAATTTCTCATGCCCTTAATTAAAGGGTAAATTACACTTTACCTCTTTGAAATTTTGATCCAAATCAATTTTAGTACACCAAGTTTAAAACAACATTTTAATTCATCAAGTTTCAAAAATATACACTTCACTGAACCCCCTTGAAGATTCAGAAATGCTGGAATTGTTCATAATGTAGTTAAAGCTGACAATGGAAAGGTCATTTGCCATGTCTTCCCCCCCAAAAAAAAAAAAATCAGCAACAGAGTACTTAGTTTTTTTTTTTTCAATGCTCTAATTTCTATTGGTTACAACGGAATTCATAACATATTGCACTTTTTTTTTCTTAATTTACAGTTTATGCCAAAACTACCACTAAACAAGAACTTACTCTAAATGGTTTTATTGAAAATTTGGTTTTTGATAGAGTATAATGGAGTTGATTGATTCTGTAACTGACCCACCTATTGAGATAAGACTTAGTGGTTATTTGTTGTTGCTACTATGCACAAAACTCACAGTCACTCCTACTAGCATGTTTTAGAAGACAAATCTCTCTGCATCCTGGTAAATTCTATGAATTTAGGTGAGAAAAATGGTTACTTCCAGTGTTTTTGAGTATTCAATTGGCAGTAGTGTATGCTTTTGAACTTAATGGGTGTAAATCCTAGGATTTTAAATTTGGTGCACTAAAGTTGATTTAGGAACAAAATTCAAGGGGTAGAACGTAGTTTACGCTTAATTAAATAAATCTGCATGAATAAGTCCCTTCTATGAAATCATATAGTTTATAATTATGCGTTTATAGCCATCGAAATCTCCATCATGGAGTTGATACCATGGGTTAAAGACTCTCACAGTGACAATTTATGACTGACAATTGAAGAGAAATTTGTGGTTTGGGGAAAATATTATTATAATACTTAAATGTAGTGGCTCGAGCTGATAAGTTAGTGATACTTACTAGTCATTTGTGAAACAGGTTATATTCTTGCGAGAGCAACTCTATTTTCTCATGGCTGATACTGGTGCTCCTTCTTCTTGATGACACTCATGGTTTTGGATTATGTAACGGGTTCCTACAGTACGATTACATTAGACACTATTTGAGCATCAGGCATGCCATTGAACTTGGGATCAATGCATTGTGCGCATTGCAGTGGCTCAGTCTGTCATGTTGGACATTTTATGTAACTCTAGTTTTACCTTTGTGCAAGTAATTTGGACTATACAAAGTAATTGCGTACAGATTGAAAGAATAACATGCTGATTGCAGAAAATGTTGTTGGAAGATGAGCATAATCAATGGAGTGTAGTGAATGGGTTGAAGGACCTGACTATCTTGGGCGTTTCATGTGATACAAGGTGTATACTGTTCTTCTTTGATGTTATCCATTTGGATAATTAATCACGAGATATTAACATAATAAATTTTATCTGCTTGATTTCCTCACTTCTACTTGTGATCTAATTATAATCAGTGAATAGGTCATTATGCATGGCTATGTCATTTTGCATTTGATCAAAACCATTTTCTTGCCCATTGAAATGATTCATTGCCTTCAATCACATGATCATTTTGTCAGCTGTTATGTTGCATGCTATCTTAACAATGTATCAAAGATGAATGTAGTAGTTCCTGATAAGTGATAACAGCGTTTGCCGAAGGTAGTTGTTCCTTTCAACGGCTATTATAACTCCATCATTGTTGCATGCTATCTTATCTTAAAATATAAAATTCTCTGGCCAGCAAATTTTGTTCATAGAAGAAGCATGGTAGCAATATGAGCTGGGGGTTGGCAATTAGAGACATGGCATGAATACGTAAACAGTTTTAATATTCTTATTATTAATAGTGTATACATATCTTTTTATACTTTTTTAATATTATTCATCATATTTATTTTTTTTTTATAATTTTTTCTTATTAAATTGGACATCCTTAAAAAGGATGTCAATAGTGCATATATCCTTAAAAGGGATGTATAATGATTTTTTTTCATACTTAAATAATTCATAAGGAGCTGATGAAGACATGAAGGAAGTCTATCCTGAGTGACAGGCTGTTTGTCCATGTTTCATGGATTACAACCACAGTTTATACAATGTGCCTATTTTGTTGTTATAATCCTAGAGTAATGGGTCATACTCAATTCAAGAGGGCCATTTATCAATCACAAGAGAGATGGCAAGAGGTGTGGACCAGAAATTAAGGACGGTGGAAGTGGCCAGAGGGAAAGGGAAGGAGGTTTTGCAGAGGACTGACACTGATTTTCCAAGTACGAACTTAACTCATTAGTTTCACCACTGGCCTAATCCCCAACATGCTTGGCAAGTTTTGTGGCACTAAATTCTGCATTTCTTTTCCTCCCTTCGAAATTGTTAGATTTGTTCATGCATATTCCCTTTCTCTTAATGTGGTCTCAATTTTTATATCAGATGATTGTCATGATGTGTCATAAGAACGCAAGTGATAATCGTATCAGTTACATAACAACTAGGATGATATCATGAATAAGTACCATTTTAATCTCTCTTATTTCACCTATCCAACTTGTTTTCAGAGAAATAATAGTCCAACCTAATTGAATCACAATGATGCATGTTTTTCATTTTATGGAAAATGCAATAATGCATGTTAGCACTAGCATTTAAATAAAATTTTTTGAAATGAGTTTTTGTATAATTTTAAAATAGTTTTTATACTCCAAAAATAAAAAAGATTCATATTTAAAATTTTAGCCTTCATTTTTAAAAGGAGTAACAAAACGGTGTTAATTGAAGTTGGTTCACTTGGTCGCTTGAGTTCTCTCTTATTGGTGGCCGGTGGGTTAGCTGGAAATCTCATGTAAATACTTGTTTAGAGCTATCACGATCTTGAATTGGAACAATCATCTTCTCATCCTAAATTTTTTTGTCATAGGAAAAAAAGAACTAAAGGGTATTGTTGATCACAAAACGCACATGAACAACGTTTTCTTGGTTTTTCGCTAAAGATGTTTCTTTAACCTCACACTCTCCCACCAATCAGCAAAACCCTTCTTATATTACTAAGTATATAATTAGGTTTCGTTGATATTTTTGTCCCAAACATCATTGATTTACATCTCTGCATGTCAGTGTCACTTCGGATATAATTAACAATTTTATGTAACGGTAAAAGGAAAAAAACAAAAATAATTAATAAACTTGTTAAAAATCATTTACCATTTTCTTCTGTTTATATAATTTGTATCTCTTCACTCTGAATGTATATTTTTTTGTTTCCGTAAATATACTAAAAGTCTCTTTATTTTATTTTTTGCTGGAATACTAAACAATTTTTATTAAAAATGAAATGAGAATAAGAAAATAAAATTGTTTTGGTTGAATGACGTGTCATATAGCAAAGTTCAAATATGAAAATTACTAGCCACTACATTTTGTTTATATGAAATTTTTACCCAAAAAAAAGTGTTAAATTCATTGTTACATTTTAATCTGATGCATCACTCAGTTTTTATTATTTGGTTTTTACAATAATTAATTTTCACATATCATGAAAAAAATATAATTTTTCTGATATGGGGAAAAATATAAATTGTTATTATAAAGAATGACTATTATATTGATATTTCTGTCATTAACTTTAACCTTTAGAAAGAAATAGGCATATTTTATAATAAATTTTTATTTTTGAAAGATAACTTATAATTTAGAAAGACAATCTTTTGCTTTCTTTTTTGGATTTGAATCTTTTGCTTTCTTAGTTGTTTTATTCTTATCACTTTCTCCAATCTTTAAAGATTATAATTTTTGTGAACCTGAAAAAAATACAGATTAGATTTTGTGGTATCTATATTTTTTTTTTCATTCAGCTTGCACATTTATTAACTTTCCAAACCTAGAATTTCTTCTCTCTGGCATTTATTATCTTCATCTGCCCTTACTTAAAAGAAACCTTCAAATAAAATGAAAAGTTTTATATTCTCATAATGAATCAATTTAATACTTTTTTACTTAATTGGAGAAAGTATTAAATATTTTTTTAAAAAAATTATTTAATATATTTATTTTTCAATTTAATATTTTGATATTTTAAATAATTAAGAATATATTAGTTCTCAAATTTCAAATAAAATACAAGTGGCATAGTGATTGATCCTAAAGCTAAAACGACCGCGTGAATGACATTTAAGTGATGCTAGAGCCAAGGGACAAAACGAGGCATCGAAATGGCCATTAATAGAGTTAGTCGCTTTGGCCATCAGCATCAGCCAGCTTCTTTCTCTTTTTCCTACAGAGTACAGACAACATATCGCTTTTCTTTACTGCATATTATATACTTACTTGTAACCAACATAATAATTTCTCGTAAATTCTTCAACAGTGACAACCATAATACTTGTTTAAGGATAGACGGCAACCTCAATTAAAATAAAGTAATATTCAATTCTCTTTATATATATATATATATATATATTAGTATTTTGACAATTTTCTTACTTTCTTATGAACATTACTTGAAGATATTAAACAAATCAATCAATAATTAATAATCAACATCTTATCTCACTTGATTAACCTTTCGTTCATAATAATAATATGACTTAAGTTTAAATTCTAAAATCTTCTATTAGCAAACGATTTATCCTCGGTGAAGTTAATAATTTATTTTAACTTTAAAATGAGAAAAATATCCCCTCACCCCTTTCAATAGTCAACCACATTTTCCTTATCCTCAAATTTAACCCCTTAACCTTTTTTCAGCTAAAAAACAATCAAAATCAACCACATTTTCCTTGATCCTATCTATAATTCAATCCACATGCTGCAGCCTCAGTTTCATGTTTGGATATAAGCGCCAGCTAGTCTTCCCATATCTTCTCTCTCCACTTCTCTGGGTTAGCTATATGGTTCCCTCTCCCCTCTCCCAACAGAAAGGACAGACACACAACGAAACTGGTCCCAGGGATTTTAATTGGTCTACCCAGTACCTGATATTGACGTAGTTTTGGCCTTTTTCTCAGTCCTCACTTCCCTGCTTGCTAGACCCTCCTCTACTTTTGCCTATAAAAAGGCATAGTTTGTAACAGCTTGTGCAACTCAGAAGCATATATAGAAAAAAAAAAGTATCTTTCTGAATGCAGAGGGAGATGGAAGGGGGAGAGAGCTGTCATCCTCTGTTGAGAGGAGGTGGGAGAAGAGAAAAAGGTTACAGCCATGGGTTATCATCCAGTCAGATGCATGTAATGGCTGCCATATGTGAGACCCTCTTGCCTGCCCTGCCATTGGACACCCTGAACAAGGAAAACCCAGAAGATAATGGCTTTTCAGCCTTATACAGAACCTCTGGTTCTCAGGCCCCATTTCCTGATGAGGTGATTTTTCCTACACAATCTATATATTCTCAGTCTATTTCTTCATAGGTTGACATGCAGGGCTTTTTTTTATGATCCCATGCTTAGCCACTTTGGTTTGATCGTTTTCATTTGATTCAAGAGAAATTCTACAATACCCTAAGGCGTAAGTATACCACTGTGATATGACATAAAATATGATTAACGTAGTTATATAATCATTACGATATATGTCACGTCAATTATACTATTAATTAATGTGATATAAAATATAATACTTAGACTACATTTGGTACATCGTATAAAGAACACATGATAGTATAAGTTAATATTATCAGGTTTTATTTAATATTTGGTGCATTTAACTGATAGTATAATAAAATCAGGTTAAGCCATTTTATCTTATTCTAAGGTGATAACTCTATTCCATCTTTTAGTACATGATAAGACATGATAGGATTTCTATTCCAATCTTATTCTAATTTTATTTTTATTACTCTTCTCCTTGCCGCCACTTCGCCGCCACCACCACCGCCGCCGCCGCCACCACCACTACCACCCCCCACCACCACCACCACCACCACCGCCGCCGCCGCCACTACATCGTCATTGTTGTCGTCGCCGCCACTACCACCGCCATCGCCGCCACCATCGCCACCACCACCGCCACCACCACCACTACCACCTTCCCCATCACCACCGCAGCCGCCGCCACCCCCCACCACCACCACCACCATCACCACTACCATCACCACCACCGCCACCACCGCCACCACCACAACCATAAGGCTTTATTATTATTTTTTTTAATTATTTTAATTTTTATGCTAAAGAATATTTTGGTCTTAAAAGAAAATATTATACAATCAACTAATTTATCCTTTTGTTATCAAACAAAAGATAAGATTATGTCTTATCCTATTAATTATACTATCATACTTTTATACTATCCAGGATTATGTCTTATTCTATTAATTATACTATCATTTATACTATCCTATTATCTTATCTTATACTATATTATCATGTGCACCAAATATAGTTTTAATTACATCATCATTACGGTATATGTCACATCAGCTGCAGTACTAGTACCACTTAGGGGCACTACCTTGATTCAATACTTTATTCTTCCATAAAAACGAAAGAAAAAAGGACCTTGCCTTGGATAAAAGGTATCTATATCAATACAATTCATTGGTTTTTTTCTCACTCTCTTCAAATGAAAATCAGGCTGCAGAGCTCTTGTTCAAGAGAGGTATACCAGAAGCATTGCTCTTGGTGAGCCGTGTTCTGCAGATTCTGTCTTTCAGATTGGGGACATTGTTGCTTTGTGGAAGTCTTTGCTTGGACTGGAAGTGGCCTATCATTCACAAGTTCTCTGAGATATCCTTGGAGAAGAGAGAAGAAATCCTCAAGAAATGGTCAAGGGAAAAGCGTTGGGTACCTCTTCGGATAGTGATTGTTCTGATCAAACTAGTTTGCTTTTATAATTTCTTCTCAAGGGTAATGCTTCTCATCCATTTTAAGCTTTCAATATATAGTTGAAATCGCAGAGCAGTATTGCATTTTCTTAATTGGCATTGCTCCCCATAAACCTATCATTCTATCAACCTATCAACAACAGTTAATAATGATAACTTGGGATATAAGGGCACACAAACTCTTGGTAAGAGGACATTATGTTTTCATAATTACTTGAAAAACTGTTCATAACATATTTGTCTATTAGACTATGAGAAATATTCAAAATTTATGATTCCCGTGTTGGTCTTAACATGTCAAACATGAGGATTTTGAATTTCTCATATATCTCATACCTGAATATCTTTATAAATAGGTTTCTTAATGCTTGAGAATGTTCACTTGGTTTCTTTCTAATTTTTGAAAAATGCTCAATCTAAGGAGGTCAACTATTTTTATTTTTGTTGCTTTCTAATCTCCTTGCAAGAATTAGCTTTTACCCTTCATCCCTTTTTCCCCTCTTGTTTTGCATTTTCACCTTACTCCAATTGCTGCAGACCGATGAAAATGGGCATAATCCCGTTTGGAAAGCAATTGGGTACAAAGTGGACACCAGGGAAAAGTTGACACGAAAGAAGAGGCCTCTCCAGGAGGGATTAATAGAGACTATGTACGAAACTGATTCTACTTTAATCCAATCCCTCACTGAAAAAGGCCTTGAAGTCACTGAAGATCTAGAGCAGAACATGTACAAGATCAAGTGTGATGTTGTCATTGTTGGTTCTGGTTGTGGTGGAGGAGTTGCAGCTGCAGTTCTTGCAAGCTCAGGTCAGAAAGTAATCGTCCTAGAGAAAGGAGAGTATTTTGTTTCTGATGATTATTCTTCCCTGGAAGGTCCATCCATGAACGAGCAATACGAATCAGGTGGAATTTTTCTAAGTCTAGATGGCAAGATGATGATCTTGGCTGGCTCAACAGTGGGTGGAGGCTCTGCTATAAACTGGTCTGCATGCATCAGAACACCTGATTCTGTTCTCAGGGAATGGTCTGAAAAATATAAAATCCCACTCTTTGCAAGCTCTAATTATAAATCTGCCATGGATTCAGTATGCAGAAGGATTGGTGTGACAGAGAAATGTGCGAAGGAAAGCTTTCAAAATCAAATTCTTCGAGAAGGATGCGAGAAAATTGGTTTAAAAGTAGAGTCAGTTGCAATAAATTCTTCAGCAGATCACTATTGTGGTTCATGCTGTTATGGTTGTAGAACAGGAGATAAAAAGGGCACTGACTCTACTTGGTTGGTTGATGCTGTAGGCAATGGTGCAGTGATCCTCACAGGATGTAAAGCTGAGAAATTCATATTGAAAGATGGAAAGAAAGGACTAAAGACAAAGAAATGCCAAGGAGTGATTGCTGCAGCAACTTGGAGGAGTAAGGTAACAAAGAAACTCCAAATCGAATCCAAGGTAACTATTTCAGCATGTGGCTCTCTCTCCACACCTCCTCTCATGATTTCTAGTGGACTGCAAAATCCAAACATAGGAAGGAACCTCCATCTCCACCCTGTTCAATTTGCTTGGGGGTACTTCCCAGAAGACATGACAAGCTTAAGTGGTAGTAACTATGAGGGAGGAATCATAACTTCGATTCACAAGGTATTTGCTGAGGATTCCACGCCACGAATCATCATAGAAGCACCTGCTCTAGGACCTGCATCATTTTCAGCATTGCTTCCCTGGGTTTCAGGTCTTGACATGAAAGACAGGATGGTGAAGTATGCAAGAACTGCTAACCTTTTTGCATTGGTAAGAGACCAGGGATCAGGAGAAGTAAGGGCTGAAGGCAGAGTTTCTTACAGACTTGATCAATTGGACAAAGAAAACCTGAGAATTGGATTAAGGAAGGCCTTGAGGATTTTGGTTGCAGCAGGAGCTGTAGAAGTGGGCACTTACAGGAGTGATGGCCAAAGAATCAAATGCAGAGGGATCAAAGAGGAAGATTTAGAAGAGTTTCTAGACACAGCCACTGTGGTTGGGGGCCCAAGGTCTAGGAGTGAAGTCTGGACCGTGTTTACTACTGCACATCAGATGACAAGTTGCAGAATGGGTGCCACTGAAGAAGAAGGTGCACTTGATGAGAATGGAGAGAGTTGGGAAGCAAAAGGCTTGTTTGTGTGTGATGGAAGCGTTTTACCCAGTGCAGTAGGTGTCAACCCCATGGTAACCATCCAATCCACAGCATACTGTATTGCCAGTAAGATTGCAGAATCATTGAAGAAAGAAAAGCAGAGCTTGAATAATTAAGTTGTATTATTTCACTGTAAGCATCTATATGTACTTTATCTCTTTCCTTTCATTTAAATCCAGGGTTCTAAATTGCGGTCCGCATCACCTGATGCGGCCGCAATATTGCCGTTGCGGGCCGTGCCGCAACGGCATCAGACCGCAATTGCGGTGTGAACAAAAATCACGTAAAACGGCCGCAACGGAATGTGTTGCGGCCAGCAACGGAACGGTGTTACGACCGCAACGGACCGCAACAAGTGCTCCGTTTTTTCTCACTCAAATCAAGCATGTCAGAACTCAGCACGGAAAAGAAAAAGAAGAAGATTCTCAGCCCAATAATTTCATCAACAGTATAAAGGAGAAAACAATCAGACAACATCACAACAAAGTGATCAGCTTTGATTCACGGACTCACCTTTCACAAGCTTTGTTGAAAACTTGAAGACAGAGATCTCTCATTCTCGGCCGAAAACCATCTCCACTCGGACCACTCCAGCCGCTCCCATCTTCCGGATCTCGATCACGGACTGTCTTGCTCCGGCGCTCAGCAGTGAGCTCATCTCTCCCATCCCGCTTTTAATTTCTGTGTTTGCTGTTTGGTCTCGTGAAATTTGGGAGGTTGGGGTTGGGTTGGGCCGTTGGGGTTGGATTTGTGTTATTGTGTGAGATTTGGGAGGCATGGGTGAGAGTGAGACCGTGAGATGCTTGAGTGATACCGACGAACCGCAGAGGGTGGGTCGCGGGCCGAGAGGGAAGGTGGTCGTGGACGTGGTCGTGGGAGGCGCGGGCGGTGATCCGCGAACCGAGAAGAGGTGGGTCATGGGTGGATCGGATATGGGAAGCAGAGAGGAAGAAGGGAAACCTAGAGAGGGGATGAGGGAGGAGAGAGTCTGCGAGGCCGAGAGAGGGGATGAGGGAGCCGGGACGAGAGAGCCGGGAGACCGAGAGAGAGGGACGACGAGGGAGCCGGGAGACCGAGAGAGAGACGAGGGAGCTGGAGGAGCATCCTGCTCCCGCCAACGAGACCGAGAGAGAGAGGGAGATTTTGGGAAAATTTTGGGGATTTAGGGCGGAGAAGCTTTGAGCTTCAGATAGGTGATTGGGTGGGGTTGGGAAAATGGGTTATTTGGGTTAGGTTTGGGGGCGAGAAAGGGGGAAATTAGGGGGAAATTAGGAAAAAAATTTGAGAAAAATAATGGGAAAAATTGGATAAAAATTAGGGAAGTGAAAAATTGAGGAAAAATTGAGGAAGTGAGAAATTAAATAAAATTGGGAAAATGAGATATTGGAAAAAATTGTGAGAAAATTGAATTTTTTATAATAGTGTGAAAATTAAATTAAGAATAGTTATAATTAATTAATAGATTATATTAAGAGTTTAAAATTAAAGTTAATTATTGATGAAGTATTAGGAATAGTGATAATTAATTTAATTACTTAATTATTTGTTTAAAAAATATAATTAGTGGTATATATTAAGGGTTTAAACTTTGAAGTTAAAGTTAATTATTGATTGTTAATTGAAGTATTAGTAATAGTGATAATTAAGTTAATTATTGATAATTGTTATAATTTATTTTTATAAACAGTATTATAAAATTTAAACAATGCCGCCAAGAGAAGAATTTCCTATAGGAAGATTGGAGGGTGCTCAAGTGATGATATTGGATGGCATTTCTAATCGAAACAACATCACATGTAAACTTTGTGGAAAAGTAATAAAGGGTGGCATTACAAGATTGAAGCAACACATAGCGCATTATAAAGGACAAGTAGCAGGTTGTCCTAGAGTCAACACATTTGTCAGAGAGAATATGATGAAACTCCTCATGGATGGGAAAGCAAAAAAAAAATGATTCTAAAAAAAGAAAAGAAGAATTTGAAGAAGGCTTAAGGGTAAATGTTGAAGAGGAAGACATGGAAGACCATATTAATGAACAAATCAAGCTAGCTACACAGAGAGCATTAGATCACAACATGAATGGGAAGACGGACAACAATTCGAGCAACAAATGGATCGGAAATATATATGAAGAAGGTGGAAGCTCTCATGCGAGTGTTAGTGAAGTCGAGGAAGGCCACAAGATATTTCTCTTGCTTTGAGGTCTACTGAGATGTTAATCTTGTGAGAAGTAAAAGCGTGAAGCAACCAAAAGTTACCGGGTGGTTGGATGAAAACACTAAGAAAAACGCTTGGAGCAACTGTAAGCAGGTTCTTAATTTATGAGCGTTTGCCTATGAATTTAGTGATTCTCCTTGGTTGCATGCTTTGATTGTTGAAGCAGCTGAAGTAGGCAAAGGAGTTAAGTGTCCAACTCCTTATGAAGTTTCAGATGTGTATCTGGAAGTTGAATATAAAAAATGCAAGAATGGATAAATACACTAAAGGGTACCTGGAAAGAAAGAGGAGTCACAATAATGTGTGATGGTTGGACTGATAGTATAAACCATACACATATTATGAATTTTCTTGTTTATTGCAGCAGTGGGACAATTTTCCTAAAATCATTGATGCTTCTGTGTTGATACTAGAAATACTGATTATTACTTCCAGGTTGACAAAGTTGTAGATGAAGTTGGAGAAGAATATGTAGTCCAAGTGGTTACAGATAATGAAAAAGCACTAAAAGCAGCTGGAAAAAATTGATGGAAAAAAGACCACATCCGTATTGGTTGCATGCTGACATTTCCTCACTGCTTTGGATCTTTGCTTGGAGGATATAGGGAAAAAGCAAAATGTGAAGAAACTATTGAATGATGCAAAGACAAAGGACAACTTTCATCTATAACCACATATGGACAAAATTTGATGAAGAAATACACCGGAGGTAGAGAAATTGTCCGTCTGGCATAACTCGATTTGCAACACAGCTTCTTGCACTTCAAGCTATTATGAAGCAAAAGCAAGGTTTAAGAAACATGTTCAACTCGGAAGAATTTAGAAGATCTAAGTTTGGGAAAGAGAAAAAAGGACCAAAGATTGAAGCAAGAAAAATAGTTTTGAGCAATGAATTCGGAGTAAGGTGTTGATCTATTGAAAGTATTTGAACCTATTGTAAAAGTCTTAAGGTCACAGGTCGACGGTGACGTGAAGCCAACAATGGGTTTTCTTTATGAAGCCATAGATCGAGCCAAACAATCTATCCAACAAAATTCTCGATATCATACAAGATATAATGAAATAATAGACCAGTCATGCATTCTCGATCTTCATTCTCCAGGTCGTCAATAATTGATATAATTTATAGTTTTTTGTTTTAATATAAAATTTTACTCTCGTGCCTTTATGTATAATAATTGATTAATTTTTTTAGGTTATTTTCTTAACCCACAATTTCAATATGGAGTTGAACATGGATCTGATGTTTATAAAGAAACTTTTGATGGAACCAGTAACGTCATCATCAAATTAGAAAGAAACATAGATGATCAAATTAAAGCTTTGAATCAGTGTTAGTAAATAATGTTTATATTTAAATCTTATAAAATTATAATTAAATATTATATATTTACTTATTAACATATTATATTGTGTTATACAAATTGATGATTTTTAGGGAAAAACGTGAATCATTTGGCACACCACAAGCTCAAAGAGCTTGGGCTAGAATGAATCCAGGTAAAATATTTTTTTCTCTTTTTTGTACAAGTAAATATATTTAAAATTTATTTATATTTTATATGACAAATAATTATTCATTATGTTTGGTCATTTAAATAGTGAATGGTGGTTGATATTTGGATCATGTGCTCAACTTCAACGTGTGGCAATAAAAGTTCTTAGTCAAACAACTTCAGGAAATTGTGAGAGAAATTGGAGCACATTCAAATACATTCACACAAAGACAAGGAATAGACTCAAGTACAAAAAGCTACAAAAACTTGTCTTCACATATTACAATATGAAGTTGAAAATGAGACATGAAGAAAGGAGAAGTCAAGAAGAAATTGAAGCTAATTTCAATCCAATTAATCTTGACTACATATTTCAAGAAGAAGATCCATTATCTCCTTGATTGAAGAAAGGGAAGGCCTGTATTAGATGGAATACAAAATTCAGAATGGTTGCCTAGAATTGATACCGATGATGAAGATATGGAAGTGGTGATGATGATGATGCAGTTCGATGAAAATAGTGGTGGTTTAAGTCCTCCTAGTAACAACAGTGGTAATGGTGGTGCTGATGCAGAAGCTGAAAAAAGTGATGATAATGATGAAGAGGATGATGAATATAGGCAAAATGATCCATATCAGGAGATTCCATATAATCGTCGTGACAAAAGCCTAATGATTGATATGACTACATCTAGGCCAGATATGGTTCCTTCCTGATCATTCATTTGGTGATAGCGAAGAGGTGGATCACGATCAGTAGAGGAAGAAGGCAACAAAATGTTACACTAGAAGATTCTTCCTCTTCAAGCATTGCACAAAGTTTTGGTGACTTTGGTCTTGGTGAATCATCTCGAGTAGTCGGGGTATTATCCACCATCTTATCAGTATCCTTATTTCAAAGGCATATGATCAATATACTGGTAGTAATCAACCTCCACCATACCACCAATCTTCAATGAACTATCAAGATCCTTATCATCAACAATCAAGTAGTGGATTTTTTGATTATGTCTTTGGACAAGGAGACATGCAAGGTGATAGCCAAAATGAAAGTGGAGGCTATGATCATCCACGCCATTCTACCATGTGGTAATAATTATCATGTAAGTTCTATTTATATTGTCTTTGAGTTTTTAATTTATTTATTTATTTACTTACTTATTTATTATTTTAAATTTAATAATTTACTTTATTATTTTCTTTTTTAAGTGAGATTTAGTTTATTATTTGTGAGTTGCTAGTAAAAAGGATTCTTATAATACTTATAAATATTTAAGATATTAATTATGAGTTTATATCATGTTTTCTTTTGCGTTGAAATCATGCATCTTAATAGTAGCATTGTTCCTTGCATACTTGGTGACGTGATTAAAGTTGCGAGAGTAATTATGTTCTTCTAACTGAGTTAATTTTTTTTATCAATGACTCAGAAAAAATTATGACATGTGAAATTTATTTGAAACTTATTTAAGTTGATATATTGTTTAGTTTTTTACTCTCTTATATTTATATATGCCCAAATAAAATTTTAAAAGACTTATTAATAATTATTATAACAATAATTATGTTATTTTGGTTATAAATTCAATTTCAGTTATTCTTTAAAATAGTACAAAATCTTATCAAATGAGTAAAAACTTATAAAACATTATAAATAAAGAAATATGAATAATTATAATAATTATAGATTTTTTTTTACATTTTGTGCAAGTTTTTAAAAAAATCACACCGCAATAACCGCAATCCGCATCGCAAAATGCATGCAATACCAACCCGCAATGCATGAATAGCAATGGTGACATGGACCGCAACCGCAATTTAAAACCATGTTTAAATCCAACATTTGATCCAGGCTATACTGGCATTGTTAGCGATGACAAAATGAACTTCATGTAATTGTTGTGTCCACGTATACTATGTACGACTTAATAAAATAATGTTATCATGTGTTCTTATGGTTTATATAAATTCCAAGTTCTATCAAAGAGCACATGCACCATATGCAGAAAGCAGGAGAGAAATGTCTGGTTGAGCTTCACACATCCAGTATCGTGTGAGTGAGCTTGTTTGGCCAACATATCAGCACCAAATACCATATAAAACTAGATTTCCTCATAAGAAATTATTACGAACTTAATGCTCCAAGCCAATCAAAATATCTCATGTGACATTGTGACACATTAAATTTGTAACGTTAGATCAACTTTAAAATGGAATTTAAACTATAGCTCCAGTCATATGCAGACCACAGAAACGATGTCCTTGTGCTTATGAATTATACAAGCAGCTCTCGAGCGATAGGAGTGCCCCACCGCTGGAGCACCTCACACACAAGGCACATCCTTGCACATTCAAGCTGAGATATGCCAGAGCAGACCACCTCACAGCACTTCCCATTATACAAAAGGAAGAAAAGGAAATTGAAATGCAAGAGACAAACACAATATTAAACTACCATACTAACATATTCAAAATTGAAAATGCCAATTCAAAGGCTATAGGTTTAGGCTCCTTAAGGAGCCAACCGAACCAACAGAAAGAAAGTGTTTCCATGAAATTTGCAGTAAGAGAACTCAACCAAGAATAATCATTAAGAGAACG
This sequence comes from Ormosia semicastrata, assembly GCA_029884595.1. NCBI lineage: Eukaryota > Viridiplantae > Streptophyta > Magnoliopsida > Fabales > Fabaceae > Ormosia > Ormosia semicastrata. The sequence goes on along the minus strand of JAQQTO010000055.1, from coordinate 11,351,640 downwards.
GTATTAATACTTGGCAGGGTTCTAAATTGCGGTCCGCATCACCTGATGCGGCCGCAATAACACGCAGATCGACTTGGTGAACAAAAATCACGTAAAACGGCCGCAGAATGAATTGTTGCGGCTAATGTTACGACCGTTAACGGACCGCAGCACATGCAAGGTGCTCCGTTTCTCTCACTCAAATCAAGCATGTCGAACTCAAAGACGGAAAAGAAAAAGAAGAAGATTCTCACCCCAATAATTTCATCAACGGTATAAAGGAGAAAACAATCGACAACATCACAACAAAGTGATCAGCTTTGATTCACGGACTCACCTTTCACAAGCTTTGTTGAAAACTTGAAGACAGAGATCTCTCATTCTCGCTGAAAACCATCTCCACTCGGACCACTCCAGTGCCAGTCTCCATCTTCCAGATCTCAGATCACGGACTGTCTTGCTCCCGCTCCGCAGTGAGCTCATCTCTCCCATCCCAGTTTAATTTCTTGTTTGGTCTCGTGAAATTTGGGAGGTTGGGGTTGGGGTTGGGCCGTTGGGGTTGGATTTGTGTTATTGTGTGAGATTTGGGAGGCAGAGAGGGGGGCGGTGGGTGAGAGTGAGACCGTGAGATGCTGAGAGTGATACTGACGAACCAGAGAGGGTGGGTCGCAGGGAAGGTGGTCGTGGACGTGGTCGTGGGAGGCGCGGGCGGTGATCCGCGAACCGCAGAGGGTGGGTCATGGGTGGATCGGATATGGGAAGCAGAGAGGAAGAAGGAAACCTAGAGAGGGATGAGGGAGGAGAGAGTCTGCGAGACCGAGAGAGGGATGAGGAGCCGGACGAGAGAGCCGGGAGACCGAGAGAGGACGAGGGAGCCGGGAGACCGAGAGAGAGGACGAGGGAGGCGGAGGAGCATCCTGCTCGCCAACCCGACCGAGAGAGAGTATGGGAGATTTTGGGAAAATTTTGGGGATTTAGGGCGCAGGCTTTGAGCCAGTATAGGTGATTGGGTGGGGTTGGGAAAATGGGTTATTTGGGTTAGGTTTGGGGGCGAGAGAAAGGCAAATTAGGGGGAAATTAGGAAAAAAAATTTGAGAAAAATAATGGGAAAAATTGGATAAAAATTAGGGAAGTGAAAAATTGAGGAAAAATTGAGGAAGTGAGAAATTAAATAAAATTGGGAAAATGAGATATTGGAAAAAATTGTGAGAAAATTGAATTTTTTTATAATAGTGTGAAAATTAAATTAAGAATAGTTATAATTAATTAATAGATTATATTAAGAGTTTAAAATTAAAGTTAATTATTGATGAAGTATTAGGAATAGTGATAATTAATTTAATTACTTAATTATTTGTTTAAAAAATATAATTAGTGGTATATATTAAGGGTTTAAACTTTGAAGTTAAAGTTAATTATTGATTGTTAATTGAAGTATTAGTAATAGTGATAATTAAGTTAATTATTGATAATTGTTATAATTTATTTTTATAAACAGTATTATAAAATTTAAACAATGCCGCCAAGAGAAAGAATTTCCTATAGGAAGATTGGAGGGTGCTCCAAGTGATGATATTGGATGGCATTTCTGAACAGTTGTACTTGGAAATCGAAACAACATCACATGTAAACTTTGTGGAAAAGTAATAAAGGGTGGCATTACAAGATTGAAGCAACACATAGCGCATTATAAAGGACAAGTAGCAGGTTGTCCTAGAGTCAACACATTTGTCAGAGAGAATATGATGAAACTCCTCATGGATGGGAAAGCAAAAAAAAATGATTCTAAAAAAAGAAAAGAAGAATTTGAAGAAGGCTTAAGGGTAAATGTTGAAGAGGAAGACATGGAAGACCATATTAATGAACAAATCAAGCTAGCTACACAGGAGAGCATTAGATCACAACATGAATGGGAAGACAGACAACAATTCAGGCAACAAATAGGGGGATCGGGAAATATATATGAAGAAGGTGGAAGCTCTCATGCGAGTGTTAGTGAAGTCAGAAGGCCACAAGATATTTCTGCTGCTTTGAGGTCTACAGATGTTAATCTTGTGAGAAGTAAAAGCGTGAAGCAACCAAAAGTTACTGGTGGTTGGATGAAAACACTAAGAAAAACGCTTGGAGCAGCTGTAAGCAGGTTCTTAATTTATGAGCGTTTGCCTATGAATTTAGCTGATTCTCCTTGGTTGCATGCTTTGATTGTTGAAGCAAAGTAGGCAAAGGAGTTAAGTGTCCAACTCCTTATGAAGTTTCAGATGTGTATCTGGAAGTTGAATATAAAAAAATGCAAGAATGGATAAATACACTAAAGGGTACCTGGAAAGAAAGAGGAGTCACAATAATGTGTGATGGTTGGACTGATAGTATAAACCATACACATATTATGAATTTTCTTGTTTACTGCAGCAGTGGGACAATTTTCCTAAAATCTATTGATGCTTCTGGTGTTGATACTAGAAATACAGATTATTACTTCCAGTTGCTTGACAAAGTTGTAATGAAGTTGGAGAAGAATATGTAGTCCAAGTGGTTACAGATAATGAAAAAGCACTAAAAGCAGCTGGAAAAAAATTGATGGAAAAAAGACCACATCAGTATTGTTAGTGCATGCATGCTACTTTCACATTTGGATCTTTGCTTGGAGGATATAGGGAAAAAGCAAAATGTGAAGAAACTATTGAATGATGCAAAGACAAGTTGACAACTTTCATCTATAACCACATATGACAAGAATTTGATGAAGAAATACACCGAGGTAGAGAAATTGTCCGTCCGCATAACTCGATTTGTAACACAGCTCTTGCACTTCAAGCTATTATGAAGCAAAAGCAAGGTTTAAGAAACATGTTCAACTCAAGAATTTAGAAGATCTAAGTTTGGGAAAGAGAAAAAAGGACCAAATTTGAAGCAAGAAAAATAGTTTTGAGCAATGAATTCTCGAGTAAGGCGTTGATCTACAAAGTATTTGAACCTATTGTAAAAGTCTTAAGGTTTATCGACTCATGGTGACGTGAAGCCAACAATGGGTTTTCTTTATGAAGCCATAGATCGAGCCAAACAATCTATCCAACAAAATTCTCGATATCATACAAGATATAATGAAATAATAGACCATTTGAGATTCATGCATTCTGATCTTCATTCTGCAGTAGCGTCAATAATTGATATAATTTATAGTTTTTTGTTTTAATATAAAATTTTACTCTCAATGTATAATAATTGATTAATTTTTTTTAGGTTATTTTCTTAACCCACAATTTCAATATGGAGTTGAACATGGATCTGATGTTTATAAAGAAACTTTTGATGGAACTAGTAGCGTCATCATCAAATTAGAAAGAAACATAGATGATCAAATTAAAGCTTTGAATCAGGTTAGTAAATAATGTTTATATTTAAATCTTATAAAATTATAATTAAATATTATATATTTACTTATTAACATATTATATTGTGTTATACATTGATGATTTTTAGGGAAAAACGTGAATCATTTGTTTGAGCTTGGGCTAGAATGAATCCAGGTAAAATATTTTTTTCTCTTTTTTGTACAAGTAAATATATTTAAAATTTATTTATATTTTATATGACAAATAATTATTCATTATGTTTGGTCATTTAAATAGTAATGGTGGTTGATATTTGGATCACGTGTTCTCAACTTCAACGTGTGGCAATAAAAGTTCTTAGTCAAACAACTTCACTACAAATTGTGAGAGAAATTGGAGCACATTCAGCTACATTCACACAAAGACAAGGAATAGACTCAAGTACAAAAAGCTACAAAACTTGTCTTCACATATTACAATATGAAGTGAAAATGAGACATGAAGAAAGGAGAAGTCAAGAAGAAATTGAAGCTAATTTCAATCCAATTAATCTTGACTACATATTTCAAGAAGAAGATCCATTATCTCCTTGGATTGAAGAAAGGGAAGGCCCTCTATTAGATGGAATACAAAATTCAATGGTTGCCTAGAATTGATACATTGATGATGAAGATATGGAAGTTTGGTGATGATGATGATCAGTTCGATGAAAATAGTGGTGGTTTAAGTCCTCCTAGTAACAATAAGTGGTAATGGTGGTGCCGATGCGTAAGTGAAAAAAGTGATGATAATGATGAAGAGGATGATGAATATAGGCAAAATGATCCATATCGGAGATTCCATATAATCGTCGTGACAAAAGCCTAATGATTGATATGACTACATCTAGGCCGATATGGTTCCTTCGATCATTCATTTGGTGATAAAGAAGAGGTGGATCACAGTCTAGTAGAGGAAGAAGGCAACAAAATGTTACACTAGAAGATTCTTCCTCTTCAAGCATTGCACAAAGTTTTGGTGACTTTGGTCTTGGTGAATCATCTCAGAGTAGTCAGGGGTATTATCCACCATCTTATCAGTATCCTTATTTCAGTGCATATGATCAATATACTGGTAGTAATCAACCTCCACCATACCACCAATCTTCAATGAACTATCAAGATCCTTATCATCAACAATCAAGTAGTGGATTTTTTGATTATGTCTTTGGACAAGGAGACATGCAAGGTGATAGCCAAAATGAAAGTGAGGCTATGATCATCCACGCCATTCTACCATGTGGTAATAATTATCATGTAAGTTCTATTTATATTGTCTTTGAGTTTTAATTTATTTATTTATTTACTTACTTATTTATTATTTTAAATTTAATAATTTACTTTATTATTTTCTTTTTTAAGTGAGATTTAGTTTATTATTTGTGAGTTGCTAGTAAAAAGGATTCTTATAATACTTATAAATATTTAAGATATTAATTATGAGTTTATATCATGTTTTCTTTTGCGTGAAATCATGCATCTTAATAGTAGCATTGTTCCTTGCATACTTGGTGACGTGATTAAAGTTGCGGGTAATTATGTTCTTCTAACTGAGTTAATTTTTTTTATCAATGACTCAGTGTAAAAATTATGACATGTGAAATTTATTTGAAACTTATTTAAGTTGATATATTGTTTAGTTTTTTACTCTCTTATATTTATATATGCCCAAATAAAATTTTAAAAGACTTATTAATAATTATTATAACAATAATTATGTTATTTTGGTTATAAATTCAATTTCAGGTTATTCTTTAAAATAGTACAAAATCTTATCAAATGAGTAAAAACTTATAAAACATTATAAATAAAGAAATATGAATAATTATAATAATTATAGATTTTTTTTTACATTTTGTGCAAGTTTTTAAAAAATCACACCGCATGATAATCGCAATCCGCGTCGCAATGGCCTTGCATAATTGAGAATCTTCAAGAATAATCATTAAGAGAACCGCATTTTAAAACCATGATACTTGGAATTGTAAGGGGAGAAGTGAAATAGCAATTATGTGCATGAACCCAAACGAACTAATGCGTGAAGCACTTCCTTATTGAAAAAGCTTTGATAACCACTACAGCCTCAATAAGAACTTCTCTTGCTTCAAGTCCGCCCTCGTCAATGTGAATTCTCAGATGAACCACAACTGAGAAAATAAGTTTAAAATGAAAAGAATAATGCTGTAACTAAGCTGATTTGTAAAATTTGAACAAAAGCAACCAATCATTCAAGTCACTGATCCTTGCCCTTCATTTTTTAAGAGCATTAAAGATGTCTCCATTACTAGTTCAGTACAATGACTTCACGCTCTTGGTGTATTGATGCACCCTAACTTTTTAAGAGCCTTGAAGACATCTCCATCACACTAACATCGTTGGTTACCCCTTCCCATAGATCTCACACCCCACATCCCACCCCCAATCATAACCTTCCCCCATCCACACACACCTCCACCGCCACCGTACTCCCCTATCCCTTAACTTCCTTCCATCCACAGTTCCACACACCATACTTGCATGTTATATTTATCAATTTCAAATTTCCCATTCCCCTCCATTCTACATAAAAAAGAATAAAATAAATTCATTTACAGGCTATGTTTGCACAATGTCAATGACCTCACTCCTCTCCCTTATTCCTTCACTATTCATTTACAGGCTATCTTGGGCCTTCCATGTGATACTAGGTGTATACTATTCTTCTTTGATGTTTCGCATTTGGATAATTAATCACAAGAGATTAATATAAATAAATTATCTTCTTGGTTTCCTCACTTCCACTGGTGCTCTAATTATAATCAGTGTATAGGTGATTATGCATGGCTATATCATTTTGCATTTGATCAACACCATTTTCTTGCCCATTGAAATGATTCATTGCCTTCAATCACGTGGTCATTTTGTCAGCTTGTTATGTTGCATGCTATCTCAACAATGTATCAAAGATGAATGTAGTACTTACTGATAAGTAATAACTACGTTTGCTGAATGTAGTAATTCATTTCAACGGCTATTATATATAACTCCATCATTGTTGCATGCTATCTTATCTTAAAATATAGAATTCTCTGGCCAAATTTTGTTCATAGAAGAAGCATGGTAGCAATATGCGCTAGGGGTTGGCAATTGCAGACACGACATGAATGCCTAAATAGTTCATTTGGAGCTGAAGTTGACATGAACTAAGCCTATCCTGAGTGACAGGCTGTTTTTGTCCATGTTCTTTCATGAATTACAACCACAGTTTATGCAATGTGCCTATTTTGTGATGGTGTTTTGTCGGAAACTTTTGTTTTTACAATCCTAGAGTAATGGGTCATACTCAATTCAAGAGGGCCATTTATCAATCACAAGAGGGATGGTAAGAGGTGTGGACCAGAAATTAAGGACGGTGGAAGTGGCCAGAGGGAAAGGGAAGGAGGTTTTGCAGAGGACTGACACTGATTTTTTAAGTACGAACTTAACTTGAGAACTGTTCAGTATTAGTTTCACCACTGGCCTAATCCCCAACATGCTTGGCAAGTTTTGTGGCACTAAATTCTGCATTTCTTTTCCTGCTGCCCTAAATTGTTAAATTTGTTCATTCATATTCCTTTTTTTTTTTCTTAATGCGGTCTCAATTTTCGTATCAGAAAATTGTCATGATGTGTCATAAGAACACAAGTGATAATTCACTCTCACATTCTCCTACTTTCTTCGATTCCCATGTTTTTCAAAAACATTCCCCAAGAATAATAAATACTAAACAAATATGTTTTTGAATTTATTCATAAATAATATTCTTAATTATAACATTACTGAGACTATCATTCTTGAAAATTTAATTTTATACCTTGAAACAAATACTCCTTGGATGATATCAGGAAAATATGGAAAATAATTAATTTCTTAACATATTCTCTTAATAATTTTCTTAATTATTAAATAAAAAATATTAAATATTTTTTATGTTCTCAAGATATTAATTATATTTAATTTTTTATTTAATATTTTTTTATTAAATAGTAAGAAAATTATTAGAAAGACACTTTAGAAATGTAATAAAACTCTGAAAATATATCATTTTAATCTCTCTTATTTCACCTATCCAACTTGTTTTCAGAGAAATAATAGACCAACCGTTTTTTTTTTGGTACATAGACCAACCTACTTAAATTATAATGATGCATCTTTTTCATTTTGTAGAAAACGCAATAATGCATGTTGATCACAAAAAAGCAAATGAGCATCGTTTTCTTGGTTTTTTTCATTAAAGACATTTTCTAAACCTCACACTCACCAATCAAACAGCAAAACCCTTCTTACATTACTTAGGTCTTTAGGTTACGTTGATATTTTTGTGCCAAACATCATTGATTTACATCCTATATGTTTGCGCCACTTATAATATAATTAACAATAATATGTAAGCATAAATGGAAAAAAATAATTAATGAACTTGTAAAAAATCATTTATCATTTTTTTCTGTTTAGATAATTTGCATCTCTTCATTCTGATTTTTTTTTTTTTGTTTCTGTAAATGTACTCAAAGTCTCTTTTATTTTATTTGTTTCTGTCAATATACTCATATATAGCCTATATTTTTTTATGGAATACTAAACCATTTTTATTAAAAATGAAATGAGAATAAGAAAATAAAATTGTTTTGGTTGAATGACGTGTCATATATCAAAGTTCAAGAAATACGAAAATTACTACCCACTGCATTTTGTTGATATGAAATTTTACTAAAAAAAAAGTGTTATATTCATTATTACATTACTCTGATGCATCGCTCAGTTTTTATTATCTGATATTTACAATAATCACTTTCACATGATATCATGAAAAATATAATTTTTTTTGTTCTGGGAGAAAATATAATTTTTTATTATAAAGAATGGATATTATATTTATTTTTTTTTTGGTAAAACTATTATATTGATATTTCTGTCGTTAACTTTAAGCTTTAGAAAGAAATAGGCATATTTAATAATATTAATTTTTTTTTTTTAAAGATAACTTATAATTTAGAAAGACCAAATGTTTTGCTTTCTTTTTTGGATTCGAATCTTTTGCTTTCTGATTTGTTTTATTCTTCTCACTTTCTCCATTCTTTAAAGATTAATTTTTGTGAAGCAGAAAAAATACAGATGATATTTTATGGTATTTATATTTTTTTATTATTTTCATTCAACTTGCACATTTATTAACTTTCCAAACTATAAACTTTTTCTCTTTCGCATTTATTATCTTCATCATCCCAAGAAACGGTCAAATAAAATGAAAATTTTTATATTCTCATAATGAATCAATTTAATACCATTTTCACTTAATTGAAGAAAATATTAAATATTTTATTTTAAAAAAATTATTTAATATATTTATTTTTAATTTAATATTTTACTCCTCTCCAATTTAAAATAACTTTCAATTTAAAAATTTTAATTATTTTAATTTATCTATCACATTAGAATATCAAAGAGATATTAATTTTTTTTTTTGAATTTTATCTTTATCCCAAGCTATCCTTATTATATATGCTAATAACAAAATGTATTTATTAATTTCATTTTTTTAAAATATCTTAATTAGTAAAATCTTATCTCTCTTTTTTTATTAAATTCATTTCATTTTTTTAAAAATAGTGTTAACGAAAAGAGATAAAATCAATGAAGTAAGTGAATATATAAATAGAATTACAATTTTAATAAAAATATAATTTTATCAAATTAACTTATTTTTTATTATTATCAAAATTATTTAATAATTTTTTAATTATGTAAATTCTAAATTGACAACTATTTTGAACCAAAAAAGTATATTTTAAATAATTAAGAAGATATTATTTCTCAAATTTCAAATAAAATACAAGTGTCACAGTGATTGATCCTAAAGCTAAAACGACCACGTGAAGATTTTAGTGATGATAGAGCCTAGAGACAAAACGAGGCACCGAAGTGGCCAATAATGGAGTTCGTTGCTTTGGCCATCAGCATCAGCCAGCTTTTTCTCTTTTTTTTCCTACAGAGTACAGACAACGGACCCCTTTTCTTTGCTGCCTATCATATACTTACTTATAACCAACATAATAATTTCTCGTAAATTTTTTAACAGTGACAACCAAAGTACTTGTTTAAGGATAGAAGGCAATCTCAATTAAAATAAAGAAATATTCAATTCTCTTTTTATATATATATATAATATTAGTCTTTTGACTATTTTCTTACTTAGTATTTCTTATGAACATTACTTAAGATATTAAACAAGTCAATCAACAATCAATAAACAAAAGAGTTAGCCATTTGGTAAACTTTTTGTTCATTACTGTATAACTTAGGTTTGAATCTTAGATTTCTTTTTAATAAGTGAACTATACTTTTATTATAAATTTTCACTAAAATTGATGGTTTCTCTCACCTTAAACTTTTTTTCAAACAAAATAAATAAATAATCAACCACATTTTCCTTGATCCTCAAATTCAATCCACATGCTGCAGCCTGCAGCCTCAGTTTTTTCTTTTCATGTTAAATTCTTCTTTTCATGTTAAACAGCTAAAAAAAAAAAATAAAAAAATCAATAATCAACCACATTTTCCTTGATCCTCAAATTCAATCCACATGCTGCAGTCTCAGTTTCATGTTTGGATGAGCCCTAGCTAGTCTTCCCATATCTTCTCTCCCCACTTCTCTTCTCTTCTCTGCTATATGGTTCCCTCTCCCCTCTCCCACTTTCCTAGCCAGAAAGGACAGACACACAACAAAACTGGTCCCAGGGATTTTAATTGGTCTGCCCAGTACCTGATATTGAGTATTGACAGAGTTTTGGCCTTTTTCTCAGTCCTCACTTCCCTGCTTGCTGGACCGTCCTCTACTTTTGCCTATAAAAAGGCATAGTTTGTAAAAGCTTGTGCAACTCAGAAACATATATAGAAGAAAAAGTATCTTTCTGAATGCATTGAGAGATGGAAGGGGGAGAGAGCTGTCATCCTCTGTTGAGAGGAGGTAGGAGAAGAGAGAAAGGTTACAGCCATGGGTTATCATCCAGTCAGATGCATGTAATGGCTGCCATATGTGAGACCCTCTTGCCTGCCCTGCCATTGGACACCCTGAACAAGGAAAACCCAGAAGACAATGGCCTTTCAGCCTTATACAGAACCTCTGGTTCTCAGGCCCCTTTTCCTGATGAGGTGATTTTTCCTACACAATCTATATATTCTCAGTCTATTTCTTCATAGGTTGACATGCAGGGTTTTTTTTTTTATGATCCCATGCTTAGCCACTTTGGTTTGATGTTTGCATTTGATTCAAGAGAAATTCTACAATACCCCAAAGGGGTAATTATACCATTAGGTGATGTGATATAAAATATAATTAACTCAATTATATAATCATTGCGATTTATATCACATCAATTATATCATTAAGTAATGCGACATAAAATATAATTAACTTAGTTACATAATCATTACGGTATATGTCACATCAATTGGGTAAAAATAACACTTAGGGGCACGTAGTGTTACCTTGATTCAATACTTTATTCCTCCATAGAAAAGAGAGAAAAAAGGGCCTTGCTTTGGATAAAAGGTATCTCTATCAATACAATTCATTGGTTTTTTTTCACTCTCTTCAAATGAAAATCAGGCTGCAGAGCTCTTGTTCAAGAGAGGTATACCAGAAGCATTGTTCTTGGTGAGCCGTGTTCTGCAGATTCTGTCCTTCAGATTGGGGACATTGTTGCTTTGTGGAAGTCTTTGCTTGGACTGGAAGAGGCCTTTCATTCACAAGTTCTCTGAGATTTCCTTGGAGAAGAGAGAAGAAATCCTCCAGAAATGGTCAAGGGAAAAGCGTTGGGTGCCCCTACGAGTAGTGTTTGTTCTGATCAAACTAGTTTGCTTCTACAATTTCTTCTCAAGGGTAATGCTTCTCACCTATTTTAAGCTTTCAATATATAGTTGAAATCACAGAGCAATATTGCATCTTTCTTAATTGGCATTGCTCCACATATACCTATCATTCTATCAAGCTATCAACAACAGTTAATAATGATAACTTGGGATATAAGGGCACACAAGCTCTTGGTAAGAGGACATTATGATTTCATAATTACTTGAAAAACTGTTCATAACATATTTGTCTATTAGACAATGAGAAATATTCAAAATTTATGATTCCCGTGTTGGTCTTAACATGTCAAACATGAGGATATTGAATTTCTCATATATCTCATACCTGAATATCTTTATAAATAGGTTTCTTAATGCTTGAGAATGTTCACTTGGTTTCTTTCTAATTTTTGAAAAATGCTCAATCTAAGGAGGTCAACTAATGCTCAATCTAAGGAGGTCAACTATTTTAATTTTTGTTTCTTTCTAATTTCCTTGCAAGAATTAGCTTTTACCTTTCATCCCTTTTTCCCCTCTTGTTTTGCATTTTCACCTTACTCCAATTGCTGCAGACTGATGAAAATGGGCATAATCCCGTTTGGAAAGCAATTGGGTACAAAGTGGACACCAGGGAAAAGTTGACACGAAAGGAGAGGCCTCTCCAGGAGGGATTAATAGAGACTATGTACGAAACTGATTCTACTTTAATCCAATCCCTCACTGAAAAAGGCCTTGAAGTCACTGAAGATCTAGAGGAGAACATGTACAAGATCAAGTGTGATGTTGTCATTGTTGGTTCTGGTTGTGGTGGAGGAGTTGCAGCTGCAGTTCTTGCAAACTCAGGTCAGAAAGTAATCGTCCTAGAGAAAGGAGAGTATTTTGTTTCTGATGATTATTCTTCCCTGGAAGGTCCATCCATGAACGAGCAATACGAATCAGGTGGAATTTTGCCAAGTCTCGATGGCAAAATGATGATCCTGGCTGGCTCAACAGTGGGTGGAGGCTCTGCTATAAACTGGTCTGCATGCATCAGAACACCTGATTCTGTTCTCAGGGAATGGTCTGAAAAATATAAAATCCCACTCTTTGCAAGCTCTAATTATAAATCTGCCATGGATTCAGTATGCAGAAGGATTGGTGTGACAGAGAAATGCACGAAGGAAAGCTTTCAAAATCAAATTCTTCGAGAAGGATGCGAGAAAATTGGTTTAAAAGTAGAGTCAGTGGCAATAAATTCTTCAGCAGATCACTATTGTGGTTCATGCTGTTATGGTTGTAGAACAGGAGATAAAAAGGGCACTGACTCTACTTGGTTGGTTGATGCTGTGGGCAATGGTGCAGTGATCCTCACAGGATGTAAAGCTGAGAAATTCATATTGAAAGATGGAAAGAATGGACTAAAGACAAAGAAATGCCAGGGAGTGATTGCTGCAGCAACTTGGAGGAGTAAGGTAACAAAGAAACTCCAAATCGAATCCAAGGTAACTATTTCAGCATGTGGCTCTCTCTCCACACCTCCTCTCATGATTTCTAGTGGACTGCAAAATCCAAACATAGGAAGGAACCTCCATCTCCACCCTGTTCAATTTGCTTGGGGGTACTTCCCAGAAGACATGACAAGCTTAAGTGGTAGTAACTATGAGGGAGGAATCATAACTTCGATTCACAAGGTATTTGCTGAGGATTCCACGCCACGAATCATCATAGAAGCACCTGCTCTAGGACCTGCATCATTTTCAGCATTGCTTCCCTGGGTTTCAGGTCTTGACATGAAAGACAGGATGGTGAAGTATGCAAGAACTGCTAACCTTTTTGCATTGGTAAGAGACCAGGGATCAGGAGAAGTACGGGCTGAGGGCAGAGTTTCTTACAGACTTGATCAATTGGACAAAGAAAACCTGAGAATCGGATTAAGGAAGGCCTTGAGGATTTTGGTTGCAGCAGGAGCTGTAGAAGTGGGCACTTACAGGAGTGATGGCCAAAGAATCAAATGCAAAGGGATCAAGGAGGAAAATTTAGAAGAGTTTCTAGACACAGCCACTGTGGCTGGGGGGCTAAGGTCTAGGAGTGAAGTCTGGACCGTGTTTACTACTGCACATCAGATGACAAGTTGCAGAATGGGTGCCACTGAAGAAGAAGGTGCACTTGATGAGAATGGAGAGAGTTGGGAAGCAAAAGGCTTGTTTGTGTGTGATGGAAGCGTTTTACCCAGTGCAGTAGGTGTCAACCCCATGGTAACCATCCAATCCACAGCATACTGTATTGCCAGTAAGATTGCAGAATCATTGAAGAAAGAAAAGCAGAGCTTGAATAATTAAGTTGTATTATTTCATTGTAAGCATCTATATGTACTTCCTCTCTTTCCTTTCATTTAAATCCAACATTTGATCCAGGCTATACTGGTATTGTTAGCGATGACAAAATGAACTTCATGTAATTGTTGTGTCCACGTATACTATGTAGGACTTAATAAAATAATGTTATCATGTGTTCTTATGGTTTATATAAATTCCAAGTTCTATCAAAGAGCACAGGCACCATATGCAGAAAGCAGGAGAGTAATGTCTGGTTGAGCTTCACACATCCAATATCGTGTGAATGAGCTTGTTAGGCCAACATATCAGCACCAAATACCATATAAAACTAGATTTCCTCATAGGAAATTATTACGTACTTAATGCACCAAGCTATCAAAATATCTCATGTGACATTGTGACATATTAAATTTGTAACATTAGATCAACTTTAAAATGAAAATTAAACCTTGGGTATTGCACTCCGAATATGTATGAATCTCTTTAATTATACCTCCAGTCATATGGAGACCATAGAAACGATGTCCTTGTGCTTATGAATTATACAAGCAGCTCTCGAGCGATAGAGTGCCCCACCGCTGGAGCACCTCACACACAAGGCACATCCTTGCACATTCAAGCTGAGATATGCCAGAGCAGACCACCTCACAACACTTCCCATTATACAAAAGGACGAAAAGGAAATTGAAATGCAAGAGACAAACACAATATTAAACTACCATACAAATATATTCAAATTTGAAAATACCAGTTTAAAGGCTATAGGTCTAGTCTCCTTAAGGAGCCAACAGAACCAACAGAAAGAAAGTGTTTCCATGAAATCTGCAGTAAGAGAACTCAACCAGGAATAATCAGTAAGAGAACGGTATCAATACTTGGAATTGTATGAGGAGAAGCGAAATAGCAATTATGTCCATGAACCCAAACGAACTAATGCGTGAAGCACTTCCTTATTGAAAAAGCTTTGATAACCACTACAGCCTCAATAAGAACTTTTCTTGCTTCAATTCCCCCCTCGTCAATGTGAATTCTCAGATGAACCACAACTGAGAAAATAAATTTAAAATGAAAAGAATAATGCTGTAACTAAACTGATTTGTAAAATTTAAACAAAAGCAACCAATCATTTGTAGGCTGCTTTCACTGCTTTGTGAGCGGCATCATCTAAATCTTCAGCTGTTATTAATGTCATACCACTTTCCTGTTGAACCAATTAATGATCATTAACATAATAACCATCGAAAAAATTCATTTTTCCATTTTTAATAGGATAGGTTGATAAATCTAGCATTTACCTTCAAAATTCTTTTTCCTTGATCAACATTGGTGCCTTCAAGACGAACTACTACTGGTACTTTTAGTGCAACCTTGAAAACACAGCAAACAGAAGTTAATGCTAGTATAAGATCAGGATAAAATTTAATTCCTATTCTTTTTTTTTTTTTAAGGATGAGAGGAATAATACTAGGTCCACATATCTCCCTCTTCATCTCTATTTTTTTTTTTAAAAAAAAAGCAAGTACCAAGATTTAATTCCACATCATAGACCAAAAATCTTGTCAACCAATCAATTTAAATATTATAAGATATCAAATATAAAGAATTTACATTTTCTTAATGACATATAAAGTCTTCTAATATCAAACAGTTGCAAATAAAATCATCATCCAAAACTGCTCATGAGCATTAGAAAACAAGTTATTTAGCACAGAGAAAGATCCTCTTCAATGTCAAGCATGTGATGAGCCAAAGGATAAAACGGTTTTCAATGGAACAACTTTACTAACCTGTTTTGCAGCATTGACAATTCCACTTGCTATAACATCACACTTCATTATACCACCAAATATGTTAACCAAAATTGCCTTCACTTTATCATCAGCGGTCAATATTTTAAATGCCTCAACCACCTACTTTATGTAATAGTAATAAAAATGAATAAAAACATCATAATATGGAGATTATTTAAGATAATATCTAGCAACAACTAAACAATGTTTTGTAATATAATCTTTTAGGAGAAAAGATCAGGTTAATGCACCAGCAGATTACAAACTGATTTGATAAAGGATAAAATAGGAGCAGTTAGCTTGATTATAACAGTGGAGCTAAACCAAAATCACAACAGGAGCAATAGAAGCAACCCTAACTTTAAAACATTACCTGGCCTTCAGAGGCATTCCCACCTACATCCAAAAAATTAGCAGGAGTACCCCCATGCAATTTAATTATATCCATTGTGGCCATTGCTAACCCTGCTCCGTTCACCATACAGCCAATTTCTCCATCTAACCCAATATAATTTAAATCCGCCTTTGCAGCAGCCACCTGTCCAAAGATAAAAGGTTCAAATAATGTCAGACATACTGTTAGGACCCAATTGCAAGGTATGGGACTTGAGTCCCACATAGGAAGTATGGGATTCTAATGTGGGGTTGGTATGGCTTTGGGCTTTCCCCCCACAATGGCTAGCATTTATAGTGTGGTTTTCCTAAGATTCATATCAATTGGTATCAGAGCCTTCCACCATGTCTCTCAATTGCAAATGGTTGGCACAGGTGGTGACGCCGTCATTTCAGTGTTCGCACAGGACTAGACAAAGGGCTAGTGCACAACTAGCCTGCGTGGGCGCTAGGGCTGCAGAGCATGGTGGAATGTTAGGACTCAATTGCAAAGTACAGAACTTGAGTCCCACTCCCACATTGGAAGTATAGGATTCTGATGTAGGATTTATATGGCTTTGGGCTCTCCCACCACAATGCCTAACTTTTGCAGTGTGGTTCTCCCAAGGTTCGTATCACATACCCAATGAAATGAAAGAAAGAAAGAATGTAGAACATATGGGCTTGATTATGAGACACAAATAAATAATGTGAAATATGGTATTGCCATATGACATCTCATTGTCACTCCATAGTTATATCATATGCACAATCATCAAGAATATACAAACATGAAAACTATCAGATAATAAAAGAAATGTAACATATCAAAAAAAAAGAAAAAAAAAATGTAAGAAGCCTCTAGCTTAAGTGGTAAAGATGGAGTTGAGGTTGGGGCTCATGTACTTGATTCCCATGTAAAACATACACAAACACAAAAAAGAAACTGAAGTAAACCTCTCGACGATCATCTTGCGTTGTGTCATGGAGAGCAAATATATCTTTATGACGATATGCAGCATTATCATCAAAGTTCAACTTAGCATCAGCAGCCACCAATTGGTTATCAGCAGTCTCTGCAATGGGATTGATCTGTTGAAGTTAATCAACAGTTATTTTAGACATTATTCATAAAATATATATATGTACAAAGTGCACAACTAAGACTTGCATATGCTTACTTCCAAAAGAGTGCAGTCACATTCACAAAAAAGTTTATACAAATTCTTCACTTGTTCAATTGATTTATTTCTATCTGCGACTTTGGGAGCCAAACCATCAACAACCTTGGCAGCATCTTCATCGGTAATGCCTTCAAAAACATCAACAGGTACCTACTAGAAAGAAGGAGTGCATCAGGTATCTTGCAAAGCAAATATACTGCTTCAATGAAAATTTTAAACAACACAAGAAATGCCAAGAATAACAAACCTTTACAATCATGTCTGGGAATTTCTCTGCTAGGTCTTCAATGCTGGTTCCTCCCTTTCTACACGCAATTATAAGCTGCAATATCATAAAATATAAAGGAATTGTGATAAATAACATAACTATTTATTGTTTAAGTTTAAAGAAAACATACTAAAATAGGAAACTTACTGGACCAGCCGTCTTACGATCTAGAGTTATAGCAAAGTACATCTCATTCACAAGTGACAGTTTTTCACACAAGTAAACCTGTATAAAATAGACAATTGGGTGTCAAACAATAAACTCTTCCATAAGCAATATACCCCTCTTTGTGTATAATTATACATAAATGCAGTGAATAATACCAATTTAAAACAAAATAGCAGTCATCATTACGTAGGTTGTGCTCCCCAAATTTGTATCAATTGAAAAGTAACAGTGTTAAAAAGTTGAGAAACATAAACTACGAGTTATTGCATGAAGTACTTGTAATATCCAATTGACATGAAATTTTATGTGTTATCAATACAACAACACTTATAAAATCTAATGGAAGAATATTACCAAACAGCACAACTGGATAATAAGTTGCAAGTGTAACAGTTGATTGAAGTTAAAATTAAAAATTAAAAAAAAATCCTGTTCACCAGTCAAACCACCCAATTCACACTGGATCACCAGTTCAACTGCCAGGTCACACTGGTTCAAATGCAGAAACCAATCCATTAATTGAACTGGATTGGTTTGGTGGCCAGTTCACCAGTCCAACTAGCCAGGCCTGTCCAGTTCCAATAACTAAACCGTGAAGTATCAATTGGAAGCACCAATTTATCCTCATGTAAGTTTTCACACACATCTTATACATAAGAAACAAGATCTACAATACATTCAATAAAGAGCAAATTTTTTCATGAAGAAAGCAAACAACACTACTCAAGTATAATTTATCCCTGGAGGCCGATCTCACAGTATTGCCTCATCAAATTTCAATCTTTATAGATGAATATTGCTGGCATATACATGCATACTAAAACAGCTAACACATTTTCAGATAGAATGATTAAATAATGTCAAACCTTGCTGACAATTTTTCCCTGAGGACCAGTTTGTTTGGTAACTAGTATCTGCCCAAGCATCTTCCCTGAAATAATAATAATAACAATGACAACAAAATAATGATAGCAATAAGGAGAAAGGTCACTGAAATTTAGATTATCTAGCATTACATCCTCTATGAATTCTAAAATTGAAGAAACTAATACACATAATAGTCTGAAGTCCATCATAAATATACCATAAGCTTCAATTGATACATAAAAATAGTCCAAGAACATTGCAGGAATCACAAATTACTGGGCCCCCAGTCATGGTAACAATCTATAGAAAGAATTGAATGGAAAAAACAATTAAGGAAGAAACTACAACCAACACAAGTTAGAGGGCTAAAGAATGGAATGAACCAATCATAGAATGAAACAACCTTAACATATTGTACCATATCACATTTAAAGAATGATAATTTCCCTGATCATGATGTTAATAAAACCTATCATAGAAGATCAACATGTGAAGTTAACATTGGAACTCAACCCCATCCCACCAAAACCCTTCTAGCACCCAATACATTAAAGGCCAAGGGCATATAAATTGAGAACAATAAAATGCAAAATTTGATGAATAATGAATGAAGAGGGCACATGCATTGCATTACCAGCTAAGTCTTCAACCTGATCAGTATTAACAATATGAACTCCTCCCTTAAGACCGCTTTTAAACGTTCCCAAGCCTCGTCCACCAGCCAAAATTTGACTCTTAACCACCACCTGCACCATAATCCAACCAATGTCATCAAATTTGAATGCTAAGATTTCATTTTTCTTATAAATGGAACTTTGGAGAACATAGTGCAATTTGCGAATTCGAAATTTAACATTTTTGTGAGCGTCAAGTTCGTAAATTACCTCATTTGCATTGGGGAAGACGTCCCTGATAGCCTTTTTGATCTCTTCGAGGGAGGAAACTGCAACGCCCCTGGGAACATTGATTCCGTGTTTGCTCATCAACTCAGCTCCCTGGTACTCGTGGATGTTGAGGCGGCGGAGCTGGTGGTGCTGGCACTTGCCGGCGACGGAGAGGGACTGAGACGCGAGGTTTTTGAGGAATGCCCTCACCATTGTTGATTTGTTGTTGATGTGGATTTCAAGATCCCAAAACTCTCCTTCACCTATCCAACCAACACAAACACAGTGTTCTGCCGGAGGCACTGGTGGTGAACAAGGTGGGTGATCCGGCCACACGCCAAAACAGACCCTAGCAATTCTCCTTCTTTTTTTTTAAATAATAATAATAAGTTTTCGATCTTGCGTTATTTTTCGGTGCGTGCTATGGTGCCCCTTGAAATTGGGAGGGCTCAGTACCCTTTCCCTTTTCTAATTCTTTTATTTGTTTTAATTTTAATTTTTGTTGATGTAATAAATTATCTATTCATTCTATATGATAGTTTATTTTTTTTATTTGTCTTTTTTTGTTGTTGAGTTAATTTTTTTGTCTTTATATAATATTTTAATCTTTCACCTAACTCGCAAAGAGTACTTGTTATATATTGTATTTATATTTTTAATTATATTTATTTTCTTATATTTTTCATTAATACTTAGTTCTGATATCAAATGAAACCAAATTCTTGGTTGACCCTAATTTTGCTAATTTTTATTAAATTATTCATATCCTTTGTTTCAAATACTGAGATAAATTTTTCATTTGTATTGTTAATTTATTAATTTCATTTTCTTTATTAATTTTTTTCAGGTTCATTAAACTTAATTAATTTTGGAATTTGAGTTTCTTTAAATTCTAGTAGTTTTAGTTTTTTGCAAAAATTCCTAATTCAGTTATTTTACTTTTCTTAGGGTAATAAATTTTTTCAATATATGTGAATAAATATGAAATATCTATTTTATCATTTTCTTTGAATGTAATATTATGATATAAATTTGTTAATGCATAACTAACACAGTAAGTTATTGAAAATATTTTATCTCTTGGTCTCATTAAACTTTTTCTTAAAAAATTATGTTCTAATGTTAAAGTTTGTTCTAATCTTTGAGGACTTCAGGGTATTTTGATATTTGGGCGTACTTCAAATTTTAATTTCCCATATGTCAAGTTTCCTTCTATTATTCTTAGTATTTTATCTTTTAAGTCATTAATTCTATCATTCTTTAAAATTAGTTCTATTGGTAAATTAATTTATTCTTAAAATGTTGATTTAATTAATACGTGTACTGCTCCAATATGAATATATACTATTTTTCTTCTATTTTCTTATTTTTTTATTTTTCCTTTTAATTCCATAAGTTTTTTCTTATTTAATAATTGTAAACACATATTTCCTTTAGTATTTGTTATGTCTATTGGCGTTTCATTATTTAATTTTTCACAATAAATAATATTTTTTCTTTGATTAAATCTTTTTAATATTCCTCCAAGTTTTTCTGTTCCTTTCATATTTGCGTCTTTGGTTAAGTCCAATTCTTTTTTTTGTAATTTTCTAAATAAAGATATGTTTACTAAAATACTCCCTCATAATTTCCTTCTTCTTCCGTAGTATTTAAATATTCAATGTCATCTATTTTTTCTATTTCCATTTATATTATCTTATTTAGATAAGCCTTTATAGCATGGATGCTTAAATTAATTCTTGGAATTCCTATTTTCGTACCTTTTAGTGATATTATTAATTCTTCAGTTTTAATTTCATATGGTTTTACTACCTCAAGAAAATTTTTTCCTAATAATAGTTTAGTATTTACTTGATTTGAGACATACAATTCAGTTTGAATGCTTACATTTGGGTTGAAATAAATTTTTATGCTTGTTTTTTCTTTAAATATATGTTCCTCTTGATTAAATTGTACTATTACTCTAAGTATTGTTTCTTCTATTTTACTTGATAGATCTTTACTTACATAATTAAGACATGATCCAGTATCAATTAATACAGATATAATAATTTCATTTACCCTTCGTAATACATGATATTGAGAATAATTATTCGTGAGGAGTCTGATAAACTAAGTGATTATAAGTACAAGGGGTTGGACATACTCTCAAATGCCCGACTAGTTCTCATGAGAGACTAGCACAAGTTTTCCTGAGGAAAACACTCTCAAACTTGAGAATTTTCTATTCGAAAATCTCTCCCTTGCCTCAGCATAAGAGGTCTTATTTACAGGCTTAGAGTGCCTAGCTCTATTTACAAGAATATCCTTACAAACGTAAGTGCTTACATCAGACATTTAATAATATACATAATGACGTAAGGGTTTACATCATTCTTCTATTATTGCTTCGTATGATGAAACGTCTTCTTTAATTGTATTGGCCACTCTTTTGCTTTTTGCGCATCTTTCACATGCATGATTCCCACTTTCTTTAACCATTGCGCATAAGTCATTGAGGACGGTTGGCCTATACTCCATTAGTGGTCCTTGGAATGCGTAAAAAGCAAACTCGAAGCTTGTCAAAAGATTCATATCTTTCTCCTTTATTGCTTTACCACTCATTTTGTTGAGTAGTAAAGTTGTCAGTCCTTTGTACAGTGTCTTGATAAATGATTCATTTCTAATGCTCTAACATTGCAAGTAAACGCTTGCAAGCTGGTTTGTCAGTACGATAGTGATTTGATCTTCTTCATAATTAACATTGGTTGGTTCATCCTTAAGTGGAAAATTGTTGTTGCTAACTCCCACATAAACTAAGTGCTTAGCTTGTTGCTTGGTGACGAAATCTGGATAAGCTGAGTAGAACTTTAAGAAAATATTTCACTCTTTAGCAATGTTTTCTTGAACATTTGGACTGCATCTTTGAAATTGTGAGAAAATAGATTAATTTCTTCTAAATTTATACTTAAATAAAGACAATCAATAAGTTCAAACTGGAACATATTGAATGTTAGTATTGGAGGTGCTCCAGGGAAGATTATTGCTTTGATTCCAAAAAGCTTTCGGTCAACCATATAGAAATAGTTAACCTTTTCTTTGTCCTTCGAATTAACTAGTCTTTCGAGATTTTCCCAGAAATTTTTCTCTAAGAATTGTACCTGCAAATCATGTTCTTTTCGTGAAGTAATTTGAAAATTATCTAAGGAAGAAGGAATTTTCCCTAGAATTTTAAGTGACTGTTTTACTGGTGGATTCTTAGTTGCCTCCGAGAAAGTTCTTAGTCCAAGATAATTTTTTTTCTCTTTTCCCTTTTTTGAATATTCTTTCAATGCTTTTTCTGCTTCTTCTTTGGTCAGATATGATTTGTGTAGAACTCCCGAAATCTTTTGGCAAAATGGTGCTGCTTTGGACCATTCATCATAAATTCCTGGAAATGGTTCATTGAAAATCACGTACCATTTATTAGTCTTTTTCTCTTCCTGTTGGAATGCCTCTGCAAGAAATCCTTTTGCTTTGAGTTGTAACTGCAAAACTTTAATATCTGCTTCGATAAGCTCTAATTCCTTCAGCTTTTGAACCTTCAATGCCTCTTTAAGTTCCAGTTGCTGCTTGATTATTTCTAATGTGTTTCGCTCCATTCTCTGGATAGTATGTCTGCAAGAACGTTTTTTTCTCACTTGATATGAGAAATTGAGTAGTTATATTCGACAAGCTTCATTTACCATCTTATTAATCTTCCTTGCTTGTATGTTCCTTTATGATTGATATTTTTAAAACCTGCAACATTAGTGGAGTCCGTTCGGACAATAAATTCTTTATCAAGCACATAAATTTGATATTTTTTCAACATACGAATTAGTGCCAATGTTTCCTTTTCATGAGTGAGATACTTAATTTCACTGTCTGAAAAAGTTTTAGACATGTATCGACATAGTAATTCTTTCTTCTGACCAGGGGATTTTGCTTTCATTACACCGCCCCAATGCTCATTAGATGTATCTGTTTCAATAATAATTAAGTCATCATCCGAAGGATGATATAACTCAGGAAGATCCTGACATAAGTACTTCAATTTAATAATAATTGCTTCATCTTCCTCTGTCCAAGACCAGAGGACATCCTTTTTTAGTTTTTGTTGAAGTAGCTTCCTTTTTGCAGCAATATTTTTTTATAAAACCTTCATTGGAAATATACGTTAGTAAACCAAGGAATTTTTGTAAATCTTTTTTATCCTTTAATTTGGTCAAAAAAATTTGAAGTTTTTCTAATACATGCCTTTGCATTATTATCTTTCATTTTTTAATTTCTAATCCTAAATAATTAATTCTATTTTGTGCTATAATAGCTTTTATCTTACTTAATATTACTCTGTGTTCTATACATTTGTTAAGTACTAATTCTATCTTTTTAAAATGATCATTTAAATCTTTGTTAGTAAAGACCAATATATCATCAAGATAAATAAAACAAAAATCTTTAAATTCTTTAAGAGTTGAATCCATTTTTGTTGAAAAATACCTGGTGATTGTTTCATTCCCATTGGTAGTACATTCTATTCATATTGTCCTTGAAGACAACTAAATGTTGCTAATGCTTTACATTCTTCTGTAAGTCGTATCTGGTAAAATCCTAACTTACAATTAAAAGTACTAAACCAGTTCATATTTCTTATTTGTTCAATAATTAAATCTTTTCTTAGGAGGTAATATGCATCTCCTTCAATGGCATCATTCAGTTGTTTATAATTAATTACCATCCTTCTTTTTCCTCTTTTTATCTCGTTATGATTTTCAACATAAAATGTTAGTGATGAGTGTTTACTATTTGAAGGTCTTACTAATCCTTTTTCTTCTATTTCCTTGATATCTTTACCAAATTGATCTCTATATTATTTTGTGTAAATCATAGGTTTACATTTTATTTCTTTTGTTAGGTCTTTTAGTTTTAGTTCAATTAATTCCATATTCTTATTATTAATTTTTGGATCTAATGGATTTTCACTACATATTTTTTTCTAAAAGTTCCTTAATATAAGCTGGAATTTTTCTTCTTGGTTCTAAATTAATTAATACATGACGAATTTTTTGGCATACTACCTCAACTATCTCACCACGTTTTAGCTTGCTGAACTCTGATTATTTTTTAGAGTAGATACATTCAGAAAAATGAATGATTGGGATTTTAATTATTTTTCGTAATTGTTTTCCTCTAATGTATGGTGTTTTAAGTGATATGTATTATAAGTATTGGCAAAACAGAGAATATAAGCATAAGAAATTATTTCTTAAGATTATATCTAGACCAGTTTCTTGTTGATATATTGTTGGTACAATAAATAATTTATTTTGAATTTTTAAAGTAAGTCTTTTTACTACGAAATACAGGGGATGTAAAGATTCATCCGCAATCTAAATTTTTAATGGTTTTTCAAGTTTTTTTCATTTTTCAAATAAAACTTTTGTTGCTAAACAAATACTTGCACATGTATCAATATAAGTTTCAGTTTCTTTATTACTTTTTTCAATAATAATTTTAATATAAGTACTATTCGGATTCTGACTTTTCTAAAGATAATTCATCTTCTGTATATTTGTATATACTATCTTCTGTATTACTTAGTTCTTCTTCTAATAGTTCTAGATTATATATTTTATATACCTCTTTTATTAATTTTGTTTTTTCTTTAAAATCATTTTCTTTTCTTTGAGAACATTCATTTGCATAGTATCCTTTCACATTACATATCCAACATATGCATTTCTTTTTTCCTTTTGAACAATATTTTCTTAGTGTCTGTCTTTTCTTCCTAAAATATCTTTTTTTAGTATTTTTATAGGTCTTTTCCTAGGATAAGTTTTTCTTAATTTAGGTTTTCGTCTATAATACTTTCTTTTCTTTGTAGCTTGATTACATTCATAGTTTCCTGAATTTTCTATTTCTGGTATATCATAGCAAATTGCGTATCTTCCTTTATTTAATTGTCTAATCGCTTCTCTCTGTATACATTGTTCTCTTAATTCAAGATAAAATATTTGTATAATTTCTCCTAGTATATTAGCTATTTCCATTGGTTGATTTTGTCAAATAGTTCTTATTTTTATATTAAGTGGGTAAAATAATTTGTCTATAAAAATATTCATATATGTTTGTTTTGTGTCTGTGTTTAGCTAATAATAATATTTTTGATATTCACATATAAAGCTTTCAATTTCACACATATTATAGATTTGTATTCTGTTTAGATGTATTTTTGTCCTTTCATGTAAGAATCTATTTGCTTCTTCTTTATGTTCAAAAGTATTATATCCTATAAATTCTTAATAAACTATTCCCATAATTATTTTAGCAAATTCTTAATTATTTTCTACAGTTCTTGCATATTGTAACCAAGTCTCATCATTAATACTTGTAGGAAATTTTTGTACATTTTCTTCTATTTTGTAAAGTAATAAGTTTTTGACGTCTAATAAGTTTAATCCACTAAATCTTTCATCTGTTGTAATTAATAGAATCATTTCATTAGTCCATTGTAAACGTACTTCTTCTTTATTTATTGCACAATCAATATTTAATTTATTTCCTATCCTAAGATTTTCATAATGATGTTTAAATTATTCTTGAATCTTAGTCTATCTACTATCTTTCCTGGCATATCCTTGATTATACGTGGTTTTTTTTTCATATTTATCCTAATATTCATCTAATTTTTTTTAATATTCTTCTCATTTTCTTTTAGTTTTTGTATCACTTGACTCTCCTCTTTCCATAAATATTTCATCATAATCTGATTCGATTTTAAATACACGTAATTTAAAATTACCTCTTCATTTTCTTTATTTGTTTTGATTTGTTTTACATCTTGTATTTGTCTATTTTCTTCTTCGATTATTTTTAATTATTCTAATAATTACTGAATTTCTTCAATATCATTTGATTTCTTTAATAGATATGTATATTCTTCATTTATCATCTCCATGGGATTACTGGTTTTAGAAATTTTGAAGGTTCTTGTTCTAGTTGTTTTGTTGATTTTATTTGCTTAATCAATTCTTTTGGTTCAAGTTTTAGTATATCTTCTAAGTCCTTTTTTATTATATATCTATTATTTTATTCATCTTCTAAAAGATTTTCTAATTGTAATAGAGTTTCTTCAATTTGCTTAATATTTTTATTTTCATCAAATTCTTTTCCTTTATTTATATTACTAAGTGTATCTCGTATATTATTTATTTCATTTATTCTATTTTGTATTCTATCACATGTACAATTTGCTATTTTATTAGTATTTTGTATTAGTATAATTACATTTTTATTAATTTTTTCCATCATTTTTATTAGTTATTAACTCTATTTCTTCTGATATCCCCATTATTTTTATTATTATTATTTTTTAGTTGAAGGGTATAGTACCCTTTATTCTCTGGCGGGTACTAGAGAAAACACCTTATTTTATTTACATTTTGACTTCCCTTTCTGCATAAAAATTAAGCTTTGTAATTTTTTTTCATTTAAATAAAATTTTTGTCACTACAAATTTTTATCAGTTTAAATAAATCCTTATTATTTTAAACATTTTTTAAATAATTTCTTATTATTAATTTTTATTATAACACTATAATAACACTATTAATTAACTAATGTGTTTCTTTAACTATTAACTATTTCTTTAAATGCTCATTTTACATAAAATATCTAATAAGTGCTCTTACATTCTAGTAAGTGTTCTTATAGATACTCATTTCTTCTGAATTAGTACTTATTTGTTAAGTTCGTGTTGCTTTATATACTCTTTTTATTTCTGTAAAATATTTGACATTGACTAAATTAACGGTTTTATAATAGAAATTAACAGTAAAGATTACTTTGAAAACGTTTATAAATGAAATGATTAATTTGAAAAAAAATTATAGAAATTAAATTAAAAATGAGAGAAAATTATAGAGATTAAAGTTTTAATTAAGTAGTCCAGAATCAAATCAATGTTTTTTAAAACTAAACCGATCATTGAACCGTGAAGATACTAATTCACGATTTATTGATTCGATTGTAGTCAAAACATGGTCAAATCGGTGATAATTAATTTTTTTTAGTATTATATAATATATTAAGTAATAAACTAGCATAATAATATCACATATTATGTTGTTTAGTACTTTAAAATCTTATATTTTACAATGAGTTAAGCATCCAAATATATCACATATATAAAATCTAATAAGAGACTACACTTAAAAGTCTCACATAGAGTAATGAGTAAGATATCTAAACATACAACTTATACAAATGTGAAGAAGGGAGCAAAACTTCTTATGTATTTCTTTCTTGAGTTTTATATGTGAGCTTTTGTAGCTTAGCATTTGACCTTTTATTAAACTCAAAATTTATTTTTAAATAAGTTAAAAAACTATTGAAAAAAAGAACAAAGAGTTTATTTTTTTTTTAAATATCAGTTCAATCAGTTTTATCAGTTTTTGATTGGTTCCTTAACAAATTAGTTCTGTGGGTTAAATAGACTAAACTTATGACCGATTTATTGATTTTTCGATTGAACCGGCTAGTATAGTGTAGTTTTTTCAGTACTAGTTCAAAATCTTCTCCAATTATCCTAGCTAAAAAATTTAGCTTCAAACTATCTATGCTAAAAAAAAAGTAAATTTATTATTAGTTATGACCCAAACAAAAAAAATTTATGTTATGATCATTCATTGTCAATTTATACCATTAAGTTAATTATTAAAGTAATTTCAAATTCGAACCTAAAAATAAATAATTCATCTGCTCTTTTTAATCTGTTTCATAAGAATTAAAAAAAGTCAATAAATAGCCTTCATAATAAAAAAAACCTCATTTGACTAAATTATTTATCATTGAAATACACAAAACATTATTATCACTTTATTAATCTTTTCTTTCATTTATTAATACTAAGTTTAAGTTAAAATTAATAATTAATACTTTATTAATTTTTTAAAATGACAAATAAATATGAAAAAAATTATAAAAGAACAGATAATAATTCAGGAGAGTATATATATTTAATTATTAATAAGTTAAAATTTGATATTTTCATAAATAAATTACTAATACGATGTCACATGTTTTTAGACAATCAAAAGGTGAGCCATTTAGTGCATGTTTGGTTGTGATTATTTTCTAAATTAATAATTTTTTTACCAAAAAGTTTTTTTTTATTGTTCATTGTATATTTGAGTAATCTTATTTCAACTTTTACACGAAATTTAATGTATTATAATAATTTTTTTCATAAGCTTGAAGCATGAAGCATGTGATTTTAGATTATAAATTATTTCAAAACAATTTAGATATAAATATAATTTTGTCTTCAATCAAATAATTTTTTTAATTACTATATACCTCTTTTAATAATTTGATACATAAAAATAATTTTTTTATATCATCCAAATAAAACAAATTATTTTACAAAGAGAAAACTTAGATAAAATTTTTTTTTATACTTGTAGTGCTATTTTCTAATAAAAACATAACATGTGTAAATTTTTTAATAGTTCATCAATGAAAACTTTTAAAAAAGTGATAAGGTGGCTCAAAAATAAGACACTTATTATACTTTTACTGAAAAATAGCACAAATACCACCTAAATACCTTTACCTAAATTTTGTCCATTTTAAAATTATTTTTTAATTAATATATCTAAATATAAAATTAATTTTATTATAATTGATTATACAATAATCAATTATTAAAATAATCAAAATTTTCGTAATTAAACCAAACACGCCCTTAAAGGGCGTATGTGTCTGTGAGAAGGGATTAATTTCATGATAAGACTCTTCTAAAATAAATTTACCTTTAAAATAAGTAAATAAGAGTGTATTCACTTTTAATTTTATTTAAATTATATCATAATCTTAATCTATTAAAATTTAATAATTAATACACATTTAATTGCTCACTTTATAAATAATTTTTTTGTTTGTATACTTCAGATTAGAAAATTTTTTCCTTAATTTCACATTTAAAGGGTATGCAAATATCTAGAAAATCCAAAAAAAGAAATCAAAATTCAAAATAGACATTTACTCTTTTATTTTTCTCTCGATATCTACTTTTGCTACGTTCTTTTTTTGTATTTATTTTTTTATCACTTGTTCTATATTCTTTTTAATATACTAGATTAGTACTATTGATATGCATGGGATTATAAAAATGTAAAATACTTTAAATAAAATATGATAATTATTACTATGTAAGAAAATATATAATATAATTTTTCATGAGTCATGAAAAAATCTTAAACTAAAAAATTTAAATGCACTACACCCATAAAAAATCCAACGAAAAGATAGATGACAAAAAATTTGAAAGTAAAATTTGTATATCTCCTCTAATGTAAAACCTCATAAACAAATAATAAAAAATTTAAATAATAAAAAATTTAAATAATGAATAAATTTGACATAAAACATAAATTTACATTATGGCAATGCTAATATCAATAAAAATAAATTAATTATATTTTACTTTACTAAAAAAAGACAATTTAGTTGTAATGCGTATTTGTGAAGCTTAAGTCTAAGATTATGAAATGTGAAATATAACATAACAATGGGAATTTTTATGCTACCTGTTTTTTTTTAAGGTTTGGTACCTATGATGAGTTGTCAAGTATTTTATTAGCTATTGATTATTGTTTAACATTTATTATGAATTTAGCATTCAATGAATACTTGACAACTCACCCTGAGTACCAAATTCATTAGGATACTATAAAAATTTCCCATAACAATACTTAGCAAGTTATTAATTAATCAGAAAGTAGACCTAATAATTGAGGGATATAGAAGTCTTTATGTTTCGGACTATAATATTGGGCCCAAGAAGGCCCAACCCATTTACAAGATGGAGGTGCCACCTCAACATAGGAGGATGTCACCATCATTAATATTCTCCCATAAATGTCAATTATCAACACATCAAAAAGGGAAATATCTTAGAAGCTTTCCTATATATTTTGTAGGGCCATGGAAAAGATCATCTTATCCTTATAGCCACATGCTCCCTAAGTTATTCTACTCTATAAATAGAAGGAAAGGCATCTGAGGCAGGGATGACAAAATCTACCTACATTTGGGGATATCCGTTGGAATCATCCCATTTGAAAACCCGAATTTGGAAATTTTCCTCCGTGAGGATAGGGATCGAGATAAAAATTCCCCTGAAACAGATGTGGGGACAGGGATTGTATCCCCCTCCCTGGCGGGGTTTCCGTCTCTAAGAAATTATTAAATTATCTTTAATGATTATATCATATATATGTATTAAATTAAAAACTTTGTTCCTTTTAATAATTTTCATCTATAGAATTTTTATATTTATTTAGAATTTTTTTAAAAATAACACTAAGTAGTAACTTGTTATAATTTATTGATATTATAGACTTTAAATTGAAACCGTTTTTACAACTTTATATATATATATATATATATATATATATATATATATATATATATATATATATATATATATATATATATATATTTTTAGACTCTCACGGGTCCCCGCTATTGGGGGAATACCGCATCCCCGTCAATCTATTTGGGGAATATCACATCTCATTCTACACAAACATGCAATAAATGTTAGTAATTGAGAAAAATATCACACAAATCACGCACAAAATTTAACGTGGTTCGGCTAATATGCCTACATCCACGGATGAGAAAAGTCAAATTTACTATCAAAACAAATTTAACCTGCAGGTCTTACAAGATAATCTCTCTCAGACTCTCATTCTTACTCTCATAACTCTACAAATTCCTAAATACAAGTATTTATAACTCATCCTTTCTAGTTTCCTGTTGTAAACAAATCTCTCACAAATCTTATTCATATCTCACAAATCTCTAACATATTTTTCAAATATTTTAGCAAGTCTTTAACATATCTTGACATATCTTTGCCCTCTCACAAATCTTATTCATATCTCACAAATCTTTAACATATCTTTCAAATTTTTTAACCAATCTTTAACATATCATGACATATATTTGCATATCTTCACAAATAGGAAACTAGCGATAACAATCTTTAATGGAATTTGGGTCAAACCCAACAATCTCCACCTTGATACAAATTCCATCATTATCTCTAACAAAACAATCTTCAAATCTTCAAACCTTCAAATCTATCATTATTAATGGAACACGCCGCTTGACCTCTATGCCAAGAAGACTTTCGACAACACCTGCCGCCATTCATAACGCTCAATCTTCCAAATCTTCAAATCAAAATTTCATGCTTGTACCGTTGTTATATGGAACACGCCGCTTGACCTTAATGTCAAGAAGACTTTCTACACATCTGTCACATTTGCCGCCATCATAACGAGACACGCCACCAAACTTTCGACACAATGGCCCAAAGGAACCATACCATCGCCTAAATCCTCAAACCATCGGCTCTGATACCATTTGTTGGGGGAATACCGCATCCCCGTCAATCTGTTTGAGGAATATCACATCTCATTCTACACAAACATGCAATAAATATTAGTAATTGAGAAAAACAGCACACAAATCATGCACAAGATTTAACGTGGTTCGGCTAATATGCCTACATCCACGGATGAGAAAAGTCAAATCTACTATCGAAACAAATTTAGCCTGCAGGCCTTATAAGATAATCTCTCTCAGACTCTTATTCTTACTCTCATAACTCTACCAATTCCCAAATACAAGTATTTATAACCCATCCTTCTTAGTTTCCTATTGTAAACAAATATCTCACAAATCTTATTCATATCTCACAAATCTCTAACATATTTTTCAAATCTTTCAGCAAGTCTTCAACATATCTTGACATATCTTTGCCCTCTCACAAATCTTATTCATATCTCACAAATCTTTAACATATTTTTCAAATCTTTTAACCAATCTTTAACATATCTTGACATATCTTTACATATATTCACAAATAGAAAACTAGCGATAACAATCTTTAATGAAATTTGGGTCAAACCCAACACCCGCCTCCCTATAGGCAATGGGAATAGGGGGAATTTTCCCCCCGAGATGAAGATAGGGGGCAAGGATGGAGGGAAACTGGGGAGGCAAGGACAAGATGGCAAGGAGTACCTCCCCGCACGGGTACCATTCCTAAGGATCCTCTCCCTCACACCCTATCTTCTTTTACACATACTAATTTGAGTGTTAAATTACCTTATAGGTACATAACCTCTCATTTTACCGCATCAAGGAGGTGACAACCTTATTTATAAGGCTAAAATAACCTTCTTCACTTGAATAAAGAACACTTTCAATTCTTCTACATTTAAGATTGGCTTCTATTATATATTAGATGTTTGATTGCGCAACTGTAAAAACAAATTTTTTCTGTTTTTGAATAGTTAGAAAGCATTTTTTTAATTGTTACATATATACAAGCTTAATTTTGATCATATACTTTATACACTTACAGTTAATTAAAATTAAATTCTATATATTATATATTACTAAAAACTAAGGTAACCCCGTAAAAAAAAACTAAAGTATCCAATTAATTCAATATATAGAAAATGTTTAATATATAATTGAAAAAAATTATTATGATATTATTATATTATGTAAAAAGAAACTATGTTGGCAATTTTGTAGACTCCTTGGTGACGGATACGATGGAACTCTTAATTGCGCTTGTGTTATAAAATTTATTAACATAAGGGTTATATTGAAAATTTCATTCCTCAACTTTCTTATTTTTATCATGCATTTTGCAGATATTTTTATGAGATTAATTTTGTAAACGTAATCGTGACTTATTATTAATTATGAAACTCTTCCAACAAATGCTTACTCAAATGTTCAAATTTTGATCCTTATTTTTACTTAAACATCCAAATAATAAGAAACAAGTCCTCCTTCATGTAAAAATAGAAAAATGAAAAAAAAATAAGTCCTCCTCCATCCCTTTCTTTGATTCTCTTCTCATTTTATCCCTTCCTTTTTTCTAAGCATACCGTAAGAGTGACTTTGAGTGTGTTGATAAGGACATCTATCTAATTTACTCTAATGTTTTTATATATTTTACTCTAGCAAAGAAATATATCTTTTTGGAGATGAAAAACCTTGCTCCATATGACAGTGATTCATTGTAACTTTCTTTTTTAATTTTCCCTTTTTCTGTTTCTTTATCATTTAGAGACTAGAGTAATTATTTGTATAAATATTGACAATAAGGCTTATAATTTAGGCAAATATTAGCAATTGTGTTTCACCGCAGATCTTTAGCTTTGCTAAAGGTATGTTTGAATTAATGGAAGAGTTTGGAGAAAAAAGGATAGGAGATTGGGAGGGTTAATTTTTTATTTATAAGAGTTCTAAAATGATTACCAAAATAAATAAGTGATGATTAGAAGGTTAGATGATAATCACATATTTTATTTTTCTCATTTTAAAAATTTTCATTTTTACCAAAATAATTAAGAAAAAAAGAATATTTACTTAAAAGGAAAATGTTTACCTTAATCAAAATTTTAGAAAACAACTTATTTTTTCAATTATGGATGTCTATCATGTCAAATTAAAGAATCCTATAATCCTAAAATCATTCTAATTGTATTCAATAAATAAAAAACATTACAATATTAAAATACTAGATTTTGCACCCGATGCAAGGATAAATTAAGAATTAAATGATAAAAATAAAAATAATTATAAATAAAATATATGTAATAATTCATAAAAATAATATTTATAAATTTAACTTAAAAATACATAAAATATATTTTTATTTAAGTAAGAATCTTAGTTGTCATTATCATATTATGTTGAAATATTAGTACATAATCCAGTAAAATGTTGAAATATATATTTTGACTAAAATGCTTAATTTCAACAAACAAAGTAGAATAAGAAGAACAATAAAGTGATCATTTACCTTTATCAATACTCCTGAGAACTAATAACAAAAATTAACATTAAGCTTATGAATAGAAGAATAAATTTGGAGAATACTTGTTTGAATTAATTGTTAAGTTTTTTTATCCATGGTCCAGAGAGATTTGTCAACAGCAACATAAACATTTGAATTGAAGACATGATTTTCAACTTTTGCCACTTTGTACTAGTCGGAGAGGATGCACAGGGTTACAAACTTTGAACTTAACAACAACTTGGCTTAAATTTGTTTGTTTTCACACGTGTCCATCAGTAGTGTGATCCAATTATTGCATAAAGCCAAAAACAACACAAAAATTATTTGATATCATCGGGAACTTGATAAAATTTCCAGCATTAGAAAATGATTAATACAGAGATTGAAAATTTAGTATTGCATATTAAAAATGTTGTATCCATGAAATAGGTGTGACTAATCAGTAAGTAGATTCTGTATCCAAGTAGCTTATGAACCTTGTGCTTTGTGTATGAAAAAATAAAATATAGGGTTGATATTAGTACTATGAAATAGAAATGACTGCCTTTTTACTTAAAAAAAAGGAATGAGAAAACAAAAAATAAAAGAGCAATTTTCTTGTACTAACGTTGCCTAGAGTTTCTTCTTTGCAGATGTATTGAACTATAACATGGTTGCGAATATATAGATCGATTACGAAGGTTACTCTGATTTGGAAACAATATAATGAACATAATTAGATATAGTAATCAAATAAAAACATTTCATATATAAAATCAATTGAAATCAATTCGAATAAGAAGAGAATTTCAATTAGAATAATTAAAATAAATTTATTTTAAGAATTCAGATTATGGATAATAATTTTATACTTATTGATTAGTTGACTTTGGTTAGTCACTTTAATATTTTCAGTAAGCAGCTATATAAAATAAAAGCCAAATCAAATCACCCAACATATTGAAATAAAAAATTCTCACCCTCAATTAATCATTGAATCCCAAATTATCTGATTTGGGAATAACATAATAAACATAATTAGATATAGTAATCAAATAAAAACTTTTCATGTATAAAATCAATTGAAATCTATTCGAATATGAAAGAATTTCAATTAGAATAATTAGAAAGACCAAATCAAATCACCCAACATATTGAAACCCAAAATTCTCGTTCTCAATTAATCATTGAATCCCAAATTACCTAATTTGGAAATAACATAATGAACATAATTAGATATAGTGATCAAATAAAAAAATTTCATGTATAAAATCAATTAAAATCAATTCGAATAGGAAGAGAATTTCAATCATATAATATGTGGCAATATTTTTCTTATAAATTTATTAATTCCTAATCAAAATTAATTTCTAATCAATGTGATAGAATGAGATGAAGTAGCTAAATGTTGATCAATCATATAATACGTTGACATTAGAATGTTTGATTCTTTTGTATGAATGGTGGCTGTCGACTGATTATTAATTCCAAAGTATTAATTCAATCATATAATACAAAAGAATGATCAATAAATTTATTAATTCTTAATCAAAATTAATTCCTAATCATATAATATGTGGCAATTAATATCAGATTATTTTTTATTAATTCCTCCAAGGCTTTTGTATATTATGATTCTCCTTAAAAATAAATCGAAACTAATATTTAATGTTGACCATAGTTTATATTAAGAAATTAGCTAAATTGATTTGTTGACAAAAAATTAGAAAGAAACATAAATTAGTCTTTCTACAATAATAGGAAGGAATTGGAAATAATAATTAAAAAAATTATACAATAAATTCAAAAATTTATCAATTATAGAGATTGACAATTAGTGGTTTTTGACGAAAACAACAAAGCTACTTTGAAGAATGTCATAATCTCTCAACTACTCTCACTCTCAACTTAGAGGTTGCCAAAGGTCTGCCGCCACCAGTCACCACTTGTTCGCTTTAACAACTGCCACTCTCAGGTACAATTCCTCTTATGTTCTTATTCTTCTTTCTCAACTCCTCTCTCTGTCTCTATTTTTACATAACTTTGATTTGTTCATAAGGTCATGAGTATCTTACATCGCTCGTGGCTACGATTCGTAAGACTCGCAATATTGTACCCATGAGAGGAAGATCAAGTAACCATGATAAAGAAGAAGACCAATATGTATTTTGAGGTTTCAATATAGTTTTCTATTTTGTTAGAAATTCTGAATTTCAAAATGTTCTTCTGTTTCATCCAAAGAATGAACATTTCTAGGTTTCATTATAATTTTGTATTTCATTCAAAAAAGTAGAATTTCTTTTTCTATTACCAGAAAATTAAAAAAGATGAAACCAAAATGTTGAAACGTGATTTTGATTTAGAGTTATTTGATTTTTATTAATTAATTTATTATTATTATTTTTTTGTAAATGTGACATTAGTCACATCATTTTACATGTGAAAAAGAAAATCACATCGATGACACGTGATGAAAATTTATAACTTTGCTATTTGTCACATGTCATCAAATTAAACAATGTATTTGTTGACAGGAAAGTCACATGACAACTTTTTAAGTTATGTACATTCTCTTTATATATTATAAGATTATATTATATTTATTATCCTCAATTAATCATTGAATCCCAAATTATCTAATTTAGAAATAACAAAACAAACATAATTAGATATAATGATCAAATAAAAAAATTTCACTTATAAAATCAATTGAAATCAATTCGAATAAGAAGAGAATTTCAATCATATAATACATGACAATATTTTTTTCCAAAATGACAATATTTTTTATTGTGACAACACATATATACTTTTTATTTAAATCCTTAACGTCACATACCACATGATAGTTTTTGAAAATAGGTATTTATCATATAACAATTTTTTATATATAAACTGTCATGTTAAAATGACACATGACATAATTTAAAAATATGCATATTTTTTTATATATTATATGATTGGGAGCCTTTAAAAGAATATTGTACTACTCAAATAAAAAAGGAATATTGTACGACAAAGTTTTGCTACTTTAAATCTTTTGTTATTATTATATTTAAAAAAATATTTCATTTAAATTGTAAATTGTGCTAATAACAAGATAATTTATAATTAGATAGATATATACATAAGGTGAGAGTTAGCTCAATTCACAAGATTAAATTGCGTCAACCAAAAGGTATTTGATAATTCTTGCTGACAACTAGGTTTGTTCGCGATTTAGTGTGAATTGAATTTGAATCAAAAAGTTAATTAATTTAAATAATATTATTTATATTAATTTTAATAAAAAAATTAAGTATAAAATATTGTGAGTTAAAAATAATTTAATGTGTTAAAAAATAAAAAAAAATACTAATAATTTTTTAAGTATATACGTTAGCGGGTGTGACCTATCCTAATTATTATACTTGACCGTTACACCCCAGCTTCCTTGGTCAAACGGTTAAACTGGAAACCAAGTAAATGTTATACACCTGTCTCCGCCATATATTGGTAACTTGTCCACCATGCCAATCTCAAGAGGAAAAAGTTGAAGAAAATTTCCATGTACAATAAAGGCAGGGATAATGGAGTCATTTTGAGCATCCCTTGGCATTCATGTAATATTCGCAAGTTTAAAAGGGCATTTAATAACAACAGCCACCTATAAATTTCATGCTCCTAGACCCTTCATTCATTGTTCTATACTACCTCGTTAGGATTGCTTCTTCTTACCCAGTTATTCTTTTTTATCCTCCCTCTCTTGCTACTCTTTCTTTCAAAAAACTAAATTTTTGTCATTACTTTTTTTTTTTTTGAAAA
This sequence comes from Ormosia semicastrata, assembly GCA_029884595.1. Taxonomy (NCBI): domain Eukaryota; kingdom Viridiplantae; phylum Streptophyta; class Magnoliopsida; order Fabales; family Fabaceae; genus Ormosia; species Ormosia semicastrata. Next base: position 11,313,895 of record JAQQTO010000055.1, on the reverse strand, counting down.
TATGACGGTGATGTAGCATGCAACTAGAGACTAGAGAAGCATGAGCACCAAAACGATGCGTCCGCCATCTCGCCCTGTGCCGTGGGCTAGTCCCAGTGCCATTGGCAATAGTAGTGCTAGTGGCTCTACCAAGCACAAGGAGAGAGATGACGGTTTCGAAAGGCCCAAAAAATCGCCTACCACCACCACCATCACAGCCCCAATGACAAAACTGCTCAAGCCAGATAAGCCGAGAGCTGGCTCGGAGCCGATAAGCTTCAACAACAAAGGCTCGAATTCAAAGCCGATGAGCTACAACAACAAAGGCTCCAAGCCAATAAGCTATATCAAGAAAGGCTCAAACTCGAAGCTGGTGAGCAATAGCAACAAAGGGTCGAGGTCGAAGCGGAACAATCAGCTGCTGGCGGGGTACCTGGCCCATGAATACCTCACCAAAGGGACTCTCTTGGGCAAACGATGGGACCACTTGCCAAGCCAGAGAGTGAAGCCAAAGCAAGAGGAGAGGCACCAGAGGTACATGGAACTAGCGTGCTTGCTGAAGACTGATGGGGCCCACATGTCTGGCATTGTGAACCCCACCCAGTTGGCTCGCTCATTACGGTTATTGTGATCTAACGTAGATTATGTGTAAAAACAATGTAGGGCCGTCTTGTTGACTCTACCTTTCTGTTCAATGGGAGAAAATGAAAAGGAATTAGTAAAGAAAATTCAATCCTTTTTTCGTTTGTTTGTATCCATGCATGCAAGCGTTTTGTTATACCTCTTTCTGATGATGATGTATCCATTCACATGCGTTTTATTTTTTAATCCTTTCATTCATGGATTCTCGATTTCCTTTATGTTACTCTCTAAGAAATTAAGTTGTTCATGTTATTGGGTTTTCTTTTTTGGTGTGTTTTACGTTTTTCATTAGATATATAAAATAATTTATTAACAACGTGTAAAAAAAAGGCTTCTTGACCTATTTTTAAATCCATGTGATTAATGAGTGATAAATAATTGGTTCAGTGTCACAATTTTTATATAAATAATAATTTTTCCTTTTTTTATTATAAAAGCATAAATTTATTAAGACAAAAAAGAAGGGGAATAAGAAGGGAAAGTGAAAGGAGATTAAGACATTCTTCTTAAAAAATTCAAAAAAGAAGAAGCAAATAACAAGGAATAAAAGATTGGGATGTGATGGTATTGAGAGGAGTGGGGTTGGATCCCCGTGCCCAATGGGACTTAGTAAAAAAAAAAAGGAAAAAGGAAAAATATCAATGTAGCAAATCTACTCAAACATATATGTAACAAATACTCCTTTAAAAAGATCATGATTCTTTACACCAACACCAAAATATATTAAGCACACACAAGTTTGTTTGTTTATGTGTTATTTATTTGTGAATCAATCAATCAATATCAATCATTAATTATCAATATAATAATATATAAAAAAAGTCATAGTTTGTAAAATTTTGTCAAGTGACATCTCCAATCATGTCATAAATATTATTTGAATTTGAATTTTAATATTATTTTTTTAATTTTTTTTAAAAATGTTAATTATTTTAAAAAAATTTCTTACAGGTATCATTTTTAAGTTCTGTTATCAATTACTTATTATAAATTTGAATATGGTGTCAAAATGTGTTATAATATACAAAGATGAAGCTAAAGGTATTGGTAGTAGTCGCAACCTTTAAATCTTAAAATACCATTTCAATAGTTTTTGAAATTTTTTAAATATTCTTAAAATTTTATATATAAACTTAATATTGAACACTCTAAAAAAATAAAATAAATATTTCAATCTGAATATAAAATTTTTACAGTATCATGATCACTTATAAAAATTATAAATATTTTTTATAGTAATAACATAATTATCATATTTTTTATAATTCCGTGCATTGCACGATTGTTATTCTAATTAAGATGTTAATGTTGGATCACCATCATCATTATATTATTTAATTAAATATTTATCCTCAAAATCAAATTGAATGTTGCTCATCTTATTAATTAATTCAAATCCAAACACACTATCCTTAGGGATGAGGGCTCTAGTGGCTGTTAGTTTGTTACCTAATTGATTTCCTTGAGGGGGAGGAATGTCTGTTTAAGATATGAGACAGAGTCTCTTTCTTTTTTTTTTTTCGGTAGGCTGAGAAATGTCTCTATAACTATGGTAATTCAATTCCTGTATCCATCACGCATAGTTAAAAGGCACTCTGATGAGAGCAACAATCAATAGCTAAGGCGGGAGGTAAGTGTCAATTACAGTTTCCATTACCATATAATGCTTGTTATAAGTAGCATCAATCTTGGCTAACAGTTAAATTAATGAAATAACGAAACAAAGTTGTGTTTTTTATTGAGCACAAAATGGTGGCACTAAGTTTTCTCAGTTGATCTAGGCGAGGCATGTACTTGTTAGTATTTAGTTTGGCTTGAAGATCAATGCGGTATGGGATTTTAAAATGAGCCTACTTGATGATATGAAGAAGAAAGGTCATCTCTTTTTGGCCTTGAAGAAAGGTCCTGTTAATTGAAGGTGTCTGATTCAATTCACAATTACATAAGCAGGATCTAATGTGTGGATAAGGTTATTGGTACTCCTCATTACTTAATTACACTTTTCATTAATTATTCATAATTTTATTAGATAAAATTTTGAAACTATGATTAGTCAATAGATAATGTGGTTGACAATTGAGACTTTTAATAACTTCACTAAAATATTTCTGCGTACACGAATGTATGTTCCTTTTACTGAGGATTCATGCTATCTCTTCCCGACTATTGGTTTTGCACACGATTGAAACACTTTTCATTAATAATGGTAAAAGTTCTATTGTTTGAACTCCTCTTAGTGTAATCTAAAGAGTAAACCTTCACTTTAATCTTTTAAGTTTCATGCATCGGTCACATTATTCTTTGAATTTTAAAAATTGACAATTTAATTTTTGAAATCTTAAAATGTTAGTCACATTAGTCGCTGCGTCTTTTCTCGTCAGTTAAACTTGACAGATACGCATGCGTGACATGATAAGTGCTAAGTTGGACACCAATATGACTTCATACCTCTTCAAAACGATGTAGTTTCACTTTTGCACCAAAAAACAAAAGGTCTCAACAATGAAACGACACCATTTGGGCCGAAAAGCATCTCTCCCCCCTAATTGAATTCCATTACAGTAAGCCTCAATTCCCTTCTGCAAAACCCTAGACAGAACAACCCCAAATTCGTAACTCAGGTTGGTAAGGCTGGGAGATGATAGGTGGTAGAAACCCTCTTTGGCAAGGTTGGCAACCTTCTTTGGCACCTTTGTGCTCCATCCATAGCCGTACACTTTACCTACGACCAACAAGTACAAAACCCAACCTTCAAAACTCAAAAAGGTGAAGAAATACACAAACTTACATAGAACAACAACTATGAAGAACAAATAACAAAATGCACAATTTAAAAAAGAAACTTGCTTGCTACTTTAATTTCCAGAAGCAAATATAAAATAGGTGAGCTTCACACTCCACAAAAGAAACCCAAAATTTGACTTACTTCCTTTGTTGTGATCAGAAAAACCAGAGCTTGGAACTTTAAGGAGCAAAGAAGCATCAACGAATTTGAGAAAATAGTCATCAAGCTCTTTGATAACCTCAACCAGATCCTTGGTATTCCTTGACACCACCATTGCAAGATCACTACTAGGGGTGGTCTCCTTGGAAAACCCGCTCACCACAGGCGGCGAAGCCGTCACGCTCGTTGTCGCACCCGTAGCTATTACCACCACTTTAGACCCAGTAGTCGTGGTTACTTCCTACTCTTCTTCAGTGACAGATCGAGAGGAAGGAGGAAGCGGCCGCTGCATGAATGGTAATATAAGGTATGATAGTATAAGGCAATAGGATAATGTTTAATAGTATAAACAAGCTAATAAACTTTTATACTATTACATATTTGGTGCATATAGTATGAGCAACTTGATAGTATATGTAACTATCTACTATGACCATATTACCCTTCACTTTCCTCACCATCTCCTTTGGCTTCTCACCCAATTTGTGGCAACAACAACACTCCATTCCTATACCCAATTCACTATAGCATCATTGTCAACCCTCCATAGACGGACCAGCTTTTGCCACTGTCATCAAGCCCCCACGGTGGGGGCTCGATTTGGGCTTGGTAGTCACGAGTTTATAGGTTCTGGTTTGGAGGTGACGGTGGTGAAGACGAGGAGGGGCGAAGGACGGTTTCAGAGTTGGTCGCAGATTTGGCACGGTGGAGCTTAAAGGTTGCAGGCTAGGTGGCGAGGGGGTCCGAGGTGGTTCGGGTTAGGTGGCTTTACGGGTCTAAGTTCCGGGTGGTTGAGGATGAGGCGGGTCTGGGTGATTGGTCATGGGGACGGTTCTGATTGGGTCACTGGCGACTGGGCTTGAGGTGGTGACGTGGTTTGGTGTGGATTTGGTGGCAAGGTGGTCTAGGGTTGGATCTGTTTTCGGGTTTGGGCGTTTTGCCGGTGACATTTGCGAGGTCTAACAATGGTAAGGGCTGGTGGTGTTGATCTTGGAGGGGGCTACTGGTTCTGTTTTGGGTAGCAATGGAGGTCACCAACGATTGGTGGTTTAGGTTTTTGGCAGAGAAAGAGAGGCTAGGACTAAGAGGAATGAAATTGAGGGGTAGGGTAAGAAAATATATCCTATCAGGTTTAATTTAGGGGTGTGAGAGAGGATAAAACTATTAGATCATAACAAGATAAAAAATGTTGACTTGATTTGACTATACTATCAAGTAAATACAACAAATACTTGATAAGACCTTATAGTATTAACTTATACTATCAAGTCTTTCTTATCAGGTGCACTAAACACAATTTTAAGTGATTAAAATAAAGAGCACACGTCTTTAACAACTAGTTAGCTTCCCCTTCACTGCATGAGTATTTTATATTTTATATTTCAAATTTTATTAAAAATTTTAATTATCAAAGTAATTTTTTTCAAATACTTCTCATAGTAATTTTATTATATTCAAATACTACTATTTGATTAATTATTTTCTTATCAATATTACTCTCTAATTTTATTGTCATTTTTAAAAATATTAATTTTACTATATGTCATCATTACTATTTGATTTATTTTTTGTTAACACATGTATTTTTTAATTTTATTATTCCATTTTTTTCTAAATTTAGCATAATTTTTTTAAAGTTTAATATTTAGTATTTTTATTTAAAATAAATTTCTACTTTTTTAATGTAATTTTTTTAATATCCTATCATAAAGGTTACTTGATTCTTTTTTTTTAACAAACACACACAGTAATATTGTTATCTTTTTTATTTCAGTATTCTATTAATTTCTTTTAAAAGTTTACTCATTCTTTTTATTTTATTTAATATTTTTCATTTATATTTAAAATAAATTTGTAATTATTCATGCAATTTTATAATATGCTTTCACTATTACAAGATTAATTTTTATCTTATACAAATTCACACTTTATCCTTTTTTAAAGTTTATTATTCATTATCTTCTTTAAAGATTCTTACATAATTAATGATATTAAATTTCTATTGAGGCAGTTTAACTAAACAAAATATAAATTAATTGTAGTAATAATAATGTGAAAAATAAAATATAAAAAATTATTTATTACTTTGTTGATTGGCAAAAGGTTAAGAATTGGATAAAAGTTTAACACATCATATCCTAAGTAAGATTTATGTTTACTATGTTATCTTATATATATTTATTATTTATAATAATTTAGACACATCTTAGGCTAATATTTTTATAGATTTATGTTAATTATTTATTTATTATTTTATATTTATTTTTAATATAAATAAAATTTTATATTATCAATAAAATATGCAACAACTAAATAAAATTATAAATATTATTCAAATATTCTTATCCTTGGAATTTGCAAGATTAAAATTTAAAGACAATAGATTTTATAAATATGAATAAGAATAGTATTTTAAGGGTATTATACTAATATATTTTTTCTCTATTTAAGATTAATATATGTAATAAAGTATTTTTTTCTAATTTATTAAAAATGAAAGATTACAAAAGGTGAACTATGAAAGATATGAAGGGAAAGAATGAAAAGTCAAAAAAGAAAATAAAGTGAAATTAATTATAATTATTATTATAATTAAAAAATTACAAAAAAATCAAATATTAAGAAAAATATTATGTGACAATTTTAGTGGAAGAACTTTTATATATAATTATAGAAGTTATGTATAGTTAGATAAAAATGACCGATTCTCATTAACTACTTTGGATATATTTCATTCTTAATTTGTAAAATAATAAATGTTAGTAATATATTTTTTATAATTTTATTTTATTATTGATCTATTTAATATATTTAAAAAATTATTAAAAAATATTTTTTAAAATTAATAATAAAATAAATATTAAAAAATATATCACAAAAATGTGTTGTTATCATTAAGAAATTAGATGCAGTGATGAAGAGATGGCAAACTTTTTATTAAGAATATTGATGTGAAGTGCTCGAGGGTAACGATTGACGCTTCACATGCTGAGTGTAATGTGTCGATTTTTGTATTGATTAGGAACCAGTGCAACAATACACTGCATCATTGTCATGCGCACAAAAGTTATCAACAGTTAAAATGAGTTAAGTTCCATGGATTAACCCAATTAATCGGATAAAGTAGATGAGTTAAATTAATAAAAATAAATATAAAATTAAAAATACTTTGAATTAATTTGACTTGAATAAATCAGTCTATAATAAGTTGGCTCAACCTACTTTGATAATAATATATAAAATTAAATTAAACTAATAAAATGAGAATTCAAAACTCTAATATATCCCTCACCCGAACTGATTCTATCCGAATGAACGGATGCAACCCGTTGCGATAGCTATACTGCCAAGCATCACATGACTCCTTTAATAATATAAATCTGATATTTTTATCATAAATAATATATATATATATTTATTTTATAATTTATTTAATATTATTTATTATATTTTTTTTATTTTTTAATCACATACTTTAAAAAAAAATATGTATAATACCTACCTCAAAATAAGTGTAGAACTATCTTTTTCTTTAATAATAATATTTTTGGTTCGATTTATTCGTTGCAAGCAACATGCCCTCCACAGATTTCCTTCTAGAAAATGGGTATTTTTTAACAGAATCCAATAAATGGGTTCAAGTTAGAAGATTCATCTTTCCTTTCAAACCATTTGGAATATTTTGTGATTTTTTCACCATGAATTGTGCCGACGGTGAGACTTGAAGGAGTTCGAACAGAGGCTCTTGGATGAGAAAACAGTGTTCGTTTCATCATCTTCTGGTATACCACAAATACCCACCAAAGTTTGTCTTTAGCACAAGAGTTAAACAGGGACATCTCTCTCGTTATTCATCCATTAGCGAAGGTGGTGGCTCTATTCAACCTTCAAGAACTTATGTGTTCATCTTCCAGTGATGGCAAGTCCAGTATAAGGGGCCTAACACCTGAGAGAGAAGAAAAGAGAAAAGGAGCAAAATTTAAAAAAAAAGGAGAAAATATAAGGGGTTTAATTATCAATAAAACAACATAGAAAACATGGAACCTGGGGACTTTTTTTACAAAATACTTGCAAACAACATCCTTTTATAATTCATTGCCTCTTTACCAAGTTCCAAGTAACTGATCCTTGCCCTTCATTTTTTAGTAGCATTAAAGATGTCTCCATCACTAATTCAGTACAATGACTTCATGATCTTGGTGTATTGATGCACCGTAACTTTTTAAGAGCCTTGAAGACTTCTCCATCACACTAACATCATGTTGCCCCTTCCCGTAGATCCCACACCCCACATCCCACCCCCAATCATAACTTTCCCCCATCCATGCACTCCCATCGCCACCCCTACTCCCCCAATTCCTTAACTTCCTTCCATCCACAATTGCACACACCACACTTGCATGTTCTATTTATCCATTCCAATTTATCCATTCCCCTCCATTCTACATAAAAAAATTTAAAAAAAAAAATTCATTTACAGGCTATGTTTGCACAAGGTCAATGACCTCACTCCTCTCCCTTATTCCTTCACTATTCAATGGCAACAATAAATAGCTTTGGCCCTCCCTCAACGGCCCTTGCCTTCCTTGCTTTAACGTCAACCCTTGCGCCCCACTTTTTTTTCTCAACATTGGCTTCGCCCTTTGCCCCTCTCCTTGACAGTTTAATGGTGAGAACAACCACTTTCAAATATGTTCTGTTTTTCCCCTTCTATTGTGGCGTTGGTTTAAGTACTATGTGTAGAGTAGCTGCTTTGGCAGATGTTTTTTATTAGCGAAGAAGGTGACCATGGGCAAGATTGTAGATTTGCAAGATCAACTTTACTCCCTCCATTTTCTTCGCACCTAAGCGAAGAAAAATTGTGTTGAATCCATGTCATTTTTTCCATCTCTTTTTCCGTTTTCTTCCTGTTTCCAAATGGAAAAAAATTTCCCCAAGTTACCTATTTTCTCTCATCCTTATTTTTTTTCTTCACTATTTTTCTTGATCCAAAAATAAGCTTTTAAGAAGAATATTGATGTTAGATGGTCTAACTTTGATTGGTTCAAAGAAGTGGATTAATCATCATATGGGCAAATTAATTTGAACACCACTCAACAACAATTAAAACGTAATACTCGACGCCTCACATGTTGAGTGCAGTGCATCAATTTTTGTATTGATTGAAACTTATTCTAATAGAAAAATGTTATCTATACATTTTTTTTAGATCATATCTCTCACACTTGTTTATATAATAAAATAAAAATGTATATGAGTAAAAAATAAAATAGATTCAATTATAATTAAATAATGAAAATTGTAGAGATATAAAATGATATATATCTAAATGTATGTGGTTAACATTGTTCATTGCAATAATACATTATAATCTTGTTTTGTCCACAAAAATATGATGTGTCATAAGTATGCTTGCGAGCATCACAACATGACCCGTTTAATAGTAATTTTCTTTTCTTTTATCTTTTTTTTTTTGCTTGATTGAATAATCAGACTATTTCATACTTTGAATAATATAGTTTAGTTGTTGAAATTTGAGTAGTTTATATATATAAGAAAAAACTAATTTGAGTAGGTACATATAGTCTTAGAAGTTGTAATAATAATCTTCTAGTTAAAAAAAAATTAATAGAATCTCTAAATCCAGCCTATTCGTTACATTGTTATAGGGACTGTGAGTATCTAATTTTATCCGTACATTTAAAATTGAAATTATAAAAATTTAAAAAAATTTATAGTCCAAAATAAATTCATTTCTGGTCCAAAGTTTACTTGAGACAATGGGAGTGTACAAATTCTTGGAGCTATGATTTTAACATGTGTTTCATATTTCTTTTGAATTAAGGATGAAAAACAATTAAGGAGATTTGATTAAGGGATTGATTAAGTGAATCAAATGCTTGATTGAGATAAGGTCAAGGAGGGAATTAAGGGGGCGAGAAAAAACAAGGAGATGATTTTCCTGAATGTGAGGGAGGGCAACTTTTTTTAGCATCAGACAAGCACACAGTGTTTTGAGAATTGAGATCGAGCGGTTGAGAAAAGCAGAGAGAAGATTACGAGCTGACGGGGAAGAAACGATACCCTACTGTCCTGCTGTACCAAGGTAAGAGTACTTTCTCTGTACTTTTTTCTTTTTAAACATTCTCTTACAAATAAGTAACCAATTTTCTTAATAGTTAATTCAGGTATTTAAGTAAAAATCATTTTTAATAATATAATTTTTATATATATAAATTTTGAAATTAAATTCAAAATCACATACTTAAATGATTTGGATCATTTTTACTTAAATTAACATGCTTTTGATTTATTTCTTCTGAATTTCATTCTGTCTAGTTTTGTATTATGAATTTTGTTAATAAGTATTTTGTTAAAAAATTAAAAATAAAAGCTTTTAAATGAAAATAAAGTAAATAATATTTTTCTTATTTTTAATATATTTAATATCTTTTTTTTATTTAAAAAATTTTATTTTAATTTTTTAATAAATACCTTTTCAACACTTGTTAGCAAAAATTTTATTTTATTTTATTACATTGTTTTCGGTTAATACTTGACCAGTCTCTTTGGTTTCTGTTTCTGTAGTTATTAAGCAAAGGAAATCTGGTGACTGTTGATTTTTCTACTCGTTCCTCCTGTGCCTTTATTTTGCATCCTTGGTCCAATAACAATGGAATTCATTGAATATTTTAATATACAAAAATAAATTTATTTTAATCAATAATAATAACAATAATAATTAAGTCTTTTCTCACTAGGTGAGATTGATTATATAGATCAAATGACGTCATTGTGCTCTATCATAAACCAAGTCTTCAGATATGCTACTCAGATCTAATTTTTTTTTAATCATTTCACCTATAATCTTTCTTGGTCTTCTTCTACTTCTAGCTATTGGGCTATTATCTACTTGATCTATTCTTCTTACAGAGACTTCTAAAGATCTTCTCCTTACATGTCCAAACCACCTAAGGCGAGATTCTCCTATCTTTTCCACAATAGGTGCTATCCCTACTTTTTCTCTAATGCATTCATTCCTAATCCTATCTTGTCTTGTATGGTCACACATCCAACACAACATCTTCATCTCTGCAACACTGATCTTATGCTCTTGTTGACTTTTATAACCCAACATTCAGTACCATATAACATCGTGGGCCTTATAGCTGTGTGATAAAATTTACCCTTAAGCGCGAGAGGCACTTTTCTATTACAAATAACTCCTGAAACATTCCTCCATTTCATCCATCCAGCTTGAATCCTCTGGTTTACATCTCCCTCTATCTCTCCATCATTTTGTATGATAGATCCAAGGTACCTAAATTGTGTGACTTGTGGTATTATATGATCTCCAACTTTCACCGCTAAGCTAGCATTAACACGTCTCTTACTGAACTTACATTCCATATACTTCGTCTTACTCCTGCTTAGACGAAGGTCAAGTTCTTCCAAAGTTCGTCTTCATAGCTCTAACTTCCTATTTGTTTTCTCTCTCGACTCTCTAACTAAGACTATATCATCTACAAAAAGCATGCATTGTGGCACCGACTCTTAGATATGCGCAGTAAGCATATCCAAGATCAAGGTAAAAAGATATGAACTCAAAGCTGACCCTTGGTGCAGTCCTATAGTTATAGAGAAATCTTCTGTGGTCCTACCCTGTATTCTTACACTAGTTTTAGCCCCATCATACATATCTTGGATTGTACGAATATAGGCGATACGAACTTCTTTCTTCTCCAAACGCTTCCACAGGACCTCTTTCGGTACCCTATCGTAGGATTTTTTCAAATCAATGAAAACTATGTGTAAGTCTTTTTGCTTCCTCTGGTACCTCTCCATTAATTTTCGTAGAAGATAGATTGTTTCTATTACTTCGTTGATCCATGTCATAAAGATTCGTCAAAGTTTTACGTTGGCTGTCGATTGCCTAACACAACTCTCCTTTTTTATCTGAGTTTGAGACTGACTATGTAAATATTTACAACAAAGCTCAACATAGACAGAGTTAAAATAATTAATCAATAATAATAAAATATTTTAAAAAATATTCATTAATTTCATTAAAATAAGTAAATAACGCAAATTGATGACACAAATTGTTACCTGTCTCTGAGCAAAAAAGAGGAAATTTCCTCTCTTGAAAGCGCACAAATTTTTCCTAGCAAAACCTTTGTCTTTTCTCTGATCTGGAAGTATAATTTAATTAATTAATTAATTAATGATTCGAGATATAGATTTTTTTTAAAATGAATAAATAAAAATATATTTATTTTATATCATTTAATAAATTTAAATTTTTATATATTTTATTCAACTAAAGATAAATATAATTTTACTTATTTATTTTAAAAATAAATTCATATTAAAATAATCTTATTCAACATAGAAAATAGGGGTTAAGGAAAACGTAGTTAATTGCCGTTTTACTGCCAGCGCACACACCCAGAAAAAGCATACCACGTGGCAAGCAGTTAGCCTCCCGCCTCCGGTAAGTAAAACGCAGACTGGTGGGAACCACAACAAAAACAAAAACAAAAACAAAACGAGCTTTCCTCATGCGATTCCGTTCGCTCTATCTCTCTCTCTCTTTCGGATACTGAGATCTTCTCGCATACGCTTTCCAGTTTCCATTCCACTCGATTCTCATTCTTTCTCCACTGCAGAAAACATTTTCGTTTCGCCGGAAAAAAAAAATACACACTCACACAGATAAAGTTCATAATAATAATAATAATAATAACTAATAAAGGAAAATAAAAAAGGAAAAGGTGAAGAGCAGAAAGAGAGGGTTGTAGAAGCTTTTGGATGCTTTGATTGACTCAAAGCATTCAAAGGTGCCTTTGATTTCAGAAATTCAGCAATGGCCCTTACTGTTCATTTCTCTCTATGCTTTTCTTTCTCAAAAAAGAAAAGGTGATTTCCTCTTTTTCCTTTTTTTCCGTTTCCATTGATTCTTCTTCTTCTTCTTATTTGTATTTCCGAGTTCTCAACTCGTTTCTAGGGCTCATCCTCAACTTCAAACCGTTTCCAGAGCTGAATTTATGTAGGATTTTTGTTTTTATAAAAATTTTCTAGTTATTTATTTATATTTATTCCTTATCTCAATTTTGTGACGTTACTTCTCTCATCCTTTTAACCGGTTTGATTCTGATAGCGTTTATCGGCTTAACTCATCTAATTTTGGATAATATATGATTTCCGCTAACATAGAGCTGAAATGACGGTGACCTTTTTATTAATAATTAATAATTTAAATATTTAATTTAATTGCATAGGAAACGTTGTTTTTGGTGATGATTGATGTGGTTTAAATTTGATGTATGACAGTGGTGGTTTAACGTTTGTGGCGGGGAGGTTTTTCATTTTGAGTGAGGAGAGACGGAATGGAGAGTAGGGTTAGAGACGGGAGGAGAGGCAAAATCAGGAGGAGTTTGCACAAGATAATGAACAACTGCCTGTGTTCGGAGGAGCCGTTAAGAGGAGCCAATGATGAAAATGAAATGGTTGCTTCATCGGAATCTCTTGCGACCAAGGATTATTATTCCGCAACAGCAAGCGGGCATTCTGGCCTAGATGGACAAGTTGAGAGGAAGCCCGATACCGGCAACATAGAAGAAGCCGAATTGTCCTTACGCGAGAGTGGCTTCCTCAACTATGAGGTTGGTTTCCATGCTTTTCCATTTGATGCTATACTGAATAATTATACTTTATTACTGCATGATTTTCTCTTTCTTACTTACTCTAGACTAGAGAGACTGCATAATCATATGTATGCTCGTGTTTGTGTATATCGATTAGTAATTTCAAGCTTATTTCCTTCTTTTAATACTTAACATAAACTACTTTCAGATCTTTCTGAGAGCCCCCAGCATCTATCTATTAGTTGTTTAACAGAATCATTCATCTTACCTCATTTTATTATTATGTATATGATGAAGGCCGTGGTTTCTTTAGATCATGGCTCATGCATGAGCCATGTAGTTGTTTGATGATCTATTTATTGGACTCTATATAATCTGCCTGTAATCTGTTTAAAGAATGATATGCCTGTAATCTGCAGGAAGCTAGAGCTTTGTTAGGAAGATTTGAATATCAGAAAGGAAATATAGAAGCTGCTTTACATGTTTTTGAGGGAATAGATATAGGTGCTCTGACTCCCAAGATAAAAATTTCCCTTGCTAAAAGCAGAGAACGCCAGAAGAGGCATTCCCAGAATTATGCTACACTGTCAATGTCTATACATGCTGTTGGCTTACTGTTGGAGGCAGTTTTCCTAAAAGCAAAATGTTTGCAGGTTCTTGGAAGGTTTAAAGGTACCCTCTCTAGTTGTTTGATTCATAGATTTGCTCTTTGCTTTTTAACTTAGAGTAACTTGTGACTTTTCATTGCATGTTTTCTTTTCGGTCTGCACATTGACATGTCCTTTATCTAACAGTCGTCTACCGTACTTTCTAGTGATCAGTTTCTGTTACAAGCTTTTGATTAGACTGCTATTTTTCTTCTTTATAACTGTGAGATTTAGTTTGCATGTTATGTCATTGTCAGGCATCTGCTATGCAGAGTTTTCCTCTGGAACTTGTTTCCATCACAATGGGACATATAGTAGCTTTCTAGATTATGTTAACATATCTTTTCGCGAGAAATGATAATTTCACATAAATGATGAACACAGAAACCTCACAAAGATGGAAATGGATGGCTGAGAATTTTTGTTTGTGTGTAAAAGTAATGCTTGAAATTTTTTCAATCACGCACTTTGATATCTGTGTCATTCCTGTAAAAAATACTTTGTGTATTTATCATAACTCTCTTTCGCCCTATACCCCATCACTTAAGTTGATAATTGTGTTTAATAATCTGCCTTCTTTACTTGAACTTGGTGCTTGTTTGGCCTTACTGTGAAGTTTCAACTTTTCCAACAACTGTTTTTTGAAAACACTTACATATAAAACACTATTAAAAAGAAACAATTTTGATTTAAAATATTTTTTCTGCTTATGCTTTTGCTTCATTGGAGACACACCAATTTCTTGTTTCTCTTTAACATCATATTTTCTGCTTCTGCTGTCACATATTAGCACTTTTATACTTTTGGTCAAACACCCCAAAATATTCAATTGAGTGCATTTTTTAAATAGCTAAAAAATGGCTTTGTTGATTTAACAACACGACCAAATAAGATCTTCATTACCTAGAGATCCTGGCAGACAGTCAGTCTTTACACAAGTTGACAGAAATTATCTGATGTCGAGCAAGATGAGTATTCCCTTTGAATTCTGATGTTTTAAAAAAATTAATGGAAGTTTTGAGCTATATGAGAAGCCAAAATGTTATCTGATCTATATTTCCAATCATTCTTGCAGAAGCTGCCCAATCTTGTAAAGTTATTCTGGACATAGTTGAGTCTTCATTACCTGAAGGCTTGCCTCAAAACTTTGCTGCTGAATATAAGTTGCAGGAGACTTTGACTAAGGCAGTTGAGCTACATCCAGAATTATGGAAACTTGCTGACTGTCCACGAGAAGTTATTTTGTCTTACCGGCAGGCACTCCTTCACCAATGGAATCTTGATGCAGAGACCACAGCAAAGATTCAGAAAGAATTTGTTGTTTTTCTTCTATATAGTGGAGGGGAAGCAATCCCCCCAAATCTCCGTTCCCAAATGGACAGCTCATTTGTACCTAGAAACAACATAGAAGAGGCTATACTTCTTTTAATGATTTTGCTAAGAAAGGTCTCTCTAAATAAAATTGAGTGGGATCCTTCAATTTTGGACCACCTTTCATTTGCTCTATCTGTTTCAGGGGATTTGACAGCTTTAGCCAACCAATGGGAAGAATTGCTCCCTGGGACTATTAATCGAAGAGAAAGGTACCATGCCCTTGCTCTTTGTTATTTTGGGGCAGGTAAGGAATTGGTAGCACTGAATCTTCTTAAAAAATGGTTGAGTAGCACAGAGGACCCGAAACATGTTCCTGCTTTGTTAATGGCTTCTAAGATTTGTTGCGAGAACCCTGATCTTGCAAAAGATGGGGTAAGCTTTGCTCGCAGAGTGCTTGAGAACTTGGATGGCAGATGTGATCAGTTGGAAAGTCTTGCCAATTGCTTACTTGGTGTTTCACTTTCAGCACACTCAAAATTGGCTATTTCTGATTCTGAGAGGTTTGAGAGACAATCTGAGGCACTTAATTCCCTGGAAACGGCGGGCAGAATGACCAGAATGAGTGACCCCCTTGTACTATACTATCTCAGTTTAGAATATGCAGAGCATAGGAAGTTGGATGCTGCACTTCATTATGCAGAATGCTTTCTAGAACTGGAAGCTGATTCTAATGTTAAGGGGTGGTTATTGTTAGCCCGGATATTATCAGCTCAAAAACGGTTTTTGGATGCTGAATCTATTGTTGATGCTGCTTTGGATCAGACTGGGATATGGGATCAAGGCGATTTGTTGCGAACAAAAGCTAAACTGAAAATTGCACAGGGCCAGTTAAGGAGTGCCTTTGAAATATATATTCAGCTTCTTGGTATTCTTCATGCTCAGAGAAAAACTTTTGGTTCATGGAAGAAGCTATATAAGGTTTGTTGGTCATAATGCTGGTTGATTTATAATTCTGAATCATAGGCCTTTGTTCTTGTAACTATTATTATCAGAACTGGCTGGATGTGTTCTCCCTTAAACTTGTAGAATTTATATGTTGCAGAAATTTATGAATGAGTGTTTGTAATTGTGGATGAAAGGAAGTGTCCTGTCCTGTTGGTCCATACCTGATGATATTGCTAGGAATAGTAATACTGAGAATAGTGAAGGCATGGTCATCGTTAATTCAGTTTGACATGGATGCATATCTTGAAAAGGAAAAAGCAGGTTCCAAAGAGTTCCCTTGGATGTATTGAGGAGAATAACGAAACTGTTTAAAGAATGATACACAGTTAAAGGCATGCTATTGCTGGGTTTACATATTTATATGACTATTTTTTTTATGTGAAATTGTGAAGATTTTGTGGAAAGCTTTTTATCTAAGTTGTTTTGAATCTGGATGGTTGGCCTTGTATTGAATTTTCCTTTAGATTTTGAAGAGGAATTCAGAGTTTGATTGTGCAGTGTTTTTATCTTCCTCTTATTGTTTTCTTATTTCTAAATTAAAGTTTACTTATTTATTCTTCCTCTATACCAGATAATACTTCTTTCAACAAGAGATCATTTGGTTAGAATAATTGTGGATGTTGGGTTATATAGATCTTATGGTCTTGAATTTAAGCTCTTGAAGAGTCAGTATGTTATTATGGTATCATAGCGGCAGGTTATAAGTTCAAATCTACCATATCAATGTTTTTCCATTTTGAACCAAACAGTCCACATGTTGTGCCTGAAGAAGTATTCAACCCACACAGGAGGAGAAGTATTAGGATATATAGATGATTAAAGCCCTAAGCTCCACAAATTCAAGCTTTTATAAGAGCTTGTACTTATTAGCCATTTGTATTAGTTGGGCCGAAATGTATTTGGTATAAAAACTTTTTTCTAATTTTTTATGCCAATTGGATTTGCATATTATGGATATTTCCTTTTAAGAAATCAAGCCTGATAATTTGTTGGATGTCGATGTTTATTGAATTCATCATATTGTATTTGCCTGTTTGGCCCTACAGATCTGTTAAAACTATTTGGTGAAAGAATGGATTCTATAGTTAGATGGCTGAGCTTTATAGGTGCATACTTTAGATGCAATCCATTAGGATGTGGCTATTTTTTTGTTTCAAATGTTGAAGCATGTTTGCTGAATGAATGTGCTCCACAGTAAAATGATTGAAGTTTATATGGTTTATGTCTGGAATGCATATGCAATTGTCATAAAGGTGGGGTTTTTTTTTTTTTTGTTGTAACAAATTGCTCTCGCAATTCCGGGCCAGGGATGGTAGTTAAGTAAAACCCTCCCCTAAGTGGCGACTCCAAGATTCGAACACCTGACGTTGCAAGTAAAGTTCGCTTGGGGCCGCAGTCCACTTCTACTACAACCAACTACTTTTGGGTGTCATAAAGGTCGTATTTAAGCCAACTGCTTTTATCTGAAAATTCAAAAACTAAGTCCTGCTCCAAAGATAACATTATTGAATCTGGATACATTTTCTTGATTTTCTTTCTCTTTTTAAGTTTTTCCCCTTTTTTTAGTTTTTTAATTTTACTTGTGTAATAAATGCATTTCAGAAGAGACATTTCTTCTTGCTGCTTACCCTTTTTTTCCTATACTCTTTGTAACAGGACTACAGAGATCATGCTAGGAACTTGGAAATGGAAATATGGCATGATCTTGCTTATTTATACACAAGTGTGTCATATTGGTATGATGCAGAGGTGTCTCTTTCGAAATCTAAGGCCATCAAACTATACTCTGCTTCTAGATGTCATGCAATAGGTAAATATATATGATTTATCTGAGTTTTATGATTTTTGGAAATGACGTTAAATGATTATAATCACTTGAAAATAACTGGCAGATATTGTCTGATATAGTATTATTTTTTTATTGCTATGAAAAATGTTGAGTGCAGTGAGGTGCCATTCCTAGAGATTACAGAGCGTGGGTTTGACTAATGAGGCATGTACCTTAGTGCAGTTCATGTCTTATAAAATAATTAAATAGGTCTGTAACAAAAAAAAATTATCTAACAAATAAAATAATTCAATATTATAATGATAAACTAACCTATGCCTATTTTCTTAACTAAAACATAATTCACAAATCACAAAATATAACAGCCTCAACTCCTTTTAGAAAAACATTTACCATATATATATATATATAAAACAGCCTAGAGAGAAAGAGAGAGACTTGGATCTCTAGCAGGTGATCCGGAGTTGCTGCTGGTTACTACTCCCTCGTTCATCAATGATCACATTCTGCTGCACTATGGCGTTACTAGGGCTTAGCTCTTCTTATTTTGCTCTCCCTTGTTTTTCATTTTTCAATAAAATAGCAACCTGACCTCTGCAAAACGTGCATCTTTGCAACATGCATGCACACCGCAGAAGTGGTGCTTTAAATAAAAATATCCCTCCACATTTGAATTTGGCCATAAAAAATAATAAAATACAAGAGGTTAAGCTGGTTGTAATTGCTAACGGTTAATATTTGGTAAATTGATGTTTAAAGTGATGATATTGAATATTAGAGTGTACAGTTTGATCAAACATGAAATTAGTTGTTAGTTTTGGTTGGGCCCAATTGTAATCTCGCTATTGAATATTTGTTCATGTATTGTTCCCTTACAGATTGAATCAGCGGGGATCCTTAATTAAATAGTTTCAATAGGATTTTTTGTGTCTTCACAATTGAATTTCAAGAAGATCAAGTACTTTTTATAGTGATAAACCTTTGCTTCCAATTAGATGAACAATGTAAATTTTTTCTGCTGCATGTGAGAGCACAATTTAATAAAATTACTGAAAGAGGCTTTGGAGCCCTTTTTACATAACTTGCAGAATAATTTCTAATTTTTAATATGGTATTCCAGATTTAAGGATGCACTATATGGCTTTGGTTTTGTTGCTTATGCTTGTATCTACTTCATTTTACCCTGATTGTATTCTTTGTTTCCCAACAAGGGAAAATAGGTGGCAACCATTAGAATAGTCTCACTGCCGTGTTTTCTTTGGTCACTGCAATCCAATAGCTCCACTGGCTTGCCTCCTTGTTTCTTTCTTTCTTTTTCTTTCTTTCTCGTCACCTGCATTTTTTAATTTTGGGAAAGATAAATTACCCAAAATTGTGAATGGGCTCCTTTGCATGTAAATTTGAGAAAGGTGGAAAAAGAGGGGGAGGGGGTGGATGTTGGAAACTAAGCAGTAAATTTTCCATTTGAGTTACTCAACAGATTTGCATATAACGGGTTTTGTTCTCTTTGTTCGATTTCACAGGTACGTTGTACGAAGCAAAAGGCCTTTACAAAGAGGCTCTAAAAGCTTTTCGTGATGCTTTGGACATTGATCCAGGACATGTCCCTAGCTTGATCTCCACTGCTGTGGTTCTTAGACGCAGTAATCAATCAGATCCTGCTGTCGGAAGCTTTCTGATGGATGCTCTACGGCATGACAGATTGAATGCTTCTGCTTGGTATAATCTTGGCATTTTCCACAAGGCTGAGGGAACAATATTAGAAGCTGCAGATTGTTTTCAGGAAGCAAACTTTCTTGAAGAATCAGCACCAGTTGAATCTTTCAGATGATTGACTTTGCAAGCAGTTTTGTGTTACCATCTCACGCACGCTTGGTATATTCTTATATAATTTTCATGTGTCCTTGACTTCGGTATAGGTCAATAAGAAGGCCATGCTTCATGATTTGCTTTGCTTTCCTTGCTTGCGAGTTGCTCTCTTTCTTTTTTTGGGTCATCACTCAAGTTTGAGCACCGACCTTTTAAAAAATAAAAAATCTCTCTTTCCGCGCCCCTTAATTGAGGTAAAAAAATGAAACTTCCATTAAACGCAGTGGGATGCATCCAACTGAAGGTAATATGTACCTTTAAAAAAACTGTAGAAGAACAGGAGGAGAATGTGCCACTGTTACCCTCAGCTGTTAAATAAATTATTTTATTTAAAATATATTAACGGTAAAATAATCTAGTGTTATTCCAAAGCATCGGATCGGGTTCAAACAAAGTGTGTAAGATAACGTGTGTGTATGAGATAATTATGAAAATTAGATTATTTTAATAATTGATTATTATATAATTTTTTTGTTATTTTTTTTTGTTAATTAGTTTTATATTTAGATATGTTAATTAAAAAATAATTTTAAATTAATCGATTTTATTTAGATGATATAAAAAAATTATTTTTATGTATTAAATTATTAAAATAAATATAAAATTATTAAAAAATTATTTTATTATTTTAAAAAATTATTTAATTGAGAACAAAATAATATTTACATTTTTTTAAGAAATGCCCAAATTTCCGCTTGAGCTGCAACAACTTTTTTCTCCTCAAAA